>CM028133.1:724221666-727088333 GCA_016271365.2 Neoceratodus forsteri
GAAGCTTTCTATGACATCATATATCAACTTACCCATGCCCCAGTGCTGGCCTATGCTGACCCGGCCAAGCTGTACATTCTCCATACTGATGCCAGTCTACAAGGATTGGGGGCTGTGTTATATCAGGAGCACTCGAACGGCCTGAGATCTGCAGCTTTTGCCAGCAGAAATCTGACTCCTTCAGAAAAAAATTATCCAGTGCACAAACTAGAGTTCCTGGCTCTAAAGTGGGCCATTGTTGATCCATTTCATGACTATTTGTACGGTGCCAAGATATTGGTAAAGACTGATAACAATCCTCTGACCTATGTGCAGACCTCAGCCAAGTTGGATGCCACTGGCCATAGGTGGCTCTCTGCATTGGCCACCTACGACTATGCTGTTGAGTACAGAGTAGGCCTAAACCATATAGATGTGGATGCTCTCTCTCAGAGGCCTATGCCACACACTGACTGGGTCAGGTTGTCAGAACCTGACATAAGAGCCCTTTGCCAAAAATTTGACAAGGAGGAACAGGTGTCTCCTGATGCTGTAGACTGCATGGTGGATTGCTTGGGGCCATCCAAGAACTGCATACCTGATGCTTATTGTAATTTTTCTGCATTAGACACTAATTCACTGCCCCAATTCAACAATGATAGTCTCCAATGGGCTCAATCCCGAGACCCCATGATAAAAATGGCTGTGGAGGCTTTGCAGGCTGGGAGGGACGTGTCCAAGTTGCGTTCCACTGACCTGAGAACTGCCTTGTTATACAAAGAAGGGTCAAAGTTAAAACTGATTAACCAACTACTATACAGAGAGACTGTGAACAAAGAGGGCTGGGTAGACAAACAACTGGTACTGCCCACTGCTTTTAGAGAACTGGTTTTGAGGTCCCTGCATAATCACATGGGGCATCTGGGCATAGACCGAACTCTTGACCTGGTACGGACCCGATTCTACTGGTCAAAAACAAGTGCAGATGTGGAGCAGTATGTCAAGACCTGTGGCCGCTGTTTGCAAAGAAAAGCCCTACCTCAGAGAGCCGCCCCCATGGTCAATATCACTACCAGTGCCCCTATGGAACTGGTCTGCATTGATTTCCTAAGTTTAGAACCAGATCTAAAAAACCTCAGTAACATATTGGTAGTCACTGATCATTTTACCCGGTATGCCCAGGCCTTTCCTACCAAAGATCAGAAAGCGACCACGGTGGCTAAAGTACTTGTTGATAACTTCTTTGTCCACTGTGGGGCCCCCCAGAGAATCCATTCCGACCAAGGGAGGAACTTTGAGAGCCACCTCATTAAAGAAATGCTATCTTTGTGGGGAGTATGAAAATCAAGAACCAACCCAGACCATCCCCAGGGAGATCCCCAACCTGAAAGGTTTAACTGCACATTGCTTGATATGTTGGGCACACTGCAACCCAAAGACAAGCCTAGATGGAGCCAGCAGATTAGCACCCTGGTTCATGCTTATAACTGCACCAAAAGTGATGCCACTGGATTTTCCCGTGACAGGCTGATGTTTGGAGAGAGGCTAGACTGCCAGTGGATGTGTGTTTCGGGTTTCCCTGATGGGGGCAAGCAGAAAATCATCTACAGTATGTACAGAAGTTGAAGACCCAATTGAACCATGCCTACCAACTGGCCCAGACTATGGCTGCTGCTAAACCTGGCCAACAAGGAGAGGTATGATAAGAAAGTGGAAAACAATGGAACTGAGAGAAGGGATAGAGTGCTATTGAGGAATTTGGGACTGCATGGCAAACATAAGATTGCTGACAGATGGCATCACCTCCCTCATATTGTTGTGGGAAAACTGGCAGATTTACCTGTATATAAAGTGCAGCCTGAGAACAATTCAAAAGATGTGAAAACTATACACAGAAATCATTTGCTGCCAATCGGGCAAATCTTGATTGAAGCTGAACCTTCCAATGCCCCCCCCCAGGCCTATGACTAGATCTGCTGCCAAGAGAAAACCCAGACCACTTGATTCTTCAGCAAGCCAAATAAGAGGGCCTTGTCCAAACCCCTCTGATGAAGATGATTGCCAATCTGTATCTGAAGACAATGAAAATAATATTGAATACTATCCCTCTTAAAAACTGAGCCAACTGTTTCGGGGCAATCCCCTCGTTAACTCTGGAGATGAGGTTGGGCTTTCTGGACTGTCTGAGCCCCCAGCGCTGTCTCCGGAACCAATGCTTCTAGAGGATGAATTGGTTAGCAGCAAAGCCCAAGGGGTGGGGTCCTTGAGCCTGGCTGAACTGTCCAACTTTTCAGAAGAAGGGAGTGATGTGGGGGAACAAGCCAGTGATATGCCGGAACCTGAAAAATATTTTGAGTGCCCTGATGGATCCTTACTAGTGCCCGAACAGTCCCCAGCTGAGCCAAGTAGTGTGGGTCCTGATGTAGAGGGTCATGCTCCCGAAAGTAGTATGAGCCCTGGGTCCCCTTCCCCTGTAGAGGCTTCCCCCACTAATCCCAATGAGGCTGATACGGAATCAGGGCCTGTACCAGGGTTTTCCGAGACCCCTAGACGTTCTAGCCGAGAAGTACGGCCTGTAGTAAAGTTGAGTTATGAGTCTCTGGGTCAGCCTGTGGATCTGCCCTTAAATGTGGTCCATAAAGGGGTGTATGTGTCCCCGAGCTCCTTGCCTAAGCTAGCCTTGAGGGATAACTCCAGCCTGTTAGTATTGCCCTTCTAGTGTGGTACCCCTGCTTTAGGTAGCCCACCAGTAGCTGATAGGGAGGTGTTCCCTTTTTCCAGGTGTCCTGGGCAGGAAATGATGACCTGATTCAAAAAGGAAAAAGGTTATGTGCATGTGTAATGTTGCATAAACCGTAGTAAACTGTGAATACAGTGTCCATGCATGTAATCTAAAGTGTGACATAATGTTAATTAAACTGCTTGCCTTAAAGTGATTTAAGGGTAAATACTTGACATGGATGCCAAGTTCTTTCCAGGCCAGGAAGGGTGTAACCCCCCTACAAATGGGGGTTCCTAAAAGCCTTCCCGGAGCTTGCTTGGATGCTCCATGCCTGGCTGGTGTTCGGCGTAAGGCCGCTAGATGTGGGGGTTGTGAGTGCTTTTAAAGCCTCCAAGTACTGTCTCTTTAAGAGCCATCTGCTTGCAGGCAAAATCATTGTTTATGAGGGGGACTGTGTGTTTCCCTGCTCGAGTCCCATCCTGGACTGCTGTCTAATCGCTCCATTTTGCAGTCGCTAGGAGCGCTAGGGGAGCCCATGTGAAAGATATAGTTGTCCCCCTAAAATATGTGTAGTATTGGTAAAATGACAGTTTGCCTAACGCTTTTTTTATTGCAGCTGGGACTTTGTGTTGTGCCCCTCCCTATTGGACCCGGACTGTGTGGAAGGGGGTCCAATAGCAGCCAAGGGCCAGTGGAAATGGAGCCAGATGACCAATGGAGGCACTGCTTGTAGTTTTGGAAGTGGCATTATGGGCCATGGCGCCTTTTCGCACCACTGGGGGCCAGATTAAGTGACTGGCATGTGTAACCAGCCAATGGAATCGGGTAGCACCCGAGCTGTAAGGATTGCCCCATGCTGTTAGGGGCAGATGTGTTGTGACTGTGAAGGAGAAGGGAGCTCTGAGTTTCTGCACCATTGAGTGTTCACGCGGGAAGCGCGTGAAAGGCCTGAGGCATCCGTTTTCATTGCCAGCGCTACTCGGATTAAATACGCCGGCGTGCGGTCAGAGGAGGCTGTGTACAAACACAGCTACCTACCAGGCTTTACCTGAAGAGGACTGGAGAATCTGCTCAATCGCGTTCGGTCTGTCAGGACATTGAAGCTGCAGTGAAATGCCCACATAGCTGTGAGTTCGGTCGGGTTCAGGAAGCAGCTGCCTGGTATGGTACCCCTCTGTTGTTTCCATATAAATGTGTGAGGAGGCCGTTGAAGTTCAGGTTCAGCCCTGCAAGTGGTGAAAAAGTGGTTCTCTGCTGGGGTTGTGAGTACTGGATCAGGGTAGCTCCCTGTTAAAGCTTATAAACAAATGCAAAAAATAATTTTGTTGTATTGCTGACTGCACTAATTGAGCTTTCTGGAGCCCTCTGATCTGCTCAGGAATTAAATGCTCACTTGTGTCAGGGCCCCAACCAGCTGTATCGAGGAACTAGTCATTAGGGCTTGGGTACCAATAGACAGCAATTAATAGGTTAGGCCTGTGCACAGAGCCATAGATAGATTTTCATATACTGTAGTGTTAAGCTAATCACCCTGATCGCCCCCGGTCCTTGTTATTCCCCCTCAAATAAATCAGATTGCCTGTTTTGCAAAAGTACACTGGCTAGTCTGTGTATTAATGGT
The DNA here is from genome assembly GCA_016271365.2 of Neoceratodus forsteri. Taxonomy (NCBI): domain Eukaryota; kingdom Metazoa; phylum Chordata; order Ceratodontiformes; family Ceratodontidae; genus Neoceratodus; species Neoceratodus forsteri. Next base: position 724,225,989 of record CM028133.1, read on the forward strand.
GAAATACTGCACAATGAATGTGGTGTAACTGTACCTTACTTTCCAGGGGGTCCCCAGAGAGATCTAACTGGATCGTGCCAGGGGGATAAGTGTATATGGCAAGAATGTTGAAATTGAACTGTGTGGGCCACTAGTGGGAAGAAAGGGGGGTTTCAGCAACCCAGAGGGCTGTGACCAAGTCAACCTCGACTGTTCTAACCCCGACCTCTGGGTGGAGGCACCCGCCAACAGATCTGGGCCCCTCACCCTGCTACAGATAGGGCAGGCAGGGGTAGTAGCCCTTGGGACAGTGCCCCCAGGGGGCTACATTTACACAGCAGTAGGACTGGAAATACAAATCGCAGAAGTGCGGTCCCAACCACTTGCCACCCACAATTTGTCTGTCTACACGGCCCCTCTCTGCACCACTGCAATCTGTGCTGGTGAGGGGCCATGCATCGTGGGAGAGCCGGACATCTGTTGGTTGCTGCAGCACAGGCAGTCCACACTGCCATTTATGCCACTGTAAGCCACTCACTCCTCTTGGCACTCCCAGCTTGACAGAGAATTTAGGAGCATCTTAGCGAGTGGCTTACCACGATTGGGTATGCGTATAATCAGCTTCTTCCTTCCCTAGTTACCATTCCCCACCCCCACCAGATCTGTTTTGTTTTAAATCAGGTTCTGTCTGTCACACACAAAGTAATATTTCATTTCTTATAGCCCCAAATGACACTTAAAGCTCCAGTCTGGCCTCCTTTCCACATCCTCATAGGCATCCACCTGACCATCACTAGTGCAAACTCTACTCCCCTAATCCATTCCCCCTTCATCTTTACTCAGTGACTGCTACTGGCACTGCTATAGGTGCTCTTATGAATTTTGTTTATTTTTTTTTTATCTTTTTTTCTTTCAGGTATTTTTTTCAGTGCATTTAAAATGCCCCCCGTCACCACTCAATGCCCATCACACCAGTTAGTTGTCCAATGTCCATTGCCTGGACTGCCGGCCTGAACCTGCTACTGCTCCAGTCTCTTTCTCACTCTGCTTGCCTGATTTTTTAAAGATATTTTCTTTTGTGTATTTTTTCAGTATAGTTAAACTCCCTTTCCCCACTGTCGTCACTCAGTGCCTACCATACCAGTTATTTGCTCAGTGCCCACTACCTGCACTGCCTGCCATGCTCTGCTACTGCTCCAGTATCTCTCTGCTCTCTGATTTTTTAAAGGTATTATTTCCTTTCAGGTATTAGTTTATCTCCAATCCACTCAATATCCACTGCCTGGATTGCCTGACAGGCCCTGCTACTGATCCAGTCTTTCCATCTCTCTGTGCTCTCTCATTTTATGAAGACATTATTCTCTATCAGGTATTGAGTCAGTGCAGTTTAGCTCTAAACAGAGCTTATCAAATGTTTTTATGAGTCTGACTCCAAAACATCCTCCAAGCAAGCCACCAAGCCAAGCCAATCGACAACTCGACTGTCTTTCTTAATGTTCAGAAAGCTGTGCTATTGCTACAGCAGAACACAGGCCACCAGGAGCACCACTTCAATCAGAATATACAGTCAATAGTCTTCTGCCAACCAGTCCCTCCCCTGACAGGCAGCAGATTTAACCTATGATAGCCCACCAAACAAAAAAGTGTTGACTGTTTTGCTTTCTTGTTAGTCTTACCAGTCAGTAAAACGTCCAATCATGCCTCTCCACTGCACAGTCACTCATTGACACCAGGTTCAACCTCCTTGAGCCAGTGCCTCTGAAGCTACACCTTCCAACTCACATCCATGAAATTACCCATCCTTGAGACTTCCACCTCCAACTCTCTGAAGAAGCCAATCCTGCCCAGCTTGACACTGTGAATTCAGCGCAGCTCTCTCCTCCGCTCTGACTGGCTGAGTGCATCATGTGATGTGACTCTCAGTAGGAAGAAGGATGCTGTGGTGCCCTAGTGCCTGTTTTTTTGAGATGTTGCCTGTCTTCCTGCCTACCCTTGAGCCATAATGTTGGCACTTTTTTAAACTCACCTTTACATGATGTAGTTCACTAGTATACCATATATTGCACTGCATGACTATAATTACATGTACAGTAGTTGATATTGTTACTATTGGCAGCATTTTGTACTTTTTTTAATACCAAAAACAAATTATTTTGTTGACCAATTTGGCACGGCTGAGTCACGGTCCTTTTGGACAGATCAGAAATGGGTCAGACTGGCTGTAGCCCAATCATGACCCATTAGATTGAGCCAGGCAATACCTGCCATATGATAATCTCTAACCCAGCTTGCCGCACACCTCTACTGAAAAGAAGAGGGTCAAGGATGAAGCCTTGTAGTACCTTGATATTCAGGAAACATGGGGGGGGTGGAGACTTCGCCAGCAACCTTGACTATCTGCCCAGCCCTTCAGTGCAGCAGTAGGGCTACTGCTCACAACACCAGTGACCCAGGATCAGGAGCAAGCATGGGTCATTGGAAACTGACTGGGAGAGATGAATGGAGCATCCCACAGGAGGCTCTCCCTCTCCAGGGAGGGTAGGTTCCTGTCCTATAATGCAATACTGCCACCTGTGCGATCACAGGTAGACAACCAAAGAGCATGCTCAAAATGCAATTCACATTTCTGGTGAAGGGTGCTAATGGTGTGTGACATCGTGCAGCCCCCCACCCACCCCACCCAATAAAACATGGCACATATTCAAATTAAACAATTGAACTGCCTATTGTATTTTATTACTTTAAACACCATGAAAAAAGGGGTGCTCTTAGTTTTCAGATTGGAATTCCAAGGTGAGCAAGCTATACCACCACTTCACGGTGGGACCCATTCGGTTTAGTCCCTACACTAGCTTCTCAGCTTTGAAATGCCTGCAGTGGCTACTCATAAATATAGAGTGCATTGCCTGAATTGGCTTGAAGTGCATTGCCTAATTGGCTCCTTTAAATAAGGTGATTCTACCCAGGAATTTACACAGGTGGTGACAGGGAGCATGCTAAGGGGAGTACCACAACTCCTAAAACTCTAAAAACAACCAAAAAGCACGCTCAAAACCTTTGCATTGCTCAAAATGTAATTCACATTTCTGGTGAAGGGGGCTACTGGTGTGTGGCATCCAGTGCAACCCCCCCCCCAAAAAAAAAAACACATAACACATAATCAAAATTAAACAAAAACTGCCTATTGGCTTTTCTTACTTTAAAGAGGACAGGAAATGAGTTCTAATATGTAACTGTTTATAATGTCACCACTTCCAGAAATAATATCAATTAGCCTGAAAGATCCATAGACAACTGTACCTCAATAAAAAATGATGTGAAAAACAGTATTTTGCATTCTTTTGATTTCATGGGCAGCATTATATTGCAGTTCTCTTCATGGGACCAGTGATCTGGAGTTTTAACTATGTCACAGTTTGAGCAAAGAACTCCAAGTATGGTTCTGATAGGACAGTAGCTCACAGTTAGCATTCTGTACTCAAACTGTGACATAGTAAACACTCCAGATTATTGGTTGCATGACGAGAACTGTGCAGAATGTCGTCCATAAAAAGAAAGCAATTGAAAGCACAGTTTTTCACATCAGTGTTTATTAAGGTACAGTTAAATATGGCTCTTTTGGAGGCAAGTTTATTACTTCTCTTACTAGGAACATTGCTAACTGCTGCCAATTGGCACAATTTTCCTGCACCCTTTAAACTCCATGAAAAAGGGGGTCCTCTTAGTTTTCAGTTTGGAATTCCAAGGTGAGCAAGCTATACCACTACTTCACGGTGGGACCCATTCAGTATAGTCCCTACACTAGCTTCTCTGGCTCTTGAAAGATACTTTCATTAGCATGAAACAGTTCACTTAGCCCACTTAGTTCATTAGCACTTACAAGGTCACTTGTAGGTTCACTACTTGCCTCATTGTGTTCAGGTTCACTGATTGCCATCAATTCCACCATGCAGAGAGACTCGGCCTCTTCAAGATCCACACTGCAGCATCTGGAGGTTCAGGCACCATGGATGAATTGGGATCTGTTAAATCAGCTGAAGGTTCAGAGTCATCACCATAGTTAATAGAAGGAATTCCCTGAAACACTCTCTCAAGTTCAAAAGATGGATGGAAAGCAGGATAGAATTCACTTTCGTCATCACTTTCAGCATTTTCAATATCTGCAATGTCTGCAGGATTGGAGACTTTAGGAGCAACAGGCTGGGAAGCAGAAGTTTGCTGATTTGGTTGCTTAGCCTTGGTAGCAGATCTAGTTACAGGGCACCAAGGAGCTTCATACTCTTGAACAGTATTGATTACTATTTGGCCGATAGGCAACAGGTGGTTCCTGTGAATGGTTTTAACAGTACAAGGGTCCCCCTCTGGACATACTTTATGCACTGGCAGATCATGTAGCTTACTGACTATTACGTATGGAACGTGACTCCAGCGGTCGGCTATTTTGTGTTTACCTGGAAGCCCAAAGTTTCTCATTAGTACTCTGTCACCTGGTTGGAGCTCTTGGGCCTTAACATGTTTGTCATGGCGAGTTTTGTTAGTCAGGTTTCTCTTTGCAGCCATGATGTTTGCAAGCTGATAAGCATGATCTAGTTGAGCTTTCAGATTCTTAACATACCACAGGTAGTTTTCTGATTGTACACCATCAGGAGACACTCCAAAGCATACGTCAACTGGAAAGTGAGCTTCTCTACCAAACATAAGGTGGTATGGTGAAAACCCGTAGCATCATTCTTAGAGCAATTATAAGCATGTATAAGTGCGCTTATTTGTTGGCTCCACTTTGGTTTGTCTTTAGGTTGCAGAGTGCCCAGCATATCAAGTAGGGTTCTGTTAAATCTTTCTGGTTGTGGATCCCCCTGAGGATGATAAGGGGTTGATCTGGATTTTCTTACACCCCATAGGGACAACAGTTCTTTGATAAGCCTACTTTTGAAATCCCGGCCTTGATCTGAATGAATACACTGGGGGGACACCATAATGTACAAAAAATATTTCAACAAGGACTTTGGCTACAGTTGAGGTCTTTTGGTCTTTGGTGGGGTAGGCCTGTGCATATCTCGTGAAGTGATCTGTGACCACCAGCACATTTGCAATGCCTTTGGAGTCCGGCTCCAGACTAAGAAAATCGATACAGACAAGCTCCATTGGCATGCTTGTGACAATATTGACCGGAGAGGCTGCTCTTTGTGGTGGAACCTTGCACTGAAGACACCTGGTGCAGGTTTTAATGTGTTGTTCTAGGCCCATTTTAGGCCAGTAGAAATGTGAACGGGCTATATCAAGGGTTCTCTCACTACCCAGATGTCCCATTTGGTTGTGCAGAGCATTTAGGACAATATTTTTGAATTTAGCTGGCAGTACTAGCTGTTTTCTCACAATTTCACCTTGGCTGTCAGTAAGCTCTCGGTACAATAACTGTTCCCGAAGCTTGAGCTTGCTCCCCTCTCGAAGAAGTAAGGCAGTCTTGGGGTCACTGGACCGCAATTTTGAGATATCCTCCCCTTTCCATAAAGCATTAACCACTGGCCTGATCATTGGATCATAGTACTGTTCCTTGCAGATATCAGCTGGAGTTAGCTGTGGTAAAGAACTCAAGTCTAAAGCTGCGAAGTTATAGTAGGCAACTGGCATGCACATTTCTGGAGGTCCCAAACAATCTGCCAGACAGTTCACAGTTTCAGAGGACAAGGTTTTTCCTGGTCAAACTTGTGGCACAGTGCTTTTACAGACTGCTCAGGGATATGAACCCACTGTTGATCAGAAGGAGGTCTTCGTGAAAGAGCATCAGCATCTATGTGGTTTAGGCCTGGTTGGCACTCCACCACATAATCATAGGGTGCTAGAGCAGAACGCCATCTGTGTCCAGTAACATCTAGTTTAGCTGTGGTTTGGACATATGTTAATGGATTATTATCGGTTTTGACCAAGATTTTAGCACCATACAAGTATTCATCACATTGGTCAACTATGGCTCACTTGAGAGCAAGAAACTCTAATTTATGTACTGGATAGTTTTTCTCTGAAGATGTCAGACTTCTGCTAGTAAAGGTGACAGGACACAGGCCTTCCAGATGTTCTTGATAGAGTACTGCTCCGAGACCACTCAAACTGGCATCTGTATGTAACATATAAGGCTTGGAGGGATCAACATAAGCAAGTATGAGAGCGTGAGTCAGTCTGTAAATTATTTCTTCAAAAGCAATGTCACAATTGGGTGTCCAACTCTGCCCAAATGGCTCATTTGGTCTGAAATAGGTCTTTTCAGAATCTTTGTCAGTGCCATTCTTAAACTTCTTGTGAGTAGGCAGATACCCTTGAGTTAAGTTTAGTAGGAGGTGGATCACCTTGGCATAGTCTTTGACAAATCGGCGATAATAGCCACAGAATCCAAGAAACCTTTGGTGCTCTTTCAAGTTGTTGAGCTTTGGCCAGCTGGTTAAGGCTTCCACCTTACTGGAGTCAGTTTGTATGCCTTCTGACGACACAGTGTGACCTACATACTTGACAGAACTCTGGAAAAACTGGCATTTGTCAATAGCTAACTTAAGAACAAACTCTTCAAGTCTGTCCAATACACTGAATAAGTGAGCCTCGTGCTCCTCCAGAGTTTTTCCAAAAACTATGACATCATCGAGGTAGATGACACACTCCAAGAGATTCATATCTCCCACTGCACACTCCATTAGTAGTTGGAATGTTGCTGGTGCACCTGATATGTCTTGAGGCATGCAGAGGAACTCATAGAAGCCCAAGGGACAAATTAATGCGGTTTTCTCCCTGTCCTCAGAAGTCATTGGGATCTGATAGTATCCACTTCGGAGGTTGAGAACGGAAAACCATTTACTCCCATTTAGACAGTCCAGGGCATCCTGTATATGTGGCATTGTATACTGGTCCGGCACAGTTCTGTTGTTGAGGGTCCTGCAATCAACACACATGCGAAGAGACCCACCTTTTTTTCACACTATGCTTGGGGAGGTGTATGGGCTGTGTGACTCTTGTATGATGCCAGCCACTAACATCTCTTGTAAGTGACGTCAGACATTGTCTATGTCGACAGGAGCTAGGCATCTGGATCTCTCTCTGAAGGGTCTCTCATTATGCAAGTGAATATAGAATTCAGCACCCATCACACAACTAAAAACCCATTCCTTGAGGGAGAATACTTTGGTTCTTTGGGCCAGCTTGTTACTGATTCTGATTCTCCAGCTGTTGGGAAGAGGTGAATCCCCCAAATCAAACATATCAGGCAATACCTCGTGTCCTTTTTCAGCTCTGCACTGGGATGGGAGCACAACAGTATCGGCACAATAGATTTTAGCCAGGGTGCACCCTCTTTGTACAATGATGGCTCAGTCTGTAACATTTTGTATTTGTATCAGCAATCATCAGGCGTAAGCATGAGCCCAGGCTGGAAGCACACTGGGTTTAATCAGCAGTCCTTCAGGTAATGTGCCCTCATCTGGGGCATCCAGCATCAAAATCTTGTTAGTGACATTCTTTCACCAGCCATATTTCACCACTGATACTGCATTCTGCAATGGGAGGTAACATAATAGTAGCAAGATCCTAATTCCAAACAATCCCCACAGGCTTATCTTGGCCATCTTGCTCAGGGTGCATGTGCTTCTCGTAAGCCTTTTGGATCAGGGCGTGAACTCTCACGGCTTTTCTTGTCTTTCTCTTCTGCCTTTCTTCACATAGTTGTGCCAGGTGCCCAAACATGTGTGCATTGGTGCCAATCAGTACAGGGATACCATCATAAAGGCCGGTGGAAGGGCAGACCAGGGCTAGCATCTCCACAGAATCTCCTACACCAGCCACATAGGAGGGAAAAGAAAGCCACACTTTTAAATAGCCAAGATAAGGATATGAGGTTTCACTTAGCCCCCACACATGCTGCTCATACCAATCTTTTGTTGTTTTTTTTTAGACTTCCTTTATTATGGTAGGCCCTGAGGGGCTTATTACATCATGTCCAGTCATAGTGATCATACATCACATACATAAGTAAATAAGATAAATCTTGATGACAACACAGCGTGTACCTACAGAATATCTTTCTACTGAGTAAAGCATATGATGACCAAATTAAACAGACCTGACAAATCTGAAAGATCTATCAGTTAACTTTATAAGTCTTTCTATCTACTCTAACTCGATGGAGAAACTGTAAAATATGCACTGCATTGGCTGAACAAATGTTTCTGAGGTAGTGGAGAGAGAGTGAGGGGGGGATCCGAAAGTGAGAGTCTAAGCATCTCCATTTAAGTTAGGCTCATACAAAAGCCACCTGGTACACCTGTTCTGGAATAAAGGGGTTTGCTGGTGAAGGCCAAAAGTAATTCTCTCCATTAAATGGATACTGTCTATAATAGCCCTCCAGTCCTCCAACGGTGGGAGGCATCCTTTGCGCCCATTTCCTAGTAATGGCCTTAAGAGCAGCTATCATCAGAACTGACCATAAATATATTGCCTCTCTTCACCTCACCTCCCTGGGGCATAGACCTAAAACAAGATGTTCCAGTCCCAGAGGAGGCTGAAATTGAAAAATCTCCCTAAGATGATGCTATATCTCCATCCAGCATCCCCCAAGCACTTGGCATGTCCAAAAAATATGGGCCTGGGAGGCTGGATCATGGCCAGAACCCCGCCAACAGGCCAAACCAGCTGCTAGCGCATAATGCACCACCTGTGCTGGGACATGGAAGTGCTGGGATCTCACCTTCCAGCCATGTTCCCACCAAGGGGGGGCCCCCATCATCTGCCATGTAATGTGTCATATGCCAGCCCATTGTTTCTCCACAAGAGTAATCCCCAGATCTGATTTACACTTGAGTTTGAGTTGTTCTGTAGGTAGGGACATATCCATCAAAAATCTTCAATATAGTAGGGATATGATGCATCTACCTCCCCCTGATGACCAAATGCCTCGAAAAGGGGGATCCACAGTGTCCTCCCATACTTGAGCATAAGTTCTCTGAAGGGTATGGACATAGTCTCTGATTTGGTAAACTCTCAAATTATCCCATAGGTATAGGCCAAATGTCTGTCTTATTGCCTCAAAGGAAATAAGATTATCTGTTGGTAAGACCTGGTAAGGGGAGTGGAATCCTTTCTTGGCCCATTCCTTAATTTATTTATTTTATTTATTAGCTTTTGGTAACCGGGTAAATGCGCTAGGCAACAGACCTGCCTATTTTCAGGCATGACCCGGGGTCCACAGCGGCCGTCAGGAAAAGAGGGTCATAAATCCACCATCGAAACTTCCACAACTGGTGTCTAATGGGACCCCAGATTACACCTTACCTCCATCCCTCCAGGACAGAACTCATCCCTGTATAGCACACTTCTGGAAATCCAGCACCACTTTGGAACAGGCTGGCCTGGATGGGTGGTTCGGTCCCAACTGCCAAGTCCATTCTCTTCCAAATGGGAATCGAAACCCGGACTGCCCCATAAGAGTGCCACCCGCATTTAGGCTGCCGCCCAATAGTCCTGTAAGTTACGAAAAGCTAAACCTCCTTGGGCCTTAGGGGCTTAGAGAAGAGCTCTACGTATCCTAGGTTGGTCTTTGGCCCACAGGAATTTAAAAAACATATTCTGCCATATATTTAAATCTTTCTATGAAAACAGACAGGGTATGCATTGGAATAAGTAAAGTAGCCTAGATAAGGCATTCATCTTCAGTGTTTGTGTCTTAGAATGCTGCTCATACCAGTCTTGGAAAATTATTGTGACTTGAGACCCTCTGTCTAAAATTGCTTGGGCTGGGATCTCATTTATGTGTACGGTAGTGTCCATGGAAGGGCCCACCAACTTGGACCAGTTTGAAGGGACAGTAGTAGGAACCTGGATTGATGATTTGGCCACAAAGAAATTGGATTTTGGATTGCCTCTCCATTGTAATCATTTCTTGCACCCCCTTGCCATTGGTTTGCTTTCCGGAGCTCCCCTTGGAGTCTGGTTACCACTTTCTCTAAATTTTTTTGAGACCGGCATTCTTTCTTCATATGCCCATCGTTTCCACAGCTGTGACAAAATAACGGTTGTTGAGTCTGTCTTGACTGAAACATTACATTAGAAGCTGGTCTCCATTCACAATTAGGGAGTTGGGCAGAGTACACATTTGGTGCTGAAGCAGGAGCACTAATAACAGAAAATCGTGGTTCGCCCTCTTTCTGCGGTGCTGAAGGTGATGCAATATATCTCAATAGTTCTTTTATGGTGGCAGTCAATTCACTGAGACTGAGGTCTTGGAGCCTACCTCGGCAGAGGATGCCTGGGTGTGCACCCTCACCCCCATAGCAGACACGCTCTGAGAGGGACCAGGGTCTTTGTCCGTGGGAAGAACCTTAGTAGAGGCACCCGCTTTCACTTCTCTGACTTCTCTGAGCAGCTCGGCCCATGGCAGAGCATCCTTGGCAGTCCCTCTCTCATTGGGCTCCCTGGGGCTGGCACCAGCATTTAGTTCTCAAATCCCTTTATGTGTCTCTTGAAGTTCTGGGCAATCAGAGACTGACCCCTTGCCAAGAACAGGGGCCACAGCAGCTACAACCACGCAGGGTTCCCCTAGAGCCTTCCTCCTCCTCCTCATCAGCTTCACGTACCTCTTTCATCAACATATGGAAAGGCAAGAGATCAGATCTCCTTTGGTGCAGTTGTAGTTTGAGCAACTCCCAGCTGAAATGCCGGGCAGAGCGAAGTATATGATCCCTTCTTATTGGTCCAACTCACTAGAGTCCCAGCCTCCTTTCTGAAAAATGGTTTGTACAAGTTCCTCTAATCAACTCATGTAAGCTGATAACAATTCTCCTGGCTGTTGTTTAACATCTTTAAGTTTCCATTTTAAGGCATCGACACTAGCGGTACCCCCAAGCACATTTTCAAGAGTGACTAAATACTCTTGGGCATTGGCATCAGGTTTAGAGGACCTCAGGGAACAAAAAAACGTGTAAGGCAGGCCCCTGGAGGCTTTCCACCAGGCGTGCTCTTTTCTCAGCCTCTAAGCATTGCCAGACTTGTACTATTGTGGTAGCGGAGTCCATCCAGGTCTCCAGGTCAACTTCCCTATTAGAAATAGAGAGGGTGCCAGAAAACATTTTAAGCTTGTGGTAAGAGTTGTGATTAACTGCTGGCACTGGTACGGGCATGGGAGCTGGTGAAGGGGCAGGTACTGGAGCTGGCATGGGCATCGGGGAAGAAGCACCCCCAGGCAGCATGAACAACTTTTTAAAGTCCTCAACTGTTCTACCCTCTTCCAGTAGCAATTTGGCAATCTTTTCCTCAAAAGTCTCTGTTAAGGCTGGGAGCTCGTTTCCTAAGGTGTCCTCAGTATCCTTAGTAATTACCCTCCAGGTGGTTGGGAACCCATCAATGCCAACAGTTTTGGGCACCTTAGTACTGTCCACGGGGCTGCCACACTCTACTAATGCCATTAGAGTTTGGGCAATCAAGTCAGCTTGTTGGCCCACCACAACAGCTTTTCCCATGCATTCGATTTTTGAAAGTGCCCCTTCCTCAGTGTCTTTACTAATGCCCAGGGATATATCCAGTGTTAACAAGGCATTGTGGGGTTCAATCTCATGCCCCATACACCATCCCACCGACTGATGCACAGCCATTTCTACAGCAGTACCCATTAAACTTTTCGCAGTAATTCTTTATTTTGACCACTAGGGGGCCCCAATCCCAGCAGCTACCTCCAAGATGTAACATCTGCCTGCGTGACTAGAGGCAGGTTGAGAGGCCTGAGCTTGTTGAACAGGTTTCTCCACCCGGAGGAAGGTTCTGGGGTAGTATAACTGCTGTTGATACAGCCCTCCGTGATGCTGTAACCCCCCACCAACCCCTCTAGTGGCCTAAACAGTACAGCAGCAAAACATTCACATGGACTGTGTGGCAGTAATAAAGTGCTCACACCCCTTGCACTCACCACCAGGGATGGATCCTCTGCAGCTGCCCTGGAGACCCTCTGTAAAGTAAGACCTGTAATGCAACAGTTCAAGGGCAGTACAATACCCCCACCAAAAAGGTACACACTAGCCAGGTTAAATGCAAAAAGAACAAAATCTGATTTATTTAGGGGGAAGTGAACAAAGGTGGGGCATGAATCTAGCAGATGATTGACAGATCTGATTAATTCAGGCTGAACATGTATGCACAGTGAGTCCCCTGTATACAGTCACACCACCCTGGGTACCCAGTTGTTAAGCAGGCTAGCCTGAAGCGATGCCTGGGGTACGCCGGCGTTGCAGCTGTTGTTGGGGTCCTTAGGAAAAAAAACAATTAGTGTGCACATCAACCCAGAATTTGTAATCTGGAGCCAGATGGCTCAGTTCGTTGTAATAAACCCAAACAAATAAATCAGATGACACACAATGATTGCAGCTTTGCTGCAGGGAGCTACCCTATTTGGTACTCAGGCTACCCAGACCAGGAGGCAGGACTGATGAGATGAAGACCTCTGAATGGTGTTCTGGCTTGCCAGGGGAAGCAGGGCCCACACAACTCACCAAGGTGGTTGCTATCTGTTCGATGGTGTTGAGCAGGGAGCCGAATTCCCAAGCGGGTCTTTCGTCGGAAATGTCTCTGCAATGGGAGCAGCAGTCTAGGCCAAGATGGCAGGGCCCAGACGGTAGCAGGCAGTTCAGATTTAGTCCGTGCGAGTGCTGGAGCAGGTTCCAGTTAGCATAACACACTTGAAGGTGGGGAACCAAACCGCAACCCACATAGCACATACAGCACACTTATAAGCAACACAACGTTTAGTCTCAGTTCGGGAAAAGTCCGGTTGCAATTTAGCAGAAGTTCTGTATAAACCTCTCATTCCGTGACTCACTTCGCTACCTGGCAGGCCGATCACTTCTGGAGCAAGTCTTCAGTCCCAAATTCAGACAATGATCACTCTCTTTCTCTTCAGGCTTCAGATCTCAAACAAAGGAATTAGATTTAAGTCCAACATTCACATTCACAGGATTTGCTACTGGAAGATGTGACAGGCAAGCCAGCACAGCCTTCCTGCCTATCCTCCTGTGCTCCTAAGCAGGGGCAGCTGCTCGCTGGCTGGAGTTGTTCACTCTCCAAATTCCAGCTCACAACTGACTCTACTGTAGGCTGTCCTGGGGATTTCCTCTGAGATCCAAACGGTTTGGTTGGCTGAAGTAACTGTCTGTCACAGCAAGGGCTGCCCTTCCAGGTCCATTTAGGCGCCAAACCTTAAAAACTACAATTCCTACAGATTTCAATCCCACAAGACCTCTGGGGACAGTCTCCATTTTAGGTCCCCTGAGGTTTGATTGGTCCAACTCTGGCAGCCCAGAACCAAAATGGTGGCTGTTATGCAAAAAGTCCAAGCTGCAAGAGAAGGCAGGTTAAACAAACTTCTATACTATTATTAATAAGGTAGATAAACAGTAAATGAACACAGTTCCTAAAAGAGCACCCTCTGCGCATATATAGCCACTGTAGAATGGAGCAGAAATACCACTTGCCTGGCAGGTCATGAGCCCTAAACTACTCGGACCCAGTTCAGACTAATTTCTAGCACAGCATAATGACTCTCTTAAAGAGACCGGCATGGAGGCTTTCTGTAGCACTCTCATGCAGACACATACAGCTTCTGCAGACACAGGATACCATCCTGACAGTGGGCATTAGGTAGCCCAGGAAGATATTTTAGTAAACCCCAATTTGTAAGGGGGTTACTATCGCTTGTTTAGCAAAGAGGCATACTGTACCTTCCTTTCCAGCGGAAGAGATGGAGGGAAAGGTATGCTTCTTTGCAGATGACACCAAATCTGCAATAGAGTGGACATTCCAGGAAGGGGGGATAGAATGTGTGAGACCTGAGAAAACCTGGAGTAGTAAAGGGTATGGCAACTGAGTTTCGATGTGAAAAATTGCCAAATCGTGCACCTAGGGAACAGAAACCCAGAGGTGTTGTATAAAATGGGGGGAGAGGTACTGAAAGTCACTAAACAGGAAAGGAACCCTGGGATAATCATATCTGATTACCTCAAGGTGGCAAGGCAATGCAACAAGTCAGCAGGTAATGCCATCAGGATCCTGGGGTGCTTAGAGAGGGGTATCATTAGCAGAAGGAAAGGAGTGGTGTTATCATTGTATAAATTGTTGGAGAGACTCTACCTGGAGTACTGTGTGAAGTTCTGGAGACCACATCTCAGGAAGGACATAGACAGAGTAGAAGCAACTAAAATGGTGCAGGGGCTGCATCAAAAGACCCTATGAGAAGAGACTAAGGGATCTTAATATTGTACACGCTGAAAGAGAGAAGGGAGAGGGGAGACATGGTAGAGACCTATACATACCTCACAGTGGGTGAATAAGGTACAGGAGAGGTGTATTTGTCAGAGTAGGAGGTGCACGAGAACAGTGGGGGGCATGCAGTGAAGCTGAACAGGGAAAATTCAGGAGGGATGTGAGAAAGTAGTTCTTCACTGAAAGCGTGGTCGATGCCTGGAACAGTCTTCCAGAGGATGTTGTGGGGGCAAAAATAGTGGTGGGCTTTAAGCATGTATGGGATAGGCAAAACTGAATCTTGGTAGGAAAGCGGGGGGGGGGGGGTAACTGGAGATCCGGTAGGGTCTGCTGTGATCATATAGGAAGGGAAAAATGGGCAGACTAAGTAGACCAAGTGGTCCCTATCTGCAAACAAATTATATGTTTCTATGTTTATGCGCAAGCTTTCCAAGGATTTTACTGAGGACAGGTAGGACAGATATTTACATAGTTGTCTGAGTCCAAAAGGGAGTCTGATTTGAGCACAGGTGTCATGACGGCTACCTTCCATGCTCCTGGGACTTGCCAAGTGCATAGTGAGAGGTTAAAGAGGGTTGTTTTTGGTGGAGCCAGTTGCAGCATGGCAATCTTCCGCAACTGAGAATCATCATTTTCTGAGATGTCAAGCCTATTAGCATCTTTAGCACATCTCTCTGACTAACCTCCATGAAGTTGAAGAAGCTGGGTTTAGCGACAGAGGACTTTGCAAAGGTAAAAGGAGGGTCCTTTATGGAAGGCTGTGGTGCTATGCCAGAAGAAAGCCTAAGATTGGCAAAGTGGTGCTTCAGGGCACTTGTGATGCATGTTTTACTTGTTACTAGGTTCTCACTGTGAGTAAGATGGGGATATTGTTTGTGATTGACCCTTTCCTAGTAATGTATTGAACTGCTACCTGACCAGAGGTTTTTATGGCTGTTGCCATTTGTCTCCCGATAGTGTATATAGTAAGTTGATTCGGCCTCTTTTTGTCAGTGATACTGCTTGGTTCTCCAGTTATCTATACATTTCCTGATCATGATCATCCAGAGAGTGTTTATATATTGCCCATGCCTTAACATGTTTTCTGAAATGATCCAAGAGTTCTGGTGGGATCCAATTTGTGTGGACTGCCCTCCACCCTAACCATCTTCACTGGCATCAGTTTATCGCAGACTGCTTTCAGCTCAGCTTTAAAGTGTGCCCAAGCAGCTTCCGTATCAGGAATGAGGCCCTGCCTATCTCAGTTCAGTTTAGCGAGCTCTGCTTAGAGTAGGTCCACATTCAGTGATTTGGAAAGGGGGAAGGTTTGCTAGTCTTGCACATTCTACAGAAAACAGGGTTATGATCACGCATGTAGTCTGGAAAGATGCGAGAGGAAGTTATTCTGTCAGGTCTATTGGTAAAGATCCACTTGATGCATGTACCAGGCTTTTTCTTAGTGTTGTGTCTTCTTTCCACCTGGCCCCCATCCTCCTGCTTTCCCCCAGGTTCATCTCCTGTCTTCCCTGGGACTTCCCTGGTGAATTGGTAGTTGTACAGAAGTTCAAAAGTACGCAGAACTTCATTGGTATTGTGGTATAGCATGTGGTATTTGCAGCTGCAAATGCGGTGTGATACTGCGTTACTGCTTGAATAACATGTATTTGCTGCCACAAATACCGTAATTTGATACTGCAAACACCACGTTATACCACAGTTCCAGTGAGCGTCTTCATAACTACCACAGTATTTCTCTGCTCTTCTTGCACCTATGGCATACCCCCTGATGGGGCTGTTTCTTCAGGGCCTCTGGGGGGGCTGCCATGAGTCATCTTAAACCAACTCAAAATTGGCAACACAGTCAATGTTGTGGAGCCTGCAGGGAGAGCCTTGAATAATCCTGCCACAGCCAGGATATTTTTCTTTGGTTTCACCCAGCCCCATGGAATATCACATTTGAGGACATCATGGTTATGTGCATACAATATCTGCCATGGCACTGAAGTCATCACACCCATCCACTTACTCTCTAACCACACTACCACCTGTGGTCACCCAGGTTACACTATTGTGATGGAGAACAGATCCTCCCTGGGATGGGACACTGTAATTATACAAAAGGCAAGCAATACAAAAGGATATGAAATGCAAATGAGTAAGATATTTATTAAAGGGGTTGGTAAGAGGTGGTGGAAGGGATGGCTGATAATAACAGCTAAACCCACAAGGTCCAAAAAAAACCCTGGCAGTCCCAACAATCAGCCTCATCTGTGGATGCAGCAGACTTACACCCCCAAAAGCTTTTTGGAAACTCCCTTCACATTGATGGGGCACCCCAGCTGACAGGTTGTTGTGGGAGCAACAATACTGCAAGTTGTCATAAGTAAAGAACACACTCAAAATAACCAAACTTGTAATCCACCAGTGAGCAGTAGGCCCAGTGTTTGGCTGTGGACTTCTGCCTGGCCACTCTTTGGTCTCAGTCATGCTCCAGAGCTTTTGATGCCTTCTTCCATCCAACTAACTATTCCACAGGTTCATGGCCTTGACCCTGTGAGTTTATTACATTTGCATAAGGTTTCACCTCACTGAAGGCTGGCGGATTCTGGAACCTGAGTGTCTGCAATCCTCTCTCTCTCCTCTATTTTCACCCTCAAAGGGGCCTTTCCTGTATCCTCTGAGCTCACCACCTGAGGGGCCTATTGCTTTATACGAACATACATATATGAACATACGAAGAAGCCAGCAGAAGAAGGCCATTTGATCTATCAAGTCTGAGCATATTGCAGGGTCCACAGCTTGAGATAATGTCCCTTCCCTCCCTCCCCACTCCTCCCATTCTCCCTACCCATGATCCTTACCTTCCCCCATGCCTATCCCAGCCTCTCCTGAAGCTGCCCACTGTCTTCAATGAGATGACCTCTTCCAGCAGCGCATTCCAAGTATCCATCACCCTCTCTCTGTGAAGAAGTGCTTCCTGACTGTCCTCCTAAACCTCCCACCCTCCAGCTTAAGACTGTGCCCCCTCATGTTAGGGTTGTCACTCAGCTTAAAGAGACTCTCCTTATCAACCTTATTTATCCATTTCAAGTACCTGAAGGTCCCAATCATGTCCCCTCTCTTGCTCCTGTCTTCCAGGGAGTACAGCTTCAGTGCCCTCAACCTCTCCTCATATGCCTTACCCTGCTGACTCTCTATCATCTTTGTAGCCCTCCTCTGGACCTTCTACAGCAGGTTAATGTCTTTTTGAGGTGTGGGCACTAGTACTGAACTCCATACTCTAGATGCGGCCTTACCAGTGACCTGTACAAGGGCAGTATAACCTCCTCTCTCCTGCTGCTAATCCCCCTAGATATGCATCCCAGCATCTCGTTTGCCTTTGCTGCTGCTTTCTTGCACTGCGTGGAGTGCTTCAGGTCACTAGTGATCATCACTCCCAGGTCCTTCTCCTCCTCTGATGCATATACTCGGACTCTAGTACTCTGTCCTGAGATTCTTGGCTCCAATGTGTATAACTCTGCATTTCTTGGCATTGAAGCCAAGCAGCTAGATCCTGGACCAACTCCCGCTTTTCCAGATCTCCCTGTTGGTCCTGTATCCCTTCAGCTGTGTCCACTGCCCTCAGAGCTTGGTATCATCCACAGATAGGCACATTTTGTCCTTAATGTCATCCCCTATGTCACTGGTGAAGACACTGAACAGCACTGACCCCAGCACCGAGCCCTGTGGGATCCCACTGGTTACCTCTCTGGTGCCAGATAACTCTCTCCCCACAACCACCCTCTGGGTTCTGTCCCTCAGCCAGTTTTCCACCCATCTGGCCATCTTTTCCCCCCACCCCAAGATCCACCAACTTCCTGATCAACCTTTTGTGGGGACACAGAGTGAAAGGCCTTGCTAAAATCTAGACAGAGTATGTCTACCGCTTGGCCTCTATCTACTGTCTTAGTGACACAGTCAAAGAAGTCAATCAGATTCGTTTGACACAATCTCCCCCCCCCCCATGAACCCATCCTGCCTTGCATCCTGGAGAACATGATCATCTAGATATTCCACTAACCTCTCCTTTAGTATGGTCTCCATGAGCTTGCCCACAATGTAGGGCAGACTGACTGGCCTGTAATTCCCAGGATCATCTTTGGGACCGCTTTTGTGGAGGGGCACTACATGTGCTGTTCTCCAGTCCTATGGTACCACACCTGACTCTAGTGAACTATTAAATAGGTCTGCCAGTGGAGCTGCCAGCTCCCCAGCCAGTTCCTTTAGTACCCTTGGATAAACTCTATCTGGGCCTGGTGATTTGCCCACTTTTCACTGCCAGCAGCTCTTCCCTCACTCTATCCTTTTCTATCACTACATCTGTGTTCCCCTTTCCCCCTGCTCCTTTCTTCCTTCCTGAAGGCACTTTTCTATCCTTCTCCTTGGTGAAGACAAAACAGAAGTATTCATTTAGTATCTCTGCTTTTCCCCCATTATCCTCCACCCACTCCACCCCTTTCTTAAGCAAAACAATACCTTCCTTCTTGTCCCTTTTTTCACTTATGTAGCGAAAGAAAGCCTTCTCCCCCTTCTTAACTCCTTCAGCTATCTGCAGCTCCTTCTGTGCCTTTGCTCTCCAGACTTCCTTACTTGCCTCACTAGCCAACCTTACATAGACGTTGACGACTGATAAGGATCGCAAGACCCATCCAGTCTGCCCATTTTTTCTACCTTATGAATGTGCCATAGGCCTTTACTCTGTCAATGGCCTATCTATTCATATTCATCTGTATTGCTCCCTTATGCCTATCCCATGCCTGTTTGAAGCCCTACACTGTATTCATATCCACCACTTCCTGAGGTAGGCCGTTCCATGCATCCACCACCCTTTCTGTGAAAAAGAGGTTCCTCACATTACCCCTTAATCGGCCTCCCTCTAATATCATGCTGTTTCCTCTTGTCCTGCTATTTTTCTTATATTGAAACATGTTAGACTCTTTCACCTTGCTAATGCCCTTAAGATGTTTGAATGTTTCAATCATATCATCTCTCTCCCTCCTTTGCTCTAGGGTATACATATTAATCTCCGTTAATCTGTCCTCATATGTTTTCTGATGCAGTCCCTGCACCATTTTGGTTGCCCTTCTCTGGACTGTCTTCATTTTGTTAATGTCCTTGTGCAGGTGCATCTTCCAGTACTGCATGCAGTACTCCAGATGGGGCCTAACCAGTGTCTTTTAAAGAGGGACTATTACCTCCCTCTTATGACTTGTGACACCCCTGCTAATATACCCCAACATCCTTCTAGCCTTACCTACTGTTTTAATGGTCTGCTTGGATGATTTCAGGTCATCTGTGATGATGAAGATTTCCAAATCTCTTTCTTCCCTTGTAATTGCCAGCAACTCCCCTTCAACCTAACCTTAGGTAATTTTCCCTATTCACGTCTCTCTTGGTCTTCCTGAATTTTCTATAGGCCAATGTATTTTCCCTTACTGACTGGGAAACCCCAGAACTGAACCAACTGGGGCACTTTAGCCCTGGTATTCTTCCCCCCCGAGCCTAACACACTCATATGTGGCAACCTGTATTCCTTCCTTAATAATGGACCACCTTTGATCCACCCCCATATTTGCTCTGAGGCCTGCCAGATGGCTCTTTAGAACTTCACCCATTTTCCTGAAGTCTGCCCTCCTGAAATCCAAGATGTTGGTCTTAGTCAACATGCTTTCCCTGCCCATATCCAACTGAAACCATACTGTGCAGTGGTCACTTCCACCCAGTGGCTGCCTGACCATTATTTCATATACATGCTCCCCATTTGTGAGCACCAGGTCAAGAATTGCCTCAGCTCTTGTTGGTTCAGTGATGCCCTGAGTCATGAACCCACTCTGCAAGCCTTCCAGGATCACCTGACTCCTAGCACATGTTGTGAAGGGTATGCTCCAGTCCACCTTGGACAGGTTGAAGTCCCCCACATTTACCACCTCTCCTTTCCCCACAGCTTCCAATATTACATAGAAACATAGATTTTGACGGCAGATAAGGACCGCTTGGCCCACCCAGTCTGCCCATTTCCCTACCTAATGGATAAGCTGCAGATCCTAGTTAACCAGCAGCCTACTTCTTCCTACCACCACCCCCTAGAATTGCCTTATGACTGTCCCATGCATGCTTGAATTCCACCACTGTTTTTGATTCCACAACCTCTCCTCGAAGGCCGCTCCATGCATCCACAACCCTCTCGTGAAAAAATACTTCCTTAAATTACCTCTGAGCCGCCCCCTCTATTCTTCAAATTGTGCCCCTTGTTCTTGCACACTCTTTCTTTTTTGAAAGATGCTACCCTCTTGGACTTTGTCGATTTCCTTGAGATACTTGAAAGTTTCTATCATGTCCCCCCTCTCCCTCCTTTCCTCGAGGCTATACATATTCAGCTCCTTAAGTCTCTTTCCCCACAGCTTCCAATATTTGTGAGCTCAGTTCTCTGTCCCTCTCCTCATCCTGACTGGGTGGTATGTAAACCACCCCCAACCTCACCTCTCTCCCTCTGTTGGACATTAACTGAACCCATAATGCCTCCACCTCCCCTTTCTCTGACTTCTCCCTAATGCAAGTTATTCCCTCCCTGATAGAAACTGCCATCCCTCTCCCTTCCAGACTACTCTGGCCCTCCTGCACAGTTTATATCCAGGGATCACAAGGTCCCAGTCATGGTGTGATGTTGCCCGAGTCTCACTTACTGCAGCTATGTCCACCCTCCTGTCTGCTAATAGTGCCTGCAGGTCATCCACCTTGTTTCCAAGACTCTGCACATTTAGAGACACCACCCTCCACCTTGAATCTGACCTTCCTTCTCTCCCCCTCTTTTCTTCTATTCACATTTATTTCCTCTGTGTGCACCCCTCCACATACCCTTGTTATGTGTTCCTCACCCCTCCACCCTTTGCTGTGTTCCCATCCCTTCCACCTCCTCCCTCCAGACCTCTTCCATCACTGTGTTGTGGAGGGGGGGGTCACTGACTTCCTCCTCCTCCTCTCGGAGTCTGTGGGCCTACATGCCCACTGCCCCCCCCAGTAGTTTAAATTAAATGTAGTTGTAGTTTGTCCCTGAGTACCCTCAAACCCACCTTACTGAGGTGTAGCCTGACAGGTGAAAAGAGTGCTTTGTTTGACCAGGTCTCCTCCCAGTCCCCAATACAGATAAATATCTCCTCCCTGCACCATTTCCTCAGCCAGTCATTAAAATCCTCTATTCTTCTTTTCCTGGCTGTGATGGCTCTTGGTACTGGTATCACCTCTGAGAAGGCCAGTGAGCTTCCTTCCTCCCTGCAAATCTTCTCTAACTCCCTGAACCTACTTTGCACTACCTCACCCTCCTCCCCAGCTAGGTCATTGGTTCCCAAATGTATAACTAAATTCGGTTTTCCTCCAACCTCCCTTATGATTTCCCTTCTTTTTGGGCCCATCTTCCCTCTTGTCATCCCTTGCATACAAACCACCCTCCTGCTTGCATTTGGGTCCCCTTTCCTTCCCCAGCGAATACCCCTAATTATGGAATCCCCTATGATTGCTACCCTTCCATCCCCTGCACCTTTGTTCCCCATCCTTCCTTTCTTACCTTCAGTACTAGTTGCTTCCCCACCTAACTGTTCCCTCTGCACCCTGGTAAACTTATCCCCACATCCACAATTTATCCCCTTAACTGTTTTTCAACCTCCCACTCTACCCCTCCCCTTCTGACTATCTGTATCTGCTTTCAGTTTTCCTTCCCCTCTTCCTTTCCTTTTCTCTCCCTCCCCTCCATCCTACACTCCATTTGTCTGCCTCCTCTTCCTTGCCCACCCTGATTATTTCCCTCTCCCCTCCACTGTACTCCTACTCTCAGCCCTGGCTCAACCTGACCTTCTACCTCACCTCCTGCTGCCTCCTCCCTCCTTCCAAACAGTGGTGCAAATTTATTCAATAAAGGAACCCCTTTAGGATTTCCCACCCCTGATGCTACTCTCACATTCCCACCCCTTCCCCTTACTACTTGCCATTCCTCTACCCTGGGCTCCCTAGTCCTCTGAGGAAGAGATACTCCTGTATACTTGGTGCTTCTCTCCACTCCCATCCCCTGACTGATGCCCTCACTCCTCTGGGCATCACCCCTCTGCCTTCCTCTCCACTGCTTTGCTCCCCTGACTTCCCACACCATCCTCCCCAGCTCCCGTCTGAGCAGCCTTATTTCAGCCCTTAGCTGCTTCAGGCTCTTACACACAGGACATCCCCCTTTACTCCACAACACCCCCAGAAAGACTGCTGCCCCACAGCTATTGCAGTTTACCACTCTCCTGATTCCCATACATGTACCTATTCCCCCACATCCTCCCAGCCCAGCTTCTCCTAGCCTCCAGTTATACATAGAGAATAATGGATGGGGAAGTGTGTGATATGAGAATTTAATTCACACCGGAGGTGTGAGATGCTACATAAACCCAGAGGGCAAAGCCCAAGGGGTTTATCAAAGCATCCCACACCAAGGGTTTGGATTAAATTCTCGTATGCACACTTCCCCATCTTTTATTTTATATAATTTGCTGGTGAGCAATTTTTTGCAAATCAGTTCTGTGACCCCTCCCTCCCCCCACACAGTCTCTGTCTGTCTCTCTCTCTACACACACACACACTCTCTCTCTCTTTTTCTCTCCGTCTGTTATTCTCACAGTGGCAGCTTTACTCTAGTTCTCTGGGGCACCAAATGCAGTAGCAGTCCCCCCAGCCCTCAGTCTAAATTCCCCAGCTGAGCTGTGCTGTACTCCACAGTCCCTCTGTCTCTTGCCCCACATCACCCTTCTGCTCACTCTGCTCCCAGTTAAAAAACAATTTTAATTTAAAACTAAAATCACGATCGCGATTAGGATCATGCTTACCTGTGTCAGGCAGACACAGACTCATTGCCGCCACTGTTGTGTGTTGCCCAAAGCTAGCGAACCACAGGATCAACCAGATACTTAAAAAAAAAACAGTAAAGTCAACAGAATAAATAAAAAAGGAATTTTGGAAGGTGAGGATTTACCCGTGGTGGCTCCTCGCTAAGATATGGAGCCGCCATGTTTTCGGAACTGTTAGCTCGCCCACTCACAAAATGGGAGTCAGTAAGGGAGCGCTCCCTTTTGATAGATGGAGCGTGTGAATGCCGTAATAACCGACTGGTTATTACGGCAACTATCAACTCAGTGAGCCCATTTAAACAAGCATTTGTCAATGCCGAATGTTGACTGCGCTGGTCCATTGAGCTCGCTCACTGCTCCTGTGTCACTCGCTCGTTCTGTTTCTCCCGGTGCTGCAGGCTGCTCTTTTGTGCTGGGCTCCTGCCTGCATTGGCACATTTTTCTGTCCACAAAGAAATCTGCAGCTGTCCCAACAGAGCTCTGTTGAGGTGGGTCACTCCCCCTCTCTCACTCGCTCATTCTTTTTCTGCTGGAGCTGCAGGCTGCTGTTTTGTATTGGGCTCCCGCCTGCGTTGCCGCCTTTTTCTGCCCACAAAGCAATCTGCAGCAGGCATGATAGAGGTCTGTTGAGGTCACTCACTCCCCCCACTCACTCATTCTCTTTCTCCCAGTGCTGCAGGCTACCCTTTTGTACTGGGCTCCTGCCTGCATTGGCACCTTTTCCTGCCTACAAAGAAATCTGCAGCTGTCCCGACAGAGCTCCGTTGAGGTCGCTCACTCCCCCTGTCTCACTCGCTCATTCTGTTTCTCCTGGTGCTGCAGACTGCCCTTTGTACTGGGCTTCTGCCTCTGTTGGCATTTTTTTCTGCCCACAAAGAAATCTGTAGTAGTCCCGACAGAGCTCTGTTTGCCTCGCTCACTCCCCTTGCCTCACTCGCTTGTTCCGTTTCTGCCGGTGCTGCAGGCTGCCCTTTTGTACTGGGCTCCTGCCTGCATTGCCTTCCTTTTATGCCCACAAAGAAATCTGCAGCAGTCACGATACAGCTCCGCTGAGCTCAGTCACTCACTCCCCCTCTCTCACTCATTCATTCTGTTTCTCCCGCAGCTGCAGGCTGCCCTTTTGTACTGGGCTCCTGTGTGCATTGCTGCCTTTTTCTGCCCACAAAGAACTCTGCAGCAGTCCCAACAGAGCTCTGTTTAGCTCACTCACTCCCCCTCCCTCACTTGCTCATTCTGTGTCTCCCGCTGCTGCAGGCTGCCCTTTTGTACTGGGTTCCTGCCTGCATTGGCAGCTTTTTCTGCCCACAAAGACATCTGCAGCAATCCCGACACAGCTCCGTTGAGCTCGCTCGCTCCCCCTCTCTCACTCACTCATTTTGTTTCTGCCAGCACTGCAGGCTGGCTTGTTGTACTGGGCTCCTGCCTGCATTGCCATCTTTTCCTGCCCACAAAGAAATCCGAAGCAGTCACGGTACACCTCCATTGAGCTCGCTCACTCCCCCTCTCTCACTCATTCTGTTTCTCCTGGCACTGCAGGCTGCCCTTTTGTACTGGGCTCCTGCCTGCATTGGCACCTTTTCCTGCCCACAAAGAAATTCGCAGCTGTCCCGACACAGCTCCATTGAGGTCGCACACTCCCCCTGTCTCACTCGCTCATTCTGCTTCCCCTGGCGCTGCAGGCTGCCCTTTTGTACTGGACTCCTGCCTCTGTTGGCATCTTTTTCTGCCCACAAAGAAATCTGCAGCAGTCCTGACAGAGCTCCGTTGGCCTCACTCACTCCCCCGTCTCACTCGTTTGTTTTGTTTCTGCCAGCGCTGCAGGGTGCCCTTCTGTACTGGGCACCTGCCTGCATTGCCACCCTTTTCTGCCCACAAAGAAATCTGCAGCAGTTATGATAGAGCTCCACTTGAGCTTGCTCACTCCCTCTCTCTCACTCGCTCATTCTGTTTCTCCCACGACTGCAGGCTGCCCTTTTGTACTCAGCCCCTGCATGCATTGCTGCCTTTTCCTGTCCACAAAGAAATTGGCAGCAGTCCCAACAGAGCTCCATTGAGCTCACTCACTCCCCCTCCCTCACTTGCTCGTTCTGTGTCTCCCGGCACTGCTGGCTACCCTTTTGTACTGGGCTCCTCCCTGCGTTGTCGCCTTTTCCTGCCCTCAAAGACATCCACAGCAGTCCCGACAAAGCTCAGTTGAGCTCGGTCACTCCCCCCCCCTCTCAGTCACTCGATCCTAATCTGTCCCAAACACTGATTTCCAACAGCGACTGTGGTATTCTGAGCGAGAAGTGCAGGATCACATTTCAGCCAGGATGTGAAAAATGACAGCTGTACTGTTCATAAGGAGGTGTGAACAAATGCCAGTGTTGAAAATCTGGCATGAAAATATTACTTATTTGCAAAACTTACAAGGGTGCATGGAAACTGCACAACACACGCTCGTAACACAGTCATTTTATGGAGTTTCACCACAACATTTTCAACATAGGCATTTTAGGACCTCTGCTCATGAACAGTGTCAGTGTGATTTTCTTAATTTGTCCCGAACACCAATTTCCCACAGCAACCACACTATTGTGCTCCGGAAGAGCGAAAACACATTTCAGTCAGGATGTGAAGCATGACAGCTGCACTGTTCATAAGGAGGTGTGGCAAAATGGCAATGCTGAAAATCTGGTGTGAAAATATTGCAAAGTTGCGAAGGTACGAGCGTGCGTGGAAACTGCGCAATGCACATTCGTAACACACTCATTTTATGGACTCATCACCAAATTTTCAACATAGGCATTTTAGGACCTCTGCTAATGAACAGTGTCACTGTCATTTTCATAATGTGTCCTGAACATGGATTTCTCACAGTGACTATGTTATTCTGTGACAGAACTGCGAAAACACATTTCAGCCAGGAAGTGAAAAATGACAGCTGTACTGTTCATAAGGAGGTACAGAAGAATGGCCATGTTTAAAATCTGGAGCGAAAATATTATTAATTCGTGAAGTTACGAGCCTGCATGTAAACTGCGTAACGCACACTCGTAACACAGTCATTTTATGGAGTATCGTCACCAAATTTTCAACATAGGCATTTTAGGACCTCTGCTCATGAACAGTGCCACTGTAATTTTCTTAATCTGTCCAGAACACTGATTTCCCACAGCGACCGCGCTATTCTGTGCCGGAAGTGCAAAAACACATTTCGGCCAAGATGTGGAAAATGACAGCTGTACTGTTCACAAGGAGGTCTGAAAAAATGCCAGTGTTGAAAATCTGGCATGTAAATATTACAAATTCACGAAGTTACGAGCATGCGCAACTGCGCAACACACGCTCGTAAAACATGTTTTTGATTTTTCCCACCAAATTTGCAGTATAGGCTTTTTGAGAGTCCACCTCATGAACACTGGCACTGTCGTTTTGTTAATCAGTCCTGAAAGGGGATTCCACGCAGTGACCGCAAAATCACCTTTCAGGGCCGAATAACACCATGACAGAGCCAGAATTCATGAGGAGGGTCCCAAAAACCCCATGTTGAAAATTTGGTGCCAAAATTCCAAAAAATGCCTGAGATATGCATCAAAGTTGAAAAAACCCTATTTATTCCATCATACAGCTTTCCGGCATTTCATCAGTTCGTGGTCGGCTTTGAAGAGTGCAGACATGTTCCCAGTCCACCGATGATCGCCACGCGAGCTCCGGATGTAAGGTATGGGGTGGGGTGTGTAGGAGGCAGGTGCGCAGTGGTGGGCGCAAGTTGTGGGAGGGGCAGGAGACCACAGAGGGACTGTTTTTTTACAGGTTAAAAAAAAGAGATTGAGGGACCGCTTTTGATTTTACAGGGCATGTGGCATGCTGGGTGGGCTCCCAGCGTACAACGGAGCATTTTATTGGTAGGGGCAGCTGTAGCCAATGGGGTTGGGCACCCTGTCGGCACACAACAAAAGGGGGGGTTACATTTTGCTGATGGAGATAGAGCACCCCCATTGGCACACAACAAAAGGGAGGGTGACATTATGCCGATGGGGATTGGGCACCTCATTGGCAGACAGCAAAAGGGGGAGGTTACATAATGCTGTTGGCAACATAAACCTTTGGGGCACTGAAGCCGATTGGGATTGGGGCCCCCCTCGTCAAACAAACACAGTGGGTAGGGGCACATGCTGCCCAGGGAGAGTGGTCACCCCCTCAGTGGGGGGGGGTTAACATTGTTTGTGAACACGCCGGCAAGCCGCCGCCATGTTCACAAACAATATCAATGTTTCAAGGTTCCACTCTGCAATGATGGGTCGCTCCCCCATTGCAGCAAATGGCTGATGCTGCAATGACGAGGTGGCCCCTGATTGCAGTGGCTAAAACTTTACAAGTTGATGGCACGCTGGCTGAACTAGTCTCAGCAGCAGCATGCCACGGCATTGAGGAAAGCAGGTCAAGCCTTTAAAGGTGGTGTGGGCATTGGCCACAACAGTGCCACGCCTCCACATCCTGCTACTGGAGAAAGCTGCTGCAATGTGTTTCTTGCGCATGCATGCAATCAACATAAAAATTGCTCACCAGTAATTATATAACTGTAACATTCAAAAATATATAAATTTCTGTCTCACTTTACCATCAAAATGTATCAACAATCTCAATAATCTAGAACTCAGTAGGCTGCTACTTCCAGCGTTCAATCAAAACTAGAACACTATGCCAAGGAAGCTGTTTCTTAGTAACCACCTAATTCTAGCTCAAAAAAAATATTTTTAATAAATGCCTTTTAAATCATCAGCCCAAAAATACCATGAAACAGTGACAAAGTCACAGTACCACCTAAACAACATGCCACCACCCAGCAACAAGCCAGCTAATCCTAGTGACAAGGACAACCCCACAAAAATCTCAAACAAACTGCCTATCTACTGTATATAAACAAAATGAAACCTACACAAGATATGGTTCACCACAGAACAAACATGCTGACTATGCTGTTCCCAACTAACATAAAACA
This sequence comes from Neoceratodus forsteri, assembly GCA_016271365.2. NCBI lineage: Eukaryota > Metazoa > Chordata > Ceratodontiformes > Ceratodontidae > Neoceratodus > Neoceratodus forsteri. Next base: position 724,254,126 of record CM028133.1, read on the forward strand.
CACATCACATTATCTTCCTGCATCTCACAGGATGGCACAATCTACCAGAGCACTGGCCTGTCCACCAGGTCTAAGTTAAGGCAACTCACCTCCCCAGTAAGTAGAAACAGCTACAGGCATACAGATGTTGGCATAGATTCTCAATAGCTATGTTCTCTTCAGAGCAAAAGCACACAAGCACTGCTGCTCATACCTCTGAATTGTCTCCGACTACGATGGACATTCCTCATTGTGCCACTCAGATTTGATTTGTCTCTTACCCGATCCTCATGGAAAAGATACTGCCCACACAGAGAAAATGCTGTAAATTCACACTGTAAAGCAGGAATTCATAATTCTAAGATGCCAAATGAAAAATAAACTTTGTACAAATACATGCAGTGGTTTCCACAATATTCAGAGCTTCTGTATCCTTGTCTGAGGAAGTGTCCCTTATTATATAGGTCAGTGTCCCTCACTGTCCCTCATTTTAAGTGTCCATGTCTCTCATTTCAGTGAAAAAGAGGTTGAGAGGTATGCTGCTGTTATATACAGGGCTCCATATGGAACCAGGTGCAAGGCGTTTACCTCTCTTGCTTTCTGATACACTTGCTGTGGAGAGTCTCCTCAGGGATCTACTATAGGCACTTCTCCCATAATGTTTACATCCCTGCCTTTGCTCCACTACAGCTCCAACTGAGACTGCTGCCTCTAAAGTGATTTGGTTGAGATAGTTCTTCTAGGGCAATCTAGGCCTATCAGACTCTAATGACACCTGATGGAACTCTGAGCAGGAACCCAATCCCTCAGTCACTGAAATGCTAATTTTCTTCACACAGAGTCTAGCCTGTGCCCTTCTATTGGTCGCGATTTGTGGGGAAACTGTGCACTGCCACTGCAGAGATATGTTGCATGCATGCTCTGCAAGAGTCTCCCACTCCTCACTGGCTGGTTATTTCCAAGGCAAAAAAATGTAATATCTTTACCCCTTTCCCATAAGTCCTGGGGATCAGAGAGCAGTTTCACATGGCCTGCTCCATATTTGTTTACATTGTACCTTTAGTACATATTACCCACTTCACTGCAACACTGGCTGCTTGTTGCAAGCACCCACATGTGCTGGTCTTGCTCAGTCACTGTTCCACTGCCTTTCCTGGGGCCGAGACCACATTTGTTGGGGTGCTTGCCTAAATCATAGCTCTGGTCGGGGTGTGCTGCAGCAGTGCTTGCAGCACGAACATCAAAGGCATAGCCATGCCTGCACTTTTTTGGCCTTCCTAGCCGAAGACTGCATTGGCTGTTGCTTACTGCCTCTATATGTGGTACCTGAAGCAACACTCCATGTCTTTGGTACATCTCGATGATCGCCTAAAATTATGTTTGTGTACAAATTTGGTTACTTTTGCCTTAGTCTGAGTATTCTTTATTTGTTTGTGCTTTTTTGTTTGTTTGTTTGTCCTCCTGATTCCTCACCACCCATCTCAAGTTCTCTGTTCCGCCAAGGGTTGTCTCCTGGTGGTTCCCAGGGCTAGGCTGTGGCAATCTGGGAACCGAGCATTCTCAGTTGCCGTGACAGCCCTGTAGAACTCTTCACCGCGGCATCTGCGGGAGACACCCTTGGCGGAATTCTTTAAAACAGGGCTGAAAATGCTGCTCTTCGAGCAAGCATTCAATTTGGTTTGATAACCTTCCGGCTGATTTTATTGAACCATTGACTGTTGGCTATGTTTTAGAATTATGATTATTGTATTCATCTGCATTTTTAATAAATTGTATACTGTTGATTGGATGGGGTGGAATCTGTATAATTTCTGCTTCATGAATTCTATGTGCTAGTTTATGTTTGTATGTATTAATATTGTTAAGCGCTCCGAGCCTACGGGAAGGAGCGCTATACAAAGTTCCTTCCTTCCTTTGTTTCCTTCAGTGGAATTCTTGTCCATGAATCAGCACCATGTAGTGAAATCTCTGTTGAATTTTGTCTATTGTTGATATCAGATGTTTTTTAACTTACACCTGTACCCCTTTCCCTGGGTCATACCTGGAAACGAGCCTTTGGTTCATGGTGCTTTTCCCAGTCATCAACTTTTAAATAAAATAAAATAAGAATAAATAAATGTAGTGCTCCAGCTATGTAGCTTTTCTGTTTGAGTAGAAACCATGGGAGAAAACGTCCGGCATACCAAGACCACAAAGGAATCTGACGGTAAGCCACTGACTGGTTAGGGGGAGGACATACATTCATAATTAATGTAAGAAAATAGATAGGAATGAGTTACATCAGGTAATTACCCCACCCCCAACATTAATATAATTCTTCTTCACTTCATGCCATTTGCCACATAAGGGTGTCTTTCCTGATAAGAACCCCCACTGCATCATGTTCCGCTGCTTATTTGTAAGATGCCCCATACTAAGTCACTCTCATTGATTAACTGTGTGTCATTGTGCAGTGGTGTGACCTTGAATAAATAGGACGAACTCCTGTGCTTTTGTCCACTCAACTGTAAACGTAGAGAGAAACAAGATGCCTCTTAGAACGAAGCACTGCAGCTTAGCTGTGCTATACGGGATAACGTCTCCAGTCCACCTCCTATTAGTGGTCATGTCCTTGGTCAGTTTACTTTTACATTTTTCTGCTGTGTTTCACTTTTTTGTTTTAATTGAAATGGCACCTAAAAGAAAGATGTAATCAACAATCTGATATAAAAAAAACTAATCCCAAGTGCACAGGCCACCAAGATCAAACTCACCACTGCTGTTCCTCCAGCGGTACTGAGTACAAACAGAAAGCTTTTTCCTACAGTAAAGAAAGGCAATATAAATGTGTTTTTGCAACCTGCATCACATGAATTCTATAATGAGGTGCTTTTAAAAATGTGTTTCGTGTGCTTTAATGAACTAAAAATAGATCTTCTAGTTATACATTGTATGAATAGCGGAAATAGTAATTCTGAAATCGACGGTCTGCCCCCATATTCTCACATAGATCTGTGTCCTAATCAGGCCACAGAGCATTTCCTTGTGTCAGAAGCTGTTTAACTAAAAATTCAGAGTAAAGCACTTACAGAAATGACCTAACACTGGAGAAGCTGTGATTAAATCTACTCCTACTAGAGTAGGGAAGCAGTGCCACGGTCCCGGTTCACATTTATTTATTTATTTACTATGTATATCTATGTATTTATTTATCTAATTATTTAGTTATTTATGTCAAAAGTTTTACCCAAAAGTACATACTGTACTGAGCTATTACTCGTTGTCAGATGCATCCTGGGGGGAGGGAAACAAAACAGTGCAAACAGTAAACATTAATAAGGTGTATACATACATAGAAGAGTGGATGGGCAACCATACACAACAAGGCTGTGTTTCCAGTGAGGAGTTGACATGACATCATAGGGACCTCCACAGCAAAGCTCGAGAGGTCCCTGATGTCATCCCACCCCCGAGATGGTAAGCATATCCTATGAGAAAACAGTCATGGCATTCACCACGTTTCTTCTTAAAGAAATAAGGACCACACTCTCAGGATGCTGTTGAAAAACAGGGTTTTTTTTTGTGCAAATAAAGGATATTCTCATGTTCATGAAAAAAGGCCCCCCCCCCAAGAAAACTAAAACAATACCCTTTATTTTCCTCTCCTTCCCCTTCCCCATCCTCCTTTCTGTACCATGTCCACTTGCCTCTCTCTCTCTATATATATATATATATATATATATATATATATATATATTTATTTGTATATAAATATGTACATATTCTTGCCCAGATTTCGTCTTCCTCTGTCTGCCCTTTGTAGCCATATGAAATAATGTAATAAACTGTAAGGAACTCACATAGAGGGACTCAGAAAAGCAATATTATGTATTAGAGATATTAAAATGCAGTATTATGTGTTAAAGATATTAATGTGGCTATTTATAGAGAACGTTTTTCTACAATGCACTGGTGGTAGCAATTTTTTATGTTTTGTTGTTGCTTACTGTGTGATGTTGCTATTTATTCATGAATAGACTAAAATTGTATGTATGCTTTCAAGCCAGGCTTTCTCAAATGGTGAGGCCAGCCTCTCAGGGGAGGCCCCAACCTGTTCCAGGGGAGGCTGAAGCAAGCTTTAAAATGTACTATATGTAAATGTCAAGTTTTGGATGCTTTTTGTGAAAGGATGCTGCATACTAAAGTGAATAATGGCATGCAAATTTATGTACAAAATGGGTGACCAGGAAAGTCACACTCAACAAATACTTGTTTCCTGGTGAGACATGGGGAAAGCTGAATGGAGGAAATATAATTCTTGGAAACTGTGCAAAATGAAATGCAAAATAATACAAAATGAATAGGAACAAGGTAACAATTGACCCATCATACTGGCTGCAGAAGAGCACAAATACAAAGGCTAAGCAGAGAGGTGCTAGGAGCAAGAGCAGGACAAGGCAAAATGGTCCATGAGAAGGTGTTTAAAACTGACAAAGAAAGCAATCTGACTCATGGAGGTATTGTAACAAGGGGTAAATAGGGTTCAAAATTCAGATGTGTGGTGAGAGTAGGCTGACATGGGGAAGGGGGTTACACAAAGGGAGAATAATAAGTTCAATAAAATGAGAATAAACTCAACAACTCAAAGGAATTTCACTGTATTCCTGGTATACTGTGCAAAGTATGATAGTTGTTCTAACTATGGGGAGTCCCAAAATGATTTCTATATTGGGGGAGGCTCAAGATCTTTTCCAAGACTTAGGGGAGGCTCACTATGACAAAGTGTGAGAACTACTGATTTAAGCACTAGCACTTTAAGTGATTGGAGCATATGGTTAGAGCACTTTTTAATTAGCTTGCTATTTAAGTGGAATTGCACCAGGGGTTATTATCTTTGACAAAGCCCATGACTGCATGAAGCATGAGAAAGTTATCTGTATTCTGTATTTTGCTCCCAAAAGGTTTCAGCAATTTTTGCACAAGGTAAAACCTGTTTTTCAACAGCATCCTGAGACTGTGGTCCTTATTTCTGTAAGAAGATGCATGTGTTGCGTGCTGTGACTGTTTTCTCATTGTTTGATTCTTGTCACTGAGCACCCAATATCATACAGCGGCTCTGTCATTTTATTCACGGTAAGCATATGCCTTTGTTGTGCACAGCTACCCATACACTGTTTTATATACTTTTTGGTTGCAAACAATAAATAACAAGCATTTGTCAATGCCGGATGTTGTCGTGCTGGCATTGGCAGTGGGAGTGGCATAGCTAGAGTCGCATAGTGCTGTGATTTTGTGAATGTGTCTCAAAAGGTGATGTTGAACAGCGAGCATGCCATTGTGTGCCACAACTGCGGAAACACGTTTTGGGCAGGCTGTGAAAAATGGCAGCTGGACTGTTGATAAGGAGATGTGCACAAATGCCAGTGGTGAAAATGTGGCATGAAAATATTGCAGATTGACGAAGTTGCAAGGGCGCGTGGAAACTGTGAAATGCACGCTTGCAACACAGTCATTGTATGGAGTTTCAACACCAAATTTTCAACATAGGCATTTTAGGACCTCTGCTCATAAATAGTGTCACCGTCATTTCCTCAACTATCCCTAAAACTGATTTCGCACAGCGGCCGTGCAATTCTGTGCCGGACGTGCGAAAATACATTTCAGGCAGCTGCAGTGTTCATAAGGAGGTATGGAAAAATGCCAGTGATGAACAGCTGGAGTGAAAGTATTACAAATTCACAAAGTCATGAGCATGCGTGCAAACTGTGCAACGCACGCTCATAAAACACTCATTATATTGTCTTTCGTTCCCAAATTTTCAACATAAGCATTTTAGGGCATCTGCTAGTGAACAGAGTCACTGTCATTTTCATCATGTGTCTCAAACATGGACTTTCCACAGTGACCATGCTATTCTGCACCGGGAACTGCGAAAACAGATTTTGGTCAGGATGTGAAAAATGACAGCTGTACTGTTCATTAGGAGGTGCAGAACAATAGCACTGTAGAAAATCTGGCGTGAGAATATTAGAAGTTTGCGAAGGTACGAGCGTACGTGCAAACTGCGCAATGCGCACTCATAGTACAGTCATTTTATGGAGTATTGTCACCAAATTTTCAACACAGGCAATTTAGGACCTCTGCTCATGACAGTGTCACTGTCATTTTCGTAATGTGTCCCGAACACTGATTTCGCACAACAAATGTTCTATTCTGCACTGAAAGTGCAAAAAACACATTTCGGCAAGGATGTGAAAAATGACAGCTGAACAGTTCACAAGAAGGCGTGAAAATATTGCGAATGCGCTAAGTTACGAGCGTGCGTTGCGCAGTTGCTATGCACCTCATAAAACAGTCATTTTATGGAGTATTGTCACCAAATTTTCATCAATGGCATTTTAGGACCTCTGCTCATGAACAGTATCACTGTAATTTTTCTAATGTGTCCCAAACACTGATTTCACACAGCGACTGCGCTATTCTGCGCCAGAAGCGCGAAAACACATTTTAGCCAGGGTGTGAAAAATGACAGCTGTACAGTTCACAAGAAGGTGTGGTAAAATGCCAATGTTGAGAATCTGGCATGAAAATAGTGGGAATGCGCTAACGTACGAGCGTGCACTGCGCAGTTGCTACGCATGCTCGTAAAACAGTCACTTTTTGGAGTATTGTCACCAAATTTTCAACACAGGCATTTTAGGATCTCTGCTCATGAACAGTGTCACTGTCATTTTCATAATGTGTCCCGAACACTGATTTTGCACCACAATCACGCTATTCTGCGCCGGAAATGCGAAAGCACATTTCAGCCAGGATGCATTTTCCCAACAGCGACCATGCCTCTAAAGCTGCACTGTCCCATGATGTTGGTTGCTCAAGCACACCAACATAAAAATGCAGAGTTCAGCGCTTCTCTCCCCAGCTTCTGCCCACCCAGCAGCCAGCCACCAGTCCAATTCAGGTTGCTGTGGTGGCTCCTTTGGTGGTTGTCTAACAATATGTTTATTAATTTTTTGGTTTGGTTTCACTTACTAGTTTTTTGTGCTCATTTCTTTACGTTAGCCGTACACTTTCCTCATCGGCTCCATAATACTGAGCACAATCCACTGCTAGCAAGCTCCACTGAGACATGATCATGCTATTAAAAACAAAAAAGTTACTTCCCCTTTGCATGGTAGTGGGCAGAAGCAGGTGGAGGGAAGTGCTTTTACTGTAGTTTGTGCATCTCAGAACAGACTCCCTAACAGTAATGAGGAACACGGGCAGTTCAAAGGTCACAAAAAGTTATTGTAGTATTGTTGTGATGTCACAATGACACTGCAGCAATTTTTCATGACCTTTGGACTGTCCTACATTATACCATGGACATAAGTGAACAGCCAATGAAATCATCAGACTGCCAGTTTACCACCGATGTAAATCCTCTGATAATCAACGGCTGATAAATAAACAATCATCTGTATCATCTGCAGCATAGGAATAAATACAATAAAAATAAAACAACAAATCATCCTCTTTAATACTTGCATTTTATTATAGTAAAAAAAAAGAACCTTGGTATCATCGCAATAAGCCACTCAGAGGATGTGGGTTATCAGAGGATTTACCATGGCTGGCGAGGATTTACCCACTCAGCTGTGCCTCGTGGGCAAACCACTCCAGCCATGGTAAATACCCCGATAACCCACACCCCCTCATGGCTTATTGCTTAAATAGCTTATAAAGAGTCACTGGATTCCATACACAATCAATCACTCAATCTTTATTTAACCAGATGATACACCGTTGAGCAAACTCACTTACAAGGTGGGCCTGAGGAGTTTCACAAATAGCACATAACAATGAGCACAGTTTTGACAAGGGAAGGGCTACTAGGAGTGTACAAAGCAGAAATGGCCCATATCCTGTATACAACGATAGAATATAATGTGGTCAATATACAAGAGAACAAAGAAGTGCATACACAAGAATACAAGAGAGAGACACAGATCATATAAGGATACCACAGTATATACAATGTGTAAAATTCAAAGTACAGGAACAATGGGTTGCATATGTCACAGATCGTGTGAGGGAACCACAGTATATACAATATGCACATTTCGATTCTATGTGATAATGGCGAAAGCCCAAAGGTGATCGCCATTATCTAGAAGTCAAGAGTGCCTAAATAAATTTCCGACACTCTGACACCCCAGTGCACAGCAAAAGGTCGCTGGGGACTTAGTTCTTTAATGTTTTATAAGGGCGGCTTTGCCCTCCACACCCCCCAGCTTAAGGATTCTCAGCTCCAGGGGGGTGCATGTCAGGGGGGGTGAAAACATAAAAAAAAAGGTTCAAGCCAGGCACAACAAAAAAATGCACCAGCGCCCGGACCCGAACCCAGTACCCTGGCGACCAACATTATGAACCCACCCACCATGCCACGGGGTCGGCTCAGCAACTCACCATGGCACCACCCCTCACATACCCTCCCACCCCTCGCTGTGCATGCCCGCCCCACCCGCATGTGTATGTATAGCAACAACCTGTTGCTATATTCGCCCAGCCCCCAATCCGGCCACCCTACCCTCCTGTATCCATCCCTGAAATGTGCTAGGGAGTGGGTCACCGTTATCGTAGGTGTCCATTCCCCAGTGTTAATATCATGGGATACCATACATTTCAAAGTAAAGGAACAATAGGATGCATACCGTAGCACCAGTTTGGCTAAAAGAAACAAGTGAAGGTCAAAGATGGGTACGAACAGTTAATTTAAGAGTACTGGTTCTCACTGAGGATATAACCAAATGAGGTAAAAGATGGGAGGAAGGGTAATGAGTAGGAGGGTAAAGGCCACACTAAGGGTGACCAGAAAATGGTAAGAGAAAAGAGGGATGATGTTAGGTATGAGTCTAGAAGATACAGCAAGATGAGAGAGTAGGCATAAGGCATTAGTAGGCTACAATTTAGATAGAGATGTGACGGAGGTGCAGGCATCTTAAAGAAGAGGCTTAGGTGTAGCAACTACAGGAGTCATGTAGTGATTGGCTAAGTAAGGTTTTGAAGGTAACTAGTCTGACAAGTTTTGAAAGTTTAAGGGTATTTTTAAAGTTGTTCCATAGAGTGGGGAGAGAGTGACTTATAGAGTAAGACCCATGGCAGATTCTAGCTCTGGGCACATCTAAAAATATACAGGAATATCTTCTGAGTCAATAATTCCCATGTGTGATCGGCAAGAGTTTGCAAATATACTCAGGGAGTTTGTAGATGAGGGCTCTATAGGTCCATATGGTCACATTTTTTAGTCTTCAGGTTTTAAGGGGAGTTCCAGCCCAGCAGAGAGTAGAGAGTGCAGTGGTGCATATTATAGGAAGCACAGGTTATAAATCTTATTGCCCTGTGGTACAAGGTATCCAACCTGACTAAAGCAGTACTGGATCCATGCCTGTAGAGAAGGTCTGCATAATCCAAAAGAGAGAGAAAGGTAGTTTGTACCAGTTTGACTTTGGCATCATAGATGAGTAGGTGCTTGATTCAAAAATAGAGTCCCAATCTTTGTTTTAACTTTTTACATACTGTAGTTTCTCAATATACATAGTAAAAGTAAATTTGCAATCTATCCAGAGACCCAGGAATTAAAATTTGTCCAAGAGCTCCAGAGATTCCCCAAACAGAGTAGAAATCTGTGGCTTAGGTCCTGTAAGTTGAGTAGAGGCTGGGTGCAAATGCGGGGATAGAAACACACAGCAGTTTTAGTTTTTTTTTGCATTAAGCAACTGTTTCAGTTGCAGAAGGCTATTCTGCAATATACTGAATTCTTGTTGTAGAACGGTACTGGTTAGGTCTAGAGTAGCCCTGGAGGCATAAATCATGATGTCATCCGCGAAGAGGTGGACACTAGCAGTCTTTATTCCTGAATTGATGTTGTTTATGTATATTGCAAAGAGTAGTGGTCCCACTACAGACCCTTGAGGAACTCCTCTCAGAGAGGTTTTGAGAGGGGAGAGCTCACCTTGAGCCTTCACTTGCTGCTGTCTGCCTATAAGATACCAGTGGAACCATTTGAGGGCTGAAGCGTCAAGGCCAATGTTTCATAATTCGATGAGTTGCAGGTTGTGGTCTACCATATCCATTGTCTTACTCAGGTCTAGGAATATGGCATACACATGTTTTTTGGAGACTAACGCTAGATGTCAATCATTGGTCACCTTTGCTAGGGCCGTTACTGTGCTGTGGTTGAGCCAAAAAACAAACTGCACGGGGTTGAGCTTGTTGTGGGACTCCAGGTAATTTTGCAATTGTGAACTGACAATCTTTTCTAGAAGATTTGAAAGGATAAGTAAAAGGGATATGGGCCTATAATTATTAAGATCACTTGGGTCGCCTGATTTGAAGAGTGGGATGACATGTGCTGTTTTCCATAGATCGGGGATGGAGCCTTGAGAGAGAGACAAGCCAAACAGGTGAGTGATAGGTGCAGTAAGAGTACAGTATCCCAATTTCAAGAAGAAGGTTCTAGTTGGTCTGCTCCAGCACTTTTTCTAGTGTCAAGGGCTAACAATAGGTCCACAACATCTTTGAAGGAAGCTGAGCTGAAGCTGAATTTGTCTTCAGGTGCAGTGTCCATGGTCACCTGCTCTGTTGTTTTAGGGTTACTGCACTGTGGGAGAAGTTTGCTAACAGGGGAGGTGTCGAACACGAGACCAGCAGTTGCAAAATGATTGTTAAGTAGGTCCAGTATATTAAGTTTATTGGTGGTGGTAAGATCATTGTTGGTGATCTTCGCAGTGAAGAGGTAGGAGAATGGTGCCCTTCGATGTCTCTCAATGTTTTCCAGAATTCTGCAGGATTATTGGAGTTCGTGTCCAGTTCAGATTTGAAGAAGTTAGATTTCTCGGCCCTGATTAGTTTTGTACATTGGTTCCTTGTTGTTCTGAAGGCAGCCCAGTCAGAAGGCAATTTAGATTTGCGGGCATGCTTCCAAAGAAGGTCCCTTTGGCAGAGGGTGGATTTAAGGTGATCAGTGAACCATGGGCCTGATCTCTTTCATGTTCTTACTTTATTTAGAGGAGCATGTTTATTTATTATCTCTAACACAAGGTCTTGGAATAAATTACAGGCCTCAGGTATCATTTTAACAAGGTAAAAATCTTGCCATCTGACCTTGCTTAGATCTGCAAGGAAAAGGTTTCTGTCAAAATTCCTGAAGTTCCTTTTGAATGTATATCTGGAGGTGGAGATGAGTTTGGGTGTAGTTCGTATACAAGCTATAGTACTGTAGTCACTTAAATCCTTGAAAAAACACCCTGGTATGAGAGACGTTGTGGGGTTTACTCACAAGGATTAAGTCAAGGAGAGTACTGTTGGCAGGATTATTGTTGGGTCGGGTAGGCTCCGATATGAGCATAGCTGTTGTAGAGCTCTTTTAAAGGTTTTGAACAGGGGGAGAGCCAATCAAGATTTAGTTCCCTCCATAATGATAATTTCTGAGGACTGGGCATCCATCAGACTGTGGAGATGGTTCAGTAAGTCTAGACCTCCCAAAGGCAGTCTGTAGCACCCAGTGACACAAATGGCCTTGGAAGGGGAAAGCAGGATCTTTAAGAAGAGCCATTCAGACTGTTTGGGGATGGTGGTAGAGTTGATTAGTGAGACAGAGAATTTGTCTAGTACCCATTAGACCCTCCTGCCCGGATAGCCTGTCTGTTCTATACACTTTGTAGGAGGGAAGCTTATTTCATGATCTGGCATAGCACTTTTTAGCCAAGTTTCTGATATTACCAACACATCAGACTTGGTATGACAGATCCAGGATTGAAAGGAGTCGAGTTTCCTGAGCAGACTACAAGTGCTGATGTGGAGAAAGCTCATTCCTTTTAAATGTGTTAGATCAGAGAGGGATGCGATAGGCAGTTGGGGACCCAGGTTTAATTCTACATTGCCAGAGCAGATTAACAAGTTAAGGAGTAGTATCTTAAGGGAACTGAATTGGATCCTGATGATTATGACCTTTCCCCTTTTCATAAAAGATGGGGTGGCAGGGGACAGGCTAGGGGCGAATTGACTAAATTTGGTTATGGAGGCATAGAGGATCACCCTGGAGGCACAGAGAAGTAGGGCATGGTTATAGCAAATGGTCGGTTTTATAATGGAGGGTATCCATCCTTCTGAGTTAGTAACTGAAGTATGATTGTACAACTGGGAGGTACAGAGACTAGGCGTGGTGACACAGTTAACTGTAGTAAAGTGGGGAAAAAGGGCGAGTAGGATGGTACCCAGTAGAAGGGTAGGACCAAGAAAGGTGAGCTGTGGGTTATATACCTTCAGGTACATTTTATCCTGAAAGTAAGGTAAGTATTTGGCAGAAAGACTGTAGCAGAAAGTCAACCCAGGAGAGTAATAATTTCATGCACACAGTCCCTTTAAGGATGATATTATGCTAGTAGAACAGCCAATAAGTTGGGTCTGGAGCTAGTGATATATATTTAAGGAGTGGTGGGGGTGGGGGTGGGGTGGGCAGGCGGGAGAAAAATTCAAGTTGAAATACAGTATTAGGGACAGCAGAATCAGACAGAAGGGTTCGGTGCACTGTAGCCAATGGTAGCAGCTGCCTGCCCAAGTCAACCAATGAAGAGTCTCAGCTCGGAGCCATGAGCCAATAGAATTGCAGGCTTGCTATACGTGTACCTTGAATTTTGAGTCCGTGTGGTGAAACACCCTAATCATATACTCTAACTAAAAACATGATGCAGTAACTACACAGAAGTAAGGAAATAAGTATAAATGTGATAATCCATACAACTGCCGAGAATGGTAGGAATAGTTAAGTTGTAATTGTATAAGCTATAAATGTTAGGAGTCTACTCCCCAAGCACAACCAGCTATGGTTGTGGGCCATACATCACAATCCTGATGTGCTGATTGTTACTGAAACCTGGCTATCTACCTGACTCATTGATGTAAAAATTGGACTTTCTGGTTACACAGTAAACAAACAGGACTGTGAGAAGCATGGTGGTGGAGTTCTTCTATACATACCGTACATCACAGCCTGAACTATGATGTTATGTATCATTCTGCTGTCCCCTTGTCCCATGAACTCCTCTTGTGTAGGCTCTCTTTCCTCTACTCACTTCTCATTTTCATTGGTGGCATTTACTCCTCCCCTAAAGCCAAGCCAGAAACTTGTCCAGCCACCTTCACATCCATCTCCTCTCTTTCAGCTTCTGGTGAGCTCTTAGCCCTTGGTGATTTAAATATAAATTGACTCTCCTGCTCAGCAAAAAAATATCGTTCACCTAATTGAGTTCCTCAGTGTCACACAGCTTATCACTGAGCCAGCCCATCTCAACTCCAACTCTTCAAATCATTCCCTCATTGACTGGGTCCTGTCCTCACACCCCCTCAACATTATTATCACTGGAACCCTACTAGATGCTTTCAGTGACCATAACATGGTTTATTGCATTTGTAAAATCCACTGCATTAAGCCAGCCCAGTGGTGCAGAGGGCAGAGGTGCCTAGTGTCTCACCTCTTCCACACCATTAGCCCATGTCCAGGAGTGAGCTTGGGATGCCAGAGGTCAGCCGGGGGGAGGGCTGAGAGAGGATTGAGCGGCCACCAGAAAGCTCTCCTCTCTCAGATTGGGAAGGTAAGCCCTCCCGGCCCTTGACTGCCACCGAGTGGAGGCTAGATGGTAATGTCAGGTGGAGGGGATGACACTAGGCCAGGTGGGAGGATCATGGTCGTTCGGGACTCAGGTGCAGGCATGCCTCCATGCGCATATTCGACCTTGTTACTGTGACCTCAGGGATAAATGGAAAAAATGGAGGAAAAAACACTTCAGCAACAGGATGAAGACTAACCCCTTGCAGGCCTTGCACCAGTGGCCGGGTACCTGCCACAGTCCTGTGGCAGAGGACAACGGTAGCGGGTAAGCCCTGAAGGAGCCAGGTGACAACAACTGGGGTGTGTGGTTAGAAAGGGGTTGCCATGGAGAGGAGATTAAACCCAGGATGGAAAAAAAATCCACTGCATTAAAGCCCCACCAAAACTTATCTGGTCCAGGTCACTCAAGGCTCTTGCCCTCCCATCCCTGCTAGATAATCTTCAGGCCACTGACCGGTCAGTAATCACTTTATCCACTGATATACATGTTTCTCTAGCCTCTTTCCTGTCCAGTTTCCTTGCAAAATGGGGCAAACATGCCCCTCTCATGAGGTCTCTTCTCCATGGGTCTCACCTTCCTTGGATCTATGCAGAGGTCATTGACCTGCTCAAAGCTCATGATTCTGCCTGGCATCTCCACAAAACCTGTGGCTCCCTGGAGGATTTGTTGAGATACAAACATCTATGTTACACCTATACTAAGACCATCAGGGAAGCCAAATCAATTTACTTCACCTACAACCTGCAGAGCAACCTTAAATCCCCTGATAGGTTCTGGAAGGTTACTCACTACCTGCTCAACCCCCCCTACACAGTCTACCTCTCCCATCCTTTATCTAGGAAGCTCACTTGTCTCTGACCCAATGGAGGCTGCTAACACATTTAACTGTGGCAGTATAGCACAGTGGTTTAAGGCTCTGCGCTGCAAATCTGGTGACATCCAGCAGTCCAGACCTGGGTTTGAATCCCACAGCTTCCACTTGCATACTGTGTGACCCTGAGCAAGTCACTTAACTTCTCTGTGCTCCCAGGTCACACCTGTAAAGAAGCTTTCAGCTTAGTGTGCTACTCCAGGTTAAACAACTAAAAAATAAATAACTATTTCTTCGCTACCTGTGCCCTCTTTCTTCTTCCTGTTTTTCTTCCTCTCTTCTCCCCCTCTTGCCCACCATGTCTCTCCCTAAATGCCTTTCATCTCCTCACTCTCAACCTCAGCATTGTAGTTCTTCTCCACAGTCCCCACAGGGACCACCCTCACTGGTTTACTCTCTCTTAATTCCACTATGTGGTACAGTAGATAGTCTGGATACTAATCTTCCTCCTCTTCCTGTACCAGCCATTGCTGCCCCACTTGCCTCCCTTTTCAATCTTTCTTTCTGACTTGAATCTGTCCCCCCAGTCCTGGAAGCAGGCTAAAGTACTCACTCTCCTCAAACGGGGTGACCCTTCTTGTCCAGGTAATGACCAGCCCTACCCTGGCTCAGGTGCGAAAAAAATGGTTCTTTCCCAGCTATCTACCTACCTGGACTCCTCTTCTTTCCTCTCCCCTTTTCAGTGTGACTTCCACAACAACCACTCCACCATCTCTTCCCTCCTCCAATTCACTGACTTTGTGCTGAAAGGCATGGATTGGGGCCTATTCACTACAGCCATTTTCACAGACCTTAAGTTGGAAAGGGTCATCCCTTCTCTTAGATGAATTAGGTGGTCTGGGTCTATTTGACCAGGTAGTCAGGTGGTTCCGTTCCTACTTCTTAGATCAGTTCTAGTGAGTCCAAGTTGGTGATGCCCTATCCACTCCTCTACCCATCAAGTCTGGTGCTCCCAGGGCTCCACCCTTGGCCTTGCCCTCTTCTCCATCCTTGGACTGCATATATGGATAAAATCCTTTACTGTGCATGTGTGAGGAGGGTGTCACACATGCACAGTAAAGGATTTTACCCATATATGCAGTCCAAGGGTTTTAAAAGAACTATATTTACCAGACCCCTAGACACACCCCGTTATCGCTCCGGAGCAGTCTCACTCCGTTGACATCATCAGGCAAGCATGTCGCAGCCATTTTAGGCTGCTACTGCAGCAGGCATTTTAAAAGAGTTGCTAGGTCATTTACATTTTTTTAAACATGACAAAACAGTGTTAAACTACTTTATGCAGAAAACGAAGCACATCATATGGCAGGTAAGGGCTTAGACTACAGCCCTATGTTTTGGGATTTTGCAGTCTTCATTTTCCTGGAAATGCTATTAAGTTGTCCTTCAAATGACCTCCCATCCACCTGTGTCTCTTCCCACATACACATGTATGCAGATGGCACACTTCTGTCTGCTTCAGATGCCTCAGTCCCTGAGCTGCAGTTCTCGCTCCACCATGATTTTGACAATGTACAGCATTGGTTCCATACAAGCCAGCTGTCACTTAATGCACAAAAAAAGGCTCTCTTACATTTAATGCTAGACAAAGATTAACAAGGGTCCAACATACACCTGTCTCAACTCTAGATGGCAAACTGCTTGAACAAGTACCCCATTTCAAGCACTTAGGGTTATGGCTAGATCAGAATCTCAGCTTTTTCACCCATACTGACAACCTGCACCTTAACTTCTCCCTAAGCTTGGTACACTGTGCTGAAACAAGTTATGCCTTCATTACCTGGTCAGTCTTGAGATCATTCTTAAGATGATCTTGACTGTGTTTAACTATGCAGATGTAGTCTACAGCGCTGCCTCAAAGTCTGCACTTGCTAGGCTTGATCCCTTTTTCATTCCTTCTGCCAGTTTGCCCTTAGTGCTCCATCTCTCACTCATTACTGCTCTTTTAATATGCTAGTCCCTCTCTCTCTTTCCCTTCTCTGTCTTTTTTTTTTTTTGTGCTCAACCCTCCCCCAAGGAGCTCAGCCCCTGCTCCAACCATCCCTGCCATCAGCCTCCTGGGACTTACCTTGGGGTGATCATTCCCCTGTCTTGCCCCAGGGCAGGGCCACAGAGTGGGCACCCCCCCAATGGATATCGATGAGGGTGAACCCAGACTTAGCCCCCCCAGGGTGGGGCCATGGAGGCAAGACCCTCCCAATGGACTCCACAAGGTTTCAGTCACCAACCAAGAGCCCAAAGGAGGCAGAACTGGACTGACAGTGGTGCGAGGCATCATAGATGGGGGAACGACAGTTTTTGCAGTACAGAACCCTCACAGGAAGGTGTGGCTTGCAATGATGTAGCAGCGCCAAAGCGTCAACATCCAGCATGCTTCCCACTATGTTCGACGCCAACTTGCTACAACCCCCAGCTTCCGCCAGAGGTCAGTCACATGCTGTCCACTCACCACCCCCTCTGCCCAGAGAAGGAGAGAAGTCTCTCAGATGCTAAATCCTCCTCCCCGGGCCAGCCCTCTGACACCAGGGGTCTGTTCCTGAACCCAGGGTGTCGACATCACAAGTGGATGCCTTGCCGCTGCACCAGCAGGCCAGCACCCCTCTCTTGAGGCTTGGCATCTCTCACACTTCATAGCCAAATACTGGCTTGCCATTACATCCACTTACCTCTCCTTAGCTCTGCCATCCCTTCCTCCCCCTCCCTCCATTCATCTGCTGTTTATTCCTTTCATATCCCTCTCAGTAAATCTGTAGCAGGAGAGTCTACTTTCTTTATCCATCTTCCTACACTCTGAAACAGCCTCACTCTCCGAATCCATCTCTCTTCCTCCCTTCACTTTCTCAAACCACTCTTACTGATACCCCTCACTATAGAATGCACCCACAATTAAACTTCTTCCTCTTCTCTTCACATTTCAGCAACCCATGTCCAATCTATTCCCACTGCTATTTCATGCATTTTACAATTTCTTTGCCTACTCAACTATATAGCATATAACTTAATGTATTCTGTAATCATAATTTTACACCTCATTTGTTCCATGTAAATCTCTTTTCTGACATTGATGGCATGGTCATTTAGCTCTCCACCTGGCTACCTCATAACCAACAAACTGTATGTGTACACATTTTTACATTGTTGTTGTCTTTCTCTAAAAATGTATTACTTGTACTGTGATTTTATTGTACATATTCATGTACCTACTATTGTCACTTTGTTATTGCCTTTTCACTCTCTGTTGCATCCCCTCTCCCAGGTCACACCTGGAAATGAGCCCTGGCTCAGTGTGCCTATCCCGGTCACCAAATTTTAAATAAGTAAAAAAGTGATGCCAATGCAGCAGTTCTATTAAAGCAGTTTAGGATATATGTACAGTCATGCAAGGGGTGACCCGGGGCAATGAAATATAGGAGAAGCATTTGTGCTGAAAGGTAAGGAAAGTAGGGACATGAGAGAGAAGAGAGAGAAGGCAGAGCAGATACAGGAGGGAGAGTAGACAAGAGTTTAGGGAATCTGAAGGAGAAAGAAACTTGATCTGTAGAGGATTTCATGAGAAAGAGAGTGAGCAAGGATCAGTGTTACAAAGAGAATTCATAGAGGAGGAGGAGGAGGAGGAGTGGCAGAAGAGGGAACTAAGGTGGGGGACAAAGCCTGGTGAGATAAAGGAAGCACAATGAGAGAGGTGTCCAGCTTAGAGAGCTGGGAGAGCAAAGGAAGTATAGAGGGCACAGTAGTGGGTGTGGGAGGGTACAACCCAGGGCAAAGTGGCAAAAGAAGTGCAATCGGGGTCCACTCTGGCCAGGGCGCACTTCTCCTGATACAGTACCC
This sequence comes from Neoceratodus forsteri, assembly GCA_016271365.2. Taxonomy (NCBI): domain Eukaryota; kingdom Metazoa; phylum Chordata; order Ceratodontiformes; family Ceratodontidae; genus Neoceratodus; species Neoceratodus forsteri. The sequence goes on from CM028133.1 coordinate 724,272,435, forward strand.
TATTCTCTTTCTTCATATTTCATGCTGTTGTTTCTGTCTCCCATGTCTATAAATCCAGTTCTGCTTGTAGCCCTACTACTGCACCATTTTTGGTGGTCCAACCAATGACATCACTGGCTGCAATCAGTCAGTGACTCCCATGCTGATTCTATCACATGCATGGGCTATACTAGATTGATGAAAATAGAGACAAAGAAATTAACAGCAGATAAGGACCTCTTGGCCCACCTAGTCTTCCTATTTTCCCTACCTACTGTAATATCGCACACCCTATTTGGTCTTAAGCTTTACCCTCCCTTTCCTAGCCAATAAGGTTCCCTTATGCCTATCCCATGCATTTTTAATCCTATTACAGTTTTTGCCCCGACCATCTCCACTGGGAGGCTGTTCCAGGCATCCACCATTCTTTCTGTGACATACCTTCTCATGTTTCCCCTGAATCTACCCCCCTCCAACTTCATAGCATGACCCTTTGTTCTTGAGCATCTTTTTTTCTGAAAAATGCTTCCCTCTTGTTACTTAGTTACCCCCATGAAGTATCTGAAAGTTTTTATCATATCCCCCTACCTCCTTTCCTCCATGATGTACAAACTAAGGTCCTTTAGCCTTTCCTCATAGGACTTTTGATGCATGCCCTGCACCATTTTAGTTGCCATCCTCTGGACTACCTCTAGCACACTGTAAACACATTGACAAGGGGGTGCAATACTTTCATTAGTGTAGCAGCCAAAAGAAATAGCAGCATCAATTTCAGAAGCCCCCCCACGACTGATCACCTGATGATGTCACTAGCTGGAGCCCCTATAATGATGAATGGTTAGCCTACAAACAGAGCGGTTTTAAAGACAGGGGAGACAGCAAACAAAAAGAGGGAGAGAGAAATGTGTGCCATCTCCATGGTGCCTATCAATAAGAGATTGTTCTGGCATGCTGGTGATCTGGTTCACACTCCAAGCCTGTGATGTCAGGAGTGCAGACAAGCAAGCAGGGTTCGAGTTTCCTTTGGGCTATCTCCTCCTGAAGGGGAAAGTACTCTCTGTACCATTCTACAGCAGCTCCTGGTGGTGGCAAGCAGAGATGCATTGATGGCATGGGTGACCAGGCGCTGTCAGGCAGCCCCGGGCTCAGCTGCAGTATACAGAATTTTTGAGGCAGACTGGGAGAAACAGGCAGAAATGCCACACCCTTACACTGGATAATGGCCCTGCAGTCCCACCCATGTCACAGATCCTCAGACGCACAGGCTGAAGGAGCCCCTCAGACACATCTCTGTGTACCCTACTTTTTCAGATCATAGCCATGCTCCCAGCATGGACAATCTGGCCATACTGAACAGGAAGTGAAGTGGTGTTCAGGAGACACACCTTGATGACAATCGGTGGGGGGGGGGCCCTATCAGAGACAGGATGGTGACTGCAGGTCTGGCTAGGACTCCAAAGCTGGCAGCATGGGGAAAGCTTGGTACATAGCAGGGGTGGCATTGAGGGCCCAAAGGAGAGGGGTGGCAGTGGGCATGTTTGAGGTGGCTAAAAATACCAGACAAAATAGAGATATGTATAGAAATAGAAAATACCAATTGGGAACGTTCAGTTCATTTCATTTTTAATTTTTTACCATGTAATGACTGGGTACAGCCCTTTTTCAGTCATGCCCAACAGATAAAAAGACACTACGTCAACGAAGACACTAAATTTACACAGACAATGTCAACATTAAGTCACACAAATACATCTATTGTTCTTAAGATAAAAATCCATCAGTAAATGTTGCTATGCTTCTCTTCCCTTTGTAGAGATATCTGCACATTACAAGCACATGGCATGAGATCCTTTACACCATGGGTGAATGGGGAGAGGTAGCACTCAGTGGCGGAGCTAGGGGGGGGGCGGTCACCCCACCTGGCTGCCCAAGTGTTGGTAGTAGTACCCTGCCACCATCTTTATTTACTGTTTAGTATCCATTGTGGAGCCTGTGATTGACTGAATGGCCCCCCAGCTCCCAAACGCTCCGAAACCTGGCTCCGCCACTGGTAGCACTGTAACACCCTTAGTGATGATGCACAACTGAGCTGCCTGCACCAATTGTTCATACCCTTATGTAACAGACTTCAGTTTTTTTGCCTTATCTACCACATTTGACTGGCCCAGGCAGCACAATCCAATATCACCGATGTTGTTATACCACCACATGACACATCACCCTCATCCACGCATGCATGCAAGCAAGATAGGTATGAATCATACTACACTAATATAGTCTATAGAAGGACATCCTTGTAGGTATTAAAGATGGTCTAGTGCATTTGGAGAGTATAACAAATAAGACTATGCCTGAGGTTGAGGGGGACATCAGGTAACAAGTCCCGTCTCCTGAAGCACTGTTTGAGTAGCATGCTCCAACTGCCTCCTGACTTGCATTCCTCGCTGACTTCTATACTGGCTGGGTCTGTGTTAACCTGCTCAGTCCCGCAGGAAGGGCTCCCTGCCCATCCCTCCTGTTGCTGCCTGCCTTTACTGGGGTTGCACATTTGTTCTCATTGCTGTTTTTGGAGGGGGGGGTCTTCCCTATCTCTCTCTCTGCTGCTCGGATATCAGCTTTGGCTCATAGTTTATTTGTTTCGGCCTACACTGGTTGTTTGCTCCTGCACTTTGCCTTCTTCCTGTGGTCTCAAACTCCTGCTTGCTCATTGTCCTCCCTCAGGCTGGGCTCCCCTTGCTTTGAACTTTCTGGTTTTGCTGCCTTTGCACGGTTGCAGTTCTTTCCTTTGATTCTCTGTTTACTGCAAGTTCTCCATTCTTTCTTAAAGAAGTAGTACACCCTGATATTTTGTAAATGTTATTTGTTTCTTTGTCAACAGATAACTCTTTTCATGTAGCTGTTGGGGATATATATGTTTGCTTCAAAGGAATTTTATTGGAAGAGGTGAAGCCCTGACCACTGCACAGATCAGGACTTCACCTCTCTGATCCCCACCTGCAAGCGCCATATGAAATTAAGAGATGAAGTATTTCATCACTCGTAAAAATCAGCAGAAGCTCTGGTGCAGCAGGCATTTTCATAATGGCACTCCTGAACCCCTCGGGATCTCGCTGGTAGTATCGCAAGACAATGACACTGCACTGCCCCTACCATAATACTGCCCTTATGTATGGAAATAAAACTATATATATATATATATATATGTATATTTCAATGATCAGTGTCATTTTACTGAATTTGCCTAAATCCCATGGATATGGCAGGCATACCGATGAGATTTAGGCAAATTCAGAACAAATGGTGCTGGACATCGGAAATATATATATAGTTTTATTTCCATACACAGTAGCAGTTATTATGGTAGGGGCAGTAACATCATTGTCTCACAGTACTACCAGTGAGATCCCGGGGCTCAGGAGTGCCATTATGAAAATGCCAGCTGCACCAGAGCTTCTGCTGATTTTTACAAGTGATGAGGTACTTTATCTCTTAATTTCTTATGGTGCTTGCTGGGGGGGGGGGTCGGAGTGGTGAAGCTACGATCTATGCAGCAGTCAGGGCTTCACCTCTCCCCGTAGTCCTTCTTTAATTTGTTTTCATTATTCATACTACCCCTTGTAACTAGCCTAAGGGTATTCATTTTCTGGTTGTTGAAATCTCATTGTCCCTGAGAGCTACATTAGCATATGAGAAAATGATGCCACAACACCCATTTACACCATGTATCTCTATTCTGAAGTATACATAACCTGAAAAAAACTCCCTGCATTACATCTAAGACAGTTTGTAAAGCTAACAGAAGGTAAATGTGGTATTTCACACCTTCCTGCAACCTGTTTTGCTGAACTGTAATTAAGCAGACAGGTACACTGTGGAGTCTAAAAGGGGCTGACATATCATGTTCTCATATGCTAATGCAGCTCTCAGGCACAATGAGATTTCAACAATCATAAAATGGAGACCCCTAGAATAGTTACAGGGACTGGTATGAACAGTGAAAAATAAACTAAGTCAAACACATATATCCCAGCAGCTACACAATAAGAGTTGTCTGTTGACAAGGAAACAAATAACATTTACAAGCTATGAGGGTGTACTACTCCTTTAATTTATTTCTGCTGCAGACACACAGCTCATTCCTTCCAGGCTCCAGCAGTTTCACAGCTCATTTCAGCTGCTTGCTATTATGATCAAAACCTGGTTCGAATTACAACACTTTTGGAATGGACTGTTTTGTTGGCGAAGACTGTGTTGTCCTTCCGCTCCAGAGAAATCCCAGTCCAGATTCCTACCTCACTGTTGTCATTTCACTTTATTTTGGCTGCTAATCCTATTCTTCCTGGGCATCACAGGGCCTTATTCAGGCGTAGCCACATGATCTTGCTCAAATCCAAGCCCAAGCGCTAGCCAAGTGACTCAGACAACCTGCTGTCCTGTAGCTGCACCATGACTGTCCTGCTGGCCCAAGTGGCATGGCCAGGCTCACATACTGTCACATTATTCCAACTAGATGGCCCTGCCTGTTCTCTACTTGATCCCCTTCCTTTATTAGAACCAAGCATCTTATTTCTTTATAATGGAACTCTCATCTTGCTGGAGGTTCCTTTAGCCTTATGGCTGAGCCCTGTGGCACCCTGTGGTACAGGAGTGAGTCAAGAAGTACAGACAGGAAAGTACAGGGGATCGAGTGAAGGATGGGGGTGAGTCATCAGACCTCTGGAGGGGCCAGTTCCTAGGTCCCACAGGAATATGGTTGTGCAACCTATTTTTGAACAGTTAGAAAGGACAGGTCTGGTACAGGATAGAATAGGATAGGTTTTAATAATTTTATTTTTCCCTGTAGAATGAAACAGAGCCCTGACCCTGTCACATGCCCCCTGTAGGATAGTCTTCCTTGTGGATCAAAGGCAGGGTATCCAGTTATACAGCAGCTTGTACCTCTAATCAAGAATCTGACTCCTTCACTAGCTGGGATGGGTCCTGCTGCTCCAAGGGTGGAGCTGTCACTGAGTTGGGAGCCCATTCAATCATACTGACTGAGCAGTGTGACACCTTCCAGTTTGATCATCCTGTTAGAGGGATGGAGTGAGAATTTACAATTCAACTACCAACGTCCCCCTTCACCACTGTTTTCAATTCCAAACTCCAAGCAGTGCTTGAGCTGATCTGTCAATTTCCTAATTGTTTTTTTCCCTGCTATGTTTTAGTGACCAAACTCTGTGCACCCATTTTAGCTCCTTCTGCAGTGGGGCAAAGCCACCCATTTGTTTGGAATGGACCCCCATGATGCGAGTTCCTTTTACTATACTGACCGTCCTCTGTGGCACCCAGTAGAGTACCTTTTAGCAAAGCCAAGCCCCTCCTTTATTTGGTGTGGAAATCTTGCTGAGTTGGGTGTTCCTTTGGCAATACTGACCAAGCCCTGTGGTACCCACTATTGCCACCTAGCCATCTTTCTAAGTTGAAGGCATTGAAAATATAGATAGTTGTCTGGAAGGACAGTGACCTAGGCCTTAGATACCTAGAGGTTTCCTCTCAGGATGTTTTTTCTCTTCTCTGCACCAAAATAATAGCCCCTCTCAGTGGTGGGGGTGGGGGGGGACTGTGTCCATGGTGAAAGCCTCCCGAAAGACCCCCAGCAGTTTGGGGCTAAGTTCTAACTGCTTTACTTACAATCTGTTGGAAATCTATCCAAAGCCTACCACCATCTATGGCTTTTCAGGTGCTTATGGACCATAATAGCAGTAGAGACCTCCTGCAAAGAGACTGTCTCATCTAGGAGTATTGCCTGAGTGTGATAGAGAGGCCCTATCTGATAAATGAAGGACAAACAACATTGTTTTTTGTTTTCATTATTTTATTCCCTCGTCTGAGTTGGTGGGGAATGAAGATAAAAGGGGCAGCTAACTACAGAGATACTGTAGATGTCCCCAAACTGAAGAGCAAACCGCTTGGTCGGATGAAAAGACAGTTCTTTTATAATGTTACCATAAAATGTGATGTCATTTGAATGGGGGGGCTTGTGTCAATTTAGAGGGTAACATTGATTTTAAGGAAAATGAAGAGAGATGCTGTAATAATCTAGGTGTGTAAATGTGCTATACCCTGTTTTCTAGATAAATATCATGATCTCATGTCAGATGAGCCAGCCTGTCTGTGTTTATTTAGGATGAGTCAGCCTGCCTGTGTTTACTAACAGAACTGTGAGTCAGACAGGTTACATGGTGCTGACATCATCAGTAACATAGAAACATAGAATGTGATGGCAGATAAGGACCGCTTGGCCCACCCAGTCTGCTCATTTCCCTACCTGATGGATAAGCTACAGATTCTAGTTAATCAACAGCTTACTTCCTCCTGCTCCCCACTAGAATTGCCTTATGCCTGTCCTATGCATTCTTGAATTCTCCACTGTTCCTGACTCTACAACCTCCTCAGGAAGACTGTTCCATGCATCCACAACTCTATCTGTGAAAAAATACTTTCTAACATTACATCTGAGCCGTACCCCCTTGTTCTTGCACATCTCTTCTACCTTGAAAGTTTCTTTCATGTCCCCCCCTCCCTCCTTTCCTCAAGGGTATACATATTAAGCTGCTTTAGTCTCTCCTCGTAAGTCTTCTGGTGCAGACCTTGCACCATTTTGGTTACCCTCCTCTGAACAGCCTCCACTCTGTCTATGTCTTTGCGGAGATGGGGTCTCCAGAATTGCACGCAGTACTCCAGATGGGGTCTCACTAACTGTCTGTAGAGAGGGATAACAACTTCCTGTTTTCTACTGTTGATGCCTCTCCCTATGTATCCCTGTATCCCCCCAGCCCTCCTTACTGCCTTCTCACATTGCTTGCCCACCTTTAGATCATACAGGTAGAAAAGCCTACCTCCTGACATGCAAAACAGATGAGTCAGTCAGTGGAGACTTGACTGTCATGGAGGAAGCATCTCATAGTACATGCAAGTTTTCATATACTAGGAATCTATTTGGCTAGAACTAAGCCTAGAAGTTGTGCACTGCGAAAATTGTACACTGTTTGTGCAGAACTGAAGGACTAATCACCTATTTCCTTTCTGTATGTTTATTTTATTTTGGAAAATAAATATTGCAAAGTGCATTCTACACCTTTTACCTGAGTTTGAGCATCTGTCTCACCCACTCACCTTCACACTGAGCAGGGGCTAGTCTCAGGATATCTAGAGACCTTAAGACTCTTCAGATTCTTTGTTGTAACAGAGGAGTAGGGGAGTAAAGTTGGGCACAGAAGGATTTCATGATATCATTAATCTCCTGTGGCATATGTCGCTGTACCCCCTGGGAATCCCTGAACCCTGAGATATGTTTATCAGACTGCCACTTCTTTAGCTGGTACACTAATAGCTTGCTGGATTTTGCACCCTCCTCCTAATAGGAATGTGTCAGCCACTGAAGGGCAAGTTCAACTTTTCATGTGTGGAGCTCATTGAACTTTATTCTATGGCTGGTCAGTCTTGTGACTACTGTTGCCTACATGTTGTACTCTACTTCCACAGTTGTAATTCAGATTCCAACCTGTGCTGCTTCACTTTCACCATTCCTAACATATGAAGTTGCCCCTGAACCAGTGAGTGTTTTTTTATTTATTTTGCTATACATGAATAAAAAATCTAGAAACATTTAAAGTGACTTAAATCTTGTATTTTTCAACAAATCTTTTTACACTTTTCAATGTACCCCACCCTAGGTTTGGAGCTTTCCCTAAGGGTTGCATGGGGTTAGTCCCATGCCACCACTACTGCACTGCTCCTGCTGGTCCCCTGATCTAGACCCTTGCAGTGATAGGGATTGCACTGGGAAACTGGAGTTTTATTTTCTGTGGTGCCTCCTTCACCAGTGTGAGATAGGCTCCAGCCGTACATCAAAGGAGCTGCCTACTGCCGATAGACTGTTACGTTAATGCTCCCAATGGAGTAGGGATTCCCTCATGGAATACTTTACCAAATAGAACAAGAGAGTGTGACTGCATGACACACAGGGGGCATCAGAATCATTGTTTTCTTTTTTTTGGGGGTATTATTTTTCTCTCTACCAGGCTCAGCTACTACCCCGCCCTCCGTTGTTCCCCCAGCGCCATCCCGGACATCAGACCCCTCCCTTGTGCACCCCATGACTTACTCCTTCATGGCAGGTGGTGGGGAGTGACCAACCCACCCCAATGGATCCATGCCAGGGAGGCGCCCTTCCAGGAATGGCGCCGCGGGGGAACAACTTCATGCTGCCGGGCTCGCTTTTTTCGCTGTTTTCCTAGAATCATTGTTTTAAGGGCAAGAGATCTGTTAAATAAAGACTTTTGGGCCCAGTGCCCCTCAGCAACATAGACTGTCACCATCGCTGTGCACGCTGACCCCAATCAGCATGGCTGCAGTGGTCAGGGATTGCACCATCAGGAAATTTGGTTGCAGAGCCTGAAAAGGAAGCAACGAGGATCTCCTAGGAGACAGGAGGGCTGTTTGTATCCTGGCCTGAGTTTCTGGCCAACCATCTACCAAGTGACGGCCCGCAAGCTCAACCTAGACCAACATTGACCATTTAGGAGGTTTGATTCCCCAGTGAACAGCAGAGGCTGTTCCCAAGCATATTCAGTGTGCATGTGTCACTAGTGAGAAGCAGACTGGTGGATTTGGAGCTGCTGCACATGCAGCCTGCTCATCTGTCAGAGATAGAATGGAAATGAGAGAAAAAGGAGGCAATCATGTGCTAGCTCAACCCAAAAGTGAAAGCTGAAGGCTGACACTATACTGAGAGGCTTTTGCTGTGCTGGAATCTGCCTTATGCTGAATTGTGATCACAGCTAGTCTAAGGAAGCTGACCAGTCAGCACCACATGATCAGGGTTTGCAGGTAGAGCTGCCTGTGCATTATACAATTGTATGCCGAATGTTGTGGTCAGGAGAAGCCTATCCTAGACTATTAAAATAGATAGTATACCAATTAACACGTGGGGTTCGAGTTGCATCTAAGTATTGCTTTAATATGAGAAGGCACTCACCTCCCCATAGTATAAAACTTGCAAACTTCTTTGTGGATAAGATTCAAACACAAGTCTACTGGGCAAAAGACTACTAGTTATACACCCAGTGTGCAGTGGGAAACGGACACTCACCCAAGTTTTATACTATGGGGAGGTGAGTTCTGCTCATATGCCTTCTCAGACTGCATTTTGTGAGTGAAGCCTCATCGTGCCTAGTGAACACCATAGCTTTAACTGTTTTTCCACTGTATTGATTCACAGACAGGCTAATTCTGTGGGGAGGTGGGGAGGCACTGCATCCCAGGAGGTTGTACCATACAGACACCAGGCCCATTTTAACTTTCAATGGGTGGAGGCATCACCATAGCTTTAATATGTTTAAGTGTGCCATCGCCAGCCAGCCAGCCACATGCAACGTCAGTAAGCTTACACTGTTTCCATGGCTCAGTACCCGCTGGAGCACGGGAAGCTCCCTAATAGTAATTCAACTACTAGTACCAATGAGAAGAGGGTAGCACTTCCAGTACAGCTTGGAAGAAAAACAACAGTACTGTCCATGTGTGGTTTGATGGAGGCTACTGTTATTTTGGTCTGAGACTGGAAAAACACTGGAAGCACAGCCCAGGTGCAATTATGTTACTTGGCTGCACTTAGCAGGGCACATAAAATCAACCCTATGATTTTATTGCCAGTCTTAGATGGGTAGTCTGACTGCCTTACTGCCCAAACCCATTTTCTTTTAGGGACAGAGAGCACCTAAAAAAAGCTCTTGTTACGTTTATGAGTAATTACTGTCTAAGTGCATATTTAGTTATAGAGTATAAGTTGAATGCTCATTAGAGTAACTGTTTTTCCACTGTATTGAATCACAGACAGGCTAATTTTGTGGGGAGGTGGGGAGGCACTGCATCCCAGGAGGTTGTACCATACAGACACCAGGCCCATTTTAACTTTCAGTGGGTGGAGGCACTACACAAATAACTTAAACCTTGAGTGTGAACCCCCATGTCAGGATTTCACCAACCCAGCAGGCCCCTCAACCTTGTTTTGAGTGCACAAGGCAGGAGCAGTAACTAACAGCATCCATGGTGATCTGGTTACATCAGTATATCAATACACTACAAGTGGATTTTTCATAAATCTGTGGTAGTTTATTTCATCTGCCCCCAACAGGTCTGTGACATTACACATTTACAGCCAATAGTCTGTTGCACACGCACCACTGGGAAGTTACATTTTCACTCCACTGTTGAGGTGCCCCCATAGTTCAAGGATGGACACAGGAATCCCCATTCACGTCAGACACTCCTGTTCCTGCTTCTGTATTCAAAGTGGCCCTATTTTGATTTGGTAAAATGCAACAGGAGATAGAAAAAAGAATGGTCAGTGAAATTACTTATCTGTACCTTTTAAGCAAGCCCAGTCACAAATGAATTTATTATAAAATATGTATTCAAATTTACATGACCACACAGGTTTCTTTTAAACTTAAAATGTATTAATATATATATATATTTTTTTCATTCAACAGGTACAGAAAATAAGACAAGGAACAGGCAGCTATTTCCCAGGAGTTACAGCCATATATCCCGCATAGCCAAGCTGTAACTTAGAATACATTACTGTTGAATTTACTGCATAGCAAATGTTTAGAGCACTTTAGAAGTGGCTTGAGATTGTACCCGAAGGCATGCACTCTGTTTTAGTCATTTATTTATGATGTGGTTTTGTGTACGAGAAGGTATATTATGCTGTATTTATTGTTATTGTCATATGTGTGTTGTATTGTCTATTGTAACTTTGACTGGGTCGCCTTCGAACTTAGGCACTTGTACGTAAAGGTTTTTCCCAAATAATAAAATTCAAATAACCACACAGGTTTTTCACAAAATACTTCTCACGCAGATGAGCTTTTCCAATAGATCAGTAAGTAATTGAAAGAAAATCACACAGAGCTACGTTGTTTCTCTCCAAGCTGATTGATGGACTCTGACTGTCTATGTCCAAGGTTATACTGTACAGCAGTTGTCATTTTCCAGCACTCCAGATTTGAACTGTACCATTTTCTGTGAGACTCCACTGTCTCTCAGATAGCAACAGATTTTTTTTCCAGGATCATCCAGAAAAAAAGCATCCATAGCTAACTGATTCCATTCAAATTCTTAGTTGTACCCTTCATGCATTCACTAACTGGTTACCTTTATACTGCAGAGTAACGCTCCAGACCTGTTTGCTAGCCAAAATGGCACTCCTGGGCCTAACAACCCTTTGCTTCCATATAGTCTCTAACCAATACAACACCAGGAACATGGCCAAGAATGCCCTTAAGCCTCCTTGCCGGCATATTCAGCTGGGCAAGAGGCTATTTGCTGACGGGTCCACTAACTGGTTATATGAACTGCCTGACACTCTGCTGACTCTCCTCAAGAATCAATCAGTTTAAGAGATCTTTGCAGTCTGCCCTTGCAGTCCAATGCAACTGTAAATGTTAAACTCTTTTTATTTGGTTTCTCTCTGTACATATTCTGTGACATTTTATGCAATGATCAGTATGGATTTTTTAAAACTGTATATCATTTTCTGTCTGAAGTGCTTTGAGCCTGATTCAACTGCATTTCCTCTGGAACTGCTTACTGTAATGTTTTTTATGACTATGTATTTGACATGGAACCTTTCTAAATGAGCACTTGCACTCAAAGGTAATATCCAAAGTTTTGGATAAATAAATAAATTTAAAACAGGAGATTTCTCCAAGGGCTGGCTCCTATTCATGCAGTCTGAGCAGGCCGACTTCCTTCAAGGGTCCAAGTGAAGCAGCCTGTGATAGCAGACAACTCACTTCCACTGCTACTGCAAGCAAGCTTTTTAAGGACACTTTACAGGATACATAGATACATTGATGGCATTGGACAGAGAAGACCAAAAATCCATCCAGTCTGCCCTGCTGTTTCTACCTAGTTATTCAGTCCTTTCCGAGATCCCAGAGCCCCCAACATCCCCTCTGTTTCTAATTATCCCACTGGGCTTAGAATCTCGAGATAGTAGTTATATCTTTCTTGAAGTATCCCCCCACTAGTCAGAGGTTGTGTACTCTGGTGGTCAGGTTCTTTTTCAGTTTAAATAAATCCATGGTGTCAACCCTGTTATATCCTTGAATGTATTTGTAAGTTTTGATCATGCCCCACTCCCTCTGCCTCCCATTCTCTCATGAGTAGAATTTAGTCTGTCTAGTCTCTCTCCCAGTAGGCCCCACCTTGTTGCCCCTGAATAATTTGTGTTGCCTTTCATTTAATATTTCTTAGCACCCCTTACCTTTTTTTTAGATAGAGGTTCCAAAACTGCATGCAGTACCTGTACTCCAGGTGTGGACTAACCAACGATCTGTATAGCAGCACAATTACCTTTTTGTAACAAGTAAAACCTTTTCTGATACACCCAGCATCATTTCTGCTTTCTGATTATCTGTGCTGCATTTAGAACTGGCTTTCAAACTTCTGTTTACTGTCAGCCTGTCAGTACAGCAGTTGTGCTAAGCCAGCGACTCAGGTTCAGGGACAAGCCCAGGTCATCAGGGGTGAGCAGGAGTGGGGAGGTTGAGCATCCCAGCAGATACTTTCCTTCCCTGGGAAGGGAGAGTCCCCTCTATAGCTGCTATGCCACCCTCTAGATGCAGGGAATGCTAGGGAGTGATGTGAGTTGGTGTGGGAGGAGCAGTGCTGGCTGCAGATGACATTACACATTCAGGTGTACATCCTTGCAGCTCTTGCACCTGCAGCTCCTGTGTGTTGGGGGTGAAAACAATGGAAAAATAGTGCCCTGGATCTAACGAAGGGCTCCCAGCGTCACAGTTTCCTCCTACCTGTCCGAGAAGAGGTGCATCCAGACAAAACAAGGAAGAAGAATTTGGGGGTCTATCCGCTCCATCTCGTCCTCACCCCAGGAGGGCAAGACAAGACTCAGTGGGGGATGGCACCTCTGAGAGAGCTCAGGTAGGGTAAGGATCCAAGGTCAGCCCTGGAGGGCCAGATAGAGTTTGAGGACAGAGTCAGAGGAATAAGAGAAATAAATTACAATAAAAATATAGTGCATTATAATCCCTAATTCCTTTTCTTCACTTGAATGCTGTACTGTGATTGTATTGATACAGTGTTTTACCTATGGATTTCTGTCACTAATATGCAGTTCCTTGCATTTTTTTTGCCGTTGAATTTGAAATGCCATATAATGGGCCACTGTTTCAGACTTTCTTCATCTCTCTTCATGATGTTAATCCTATTATCATTGTCTACCCTCTCACAGAGGTTAGTGTCATCTGCAAACAGACTTCCATTACCATGTCAGCCCACCCAGTGGCACTATTATATATACTGAAAAGCATCATGTAACAGCCTGTTTTTTGGACTCACCGTGGCTGTTTCCAGGGCCCTCGGGTCCTCCCTGGACACATCTCGAGGGGGCCAGCCTAGGTTCTTGGAGTACAGGGGTACTGTAACAATAAATGCACTTGGTGCCTCCACCTAGGGTAGTGCTATGGGAATACCTGAAGATAAATTGCAAGTTAACACCCCCCAGGAAAATACAGCAACTGCCCCACAGTACCTTCCCCACACAACAACAATCCCCACTTTTTGCAATAAGTCCCTGTACTAAAATAGAACATCAACAATTAATAGTTTTATTTTGGGGAAAGGGGAAAAGAAGAAAAATAGCTGACAACTTGACAGCAACAACACTTTAACCCCACACAATCCCCACTTCCCACCTTTCATTTAGCAACTGCCCAGAATATCTATACAGTCCCTTGAGTGGGTTCTACACCAACATGATGAAGATGCTGGGGTTCTTTCGTTGGGGACCAAATAACTTTAGAAAGGAACACAACTTTAAACTTTTGGCCTGGGCGCAGTTTGAATCTTGACACAGTCTTTCCTAGGAAGTGACCCTGAAATTCTGATTAGCTAGCTAGTTAAATAATGAATTCCCTAAAGCTGCAGCCTGAGGTACTTACAGTTCTGACGATTCACAGGGGATTCTACAGATATTTGATTTTACGGTACCATGCTGTTGGAGTAGTTGGTGGCACACCACATCTGTAGACACTGAAGAAATGATGAAGATGATGATCTTCACCTGCCAGGCCTTTCCAGTCTTCACCCTACCAGGGGCCTTTGTATGCAGTGTTCACCTGGCAGACCTCTCAACATCTCCCTCACAGGGGGTCTCCTCTTTGGTCTGGGTAAACACAAGCTGAATGGCTCCCCAGACTAGCGGCTGGCACACAGTTTCCTCCTTTGCTGTAACATAGGGACTGGGAAATTGGCTCAGTCTCTTTTCCCAGCTCACACAATTACTCTGGATTGCAGCAGCAACAGTCTCTAAGGCTCTGACCCCACCAAGGGGAAAAACAACTTTGCATGACACTTTCCCTTCCGACTGCAGAATTATGAGGCTCCAAACTATACAGTCTCAGACTCAGCTGCCACACTCCTTGGGCTCTTTCTGCACTGCAGGACAGTCCACTCATTTTTCAAAAAGTCCCAACCATCTCTTTCTAAATTTTCTTTCCCAGGTTCCTTTCTCTCGTTTGCAGCAGATCTATACCCATCCAAAGGCCTATATTCGGGTGAACAGCTCTCTGTCTCAACCGATACCTATACAAAGGGGTATGAGACAGGGGTGCCCCCTTTCTTCATTATTATTTACGCTTTATGTTGAACCTCTGGCCGAAGCCATTCACTAGAACAATCAGATAGAGGGAGTCCCAATGGGTCAGAGAGAATATAAGGTGGCCTTGTTAGCCGACGATATTTTGGTGACAGCCCTTTCTCCAGAGCTCTCTCTCCCTCCCTGCATTACGGGACACCCTTGAACATTTTGCTACCGTATCTGGCTTTCAGTTAAACATAGCTAAAATGGACCTCCTCACACTTTATTTGACTCCCTCGACAACCCTTAAAAAACTATATCCCAAAAGTGGCATAAAACTAAATTTAAATATTTGGGAATTCATATTCCAAGGGATCTGGACAACCTGGAGCTGCTAAATTATGAACCTTTACCAATCCAGATTCAATCTGATTTGGCTGGGTGGTCCAAGTTACCATTAAATTTCTTCCAAAGAATCAAAACTATTCGAATGATAGTATTGCCGATACTCTTATATCTTTTCCAAAATATTCCCTTCTTTCCTGCTAAGTTTTATTTCCAGTCATAGGACAAAATTATATCGAACTTTATTTGGAATGGTCAAAGACCGAGAATTAGGATGTCTCTACTGCAACTCCCGCTTTCCTTGGGTGGTGCTAACTTACCCAACTTGAAACTTTATGCATTAGCAGCCTTTTTAAAATATTATTTATATAGTTATCCCCCAAAAATGAGACACCTTGGAAGGATTTGGAGTTTGCAATAAATTACCTACACAATATAACTAAGGTAGCTTTATCCACGAGAGCCAAGGTACCAGTTATATGGGATTATACACCCTTTACAGCCCAAATTTTGAAACTATGGTATAAGTTAAAAACACAGAAAGGTTTCAGGGCATTTTTTTTTATTACACTCACATTTCTGGGGACAATGGGTTTCTTCCTGCAGCCACAGATCACACTTTCTCTAGATGGAGGAGAGTGGGACTTCATATTTTTTAAGCAATTCCTTTCCCCAACTGGGATAATTCCTTTTGAAACCCTTAAAATAACTTATGACCTATCCGATACAGATCAATACCAATACATCCAGGTTAGAAACTATATTTTATGACAAAGAGAGATAACATCTAAGTTACCAGACCCCATTCCAATGCCATGGAAGTTTCTTGAGGACCGCATTAATGGACGAGCCTGGGGTCACCAAATAGGATGTCTCTATAAAATTCTTAGAGAGGGGATTGGTGATTCCTCTCTCTCAATTTTGACCAGCTGGAACAGGGACCTAGAATTAGATATTTCAGAACAGGAATGGCTGCAAGCATCTCCCCTGGCATACAAAGTAACCCACTCAACTAAATGGTGTGAGTTTGCCTGGAAATGCCATAGCCGATTTTTCTGATCTCCAGCAATTCTAACTAAATATCTCCCCTCCCACTACGGTAGATGCTGGCAGAAATGCTCATGCTCACACACTGATCTCAGCCAGGTTTTTTGGACATTCCCACAGTTGACACCTTTTTGGTGCTTGCTGCATCAGGAGATAGCGGATTGTCTGGGAGAGGTGGCAGAGCTAACGCCCGAGATGGTCCTCCTATTCCTCCTATCTATATGCCCACCCCCATAGACCCTCCTGGTATCGAACGTTACTACCTATTTATCTTTTGGTGGCCAAGAAGGCAATAACCAGAAAATGGGGTACCTTGACTATTCCTACTCTGAGAGATTGGAAGAGCTTGATTTTAGATATCTATTACATGGAATCCCTTACGGCCAAACTACATAATAAATATTCCACATTCGAGGTCCGGTGGAGACCCTGGGTGATGCACCTCTCTATATATGACCCTGAGTTTGTCCCTTAAGCCTCTCCACGTAGTCTCAGCCTGCTGTTACCGGGAGATTTTGAACCACATGAAGTCCTGCCGTCACATCTGCTCTAAGAAAGTTTTTTGTTTCATGGGGGAATATAATTTAGATAATATTTATGGGAATATTAAGCCCTTTGGACAAATGAATTAGTCATGTTTTGGAAAGAATAACACAGGCACAGATATGTAGACATTGTTAATTTTATTGCTTATATAACCTGAACATCAATGATTAAGCAATTTGTAACAATCTGACATGACGATGACCGAACAACATGTGTTGTTCTCACCTCTAATAAAAAGAAATTAAAAAAAAAAGTCCCAACCATCTCTTTCTCTAAAGCTACAGATTCCTTCTTCCACCTCTGAAGATTCCATTCTGAGCAGCACCTCCTAAATGCTTTGGAACAAACTCACAAAGGCTAAAGTTCAAATCTCACCCTGGGAAACTTTATCACAGTCCAGTTCTTTTCCAAGGGCAAAGTCTATTTCCAGACAATCTGCAGCTTGTCCAGTTTCATCGGGGCCAAGCAAGGCCTTTTGGAAAACTACAAGCCTGCTGGGCTAGCAAGCCCACAGCAGTCTATCACCTCCAAACCCTCACAGGATTCTCTCTTCCCATGCAAAACAGTCCCTTTTATGCACCCTGAAACAGCCCTTCTCCATTTGCTCTCACACCTTTCCATCAAGGAAAATAATATTTATTTGAAGAGCTTGAGAACCTATTGGTCCTGTGTCTGGGCGCCACGAATTTAGCCCTTCTCTTACTCCCAAGAGTTTTTTTGGCAGTCCCAACAATCCTCTCAACAGTCCCTGGCTCCTGATTGGCTAAGCAAAGGGGAAAGGTAACCATCATGGCTGCTGCCGTTACAGTCCCAACAGAGTCCCATAGTTTAAATATACACTGAAACTACATTTTACACTTTTAACATTTATTTTCTCCAGAAATCAACAGTATTCCCTCTACCCCCTAGCCCCCATGCAGAGTTTTCCAATTTTATACACTTTCCCTCCTGTCGCTGCCGCCAATAATTCTATGCCCCCAGGCAGCAGGTGACTCATTAATATTCATGAGCAGCTCTATGAATTATTCATGTCCCCAATTCTAGTGCTGATAGGCACGCTAAAACTAAACACATTTGGGGATTTTGATTCACTGCCCTCATATCTGTGGACCCAGCTATGTCAACTATACGGACTGGAAGCACAGAGGAAACCTGTGGGTGACTGCAACAGTGGTCCAAAAATGTAAATGCACTACTGCGCATGCGCGAACCACCCGGCTGCACTGAAGTGCAGAAACAGCAGGTGGTACCATGGAAGAAACGGGAGCCACACTAGTTAAGCCCAATGAAGTTGTGGGGCTTACAATAGAAGTATAGAAACATAGAAGTTGACGGCAAATAAGGACCACAAGGCCCATCCAGTCTGCCCATTTCTTTTTCTACCTTATGAATGTGCCATCGGCCTTTGCTCTGTCAATCATATCACCTCTCTCCCTCCTTTGCTCTAGGGTATACATATTGAGCTCTGTTAATCTGTCCTCATATGTTTTCTGATGCAGTCCCTGCACCATTTTGGTTGCTCTTCTCTGGACTGCCTCAATTTGGTTAATGTCCTTGTGAAGGTGTGGCCTCCAGTACTGCACACAGTACTCCAGATGGGGTCTAACCAGTTTCTTGTAAAGAGGGATTATTACCTCCCTCTTCCGACTTGTGATACACCTACTAATACACCCCAACATCCCCCTACCCTTACCTACTGCTTTAGTGGTCTGCTTGGATGATTTCATTTCAAGTCATTGGTGGTGATGATGATGATGCCCAAGTCTCTTTCTTCAATTGCGATTGCCAGCAACTCTCCTCCCAGCCTATAGGTGGCTTCAGGGTTTCTCTTCCCTATGTGCATAATCTTGCACTTATTTGCGTTAAACCCCAGTTGCCACTCTTCCGACCATTTTGCTAGTTTATCCAGATCTCTTCTCATTCTGCCCACCCCATCTGGATCATCTACTCTGTTGCAGGTCTTGGTGTCATCTGCAAACAGACAAACCTTACCCTCCAGTCCATCTGCAATGTCACTGATGAAGATATTGAAGAGGACTGGCCCAAGGACTGATCCCTGAGGTACCCCACCTGTGACTTGCATCTCTTCTGACTGTATACTGTTTACCACTACTCTCTGTGTTCTGCCCATCAACCGGTTTGCCACCCAGTTGACCAGCTTCTGACCAACCCCGAGCCTACCCAGCTTATTAATCAATGTTCTATGTGGAACAGTATCGAAAGCTTTGTTGAAGTCAAGGTAGGTGACATCAACTGCTCCCCCTTGGTCCACCATTCTGGTTACCCAGTCAAAGAAATCTATGAAATTAGTTTGACAGGACGTTCCTTTTGTAAACCCATGCTGTCTTGGATCCTGTGCTCCTATGGATTCCACGTGTTGCACTATCCTTTCCTTAAGGAGTACCTCCATAATTTTGCCCACTACTGAGGTATGACTGACTGGTCTGAAGTTCCCTGTCTCCTCCCTACTATCACTCTTGTGGAGCGGGATCACATGAGCCCTTCTCCAGTCTTCTGGGACCTCTCCTGTGCTCAGAGACTCACTAAACAGTTCTGATAATGGCTCTGCTAGTTCCACCCTTAGCTCTTTTAGTACCCTGGGATGTATGCCATCAGGTCCTATTGCCTTGTCCACCCTGAGCTTATCAAGCTCTTGTAAGACCCTTTCTTTTGTGAAGGGACTAGTGCACACCTCCCACCCCCCTGTTTCCATGGTGCTGAGCTGTAGGCCCTGCTGTACCTTCTCTTCAGTACATACTGAGCAGAATTATCTATCTAGGATAGATGCTTTTACATGGTCCTCCTCCTCACATGCCCCCTTATCCCCTTTGATCTTAGCAATACCCCCTCTGGACTTTCTCTTTTCACTAATGTATCCATAGAAAGTCTTGTCACCTTCCTTTACAGTTTGTGCTAGTGTTTCCTCGGTTTGGGCCTTTGCCTGCCTTACTGCCTTCCCTGCTTCCCTTTGGGAAGTTTGGCATGTCTCCCTATCTTCATCCTGCCGCGTTCCCTTATATTTCCTGAAGGCCAGCCTTTTGGCTCTGACCTTTTCTGCTACTGTTTTTGAGAACCACAGTGGTTTCCTTCTTCTTTTGCACTTCCTTTTCTCTAGAAAAAAGATTCATCCAGTACAGCCTTGTTCCTCAAAAAAAAATGTGTGAAACAAGTATTAGCATGTATACAGAGTAATGAAAGGGTACTACTTATGTTTTAATTGAAGGTCTAGTGAGTTTGCTTTATTGGTCTGATGTAATGAATACAACAAATTAAAACATTATTTGAGGTTTTTGAAATTTAAAGAAAGTGTAAATACATTTATTAGAGATCAAAAAAGATAACTATGACAATAAATTAAAGCTCATATTGATAGTTGATGTAGAAGTTTAACAAAAACATTTCTTTTGTTTTTTGTTATCAGTGGCTATAAGCGGGAGTCAAACCTGAAATCTAGTTTAATGTAAGAAGATAGAAATTATTAACTGAAAATTGAAATGTAAGGACAGTTTTCTTTATTAGATTTTTATAATCTTTAGAATCCATTCATAATTTTTAGTATGTATTTAATATAAATGAAAATTTACTTTTTATAATTTGTGAATCCTATTAAATTTTTTAGAGTAAACCAGTTTCTTGATGAAGGGTTTACCCGAAACATTGATTAATATTGTTTAACTGGAAGTTACATGAATAAAATCTTTATTTGAAATATAAGAATATTCTGATTCATTTTTTAGTTGGGTGAGTGGGCCTTATTACCCAGTATCAGTCTTTGTTACTTCCTTTTCTCTCTAACACAGTGGGATGTTGCTTTAAGTATTGCATCCTTAATGCTTGCCCACTTTGCCTGTACCCCTTCACCTGTATTTCTTTTTGCCAGGGCTAGCTTAACTCTGTTGGCCATCTTATCAAAGTTAGCTCCTCTGATGTCCCATATTTTTGCCTTGGAATGGGATGATTTAGTTCTAGTGGCCAAATTGAACCATACCATGTGATGGTCACTGGCCCCCAGGTGACCTTCTACCTGGAGATCTGAGATCCTTTCCCTGTTAGTCAGTACCAGATCTAGGATAGCCCTGTCTCTTGTGGGTTGTTGTACCAGTTGTTTGAGGCCCTCCCCCTGCAGGGAATCCACCATGTGTCAAGTTCTGGCAGATGTTCCTGTTGGTATTGACCAATCTGTATCTGGCATGTTGAAGTCTCCCATTATCAGAACTTCCCCTTTAGTGGTCATATTTTGTATATCTTCTAACAGTAATGTGTCTATGTCCTCCCACTGGTCTGGAGGTCTGTAGACAATCCCAGTTTGTATGGCTGTCCCATTTCCTGTTTCCAGGGTGACCCACAGTTTTTCTGGCTCCTTATGTGTATTCTGAATTTCTGTAGCTTTGATATTTTCATTGACATTAAGGGCCACTCCACCCCTTTTTGCACTTTTGTCTCTTCTGAACAGTACATAGCCAGGTACAACCAGTGCTAAGACCAACCCCTGTATAGTTTAGGATTGAATCCCCTAGGACCACTATATCTCGTGCTGTATCTTTTAATTCTGTGGCACTATCTGATTGTTTATCTCTTAGAGCAGGGTCCATATCCATTTACGAGGAGGTTATAGGTTTAGGTTTTTGCATCTTATCAATGCCAAGTAATATCTCATTATCATTGTTAATTGTTGACTCCCATAATGCAATGACCATGAACGGTGTCTTGTGTACCTGATTTTGTGCCTGTGTACCTTCATCATAATTCTCAATAACTTTCTCCCTGTTGTCATTATTAGCAATATCTACAGTACCTCCCCCTCTCCTTTCCTCATATACCTTATTTTCTCCTGAACCTGTATGGTCTCTTTGTTCCAATATAGAAAATCTATTTCTGTGTTCAATGGGCACTTCACCTAATATTCTCCTCCTCTTTCTTTTGGCTTTTCTTTGCACCAAACTCCAGTTCTCATCTACTCATCAGGATGGTGCTGGGAGAGTTTATAGAGTTGGGGAGAGGTCTGAAACAGGCAGTGCACTCAGTGGCTTTCGCTGAGCTGGTGCCAGTCTACGACAAGGGGAGGAGAGGGATCTCTGCACCAGGAGCTTCAACTGATGGCTCAAGGACAATACAGAGAGGAGGGGTTTGGCTACATTGGGGAATAGGGAAACACATGGGAGGATAAGTGCCTATACAGGGGTGATGGCCTGCATCCATCCGGGAGAGGAACTGCAGCCCTCAGTGGGTGGTTTAAATGTTACTTCAATAAACATTTAAACTAGCTGAGGGGGTGGTGGAAAGAATCAGGGAGGCAGAAACTGAAGGAGGAAGGAGGGAGAGCAAAAAGTAAAATTGGGGGTAGCAAGAAGAGTGGAATCAAACTCTAGAAAGCCATGTGTGCGAACACTAGAAGTCTAGGAAATAAGATTCTGGAACTAGAGGCTATCATTGCAGAGACGAACCTGGATATTGTGGCCAGTACCAGTCATGGTGCACTGAAAACCATGACTGAGACATGGCCATACCAGGCTATACTGTGTTAGGGAAGTACAGGGTTGGACGGAAAGGAGGGGGTTTGGTGCTTTATGTGACAAAAAACATAAACGCAATGGAGATATAGGGAATACGGGGGGGGGGCAGAGGTACTGCGAGTCACCCTGAAGACTAGAAATGTAGCCACTATTCACACTGGAGTGATCTACAAACCTCCAATACAGGGGAAGAAATTAGATAAGGTACTGGTGGAAGCCATTGGCAAGATGATAAAAAAAGGGGAGGTGCTCCTGGTAGGGGACTTCAACCTGCCAGATGTAGATTGGAGCCTCCTAGCAGTGCTTCAGCTAGAAGCAGAGGCATCCTGGACTCTCTGCAGGGGGTGTTCCTCAGGCAACTAGTCAGCAAACCCACTTGTGATAGGGCAATACTAGACCAATTATTCACTAACAGGGACAGTGTTGCAGACATCAAGGTGGGAAGCCACCTGGGGACCAATGATCACTGTAAAGTGTGGTTAAATATAAGGATGGCTGTGGAACTGAATCACACAAGGGTGAGGGGCCTGGAATTTAGGAGGGCAGATTTTATAAAGATGAGTGAATGCCTCAGGGATGATCTGGCAGGGGGAATGGCCCTGGTAGGGTGGAGGAACAGTGGGTGAAGCTAAAAGGGAGCATAGTAAAGGTAACAAACCTCTGTGTCAAAGAAGGGAGCAAAAGCAAGAGGAAAAAGAGACCACTATGGTTCTCGAAAGAGGAAACTGAAAAGGTAAAGGCTAAAAGGATAGCATTCAGAAGGTATAAGGAATTACAGAGGGAGGAGGATAGGGAGGTGTGTCAGGGGAAACAGAGGAAATCAGAAAAAGCAGTATGGAGTGTAAAGGTGCAAACTGAAGAGAGAATAGCCCAGGAGTTAATGAAAGAGGGCAAGGCAGTTTTTAGGTAAGTTAGTGAAAAGAGGAAGACCAGGGGTGGGATTGTAAGGTTGAAAAGGGAATGGGGGTGACTGTGCAGAGGAGGGCAAGGAAATGGCAGACATCCTGAACAAATACTTTTGCTCAGTGTTCACAGAGGAAGGAGAACGGGAGGAGCCACAAAAAGAAACATAGGCTTTGGAGGGAGGGAGGGAATTGGACACTAGTTCTTTTTCAGAGGAGAGACTCTTGAAGGGACTCTCTAATCTGAAGGTAGGCAAAGCAATGGAGCCAGACAGGGTGCATCCAAGGGTACAGAGGGAACCCAGGGAAGTACTGGCTGCTCCTCTGACAGTCCTATTTAACAGCTCACTGGAAACAGAAGTGGTTCTGGAGGACTGGAGGAGGGCAGATTTAGCCTCACATCAGCAAAGTGGTAGCAGGGAGGAGGCTGGCAATCATAGACCAGTCAGCCTGACATCGGAGGTAGGAAAATTAATGGAATCACTGCTGAAGGAAAAGATTGCAGGGGAGCGCTGTGGAGCACCCAGCGTGATGTTTGCTTCTTTCTAAGCTCCATATTGGTCTATTTTTAAAAAAAGCTTATTTCCAGATCTGGAGGGCTGAGATTCAGCTGCTAAGTACTATTGTTGGTGTCGGAATGGTGGAGGATCTGAACATGGGTCCGAAAAAAGACCACGACCACTCTGCACAGAATTTAGACTCATACCTTTCATCAGCATCTGGTCCACAAGGCGCTGGGTCCAGTCCATTGTCTGCAGCAGATGTTAGAGCTTCTGATACCCTGCATCCTCAGATTATGGCCTTACTGCAAAAAACACAGGCTACCGGAGAGGAGACCAATCGAAGGCTTGCAGCTGTGGAATCTCGTTTTATCAAACTGGACACAAAAGTCAAAGTAAATGAAACACATATTACCAAGCTTCATGCAGCCCGCGATCAGCAGCAAGAAAGGAACTCAGCGTTCGTGCAGGATCTACACTACCTTAAAGCAAAGGTGGAAGCCTTGGAAAACTCGCAAAGGCAGGCTAATGTTCGTGTTGTGGGTTTCCCACTCAGATTCACTGGAACTACAGAAATTGTGGCGGCAGTCACTCAACTGATCTTCACCGACCTAAGCCTGCTACTGGAGGATATGGGGGTAAGGGTGATGAAAGTCTTTGCTATACCCATGAGAGCTATAGCACGGGGTAAAGCCAGCTCGCACCCCCTTACAGCCATTGTGACACTCTCTAGTCCAGAGGCATGGATCCCATTGCTGCAAGCAGCTAGACAATGCAGCAATATAGTGTGGGAAGACAGCAAGATAGCTTTTTTCCAGACATTTCGTCTCAAACACAGTCCTGGAAAAAAAGTGTTGCAACTCACCAAAAAGTCCCTGCTTGAGAACGGTATTCCGGCCCAGATCCTTTTTCCAGCAAGGCTCCAAATCTGCTATGTGAGCAAAACATACGTCCTTTCAGATCCTGAAGCGGCTGCTGCATTAGCAGCAAAGCTCCTAGAGGCAAACACCACCTCCAAAGAACAAGAGGAGGAAAGAGAAACTGACTCAGATACCAATGATTGTTTTTTTTTTTTGTGGACTTTTTTTTTCTTGGGGACTTCGGATCAGTTTCATTTGGCCCATAACATGGGTCCTTTGGACTATATAAGTTGGTTTGACAGACTGGGGTATTTAGTTTAAATAAATCTGAGCCGTGTTGGTTGATGCTCTATTTAGTAATACCTTGCATGCTTGCATGCATACTATCTCCTACATAGTTAAGAGTTCAATTTCATTTGGGGGTAGGTTAGCACCCCACTCAGTTTGTGAGCTTTGTTTAGTTAACTCCTTATATTTCTCCTGTTTCCCTATGGTCAACTGGTGACCTAAGTAGTAGGGGTGTAATGCAACTTAATTGAGATCAGGCAATCTGTTACATAACCTTTTTGATCTCTTCCTAGGTTTCTACATCCCCCCATTTACTTTTGTATCCTACGGGGGGGGTGGAAATAATGGTAAATACCCTTCGGGTCATAAAGTTGGTGACAGCGTACTCTCCTACATTATTATCTAGATGGATTTTGATTCCCGTATAACATTTGGCAGTTCAGAGTGACATAATGGTCAATTGCCTTTGTATAGCCTTAGTTACAGCGCCTGTACATTCTGTTCACGATGATGTGCATGTTCACTGAATGCAGTCTATGATCATATAAACATGGTTTTTACTTTATGTCAAAATAACTTAAATAAAAAGTTAAAAAAAAAAGGAAAGAGGGTCGGCTGATTGGTTCAGCAGTTGGATTTCCGTTTGCAATGCCAGCGACCTGGGTTCGGGAATGGACTCGGGGGCTGGAGGGCTGGCCGGGGAGAGAAGGCTTGAGCATCAGCTGACAGCTCGCCTTCCCTCAAAGGGAGGGCAGGGATGCGACCCAGTGATTGCTGACCCCTAGCGGAGGCTGGGGCACGGCAGTGCATAGGGTCCCATTCACTAAGGGGGCATGGTGAACATTGGTGTCAGCCTTACATTAGTTGAACACCACGCCCGCGGGGAACAAATGGGAAAAAGAGCCCCATAGCTGACCGGATGATGGTCGCCAGCTCCCATTGCCACGAGTCCAAGGACAGTGCATGCACCATCCCCTGCAGCACCCGGGCAAGTCCATGGCCCCACCTGAGCTCGAGGAGAGGGACCCACCCAGTGAAGGGTTACATCTGGAGATTACATGGGGGGCTGCAATATGGGGGTGAAGAGGTGACTGATCCAAGGCAGTGCAGCACAGAGGGCATAGGTGGCCTGAAGGAGAGGCTGGCAGGGAGCAAAAAAAAAAAAAAAAAAGGAAAGGATTGCAGAATATCTTGAATCCAATGGGTTGCAAAACCCAAGGCAGCAGGGATCCATGGGGGAATGTCATGTCAAACAAATCTGATAGATTTCTTTGACTGGTTGACAAAGGAATTAGATTAAGGTGGAGCGGTGGACATGGCCTACCTAAATTTAAGCTTAAGACACCATTCCACATAGCAGACCAGCAAGCCAGCTGGGTAGCATAAGAGTGGGTCCAAAAGTGATAAACTGGATAAGAAATTGGTTAAAGGTAGGCAACAAAGGCTTGTGGTAAATGACGTTCACTCCAACAAAGGCAGGGTGACAAGCGGCGTGCCTCAAGGATCAATGCTGGGACCAATACACTTTAGCCTGAATGCTGGTGTCGTTCCTCAAGGGTAATGACCTCCAGGATGGGTGGCAGCACAGGTTCATCTCAGGGAGGTCTTGTCAGACCATTCTAATAGAATATTATGACCAGGCAACAAGACAGCCAGATGTGGGTCATGCTGTAGATGTCCTGTACTTGGACTTCAGCAAGGCGCTCAATTCAGTGCCTCATGGGAGGCTGGGGGGGGGGGAGAAGCTGACTGCTGCAGGGGTGGGGTTGAAGATGACAAACTGAATAAGGAACTGGTTGCAGGGGATGCCGCAATGGGAGGTAGTGGGAGAGAGTGCTCGACACCTAGACCGGTGACGAGCAGTGTGCCACAGAGCTTGGTGCTGGGCCCAGTGCTATTTGGGCTCTTTATCTCAGATATTGCACATAGAGTTGGGAGCAGGGTTAGTCTGTTCGCAGATTATACCAAAATGGGGGCAGTGGTGGATGGAGAGGATGGATGGAAACAACTACAAGGGGACCTAACCAAACTGGAGGTATGGTCGGAGAAGTGATAGCTGGGATTCAGTGTGAAAAAGTGCAAGGTTATGCACTTCGGGGCAAAGAACCCAAGGAGGGACTATTGGTTGGGAGGGATGATGCTGGGGATCACTGAAGAAGAGAAGGACCTAGGGGTGTTGGTAACAGGGACCATGAACAACTCTGCCCAATGCAGGAAAGCAGCAGCTAAGGTGAACAGGATGCTGAGCTGTATCGCAAGGGGTTTCTCGTCCAGGCATAGGGAGGTGATCCTGCCCCTCTACAGATCTTTGGTCCGGCCACACTTGGAGTACTGTGTGCAGTACTGTCGGCTGTATCTGAAGAGGAATATTAATTTACTGGAAGTTGTGCAATGGAGGGCAACAAAAATGTTACGGGGAATGGAGGGAAAGGCCTATGAGGAAAGGCTGAATGAGCTGAATATGTACATGCTAAAGGACAGGAGAGATAGGGGAGATATGATTGAAATGTTCAAGTATTTGAGGGGGATGAACAAAGCTAGCACTGAAGGGGTGTTTAAACAGAGGAAGGAAAGGGACACAAGGGGGCACGGACTAAGATTGGAGGGCGGAGGATTTAGGAGGGAGATGAGGAGGCACTACATCACGGAGAGGGTGAGGTCTAAATGGAACACTCTACCAGACGGAGTGGTATCATGTAAGACAGTAGGACATTTTAAGAGGGCATGGGACAGAGCACGAGGGAGGCTCTGGGTAGAAGGGGCTGAGGCCGTCATGGGAATGACATATGAGGGGACTGGGGCAGCTGCAATCTAGGAGGCTAGCTGCACACTCGGGCAGACACTGATAGACCAGGTGGTTTGTTTCTGCTGGCAGATTCGTGTGTCCATATGTTTGTAAGTGAGTGATATTGCAGAGAAGCTGGAAGGGAAGGTCTGCCTCTTTGCAGATGACACCAACATCTGCAATAGGGTGGACACTCAGGGGGAGGGTGAAAAGAAAGAGCAGAGCCTGAGAAAACTAGAGGAGTAATCAAGGTAATGGCAGCTGGGTTTCAATGCAAAAAAGTGCAAAATAATGCACTTTGGGAAAAGAAACCCAAGGGCAGAGTACAAAATTGGTATTGATGACTACCAAGCAGGAAAGAGACCTGGGGTAATCATATCAGATGACCTAAAGTGGCCAGGCAGTGCAACAAGGCAGTTGGGAGGGCTAGTGAGATTCTGGGGTGCACAGGGAAGAGTAGCAGCAGCAGAAAGATGGAGGTGGTGTTGTCGCTGTATAGATCACTGGTAAGACCACATGTGGTGTTCCCTCTGTATAGATCACTGGTAAGACCACATGTGGTGTTCCCTCTGTATAGATCACTGGTAAGACCACATGTGGTGTTCCCTCTGTATAGATCACTGGTAAGACCCCACCTGGAGTACTGCGTCCACCTCTGAAGACCACATCTCTGGAAAGATGTAGACAAAGTGGGGGTGGTCCAGAGGAGGGCAACTACAATGGTGCAGGGTCTACACCAAAAGCCCTATAAGGAGAGACTAAAGGACCTCAATATGTAAACCCTGAAAGAGATGAGGGAGAGGAGGGATATGATAGAGACCTTTAAATGCCTCATGGAAGTAAATAAAGTACAGGAGAGTAGTATTTTTTCCAGAAAAAAAGGTGCTCAAGAACAAGGGGACATGCATGCTGTGAAACTAGAGGGGGTAGATTCAGGAGACAGGTAAGGCAGTACTTCTTCAAGGAAAGAGTGGTAGATTCCTAGAACATCCTTCCAGCAATGGTGATGGGGGTGAAAACAGTGGTGCAATTCAAGCATGCATGGGCTAGGCACAAGGGAATCATAGTGGAAAGGAAGGGGAGGAGGGAGAAAGAGCTGTAGATCAAGTAGGGTCTGCAGTAATATTGCAATTAGGGAAAAATGGCAGACTGGGTGGGCCAAGGGGTCCTTATCTGCCATCAAATTCTATGTTTTTGTGTTTCTAAGTTGCAGGTGCTAGCTACTAAAAATAATACTGTTGCAGTAATGTATTACATGGAACTCGTTACTACTCCATACTATCCATGTGAAGATCTACATGGTGTAACCTCCACCTGCAAGGTATGTTGATGCCACTATCCAAGCTACAGTAGCGAAGATTTACCATTAACCATTTGGTCTGGGTAGATTTCAGTGACATGGGGCCTCTCCACTACTATCATGCTCAGGAAGATATCCCCCAGAAAAATATAACATTAAATGCTTTACCCAATCAAAGCCCCCCCCCACCACCACCCCACAATGACACTGCAAATAAGGATACACAAACAACGAAGCACAAAAGCATAGGTAATATTGAATGGGGAATGCAGGAACAAAGCTCAGGAGAAGAAAAGTGAGGGGTTAAATAAGTAATGCAAATAATAATATGCAAGCAATTCCACTCAACCCCTTCCTCCAGCAGTACCACAACAGTCTCCTCTTCTTGCTGGTGCACCAGTATTACTTCCCCCAAAGTCACTAGGGAGCTCCATTTAATTTATGTGGTACCACAGACAGAGTTGTAACCCGGGCACCATGTACCAACAGGCTACTACTCCTGCCTGCTGCCCACAATACAGGTTGAAGGGACTGGGTTCTGGTTTTAATACCAAAAGGGGCTCTTACCAGTAGTGAAACTATTTGCGAGGTGCCTCCACCCAGGGTAGATTTTAAGTGGGTCTGATGACAAGCTAGGACAACCCTCTGGGATGCTGTACCTACCCACTGCCCCAACCAGAGGTCCCACACATGGATTGCTATATAACAGTTTACCTTGCATTCAGTAGTACAGTTATTGTCGATGGCTAATAATATGCTCACAGTGGCTACAAATAATATGCTCACAGTGACTGCACTTACCAACAGGGTTCTGACTACTGCGACACACCCTGAATACCTGCAAGGAACATATATTAGCAATACAGTGCACTTTATACGAACATACAAAATCACCAGCAGAAACAGACCATATGGTCTATCAAGTCTGCCCGAGTGTACAGCTAGCACTTCATCTTGCAGCTACCCCTCCTTCCCCCTCCATCACCGTATCTCTTCCTCTTACTCTGTCCCACCCCCCCCCCTTTTGAAGCTGCCCACCATCTTTGCAGAGACATCAGATCTTCCAGTAGGGTATTCCATTTGTCTACCACACTTTCTGTTAAAAAGTGACTCCTTACCTCCCTCCCTCCTAAACCTTCCCCCCCTCTAATCTCAGTCCATGCCCTCTTGTGTCCATCCCTCTCATCAGCTGAAAGATCCCTTCTGTGTTAGTCTTGTTAATCCCTTTCAGATACTTAAAGGTCTCTATCATATCCCCCCTGTCCCGCCTTTCTTCCAGTGAGTACGTTTTCAGCTCTCTCAATCTGTCCTCATAAGGCCTGTCCCTCAAACCCTGCATCATCCTCGTGGCCCTGCATTACACCCCATCCAATAACCTTATGTCCCTTTTCAGGAACAGGCACCAGAATTGCACGCACTACTCAAGGTGGGGCCTGACCAGTGATCTGTACAGGGGCAGTATAACCTCACTCCTTCAGGAACAGATCCCCTTGCTATACACCCCAGCATTTTGTTAGCCTGTGCTGCCGCCTTCCTGCACTGGGCTGAGTTGTTCATGCTCCCCATTGTGATTACTCCTAGGTCCTTTTCCTCTGTGGTACTTCCCAACTGCACTCCATTCAAGTGATAGTCCCTCCCCTGGTTCTTTGCTCCAAAGTGCAACACCTTGCACTTCTTGGCATTGAAACCTAGCTGCCATGTTTCTGTCCACTCCTGCGGTTTAGTCAGGTCCTGCTGAAGCCCTTCCACCCCTCACTGTCATCAACCACGGCTCCTATTTTGGTATCATCCATGAACAGGCTGATCTTGCTCCTAACCCCGTGCAAAATATCGGCTATATATATCCCAAACAGCATAGGTTCCAGTACAGATCACTGTGGCACCCTGCTTGTCACCGGTCTTGGTGACAAGAGTCCCCCCTACTACCACCTTTTGCTGCCTCCCCCTCAGTCAGTTTGTGATACAATTTGCTAATTTTGGCCTCACCACATATTCCAACTTTCCCCATACCTCTCAACTGTCCCTGATTTTCAGGGATGTCCCTGATTTTGCCTCAAAATTTTACCTCTGTCCCTCCTAAAAATTGTGTTTCGTGACCAAACAGCAGGGGTTATAAGCACAAACTAATGTCAAACATTAAAGTTATAGACTTGTTCTTCTTTAGAAAATGCATTTTACACTAAGTTCTTTATTCTACCAGCTTTCTGAGTGGATATCTCCAATTTTGAAGAGGTGTCCCTAATTTTGGTCCTTTGTCCCTGATTTTTTTAAGCCTTGTCCCTGATTTATGAGGCAGGAGGTTGAGAGGTATGCCCCAAACTCCCATGTGGTACTGAATCAAAGGCCTTGCTGAAGTTCAAATACAGGATATCCACTGCATGGCCTTTGTCCAGTTCCCATGTCACCCAGTCATAGTATTCTACGAGGTTGGTGTGGCATAATCTTCCCACTACAAACCCATGCTGCTTCTGATTCTGGAGACCATTGTTCTTCAGAAAGCTCACCAGTCTCTCCTTGAGGATGGTCTCCATGAGCTTCCTCACGATCGATGTGAGGCTCACTGGCCGATAGTTCGTTGGTTCATCCTTTGGGCCACTTTTGTGGTTGGGTACCACATGTGCCACCCTCCAGTCCTGTGGTATACATCCCGTGTCCAGAGGGGTTGAACAGGTCAGCCAGTGGCTTCATCAGGACATCTGCTAGCTCCCTTAGCACCCTTGGATGAATGCCATCTGGTCCTGGTGCTTTGTCCACTTTTAGAGCCCTTAGTACTTCCAGTACCCTGCCCTCTGTAATCTCCCTTACTGAGCAGAAGTACTCGTTGAGTGCTTCTGCCTTCTTTTCCCCCCTCTCCACCCACCCACTGTCCTTTTTTATCCTCACCAGCTGGTCCTTATTCCTCCTTCTCTCTCTCCAATGTACCAGAAGTCTTTCTCTCGTCTTGATACCTTTCACCATCTTCAGTTCCCTGGCTGCCTTAGCCACACTGACCATTCTTGTATCCTCCCTGGACTTCTCTGCATACTTATCCTTATCTTCCTCCCTCCCTGATTTCCTATACTGTCTAAACGCTGCCATCTTGGCCCTCACCCCTTCCATGAACCTCTGCATCAGTCAACTGTAGCAGTGCCTGTGAGACAAAGGTGAGCAAGGGAAGCGCAAGACAGCAAAATAAATATATCACAAAAGTGAAATGGATGAAAAGTGGCCTGTGGTGGGAGTCAAACATGAAAATGAGGTTTGAAAAGTATTGGAAGTACTAAATTGAGCAATATGAAATAATATCCAGCTTTCCTGATGAAGGGTTTATCCCAAAACGTCAATACTGATTTATTGATGCTGGAGGATACTTTTATTAAAAAATATATCTAAAGTACACATTTACCTGTGTTTTTAGATTGTTGGGGTGAGTGAGCCACATTATCCAGTATTACTTTTTGGTACTTTTTCCCTTCCCTTGCATATATCGCCACCCTCCTCCTCTCACCCTAGTCCTGTCCTTTCTGAATATCCTAAACCCAGGTATCATCATGTCCCAGTCCTGGTACTGGGTGGCCCAGATTTCTGTGATCACTGCAATGTCTACCCTCTCCACGGCCAACAGAACCAGTATGTCTGCTGCCTTATTTCCCAGGCTTCTTGCATTCAGTGACACCACCTTCCAGCCCAGCTCCCTTCCCTCCTTGGCACTATTCTTCCATCCCCTATTTTCTCCCTGTGCACCCTCCTCACTAACTTCATTTGTAACTAGAGGGGTGAGCTTCCCACTCTCAACTTTTTGGACCCATTCCCTACCAATCCCTCTCTGCCACCCCCTCTTCAGAGTTTAAATCTACTTTAGTTGATATGTATACCCCTCCAACCCTGTTTCAGTATTCCCTTCCCTCTTGTACTCAGGTGTAGTCTGTCTGCTGTGTACAGGTCACTATTGCCCCATACATTACCCCAGCCTGCCACCAGTCCATACGTCCTGGTATAGACACAGTAAACTGGCACTCAGTAATATTATGCTCATGGACAGTGTTAACATTAACAATACATCTAATTTATTGGGGGGATAAACAATGGGATAAAGGGAATACAAATTAAAGGCTGGGTATTTGTGTTTCTTTTGATTTGGCAAAACATTTAAGCAACAATAAACAGTCTACATGGACAGTCCCAGTTATCTTCACTGAGTACCCAGACTAGAACCATTGCAGGCCTGGCATATTGCAGCTTGGTGGTCAGCATTGGGGCCCCTAAACAAACAGTTTGATTTATTGCTGTAACCTTGCAGAACAATTTATTATTCAGGAGCAAATAGCTTAAATTTTTGGCGCATAAGCAATTGTAATCCCAGGCCCGATAGCCTGCAATACTCTTTAGCAACACTTGAAAGGCAGCTGCAAAGGCCAACAGGATGCTGGGTTACATTGCCAGAGGCATATCCTGCAGGAGGGAGGAAGTGATCCTGCCACTATACAAGTCACTGGTTAGACCACAACTGGAGTACTGTGTGCAGTTCTGGTGACAATACCTGAAGAAGGACATTAGGTTACTGGAGGGGGTGCAGCACAGGGCAACAAAAATGATCCAGGGGCTAGGGGACTTAACTTATGAGAGCAGGTTGAGGTAGTTGAACATGTACTCCTTGGAGGAGAAGAGGGATAGGGGGAGCATGATTGAAACCTTTAAGTACATGAAGGGAATAAATAAGATGGGCACGGAGGTGCTTTTCAAGTTAAGGAAGGGAGAGGCACTCGAGGGCATGATCTGAGATTGGAAGGGGGAAGGTTCAGGAGGGAAATGAGGAGACACTTTTTTATGGAGAGGGTGGTGTCTGGGTGGAACGCATTGCCAGAGGAAGTGGTATCCTGTAGAACAGTGGGCTGCTTCAAAAGGGATGGGACAGGGTAAAGGGAAGTTCACTGGAGGGAGGGGAGGGAGGGAGGGACAGCTGCAGTATAGGGGCCGCTAGCAGCACAATTGAGCAGACTTGATAGACCATAAGGCCTTTATCTGCTGGCAATTTCGTATGTTCATATGCTGAAAGAGAAAGAACATTTGTTGCAGGGTAAGCCCTGAAAGTACTCATGACTCTGCAGCTTTTTGGGTTCTGATTGGCAGTTGAGGTGATGGCTCCCTAGGGCAGTCTCAAACCTCTGGAGTCCCAGTTGCAGGATGCAGGCTTTTGGTTTCTGGAAGCAGGACCAGCAGAAAGGATCAGGGTTGGCATGATTCACCCCCATGTCTAGGCATAACCCCTGAGGTGGCCACAAACCAATGCTAGCTGTTGCGATGGTAGCTGACTCCCCACACTGGTCTGGACACAGATTTAATTCAGAAAACATCTTTGTAGATTTGCTTTGACAAACAGGATGCAATGTCTGCATAAAAAGGCTTGTGTAAAGTCACACTGTACACTTTGCATAGGCAGTAGCTTTTTGGCTGGAGCAGCTCTGAGGAAGCACAATTCTTTGGCTGAGCAGAAACAGTTCTCCGGCAGCTTGACTCAGAATTCAGCAGTTTACTTACCTGGGTCTGGCTGTACCAAACAGTCTCTGATGTAGTTCAGGCAAACAGTAGAATTCAGCTCAAAAAGTATAACTTCTCCTCCCTCTCGAGTGTTCAGCAAGTGCTGCAGATATCAGAGTTCAAACAGCCCCACTTCTGGGCTATTTGGCTATGGAAATTCAGATAGGCCTCCCAACTTTCTCTTAGAACCCAGCCTATAGTTTGAGCATCCTCACTGTCTGAAAGCTCCCTCAGGACTACTGGCTTCAGCTGCCCCTC
Organism: Neoceratodus forsteri; assembly: GCA_016271365.2. Lineage (NCBI taxonomy): Eukaryota > Metazoa > Chordata > Ceratodontiformes > Ceratodontidae > Neoceratodus > Neoceratodus forsteri. Next base: position 724,306,925 of record CM028133.1, read on the forward strand.
CTTACTTGAAGAAAACACAATCCTGGCATCCAATTGAGAAATTAGGCTGTCAATCACAGTTCTGGCGTTCCAATTGGCCAATAAAGGCGCCAAACACACAGTTCTCTATTTCTCCAAGCAGCCACAGCAGAAGGACTGCTTTAGCACCCTTTGAGTTATGACTGGCTGAAAGTAAGGGTCAAAGTAACAATGTAGCTGCTGGCTGGCAGATAGTAAACAGTCCAACTTCAAAGTCCATCTTTATAAACAAACAGTTTAGTTTTAAGTTTAAATATTTACAGTATTTAAGAGAGCTCCCTCTGCACTACTACACAACTGCATAATGGAGTCGTAAAGAGTGCTCGCTGGTCGGAAGCAAGCTCCGAATACTGGGACCCGGCACAGGCTATGCACACTATATTCAGCGACTGAGCTTCTTAAAGCTACAGAGCAATGGCACCATCTTGCAAGTTTGTGCAGGAACTATGGATACAGCATTACTTTACATGGATCTGCACTTACTTTATTGGATATTAGCCCAGGTTCAAAGGCAGAACACAGGGCTGGAACATGGCCAGATGGAGAGCAAAGGTGGTGCCCGGGGAGACAACTTAAGGTAAGCCCCACCACTTTGGGGGGGGGGGGTCTACACAGTGCCTTATTGCAGGCCCAATGCTAGCTAAATGAGGTACAATAGTTGCATGCAGTGGTCAGTGTAGAATAAACACAATAAACACAAATCCCATAATCAAATTATAATTCAAGGCCTGATGGCATAGAAGCTAGTCCTCTGCCAGGCTGTCCACGTTATACAATCCTAGCCCAAGACTTCCAAAGCCTTCATGCCCTTGTTCTTAGTTTAATTAGTAGAGGTTTGCAAAACCTTAAGGCCAAATTGTCACTCAAGGCTGGCTGCTATACAGACCCCAGGAAAATTCAAGAACTATGCACTTTTCACTATAGCTTGCCAGAGGACACAGAAACATGGCTGCAGCCATGTTTGTTTACATACTTGTAGTCTCTCAGAGGTGGCCCTTGCCACCAACCTCATAGCACCTAGAAGCACCATAAATACTGTAAGTCTCTAGTCCCTGGGTGAAGGCAAGCAAGCACTACCCTCAATCCCACGTTGTTAACTGCATGGCCATAGTCTGCTGTGAAATCAGTAGGTGCTGAACATAATCCCACTCCTCTCCAGACTGCCTCAGTCTCTTTTCTGCAAATGTCCCTAGGTTCCAAACAAAAGCATATCACAAGATCAGAGACACTCCATAAAGCCCAACAAATAAGCCCCCCATTTGATAGAAGGTTACATACACAAATATATAATATATATATATGTATATATATATATATATATATATATATATATATATATATATATATATATTTATACAATAGGGTGTTGTGTATTCATTGAGAATAAAATTATGTATTCTTGCCCCAGTGAGATAAATGGGTGATGACATAGTTGAAGTGAAAATAAATCCATTTACACCTACTGTAGCTACGTCATCACCCAATATTCTCACTCCAGCATCAATCACGCAGTGAAAGCTGGAACTTGTTTTAAATGTGAAACTGAAATGTTGGATCTACCTAATGACATACCAGCTGTATAGTGTGCAAGTTTTGCTTGCAGTTTCTAAAACGCCAGAACCTGAAAGCAGTGCAGTTGGACCAACACTTAGCAGTTGGAAAAAAAAAATAAACTTACTAAATACAGCATTTGTCTACAATGAGCTTTTCAAAATTAATTCCTAAGCCTTCAGAAGCACCATGGATGAATAAACTAAAATTACATTGTCCACTGAAAACAATCAACGTGGAACAAGAGATTTTCTTGAGCTGTTCTCAGTTCGAGAAGGGTAACGAGCTACTGCTAGATCCATCAGAAGAAAACAAATAATAAATATTCTACTTTCTTTTCCACACATTGACACTACAAGTCTCCTCCCAGAAAACCATCAAAGCAGCTCAGCACTGACACAGACTCTGAATAACCAGTGAAGCTCCTCAGTCCCACATGTACCTGTTTTCCTCTGTAATCCTCGGATATTTCTGTTACATCTCCACCTCCATCTATATCTTCATGTTGACGTCCCTTCTCACAAGCTGCAATGCACAGAGGGCTAAAGAACTAAAGTACCGTTGCACTAAGTACTACCAACATAAAAAAAAAATCTCACAAATAAATAAATGTTATTCACACTGCACCAAAACAATAAACAGTCCCATTTCATCGATGGTCACAGAAGCACTCCAGAAGTAAACATTCCACACACATCCCGCCCCCAAACATCACCAAACCAATAAAATCACTTAGCCCCCCAACAGACACCTAATAGAACCAATTAAAGATTAAATGCTGCATCCACTACGAGAACAACAAAGAAACCACTACACACCATAGCAACCAATCACAACAGAGGATTCAAAAGCATCACTAATCGCAATCACACAGTTGAGCAGACTGACACACAGCAGCCAAATCACTGAGTAAGAACACCAACTTAAGAAGTAACAATGACAAAACGGACCTCAGACACAACATTTAAATACTAAAACCGTACAAAACACTCCTTGCCTATTGTATAAATCGCACACATGATAGGCAGGAGTGAAAATATTCTCACCCCATCATGATATAGCTATCCCACCTGGTGCCTTTGGCACTATGGGATATCCATACCTCACTCTGCTGGAGTGAGAATATTTTCCATATTCCACTCCTGCTCATCGTGTATCCCATATATACAATGGTGAGATGTCAGATAAATGATTTATCTACACAAATGCTGTTTGACCTCGGATAATCTCACGAGTGGCTTATGCCAAGAGTGAGGTGTTCGAGGTCAAACAGCACAAGTGTAGATAAATCTGACAGCTCACCATTGTATATTTAATTTATGCAATAGGAATGCTTTCTGTCAGTGCAGGGACATTTGCTTTTGATTGCTTATCTTTTTTGCACATGTTTGTCAAAAAGTGAACAAAAAATTGCATTTTCTGTTGTTTTTTTGCTAATTATAAATAAATCTATAAGGGATCTATAAAAGAAACACCACTCATTTTGTAGATAATTTTGTGCTGAACAACTTTCATGCTCACAGTACCATGCCATCTGCTTTCATTTTAAAGTTATTCACATTTGAATATGGGTAGTACTGATACTGAGACTGAACATTCTAAATGAGTTTTGGAGTGACTGTGACACAGCTACTATATGGATACATTTTATTTATTCAACAGCTGTGAAGATAAATGCATATAACAATGGGTGACCCCCTGATATCAACCCGTTTTATATATATATTTATACCATGGAAGTGAGAGTTTTCTCAGAACAATATCTTGTGTTATTTCACTACAGTGAGGATAAATCCTGATGACATCAGCAGAGTGAGGATAAATGCCATTTATCCACACTCTGCTGATGTCAAAAGAGTGAGGATATCTTCACTGCAGCTTGCATTCTAAATGAAACTGCTTCAGAGTACAGTTTCTCTTTCTCACTGAAGCTGCAACTTACTCGGTTAGCTTTGCAAAACACTATCACCTGTGTCGCACTGTGTTTCTAACACTCCTAGCCCATTACTGTGCTGATCTCAGCTTCAGAACAACCCACGTTCTAAATGAAACTCCTTCACACAAAGCAGTTTCTCTTTCTCAGTGCTACCTGCAAGTTTCTTTTTCTCACTGAAACCTACGATTTACTCAATTAGCTTTGCAAAACACTCTCACCTGTGTCCCATTTTTGTTTCTGACTCCCAATCCATTCAGAACAATACACGCACACTCACACCACACACAGAATGAGCAGAAAACACACAGAAATAGAAAAAATGCTCCTAAAGCTCTTACCCCCACAGATCGTGGGATATGGAAAATATTCTCAGTCTTGCAGAGTGAGCTGTGCATTCTCATTCATGCAGAGAATACAGAGCTCACTCTGCAGGAGTGAGAATATTTTCCATATCCCACTTCTGCCCATCACGTATTACATATATATATATATATATATATATATATATATATATATACTGTATATATATATATATATATATATATATATAGAGAGAGAGAGATACAAGAAAACACTAAATGTACATACCCCAATAATGCAAAATATTATGGGAAGCATATGCAAATGCCCATGAATTAATTTGGATTGGCTCAACTTTAAGCAGATTTGCATGGTGCCAGAAGGCCTCACAATACAATCAGCAAAGGCTGCTCAACCTTTACTGATTGTATTGTGAGGCCTTCTGACATCATGCAAATCTGCTTAAAGTTGAGCCAGTCCAAATTAATTCATGTGCATTTGCATATACTTCCCATGATGCTTTGCAGTATTGGGGTATGTGCAAATTGTGTTTTCTTTAAAATTTGGCTGTATAGCCAATATCCTCCAGGATAACCCTTGCTCCAGTGCATTTGCTCTGAGGTTCTTTTGTTTTATATTTTTGTTTTACATACCTACAGTATATATATATATATATATATTCTTCACAAAAAAACAACGTTAATGCATCAGTTAAATTGAATACCACAGCGACAAAAGCGAGAAATGAGGCATGAGTTTCCAACCTAAGGCCCTACCCAGGTTCCCACCTCACCACCCTATCTTCATCTCTCCCACCTCCCACAACCAACAGACAGCATTAACAGTTCAACTCTCACCCCATTCCACGTGTAAACAACATTACATGCTACAGTATAGGACAATGGGGTGAGAGTTAGGCCTGATGACCCAATGGCACAGGTTGGTGGAGGGTGGAAGGGGTGGGAACCCTGGGGGTAGGGTGCTAGCGTTGGAAATTCTAACACCTCATTTCCCTGCTTTTGTCACTGTGATATCCACCCTAACTGATGCATTAACAGAGTTTTTTGTAAAGAATGTCCTTTCTGTTTCAGATAGTATAATTGTATCCTCATATTACTGTGGAAGTGCAGGGTCCTTTGGACCCTGCGCTCCCATCCCTCAATCCAGACAGTATAACAGTGTCCATATGTCATAGTGGGAGTTTAGAGTCCTTGACCCCTGCGCCTATCCTCCATCCAGACAGTACAACAGTGTCTATATGTCACAGTAGGAGACCCTGCACTCCCATCCCTCCACAGATGCACATATACATGTAGCTGTGGAAATGCAGGGGTCTCTGGCCCCTGCACTTCCACACATAAAGTTACTGGCAGGCGTAGACAGATAGCAACAGATATAATTGTGCCATCTGAAATGACTTTCACCCCAAATGTTCAACCTAACCTTTTTAGCACCTCACCACATGTACCCAGTACAGCAAACGTTCAAATCCTCATCAAAATGTAAATTCTGCGCAACTGTAACACCGTTTTTTCACAACAGTTGCAGGAAAACATTTTTAGTAGGATTTGAAAAATGACCACTGTACTGTTCATGAGGTGGTGTGAAAAAATGGCAATGTAAAAAATCGGGAGTGAAAATAGGAAAAATTGGTGAAGTTACTTAACGTGCATAGAAACTGCGCCACGCACACTCGTAATGCAGTTATTTTCTGGAATTGTTTTGCCAAATTTTCAACATCAGCATTTTGGGACCTCCCCTCATGAACAGTGCAACTGTGATTTTGTTACGCCATCCCAAGTTGATTTCACACAGCGACCGCGCCATTCTGCTCCACAGGTGTAAAAATGTGTTCCAGGCAGGATGTGCAAAATAGCAGCTTACTGTTCATAAGGAGGTATGAAAAAATAGCAATGCTAAAAATCTAAAGTGAAAATATTAAAAATTGGTGAAATTATAAGCATGCGTAGAAACTGTGCAACGCATGCTCATAACGCAGTCATTTTTGGGACTTTTTTCACCAAATTCACTTCATGAACAGTGGTACTGTCATTTCATAAATTGGTCCTGAAAAGTGATTCCATGCAGCGACAGCAAAATCACCTTTTGGGACAGAGAAATTAAATGTCAGTGACAGTGTTCATGAGGTGGTGTTCCAAGAACCCCATGTTGAAAATTTGGTGCAAAAATTCCTAAAATTTTCCGAGATATTAGCATAAGTTGAAAGCCCCCATTGACTCCTATTATACAGCTCACCTTGATTCCTCAGATCGCAGTTTGACTTTGAAGGGTGCAGACATGTCCCCGGTCCAGAGAAGATCACCAATCCCAGTCTCCAGAGGGTAAGTATGGGTGGGCGAGCTGGGGAGGTGGGTATGCAGAAGGAGGGAGGGGATGGGGGAGGGAGGAGTGGGCAGACGACGAGGGACTGTTTACTTTTTTACAGTGTTTCAAATTAAAAAAAAGACTTCAGGGATGGTTTTCTTCATTTATAGGTTTAACTGTAAAAAAATAAATATATTTGGGCACAATGGGGTGGGCTCCCAGTGTGCCACATGAGTTTGGGGGGCCATAAATGATGCCGACAGGGGAACTGAGAACCCCCATTGGCAACGGAAGTGGGCTGGGGTGAGACATCCGACATCAGGAGTGGGCATACCGGTGTTGGAAAGATTAAAAAAATATATATATTAATCTGGGCATACTGGGGTGGAGTCCCAGTGTGCCACATGAGTTTGGAGTGGGGGCATACATGATGCCGACAGGGGGATTGGGCACCCCCATTGGCAATGAAACTAGGTTGGGGGAGCATCCGACACTGGGAGTGGGCATCCCGGTGTCGGCAAGTTTAAAATCATTTTCATCCATATGGGCACACTGGGGCGTTTCACCTGGCAGTTTCACCCTAACTATACTGGTGCGACCGCGCCAGTATAATATAGAGAATAATATATGGGGTGGTGTGTGTAACGAGATTTTACACACACCCAAGTTGTAGGATGCTACATTCGCCCTCGGGGTTTATTAAATGCATTCCACAATGAGAGTGTGTGTAAAATCGAGTTTTACACACACTACTCTGTATTTTATTTTTTATAATGGCTGGCGTGCACGTTTTCACCTCAGCAACTATACAAAATAAACAAAGAGATTGTTCAGGCAGCCATGGACTAGTTTGAATTGTGCATGGTCCACTAAGTCACAGTGCTCGACTTCTTTGGGGCAAAAAGCAGTGGAGGTTGTTTTTATAAACTTGCGTATTTGTGTTTTTTTTAATAGTTAAACTTACCGTCGAACAGTGATTTTATCACGCCCATCTTGGCTGTGAAGAGGCGAGGAGATCCGCTATGCATGTGTATTGACAGGGAAACTGGACGAAGTTTCAAAAGATTTCCTTTTGTATTCCATTTTGTTCTTTTAGGGAGTCAGTGGAGAAACTGACTTTTCTTTTCTTTTGTTGAAATGTGCATCCAAGCTGGCTCTACAACATTTTCCCAGGGAACGTGCAGAGCATAGGAAGACCGGCAGTCACCAGTGGCACATGCGTGGTCCAAGGAAAACCCGGTGCATGTTTGCCATTATAACCAGCTGGTCATAACAGAAAATTACAACTGGGTTTCCTCTCTCTCTGTGTGTATATATATATATATATATATATATATATATATATAAAATACATGATGGGCAGAAGTGTGATATGGAAAATATTCTCACTCCTGCAGAGTAAGCTCTGGATACTCACGTGTGCCAAAGGCATGAGTGAGAGTATCCAGAGCTCACTCTGCAGGAGTGAGAATATTTTCCATAGCACATGATCTGCACATCATGAGTGGGATATTCAAAGCAGTTGCGCATTGTGCAACAGGGTTGCACATGGGCAACTGTGGAAATGCACCAGTGAGCGATATTCAGTGGAAGCAACTGCTCAACGCAAGTGGCCATGTGCTAGTGCACAATGGGAATGTATACATGTGCAAGGGCAGGGGGCGTAGCCATGACTATGCAGCACAGTGCGATATTCAACATCGGACCAATGGCGCAAGTGAGGAGCAAATGGCAGTTGCGCTGAGCAGACATGAGCCTATAAATACAGGGAGCAAGTAGGAGGAGGGCACTTGCACCAGAGGGGAACAGGACAGAGGGAGACAGAGAGGCCGTCAGACCACACAGTAGGGGACATGGAGAGAGAAACAGACAGAGACAGGGACAGAGAGGGAGTGACAGTGTGTGAGAGAGTGAGTGAGTGAGAGTGTGACAGACAGGGAGGCGACGGTGGGTGCAAGTGTGCCTGGGCACGATGCAATGGCACCAGGACCAACAGGAGTGACACAGACACCCACAGGGGTAGGCAACAAAGGCCGCAGGCAACAGGCAGCCACCTGGGGGCAGGGTACACAGGAGTGGACCCTGCAGAGCAGCACGCACAGCCACACAGCTGGGTGGGCCTGTGGAGCCAGATGCCCTGGAGGGACAGGACAACAGAGGCCATGGCCAGTGCTGTATTCCAGATGAAGGCTGTAATGAGGGGTGTGGGGAGGCAGTGCGGTATGGCCATGGAAGGGCCCATTGGCGCTATGCCCGAAACAGGCGGTACCGACCCCGCATCAGCTATGAAACCTATGCTGACACCGAGATTGTGGGCCAGTACCAACTGAACCAGGCAATTCTGAGGCAGCTCTGTGAGCTGTGCAGTGAGGAGATGCAGGCACCCACTAGACGGAGCCACACCCTGACAGTGGAGACAAAGGTAACAGCTGTCATGTGCCTTCTCACCATGGGCATCTTCCAGAGACCAACAGGGGACACCACAGGCATAACCCAGTCAGCTGCGTCATGACTCCTTACACAATTCCTCAACATCCTGCTGCCACATGCTGCAGAATACATCCACTTCCCCAGCACACAGGCAGAGCGTACAGTGAACATGCTGGAGTTCCCAAGGGTAGCACGTATGCCTGGCATGCTAGGGGCCATCAACTGCACCCATGTCAGCATCTGGATGCTACCACACACAGAGGGGGTAGTCTACATTAACAGAAAGGGCTACCCTAGTATCAACTACCAGGAGGTATGTGATGCCAGAAGGCACATAATCAATGTCTGTGCCACACACCCTGGGGGAGCACATGATGCCTTCATCTGGCACAGCTCTGCACTGTGCCACAGGTTTGAGAGTGGGGACATCCCCACCGGTCTCCTAGTGGGTGAGTATGCCAAGACCACAGGCAGCAGGGTACAACAGGGCATGGGGGGCGGCCAGGGTAGGGGTGCCACTGAGTGTAGCTGGGAAGGGCAAGGGGCACAACAACCAAGTACACCAGGCTAACCATATCTCCATCCACACAGGTGACAGTGGCTACCCACTCCGGCCCTGGCTGCTCACCCCCTACCGGCGCCCGTCGTCCCCTGCGGAGGAGCGGTACAATGAGGCACATGTCAGCATGCGGAACACCATTGAGTGTGTCTTTGGTCTGCTGATGGCATGATTCCATTGCCTGCACAGGTCTGGTGGTGCCCTACTGTATAGCTCCTCAAAGACCTGCGGCCTATTCCTAGCCTGCTGCATGCTGCACAACATGGCCATTGACCATGGGATAGCAGTTGAGGTTGATTAGGGGAACAGCAGTGGGGATGATGCAACCAACGGACTGGGTGGAGGTGGGCAGCCCCCCCCCCAGGTGGAGGGATCCCCAGCTGACTAGGATGGCTTGCCAGCACAGAGACACGATGGCAGAGGAGCACTACGGTGCATGCAGGTAGGTGGACAAACACCCATGTACAGGATGGCCACAGTGGCATGGGACACAGGCATGTGTGGGCGTGCCCTGCAGCCTGCACAGATGGGTGGGGATATGGGCAGCCATGGGGCCATCCCACATGGCCACACTCAGCAACATGCAGCACAGCACAGCACAAACACACACACACACACAGACACACATACACACACACTCACACACTGGCCCTCACAGGCATGCGCCCATGTGCTAGCACCTGGCGTGGATCAAACACAGAGCACTGGTGCACAGGTGCAACTGGTGCTGTGGTGGCATCATCATGCACACACCATACAGGTCAGTGGCTGGGCAGGTGCACACACAGCCAGTGTGTGGCACAGTCCACGGATGCCACATCCATGACATGTACACACACAATGCCCATATGCACACAGGGTGGCAGCAGCGGACTGCGGACTGGGTAACGGGCACACGGCCACCATGGACATGTGGACAGCCTCACCATGGCCGCCCAGCAGACCCAGGCTGTGTGATGGCTGCAGGGGTTGTCTGCAACTGTCCCCCAGGGGTGGTACTGTGGGAATGCGACCATGTTCTCGCAGGGGTCTGCAGGCTCCTGAACAGGCCCTCACTGGGCATGCCTGGGATGCCAACAGCGGATCCCGGCATCGACACTGGAGGTGTCACACAACACCATCACTGTGGGGTGGACAATGCACTCCGCAGGGTCTACAGCGACTGGCTGTGCCCCATGGCAGCCAGTAGGACAAGACCGACCGTGACCGCAGTGGCAAGGCAATCCAGTGCCACAGTCATGTCCTCCCGCTGGGAATGTATGGCCTCCTGGACCTGCGTGAAGCCCCTTTTGCACTGCTCAGCTGCCAGATACACCTCTGCATGGAGTGCACGCACCCCAGTGACGAGCAGCACCTGTTGGTCCACAGAGGCCCACAGCAATCAGGTGTGCTCGTGCAAAGAGTCAGCGCCCGGGGGTGCATGGGCGATGCGCCAACCCACCGGTGGTGTACAACCACATAGCCCAGCCCCCCACTCAGGTGGGCACTGCACAACATGGTCCCCTTGTGGCTGCTTACTGACTGGCGCATTGTCAGTGGATGCTGCACCCGGCCCCCCAATGTCCCCAACTGTCTGCCGCTGATGCCCTTCCATCCGTTCCTCATTGGGCAGCACCTGTGCGGCTGTACCACCACCATCCCCCAGCAACATGCCACTCTCACACACAGCAGTACCAGGGGTGGTGGTGGGCAGCTGACCCACTGCCAACAGGCCACTGGCCACGCTGCCAGGGGTGGTGTATGGTATGGGTGTCTCTACCCCTTGACAACACTCCCACTGTCCAGGACAATGGTCACATCATCATCGGTGCTGTACTCCACCCCAATCTGTGTCTCTGCACACTGCATGCCAAGGCTGGCATCTCGCTGGAACACAGCCAGGGCCTCATCTGCCACCATGCCCAGGACATCCGGCCAGATGGCTGTGGTGTGCTGCAGCTGATCGGGCTCCCGGATGCCAGTGGAGGTGGATGGCTGGTCCTCCAGGGCAGAGCATGCCCCATGGCAGTCTCCACCTCCCCTACCTCTGCATGCTGGTGTTCCGGTGCTGAAAGGGAACACAGACACATTAGTGCTGCCGATGCACAGGCCCCCCCAATCACCCTCCACACGCTGCTGTACCTACCATTCAGTGATGGGCTCCCACCGATCTAGAAGCCACAGCCTGGCACCCCCTCGACAGCGCTGCACTGCATGGTGGCTGCCACCAGCTCCTCCTGCAGTGTGAGCTGTGGCATGTCAGCCTGGCCCCCTTGTGTGATCGCCCTTGTGGCCCAAATGGCCGCCACCTTCTCTTTGATCCGATGCCTGACAGTGCCCGCCTTCTTTTTGCACTTTTGTGCAGATCGCTGGTGGCTGCCCTTCGGGTTCACAGCCTTCGCTACCTCCTCCCATGCTGTGGCCCTGGCCTAGGGTGTGCCAGTTGCACCACTCAGCAGAGGCTCCCTGTCGAGGTATGCCTCGAACAGGGCATCCACCTCTGCCTTTGTAAAGTTGGGCCTGTGCTTGCATGCAGGCTCATGCTCCTCACCCTCCTTACGTTCGGACATGCTGCTACCTGTGGGCAATGACGTGGTTAATGGCAGCAGTGGCCCACACCAGATGCCCATCCCACTGTGCTATCTGTCCCCTCAGTGGGCGCAACTTACCTTGGATGGTTGCAATACCAGTCCATGACCTGTGCAGTCCCGCTGCACCTTTATAGTGCATCGCATGCAAATGGGCAGATGCGCAAAAGTAATTAGATGCTAATTCCCCCAGTGCACTGTGGATAGGCTGATGAGCTTATCTGCATATGCTGGCTGAATATCGTGTTGTTGTGCCTTGTGCAATGGACTTGCACCAGCACAAGTCATGGTGCAATGCTGTGACGTGCGTAGTGTGCCCGTCACCATGCATGCACCATGGCAATTACCACCACCTATTGCACAGCATGTGCTAGGTGCGCTATAGACCCTTTGGTGCTCAGGTGCTATGGGGCCTATGGCACTTGGGCACTATTGGGCCTATGGCACTCGGGCACTATGGGTCCTATGGCACTCGGGCACTATGGGGCCTATGGCCGAACGCCATAGGCCCCATAGCTCCCGAGCACCATAGGGCCCATAGGGCATAGTGCCCTCAGGTCCCTGTTGCACAACATGTGTTATGGTCCCAATAGCACACATGCACACTGTGTGCATGCTGATCCCTGCCCTGTGCCTCCCAGGGACCTCTGCCCCATGTGCCAGTGTGGCCACACCCATGCTATGCATCCCCGGGGATGCGTGATTGACATGGGCAGTACAACTCCGAGCGAGCCACACATCAAGAGCACATGGAGATCATGTGCTACAGGGTGCCATTTTGAACTGCTACATTGCAGAGTAGGCATGCCACAGCATGCAGTATCCCAGGCTCAGAACTGGAGCCAAGTCAAATTGGTGCAATGCTGTGATGTGCACAGTACACCAGTCACCGTGCATGCACAATGGCAGTTACCACTGCCTGTTGCACAGCATGCACTAGGTGCACTATTGGCCCTTTGGCGCTCGGGCGCTATGGGGCCTATGGCACTCAAGCACTATAGGGCCTATGGCATTCAGGTGCTATGATGCCTGTGGCACTTGGGTGCTATGGGGCCTATGACACTTGGGCACAATGGGGCCTGTGGTGCTCAGGCGTTTTGGGCCCTATGGTGCTTGGGCGCTATAGGGTCTATGGCGCTTGGCGCTATGGGGCCTAAGGTACTCAGGCATATGGGGCCTATGGCACTCAGGCACTATGGGGCCTATGGCACTTAGGCACCATAGGCCCCATGGCACCCAAGCGCCATAGGCCTCATAGCGCCCAAGCACCATAGGCCCTATAATGCCCAAGTGCCATGGGCTCTATAGCGCCCGGGTGCCATAGGGCCCATAGGGCATAGCATGCAGTACCCCAGGCTCAGAACAGGAGCCAAGTCAAATTGGTCAACCTGGTAGCCCAGGTGGAGCCCTATGCTGCTAGCCTGTTTGGGCAGTAGCCCCTCGCCAGGCCCAGGACAGAGGTCTGGCAGGATGTGGTGGATGGCCTTGAACAGGCTACCGGTGTGCGGTGCAGCAGGGAGCAGTGCCGCCACTGTTATGGTGACCTACTGAGGCAGGACCCAGAGAGGCTCAGGGCACTGCAGGCACTCATCTGGAGGGGGGCCGTGCCGCAGACAGGTAAGTGTGCTCTGCCTGTGTCTGTGCACGTCTAGTTTTCCAATGGGGCTCACAGGGCTGCATTCCATGCTGGGGGGGCACTGTTGCTGCATGCTCTGCAGCCTGGGTCTGCACGTCATTGGGTGCACTGCACCACCACCTTGTGGCCGTGCCAGGCTGGGGTGCACTCTGTGCTTGGGGTGTGAATGCGATGGGCTCATGGTGTTGCTGTGTACTGATGTGTGTCTATTTATGTTCCTGTCCTAGGCCCTGAGAACCGGAGGAGAGACAGGGCAGCGGATGCACCTGGCGGATCATGGCAGGCTGCTGCGGAACCTCTGGCTGGAGCTGCGGGACAGAGGGATGAAGCCGCCAGACTGGCGTGCTCTGCGCCACAGCGGGCAGGTAGGTGCTGTGCTTCTATAAATTGTTGTGCAGGGTGGGCAGCGGGGTGGGGTGCAGCCTCGGCCCCTGTGCACTGAGCCGTGGCAGCTGTTTGTTCATCCTACCGGTGTAATGCGTGGCGGTGTGCGCTGGCCGTAACGTGGTGTGTGGCGAGTTGTTGGTGGCAGGTCGTCTGCTGCCATCTGTCCCGCTATGTCCTGCAGCTGCACCATGCCACCTGCCTGCCACTGTGCTGGCGGTTGGCCCATGGGTGGCGGTGTCCAAGGCTTTGCATAGCTGTGGCATGCCGGGTCAGCGGCAGTCTTAGGCCCACCCACTGTGGGTGGCCAGGGTGCCACCCAAGGGGCATGTGTCCCCACTGTCCACTGTGCACGGTAGGTGGGCTTGGGTGCTCTGGACACGCACTGATCACCTGTATCCTCCTTTACCATAGGTGTCTGATGGGGCCTTCACCAGCCAAACTACGGCTGCCTCCTGCAGCAGATCATCATCACTGCCACCCTGGATGTTGCCCGGCTGACCAGATGGCTCCTGCTGAGGGGCCAGCACCAGGCGGTGGGACATGGCCACCCATAGGAAGTGTTGCACCTGTTCCTGCTGTTCCAGCACCTGTCCACCCTTGCCCTGCCTTCCCCGTCCCTTTGTATAGCCCTGTCCCCTGTCCCCATCCCTCTCTTACCTACCTTGTTCCTGCTCTGTACATAGTTTCCCCTGCCTTGTTCCCTGTTGTGTTGTATTTCTCGTTATTTAATACAGTTTTATATAGTTACCCATCTGTGTCCAGGTCTGCTTTGCGGCTGCTGAGTGGAGCCATGCTGCAGTGGTGTGCTGATGGCTGTGTGGTGCAGCTGTGTTGTTCTGTGGGCTGTGCATGGTGGTGTTTGCCCATCGGTCAGTGGCAGTGCCCTGGGGTGGCCATGGGGTGGCTGTTCGGGATGTGTGGCATATGTGTTGGGTGCCATGTGCCAGAGTATGGCTGGCTGTGGCCCGAGTGGGCTGGTGCGTGCCATCCAGCGGGGGGTGGCCAGTAGCGGCCCACCCTTGGCCATTGGTGCCACCTTTCCTATGTCCACTGCTGTGGTGCACATGGTCTGGGGCTGGCTACATGCCCATGCTCCTTGGGCAGTGTTCCACTGTGGGCCGGCTGTGCCTCTCGGCCTGGCTCCACCGCCTCCCCAGTGGCCACCCTCTCCTCCCAGTGCCTTGCTCCTTGCTGTGCCTGTGGCAGGTCCATTTGTGTACTGGCTCATTTTCTTCGGCCCCTTGCGCATCCATGGTTGCACTATTTTGCATGTTGGGTTGCTCCCTGGCGCACCTCTGACTGCACTCTGATGCATCCACGCGATATTCAGCCATGTTGCGCTGGCACACATCACTGTGCGCAACCATTGAATATCACACTCATTGCTCCATGGCGCAATGGATATGCACTGTGCCGTCTTTGTGCTGGAGTCTGGGACATTTCTGAATATCCAACCCCATGTGTACTATTTATTTAAAAAGGGTGGGAGCTTTTGAAATATTTCTTCTGTGTCCTTTTTCTGTGTGCTTTCTGGTCTTTCTGTGTGTGGTGTGAGAGTGTGTGAGTTTTTCTGAATGGACTGGGAGTCTTAGAAACACCATGGCACACAGGTGAGTTTGCTTTGCAATGGTAATTGAGTAACTTGCAGGCTTCAGTGAGAAAGAGAAACTGAAGCAGTTTCATTTAGAATGTAGGCTATAGTGAAGTTGATCAGCACATTAATGGGTTGGGAGTCTCAAACACTACAGCACACAGCTGAAAGTACTTTGCAATGCTAACTGAATAATTTGCAGGCTTCAGTGAGAAAGAGAAACTGAAGCAGTTTCATTTAGAATGTAGGTTGTAGTGAGTGAGTGGTGACATCAACTCAGTATGGATAAATGGCATCTATCATCACAGTAGTGATGTCATCATTTATCACACTCCAGTGAAGATATCTCCATTTATCTCACTCTAGAAGTTCCACCCCTATTGTATATAATTTTTTTTCGTGCTTCCACACCGCCGTCCCTCTGCCTCGGTCATGGCCACCTCCACTCCCACTCCCACATTAGCTGCAACTCCCTGATACCCCCTGGTTTGCCCCCCAGGGTGGGGTTTCAGCACCGGCCCTAAATGCTGCAACTGACGGGATGGGTCAGGGAGCTGGCCTGGGAGCTCATCAGAGCAGAGGGGCAGGCATCATCCAGGTGGCAGGCAGCTAGATTTTCCTCCTATCTGCAGGGGCAGGGACGTGCAATGACGACCAGCATCCACCCCAGCCGACGTATTACGTTATGGTGCCAACAGCTGTAGTGCCCCTGGCCTCTGCTAGTGGACTATCAAGCACCGGACAGACTCCTCCCCCCCGGAGAAGGAGAGCAGTCCTTGGGATGCTCAATCCTTCTCCCCCCCCCACCGGCCCTCCGATGAGCCGGGTCCATTCCCTAACCGGGTCGCCTGGCGTAGCAAATGGAAATCCAACTGCTGCGCTGATGGTCTGGCCCCTATTTTATGTGTATATATATATATATATATATATATATTATATGGTAGCACGGTAGTTCTACCATAGTTAGGGTTGAGGAGCCATTTACAAGTTAAACCCAAAACTTTGCACCTTAATAACTTTGCAACCCTTTGATGGATTTGCCTGAAATTTGGAATACCTGATCAAGACCCATTCACCTTGGGATCTGCCAAGTTTTGTACTGGTCGAATAAACAGCTGCGGAGTTATTAAGCGTGATCTACGCATGCGTTTATGCTTTTTTTGGAATTATACGGTCACGCCTACAGATCGCACGGTTTTTGTGACTGGTCCGAAGTCTTCAGGGAACATGCGTCCAGGGTCCCCGATGTGCCTTTTGAAGATTTCATGAAAAAATATTGAATGGTTCAAAAGTTATTCAGAAAACAAGTTCCCATTATAAGTCAATGGGAAAAGTTAACAAAAAGTTCAACAGTGTCACAAATGCAGTTTTTACTTTCGCAACTGGCCCTTTTACTGTCGCAAATCCACCATTTTGTTTTCAGTTGGTGATCAGAAAAATGCTTGCCATTTAAATTTGGGGCCCTCTAGCAACCTAATTATTTTTGTATTCACCTAGTCGGACCCTGAGGATGCTGCCATGTCTTTATTTTGGTCAAACACCCTATAAATATGTTTTTCACATTTCTGGAAAATACTTTCATAAAGTACTTTCGTGCTTACCGTCCGAATGAATTTGCGAAAGCTTTCGCAAATTGCGACAGTATTTTTCTATGCTGTGGGAAAATAACAGCAATTCCTTGGCACCCCGCTGCAAAAGAACGGTTTGGTGTTTTGGGCTGAAATTCAGAGAGAACGGAGCCGACATCTCACAGATGTGCCTTTCAGTGTTTTGTTGAAAAAATATTACACAGTGGCAAAGTTGCAGCACTCCAAAGTTGATGCTTTTTCCCATAGGATAACATTACGGTGTCCGATGCATTGCAGCAATCCTTTGGCACCCTGCTGCAAAATAACGGTTTGATCTTTTGGGCTGAAATTTGGAGGGAAGGCAGCCAACATCCTACATATGTGCCTTTTAGTGGTTTGGTGAAAATATATTACAGGGAGCCAAAGTTATGGCACTCCGAACTTCTCTTTTTTTCCCATAGGATAACATTACGGCGTTCGCCATGCCTTTCAGGGCCCGTATCTTGGAAACGGTGTGAAATATGGACTTTTCGTTGGAAAATTTCTTAGCCCCCTATCAGAGAGTTAAGTATAAAACTATCCAGGATAGTCATAAATCATGTGACTTTTAATTTTTTTTTCGACGTCATACGGTTCCTGAGATATAAACAATTTAGTATTCCGACTCCTCATTTTCTGCTCCAAGACCCATTATTATGCATACATTCTTTGTACTCACTGTCTTTCTCTATGAAGCTTTTGGGGAAAACCAGCCTGTGCACTTCCATTACTGTTACTGTTGCCCTTTCCACTTGCGGTTCTGTACCCATTTCACTTACCATTCACGTCTACACCGCCATATGCGTTATCCTTTGCGTTTTCATTTGCGCATGCGTTTCCGTTATTTTTCACCATTTCTGTCTACAGTACTCTTTCTCTTTCTGTTTCACTTTGTGCTACCATGCCCATTACCATTTGCGTTCGCGTGCACCATTTTACTATGTGACAAGACATCATATGGCGGACCGTTCCCATCTATACCACTGTGTGCGTTACCCATTCCGTTCTCATTCTCACTTGCATTATCATGTGCGCCACTGTTAGCACTTCTGTTTGTGATGCTGTTCCTGTTACTATGTCACAAGACATCACGTGGTGGGAGCGCGGACTCAATATCATTCTCAAAAAGAAGGGAAATTAGAGGCAAAAAACTCTGTCTAATGCATCAGTTAGGGTTGTTCCACAGTGACAAAAGTGAGGAAATTTGGTGTTAGGGTTGAAAAAAAACCCTTGGACCCCCCAGCCCACCCCCAACTGGCATTGGGGTGTGCATTGGGGTCTTCGGTCCTAACCCTCACCCCATTCTCCTATACCTCTGCTTCTTTACACATGTGATGGGGTGAGAGTTAGGGCCAACGACCCCAATGTCGGTTAGGGGGTGGGCTGGGTGGTCCAAGGGGGTTTTCAACCATAACACCAAATTTCTTCACTTTTGTCACTGTGGAACAACCCTAACTGATGCATTAAACTGAGTTTTTTGCCTCTAATATACTGTATATATATCTTCTGAATAGAAATACAATTTATTTTTAGGTTAAGAATGTCCCCATAGAAATATCTTTGTCTTTGTCTTTTAATTGCTTTTTAAAAATCTCCTACTTCCTAGTCAAGGTGTCAGATGGCACTACAATAAGTTGGCATTATTTAATTATATTGCCACCATGCCCACATAACCCAGTTGTACTAAAAAAAGGCGTAGTGTACAACTCTGACAAAGCAAGCAGGGCCATGACAGACTTGGATCTTCATTTCCCATGCAGCAACTTAAATTAATATGTCCCACTGCAGGACAGCCCATTTTTACAGGTAACAAGCCCAATAATTGTACGTGAATGCCTACAGTATATGTAAATGTGACATGCTAATTGCATGGTGACAGAAACATTATCAAACTTCCTTGAGTTAGAAAAGCTATTTCTCTGTTTTAATTGTGCTGTTATTTAATTAGGCCAATTAATTATTCAAGCTGGGATATTCTGTTCATACCAAAAATCTGAGTCATATCCCTAGGTTCCACTAATTGGGACATACCTAAGGAAACTCATTAACAGTATCTGCATAGGCTGGCTTGCCTGATTGTGTAGCGTATTATCTAGTTTAGGTGTGGGGAGTCATTGGTGAGCAGCCAAAGGGAAAGGTTGCACATTTGCAGAGCTGCTAAATTAATTTCCCTTTTTCTTTAGTTAGATGACTTTAAAGGGACACTGTCAACCTGTTTTTCATCATATTATTTCAAGTTAAAAACCTACATTTTATGATTGCATTCCTTCTCTAAAATTCATTGATGTTGCTGTTTGTTTTGTCTGTTTGTTTTGTTTGTCTCCTTGCTTAGTAGAACTGAAATGCATGCTAATGTATATTTGTAAACAACCTTGTTTTGTTTACAATCCTGGATCAGTTCTTATTTGTATATCCTGAGCATTAGAAACACCCCAAACAGTGCAGTTACTCATGAGGCAGTAGTCTCCTTTCCTCCCACTGCATCATGAGTGGCTAAACTGTGTTGTGGGTGCTCCCAAGTCGTTTATCCCCCTTGCAGTGACATTTCACCAGTGAGGTCCCCCACAGCAACTACAGTGCCTAGCCACGGTGGGAGACCCGCTGGAACCCGGCGCTACCTGTCGGGGGTCCTGCACCACCCCCCAATCATCTCTAACTGGAGTTGAGAATCTTTAAGTGATGGGGATGCGGGGGGCACAGCCCCCCACTTGTGGGGTTAAGAAAACAAAGGAAACGATAGCGAACCGGCAGTCGACTGCAGAATGCGGTTGACCTGCTGGTGTCGCTGACGGGGCGTTCGACAGAAATACTGTCGGACTCCTGTCTTGGATCCCTCCCAAGTCCAGGAAAGATGTAGTTTGGAGCTGATCAAGAAATGTAAACAAACCTGTGTTGTTGTGGTAACACCAGTTGGTGGGCAGTCTGTTTTTTCACTTTTTTAAAGAAAAGAAGAGTCAGAATCAAACTACCAGCTACATCAACAATCTTTACAGAATGTTGTCAATCATAAAATGTGTTTTTCAAACTAGGGACACATTGAGGCCTAAGGGGGTTGACAGTGTCCCTTTAAATGCGTTATTTTCATGGAAAACAACTATTATCTTCAACAATTCTAGGTACACAAGATGGGCATAATGAGAGGTGCAACTGGCTCTTTGGACTTCTTTCAACCTTACATGACAGTGTGAAGCCGAGGCAAGCAGGAGGAGACATAGAAATATAGAACTTGATGGCAGACAAGGACTGCTTGGCCCACCTAGTCTGCCCATTTTTCCTCACTACTATAACACCGTAGACCCTACATGATCTCCGACTTTACCCCCCCCTTCCCTACCTCTAAGGTTCCCTTATGCCTATCCCATGTATACTTGAAGCCCGTTATCATTTTGCCCCCACCACCTCTGTTGGGAGGCTGTTCCAGGCATCCACCACTCTTTCTGTGAAAAAGTACTTCTCACATCTCCTGAGCCCCCCCCAACTTCATAGCAGGTCCCTTGTACTTGAGCATCTTTTTTCTGAAAAATGCTTCCCTCTTGAACTTTATTTATACCTGTGAGGTATTTTAATGTTTCTATCATATCGCCCTTCTCATTCCTTTCCTCCAGGGTGTACATATTGACACCCCTCCAGCAGTAGGATTCAGTATTGTTGGAGACACAGATGTGTACCAAACCATTGTGAACCACTCTTACATCAACTGTTTAAGTAAAAACAGTATTTTGGTAAGAGATGTATTAAATGTCGTGTAACCACCCTCACCCACAAGGCGTGAGACTATTCCTGTCCAACAATACCTGGCCACAGTCTATAAGCCCTTCAGGTGAATGGCATCTAGGCTTGGCTGGTATTGGAGGTAATACAAAAATGGTGCAGTTGCTCCAGCTATGGGGACCTTTTGATGGATGGTTGCCAGGGTACTACTCCACAGCAAATGAATGTTGCAGGCCACATTACATCACCAATGGCCTTTGTTTTAAACATGTCCCTAGCCACCTCCTCTATACCAAGGCTATGGAAATAGGCCAGAGTAGTACACATATTTAAATCTGGAGATGCCGTGCTCATGAAGAACTGTAGACCTGTCTCCTTACTCTCACACCTCAACAAAGTGCTAAAAGAGATAGTCCTCCAGCAAATGTCAGACTACATAGATAAAAATGGGCTCCTCTCCCCTCTACAGCATGGCTTTAGGGAAGGGGTTCAGCACCAGCACAGCCACAGCCAGCTTCACTGACCATGTACTCAGATCTGATGATGAGGGTATGCTAACCGGAGTCATCTTCATTGACTTATCCAAGGCCTTCAATCTCGTTGATCACAATCTCCTTTTTCAGAAATTGCCCTCCTTCGACTTTGCTGAGGGGATGGCAAACTTTTTTTCATTACCTTTCCAGAAGGTCACAAAGTGTCTGTGTCAGTGGAGCTCTCTCATCACCCCTAGAGGTGACCTGTGGTGTCCCGCAAGGATCCATACTGGGCCCAATCCTATACTACCTATTCATCAGCATCCTACTCCACATTAACCCTGACTGTCTAAAAATCATGTGTGAGGATGATCTCATCCTGTATAGGAGTGACCCCAGTCTTCCCTCCCTGTCTCACTCCCTATCTCATGATTTCACAATCACACACAACTGATTCTCAGCTAACTGACTACTGGGTAACACTAAGAAAACCAAAACCATGCTATTTGGGTCTAGTCAGAAGCTCTATAAATTACCAGCAACAGTGGTTCACTCCCTATCCAGCTCTGCCTCTGACAGTACACTCTTCGAGCATGTCTAGAGTTATAAATACCTAGGGGTCACACCGGATCCTTCACTCATGTTCAGTAAACATATAGGTACAATTATCAAGAGAGTTCACCAGCCAGTTGGAGCTTACTACCACCAAAAACACTTTCTTACCCCTGAGGCATTTATTCCCTTCATATACCTAAAAGTCTCTATCATGTCATCTCTGTCTCTTCTAACCTCCAGTGGGTATAGATTTAATTCTCTCCATCTAGTCTCATATGGCTTCTCTTGCATACCTTGCCCCATCTTTGTAGCCCTTCTCTGACCCGTCTCCAAGCCATCTATATCCTTTCTTAAATGAGACAGGTTTAGGGAATATATAGGACTCACTAGCAAGTTCATCAGCTGGTTCAAGTCCTTTCTCTGGGGGAAGGTCTCAGAGGGTGGTACTGGGGAATTATTCCTCAGTCCCGATGGCCCTTCCCTGTGTAGTACCCCAAGGCTCTGCCCTCTCCCCATGTTGTTCACAGTGCATATGCTGCCCTTGGGCGAGGTCATAAAGCGGTATGAGCTGAGTTTTCATTGCTATGCTGATGATACTCAGCTCTACCTGTCCTTCACACCTGGGAGATGCAGTCAATGTGCTGAATAATTGCTTGAACAAGATCCAGGTTTGGATGTTGTTGAACTGGCTGAGACTTAACCTGGGAAAGACTGAAGTACTGGTGGCTGAGCCAGGTTGAGGGGGGGAGTGGGAGCCTCCAGATACAGGTTGGGGTTTTTAATTGCTCTGACCAAACTGGAGGCCACCTCTAAGGTGAAGAATTTGGGCATTGTTTTGGACAATGAGCTGACACTTGAAGCTTAGGTGTCAGATGTTGTCCGGATTGGTTTTTACCATCTCCAGAACATCACCCGAATTACATCCCTTATTCCCCCTGATGACTTGGCCACACTGTTACATGCGTTTGTTATCTCAAAGCTTGACTACTGTAATGCACTCTACCTCAGGGTCAGAGGAGGTGCGATGCAGCTCCTATAGCTTTTGCAGCATGCGCCGGCCCGGTTGTTGACTGGACATTCTAGGTTCAGCCATATTACACCGGTGCTATGTGAATTGCATTGGTTGCCAGTGCATTGGTGCATCACCTTTAAAATAGGTCTTTTAATCTATAAGGCCCTACAAGGGTTGGGTCTGGGCTACCTGAAAGAGCCTCTCCATCCCTTCACCCAGAGTCACTCTCTTAGATCAGCGGGGAAGGCCCTCCTGGAGATCCCCAGAGCTAGGTTGAAATCTTCCAGGGACCCAGCATTTAAGGTGGCTGCCCTGGTCCTTTGGAACTCACTGCCAGGGTACCTCTGGGAGGCACCTTCCCTAGAGGTATTTAAAAACATCAGCCCTCCTTGCCACATCTATCTGCAACTGTACTCAATAACATACTGGCGCGGCGGTGGCGCTGAGGGTTGGCGTTGGATGCCACACCTACTTTTCACGGCGGTTCGGGAATGGACTCGGGCGGACGGGGGTTGGTGGGGAGAGGGAGGATCGAGCGTCCCAATGGATGCTCGCCTCCCTCAGGGGCAGGTTACCAAGCACGCTTTGTGCTCTGCATCCCTTCTGTAGCTGGTGGAAGCACCGGCATTGGGAAGGGATGGAGGCGGCTTCGCTTGTCGGAGCCAGGGAGAGGGGGACATCGTGGCACAAGAGGGTTTGCGTGCATCAGCACGCTACCACTCGGGACGTATGTCCCAAGCGCTGATGTCCCAGGGGGAGTAGGATGTAAGGGGAGAATACCGGTAAAACCCCTTTGGTAGCCCTAGATGAAGGCCACTCCAGGTCCACCTGGGCCACCTACGGGACAGACCCCACTGTGTGAGGGGAAGAGGAGGAGGCACTCAAGGGGCAGATCCCTAAGGTAGGTGAATCGGGGGACATGAGCGGACGGAAGGAGTGGGCACCGGAGGTAGGCAGGAGGATAAATAAGAAAGTAAAAAAATAAATAAATAAATAACATACTGACACCCGCAGCTGTCCTCCATTTTTGCTATATCATATTGTTGTTGTACTTGTCACAAACGCACTAAGCAGGTCAGGCCCTCTGCTCCCACAAATGCCAACCGCCAAGCACAGTATTGTGAACAGGTAACAGACAGGGTAATCTTCCTGTCTGCTTGTGGGTCCGAATCACCTTTAGTCTCAAGTTCTGGGGGGATTCAAACTGTGAACCTTATGTTAGCATATCCAAATGTACAGACTCAGATAATCTGCTCTTCGGGGGGATGCTAGATATCTTTCGCCTAAGGGCACCTAACCAGTTATCCAAAATGAACCCTTAAAACTCTATAAAAGACCTTAGGTATATTCTTACCTTTTCCCAGTTTGATAACACCATCAAGCTCTGAACAGATTTTGTCAGTCTTAACCCTCTACATGTTACATGCAAAAAATAACTTCGAAGACACACCCAGGCAGTCTTTCAAATGAAAGGTTTACTTAAAATCGGATATAAATGTGTAAAATGTAAACACAGAACAATATATCACAAAGCATACAATCGCTTACAAGAAAACAAAGAAAACTACAGACGAACTCCTACCAACATGCAGTTAGACTTTTTCTATCTAATGTATTACCTCTAAGTGCCTAAGTTAGAGATCTTGTTTCTTAAGAGTCCAAAAAGATACATCACAGTTGAAACACAGAATACAGTTTAAAAACTCTGTTTCCACCCTTTCTATGATGCCATCTAGCTCCTCCTTTTAGACTATAACAATTATACAAACAATGATCTTCCTGTCAGGAGATATTTTAAATACTGTGACTTCAGCAAAAAAACTAATTTCCCAATATGACTCCTTAATTAACTTCCCCTCTTTGATCTCAGCAGTTCCTCTTCCCAGGGCACATCAAATTATTTTATGTATTTTAGCACCATAGTGATATAACAATGTTGTTTCCTCTAACACATCATAAAAGTGCATAATCTCCATCCTCTGGCAGACTCATAAAGTCCCATTTCATTTCCATTTCAAAGAGCCTAGGCACGTCATAGAAAGGTAATAAAATCCCACTCTGAAGTTAGCCAGTTAATTAAATGGTTCCTGCTTCACTGAAACCTGGGGGGGGGGGTTCTCATGGAAGTACTGTGACAATCACACACTATATTTTTTTTATTACAAATATCATCCAACAATCATAACCAGCTGGCCAAGTGTAAATTGTAAAATGCAAAATGTTAAATTTTCTACCAACTTTGTATGTAACTACAACTGTTAAATCTTTGTACTTTTCTCTGGATGTATCTATGACTTCTGTATATTTGTACTTGTGCTATCTCTATTGCTCAGGTCATGCCTGAAAACAGTCCCTGGGACCAGTGCACCCACCTGGTTAACAAACAAATAAATAAAGAATAAAAAAATGCAACCTCACCCTCATGACAGGGAACCTTTCTGATCATACACAACCCACAATTTATACTCTATGCATGCAACTAAATTACAGTTACAGCAAATGGGATATTTATTAGGGGAACTGGAATAGGAGCTAGATGAGGGAATAGAATGGATTAAATGCAGTGAAACAGTTCTGGGATCACTGTCCAAATCCCACCACCTCTGGTGAGCACCCACGCAGTATTTATTGTTTCCCCTTACTGGTGCACCAGTACCCCAAAGTCCCTTGGGACCTCACAATGCAATCCATTAATTGTGTGCATGTAGTAGGTAGTTGCAGGCCTGATGTTGGACCATGGTGCAGTACCGACTGAAGGCTGATGGTTGGGGATCCAAAACAAATTATTCAACACAAATGCTAGTTGCTCCTGGTTGTTGCGGTTCTATAAATGGGCTTTGAATAATCACTCAGAAATGCCCGGCAATTATTCTTATCTGTTCCTGAGTTACAGAAGAATTGGAGGGGTATTGACCCAGTACTCACAAACTTAGCAGACTCTGCAGGCTGGCTTTCTCGGGAGGTCTCCCTCTGGGTTGCAGATGCAAGTGATGGTACAGGTGCGGTAGACCCAATGCGCTTCTGAGTGACGAGGAGTGCAAGCTGTGCTGGTCTCCAGTGTCCTCTTCACTCCACAAGGGACTTGCTTTCACCCACCCCCAAGGAGTAGGCAATCATTCAGGTCCTCAGGTAACTTAAACCCTCTGGCAGGACTTGTCCTGATAGCTCTCAAAGCCCAAGGCAGCAGCCTTGGTATTATTCCTCAAGGAAACAAATATTTTTACAAAGCTTCATTGAACAGCTTTCTTCCAACCTTCTGGCTGATGGCTGATTTTTCTCACAGGTCTTTTTCCTTGTGCCTCCTGGTCAAATTGCTCTATTGTACATGTCTCTCCCTTGTACAGAAATCCAGGGAACAAATATCAGTGGTTAGCATCTCATGCATTATTCATTATGCTAAATCCCTGGCTCTCAGTGGCTGAAAGTTCCAGAGGAAAAGCATGTATACAAGTCCTGAGCCAGCTTGAAATTTAGCTGTTTTCAAGAGCTCAGCTAGTCTCCAAATTAAAGTCAGTTTCACAAGAACAGAATGTACTGAAATCTGAGCTAGTCTGCTGCTGGCTCACTCTGCAAAGTGAAACACAGGAACACCCAACATTCCCAGCCAGGTTGTGTGTCTTCTGACTCCCTTTTCAGTAGTTCTGTGGCTAGAGAAACAACAAAAATTGCTCTTTTTGATGTCTTTCACTGTATCTTCTATTTTAACATGTTTGTGTCTCTTGGTGTGGCTTCACATCATCAGGATCAATACCTCACAGTCCCTGCTGCCATCTGTTGGGACTGGGGAGTCAACTGATGGCAGGGCAGCACTGTTGAGTGTCCCCAAAGTTTGTGCTCACAGGGGAGGAGTGCTTTTTCACTTTTTGCAGTTTTGACAGCTGCTTGAAACTGAGCAACCTCCTTGCTGTGGGCTCCCAGTCCATGCCGGCAATCTAGGGGCCAGTTGGGCAAAGAGAAGTGGTGATGCAGCAGCCACTGCAAGAAGGGCACTGAACAAGCTTGCAGATCAAATAACAGTGTCTAGTCCAGCCCCAAGTCTTGCAACTGCAGTCTGGGCAAGACCAGGTTAAAGAAGTGGTGCAGGGGAAGGTAGCAGCACTGCTCCAGAAAAAGGCAAAGGTAAGCTTCTTTTAGGAGGGGGATTAAAGACACAATGCATTGTGTTGAAACGAGAATGGAGGGGACAGAAACTAAAGTTTTGCAATCAGTTCATGATTCAAAGGAGCACTCTCAGCCTTAGACAAGTTAAAGAAAACAGACTACTACATTCGTGGCAGGAGAACCTCGAAACCAAGTACAGCCTTGGAACATAATGATATTCGGCATCCCCGAGGGGTAGGAGGGCAATGATCTTAGATTTTTCAACTGCACATGGCTGAAAACCAGCTAATCATTGCCACCAGAAGTGTTTCCTTTGAGACTAGTTAAAATTTATAGTTACCTCCACCCCCCCCGACAGGCCCAGAACTCTGAAGCTGTGCCATGCAAGCAGCAGTTCTTTTTAAACTGGCCACATGCAGCAGGAATCGCTTGATGCTAAGAATACTGCAAGTCCTGTTGGCCCAGTAGTGCTACCACCCACTGTGCTAGTGATTCAGGTTCTGTAGCAAACTCAGGGTTGGTGGAGGCTGGCCAAGGGAGAGAGGGAGACTGGAGAGCCAGTGGGACTGCTCTCCTCCCTTGGGGAGAGATGGGTTGTACCTCCTGCAATGCACTTGACTCCTAAGTGGGCAGGTATGGTGGCAGTCAGGAGGCTCCAGCTAGAGTTGGGATGCCTGCAGATACAGTGCATCACTGCACTTCTGTAATTCAGGGGGAGAATACTAGGAGGAAAAATATCCCTAGACTGGTGGGAGGATGGATGGTTGTTTGCCCACAGATCTGGCATCACTGGTTCAGCACCTCTGCATTTCATCCTGCTCCAGAGGGGGCTGGCTATCCCCACCAGCCTCACCATGAAGGGTACGTTGTGGAAGATGACAGAGGGTAACTCTTGGGCATGGTGGATGACTGGGCTGGGGCAACTATTCAGAAGGGCACTAGCTGAGGAGGAGAATAGCACAGAGAACTGAAAAAAATGCAAGTGCCAAAGCTTGCAGTAGTTTAGCTAGCTCAGAAATTCTGACCAAAGTAACTAAGAACACATATGATGAATCACCAGTCAGGTGCAGACAAAAGGTATTTTCAGCAAAAATAAATTGTGTCTACCTATAGAGGACTTTTTTTTGCTTACTTTCTATTTCCCCCCTTGTTTACTTTCTATTTTTCCCCTTGTTTACTTTCTATTTTCCTCCTTGTTTACTTTCTATTTCCCCCCCTTGTTTCCCCTCTTGTTTACTTTCTATTTTCCCCCTTGTGCATTTTCTATTTTCCCCCTCTGCCATCCAGCTCCTCTGCTATCCCTCAAGGCTCTCCAAGCACCATGTAGCCTTGGCTTCTGCCTCTCCAGGTGGGGTCGGGGTGAGGGTTCCCCCCCCCGGACATCGAGTTGCATCAGGTGCTGCTTCCTGGTGCTGCAGAAGACAGAAGAACCCAGATATAGTGGGGTCCATCATCATCACGGAGATGCTAGGGGTCATGGTAGTTTTCTCCGCTGTTTACTCCCTCAGGGACATTGTGTGCTATGACATCAAGGCATGTCTGTGCACACTACGTGCATATCCCCACACCAGCGTCCATGACATCCATCCCTACCTGCATCTTTCTTTAACTGCACTGCTGTTTGTGATCTCCAGACGGCAGTGTCACAGCGGAGCATGGAGCCCTCCCTTCTTGGAGGAGGGGAGCATCCTCTGGGACACTCAGTCCTCCTCCCCCCAGCCGGCCCCCAATGACCTGAGCTCATTCTTGAGCACGAGTTGCTGGTGTTGTAAGTGGTAATGCTACCACTGCACCGATGGGCCGGATAGGGATGAGTTTCTAAAGAGACACTGTCACACATACAGGCCAGTTTTGAGCCTTATAAATGGATATGGTGGTTGACAGTGTCTTTAACACAAAATGTTTTTCTGTGTTTGGAATTGTTTGTAGCTGTATTGGTCTATGTACAAACAGGTGAAAAAGATAGGTGGTTTGATACCTCTTATTGGACTAACTTGTTATTTTTAGTGCACAAGCTTTTAGGCGTCACATGGTTCTTCTTTCCTTGCATTGAAAATTGCTTGTTGATCTGTCTGTGCTTATGACCTCTCAATGAAGATTTGATTTAAAAACAATCATGGCAAAAACAAGGCACCATAGTGAAGTGGTTACGCCAGAAAACTTTGGCCCCGTTCACTTCTATTGAGCATGTTCCTGACTTGGAGACATGGAGAATAGGACACAGAGGGTAATAGTAAATGGAGTCCACTCTGAAGAAAGGTGGGTTACTAGTGGGGTACCGCAGGGTTCAGTATTAGGACCGGTCCTCTTCAATGTCTTAATAAGTGACATTGCAGAGGGACTTGAAGGAAAAGTATGTCTCTTTGCAGATGACACAAAGATCTGCAACAGAGTTGATGCACAAGGTGGGGTGGAAAGGATGAGGAGGGATTTGGCAAGGTTAGAGGAATGGTCAAATGTATGGCAGCTTAGATTCAATGCTAAGAAGTGCAAGGTAATGCACCTGGGAAACAAAAACCCAGGGGAAGAGTACAGAGTGGGGGGTAAGATACTAACAACAACAAAAATGGAAAGGGACCTGGGGGTAGTCATATCAGATGACTTAAAGGTGGGCAAGCAATGTGAGAGGGCAGTAAGGAGGGCTGGGGGATACTGGGGTGCATAGAGAGAGGCATCACCAGTAGAAAACAGGAAGTTGTTATCCCCCTGTACAGACAGCTGGTGAGACCCCATCTGGAGTACTGTGTGCTGTTCTGGAGACCAATCTCCGCAAGGACATAGACAAGATGGAGGCTGCCCAGAGGAGGGCAACTAAAATGGTGCAGGGTCTGCACAAGAAGACACATGAAGAGAGACTAAAGGAGCTTAATATGTATAGCCTCGAGGAAAGGAGGGAGAGGGGGGACATGATAGAAACTTTCAAGTACCTCAAGGGAATCAAGAGGGTAGCATCTTTCAAAAAAAGAGGTGTGTAAGAACAAGGGGGCACAATTTGAAGATGGGGGGGCGGCTCAGAGGTAATGTAAGGAAGTATTTTTTCACAGAGAGGGTTGGGGATGCAAGAAACGGCCTTCTGGAGGAGGTTGTGGAGTCAAAAACAGTGATTGAATTCAAGCATGCATGGGACAGTCATAAGGCAATTCTAGGGGGTGGGGGTAGAAAGAAGTAGGCTGATGGTTAACTAGGATCTGCAGCTTATCCATTAGGTAGGGAAATGGGCAGACTGGGTGGGCCAAGCGGTCCTTATCTGCCGTCAGATTCTATGTTTCTATGTAATCAATGCTGACAACATGTGTAGTAAGGCTAGCATGCTAAAAATAACTTTTTCACTAAGAATTTTACTTGTTTATGTTTACTGTCAGTATCACCAGTGCATTATGCAGAGCCAAAATGACTGTTACCACCTTACAGTTTCTAGATCTAGGAAGTTCAGCCAAACTTTCTAGCATCAATAAACTCAGATCATGGATCACCATATCCCCAATCAGCCTCATGCCAAAAATGAGACATCTAAGTTACTTTGTTTAATAGTTACAAATCATTTTGTAACCCTAATTTCACTACAGTACCTGTACAAAAAAGCCAGTTTTAGCTTTCTTATAGGACTTCTTTCTCCCATGTCTCATAAAACTATAGTTGTAAACATTTGAAAAAGGAAAGCTGACACTGGGTGGGTACAGGGCATGTATTTACATAATGTGAAGATACAAGGTACTCAAGAATGTAGTTTTGGAATGCAGCAACAAACATGGCTTTAGTATACCAAAGTTCTGTGCAATATTTTGAACACTGCAGAGATGAGAATTTAGAATGCCACTGTCACAAACCCATTCAGCAGGTCAGCCCTCTACTCCCAAAGTACCAACCTCCGAGTACAGTCCTGTGAACAGTTTAATAGAACAAGGTAACCCTCTTGTCTGTTTTGTGAGTTCATATCAACCTTTAGTCTCAAGTCTTAGAGGGATTCAAACTGTGAACCTCTTGCTAGCATACCCAATGCACAGGCTCAGATATTTCTGTCTTTGGGGGGCAAGATATCTTTGCCTACAGGCACCTAACCAGGTATACAAAGATGAACCCTTAAAAACTTTAATAAAGACCTCAGATTTAAAACGCTTCTCTTTCCAGTTTGGTACCACCATTCAAGCTTATGCCTAGTATCTGCTATAACTATATATGCTTTTATTACAAATGAAAGAAATTCAAAGACAGACCAAGTGTGCTCTAAAAAGAGTTTTACTAAAATATATAAAAATGTGTAAAACACAAAATACAGAACTATCATATCACAAGACATACAAATCTATTAAAAGAACAAGGTTTTAGACAGTGCAATTCTTATTACAGTACTTAGTCTCTAAATACCTGCTTAAAAGTGCTCACAGATGTTTCTTTGTCAGAGTCTAGATAAAAGTGTCTCTGAAGGAAAAGAGAATAATAATTATAAAGCTGGTTTTCCCCACCTGTTTGCATGAGGTTACCTAGGTCCTCCCTGTCAGAATATATAAAAAACATATAGCTATAAAAACAGGATGTCTTTTCCAAGTATTAAATTCTGCAACCTCAGCGTACTCATGTTCTTCAAATGACAGTTCTTTAATCTTAATCAGCATCCTCTCTCACACAGGCATCAGAGGAACATTTACAACTTCGCACCAGTTTGCTAACATCATAAACTTTTTTTATGATTTCCTTCTTAACAAAATTAACTTAGAAACATCTGTAATTAGCTTCTGGCCTGCCATGTAACACCTGGTATCTAAAACTTGAGTGTGAGTGATCTCACATGCTGTTTCAGCATTTTCTCATGTCTTTCATCTTTTCAGCTGAAACCTGGGGGGAGGGGGGTGACAGGTTTTCAGCATCTCTCATGACAGACAGTCCATAACCCATTTTGATATTACAAAAAAAAATACTACAGCACTCAGAACTGGCTGTCCATGTCACAGTCACCAGGTCACAGTTGTGGAAAGCAGCAATGACGTAATCTCAGAAAGTAACAGGGGCACATAAAAATTTAAATGTGGCAGTGACGTTGAAATTCAGAATGTGGTGGTGCCATAAATTGGTAAAATGTGGTAGAGGTACACAATATCATAATGTATCATGGATATGTAATTTTGGCATGTGTTGGTGATGCACAGTTTCAGAATGTGGTGGAGATGCTTGATTTCAGACTGTGGTGGCAACATGCAATTTCTCAATGTGTAATAGGTACAGAATCTCAGATTGTGGTGTGAATACACAGTTTTAGAAGGTTGTAGTCACATGCAATTTTAGAAAGCTGCAGGGATGCACATATTTGGAACGTGGTGAGATACATAATTTTGGAGTGTGGCAGAGAAGTGCATTATCGTAATGTGACAGGTATGCACAACTTTGGAATGTGGCAGGACACACAATTTTAGAATGTGGCTTAGACATGCAATTTTGAACTGTGGCAGGGACACTCCTTTTTAGAATATGGTGGGGATCCACAGTCTTGGAAGATGGTAGGGATGCCCATATTTGGAAAGATGGGCAATTCTGGAATGTGGCA
Organism: Neoceratodus forsteri; assembly: GCA_016271365.2. Lineage (NCBI taxonomy): Eukaryota > Metazoa > Chordata > Ceratodontiformes > Ceratodontidae > Neoceratodus > Neoceratodus forsteri. The sequence goes on from CM028133.1 coordinate 724,339,223, forward strand.
GTGACAGAAAATTCTGGAATGTGTCAAGAAGGCACAATTTCCTAATGTGGCTGAGACACACAATTTAGAAGCTGGTGAGGACGCTTTGTTTTGGAATGTGTTTAGGAAATGCAGTTTCAGAATGTGGCAGAAATGCATGATTTTGGAATGTAGTGAGGATAAGTATTTTCAGAATGTAATAGAGATGCACAATTTTAGAATCCAGTGGTGAGTTTCAGAACATGCAGGGATGCACAATTTCAGAATGTGGCCAGAACATACAATTTTAGAATGTAGCAGTGACATGCAATTTCAGAATGTGTTGGTGACACTAAACTTTGGAATGCAGCGGAGATACACAATTTCAGAATGTGGTATTGGTACACAACTTTGGAAAGTCGTGAGGATACAGACTTTCTGAAATTGGTGGGGATATGTATAACCCCTAGGTGGCACTATCCCAATGGCTACTACACCTGCCTGCTTTGCTAGTAGCAGGTTAAGGGGCCTGAGTTCTGAAACGGGTGCCTCCACCTGGAGGTCAGGGTTGGTAGTGGTCAAGCTAACCTGGGCACAGCCCTCCGGGATACTGTAACCCCCCTCTTTCTTTACTAGTGGATGGAACAATACACAGTAATCACTTTTACAATGCCCTGATATACCACACAAGTACCCACACTGTTTGCACTTACCACCAGTGCTTTCCTCTGGCTCGGCCCTGGAGACCCCCTGTAAAACAAGGTTATATACAGCAAATAACAGCATTACAGTACACTTGCACAAACTGGATCCACAGTCAGGGTAAATGCAAAAAAGAGTTAGATCGGATTTATTTAAGGGACTTGAACAAGGGAGGGGCGCAATCAGGTTAATTTGCTTAAAGGCTATATCAATCAAACAGTTATGCATGCACTTCAGGGTCCATAAACAGTCACACACTCTGGGTACCCAGATGGAGAATGGTGGGCTAGCCAGGAACATTGCAGCTGGTTGAGGCACTGTGATGGAAAAAAACAACATGCACAACACACATCATTTGTAATCCGGAGCTGGAGGGCTTAGTTTGTGAAAAGAAAACAACAAGACAATCAGATAACACACTTTTAGAATAGGCTGTTGTTGCAGGGAGCTATCCTGATGATGACTCACGATACCCAAGACTGGACACAGGCTGGATGAAAATCAAGACAGCAGGTGGTTAATCTGGAGTGCCAGGAGAAGCAGGGCCCACACGTATTGCTGAGGCGTCATTCCTGTTTAAGTGTTGAGCAGGGGACCGATCTCCAGACAGGTCTGTCTTCGATGACTTTCTCTGTGCTGCGGGTAGTCTGGCTGGGCTAGTGTGACAAGGCCCCGGCCAAATGGAGACAAATTCAGATACAGTCTATTTTGGGCTGGATATAGCTTCCAGCGAGCAGAACACAGTTCATACATTGGGGGACCAAATCATGACCCACAAACAACTCACAGTACATTTACATATAAGGAAATTCTACTGTACCAGGCAAACTGCTCTCTGGTCATGATCACAAAGGCTCTGCACAAACTGGGGATTCAAAAGCAGCTGGAAATCCTGACAAGCTGATTGCATTCAGCAAAATCTTTGGTCTTCTTCAGGTATGAGCCTGGTAAAACATCAGTGGCTTAGTTCATTCTCACAAACTTGGATTTAGTCCGAAATAATTCTCCTCTCTCCCTCTCAGGGGCAGCAGCAGATATGCAGACCACAACTCAGGCCTTTCCACAGTTCTCCCGTGTGAAACTACTCAGACGGCTGCTTGACTGCCTCAAGCTGATGCTTCTTCAGCTCCCAACTTAGATCTGACTCAACTGCCAGCAAGCCTGGGACTTTCCCCAGAATCCAAAAGTTTCAGTTGGTTGATTCGTCTGTCAGTCACAACAAAGGCTCCCTCTTCAGGTGCAAAAAGGTGCCAAAAGCCCAAAACTACAATTCCTACAGATTTCTCTACAGACAGCTCCTGTAGTCCGGTTCCATTTTAGGTCCCACCAGTACTGATTGGTGCAATTCGGCAGTCCAGGACCAAGATAGTGAAGATAAACAAAACAGTCCTTGCTGCAAAGAAGGCAGGTTATACAAACTACATTATCATTATCACTCTAAATGATTTTCAGCAAATGGTTACATCTTTCAACAGAGCTCCCTCTCAGATTACTTATGACTGCAATCCAGGCAGCTCTTAAAGAGACAGTGCACATAGGCTATATAGGCACTCTCTAGCAATCACATTTAAACTGCTAAAATGCAGGACACCAGCCTGGCAGCAGTCAGCATTTAGACAAGCTCAAGGAAGACTTTTCAGGAACCCCCATTTGTAGGGGGGGGTTACACCATTCCCTGCCTGGAGAAAACTTTTCATCCGCGTCAAGTCTGTGCCATCATGCATCAGTTAACATAAACTTATTACTTTACTATATATATTCACTACATTTCCCACTACTTTGTCCATTCTGACAATACAATAGGCATATTTCACACAAGTCAGTTGAACATTACTATACTAAATCAGGTAATAACTTCTTGTACCTTGAACAATGCAAGAGGAGGCTCTTCCCTATCAGCTAACTTGGGGCTGGATGGGGCAGGGGCACCATGGTGAGAGGGCAGAACAAGTAACCTGGAATGGGCCATCAAGCTCAATTTAGGCAGTGAGCTCTGAGAAACCATAAACACCTTTGTGGACCACATGGAGAGGCAAGTCCACAGACCTAGCTGAAACACAATACTGGCTTGACAACTTGGCCAGTCTTTCTGGGGGGAACAAGCACAGTCTCTGTTCTTTCAGCAACAGTCTTGGGGCTTTCATCACTTGTGAGGGGTGCCTCTGCCTGGATGAGAATATCCAAACTTGGGGCACTGTTGGCTCCTTGCTCTGCATCTGCAGGCTCTGTTTCTATAACACTTGACTCATTTTGCAAAGGCTCAGGCACAATCAAACTTTGAGGCACTGAAGGGGGGTTGTCAGCACTCTCATAGAGTTCTTCAAGTTCTGGTATGTCACCAGAAAGACTCAAACCATCAGCCCCTCTTTCAGGCAAAGAATATAGTTCCACAATACACAGGAAATCAGCATCTTCAGACGTGATACTTTGCACTTCACTTTCAGGGAGCATTGGCTACAAGGACAAAGCTGGGGGGTAAGGCAGTCCAGAAGGCCAAGCCTCATCCCCACAATTAGTCATAGGGTTACCTCGAAACAGCTGACTCAATTCATAAGAGGGGTAATAGGCATTGTCATATTCACTTTCATCTGAGGTGGACTGACAGTCACTATCATTCCGGACCTGCTGTGGGGGAAACCTTAGATCTGTGACCACTGGGGTAGGTTGACCCTGCCTCTTTCTTGCAGCAGCATGAGTCACTGGCCCAGAGGGCTCAATTTCTAGGGGTTCAGCCTCAATCATGACTTGGCCGACAGGTAGCAAGTGGTAACAGTGCATTTTTTTGACAGCTTTGGAGTTGTTCTCTGGGTGCTCCTTGTCCACAGGTAAATCATCCAACTTTCCAACTACTACATGGGGAAGATGGTGCCACCGATCAGCAATTTTGTGTTTACCATGCAGTCCCAAATTACGTAACAATACACAATCTCCAGGTCGAAGCTCTTGAGCCTTTACTTTTTCATCATGCCTCTCTTTGTTGGCTAGATTTCTCTTGGTGGCCATTGTCTGGGCCAGTTGATAGGCATGGTTCAATTGAGCTTTCAGTTTTTGTACATACTGCAAGTAGTTTTCAGTTCAGACTCCATCTGGAGAGACCCCAAAACAGTCATCAACTGGCAGCCGGGCCTCTCTTCCGAACATGAGGCAGTAGGGGGAGAACCCAGTAGCATCATCTGTCGTGCAATTGTATGCATGTACCAAGGTACTAATCTGCTGGCTCCATTTATGCTTGTCTTTTGGGTGGAGGGTGCCCAGCATGTCTGGAAGGGTGCAGTTAAAATGTTCTGGTTGAGGTTCTCTCTGCAGGTGATAGGGAGTGGTTCTTGTCTTTCGCACCCCCCATAGAGAGAGCATTTCTTTGATTAGTTGACTCTCAAAGTCTCTGCCTTGGTCAGAGTGGATCTGCTGGGGGGCACCATAGTGGACAAAGAAATGTTCAACTAGCACCTTGGCCACAGTAGATGCCTTTTGACCTTTGGTGGGAAAAGCTTGTGCATACCGTGTGAAATGATCTGTAACTACTAACACATTGCCAATGTTCTGCTGATCAGGGTCTAAACAAAAGAAGTCTATGCAGACTAGTTCCATGGGGGTGCTGGTAGTAATATTAACAAGGGGGGCAGCCCTCTGAGGCAGGGCTTTTCTTTGCAGGCAGCGACTACAAGTCTTTACAAGGTGCTCAACATCAGCCCTCATTTTGGGCCAGTAGAAGCGAGATCGTACCAGGTCAAGTGTCCTGTCAATACTGAGGTGCCCCATGTGACTGTGGAGGGACCTCAGTACCAAATCTTTAAAGGCCATGGGCAGGACCAATTGTTGCTTGTCTACTTTGCAGCAACATCTACTGTCTCTCTATACAACAACTGACTGAGCAACTTCAATTTGGGGCCTTCTTTAAACAATAAATCAGTTCGCAAGTCAGTGGAACGTAACTTAGACATATCTTTCCCTGCACGCAGGGCATCAAGTGCTGGCTGAATCATAGGATCTTGGGATTGAGCCCACTGAATGCTGTCATTGTCAAACTGAGGTAGTGCACTAATATCTAGAGCAGAGAAGTGGCAATAAGCAGCTGGTATGCAGGTGTCAGAAGGGCCCAAGCAATCTACTAAACAGTCCACTGTGTCCGCATACTTCTGTTCATCTCTATCAAACTTTTGGTACAATGCTTGATTGTCAGGTTCAGACAGCCTGACCCAATCAATCTTGGAAGTGGACATTTGGATAGGGCATGAGCATCAATATGGTTCAGGCCCGGTCTGTATTCAACAGCATAATCATAGGTTGATAATGCAGAAAACCACCAGTGCCCAGTGGTATCTAACTCAGCTGAAGTCTGTACATAGGTCAATGGGTTATTGTCAGTCTTCACCAATATCTTTGCTCCATAGAGGTATTCATGAAACTGGTCAACGATGGCCCATTTTAGCGCAAGAAACTCCAACTTATGCACAGGGTAGTTTCGTTCGGACAGGGTCAAGCTCCTACTGGTGAAAGCTACTGGTCTCAGGCCATCCTCATGGTCTTGATACAGCACCACTCCTAGACCCTGCAGACTAGCATCCTATACTTTTGCCTTAGGGTTTGGTGGGGTCAGCATTAGCGGGGATGGGGGTGTGGGTGAGCTGGTATATGATCTCTGGAAGGCTGCTTCACAGTTGGGTGTCCAGCGGGCCTGAAGAGTTCACCTGGGTGGAAATATACTTTTTCTGGTTCTTTAATGACCCCTTTTTTGTATTTTCGATTGGTAGGAGGGTAACCCTGGGTAAGGTTTAAGAGTGGGCAAATCACCTTGGAATAGTCTTTTATGAACCTGCAGTAGTAGCCACAGAACCCCAGGAAACGTTGTACTTCTTTCAGATTATGAAGCTGGGGCCAAGTAGTCAGTGCTTCAACCTTACTGGGATCAGTCTCTATCCCTTTTGTAGATACCATGTGCCCCACATACTTCATGGAGGTTTGGAAAAACTGGCACTTGTCAATGGACAGCTTGAGGCTGAAGTCTTCCAGTCAGTCTAGGATTTTAAACAGTCAGTTCTCATGCTCCTCTAAGGTGCTCCCAAACACAATGACATCGTTCAAGTACACCAGGCATTCCAGCAAATTCATATCTCCCACCGCATGTTCCATCAGTCGCTAAAGGTGGGACGGGGCCGATATCCCTGTGGCATCCTCAGAAACTCGTAGAACCCCAATGGACAGATGAAGGCTGTTTTCTCATGGTCTTCTGGGGCCATTGGGATCTAGTAGTATCCGCTGCAAAGATCCAACACCAAAAACCATTTGCTCCCATTCAGGCAGTCCAGGGCATCTTGTATATGAGGCATAGTGTATTGGTCTGGGATGGTCTGCCGGTTCGAGGTTTGATAATCAACACACATCCTCACAGACCCATTCTTCTTACGCACAACCACAATGGGAGAGGCATATGGGCTCCTGGATTCTTATATCATGCCAGCAGTGAGCATTTCCTGCAGTTGTCTTCTCACATCATCTATGTCTGCTGGGGCTAGGCGTCAGGACCTCTCTCGAAATGGCCATTCATCATGCAGGTGTATTTGATGCTCCGCACCCTGGACACATCCCACATCCCATTCCTTCAATGAAAACACTTGGTCTCTCTGGGCAAGTCTCTTGCTAATTCTAGCCTTCCATTCAGCTGGCAACGGGGAGTCACCAAAGTCAACTAAGTCTGAGGTCACTCTCTCCTTCTCACCAGGGTGCTTGTTGCTGGGCAATACTGTAGTGTCTGTGCAGTGTACCATAGCTAGGGTGCACCCTATCTTCACCCGGATCTCCCGAAATGACACATTGTGAATCTGGACCATCACTCGTCATGCATAGGCATGGGCATGAGCAGGCAAGATGCTGGGCTTGACCAATAATCCTTCTGGCAATTTTTCCATTGCCTGGTGCATCCAACATCAATATTTTGTTCTTGACATCTTTCCGGAGGCAGACTTCCCCTTGAATGGTACACTGGGCATTAGGGGCCAGTACCATTGAATCGGGATCTTTCTTCCACATGATCCCCACTGGATCATCCTGGTCTACTTCCTCAGGTTTCTGTTGCAAATCATAGGCCCTCTTGATCAGAGCCAGAATTCTCAGGGCCCTCCCAGTCCGTCACCCTTGTTTCTCATGACAGAGTTGCGCCAGTCTCCCAAACATGTGGGTGTTTGTCCCAATTAACAAGGGGACCCCAATGTACAGTCCGGTGGGTGGACATACTAGGGCCACTGTCTCTACTTGCTCCTCTACACCAGTTACAGTTGCAGGAAAAGACAAACCAGAGGTGGACATAAACTAGGTAGGGATAAGACTTGTCACTCAGGCACCACACATGCAGGCCTTCCAGGGATTGCAAAGGCACATCAGATAAGTGTTTGTCATACCAGTCCTGGAGTACAGTGGTCACTTGTGACCCACTGTCAAGTACAGCCCAAGTATGAATACCATTCACAGTCACCGTAGTCTCCACTGAAGGGCCCACTATTTTGGACCAATCTGGAGAGGCAGTAACAGAGGCCTGGACAGATGATTTAGCCACAAAGAAATTTGAGTTAGGGTTTCTCGAACCCTCACTGTGGTCATTACAGGCACCCTTTGGCCACTGATTTGCTTTTTGGAGCTCCCCTTGGAATCTGTTTACTACTCTTTCTAAGTCCTTCTGAGACCAGCATTCTCTTTTCATATGGTCATCCTTTCCACAGTTGTGACAAATAATAGACTCCTGGGTCATTCTGGGAGAGAACATCGTATGAGGAACTGAAGCAGTAGTAAGAGATTGGGATCTAGTATCCACTTGCAGCGGTGAGAGTGGTGAGAGTGGTGCAACGTGTCTTAACAGTTTCTTTAGAGTGGCAGTCAATCCGGTGAGCCTTGGAGCCACCCTTAGTAGTGGATCCCTTAGGGTGCACCCCCACCCCCATGGCAGTCATGTCCTGAAAGGGACCAGAATCTTGTTTCATGGGGGAAACCCTTGCAGAGGCACCCGTCTTCAACTTCGCACTTCCTTTAGTAGCTCGTCTTTCCAATGCTGGGCCCAGAGCAGGAAGTCCTTTGCATTCTCAGAGTGCTCGTTAAGTGACGACTTTTGCCCCTGAGCCTCACTTGGCTGAGCACTCTTGGTGACTTGTGCAGCAGCAGCAGATATGGGTGCAATTCCCCCATGGGGTCACCTTTGCTCAACCCCCCCCTGAATTTCTTTCATTAGCTCGTCATAGGAGGGGGGTGATTCCAGTCAGGTGGCAAGGTGCAACTGAAGCAGTAACAATTCTGAAAAAGAGCAGACTTAAGGATCCAGTCCAGCCTAGTTCGATCTAATTCATTTGATGGCAAACTTCCCTTTCTGAGGCACTCTTGTAGTAGCTTTTCAAGCCAAAGTACATACACAGACAATGGCTCCCCTGGCTACTTACTCTCCACCACAGATCCTCATCTGAATCCAGGCTCCCATACACATTCTCCAATGCATCAAGATAGACCTGTGCAGTTGCTCCAGGGTTATTGGCCCACTTGGCATGGATGGTAGCCAGGGCAGGACCTCGGAGGCTCTCACTCAACCTCTTTCATTTCTTTGCTTCTGAGCATTGCCATTCAAGTACTAGAGGGGCAATATAGTCTATCTAGGTCTCCCAGTCATCCTCCCCTTGGGGGGTGGGGAGGGTGCCCGAGAAGATTCTCAGCCTTCAGGAGGAGTCGTGACTAATGGCAGGTACAGATATAGGGGCCAGCATTGGCATGGGCACAGAAGGCAGGGCAGCAATAGGTGCTGGAGTGGGAGGGGATGTTGGGGAAGGAACACCCCCGGGTGGCAGAAATAGTTTCTTACAGTCCTCTATGGTTTTCCCTTCCTCCAGCAACAACTTAACAAATTTCTCCTCAAAAGTCTCAGATAGTGGTAGGAGCTCATCCTCCCTGGAGTCTTTAGTGTCTTGTGTTATCACTCTCCAGGCAGCTGGAACCCCTTCTGGGGTAATAGTCTGTGGCACTTTAGAGCTGCCTACAAGGTCACTACACTCTACTAAGGCTATGAAAGTTTGGGTGATCAAATCAGCCTGTCAACCCACCACCACAGGGTTTTTTAAACATTCAAGAGATTGGAGAGTACTCCCTCTACAGTGTCCTTACTGGTACCCAGGGGAATATCCAGTATAAGCAGAGCATTTTGGAGGTCGATCTCCTGCCCTGTACACCACCCCACCAACTGGTGTACAGCCATTTCTACTGGGGTAGCCATTAATCTTTAACAATAATTGATAATTTTTGGCCACTAGAAGACACAGAATTCCAGCGGTGAGCCTCCAAAATGTAACCCCTAGGTGGTGCTATCCCAAGGGCTACTACCCCTGCTTGCTTGGCTAGTAGCAGGTTAAGGGCCCTGAGTTCTGAAATGGCTGCCTCCACCCGGAGGTCAGGGTTAGTAGTGGTCAAGCTAACCAGGGCACAGCCCTCCAGGACACTGTAACCCCTCCTCTTTCCTTACTAGTGGCCAGAACAATACACAATAATCACTTTCACAATACCCCTGATACACCACACAAGTACCCACACTGTTTGCACTTACCACCAAGGCTTTCCTCTGGCCCGGCCCTGGGGACCTCCTGTAAAACAAGGTTATACACAGCAAATAACAACAGTGCAGTACTCTTGCACAAACTGGAACCACAGTCAGGGTAAATGCAAAAAAGAGTTAGATCGGATTTATTTAAGGGACTTGAACAAGGGACAGACATAATCAGGTTAATTTGCTTAAAGGCTGTATCAATCAAACAGTTATGCATGCACTTCAGGGTCCATAAACTGTCACACACTCTGGGTACCCAGATGGAGAATGGTGGGCTAGTCAGGAACGTTGCAGCTGGTTGGGGCCCTGTGATGGAAGAAAATAACATGCACAACACACAGTATTTGTAATCCGGAGCTGCAGGGCTCAGTTCTTGAAAAGAAAACAACAAGACAATCAGATGATACACTTTTTGATTAGGCTGTTGTTGCAGGGAGCTACCCTGATGATTACTTACGATACCCAAGACTGGACACAGGCTGGACGAAAATCGAGACAGCAGGTGGTTAATCTGGAGTGCCAGGAGAAGCAGGGCCCACACGAATCACTGTGGCGTCATTCCTGTTCAAGCGTGGAGTAGGGGGCTGATCCCCAGGCAGGTCTCTCCTCGATGGCTTTCTCTGTGCAGTGGGTAGTCTGGCTGGGCTAGTGTTGCAAGGCCCCGGCCAAATGGAGACAAATTTGGATACAGTCCATTTTGGACTGGATATAGCTTCCAGCAAGCAGAACACAGTTCACACAGTGGGGAAACAAATCACGACCCACAAACAATTCACAGCACATTTACATATAAGGAAATTCTACTGTACCAGGCAAACCGCTCCACGGTCATGATTGCAAACTCTCTGCACAAACTGGGGATTCAAAAGCAGCTGGAAATCCTGACCGGCCAATTGCATTCAGCAAAATCTTCAGTCTTCTTCTGGTATGAGCCTGGTAAAAAAATCAGTGGCTTACTTTGTTCTCACAAACTTGGATTTAGTCCGAAATAATTCTCTTCTCTCCCTTTCAGGGGCAGCAGGCAGACATGCAGGCCACAACTCAGGCCTTTCCACAGTTCTCCCATGTGAAACTACTCAGACGGCTGCTTGACTGTCTCAAGCTGTTGCTTCTTCAACTCCCAACTTAGATCTGACTCAACTGCCAGCAAGCCTGGGACTTTCCCCAGAATCCAAAAGATTTGGTTGGCTGATCTGTCTGTCAGTCACAACAAAGACTCCCCCTTCAGGTGCAAAAAGGCACCAAAAGCCCAAAACTACAATTCCTGCAGATTTTGATTCCTGACAGCTCCTGTAGTCTGGCTCCATTTTAGGTCCCATCAGTACTGATTGGTCCAATTCAGCAGTCAAGGACCAAGATAATGGAGATAAACAAAACAGTCCTTGCTGCAAAGAAGGCAGGTTAGACAAACTACATTATCATTATCACTCTAAATGATTTTCAGCAAACAGTACATCTTTCAACAGAGCTCCCTCTCAGATCACTTATGACTGCAATCCAGACAGCTCTTAAAGAAACAGTGCACAGAGGCTATACAGGCACTCACTAGCAATCACATTTAAACTGCTAAAATGCAGGACGCCAACCTGGCAGTGAGAATTTAGGCAAGCTCAAGGAAGTCTTTTCAGGAACCCCCATTTGTAGGGGGTTACATATGCAGTTTTGGAATTTGGCAGGCATGTACAATGTCAGAATGCAGCAGGGCCCCGCAATGTCGGAGTATGGTGAGGATGCAATGCTCAATTTTTAAACATGGTGATTGCATACAATTCTGGAATGTGGCAGGGATAACCAATTCCAGAATAAAATGGTGTTTCCTGCCATTCCAACAGCATGCATCCCCACTATATTCTGAAATTGTCAGTCCTTGCCAGATTCCTAGCTGTGTGTCCCTGCTGCATTCCCAGATTGGGTGTCTCCACTACATTTTGAGATTGTGCATCCCTACCACATTCCCAGATTGCATGTCCACCCAACATTCCGAAATTGTGCACCACCTTCTTGACACGCCATAGTTTGGTCCAGCGCTACATTCCAAAATCATTAGTATCTTAGAATTAGCCATATTCTAAAGTACAGTACCATGCATTGGAACATTCTGGAAATGCATGCTCTGTGCTCCCAACCCTGTGTTAGTTTTTCCAAATGACTACTGCAGTTACAGTTTCTTTAAACTTTGGGGAAACAAATCCTATCAGGTTGCTGACAGGGAGGACTAGGCTGTGAGTTCTGGCAACAAATGAAACAGTCTTTTTCAAATAGGGAGTGAAATCAGGGTAACAACATGGTTCGCAACTTTTAAGTGAAGTAACTTTAAGATCTAATTTTTGGTACAAGGCTTACTGGGGATATGCTGATTCTAATTCTGCAGTGTAGCATTTTTGTCCAGCCTCCCTCTTTAAAGTGCTGGATTACTCCTAGAACTATACATAGAGACAAATGACAAACTTAATCACTAAGCTAGTGGGGGGCGGAGCTTGCCATCCAAAATGGTGGCAGTGGCACTGTAATTTACAAGGAGGGAATTCCTGGAGCCAATCATAAATCCATTTGTTTTAACGCGACATGGTAAATAGCTGAAAGGGCAGACTGAGAGAAGTTAAGACATAAGCTGTAAAACAAGACTTTTCTTAAACCAAATGGACAAGAGATACTGGAGATATCACCATCATTCACACTGACAGCTGGCATTGTAGGACGGCCTACCACACCTCAGAATCAGCGGCAGAAATTTCAAAAGGCTGAGAGAGGCCAACGTCTTGTCTATTTCACAAGTGACAAATCACTGAAAGATCGAGATGGCACAACAGCAACCAAACTCAGTAGAGAATGAACTGGCAAAAATAACAATCATGTTGAGCAGGGTGCTAGAGAACACTGCAGAACTCAGTGACAACTGCCACTACAAACAAAAAGCTGGGAGCTCTCTCCATGAGAGTTAACACCATGGAGATTCATATTTCTCAGCAAAGAGCTGTAATCCAAGATCACTCAGCCCCAGCGAAGAGAACACCATACCCAGCTGCAATACTTATTTAACAAGGTCGACGACCTAGAGAATAGAGTCAGGCAGAAAAATATCTGCATCATGGGGATGCCAGAAGGAACTGAGGGCAGGGACATGGTAGCCTTCTTGAGAGCGGTCATCCCCCGTATGCTGCAAATCAATAACGGGGCTCCAGCAGACCTGTAGAGGGCACACAGCTCCCTTGCACCATGACCTAAAAATGGAGAATGCCCCAGGCCAATATTGTGTAAATTTATGAGGTACCTTGAGAAAAAGTACTGTGCTAGAGAGAAAGGGGAGATTCTCTGGGAAGGATATAGAATTCAGTTTTATCAGGACTACTCAGAACTGTCAAAGAAACGGAGGGCATATGCAGCGGTGAAGCAGGCACTATACAGATTAAATATACCTGCCTCCCTGAGATACCCAGCTATGCTGTGGGTAAAGTTCTAAGGGAATTTTATCACTTTTCAAAACTCCAATGAGGTGGAACTTTTTCTGAGGAACATTTCTGGGCATAACAACAATCCACTACAGCACCCCTCGATGTCATGAGGAGAGGCCCAACTCATGATGGACACTACCCCAGATATGTCCGTAATACAAAGCCAGAATGAGCCTGTTATTAATGCAGAGGATGACAGATGGCACAAGGTCCAAAGAGGCAGACCTAAGAAGAAGAGTAAGAAGCAGCCTAGCGAGAAATCTTCCCCTCCACGAAGAGCTCAATCCAGGAGCCTACGGAGCCAACTGCACTTCTCAGATGTAGGGAGTGCATCCCCGGGGCTCACACCAATAAAAATGTCTAATAAATACAATCTTCTCCAGAACCTCATCCTGACTGACCTACAGCTGCCCCAGAAAGATTGCTCTGGTGACACTGCGACAGAAGCGACGGCTGATGCCCAATGTGACTGATCCCCAATATTTGAGGAGTGGGCAGACTACATTCAGCCATTTGCAGAAGCCATTTGCAGAAGTATCTGCGATGAACAGCCGCAGCCACCCAAGCTGCAAGAAGAGCACCAGGAGAAGGCCCGAAGACAAGAGGAGCAAGTGTGATGGGTCGAGCTTGCAGTAAGACCATGGACTAGAATTTTCTTTTGGGGGGGAGCTCCTTCCCCAGGTATCCACCCTGGTCACGGCCCCAGTCTTCCATCAACTGTCACCTGGGACTCCCCGATCACCCCAGGCTATTCCCCCCGGAGGGAAGGGCCGCAGAACTGTGACCCCCTATCCAGCCCCTGCGGAACCAGTAACTAGTTGGGAGGACCCCAGTGACAGTGGCTAACTGAAGCCCCGAGGAAGGCTTCATAGAGGCAGAGGTGCCCATTTTTTTCCCCATTTTAATTCTTCTGAAGAGTCGGACATGCAATGACGTCAACGCACTAATGTGCAGACATCCGCCGACTCTTCTCCCAGTGTAGATGCCCGCGGTCTGCTGAACACCCAGCCTTCGCTGGGTGTCAGTACAGTGCGGTGCATGACCCTTGCCACCCTGAAGGAAGGAGAGCTGTCGCAGGTCGCCCAATCCTCCCTTCCCCCTGCCAACCCCTGGCAACCCAAGTCCGTTCCCGAACCCTGGTCACCGGTGTGGCACGAGGTGTGGCATCCAGCACCTCAACCCTCAGTGCCACTGAGCTGGTGCATGGACTAGAATTTTAAATGAGACATGCCACAGGTAAGACATTCCTTTTATCTACATAAGGGTAATGCTGTTTAAATGAGGGGGACCTGAGTCAGGAGGCGATCAGAGGGGGATAATGTGGGGAAGAAGAAGCCAGAAGGGGATGGATCCAGATTCATTTCAGTGCTTTGCAGTAACTGCTCATTGCTGTTTTTGTTTTAAACTTAGATTTGTGGGGTTTTAGTGGCATTGTTATTTCTTGCTGTCTTTATTTAGAATTGTTTTTGGGCTGTTGAAAAGTTAAAACCTAGTTTGGTGTGCTTGTAGTGGTGTTGTACTCCTTTTCTGCCTTTAATTGCTGCAAATTTAGTCTTGTCTTGTCTGACTTGCCCTGTAGTTTGGGTGAGGGGTGCTAATTGTCTGACCTCTGACCTCAGCTACATGATAACTGGTGGTAGGGCTAAGTCACATTTGAAGTAGCAAGCTGATTTTTGTTTTCTCAGAAGCCAAAAGGGGAAGGATCCAGATTAATTTCAGTACTTTGCAGTAACTGCTCATTGATGTTTTTGTTTTAAACTTAGATGTGTGGGCTTTTAGTGGCACTGTTATTTCTTGCTGTCTTTACATAGAATTGTTTTTGGGCTGTTGAAAATTTAAAACCTAGTTTGGTGTGCTTATAGTGGTGCAAATTCCTTCCCCTGCCCCCCACTCATAATTATATGCCCTGTTAAATCTGATTGACAGGAGCTAAGCACAGGGAATAGCAGGGGTTGTGGAGTAGGAGGGGCATAAGGGGGAGTTTTCCTTCTTTAAAGAAACATATCTGAGGATCGGTGGCAGGATTTTTAGGACAGTAAATTAATAAAAAGGGAACTAGGAGAGCTTCAGTAACAGGCAAATACTGGAACAGCAGTATAAGGGCAGTATAATGTGGGGAGTGGTGCAATGCAGTGGCTGCAGGGCAGCCATATTCAGGCAGACCTTCTGGATGCTGAGGTGCTGCCCTATCTGCAGGCATCTCTCTGGACTGCGGGATGAGGTACCCAGACTCGCAGCAGAAGTAAACTGGGTCAGGAGTACCTTTGCCCCTATCCAGAGACCACCCAGTCCAATGCCGCTGCCTCAAAGGATGCCAAAAAAGATGAGCACTTGGATGATGGTGGGCTCAGGGATGGTTAGGGTGGTCAGGCAGAGGCACATCCCAGATCCTATTGCACTCCAGAATTCATATACCGCACTGGCAATTGGGGACAACCAAACAGAGGAACCCAGAGAAGTGGAAGGGAAGGATGTGGAGGTCAACCAAGAAGTTGACCTCAGTGGGGAGAGCAGTGGACCCCAGAGGAGGAGGAGGAAGAGAATCCTGGTGGGAGACACTGTCATAAGAGGGATCCAGCTAGGAACACAGGATGGGGAGGACAGGGAGGTGAGATGCCTGCCAGGTGCCACGGCGCGGAGGGATGGGAGGAAGATCCTGGGGATCACCAGGAAGGCAAGACAAGAGGGTGAGCTGGATGTCATTATCCACCTAGGTACTAATGACCTGGCAAATAGGGAGCCTTAGGAAGTTCAGGAAGAGTTTAGGAAACTGGGAAGGGGTCTCAAGCAAGTAACTACTTCTGTCACCTTCTCGGAAGTACTACCTGTGAGAGGCATGGGAGAGCATAGGGGTCGCATGCACTGGGAACTTTAATGCATGGTTGAAGAACTAGTGCTGTGAGGAAGGGTTTGAATTCATTGGGGACTGGGGACCCACCTGGAGGGATGGAGGCTTGTTCAAGCCTGACAGCCTGCATCCAACCTGGAGGGGAATCCAAGCACTCATTGATAAGTTTAAATGCTACATGGACAAGCATTTAAACTAGCCAAGGAGGTAGCAGGCCAGCAAGGAGGGTACCTAATTGCCCACCCCCCACAGTTAGCAGTGGAACCAGTGAACAGGAGGTGTGGATATCTCTACAAAGCAGTGTGTAAAAGATGGAGATAAGCACCCAAGAGGTGGATAGACAGAAAGGGGCCAAAATTCAACAGAAGGGCAGACAGCAGGGAGAACTAGGGATAAAGGACAACCAGGGAAGGGGCTGGAGTACAACAACTAAACAGTCCAGGGAGTTCACATCATGGAAAGCCATGTGTGCCAATGCCAGGATCCTTAGCAACAAGGATCTGGAGGCTGTCATGGTGCAGTCGGACCTGGACATTGTGGCCATCACAGAGACCTGGTGTGATGATAACCACGAATGGGAGATGGCCATACCTGGCTACAACATAGTCAGAAGAGACGGGGCAGGTAGGAAGGGAGGAGGAGTGGCTCTTTATGTGAAAGATGGCATAAAGGCCACAGAGATCCAGGAGGAACAAAATGGGGGAGAGATACTGTGGGTTAAGCTCGAAAGGAAAACGGGGCCAGCCATCTGCACAAGGGTGATCTATAGACCACCAGCCCAGGAGGAAGAAACAGATAGGGGCTGATGCTAGCCATCCAAAGGATGGCAGACAAGGGTAAGGTGGTGCTGGTTGGAGACCTCAGTATTCAAACGTGGACTGGAGCCTCCAGCAGCAGCATCAACTGGGAGCAGATTTATCCTGGACTCCCTTCAAGGTGCCTTCCTCAAGCAACTGGTCATGGAACCAACTCGGCAGAAGGCAATACTGGATCTTGTGCTCACAAATGGGGACAGTGTGATGGGGTAACAGTGGGGGAGCACCTGGGGAATAGTGACCACCAGTCACTGTGGTTTGACATTACAGAAGGAGCAGAACCAAACCGCACAAAAACACGTATCCTGGATTTTAGGGGGGCAGACTTTGGGAAAATTGGAAGATGCTTGAAAGAGGCATTAATGGGAATGGGGCAGGAATCCGAGGTTGAGGAACAGTGAGTAATATTTAAAAACAGGGATTATTACAACAGCAACAAAATTATGCATTAAGCAGGTTAGCAAGGGGAAAAGAACGAGGAAGCCATTATGGTTTTCCAAGGAGGTAGCGGAGAAAGTGAAAGCCAAAAAGATTGCATTCGGGCAATACAAAAGCATGAGGCAGAAGGGATAGGAAGAAGTACCAGGAGAAGCAAAGGGAGGCAGGGAGGTCAATGCTGGAAGCCAAAGCTCAGACAGAGAAAGCGCATTGCAAAATCAGTGGGTAGAGGGACAAAACCTTTTACAGGTACACAAGTGAAAAAGAAAGGCAAAGGGAGGGATAGTGAGACTGAAGAGGGAGGATGGGGGGCCACATGAAGGATGACAACAGTAAAGCTGACATACTGAACAGGTATTTCTGCTCAGTCTTTACTGAGGAAGTGGAGGGTAATGGGCCTGAAGGGAGTACAGGGGGTGGGAACGGCACAAAAATGGACACAAGTCCCTTTACACGAGAAAGGGTCCTGAAGGAACTAGAAGGAATAAGAGTTGATAAAGCAATGAGGCCAGATGGAGTGCACCCCAGGGCCCTAAAAGAACTAAGAGAGGTGGTGGCTGAACCTTTGGCAATCCTGTTTAGCCAATCACTGAAAACAGGGGAGGTACCCAAAGACTGGAGGACAGCAGATGTAGTTCCCTTAAATAAAAGCAGGAATAAAGAGGAAGTGGGGAACTACAAATCAGTCAGCCTCACCTCAGCAGTGGGGAAGATCATGAAAGCACTACTGAAGGAGAGATTGGTGGAACATCTGGTTGCCAAAGGACTACAGGACCCAAGGCAGCAGGGTTTCACCAGGGAGAGGTCATGTCAGACCAACCTCATTGAATTTTTTGACTGGGTGACAAGGGAGATGGATCAGGGAAGGGCACTGGACATGGCCTATCTGGACTTCAGCAAGGCCTCTGACACTGTGCCACATAGAAGGCTATCAAAAAAACTAGGGAATATGAGAGTGGGCAGGACAGTAGTGCAGTGAGTAGGTAACTGGCTGTGTGGCAGAACACAGAGGGTGGTGGTATATGGCTGTCACTCCATAGAGGGAAGAGTGACCAGTGGGGAACACAGAAACATAGAAACATAGACTTTGACGGCAAATAAGGACCACTTGGTCCACCCAGTGTGCCCATTTCCCTTCCTATTGGATAAGCTGCAGATTCTAGTTAACCAACAGCCTACTTCCCGCAACCCCCCACTACAATTGCCTTATGTCTGTCCCATGCATGTTTGAATTCTCCCACTGTTTTAGACCCAAAAACCTCGCCAGGAAGGTGGTTCCATGCATCCACCACTCTCTCCATGAAAAAAGATTTCCTCACATTACTCCTGAGCCATCCTCCCTCTATCTTTAAATTGTGCCCACTTGTTCTTACACATCTCTTTTTCTGAAAGATGCTATGCTCCTGGACTTTGCTGATTCCCTTGAGGTACTTAAAAGTTTCTATCACATCCCCCCTGTCCCTCCTTTCATCAAGGGTATACATATTAAGCTCTTTCAGTCTCTCTTCATATGGTTTCTGATGCAGACCCTGCACCATTTTAGTTGCCCTCCTCTGGACTGCTTCCATCCTGTCTATGTCCTTGCGTAGATGGGGTCTCAAAAACTGCACACAGTATTCCAGATGGGGTCTCACCAACTGTCTGTACAGAGGGATAACCACTTCCCTTTTTCTACTTGTGATGCCCCTTCCTATGCATCCCAGTATCCCCTGGCTCTCCTTACTGACTTCTCACATTGCTTACCCACCTTTAGGTCATCTGATATGACTACCCCAAGTCCCTTTCCATTTTTGTTGTTGTTAGTACCTCCCCTGCTATTGTGTACTCTTCTCCTGGGTTTTTGTTTCCCAGGTGCATTACTTTGCACTTCTTTGCATTGAATCTAAGTATGTCTGACCATTCCTCCAACCTTGCCAAGTCCCTTCTCATCCTTTCTACCCCCTCTTGTGTATCAACTCTGTTACAGATCTTTGTGTCATCTGCAAAGAGGCATACCTTTCCCTCCAGACCCTGTGCAATGTCACCTATAAAGATGTTAAAGAGAACTGGACCCAGTACTGAGCCTTGAGGTACTCCACTAGTAACCCCCCTTTCTTCGGAATGTGTTCCATTCACTATTACCTTCTGTGTCCTGTTGTGCAGCCAGTTTGCTACCCAGGCTACCACCCTGGAACCCACTCCCAGGCTGGCTAACTTGATTATTAGTCTTTTGTGCCGGACTGTGTCAAATGCCTTGCTAAAGTCTAGGTAGGCCATATCTACAGTCCCTTCCTGGTCCATTACTTTGGTCACCCAGTCAAAGAAATCAATTAGATTCATCTGACATGACCTTCCTGCTGTAAATCCATGCTGCTTTGGGTCCTGTGCCCCGCTGACCTCTAGGTACTCAACAATTCTTTCTTTCAGAAGTGATTCCATCATTTTCCCTACTGCTGAGGTCAAACTTACAAGTCTGTAGTTTCCTGTTTCTGCCTTGCTCCCACTTTTGTGAAGGGGAATCACATCTGCCCTCCTCCAGTCCTCAGGTACCACCCCATCCTCCCATGATTTGTTAAAAGTGTGGTCAGTGGTGTCACTAGGTCCTCCTTAGTTCTTTTTAAGTTCTGGATGGATGCGTCAGACCCCATTGCTTTGTCCACCTTGAGTTTTACGAGGTTCTTTCAGGACTCTTTCTTCTGTAAATGGACTGGTGTCACCCCTACCCAAGTGCTTCTATTGTCTGGTTTAGGTAACTCCTCCTCATCTTCTTTTGTGAATACTGAGCAAAGTATTCATTCAGTATCTCTGCCTTTCACTGTCTCCCTTAGCCCACCTCCCTCTCTTATTAATCTTCACTATTCCTCCCTTAACCTTTCTATGCTCCCTAATGTACCTATAAAGGTTTTATCCCTCTTCTTAACTGAGTTGGCCATTTTTCCTCAGTTTGGGCCCTTTGCTATTCTGACTGCCTTCCCCACTTCTTTCTGCTTTAATTGATACAGTTCCCTGTCGTGCTACTTCTGTGATTCCTTATACTTTTTGAATGCAGCCTTTTTCTCCTTAACCTTCCCTGCCACCTCTTTTGAGAACCATAGTGGTTTTTCACTCCGCTTTGTTTTCTTTATTTGTTTCACACAAAGGCTTATTGCCTCTATGATAGCAGTTTTCATTTTTCTCCATTGTTCTTCCATCCCTCCTTTTTGGCCATTTGCTAGTGCATTCCTCAGGTAGTCACCCATTTTGCCAAAGTTGGCCCTTCTAAAGTCCAGTATCCTTGTTTTTGTATGGCTTGTCTCCATGGTTGTGTATTGTGAAGCACACTGTGCAGTAGTCACTTGTTCCCAGATGTCTACTGACTTCTAAATTTGTGATCCTCTCTCCATTTGAGGTACCAGGTCTAGTATTGCTCCCTCCTGAGTGGGTTCCAACACTAGCTGTCTAAGGCCTGCCCCTGCAGGGCATCGAGAATGACCCTGCTCTTGGATGTGGCTGCAGTACATGTCATCCAGTTAACATCTGGCATATTCAGGTCCCCATCAACAGTATCTCCCTTTTTCCACCATTTGAGAATGTCCTCTATCATTTTCTTGTCCGTTCCTCCCCTTGAGGCAGGGGTCTGTATACAACCCTGTGCGGATTGTGATGCCATTCCCTGTCTCAAGGTGACCCAAGTGCCTCTGTCCCTTCCTTTACTTTTTAGTTCTGCAGCTTTGATCCCTTCCCTTATGTATAGAGCTACTCCCACATCCTCTTTTATCCTCCCTGTCCCTTCTGTAGACTGTGTACCCCGGTATGTTGACATCCCAGTCATGGTTCTCCGTGTACCATGTTTCCGTGACTGCCACAATATCCAATTTTTCATCTTCCATCAGGGCTACTAGCTCAGGAAGCTTGTTTTCCAGACAGGGATCCGTGCTTGGACCGGTCCTATTCAATATCTTCATCAGTGACATTGCGTAGGACCTAGAAGGCAGAATTTCCCTGTTTGTTGATGGCACAAAGCTCTGTAACAGAGTAGACACGCCAGAGGGTATAGACAGAATGAGGAGGGACCTGCAGAAACTTGAAAAACGGTCAGGGGTTTGGCAGTTGAAATTCAATGCAAAGAAGTGCAAGATAATGCATATGGGGCACAAAAACCCTGGAAAAACATATCAGTTGGGGGGTGAGGATCTAGCATGCATCAAGCAGGAAAGGGATCTTGGGGTTATCATCTCATGATGACCTCAAGGTAGGGAAACAGTGCGACAAGGCAGCAGGTAAAGCAAATAGGACGCTGGGATGCATAGGCAGGGGCATCACCAGCAGGAAAAGGGAGGTCATAATTCCACTATACAAGACAATAGTGAGGCCCTACCTGGAGTACAATGTGCAGTTGTGGAGACCTTACCTATGTAAGGACATAGACAGGGTAGAGAAGGTTCTGAGGAGGGCAACAAAGATGATACATGGATTGCAGCCCAAGTCCTATGAGGACAGGTTGAAGGACTTGAATATGTACTCCCTGGAGAAGAGGAGGGAGAGAGGGGATATGATACAGACATAGAAGTATCTTACAGGGAGGAACAGAGTGCAGGAATACACGATTTTTCAGCAAAAAAGATGTTCCAGGACTAGAGGGCATTGGAATAAAGTTGAAGGGAGGGTGATTCAGAGGAAACATGAGGAAGAATTTCTTTACAGAGCAGGTGGTGGACAAGTGAAACACTCTGCTAGAAGAAGCAGTGGGGGCTGAAACAATCACGGGATTTAAGAATGCCTGGGATACACATAAGTGAATTCTGGAGGTCAGGGGTAAGGGGCAACAGACTTCTAGGAAAACATAAAGTGAACTTACAAGCAAATGAGCAGACTGGGTGGGCCAATGCCCTTATCTAACAACAGTGTCTATGTATCTAAGGTACAGCTGAAAAGGTTAAAAGACACAAGGGGGAAAAAGAGGCTCAGATGCTGTATCCAAGAAGGAATTCTTGGGAGAAATGGCAGAACGGAACTCTGAGGGGGAAGGGCTAATAATGGTCTGGCATGGGGGGAAATATTTTATAAAAAGTGCACACTGCAGCGACCGATCAGCAATGCAGCTACTGCAGTATACATGTATGGGACAAGCAGGTGCATGGATAGTGGGTTAGCGCACAGGATAGGTGAACCAGAGATAACGAGTGGAAGAAATTATTAAGACAGGGGTACAGAAGCCTCTCCTGGGAGTAATCTGTACACAAGTCATCCTGATGTGGCACAGATTTCGCAGTTCTGGAAACAGGTCAGATTTAAACCCAGAGGCTTCGATGGTGTCATCATGGTTTCTGGAGAATTCAAGCACCTGGGGAATCTGAGATGTTTAAGAGGGCCAATCTACACTCCTCCTTTAAGTGCAGGGTGGGTTTAAAAGCAGGACCCAGTATGAGGTCTCAGTACTACAAGGGCACCAGACCCCTCCCCAGTACTCTGGCGAAGAACAGGTTACTCATAGAGTGGGACTTTTCAAATAGCATTTAAGCTACTGTTAAAAGGTTAATGAATTTGAAGCTGGTTATAGACCCCCAAAGGTTACTGGGGTATAATGCTGTACTGAAGATCTCTGTCTTTTTTTTTTAGGTGTTATCAAATGTTTTACTATAGTTAGAACATGTGGCCATGCCTACAAAATGAGTAAAGATGGCTCCAGAAAATTGCCCCTGAATAAATAAATAAAGGGCAAAGCTCAGAGGGCGAACCCAGAGTGAGGAATAGGAAAGAGGCGGTGTTTGCCCAAGAGGTAGGACATGATTTACACCTCCAACTGCAGTTTAAATGGGAATACCCCCACACTCCGGATCCAGCTCTGGGGTCATGGATTCTCCCAGAAGATATGGGGAAACTGGACCCACCTGGAGAGCTCAGCTCCATGGAAAAAAGAAATGGAAGAGGTTTAGAGACACTAAAGGTATCCCTGTGAGTCAGGGGGTGGCTGTGTTATTGGTTCAATTGTTTAAAACTAAACTGCCCCACAGCGGGAAATACGTTAAACCGATAAGGGACAGGCACAGTGCTGGAACCCAGGAAGCAATAAAAAGTTGGAATAGGAACTTTTAAAGTAGGTATACAAAAGAAGTAATAGGCAGAGAAGGGGTGGTGAGGAGCAGAATGAGTACAAAATGCAGTTTGGAAATGAGAGCAGGATATATAAAAGCGCTAGTTGCAAAGGGACAATCAGTATGAGGCATCTGGAAAGTCGAGCAGAAACATGGAAATAAGGGTAGTTTGAGGAAAGTGAACTTCTACAAAGGGAAACAAATTATAATCCTGTATATTGGATAACCCTGGGGATGTGATTCTAACCACATGGAACGTGTGGGGATTGAACTCTCCTATAAAAGGAAAAAAGATACTGGCCAGACTTAATAAGGTAAAAACCCAGGTGGCCTTTTTACAAGAGGCCAAACTTATCTCTAAGGAGGCCTAAAAGTTGTCCAGGGAGTGGGTGGGGTGGGAGTACCATAGTACATCAGGGAAAACCAAGAGGGGGGTCTCTATACTGCTACACAAAAACCTCAGCTGGAAATATATTCAACATGCTCAGGATGTGGAAGGCTGCTGGGTAACGGTCAAAATGTCTACCCCAATGGGACCAGTATTATTAGTGAATATGTATGCCCCAAACGAGGATACTCCAGACTTTTTTCATTGTGTCTCCCAGAAAATGTTAGTGTTGTCACAAGACAGTCCAGGATCATAATAAGTGGGAACTGCAATTTGGCAATGGATTACCTGTTGGACCAGTCTAATGCAAAATAAGAGCCGCATACCAACATGCATAGGGCCCTTGCAGAGCTACTTGCCTTACACCAATTCTGATATTTGGAGAATCCAACATCCCGCAGATAAAGACGACTCCTGTTTTTTGGCTGCCAGAGTGATGGCCAGTAGGCTAGACTGCTGGTTCACATCAGAGCATCTGATCACACTGATTGGAGACACACATATAGAGCCTATATACTTATCAGATCATGCTCCAGTGGTCATGAACCTCACGGTTGAGCCATTCATTAAGAAGAAATCCACGTCCTGGAGACTGAATCCCCTCCTACTGCAGGACAAGGACTTTATCAGACACATTCAGGAGGAAACAAAAAAATTCTTCTAAATTAATTCCCAGGAGGACACATCAGTAGCCACAAGGTGGGAGGCATACAAAGCAACCATAAGGGGAAAGGTGATAAGCTTTGTGGCACACAGGCATAGGCAGAGGGAGGATAAAGTAGATAAGCTGGAAAAGACACTCAGGGAAAAGGAAGAGGTGTACAAGAAGGGTCAAAAGCAGCTAAAGAATCCAGGGCTGATCACAGAGCTTATGGCCCTGAGGATACAACTAAACAGGCTAGCAACTAAGCAAGTGGAGCTCCATATTAGAAGAACGCAGCACAAATACTGTGCAGAGGGGGAAAAGACAGGGAAGCTGTTAGCACATAGGCTGAAAAAGAGACAAGCTGACAGTCATAGTTACACGCTCAGAAACACTCAGAGGAATCTGGTATGTGACCAAAAGGACATTAATGGGGTTATGTCTGACTTCTATCAAAATCTGTATGAATCTCACACCGGGTGGGAAAGGGACAAATTCCAAAGATTTGTGGGAGAGGAGAGCTACCCCATCCCAGACTATCAGATACCCAAAGGCAGAACTTAGATGCCCCTCAGTCAGAACCTAACCTGAGTAAGGCCCTCAATAGCATAGGTTGATAGTATAGCCTAGAGGTTAGAGTAACAAGCTGTGAATGAGCTTGATTCAGCAGACCTGGTTTTGATTCCCCCGATTTCCACTTGCATACTATGCGACTCTGAGCAAGTCACTTAACCAGCCTAAAGCTCTTGGGTCACCCCTGCAAACAGGTAATTGTGCGTCGTGGGCTTTACCTGGTTGTTGTTGTTGTTGTTGAATTTTGTTGACCCGGTAAGCCCACTGGGCCTAGAAGTCCCTTTTTCAGGGGCGACCGGGGGGGGGTTACAGATGGTAAGCAACTGAAACTGAACCAGATTAAGTTGTTGGTGGTATTTTTAGTGAATGAGGGAAATTTGGCCAGGACACCGGGGACATTCTACTCTTTCGATAAGTGTCATGGGATCTTTAACATCCACCTGAACTACCACCAATCCAGGCAGATGGGACCTCGGTTTAACGTCTCATCCGAAAGATGGCACCTCAGAAGTACAGCACCCCTCTCATGCTGCACTACAGTGTCAGTATTGGGATATTCACCCAAGTGCCAGATGTGGGAACTGAACCCACAGCCCTCTGATCTCCCGGCCTCAGAGGCGAATGTGCTACCTACTGAGCCACTGACACTGCTAGTTACAAGTCTTTGGTTAACAAAGAATAAAAAAAAAAATAGCATGACATTATACTAGGCCTCAGAGAGTGATGGGTTCCCTGCTCATTTTTATTGAACAGTTCAGGCAGAGATGACAAGCTTCATATTCAGGATGTTCCAAGAAGCCCAAGGGAAGGGAGAACTGTCAGACACCCAAAAAATAGCGATAATTACCATCCTCCCAAAAGAAGGGAAAGACCACACATGTCCAAGGAACTATAGGCCAATCTTGCTAATAAACACAGATGCCAAAATACTGGCTAAGCTGTTAGCAATGAGGATGTAACAGATACTCCCCAATATAATACATCTGGCCCAAGTGGGATTTATTAATGGGAGGAACAGCTCAAATCACTTAAGAGCCATAATTACCCTGATGCAGGCCGTGACAGAACTCCCAACTCCAGCAGCAATAGTTACAGTTGACCTTTTGAAAAGGCTTTTGATTCTTTGAAGTGGGAGTATCTGCACGCAGTCTTGGATCTTTACAACTTTGGACCTCTTTACATCATGGATCAAAATGATGTGCATAAGGCCTAGGGCTAAGGTGTTAACCAACAATACTATCAACCCCCCCTTTTGAACTACATGGGGGGACTAGGCAATGATGCCCCCTCTCCCTCCTGCATAGCGATTGACCCCAGTGGTCAATCCTTGGGCCATTATTGTCCTCCATTTTCATCAACGAACTGCCGTTGAACTGCGGTGGTGCGTCGGTCCAGCTCTACATGGACTACACTATACTATATAGATCCAGCAGAGACGTCTCCTCCAGTAAGTCTGACCTGGATAATAACTTCCAGCAACTAAAATCCTGGTTCAAGAACAATTTGATGGTGTTGAACTCAAAAAAGACAAAAACCATGATATTCAGGCATACCTCCTTATATATAACATCCCAGCCTCCTCTAGTATTCTTTGCATCCTCAGGAGTGTCATTAGAAGGAGTGCCCTCCTTTAAATATCTGGGCATGACTCTCATGGAGCACCTATCCCTTGATTTTATGCATCCAATGTTATCAAGTCTATCAATCAAAAACTTGGCCTTCTTTACTGTGCTGCCCCTATCTCACACCACTTGCTCAGAAGACTGTTGCCTCAGCCACTTTTCTTCCAGGGCTATTTTATGGTGCCCCAATTACTCACTCTATCAAAACCTCTATGCTGGCCAAACTTAAGCAGGTCTACCATAGAATGTCATGCTTTGCGGCCAATGTACCAGCCCGTACCCATCACTGTGACGTGCTCAACATCCTAAACTGGCCGTCCTTTGAGGCTAAAATTGATTTCCTAGTACTATGCATTGTCTTCAAACTTATTCACCTTCCCTTCCCACCCATCCTTGCTAACCTACTCTCCTTGAAATCCTTCCCTAGGACCCTCAGAACCTCCCACCTCCCTATACTAAGTATATCTAAAACCCGTATAGCCATAGGTACAAGATCCTTCTTTTCTTCAGCTCCTCGTAAACGGAACAACCACCCACATAACCTACTTTTATGTAACTCTCTCACCCAGTTCGAGAGACTCTTCAAAGAAACTTTCTTCCCACCTCCTGTATGCAACAGTAACTGCGCTTAACCCTCCTCGCCAGCCTGTTGCTTTCTCACCCTTCCCCTCCTCTTCCTTTTTATTCACCCTAAGACACTATCATTATCTCATCTCCTCCCCTTCTTCTTGACCTCATCACTTTACTTGTATTTATGTAAATACTGTACTATATTTAATATCCACTTACCCCAATATCCCTTTAGTACTCTGAAGATGTAACTTACTTTATTGAGGTAGCACATGAGGTGGACACCTGAATCACAGCGCCGTCCAAAACGGCGACACGATATGGACAAAAGCCCAAAAGGCGAGGGGGCAAGGAGGGTGACCGGATGTGGTGGGGTGGGCGACCCTAGCAACAGGATGTCGCTACATGTACACACATGCGGGGGGGGCGAGCACAGTGAGCGTGGCCTTTGAGGGGGCGGAGGGGATGTAGGGGGTGGCACTGTGGTCAGCTGCTGAGCTGCGCCATGGCGTTGGGGGTTAGTCTCCTCCTGCAATGCTGGGGTTCCGGGTTCGGGTCTGGAGTGCAGGCGCTACTGTGTTTTCTTAGCGTCCCAATACTATATATTTTTACCTTTCGCCCCCTGACCTCCCCGGAGTTGAGAATTCTAAGTAGGTGCGCGAGATGCGCGAAGGCCCCCCACGTGGGGGGGTGTGGGGTGCAGCCCCCCCTCACAGAAAGCAAGTATTTTCAGTCCCCAGTGCAGTTTTTCTATGCACCGAGGTTGTCAGGGTGGCGAAATTGATTTCGCCGCCCTGACGTCGCTCTTCTGCGGGTCACCCATATCACATAGAACCCTTTATTGACTGTCTACTGCTCTGATGTGTTATGTAAAAAAGAAAAAGTGTCTGCATACACTTGCAGTGTGATTCTTGATCATTTCTGTATCACACTGTCTCCTCCTTCTGTAATTCTTTCCCCCGGGTCACCCCTGAAAAAAGGACACTTTGTCTCAGTGGTCTTACCTGGTCATCAAAATTCAAATAAATAAATAAATACATTTGTAGTAGCAATGGAACCTCTGTCAACAGCTATACGAAGGTATCCCAGTATAGCAGGGATACCTGTGTGGCCCAAACAGTACCACACTAAACTATATGCTGACGATTGTATAATAATGACTTGGGATATACAGAATAGCATCCAGCCCATACTGAGCATGTTGAAGGAGTTTGGAGACATCTCTGGACTTAAAAAGTAATGTTACAAAATCTGAAATATTCCCCCTAAACCCACACACAACCTCAGATATGATTGTAGATACCGGTCTCAATTGGGCCTCGAAAAAAAAAAGTACTTAGGGGTCAGATTGTCACTGGATCTGGCAAGCCTGGCTGACAGGAACTTCTTTATTTATTTAGTTACTTATTTGAAAGGTTTCACCAGGAAAGACAACATGAGCTATAAACAGCTAATTTTCAGAAGCGTCCTTGGGGGGGGTTACATAGTGGGGGAGAACAAACAAAAGCATAATAGCAGGTACTAATACAACTGAGCTCAACCCTACGCAACAGACAGATTAAGTATGGAGAGAGTGTCTGATAGCAAAGTAATAACCAGAGATAGAAGATGAGGCAAGCAATGCAGACAGAACAATATGCAGATAAAGTTTGTATAGTGGCAACCCAGGTGAGGGTAACCCATGGGTAATATGCCAGATAAGTACCAAAAAGGGGCAGGCTGAACACAGGGGATTAAAAAGTGCTAAATAGATCAATGAGGATAATAAGTGCTAGGTGGATGTAGAGGAAGAAGGGAGGGGTGGGTGAGGGACTGGGGGAGTAGGGGTTGGAAAGAATTGTGGCAGGGTAAGCCACGAGGGACAGGAGAGAGGGTGGAGGCCAAGAACTATACCGCCCCAGGATGCTGAGACCCCTGCAGGGGCACAGGGCCTGGCAGGAGAAGAGGAAGGGGGATATTAAGTGCTAGGCTGAAATAGAAGAAGAAGGGAGAGGTGAGGAAGGAAAGTGTGAGTGGTGGTAGGTATGAAGGGGGGCAAGCCAGAGGAGAAGGGATGGGGAGGCCAAGAACTATATACCCCCAGGATGCTGAGAACCCTGCAGGGGGATAGGGTCTAGCAGGAAAAGGAGAAGAGGGAGGGGGAAGAGGAGGTGGAAGGAGAAGGGGAAGCAAAGAAATGTTCCACTACCGGGAAGCAGAGAACCCTGCAAGGGGGTGACCTGACAGAAAAGGAGTAACAGGGGGAGGAATAGGGTAAAGGGATGCAGCAGGTTACAGTCAGAGGTAGCCTACAGAAGTAGAAGGAGGGCATGGGAGGAAGACAGGGACTGAACCCCTTCAAGTTGTAGAGAACCCTGTGAGGGGGCAGGCCTGGCAGAAAAGGAGAAAGAAAAGAAGGGAAGGGGATTAGTGGGGAGCACTAGGCGGGGAGCTGGGGTGAAGGAGGCACCACTTAAAGGTAACCAAGGGATGGAGACAGAGGTCACGTGGGGAAGAGGGCATGATGAGGGTGGGGCTATGGGGAGGTTGAGTGGGAGAGAATGGATAGTTAGGTGCAGTGTTACATAAATGAACAGTGTATTTACGGAGGAGGAGTGAAAGTGATTGGCGGCATTGTGCTGACCAAATTTCTAGTGGGAGGAAGTTCCAGATCTCGGGAAATTCATATAAGAAGATGGAGTCGCCCGACAAGGTTCACGGGGGGTGGGAGGGCGAGGGTTCTGTGTGCGGAGGAGCAGAGGGTATAGGAGAATGGGGGGGAGAGGAAGGAGGACAAATATGGCAGTAGAGAGCTGTGCCAGAACTTCCCAACAAAATTAACAATGTGTGACATGCACCTGGCATGGAGGGAGGGGACAGAGAGTGAGGAATAAAGGTCACAGTGATGAGTACATGGGGGACAACCGAGAATGTAGTGGCAGAAGGAATTAAAGAGTGTGTCCAGTCTATATAGGGTGGTTTTAGGGGCAGAGTTGTAGACAATATCGCAGAAATCAAGGACAGGGAGAATCATCTTTTGGACGATTTCTCGCCTGGCTTGTAGCGGGAGGCAGCTACGGTGTCTGTACAAGGCACCAAGTCGAGGGTGCAATTTATTGTGAATTGCATTGATATGTACCCCAAAGTCAAGGTTCCTGTCAAGCCATAAACCAATGTACCTAAATGAGGCTACATCGTCAAGCATAGAGCCAGCGAGGGTGTGGAATATGGGAGTAGAAGTAAGCCTGGACACTTTTTGTCTGGAGCCGAAGGTCATAGATACTGTTTTTTTTATTTTTATGTTTATAGAGAGTTGGTTTTCAATAAACCAGCATTGGACATTGGTAAAATCTAACTGAAGGCTAGTTGCCACCTCAGAGGGGGAGTTCTCGGAGGAGAATAACACAGTATCATCTGCATACATGTGTACACTTGCAGATGTGCAGACGTTTGGGAGGTCATTTAGGAATACAGAAAATAACATGGGACCAAGTACTGCACCTTGGGGGACACTGATATTGATTGGGAGGAGAGGGGAGTTGCTCACTCTGACTGACTGAGACTGGCCTGTGAGGTAGTACTAGAATCAGCTGGTGGCAGAGTCAGAGAGGCCAGCAGCAGATAGCTTGTTGCGGAGGAGGGAGTGGGAAATGGTGTTGAAGGCTTTGGCCAAGTTGACAAAGATAGCAGAGGTGACCATCCCTGATCCATGCCTGACAGAATGGAGTCGGTGAGCTAAAGGAGGGAGGTGGTGGTGGAGTGGTCTTTGTGAAAACCAGACTGGAAAGGAGTGAAGAAGGAGGAAGAGTTGAAGAAGGAGGAGAGTTGTTCCAGGACCAGATGCTCTTGGAGTTTAGCCTGTGTGGGGCTGAGGGAGACAGGGCAGAAGTTGCGAGGGTTGGAGGCATCCCCACCTTTAGGGAATGGGATCATGGTAGCAGACTTCCAGGCATCTGACACTGTAGAGTAGAGAAAGGAAAGGTTCAGAAGATTACTCAAAGGGGAAGCAATAGAATAGGCAGACAAGTGGAGTAACTGGGTCAAGGCAGTCAGGGCTTTTGCCCTGGCGAGGGTTCAGGGCAAGTAATACATGTAAGATGTCATTCAGGAGAATGGGTCTGAAGGAGAGGCGTGGTGTTGACCTTGGGGGAGGAGCATAGGAGGGAACTGTAGAAGCCCCGGAATTCAATATTGGGGAGGGATGCAAGTAGGGAGGAGGCACAAGTGGTGAAGTACTGGGTGAATTCAGTGGCTACTGAGGGGAGGTCAGCAACTGTGCAGGTATCAATTTTTAGGACAGAAGACTAGGTGTAGGCTGGGGGGAGAACAGAGAATGGACAATATTCCAGAATTTGGAAATATTGTTGATGTTTGCCTGGAAAGGTGATTGGAAACAGTTGGCTTTGGCAAGGCATATGGCCTTGGTGCATGTGTTGTGGAGCGAGTGATAGCACTGTAGGTTGAAGGGGGGAGCCAGGGGTTTTATACATAGCCCAAGCTTGGTCTCTTGCATGCTGGCAAACTAAGGGTTCAGCAGTGACCCAGGGGAGGTGGCTACCACAGACCCTAGCCTTTCTAAAAGGTGCATGGCAGTCCCAGATTTTCAGGAACTGTGCACTAAAAAAGGAGAGGGCAGAGTTAATGGAGGGGGCAGAGGTAATTGGTGACCAGTCGATATTGGACAGGTCATTGTGACATGAAGATAAATCAAGGAAGGAACAGAAGTTAAGAATGAGGGGAGCAGACTTTGCACAGTGGATTTTTTACACACAGTAGATGGTGGCCACTGAGGGCATCGGGAAGGATACTAGACAATATGACGTGGTAGGGAAGAGAGTTCAGCACCCAGTTGATTAGAATATGCTTCTCTGATATGTGGTTGAGATGTCTTGGGTCAGAAATAAGTTGCGTTAGATTAAGGGAAGAAATGTGGTTGCGGAGTTTTGATTGTGAGCCAGATGGCCATTTTACGTTTAGGTCCCCCAAAATGAATAGTTTGCCTGCGGTGGCAGTGGCAGAACAGGTGGGGAGCAGGTCTGTGAGGAAGGAGAGGGAGGAAGAGGGGAGGTTTGGGCAGCAGTATATTCCACCCACAAAGATGGGAAGGGAGAGGGGGAGGGATAACTTTACAAGTAACATTTCGAAGACAGAGGGAGAAGACTCAGAAAGGCAGTGTACTTGATAGCTGTGGATATATACATGGCTACTCCACCTCTTTTGGACTTACGGTCCTGGCGGATGAGTGAGTATCCTGGAATGGAGATGGCTGAGTCAGGGGTTTTGGAGCTGAGCTATGACTCTGGTATAGTGAGTACAGCAGGTTTTAGCTGAGTCATGAGCATCAGCAAAAGGTCAATTTTGGGGAGTAGGCTTTAAATTGTAGGTGCAGAAGACTTAGCCCTTTTGGTAGTTCAGGTGACGAGATACGTGAAGGGGCAGGGTTAGGTTCAATATTACCAGAAGTCAGAAGCAGTAGCGAGATGAGTAGTCTTGTGATGATAGCTAGCCATTGTTTCGAAGAAGTGAGAGGATGGCTTTGGATTGCACGGATCATAGCATCTGTGTTTACATTTTGGAATGAGAAGAGGGCATGCAGGGAGGGCAACAGAGATCCAGATCTAATGTGGATCCCGGCTGCAGTATGCCAGAGGTAGTGAAGTAGCAGAGGCTGACAGGAGGAGGGAGGGAGGGGAGGTGGGGGCAGAGATGGTATGGGAAATAATGGAAGAGAAGATGGGAGAAGAGATGTCAAGGAGAAAAGGATGGGGAGGCATATCAGGTGGAGAAGGAACATAGTGAATGAAATGATAGTAGAAGAAACAAAAGGAAGGGATTTGGGAAGGGGAGAGTAGCAACAAACAGTAAATACTCTATTTAAAATGAATTGCAACTAGAAGTAACACAGGACAAAGCTGTAAGGAGAGGACAGCCAATGGAAAAACTGGAGCAGCCAGATCCCACCAATGACACGCTGCAGAGAACTGCAGGAACCAGTAGAAGAGAAGCTAATTCTGAGTCCTGGGCTTCAGCGTACCTGTTGCTGGCAGGCGGATGGTGTGGCATGGCCAGCTCTGGTGGACCAAGCTGCTGCTGCTTCCTGGAGGTTCACCTGGGTCAGCGGCACAGCTGAAGGAGGGGGAAGGGGGCAGAAAAGGTTAGCTGAAGCCCAGGAGAAGCAGCTAAATTGAGAGGGGGCTGACATGACAGGGCTAGAAACAATAATGAAGATTGTAGGAAGAGTGGGGAAAAGAAGGCTATCTAAGGTGTCTGAGCTTTGTCGCCAGACGAAAAAGGGACTTCAGTAAAATAGGTTAAGGTGAGAAGAGTGGGGGGAGGAATTAGCAGAGGAACAGCAAAAGGAAGGAATAAAATTAAATGAACTGATGAGGTTGCAGAGAAGCGAATAGAGTTACAATAGATTCAGTATAAAATCACATTGCATATTAGCTGGAGGGTTAAGCTGTAAGGTCACACTGTAATCATACAATGAAATCCATTCTCTATATTACTAGGAGGGTTACAGCAGAATCACATAAAGATGGATCCTTATAAACTCACTGCATTATTTTGGGAGGTAAAAACTGTGAAAACAGACTACAGTTAAGCAATATATACACTATGCATAAACTGTATGAATTAGGTTAGAATTAATGGTAGCAGGCTACGCTCAGAAAGATTAATATAACAGGCTAAGTAAAGCATAACAAGTTCTGAGCATCAGAAGAAAAAAATTACTCTATTTAAAATTAATTGCAGCTAGAAGTAACACTTTGAAAAGCTGTAAGGAGAGGGCAGACAATGGAAGAACTGGAGCAGCCAGACCCCACCAATT
This sequence comes from Neoceratodus forsteri, assembly GCA_016271365.2. Taxonomy (NCBI): domain Eukaryota; kingdom Metazoa; phylum Chordata; order Ceratodontiformes; family Ceratodontidae; genus Neoceratodus; species Neoceratodus forsteri. The sequence goes on from CM028133.1 coordinate 724,372,665, forward strand.
ATGCACCACAGAGAACTGCAGGGACCAGTAGAAGAGAAGCTAATTCTGGGTTCAGGGCTTCAGCATACCTGTTGCGGGCAGGCAGATGGTGTGGCATGGCCCCTCTGGTGGGCCGAGCCGCTGCTGCTTCCAGGAGGTTTGCCCAGGTCAGGGGCACAGCTGTTGCAGGTGGGCAGATGGTGTGTCATAGCCGGCTCTGGTGGGCTGAGCTGCTGCCACTTCCTGGAGGTTCATCTGGGTGAGGGACACACCTGTTGTGGGCGGGCAGATGGTGTGGCACCACTGGCTCTGTTAGGCTGAGCTGCTGCTGCTTTCTGGAGGTTCACCCGGGTCAGGGGCACAGCTGAACAGACTTCCCCCTAGTGTGAGCACAGCTCATGAAGGATACTAAGAGATAAGATCATTTGCATTTATCAATGACTGGCAAAATTATAGCCATAAAAATGATGAAGGCCCCCAAGATATATTATCTGATTTCTCACCTCCCTATATTGCTACCTGAGCTCTGGGCACACAGATTACACTCATTTATGAGTAAGTTCCTGTGGGGAGAGAGGCATTCCAGATACAGCAGAGCCAGCTGTGAGCATCATGGATGAAAGGAGAGTGGGGCCTGTCACAAGCCCACTCATATGAGGCGGGATTCTCTACATCCCAGTGAATCCCTCTTGTGATGGGGGGCCATGGATACCCCTTCTCTGTCCTTTTAGCATGCTCGCTGTTTCACAACTGAATGTACACAAGAGAAACCTAGGGTTTCCTCTCTCCTTGCAAGGGGGTACAAATATAGTCTCGAGTCTGTGTTCCTGGGAGAGAACCCTCTCAGCCACTGCACAATGAACCAGAAAAGCCACAGAGTTGTATAGGCTTCAGGGGCCCTATAGTACCTATTATGTGTCTTTCCCCATAAATGCGGAGACTGGCTCAAAGCCCCACAGACTCCTCCTGAGACCTTTCATGTTTCCTCTCCTCTCTTCGTACAGAGTCCCTAGTAGTTCTTTCTTTTGGTAGTGTTTGGCCCTTAAGCAAGTACACAGGAGTAGTATAGTTTAAACAACCCTCTTCAAGGCAACACACACAAACAACACTGACAGAATTATCTTAAAAGTAAACCAAAAGCTTTACTAATTAATAAATGCAGTAAATACAGATGCATAATTTTAGACATTGGTTACAGGATATGGAAAATAAAATGGAAGTATACAAAAAAACTAAACTCTGCGCATTCTAGTTTGAAAATTCTACCTCAAGTCCTCAGTTGCTGAATTTGAAGTACAAAAGTGTTCTGAAAAGTGGTAGCTGAAGTCTTGGCTCTTTGTCACGGAGAAGTCTTGAGAAGAAATTGTCTCTGCTCTCTGAGCAAACAGGGTCCCCAAATGCAAATCGACCCATATACAGTCTTTCACCCTTGTTTTATGGGATTTCTCAAAGGGCAGGTCCAGTGGATATTGACTTGCTCTGCAATTGGCTAGCATTCCATGTCCATGGCTACACAACCAATCAGCTTTTAGTATTTTATTACAAAATCAAATTGCCTAGCTCTGACAGTGTGCTTTTATTTTTATTCTTTAAAAAAAAAAAGGAACTATCACCCTTCTATTTAAGTTCATTATGAGGTCAAGGCTATCTTAACGATCTGCTCTTTGTGCTGAGACTTAGTGTGGAAGGGGGAAGGGGTGGGCTTTATTCTGATTTTTTTTTTATCTTTTTATTGTTTTCTATTTTTACTTGGTACATTTTATTATACCAGTCTTTTTGAGATATCCAGATTCTTTATGTATGTTTCATGTTTGATGTTAGTATTGTCATATAAAGCTTCAATAAAGTTTATTAAATTAAAAAAAAACAAAGGTGCATTTCTGAATATGAGAGAAAAAAGGCACAGAGGTCAGCTAGTCTAAACCAGAATTTTAAGAAACCATCCAGCCGCCCCACCCGCCCCTTTGAAATGACTGTAATTAAGTTATGCTCAGTACAGCCATTTACTTAAATGGTAGCCCATTCAGCTGTAACGAGACTCACTGTAGTTTGGCAGAGACAAAAGAAAGCCAGATGAAATAGCACCCGTACATGCTGAGGGCTATTAAAACACAAATGGATATGCCTGCTTCCATCTCTGCTAAATTATTCTTTTGTCCCCTTCTAAATGTGATTTAATTACTGTAACTGTAGTCCCTGACTAGCAGCAAACAGCTTCTCTGCCTAGTAACGAGAAATGACATCATTCTTTTGGGCCCATGCCTTTTCTTTGTACCCATGATCACTTGCCAGTTACACTGGGCCACCATGGGCGTCTCTGATGCATTTCTCACATAAAATACCATGAAATATGATTAGAACAATAAGGTATGACCTTATCTCACCACAGGGCCTCCCAAACCTTGCAAAATACTCTTATACCTTTATAACTGCCAAAACATGTCAAAGTCTGGGAAAACAGATGGATGTCCAACCAGCTTGGATGGAAATAAAGAAGGGAGTGCTGAAAGACATATCACCAAACACCTATCTAGGGCATGGCCTACCAACAAAGGCACAGGCCTGGCTGACAACCAAAGCAGGCCATCTTGCCTGGAAGAAGGTGTGGAAGCTGGCAAAATGCTGTTTGGGGACAGGTGCTTATATCCCTCTCTGGAACAACCCTCTCCTTTGCATAGATGACAAGCCAATTCAATGGGTGAGGTGGGAGGACAGCTCAAATAGCACATTCAGGGACCTGACACAGGATGACAAGAACCTTTGTTTCTTTTCAGGATCTAAGGGAGAAGTTCCACCTTTCTAAAAAATACTTTTGGCAGTAGCTGCAACTGAGAAGCCTGTACAACAAGTAGGTTAGAACTAAATGTACATGCCACTCTTGTGACACTGCTGGGAAGAAACAGAGGCAGAAGCTACCCTCTAGGCCTTGGGTTGACAAAAAGAAAGGTCTGGCAGGAGCTATACAGAGGCAGATCAGAGATGGGGCCCCAGATCCCTCTATGCCTGCCAAAGGCAAGTGGGAAAGAATGTTGAGCATAGAGATTCCTACCCAGACCTGGATTAAATGCTGGAAGACAGCCCACCAGGTGTGTGTTGACCAACACAGCCTACTGATAAGAAACAAGGTCATGCACCAATGGTACCGGACCCCGGCCCAGTTAAAAAAATGGGTCTACTGCAACAGGACAACTTCTGGAGGTGTAACACCCCGGGAGCCTACCTAATACATGTTTTGTGGCAGTGCCAATTATTACAGCCCCTGTGGGCCATGATGCAGCAATTCTGTTCCAAAATCTTAAGTTACAGCCTACTGACAACTCCTGACTTTTGGCTTTTGAGTATTGTTCCCAAGGATGGCTCAGTCCAAAGCTTATATATGCTATGGCTAACTCAGGCCTCAGTGGAAATGGTAATAATAATCTTGAGGCGATGGAGATCACTGGTATCCCACTCACAGTTGGCCCATTTTGCAAAGAATAGCAGCCAATTATACCAAGAAATTTGGTCTCCATATCTGAAAGCCCACGACCTGCATGATAGTATTCATACTGGATTGTGCACCAAAGACTTACTCAAACAACCCTGAAGTTGTAGTCATTAACAGACGGATATAATGTTTAAAGGATAGCTCAAGAATACAACTGCTAGACAGGTCTACTACCCCTCTTACCATGCCCTCCCTCCCCTGCCTCCCCCCTGCACAACCCCTGGCACTTACTGACAAATATCCCACCCCTTCCTTTCCCCTGGAGTACTCTTACCATTCGCCCCTTACCCTACGACAATGGCCTTCCTGCCTGCATACCCCCACCCTCCCTATTCACACGCCAACAGCGCTTATTTATAAGTTTATTTCTAAGTTTGCCATTGCACATTTTGGGGTACTGTTATTAACTATGGCTCGGCCTCTTGTTCTTTTTTCTTAATTTTTGCTATATAATTATGTATAATTCTGTCAACCTTTCTATGTATGTTTACCTATGATTTCTTCAACGTGAAACCTTTGTAAATGAGCAGTTCCTGCTTAGTGGTATTTGTAATCCTAGATTTCAATAAATAAAATTAAAAAATAAATAAACTGTCTGACATAGACTGCTTTCTCTGCCTGTAACAGATTTGTGCCAAGATGTGTACAACCAATGTGTTTTGACCAATGTATACCTATGTAACTGTTTTTCTTAAGACAATAATAAAAAGATTAACTGCAAAAAAAAAATCACTTAGCTGGTGCAGTACCATGCTTATGTATTATAAGCTGACATAGTCCACCTAATAGTGAGCAACATACAATGTATCTCCACCAAACAATTAGTTTATCCACAGTTTTGACTAGTAACCATCAAGGAGGGGGCTGTAGAGAAGAGGAGACTTCTGCAGAAGGAGGAGGGTAGAGTCAATGGGGAGGAGGAGCTCTGGTTCCCATATGCCATGGCAAGGAGCTCACCTGAAATGGATTATCTCATCTGATCCAGTGTGCATACCCTTGATCGCTGTGATGAAATGTAACCCTTTTATAAGAGGCTTATAATCACATCTCCATAGCTTATTCTTCCAAGAAAGGTGGGCATGCATGCCTCCAACACTTGAGCATTATTCATTTGGCCATAACAATTGTTACATTTAACCATTTAAAAAATGGAGGGCTAACCCGGACATTGCTTATCTGTATAGTCCTGCAAAATATTCCTCGGGTCTGATGGCATCACTTTCCCTACTACCTGCAAACACATTCTCAGGATTTTCTATTAGTAACCCCAGAGGGATAGGCAGAGTGCAAATATATATGTTATTTTCCCAGTACCTTCATGCACCTCCACCAGTTGGGCACACTTTCCATTTATAACGCTTCTGTAGAGTACTTTGCCACCTCTGTAGTACCTTGAATAAGGAAAATTTTGTTCAGGTGTCTACAGCATCTCTCTTGGCCATTGTCTATAGAGTTAACCATTCTAATTCATCAATGGAGTACTGGAATTCCACTTCACAGGTTTTCTTCAGCTGGGGAAAAGGGTCTCATTGTATACTCAATAGATTAGCTGAGAGGCCATCAGTTCTAACCCTACTCTTCAGCTGCTTCAAAGGGTCACTCTCTACCCTATTCCCGCCTGTGCCCCATGATCAGTTAACCCATGTGAAAGTTGGAGGTAGTGCTATAAATAGGATTGAAATATCAAAAACCCCACCTGTAGGAGGGGCACTTGGTTTGCTTCTAACTTTACCACAAGGGCTAAACGAATGGCTATCTGGTTCCACCCAGGCTACCCGATCAACCATCGACAAACAGGGCTGGTTTATACTTGCTGAAATATCATTTAATGATGGTAATTCAATTTCTGTTGGAGTGGTATATGGGTCCAGCAAAGAAGGTGACAGAATCTTTCACAAACTGGCAGTGGAAATGGCACAGTACCTTGGTCTATGTATTTCAGAAGGGGATATGAATTGCATGCTGGACACAACACTTGATAGGGTCAACCCACTCCCAAGCCAGAAATCTAAGAATACTAAGAGGTTGGAAGAGCTAATTAAAACTTTCACTTTGGTAGACCTCTGGCACCATAACAATACATTGGCCATGAATATAGTTTCTATTCACATACCCACCATTCCTATGCATGCATTGATCTACTGCTGGCCTCTGCCTGTATGGTTCCCAAGATGACTACAATTATATATCACCCAGCTCTGGAGTCCAGTCATTCCCCCTTGCACACCAATACAGGCTTGGGAGGTGAGTCACACCCATATCAACCATGGCGACTAGACCCAGTGCTCCCAAAAAGACCACAGATATTGCAAGCCCATGTGATCAGCCATCCTAGAGTTCTTGCAGCACAACAAGAGAGGTGGCAGCTCTCCCGCCACCCACTAGGAAGCCCTCACTTATATTATGGGCAATCTATGGCCTATGCTAAATACAAACAAAGAGGTGAGGTACAGTAAATGGAAGCATTAGGGAGGCAGATAATGGAAGTAGAGAAATGCCACACGGCAAATCCTTTTCCCCACCTACATGACTTATTGCAAAAGCTAAAATGGAAATACAATGCTCTGGGTAGCGCAGCTACTGAGAGGGCTATCATTTTAGGCAATGTGGGGCCATATGTTGATGGTGATAGCAGCGGCAAACAACATATGAATTTGCATATTGCTATCATGAATATTAATGGTTTTGATGCTTTAAAGGTGACTGCTCTCCTATCAGCTTCATCTCCTTCTGAAGACTTGTGAGAGTTGAAGCGATAGGGTTTACAGCTGGAGCAGCAGAGACACGCTGGATAACTTTGGATTACTTGTGTATGTAAACAAATATTAGTAATAAATCTTCTTTGCTTTAAACACATAGAATTTTTTGTATCTATGAGAATGCTTCTACTTTCAGATCCAGCACCTTGATAGGGGCAAGGTCACTGACCAAAGGGAGATAGGAGACACCTTCAACTGCTTTTATAAAGCATTATACACATCTGAGACGGCCTCTACTGTAGAAAACTACTAGTCTTTCTTCCAAAAGACCCTAATCACTCTGCTACAGCCCTTGCAGATAGAGGGTCTGGAACTTCCCCACACTAAAAATGAGGTGTCGGCGACCATTAAAGCGCTGAGAGGGGAAAAGGCACCTGGCTCTGTCGGCATCCCCATTGATTTCACAAAACACTTCTTGGCTGAACTTATTGATCCATTGTTTGACATGCTGGGGGAAGGTTTTTCAAGGGGGAGTTCCTTCCTTCACCACGGGCAGCCAATATCACTGTCCTCCCTAAGTCAGGCAAGGACCCTGCCCTCTACGCATCATACAACCTTATGCCTTGCTAACAGCTGACTAAAAAAAATTACTGCTAGGATCTTAGTAGCCCATCTGGAGAGCTTTCTTCCCTATTGTATCCACCAAGACCAGGCAGGTTTTGTAAAAGGAAGGCAAGGAACGCACAACATTAGGCACACTCTCAACATCCTTTATAAACTCTCCAAAAACCCTGAAGGGCACGGTGCTGTGATACTAGCACTTGCAGCAGAAAAAGCATTTGATAGGGCTGAGTGGAGCTATATGATTGAAACATTGTGGAGATTTGGGGTGGGTAGTCAAATGATCCAGTGGATGGCTACCTTTTATGAAGAACCCTCATCCCAAATTCAGATCGATGGCGGATTAACAGACCCTTTCAAGCTCTCCAGGGGCATCAGGCAGGGTTGCCCCCTCTCTCCACTCCTCTATATACTTTCATTAGAACCCCTGGCGGCCACCATCAAATAACATGAGAAAATAGTTGGGGTGAAGATAAGCGATGTGGAGCATTGGGCGGCCTTATTTGCTAATAGTCTTTTATTGTACTTAGCTGACCCACATGAGGGCCTGCCTGCTCTTCACGCTCCCCTATTGGAGTATCTTGATATATAAAATTAATTGGTCTAAAACTGAGATACTCCCATTGGGTAAGCAGCACAGGGAGGAACTAATTCATAACACTATGGGATTACAAAGTCGTCATGAGTGAAAATGTCTGCTAAGCTACCCATGATATACAAACTGAGCTTCCCGTCTTTGTTGGCTAACATCAGAGATGACAGTCACAGTTGGCGGCCCTTGCCCCTATCAGTCACTGGCTGAGTTAATGTTGTCACAATGAACATTCTTCCTAGGTGTCTCTATCTGTTTCAGTCCCTCCCTGTTAAGGTACCCAACCAGTTCTTTAAGAGCATGACTGGGGTAATACATAAGTTTTTGGGACGATTAAAGCAACTAGAATAAAAAGAACCATTCTGCAGCTCCCTCTTCAGGCAGGAGGATGATCCCTCCCAAACTTCAAAAATCACTACTCTGCTGCACAACTGAGTTTCCTCCCCATAGGTCAACACCCAACGAATCCTATGTGGGTGGCAATGGGCAAGGAAGAAATTGGCTGTGATCTCAGGAGAGGTCTATTGGCTATTTCCCTCAGAAACATGGTCCTCCCGTGTACTGCAAACCCTCTCACAAAAGTTACAGCACCAGTCTTGCTAGCCTTATATCAAGCCCTTTGCTGGTCTAGGGGCATATCAGGCCAGACCTCTCTGAAATCGCTCTGAAAGAATTGTCTCAGTATAATGTCCTGCATCAGACCTTATTGCAATTGGAGAATAAAAGGCCTATGTTATATTAATCTATTGCCTGTATATGTAGGAGGTATTATGGAAGATTATTTGGGGTTGCAGAAGGACTGGAACCTTCACTCTTGTGGCATCTTTGCCTACTTTAGGATGACACATATGTTCAGAGAGAAGCCTCAAGGGGAAGAAGGCGACTGTGTAGGCAATCCAGCACCTAACTTTCCTTTGGAAGAGGAACTCTACCTGCCTGAGTCACTTCAGAACCCCCTCTTAGTATACTATAATATAACGTGTGTTAGTGATCCTCCACCAGTAGAGCAAATATGGCAAAAATGGTCAGAGGACCTAAGCACCTCCATCTCAACTAGAACATGGAAGTTGACTGTGTCGTATATGATTAGCTGCTCCAGGAGTAATAAGTTACACAAGATCCAACTAAACTATATGTACCATGCGTACTATTCCCCAGCCAGAGTCCATGTTCCTTGCCCGAAAAATCAGCATTCTGCCTAAATGCCTCACAGAGGAAGGCACATTCATCCAGACCAATTGGGCGGTCAAGTTGCAGTAATGTGGGAAACCGCTCACTACCACCTTATCTCTTGCCATTGATGCCTCTCGACCATTGCCTTGTTGGTTCTCTGATTCCATTAACCTGTATACTCTATCTAATGATGCAATTTGACAAGCGGATGTTCATCCAAATTTGTCACGGTACTGTACTCCTTGTTAATTTTTACACCATGCACTTGTATAGTTTATAATTCTATGACTGTATGTACTGTTTCTTTAGAAATCCTTGTTCATCGTTGTGTAGGTAACTGTTATTTAGGTTTGCGTTTGTCAAGTTGCTTATCTCTTATTTCTCAACCAGTATTTCCTGTACTATACTAACTGTATTCTTTGTAAATATGTTACATTCATATATGTATGTTATCCATTCCTTGTCCTTGCTGTGCCACTCATGTGGCCCAGGTTGTGCCTGAAAATGGTCCTTTGGACCAGTGTACTTACCCAGTAACCAAATAAATAAATAAATCCTTATGTCCCTAACATGTCCAAAAATTGTTCCCTTCTGGCATGCCATACATAGAATTATGGAACAAGTTTTATTAAATAAACTTCCAGTCTCCTCTCAAATACTTGTTGGGGGCAGATCCAGACCATATCTCTTTGGTAAGGGCCTGATTGCTTTTGGTCAACAGCCTTAATTAATGCCAAGAAAACCACTGCCCAGAAGTGGGGTTCCTCTTCCCCACCTTCTATAGCACAGTGAGCTAATAAAACAGGAATGTGCTTAACGTTAGAAAGAATGCAACTCTCTGCTAGTGTCAGGGTAAACACTTTGAAAACATATGGGAGCCTGTGTTGCAGGCAATGGAAACAGGTACTGTATTTTTCCATTAAAAGGGTAAGCTACCAGTTCTAACTAATACTCCATTGGTATTTAAAAGTCTCCAGAACTGTTAAATGGCCCATTGCCTTCCAGGTTAAAGTGTAAGTGTCACTGAAAATGGATATACCCTGCAACTGATGACCTAGACCTTATTATCATATGTGCACATGTACTCTTATCCTGGGATGATGTCCTTGTATTGCTGTATGTGGCTGTTTTGCTTAATAAAATATGTTTAAAATAAAACAAAACACCTGTATGTTCACAAAGGGATATCCTATTCAAAAGACCAGATCTACTATTTTTTCAATAATCTTCACTCCCTTAGCCTCTCATGCATGCCAAATTAGTTCCTGCTAATAATAAAGACAAAGAACCTCCGTGCGCAAACACTGAGGCAAGGGTTACCCCGAAGGGCATTTGGCTGGGAAGCCAAGTTTCAAGAAAATACAATTTGTATTTTCCTGCTAATAATGTTCACTGTGCGCTCACGCACCACAAACAATGTGTTAGGGGATGACTTTTGAGGGGTGGAACACTGTCAGTCCAATGAAGAGTAGTCTGCAAGGGGCTCATCAGTGTCACACCAGTCATCAGCCAGGCTGATCATAACACTGTTCCAGCTTGCTGGATGGAAACTTTGTGTATTGCAAAGGAGACAGTTAACCCAATCATAGGTCAGCTCTTTCCTTTGATCTACACCACCCAGCAAGCACAGCTGATCTGTCATGATCAGCCTGCAGAGGTTGAATTGCACCCTGTAACAAAGAAAACTGCCCATCAATATCTATTGCTGCCCTCGCCATTACTGTTCCCCCACCAGACCCACTCAGCACCCACCACCACCACCACCACCCCACACACAAACATAACAGCAACACTGGCGGTGCCCAATCCCAGTGTTGCCATCAGAAATAAAGAAAACTGTCTCTTATAGTTGTTGTTTTTTATATATACCCTGTAACAAACAAAACTATCCATTGATATATGTTGCTGCCAGCGACATTAGTCTCCCCACCTAACCCTCCCACTCAGCATCCACCCACCCGCCAAGTCCTTACTTACCCACGGTGGTCCAATGTCATAATCCTCTCTAGACCACAGACACATCTTCACTCTTCAATGCCGGATCACAAACTGAGGAAATCAGGTATGCCGTTCTATGTATTTCAATGAGGTTCTGAACTTGGAGGCATAATTTGGTTATTTTTGAATATTTTTGCCCAGAATTTTCAACATGCCTTTTCTGGAACACCACCTCATGAACAATGGCAGTGAAATTGGGCAAATCTGTCCAGAAAGGTGATTTCATGTTTGCTATGCGAAATCACCTTTTGGGCAGGAGCTGAACATTTTCTCCACTCTTGCTCATGAAGTGGGATCATAAGAAGGCTATGTTGAAAATTTGGGTAAAAATATTAAAAAAAACAAAGTTACATTGATATTTATGAATGCAGGCTCATAACTTTGGTAATTTTCAATATGTTGACCCCAAATTTTCAACATAGCCATTTTTTCATAGCACCTCATGAATGTGATAGATGCCATTTTTCAAATTCCGGCCAAAATGTGTTTTCACACTCTGAAAGGTGATTTCATGGTTGCTGCATGAAATCACATTTTGGGAAGGAGTTGAATATTTTATACACAGTTGTTAATGAGGTGGGGAAATAAGAAGGCTATGTTGAAAACTTGGGATAAAAATATTAAAAAACAACAAAGTTATGGGCCTTCATTGAAACTTACGAACCCAGGCTAATAACTTTGGTAATTTTCAATATTGTAACCCCAAATTTTCAACATAGCCATTTCTTCATAGCACTTCATGAATGTGATAGCTATCATTTTTCATATCTTGGCCAAACTGTGTTTTGGCACTTGTGGCATGAAATCACCTTTTGGGCAAGATCTGAAAATGTTCTCCACCCTTGTTCATGAGGTGGGCTCATCTATGCGGGGTGGTATCACATCATAATATCGAGTATTATATAGCAAGTATATTACAGCACAGCAATAATAGCACAGCACATACGACTGGCACAGACTGGCTAACAGTACATAACAGTGAATGGTGACAATAGCACCTTTGGAATTACATTGATCTGGACATGCTGATACTCCCACTATCAATGAGCAGCATGGTGTTAGAATATTAAAGATAAGGTGATCGGGGGGCACAGTCTCCGGGGGGGGTGCAGGATCGGGGCCCCCCCCCCGCGTATCACAGTATGCACAACACTATTGCCACAAGTGATGCTAATGCTGATAGGTGGCCATCTGTGTGGTTGCTGAAGCGCATGGTTCAGCGGGGGAGTGTCAGACACTGCAGGTTGGAACAGCAATGTCTGCAAGTGCGGAGGACATGACAATTCCCAGTGAGTATGCCCTGACTCTGGCCGGTCTTGCTTACCATTGTTAGCTACAAATTTGAATCATAGATTAGCTGTTGCATGCTGCGCTATTATTTGGATTTGCTGAAATTGTGGTCGCTATTGTTGATTAGCTCATTTGACATTCGCTTATATTGATTAGATATTATGACATGGAGCCGTGAGGGTCATAGGAAGGCTATGTTGAAAATTTATGGTAAAAATATGAGAGAACAACAAAGTTATGAGTCTACATTACAGTTTTCCAACACACACTCATAACTGTGGTAATTTTCAATATTTTGACCCAAATTTTTCAACATAGCCATTTTTTCATAGCACCTCATGAATGTGACAGCTGTCATTTCTCATATCCTACCTAAAATATGTTTTAACACTTGCAGCACAAAATGACATTACAGCCATTGTTTTACAAACGGCACCTGTTGTGCTCAGAAGGAGTGGTCATAAAAAGATTATGTTGAAACTTTTGGGTAAAAAGGTAAAAAACAACTGTAAGTTATGAGCAAACGAATTGTTCCAACATTTACTTATAACTTTATTTTTTGCAGATTTTGGTCCGTAATGTTCACATATCCCTTGTGTTACCCCGCCTCATGTGCATGGCAGATGTCATTTTTCAAATCCTCTCTGAAACTTGTTTCCACAGTTGCACAGCAAAATCACTTTTCAGATGGGATTTTAAAAATTCCATCTGTCTTGATCATAACGTCAGGTCATAAAAAGACTGTTGGACATTTGGGGTCAAAATGTGGGAGCCTGCTTAAAAGTAAATATTGCCTCTCAGTTGCCCTGTCCTGGGTAATTACAGTCTAACAATGTTTTAAAGCAGGGCACCACTGAAAATGAGATACTGCATCTCATCTGCTCTGTCCTGGGTAAATATATAGTAAAATGTATACAAGCAAGACCTGGTACAACAGCAATACCAGCAGCGAACATTTGGCATTGACAAATGCTTGTTTTAAGGCAGGGGTTATACCACAAAAAAACTGTGGTGTAGGTTTAGGTTTTCAAGAAAACAAAGCAGCAATCTTTCACCATGTAGTCCAACTATGTGCCAGCGTGGGGCAAGTGAAAATATTCTTTTGGGGTCTAATATAAAAATGTTGCCGCTATCCGGCACCCAAAATATATTTATCCCTAAGAAGCCATTGTGGTTGTTCCGCCCCTTCTATTTTAAACCAAAATTGGGCTAAAGCATGACAAGACTACATACAGTGATATAGGTGAACATTGGGAAAATTAAGGCACCCTCTTGTCATGGGCAGCTATAATTCAGGAAGACTAAAACTGGGGTAATCTCCTAGCCGGTCAGTGTCAAACATGGCTGTCTAGCTCTTAAAACCAAAAGTCCCCAGTATGAACTGGCAGGCTAAATATCACATAACATATTTTAGAGCTTAACATCACTTTGAAAGCTTTTACATGATCCCACTGGGAAAATGGGAGTTTAGTCAACTATCAATTTATAGGTGCTAAAGAAATGCTTAAAAAATGGGTACACCTTGTTCTATGTTTTTAAGACAGTATTCCCTTCCCCCCCAAAGTAAGTTCAAAGTGGCCAGAATCAACATTGTGGGGATTGATTGTATCCCATTTACAGAAATAATTAATGTTTCAGCACATTTTTTTCATCTGCATTATACCTTTTAATTACTTTATAGATCACTTTTTCCTGCTTTGTCAGTTGCCCTTTTGAAATAATTAATGGTGAGCATCCTTAAATATAGCTGCCACAAGGTTTTTGTCAATGTGCTCAGCTGTAGTTGTGGGACTGTAATGAAGTACAGTAGCATGCAGCAACAGACACTGCTCCCTGATCTTATGGGACACTGGAGACACCATGGTTAACTCCAGGCCACACAACTGAAACACTAGCACTGCAAACATAAAATCAATTCTGGCACCATGTAAAATGATTTTGAAACAAAAATGAACACCAGGGGCCAACATCAGCATTGCAAAAGAATGCAAAATAAAGTAGTTTATAAAACAATACTTTAGTATTAACTGGTGCTTTGAATAGATAGTCTCAATATTTCTATTTTCTACTACTTTTGGGATATTTAATGTTTCTACAATTCTTCTGTCGTAAACAGCTGAGCAGCATACTGGAAAACTGCAAACAAACAGGGTTAGGATTAGTGAGAGCTAAATTGGCAGTTTTTTGACTGCAGCTACATTGGAAACCTGCTGTTTACATGCATGACAGTAATTGTGCAATCCAGGAGTGTGCACAAATAAGTGGTGGTGTCATGACTACAAGTCACAAAGCCATATTGTCCTCAAAAGTGGATTCATGCCTGTTAGCACTAGTTAATATAAGAAGTGATGAAACTACAGCTAGAAAAGAAGTGCCAGATGGAACAGATGGGTGACACACATAATGAGCATGGATCCGAACTTTGTACCTTAATTATCTCAGAAGCTCATTTATGGCAATGTGACCGTTGGGAAGGGTTGTGGGTTTAGATGAATGGAACTCTGTATGGTGTACTCCATTTACAACCGCAGATCGGATTGTATCCCCTGGCATGATTCAGTACTTTTTCCCCTATCTTAACAGCTGGCAGTTACTGTTCGAAGGTTGAACTGAAGAAACATTAATTATAAAAAAAGAAGAGTGCTAAAAGCACCCATGAATCTTCCCCAAATGGTTACAAGGTTCTAGCAAGCAAAACCAATGCCCTATAAAAGGTCTGTGTAAGGGCTGCATGCACACAATGATGCACACTACCACATTTTCTTGAGGCAGTGTGGTCTAATGGTTAGAGTTCCAACTTGAGAGTGGAGACACCAGGGACAATCTGCACCAGAAGCAAACCCTGGGCAGGTCACTTAACCTCCCAATGCAACAGGTCACCCAACCACATAACTGTGCAGGACCCTATTGAAAACAAGATGGTGAAACTAAGCAGAAATATCCTCAGTAAATAAGTTGTCAGCATGGTGGTGTGAAGGGCTGTGGTGCTAGTTCCTTATCTCCTACCACATGGTAACCCAGGTTTGAAATTGGACTTGGGTTGCCAGGGATCGTCCAATGCAGGGGAGAATCAAACGTCTGAGGGACTGCTCACCTCTCCCAGTGTGGAGGGTATACTGGCCCAGACTTTGACTGCCACCAGGTGGAGGCCTGGTGGCAGTGCAGCATGGGTGGCAAGAACAGAAGAGTGCAGTTTTACATCGGATGTGTGCATCTCCATGCGCACATCAGATGCCCTACGGCAAGGAATGGGGAGAAAACAAGAGAAAGGACATCAAGTGGCTTCATGAAACCCAGCCTGCTTGCCCTAAGCCTGCATCACTGCCTGGGACACCACCGCAATCTGCACTGGATTCAGTCACTGGGGCTGGGGCGCAGATTCCTCCCTCTGCCCCCCCGTTATGAAGGGCATATTCGTGGGAGTAACAAAACCAATGGTGGGTCCCTGGGGAGGTGAAGGACCAGCTCAGGAAAACAGGGACAGGGCTGGGTAGCTTTCCCATGGATGTAGGAGGATAAAAGTCTGTGTAACTCCCCTACAAATAGGTGTTCTTATGATGTCTTCCCGGGCTGCCTAATGCCCACTGTCAGAATGGTGTCCTGTGTCCAGTAGTTCTAATTGTCTGCATGAGAGTGCTCCAGTAAGCCTCCATACCTGTCTCTTTAAGAGAGCACCTATGCTGTATTAGGAAATTAGTCTGGGCTGGGTCTGAGTGATTTAAGACTTGCGACCCACCAGGTAGTCCATATTTTGGCTCTACAATGCCAGTTCGACAACACTTTCATCAACCGGCATCACAGTGACAGGATTTATGTTGACTGCAAGTTGCGATCAACATAAATCCTGATTGTCTCACGGTACGTGTTTTCATGAGGGCAAACCCCGTACGGGGCTCTGTCCCTACATGCTATAGATTATCAACTCCGAGTCTCAGTTGATTTGGGAAGGGGGTGCAGGACCGGGAGACTGTGCCCCTGTGTCAGGCACACCAACACAACGACCTGTCGGTGAACTGTCGATTTTGTTGACAGGTATCTAGGTCACCATGTTGGTGTCACTAACTGTGGCACTTACCTCATATTTCTGCTCCATTCTCCAGTCACTATTTGTGCAGAGGGAGCTCTGTTAGGGAAAGTGATTATTTACTGTTTATCTGCTGTAATAATAATGATAGAGGAATTTGTCTAACCTGCTTTGAACTGCAGCTTGAACTTTTGGATAAATCCACCATTTTTGTTCGGGACTGTCAGTGTTGGACCAATCGAACCTCAGGGGATCTAAAATGAAGATTGCCCCCAGAGGAGGTCTTGTGGAACTGAAATTCCGTAGGAATTGTAGTTTCAAGTGTTTGGCACCTAAATGGACCTGAAGGCGGAGTCCTTTCTGTGACAGATAGTTTCCTCAGCCAATGGAACCCTTTGGTGTACTGGGAAACCACCAGAACTGCCTGAAGAGAGTGTCAGTCATGAGTTGGAGTTTGGAGAGTAAACAGCTTGAGCCATCGAGTAGCGGCTCCAGTTAGGAGCATGGGAGAATTGTCAGGAAGTCTCTGCTGGCCTGCCTGTCACATCTCCAGTTTGCAGTATTGCCTTGCGTGTGAAATTCAGACTTTCTCCGATTGCTGGTCGAGACCTGCCTCAGGAGAGAGAAAGTGTGTTATTGCTTCCTGTGAATGGACTGAAGACTTGCTCCAGAAGTGATCGGCCTACCTGATGACTGAAGTGAGCCTCAGATCAAATGATTTGCACAAAGAAGCTGCGATTTGCAGATGGACTTTATCCTAATTGTGGCAAAAATAAGCTAAGTGTTACAGATGTGCTGAATGTGTTTTGAGGGTCATGATTTGGTGCCCCATGGTAAGTTCTGTCACGCCAGCTGGAGGCTTTTCCAATGCTTCATCACGGACTTCATCCAAACTGTCTGCTCCGCCTGGGCCCTGCCATCTTGAGTTAGGCCACTGCTCCTGATTCAGAGACATTCTTGGCAAAAGACCAACTCTGGGATTCAGCCCCCTGCTTAATACCACTGAACAGGTAACGACCACCAGGAGGTGAGTCATGTAGGCCCTGCTCCCCCTGACAATCAAGTACAACACCAAGAGGTCTTCATCTCGCCTGTCCTGCATCCTGGTCTGGGTAGTGTTAATATAAAACAGGGTGGCTCCCTGCAACAAAAGTTGTTATCATTTGTGTGTCATCTGATTTACTTGTTTTGGGTTTATTGCAACAGACTGAGCCATCTGGCTCCGGATTACAACTATTTGGGTTGAGTACATGTTCACTGTTTTCTTTCCTAAGGGCCCCAACAACAGCTGCAATGCCAGCCTACCCCAGGTAATGCTTCAGGCTAGCCTGTTTAACATACTGGGTACCCAGGGTTGTGGGACTGTGTCAGAGGGACTTACAGTGCATGCTTAATCAACCTGAATTTAATCAGAATTGCCAATCACTTGCTAGATTTATGCCCCACCCTTGTTCACTTCCCTTGAATAAACCAGATTGCGGGTTTTCATGTTTAACCTGGCTAGTGTGTACCTTCTTGGTGGGGATACATTACTGCTATTGTATTGTTGCATCTCTGGTCTTATTTTCTAGGTGGTCTCCAGGGCAGTTGCAGACAATCCAACCCTGGTGGTAAGTGCAAGGAGTGTGGGATTTCACCCCAGTTTCTACCCTATTCCTTAATACCTCCTTATTTTTTATCATTTAGGTATGAGCTCTTACTTAGCAGAGACTATATGGGATTGTTGTCTCTTCTATCAAATGAATGGGGCTCAATTTCACTTCTGTTTTTTAAGTTAAAAAATGGTCACTTGGGGACTTATGAAGGATACCGCTCGACTAACATGGCCCTTGTTAGTCAAGCGGTGTCCTTCGTAATCTAAGTGGCCGATTTTAACTAAAATGGAAGCAAAATTGAACCCATTCATTTTATTGGCGCACGCCCCCGCGCTCTCCCTGGCCACAGGTCATTATGTCCTTGAGTGCGGGGGCATATCCACGGGACTGGGGCTGTGTGAAGGAACGGCCAGCCTACTGTAAAATCTAAATTGGTAGTGATTTTACAAAAATAGGGCTGCAGGAAACTTGTTCAATCCCAGCTAGAATGCCTATCACCGAGGGAAGCTACCACACTACGTGAGCAGCTCTTCAGATTGGAAAATCCCTTTAAAGAAGGTCAGCCCCACGGGAGTTGCAAGCTAAGGGTTTTGTTGTGTATTATTCCAGAGAACAGGGAGGGCATGAATTATAACTGCCCTTCCAAATCTTGTTCCAACCTTGGATATTTCAAGTGAGATGTGTGCAAAACTTCTTAAATGGTAAGTTCCAGTAGTACAGATGGGAAGGCAGTCTGTGATGAACTGAGGTAGTTTGTTGATGAGGATCTGTAAGTCCAGAGGACCGCATTTTTATGCCATTGGAAACCAAGTGAACTTCAGCCTAATTTAGCATACAGTGAACAGTGGTGGGTGGAGCATGGTGCTCCAGTGATGAACCTAATTGCAAGATGGAATAGGGTGTCAAGCTTGGAGAGTACAGTGGATGGGCCCTGACCATATAGGAAGTTGGCATAGTCCAAGAGGGGAATAAATGTAGTTTGCACTAACCTTAATTTTGCTTCCTGTATCAGTAAATGCTTGATTTGATAAAAGAGACCAAACCTCTGTTTACATTTTTTCGAGAGTTCCTCGATGTGGTTTACAAAGGACAGCTTAGAGTCTAGCCACACATCCAGGTATTTGAAATTCGCCACATGTTCTAAAGACTCACCCAACTGAGTTAGTACCTGAGGGACCGCCCCTGATGTGCTAGGTTTGGGTGCATTGACGGAGGGGGCAAAAAGCATTGCCTTTGTCTTTTTGCCATTTAACAGGAGCTTTAGGTACAAGAGATTTTTCTAAAGATGATTAAATTTGGTTTGGAGATCTCTGTACGCAAGGTCAGGGGAGGGCCTGTTTATATAAAGCACTGTACTGTCAGCAAACAAGTGGATGTTAGCAGACTTGATTCCAGTGTTTAAATTATTTATATAAATGGCAAATAGTAATGGGCCAAGAATGGACTCTTGGGGCATACCTCTTAACAGCATTTTCATAGGGGAAAGTACGCCACCCACCTTGACCTGTTGGTAGCGACCTGAAAGCTAATTTGGGAACCACTTTAGGGCCAAATTGTCTATCCCAATCTTTCTTAGTATGACAAGGAAGAGATCATGGTCCACCATGTCGAATGCTTTGCTCAAATCAAGAAACGAAGCACTCACATAATTATTGGCATCCAGTATTCTGCCAATCACTAATGACTTTAGCAAGTGCAGAAATTGTACTATGACGAGGTTTGAAACCAGACTGGACCAGGTTTAGCAGGTTGAAATTCTCCAAGTACTGCCTAAGTTATGCATTGACTGCCTTTTCCAACATTTTGGACAAGACTGGGAGCAGAGAAATTGGTTGGTAGTTATTTAGGTTGCTTGAGTCACCAGATTTAAATAAGGGAATAACGTGTGCTGTTTTCCAAATAGACGGGAGAGCGCCCAGGGCAAGTGACAAATTAAAAAGGTGGGTGATTGAAGCGGACAGGACATGGTGTCCTAGTTTTAGATTGAAAGGCTCGATAAGGTCAGCACTTGCGCTTTTTCTAGTATCCAATTTCAGAAGCAAGTCCTCAACTTGTTTCACAGTGACGGGGCAGAAAGAGAAGCCTGAATCATGGATGTGCAAGTCTGAATTCAAACTCGCAGGGTCCTGGTCACTCAACTGGTCCCATAGGATGTTGGCTGGTGAGGTATCGAACGCTAGCCCTGCTGTGGCAAAATGTTTGTTGAGATGGTCAAATATCAAATTTTTGTCAGTAGTAGAGGGACCACCAGTGAAGATCCTAGGTGAAAGTGAGCTAGCCAGATGGTGACCTTTAATGTTTTACAAAATTTTGTGGTACAGTTGAAGGATGCCTCGAGTTCAGATTGGAAATGCTTTGCTTTTTCACCCTGATCAGGTGCACCAGCCCCTCTGTACCACAGCTCTTCCTCGAGGAGGTGACAGCAGCTGCAGCTCTCAGCCACCCTAGGACACCCGTCGGCCTACATCCACAAGCAAGTCTCTCTTCAGTGCCCCTGATCAGGTGCACTGGCCCCTCCAGACCACAGCTCTTCCTCAAGGAGGTGGCAACAGCAGCAGCTCTCAGCTGCCCTCGGACACCCGCCAGCCTGCATCCACAAGCAAGTATCTCTTCAGTACCCCTGATCGGGTGCACCAGCCCCTCCAGACTGCAGCTCTTCCTCGAGGAGGTGACTGCAGCAGCAGCTCTCAACCACCCTTGGACACCCGCCGGCCTGCATCCACAAGTAAGTGTCTCTTCAGTGCTCCATATTGGGTGCACTGGCCCCTCTGGACTGCAGCTCTTCCTCGAGGAGGTGGCAGCAGCAGCTCTCAGCCACCCTTGGACACCTGCCAGCCTGCATTCACAAGCAAGGTAACGCTCCTCCTGAACCAGGACTGCCACAGATTTCCAATTATCTGCTTCTCCCAGGACAAGGCTCTCCATTGGCTTGCTTTTTCTGCCCAAGCTTCCAATTGGACTGGTGCTCTTTTCTGTGCTGAGTCTGAAGCTCAGGTACCTCTGCTGCTTTTTTTATGCTCCAGCTGTTCAGATTTGAAATTTGGAGGTCCATGTGAGTTCCTTCCAACTATTTTAGTTTTCTTTTAATGGCTATTATTACTTCTCCTTTACAGTGCTAGACTATTTGATTCTGCATTTGTGCAACTGTGTGTGAGCAAGTGTGTATGAAATTTAATAGTACATGCATTGCCTAGGGATTGTATTGCCTTAAACTGCTTTTTGATTTTGTGATTTCAGCTCTTTCCAGCCTCTGTACCCACTGTTCCTTCCTTTTATTTCTCACTCTCCTTACTCTCTCATCTTCAAAGCCCTCCACAGCCCCTGCTGTTCCCACTGCTTGCCTGTAACGTTCCCTCATTACACCTTCCAGTCGCCCCCCCACTCAGGGTCCCTGCTGTCCCACTGTCTCCATTTCTGTCTGCTCCATGCCCTCCAATTCTTTCTTCAATTACCACACTATTTTCTGTAACTTAATTTTTCTCCTGCCACTTTTCTCCTTTGTCATTCTACTCAACCCCCCACTCAACACTACCTGCTCCATGCCCATGGCTTTCTTTTCTTCTGAAACCTTCCACCCACCCACTGATTTTCCCCAGTAACTTGTACCTTTATTTATCCCCCTCTCTTTGCAGCTTCTTTTCAGTGCCCCTGATCGGGTGCACTGGCCCCTCCGGACCGCAGCTCTTCCTCGAGGAGGTGGCAGCAGCAGCAGCAGCTATCAGCCACCCTCGGACACCCACCAGCCTGCATCCACAAGCAATGTAATGCTCCTCCTGAACCAGGACTGCCACAGCTTTCCAATTGGATGCTTCTCCCAGGACAAGGCTCTCCATTGACTTGATTTTTCTGCCCAAGCTTCTGATTGGACTGGCGCTCTCTCCTGAGCCAAGTCTAAAGCTCAGGCACCCCCGTTGCCTTTTCTCTGCTCCTGCTGTTCAGATTTGAAATTTCGAGCTCCGTGTGAGCTCCTTCCAACTACAAATTTTTCGCCGACCCCAGCAAATCAGCTTCCCCCACTTTTCTGCCCTCCCTCCATTGCTGCCAATTGGCCCTTACATGGTACACTCTACCTTACAGGCACAAGCTTATCGTCTCCCCTGATCCCACTCCTGTTATCCTGACCTAGTTCTCATTCCCTACTTCTGACTTGTCCCACCGCTACTCCTGTGGGTGATGACCTGCCCTGCTGAACTCTGAGTCTTGTTTGTTCACGCACATCATGAAGTCCTCTCTCCATGGCTGCTGCCCTGCAATGTACCCTTCACACATTTGACCTCACAGCCTCTATATTATCCATTAATCAGGCCACCCTCCTCCATTTCACTGAAATCTCAAGCACCCTTGATCCTTTGCCCCCTCTTCCCACAAGGTGGGAACTTACCCCTCTCGGTACTTACACTCTGGCCCTCTTCCCAACTTTCAGCGATGCCTCTTAGGCTGCTTTCTTTACTCCTTCTCTCTTCCCCTGTCACTTATAAGTGTTCCGCTCCCCTATCTCCACCTTGTCTCTCTCCTCCTTCTGGGTGGAAACATAGAACCCAACTCTGGCCCACTGAACCCTGCCACTGCACCCACCTGCAGCTTATGGGCTGCTTCTCCTGGATTAAAAATTGCCCATGTGTATGTATGCAGCCTCCCTGCTAAATTCCCTGATCTCGAAGCATGGTTTGCTCTCTGTCAACCCCATGAACTTTGTCACACCAAAATCTGGTTTAAGTCACATCACTCTGATGCTCTTTTCTTACCTTCTGGCTACTCCATCCTGCACAAGGACAGGCGGGCCAAAAAAAAGGGAGGTGGCGTTGCTATTCTTATCAGGGAACCCCTTTCCACCTCTTCCTCCCTCTGTGCTGACAGTGACTCCCCCAGTGAATGGCTTATTGCTGAAATTACGCTGGGTGAAACTAAAAAACTGTTCCTGGGCAGTTGTTACAACCCTCTGAATGGGGTGTCACTGGCCTCCAAAGCCTACTCTCTGGGTTCGGGTCTCTCTCTCCCCTTCTAGGGAAGCTATCATCCTAGGAGATCTCAACCTCAACTGGTCGGACACCCTTGAAAGTGACTATGCTAACATGCTTGAGCAGCATAACCTGCCACAAATTATCACCCTCCTCACTTGACTTAACCTTCGCACCTCTACTCACTCCCTAACTGACTGGGTGATTGCCAATTGTGTGGACCGTGTTATCCACGCAGGCACTCTGTCTGACTCCCTAAGTGATCACTCCCCTACCTTTGCCATCTGGTCATCTAATGCCCCACACTCCCCTCCCAAATATCTAACCTTCCACAATTTTAACCACCTTGACACCCCCTCCTCCTCGATGACCTTAGGGCTATAAATCAGCATGGCTTACATGCCTTCACTGATGTGTCCCTTGCAGTCACCTACTTAACTGAAATTCTCCTGGCTATCCAGGACCGCCACTTCCCTTCTACCATCCAGAGAGTCCGAGGTGGCTGCAACCATTGGGTCTCCAAAGAACTCCTCACCCTTATGAAGGAGAGGGACAGAAAGTGGCACACCCATAAACAGACCCCTTCACCTTCCCTATGGCATGAATACCGGCAGCTGCGCAACTGCTGCAAGATCTTAACTAGAACACTAAAACAAAAACACTTCACCAACCTACAACACCAGAGTTTTGCCAATCCCAGAAAATTCTTGAATTCCATCAATTCTGTCCTAACTCCTCGCACAGGCAGTACCAACATCCAACTAACCTCCTCACCAGCACCCTGACGGACTCTGCCGAGGTCGCCAGGATGCTCAAAGCAAATTCTCTGACCTGTCTGCACTCCTTAGCAAGCTCCCTCCCAGCAGCACCCCAAGCCAGGGATCACCCATTTCCCCCACCCCTCCTCCCCCCCACACACACCACCAGCAGCACTCCACCCAGTCAGTCCCTCGACCAGGGGCCCTGCTTCCCATCCACGTCCTCCTCCTCCTCCTCCTCTTCCTCCTCCCTCTCAACAGGTGCCCCCCTCCAACCACTCTTCTACTGCAAGACCATCTCCCCCAAGAATACCTGCAAACTCCTTAGGGGCCTACCCAATCATGGTAGTCCAGGATCCGATGGTCTCTCCCCATCTTTCTTAAACTCATCTCCTCTATCATCGCCAGACCTGTCTCTTTTATCTTCAGCCTTGCCCTTATTACCTTCCACATGCCCTTCCCCCAGAAATCTGCCAAGGTGGTTCCTATCTTCAAATCTGGGAACCCCCTCCTATCTGACAACTACCACCCTATATCAATTCTCCCCCACCTTAGTAAGCTCCTCGAATGGGTTGTTCACCAGCAACTATCTGAGTACCTTGTTAACCACAACATCCTGTGTCACCAGCAGCATGGCTTTCATAGGCTTCACAGTACCACTACTGCCCTAGCCCTATTTACCAATAATATCCTCATTAACATGGACCAAGGGCGCGCAACTGGTGCAGTTTTCATGGACCTATCCATGGCCTTCGATCTTCTAAACCACCCTCTCCTCCTCTCCAAGTTACATTCTATTGGCTGCTCCTCAGGAACTACCAAATGGTTCCAGAGATACCCATCTAAACCGATCCCAGTCAGTGTGCATCGGGTCTGCTACTTCTCCCCCTCTGCCTGTCTCCTCCGGGGTCCCCCAAGGTTCCATCCTGGGCCCCCTGCTCTTTACGATATTTGTTAATACCCTCTCCTCTGACTGCCTATTATATGAGTCCCTCCTCTGTGCAGATGAATTAGTCATCTTCCACAGTGCCAAATCCTTCCCACACATTTCCTCTGTCCTCACACAGAACTTCTGTGCTGCCCAGAACTAGTTCTCTTCCAATCTGATGCTGATTAATGCCAAACAAATGAAGGCTATGTTGTTCGGGTCTAAACCTTACCTAGCCTACATCCAGAAAGCAAGATCCTCTCTTCACATCCTCCTGCCCAATGGTCCTCCCTGGAAGTGGTCCCTTCCTTCAAGTACCTGGGAGTCACACTTGATTCCACCTTCTCCGTCACTGAACACATTAATCTTGTAGTCCAGAGGACAAATCAGAAACTTGGTGCTGCTCATCGTGTTAAATCCTATCTGACTACTGAGGCTCGCCTGACCATAGCTCTAGGCAACCTACTCCCCATCTTGGACTACTGCTCTCCTATCTACTCCTGTGCATCCTCTGTGCTCTGGGCTAGATTCTCGGCCATCCACAACAGCATATGCCGCTTGGCCCTGTCTGTCACCTATTCCACACACCATTGCATCCTATAAATCTCTCTAGGCTGGCTCTCCCTACAAGGCTGGTCTGATTTTACCCATGGTTGCCTCACTGACACTATCCTTCGTAGTGGCCCCACTTCTCCCCTTTTTCCCCTTTGCGAGCACTGCACCACGCCGAAGTATCTTCGGTCCTCTGCTGTCCTACCACTGGAGAACATACACTAAATCTGGTGCCAATGCCCTTTCTGTTGTGGCCCCCTCACTATGGAATACGTTTCCCGCACCCCTTAGGTTGACCAATACGCATCATACTTTTAAGCTGAACCTGAAATCCTGGCTCCTTGCCCAGGACACCTGCACTTGCTTCTACTGGTAGCCCCCCCCTTTTTGTTCTTGCCTTTTACCTCTCCCTTTTCCATCAATCACCTCCTCCTCCTCCTCCTCTCCACCTCCTCGGCTTGGTCTCTGGGCTTGTCAGGGCTCATCTCTGGGGGATCAAGGGGCTTGGGGTTTGTGATACACTTGCTTTCCTCATGATGTTCAACTTACTCCTGCTTGCAGTTTGCTGTTCGCATACCCTACCTGTATCCATTTTATGTTTTCACCAACCTCCTTTCTTCTGCTTACCATACCTGCTTTGTCCTCATTATATTCTAATGCTGTTATGTAACTGCTGTGTTATTTTGCACTGTACTATTTCCTGTACCTGCACTGTGTATATTGACTTGATATTGTTGTTTTATTGCTCTGTATTTTTTACCTGTACCTACACTGTGATTCTTGTATGTATTTGTGCCTTCTGGCCCAGGTCATGCCTGTAAACGGTCCTTTGGACTAGTGCACCTACCCAGTAAACAAAGTCATAAATAAATAAAAATAAATAAATTAGTTTGGTGCACTGATTTCTGACAGCTCTAAATGCTGCCTAGTCAGCTGATTGTTTTGTTTTTCTCACCTTCTTCCACAGTGAGTCCCTATGCAATAATGCAGCTTTTAGGCTAGCTGTAAATCAGGGACACAATTTCTTTTTGGTGTGAATTTTAACTGAAGGAGCAAGTTTATTTATAGACCTGAGGACAATATTTTGGAAGGCCTCATAGGCACTGTCCACTGAAGGTGCCAGAAAGAAATCTTGCCAATCTGCAAACTGTAGCTCAGAAAGGAAGCGGTGAGGATCAAAGTTCCTCCAGTACCTTTTGAAGATGTACCTAGAGGAAGAAGAAACCACTTTGGGAATGGACCTCACACAGGCTATTGTACAATGATCAGTAAGATCATTAAAGAAAACACCTGAATGGGTAAAAAGATGTGGTTTATTCACTACAATAAGGTCAAGTAATATGCTATGAGCTGGGTTTTTAGTATTATGGCAGGTAGCTTCTATTATGAGTTGAGAAAGGCCAAAGCCATCACACAAATCTTTTAAGGGTTTAGAAGATGCAGAGAGCCAATCCATGTTGAGGTTGCCCATAAAAATAACCTCAGAGGACATGAAGTCAAAGGTGTTGCTTAAGTGTTTTAGCACCTTGAGCCCTGCAGAGGGAGGTCTGTAGCAACTAATAATGCAAAGGGGAACCGACTCGGAGAGCAGTACCTTTAAGGTAATAGATTCAAATTCCTTGGCAATGTTGTAGAATCTGCTACGGAGGCAGTAAATTTGTCGTGCAGGTAGATGACGACCCCTCCACCTCTTGTTAGTCTGTCTATCCTAATGACATTGTATGAGGGAATGTTGATTTCATAATCCTGTGTGGAGGGTCTCAGCCATGTTTCTGTAACCACCAGGACGTCAGACAAGGTATGGTTAATCCATATCTGGATGGCATCAACTTTTCTTAACAGGCTACATGCATTTACATGCATAAGATGCAACCCCTTTAATTGAGGTAATTCAGAGGAAGTAGAAATAGGGAGGAAGGAGCCAGGGTTTAGTTCAGCGTTGCATGTGCAAATAAGCAGCAGCAGGAGAAGTTTTTTAATAGCATTTAGGAGTAGTCTGAACAGTCATGTTCTGCCCCTTCTAATGCAGTAGGACTCTGCAATTGGAGGTGATGAAATCTGAGAGACAAAAGAACACAAGGAACATAAATCAGTGTTGTCACAGTAGGAGTATAATGATATATAAGTGAAAAGAGGCATAAATTGGTTAGCACAACTCTGTATGTGAGTAGTACTAGTGCTACTTGGTACATAGGGAGGGATAACATTATCCAGGTTGAATGAGGGATGATCAGAGCAGACAAGGGGCAGGTAATGTTCCACCAGGGGAAATAGGATCAGACTGCAGTAAGGGGTTCTGAGTACAGGTCATGGGTATAACTGGGCATGCTAAATAAGCACCCCAAAAAAAGAAGTAGTTGATACATTTTAAAAACCTGGAACATAGTGGAAAGTCATCAGATAGTGTGTTAGCAGACCCTGATGTAGAGATCTATCTCCAAAGAAAACCCCTGTAAGGACGGTACAGGAATGTTGAAAATTAGGTGTTTGTCACTTTTAGGGAGAAAGTGTCACTAGCCAGCCAATAAGAAGGCAGCACTACCTGAAGGGATGACAGAAAGTGTAGTTAAAGAGCGCTGCGTATGCGAGAGGGCGGGTGGCACAAAATTCAAGTCCTGTCTAGCCAGGAGCAATCCCGAGCAGCTTCCAAGATGGAGAGAAGAGAGTAGCCAATCAGGAGCGATGCCGTACCTCAGCAGCCAATAGCATGCTGGGCACAAGTAACTTCAGCCAATCCAAGTCCCGAAGTTCTTTCCCGGGCTCAACTAGTCGACTCACCTGGAAGACTGTTTCAGGCATCGGGTCCATGTGTAGGGGAGCAGCTGGACAGGCTTAGAGCCACAGCTGTGGGGTCGGTCTCCTTAGAGCCCAGCTGGGGCTGCCTGGAAAGAAGAGGAGGAGAGGGTGAGTTAAATTAGGCTCAAACAAAAGGCACAGGGGGCTAGGTTAAATTGGTGGCAGGGAGGTAGAGGAGAATATAAAAGAAGTTAATCGGGAGGTGTGGACAGCAGCTAGCAACTGAATGGGAGGTCATTAGGCTAGTACCAATGGCTCACCACCAAGGTTGCTGATGCAGTAAGGAAAATTAAACAGTAAAATCCCTCCTAAAGCAGTTCCCCACAAATAACAGTCTGCAGAACTCTGAGTAAATTTCAGATAGGTACATCTACTGTATGGGAACATAAAATGCCCCGCTAGTAAACATTTCTTTAAATCCCCCTTCTGAGGCAACTCCCCACAGAGCAAAATTCAAAATATTCAAGAAATTCAAGTCCTGTATAGCTGTTCTGTCGAGCCAGGGGTGATCCCAAGCAGCTTCCAAGCTGGAGAGAAGAGGGTAGCCAATCAGGGGCAAAGCCATACCTCAGCAGCCAATAGCATGCTGGGCACAAGTAGCTTCAGCATGAGCCTGCATTGCCATAAACAGGCCTGACCTGCATCATAATAAAAATCAATCTCGACTCTCTGTTAAAAAGTTCTTAGGAAAATTGTGAAGGTCAACTATAACTATAATATTCATAACTTCATAGCGTGCATAGGCCTAGAGATCCATTCATCACACTGAATTGTCAGGAGAGAAAAAAAGACTAAAAGAAGCATTTTAAGTAATAGAATGTTGTTAAGCCACTACTTCTTAACTAGTAATGATAACTGCTCACTGCACCATACATTCATAAAGATGGTGCTTCCTTCAACCTTTTACAGTTACTTAACCAATTTTAACTCAGAAATTACTATATATCCCACATACTTTTGGTATAGTATGGCATGAGAACATATTAGAAAACTATATAAAACCAAATGCCTGCAGTCAGAAAGGGCAGTACTTATTGCTATGGTCCAAGGAAACAACAGTTCTTCTACGTGCTGGCAAGTGTATGAGGTGGACCATGCAGTCGGCACCATTTTGACCCCAACTCTTGGCAGTATGTGCCATTCAAAATTTCTGACTGAGTTCAATTATGTAGGATAGGTTTTTCAATTTCAAACAGTTCAAGATGCAAGACAGTTAATATAAAGTCTGATGTGGAAGGTAAAATCATTTGGTCCCCTTTCCCTAATGCCCACCATACCAGATGATGTACTCAAGGTCCACTTGTAGCACAATCAAGGCCTGCAGTCCAATTTGACTTCTGCTTCTTGTTTCCCACTTCCAAAGTCTTTGGAAATTTTATCCATAAGCTTGCCGGCTCCTGAGGATCATTGAACAAGTATATTTTCCCTGAGTATACCATTTCTATCATTGCAGAGTATTGGAGCGCTTGTGTTACTCCAAATGATCTTAGTTTAGGTCTCAGGACATTAAAGGATTTATGTCTGCTACTTGTAGAATAGCTTATATCGGAGTAAATAGACACCAGTGTTCCATCCTCCAGTGAGATCGGACCTTTCTTTTTGCTGCTTTAAGAATTTTATCCCTCTGATGCATGCAAAATGATGAAGAAAGTTCTTGGTGTATCTAGATTATCCAGTCTCCTCCATGGGGTTATGCTGAAGGCTCAGTGAGTTGTGGGAGTCCAATCTAAGTTTAAAAGTTATTTTAACCATGAAGCTGCAAAGTCTATAGAGGTATCTCCTTCAGAGGTCTCTGGCAGTCCAAACACCCTTAAGTTCAGTGATCTGGTGTAATTATCTAGTGTCTCCAATGGTACCCCGAGTTCTTGATTTTCCATTGCAAGAGGCCGCTGGTACATTTGCTGCTCACAACACTGTCCCACTGCCTCCTTTGCTTCTCACAGAGCTGGTGATGATTGGGTTTAGCAGTCCAAAATGCAAGACTGGAATTCAGTAATTTCTGATCAAGTGTAGCCACTTTCAGGTCCAAAGCTTTCCGTGCCTTCAAAACATCTCGTAGAGTTATTTCTACTTCACTGGTACCAGACACAGAGCTTTCTTTCCCATTGCTTGAGGATACAGCCTGCTGCCCCTTCCTGCTGCCATCCCCAGCTCTTTTTAGGGTTTCCTATTTTCCCATTGTATCTGTGAGAAACTGCAGGGTATCAGAACTTGCAGCCCCTGTAGCAGTTGACAATAGCCAGTTTTATCAATTCTGGTTGAGAAAAGGGCAGTTTTTTAAAGTTTAAATTCAGTGCTGTAGCTGGCGAAAAAGCATCCACTGCAGATGACTTCACAGAAGGACTGCAGCAGTGGAGGATTCGATAGCCTGCAATATATGTTAGAGTTTAGATAAGCACTGATCTTTTCTTTCACTGTTCAGCTGTCCTCCTGGGGTTAAGTACAGTCACAGAGGACTGTACTTAACCACAGGAGAACAGTAGGACTGACAAACATCTGATCGGAGCTTATAAAAGCACTAGTATGCATTGCAGACTACTGAATCTCTCTCTGCTGAAGTCCTGCTCTGATATCAGCAGCAGGGGATTCTGGGACTTGTAGTTACAGAAAATATCAGCCTGGAAGTAAGCAAAATTAGTCTGGTGCAATCTACTATACTACAGTAAACAGTAATTAAAAATAAATTCTGCACACAGAATGCAAACTGGGACCAGCCCCACACTTGGGTGCAGCACTCTTAATGATGACTGTTCCCCTTTAAGCAGATGCACATCACATATAATGACACAGTATTATACTTACAGTCAATGAGATGGTAATATTGTGCTTCAAGTTGAATGCAGAGCATTATGCTTTCCAGCATGTGCATTTGCTGTTCGAACACAAACCTTGTGTTTGTGTCTTGCAAACATGATCTTTAGGTTTTTGTGGGTGTTACCTTACCAGGTGCTTTTGCACTAGAATTTCTTTGTGAGACTGCCTATTGGCCCAGTGGAAGCATATTTCACTTCTGTGCCTGAGTTATAGGTTTGAGTACAGACCATGGTGCTTAGTGTAAGTGACTGGGCTGGAAATAGTGCTTACCAGTCCATGGAGGGGATGGACCCAGCATCCATTACCACAGTGACGCTGTGGAGAGTCAGTGCTAACTGTGGTATACGAACTCCAAAGACAGGCTGCACCATCATGTGAGTGGAAGGTGGTAGTACAGGGGAAGGAGGAATACCAGGAAAAAAATAAATCTAATGCCATTTGAAAGATGATCAGTGCACACCCAGACCCCATACCATGGATCATGCCAATGAAGATGACAGATAGCAGTGCACTAGTGGTTGATGAGGCTGAGTCAGTACCGTAGGGCCCAAAGAGGGGCAAATGAAATTGGGTAGAGAAGGGACAAAAATCTATATGGAAACAAAAGAATGGCTTTCTTGTATTGCGTCACTCAGTTGTATTAGCAGTGGGGTTTACCTTTGCAGGTATGCTTGTAATATGGAAAAACTGCTTATGTGGTGATGGGAAAGTATATGGTACACTGTCTGGGTCTTGCATATGCTTTTGCTCATAGTACTGGCCTGCTGATAGGTCATGTGTGAGTGCGGTCACGTTTGTGTTGCAAGTGGACTTGTGAGTACTGCTGGTTCTACTGTTGTGGTGGAGATACATTCAATTTTGCACTTGTAGATGTTAAACTATGACTGTTTGAATATACCACACACACAAGCACACACACTCAGTACATTGCAAGCCCAAAGCTAACTTTGCAAATTGATTGCAACACTTCCAATATACTGCCCCATGAACCATATGCTCCCCTTCATTATGTTTGCCAGGATTCCAGGGGGTTATGGCGATGAAGTAGTGAAGTTACTCTCTAGCTGCTGAACTGAAAGGAAAAATAAGAATATCACAGATGTGACTGGAGAAGCCCCTATTGGCAGTTTTACTGCCACTGAATTTTCATTGGGAGTGACAGTCGTATAAGCGTAATCACCAGCAGGAGGCCTCTACGGGGATTAATGCCGCTGGGAGGCGTTGTTGCATGAGGCGAAGCCGAGGGTTCAACCAGTGGGCATTAATCACCCGGTAGAGGCTGAAGGCTACCGGTGATTAATGCCTCTGTCTTCGGACAATGCGCGATGTCTACTAGGACAATCACAGTGCAGAGTCATTAAAAAAAAAGGCGCGGAACAGAGGCAATCTTCATACAGTTTAGTCTTACTACAAGCGGCATTACTGAAGGCTCTCTGACGGCCCATGATAAGCGCCAATGCAATCACGTGGTGCAGGAGCAACACGGCATTGTGAGCGATAATGCCGTGTTGCTGTGCTGGGAAGCAGTTCCTGACTCCAACACGGCATTGATTTCTCATAATGCGTGTTGCTGCTTGGTTCCGGGCCCAACACGGCATTATTTCTCATAATGCCGTGTTGCTCTTCGCGTTCCCAGGCCCAACACGGCATTATGAAATAAATGCCGTGTTGACTCGTGAACGCGCTTCCCAGGACAGCAACACGGCATTATCGGCTCACAATGCCGTGTTGGTCCTGCACTACGTGACTGCGTTGAGCCTATCGCGGGACGCCCTCCTAGACTTCTGAATAATGCCGTGTTGCAAATTGCTACAGTAGCTACAGTTACCCCCAGATGCAGTACTTCTCACTTTGCCTTCTTGTGCAGTAACAGAGTAGAAGCAGTACTATTGTCTGAATACCAGATGTTGCACAGTCAGTAAGTGTACTCTGTCATATTTAATGGAGACTTTTTATTCAAGACTTTTCATGGTATTTTGCATATGCAATATTACTCATGATGCACTGCAACACATGTCTAGAGTTGTTCTCATAGCAACAGGTAATTAGGCTAATGAGAGCATTTCTGTACTTTTTGGGGGGAGAGCATGCAACTGGTCAGAGTGACATTTCCTTTACTTTACTGTTCAACCACGTCAGGGAGATACAATTCCATTTGTAAAAACAGCTCTGTATGATATTTCAAAGTGCTGAATATATTTGTATTGTGATTTGGGGGAGTGGGAAGAAGGGAAGGGGGTAGATGGAGGGAGACTGTAAGGGCAGGCTCAGGTGAGGATTAGAAGGATGTTGGACCCCCTGGCCATTTGCAGAGTCAGAAGCCACGTGACTGCAGCCAGTCAATTGCATGGTTGCAGCCATGAGATTTCAAACTTGGAATCAGCGGCCTTGTGTTATTTATAGCAGATGCCTCTCAGCTGGGGGACATTTCAAGGGAGGTACAATTCCACCTGTAAAAGCAGCTCTGTGTGATATTTCAGTGCTGAATGTGTTTGTACTGTAATTTAGGGAGTGGGAAGAAGGGAAAGGCGTAGAGTGAAGGAGACTGTGAGGGCTGGCTCAGGGGAGGGGTAGACAGTCGCCCGACCTGGCAGCCATTTGCTGAGACAGAAACCACATGACTGCAGCCGGTCAATTGTGCAGCTGCAGCTGGTACTTATTTCCCAGGGGACCAAGCAACCCCTCATGTGAGTGACCCGAAAGCATAAGTGCTATGAAGCAGGAGTGTGGCATCTGAGTAAGTGGTGTCTAGGGACATCTGCAGGGAAGACTGCTGACCAAAGGCCATTCTGCCCGGGTGAGGGCAGGTGATACAGAGGGCAAGCAGGAAATCCAGATAAGGTAAATGAAAAGGAGTGATAGAGGTGGAGATAGCTAGTACATATCTAGGATAGCTAGAGTAAGCCTACAGTGGTGGGAAATACTGAAGTCTGCAGTACTCTTTATCTAGGATAAACCTATGGAGGGGGAAACTGTGGGGTCTACAACTACTCCCTATATAGGGTACACCTACAGAGGCAGGAGGCAGTGAGTTCGGCATCTGCACCCTATCTATTGTGTTTTTTATATTCTATGTGTAACTTAGATTAAGAAAACAGGATTGTCTTGAGAACTGGACTGATAAAGTACAAAATTGCATCTTTCCTTTATAAAAATAATGTTTTAACCTACCTTTTTACCTACCATGTAGGGTAGGCCTACAGCGGCAGGAAACAGTGGGGTGTACAGTTACTCCATGTCAAGCACCGCCCCATTGAGACAGAGTACTGTGAGGCAGAAGCTGCTTCCTATCTGAGGCAGGACTACGAATTTGGGCTGAACCAGAGACTAATTGTCTCTACTGGTAGCTGGAGTAGCGACTGACTGATAGGAAAGGGAAGTGAGTTGCTGCCTATACTCCAGCTTCACAACAAGGGCTAGCTAAGGCAGCATGGTGTGGGGAGGGAACATGTACAGACTGCAGGAAGGTAGGGGCAGGGTGGTTAGCTGTAGGGATTGTGAGGCTGAATGCAAGAAGCTTAGGTAACAAATCGGCTGAGCTACAGGCACTCTTAGCAGTGTGGAGGGTGGATATTGCAGCTGTTACAGAAATGTGGGCAACGGAGCACAGAGACTGGGCTCTGGTAATCCCAGGATGCAAAGTATACAGGAAGGACCGTAAGGAAGGGAGGGGCGGTGGGGTGGCAGTCTATGTGAGGGACGGGATCAAATGCATAGGGACGAGGGAAAGAAAGGAGAACAGAGGCAATCTAGCTCGAGCTCCTGACTCAAGGGTAGGAAACTGAGGTTTGGGGGTATACAGGCAACCGCCCCAGTCTGAGGAGCTTGACAGGAATTAGCAGGACAAATCAGAAAGGTATGTAGAAAGGGAAGGTGGTCATCGTGGAGGTTTCAACTTGCCAGGGGTTGACTGGAGCATTCTGGTCACCTCCAGTGCTAGGGAGCAAGTGCTCCTGGATGCGATCCAGGAGGGTCTCCTGACACAGTTGGTTAGTGTACCCACTAGGCTAAAGAACACTTTAGATCTGGTGTTGTCAAATGGGGAGGCAGTAAGGCAAATAAAGGTAGAGGACCCACTAGCCGACAGTGATCACCAAATGGTGTGGTTTAATATCACGATGTGCAGGGAGCCAGACAAATCAGTTACTCAGGTGGTAAACTTCGTGGGGGCACACTTTGGGAGGATGCAGGAAGTACTGAAAGGGAAACTAGAGGGCATAAGGCAGGAGATGGATGCAGAGCCGAAATCGGATATTATTAAATGGGGGATTACAGAGGCAACAGAAGCCTGCGCCAAGACACAGAGTAAGAGGAGCAGAGCCAGAAAACCATGCTGGTTGAACAGCGAGGTAGTGGAGGTGGTGAGAGGAAGTACCATTACACAACAGCAGACCAAGGGATGAACTGGGTAATTATCGCCTGGTAAGTCTCACCTCCATAGTGTGCAAACTCATGGAGACAATACTAAAGGAAAGACTGGTGTCGCACCTGGAGGACAATGGCCTCCAGGATGTGAGGCAGCATGGGTTCATTTCTGGGAAGTCTAGTCAAACCAAACTGATACAATATTATGACTGGGCGACAGGTGAGCTGGATAAGGGTCATGCGGTGGATGTTCTTTACCTGGACTTCAGCAAGACCTTCGATTCTGTGCCTCATGGGTGGCTTAGGGGGAAGATAACTGATGTAGGGGTAGGGGCAAAAATGATTAACTGGATTACAAGCTGGCTGAGTGGGAGGCTGCAACAGGTGGTGGTGAGAGGGGTGCTCTCAACTCCAAGGCTGGTGACGAGTGGGGTGCCACAGGGCTCTGTGTTGGGGCCAGTATTGTTTGGGCTCTTCATATCAGACATTGCACAGGATGGTGAGCAAGATAAGTCTGTTCGCTGATGACACCAAAATCTGAGCAGTGGTGGATGGGGAGGAGGGATGAAAGCAGCTGCAGGGGGACCTAAGAAAGCTAGAGGAGTGGTCAGAGAGGTGGCAGCTGGGGTTCAATGCAAAGAAGTGTAAAGTTATGCATTTTGGGTGAAGAACCCAGGAGAGAATACTGGCTGGGAGGGTTAAGCTGGGGATCACTGAGGAGTAGAAGGACCTAGGGTAATGATAACTAGGGACAATGAACAACACTGCCCAGTGCAGAAGCGGCTGCAAAGTGAACAAAATGCTGGGGTGCATAGCGAGGGTTTTTCATCCAGGCAAATGGAGGTGATCTTGCCCGTCTACAGGTTGCTGGTAAGGCTGCACTTAGAGTATTGTGTGCAGTTTTGGAGGCCATACCTAAAGCGTGATATCAGGCTACTGGAAGGGGTGCAGAGGAGGGCAACAAAGACGATATGTGGAATGGAGGGGAGAGACACTGACAGCAGGCTGGGAGACCTGAATATGTACACCCTGGAGGATGGAAGGGACGGGGGGACATGATAGAGACATTCAAGTATCTGAGGGGAATCAATAGGGATGGGACAGATGGGGTCTTTAAATTAAGGAAGGGGAGGGTCACCAAGGGGCATGGGCTAAAAATAGAGGGGGGAAGATTTAGGAAGGAAGTAAGGAGACACTACTTCACAGGGAGGATGGTAGCAAAATGTAACGCCCTACCAGAATGAGTATCATGTAAATCTGTGAACAGCTTCAAAGGGCATGGGACAGGAACAGGGGAGAGTGAGGTGGGGAGGTGGGGGTGTCAGTGGGACGACAAAGGGGAGGGGGGTGGGGCAGCTGCAAACTAGATGTGCTATCTGCAAACTCTAGCAGACTTAAATAGACCGGGTGGTCTGTTTCTGCTGGCACATTCATATGTTCATATGTTCCTGGGTACACTGTGGGAGACACGTGGTTGCCCAGTGTGCAGGAGGTTGAACCACTTGATGGCAGAAGTACGGCAGCTTAGGTGGGAGCTGAGAACATTGGTGGGGGGAGTGTAGGTTGGGCCAGGTAGGAGGGAGATGCTGGGGGACTGACCAGGTGAGAGAAGCAGGCAGGAATGGGAGAGTTGAAAAAGGGCAGACCCATATGCCTTGGGCTCCTCTACCCTCAGAGGGTCAGAAAAACAAGGAAGGGGGTGGAGAATGGTGACTGGTATGGGGAGAGCCCAGCTGGAGGTGGCTAGAATGGGAGCACCTATCAGGGTGCCAGTGTGGAACAGATTCCTCCCACTGATTAGGGAAGGAGATGTGGGGACCAAGGCAGGGAGAGGGTCAGTTCTTGGAGGAGGAATGAAGGAGGTTAGATGGGCACAGTGGAGTGGAGACAGTGGCAGAAGTGGTAGGGATGGAAGCGGCAGTAAGGAGGAAGGAATGGTATGGGGAAGCAGGGGGTACAGGAAAGAAAAGTGGAGCTGTGAAAGGTATGGGAGGGATCAGTCAGCTAGGAAGGGGGCAGGAGGGAAGGTTGGGGGTGAGGCTGGGGAGCAGTTAGGAAGAGTGGAACTCAGGAGACTGGTAGTGTGGGAAGGGGTGGGAAAGGGGACGGGGATGGGGACAGAGCAGGAAGAGTCATAGTCCTGGGTGACTCAGTTCTGAATGGAGTACGCTGGGAGGAGAAGGGGGACACACAGAAGCACAAAAGTGGTGTGTATGCCAGAAATGATGGCACAGCATGTGTGCCCAATGATAGGTCAAGTTACATAGGGAAGGGGATACCCTCATGTAATATCAAACCTAGGTATGAATGATCTAGCTGGAAACAAGCTGGAGGTAGTGCAGAAGAGGCTTAGGGCTGTGGGGAGAGATGGTAGGAGGGTGGCTAGATCAGTAACCTTCTGAGAAGTGCTACCAGTACTGGGAGCCAGTACAGCCAGGAAGAGGAGAGGAATTCAACTGCTAGCTGAAGGATGGGTGCAAGGGGGAAGGTTCTGGATGCATAGGGAGCTGTGAGAGGACCCGGAATGACAGAATCCTCTATGCACCAGATAGACAGTATCTTGGCAGAGGGGGCTCCATGGTGCTCAAGGAAAACCTTGGGGGAGTACATGGACAGGAGCCTTAATTTAAACTGAAAGGGGGCCAGAATGGGTCACAGCACCCAGAGTCTCTGGGAGTAGAGTCCATTAGGCATCCCCCAAGCTAATCAGGTAGAGTTGGAAACAGATTACGGTACTGAGCGGAGAGCAAGAATCAGCAAGGAGTGGGGTCGGGGGTGTTCAGGTGGAGGGATAGGAAGAAAGACATAAGGGCATATAGAGGAGAGGACAACAGGGAAGCTGACAGGGAATCAGGGGGAGCGAGGGTTGGGAGGACATTCAGTGGTGGGTAAGGAAGGGAGCAATTAGGCCAAGAGGAAGAGAAGCATGGAGTTGCGGTCATCAATGGTGTCCATAAATGCAAGAAGACTTGGGAACAAAATGGATGACCTGCAAGCGCTAATGGCAGAGAGGAAGGTGGACACTGCTGCAGTCATAAAAACTTGGGCTAAACCAAACCACAGCTGGGATCTCTCTGTCCCTGGGTACAAGTTGCATAGAAGGGATAGAGGTATAGAAAAGGGGGAGGCATTGCGCTATACGTAAGAGAGGGCATAACTAGTACAAAGTCAAAGGCAGAGAAGGGAAAAGCAGAGGTACTGTGGATGCAGTTGCAAACTGCTAGAGGAAAAAGGGGACTTTGGGGGTGGTATACAGTGGTATGATGCAATGTCATGTATGATGTAACCTATATATTTTTCTGGAATAAAATCTTTAAGTTTAAAAAAACAGGAGGAGAAAAGGGATAGGGAGTTGGGGTCCATAGTCACTGCATACAGAAAATTCAGGAGAACTCATAAAGAGAAAGATAAGGAGGATTTCTGAGGAAAAACAAAGGAAGTAGGTAAAGCAGTCTGGCTAGCCAAGACGAGGAAGGAATGGCAACTAGCAAAAGAGATCAAGAAAGGGGAGTATGCCCTTTTCCAATATATCAGGGAGAAAAGGGATAAGAAGGATGATACTGAAAGGCTAAAAAGGGGGAGCATAAAGTAATATGGACAAGGTAGATGTATTAAATGAATATCTGTGCTGTCTTTACAAAGGAAAAGATGGCACAGTACTGCAAGAGAAGAGGAGGAGAGCAAGGCATAGAAGAAAAGATCAGTGAGGACAGAGTAAAGAAAGGACTTATTAACCTCAAGGTTAATAAATCCCTTACGCCCAGATAGTATCCATCCCAGGATGCTGAGGGAACTGCCAGGGGAACTGGCAGGCCCTTTGGCAGATCTGTTCAATAGCTTGCTGGATTCGGGGGTAGTGCCACTGGAATGGAAAATGAAGCATGTGGTGCCACTCCACAACAGCAGGCCAAGAGATGACCCAGTTAGCTACAGATTGGTAGCCTAACCACGATTGTGGGTAAGGTCATGGAGGTGATCCTTAAGCAAAGGCTGGTAGGATTCCTGGAGAAGAACGTTATCCTGCCAAACAAACCTGATCAATTTCTTTGAGTGGGTCACAAGGACAGTTGACAAGGGTCAGTCGGTTGACATCCTATACGTGGACTTCAGCAAGGCCTTTGACTCAGTGCCCCCACAGGAGGCTGATCAGTAAGCTGAAGCATCTTGGAGTAGGGGAGAAACTCAATAGATGAGTGGCAAACTTGCTGAAGGGTGGAACCAAGAAAGCTGTGATGTGGAAGGGCTTTCAGATTCAAGGGAAGTCACCAGCGGTGTTCCACAGGGCTCGGTGCTTGGCCCGGCATTGTTTAATGTGTTTATAAACAACACTGGAGACAGCATAAAGGACAAGATCTGCCTGTTTATTGGTGACATAAAGCTTTGTGGAAGGGTAGATACAGCAGGAGAGATACAGGACCTTAAGGAGGATCTAGCCAGACTAGAGAATTGGTCAGGAATATAGCAGTTCAGGTTCAATGCAAAGAAGTGCAAGGTCATGCACATAGGTGGTAGGAACCCAAGGACAGAGTACAGCCTATGTGGGTCCTAGTATCTAAATCAGAGGAAGAAAAAGACTTGAGGGTGACCCTCACTAATGACTTGAATCATTCCTTGCACTGCAGGAAGCTGACAACCAAACCAGCAAAATGTTGGGCTGCATTGCCAGGAGAATCACTAGCAAGTGGGAGGAAGTCATATTGCTGCTATACAGATCACTGGTGCAGCCACACATAGTGTATAGTGAACAGTACTGGTGACCCTACTTGAAAAAGGACATCAACTTGCTAGAAGTAGTCCAGAGACAGCAAAGAAAATGGTTCAGGGTCAGCAGAGCAAGACATATTAAGAGAGGCTAGAAACTGGAGTGGTTTAGGGAGTGGCAGCTGGATTTCAATGTCAAGAAGTGCAAAGTCATGCACCTAGGGTGGGGAAACCCAAGGGCTGTGTAGAAGATGGGGAGAGGTACCTACAGTTACCAAGCAAGAGAGAGACCTTAGGATGATCATATCTGATGATTTCAAAGTGGCAGGGTAGTGTGACAGGGCAGTAGGAAAGGTGAGCCACATGCTAGGGTGCATAGGGAGAGGGATCTCCAGCAGAAGGGAGGTGGTGTTACTGTTGTATTGCTTACTTGTGAGACCTCACCTGGAGCACTGTGTCCAGTTCTGGAGGCCACACCTCCACAAGGACATCGACAGGATAGAATGGTTTGAGAGTTGAACATGAAACCTTATGAGAAGAGGCTGTGGGAGCTCAACATGTGCTCCCTGGAGGAAAGGAGAGCAAGACAGGACATGACTGAGACCTATAAGCACCTCACAAAGGTGAACGAAGTGCAGGAGAGGAGTATCTTTCACAGGAGGAGGAGCACCACAACAAGAGGGTATGCTATTAAGTTTGGGGGGGAGTTAAGAGAGATGTGAGGAAATACTTCTTCACAGAAAGGGTTGTGGATGTCTGGAAGAGCCTGCCAGAAGAGGTGGCTGGGCGAAGACAGTGGAGAGCTTCAAACATGTGTAGCATAGGCACATGGGTATAATAAATAGAGGTTGGGGTGGAGGGAGGGACATCAATGACCAAACAGAGTCCAGGGTGTACTGTTAGGCAGGGAAAATAGGGCAGACTAAATGGGCCTACCTGTCCTTTTCTGCTGACACATTCTATGTTTCTATGTTCCAGGCTGGAGGACCACAACATGTACTTACTAGAGGCGAGGAGGAAAAGTGGGACATGATTGAGCCCTTCAAGAACCTGAAAGGCATCAATAAGGTGAATACAGAGAGCCTCTTCAGTTTTAGTGGATGCAGAACCTTGAGTGAGTACAGCCTTAAGCTGGTGAGAGAAGGTTCAAGAGGGACTTCAGAAGGCATTTCTTCAAGGAGAGAGTGGTTTCAGGATGTCACAAACTCCCGGAAGAAGTGGTCTCCCTGGAAATGGTAGATGGATTTAAAAGAGGGTGGCATAGGCTGACAGGGAAGATCAGGGTCAGGGGAGAGTAGGCAAGAAGGGGGAGGGTTGGTTCGGAAGGGGGTGATTCCTCAGTAGCCACTGAGGGCTCCATAACACGAGCAGACTCGATAGACCACTAAGCCTTCTTTTGCTAGCAATATTTGAATGTTTGTATGTTCATATCAGCTATAGGACTAACTTTACAATTAAATGATGCAAGCTTTAGACCAGTGTTTCTCAAACTGTGAGGTCAGCCTCCCTGGGCAGGTACAGTAAAGCCTGAAAATGTAAAAGTTACTTAAAGGGGAACAGTCATTAACAAGGACCACCACATTCAAATGTTGGGTTTGTCCAAATGTGCACTTTGTGTGCAAAAACATTTTTGTTTACTTATTTACTGTAGTAGACTAAATCAGATTAATTGTGCATAGTTGTAAGTCGACATCTTCTATTACTACAAATCCCAGAATCCCCTGAAGATGACATCAGTGCAGTAGGCAGTAGTGAGAAGATTCAATAGCCTGAAATGCGTGTGAATGTTTCTATAAGCTCTGATCTTTTGTTCGCTGGTCCTGCTGTCCTCCATGGACTATATACAGTCACAGATAACTATACTTCGCCCCTGGAGAAAAGTAGTCCCAGAAAACATCTGATCAGAGATTATAAAATCTCTAACATGCACTGCAGGCTATTGAATCTCTCACTGCTGCCTACAACTAAGCAAAATTAGTCTTGATATAATCTACTTTGTACCATGGCTGTAAAAAATGGTTAGCTCTAATTTGTTAAAACAGATCAGCTAGGTGGGGCGCTGATGAGCAGCAAGGAGTGACGACGTAGTTCCCTGTAGCTCCCAACTCCAAGATTTAAAATTGAATTAAAATCTATGGCATCCAACTGGAAAACCCTCAGTTCTCCTTACCAAATATTGTGGAATATAGCAAAGATGAATATTTAATACAAAACACTGTCAAAACTCAGTGTTCTTCCTCAAAACATGTGAAGAAGCAGAATACCATGCCGCAGGCCTAGCAGCTAGGCCCAATCTCTCTGTCCGCAGTCAAGATCGCTGTCCTGGGAAGAGAAGTCACAAAGCAAGTGCTAGCAGCTTGACACCTCATTTGGACAAAATGGAGCAAAGGCTCGATGGTTGTTTGCAAGAAATAGCAGATCAGCTGGCAACCCAAACGACCAGAATCACAGAGGCAGAGGAGATACTCTCCCAACTGGAAGACACAGTTAACCTGTTTTCCGGGCGCTTGGCTGCTACAGAAAAAGCCTTTGAAGACAGGAACAGTTTGACTATCAAGAAAATGATCATTGATGCCTCAATCTCCAGCTGCGTGGCTTACCTGAGGGAAACGAGGATCTGAACATTTTGGCCATCTGTGTGGAGCAGCTCCCTACCTTGCTGGGTTTGCAGCTGAAGGGCAGCCGCCACAAGCTAGAGCGTGCACATTGGGAGGTAATGCCTAAGCCACAAGAGGGGCAGCCACCATGGCAAATAATTATCCATTATCACAACTACCAGGACAGACAGGCCATTTTGAACGCATACCACAAGATGAGAGAGATCCCCTTTGATGGGGTACACCTGTATATCTCTCAGGACTACTTGAATAGATTGCTCAAAAAGAGATGCACCTTTACCAAGTGGTTGTACAGCTCCAAGAA
Organism: Neoceratodus forsteri; assembly: GCA_016271365.2. Taxonomy (NCBI): domain Eukaryota; kingdom Metazoa; phylum Chordata; order Ceratodontiformes; family Ceratodontidae; genus Neoceratodus; species Neoceratodus forsteri. The sequence goes on from CM028133.1 coordinate 724,414,917, forward strand.
TTAAAGGTGGAAAATTTAGTTCTATACCCTGCCATTCTAAAGATAAAGCATGAGGGAGCAACGTACAGCTTCTGGGAAGTTGAAAAAGCAACAGAGTTCATTAAAGAACTAAAGTGCAAAATTGACTGAGGCAGCTTTCACCCTTCACCTCATCTTCTGAAGCCTTGTGGCCCATTGCAGGGCTTGAAGAATTTCCTCATTGCTGGACTATGATGTGGACCTAGTGGGTGGCCACCTGCTGGCGGACTGGGCTTGGGACTCCCCAGCTCCCTTTAATTGGGGGCTGGCACTCGACAGGCCAGGTTTATTGTCACACCAGTGAATGCTGGACGTACTATTTTATTTTTTTTCCATCAAGCTTTTTATCCCCGGGAGCCCTTGGCAGGTGGCTATGCTCTCTCCTGATGGAGAGACTCAGTCTCTGGCTTCATGCTGCCCCATATCGCCAGCTCAGGTAGTCCCCTGCGGATTGCCCCCCCATGACGGGGCCAGAAGAGAGGGGGCCGGCACCCCCCCGAGACCCAATCCAGATTCCTGAACTGACCCGCACAGCCACAGAAGCCATCATGAACCCTGCCAGGCTCCGATTTTCTTGTTTTTCTCCCATCCTTCCCCACCGCCATACCAACGTGGTGGTGTCAGCACGTGCCTCCCTACTCATATTGCCTTCCAGCCTTCGCCAGAGAGTAGTCAATGAGTGGGACAACAAGTTCCTTCCCCCCAAGAGAGGAGAGCAGTCCTCCGGATGCTCAATCCTACCTTCCCCCTGCCGACCCCTGGCAGCCCGAGCTCATTCCAGAACCCAGGTCGCCAGTGTGGCATGAGGTGTGACATCCAACGCCTCAACCCTCCGCGCCACCGGGCTGGCTGAACATACTATTTTATATTGCATTGTAACAGATATCACCATTACCTTCTGCTGAGAATCAGTGGGCAGCATAGATCCTTAAAGATGTGGCCTGAACATTTCCTGCTCCTATGCCAAATAGCTTGGTGGATATCAGTTCCGAGGTAAGTTGGTGGGGGGAGCGGTGGGCCCGGGTATTGTGTGTGGTGTTATGTGTTCGCACTGCCTCGCCCCTCGGCCCCCAGCCTGGGTCTTGTGGTGTGCTCTGTTCCGGGATCTCCTTTCATTTGTTGAGAGTGCCTGATGGCATGTGGCATCTACACCCCAACAAACTTGTTAAAACTAGAGTACCTTTGTAGCTGTTAATTATAGCCTATAAGGGAGAAGACTGGTTGGCAGTGGAGAGGGGGGAGGGCAGTGAATAAAGTATGCCAGAAGTGTTGACCTGTTGGGTGGGGTGGGGGCGAGTGTGGTCCAGGAATTGACTAGGGAAGGGAGATGGGTCAGATGCCATGTGCCCAACTGAGAATACAGTGTACTGCAGGGTAGTATCTTGCTGCTGCCACTCCTCATCCAAGGGAGACCAACTGAGAAGTTGGGCCAGTGACGGCCTCAATGAGGACCTAATGACCTCGAACATGAGGGGAATACAAGTTCCATACCCAGGGATCCCACCAGACTGAATGGGCGAATAGCTAATTGGTCAGCTGCCACCACATATCATCTTCGAGTGGTGCTGTTTAATGCCAGATCAATGAGAAATAAAACCGCCAATATAGCAGATTTCATATCTGATTCATCAATCAATCTGGCATGCTTCATGGAGACCTGGCTTGGTGATGATGCTGGTCCCATTTTGGAGGTAGGTGTCCCAGCTGGAGTCTCCGTGGTGCGCTGCCTAAGGAAGTAGCACGGGGGGGGGGGCATCTGCTTTACATCTGAATTGAACCTGGTGGTGCACCCAGTGGGGCTACTTCATCGTTTGAATGATTGGCTGTATGTGGAGGTTCAGGTGCAGATTAAAAGATCCTCCTTGTTAACTGGCCTGCAGGATGCAAGGGGGATTTTCTACAGGAAATAGTGGACTGTGTTGCCGACAGGGTGTAGGAGTCACCAATATGGATTATTCTAGGCAACTTCAGTGCCTGGGTTGATGATGAATTCTGGGATTATGGACAAGATTTCCTCCAGAAAATGAAATCCCTGGGCCTTGCACAAGCAGTTGCTGCTGTGACTCACCAACATGGGCATGCCTTGGACTTAGTGTTCTCCCTGGGGCTTAAGGTAGAAAACCTCAGAATTGATCTTATTAGTTGGTTGGTTCATTGCATCATTGCATCATTGCACCATCAGGCTCAATTTCAGGGCTCCCCTCTGTAGTCCACCCCAGTGAAGATGGTAAGGTATCACCATTTATGAGGGCTTAGGCCAGATGGACTATGGCAGTGCTGGACACCTCAGGTGTGTTGGTGGCATGGGTAGTATCATAAGTTCGATGGAGGAAGTGGTAACTTATAATGGAGCCATCAGTGCAGTGTTCGACCTTGTAGCACCAGTTCATGTACGCCCATTGGTTCACACCTTGACTTGTCCTGGTTTGATGGCAAGCTGAGAGAGATGAAAGCAAGAGGGCAGAGGTTGGAGCATTGTTGGAGGAGATCGGGGGCCCAGGAGGACAAATGACTTCGAATATTCACTATGGTGAATGTCAAAGAGCAATCTCATTTAAGAAAGCAGAGTTCTTGTCAAGGGAAACTGTGACCAGAAGGAACTGACCAGCTCAGATTTTTCGGACGGTGGACAGGCTTCTTCATCCAGCCTGTCTGGAATCTGTGAAGGCTACTTCATTCATTAAGTGTGAGGAGTTTGCTCAGTTATTTCCAGGCTGTGTGTCTTCTATTCAGGCTGGGATATCACCAAGTGGGCCATTACAGCCCAACAGTATCAAGCCAGTGAGACACATTGGCAGTAAGTGGTCTTGAGGAAAGTTTATGCCGATGACAATGGATAAGGTTGGGGAGGTGATCTTGGAGCTGTGACCAACCATATTATGAACTGGATCCAGGTCCAACCCAGCTGTAGTGAGCTGTATCAGGCAGTTGGACATGGTGTTCATTGAGATTATCCAGTGTTCCTTGTCACAGGGAATTTTCACACTGAAAGCCCTTCTTAAAAAAATATCGCTGAACCCAACCATCTTGATGAATTACCAACCTGGCTCTGACCTGCCTTTGTTAGGCAAGATTATTGAGAAAGTGATTGTAATGTAACTTGAGGTACATCTCATAACCTTTGACATCTATGAGCCTTTCCAGTCTGGTTTTATGTAAAAGCACAGCACAGAGACTGCGTTGTTCAGGGTGCATTATGACCTGTTCAGGAGGGATAGGGGAGAGCAGTCAATTCTCATCCTCCTCACTCTCTCCTTGGCATTTAGTTTAGTTAGTTTTTGTTGACTAGGAAAAGAGGACTATGCAATTCTGCCTATTTGCAGCCTCGTCACAGGGGAGAGGGGGAAGATACAGATGCAAACTCATATATAGAACCCGATTAAGCTGTTAATGGTATTTATTTTTTTTACTGAATGGGGGAAAATTTGTCCAGGACACTGGTGAAATTCCCCGACTCTTTTTGGATGTCATTTGACACAGTGGATCATGGGCTTTTATTGAACTGAATCCTACTGGAATCCAGTGTGGTATACATTCTGTAAAGAGAAACAACAAGGAGAAGTCTGCTCCAGACAAAGCCTGATTACATCCAAATCACCTCTGAAGATAACGACTCACTCACCAAACAATGTAGTCAGCTTTTGCTGCATTTTATTATGCCCCAAATGATGACAGTACTGTTAAAAGTTGCCTTGCAAGTCCTTTGGCTAGGCAACCTTTAACAGTAATGTCACCCTCTGGGATGTAATAAAATGTGATAAAAGCTGACTACATTGTTTGGTGAGTGAGTCATTAGCTCCAGAGGTAATTTTTCCTTTTATTGAACTGACTCGGGGAGTATGTAGCACTTACTGGCAAAGTCATCTGCTGGTTTAAGTCCTACCTCACAGGCAGAACACTGAGGGGAGTTATGGGAAGTTTTTCCTTGCTCCCAAAGGACATGCTTTGTGGTACACCCAGGGGTCGGTCCTCTCGGCCATGTTGTTTGTGGTGTGCATACTGCCCCTGGGTAGGATCATTAGATACTATGGAGTTGGGTTTCATTGCTATGCAAATGATACTCAGCTCTACCTCTATTTTGCACCAGACACGTGGTGTGGTGAACATGCTAAATCAGTGCTTGGCTGAAATCCAGGACTGGATGTCATCGAGCTGGCTGAGACTCTACTCGGATAAAACTGAAGTACTGGTGATTGAGCCGGATCGGATGAGGGGAGTCGCAGCTGCTGAGAGAGAGAGAGAGAGAGAGAGAGAGGGTGGCTTCAGCTCAGCATCTCTAGGCTTTTGGCTACTATAAAAGTGAGGAATCTGGGTGCCATTCCAGATGAGGGGCTGACATTTGAGGCCCATGTGTCAGCAATAGTCCAGAATGGCTTTAACCATCTTAGGAACATCAGGCAGATTTGATCTCTTATCCCATGGAGGACTTGACTTCAGTGGTGCATGCTTTTTTGACCTTGCAGCTGGATTACTGTAACACTGTTTACCTCAGCGTATGCCCCCCCTCACGGCTGGGGTTTTTTCTTGCCTTTATGGACACCCCTCCACCCCACCCCCAGTGTTTAGGGAGTTTGTACACTCAGGGGGCATATTTTCTGCTTACTACCACTTGGGGGCAGCAGTTAGAGCTTCTATATATAGGGGAGAGGTAGAATGAGACAAGGGAGAGACAGGCAGGTATTGCATCAGGGCAGTTTGGAGGGGGTTTCCCCCTTCCCCTTAGGCAGGTCAGCAGTTTCGGGGGTGGTGTGACAGGTTCCTGGATTTTGGGATCTCCAAGGGAGGTAATCAGAAAGCCAGTTGTGGTCATTTGAGTCCTGGGTCTTTGGGACGGGTGGTGAGAGCATCCGTGGAGTGCATGTGTACATCAGAGGGCAGGTAGGGGAGGACCCCAGGGGTGTTGGGCCCAGCCTGTGGTTTGGCGTTTTGGACCTTCAAGGGCTGTGGAGGTTGTGGCAGGGCCTCTACAGGGGATCTGGGGTTGGTGGCAGCTTTCCCCAGTTCCTTTTCCAGTGGCACTTCGACACAGTACGGAAGATGGGAGTGGGTGGCAGCCTGAATTCAATGGGGCCTGAGATGGGCAGGTCCTGGGGCCTACAATAGGGCAGTCCTTTAGGCCATTATTGGCCATGGCTCAGCTCGGGCAACAGAAACAGTAAGGATGGAGCCACTGTAACTGTTTGGAAGGTTTGGCTCTAGGGAGAGCGGCGGGAGCAAGTTTTGAGAGAGAGCACCGGGGACCAGGCTGGTCTAGGACTTAAGTGGGAAATGTGTCCAGAGGGCAGTCGCGAAGTTATAGGCTGATAAACTCCCACCCCCACCCCCCTCTGAGTATGAACTAGCTCGGTGGTGGCAGAGGAGCACATCGCTCCCCTGATGAGGGTGAGGAAGTAAGGAAAAGTGTTTGGGGAAAAAGTCCAGTTGAGGAAGGCAGTAACAGGAAAAGCTTTGGGGGAAGAAGCACAAGTTTAAAGGAGGCAGTAACAGATTAAAATGCTTACCAGTGCCAGTGGTTAGTTGGAGCTTCACGCTTCTGGAATGTTTTGAAATGCAATCTCTGGTCCTGAGTAAAGTATTTGCTGCTGGTCCTGTTGTACAGAAGATCCATGCCTAAGGATGTTCATTTCTCTCTAAGCGATAAGTCTGTGTTAAAAAGTTATCCCTGTCACAAACACACTCAGCAGGTCAGGCCCTCTGCTCCCACAGTGCCACCTCCGAGCACAATAGTGTGAACAGGTAACAGACAGGGTAACCCTCCTGTCTGCTTTTGGGTCCGAATCACCTTTAGTCCCAAGTTCTTGGGTGGATTCAAACTATGAACATTGTGCTAGCATACCCAATGTACAGGCTCAGATACATACCCTCTTCAGGGATTGCGGTACGATCTTTCACCAGAAGCACCAAGCCATGCTTCCAAAATTAACCCTTTTAACTCTATAAGAGACCTTAGGTATATTCTTACCTTTTTACTCAAGCTCAGTAACACCATCAAGCTGTTGAACAATTGTCAGACTTAACCATCTATACATCACATGCAAAAAGAACTGACAGACACCCAGGCAGTCATTCCAAGAAAAGGTACTTTACTAAAAGATGATAAAAATATGAAAAAATGTAAACACAGAACAATATATTAAAGAACTCACAATCACATTAAAGAACAAGGGAAGATTGCAAAACAAAACTCCTAAGACAATACATTTAGACCTTTGCTGTCTAAGGTATTACCTCTAGAAGTGCTTAAGTAGATCAGAGAGCCTGTGCCTCTCTAGAGTCCTAAAATAATTGGACAGTCCAGACACAAGTATCAGTTTAAATTCTATGTCTCCACACCCCTTCTAAGAGTCATCTAGCTCCTCCTTTTAGAATATAAAAATCACAAACATGATGTCCTATCAGGAGGTATATTAAATAATGTGACATCAGCAAAAACTCATTTTCCAATTTATGAGTCTTTGATCAGCCAGTTCCTTTGAGGTTTACAACCCTGCAGTCCATCACCTAGGTGCGATATTAGCCAGTATGAATCAGCTAAATGACGTCCTGTCCTGTAATAAAATGTATATTTAGTTTCCAACTTAAAAGTATGAGGTCATAAAAAGGCCATAAAATGCAATTTCTCAAGGAAGTTAATTACATTACAGAGATCTCCTGGTCAGTTTACATATCCTGTAGCTTCACTGAATCGGGGGGGGGGCACCCATGCAAGCACAGGCTCACATACTATATTTGTATAGTACAAATGTCATACAATAATCATAACCAGCTGGCCAAACGTCACAAGCCCCATGGAGCTATAATATTTTAAAGCTTGAAGTAACTGGAACCCTGAGCTCTGAGAATCATTAAGGAGCTCAGGAGAATAAAGTGATTTCTCTGGGGAGATATTCGAGTCCAGATTGATTATTGCCAGAAAGTGATTTTAATGAATTTTAAGTCCTTTAGCTTTTAGGGGTTCTTTGCAGTTTCCTGGGGTTTGAAGTTTTTACAGTTCCTTGTGTCCTCCTGCTCTGGGTCTGGTGTGTCTGGAGAAGCCTGAGGAAGAATCAACTTGTTTGCTGTCCATATTTGCCTGCTGGGGAGATGTGAATACCTTTTTGGGGCTCGGTGTCTTTGGGTTTGAAGACATCCTCAGGTAAGACACCTATGTTTTAATGTTGCTTTTAAACTGAGAAGAACTTGGAGAGATTCTGAGTTTGGGCTACCCATTCCCCAGTACACCTGTCCCCTAGACATTGGGAAGAGGGGGGGTGACAGATTGTGAGGTCTCGTCCGGGATGTCTTTCTCAGTCCTAGTAGGTTTTGGCCCCCTTTCCAGAGCCTGGAGGAACTGGTGGAACCAGCCACTTTAGGCCTAGGATGGTGTGACACAATTTTGGTGGGGTGGTGGTGCAGGGTAGGCCTACTAGGAATGGCTAGGCCTCCATTCTGCCTCCAGCCCTGGCACTCACGCACGTGACTGGTAGGTCATGTGCTCATCTCAGCCTTCCTGGTTGGCTGTTGTGAGGTGTAGAAAGAAAAGGACTGTGAGCTGGGTGCCATTTTGTGAAGACTGTAGAGTGTTGCAGCTGGTTTTGAAGATGCCTTAGCAGTGTTTCGGAGAAGGAGAGGCCTGCTTCTTAAACAATTTGTGTCCCCCCCTTTACCAGAGTAAAAGAAAAAAGGGGTGGAAGGCAATTTGATGATCAAAAACTACGAGATGGCTGGTAGAGAGTATCAGTCAGCTGAAGAGTTTACTCCCCTAGAGGAACCTCAGGCTACGGTTCCCACCTCCCTCCTAACATGGCTTTGGAATTCAGGAGGGAGGAGTCAGTCTGATAAGAGATGCATCAAATGTGGATTTAGGGGAGAAGATGTTGTCAGACTGCCTGTGTGTTCAATTTTGCTCCAGCTCTGCTCCTGGAGGTATTTTTAACCATGCCCCCCCCCCCATCTTTCACTTTGGTACCCTTCCAGCGTTTCAGGGGGAACGTCATCCATATTGTCTCAAGGGAGTGTAGAGGTCAAGGGCCTTGAGAAGCTCATGCTGCAGGACAAGGGAGACATGGGAGTAAAGCCAAGAGAACTGTCCCCTGACATTGTAGTGGAGTCAGTAGAGGAAGAAGTAAGAGAGGGGGGTGGCGAGAACATCATTATCTGCCCTGCTCCTCATCACCAGCTGCCCACTATCCCCATGGTAGAGGGAGGGGCAGGGGTCTGCGCCCATCATTGGGTGATCCCCAGGGCCCAGGGAGTCCCCAGCAGCATCCCTGTCTGGCAGCAATCCACCAGCCCCTTTGGCCAAGGCAGAGGCATCTCCTGCAGTAAAAGCTTGTCCTGTGATTACGTTGGGAGTGGATCAGAGTAGCTGGAGTGTCCATTGAGCAAGAAGAGATCCCAGAGGAGACAGAGTTTGATGAGAAACTGCTCTTCAAAAGATTTAAATTTGCTGATTATGAAATTCAGCAGGCTATTCCCTGGCCTTTCTACTGCCCTGTTATCACCCTGGCAATAAATCCCCACATATGGGCCAGCCCGGTGGCACTGAGGGTTGAGGTGTTGGCCACACCTCATGCCATTCTGGCGACACAGGTTTGGGAATGAGCCTGGGCCACCAGGGGTCATCAAGAAGGAGAGAGGATTGAGTGTCCGTAGGACTGCTCTCCTCTCTCGGGGGGAGGAGGACTAGTCATCCCTCTCACTGACTGCCCTCTGGCGGTGGCTGGAGGTCAGTATGGGTCAGGAGGATCGACAGCCAATGTTCTTATGTCGGTGGGGGGGGGAGCCAGGTGAAAAGGGAAAAACGAGCCTGTCGGCTCAATGATGGTCTGCCACTCCCGGCAGCAGTCCCCCGGATTCTGGATTGGGTCTCCGGGAGGAGGGAGAAACTGGCAACCTCTTCCTGGCCCCACCGCAGGGGGAAATCCATGGGGGAACACAGGGGGGCCACCTAGAATGGGAGCAGCGGAACCGAAGAGAAAGTCCCTCTGATTGGAGGGCCATAGCCACCTGCCAGGGCTCCAGTGGTGGGAAAAAGTACATACGAAAAAAAAAAACACATATGCCAGCGCATTCTAAAGTTCTGAGGGTCCAGATGGATGGACGTATATGAAGTGACTCTCTCAACGTGGCCTACCGAAATGGAATATGGTTGGAGCCTGGACTGGCTAGGAGGATCAGTGTAAGGGAGCTACTCGAATGGTTCCAGGCAAAAATGTGGGTTAGGAGAAGAATCCACATAGAGTACCCTTCCGTGGACTATTCATACTTATCAGAGAAGATGTGGCACATAATGGGGAGGCTTTAAGCCTGAGGTTCAATGGGCAGAGCAACAACGTCACTCCCCCATCAGGCCTTAAAAGGCCACTCCTCCTGAACTATTCCAGGATTTGTTCTTTGTTGCAGCCAGAGGCACTACTGTCCACCCCCTCTCTGGATTCTGCATTTTTTGCTTCCCCTTGTTCCGGCAGCTGCCTCCGGCTCGCCGTTCATTTCTCTCAGCCCTGTGCATTTTCCATGTTTCTATGGCTGTCTCCGGCTGCCGGTTCGCAACTCCCTGTGCTCCCTTGCTGTTATGTCACGCCGCTCATTTGCAGCCTCCCACCCCCTCACTCTCACCTCCCTCTGCCCCTTACCTCGCTGCCCATGTAGCTTGTTCCTCCTGTGTCTTGCTGGGGTTTTCTGTGTGGCCCTGTCTTCCTCGCTTCTCTGTCCCACATTGTTCCTGGCTCTTCCCTGCCTGCTGGGGTGCAGGTCCGCTGGCTGCTTCTCTCCTGTTTCCCCATCCTTTTGCTCCCTCACCTTCCCCTGCCTGTCTCCCCATTGCTTTGTTTGTTAATTTCTCTGTCCTGCTTGCTCCTTCCTCCCCTTCCCATACCTCATTTCTCGATTGTTCTGGTGCTCCATTTGCCCTGTTCATTTTGTCTCTTGGCTTTCCTCCATTTCTGGATCCTCAGTTCCTTGGCTGGTGTACGCCTTCAGGGCATGTCGTCATTCTTCTGTGCTCCTTTTCGGCCGCCCATTTCCGCAGCCCCCTTCTGTTCTCCACTCATCTTCGCTTTGGTCCCCTTGCCTCGCTCTGTCCCCGCACTTTTGTGCACACCACTTAGGTTCCTTTGGTGGCCCTCCTCATGCTGCCTACCCTCCTCTTCCTGACTGTTCTCTTCAGACCTCACTCCCCTTCCTCATTCCACTGCATTCCTCTGTCACTCTGCCTTTCTCGTGCTGATCCTCTGTGACCGAGCTCTCACTCACAGGTCCTATTAACCCCACTTCTATTTTCCCCTGGCTCGGCTCCCATTTCCTGCTGCTCTTGCTTCTCTTGTGCTTTTTCTGCATGTCGTGGGGTTCAGTTATGACAGCAGGAATCATAAAATATCGTGTAAAACACCCTAAGGTGGTGTTTTATTGCCAGTCATGTACAGGTGGTATTTTCAGATACAAACTTTTGTCAGGTTACTATAAGAAAAACAATAAAGAGTATGGGCTGGGAGCTTAACTAGGAGACCTCTCACTATAGCACTGCAGCTGGACCTTACAATGCCCTCTAGAGACCGGGAACTGAACCCATTGCATGGATTGGTCAACCTGCCAATACCCCCGGGTTTCTGCAAGCTCCTCTGCAGTCTGAGTATCTGAACACTCAGGCCTCTGCAGCTTCTATCCACTGATCAAACATCCAGCATATCCAGCTCATCTAGTCCAACCTCCGGTCAAGCGGTGCCTCGCCCAGGCCACCATCACTACATAGCCTCAGCTCTGCTGGCGTTATAACCACCTGTCATATCACAAGTGGTGCCCAGTACTCATAGAAATGAACTGTTGGATGCAGTATGCATGGAGGTTAAGCCTTTAGATCACAAGGAAGTTCTGGGGCAACTTATTCCATACTATTACTGGCCAGGGATGTACCATCAGGTGGTGATCTATTTAAAGAGCAAAGTGGTTAGCCATCAGGGGGAAGTTACGGAACAAGTAAAAAATAGAAGGCAGGAATAGATTAAAATACAGTTGAAATGCCACTCAGTGAAAAGCATTTAATAGTATGAGGCTTTTCCTCTTGGCAGTGTGGCTTCACTGACAGCGTTTACAGGCTGTGTTCTCTCTCTTGTATGCATTAGCGCACAAGGTTGTAGATGCAGGTCTGCTAAAAAAAGAGATTTAACTAGAGATATTAGGCTGTTATTTAGAGAGCACAAGACTTTATTGTTTGAAAGTGCACATTTTTTTAAAGGTGTAGTGAACTTAGCAGACTTATTGAGTAATGATAGAACCGTGCTGTAGTGGTAAACTCAAATGCTCACCTTACCCTCTCACCGAAATGAATTGCTATAGCACCGACCAGCCACTGTTAACACTTTTGTTATAGTGTAGAACTGCTGAGGGGTGGTGCTTCAGAGGACGTTTATGGAAAGAAACACTTGATGTGCTTTATAAAATGGATTTGTTACAAAACACTGCTTAGTATGATGTATTAAATGATGATTATGTTTAAATGATCAAATTTAAAGATAAACCAAACTAGTTTTATGTGTTAGAAATTAGTATCGGTGGAGCTAATACATCACATGATCCTGTCCTCTGTATAGAACACTGGTTGCTGAAATGTTGGGAGGGATTACCCGGAAAGTGTTCCGAGGTTGCGGATTGCCTGGCTTTAGGCTCCAGTCTCTTTACAGCTTGCTCCTTCTAGCTGTGTATGTCTACTGCTAGTAGTTAATATTATAAGAACTTATTTGCCATTTACTATGTTGAATCTGTCATACCAGTTCATTGTTATTACATTTGTTCTGCTATGAGGAAATAATTCTGCTGTGAAGAAATAAACTTTGAATTTTATTTGGGGCGGAAAAATTCCCAGATTTAGCCGCAACAAACTTATATCCCATTGGTCTAGAGGCGGTTTTGGCCTCCCTTGGTTTCAAGCCTACTTATGGGCCTGCAAGACAGCCCAAGCTATCAAATGGTTTAACAAACCCAATACCAAAACACCATTACGGGTTATTATGGAAGCCTCTCTATGCCCAGGTAAGTGGCTACTGCCTTCATTTATAATCCCTTCCCCCTCAATTTAAAGTCTCATTCCACTATAGCATCATCCATGTTTTACTGGAAAATAACTCATAAGCATCTCAAATCAAACCCAACCCCTCTCTCTTATGTCCCCATTTGGGGTAATCGCCATATATATCTCTTGACAATCATCCAATTTTTTGTCGTAACTGGAAAAATAGGGGCATTTTCTTTTTGAGAGACATACTTGAACCCCATGATTTAAAACTAAAATCCTATTCTGATCTATGCATTCTATGGAATCTTCTCCAACAGGATTTTTGGAAGTATCTACATATTCGTATGGCGTGCAGCCCCTACTTCTCATCTATTACTAATCAATCTTTATATAATAAGTACATCACCAAATGGATTAAAACAACATTTAAACTGAACAGTGCTATTTACAAAGATATTAGAGATACACTTTCAGATCAATCCATTGATGCAAAAAATAAATGGAGTAGTCTGTTACACTACAATATAACCAGTGCACAATGGTACAGGTGTTGGCTTTCCTGTCACAAATCATTTAAGGATAAACGTAGCTCCCTTATGCAGACTAAAATCCTTCATTTGTGGTACATGATCCCAGCAGTACTGCAGAAAATGGGTTTAATGAATAACAATAAATGCCGGCGCTGTAACTCCCCCAATGGTGATTTACTACACATTTTATGGAATTGTCCCCTCATACAAAAGCTTTGGCATCGTACTCATAATTTTGCAATGAAAATGATTGGTCAACCTTTTGCACTGGACCCTAAACGTTGTATACTTGGTATTTTTAATTTTCGCCCCTATAGAATCTCCTATTTCCTGAACAGGTGGTTAACTATACTTTTCCTTCAAGTTAAACACAGTACCCCAGATATTCAAACTGTGCCCAAAAAGTGCGCAACATCAGGAGCAAGCGCAAGTCCATTGCACCCATGTGAAAGAGGCGCGATATTCAAAAACTGCGCAGGCCAAGATGCGCCTACAGCCGGCGACTGAATATCACACCACCTATGCCATAGCGCAACTAGGGAGGTGAAGCTGAGCATATCTGATGCACCACAGTGCAACAAGGGATGTTCAGCTGAGCAGTCCAGATGCACCATAGCGCAACCAGGGATGCCCCCCCAGCAGCAGGGCAGCAATGCAACAGCACAATCAGGGATGCAGGAGCCCCCCACCCATGCCACAGATGGGCAGAGGAACACACAGCAGAACAGACATCGTCCCCCCACACCCCATGCACTGCACAACTGGGGGAGGGCTGGAATAACCACTGGCCCATGGAGACCAGCAACCAACCCACAGCTGGGCCATGGTGCCCCATCACACCCCCTGGCAAGCTGTGACCGGCACACAAGGAGGGCCAACCACCCCATGCCACATCATCCCACCAATACAAAGCACACCCTGCACCGTGACCCCCAGACACCCTGCCCAGGAGCAGCATCCACCAGTGCAGGATACCCCGTGCATGCCACCACTCCCACTGTGACAATGCAACCCTATGCACCACAGAACCATGCAAGGCAGCCCCACCATGAGCACCCATCAGTGGGTGGCAGCACACAGCGATGCAACGACTGCATACACAGTACCACCATGCACATCCCCCCGAGGTACAGCTGAGAGGCCGACCATGCATCGGCAGACGAGGTACCCCACACGTGACAGGGCATGCCCTGGGCCACACCACCAGTGGTACAGCACCCTGCACACCCTCCCAAGGACACACTCTGACCCAGCACTGGCGGCAACAGCCAGCGTAGACACCCATAGTGGTGCATGGAAGCATGCACCACACAGGATGCAACACAGTGCATGGACAAACACCCACCCATACCCAAAGGCACACCAACACAGGGACACAGAAGCGGAGCAACCAAGCCCCCAGCGTGTGGCCATGGAAACCATGTACATACAGCCAGCACTCCTCCATGGGACAGGAGTGCCAGCCACCCTACGCAGGCACTGTGGAGCTGTATGCCACCAGCATTTGCCTGGAGCACAAGTGACAGACAGTGGTGCACATCCCCTGCAACACACACAAGCCACAGTATGGAGGTGGGACAGCAACAGCAGAGGCCACAGTGTCACCCGAGGCAGACATGCACCACACCAGTGACAGGAGGCAACCCAGCATTGTGACAGGTACAGTGGCTGTCCTGCATGGACAGCCACCACTGACATGCCAGCGGACCGTGCAGGTCACAGACATGCAAGGGTGTCAGCTGCACAGGCCATGGACAGGCTGACAGGTGCGCCATGGACACAGAGCATGCACCATGGACCACTTCACACAGTCATCCAGTGCACAGGGAACAACACACACACCACAGACAGTGACTGATAACTACTTCCACACCATAGTCACTTCCCCATGGACACACACACATGCACATGACTGCACCACCCCTGACACCATGCACACCACTGCAGCTGAGCACCTATAGCCCACTACAAAACAGAGACCACCACATTAGGTATATCAAAGCAAATGTATTGTAATAAATCACACAAAACTATTTACATATATTTACAAAAGGTTGGGGAGAGGGCAACAAACAAGGTGGAGGTGGGTAAGGGGCAGGGGTGAACAAATGGTAGAGGGAAGGAGGGGTGTGAGGGTGGGTCCAGGGGGTAGGGAAAATCAGGGGCATTAGTATGCTCAGCGGGAGCCCTGCTCCCCACTCTGGCTGCTCCTCCTGCCATGCCTCCGTCAGACTCCCACATGGTCTATCCACTCCAATACCTCCAGGGAGGCCCCGGCCACCTGCAGTATCTTCTGCAGCATCTGTCAGATGGTCTGCAACTGCCATCCACCTAGGACAAGGGAGCAGAGTCAATAGGTTTGAATGCACAGCCCCATGCAGCCCACCCACTGTGCATGACATACGGCCATGGGACATGCCTCCGTGATGGTGTGTGACTACCCACAGTGATCGCATCCACAAGATCTTCCCACCCAGGTGCACACAGCCATGCGGACCACTGCACACACCCACCGGCCAAGTCCTGCACAGCACCATCGTGGCTGTTCAGTGACATGGCTATGTGGTGCGAAGGCAGTGGCACAGCCATGTAGCCGGTGCACGCATGGACCACCATTGATGCACTCCCAGACATGCAGTGCCACTGGACAGTGCTGACTGTAACAAGTTGCGTGCATGGCAGTGGTGTCAATGGATGGTGGCCATGTCCCGCTGCCTGCCCTGTTAAACAGCATGCAATAGTAATCATGGATGTAAGGCACTCACCATCATCAGGATGGTCCCTGTGCCTCTGCAGACCTTCGCCCCTCCCGGACTGATGGTCCTCCTGCTGGCGCCTCCTCTCCCTCGCCAGCCGGCGCTCGTCTGGGCCTAAGGTGCAAGCATGGAGAGAGGAACATCAGTACAATCCTGTAGCAAAGTCCTCCCACCCCCATGTGTGTGCAATCCCACACAGCCAGACCCACCCACCCCACACTCTGATAACACCACCATGGCCAACACCAGACGGCCCCCCCATGTGCTGGACACATGCAACCGTGATACCCGTATGGAAGATAAAAGTGTATGGATGTTGCACCTACCTGGCTGTGGCACCATGCCCCTCCTGGCACGTTCCCGCAGGTGGGCAAGCAGGTCCAGGTCCCTCCGCCTCAGGTCCCCATATCTGTGGCGGCACTGCTCCACCGTCCGCCCCATACCAGTGGCCTTCTCCAGGGTGTCGGCCACCTCCTGCCACACCTGACTCCTGGCCCTGTCCAGGGGTGCCTCACCAAATAGTGGGCCAACAAGTGGCTCCACAATGGCAACCAAGTTTGCCATCTCCACCTGGCTCCACTGTACTGCTCTCCTCCGCGCCATCTCTATTGCTCGGTTAAGTCAAAATGGCACTCTGCAGTGCAGTTCCGCCACATGCAGATGCTACACAGTACAGCGTTGCCATTCCCTATTCCGCTGTCACCGAACAGTGCGATAGTGGTGCACCCATGCCTGACGCATGGCACCTAGGGGGCAACAGTCGGGCACAGGGTCAAGGGTCTCTGGCGCATGGACAGCCACAGCATGATTGGAACCCAATGCATCTAGCGCGATTGGGTGCCTGTGTGCCACCTCCTGTAGTGGCCTACCACGCTGTTGCCCCAGTGCGCCTACGACACCCCAGTGCCACAGCGCCATTTAGGTGAGCAGTGCTGTAGCACCACTGGCACAATGGTGGCCATGCCCTGCATTGCCTCCAGTGCACAGCACGTCAGCAGCACGGCAGGTGCCTGCGTCATCAACCCGGACATGCGCAGTTAGGTGTGTACTGCACATGTCACAGAACTGCACCCTTGGCTCAGCACGTTCAACACAATTGCGCAAAGCACAAAAGTGCGATATTCAGCCATCATATGCAAATCAGCTAATCAGCCATTCAATGGCGCAGTCACTGCATTTGCATCTACTTAAAGATGCGCTTCACCTCATTTGCATCGGTTGCACTATAAAAGTGTGACATCGGGCTGCACTGGCCATAGTCAGTTACTGCAGTCTATTGGTGAGTTGCTTGCTGTTTGGGAGTGTGGACTGTGGATTTTGGGACATGCATGGGACTGCACAGTCACAGGTAACACCTGTCATTCTCACAGGCTGAATAATGACCGAGCGAGTTGTGGAGGAAGAGGAACAGAGTTGTGAGAGGAGGAGGAAGCCAAATTTCACGAAGGCCGAGACGGATGCCCTGTTCGAGGCCTACCTAGACCAGGAGCCGCTTCTCAACAGATGCCAGGGAACACCACAGGCCCATGCTGCTGCATGGGAGGAGGTGGGGCGTGCTGTAAACCAGCATGGCAGCTGCCAGTGCTCCATGCAGGAGTGCAAGAAGAAGATGGGCACAGACAGGAGGAGGATTAAGGAGAAGGTGGCTGCCATCAGGGCAGCACAGTCTGCGACAGGTGGGGGACAGCCGGAGGTGCTACGCCTGACCCCTCAGGAAGAGAGGGTTGCTGGCAGCATGCAGCATTGCGCCATTGAGGGTGTTCCGGGTGGTGGATTCCAGACGGATGGTAGCCCGTCACTGCATGGTAGGTCATGGTCTGTCTATTGTGGGGGGGACAGGGTAGGTCACATGCAGTAACGCAACTTTGTTTTCCCTTACAGCTCCTGAGCATCTGCATGGGTCAGCAGTGGTGGGCCTGTCCACTGAGGCTGGTCAGATGGAGATGGAGGAGGGCCCATCCACCTACACAGGAATATGCGGCTCAGTGCGACAGTGGGCCCGCCTGGATGTCCAGACTGATGTTGTTGGAGCAGGTGTGGAGGAGGCCCTGCCTGTGTCCCAGCATGCCGGCATCCACGGATGCCGGCATGCTGGGACTCGGGCTGGTGCCGGGTCCATCACCGATGATGATTCTGCTAATGTCATGGGCAGTAACACGTGTGTGCCACAGGATGGCCACATAGCAGGTAACATTGTGGCCATGGCTGTGGGTGGTGCCGCCGTGGAGGCCTGTGTGTCATCACAGTCCCAGCCTGTGCCTGTCAGCACTGGTGGGGCAGTACTGGTGTGTGTACAGGACAGTGGGACTGTTGTGGCCACTGCGGCGGCACCATTGAGCACTGGGGAGCGGCAGCCAGAGGGGCAGCATCAGCAGTCAGCCAATGAGCTTGGGGGTACAGTGTCAGGAGGCGGCATCAGTGCACCACTTGTGGACATGCCCAGGCCTGGCCCTGGTGTGCAGCGCCCACCCTCAAGGGGTGATGAGCATTAGGGCCACGCACACCCTGAGGGACAGCATGCCGATCAGGTAGATGACCTCTTGGATGAGCACACCCGCATACTGCAAGCATCAGTCAGTCAGCAGATGCGGCTTCTGACAGTGGTGGATGCACCAAGCGTAGCTCTGGAGTGGGCAGAGGAGCGTCGCAGCAGAGAAACTGCTCTGCTCCTGGCAGGGATGGACCGGATGTGGAAAGATGTGACCACTGCCATTGACAGGCTGACACATACAATCACAGCTGCCATGGTCACAGGGGGCACACAATTATTTGCCCATGCATCACAGACACCGCACAGTGCAGTGCCCACCCCCCATTCCCTGCATCGTGTGACACCATCCTTGTCGACACCGGGTTCAGCTGTGGGCATCCCGAGCAAGCCTGGTGCAGGCATGTTCAGTGTGCTGCAGACCCCTGCATGAGCACGGTCACGTTCACACAGTGGAACCCCCGGGGGACCATCGGTGCCACCCTATGAGGCCAGTCGTCAGCCTGTCACTGCTGGCGGGTCTCGGTGGGGCCACCCACGCATCCATGGCGGCCGGAGCACTATGGTGCATGACTGACCTGTCTCCCAGCATGGCTACTGTCTGATGCTGCCCTGTGTACATTGTGCCATTCAGCAGGCAATGCAAGGCTGGGTACCCAGCCCTGCACACACACACACACAGAGTCCATCTGCACACCCTCCTGGCTGCTGTCCACAGTTGCGTGTGCATGATGATGCCTGCATCATGCTGTACACCAGTGTGCAATGGTGCCCAGCATCTGACACATGCACAATGACAGGCAGTGGGTGTGGTGGTCTGTGGATATGTGTGTGGCAAGGGGTGGTGTTCTGGGTCAGTGTGCCTCCTACCCTTTGTGCATGTCTGGTGAGTTGTGTGTGTGTTTGTGTGTGTGTGTGTGTGTGTCTGTCCACGTGCCATGTTAGACCTCACCCATCCCTGGTGGTGTGTGTGGTTCCATGCTCGGCCACTTCCCTTGACGGCATGCACCCCTGGTGTGTGTCCATGCATGTTTGTGGGTTGTGCCTTTGCCACTGGTGGTTGCACATGGCCCCATACCTTACCTGGGTTGGCTGAAGTGCTCCTCTGTGATGGTGTCCCGGTGCAGCTGTGACAGCCAGAGCAGTCGGGGGTCCCATCGCCCAAGGGGGGGCTGCCCATCACCATTGTCACCAGCATCCTCATCGTCCCCATCGCTGTCCCCCTCTTTGACCTGTATGGCTATCCCACATTCGTTGGCCATGTTGTGTAGGATGCAACAGGCCAGGAATAGCCTGCAGGCCTTTGAGGGGCTGTACTGTAGGGCACTGCCGGAGGTGTCCAGGCAACAGAAACATGCCTTCAGCATCCAGAACACCCACTCGATGACATTACATGTGGTGGCGTGTGCCTCACTGTAGCACTGCTGCGATGGGGTTGTGGGCCACCGGTATGGTGTGAGCAGCCAGGGACAGAGTGGGTATCCACTGTTACCTGTGTGTAGAGGGTGGAGGTTAGTTTGGTGATCAGCATCGCCCTGCCCCTGGCCATGTAGGCCACTACCCATGTCATCTCTGACCATGCCCCTCCCAAACCCTATGTTTGTCCATGTGGTTTACATACTCACCCACTAAGTGGCCAGTGGGGATGTCCCCACTCTCGAATCTGTGGCACAGTGCCGACTGGTGCCAGATGAAGGCATCGTGTGCTCCCCCAGGGTGCGTGGCATAGACATTGATTATGCGCCCCCTGGCATTGCACACCACCTGGCAGTTGATATTAGCATAGCCCTTGTGATTCATGTATGCGGCCCCCTCGGGGCCAGGTGGTGTGCGGATGGCTACATGGGTGCAGTCTATTGCCCCTAGCATGCCAGCCATACGTGCTACCCTGTGGAACTCCTGTATGTTTGCTCTGCACTCTGCCGGTGTGCTGGGGAAATGGATGCACTCCGCATCATGTGGCAGCAGTGTGCTGAGGAATTGGGTGAGGTGGCATGACGCAGCTGACTGGGTTATGCCTGTGGTGTCCCCTATTGGTCTCTGGAAGGTACCCGTGGTGAACAAGCACATGCAAGCTGTCACTTTAGTCTCCACTGACAGAGCATGGCTCCGTCGTGTGGGTGCCTGCATCACATCTGCACAGCTCACAGAGCTGCCCCAGAATTGCCCGATTCAGGCGGCACGCTACCCATCTCAGTCATCATTGTACAGCTCGGCTGGTGCGGGCTGGTACTGCCCTGTTGGGGCATACCACCAATGGCCTTCCACGGCCAGGCCACCCTGCTGCCCGCCTTCTCACCCCCTCATTACTGCCTCCATCTGGATGGTGGCACTGGCCATATCCCTGGCTTGTATTTACCCCCGGCAGCTGTTTCTGTGTTCCCCTGCTGTCTTGGCTGCTACTTCCCCTGCACGGAACACCTAACTGTCTGACCTCAGTGCTGTGTGGCACTTCCCTTCTGCACTGTGGCTGTGGCTCCCCACACACCTTCCTGAGCCTGTGGGTTCCAGGTGCCCTTTCACTATTCTGCCCTGTTGTGTGTGTGTGTGTGTGTGTGTGTGTGTGTGTGTGTGTGTGTGTGTTGTTTGCTGTGCTGTATAGTTTAGCAACTTGGGCTTCCTGTGCTGCGCCTCCCTGTTCCTTTTTATTTTGCTCATTTCCGCTTATGGCTTAACTTCTGCTTGCTCTATTAGCATGGCGCATGTTGTTGAATATCACACTGTGCCATTTATGCATGGTTCCTCCCCCTTCAGTTGCGCATACATTCATTATAATTGCGCTATTGCTCAGCGTGATTTGGAGGGGCGCAACTGCCTCCCGCTGAATATCGCAGAATGGTGCATTTTTGGACCTGCGCTGGCGCAACCCTATTTCGCATGGCGCAACCCTTTTGAATATCTGGGCCAGTATACATATGCATTGGAGATCTAATATAATCCCATCATTCCCCAACATTCTTGAACAATTATCTCAATACGCCTCCCTTGACCGTAAAACACATATTTCTTTGGACCGACTCACTATATACAATAAATGTTGGCAGGACTATTTTAATTATTTGGAATCATCTAACTCTTCTGACAACTAATGTATGGATTGAAATATATTGAATTTTTTTCTCCCACTGATATTCTCCACTGGTTTTCTGTTGTGGTCTCGCTTCTTGTTTCCTTATTCTATAGTTCCCCCTTTCTTTCTCCCGTGTTTCTTCTCTACACCCCTCCTCTCTTGATTACTCTTTCAGATATTCTCTTACTATTCCATGAACCCTCCTATATATGTTTTAGCAGCATTCTAAGATGCTACATAACACAGTAATGTACAACCAGATCTATTCATATCACCTGTTTCAATTCCTACCCTTCCTACTCTCACTCTGTACTACAAAATGTTAAGCTTCCTTTAATATATAACTGGTATTGCCTAGCTCTGATCTGTAACCATAAGTTCCTCATACTATTACTGTATAATGTTTCAGACAATATGCTGCCTTGTTTCTCCCTCTATAATTTTACATTGTATTGTACTGGAGGATGGTTGTTTGTTTATTTCATAAATACTTCAATAAAAAGATTAACTACAAAAGAAATAAACTTTGTTCATTTACAATCTCATCTGTGTCACACTACCAATTAGTCCACCAAGTTACCCACGTCCTGTGACATTGGGCACTCATCTTTTCCCTCACTGATCTCAATTCCCAGAATCCTTCCCTATCTGTACCTCTATGGGGCTCCATATTCATTATTTTCTCATCGTTTAACTTCTGACTGTGCTGCGCAATCTGGCCGTTTGCTTGCTTTTGTGCCAATGCTATGATTTTGCTGCTGCAGCTGTTTTGGGGTGGCACCGTACTCATAGGGGTCTCCTCTGCTTCCCCTGCCTCCCCTGCCTGCCACCCCTGCTCGGATCTCTTGATTTCCATCTGTCTCCCTCTCTTGGCTCCCTCCAGATCGTTCATTCTGCTCTCTCTCTTCCTGACCATTTTCTTCATTTCGGTGACTCCTGGCTCATACTCCATTCTTTCTCCCCCACTGTTCATCAGCCCAACCTCCTGCTCATCTCCTTTTTTGTTTTCCTCTTCAACACCCTTCCTTTTCTCATGCTGCTGGTGCTATTTGTGGTCACTCACCCTATTCTATCACTGACCTCCGTTGGTTGACTCGGTCCAGCTCTCTCCCTATATCCACTGTACTGGGGGTGTCTACCCCTATCAACTCCTTTCTTTGCCCTCCTCTTCCCGTTCCTTCTGCCCTCTGTTCCTCTCCTTCTCTGCTCTTTGCTTTCTTTTGGGGTTTTCCCTATCCTGCCATCACCTTCCCCATTTGTATCTGCCTCTAACCCTAGTCCATCTGGTGTCCCAGTGCCTACGTCTGGTCTTATATAGTTACCACTAATGGCTCGGGGCTGGCAGGCTTCTCTCCATCATCATACTTCATTCATTTCAACTGAACAGCCAAAGCTATTAACCAGTGCTTAGGAGATCTATATAGGAACAAACATAATCTCACTCCAGAAGCACTGAACATGGCCATCCACAGTTCTGTGGTCTCTCTCTCTCTCTCTCGCAGACTATGATGTTGTCATTTACAGTGCAGCTACAGACTCTGCCCTCCAATGTATTAAAATGGCATATTAAATAAAGCATGTTGCCTTCTTATTGGTGCCCGCACACTTGACAAACACCTGCAATCTTTTTGCCTAGGTTAGCTGGTTACAATTTGACAGCAGGCTCAAATACCAATCGTGTCTACTTGCAAATAAAGTCACCTTAGGACTGCTACCCCATGGTGTAATGGCCCTTCCTTCCCCTGCATATAACCCATGCAGTGCCAGAACCTCTGGCAAACAGGCTTTCAGAATCCCATGGTGTTGCACCACTTTTGTACAACGTGCATTCGCATACAGAGCTCTGCAGTGGCACAACTCCTTGCCTCCTGACATAAGCAATGCTACTTTGTTGGACTCCTTTAAAAAAAACTCCAGCAGCATGTAATCACAAACAGTCATGGTTGGGAGGTGACTATCGCGGGGTATAACTTGTTCAGGAGAGATAGGACTGGGAAAATGGGAGGGGGGGTAGCTGTTTATGTTAAGGAAACCATCAATGCTACAGAAATGCAGCAGGCACAAGGGGAAAAAGAGGATCTATGGATCACAATCGGGGCCAAAAGCCGGAAACACATTCAGGTAGGAATAATCTACAGACAAATCAGGAGGAAGCCAGTGATAAGGAAATCCTGGAAACCATCTTCCAGATGCAGGGCAAAGGGGACATGGTGCTGGTAGGGGATTTCAATCTGCTAGATATAGATTGGAATACCCACACAGCAGCATCACAAAGAAGCAGGGAATTCCTAGTCACACTACAGGAAGCAGGCCTAGATCAACTAGTGACATCACTCACAAGGGGTAGCGCAAGTCTAGATCTGATATTCAGAAATAGTGATAGGGTTCTGGGTGTCGAAGTAAGGAACCAGCTCGGCAACAGTGACCATAACATGGTATGGTTCAGGGTAAAAAGGACTGAAGACTCCACACACTCCAAACTGAAGGTCCTTGGCTTCAGGAGGGCAGACTTCACAAAACTGAAGGCCTACCTGAGGAACAACCTTAGTAACAAAACAGAAAGGAGAGTTGAGGCATGCTGGACAAGGTTGAAGGATGCACTAACCATGGTCACATCACAGTGTGCCTGTCAGGTTAGTAAGAACAAAATGAGGAAAACCCCACTATGATTTTCCAAGGAGGTGGCAACCATGGTGAAAGCAAAGCGCATAGCCTTCAGAAAGTGCAAGGAGTCAGGGAACGAGGTGGACAAAGCAGAATACAAACAGAAACTAAAAAAGACAGGAAAAGTGATAAGAAATGCAAATGCTCAGGGCCGGCCCAGTAGTGCTGAGGGTTGAGGCACTGGACGCCATACCTCACACTACACTGGCAACCCGTGTTCGGGAATGAGCTTGGGTCACTGGGGGTTCGGCCAGGGGAGGTAGGACTGAGCATCCCAATGGATGCTCTCCTCCTCCATGGAGGGGAGGTAACATGGGCAGTGACCAGCATGAGCCGTCTGTGGAAAACACGGACGGTGGACACAACCAGCTTCTTATAGGGGCTAGGAGTGGGGAGGGCGCTGTAGATGCTTGACGACGGCATGCATAAGCATGTCGTTCATCTGGATGTAAGTCCTCTGCGTTGGCGCCCTCAGAGAGTAGGGACTGAGAGAAAAAACAAAGTCAAAAATTCTCCTGGCCCCCGAGCAGAATGACACCGGGTTCACGCTACAAAAGTTATCCAGCCAAAAAGACCAGTGGATAAGAAATCCACTAGGCAGGGACCTGGAGGAAGTAAAAAAAAAAGAAATACAAAGGCTCAGACAGAGGTTAGGATAGCTTAGGAAGTAAAAAAGGATAACAAAACCTTCAACAGGTACATACAAGAAAAAAGAAAGACCAAAGGGGGCATTATTAGAATCACAAAAAAGGACGGACAACCCAAGGAGCAAGATGGGGAGAAGGCAGAGGCACTCAATGAGTACTTCTGCTCAATCTTCACACAGGAAGCAGATGGAAACGGACCAACAATAGGCATAAAGAAGTGTCCAATTGAAGGAATAGACACAGGTCCCTTCACAGAGAAAAGGGTTCTAGAGAAAATAGACAAGTTAAAGGTAGATAAAGCTATGGTGCCGGGTGAGATACACCCAATAATACTTTAAGAACTTGGGAGAGAACTGGCAGCCCCCTTAGCAGTGCTCTTCAACAAATGGTTGAGGAGTGGGGAGGTGCTAGAGGATTGGAGGAGAGCAACAGTAGTACCACTCCAAAAGAGTGGAAGCAAGGAACAGCCAGAAAACTACCATCCAGTTAGTCTAATGTCAGTCATGGGAAAACTGATGGAGTCCCTGCTGAAGGAAAGAATCCTAGCTTTTTTTGGAGCAAACTGGTCAGCTTGACAAAACTCAACACAGTTTCACAGCAGGGAGGACCTGTTAAACAAACCTGTAGATTTTTTCAATTGGGTCACCAAACTTAGTGGATCAGGGTGGCGCAGTGGATGTGGTTTACCTGGACTTCAGCAAAGCTTCTGACTTTGTTCCGCATAGGAGACTAGTGAAAAAAATGGAGAAAATGGGAGTTGGGCCCAAAATAATGAACTGGGTCAGAAACTGGTTACATGGGAGAACTTAGAGTATTAGTGAATGGTAGTCTGTCAAAAGAGGGGAGGGTGACTTACAGGGCTCGGTTCTGGGACCAATCCTCTTCAATATATTCATCAGCGGCATTGCGGATGGACTGAAGAGAAAGGTGTGCCTGTTTGCAGATCACACCAAAATTTACAACAGGATGGACACACCAGAGGAACAGCATAGCATGGAAGCTGATCTCCGAAAACTGGAGGAGTGGTCCAGGACCTGGCAATTGAAGTTCAATGCCAAAAAATGCAAGGTCATGCACCTGGGAAAATGTAACCCAGGGAACTGTACTCAAAGGGAGGAGAGCAGCTGGTGGCTACTAGGCAGGAGAGAGATCTGGGGGTGATCATATCAGATGACCTCAAGGTCAGTAAACAATATGAAAAGGCAGCACTAAAAGCTAGTGGCATCCTGGGATGCATAGGGAGGGGCATCACAAGCAGAAGGCATGAAGTAATCATGCCCCTGTATCAGTCCCTGCTAAGGCCTCACCTGGAGTACTGTGTCCAATTCTGGAGCCACACCTCAGGAAGGATATAGATAGGCTGGAGATAGTACAGAGAAGAGCAACAAAGATGGTGCAGGATTTGCATCAGAAACTGTACAAGGCAAAGCTAGATGACCTCAAATTATATTCCCTAGAGCAACATAGGAACCATGGGGACATGATCGAAACATTTAAATACCTTAAAGACAACAACAGGGTGCACGTGCAGAACTTCTTTCAGTTAAAAGACTACAACAGGACTAGAGGGCAGGATCTTAGACTTATGAGAGGAAAGTTCAGGATCAATATGAGGAAATTCTTCTTCACAGACCACATTGCGGAACCATGGAATAGCCTGCCGAAGGGGGTGGTGGGAGCCAAGACAGTGGGGGGAATTCAAGCGGGCATGGGACAGACAATGTGGGATATTCAAGCAGGCAGCTAAGTGGGGGGGGTTAGGAAACCAAGGGCAGACTTGATGGATCATACAGTCCCCATCTGCAGACAACTTCTATGTTTCTATGTAATCTCACTGGCAACCTGTGACTGCTACCACTAATTTGCCTTTACCTTGCTCCTATCATTTGCAATCTCTGTGATCTCAATTGATTAGTAAAATGTTATGCTTCATGTCCATTTCTTGGGCCCCCAGTCAAGTTACACTTTCATGGGCTTTGTACCCCTGCCTAAATTATTTATTTTCCCTCCTACCTCAGTCCAACTTCTCTCCCCTTTTTTGCCCCTCCATCATTCATACCTCTTTCCTCCCTACCACCTTAATACATCTCCATCATCACCTAACTACCTACACCACCTTGTCCTCCCTATTCTTCTCCACCCCTCCTTCCCCCTACTCTCTTCCCCCTTAATTCCACTTTGACTACATAGCTATTTTTCCCTTTCCCTCCTATCTATCCCCATCCTACCCCCCCCCACCTCTGCTTGCCTTCTCCCCCCCCCACACTTTGCTCCTCCCTCCTCTGTCCCTCTCTACTGGTATGAGACCTTCCTTCTTTCTTTGACGCAGGCACAACCCAATTATCTGCCTATGTTGTTAGTTGTACAATTCTCCTTTTTAAACAAGCATCCTCATGTTATGTTACCGTTACCTAGTGAAACGTTAGCCTTTGTTTTGACTTTGCACCCTGTACGTGCTTAGATTGTGTAATTATTGTTAGAATTTATGCCTGAAGACAGTTTTCAATTGTTTCTGTATCTGTATCTGTGGAAGATATCTGTATTCTTGTTTGTGTCATACTTGACGTGGAACCTATGAAAGAGCTTTCTGCTCAAAGGTGTTAATCCAAGATCTCAATAAATAAATACATTTTTAACCTCACCTTAACCGTACCAGCTTCCATGGCTTCACTCTGTCATCACTCCTCTTCCTCTTCATATTTCACCTTAACTGTACCGGCCTTCTAGGCCTCATTTCATAATTGTGCATCATCCATTTCATTTCTCACCTTTAACCATTCAGGCCTTCAAGACTTATTTCTGTCATCATACATCCTCTCTTGCTTTTGAACATCTAGTTGCTGGGACATCACTCACATCCTTCAACAGCTGTCCATTTAGAAGGACAGAGTGAGAGCTTCCTCTACCTTGAACTTTTCCTCCTTCCTCGTTCCCATCTTTAAATTGCTGTAGCTGAGCCATCACTAATCAAATTGTCCTTCTGCCTGGAGGAAAGGTGACCTAGGCATTTAATCCCCAGAGGTTTCCTTCTCAAAGGGGGGTTTTCCTCACTTCCATGCCAATGGTCATAATATTAGTCAGGGTTAGTGATTTTGTAGGTTCCATAGTTAGGTTCCGCTGTTGGATGGAGTCAGATGGTGGCCCCGGCTGTTCTCTCTTGCCTTTGGAAGTCCGCCCTTCTGCATCTTGTCAGATTTCCTTTCATTCATTGTAGTAGCCTTATATCATTCTTCTCCTATCCTTCCTATCCATGTCTGTCAAATTTATTTCAGGTCAAGATATCCTCTGATTTCTCGTCTCTTCAATGCTCAACACCCTTTGGGGGATTCTTCCTAAGCTACCTTTAGCCAAGGGAATTATTCCCATGGCACCTATAGAGGGGAACCCTCCTCTAGGGTTCCTTGCATCATACCCCTACGAGGTGGTATATGCCATGGATAGAGAGGCGAACAGCCACAATGTATCAAAGTCACACAAGGATACAGCTTATCCAGTTGTGTAAGCACAACTGAATGGGAAGGCTTTAAGCCTGAGGTTCAGTGGGTGGAGCAACAATGTCACTCCCCCATCAGGCCTTAAAAGGCCACTCCTCCTGGACTACTCCAGGATTCATTCTTCGGTGCCCCACCATCCATCCCCTCCTCCTCCAGCGGCTTGTCTCTCTTTCCTGTGGGCTTCCTTCCTAAGTTACCTTTAGCCAAGGGAATTATTCCCACATCACCTATGGGGGAACCCTCCTCTAGGGTTCCTTGCGTCATACCCCTACAGGGTGGTATATCCCACTGATAGAGAGGCGAACAGCCACAATGTATCGAAGTCACACAAGCAAACATTTCTTCCAGTTGTGTAAGCAGAATTGAACTGAAGAAATGCGAGAAGCATGGGTGTACAAAGAGCAACTCCAGAAGCTGCCGTCCAAACCAAGACATTCCCATCCATCACAGCAACTGTGCCAAAAAGCAAGAATCATGTGTTTCACCACACCTTGGTTTGAACTGACCCTATTTAAGCATGTTGCCCTTGTTCAGGAATTGGCAGGGTGCCGAAAGAAATGTTATATCATTGCCAAAGATTCATTTGGGGACCTTACCACAAAGCCAGATCCTGACTTTTATTTTCCACAAGGTGGAGGTTCTGCCATTTGAGACCCTGTGTAAACTATGAAACTGTGCCAGGAAGACTGCTCACCGGAGCAGATGTCTTTTTCAAGACTGTTTATGCTACCAGGTTACCATTCTAAATCTAATGATTTAGCAATCTGAGACAGTAATAATCTTAATTTTGTTTTAAAAAGAAGATTTCCTCATGGTGAATCAAATGCTATAAATAGGTTTCTTCAATTGCCTTATTAAGTAAGGTTGAGATTTTAAGCTCTGCCTTGTGTGGGTGTGAGTGTGAAAGTAATTGTGTAAATACTGGAAAATATAGTATTATTAAAGTTGTTTGGGGGCTTTGCTATTTGATTTGGAGGGTGGTATGGGGAGGGAACTGCAAACTTACCTACCTCAATTCATGTACATATTTCTTATTCACAATGTTTTTTCCAGTGATCAAACTGTTTAGAGTGTTTCTAAAGTTTTAGTTTAAAGTTTTAGGCCTCCTGGCAAAGGTAAATTAGGATTTTTTCTTGGATTTTAGGAGGGAGTTTGGTGGTAGCTGGGGAGGAATTTTCCCCTTTGGATCAATGTCTGTGGGTGCCCCCTCTGGCATGCTGGGGAGTGCACATACCTGGTTTGTTCAGTTGGGGGGGGGGCTGCTTGGCCCTCTGCCTCCATTCCCAGGAAGGAATGGGTTTTTAGGTGGGGAAAGTGTAAGTCCCCCCTCACTGGTGGGCTTATTTCTTGCCCTTAGGGACCCCCCTGGTGCTTAGGGAGTTTGTGCACTCAGGGGGCGTATTTTCCACTGGCTGCCACTTGGGGGCAGCAGTTAGAGCTTCTATATATAGGGGACAGGCAAAGAAAGATGAGGGCGAGACTGGCGAGTATTGCATCAGGACAGTTCGGAGGGAGTCCCTTCCCTTAGGCCTAGGTTGGCAGTTTCGGCTGTGGTGCACCGGGTCCCTGGGTTTTGAGGTTTCCAAGGGAGGTGAGCAGAAAGACAGTTTCAGTCATTTGGGTCCTGGATCTTTGGGATGGGTGATGAGAGTATCCGTGGGAGCACAAGTGTACATCGAAGGGCAGGTAGTGGAGAACGCTGAGGGTGTTGGGCCCAGCCTACTGTTTGGCGTTTTGCACCATCAGGGGTTGTGGAGGTTGTGGCAGGACCTCTACAGGGGATCTGGGGTTGGTGGCATCTTTCCCCGGTTCCTTTCCCAGTGGCACTTCGGCCCAGTATGGAAGATGGGAGTGCGTGGTGGCCTGGACTCGATGGGGCCTGTGGTGGGCAGGTCCCGGGGCCTACAGTAGGGTAGGCCTTTAAGCCATTATAGGCCATGTCTCAGCTGGGGCAACAGAAACATTGAGGATGGAGTCACTGTAACTGTTTGGGAGGCTCGACTCGAGGGAGAGCAAGTTATGACAGAGAGCACCAGGAACCAGGCCGGTACAGGACTAAAGTGGGAAATGTGTCCAAATAGCAGTCACAAATGTATGGGCTGATATCTCCCCCCAAGTATGAACTAGCTCGGCAGTGGCAGAGGAGCATGTCGCTCCCCTAATGAGGATGAGGAAGTAAGGAAAAGCATTTTGGGAATAAGCCCAGTTGAAGAAGGAATTAACAGGAAAAGCTTTGGGGCAGAAGCAAAGTTTAAAGGAGGCAGTAACAAGTTAAGGTGCTTACCAGCGCCTGTGGTTAGTTGGAGCTTCACGCTTCTGGAATGTTTTCAAATGCAATCTCTGGTCCTAAGTAAAGTGTTTGCTGCTGGTCCTGTTGTATGGAAAATCCATGCCTAAGGATGTTCATTTCTCTAAGAGATAAGTCTGTGTAAAAAAAAGTTAGCCCCATGGAGTTGTAACATTTTAAAGCTTGAAGTAACTTGAACCCTGAGCACTGAGAATCATTAAGGAGTGCAGGAGAATAAAGTGATTTGTTTGGGGAGATATTCAAGTCCAGATTGATTATGGCAAAAAAGGAATTTTACTGATTTTTAAGTCCTTTAGCTTTTAGGGGTTCTTTGCAGTTTCCTGCGGTTTGAAGTTTTTACAATTCCTCACAACCTCCTGCTCCAGATCCGGTGTCTCTTGAGAAGCCTGAAGAAGAAACAACCTGTTTGCCGGCCGGATTTGCCTGCTGGGGAGATATGAACACCTTTTTGGGGCTCAGTGTCATTGGATTTGAAGACATCCTCAGGTAAGACACCTATGTTTTGATACTGCTTTTAAACTGAGAAGAACTTGGTGATATTCTGAGTCTGGCCCGCTTCCCTGGTACACCTGGCCCCTAGACATTGGGAAGGGGGGCTGCATTAGGGTCAGTGGAAGTATGTTGTGGTGCCTGCAGTTGGTGCAGAACGCAGCTGCCAGGTTGTTGACTGATCTTCCAAGGTTGAGTCCCGTCTCTCCGTCTATCCATTAGGCAGGGAAATGGGCAGATTAGGTGGGCCAAGCGGTCCTTATCTGCCGTCAAATTCTATGTTTCTATGTTTCTCTCTGGCACTGCATAAACAGCACTTGCTGCAGGTCAAGTGGTGTATCTCCTACAAAGATGAGTTACTAAATTAAAAAGGCCCTACCTGGGTTGGGCCCAGGTTATCGGTACGATCTCCCGCACCCTTACATGCCTGTACACCTCCTCCGCTCCAACAAGAAAGGCCTCCAGGATGTGTTCAGGGCTAGGCTCAAACCTTGGAGGGATCAGTCCTTCAAGGTCGCAGGCCCAATTCTTCGGAATTCACTCCCAAGGCCCCTGAGAGAGGCCTCCTTGGTGGAAGCCTTTAAAAGGGAACTTAAAACATACCTATTTGCACAGACATATGGGGAGTGGGAGTCCCCAGTTGGTCACTAAAGTATAATAACTGAGATTCTGTGCAGTACATTTTAGCTAGTGCTGGAAATTCTATTATGGTATAGTGAGATTGTATTTATTTGTATTGTTTTAATTGGGATTGTATTTATTTATTGTGATTTTCTGCAGTCTCTGGTTTTATTGATTTGGCGTCCTGAGCCTCCGGGGAAGGGTGCCATAAAGAAATCAACTCTACTACTACTACTACTACTACTGTATGCACTGCACTGGTTAGGCTCAAGAGCCCAGGAACAAAAAAAAAACAAAAAAACAAGAGGCAGCTGCAATGGTAAAAATTAGTAAGGAATAATAGCACGATAGGTTGGGTCCATGTGAACTAAGGTATGCAGGATTGCAGAGCAGCAGTAGTTGTGAACCCCCTAAGATGGGACAGCCTAGAGTAAGTAAGAATAGGAGACAAAAAAATACTATTCCCAGGGTGGGAGGTATATAGCCTATGAGTGATAGAGTTCCTTTTGTCACACTAATACCTTAACAGGTCCCATCCAGTGGTAAATTGGTAGCAAGTGAGGTCTGTATTTCAAACATCCACAGGACTCAGGGTGGTCTGCAGTTCAGAAGGCAGAAGTACTTGGTGGAGGGTTCTGGGCATCCCAGGTCTCCAGGAGGGTACTGCCTTCCCCATGCCCACCCTCTGCCAGCCCCACAATCTAAAAAGTACTCCCTTCATGCAGCCATCACCCACAGACATCTGGTAGCCTTACCTGGAAATGCTCCAATTGACCCCCACCATGCCAGATATCAGAGGGCTACCTCCCCAGAGTCTCAAAGGTTGAGTGCTCTATGGCCACCCCCCTCTCAGCTGCTTGAAACAGGGCTACTGTTAGATAGGTGGAGTTGCGTGGAGGCGCATGTGCAGTAGCAGTGTAACCATCCTCCATGTGGACCAGAAGCTCCATGAGAGTAGGCTGGAGTAAGTAACATTTTATTTACATGCCCCATGCCAGAGGCTCTGGACACTGTACAGGAAGGCAGGAGTTAGAATAAGTGACAACCAACCAATACAAAGAATTGTTACAAACACGCTCCGCAGGTCAGGCCCTCTTCCCCCACTGTGCCAACCTCGAAGTGCAATAGTGTGAACGGGAGACAGACAGGGTAACCCTCCTGTCTGTTTTGGGTCCAAATCACCTACTAGCCTCGAGTCCTGGGGGTCAAATGTGAACCTTATGCTAGGGCACCAAGTTACCAGGCTCAGATATAGATTATCTTCAGGGAAATGCAATACAATCTTTCACCCAGTGGCACCCAGCCAGGTTTCCAAAATTACCCTTACGACTCAATATGAGACCTAGGTATATTCTTTCCTTTAGCAAAATTAGTAACACATTCAGGCCTTTAACAGCTGTCAGACTTAAACACTGGTTCAGCATTCATATGCAAAAGAAAACTGAGAAGACACAGGCAGTATTTCAAGGAAAATATTGTTTACTAAAAATTGTAAAATAGGTAAAATATCAAACGCAGAACAAATATATCAATAACTTACAGTCACATAAAATAAATGAGAAGTTACAGAACACAAATACGGCTACCACAAATACTTAAAAATTCCAGCTCAATTATCTTTCTAAAGTGCCTGGTTACCAGTCCACAGACTAAGTGTGTCTTTGATTTACAGGGGAGTCCTTCTGCACCAACTTCTCTTGCGAGCAATATTCAAAAGTCAGTTTTTCTCCACCTCGTGGTGATGCCACCCATGAGGTCACTGTTAGATCTGTGATACATCTGTAATCTGAGTATGGATATCCACAAGGATGTATGTTATTACAGTGAAAATCAGCAACTAGCAATTTCCCCCCAAAATATGTGTCTTTGATCAAAACATCCCCTTTGATGTTTCACAACCCCACAATCTGCCACTAGTTCTCTGCTAGGTGAGAAAACCATAAAGGATCAGCCAGATGACTTCTCTTCCCGCTAGGGTCATATAATTTATATTTAGTTTCCAACTTCAAAAGCAGGAGCAGGTTATAAGGGGGTAATAAACTGTCTCTCTGGGAGGAAGGCTTTAACTAGTGGTTTTACTGGTCAGTTTAACATAATGCTACTTCAGCAAAACTGACACCTTGGAGGTCAAAGGTCAAGTCTTCTTACACTGACTGACCTGTGTGCCAAGCAGTTGCAGACACATTTATTTATAACACAAATATTATACAATAATAATAATTAGAGGGTTTATTACGTCACTCTCCTCCCTCCTTAGACTGAATATGGGGGATCTATTCCTGCAGGGGATGAGTTCCCCAAATTCAGTTCACATCTCAAACCAACGGGATAAACCATCAGCAGTTTTGTTCACTAACCCTGCCCTGTGGGAGACAGTCATGTCATAACTTTGCAAGGCAAGGTTCCATCTTATTAGTCTACCATTTGTTTTACCCATTTGTGCCAGCCAAACCAGCGGGTTGTGGTCAGTTTGTACCTCAAAATGCTGCCCGTATATGTATGGCTGTAACTTCTTTAGTGCCCACACCATGACAAGACACTCTTTTTCCACAGTAGAGTAAGCCTGCTCCCTGAGAAGTAACTTTTTACTGAGGTACACTATGGGGTGATCTTTCCCTTGATTGGCCATCTGACTCAGCACTGCCCCAAAACCCACATCTGAGGTGTCAGTCTGGACTACAAAGGGTCTGCTATAGTCTGAATTTGTCAATATAGGAGCACTGCACAGTGCGTCCTTCAGTCTTGTAAAGGCTTGTTCACAGGCTGGTTCACAGGTAATTTTCTTAGGCATCCTTTTCTTTAACAGGCCAGATAAGTGAGCTGCCAGGGCACTGTAATTTGGTACAAATTTCATATAGTACCCTGCTGTCCCCAGAAAACTCCTGACCTGCTTCTATATTTCTGGCCTGGGCCATGCCATGATTGCCTCTATTTTCACTTGGTTAGGATGGAGCTGTCCCTGGCCTACAACGTGCCCGAGGTATGCCACCTCAGCTATGGCCACCTGGCACTTCTCAGCTTTTACAGTGAGTCCAGCCCTCTGTATCTTGTCCAGCACTTCCCTAAGGTGGGACAGGTGTTCCTCCCAGCTGGCACTAAAGATGGCAGTGTCATCCAGGTATGCCACGTCGTACTCCTCAGCACCATTTAACACCTGGTTCACCAACCTTTGGAAAGTGACTAGGGCGTTCTTCATTCCGAAAGGCATTACTTTAAATTCAAATAACCCTATCGAAGTGATGCAGGCTGACTTCACCCTAGTTCTGGCAGTTAACTTTACCTGCCAATACCCCTTTGTAAGGTCAATAGATGTAAGGTATGTCGTCCCTCCCAACTTGTTTAGGAGTTCATCCATCCATGGCATTGGGTGGGTGTCTGACTTCATGACTGCATTCAGTCCACGATGGTCCACACAAAAATGAATAGAGCCATCTGGCTTGGGAACAAGGACTATGATTGAGGCCCATGGGCTGTGGGATTTCTGGATTACCCCTAAATCCAGCATTTCCTCCACGTCCCTCATAATGTCTTTTTGGACAGACTTTGACACCCAATGTGCTGTCTGCCATATGGGCACCTGCATCCCTGTCTCCACATTATGCGTTGCTAAGGGTGTTAGTCCAGGCTTCACACTAAATAGTGGGACAAAGTCTGCTAACACCTCCCTTACTTCCTGGATCTGGCCCGGGGTCAACTGGGGTGACATTTTAATTGCCTCCGGAGAGGACTTCTGCTTGCTTTCTTCCAGCAAGTCCAGAAGGTGGTCTCCTTCATCCGTCCCCTCCCCAGGACTGCACACTGCAAACACCATGTCAGCCCTATTAGCATGTGGCTTCATCATGTTGACATGGTACATTCTTTGTGTATGTCTTCTGTCAGGTAACACTATAATGTAGTTTACATCATTTACCTGTCTGACTACTTTGTACGGTCCTGCCCACTCGGCCTGCAGCTTGTCTTTCCGGACCGGAATAAGGACCATGACTTCCTGACTCACAGTGTACGAGCAAGCTCTGGCTCTGTGATCATACCACACTTTTTGTTTTTATTGGGCAGCTGCCAGGTTGCTCTGGGCTGTCCCTATAAGCTCCTTCAGCCGTTCCCTAAACCTAAGGACATAATCCACTATGGGAGTTCCCTGGGTAGACTGCTTGCCTTCCCAGTCCTCCCGGATCAAGTCTAGAGCCCACATATCCTACGTCAATATAAGAGCTCAAAGGGGGAAAACCCTGTCTACTCTTGGGACACCTCCCCTGTGTGCAAACAACAGGTGGGGAAGGTATTTCTCCCAGTCCCTCCCATGCTGTTCAGCAAAGGCTTGGAACATTGACTTAAGGGTACTATTAAATCTTTCCACAAGCCCATTGGCTTGTGGGTGATAATATATTGTGCATCTCTGCACCCCCCCACACTTCTCCCACAAACATTTCATTAGGTCCGACATGAAAGAACCACCTCGATCGGTGATAACCTCTTGCAGAAACACAACATGGGAGAAAATCCCTAGCAAGGCATCTGCCACTTTTTTCTCAGTGAAGATAGGGTGACAGCCTCTGGGTACCAGGTGGCATAATCCACCACAGTTAGGATGAACCTCTTCCCAGAGGAGCTGGGGGTATTTCAAGGCCCCACAATATCCACTCCTACTCTCTGGAATGGCTCCTCCACTATGGGTAACGGAATTAGGGTGGCTTGGGTTTTCTTACCTGCCTCCCCTATTTCTTGTTACCGGTGACAAGAGCTACAATACTCCTTCACCTGCTGGGTGAAGTTGGGCCAATAGAAATTCTGGGCCAACTGCTGCATAGTGCACACAATTCCCAGATGGCCAGACATTGGAATATCATGTGCAATCTTCAGTAACTGCTCACGGTACCCCTGGGGAATGACAAGCTGCCTGCCCATCATCCCTCCCACTGGCTTAGCATCCTGCGTATACATCAGTCCATTGTCCCAATAAACTTTATGTTTCCAGTCACCTCCCAGTGCTCCATCAGTCTGCCCAAGCCCTCAGCTTCTCTCTAGGGTCACTTTTCTAAGCAGCTACAAACTCCTTACACATTCCTAAGGCATGGGACAGGCCTCCTTCAGTGTCTAAGCTAGGGTCCCTAGCCCCAGTGTCAGGGCATTAAGGATCACTGTCATCCATAACCCTCTGACATTGGGTCACACCTTCCTCCTCGGAGTAGCCCTCTGTAGCTATTCAGTTAACTGCTACCAAGGGAATTTCTACCCCTTTTCATTATCCTCCACATCAGGAGACACAGGCTGGGGAACCAGCCTCCCAGTGGTTTCCACAGGGGCATCTATGGGCTCCAGGGAACTACAATTTTCCTTTGCAGCTTGGCTGTGGGTAACTGCACACACCATCCCCTGTTTAATATTGTTGCCAATAATTACATTGACAGCCAAAGTCTCGGCTACGGCAACCTTTTGCACAGTCCCCCCTGTCTCACCCCAGTCTAGGAGGACACTAGCGAGTGGCACTGTTTTCTCCTCCCCAGTGAATCCCATTACAGTCACAAATTGATTGGGTATAATCTGACCAGGCTCCCCCAAATCCCCTGTTACCAAAGTCAGGGATGCCCCCATGTCCCTTAACCCATGTGTCTGTACACCATTCACAGTGACTGAGTGCATGTGTTCCCTCATATTTACTGGCATGCTTTCAGGGACACACAAACCACCCACTTCTTTTCTAGCACCACTTTGTGTACTGCTTGTCTTTTTGGGGCACTGTCTGGCCAGATGACCAGGTTCTTTGCAAATCCAACATTCATTTCTTTTCTCAGGTAAATATTTTCTTTGTAACCTGGGGCTACTTGGTTTCAGTAGAGGCAGGGAGGGTTTTAGCTGCCCTGAAGGCATGATTTTCCCTTTCTGCACTGTCACACCTGCCCCATTGCCTCTCAGAGCAGATCTGCTCCTGGCATAGTGGTCTGAGAGTTCAGCAGCCTCTTGCACTGTTTTTGGATCTCAGTCTTCCAGCCAGGTTTTCAGCTCTGCTGGACATGCCCAAAAATAACTGCTCTAATAGTACAGCATTTTCAATTTTCTCTACAGAGAAAAGTTTGCTTCAATTCCTTCCCACCAATGTTTTAAAAACTGACATTGTTTAGTGGCTAGCTCCTCGTTGCTCATGTGAGGACTTCTCCTGAGCTTGTGGAATTTAGCTCTTTATGCCTCTGCTGTTAGCTCATATTTTTTTAAAAGTGCAGCTTTTAGTTTACTGTAATAATTACTATCCTCATTGTCTATTTGACCCAATGCATCCAGAGCTTTTCTGGTAAGTAGCGGGGATAGCTGTTAGCTCCAGGACCCTCTAGGAATATTTGCCTGAATGCATACTTTTTCAAAGGAATTTAAGAAGGCATCCATATCTTCCCCTCTTTGAATTCAGATATCAATTTAGAATTTAATTTGTAGTCCAGTCCTGGAGTCCCAGTTAACCCCAGGCCACTTACCTGCTCTGGTGCTGGTGTTTGGAGCCATAACTTCTCCAGTTCATGTTGCCTCTGGTGCTCACGCTGTTCTCGCTTGGCTTCTCACTGCTGTCACTCAGCCTCTCGCTACTCATGCCTCTCTTCTCTCTGGAACTCCAACTCCATTCTCCGCAACTACATATGCATTCTGAGCCCTTCTAGCTCCAGAATGTTGGTGACCTTCCCCTGCTGCTGTGGCCCTTGGCTTGCACTGGTCCTGCTGTCCTCCTCACTGGATCTGGACACTGCCCTGCACCCTGACCCCTCCACACCCAAGGTTCTGTCCTTTTCAGTCACAGACTGTGACTCGAGGTTTTGGGTATTGGCTGTCACAACAGCCTCTACAAGGAGCTTTTTGGTTCTGTCCTCGTGCTGGACACCCCTCTCTTGGAACAACTGTATCAGTTGGTCTGCAGTGTGCTCGCTGTAGTTGGAACCATCTTCTTCAATAACTACAGCTACACTAACCTGAACTTAAAAAAAAAACATAAAACAGGTAGGGAACTTAGATTGTAAGCACAATGATATGGTTCTGTTTAGTTTTTTTGTTCTTTTTTATCACTGCCTTATTTTGCATGTGAACTGTACAGTATTAATCTGACACACTGGACTGTTAATACTCATGTTATCAAATACTTTTAAATCACACCGCTGCAAACCAAATCTCTCACAGACGTGCTGCACAGGTCAGGCCATCTGCTGTCACAGTGCCAACCTTGAAGTGCAATAGTGTGAACAGGAGACAGACAGGGTCTGAATCACCTACTAGCTTAGAGTCCTGGGGGTTAAATGTGAACCTTATGCTAGCGCACCCAGTTAACAAGCTCAGATATATATTCTCTTCAAGGAAATGCAATATAATCTTTTGCCCAGTGGCACCCAGCCAGGTTTCCAAAATGTACCCTTATGACTCAATATGAGACCTAGGTGTATTCTTACCTTTAGCAAGATTAGTAACACATTAAAGCCCGTAACAGCAGTCAGACTTAAACACTGGTTCAGCATTCACATGCAAAACAAAACTGAGAAGACACAGGCAGTATTTCAGGGAAAATATTGTTCACTAAAAATTGTAAAATAGGTAAAATATCAAACACAAAATATATCAATAACTTACAGTCACATAAAATAAACAGGAAGTTACAGAACACAAATACTCCTACCACAAATACTTGAAAGTTCCAGATGAATAATCTTTCTAAAGTGCCTGGTTACCAGTCCACAGACTAAGTGTGTCTTTGATTTACAGGGAGTCCTTCTGCACCAGCTTCTCTTGCGAGCAATATTCAAAAGTCAGTTTTCTCCACCTCCTGGTGATGTCACCCATGAGGTCACTGTTAGATCTGTGATAAATCTGTAATCTGAGTATGGATATCCACAAGGATATATGTTATTACAGTGAAAATCAGCAACTAGCAATTTCCCCCCCAAAACTGTGTCTTTGATCAAAACATCCCCTTTGACTTTTCACAACCCCACAATCTGCCACTAGTTCTCTGCTAGGTGAGAAAACCATAAAGGATCAGCCAGATGATTTCTCTTCCTGCTAGAGTCATACAATTCATATTTAGTTTCCAACTTCAAAAGCAGAAGCAGGTTATAAGGGGTAATAAACTGTCTCTCTGGCAGGAAGGCTTTAACTAGTGGTTTCACTGGTCAGTTTAACATAATGCTACTTCAGCAACACTGACACCTTGGAGGTCAAAGGTCAAATCTTCTTACACTGACTGACCTGTGTGCCAAGCAGTTGCAGACACATGTATTTCTAACACACATGATATACAAAAATAATATTAGAGGGTTTATCACATCACAAGTGTAAGTCAATAAATTACAGCAACAAACAATAATTAAGCCTTGAAAAATTCTATTTAGAAATACAGTTCAGCAGTCAGCTGTTCTAAAGCTCATAAACAGTCTGCAAATGCCTCCTTAAAAATATGCACTTTCGGACATGGCTTAAAAACCTCCAGCGACGCGGTCTCCCTCAAAGAACTTGGAAGCGAATTCCACAAAACTGGGCCCTGGAACAGGTGGGATGTGCTGTTGCATCCTGGAGCTGTTTTATCCAGTTGGGCAGCTGCCAATATAGGATTCTGGGATCCCACTGAAGGTCTCTTCACCATTGTTATCACCACCAGGGGATCATGAAAAGGAACAGCCTCAGGGTCAGTCTGGAAGAAGACAGCCCAACTGCGAGGTTATGTCACAGCAAGTAAGTGTAACTGCCTGCAGAGGAATGGTAATTGGGAGGGAAAGGGGCAGAGAAGTGGGGTGCCAGAGAAGTGGGAACAGGAGGGGATACCCTGTACCCCAAAATCAGACACCTTATCTGTGACAGGATAGGTGACCAGATGCACTTATTCTTTGTCTGTTAGTTTCAAAATATTCTTCTGTTAAAAGTTCTGTCTGGTATGGACACAAAGATGGCTGCCTGATCGCGTGTACAGGCAACTCATGGGGGCTGTTCATCCACCATGAAGGTGCCAACTCTCTTCTAGGAAGTTTAACAAGACTTGTTGGCAGGCAGGAGACAATTAAGTCATAAAGCCATTGTGAAGGTCTTTTCTTGCGATATATTCTTATAGCAGACAATAGTCCAGGTGAATGTCATAAAATCTCAGAGATACTGAGGAAGTACAAAGGAGATGAAGTTACTCACATGGGTGGAGATGCTGTGGAGAACCGCCACTCAAAGGGTGTGGTCCCTCCCCACAGACAGTAGGGTATAAATAAGGGAGCTAGACTGGATTCTCTCTCTCTCTCTCTCTCTCTCTCTCTGTCTGTCTCTCTCCCTCTCTCTCTCACTCTCCTCTCCCTCCTTTCTTTCTTTCTTTCTTTCTTTCTTTCTTTCTTTCTTTCTTTCTTTCTTTCTTTCTTTCTTTCTTTCTTTCTCCCTGGACATCTAAACAAGGGGAGCCCTGCCAAAGGAAGTTAGCAGAATGGTGAGGGGAGCACAGTCTAGGGGAAGTGTCTTTTGTAGCTAGTGGCAGGTAAAAGGGACTATAGGTGAGACTATAGTTCACATTTTTCTACCCATAAACTGTCCGTGTAACTTGCTTTATTTTCTATTTCTTAGTAACAGGTAAACCTTTTGTCTGACTATATTTATAACCTATTTGTAAATAACTATAGTATCGTCTACTAAATAATCTATTTGTGATAGAACCAGTGACTGCTTCATTATTAAAATGGTAATTTTATTATTTCTGCTGGACTCTGTCTGCAGTCTGTCTCCAAGGGGCACCCTACCAATGGTTATTGTATTGACCTTCCTGACCTTGAGCAGAAGGCAAAAGGTGGTTTCCTGGTTCCAGACAGAAAAAAATCAGGTGGTGGCAGAGAGTTAGAAGTTCCCGACCAAACCTGCCCTGTAAGGTGGGGCAGCCCAAGGAGTAGTTTTTGTCACAGCTGGTCTCGTCCCCCCCCAGACAATGAAGGCGTGTCTCTTTTGGGTGATCCCCAAGAGTGACTGCCATTCATGTAGGGACTATGGAGCACCTAAAGGAACATGCCATGCACTTAGCTCTGCCTCAACAATCCACCCGCACTGGCAGTCTGCACACCACTCTGGTGCTGGATGGTCATGTTATAACACTGTAGGATCAAACTCCAGTGCAATACTTTTGTATTTTATCCACTAGTCCTATGGAGTAATGTCAAGGGGATTATGATCTGTGACCATAGTGAATTCCCATCCTTACAAATATGGATACAGCTTCTGAAGGGCCCACACTATCCCCAGACACTCCTGCTCAATGGTGGCATATGCCTCCTCCCTGGGCAGAAGCTTCCAGCTCAGATACACGATGGGGTACTCCTCCACCTGCGGTGTAACCTGCTTCAGGACAGCACCCAGCCCATGGTCCAAAGCATCCATGTGCACTGTGAACCTGAGGTCATAATTGGGCTAGCAAACATGGGAGACCCACTTAATGCCTCCTTCAACTGTCATAAGGCAGATTCACAGTCCTCTGTCCAAAGAACTTTCTCTGGCATTTTCTTTTTCATCAGGTCTGTCAGGAGCTTGGCCACATCACTGTAGTGAAGGACAAACCTCTTGTAGTACCCCACTGTCCCCAGAAATGTCCTTACCTGTTTTACAGTGGCAGGGGTAGAGCAGGCCTGGATGGCATCCTTCACCGGCTCTGGATGGATGCGTCCTCTGCCCACCCTGTGCCTAAGGTAGGACACTTCAGCCATGCCTGCTTGGCATTTTACCGCCTTATCAGTCAGACCTGCAGCCTTCAGTTGGCAGAACACCTCCCTCATGTGCCAGATGTGATCCTCCCATGTCTGTCTGTAAATGGCTATGTCGTCTATGTACGCCAGTGCATATTTGCCTGCCCCAGACAGAATGTGATTCACAAGTTGCTAGAAGGTTGTGGGTGTATTCTTCATCCCAAATGGCATTACTCAGAAATCGAATAGGTCAAATGGGATAATGACAGCAGATCTCTCCCTGGCTGAAGGGGTTTGGGGTACCTGCCAGTAGCCCTTTGTCAGATCTATCATGGTCAGAAACCGGGTTTCCCCTGAGCCATTCCAAGGTCTCACCCATTCTGGGCATGGGGTAGGTATCCGACTCTGTGCAGCTGTTAAGCCTCTGATAATTGACACAGAACCATGTGGTACTGTCCTTCTTGGGAATCAGGAACACGGGTGATGCCCAGGGGCTACTGGACTCCTGGATCACTCAAAGGGCCAGCATCTCCCAGAGTTCCTCTTGCATAGTCTGTTTAACCCCCTCTGGTACCCTGTAGGGAGACTACCTCAGCAGCACTTGGGTCTCAGTGTACATGTGGTGTTCACCCATTGTGGTGTACCCCTGTTTTCCCATGAACATGTCTCCAAATGCTTGCAGCACCTCCCTCATTTCCTCTGCCTGGGCCGGTGTCAGCTGCCCTGAGAGGGTGAGGTTATCCACTGAGGATCCCTCCCACACCTCCCCAAAGAGGTCCACCAGGAAATCAGCCTCATTTTTCTCTGCTGGTGCACTGCACACAGTGAGGACCATTTCCTTCCTATAATAGTAGAGCTTCATTATGTTAACATGATATACCCTGGGGCGTGGCCAACTGCCAAGCTAGAAGCAGCTTTTCCAACAAGCTCTGCTGTCCTTACC
This sequence comes from Neoceratodus forsteri, assembly GCA_016271365.2. Classification (NCBI taxonomy): domain Eukaryota; kingdom Metazoa; phylum Chordata; order Ceratodontiformes; family Ceratodontidae; genus Neoceratodus; species Neoceratodus forsteri. The sequence goes on from CM028133.1 coordinate 724,457,598, forward strand.
TTTGGATCTTGAACATTTAGGCCATATTATCAAAACTACAATTTAAACACATTTTACTTGATAGCAGAGTTTTTTCTGTCTTGAACGATATCTCTCTGGAACCGCTGAATAAAAGTACGGTGGAGTTATGGGCAAAACAAATAAAATGGGAGCTGAAGGAGATGGAGCCCGGGCTAAAGCAGCTAAGCTATGTACCAACAAGGACACTAACCCTATGACAGGAAAGGAAGCTGAATTCCAACCAACAAATGCTGCACTTTTAAAAGCCATTCAAAGCTTGGATAAAAAAATGGAGGACTTCTCAGCACAATTAAAAATTCTGGACACATAAGTGGGGTTATTAGATACTAAGGTAAAATCTTCAACACAAATGGCAGAGTCAGTGCTCACAGTGACCTTGGGCCTAAAGAAGGAGAATGGAGTGCTCAGGAGGAAACTAGAGAACTTGGAAAATTCCTCCAGAGCAACGAATTTGTGCATACTTGGGCTCCCTGAATGCATCGAAGGGGAGAAACCAAAAGAATTTCTCATTGCCCTATTCAGAGATGCCCTGCAGATTATGGACTCGGTATCTATAATGAAAACATACTGGATCAGCCCTCATAGTGGGAGAACCCGAATGGCGACCATCGAAATGCCACCACACACACTCCTCGTGGTAGTGGCCACTGTGGTGTATAGGGATGCCATTCTTACCCAAGCAAGGAGAAATGGTATTTCAGAGTGTCAGGGTTACGAGCTCCATTTCTTCCCGGATCTCAGCTATGTGACCCACAGTGTCGGAAGAGTTTTGATGGAGTCAGACAACGGCTATGGCAACTAGGAGTACATCACATGCTGCTGATGCCTACTAGTTTACAAATTCTGTATGGGGACAAATCATATCAATTTGTGGATGCAGGAGAGGCGGCTAAGATGGTTGACTGACTTGAAAAAGAGTTTCATTCCAGAAATGAGGATCCAGAATCTGATTCAGAGGACAGTGAGTAACATAGTATGGGGATAGTGATTTTGTTGAAATCCCTGTTGAGACTTGCCTGGAACTGTATATTTCTGGTGTATTAAGGCTAGATTTCAAATTACTGGGTTGAAGCCATGGAGAATGGGGGATGGGGGAAGCAGCCAAAATGGTAGTTGGAGCCGTTGATTAAATGTGAACTGTGAATAGCATCATCGTCAACAAGGTGGTGATCCAGTTTTGCACCATTAGTAACGCTACTATATGAAAGAGCACATCAGACCTGTTGCTCTGCAACTCATTTGGAGCAACTTATGGGCTTTTGTATAAGTAGGTCAGGGCTCCAACTGTTATGGATGTTATCAGTAGCTGGACCCTAACAACAAAAATGTCAGTCCGTCATGTATGCTGATGACCTAGTTCTCTATGTTACCTCTAGCTCCATCGATGACCTCAATGCCCATTTGACATCAGCGTTCACCCAACTCCAGTCTTGGTTCTCCTCCAACTCTCTTATACTCAGTTTACCTAAGACCTAGGCTATGCTCTTTGGGTTCTCTAGGAAAGTCCATGCTGTGTTACCCAAGCTTCACATACTTTGTTATGATGGGTCAGCAATCTCAACTACCAACTCTTTTAAATACTTGGAAGTGACACTTGATCCCATACTTGACTTCTCTCATATAAACTAGGTATGCAAATCTGTTAACTTCAAGATTGGTGCTGCCTATTGTGTATGTCACTCCCTAACCCCTGCTGCCAGGATCTCTGTAGCCAGGGGGGTCCTGCTCCCCAGGCTTCTGTATGCTCTCCCCATCTTTTCCCAGGCCAATGCCAGTGCTCTTCGCAAGTGGGACACTGCCTACAATAACATTTGCAAATTTGCCCTTTCGGGACCATGCCTTACACACCACTGTTTGCTCTACTCTGCCTTGCACTGGCTGTCACCCAGTTCCTGTCACTCCTTCACACTGGGATGTTTCATTGACTCTTTGACAGACATCACCGACCTGACTCTCTAGGAGCTATGCTTTCCCCTGTACATCATTCCCACCCTCTGAGGTCCTCAGATGCTCAGCTACTCTCTGTCCCTTTCTGCTCAACAAAATTGGGGGAACAAGCTTTCTCTCATTCTGCTCCCAAGTTCTGGAATTCCCTGCCTCTCCACTTAAAGTGCTCCTAATCTCACACCTCCTTTAAAGCTGTACTTTTTTCTCACCTACTTGCACATGATACTTGTGACTGTAACTAACTTGCCTGACCTTTTGCTCTTGCTTTTGCCTGCCTGGACTTCTGTTTTCCCCACGCTCCAAGTGTATCACCGGGCTTACCCACAATTGGCTTCTCATCCCTGCATGGGTGGACCTGCTTGTTATGTATACTCTTCCAACTATCCCTGCATGGATACCTGTTCAGAAACTGTCTTGTTCCAATTGATACTACTATGACTGTTTGTAAGATCTTATTCATCCCTGTGTGGATGGATCTGCTTATTATGTATACTCTTTCAACTATCACTATGTGGATACCTGTTTGGAAACTGTCTTGTTCTAATTGCATGTTACCTGTGTCTGTTTGCAAGATTTTACTTTGTACTCTGCCAGGTCATACCTGAAAATAGGCAAGGTTTTGCCTAATGTATTTACCCGGTCATCAAAAGCAAATAAATAAATAAATAAATACAATATTTTTTTTTATTCTCTTATTTCCCATTTAATACTTATGGGCTGCATTAAGTTGTTTTATTGGTAGTTCCCACTTATAAGGGAGATTTAGTTTTCTAACTTTTAAGTTCAGGACCATAGGTATTGTACTATAAAGTAAACTCTGCCTACTGTTGTTAGAGCTGCAATTTATTTACCTAGAGTTAATGTTTTAGCATTAAGTGAAGTTCAAATCCATGGGAGGCTGAAAGGTGGATCGCAGTTGTATGAGCTGGGAGACGGCTGTATTAATAATACCTTAGTTAACTCATTAGAAAGGTTAAGGGGAACTATACCCACATCACAGGGTGCATTATTTTTATTGGTTTATATCTGAGATTTCCCTGCTCATGGCAGTAGTGGCTTGTGTGATCGACTTAAAGTTTTTACATATTTTAGTACTCCCCCCATGTAGTATCAAGATATAGGGGCATAAAACTCCTTACTGTAACAATGATGTAACCATTCATGAAAACATATTCGAATTTGGTATGCCTGCCTATGTGATTTCTGTACTGTGTTTCGTATGCAGTTAAATCAATAAAAAATAAGTTAAAAAAAACATGATATACCCGCTGCCTGTACCTTCTGTCAGGCAGTCCTACTATGTAATTGACCTCACACACCTTCCTAATTATGGATAATGGGCCCTCCCATGCTGCCTGCAGTTTATTTTGTCGGACTGGGACAAGTACCATCACTCACTGTCTGACTTTGTACTCCTGGGCTCTGGCCCCATCGTCGTACCAGGTTTTCTGCCACTGTTGTGCAGTGGCTAGGTGCTCCTGTGCCAGCCCCATGAGCTCCTTAAGCCGCACTCCACAAAAGATTCCCCTTGGGAGGCAAGGTCACCTTCCCACTCATCCCTGACTAAATCAAAGGGCCCCTTTACCCTGTGACCAAACAGGAGCTCAAAGGGGGAGAACCCTGTGGACTCCTGTGGGACTTCCCTGTAGGCAAACAGGAGGTGGGGCAAATATTTGGCCCACTCTCTCTTTTGCTGGTCAGCATATGTCCTGAGCATTGTTTTGAGGGTCCCATTGAACAACTCAGTCAGGCTATTTGTCTCGGTGTGATAAGGTGAGGCATGGAGCTGTTTCACCCCGCACTTCTCCCATAGACTAGCCATTAATGATGACATGAAATTCATCCCCTGGTCTGACAAAATCTCCTGGGGAAGGAATTCCCACTTGGCTAAAGATTCCCAGGAGCTCATCAGCCACTTTTTCTGCCTCAATGGAGGACATGGCCACTGCCTCGGGGTACCTGGTTGCACAGTCCACGACAACCAGTATGTATCTTTTGCCCATGTGACTTGGGGTGCTCAGGGGCCCCACTATGTCCATGGCTACCCTCTTAAAGGGCTCATCAATAATAGGCAGTCAGGACAGATGCCTCACATTGTGGAAAATCCAGCCTTTCTTTGCCCCCAGCTTCTTGTTCCCCTTAGGATCAGTGGGTTCTGTTTTGGGCACAGTTGTGGGCTGGTTTACTTTAGGCTGCCTTCCCTGGGTCCCCTTAAAATTATGTGCTGCCCCACCCCATTGTTCCTACACTCTTCTCCAGCTGATTCTGAGCTTCTGCTGCACCAGTTCTTAGTTCAGGACTGGGTTGTTGCTGCACTAAGCTGCTTTCTAAAAATAAAATTAAAAACAGTAGTAAACAATGTTACTTTTTGTATATCCCATTTCATGACTGTTAAGGTATTTTTCTACTGGCACTCTGTCACCCTGTGTACTAGGTAAGGCTTTTACCACTCCCCCAGAGTTTCTGCCTCTATAAGAAAGCACACTGCACACAAATTCTGGCTTTAAATCTGTGCAGTAATCCGCTCTGCACTGCCACCAGTTGTGATGAAAACTACCCCTTGGGCCGTCCCAGCTTACAGGGCCGTTTTGGTCAGGGACTTCTAATTCTCTGCCACCACCTGATTTTTTTGTCCGAAACCAAGAAACCACCTTTTGCCATCTGCTCAAGGTCAGGAAGGTCAACACAATTAACTATTGGTATGGTGCCCCTCGGAGATGTACTGCTAACACAGTCTAGCAGAAATAATAAAATTAGCTTTTTAATAGTGAAGCAGTCACTGGTTCTATCACAAATAGATTCTCTACTAGAAGATAGTATAGTTATTTACAAACAGGATACACAGTATTTACAGTTAGACAAAAGGTTTACACATTACTAAGAAATAGAAATAAAGCAAGTTACACAGACAGTTGAAGGGTAGAAAAATCTGAACTATATTTGCACCTAAAGTCCCTTTACCTGCTACTAGCTACAGAAGACACTTCCCCTAGGTTGTGATCCCCTCACCTTTCAGCTAGCTTCATTTGACAGGGCTCCCCTTCTTTAGATGTTGGATGTCCAAGAAAGAGAGGGAGCATCCAGGTCAGCTCCCTCATTTATACCCTTCTGACTCTGGGGGAGTGACCTCGCCCTTTGAGTTATAGTTCTCCACAGTATCCCCATCCATGTGAGAGAGAGAGAAAGTGTGTGTGTGTGTGTGTGTGTGTGTGTGTGTGTGTGTGTGTGTGTGTGTGTGTGTGTGTGTGTGTGTGTGTGTGTGTGTGTGTGTGTGTGTGTGTGACAGACCCATCATCTCCTTTGTACTTCTTAGTATCTCTGAGATTTTACAATGTCCAGCTGCGCTATTGTCTGCTATGGGAACATATAGCAGGAAAAGACCCTCACAATGGCTTTATGACTTATTTTTCTCCTGCTTGCCAGCAAGTCTTGTTAACGTCCCACAAGAGTTGACACCTTCACGGTGGATGAACAGCCCCCAAGAGTTGCCTGTACATGTGAGCGCTCAGCCATCTTTGTGTCCATTCCAAACAGAACTTTTAACAGAAGAATATTTTTAAACTAACAGACAACGGATAAATGCATCTGGTCATCTATCCTGTCACATTATCGAAGGAAGTTCAAAGTCACTTCACTGTAGATTTGTTGGTAGTAGCCTGGCCAGACTCTACTGCAGTGACTTGTAGGTGTTTAATAATGTCCTGCATGGCATCGGCCAATTGCTGTTTTTGGAAGGCTTTCTGGTTCTGTTTAGCTGATTTAGAGTAGATTTGTTGGGTAAGCTTTACTGCTAGCTACTGAGGTGGCTGCTGTCGCTGGAGCGGAGGGGTCACATCTATCCCCCGCTTGTTGTGTTCTTTCACTGCTGCCTCAGCCATGTCTAACATCTGTGCTCTATCAGGAAAGAAGATTTGCAGCTTGGTGGGATATGGGGTGCAAAAGTGGAGCTCCTGAGATCTCATGACCTTCATCATGGAGGAGTAGAGTCTGCATTTGGCCATAACACTGGCAAAGTAATCATTGTCCACAAACAGGTGAACATCCTGGTAGATGACTATTTTTTTCTGCCAAGCAAGGTGTAAGATTTTTTCCTTATCTTTGTAGTGGAGAAAATGGAGGTTTACTGAGAGGGGCCAAGCCTCAGGTCTAGAAGGTTTGGGTCCGAGAATACTGTGGGCCCACTCAAGCTCCAGGGAGTACTCCAGAGGAATCAGTAGGATAAAGCAATTAAACTGCAGCAGAAATGTCATGATGTCAGGCCCCACCACTCCCTCCGGCAAGTTGTGGATCCATAATTTCTTTCTTCTGGCCTTGCATTCCGCATCGTTGACATGATCTTGGAGGGACTGTAGGGAGTTGTGGAACTGAATCATGACTCATTCAGTAGTTTTCTGGCAGCCATCCTGCTGCATTAGTTGTTCGTCAAGGATCCACAACAAGAGTCCGACTGAAAATCTGTCGAACGCCCTGTCAGCGACACCGGCAGGTCGACAGCATTCTGCAGTCAGCTGCTGGTTCGCTATTGATGTCTTTGTTTTCTTCGGGGGGCTTCGCCTCTGAACCCCCCACGCGTGGGGGAGGCTGCGCATTCCGCACCCCCCACTTAAAGATTCTCAACTCCAGTCAGAGCTGATTTGGGGGGTGAAGGACCCACAACAGGCAGTGCCAGGTTCCAGCGGGTCTCCCACCACGGCTAGGCGCTGTAGTCACTGTGGGGGATCTCGCTGGCAAAATATCGTTGCAAGGGGGGAAAACAGTTCGTCAAGGCCAGAAAACCGTTGGTCTGTTTTGCTGATGTCCATCCGGAGAGCTGATGTTGTGAGTTTCATTTCTTATTGGAAGCTTCTGAACTCCTCTATCACAATGTCTATTTTTCACTGTAATGTGCCCAAGCCCAGATTTGCCCAGTCTTTGTGGTTCTGTCTCCTCGAGGGTTGGGGCACTCGCTATCTGAGCCTCCTTTAAAACCTTAGCTGTAACCAAATTGAAAGAAACATGTTGCTGCCGCTAGTCTTCTTTGACCACTGTCTCACAATTAATATTCCCCTTCCCCTTATTATTCCTCCTGCATACCCAATGTTTCTTTCCCCCCTCCTCATCTTCGCCACAGTGGCCCATTCATGCCTTGCTATCTAAACACTGTGTTCTCCCTTTTCCTGGACCTTCATCGACTGTCCGTCTCCTCTCTCCTTCTCACACTCTTTTCTCTTTTATCTCATTTCATATGTACTCATTTCCATGTCCTTGAATGTTGCTACTCCTTCTTACTACAATGCAGTTGGTATATTCTATTATCAAGTTGTACACTTGCTACATTTTTTTGTGTGCTTTTTTATATGTATCTTATACTTTATCCTTGGAATTCGACTGGTTGTATATAATTTGCCTTGTCTGTATATTTAACTGTTGCATGTCCTCAGGACCTCCTTGTGAATGAGCATGCTCAATGGAGTTATTCCTGCAATAAACTTCAGTTCAATAATGAATCAGTCCCCATCGACCGATTCGGAGGGCAACAGTGCCCTAATGGAACATTGTGTCATGGCTGGAGAACTCTAGTGGTCATTTTAAGGCAAAATTGAAGTAATTTGGAGATATTTTAGAGTTTTTTTGGAAGATTCCCAGTCAGAGCTCAGCTGGAGGGCTGTTCACAGCATAGTGACATCACCGAAAGTCCCCATTGGAGGAAAATCTAGGTTAAATAGCAGCAGTGGTTTACCTTTAACACTTTGATCCTTGTCTCTCTTAAACAATGAAACCCAAGACACGGGGCACTACTCCTAAATGGATTACTTGAAATAACAATGCATTTATGCTGTACCGTAAACAGTCACATGATCGGGGAGGTTTCTCCTGAATCCCTCCTTTGCTGCCTCTTTCAAGGGGCCCAAATTATGGTTATATATACATATTCCAAACCCATGAGCAGTGGGATCCAAATTTATTCAAATGAAACCTAATTCAATGATATAGGACCCCATCACAGCCAAGAGAAAACAGGGATTTCCACATGATTTACTTGCGACCACATGACGAATCACCACCACACTCATATACATATTTACATAAACTGAACACATCTCCTTACCTATTGAGTGATGTACCCTCCTTCACTATATTAACTGTGTGCAGTTCTGGGCACCAATGAGGTAGATATGGCGCTCACTGCATCTTATCCTACCCTCGGGCCTTGATGTCTCAACGACCCCTCCTTTCCTCTGAACTAAATAATCCCTTGCTCATTCATAATCTAGGAGCCAGGACCATGGGGGAGCCATCTGTCTTTTTTATGGACTATATGATTTACCAGCGATCACCATCAGGCAGTCCCCACGAGGAAGCACTGCCAACAGGCCCTGGGTATCCCATACTGCAGATCCTGGCTAGAATCCAGACTCCAGAGCTGGTGATGTCCCAGCTTTTACTCCACCCCGAAACTGGTAATCCCCTTTGGCCAATTGCAGCTGAAGCTTTGCTTGTACCAATTCTGGTTCTGGAGCTTTCTCTTCTCTTCACCACACCTGAACTGCCCCTTGCAGGGCTGGGGCTCGATATTTATACTGAGGGAGCAGGTGGACCGGCAAAACCAGGAAAACTTGAAGGAGCTACGTGAGGACATGATGTACCCAACAGCTAACAAACTCCTAGTTCACGAGATCTTGCAAAACACAGTAAACAAGTAGATACTTTGCTACGGCTACAAAGGTAAGCCTTTAATGCAATGAGACAGGATCAGGCTGGCACAGTCCTGCATACAAAAGTAAACACTCAAGGCTGTTATAGGGAACTTACACTAGCACTCCTATCTTCTTGTGAAGATCAAATAGAATTGGTTTAGGTGAGTTTTTGAATGAGACCTGGTAGATGAATACATTAATTTTTCTTTACAGGTGGCTATGTTTCAACTTGTAGTGAACATTGATCCTAGTGACTCAGATGTCAGTGTTTTCCATGCAATGCAAGGCAGGAGACAGTTGTGCCTCTATCGTTTCAGCAGCACACGTGGAATCCTAAGATGATTTCTCATTCACTTCACCCAATGTTTGTGTGTTTTTAACAATACAGTCCGATCTGAATGTTATGGGAGATGATGTCATTTCTATGACAGTTACCTATTTTCTTTCTTTTTCTCTCTCTCCCCCACATTGATCTTCCAGTTCTGTTGATACTGCCTTAAACCAATTCATCCTGCTGTTTAACAAGGTTTGTGACCAGCATGTCCCACTAAAAAAAGCACAAAATCAAAGGTTACAACAACCCCTGGTTCACGCCTGAACTTCTTGAATGGATAAAATCAAGGGATCATCTGTGGCACATAGCTAGAGCAACGGGTAAAGAAGTGGACACCAAAATCTACAAAAAAGCCCAGAACAACAGCACTAGGGCCACACGCACAGCAAAAAATCAATATTACAAGGAAGCCCTCACTCGCACTTGGAGTGATAGTAGAAAATTCTGGGCAAACCTTAAAGAAGTCACTGGCAAGGACACAAAGTCAGCCCCACCATGTTGAACATGGGTGGTGTTCCCACCACAGACCACAATTCCACTGCAGAGTCTCTCACTGAAGCCTTCTCTGACCTCAACGTCATCCTTCCTCCACAGTTTTACCTCCTAACAGTTTCAACTTCTAAACCAAGACCTGTAGTCCTACCTCTCTTTTACCACCCACTCCACTTTAGAACCATCTATCATGGTGATACTAAGAAATATCTCCAAAAGGTCCTGGGTAAGTCCCATTTCAGTGGTGACTCTCTTGACCTCAAATTTGTGGCTCTTACCCTAGAAGACATTCTGGCACCGCTAACGCACATAATCAACACCTCACTCAGGCTTTCTCAGTTCCCACAGCTATGGAAAGCGGCCCTAGTGACACCCGTTTTCAAGAATGGTGATCGAACCTCACTAGGTAACTATCGGCCCATCTCAATGCTCTTGCCTTTGTCTAAGGCTGTTGAAAAAATAGTAACTGACCAATTAACTAAATACATAAAAAAGTACATTATACAGTGCCCGCAGCAACATGGGTTCCGCAAAGGACACAGCACCACTGCTGCATTGCTAGAGTTTACCAGTTATAGTCACAGTTCTCTGGATCATAGCTCACTAGTCAGCGCCTCTTTCATCGACCTGTCAAAAGCCTTTGACACAGCTAATCATGACCTTCTAGTTGAGCAGCTTGCATCTATTGGTCTGTCTGGTGACACAGTTACCTGGTTTAAGAGCTACCTCACAAATCGCTCTCAGCAAGTTAGGATTGATAATGTCCTGTCTGATAGTAGACCTGTTCACTCCGCTGTACCTCAGGGCTCCATCCTGGGTCCCATTTTATTCAGTTTGTTCCTAAACAGGCTCCCGCTTGCCAGTAGATGTCCGATACTGCTCCGTGCAGATGATGCAGTCCTGTATACAAGTGATCCTGATCCTTTTAACTTGGAAAGCAAGCTCCAGGACAGCTTTACTACAGTTGAGAGATGGTTCAGAGAACATAAACTCATTCTGAACTGTAAAAAAAAACAAGACCTTGTTGTTTTCCATTCCCCAGAGTAGGCATCGATCACATCCACTCAACATAACAAATGAACATGGGACTACACTGAAACTCATCCAGCATGTCAAATATTTGGGGATTACAATAGACAGCACTATGTCATATGCCTACCATATTGAAAATGTTGCAAAGGCTGTGAACATCCGTATTAGTCTGCTTCATAGGCACAAGCAAAGTCTTACCCCAGAGGCCCTAAATATCGCTATCCAGAGTTCAGTGGCCTCTCTTGTTGATTTCGGCATAGTAGTCTATGGCTCAGTTATGGACACAGCCCTTCACCATATAAAGGTCGCCCTAAATAAAGCCTGTCGACTCTTAACTGGTTCCCCATGGCTTACATATACATGTGACCTATATGACCAGGCTAACTGGCTCCAGTTCACAGATAGACTCAGGTTCCAATCGTGCCTTCTGGACAAAAAGTGGGTCTGGGCCTCATGCCAAAGGGCATACAGAAGCTCCTTACTCCCTATGATAACAGCTGTTCCACCAGAAGCTCAGACAGCATGGTCTTTAAAATTCCTAGGTGTTGCACCTCTCTTGGTTGGAGAGCTTTTGCCTACTGTGCTCCCACTTGGATTAATAATCTTCCTCCTGCCATCTCCTTGATAACAGCATTAGGCCCCTACAAACGTGAGCTCCGAAAACATCTCAGTGCTAACGGTATCTGTGACTGCTTGCCTTAGCCCATCAGTGCTGTTTTTCCATGTCCCTAAGCAGCTCTCCCTCGTGACCACATGGCCCCTAAATCCTGCACTTGTTACTTCTTCATATGCCTTAATGTAATCTCTCCGCCTCCCTCCCTCCCTTCCTTCCTCCCTCCCTCCATCTGTCAATCTCCCTCTTCCCCACCACCCCCTCTTTTCTCCTGCTATCTTCTCCCATCTGCCTTTATCCCCAAACCCTTCCCCCCCTCAAAAAAAAGCTTAGACAAGGCCTTCCTGGCCGATGCTTCTCCACTTTTTTAGTGGGTGTTGGCCGCCCTTGGCTGCTGTAACCTCCAAACATAGCTCTTCATCCTGACAACTCAGTCTACTGCAGTACCTCACTCTGCCTTACAAGCACCCCCAGTGTGAATTGTCATCTCTTCCTTAAACTGCCTTAACCCTCTCACAAACTTGTGGTACTTATGATAACCTGCTGACTTAGGGCATTCTAGAAGCATGGTGCAAGTCGCCACCAAACGTGACTTGCGCCATACACAGCTGTACTTTGATCCTGCGCCCTATTATAGAAGGGGCAGTGTCCCCGTGGGTAAGTCCTGTGACTTGTGACATACAGCCAAGTACGCCAAACAGAGGGTGCACCTGGTGAGAAAGTAGCAAGCTGCAACCAGTAATCCACAAGTCACAAGTGCCCCCCCATGCCCGATCCCCAGCGGAGCCCTGCAGGGATAGAGGCCCCCCCACCCACTGTCATGCCACTAAGGATCCCCAACACCTATCCAGATCCACATGCAACTGGTGTACTGTATTAATATGTACAGTACATGCAATCCGATGTATGTGCAATAAAGTTTGAAGCATGTACCTGGTAGTCTAGTGGTCCCCACCCCCCACCCAGCAGTATTCATTCATTTCTGAACACATCTATACAGTAAGTGCTCCTACTGAACTCAGTTGGAGGCTGGCCATGGAGGTGAGAGGTGGGCTGTGCCAGTCGCTGGCTGGGGACAGGTGGGGGGGTGCTGAGTGGAGTGGCACAGCTGGGTGGGGGGCCACTGGACTACCAGGGATGTTGCACGGTTCCCACATACTGTACGTGGCACTGTCTCGAGATCTGGGCAAGGGGTGGGGGGGTTGACAGTGCTGCCCTGTGGGGCCATTAGTGGTGGAGGGTTCAGGGGCATGGGATGTGTGGGCAGCCCAGTGGGGTTTGTACTATTCGGGGGTATGGGAGCATTTATGGTACGGGGGATCGGGAAGGGGGTGCAAGTTGCCCATTGGGGCAACAACGGAGGTGTTCTGGGCATGGGGGGGAGGGCACATGGACTGGGTGCTGGGCTGCTGGTGCTTCTGCAGAATCCTCAGAGGACATAGGTAGAGTTACACCAGCTAAATGCTGGAGTAACTTACGTTGCCGGTTCTCCTCTGGGGGTTCTTGTAGAATCCCAACATTGGGGACTTTGTTGCTGCCGTGAACCCCCTAGCACCATGTCGCAGGCGGTTTAGGGTGTAACTGAGGTCGTATCTACACTTTGGCTCAAGTGGCCTGTGGCATGTCACAGACCACTTTGTAGAATACTGCACGTCACAAATGGTGGTGTAACTTGCTACTTGCGCCATTCTGTTTAGCACAAGTGCAGTTACGCCAGGCGTAACTATTCTAGAATCAGGCCCTTAGTCTGTTGATTTATATTCATAGTAATACTTAGTCTCATACTTATTAGCCTGCACTTACAGCTCCATTGTATACTTATATGTTTTTGTTTGTTTGTTTTTAATTACTGTTAATGTAATTCTGACATGGAACCTATGTAATGAGCTTGTTCTCAAAGGTGTTAATCCAAGATCACAATAAATAAATAAAAATAAATAAAATCCCATTATTTATTTACAGTAAATGACACTGGGACATGTCACTATGCATGATACTGAAAGACTGCTTTGCAGTAACAACAATTTATTTACATTGCCCCATGCACAGTAAAGACAAGCAGAGGGTCTGCACAGATGGATCCCCAACTGATACTCCCACAAAAAGTCCAACCATCAGTATATACAGTACATGTCCCATGCATTTAAGCTGTGGAAGCAAAATTCATTCAGAAATGATTCTATAAATTACATTGTTCCCATGATAGCCGCAAGGGAACCAGGAGTCACCATGGGATTTACCCATGCCACTAGTACATATATACACAGTCAAATGGTCTCTCTAATGGGTATGCTGAGAATTATGCCCTCCTAGCTAGTGCAAAGGTACCCAGGCATGGCCACTAATAATGAAGTAGACTGGTGCTCACTGCAACTTACCCTTTCCTCAGACCTTGATGTCTCAGTTAATCCACTGGCCTCAGACTGGCAAACCTGACGATCCTGCTCCCAGACTGGGAGCCTGGCACATAACAGAAACTTCGAGTTACCTTACTGAAACCCGATTTAATAATGATTGCTATCAGACAGGCCTCCCTGAGGGTGAGCTGCCAATGAATCCTTACCAGGAGATTAATTCTGGAGACCTGACCTGAAGGGAGCTAGGGACACACCAGACCCAGGAGCCTGCCACCATCTCTAGCCTGTAAGTCCCTACCAGTCAGTCGTAGCTGGAAACACCGCACGCTCTGTGGGTGCCTGAGCTTCCTGAGTTCTTCACACAGGCATCGGTTACATAGCAACATGAAACCTACACACTTAAGTAGGACCAAGTTCTTGCACTTATACCCCAGGGAGTGATCAACCTGAAAAGCCCAGGAAATGCAAGAACCAATGAGCACTGGATTTACTGAAGCAATTAAAAGCTCCTTTATGTAAGGGATTGTGAAAAACAGTAAACAGGAAAACACATTTAGTTATGACACCCCACCATCCACCCACTTTGACCTCTCCTGCCGAGTGTCTTGTCTGACGAAATGGAGGTGCTCATGGCTCAGGACAACTCCTGTGTCTAGGGATATCTTGATGTAATATCATACTGGGAGCACCCTTGCAAACACTGTTCACATGCACAGCCTTCCTTTATTTTCTTCAGGTATCAGAAACAGTCACAACGTCGCTCAAATAATCACGCTTCACACCAGAATAATAGTTCATGGGTAGTCCCTTTTACTCAGGGGACCTGGGGCCAAGAGTAGCTCATTTAATGCACTTTTCAATTCATTTGTAGTAAATATTGGGGTTGGGGCCACTAAAATACAGTTCACCAGTACTTAAGTTCATATCTGACATGAGTACTCCTCACAAGCACAGTTCATGTATTTTGCATGAGGCCCTCCTCTCCATTGCTTTACCTCAGATGCCCTTATGCAATTCTCTTACTGCTATGGCAGCTACTGTTACCCCATACGGAGAGTCAATACAGATACCATACTTAGCTCTGGGTCTGGTATCTAAGTATGGACCAATTAGTCCTGAGCAAGCCTTAGGAAAAAGGATACACAATTATTATCTTAGTTAGACAGCTATTGTAAGTGGTTACCTCCTCTGAAATCCCCACCACTGCTGGTCATTCACTCCACAGCAGCTCTTTGAGAGTTCTACCCCTTGTGCCCTGTATACTCTTAAGCAGAGGCGTGCCCAGAGTCTGTGAACGGGGGAGGGGGGGCAGAATCCTCACAAAGCTAGTGGGGTCTGGGGACATGCCCCCCTGGAAATTTTTTTAAAACATCACTGTAAATAGTGCATTTTCCTGCATTGTAGAGCTTAGTAACATATGTTACAGCCCTCCAGGATGAAACATTATGTGATAAGGATGTTACTGTTTCCTGCAAGAATGTTTTAAAGATGTAATTGTTTATGAAATTGCATTCTTTGCTTATTTTATAAAGTGGATTGTTTCTCACTCTCCATTTCTGTCACGCTCTCTGTGAAACAGATCCCCCAGCTCACACTTAGCCCATTTGTTAATTACCCCCTTCTTCCACCACCACCAACCACCTTGGATTTTTGCCAGCACACTGCCTACAAGCCACACACCATACCCCAATTGACCAAAGTGGAAAAGTAAGGCAGTTTACGCCAAGGGTTATTATCATACAAGCTGCCATTCTGATCTGAGCAAAAACGAAAAAGGGACACAGCAGCAGTGCACTAGAGCAGTAGGCAATGAAAATAGAGGGGAGGGGACCCAGTCTGCTACTGCAGAGAGACAAACTAAAAACATAACAAGTTGCATCCATATAAAAACACAAAATCTGAGTGGATTGAGTCCCCTCTGTTTTCATTGCTTGCTAATCTGAGTCAGCATGCTAAATTAAACACAACAGGGACAATGAATAAAATAGCATGCAGGAGAAATCCCCCATGCCATCTGCTTGTACCATGAGTAACAGAAAGTGTCTGCCACTGGTGTTGAGAGTCAGTCCAATGAGCGGCATGGATGGAGTGCCCTGATTTAGGAGGATAATCAAATTATTGCAGCTTTCGCAACTGCCAGTCCCACTGGCTCTATTGTGTGGAAGACTGCTCTGCTCATCCATGATGATCACCTCAACACTCTCAGACCTGACCCTCACGGTAAGTGTGTGAGTGTGTGTGAGATTGACCAGTAATGTCCTCCATGCACAGCGAGTAGGGTCAACCTACTTGACTTGCCGCACATAGCACACTGGCACACAGAATGCCCTCCTGCTCCCACCCAAACTCCAGTCTTGGCTGAGTCTGGACGACTCCCGAATTAAAAAAAAAACAATAATGATTAAAATTTGGTTGGAGGATGACTTTTAACAAGGGCGGGCCAGCCCCCCCGTGCACGCCTATGCTCTTAACACTGCATCATGGGCCTTTCTAAGCAAAATGAAGCCATAATCACCATACCACAAACAAATGCAAATACCTCATGAACCGTAAGTGCTACACACAAAGTATGAGCGGCAAAGTTGTTCCGCATATAATTACATTTCTAATGGTGCTATGCAATGAATGATAAGCCATTCCTTTGTTTTTCTATGCTAGCTGAAATAGCAAAAAAAGCTTTTTTTTCAATAAAAAAAGCAATATAAACCATTTTTGGGGGGGACATATGTAACATATCAACACAAAATTAAGTATCCATACATTAGAAGCAAGTACAAAAGTAATGTTTATTTATTTATTTTACTAAAAAGCAATTTTTCTAATATAAAACATATTTGTTTCCATTTTATTCAAGGTGCTTTAGTGAGGCTTGAGGGACAAATATCAACCATACACACCATACCATAAACAAATGCAAATAACTCCTAAAGTATACATGATGCACACAAAGTAGGAGTGGCAAAGTTGTTCAGCACAACATTACCTTTCTAACGATGCTATGCAATCAATTCTAACCAATTCGGTTTATTTTTTATACAAGCCAAAATATCAAAACAAGGGTGTTTTTGCTGTAAAAAAAAAAGCAGCATAAACCATTTCTTGGTGGAAAATATGTAGCATATCAACACCAAATTAAGTATCTAGTACCCATAATATTTGTTCAATAAGACCTGTCTCGATTGGCTGGCAAGTAACACAGAGACATAGTGGTAACAACCACAGAAGTGTCCAGGGCAAATGGGAATCTTTTGCTGCTGACTGTGGGAGACAAAGGGGGGTGATTTTGGCTGCCACCTACAGCCATTTCTGGAGGTAAAGATTTAAACCTGGTACCAATTCCTATCTGGTCCTTCTGCTTCAGCATCTTCAGGAAACCCACCATGCCCAAAAGCCATCAGTGCACATTCCTTCAGGAAACGCCCACCCGGGGACCCACTATTGCTGTGCCAAGCCATTACCCAGACATCTGTACCCATTTTGCCCCCATCCACACCATCTGCCTGGAGGCCTCCAAACCCAGAACTGGACACCCAAAAATCTCCCTGGATGAGTCCAACAGTGTGGCTCAAACACACCAAGTCTGTTGAAGGTGCAGCTGTGTACAACCCCACTGTCTCTCACCCCTCCTTCCAAGAGTCTCCAACAGATCTGGCCCAGCAAATCTATGGTTACCAGATCCATCTCATACTCTTCAGTGAAACTCCCAAATGCCAGATGCTGGATTTTTCTGCCCCTTCCCCCCCATGTTACAGGCAGAAATAGCCCTCCAAGGGGTTCCATGCCACCCTCTCCCTAGCACCCTCCCACCGAGCAAGGGCCAGAGGATGCACTCAGACTCCCAGTGGTGCCCTTGGGCTCTGAAAATATCCATGCCACTCTGACACTGAAACCCTGCCATTGAGCCAAGGCAACCTCTCCATCACCCAGGGTCCTAACCTGTGCAGCAGCACTGGTACAGATGCTACCTTCTACCCAAGTGTATCTCCAGATTCATGACCATTGCTCTCTAGGGACATTTGGGGACAAACTCCCTTCCTCCCACCAAAACCTATTATTTATTCTCCTGTCCCTAGCCTCTGCCTCCTACTGCTAAGAAACAAAGCGATAGGTGCCCTGGCACCCAGTGCTTTGAAGGACAACCCACTCCATTCCTGGGAAAGGGTTGTTACATTTCTCTTAAGCTAAAGCATTATCTCTTAATGCAGAATACTGGCCAAAGTTGGACCAGCACAGCCCTGGAACATGGAGTAAACCCCTATGTTCTCCATGGGAGATTATACAAATACATAGATATTTAAGGACAGAAAAATAATATTAGCTAATCAAGGCTGCCTTGCTGTTCTTACATTGTTTTACTCTGCCCTTTGGATCTTCCCTCACCCCTTGCCTTCCTTTTATTCCTCATTATTCCATTGAAAATGTCCCGTTGGGTTTTGAATCCTTAGATAATCCCATCAGTGATCACATTACAGGGTAGGCTGTTCCAGCTATCCACCACCTACTCCAAAGAAATATTTTCTGATGCCCTTGTTGAATCCCCCCTCCCTCCAGTTTGAGAGTGTGTCTCCTGGTGGTTATGCTTTTTATTAGCTTAAACATCTGTGTGCTTTCCACCCTGTTGTGTCCCTGCATGTATCTGTATGTTTCCATCTTATCCCTCCATTCCCTTCTGTCCTCTGGAGCTATTGCATGCAATCCTCCTGAAGCCACATATTCAAAAATGTGCAAAGCAGAGTGCAAAGGTTTGCGCTGCACTTGCCCATTGTCCATGACCCTGAGGATGCTATATTCAGTTGGATAGCGCACCAGTGCTATCCAACTGAATATAGGGGCACATCAGTGCAGTACTAAGCCGAGTAGCGCTGCCCTGATATGGCTCCTGGCAATTCAAGAAACAGCACCCCAAGACCAGATAGAGCAGAAAGCTCACGATACAGTATTCAGACAGCACCATGCAAATTAGTCTATTGGGATGCAAGGTGCTAAGGGGCCTTTTGCCTGCCCATTAAGGGCACATTTTCTTGGGAAGCGGTAGCAGATTTGCACCCCAGCAACCAGCTCTGCCCCATCCTAATTTCTAAGTCTCATAAAAGTCAAGTATTCCCTGGTGCTTAATGGCACACCCCACCCTCCGAACCCCATCCCCGTTAAACATACATTCTGCCCTAGTGTCCAGTGGTCCCACCGCCCTCTGATTGCCAGACCTGTGTGAAAAAATATTTAAGTCCCTGGTGCCTAGTGGTCCCCTGACCCTCTGATTGCCCGCCTCACTAAACATCTAATAGTTCTTAGTGTCTACTGCCCCCCCACCCTCCAGTCACCAGCCCTAGTAATATTAAAGAATTTCCCAGTTGCCTAGTGGATCCAGTGATCACCAGCCCCATTTGAAGAAAATGAAGTTCTTGGTGCCTAGTGGTCTCTCCCACCCTTCAGTCACTAGCCCTGTATTATTTCACACTTCCCTGGTGTCTAGTGGACTCCCCACTCTCTGATTGCCTGATCTGTAATATATCTACTATTAAAGACAAAAAAGCTGCGCACTTCAGTGTGCTACCTTACTTTACTACTACATCTGTGACCACCCGAATTATTCGATACATCCACACAGCTCACATTCATTCAACAAGCTGCAGATAATGGAGTTGATGCACAAAGAATATATTTATTCGTGGTCAGATTGGACAAGACAGTGTTACATAAGCCCTGGCTCAGTGCTTCGGGTTCAACAACCCTTCCTCAGGAGGCGTGGCTAGCAGGGAAAATATCACCCATTAAATATATCAGCAATTACCAGAGTGCACCAGTTTTGCCTCACCCATAGTTATTGACTAACAGCAGACAGTACCCACTGTACTACAAATTAAAGCATTGTAGCCGTTGTTTAAGTATACTGTAGGTACCTGTGATTCTAGTCTTTTCCAATGGTTCCTTCATTTAGAGTCATTCATAAAAGATAAACCTAAACAAACATAAGTATTGACTTGCTGTAATGTATTTGCCCCAATAGTCCCCTAATGTTTTGGTTTATTTGGACCAACGGCCATAATTCTGGATTTGTTGTAACTATAAACTGCAATTTCTGGGTCATTTATTCAAACTTTGACAATTTTCTCTTTAATCCCATTGGTGTAACAGCCAGAAATACCATGTCATTGGCATGTGCTAGTGATGGGCATTGTACATTATTCACTGATGGTGAATGGAAAGATTCACAATGCATAGACTGAATGATATCCTCTGTAACATGATTAAACAAAAAAGGAGCAAGGAGACAACCTTGTTTATCATCAAGGTTCATAATAATTGGAGTTACAGTAGTACATGGCCTGCTAGATCATAGCTTATATGGGCTGTTGTGCCTTTGTGAAGGGCCAGAATAACATCAATCAGCCAGCTTTTAAGATATCTTTCTTTTAGCCTGTTACCTAAAACTTGCCTGAACAAACAATTGAAGGCCATTCAAAAGTCTATAAATGCTACAAACAGTTTAATCTTTTTTTATGGCTACATATTTTTCTATGAAGTGAAATAACATCAAGTAATGATCCACAGCACCGTATCCCTTGTAAAAACCTGCCTGTACCTGAGAAAATGTTTGAGTTTTTTTTCTCCCATACCTCTAATCTCAAAAGAATAACCTTGACAAACATTTCAGCAATATAATTCATGAGAGAAATAAGACAATAATTTGAAGGTGTGGTTTGAGAACCTTTTTTTATGGACACGTACTGTGAATGTGCTCCATCGGAATCTTGATAGTTGTTATCAGCAAATAGACTTACTTTGCCGTGTAGCCCCACCCTGATGTTGCTTACAGTACATGTTTATTTATTTATTTAAGAGATTAACCAGGCAGGCATGCTGAGCGGGGGCAGCTCATTTCCAGATGCGACCTGGGGGGTACATAGAAAATACAGCAGGAAATGTACAGTACAGGGTAAAACAACAGGTCCAGCAATAGTGCCAGAGCTGGCATACATTTGTTTCACATTGTTACTACAAGGGTGGTCAGATGCCGTAGAGTAAGTACAGTCAGAGAACAGGCAGGTAAACAATAATTACTAAGACAGTATCATGGCTGATGAGATATATCAAGGCACCCATTGGTTGAGGGTCTGGGCTGCTGGTAGCAGTTATATGCGTCAGAGAAGTAATCATGGAGGAGTGATTTTAGCAGCCTTGGGGCAGTGGTCAGCCTAATGCAAGCAGGTAGGTCATTCCAAAGTTTTGACAGGTGGTATTTGAAAGTGGATTGGCCCTTCGAGGTGTGCATGAAAGGGATTTTGAGTAGTCTGGAGTCAGAACATCTGAGGGAGTAAGCCGGGGAGGGTTGTGCCATCAGAGCGGAGCTGAGATGGGGGGAGGGAGTATGTCCAGAATTTGGCTATTACGTTTGTGCCATTTATTCAACGTCGGGACTCGAGCGAGGGAAGTGAAACGGAGCTATATAGGTCACAGTGATGGGTGGTGGGCGGGCAGTCCAGGATGAAGCGGCAGTAGGAGTGAAAGAGGGTGTCCAGACTGGTTAAGGAGGTTTGGGGTGCAGCTCCGTAGACCACGTCGCTGTAGTTGAAGATAGGGAGAATCATTTTATGCACTAATTCCCTTCGGACCGTGGGGGCCAGGCACCCTTTATTGCAATGAAGTGCCCCCAGTTTGGGGTGCAGTTTTTTGTGTAGAGAGTCAATGTGGATGGAGAAATCCAGGTGTTGATCAAGCCATACGCCCAAGTATCTAAAGGAGGTACAGGTTTCCAGAGGAGATCCAGCCAGGGTATGGAAGGTGGGGGGGGGGGGCAGCTAGGCGTGAGAGCCGGTGTTGTGTGCCGAAGGTTAGGGAGATGGTTTTCTTTGAGTTTAGTACTAGTTGATTGGAATCAAGCCATTTTTGGATAGCGTCAAAATCCTTTTGGAGGGCTGCATGCATGTCCCTAGTGTTAAACAGTATCAGCCCCAGGACAGACTCCTATGGTAACATTTGGAATCCCATTCCCCCGACATTAGAAAATTGCCATTCAGGATCACTGCACGAGTCCTGTCAGCCAGTTCCCAGTCCACCTACTGTAGTTACCCATTTCCCTAGTCCTAAATCTCTTATTTTCTGTATAAGCCTCCTCATGACACTAGACTGAAGGCCTTGTTGAAAACATATCTACTACCCTCCTCTGACCTCTAGCATCCCTAATGCTAACCCCCATGCAGAGGCCCCTATCATCATAGGCCACACCTTCTTAGTCTACTGGGCAAGTGACATGGTAGAGAGGTCAGAAAGGAGGTTTTCTTGGTGGTCAATGGCCTTGAGGTGGTTGGGCTAATGACCGGCATCATTCACAAGGGGCAGGAAGTTTTACCTTTTATAATGTGATCCCACCTCCCTCCAATCACATGGAAGCCTGCCCTCTGTGGCTCCTCTGTACGTGGATGGCCAAGGTTTGGGGTCCCCAGCAGCATCAATGCCATCCAGTTCCCCATCACAGAAGGCACTGTAAGAGCAGGCAAACCATCTTCTTCCGCCTGGGGTCAATATGCAATGCCTCCACATCACAGCCTGAATCCCACTGGTGCAGAGTATGGGAATCAAGACCAACAATCAATCCCAGGTCTCTCATAGGATAATGTGTGGCCAGTGCCATTAGGCTGAGCTTCAAAGCTTCAACTTTCAGCTGATCTGGTATAAAATGAGCAATTTTTACCATAAGTTTTATTGGGACAGCTGTTGCATTTTATTTTTGCATAATAATTATTACTATGTTGTGCAGTGCTTTGTATGTCTAAGGAGCTGCCATAAACAAATGGATTATCATTCCTATTACTATAAAAAGCTTGTCTGTGTTTTGTACTATTTTGAGATCCATTCCTCCTGTTTCCAGCAGTAATGGGATCTTTCATGTCTCTTTGTGATAGCATTGTACCACACACACAATCTATCATAACTGGAAACCCAAATTGCCCCATTAGAAGAATACTGTCTTACTGATGTGAGGGTCTCTACTGCCCAGCAGTGACTACATCAGTGATGATGGCTAGTCCCCCCCCCCCACATCACTTTGTCAGGACTCTTCAGACCACACAATTACGAGATGCTGAGAGACTGTTGCCAGCGAGACATATCCATTACTTGTGGCAGTTATTTCTCATTTAGCTGCAGTGTAGCCGCTCTTATATAATGGAGTAAAAGGAAAAAGTAACAAGGTGAGAAGCAGGCCATAAATTAGTGGAGGTGGAAAACTTGGATTTACTAGTGAAGTAAGTGCTCTGATGCATGCAGGCTTGATGGTTAAAGGAGCATCACATCAGTTTCTGATTTTGAATCCCACTATATAATGTGGGCTAAAAAAGTAGGGATCTGTAAAAATAAAATGTGTAATGCCATTATGTGTTTGGCAATTGCATTTATTATTGATATTATTTATTTATTGAAGTACTATATCAGACGTGTTATCCTACATAAATTCTTTGTATGACGATGCCTACTGTTTAAACTTAAACTTTCCATGTCCCCTGTGGATATGCTGCTGCTTCTGCATTTGTTTATGGTGTATGTAACATAGAAACATAGAATGTGACAGCAGATAAGGACTGCTTGGCCCACCTAGTCTGCCCATTTTCCTACCTAACAGATAAGCTGCAGATCCTAGTTAACCAACAGCTTACTTCCTCCTACCCCCCAACTAGGACTGCCTTATGTCTGTCCCATGCATTCTTGAATTCCCCCACTGTTCTTGACTCCACGACCTCCTCAGGGAGGCTGTTCCATGCATCCACAACCCTCTCTGTGACAAAATACTTCCTCACATTACCTCTGAGCCTTCCCCCTCCATCTTCAAATTGTGCCCCCTTGATCTTGCACATCTCTTTTTATGAAAGATGCTACCCTCTTGGACTTTGTTGATTCCCTTCAGGTACTTGAAAGTTTCTATCATGTCCCCTCTCTCCCTTTTTTCCTCAAGGGTATACAAATTAAGCTCCTTTAGTCTTTCTTCATATGTCTTCTGGTGCAGACCCTGCACCATTTTGGTTGCCTTCCTCTTGACAGCCTCCACCTGTCTAGACATACTACTCTTTACTGTTGTAGATATGTATGTATGACTTGTACTTGGCCATATCTGTTACTCAAATTGTTGTTTCCTTGTATTAATCTTTGTAATTTTATCTTTGTATGTAACCTCATGGGCTAGGCCTGAAAATAGGCATTTGTTTGCCTACTGCGCTTACCTGGTAAACAAAAACTAAGTAAATAAATATCACCAAAGCATCAGAGTACAGTACATTTGTATAAAACAGATATAGTTAATTAAATAGAAATGTAGATGCCAGGATATTCAAAAGGTGTTTGCAAATGCTAAATAGGTTAGCGACTCACAAACACCACTTATCGTCCCCAAAACAAGAGAGTAGTGTAAGGTGCCATAATGGATGGCACGGTTAGCAAGTCGCTAACCTGTTTGTAAATGACTCCATACCATGCTGGTGTGCCTATGCAAAGCAGCCAATAGTGCCTGCATATAGGTGCACTGGCATGCTGGTAGGTTTGGCAAGGCGGTAACTAGCCATTAGGGCTGAGCTAATTACCACCTCCCCAAACCAGTTCTTAAAGTCTGCCAACCTGAATCGCCACCCCCCTCCAGATTACCTGGCCATTAATTATAAAATATGTCCCTGGTGTCCAGTGGTCCCTCATCCCTCTCTGATCACCCTGTCAGTATCAATAAAATATGCCCCTCATGTCCAGTAATCCCCTTCCCCCAATCACTTTGCCAAGACAGTATTTACAAAAGATGTCCCTGGTGTGCAGTGGTCCCCTCACCCACTGATCACCCTGCCAGTAATTATAAAAAATATGTCCTCGATATCCAGTGCCCCCCCCATCACTCTGCCAATATTTATAAACATGCCCCTGAGGTACAGTGTTTCTTCTACCACTGATCACTCTGCCAGTATTTATGAAATATGTCCATGGTGTCCATTGGTTCCCTTGCCCCCCAATCACCCTACCGGTATTTATAAAATATGTCCCTGGTGTCCAGTGTTCCCCCACCCCAATCACTCTGCTGGTATTTATAAAATATTTCCCTGGTGTCCAGTGGTCCCCTTGCCGCTGAGTGCCCAGACAATATTTATAAAATATTTCCCTGGTATCCAGTGGCTCCCCTTTGCCCTGATTAGAAAGATGCCCCCCACACGACAAGCCCACCCAGTTCCCACACCTGCAACTACACTTTCCAACCCCTTATCTGCTGTAGACAACCCACCCCCTCCCCAACAGTGACTGGCACAGACCCTCCCCTCACCTCCTTGGCTGGCCACCATCAGAATGACAGGGCACGATTGGGAGCCTACTGTAGAAGCAGCTGTTAGTATATAATACAATATTTACATTCGCTTATAACTGATGTTTTCTAGATTTTGGACTTTGCTGTACTGTCTGACTTTTAAATGCTTCACTTTAACTAGTATCAGTTCCACAGACTGTTTAAAAACAATCTAACTGCCCCCACTGACTTCACAACTGTACTGTTTGTGGCATCAGAGTGTGTTGCCATAGCAAGCACTGTGGCATCATAACAAGTGCATAATGAAGTCAGAAAATCCTGCTGCCAAAATCATTAATGTCTGAGCATGGCTGGGACAGAGCAAAGGGCTTACCTTTTTTATAAACTGGCACTACTTCAGCAATTCTCCAAGCTATCAGGACCTCACCTAAATTTAGTGACTTGTTAAAGATGTGCGTCAGTGGTGCACTTATAATTTCAGACACCTGTTTTACTAACCTTGGTGCTATACCATCAGGACCAGCAGCCTTATTCATGTCTAGTGCCTATAAATCCTCTTTAACCACCAGCTCTGTAATCAGGTCAACATGCCTAGTTTCAAAACAATTCTACTATTTGTTTATTTATTGAGGTCTACGAATTATAACCCTTTGAGTCAGGGACTCCTTTCCAAAGGCTCCACGTCAGTACAATGTGAGGCAGGCAAGTGTTACAAGCCTCACGAAACAATGACATAAAATTATACAATAAGAGAAAAAATATATACAATAGGAGCTATTACAAAAGGCTCCACATCAATACAAAGTGTGGCAGGAAAGTGTTAGACGTGATTCACGAACAATGACATTAATTATACACAAAGAGAAAATTATACAATAGGGAGTTATCTAATAATGATGTATTACAATAAGCATTGACAATTGACATGGGAGTAACCAAAAATTGTAAAGACAAGTCTGAGGAGAAAAAATAAGTATTGGAGACAGGAGCAATGGAGCTATGGAGGAGAAAGGGAAAAACAGGCCCAGGAAGTGGACCAAAGAAGAGCTGGAAAATAGTACTGACCAGAAAGCCGCCCAATGGGCGTTGACATGTGGTCAAGGTGCGGGAGAGGAAATAGGGGTACTGACTTCCGGGCAGACTCAATACACCATGAGGCCTACTCTGCTGGCATGTTAGTATGTTAGTATATTAGTTACAACAGTGTTACGGACAGTCACAGTTTGATGAAACCAGGATGTGGTCCTGCAGTTCTTTTTTGAAAGGGCCCAACTTGGGTAAGGAAAGAAGGGACAGGGGATGGAGTTCATCCATAAAGAGGCCCTATATTGGAAAGACCTTTGAACGGTGGTGGTTCTATAGAAGGGGACTTGGAAAGCAGTATTGTTGGTGTGTCTGATCACCCGCTTGTGCTGCCGTGGAGAGAGGAGAAAGTTACAGCCAGGGGGTGAGTGGCCCATAGAGATTGTTTTTGCTAGTAGGCAAGTCTGATAGTAGAGACGCCCTTGGAAATTTAGCCAGGCTGAGCATTGATCACAGGTATGCGTCAAACTGTCACAGCCAGTGGCCAGGCAGCAGGCTTTGTTTAAGGTAAGTTTAATTTTGCTCAGGGCAGAGTTTGAGGCCGAGCCATAGATGACTATACGATAGTCTACCAAGGCTAGGATAGAGCTGGAGATAGCCAGTCTAAGAGCAGCAGTGGGGAGGTAGGACCTAATTCTGTAGAGGAGGCCAATTCTGACATTAACTGCAAAGCAGGTAGCGGTAATGTGTTCATGGAAGGAGAGGGCAGGACCATGGGTGATACCAAGGTATTTAAAATGGGAAATGGATTCTGGGGGGGGGGGGGGTGACATGAGAATTGAGGATAGAGAGGGCGGAGTTCTTGTACTTATTTTGGTGATGGGAAAATAGCATCACCTTTGTCTTTTTTATAAATTGAGAATTAGTTTATGGGTTGAAAACCAGGATTCAGCCTCCTTGAAGGAGCGGTGCAGGTCCAGTTGAAGCAGGGTGAGGTCAGGATGGCGACTGAAAATCACTGCATTGTCCGCATAGAGGAGGAGATGTCTGGTGCAGGCCGAGGGGAGAGAGTTCAGGTACAGGGTAAATAGGAGTTGACCAAGAATGGAGCCCTGGGGTACCCCAGAGCAAACCTGTAGACTAGTGGATAGGGTGCCATTTATCTTCACCTGCTTGGGATCTCCCTTGCAGGTAGTGGGTGAACCAGGTAGTGGCCTCCTGGGACAGGCCAGTGGAAAGGACTGAGTCTAATAATAGGGAATGATTGACCATATCAAAGGCCTTGGTGAGGTCTATGTACACAGACCCAACCAAGGCCCCTTGGTTGAGGGCATCATGGATGAATGAGGTGTACTCCAAGAGGGCAGTGGTGGTGCTGTGGCCCTTCCTGAAACTGTGCTGTTGCTGGCAAAAGAGGTTATGTGTTCCAGGAATTCAGTGAGTTGGTCGGCAATGATTTTTTCAAGCACTTTTGAGAGAGGGGGGCAGAATGGAGATTAGCCTGTATTTATTATAGGAGGTTCGGTAACCACTCTTGTGGATGGGGGGTGACCACCGTCCATTTCCACGGGGAAGGAAACTGACCAAGGCATAGCGACATATTCAAAGATTTTGGTCGGGGGGGGTTAGGACTGCATTTAGAGACAGGTTGAGCAGCTTAAGGCCTAGTGTATCGCCACTCTGTCTGGATTTGCCAAGGAACTTAGGTAGGAGTGGGCAGTACTCGGGGAGATGGTCTTGAAATGGAATGGTGGGACACCAGTGGGGGGGGCACTGCCCAGGGGAGGAGGAGAAAAAGTCAGGGGGGAGTACTGAGCTAAGGTCAGTAAAAGCCGCATTAAAGGTGTTGGCAATCTGGTCGAGATCCTGGGTAGGGATTCCGTTTATGATCAGTAGGGAGGGGGGAGGAGGCTTTACCACTGAGTTCCTTAATATTCTACCAGAAGTTACATCCCTGCCCCCAGGAAGTGGTGGGTTTAGTTTGGTAGTAAGCAGCCTTAGCTTGGTGAATGGCCCAGATGCAGGAGTTTTGGGCAGCACGGTATAGCTGACGGTCTGCGGGGCGGCCAGATTCCAGGGCTCTGCACCATAGGTTGTCACGAGCAGTCACTTGGTCTATTATAGACTGGTTGACCCAGGGAGAGAAATTATATTTTACCACCCGCTTAACAAAGGGGGCAAAGATATCACAGGCGGTGTCAAAGGAACTATAAAGAAGGACAGTGCATCATCAACAGATGCAATATAGTTGAGCAGGGTCCAGTCAAAGTTGAGAAAATAACAGCGGAAATGCCCTAGGGCACCTTTCCTAAGGAGTCGGTGTCTAGAGATATGGGTGGGGGATGGTTTCCAGCTGTTTGACCAGTGGCAGGTGACTGGGGAAAGATCGCTAAGCAAGATAGATAATATCTGGACATCAGAGATACGTTCAGGGTGTTTGGAGAAAATGAGGTCAATGAGGGTTCTGTTGCCCATGTTTCAGTTAAGCCTGGTTGGAGAGGGAACCAGTTGAGTAAGGTTTTGGGCGGCAGCAGCATCTCTGAAATAGGCTGACCGAGGGGTAAACCAATTTGTATTAAAGGGATATAGTAAGAATCCCCAAATACCTTTTCCACATAGTATGCCATTACCAGTCATACTTCAGATTTTGAAGCAGCAATACGTTTCATGAAAAACATCTGTCACAGTTATTTTTTTAATCTTTTATCAGTACTTTTTCTGCCTACCCCCCAGTTTTTTATGTGTGCCCACACCCCCAGAATGATGTCATGTAAGGGATATTTAACATACAGCAACAAAAAATTCTGGAAAAGTGCCTTAAATGTTCATTATTCAGAGGTGCAGCACTTTATTTTGGTAGTGGCTACTGCAGTACAGCACTTAATATGTAGACAATTTGTTTATGTATTTCTTTAAAGGTTTCACCTGGAAAGACATACTAAGCAGATAAGCTAGTTTCCAGATGCATCCTGGGGGAGAGGGGGAAGGGGCACACAGTAGGTACATATGTAGCAAGGCATTGTTGGTACAGTACATAGATTATTTTTATGTTTGCGTCCACACATGTGCAAGAAACATAGTGCCATCATCGGAGATTTCGGAGGTGCGTCACCTCCTCCTCTAGTTCAGTCAGTGTGTTGGCAGGTGTGGCCCCTGTAAGCCAATGCATGCTGGAGCTGTCTATGACAAGCTCCAAAATGCAGTGGCATACAGTTCAAAGGGGGAGCTACGCTTGAGTGAGCAGCGATAAGATATCGCCTGCTCATGCGCAGCTCCCTCCCCCCCCCACACACACACACACACCACGTCAGGCGCACCACGACGCAAGCACACTGTATAGCCGACGGGGTGCCCAACTCCTCGTCGGCTGTGCCATGCCCCCCGCCCCCAAGTTTGAAATGCCACGCTGGGTGCTCATCCCAGCGTGCAGTAACTAATGACATAGCCGACAGGGGTGCCCAATCCCCATCGGCTCCACTGTCCTCACCCCCCGTAGTAAGTGCCACGCTGAGAGCCCACCCCAGCGTGGCAATCGATCCTCAGGCCAATGGGGTGCCCAATCCCCCGTCGGCTGAACGCCCCACAACCATCCTCCTTGCCATGCTGGGAGGCCACCCCAGCGTGGCAAATGTCCCATCGTCCCTTTTGGGTTTTACCTGTACAGAAAAACGGTCCACCTAGTCTCCTGGCCCCCCCCACAACCCACACCCACCCACTGCACTTGCCTCCCCACCCCCCTCACCCCATACTTACCTCCAGACCTTGGCGCGATGATCTTCAGTGGACTGGGAACACGTCTGCACTCTTCAAAGCTGACCGCGAACTGAGGAAATGCCGGTAAGCTGTATAATGGGCTAGATAGGGGGTTTTCAACTTTGTTGCATATCTCAGGCATTTTTTGGAATTTTTGCACCAAATTTTCAACATGGGGTTTTTGGGACCCCTTCTCATGAATGATGTCACTGTCATGGCATTATTCTGGCCAAAGGGTGATTTCGCAGTCACTGCGCAGTCACTGCGCGAAATCACCCTTCAGGCCTGAATAATACCATGACAGTGACATCATTCATGAGAAGGGATCCCAAAAACCCCATGTTGAAAATTTGGTGCCAAAATTCCAAAAAATGACTGTTCTACGAGCGTGCGTTGCGCAGTTCCTATTCAGGCTCGTAAGTTTGCGAATTTTCAATATTTTCACTCCAGATTTTCAACATTGCCATTTTACCACACCTTCTTATGAGTAGTACAGCTGTCATTTTTCGCATCTCACCCAAAATGTGTTTCCGCCCATGTAGCACACAATGGCGCAGTCGGTGTGCAAAATCAATGTACGGGACAAATTAAGAAAATCACAGTGACACTGTTCATGAGCAGAGGTCTTAAAATGGTTATGTTGAAAATTTGGTGAAAAAATTCCTAAAATGACTGTTTCTGGCGATAGTTGCGCGGTTCCTTTTACTCGTAAGGTCACAAATTTTCAATATTTTCACTCCAGATTTTCAACATTGCCATTTTACCACACCTTCTTATGAGCAGTACAGCTGTCATTTTTCACATCTCACCCAAAACGTGTTTCCGCCCATGTATCGCACAATGGCGCAGTCGGTGTGCGAAATCAATGTTCAGGACAAATTAAGAAAATCACAGTGACACTGTTCATGAGCAGAGGTCTTAAAATGGCTATGTTGAAAATTTGGTGAAAAAATTCGGGAATCGACTTTTTACGAGCGGGTGCTGTACAGTTCCTATGCATGTCAGTCAGGTAAATTTAATATTTTCACTCCAGATTTTCAACATTGCCATTTTATTACACTTCCTTATGAACAGTACAGCTGCAATTTTTCATATGTCGCCCAAAATGTGTTTTCGCACATGTAGCACACAATGGTGCTGTTGGTGTGCAAAAGCAATGTTTAGGACAGATTAAGAAAATCACAGTTACACTGTTCATGAGCAGAGGTCTTAAAATGGCTATGTTGAAAATTTGGTGACAAAAGTCCATAAAATGACTGTGTTATGCGTGAGTATTGTGCAGTTTCCACGCACCCTTGTTAGTTCATGACTTTGTAATATTTTCAGTCCAGATTTTCACCAGTGACATTTTTCCACACTTCCTTATGAACAGTACAGCTGTCATTTTTCACAATATGGCTGAAGTGTGTTTTCACACTTTCAGCGCAGAGATGCGTGGTCGCTGTGGGAAATCATTGTTCGGCACAGATAAAGAAAATCACAGTGACACTGTTCATGATCAGAGGCACCAAAATGCCTGAGTTGACAATCTGCTGTAAAAAAATCCCCAACCTAATTATATTAAGTTATGCGTTGCACAGTTTCTATGTACTACTGTGACTTCACCATTTTTTATATTTTTACTACAGATTTGCAACATTGTCATTTTTTACACCTCCTCATGAACAGTGCAGCTGTCATTTTTTACATCCTGTTCGGAATGTTTTTGCACCTGTGGTGCTAAATGCCGTAGTCACTGTGCATAAGCAGCTTTCGGCTAACAAACTGATATTCCCCCTGTTCATGAGGTGGGGTCACAAAACAAACATGTTAAAAATTTGGAGTGAAAATACCAACGAATGCCTGAGGTAATAGGGTTTCCAACTATAACGCCCAACCCTGTAGAGAATGACAGGCATCAGGGATGTAACTTGGGATTCTTGCCTGTGATGCTCATACCATTCCACACCCTGCAGTCAGTGAGAGGCATCGAGGTATGCCTTGGACTCTTCAGCCCCAAACTTCACCCCATTCTGCTATATCGCACCCATCTCACCATATTTCCTAATGAAATGGGGTGCGCATAAGGGCCAAAGACCCCAAGGAACACTGTGACACTTGTCAGTGTCTGCAGGGTGGGGTGTGGTGAAATGGCATGGACGTAATGCCTGAGACCCAAGACGCACACCCCAATGCCTGTCACTCTCTGCAGGGTGGTGGTGGGGTTGGCTTCAGTTCAATACTTCACTGCCATTCCTATTACGCAGCTCTGTAACTTCTACACTACCACTGCCAATGCCAGCAAGCAAACATTCGGCATTGACAAATGCTTGTTTTGTTTCCCTACTCCTATTTTGCTAAAATACCAAGACTGACCAACAGAGGTCTCTGTTCCAAACCAGCAGGTGTTTACTTCTAATAAAGAGAATACAATTGTATTGATTGTATTTTGATGTGTTAATAATTACTTTTTACTTTAATGATAAAATATCTGTTAGTGCAGTGACACAAGTGGATTTTCACCTTTGTTTCTCACACTACTAGTAGAAAAGAATTCAGCAGACTTCTGATATTGTCATGTCAGAAACTGCCAGCTATTTAATTTGATTGTTTTCTCACTAGCAATTGGCAACATACAAATAAGATTTTGGAAAAGTAAGTAAAGAAACAAAAGAAAACTGAATGACTGCAGAGGTATCTAAAAGCACCAAACCTTCATTCTCCCTTACTAAGCATTAGCTCTTTAGAAGCTTTGTTTACCTGGCATGATGTCACAGTTGGGGGCTGCGGCACTGAGGGGAAAAAAGGGGCTTGTTATGCAAATGAAGCAGAGCACAGACATAAAAGCATTTTTTCATGGAAAACAACACTTTTGGGCAGTTTGAATGTTAGGAGATTAAAATGACAACTCATACAGGTTACTATTGCAGGTAACTATTGCCATTTGTTATGGCAGATGTTGGTATATCCCTTTAAGCTGTACGGTTTTTAGTTCCCTGTGTGTTCTCATGTACTGTCAATAAACATTTACTGATTGACATCAGAATGTGTGTGATTGCTGCTCACCATCTGCTACTTCTAGCTGTTGTATGATGTTGCTTCTGTGCTCCTGGGCCCAGCAAGCCATGCGCGGATCTCTGTGCTATGTTCTCTCTGCTATCTCCTGCTCCTCAGTCTCTGTGTCAGTTGTTGACAGTTCCTCTTGGTCCAGCAGCCCTATTCCATGGGACTGTGCCATGTTGTGTAGCATACAGCAGGCAATTTTAAGAGTAAGGGATTAAGCGTTAGCGGGGGCGGGGGTAGTCGGAACTACATAACCTTGAAGTGTATCACGGCGAGAGATGGCACAACCCCCCCCTCCCTTTTCCCATTCTATCTGATCTGTGGAGGGTGTAACCAGTATAGCAATACAGTGACAATTTATCAACAAGATTCATCAATACACATTGATTCAAGCTTTCATTTAAAAGAAATTAAGTTTCTAGTCCTAACAGTTGGAAAGTTGGTCCTTTATTTCTATAGCTGTTTGGCCCCCAAGACACCACTTGTGTGTTATATTCAGATCTTCTACTAGCATCTCCTATGCCCCATCTGACGCTCCACCACTGTCGTTGTCACTGGGGAGCTATCAGGAACATGACCAATGGGTAACAGCAGCTGTTGTTTATATAGCCATGTGCACATAGTTTTTCCAGTTTTTCTCCCTCAGCCCTACACACCTCCTCTCGGATCTGGGCAGTGCTCCTATAGGCCATACAAGCATGCAGCATGACCCTGTGGAGGAGGCAAGCTCCCCTGACCACTGCAGTGTTGTTGCAGCCCCACAGCACCATCCATATCCAGTTGGGAGTGCTGTCCTACTGCAGTTCTACACAGCCCACCCATCCACCTAATTGAGCCCGAGTCCACTCCTGAACCATGGACACTGGCATAGCAGCACAACACACTACCCAATGAGCCATTGGGCA
This sequence comes from Neoceratodus forsteri, assembly GCA_016271365.2. Classification (NCBI taxonomy): domain Eukaryota; kingdom Metazoa; phylum Chordata; order Ceratodontiformes; family Ceratodontidae; genus Neoceratodus; species Neoceratodus forsteri. Next base: position 724,491,066 of record CM028133.1, read on the forward strand.
GCCCTCAATGTTAGCCCTTTCTTTTTTTTTTGCTCTGCACCTTCTTTTTTTCCTCTGCAACTTCCCATACACCTTCTGACCTTCCACTCCTTCTGGCTGATCAACATCCCTTTCTGCCTGTCAGTCTCCTCTTCACTGCCACTTCCTGCCTCCTGGCTCCTAAGGTTGTCCCAGTGTTTTTTGGACAGTCTGGCTTATCTGTGTTGGGGAGGCCCTCTTCCCTGGGGGAGAAGGGGAGAAACATTACTGGGGGGTCCTCTGAAGTACGCAGGGCTGGGGGGGCAGACATGGTACACTAGGAGGACTGTAGCATGGGTGGAATAGGCAGCCATCATTCAATAGACTGAGACGAGTGCCAGTTTTCCATTTTCTGTGACCCACCCCACACCCCAACGACATGCCTCAGCAAGGCTCTACACACCACCAGGTGTCTCTCACTGGGCAGTGCTCCACAATACCCTCCCTGGGAGGGGACAGTCCACGCAAACGTTCTATCACCCTCCCTGCCAACCTCCACTCCTGATGTCCTGGGCACAAGGCTCAAACCCTGGTCACCAGACATCGGCCCTTTATGAAGATAACTGCATTTAAAAGGTCTAATGTTTGAACTATAAAGTCTAAGAACTTGATTTTTTTTTAATGAAAGTTTGGAGTCAGGTCAATATATAATAGCTGATGTTCATACACTTTCAGTGTATCAATATACTGAAAATGCTCTTTTACTATTATTGCTATATACTATATGTCAAATGTAGTTTTAATATATCACCTAAATTGATGTGCATTAATAAATTGAAAATGTGCCTATAGGACTTCTCTATAGGGGGTCCTAGAAAAGCTTGCAAAGCTGATGGTGGGCAAAGCCATGGATCCAGATGGCATACATCCCAGGGTACTAAGATAACTGAGAATTGAACTGGCAGCCCCTCTGGTAGTCCTGTTCAGTGAGTCCCTAGACACTGGAGTGGTCCCAGAGGGCTGGATAAGGGCAAATGTTGTCCCTCTTCACAAGAGCGGTAGTAAAAAAGATACAGGGAACTAAAGACCAGTTAGTCTAACCCTGGTAGTAGGAGAGATAATGGAGATACTCTTCAAGGAAAGAATAGTGGAGCACCTAGAAGCCATGGGGGTGCTGGATCCGAGGCAACATAGGTTCACCACAGAACAGTCCTGTCAAACTAATCTAATAGATTTCTTTGACTGGTTGATAAAGGCGGTAGACTTGGGGGGGGGGGTTGTAGATATTGCCTACTTAGATTTCAGCAAAGCCTTTAATACTGTCCCACATCAGAGACTGGTCAACAAGCTAGGTAGCCAGGTGATGGGGCACAAGGTGGTAAACTGGATTGGAAACTGGTTAAGGGGCAGAAAACAGATGGTTGTGGTAAATGGAACCCAATCAGAGGAAAGGGGCTAGTCCTTTTCAATATCTTAATTAGTGACATTGTAGATGGGCTAGAGGGAAAGGTTTGCCTGTCTGAAGATGACACCAAGATCTGCAACAGGGGGATACCCCAGAGGGGGTGGAAAGGATGAGAAAGGACCTGGAACAGTTGGAGAGATGGTCAGAGGCGTGGCAACTAAGGTTTAAAGCAAAGAAGTGCAAAATTATGCTTGTGGGGAGCAGGAACCCTGGAGCAAGCTAAAGGTTGGGGGGAGAGCTGCTGGCAGTTACTAAGGAGGAGAGGGACTTGGGGGATCATAACCACAGATGACCTGAAGGCCACAAGGCAGATGGCCAAGGAGGTGGGGAAGACCACTGGAAGGGGGTGTATTGAAAGGGGAATCACAAGCCAAAGGAGGGAGGTAATAGTTCTACTGTACAAGATCCTGGTGAGGCCTCACCTTGAGTACTGTGTACAGTTCTGGAGGCCACACCTTCATAAGGGAAAGAATCAGAGACCTCAATTTGTACATGCTGGAGCAAAAGAGGGAGAGGGGTGACATGATAGAAATGTTCATATACCTTAAGGGCACGAACAAGGTGAAAGGAGACAACATATTCCGGTTTGAAAGTAATGCCAGAACAAGAGGACATGACATGAGACTGATGGGTGGCTGGCCACATGAGGGGAAATGTCAGGAAGTTCTTTTTTATGGAGAGGGTGGTGGATGCATGGAATAGCCTGCCCCATGAAGTGGTAGCCCCTGTACAGTGACAGACTTCAGACATGCATGGGACAGAAATAAAGGAATATTTAGAGATAGGAAGAAAAAGCTAAAGCCAATGACCAGATAGGGTCACTGGCCACTTCATCAGGTAGCATAAATGGGCAGACTGAATGGGTCTGGCGGCCCTTATCTGCCGACAGTATCTATGTATCTATTCTTCTGTGACTCCAGGCTTTCCAAATTAAAGCTGGCTCCATCACATTGAGAAGTGGAAGACTGCTCTGATATGCTGATGATCCCTGGTTCACGCCCCAAGCACGAGATGTCACAAGACAAGGCAAGCAAGGAGAGCCCAGAGCATCTGCGTGGATGCTCTTCTTCTGGGCAGGAGGGAGATGGAGCACTGCTGTTATAGTGGATCCTGACAGTGCTGCCTAAAAGGGGCTATTGACACTCCGGCGACCCAGGTTCGGGAGCGGAGTCGGGTCGCTGGTGGGTCGACCGGGGGGAGATAGGCATGCGTCCCATGACAGCTCGTCTTCTCCGAGGAGGGGGACGCCGATGCCCACACACTTGCCTGACTCTGAGCAGAGGCTCGAAGTACTGCAAGCCCCAATTGTAGGGGATGGGCGGCCACTATACAGCATGGACGTCGGCACCTTGCACCTTGACATCAAGGGTCGCACGCTGTAGGGGAAGAAGAACAGGGAAAAACCCCTGCCAGTTCCAGGAAGACGGGCTTCCCAGTGCATGCCTCCAATGTGCCCCGCTCGCCGGACTACCTCCTCGGCCCAATGAAAGGAAGGATGTCAGGGTGTTGAGGCTCCACCTCGTCCCCACTCAGGGCAAAACTGCAGCTCCGTGGAGGATCGAGAGGTACGTTTCAGTGAGTGAGAGGCAGGAGGATGACTCCTTGGATGCCCTAAAGGGTCGGAGTCAGCAGGCAGTAGGGGGAAAAAGAGTAATTTCAAAAAAAATAAAAGGAGCTGTTGACGGCATGGTTGACCATGTGCTGCCATTCAACCCCAGGCCAGACATCATTACATACAAACTGCATGCATGGATGGCTTGGGGAAAAAGATGTGGAAAAATGGCTCATATGGAATGTCTCAGCTGATGACCTCCTTGCACCTGCAGTACCACCAGGATATTAGCAGCATACACGCTACCTTGCTTTTTGTCCCATGAAGGCACAACTTCCTCTTCTCTCGTGGTCACAGAGAGGAGGGGGCCCCAAGGAGAAGAACAAAACCAAGCTTTGGACTGGAGGATACCACACAGAAAAAGGCAATGCGTGGTGGTAGTGGCAAGAGTGAGTCAGTTGTGCAGAGGAATGGAGTGCAAATAGGAGTGCCTGAAAAGTAAAAAGACATTTTTTAAAAATTTAAGTTCCTGCCCTATGGGTTCCAAATAAGGCTGTTTAAACCTCCCAAAGTTCAAACAAAGTTCAACCTTGCGAACTTCAAACTGCGAACCAGACAAAGTTCATCATGGTTCAAATAGGTTCACAGTTCACAAGGAGAAACTGAAAAAGAAAATGTTTTTAAAGTAAAAACCATCCCCCTCCTCCCATTAGTCAGCTAATACCCTTCCCCGTTCTTGTAGCACCCACCCCAGCTTCCTCATCCTCCACATCCCTGACTGATATAAAAATAATCCCCCTTATCCCAGTGCACGTAGTACACCATCATCATCATCACTTTATTTATATAAGGCGCCCTTCCAATGCTCAGGGCGCCTTTACAGTACTCATTAAAAACACAATATTGCAGCTTAAAATGATCAAAATATACCAATAAAATACATCAGTACACATTTCAATAAGTTCCTGAAAATGCCTGGCTAAACAGGTAGGTTTTCAGAGACTTTTTAAAACCTTCTACAGTCAGGCTATCTCATATCTGGCGAGGTAGAGAATTCCACAGGGTAGGTGCCATAAAGACAAAAGATCTTCCCCCTGATGTTTTAAGGGATACCCTGGGAATCTCCAGCAATCCCTTGCCAGAGGATCGGAGTGAGTGGGTGAGACAGTAAGGGCACAGTTCTTTCAGGTAGTGGGGTCCCTGTTCATGTAGGGCTTTATAGGTCAGCAATGTGACCTTGAAGGTAATCCGCCACTGTATAGGCAACCAGTGCAGTTCATGCAGTACAGGTGTTACATGATTGGATCTAGAAGGTCCAGTCAACAATCTGGCCATCACGTTCTGCACTAGCTGCAAGCGGCGAATATCTACCCCCAGTAGCCCTAAGTAGAGGGCTTTGCAGTAATCAAAATGACTGGTGACAAAGGCATGGACCAAGGTAGGAAGATCTTCGGGTGGGACCAGGTGCTACACCTGGGCTATGTTCCTTAGATGGTAATAGGAAGATTTGACTACAGCTGAAACCTGCGCCCTCAGGGTCAGGCCTTCATCAAATACCACACCCAGGTTTTACACCTGGCCCCAGGCAACAAGCGGGATTCCCCCAAGATTTAATCCTGAGGGGTTTTCCCACCCATGCCCCTGTCGTCCTATAACCAGGGTAAACCACCAATACCTCTGTTTTCCCTGGGTTCAACCATAGCCAACAGGCACTCATCTAGTTCTGAATCTCCAGTAGGCAGTTATTAAATACCTCAACAGAATCTAATTCCTGTTCGGGCACAAAAGACATGTACAGTTGAGAATCATCAGCATAGCAATGAAAACTCAACCTGTACTGTCTTATAATGTCCCCAGTGGAAGCATATACACTGCAAATAACATGGGGGACAGCACTGAGCCCTGTGGAACCCTGCAAGGCAGCCCATGAGGGGCCAAGGAATAAATCCCTGACACAATTCTCTGGATCCTCAAGGAAGGATAGAAACCAACTGAGGACCACCCCTCTCAGTCCACAGAAAAACCACAGGTGCTCGAGCAGCACCCCATGATCCACACTGTCAAATGATGCTGAGAGATCAAGGAGAACCAAGATAGAATGGGTTCTCCAATCTCTCGCCATCAGAAGGTCATTTAGTACCCAAATCAGGGCTATTTTGGTGCTATGTCTTTTTCTGAAGCCAGACTGGAGAGGGCCATAGATATTGTGGTTGGTTAAATGGTCCTCCAGCTGCAGAGTGACCACCTTCTCAATAACTTTCCCTACAAGGGCAAGTTCAAGATCGGTCTGTAGTTGGCTGTGCAGTTGGGGTCAAGGGAGTTTTGTTTTTTTTAAAAGGGGGTGTACTACTGCCTCCTTTAAGGGATCTGGAAAGATCCCTCTCTCCAATTAAATCCCCACTATCCCAGCAAGGATCGGGCGAATGACCTCTACACACCCCACTTGTAGGCATGTAGGGCCTAGATCCAAACTACAGTAGGTTGTCCGCAGAGTCTGGATGATCCTCACTATATCCACGACTACCAGTTGGCTAAAAACGGATCAAGTCTGTCGGGTATTAGTACCACCCGATTGATCAATGCAAGGTCCAATGGGAAGACACTGGCTGATCTCATCCCTGATGGTGGACACCTTATCAGAGAAGAACTGTGCAAACTCCTCACACTGCATTTGTGACAACGCTCAACCAGAGTGAAGACAGGCTGGATTGCACAATCTGTCCACAGTCTGGAAGAGCTGGGCTGGCCTGTTCTTCGCCATAGCAATTTCCCTGGACAGGAACTTTGCCTTCTTACAGGAAATTGCTGATTGATAGGCCTTATAATGCTCCACCAATCTAAGCCTATCCACCTCCAGGTGAGTTTTCTGCTAGTGTCTTTCCAACCTTCGGCCCTGCCTCTTCAACTCACAGATCTCCCCATTAAACCAGGGAGCACCCGGGTGAGAGGTAAGAGGGCAAACACGAGAAGGAGCAATGATATCCAAGGCCTCAGTAACAGCCTTTTTATAGGCTGACGCAAGAGGCCCCGGATCAGTGCTATCCCTTGGAAATCCCAAGAGGTCCAGCACCATCATTAGGCCTTCTGAAGTAACACCTCTCAAAGGACGGTACTGTACCAACTCCTTTGGGGCAGGCCTATTTCGGGGGGCTGCAAAACTGAATCTCAGGATGTGATGGTCAGACCAACTGACTGGCTCCACCTCCATATCGGAGATCTCCATCCCCAGGTGGAACACCAAGTCCAGTGAGTGCCCTTTCTTGTGAGTTGCAGTGGTAATAACCTGTGTTAGGCCCAATGAATCCATCAATTGGAGGAAGTTTTGTCCAAATGGTGAGAGTTCATTGTCAACCCAGGCACTGAAATCCCTCAGAATCAATCATCTGGGGGATCCCAACACCGCATTGGCGATGAAGTCCACAAACTCCTTCAGGAACTCCCTCCCGTCACCTAGTGGATGGTAAATGAGAAGAGTATTGTAGCCTACACCTGCACCCACTATTCACTCAACGGAGTTGGTTGCTTCAACTGGCACCTCTCTGAGACCCAGTTCCTGTCTACAACAGACAGCAACCCCCCCCACCCCGACTATCCTCTCAGGCAGTGAATCACCGAGAACCCGTCCAGAAACCGCAGCCTCCAAAATAGGGCTGGCACTCTCGTCCAACCAGGTCTCAGTGACACAAGCCAGGTCAGCAGATGCCACAAGATCTGCAACAACTGCGGTCTTATTTCTAATAGACCTGGCATTGCTTAACACCGCCCCAAAAGGAACTGGAGTCCAAAAGTGGCCCCACTTCCTGCCTGACCAAGTCAGAACCCTTGGATATGGGAACAAGACAAGGATAACTTCATTCCTGTGTCCATTTCACCCCAGGGCACCTCCTAGTCCTCACTGTCTCAATCCGTCCACTCCTTTCCCATCCCCCTCGAGGGTTCCAGGACCTCCCACTCCTCCTACTCCCATGTCTCTTCAAGAAACCGAAAGCACAACATGTAGAATAAACTTCAAACAGGAGCAGTGGATGGTCAAACAGATGGAGGTCCCTTAGTCACGAGGGGGAGTACCGCCTGACCATATTCTTAACTTCCCAGCACACATCTCAGGTAGTCACACACACACCAATATTACCACAATCACACCACCAGCACTCCTCACCCGAATCAAATTCTTCTTAAACTCTTCCAAATACTAAACTAGTAAAATTAGCCCTGTTTCAATTGCTTCCTAGTAAATTTTTGGGACTCCCTAGCCCCCTTCCCACAGGGCTAAATTTAACAATCACCAAAAGTCCTTAACACACAGTCAGTTTATCATAGCATAGGTCTTTGCCAACAAATATATTGCACCAGCTCCACATAGCCAACAAATAGTCAGAGTCTAAGTTTTGATTTTCTTAACCAAAGACTTCAAATTAAATCATGTAAGCAACGTTAAATGAAATTCAAACCCCCAGGCACTCTCACTACCTGGGGGATCCAGAATGAGCACAGGCACTCTCACTGCCCAAAACAGTAATTGTATGAATAATTAATAAAAAAATGTTAGATCTGACCATTTATATTGCTGCTTCTTAATGAATAAATCCTCCAAATAACAATCAATTTTTCAGGTAATAATAACAGCCCGAAGGCCCTCTCTATGTGGGTCTCTGACCGGAATATTTGCCCCCACACCCGCGACTTTCACTGGCATTGGCCCACTGGCTGACACCCATGTAAAGCCTAGGATATTACGAGCTCGCTGGCTGGCTCCCCAGTCAGTCTAAGCTCAGTTCTCCCGAGTAGGAGCAGACCCAGGCAACTAAACCACAAATACGGGGGCTTCTTGCTGTCCTGGCAGAGGTTCAGTCAGAACTCCAGCATTCAAGTTATTTCCAGCAATAGTCTAGATCGTTTCCAACAGTGCCCCAAAATAACAGCACCACCTGTAAAATGGACAAGAATCAAAACAGTCCCACAAAGTAATGCTCTCACAGTGCTGCTCATGCAAAAATCTCTCATTCAAAAGCCCAAAAACAGGCCAGCAATCCCACGATATGATCCGCTCCAAACACTGCTCACACTGCTTACACATAAATCGTTCTCATCTAGAAGCCCGGGCCAAAAAACTCATTCTCTCACCACTTCTTCTTCACAATCCCAGTCCGTTCAAAACTAGTGGAGGGGCAGTAGTGATTTTCTGAATTAACAGCTTTCCTCTCACAGTCAGTGCAATAGCAGGAGCGATCATACAGCCCCAGTACACATTCCGAAGTCAAATGAAAGCCCCTCGATAACGCTCAACAGTTGAAAGTTCACTGGCACACTAGTTCTGTTTAATAATAAAATAACGCATTCAAACTAACTAAAAAAGTGAGAAAGGATGAAACAAACAAACAAACAAATGGGTACGATACAGGAGCTTGCGTATAGCACACCCAGCACAGTGCCCATCATCCCCATCCCACCCTCCTCCCACAGCCACAATAGAGATAACCTCAGTCCCCAGCCCACATAGCATCATAGCATTCCATCACACCCTCCTCCCACAGCCACAATAGAGATAACCTCAGTCCCCAGCCCACATAGCATCATAGCATTCCATCACACCCTCCTCCCACAGCCACAATAGAGATAACCTCAGTCCCCAGCCCACATAGCATCATAGCATTCCATCACACCCTCCTCCCACAGCCACAATAGAGATAACCTCAGTCCCCAGCCCACATAGCATCATAGCATTCCATCCCACCCTCCTCCCACAGCCACAATAGAGATAACCTCAGTCCCCAGCCCACATAGCATCATAGCATTCCATCCCACCCTCCTCCCACAGCCACAATAGAGATAACCTCAGTCCCCAGCCCACATAGCATCATAGCATTCCATCACACCCTCCTCCCATAGTCACAATGTGTATGTATATATATCCTCTGAAAAAAAACTTTGTGAATGTACCAGTAGGGTTCCCTACAATTGCACTTTCTCAAAAAGTAAGGAAATTCTCTGCAAAAAACTTTGTTAATGCACATTAGGATTCCAGCAACAAAAGATGTGAAATGCAGTCATATGGTTTCCAACCCTAACACCCCACCCTCACCCTGGCTTTCCAACCCTAACACACCACACCCACCCTGCATGCAGGAACAGGCGTGCGGGGTGTGCCTTGGGGTTGTAAACCCTAATGCTCACCCCATTCCATGAGTAAGTAAGCTGAGATGGGTACAGTATAGGAGAATGGGGCAAGCATTTGGGTTCACAACCCCAAGGCACACCCCCATGAAGATTTTTGCAGAGAATTTCCTTACTTTGTGAGAAAGTATATTCATAGGAAAGCCTAATGGTGCATTAACAAAGTTTTTTAGGCATAGAAACATAGAAGTTGATGGCAGAAGGAGACCACCAGGTCCATCTAATCTTCCCATTGTCTTTTAGCCTAGTCTTCTAACTGCCCTTGGGTTTGAGGGCTCCCTTGTATCTGTCCCAAGCATTCTTGAAACCTACCACTGTGCTTGTGCCCACCACCTCTGCAGGCAGGCTGTTCCAGGCATCCACCACTCTTTTTGTGAAGAAAAACTTCCTGGTGTTAGTGGAGAACTGCCCTCCTTGCAGCCTTAGATCACGTCCCCTGGATTTGCTGCCCTTCTTAAATTGGAAGAGATCATCTATCTGCACCTCGTTTATGCCTTTTATGTACTTGAATGTTTTGATCATGTCACCCCTCTCTCTTCTCTGTTCAAGGGGGAGAGTACAATGCAATATGTAAGCAATAATACCTTACAGGGTGGGCGGTATTGGGAATACCGGACCATGGGGGCGTCCAAGGCCTGGCGCTCAGGCGGAGGGCCTTTAGGCTCATGGAAGGTCGGTACCCCAATACCGCCTACTTGGAGGGTATTATTGTGCTTAGAAATTGGGCACTGTAAAAGAAAATAAGTTTTATAAAAAGTGTAAATAAAAAAATAGTTTAAAATACAATTTTTTAATAAAATAGTTCCTCCACCTGCATTACATTATATTTGTGTGTGTGTATGTGTGTGTTTTTGTATTTTTAGATAGAGACTTTCCTTGAATAAGTTAAACACACTGGGCCAGATATTCAAACTGCACTATTTTTTTGGAGAAAGCCCTTGCGCTGCACAAAATAGTTACGCTGGGGTGTGGCCAGAGCAATATTCAAAGGAGTTGGGCCCTTGAGCAACTCCTTTGAATATCACCCCCCTGGCCACAGCCACTGTGCATGGCGCAGTGGAACTTGTGCCACCGCAAGTGGACAGAGTGGAGTATTCAACTTGCGGTGGCACAAGTACCATTGCGCCATGCACAAAATCCCGATATTCAAAAGGTGACATGCAAATGGGGCCATAATTCATGCAAGGTGCAGGGGGGCCATTTGCTTCTGATTATGGCCCCATTTGCATGCCATTAGCATGCAGGTGTGCCGATCCCTGAGGACTTGCGCCTGGTGCCCTGCCAGGCAGCAGCTGTCGGGGACTAATGCCCCCTGCAGCCTGATCATGGGCAGAAGACTGTAAAATCCCCACCACCACCCCCCACTGGCCCAATCACGGGCATAGCTTAAATCCCCCACCAGGCAGCAATGTGTCTCCCGAACATAGCCCTGGTGGTCCAGTGGACCAATAATCCCGATTGCGGGATGTAATAATTAAACACACCCCGAACATAGCCCTGGTGGTCAGTGGACTGATAATCCTGATCACGGGATGTAATAATTAAACACCCCAAACACAGCCTGGTGCCTAGTGTCCCCACCCACCCACCCACAAGCCCCACCACCTGCTCCCCCCGGCAGCCGGCGGGCGGCAGCATCCCACCCGCCTGCGCCCGCCACCCACCGACTGACTGCCCCCTAGGGCTGCACGCCCATTGGCACACCTTCTTATAAATAGTACAGCTGTCATTTTTCACATCTCACCCAAAACATGTTTCCACCCATGTAGCGCACAATGGCGCAGTCGGTGTGCGAAATCAATGTACGGGATAAATTAAGAAAATCACAGTGACAGTGTTCATGAGCAAAGGTCTTAAAATGACTATGTTGAAAATTTGGTGAAAAGATTCAAAAAATGACTGTTTTACGAGCTTGCGTTGTACAGTTCCTATGCACGCTCGTAAGTTCGTGAATTTTCAGTATTTTCACTCCAGATTTTCAACATTGCCATTTTACCACACCTTCTTATGAGTAGTACAGCTGTCATTTTTCACATCTCACCCAAAATGTGTTTCCGCCCATGTAGCGCACAATGGCGCAGTCGGTGTGCGAAATCAATGTACGGGACAAATTAAGAAAATCACAGTGACAGTGCTCATGAGCAAAGGTCTTAAAATGACTATGTTGAAAATTTGGTGAAAAGATTCAAAAATGACTGTTTTACGAGCTTGCGTTGTACAGTTCCTACGCACGCTCGTAAGTTCGTGAATTTTCAGTATTTTCACTCCAGATTTTCAACATTGCCATTTTACCACACCTGCTTATGAGCAGTACAGCTGTCATTTTCCATCTCACCCAAAACATGTTTCGCCTATGTAGCGCACAATGGCGCAGTCGATTGTCTTGAAATCAATGTACGGGACAAATTAAAGAAAATCACAGTGACACTGTTCATGAGCAGAGGTCTTAAAATGGCTATGTTGAAAATTTGGTGAAAAAATTCCTTCAGATGTATAGCAATATTACTATTAAAGAAGACATTGAACAGAACTGGCCCCAGAACCGATCCCTGCAGCACCCCACTGGTCGCCCCCACTCCCTAGACTGCATACCATTTACCACCACTCTCTGCCTCCTGTCTGTTAGCCAGTTTCTAACCCAGTTTACCACCCTTTCCCCCATGTCCAGCCTACCCAGCTAGTTTATCAGCCTCCTATATGGGATGGTGTCAAAGGCTTTGCTGAAATCAAGGTAAGCGTTGTCCGCTGCCCCACCCGTATTCACTTCCTTTGTCACCCAGGCAAATAAATCAACCAGATTTATCTGACATGATGTCCCCACTGTGAATCCATGTTGTCTATGGTCCTGGTTTCCGATAGCATCTAGATGCCCCACTATCCTTTCTTTAAGCAGTGTCTCCATGATCTTCCCCACTACTGAGGTGAGGCTGAATGGCCTATTGTTCCCTACCTCCTCCCTGCTGCTGGACTTGTGTAGAGGGACCACATGTGCCCTCCTCCAATTCACTCATGTTGAATGACTCAGTGAACATGGCTGCCAGAGGTACTGCTATCTCCCTTCGCAGTTCTGTTAATATCCTTGGGTGTATGCCATCTAGTTCCATTGCTTTGTCTACCTTCAATTTAGTGAGCTCCTGCAGGACTCTTTTGTCCACCTCTTCACCCCCTTGAAAACTGCTGTACTGTTGTGGCCCTTACCCCTCCCACTCTTCTGTGAATACTGAGCTGAAAGACACAGTGGATGTCTTGGGAGGAAGGCATGAAACTGTCATTTCCAAATACCTAAACAGCACATACAAGCAAGCAACGTTCGGCATTGACAAATGCTTGTTTCTTATGCCACGGTAAGATGAGGGGGTATTTAGACACATGAAACTGTGTTACAATGCTCTCTGATACTACACAGTCATAAACACAAACATGTGAGCATGGGGCCCTTTGAACAGCATGTTAGCAGTTACATATCAATTAGTAGAGAAACACACTTACCTGTTTCAAATGAGAAACTTTCCAGAATTCAGGTATCATGTAGTGTGAACATGAGACTTTTTGAGTCTGACACTCCCACACAGATCTGCAACTGTACAATGCAAGATAATGGTGCAGCAGTACTGTACACATAATAGTGTATTGATACATTATTGTATTATCCCGAGGTAACCTCAGAAGACATTAACAAAGGTTTCTAGAACAACTGCCTGACATTGGCATGTTGTTAGAGTGATGCATTACTGACACACTGTCATTCAGAAGAGATAAGAAATGCATTACATATAAAAAAATGTTTAATGTGGTCCACCAACAACTGATTGCCAGTATGCATGTATACCACCAAGTCACTCGGATGGCAGCAGAACTTCTACAGTTGGCGGACCATGATGGTGGATGTGTCTTGTAGTATGTTTAGACAGTTGTATGTTATTTCTGTCACCTGCTGCTGGTTGTCTGTAATTGGCTGCGTTGCCTTGGCCTTCCCCTCCTACTTGTATGTGCGTGTGTGTGTGAGATGCTGGGGGTGGGAGTGGGGAATGCGGAGTTAGGGTTTTCAACCCTAACACTGAATTTCCTCACTTTTGTTGCTGTGTAACAACCCTAACTGATGCATTAAACAGAGTTTTTTGCCATGAATTCCCTGTCTTTTTGAGAAAGCATACTCTGAATACTACATTGTATATGTTGGAGAGAGCATGAGGCCCTTTGTGCACCATGCTTTCACCAAGATATAGATAGCTTTATTATAATATGTACTTGTCTTATGTTATTTATGTGGCAATAGCTCCTGTGCTACACCTTAGACATAAAAATGAACTCATACATAAATGCAATAGAAGAGTAATATGTGCAACACATAGATCAATAAGACATGTACTCTATTAAGTAGGAAATGTACACAGATTAACCTCTTGTACTTTCTTTGAATGCAGTAATATACCAAGTGCAGCATAGATATCAGTACTGCAACATTATATATAATAAAAGGCACAACAGAGTTAGATGAGATTTAAAACAGATTTTTTGCCAAATTAATAGTTGATTAAAAAGGCTGAATTAAAATTCAAACTGGTACACAAAATCAGTCTCACAATACAATATATAAAAAAATAAAGTATTGCATCAAAGTAAAAAATACGTGTAAAACAGTATGACAGCTACTTGATGAGGAAGTTGTGACAGTAGCACAGACCACATGAACACAGCTGCCATGATAGTCTCTGTGCACTGCTTAGAATGTATCAAACAGTGATGATGTTATTGTCATTGTGTGACTGACAGTGTGAATGTTCCTGGGGTGGGCGAAAAACCAGGTGCCAACTGTTTAAAGAGTAGTACCAGAAACACATTCTGGTATCTAAAAAAAGTTACTTATTAAACTATTTAAATACATTGGGCCAGATATTCAAAACTTTGCCCCGGGGCTAAATTAGCACTGCCCGGTGGGCAAACTTAGCCCAGAGCACAAAGCAAGCCATATTCAAAAGGAATAGCCCAGGGCAAACAGCTTCTGAATATAGCATGGGAATGAGGCTGGGCAAACTGGGCTGGGAGTGCAGGGCAAACTTAGCCCTGGAATAAGACAACTTTGAATATGGCAACCAGGAAGTACAAACCACAACAGCAACACAGTGCTCAACGATGTGAAGGTAGGTAGAGGTGAACTATGTGGCCAATGTGTGTGCCAGCAAATGCATGGACCCAGTATAGCTGCAGGCATCAGTGTACGTGAAAGTTCAGTGTGCAAAACTGTAAAATATTCCCCGAACTGTTTGTGCAGTGCTAACACGTTTGCACGGTTTTAGTGCAGGGCTAAACCGTTAGCCCGGTGCAAACACGTTTGCCTGGCGCTAAACTTTGCCATATTCAAAAGTGACATGCAAATGAGCCTACTTAGGTAATCTCTGGGCAAACATCCAAATTAGCATCTCATTATGCCCTGATTTGCATGCAAGTTTGCACCGGGCTAACAGTTTAGCCCTGCGCTAATCCCACGCAAATGTGTTAGCGTTGCGCAAACAGTTTGGGGAATACTATACAGTTTTGAACACTGTACTTTCACATGTGCTGCTGCCTGCAGCTGTACTGGGAATACATGGCATAGGCACAGATGGTGGTGGTGCTGCATGCAACTGTCACACTGTAGGTCATGCTACAGTGCACAGCAGACACTACAGTAGCAAGGGGGACAGTAGTGTGTGGACACAGCAATGCCTATGGTGTGTAGCGCAGTGATGATGACTGCACTATACACAGTGAGAGGCCCAACCTGCAGGTGTTTCCTGACAGTGGACATTACTGTTATGCTGTTTGACCCACAGATGCTGCACCTCTAGCATGGGATGCTCACAGTGATATATACATGTTCGGCTTTGTGTGCTGTGGCAGTTGTACAGCTGTGCGGTATGTGGCCGGGGGGGCATATATTATCAGAAAGGCACACTGGTGTTGGGGTATTCCCGATACCTGCCCATGTGCACTGCATGATGTGTCCCAGCCTTGTGGCCACACCTGGTCTGTGTCACAGCCTGGCCACCCATACACTCTCTCCTCAACATCATCCATGCCCACAGTGCTGCATGTGTGTGCTGACATCTGTTCGTGTCCACAGAAGAGTGGTCCACAGGTGTGTGCTATATGGCCACACTGCCATGCTGTCCACTGGTGGCAGGGTCACCACTTACTGCATGGCATGGCTGGGAATGGTGGCAGATGATGGCATCATTGTGATGTCATCAGTTAGCAGCATGTTTCCTCTATGTTTGACTTTGTCTATGTGTCATATTTATTTGTTAGGGCGGCGCAAAGCCATGCAAAAGCCACACAAACACTGCGCAAAGCTGATTGCCCAGGGTTAAGAAAAGCTTTTCCTGGGCATTAATGTGCACCATGCTAAGTGTCGCGCTAAGTCGCGCAACACCACTTAGCATGGCGCTAGTCGCTGAATATAGCATTGCACGTATATTCATGTCAGTTTGCCCCTTGCATACATTATGATTTTGCCCAGTGCTAATGCAGTTTGCCCATGCTATTTGTCCTTTTGAATATAGCAGACCCACGCTAATCCTGCACAAATGGTTTTTGTCCGGCGCAAAGTTTTGAATATCTGGCCCATTTAATTTTAATATATTTATGCGTACACATACGCATATGTATATACACATACATATACATGTGAAGACATATAGATACATGGATGCATTTGGAAATTCCCACCTAACACCCCAATTGAGGCGATCAAGAAATATTATCAGGAACATAAAAAACAGTTGTTATCAGTGCAAGTGTCTGATTTACAATAGTGTACAATTGTATACATGTATTTAATTTATCTTCTTACACAAACCAAAATTAAATGTCATATGGCACAGTGGTTTAAGGCTCTGAGCTGCAAATCTGGAGACCTGGGTTTGAATCCCACAACCCCCACTGGCATACTGTGTGACCTTGAGCAAGTCACTTAACTTCCTCATGCTCCCAGGTTGCACCTGCAAACAAGCTTTCAGCTTAGTGTGTCTCACCTGGTAAAATAATTGGTAAAAAAAAATGTCATATGCTAACAGGTACTATCTTGCAAACAATACTAGGAATATAAAACTTCTAATCTATTATTGAAAACATGGCACCTCTTGTTAATAAAGAAAAATTTACCACAACACTATGTATTACTGTTAATGATACCTATATAAAACTCACCACAAATTAGAAAAGTTGTACTAAATATCTACATAATATTAAGTAATCATATTAAGAATATGTTGAAATACTTGCAAATTAAATAGTGTAAAACAGCAAAATATTTAGCATTGTTTAATACATTCAGTTCAATAGCAATAAAAACAACTTCTGAAAAGCTAACACTACTGACTTTAATTAAATTATCTATTAATAATCATATATACATATATACAACACAGATGTGCGAAAAGAAAACAGACATAGTACTACACTGTTGTGATACAATATGAATGTATTAAGTCAAGTCGCAAAGGGACAAAAAAAGACAAGCCACACCTGGCAATACTTAACATGTTACAGAGTGATACCTATATCAGAGGGTGATACTCTTAAGTACAGGTCAGCAGATAAGATAGAAAACAGTGTGCAATTGTGTTACGCACAGAACTGGCACAAACAAATGCAGGATATCTTTTACTCATAAAAGATCCAAATAATATCATGACACAGTACAAGCATTTAAAAAGAGATGCGAAACACAGTTTTTTCCATGCACATGGACAAGTATTGCACGGAAGTAGAGGTACACAGTTGGCAAGTATGCCAAGTACTACTTGTTATGTCTGTATACAAGTTACTCAGAAGAAAAGACAATGACAGAACATGAGGACCAAATAGTCATATCTCTTTTGCCATCTCAAAGTCTTTCTTACACATCTAAGTGCGGTTTCTCTAGTGACTGTAAACACAGTTGGCACCGATTGAAGATCACTGCAACTATATTCACTTTGTCACTGATTAATGCAACTATCTTAGAAGTCAGATTGAGTAAACATATGCATGTAAACCATGCGATGTAGTGTCAGTGTAATATAGGACACAGATTTGCATAAGAAAGAATAGTATTGCTGTAGCAGAAGTCACTCTGTAACAAAATGGACAGCAAGTTATGTCACATGTTGTGTGACTATTCTTCTGATATATGAAGATTGTCATAGTTCTTCAATATCAGCACATATGCATTTTTTTAAGTGTTGCAGTAGCCTCTGCTTAAAAGTGCTTGTGGAGTCATTGCATTCAACCCACCAGTTCTGTACCTCAACAAAGTAATGTAATGTCCAGAATTTACGGACTGGCCATGGTGGTAGATCACAGCATGACTGTCAAACACTGTTTGGTTATATACAACTCTATCAGCTATGAAATCTGTGATAGGTGTGTCAACTCTGAATCTGTGAGAGTCAAACCTATGCAATACAAGCATAAGATATTGAGAAGAAGTCCTCAGACGTATAGAGTGAGTGCATGTCCCTCCACATCTAACACATAGGTGACCATTTTCTGCATTTGTGAACAACTGTCAGAACCTGACACTTTGAGAGTGAGGCACAAACAACGAAACCCAAAGCATGGCCTCAGTGCTTTCTCGCTCTGAATGACCACATGACAGACATACATATCTGGTAACATATGAGACAGTGTAATACTGTTGCATTGGAATACCCTCTTCATCCAAACTGTTTATGATGGCCATCATAAACTCGGTGGTGTCCTGCTGCATGTTAGCAGCAAACGTACTGTACTCATGATATGTACCTAAGACCTGCCATAGAGGTGTCAGTGACTGTACATTATCTAACTGCTCAGAAGTCACATTCACAACTTTCTTCAATGCCTTTGATAAGGGAGTGTCTTGTAAAGCTGATATTGCCTGCACAGTGTGGCATGTGGAGAAACGCTTGCATAGCTGAATTAGCATAGCAGTTTACTCTAGTACTGTTATCAAACACTAGGACAACAGCCATACCAAGTGACTTCTTACAAGCAGGTGGTTTTGCATCTGTATTTGACATACTGACCTTGTTGTTAGTGTGCGTAGTTAATTCAGTAGTGGCAGCTCATTTTCTCTTGTTGCCAGCTGAAGCTGTGACTGTGGCAAGTGAGACAACCACATACATAGGTAGTGGAATGAGAGGCATCTGTGGCTGATACAGAGTATGTAATCTGTTGTACTCAACAATACATCGCTTGTCAGAGGGTATCTTCTGTGGTGCAAGTGTGATGATGTGCAACCCAGAAAGACTGCGAACGCATGAAAACACGACAAAGCTTATGCCATCCCTTGAAAATGTCTGTGCCTATGTCAACCATCGCTGAATCCAAACTCAAGCCCTGTGACTTGTGAATGGAAATGGCATATGCAACACGTATTGGAAACTGTTTCCTGTTGACATAGACATCCTTAAATACCTGGAACTTAACACAGGTCCGATCAATCTGCACAGACTGTTCCATGTTGTCAAAGTGAACAAGTGTCTCAATAAACATCTTCTGAACATTGTATACAAAGTCGATGATGTGATCCATGGTACCATTTACCATGCTATGTTCAACATCAAGATTATGAAGTAGCATGACACGCACATTCTTACAGACTGTAAGTACAGCTTCTAGGCCAGCTGTACGTGAAACATCCGACTTCAGTTCAGACAATCGTTCAGTCATCTTTGCTACCAGCTTCCAACTTAGAATTACACTATCAACTGTATCAATAGCATGCTGTGTGAAAATTTCTTGATTTTCTCTCTGCGACATAACACTGTTGAATTCAGCACATTTAAGTTGTGGCATAAGACACACAATCTATGCACACTTGGGGTACACATCACTGAAAACATTGCATGCTGTATGGATGGATGTAGTATCCATAGTGATTCTTCAACCATGTAACACTGAAAGATGTTGTGGTGACAAAGAACCTGTATGAGCTTGATCCAACAGTGACTTGTAAGCCAGATCACCACTCTGCTGCATGTTCTCACACAATTCAACATAGGTAAATAACTCCCACAGGTTACAACATCCAATGCAGCCTAGTGTATTCTTAGCCTGCTTGACAGTCAGAGCTGCAAAGACATGTTCTGTATTAACTGGTGCAAGTTGTAAAAGGTCTCAAAATACAACAATGCTTTTACCACCAAATGCATCTCCATAGTCAGTGCCCAAAATCTCCTGTAGACGGAGATGTATACAGGCAGGCATCACATTAGAGACCATGCTAATCTCATCAATGATTAGTAACTTCATTTTAATAAATATACTGTAGAATGAAGCTGAGATGTAACCTCAAATGACAGCTTACGATACTCTCCTGCTTTGCCATGCTCCACTGGCAACATGAAGAGACGGTGTAGACTAACTCCACCAATGTTGTATGTAGCCAGTCCAGTGGGCGCACTAACAGCAACAGACATTGATGAGTCTGTCAATTTCCATATTTGAGCCATAATGGCCTCTGTAAGGAAGCTCTTACCTGTCCCTGCTGAGCACTAACAAACATTTGTAGTGGCTTGTGGTCATGACAGTCACATTTATTCTCTTCATGTAATATCCCATGCCAAACAGCATCAGTAACTGCAGAGTGCACCACACGTTGTTGCTCATTGAGTCTGTCTCTCAGTTCTGTTGGATCAGCAGTTCAGTCCATGCCAAGTTCCATAGCACTCTCCACTTCCAACATGAGTACTTCTGGGGCATTCAGAGGCAGAGGCACTCCAAGTATACCTTCTTCCTCTAGATCAAGGTTGTCCTGTGAACTAACAGGGGTGTCCTCTTCAAATTGTTTCTGTGCTTTTTCAAGCTGTTCCTTCTCAGCATCCAGTCTCTGTATGTATGTCTCAGAGTATTCAGTTCTGAATGTGTTGTAACTGTGATTGAATTATTCCTCAAATGTTTCACAGTCACCTTTCAATTCAGACTCATTCATCCAGGGTTTAAATAAGAATAGTAGAGCAAAGTAGTAATGCTCTCTGCTCTCAGATGTGCCGAGATGTAACTTGCAATGGTCAATGAACCAAGGCTTATGTCTCTTTACGAGACAGTCGTCCACTCCTCTGACATTGTAGATATTGCATGTGCAATCAGGTGAGACATCTGTCTTGTAGTCGTACCATTTAGCCACCTCAAATAGACACATAACATCCATGTAACTGTGTCTACTGGGGTAGTACATGCCAATAAGATTATTCTTCAATATATGCTTTGAAGAGGGTCTGTTGAGAGCCAGTTCCTCAATCTCAGCATGAGGAGTAAGTACACATTTGCCTTTCTCTTTGTAGTTAACCCTGAGAAAGCTCACAGCATCAGATTTGCCATACAAATGTGTACCGATCAAATGACCGCCGGCCTCATATGCACCACATTCTCTGTGTGATATGGTCTTCAATCCAAGTGACCACAACTGAGATGTCAGTGACTTGCTCAAACTGGCAATATCTTCCCAAAGATCTTGCAAGCTAGTCTGTTCATGTTTGGTGATGTACGTAGTGACGTACCGAAACAAAGTCAACGAGTTGTCAGTCACAAACTGAACATCTATGTTTGCTTGTCACATTAGAAGAAGAGTGGGATTGTAGTCATTGATGTACACCTCCTTTTCCTCCCTGGGTAACTCACATACCCTCTTGGTTGATTTTGCCTTCAAGTGGTGTCGCATTGCTGAAAACAGTTCATTCATGTGACCACTCTGACAGACACGTCTGGGAAATCCGAAGCGACAGCTTGTGTACCAATCAGATTTGCTCTTCACTACCCAGTAGCAGTATTTTGCACAAATATGGCATTGGAACTTCTGCACCAACTTCCATAGTGTAGGACTGTCATACTTGTCCAGTATGCAGCAAGTGATGTATTGCTTTATGAATGCTAGCACTTCTGCTGCTTCATGTTCGCCTATGCGTGGGGTGTCCTTGATCCACAGTAACATATATGAGGAGCACCTCATGCCTGATATTCCATTCTCCCGAAGTAATGTTCTACAATACCAAGATGCGGATTGTCCTTTGACAAAATGAAAGTCAGAATATCATGGAATCGCTTGTGTAAATGTCTATCCACAGACACTGGGGCAAGGGAGCACATCTCTTCATGAGTCATTGTTGAAATGCCCTCTACATCACAATTTTCCCACTTCAAGAGTTCAGTCACCTCATCCCAGGTGTACTCGGCACAGCTGAGTGTGACAAACCACGTGGCTGCACCATACTTTCACAGCATAGTCATCACCTCAGAGTGTCTGCAATACCAGTATTTTTGGTGCCACGTAGGCTTGACAGTATGGATAACAAATTGACCTGCACAGTTTCATCATTTTGATTTAATTTCTGCAAAAACTCAATGGCAGTGATTCCATCAAGTGGAGTCGTGAGCCATATAGTATGTGCAATTGATGCAGAAAGTATGCTAAGCTCACTCACCCATAGGAGATGGAACAAGTACTGTATGTTGCATCTGAATTTGCCATCCTTACCTAGCACACGACCGCTACGGTATTCAGCACCTTGCACATGTACTTCTCCATCATCTAAACATCCACCTGACCCTTTTGGAAATAAATCCAGAAAACAACATGCTTCCAGTGTCACCTCCCAAATGCTGACAAGGGCACCTTCCACCTGTTTCATTTGATACAGATCAATGTTATCCCCAACTGGATCTCTACCATGTAGTGGATGTATTGTGTATTGTTCATGCACATTATCAGTTGTCTCTACATTGACCTTCTCAATCATTGGTTTTCTGGTGTCCAACACGCCATACTGAGCAGATACACTACTCATGCGATCAATGTCAAGGGCTGCATAAAAGGGATTGTTGCTCTTCAAGTAAGTAAGAACCAGCTTCACCTTCTGTACATTGACAACATCCTGCCAGATGGTCTTTGACTTCACTGGAACACTGTTAACAAGAATAACCAAACTGTTCTCACTGGAGATTGCCTCCACATTCTCCTGCAGAGGAAGTGGGAGATACATAACGGAACCCTTAAGAGACCTAATGAGTTCTTTCTGTGGAATGTTCCATGTTCTTGTATTCAGATGTAGAATAGTTTGAAACAGTTTCATTGTCTGAATAAGAATCCATTCAAAGATATTCAATGTGGCAATCTCAGCAGGTGTAACATGTGCCTCCATATTGTTCAACAATGACCTTGGTGGCATAGTGTTATTCTTCACCTTGCAGAAACAGTGATTGCACATCACAACGATTGGCTCTAAGTGGAAGTCACACGTTAACAGCAGAAATGCTGAGAGTCAAAACCACATGTCATTGTACAGTGATAAGGTTTCCAGACTAACTGTGATAGTTTGTTTCTGGTAACAGAGTCGATCACATGAGACACATACAGAGTAAAATTTCTCTGTCTTTGCCAACTCAAATTTATGGATTTCCCAAACTGAGAATATCTGTTTCCAAGACAGAGACAGAATTGTCATCAGCAATTGATGCCTGATCAACCACACTGTCAGTGACACTCCTGTCACGTTGCAGCTGTTTCATTAATGTCATGGCACCATGCATGTCACCAGACTGCAGCAACTCATCAAGATGAGTATACTGTGCAACAACTCATCTCACCTCATAGACCCTATAGACAAAGTTAGGCATCCCTGATTGATGCACTACCAACATCCGCATGTGGTGAAATACACTGTCACAAACACCACTATCTAGGCATGCTAGTGAATGACTCATAAGTCCAGTATGTGGGCGGATCTCACAAAGGTCTATAGTCTCAAACAATTTATGTCTGTCTTTACAATCAGTAATGACAAACAGATTGATAAAGTGCTCGACTTTATCAAATGATGATTGCCTCCAGTTGCAAGTCGCATCACATGTCCATGCCAGACAGTGACGCTTACAAGGCTGAACAGTTGATTCAGACTCATCATCTGACTCAGTTGTTATGTCATCACATACTGTCAGCACATTACATAGTTTACCGGCCTCATCAATAGAGAACTTGCTGTCCTTTTTCTGTGTGTAATATGACTCCTCCCAGAAATATGCCTCGTAGTGCTGTGTGTGTAGCCAGCTACCTGTGAAAATGTCACAGAAGTTGTGTTGGTTCAAGACGGGATAGCGTTGTAGTCTCATCTTTATACTGTACACAACTTTTCTGAATTGTTCAAGTACATGTGCCATTTTACGCCGTAAGCGTTGAAAAACAAATACTGCTCCGTTGACAAATGTATGAACTCTGAGACACAATTTCATCGACCACAGATGAGTCTTTAGTTTTGTGCATTCACGTCTCATCACAGCTGCAATAAGTCTATCTAACTTAGCTTTACAAGCCAGTGATCGATAATACTTTTGCTTCCTCGGGTGATCATCAGCAACCATACATTTACGCTGTTGCTTAGTATGTTTGTTTATGTTTGCCTTTGCAAAATATTTCTTCCCTCTGAAAGATTTTCGAAACTGTTGCTGAGCTGTGCATTATTGGCTTGCATTTGAGCAGGGACGTACCATTTTTGTGGAGCATGCAACCTGTGAAGTAACTCCTTGAACAGAAAGAGAAATCAGTTTACGTCTTGATGCAGCATGTGTGGTATTTATGCCACTCTTAAGCAACAGTGTACTACTATGATACCTGTTTTGTCACTGCATAGCACTGCGTCTCTGCTTAGAAGGCATCTTTCTTCTCTACTATTTCAAAGTAGTGTGGGAAAATGTTTCGCGAGTATCAGACACCTGTATAAAAAATAGAGAGAAACAAACATTTAGTGATAAACAAACATTGTGAAATAAGATTGCATAGTCATACACACTATACATCTGTTGTATTACGTGAAAAGAGAGCATTGCTAACAAAAGGTAGCACACATTATACTTCTGGCAGTACAACACTAGTGAAGACAGATTGCAATGCTTTTAGATCTACCACAACATAAACCGAGTAATAACACAGCACAATATGTGATAATATGGGACAAAGAAAAAGCTGTGTAGTCAAAAAAAATCTGTGACACTGTTAGATGTAGAGACTGGAAGTACAAATGCAAAAGTAAATGATAATTGTAATGCTTTCATTAACAGAAGACGGTGAAAGTTACAGAAATGCTGAGAGAAATGCAATCAGATATGGAAACCATGACAGAAATGGTGCAGTAAATGCAACCGCTAAATGCACAGAATGATGGAAATAGAAGTGCAAACAGAAACAGAAACAATCATAGTGAGACAAACAGAAACAGTACCGGAAAAAGTAATAGAAACACAAGCAGTAAGAGTAGCAGTCATGTTACCGGAAATACTAAGTGAGCAGGTAATGTCAATGGTGCGGACGATGGACATGTAACTGCAAATGCAAATTAGAATAAAAAAGCAACCAGAAACACTTAAGATAGACAAACGGCAATGGTGCTAGTGACAACAACACACACAGCAATGTGTTTATCAACACAGGAGTGAAAACAAAAACACAAATGGTAAATGTAACTATTACAGTCATGTTAACAGCATCGCAAACCAACACCATTAACAATAACAGTGCCAGTGACAAAAACATTACCGTAAACAGAAATGGTACTGAAAGAAAAAAGTAATTATGAACATAAGACAGACAAAAGTTATTACATAAACACAAAAGCAAGTGCAAACATGAAGAGAGCCAGCAACAATAACAGTGGCACAAACAAGTGTGGTAATGCAAATGTAAACAAATCATTATTGAATCAGCAGCGCAAATGGTAAAGATAACTGGAACTGGAATGGGAAAAGGGTTTGTTTGCAAAAATGTCGAATAGCCACACTATTTACTGAAAGAACACTTTATTTGTGACATTTTCACAAAGTAGAGTTGAATGCACGAAAGTGTTGAACAACAGTGTCGAATAAGTTTGATACTTTCACAAAATGTTGTCGAATTCATGAAAGTGTTGAATAATAATGTCACAAAATAGTGTAGAATGCATGAAAGTGTTGAATAATAGTGTCGAATAAATGCTGTAGTGTCACAAAATGATGTTGAATGCACAACAGTGTCGAATAACAGTGTTGTGAGCACGAAAGTGTCAAATATTCACATGATAAAAACACCTACTTTAAGGCTAAGCCAATGAGACACTGCTTTGTATTTGAATAATGGACGCTAACACCAGTGGAACAGAACATTTATCAGACCATGTCAGGCAACCAATCACAAGTACTGAAGACTGGAGAAGAAGGATATAGCAACCATCTTAGGAAAAAACTGTGCAGCCTTCTTCACTCTGTGTAAGTACATGCCATTTTCTATACAATTTTACTAACATTATAAAAACTGATAATAACACAAAAATAACATTAAACAAAATGTTTTTCACTCCTCTATTTGACTATAGCAATATAAATAATCTGTTATGCTATGGGAAGACATTATAACTGTTCAAACTCAAAGTGTCAGTGAGTACTTCCCAGCACAGATAGAGCTACAAATGGAGGCAGCAAGCAGCCAGCACATGTATCATAAAAGAAGAGGCAACCAATAATAGCTAGCCGTTTACTTGTGATTGTTTGAAGTAGCCTATTAAAATGTATTTTCCCACCTGGAAACTTTGCAACATTTCTGCTTGACAGGAACTGCAGCCATTAACTGTAGGTGTAGAGTATGCATCCACTGTATTGGTTAACCATGATAAAGTACTAGCCAATTATTTTGTTTTTTCCAATGTACTGACACAGCCTACCAAAGCAATATTGAAGCAGAGAGGGAAATCTCAGCTTCATATTCAGTAGTTGCCTTTTGAAGAAGGACTTGATCTGAAACTAGTCAAGGTGTGCAGATTTTGTATGGCACTTTGAGAAATAAAAATATTGCATGGAAGCAGGGAGCAGCATGTTTTATTGTGGTAGTAAGTGCTGGATTTTTGAACATAAATATACTGTATATTCAGTAGTGACTAGACACTACAGGACAAACACTGATTTTTTGGTAGCTCTCTGTCCACTTCTCAGTTTAAAAGCTTAGAATGGCAGAAAACAGCAAATGCACTGTGTGGGTGTTTGGCAGCAGCATAGTACAACGAGCTCCAGAGTATGCTCACAGAAGTCAGTTTGGTAAAGACTTGCAGCTTCTAAATTGTGCTGTTAAGTGGTTTGGCAGGGGAGACATGAGGTGGGAGCATCTCATGTCAACAATGTACAGACTATTGAGCACTCAAGCTCATCAGGACATACTGCTGATTCATCTTGGAGGCAATGATTTAGGCACCAAACAATGGGTAGATTTAGTAGCAGAAGCAAAATTGGACCTTGCTTCTATTATGAGTATGTTAACTGCCTGTAAGATACTGTTTTCAGACATTACAGAGTGCAGGGTCTGGCAAGCAGAACAGCACATGTATCTGCTTGATAGGGCACTCATTACACAATATCTGGTATTTTTCTTGGAAGGGGTAATTCATACATGTCATTCAGCTGCTCATTATCCTACCTTGCCTGGAATTCTTACTATACAGTACATAGTACAAATATTTAGGCCTGCAGTTGGACTATGGCCATGGACTGTGGATCAAACCACATTGGGGGGGTGGAGGAGTGCATTGTCTCTCTGATGTAATCTAACCATGAGTGCTGTAATCTGTTGAAAGTTTTTATCAGAGTTGTACAATGTTAATGACCATGACTGTCCGCATATAGATGAAAAACAAAAGTAAAAACTGAATGAAACTAGCCTCAGAATAACACATATCCAAACATATATTAGGTTACTATTATCTCTCTCACTATTTATTTCAGCATAAAAGAAAATTTCAAAGGATGAGGCATTGGAGCTTGAGGGAGGTGTGTTGCCTGGTTGCAGCGGCACAGAAAAAGGGAAACATGAAGATTCTAATGAGAAGCACAAACAGGAAACTGGACGCCATGTGGAAGCGCATTAATGCACATTTGAGCTACTGGTTCAAAATTAAAAACAAAACAGCTCAAATGTGCAAGTGGAAGTGGAAACTGCTGTGCCAGCATTTCTACATCCTAAAGAAATATGAGGAGATACTGGAAAATGACGCCTCCTGGTACTACCTTGCCCACAAAATGTGGGAGACAGCTGGCAAGCCTAAAGCTGGGGAGCACCTACAACATCGTAAGAATAGAAGAAATTTCCTACTCAACACAATATGTATGACAGTTTTAAAAATGATGTACAGTAACAGTTGGTAGCACTATCAGTTATTGCATATAATTTAAACTGTGCAACAGACAAACGTGTATAAGGCACTATATCTGTAGAACCTCTACCTTCAAAAGTTGTATGTAGCACAATAAGCAGTTCTAACTGAATATGTAGCAAATCTGTGATACTAAACATTTGGAATAGATCTACCACTGTGCATGCTCTTAACATAGTATCTGTCTTACAGTATGGTCATTATCTTGTATTGTTGACTATTACAATCTTTGTGCTGAATGGTGTTTCATATAATGTAACTGAAGAGACCTCAGTATAGTATTTCTGATGAAACAGACAGTAGTACACAGGTATCCAGAAAGTAACAGAACAACAAAGACATGAAAATTATTAAGTAGTAGAGAATATTGGCAATAATTAAACCAATATCTACTGAACTTCCACAGTGATGTATACAGCACTCTAAATATGTATTATTATTAACCTGACAGAACATCGTAGGCATTCCCCACCTCAGGCAGATGTAGTACCAGCTGAAGCTGAGGCTGTGGAGAACCATGACTCTGATACTGACAGTGTCATTTTTGTTGAGTCAGAAGGTAAGAAAAATATATTACAACAAAACAAATAACTGATTGCCTAATATACGGGGTACGGGGCATTGCTTGTCTGAGGTAGCACAACTTGGCAGTGCGGTAACTTGTGTGTAACTGTTATCAGATAGGTGTACTATTCATATCCATGGCTTTAGTTTTGCTGTGCTTCAGAACTGCAGATGCAACATCTGGTCTGGCGGGGTGGGGTATTGCCTAGATAAGGGTCTGCACTCCCTGAGTGCCCTAACTTGTACAAAGGCATTTTCAGTGAGCTAGAACATTGATATGCATTACTTTAATGATGCTCTGTCTCAGCAGTGAGGATTCAGTACCATTTCTGGGGGAGTGGGGGTGGGGGCATGGTCTGCCTGGGGTCATAGAAGTCCTCAGTACCCTAGGTTCTGCACAGCTGTTATCAGGGAGGCATACTATTGGTATGCATGAGTTTAGTTGAGCTGTAGCTCAACACTTAGGTTCCAATACCTGGTCGAGGGGACATTGCCAGTCTGAGCCCGTGCAACTCTTCAGTCTCCTAACTTGTGTGTGGGTGCTATTCATGAGCTATTCCATTCATATCCATGAGTTCAGTTGATCTGTAACTTAGCACTCGGGATCCAATATCTGTTCTTGGGGGGGAGTTCATTGCTTAGGTGAGGCCATAGAACTCTGTAGTATCCTAACTTGTGTGCAGCTGCTATTAGGCACCTATATCATTGATATCCAAGCCTTCAGTTCAGCTGTGGGTCAGCAATCAGGACCCTATACCTGTTATTTGGGTGGGGGGTATTCCTAGCTAAGGGCGTACAAGTGCTCACTGTTCTGACTTGTGTGCAGCTGCAACCACAGAGCTATACTGTTGATGTCCATTTATTTACTTGGGTTGTGTCTCACCACTCTGGATCCAGTACCTGATTTTTGGGGGGGCAGGGCATTGCCTGCCTCCCACTGTGCAACTCCCCAGTGTCCTAACTAGTGTGCATATGGTATCGGGAAGCAATAGCATTCATATCCATGACTTTAGTTGAGCTGTAGCTCTACAATGAGGACACAATATCTGGTCTTTTTGGGGGGGTCATTGCTTGTCTGAGGCCATACAACTCCTCAGTGCCCTAGGTTCTATATAACTGGTATCGGGGAGATACACTATTTATATACATGAGTTTAGTTGGGCTGTAGCTCAACATTCAGGTTCCAATGCCTGGTCGGGGGGGCCAATGCCAGTCTGAGCCCGTGGAACTCCTCAGTCTCCTAACTTGTGTGTGGGTGCTATTAATGAGCTATACCATTAATATCCATGAGTTTAGTTGACCTGTGGCTCAGCACTCGGAATCCAATACCTGTTCTTCGGGGGGGGCACTGGTTGGCTGAGGTCATAGAACTCCACAGTATCCTAAATTGTGTGCAGCTGCTATCAGGGACCTATATCATTGATATCCATGCTTTCTGCTCAGCTGTGGGTCAGCACTCAGGATCGTATACCTGTTATTTGGGCAGGGGGAGGTATTCCTAGCCAAGGGCATACAAGTGCTGACTGTTCTAACTTGTGTGCATCAGCTACCAGAGACCTATACTGTTGATGTCCATTTATTTACTTGGGTACTGTCTCATGACTCAGGATCCAGTACCTGCTTTTTGGGAGGAGGGGTTCAGAGCATTGCCTGGCTGATGCCATGCAACTCCCCAGTGTCCTAGTGTGCACCTGGTATCGGTAAGTAATAGCATTGATATCCATCACTTCAGTTGTGCAGTACCTGTACAATGAAGATACAATACCTGGTCTTTTGGGGGTGGGGGCATTGCCTGGCTAAGGCCGTGCAACTCCTCTGGTGCACTAGGGTCTGTGCAGCTGGTATCAGGGAGGTATACTGTTGATATCCATGTGTTTAGTTTTGCTGTAGCTCACCACTCAGGTAACAATACCTGGTATGTAGGGGGGGTTGCATTGCCTGGCTGAGCCCGTGCAAGTCCTCACTGTCCTAACCTGTATGCAGGTGGTATCAATGAGGTATACCATCCATATCCATAACTTCAGTTAACCTGCAGTTCGGCACTTGGGTTCAATATCTAGTGTTTCCGGGGTGGAGGACATTGCTTGACTGAGGCCATAGAACTCCACAATATCCTAACTTGTGTGCAGGTCCTATCAGGGATGTATAATGCTGATATCCATGCCTTCACTTGGGCTGTGCATCAGCACTCAGGATACAGTACCTGTTTTTTTTTGGGGGGGTGCATTGCCTTGTTGAGGGCATGCAACTGATCACTGTTCTAACTTGTGTTCACCTGCTATCAGAGAAGTACACTGTTGATGTCCATTACTTTACTTGGCTTGTGTCTCACCACTTAGCATGCAGTACATGCTCTTGGGGGGGGTCAGGGCATTGCCTGGCTGACGCCGTGCAACACCCCAGTGTCCTAACTAGTCTGCACCTGGTATCAGTAAGTAATAGCATTCATATCCATGACTTCAGTTGAGCAGTAGCTCTACAATCAAGATACAATACCTAGTCTTTTTGGGGGGGCATTGCCTGGCTAAGGCCGTGCAACTCCTCAGTGCCCCTAGGTTCAGCGCAGCTGGGATCAGGGAGGTAGGTGTACTGTAGTGCAACACTCAGGTTACAATATCTGGTGGGGTGGGGTGGCACTGCTGACTGAGCCCATGAAAGTCCTCACTTTCCTAACTTGTACGCAGGTGGTATCAATGACCTATACCATTCAATTCTGTTCTGGGGTGGGGAGGGCATTCCGTGCTTCAATACATTCAACTAACAATGTCCTAACTTGTGTATAGCTGTTATGACGAGGTAGATATATTTGTTGATGTCCATGTCTTTAGTTGGAGTGTGGTTCTGCAGGCATTGAATAGCTGATAGCATGCAGCTCAGTAGTGTCATAATTTGTGCACAGATAGTATCAGATAAGTATACCATTGATGTCTATGTCCACTTGTGCTGTCTCTCTTCACTGATGTTCCAATACTGGTCAGTGTTGTCATTTGTGTGCATCTGCTGCCAGTAATGGACAGACATAACTGTTCTAAATATTGATAACTGTTAAAAAAATTTCACATATTTATATTGCAGTGTTAATCATTATGCTTCGTGGTATAATGTAATAGTAACATAGAAACACAGATGAAAAACAATACCATTCTTAATGTACATAGACATAGCAATACGATCTGCAATCAAAAATGTATATATCTTTTTCCTAGCTGCCAGGGTGACTGAGTCACATCAGCCACTGCATGCAGTGAAGGAAGAGGCAGATGGCAGTGCTGAACATAAGTGTTGTTTGTAATATACTACACACATTTATGGTTAACTGGAAAAATGCTACTTCTACGTCTTCTTCTCAATACATTAGTAAAATGGTGGTTAATATCTTTTATTCAGGTGATATCTGTGGATAGCTAACATAAATGTAAATCAGTTAATGTGAGACATGATTCTTCAATCAGGATCCAATACCTGGTCCAGAGGTGCTTGTGACATTGCCTGCCTGACACCGTGGAGCTCATCAGCCTCCTAAGTTGTGGTCGCCTTATATCAGATAGCTGCAGCATAAATGTTAACAGTTCCTATCACGTTAATAGAGTATTACATTTCGTGACTGTAGTTGACATGTGGCTCACCACTCAGTACACTGTACCTGATCTTCTATGCGTGACTGTGCCTGATGCCATGAAGTACTCAGTGTACTAACTATTGTTCAGCTGACATCAACAAGGTGTAGTTCTACACTCAGCCTCCTGTAAATGATGTTCAGTGCATGTGGACACTGTATGGTCAGTCTGTGCAAGTACTGACTGTCTTAACCTTCGTCGACGTGCTATAAAGGGATACAATATAAATATTTATTACTTTACCTGTTATGTAGCTCTGTAATCACTATCTTGCACATTATCTAGTGGATTACTACACTGTGTGACTCAAGGCATGCAAGCAGTCAATGTCCTAACTTCTGTCTCACTGGTACAATTGGGAATATTAATTTATGGCAATGCCTTAACTTGTACTGTGGATCTATATTCAGCATCCTGTGAACAATCTTGGGGTACATGATTTGTGTAAACTGTCTGGCTGTCAGCATGCAAGTAGTCAGTGTCATTATTTGTGCCAAGGTGATAGCACTGATCTCTGCTGGGAGGGGGTATTGTCTGGCTTGTACCAGGCAACTCACCAATGTCCTAACCTATGTGCAGCTGATATCAGCACTGTAGACCAGGGATGTCTATTGGTTTTGTCGTCCTGAGGTTCTGCAATCTGGATCCAATAAAAGATTAATGGGAAGAGTGCAGACATAGCCTGGCTCAGTCGTGCAAGTCCTCAATGTCCTAAATTGTGTGCAGTTGTTATCAGGGACATCTAATATTGATATGCATGGCTTTACATGGTATGTGTTTAGCATTTAGGAATGGTATATGGAACATGCTTGACCATTGTGTAGCTGAGCCAAGCAACTCCTCACTGTCCTAAGTTGTGTACATCTGTTATCAACAACAGCTACCATTGCTGTTGCTGGCTTTCCTTGAAGTATCCTGTGTACTCAGGAGCCAATACCTGATCTGTGGAGGAGTGATGACATTGTCTGTCTGAATCCATGCAACTCACAGTGTAATAACTTGCATTCAGCTAGTATCATGCAGGTATAATATTCATGTACAAACCTCTTTTAACTTCTCTGCAGCCGGTAAACAGGGTGATATGACATAAATGTTCATGCTCTTACTTGTGCTACACATTTGAATTCAGAATCTTGCACCTGTCATGTAGAACGGACTATCATTTTCTGGCTGCACCCATGGAAGTAATCAGTGTCATGAATGCCGTTCACCCCCTATCTTGGATATATAAGATAACTCTGATGCCTTTACTTGGGTCATGGTTCTGCACTAATTATCCTGTGCATGAAATAGAATATTTGAGTGCTGACTGCCTGAGGCCATGTGATTACTCAGTGTCCTAAGTTATGGTGACGTAGCATCACACGTATATCACATGCATGCTAATGCCATTACTTGAGATGTGTCTCTGGACTCAAGATTGTCTTCCTGATTTCCGAGATGGGCGGGGTCACAATTTGGCTGAGAAAAATGTAACAACTCAGTTGAATATCATACAGCAGTAAGATACCTTTACATTGATGCACTTCTCCATGTAGGGTGCAATCCCAGGCCTAGCGGACCTCTGTTCATTGCCTGGCTGACCCCATGCAGCTACTCAGGCTAATAACTTGTGATATAGTTGTACAGTCATGAGTGTGTACCTCTTCTTGGTGGGTGGGGAGGTGCAATGCATGGCTGACGATATGCAAGTACTCATATTCGTTACTTCTCTTCAAGTGGTATCATCAACATATTAAATAGCTGTCTATTGCTTAATTTGAAATGTACATCTTGCTAAGCAAATTATTCCAGTTCTTCAGAAGTGAGGGGCAGTACTTGTCTGAGCCTTGTGAACTATTAAGCATCCAAACGTATCCTCTTTATGCAGATTGTAATAACATCTACCACTAAAGTGCACTTAGCGATGTAACATATTGATTTGTCTATTTTCTGTTCACAGGTGCTAAAACAACACCATCGTTCAGAGAGCTCTGTGGCCATGTAGACAGGCTCGAGCAGAAGGTGGACCACCTGCTACAGGGACAGCAACAAATTCTGTTCCTGTTGCAGGCACAGCAGG
The DNA here is from genome assembly GCA_016271365.2 of Neoceratodus forsteri. Classification (NCBI taxonomy): domain Eukaryota; kingdom Metazoa; phylum Chordata; order Ceratodontiformes; family Ceratodontidae; genus Neoceratodus; species Neoceratodus forsteri. The sequence goes on from CM028133.1 coordinate 724,524,622, forward strand.
GTACGGTCAGCCTTCTGCTTGAGCATGTAGACATGGCTACAGATGCCACAGGGCAGAGCAGCACCACCCCACCGCATGCAGCAGCATCCAGTCTCCGTGGTCAGAGCTGAATGGCCCTCCACAGAACCGGTATCTTCTCCATGGCACAGCAGTTTCCACTTCCAGTGCGCCTCCACATGGCTCCAGTTTCCTGAACTGTGCCGCCTCAACCAAGAGAACATACCTCCCTGTCTGTTTTATGTTCTCCAAAACAGCTTTGTATATAGCCATAAAAATATTTATATCATGTTTATTTTTATCTGCTTTCTAAATTCAATTATAAAAATCAAGATTTTATTTTTTTATGTTTTCACGATCAAAAATTAAAAAATGCATAATGTACATATATTTTGCTAAATAATTTTATATAAATATTTTTCTTAACAGACGCAAAGTGTGTTTATTATAATTATTCAATAGTAATAATTATTTATTTCCAGTGCTAACAAAACAAACTTCTGTATAGCTAGTAACAGGCATGTATACCGTTGATGTCCATGCCTTTAGTTGAGCTGTGGCTCTGCACTCAGGACACAATCCTGGCACACAGAACGTGTGGACATTGCCTGGGTTACTCTCTGCAACTACTCAGTGCACAAACCTGTGTGCACGTGGTATCAGGGAGGTATTACATTGATGTCCATACCTTAACCGTGGTTGTGGCTACGCACTGTGGGTACCTGGTCTGGGGTTGGCCCATTGCGTGGCTGACGCCATGCAACTCTTCATCGTCATAACTTCTGAGGACCTAGTATCAGAGCGGTATTCTGTTGATGTCAATCACTTAACTAGTACTCTGCCTCACCACTCAGAATCCAATATCTGTTCTGGGGGGGTGTGGACATTCCCTGATTGACGCCATGCAACTGTTCACTGTCCTAACTTCTGCACAGCTTCTATCAGGGAGGAATACCATCCATATACATTACTTAACTTGGGATGTGCCTCAGCACTCAGGATCCAATACTTCGTCTGTCGGGGGGGTGGCATTGCCTGGCTGATGGCATCAACTGATCACTGTTCTAACTTGTGTGCACCTGGTATCATACACTTATACTGTTGATGTTCATGCCCTTACTTGGGCTGTGGCTCACCATCCAGGATCCAAACCTGATCTCAGCGGGTGTTGCGGGGCATTGTCTGGCTGAGGGCGTGCAACTCCTCAGTGTCCTAGCTTGTGTGCAGCTGTCATCAGGGAGGTTTACTGTTGATGTCCATTCCTTTACTGGAACTCTGGCTCTGCATTCAGTAAACAATACGTCATGTTTGGGGAAGGGCATTGCCTAGATGAAGTCATGAAACTCCTCAAAGTGGTCACTTGGGTACAGCTGGTATCAGGGAGGTATACTGTTGATGTCCATGGGTTTAGTTGGGCTGTGGCTAATCAGGATCCAATAGCTGTTCTGCGGGGGGGTGGCGGCATTGCCACTCCTCACTGTCCTAACTTGTGTGCAGGTAGTATCAGGGAGGTATACCATTGATGTCCGTGGCTTTAGTTTGGCTGTGGCTCTGCACTCAAGATGCAATACCTGGTCTGTGTGGGGGGGGGCATTCTCTAGCTAAGATCATGCAACTCCTCAGTGTCCTAAGTTGTGTAAAGCTGCCATCAGGGAGGTAAACTATTGATGTCCATGGCTTTAGTTCGGCTGTGGCTCTACACTCAGCATACAATACCTGGTCTGTGGCGGGTGGGGTAATTCCCTAGCTGAGACCGTACAACTCTTCAGTGTCCAAACTTGTGAGCAGGTCATATCAGAGAGGTATTCCATTGATACAGATGACTTTATTTGGACTGTGCCTCAGCACTCATGATCCAATACCTGTTATGGGGATGGGGTAGGATCATTGACTGGCTGATAATGTGCAACTTCCCATTATCCTAATCATTCTTCAGCTGGTATCACAGAGGTATACCAATCATATTCATCACTTCAGTTGAGCAATAGCTATATAATCAACATACAACACTGGTCTTTTGGAGGGGGGGTTAATTGTGTGCAGTTGGTATCAGGGAGGTATACTGTTGATGTACATGACTTCAGTTGAGCTGTGGGCCTGCACTCAATATCCAGTACCTACTCGGGGGGGGGGAGGGCATTGCCTGACTGAGTCCATGCAACTCTTCAGTGTCCTAACTTGTGTGCAGCTGTTATCAAGGAGGTATACTGTTAATGGCTGAGACTGTGCAACTTTACAGCATCCTCATCAGTGTTCAGCTGGTATCACAGAGCTATGCTAATCATATTCATCACTTCAGTTGAGCAGTAGATCTACAATCAACATACAACACTGGTCTTTGGGGTTGGGGGTTAATTGTGTGCAGCTGGTATCAGGAAGGTATACTGTTGATGTACATGACTTCAGTTGCGCTGTGCGGGGGGAGACCATTGCCTGTCTGAGGCCGTGCAATTCCTCAGTGTACTAAGTTGTGTGTAGCTGCTATCAGGAAGATATACCAAAGATGTACATGGCCTCAGTTGGGCTTTGCACTCAGGATCCAATACCTGGTCTGGGGGGGACATGGTGGCATTGACTGGATGAGAACGTGCAACTCCTCAGTGTCCTAACTCATGTGCATCTGGAATCAGGCAGGTATACCACTCATGACCATGACTTCAGTTGACTTGCAACTCAATGCTCAGAATCCAATACCTAGACTGCATGTTGGGGGGGCATTGTCTGGGTGAAGGCGTGCAACTGCTCACTATTCTAACTTGTGCGCAACTGCTTTCCGAGAGGTATACTATTGATGTACATGACTTTACTTGGGCTGTGGCTCACCATTCAGCATCCAAAACCTGGTCTGTGAGGGAGGGGTGCATTGCTTGGCTGAGGACAAGGAATCACTCACTCACCTAACTTGTGCACAGCAGTTATCAGGGAGGTATGCTGTTGATATGCATGACTTTACTTGGGCTGTGCTTCTGCACTTGGGATCCAATACCTGATCTGGATGGGGGGTTACGTTCATTGCCTGGCTGAGACCGTGCAACTCCACAGTGTCCTAACTAGTTTCCAGCTGATATCATGGAATTATACCATTCATATCCATCACTTCAGTTGAGCAGTATCTCTACAATCAAGATGCAATACCTGGTCTGTGGTGGGGAGTGGGTATTAGCTGGCTGAGACTATGCAGCTCCTCAGTGTCCTAACTTGTGTGCAGCTGGTATCATGGAGGTATATCGTTCATGTCTATGCCTTTACTTGGGCTCTGCCTCAGTACTCAGGATCCAACATCTGGTCTAGGTGGGTGCAGGTATTGCCTGGCTGAGGCCGTGCAACTCCTCAGTGTCCTAACTTCTGTGCAGCTGGTATCATGGAAGTATAATATTGATGTCCATGGCTTTACTTGGGTTGTGGCTCTGCCCTCAGGATCCAATACATGGTCTGTGGGGGGGTGGGGACATTGACTGGCAGAGGCCATGAAACTCTTCAGTGTCCTAACTTGTATACAGCTCTTAACAGGGAGGTATACTGTTCATGTGTATGCCTTTAGTTGGGCTCTAGCTCTGTACTCAGGATCCAATATCTGGTCTAGGGGGTTGGGGGCATTGCCTGGCTGAGCCCATGCAACTCCTCAGTGTCCTAACTTCTGTGCAGCTGGTATCATGGCGGTATAACATTGATGTCCATGGCTTTACTTGGGCTGTGGCTTTGCACTCAGGATCCAATACATGGTCTGGGGGGGTGAGGGCATTGCCTGGCTGAGACAATGAAACTCATTAGTTGTGTACAGCTCTTATCAGAGAGGTATTCCATTCATGTGTATGCCTTTAGTTGGGCTCTGGCTCTGTACTCAAGATCCAATATCTGGTCTAGGGTGGTAGAGGCATTCCCTGGCTGAGGCCATGCAACTCCTCAGTGTGCTAATGTCTGTGCAGCTGGTATCACAGAGGCACAATGTTGATTTCCATGGCTTTACTTGGGATGTGGATCTGCACTCAAGATCTAATATCTGGTCTAGGTGGGTAGGGGCATTGCCTCGCTGAGGCCGTGCAACTCTTCAATGTCCTAACTTCTGTGCAGCTGGTATCATGGAGGTATAACATTGATATCCATGGCTTTACTTGGGTTGTGGCTCTGCACTCAGGATCCAATACATGGTCTGGAAGGGTGGGGGCATTGCCTGGCTGAGGCCATGAAACTTCTCTGTGTCCTAAGTTGTGTACAGCTCTTAGCAGGGAGGTATATCGTTCATGTGTATGCCTTTAGTTGGGCTCCAGCTCTGTACTCGGGATCCAATATCTGATCTACAGGGGTGGGGCATTGCCTGGCTGAGGCAGTGCAACTCCTCAGTGTGCTAACTTCTGTACAGCTGGTATCATGGAGGTATAATGTTGATTTCCATGGCTTTACTTGGGATGTGGATCTGCACTCAAGATCCAATACCTGGTCTGGGGTGGAGGGCATTGCCTGGCTGATGCCATGAAACTCCTCAGTGTCCTAACTAGTGTCCAGCTGATATCATGGAGTTATACCATTCATATCCATGACTTCAGCTGAGCAGTAGCTCTACAATCAAGATACAATACCTGGTCTGGGGGGGTATTAGCTGGCTGAGACCATGCAACTCCTCAGTGTTCTAACTTGTGTACAGCTCTTATCAGAGAGGTATACCATTCATGTGTATGCCTTTAGTAGGGTCCTGACTCTGTACTCAGGATCCAGTATCTGGTCTTGGTGGGTAGGGGCATTGCCTGGCTGAGGCCGTGCAACTCTTCAGTGTGCTAACTTCTGTGCAACTGGTATCATGGAGGTATAATGTTGATCTCCATGGCTTTACTTGGGATGTGGCTCTGCACTCAAGATTCAATACCTGGTCTGGAGGGGTGGGGGCATTGCCTGTCTGATGCCATGAAACTCCTTAGTGTCCTAACTAGTCTCCGGCTAATATCACGGAGCTATACCATTCATATCCATGACCTCAGTTGAGCAGTAGCTCTACAATCCAGATACAATACCTGGTCTGGAGAGGGGGTATTAGCTGGCTGAGACCATGCAACTCTTCAGTGTCCTAACTTGTGTGCAGCTGGTATTAGGGATATATATACCATTCATGTCTATGCCTTTAGTTGGGCTCTGGCTCAGTACTCAAGATCCAATATCCGGTCTAGGGGGGTGGGGCATTGCCTGGCTGAGGCCATGCAACTCCTCAGTGTCCTAACTTCTGTGCAGCATCTTATCATGGAGGTATAACATTGATGTTCATGTCTTTACTTGGGTTGTGGCTCTGCACTCAGGATCCAATACATGGTCTGTGGAGATGGGGGCATTGCCTGGCAGAGGCTATGAAACCACTCAGTGTCCTAACTTGTGTGCAGCTCTTATCAGGGAACTATACCATTCATGTGTATGCCTTTAGTAGGGCTCTGGCTCTGTACTCAGGATCCAATATCGGGCCCCGCACTCTCACCATATGATTTTTTGTCACTTCACTGTGCAAAAACTGTATGACTGACTGAAATGAAAATTGGTAAATGAAGACATGTACCATGGCACACAATGTGTCCAGAATTGTGTGTACATCTGTTCAACGATCACACAACGCCACAAGCAAACAATGTAACATGTACAATTCAGCAATTGTAAGTGCCAGTGACCCAAAAATTGGCAAAATGAAAGATGAATTATTAGTGTTTGTACATTCCAAATGCCAGGCAAATTGGACACAAGGTTCAGAAGTTATTGAAGCATAATAAAACAATTTTTCATTCATCGGAGTGCCATAATTCCACACCTGTTAATGTTTCATACACAAAACCACTGTAAGGCACCTCTGTGCCACTAGGGCTACCCATGCTATAAATTTAAAGGCAGTAGCACCATGCAGAACGCTATGCACAAAATGTTAACTGCATTATGCAGTTTCTCCACAGTGAATTATTTTTCAAACATGTAAACAGCATAGTTCACATCTCCAGGACATCCACTCAACACCTTCCAAATTTCATGTGAAAAGAACAAACCATTCCAGAGCTATTCAATTTTTATGTTTCTGTACCTTTAAGAAGTTTTCCACCACAAAATGGTGGAAATCACAGCCGTAAATGCACTAATATGGTGGACTGCGAAGCGGGCCAACTTAAAATGGCTGAACAGAACAACATTTTTTCATCAAACAAAAACTGGCATGTTCCTTGAACAAAGGTCTTTCTACCTGCCAAACTTCAGACCAATCAACCACACACTGGCTGTGTTATGTGCCGCAGAAGACAGTGCAGAAAAATAGCAAAAACATAATGTTTTTCACTGCATTATGCAAATGCAAAAACACAAACGGTGATGGTAACAGAAACAGTAATGTAAACAGTGAGGTAAAATAAAATAGTAATGATAACAGTAACGCAAGCGCAAACGGTAATGCACATGGCGACGCAAACTTAAAAACGATAACGCAAACGGTAAGAGAAATGCAAACGTTTATGAAATTAGAAATGGTAATGCAAACGGTAACGCAAACGCTCATGGCAACAGAAATGCAAACGTTAACAGTAATGCAAATGCTAATGGAAACGCAAACAGTAACGAAAATGCAAATGGTAATACAAATGCAAACAGAAATGCTAACAGTAGCAGCAACGCAAAAGGAAACAGTAACGCAGTCGACAATGGAAATGCTACCGAAAATGCAAACACTAAGGCCAACAGAAACGCAAATGGTGACAAACACGCAAACAGTAATAATAACACAATTGGAAACACAAACAGTTACGGTAACAGCATTGATGACACCAAAGGGAACAGTAACACAAATGCAAGCATGTATGCAAATGCAAATTGTAATGCACACAGTCACAGTAATGCAATTGGAAACGCAAACGCTTACGGTAACACCAACGATGACGCCAAAGGAAATGCAAATGGAAAAGCAAATGGAAGACGTACGCAAATGCAAATGGTAATGCACATGGTGACGCAAAAGGAAACACAAACAAAAACAGTAATGGAAATGCAAATGGTAACAGTAATGCAAATGCAAGCGCAAACGCAAACTCAAAGGGTAACACACACGGTGACGTAAAGAGAAACGCAAACACAAACAGTTACGAAAACGCAAGCGGAAACGGTAACTGTAACAGTAATGCAAACGCACCCACTTTCTTCCCCAAAAGGTGCATTCAGAAGTACAGTGAATACAAAGAATGCATGCATAATAATGGACCCCCGGAGCAGAAAATGAACACTTGGAATGCTAAATTGCTTATATCTCAGGAACCGTATGACGTAGAAAAAAAATAAAAATCTCATATTATTTATGACTTTTCTGGCTAGTTTTGTACTTAGCCTGCATTTGGGGGGGCTAAGTATTTTTCTGATGAAAAGTCCATACCTTGAAGTGTTTTCGAGATACGGGCCCCGAAAGGCGCAGCAGATGCCATAATGTTAGCCTATGGGAAAAATCGTCAACTTTGGAGTGCAGTAACTTTGCAGCCCTCTAATATTTTGTCACAAAACCATCAAAAGCACATATTTGAGATCTTGGCTTTGTTCCTTCCAAATTTCAGCCCAAAAGACCAAACCGTTCTTTTGCAGCAGGGTGGAAAATATTCCCTATTGTTTTGGGCATAGTTTCACAAAGTAGTGTCGTGATTTGTGACACTTTCAAAAAAAAAAAATGAAAGTGTCAAATGTGTGACACTACTTTGCGACACTACTGTTTACAAAATTTAAAAACATATTTCTGGGGTGTTTAACCCCCCCCCCAAAAAAAAAAGACATGGCTAGCATCCTCAGCACTCCACTAGGTGAACACAGCAAGAATTGTGTCCCTAGAGGGTCCCCAATTTAAATGCCAAGCATTTCTGTGACCACCAACTGAAAACAAGATGGTGGATTTGTGACACTACAAGGGTAATTTGTGACACTAAAAACTGCATTTGCAACACTTTCAAACTTTTTTTAACTTTTCCCATTGACTATAATGGGAAACTTGTTTTCTGAATAACTTTTGAACCATTTCATATTTTTTTATGAAATCGTTGAAAGGCACATTGGGGACCCCATCTGCATGTTCCATGAAGGTTTTGGACCGGTTGCACAGACCGTGCGACCTGTAGGTGCGAGCAAAGAATGAGCAAAAATGTGTAATTTGTGCATTTTTCGGCGCTCTGTAGCTCCACAACTGTACATCTGACCATAACTAAACTTGGCAGATCCAGAGATCTATGGCACCAGACTGTGCATTCCAAATTTCAGGCAACTCTGTCTTATGGTAGCAAAGTTATTATGCTGCCAAATGTCAGATTTAACCTTAAATGGGGTACTCAACCCTAACTATAGTGGCACTACCGTGCCACTATAATATAGATATGTATGTATATATATATATATATATATATATATATATACATATATATATATATATAATATAACATTAGTGGATCTCTTTTTAGGAAGATAAAAGAGATATTTCACTGACCACATGTGAGATATCATTTATATTTTCACAGTTGGCTATGTCACAATGGTTATCTTGTCCAGTTGGGTATGTCACAAAAGGTTCGGGACTTATTTAGAATGTTCGGCATCAGTAGCAGTAATAACTGTATTCAAATGCAAATAGTTTTAAAATGAAAACTGATGGCATTGTACTGTGAGCATGAAAGATGTTCAGGACAAAAAGATCTACAAAATGAGTGGTGTTTCATTTATAACTACCTTTTAGGGTTTTTTTTATAATTAACAAAAAAACAGCAGAAAATGCATTTTCTTTTCACTTTTTCAACAAACAAATGTGAATAACTATAAAATGAAAAATGATAGCATGGTACTGTGAGCACAAAATTTGCTCAGCACAAAAAGATCTACAAAATGAGTGGTGTTTCATTTATAGCTACCTTTTAGTTTTTTTATAATTAGCAAAAAACAGCTCAAAAGCCAAATTTGTTCATGTTTTGCAACAAACAAATGCTAATAACGTTAAAACTGAAAAAAACAGAGGCCCACAATTGTTGTATAAAGTGAATATGACATGGGTGGCAGTAAGATAGTCGAAATATCTCACTTGCTGTCATTAAGCTCTAGATATCCCACTCATGGCTTTGCCACTCGTTGGATATCAAGAGCTCAATGACAGCTCATGGAGATATTTCTGCTATCTCACGCTCACCATGTCATATCATATATATATATATATATATATATATATATATATACACACATATACATGACATGGGTGAGCGTGAGATAGTAGAACTATCTTCATGAGCTATACTTGACCTCCTGACCTCAGAAGTGGCAAAGCCATGAGTGAGGTCAGAAGTGGTCAGGTATGACGAGTAAAGATTTTTCTACTATCTCACTCTCATCTATGTCATATCTGATTTGTACAATAGGTGTATGGCTCAGCACAAGAGAAGCAAATCAATACATTACAAATCAATACTGTACTAATCACTATAGTACTATCAATACAGTACAAGTCAATACAATCAAAATAGGTGTAAAACAGAAAGCAACTAAGTCTACAAAGATGTGATAGAGAAGGACAGAGTGAGGAAGGGGCTCCTGGCATTGAAGGTGGACAAATCACCAGGCCCGGACAGAGTACATCCAAGAGTACTAAAGGAACTGGCTGAGAAGATGGCAGGGCCACTGGCAGACCTATTTAATAGTTCACTAGAGTTAAGCATAGTACCATAGGACTGGAGAACAGCACATGAGGTGCCCCTCACAAAAGCAGTCCTAAGGATGACCCAGGGAATTACAGACCAGTCAATCTGACCTCCACTGTGGGCAAGCTCATGGAGACCATAATAAAGGAAAGGTTGGTGGAATATCTAGAGGAGCATGTTCTACAGGATGAGAGGCAGCATGGGTTCATGGGGGGATCATTTCAAACAAATCTGACTGACTTCTTTGACTGTGTCACTAAGACAGTAGACAGGGGCCAAGCAGTAGACATCTATCTTGATTTCAGCAAGGCCTTTGACTCTGTGCCCCACAAAAGGTTGATTAGGAAGTTGGTGGATCTTAGGGTTGGGGAAAAGATGGCCAGATGGGTGGAAAACTGGCTGAGGGACAGAACCCAGAGGGTGGTTGTGGGGGGAGAGTTATCTGGCACCAGAGAGGTAACCAGTGGGGTCCCACAGGGCTCTGTGCCAGGGCCAGTGTTGTTCAATGTCTTCATCAACAACACTGGGGATGGCATTAAGGGCAAAATGTACCTATTCATGGATGACACCAACCTCTGCGGGAGAGTAGACACAGCTGAAGGGATACATGACCTACAGGATGATCTGGAAAAGCTGGGGAGGTGTTCCAGGATCTGGCAGCTTGGCTTCAATACCAAGAAATGCAGAGTTATGCATATTGGAGCCAAGAATCCTAGGACAGAGTACTGCCTGGGTGGAGTCCGAGTATCTGCATCAGAGGAGGAGAAGGACCTGGAAGTGATGATCACTAGTCACCTGAAGCATTCCACACAGTGCAAGAAAGCAGCAAAGGCAAACAAGATGCTGGGATGCATATCTAGGGGGATCAGTAGTAGGAGAGAAGAGGTTATACTGCTCTTGTACAGGTCACTGGTAAGGCCGCTTCTAGAGTATGGAGCTCAGTACTGGTGCCCACACCTCAAAAAGGACATTAACCTGCTGGAGAAGGTCCAGAGGAGGGCTACAAAGATGATAGTGGGTCAGCAGGATAAGGCATACAAGGACAGGTTGAGGGTACTGAACATGTACTCCCTGGAAGACAGGAGGGAGGGGGGGCATGATTGGGACCTTCAAGTACTTGAAAGGGATACATAAGGTTGATTATAAAAAGGTTCTCAGAAATGCTGCAATCTGATTGGCTGTTAGGATTCCAACAGCCTTACATTAATCCATGTTATACTGTCATGTACAGCCTGACATACCTCTCAACCTTTTGTCCCCCAAATGTGGAACATTGCCTCTCAAAATGTGGAAAGAATGGGCAAAATGTGGAACACTTAATCAAATCTTTACATTAGAAGCTCACAACACTGTGAAAATGTTTGCATTTATGTTCAGAAAGTCTGCTATTAATTAAAATTATATATTTTGCATCATTTACTATGGAGTTTTGCTTTAAAATGTTAACACTGAATGTGGGACACGTCCTCACAATGTGGAACAGGGAGCTTTTGTGAAGTAAAATAAGGAACGTTCCTCGTAATGTGGTACAGTTGAGAGGTATGCAGCCTGATCACAGTGGCACATGGATTCTTCCTGTCAGCATTCCATCCTCTAGGACTGCTGAATGACTGGAATGATGCATTCTGATTTTTAACCAGCATTCCTAACTGCTGGTGGAAGAACTATTTTATTAAAAATCGCCCTCTAAATGAAGAAAACATTCAAAAAGTTTTCTTTTTACCCTTTTCTTTTGGAACAGTATTTTATAATAGCTATAAGGCACTCCCAGGAGTTAGACTAACAATCAGTTAATCACCCCATAGGGGCAATATGGTACTCTGCTGTGCCTCATGCCAAATTACACCTCTAGGAGGTGATTAACAGACTGTTAATCTAACCCCTGGTCATGCCTTATTGCTTAATAAGGAGAGTCTCTTTAAGCTGAGTGGTTACCATAACACTAGGAGGCACAGTCTTAAGCTGGAGGTTTCGGAGGGAGATCAGGAAGTACTTCTTCACAGAGAGGGCGGTGGACACTTGGAAGACAGTGGGCAGCTTTAAGAGAGGCTGGGATAGGCATGGGGGATAGCAAGGATCTTGGGTAGGGAGGATGGGAGGAGTGGGGAAGGAGGGCAGGGACATTAGCTCAAGCTGTGGACCCTGCAATACAAGCAGACTTGATAGACCAAATGGCCATATTCTGCTGACTTCTTCGTATGTTCGTGTGTATGTACAAAGTACCTCACATATGCTGGCTTTTGTGCTGCACATTGCTGTTGTGATGTCAGACTCATCAGCATTGTTAAAGCTGCTCTCCGATTGGTTTAGTATTCCATTGTGACTAGAGACTAGTACTATCTTACAAGCTGTTCGTAAGATAGTAGTTTTATCCTATCCAATCTAGACCCACACTGCTTGTATAAATATGAGATATGCCATGGGCTTACTGAAAATGTCACATTTATTTTTATCTGCAGGTTTTGGACCTCTATGGCCTCACAATTGGCAGAGCCATGAGTGAGGTCTGTAGAGGTCAAACTCTGCAGATTAAGATAAATGTGATATTTTTAGTCAGCCCATGACATATGTCATTTATACAATGACAGTGCCTCTCTGGCAAGATTAGTTCTTTCAGTGAAGCATTTACTCTTTCTGTTTGATTTCACTGCTGTTTTTTACTGTAGCAGATGCCACTGTGATATCATCAGCATTGTTCAAGCTTTCTCCCATTGATGAAGAACTCATTTGTTAACAGTCTGAAATGGAAATAAATGTTAATGACAGAACTAAGACTGAAATAAATTATTTATACTGCAGGCCTGTCACACATGAAAATAAATGCATTTCTTTGCAAAGGTTTATTCTCACAGTCATTGTATAAATATATTCTTTGCAAAAACTCTGTTAATGCACCAGTTATGGTAACTTAATGCCACAAAAGTAGGGAAATACAGTGTTAGGATTTCCAACCCTAACTCTTCACCGCCATCCCCCAAGCAGCAAAAGGAAAAAAACATTAGGGTTTTGGGTCTCCTGAATCTTGATAAATCTGTGGTGGGGTCTTGCTTGGTGTTGTGAACTCTAATGGCCCCCCAGCCCGTAGCCTGTAGTCCAAAGCACAAGGAACAGCTCCAAGCCAGTGCTTCGTAATGATTCACTCTTCAAAGGTAGAGAATTTTGTCTTGCCACATGTTGCCAACACAGTTTGTTGTAGCATTCTTCATGTGAACCTACATGAAGAAAGGAGATCATGTGTGATGTTGTTTGCTTAAGGAACAGGGTGGGCATTAGGGTTGATGTGGGTGGGGAGTTAGGTTTGGAAACCCTAACGCCACATTTTCCTACTTTTGTGGCATTAAGTTACCCTAACGGATGAATTACAAAAAAAATGTTTATAGTTCGAGAAGAAAAGAAATAAGATGGTGGGTCTCACAGCACAAAAAAATGTTTTGTGATGTGAGAAACAAGTGATGAGAAACCAAGAAAGGGTCCTGCAACACAGAATTTTTGGTGTCATATCAGAATGTTATCCCAATAATCCTACTGAGCATGCTCAGAACAGAAAACCACAACACTTTAAAGCCTTATAACTCTGGAACTATTTAATATTTTTTCACCAAACCTTTCAAAGTCACTACCTTAGGACATCATGCCTGTACCCTGAAAGTTTTGGGGGAAATGCCATTAAGTGTAGGCTGAAGGTAAGAGCCAAAAAAATAATCTCATATAGGAAAAAAATTAGACACCTACAGAAAAATGACATGTGAATCTGAGATACCGCACAAGCTGCCTTCACAAAACTTTCCACAGATTTACATCTTACCTCCTAGACAACACGTGTGAGATTTCAGCTGATTTCTTCAAATGGTGCCAAAGCTATTAAGGTGCAAAGATAGAGGTTTAACACTAAACACCCTACTCAACCCTAGCTATGGGGGCACTACCTGGCCCCTATTATAGTTATATCTATATTATAGGGGCACGGTTGTGGCCCTATAGTTAGGGCTAAATCTTCACTTCTATGTTAAACTCAAAATTTTGCACTTTAATAACTTTGTAGCCATTCAAGCAATTCACATGACAGTTTGCAAGCACCATCAGGGACCAAAGATCTCTTGATGTGGCAAGTTTTGTACTGGTCAGATGTGTGAGTGTGGAGATCTGGAGTGTCACAAAAAGTGTAAGTTACCATTTATTTTTTTTCAAATTCTTTGTCATGCCGCTGTGCAAAACTTGTGTGGAATTTTGGTCTGAAATTTTTAAGGAATATAGATCTTGGGACACAGTGGTGCCTTTTGAAGGTTTGGTGAAAAAATATTAATCTGTTCAAAAGTTATTCAATTTCAAATTTTCCCATTATTTCCTATGGGAAAAGTTAGACGTTCACCTTGAAAAAGTATTCGATGTCACAAATGGGGAATCCTTAGCTGCAAACGGGTAATCTTTTGTCGCAAATGGAAAATCCTTTTTCATGCTGCTGCCATCTTGTTTTCAGTTAGCGGTGGTAACAAAACAAAATAGCTAAAAAATAGAGGGCTTTAGTAAATACCAGTGGTTGTGTTTACCTAATCAAGGCCCGTACAGTCCAAATCTGACTTTAGTTTTTTTATAACTTGCTCTGAAATTTATTTTATTAAGATGCAGAAATCCTTTTCCGCAAATTGTGAAAAAGGAATCACGACACAGGATCCTTTTTAGCAACTTGCGAAAAAGGATTTGTTTCTTTGCCACAAACTGCAAAAAAGTAACCATGGAAAAGGACTGTGTGCCACAGAAAAGGATTCCTTTTTCGCAAATTGCGAAATATGAACCACAGAAAAAGTTTCATTTTCACAATTTGCGAAAAAGGATTTTGGCATCTGAATAAACTGCATTTTCATCTCAAAAAGAATGCAGAGGTCCCTGGTAGTCTAGTGGTCCTCTCCCCTCTCCTGTTCACTGATCTCCTTCCCCCTGTATAAAAATATATTTCCCTGGTAGTCTAGTGGTCCCTGCCCGATGTCTGATCACTGTCCCTTTATTGCCAAATAATATGCCCTGGTAGTCTAGTGGTCCAACCCCCCTCCCTGATCACTGATCACCCTCCCAGTATATCAACAAGTATTCCCTGATAGTCTAGTGATCACTTCCCCCTCCCCCGATGTTCATTTGCCATACCCTTATTGCCAAATAATATGCCCTGGTAGTCTAGTGGTTCCACCCCCTCCCCCTGATTGCTCTCCTGGTATTTTAACAAATATTCCCTGGTAGTCTAGTGGTCCCTCTCCCCCCTTGATGTCCAATCACCATACCCTTATTCCCAAAAATATTCCCTGGTAGTCTAATGGTCCCACCCCCCTTCCCAATCGCCAATCGCCCTCCCAGTATTTCAAGAAATGTTGCCTGGTATTCTAGTGGTCCCTCCCACCTCCACTGATGTCCCATCACCCTCCCTTATTCCCCCAAAATTCCTGGTAGTCTAATGGTCCCACCCTCCCTGATTGCTGATCTCCTCCCCAGTATTGTTTTCTTTTTAAAGTTCCCTGGTAGTCTAGTGGTCCCTCCCCATCCACCAACCCTGTCCCATGAAATAGGGAAAAATCCATAATCCTGGTGGTCTAGTGGACACCCCACCCTCTCATTTACTGACCCACCACACTGCTCTCCCCCCAACCTGATCCCAAGCCAGTGAACAGCACAGCCCTCCTCTCACCACTGCGGCTAGCCACTGACTGGGCTGTGAATGAGTATGTACTATTATGTTTTTTCCTATTTCACGGGACAGGGATTGGGGCCAGAGAGGGACCACTAGACTACCAGGGAACTTTAGAGAAAACAATGGCGGGAGGGCAGATAGGCTATAGGGGAGGGGGTGGGACCACTAGACTACCAGGGACTATTTCTTGCCATAAGGGAATGGCAATCAGACATCAGGGGATGGACCACTAGACTACCAGCTGCTACATCCTCAACGCTCCAAGAAGAACTTACCAATGTGAGTTGTATAGTAAATTGAATTGGCATCATCCTGGCACAAAAGGAATCTAAACCTTCTGTAGTTTATGATCGAAGTTTTGCAGGCAAAATTCCCAGGCTACATCTTGGACCAGTTTCAGATTAGGGTTCCTAAGCAAGGTCTAAGATCTGCACTGGACCTAGAATATTGTGTTCAAAATTGCAATCTGGAGATCGGCAGGGCTTCACTACCATACAGAGGGACAATACTTTGGAATTCTATTTCTGCACTTTTGAAGAAGCAAGATTCCTTGATTAAACCATGCCACTTAAAAAGTTGAATGGTGGAGCCGATGACTGCTCCATTACCTTGCTGCTCAGTAGAGATTACATGACCTGGGAGGTTCGGTGTTGGGGCAGCCATCTATTGGTTGAAATCAGCCAGTTATCGTCTTAACTACTTTAACATATATTTGTCATGGATAGGTCACTGGTACTGATGAAAATTGTAACTAGTGGAGAGTATTCTGTCTGTCAGTGTAGATCTGTACTATGTGTTTAATGTGTAAATCGTTTATGGATATCTTTTTGTCAACTGTGAAATTGATTAACCTCAATCTATTGTGTAAACCTCCTGCGTGGTCCCCCTCATCTCTAAAATGATAGGCTTGGACCTGCTCCTAAGTGTTCTCAAATATACTGCTCCTCTCTTACTTATTGTACTATCCTAATGTAATATGCGGTTTGTTGCTTGTCTGCTTGTTGTGACTCAGGGTATAGTTGTCTACCCTCTGTATGTCTTGTACCCAGCTCTGTACCTCATGTATCCTCTTGTTCTTTTAATTTGTATTGTATAGTTAACTTGCATTTTGACGTGGAACCTTTGCAAAGGAGTCTCTGACTCAAAGATTTATAATTCCAGTATGTTCAATAAATAAATAAACATGATGTACTTAATTTAAGATCATTTATCATACTTTCTGTTGTGTTATGTAAGCAATAAGGCACTCAGAGGTGTGTGTAAACCATATTTTACAGCATGGCCAGGGGCGTAGTAAGGACAAGGCCAAAGGCCGAGTGACTTCAGCTACTGGCCATTGCTTTAAAATATGGTTTACACATACCCCTGAATGCCTTATTGTGCTTATAAAATTGGCTCCTTTTTTTTTTTACTTTTGACTACTGGGAAAACCATATTTATATGTAGAAAAAATAGATTTACTTGTATGCATTTGTGATAAAATAGTCCTTCTGCCCACTGCAAGTGATGTCATTGATGATGTCATTATATTATTGCCTACTTTCTCCTTCTTCCTGTTTTTATTTTCTCTGTTGTTCTCCACATTCAAGATATGGAATGTTTACCACAGAATTTATGCATTCAACATTTTTTTCAGTTCTACTGTCAGAATGTTTCTCTCCCAACACACTGCACACACAGACAACAAAGGCCTTTGTTACAACCAGAGACTCAGTTATCTCACTGTCAGGGTGAGAAGAAGAGAGTTCCCTGATCAGCAGGTAAAGATAGAAGGGGGATTTTGTCACTGTCAGCAAAGAAACAGTTGTAGTGAAAACTATAAACAATACTTATTGTTTCTAATTTGTTTATGTGTGTAAGGAGAGTGTGATAATCAGGGAAACAGCATTTAATTCATTTGTTTTATTTTTTATTTAAGGTAGTTTTACTTTTAGGGCCAGTTGAAGTTTTTTTTACAGTGTAAAGTTAGCAGCCATGTTTGTGCTGGAAGATCAGTTCTGGCAGTAGAGGGCTGACTGAAATGTTTGTGTTCCAAATGTCCATCGATCTGTGTTGCAGACTCTTCACTGCTGAGCAGTCCTTTGTTTTACCCATGTGTAAACCATATTTTACACATAAATAAGAGCCAATCAGATTACATGATTTTACCCTGACATTTTATAATGATTTATATGATATATTAGAATGAAACATTGTATGTATGGAAAGGGACCTCTTTGGAAATGAGCTATGCTCAGTGGAGTTCTTTTTATCCCTGTTCATGATTTTTATGAATAAAAATTACTACTACTACTAAGGAAAATTTTGTGAAATACTGCCAGGGCGATCACTGATCAGGGAGGAGGGTGGGACCACTAGTCTACTAGGGCATATTTTTTAACATAAGGGGATGGCGATTGGACATCAGCGGAGGGGGGGGGAAGGACCACTAGACTACCAGGGAAATATTATATATTTTTATATGTGAGGAGGGACCACTAGACTACCAGGGAACTATATATTTTTATACGGGGACAGCAATCAGTGAACAGGGTAACTACACTACCAGGGAATGTATAGTTTTATATGGGGAAGAGGACGGATGATGGGGGAGGGACCATTAGACTATCATGGAATTGACAAACTCAGGTAAATGCAGGTCAATGTATTTCAATGGGGTTTTTAACTCTGGTGCAAAACTTTGTCATTTTTCAAGATTCTGACACAAAATTTTCAACATACCCTTTTTGACACCCCTCATCATGAACAATGTTGGTGTCATTTCCCAAAACCTGCCAAAAAGGTGCTTCCGTGGTCAGTTGTCGAAATCAACTTTTGGGTCAGATTTCAAATTTTCACCATACTTGTTCATGAGGTGGGTTCATAAGAAGGGCATGTTGAAAATCTGGGGTCAAAATGTGTTAAAATGGCAAAGTTCTGCGCATCTGTTGACATTTCGCTATGCTCGCGCCTAAGTTTCGAAATTTTCAATATATTCACCCCCAAATTGTAAATATAGCCATTTCTTTACATCACCCATGAACGTGGCAGCTGCCAGTTTTCAATTCCTGGCCAAAATGTGTTTTGTCACTTGTGCCATAGAATGACTTTGTGGTGGTAGTATGATGGTTATACTTTCTCAAAAACTAAGGCAATTCTTGGCAAAAAAACATCATTGATGCACTAGTTACGGTTAAAGCGACAAAAGTAGGGAAATGTAGCATTAGGGTCTCCAACCCTAACACCCCATCCCCACCCTAATCCTGTAGGCAGGAACACATGTGGGGTGTGCTTTGGGGTTGTCAATCCCCAATGTTCACCCTATTCTCATGTACTGTACCCATCCTCAGTTTATTTACTCATGGAATGGGATGAGAATTAGGTTTGACAACCACAAGGCACACCCCACACCTGTTGCTGCCTGTAGGGTGTGAGATTGGGGAAATTGAGCTAAGTGAGGTGGAAACCCCTAACACCCCACATTCCATATTTTGACTACGCTTAACCCTAACTAGTGCATTAATAATGTTTTGCCAAATAGCTTAGGCTAAATTCTCAATTTAAAGTAGTAAAAAACATGTATGCTTGTGTCAGTTTTAATAAAATAGTTCCTCCGCTTAAGTGTCCTTTGTGTTTCTTTTTTGCATTAAAGGACGTTTGTCCAAAAAGGCTTTTGTAGTTCAGGTCTCATTGTCATGAGAGTATTCACCCCCCCCCCCCATGCTGTGTGGAGAAAGAGCTCACCGATTTTTTGTTTGTTTGTTTGTTTGTTTGTTTTTAAATAAAAGACAAAACTAAAACTTCAAGGGCTGGCAGGTAGAGACATAGAGTGAGGGGGAGGGCTGGTATACAGATCGCGCCTGTTACATTTTATTTATAGTATACAAACGAGCCTGTGGGCTGTGACAGACATCGCTGTTGTTCTTTTCATGCTACATCCACAGGTAGAAGGATTTTTACAAATCAAAATAAGACAATTTCAAGAGCGAGCGGGCGGGCTAGAAGAGAGATAGAGGAGCAGGCGGGGTGGTATACAGATCGCGGCTGTTCCGTTTGTTTTTTAAACAGATGAATGAGCATGTGTGCTGTTCATTTCATGTTACATCCACAGGCAGAAGGATTTAATAAAAATCGAAATATTCAAAGACTGGGGCAATCTGAACCGGAGGTCAGAGGTATTTGTTTTATTTGTTACAGTTCAGCTGGCACCACTTGTGGCACAAACAAGATGGCTGCATTTTGTTTTGTTAAGGTTCAGAGTGAACAGCATCACCTATATCAATGCCCACTGTTGAACTTTTTCCTGTGCATCAGAATGAATATCACATCCCTAGCAGCCAATCAGAGCTCCTATTTTATGATGCCCATTTCAGCAAGCTGCTCAAGATATAACTACTAGCTCACTGCCTGTCTACTGTGAAAATACAGTAGTTGTGCTGTCTTATTTATTAGCATTTCAGATAAATACCTTTGAGCCAATGGCTCTTTTACAAAGGTTCCACGTCAGTATACAAAGAATATAAGTACAGTTTGTGTGAGATTAGCAGGCAAGCAGTTTGAATACAAAATTCAGTACAGGGTATACAAGGTCTAAAGCTACAGGTGAAATAGTTAGAACAACATAATCAGGCATACATTTAAGAATGATGAGTCACAACAAATAATATTTACATGAATTAAAGCTGCCAGAAGGGCATTGTCAAAGGGAAAGGTAGAGTGGAAAAAACTGAGTTGCTGCCAATTGTGCCAGGTAGCGTAGGAAACTGGAAGAGAGTGGCTGTAGAGGGGTAACTGGGAGGAGGTAGAAGGAGAGGTGGGTGGGAGGCAAGGATTGGGGAACAAGTGCAACATTGGGTGGGGTGAGCAGATTAGAAAAGGGAGAGAGGAAGGGAGTTGAAGGAGGGTAACAGAGGAAGGTGGTGGACCAGGGCTAGGGAGAGAGGCAAGGGTAGATATGGGGAGGGTGGAGGCAGGCAGAGGTGGTGATAGTAGAGAGGTGCGAAGAACAGAAGTGACTACCTGGGAGGTTAGGAAAAACAGTCACAGGTGGCTCTGGACACAAGTGTTTGACGTAGCTTGTGTTTGAACGAGCAGAGGGTGCCTAAGTTGGTGAGTTCTCTGCCCAGGGAGTTAAACATCTTAGGGGCTCTACCTGCAAAAGACCGCTGGCCTTGGGCGGTGCGACAGTGGGGAACAGTCAGAGAATAGTTGTCAGAGCTTCTTGTGTAATGGGGGTGGTTGGCTGGGCTTAAGAGAGACTGAACCCCAGGGGGCATGAGTCCCATCAATGACTTTTTTGCTAGTAGGCAGGTTTGGAAAGTAATCCTTCCCTGAAGTTGTAGCCAGTTTGACTGTAGAGGTCACAGGTATGCGTGCGGTGGGCAGCACCAGTAAGTAGCCTGCAGGCCCTATTCAGCGCTGTAGGAATTCACCGTATTGCTGTAGCTGTGGCTGCTCCATAGATTACAAGCCCATAATCAATGATGGAGACAATAGAGCTGTGTATTACTAGCTTAAGGGCATCAGGCACTGTCTATGTTTGTAGAGGAGGCCAATACGGATATTTACAGATTTCACAACTGAATTGATATGGCTGGAGAAGGACAGAGTAGGATCCAGGGTTATACCAAGGTATTTGAAAGTCTGCATCTGGTCCAGGGTTACACCCGAGCTGTTTTTGATTGCCAACAGTTGGTGTTTATGTTTGTCATGTGTGCCATGGAACAGCATCCTGCAAGCTGAAAGGCCACAATAAAACAATGTAATACTGAATAAATCAAAGAGCAGCATTAACAAAGCTGATGACATCACAGTAGTCATGTGCAGCACAGAAGCCATCAGATTTTTTTTTATTTATTTCAACCTTGTACTGTACTGTATACACTGCATATACTTTTCCTACCTTGTATATTATTGCTTTTTGTATACCTGCTTCTGTACTGTACTTTGATGTATTCATGACCAGGTCCACCTTGCAAATGAGCCTTGCTCAATGGTGCCCGCCTGGATAAATAAATATTTTGATTGATTGATTGATTGAGATGTGAGGGCACAGTCTAAATTTTGCACTTTTTTTCTTTTGTAATTTTGTTACCATTTCTATCACAAAAAGACCTAAACACCTGCTGTGCAAATCAAAATGACATGGGTGAGAGTGAGATGCTTAAGTGGCACTGTTTACATGTTGTCCTTTTTTCCTTTTGTAATGTTTTATTATTTCTGTCTCACAACCACCAAAACACCAGCTGTATAAACCAAATATGACACGGGTGAGAGTAAGACAGAAGAAATACCATCACTCGCTATATTTAACCTCTTCTGACTTTACTCATGGTTTCACCGCTTGTAAGGTCAGGTGGCCAACATTTCTACTATCTCACTCTCATCCATGTCAGATCATATATTTGTTATAAACTGGGTGGGAAAAATCAGTAGAGATGATCTCTTATGATTGGACAAAATGTACCAAATGACCATCCGTATCCAACAACAACCACACGTCTGCATTTCTTTCTATGTTTCACACCCTCCAAAACAATTCTGGCCATTTTATAAAACAGATAATCCACTACAGGGCTTGAGGTCATACTCATATACACACACCTTCAGCGTTGAATGCACGTGGCCTGCAGCCTCTTGCTTCTCAAAACACATCAAGGCATGTGTATATCAGAGTATGTCCACATGCCCTGTAGTGAATTATCTATTACATTTAGTCCCCTTCCCCCAGTCCACATAACACCCCAACCCACCCTCTCCCACAGCCACAATAGATATAAATAATCCTCAGCCCACTTAGCACCCATTCCACACTCCTCTCTAGCTCCGATAGATATAAATCACCCCCTCCCCAGACCACATAACATCAATCCCATCCTCCTCCCACAGCCACAATAGATACAAATAACCCTTTTTCCCCAGATCTCTTAGCACACATCCCACCCTTGTCCCCCCAACATAGATGAACATTGCTACTTCCCTAAGCCTGCATAACACCCCATCAAATTCTCTCCCCTCCCCCATGGCTGCACTGGCAGTGAACTCTAGAAGGGCAAACAGCAATGGCCAAGACCCTCTCACACCAACTCAACTAGTTACTGTCAAAGTCACAAAGACTTTATATAAATATACTAGCGGGTATATCAATATATTAGTTGTGAGATGTGAAATCACACAAACTGCTGTGTAGTTTGTGTGACTACACATGTCACAACAACTACAGTGATAGAAGTGGGCCAACATTGCATTTCAACAAACACCTGTTGCTTTGGGGTGGGAGGGCACCTCCTTCCACTGCACAACTGCCCCCTAGTGGTCCAGGGATAAGGCATGTTTTGTGGGAAGGAATACATGGTTCCTCTGTAGTGTCCTTATGTTGGCATGCACACTCTTGCCTGACAAGTGTCATGGAGGCATCACTTCTACAATAGGGCAGGCAGGAAAGTCCCAAAGGTAGGGCGGAGCTAACTCGCCCTTTCTATAGCCACAATAGGCACTGTGCTAGGTGTCTCCTAAGGACCACAGTCTGAGGAAAGCATAAGGGAGTCACTTAGTGGGATAAAATACCCCAGTGGCTACCAGGCAAATTAAGCTGTCCTGCCCCCAATGCCACAGTATGGTCCTGTCAACTCCTCTTGCACCTTGTTGGCTCCTCCTAGCAGACCCAGAATGCTGAATGTGAATTGTCCTTCTGGCTTGATGTCCAGCAGGCCTCATCTACAGGGAGAGGGGACAAGCTGTGGGTTACAGTAAGTGAAACTGGTAAGGGACTTTGGTAGTGGATTGGACTCTTGAAAGAGTCTTTTTTTTAATTTACATTTTAGCGTTTTCTCCTCGGTTTTTCTCCTTGATCCCAGGACCCTGGCAGACATGGCCATGCATGCACATGGAGGCACACACGCACACCGGGTACTGGCTTGGCCCCTTCCACCTTATCCCGTGGCTGTCACTGGGATCCCTGTTGCCTGAACTGCCACCCGTCCTCCACCAGGTGGCAGCCAAGGGCCGGGGAAACCCCTCATCCATCCCTGGGAGAGGAAAGCCACCTTGCGGCAGCTGAATTCCACTCCTCACCCCTCCCCCCCGCCAACCCACAATAACCCAGGCTTATTCTCAAAACTGGGTCACCGGCATTGCGTGAGGTGTGGCATCCAGTGCCTCAATTCTCAGTGTTAACAGGGCCACCTCTCAAAAGACAGCACCACACTGAACTAACACCAGCCAACATTAATAGTAGTAACAGCAGTAGCTGTGCTAGGAGGGAATGGGCACAACACTCACATTTGACACAAACACCTGCATAGTGGATACTCTGTACCGGCCCAGACACCCAGCACCACAACATCCACAGGTACACTTGGCAGTACACCTCACACCTGCTTGCTGTTACACCACAGTTCACAGATAAGGACAAACCACAGTACACACCAAGAAACACACACACACACACACACACACACACACACACACAGAGCAGTGATCCCCTGGAGGGACTATCATAGACTGTGCCAAAACCCAGTGGAAACAGGAGGTAAAGCCCACATTCAGTCTACTCTGAGAAGCAGCAGATGAAGTGGCAAAGGCT
Source organism: Neoceratodus forsteri (assembly GCA_016271365.2). Lineage (NCBI taxonomy): Eukaryota > Metazoa > Chordata > Ceratodontiformes > Ceratodontidae > Neoceratodus > Neoceratodus forsteri. The sequence continues at coordinate 724,548,518 of CM028133.1, forward strand.
ACATTTTTATTTTTATTTTATAGTACAGTGGAATCTGCTTAAATGCACACCTGTTTTGTAGCATGAAAATGTGCATTTAAGTGGAATGTGCATTTATCCGAAATCCCATGTTTACAATGCAATATAACAAAATTATCTGAGACCTGACACTGTAATGGCATTCCACATTTATTTATCATAGCAATATATTAAAAGTGTTAAAATGCGCTGCTATGTAGCACTGACAAATATCTTAATGAAGCACAATGCTATAAAAAAATATCAAAGCCATTCATCTGTCCACATTATCTGTATTGCTTGTGGACCTGAAAAAGGAAATTATCTTAGTCTGTTTGCAACTTTTTCAGTGCCAACTGAGTGATATACAATAGGGCGTTAAATGCTGCTTCACACCTGCTTAGAATCAGCTGTGCACTTAAGAGGTGCTAACTACATAGGGAGAGATGTGTTGGTGAACTGTGAAATTGTGCATTTAGCCAAAATGTGCACTTATCCCGTGTGAACTTAACAGATTTGTTTTATACTATGTGAATATTAAAAACATTGGGAAACAGGAAAAGTGTGCACTTATCAGGATTGTGCACTTATCCCATGTGCACTTAAGCAGAATCTACTGTATTTGGTCAGGAAAGACACACTAAGCCGAGGCTTGTTTCCAGGTGCTCCTGGGAGCACAGAGAAGTTAACTGACTTGCTCATGGTCCCAAAGTATGCAAATGGTGGCTGTGGGATTCAAACCCAGTTCTCCAGGTCTGCAGCTCAGAGCTCTTAACCACTATGCTATGCTGCCTCAATGGCCAAAGAGTGTTTGTTGTACCAATTAATCTCTGATGTGTTACAGTGGGATACAATTCTTCACTCTAACATCTTGCCTTGCCACACTGCCTGACTAGCTGAGACACAGAAATTCTAACAGGAAGAAAGACACAACCCCCTCTCCATGAAGTGCAGATGGAACGCTGGACGTTTAAAAGATTTGGTTGCCACTGGTAAAGTACTGCTGTGCCAGCAACATGAGTTCAGGAATGGATTTACACACTTTGGTGGATAACCAGACCTGGGAGACAGTACTATCGAGGTGGCACTTCCCAGCTCAGGGAGAGGAGAGCATCATACCAACTCCTTTAACAAGCCAGAGAGCTTGCTCCACCAGGGACTCCACTGCTGTGTCCAAGGCCACCAGAAGGCATGGGTAGCACCATCTAGTGGGTGAAGGACTGGGAAGAAATTTAAAATGGAAAAAATCCCTGAGGCCATCTGAATGATGGTCAGTATACCCCTGGGCCCCACACTATGGAACCTGCCACCCAATGGTTGGTAATTGGCTTGGATGATGTAGTTGGGTGGTTGTTGTAGCCTGACAAGGGGAACAATAGGCCTCAGGAGGGGTGAAAATATATACTGAAACAGAAAAGATAATTGTTTTCTTCTCAGACAATCAGCTAAGGAGTAGTGTATAAATCCCACTGTGAAGTGTTTAGGACAGGGTGACTAGGCCTTAAAAGAGAATTACCTTTCTTAATCTAAATAAATAAAGTTCATGGGTGGCTCATGACTGGGGTCAGACAGTGCACAAGGTCTCCTGTGCCCAAGTTATGCCCCAGACATAGCTGGGAACATAGTCTAGATTGAAATCCACGTATGTACCCAGACACAAGCTCTCTGTACCCTGCCTGAGCCCCAGCCTTCCTTAATTCCTGAAGCCCCCACTAGTGAAGAGATATAACCATACTCTTTCTAAATGACCAACCCTTTACATCTTTGGATGGCACAACTTGGTGGGTCTATAAACAGGCTACATGATGCTGAACTAGTGCTGAAAAATGGGAAGCAGTATAGCACAATGGTTAAGAGCACCAAGCTGCAAACCTGGAGAACTGGGTTTGAATCCCATAGCCACCACTTGCATTCTGTGTGGCCATTAGCAAGTCACTCGTCTTCTCTGTTCTCCAAGGATGCACCTGGAAACAAGCCTCAGCTTATTGCATCTTTCCTGGTGAAAATCTGTAAAATAAAAATATATAACAATAAAAACAATACTCCTGTCTGGCCCAGTGGCACTGAGGGTTGAGGTGCTGGACGCCACACCTCGTGCCACGCCGGCGACCCGGGTTCGGGAACGAGCTTGGGCCACTGGGGGTCGGCGGGGGGAGGAGATCAAGCTTCCATAGGACTGCTCTCTTTTTCCAGGGAGGGTGTGGGGAAGTGATCACTCCTGGAGCGGCCTCTGGTGGTGATCAGAGGTGCCCAGCATGGCGATGCAGCGGATGCGAGGGGCGGAGTTGTGGCATAGCATTGCCATGTCAGCTGCACTCTGAGGGGAAAAGAAACTCTCACACACACAAAGGAAAAATCCCACTCCTGGGGATAGATGAAGGCACCTTGCCTCCTAAGCCCACACTCCCAACCCCGGACTACCTCCTCTCAACCGGGGGCTCCTCATGTGCCCTGCACTTTGCCCTTAGATGGAGCACCCTGGGAGGATAGGGCAACCCTACCTTCGGAGGGTTCAGACCCAGAGGTGGTGCTAGAGACACATGAGAAGGAGGGAACTAGCAGTCACGAGGGGGAGGTAGAGGCTGGGAACTCCAAGGATGCTGGAAGGAATTTTCCATGCAAGTGGAGATGAACAAAGTTAAAAAAAATGAATAAATACTCCTGCAAATTGTCAAACAGTCCAGTACAAATGGTCAGGCGAAGAACTGGGTCATCAGAAGAACGTTTGCTGGAATGTTAGCTACTGTTGAGGCACACTTGGGGTGTACAAAAACTCAGTTTGGAATGCTTAGAATGCATTGGAATACAGCGCATAACATTTAGAAGATCACAGAATAAAGTTCAGAACAGTTAAAATGTCATCAGAGGGGGCATGGCCAGCAGCTGAGCAGTACGCAGCACTCTAGCATTGCTCCGTGGGTGATCACAGTCATTAATCAAAATCATAAAATTAATGCTTAAAGAACAAACAAATTTGGGCATTGGTGGACAGAGCATCATCTCAGTTTTTGAACGACCCCAAAAGTGACTCTCTGTTTAAAAAGGATAGTCCAAAATGGTATGAGGAAACAAAGTGGTAGCTACAGAGGGGGGCCCGACCAAAAGAAAGTAAAGCGGGTGGTAGCAAGGAATGCCTTGCCACCTCGGGGGACCCAGATGGAACATAACCCTCAAATGCAGCCTTGCTGAGAGCTATTCAGGGGCTAGACAAAAAAACTGAGGATTTTAAAAATGAACTTAAGCAAATCCATACCAGAGTGGAGATCCTCACTGAAGAATCGAAGGGAGCAGTAAAGACAGCAGACAGAGCACTTGCAGTTGCATCAGGACTTGTTAAAGAAAACATCTTTCTTCGTCGGCTGCTAGAGAATGTGGAGAATACCATTAGGTCCACTAATATTCGGGTGCTTGGTTTGCCAGAGAAGTCTGAGGGAGATAACCCAACTACTTTTCTTCATGTCTGGTTGCAGGAAATTCTTCAAATAAAAGAGGAAATATTGATCTTGAAGGCATATAGAGTCATGCCACGTGGTGGCAGGCCCAAGATTTTTACAGGGGAGTTAGCACCGCGTACACTTATGGTGGAGCTTCAGACATCAGCCCAGAGGGATGTAATCCTACAACAAGCCAAACGTTTGAGCCCTATTAGCTGGCATGATGCTCGGGTACTTCTGTTTCCAGGCTTGAGTTTTGCCACACAAACGCGGAGGAAAAGTTGTGATGGAGTTCGGGCAAGACTTCAAGCTTTGGGGGTCTACCACGTTATGCTGATGCCTGTGAGTCTAAGGGTTATTTACGGAGGTAAAGCTTACCAATTTTCGGAATCAGCAGAAGCATCCAAATTGGTTCTGAGGCTTGAAAAGCAATTCTCGGCGGGGCAGGAAGCATCGGAGTCCGAAGAGGAACAGGAGACCTGAACTGTATACTTTTAGTAAGAGACTCCAGATGCAAGGGGGCTGGAGAAGCTAAGGGGATCTGGAATGCTTTAATGGGAGATTTGGGTATACATATGTTTTCTCGGTGCTTAAGGTTTATTGCTCCATTGTTTTTTCCTATTGCTCCTTGCATATTATCCTGCAACTCCCCCTTCCCTCACATCCAAGCTATTTTCTCACCTCAGTTATTACTGAAACCAATGTTCGTTGTTATAGGTGTATGAGGATATAAAGATGTAGGTAGGGGGAGGTATGTTATTCAGAATTCTTAAGTCCTCATGCCCATAATGTTATATCTGCTTGTTTTACAGAGAATAACACAATTTCAATTGTGTTTATACTGTGTATTGCACTCTGTACATGTCAGAGGGCTCTGGCACTTTAACTGATTCTCAATGTTTTTGGAGGTAGGAACTTCTTACCCTTTTCTATTAGGGTGCATGATTATAGAAGGGCTATTAGGTTTACCCAGCTCATGGCAGCAATGGTCATTTCTAGGTTTTAATTTCTTGGATTGTAAATTTCTAAAGTCAGCTATTTAGACTCTTCAGGGATTCATTAATCGGGTTTATCTTGCCAACCCTCAGGTGTAGTAACACATTCAGGGGTAATCGAATATTAAGTTACTGTAACAATGTATAGCTTAATTTAAGCTTCTGTAGTTTGTATGACTACCTACCTGATGGATTTACTATGTAATGACTTATTGCATACTCAATAAAATGTCATCAGATCTAGTTCTAGACCTCTTAAAATATCATGGAAGGCCATTTTAAACACTTTGACTGTCATGAGGGGCAGTTCAAGAACTCACAGCATTTCTTGGAAAGCAGTTCTAAAACACCTAGAATATCAGGGAATGCAGTTTAAAATCCTGGACTGTTGCAGTCTAGTTCAGTAAAAGTTTTACCCTTTATACACAGTCTTTTAAATACAATGTGAACTGCCTCTTTAAATCAATGTCTTTTGCATGTAATGGGCACCTTTTACAAATAAATAAGATGCCATCTCTATAACAGCATCACTTTGTGCAGCTTAGCTTCAGCAAATAAATGGTGTCACTTAGGTGCGGTGTACTCTTAGGCAAATAAATGAGGTATTGTCACTTTAAATATAGCTTCCACTTTACACAGCCCACTCTTTCTTAATCTGTTGCTAGTAGTGTTACTCCAGTACCCCCTGTATCAGATTGGAGTTTCTTGGGCCAAAGTGACTGTTTAACAACGGGTCCCTTCGATCTCACTGTAGGTGAAGGATCAGTGTGTTGGGGTACAGTGTAGTGCATTCACTTAAAAAGGAACCATCATTACCAAGGGCCCCACACTCAAGGGTGGGGCTGGTCCCAATGTTCACTTTGCGTGCAAAAACAATTTGGTTTACTTACTGTTTACTGTAGTATAGTACATTGTATCAGACCAATTTCATTTACTTCTAGGCTGAAATCTTCTGTTACTACGAATCTCAGAATCCCCTGCAGCTGACATTAGAGCAGTAGGCAGTAGTGGGAGGTTCAATAGCCTGCAGTGCATGTTAAAGTTTAAATAAGCGCTGGTCTTTTGTTTGCTAGTCCCACTGTCCACCTCTGAGCTAAGTACAGTCACAAAGGACCACACTTAGCCCCTGGAGTAAAGCAGAACCAGAAAACATCTGATCAAAGATTATAAAAGCTCTAACTTGCACTGCAGGTTATTGAATCTCCCACTACTGCTTACTGCTCTGTTGTTTGTTGCATGAGATTCTGGGATTTGTAGTAACAGAAGAGGTCTGCCTAGAAATAAACAAAGTTAGTCTGATACAATCTACTACAGTAAACAGTAAGTAAAGAAATATGTTTTTGCACACAAAGTGCGCATTGTGACCAGCCCCACACTTGAGTCTGGGACTCTTTGTGGTGATTCTTCTCCCTTTAACACTCACAGTTTCAGTTTCTTTGTGACCTGGTCACCCTCTCTGGGTGCCAGCAACTGGTCTCAAAAATGAAATAGGCACATTGTCCAGATGAAAACACAATAGCAGCCTTGTGTTTATTAAAGCACAGCACCCTCAGGCAATATTGGCAATTATTGATGGCACAGCCATACTTACAGAGAGAGATCGAAGAGTGCACAAGCATGAAATGACACTTTATAATTCACAAACAATAAATAAAACTGAAAAGAAATACAATGTGTAAACCACTTCATTTTTTCATATAAATTTTTCTCTCTTTCCTAAGGCAACCACAGGCAGCTAACTCCACCTCTGCTTGCCACCTATGTCAGTCCACTGCTCCACTCAGTACTGCCAAGCCCCACTTCCCCCATGGATTTTCCCACAGTGGTGGGGCCAGGCAGGGGAGGGCTGTCCTCCTCCCATCTAGGACTCACAATCCAGATTGGAGCCTCCGGCAATCGGGCAGTGGGGCAGGATGCTAGTTGGCAGACAGTGTTTAATGGAGCTTACTGTTACCTTTTTTTCCCCATTTTTGTCCCTCCCCTTCCATGCCTGTGTGCACACATGCATGGAGGCATGCACGTGCCACATTGCCACACTATTGCCTCCCTGACTGCAGTGCTGCCACCCAACCTCCACCAGGAGGCAGCCAAGGAGCAGGACAATATTCTCTCCCTCTCTGGAAGAAGGGAGTCTTCCGTCAGATGCTTGATCCTCTCCCTCCCCTGCTGACCCCAGGCAACCAGAGCTCACTCCCGACTCCAGGTCACGAGCATGGTGCGAGGTGTGGCATCCAGCGCCTCAACCCTCAGCACCACCGGGCCAGCCCTTGAGCCACTTCATTTTAATAGTGTTCCATGCTCAACACGGAGGCATGGTCCTGACTTCAGGCTGTCCATGCATGTGGCATAATATTTCCAATGTCACATCCAGTAAATAAAGTTACTTCAAAAGGTTAAAGTCAAATCCAGTAAGCATATACAATATAGCAGTTGGTGTCATCATACCTCGGGGCTACAATCCCAGAAGCACAGATAGTTTGGTTCAATAGCCTTTACGCTGTGGGCCATGTACAGTTGCATAATTCATGAGGCAGTTGCCTGACTTCAGTCAGAGAGTACACTGTCAAGGCCAGGGAAGACCTTGACAAACTGTTGGTTGGTGTAGCAAAATAATAATAATAATGATATGATTTATATAACAATCCACAAAAATTTCAAAGTGCTTTCCTGAAGAACAGTGGACGGAGATGAAATCAGGGTGCATGGAAGTCTGAGCAGTACATGAAAGCTGAAAGGAAAATATGCTGCTGCCTCAGAACCACTGTTTCCACCCAGAGATCCATGCTTGCCCCAGGTAACATCAAGGCAGAGGAGTTTGGTGGCACTGTTGAACACAGTCTAGCATGACCACACCCTCTCAGCAGAGGTGGTGGCTCCTTTTCTTCTATTCCATCTTCTTGATGAGTACTGATACTCCTGCTATCATCAAAGTGGTGGACTTTATCTCTCTCTCTCTCTCTCTGTTGCACTGGCAATCCATGACATCCAACGGGAAGCCTGAGACTCCTGGCTCCCCAAGCCTTGTATACTAACAAGAGGCCTGCACTTCCTGTGTCAAGGGACAAACTGTCCAGCCTTTAAGGTGGCCCTTTAACGTAAGGCTGGTTACACTAAGAGACTAAAGTTCAGTCCTTGGGTACTGGAGCCCAATTTATTTATATTTATGTACTTAAATAATTCTGCTCTCTGGGTTAGGGCTGCAAACAAATATGCTGCCTTTGTGGTGCTGCCCCCTTGGGCCTTGTCACTTACTTCAATCTGCTCCTTCTGGACAGGCCTATCACTCATCAATCCTCCCCAATGGGTGAGTAAACTAATTGTGGCCTAAGCCCTACTACCTTCCTGAGTGGGTGCTCACTTCTGGACCTCAGTGTACCCTTCCCCCTACACAACAACCATTTTTAGTTGATGCCATTCAGTGTGACTTATTGATAACCATAAAAAACATTCCTTCCAGTGGTCATCATCGGAGCTCAGTACCACCATTTAACCCACCGCCGGGTACACTGGGTCAGATTAGGAGGAAGCCCCTTCCCAGAACTCTTCTTCTGCTGTTTTTGAGGTAGAAGGAGCTAGGCCAAGGGGGGCTGCTGCTGCCACCATAGCTGGAGAAGGGCTAGCCACAAGACACTTGCTCTTGATGGAAGCCAGTGCTGGACCATGGCAAAACTGAAGCACTGAGCTAGAGGCATGCATGCAGATGGAGCTGATGGACTGCTTCAATCCTGAAAGGTGAGCTTGCTCTTGGTTTTTGTTGTTCCCTGCTTCCTCTCACCAGCTGGTCCTGAACTGAACTATCTTGAGAGTTGGCAATTATAGGAATTTGACATTCAAACTGCCCAGATGCTGAAGAACAGCTATTTGGAATCCGCAGTGCATGCACAAGGCCCCCATGTGCTGCTTGTTTAGAAGAGGGGGGAATCAGGGAGGAGCAAGGTAGCTAGAGTGAAATAAATTCTGCATAAATGAATGACATCAACATTTATGCAGAATGCATTAAAATATATAATTATTACATGGAATATAAAACATTTACCTACTTGGTCTGATTCTCTAGTATCCCCCTTCTCAGCTGATATGTGGTTTGATATGTTCACTGTGAGGCCGGATTTTAATTACGGACACTAAGTAGGTGGAACACAATAGGAATGTCAATATGGCAATGCAAAGATATGAAGACTATAAGACACTGGGGGCAGAACTTAACATGTTGTTAAAATGCAGAGCTGGCAGTGGTGTAGAGGGGTAGTTGCATTAGATTCTGGGCTGCACCAGATCTCTTCTTACATTTTACAGTTGCAGTGTTCTTTAGCCTAGGTGTTGGCCCATGCCCAAAAAGGGCAAGGATGTATGTGTTTACCTTGCTATTGTTCCACTTTATATTAATAACAGGTTTGTTTAAAAATTGTGGACTTCAGTCACTTGGGAGTGGCCTCCGGAGTTTAACACTAATGTTATACTATCTTGTTGCTGGGTTTTGTTGTATGCACTATAGGTGGGTATCAAATTCTGCAGATATTCCTGTTACATATCCTGACTATGATTTAAAGCTTTTAATGGGGGAAGTGTATTCTTTTTTTAATGGAATATTTGCTCTAACAAGAAATAATACTAAGATTCATTCAGTACTGTGGGACGATGGGGGATGTATTAGTAAAACAACTTTATTTATACAGGCAAGTATATACCATAGGTACAAAGAAGCCCTGTTTTCAATGTAATCCTATATAATGTTTTTTTTTTCAACCAACAAGTTGTGCAACAAGTTAAAAGGCAACATGTATATATTGTCTATCTGTAGGAGAGTCATCCATTAGTGGGATAAGCTCACCAAATTAAATATAACTGGGTGAGTCAAGCAATAAGCGCAGTGGTTAGCAAACATCAGGGAGGTGTTATGGCCATGGTTCATGGTTAGTCAATGTTCAAAGTTGAAAGTAACTGGCAACACCCAGAAAGATGGGTGCTACTTGTGACAGGGAACCTAATCAATAACAAAGCATTTCTAGTTAATGTCAATGCCCCCAACAGAGACACTCTAGGTTTTGTGACTGACCTGTGCCAAAAGCTGCATGGGTTCCCAGAGTGCTGTATCATAGTTTCAGATCACACCACAATTAAGAAGACAGTGGTCCTTGAGAAAGGTATGCCCCACATGACCAGATGGCAGATTAATAACTTTGTATTACAGGACAAGAAAGTGAAAGAACAACTCCCTAAGAGAATTGCTGAATATTTCTCACTGCATGACCCCACACACAAGAACAGATACTAACTAGGATACTTCATGCACTCTACTGGGATGGGTTATCGCATTGAATGAAAAAAACATTAAAAAAAAGCAAAGGAAACCTTGTTCAAGGCTGCTTCAAAAGACGGAAGAGATGGAACAAACACTTAATGAAGATAGCACAGATATGGTTTGGAAGGCTTTGAGTCAGGCCAAGAAACAATACAATGCAAACCTATGAGAATCTGCCAAATTTATGTTATTACAGTGCCAGGCTACAGTATGTCACCAACAGCTCAAAGGTCACCAGGATTATGGCCTTAGGTTTTAAGCAAGCCAGAAATAGAATGGTTATAGAGGGAGTAAAAACTAAAGGGGCAGGATTCACAAAACTTTGAGAATCGTACAAAGTGTTTGCCCACTGAGTGTGCTGAGTTTGTGTGGAACCGCAGTTCACAAAAGGCCATTTAGTGTGAGCAAAAGTGGTTAGCACAATTGCAAAAAAATAATGTATGTGCGATGCAAAGGGAGGGGAGGGACCATGCATGCAGGCACAATGCTATTCACACAGCATTAGCTCTGTGCAAAGTGACTTGCGCGGCACGTTGCATGGTGCTAAATACCACCTATAAAAAGGTCCTCTTAATCCAGGCAAAGCCTGGAAGCAGAGCGAGGTACTGCAGGCAGAAGCAGAATGATGGACATAACACCACAGCTTCTATTTATGGTGGGGGAGGACCTCCAGGAGGAGTAGCAGGAACAGGGACATCCTGGGCCCATCCATCACAGGAGGAGGCGCTCCGCTGTGCACAGATGGTTCCAGCCATGAGCATCCTTTGAGACAATGACCGATGACCAACTGGTAGGCCAGTATTTCCTCAACCAGGCCATGCTTAGGCAGCCATGTAAACTTCTGGATGAGGACCTGTGCAGTACCACCCAGTGCAGGCAAGTCCTGATGGTGGAGGTGAAGGTGACTGCAGCCATGTGCCTTCTAGCAATAGGCACCTTCCAGATCCCTGTCGGGACTACCACTGTAGTGTTGAACCATCCATCTCATGCCTGCTGGCCCAATTCGTAGATGTCCTGCTGCCACACACTAGTGAAGTCACAGTATTCCCTAGCACTGCAGTGGAGTGAACAGCAGCAATGCAGCAGTTTTACTGGGTAGCGTGCCTCCCTCGCATACTCAGTACAATAGACTGCACCCATGCGGCCATCCATGTACCACCCGACCTGGAATTGGATGGCTATCTAAACTGGAGTGGATATTACTTCATAAACAGCCAGGTGGTATGCGATGCCACAGGGTATATCACCCGCTTACTGGCGCATTACTCCAGGAGCGCCCATGACTCCTTTATCTGGCACAATTCCATCCTGTGCCAGAGATTTGAAGGTGGCAATATACCCACTGGACACCTTGTAGGTGAGTATGCATTGCGGGACAGTACAGCGATCCCCTGTGGGGTACACAGGGTTGCGTCCCAAGGTGGGGGAAGGGGGTGAAAAAACCCAAAAGGTTCCAGAACATAGGCTGAATTTAACTACCAAGATCAAGGCAAGGCCCACATATGTAGGTGTCTAGTACAGGTGACAGTGTATGGTTGAGCACGCTCTACAGGACAGTACAGCAATCCCCTGTAGGGTACATGGGTATGTGTCCGGGGGGGCGGGAAATCCAAGAAAGTTCCAGAACATGGGCTGAAGTTAACTACCAAGAACATGGCAAGGCTCACATATGTATGTGTCTATTACAGGTGGCAGTGCGTATCCCCTGCACCACTGGCTCCTATCCCCTGTCCTCTATCCCACGTCTGAGGCAGAGGAGAGAGATACGAGGCACACACTGCCACATGTAACATCATTGAGTGTGTCTTTGGCATGCTGAAAATGTGGTTCCATTGCCTGGACCGCTCCAGTGGTGCCCTACAGTACATACCTTAGGAGGCCTGTGGCATATTCCTTGCCTGCTGTATGCTACACAACATGGCACAGTCTCATGTAATAGGGTTGCTGGACCAAGAGGAACTGTCAACAACTGACACAGAGACTGAGGAGCAGGAGACAGCAGAGAGGACATAGCACAGAGATCCTCATATGGCATGCTGGGCCCAGGAGCACAGAAGCAACATCATACAACAGCTAGAGGTAGCAGATGGTGAGTAGCAATCACACACATTCTGACGTCAATCAGTAAATGTTTATTGACAGTACATGAGAACATACAGGGAAATAAAAAATGTACAACTTAACTGTTAAAAAACAAATGATATGCAAATATACACAAAATGTACAAACTGTCACATCTCTATTTTATTTTTTATTTATTTATTTATTTGATTCTAGGATTACAGGTACCTTTGAGCCAAGGCTCTTTTACAAAGATTCCACATCAATTGAGGTACAAAACAAAAGCAGGCATAAACATTCAGTAATAAGATTAGGATAACAGGTTGACAAAAGGCTACAGGAATATGGTTAGGACATTTGAGTTAAACTAGCACAAGAGTTACTAACAATGAGAGAGAGAAGAACAAAAACTTGGGAGGGGAGGAATGGGTAAGAGCAGCTATAGGCATTGTCGCAACACAGAGAAAAGTGCTAGGATCGAACCAAAAAAAGGGGGGGAGAGGAGGGAGGGAGGGAGGAAGGGAAGGGGGGTAGGGAGAAAGAGGGAAGGTAGAGTAAGTGCTATGTAGGAGGAGTTATTATCAGCATTAAGTATAGGTGAGAGGCTGTTGAAGGAAGACAGTCACAGGAGCTAGAGGCAGATAGGTGAAGATGGAGTTTCGATTTGAAAGGCACAGAAAATATATCTCTGCCAATACTATTCAACCAACTGGGGGCCCTATAAGCAAAGGATCTTTGACTCTGAGAGGTATGGCAGCCAGTAGCCTGTAGGAGTTTTAATTCAGAGCCCTTGGTGGGTCGAGGATTGCTACTAGGGCATAGGAGAGCTTGGACTCCAGAGGGTGCGAGGCCCATGGTAATTTTCTTTGCCATAATGCAGGTTTGCTACTTTATGTGGTTAGAGAGTTGTAGCCAGCCAGTTTATGCATATAGGTCACACATGTGCGTGAGGTGGTGGGATCCAGTGATAAGCCTACAGGCTTTGTTGAGTGACGTGGAGATACGTCTGAGAGCAGTAACTGAGGAAGAGCCGTAAATGATCAGGCCATAGTTAATTATGGAGACAACAGAGCTCTGAACTGTGACCCTTAATGCATCTGGGGTGAGGTGTTGCCTATGCCTGTAGAGGAGCCCAAGGTGGGTATTAACAGCTTTGTCAACACTATTGATGTGAGCACCATAGGAAAGGTTACAATCAAGAGAGATCCCAATGTAACCCCTTTGTAAATAGGGGTTCCAAGAAATGCCTGCTTGGGCTTACCTCAGCCCGTTTTGTTCTGTCCTTCTCCCGCTGTCTCTCAGGCTTCTCTCGATTTGGCCCCTAATTTTTCTGGTTCCCCCAGGTCCTGTTTGCCCCCTCTGTTTGCCTGCCCAGCTTCCCAAATGAAAATCCAGCTCCTAGGGGCTTAAAACGCTGACGCGAGCTCCCACTGCAAAAGTGCTGCCTCCAGGGCAACGGGAGTCGCGATGGCACACAAAGCACTTTTGAAGTGGAGCCACTTGTTTTGCGGCCGCCTCAGGGACTGTGCCATGGGTCCCGTGATCCCTTCAACCAAATTGGGACCCATTGACCATAGACAGCCTTCTGTGGGGCTGCTCTGGTGGGAATTGAAGGAGCTTGACTGGGGCTCCATTTAAGTATGCCTGAGCAGGACCCCGGTCAGCTGAATAAATAATAACCAAGTATCTGGCTGCCTCCAGGGTTGCCCAAAATGGCTTCAGCCAAAAAGGAGAGACAATAAATGTTCTAAATAATGGAACCTGTTGCTGCTTGTTGGGAAAATATTGTACACGTGGGGGGGAAATTGTTTAAAGTTAAAATTAATACTTTTTCCCAGGCAATTCCAGTATTTTGGGACTCTTGTGTGTCAGCCTATCAGCTGCTGCAAGGGGAGCTTGCATAAGTGCAGTAGCGACACAAAAAGTAAAGGAGCCACATTCTTCATCTGTGCAATGACTGCAAGTACAGCCTTTAAGCTACAGAACTGTGGGGCATTTGGGGCAAATAATTATTTATTTCTGGCTGCACCAGGACATTATTCAGGACTGTATCTAATCTGCTATAAGGGACAGTGGGTTAAGCAGCCATTGCCAGCAGTACAACCAATTGGAATGCCAACAGTAGAAAGCCAGGACTTGCGGGACATTCACTGCATCTCATGGGTAAGCACCCAAGTGCTCATGGGGGCTTACAGGGACATCGTTTTAGGCACCAAGTCTTCAACCCAATTGTGCCTCGAGTGTTTTGATTGACAGGTCCCTCAGCCACTTAGAGACATGTCACCCCATCTCTGCTGCCAATCAGGAGTCGAGCTAGGAAACATATAGAAGCATAGAAACATAGACTTTGATGGCAGATAAGGACCACTAGGCCCATCTAGTCTGCCCATTTCCCTACCTACAGGATAAGCCTCAGATCCTAGTTAACCAACAGCCTATTTCTTCCTACCCCCCACAAAAATTGCCTTATGTCTGTCCCATGCATTCTTGAATTCTCCCACAGTTTTAGACCCCACAACCTCCTCAGGAAGGCTGTTCCATGCATCCACTACCCTCTCTGTGAAATAATACTTCCTCACATTGCCCCAGAATCGCCCTCCTTCTATCTTTAAATTGTGTCCCCTTGTTCTTGCAAGTCTCTTTTTCTGAAAGATGCAACTCTCTTGGACTTTGTTGATTCCACTGAGGTACTTAAAAGTTTTTATCATGTCCCCCCTCTCCCTTCTTTCCTCAAGGGTATACATGTTAAGCTCCTTTAGTCTCTCCTCATCGGCTTCTTTTGCAGACCCTGCACCATTTTAGTTGCCCTCCTCTGGACTGCCTCTATCCTGTCTATGTCCTTGCGGAGATGGGGTCTCCAGAACTGGACACAGTACTCCAGATGGGGTCTCACCAACTGTCTGTACAGAGGGATAATAACTTCCTGTTTTCTGCTGATGATGCCTCTCCCTATACATCCTAGTATACTCCCAGCCCTCCCTACTGCCTTCTCACATTGCTTGCTAACCTTAAGGTCATCTGATATGATTACCCCCAGGTCCCTTTCCTTTTTTGTTGTTGTTACTACCTCCCCACCCATTGTGTATTCTTCCCCTGGGTTCTTGTTTCCCAGGTGCATTATTTTGCACTTCTTTGCATTGAATCCTAGCTGCCATACTTCTGACCATTCCTCCAACCTTGCCAAGTTCCTTTTCATCCTTTCCATGCCTCCTTGTGTATCAACCCTGTTGCAGATCTTTGTGTCATCTGCAAAAAGGCATCTTTCCTTCAGTCCCTCTGCAATGTCACTGATGAAGACATTAAAAAGGACTGGACCCAATACTGAACCCTGCGGTACCCCACTAGTAACCCCCCTTTTTTCAGAGTGGACTCCATTTACAATTACCTTCTGTATCCTGTTGTTCAGCCAATGTTTCACCCAGGCTACCACCCTGGGTTCCACTCCCAGGCTGGTTAATTTGACTATTAATCTTTTATGTGGGACTGTGTCAAATGCCTTGCTAAAGTCTAGGTAGGCCATGTCCACAGCCCCTCCCTGGTCTACTACTTTGGTCACCCAGTCAAAGAAATCTATTAGATTCATCTGACATGACCTTCCCGCTGTGAACCCATGCTGCCTTGGATCCTGTGCTCCACTGGCCTCTAGGTACTCAACTATTCTTTCCTTCAGAAGTGACTCCATCACTTTCCCTACCACAGAGGTCAGACTGACAGGCCTGTAGTTTCCTGCCTCTGTCTTGGTCCCACTTTTGTGAGAGGAATCACATCCACCTTCCTCCAGTCCTCGGGTACCACACCATCCTCCCATGATTTATTAAAAGAGTAGCCAGTGGTTTCACTAGTTCCTCCCTTAATTCTTTTAGAATTCTGGGTGAATTCCATCAGGACCCATTGCTTTGTCCACCTTCAGTTTTAGGGTTCTAGCAGAACCCTTTCTTCTGTGAGAGACTGGGATCGACCCCCCTATCAAGAGTGCTTCTGTTAATTGGATTAGGCACTTCCCCCTCCTCTTTTGTGAATACTGAGCAGAAATATTCGTTCAGTATTCCCTGCTTTTTCACTGTCCCCCTCTGCCCACCCACCGTTCATTCTATTCAGCCTCACTATCCCTCCCTTTGTCTTTCTACTGCTGATGTACCTATAAAAGGTTTTATCCCCCTTCTTAACTGAGTTGGCTATCTTTTCCTCAGTTTGGGCCTTTGCTATTCTGACTTCCCTCCCTGCTTCCTTCTGTCTTAACTGGTACATCTCTCTGTCCTGCTCCTTCTGTGTTTCCTTATACTTCCGAGATGCTATCTTTTCTTCCCTGACTTTCACAGCCACCTCTTTTGAGAACCATAGTGGCTTTTTCTTTCGTTTTGATTTGTTTATTTGCTTCACACAAAGGCTTGTTGCCTCTGTGATTGCAGTTTTGATAATTCCCCATTGTTGCTCCACACCTCCTTCTAGCCTGTTTGCTAGTGCTTTTCTGAGGCACTCTCCCATCTTGCCAAAGTCAGCCCTCCTAAAGTCCAGTACCCTCACTTTTGTATGGCTTGACTCTGTAGCTGAGTTAGCGTGAACCACACTGTTTGATGGTTACTTGCCCCAGATGGCAACCCACTTCTAGATCTGAGATCCTCTCACTGCCCCGTTTGAAAGTATGAGGTCTAAGATTGCTCCCTCACGAGTGGGTTCTGAAACTAGCTGTCTAATGCCTGCCACCTGTAGGGCATCAAGAATGGCCCTGCTCTTGGATGTGGCTGCAGCAAATGTGCTCCAGTTAACATCTGGCATATTCAGGTCTCCCATCAACAGTATCTCCCCTTTCTCTGCCATTCTAAGAATGTCTTCTATCATATCCTTGTCCATTCCTTCCCCCTGACATGGGGGTCTGTACACAACCCTGTGCGGATTGTGGTGCCCTTCCAGTCTCCAAGGTGACCCACAGTGCCTCTTCTCCTCCCTGTTTACTCTTTTGTTCAGTTGCTTTTATCCCTTCCTTTACATAGAGCTACTCCTCCCCTCTTCTCCCCTGCCTGTCTCCCTGTGGTTATGTGCCCTGGTATGTTAACATCCCAGTAATGGTTCTCTGTGTACCATGTTTCTGTGACTGCTATGATATCCAGGCATCCCTCTTCCATTAAGGCCATCAGCTCAGGGCTTGTTGCCCAGACTACGGGCATTGGTACTCATTACCCTCCATTTCCTGATGGCCTTACTCCCTTTTGCCCATCCCTGTCCTTCTTGCCTTTGTCACTTTCTCCATTTACCCCTGCCCTTCTCCCTATCGATACCTCTATGTTGGTGTTTGCTGCACTTACTACCGTGATTATTTGGGGGCTAGGATTTTCCTGCTCCTTTCCAGTGCCTCCCCCCTTGGCTAGTTTAAAAGCTTGCCAATGAAGCATTTAAACCTATCACCTAGGATCCTGGTTCCCTTCCCAGACAGATGCAGCCCATCATGCCAGTATAGGCTTGCATCACTCCAGGTGGACCCCCAGTCCCCAATGAAGCCAAATCCCTGAGCTCCACACCAGTTTTTCAACCACTGATTGAATCCCATGGTGCGGAACACCCTAGCCTCCTATGCCATAGATGGGTAGCACCTCGAGAAGGTTACTGTGTGCTACTTGACTAAGGCCCCTCCCAATTCCACAAAATCTTCCTGCACTTCTCTAATCCCTTTCTTGGCCAGGTCATTTGTCCCTAGGTGGACAATGACATCCAGCTCCCTCCCCTGTGCAGCTGCTCCGGCAATCCTGAGGATTCGCTCCCTGTCCCTCCAAGCCATGGAGCCAGGCAGGCACCTTACCTCCCTCTCCCTTCCTCCCCAGTTCTAACTTCCTAACAATGGAGTCCCCACTAGAGTTGTTTCCTTCCCTGTAGGGTCCCCTGCCACCCTCCTGTGGGTCTCCTTTGTGGAGTTCCAACATCCTCCTTGGTCTCACTGTGGGTGCCTCCATAGAGGAACCACACTTTGCCAGAATGGCATAGGGTGTGGAGAGGTACAACTGGAGGAATGTGCCTCTGTTCCACCACCTCACCCTCCTGAGCCCACTGTGGTCCAACAGCTCCTCTTTCTTGGCAACCTCTGAGGCAGCAGCAGTGGCACTGGTGGTCCCTGGATGGAAGAGGAGGTCCCACAAATCCTGGCCAACTCAGCCTGGAGATGAGCAACCTCCTCCCTCAGCCCAGAGGTGCCTGCAGATGGGACAACACCGCATCCTCCAGAACATCTCCTGGAAGACTGCTGCTCCACAGCCACTGCACTCCACTCCAATCATGTCTTATTTCTGGCCCCTTAACTGTTTGCAATCCTTACTCTTTCCTCTGTTTTCTCTCTCCTTACTTTCTGTCTGTGTGCCCTTTAAGCTCCTGATTGTCCTGTTCGAGACAAGAATACCCTATATTTCTCAGTAGACCACTTACTTGCTCAGAGGCAGACCTCCAGCAGCTAGAGGGGGCGGAGGCTACTCTTGCCCTTCTAGGATGGTGGGTCTTTGGTGGTTCTGTGATCACTCACTTCCTGCCCCTAAACAGGAAGTTCCTGTTGTCAGTCAAATCCTGTGCCTATAAAAATAGAACTAGCTTTGGGTGGGGGGTGGGGAGGGAAGGAGGGCAATATAGTCCCAGTAGAGAAGTTCAATCACACAGCAGTCTTTTCTCCTGGTGCCTTCTGCCAAGCTATTAGCTGAAACTTTCTAAGGCAGTCTTTAAATGTAGCTTCCTTCTAGCTAAGCCACTCCCCCTACTTACCAGATCTTTCTACAAGTAATTTAAACCTCACAGCAGTTAAGTCCTTTCAGTCACCTGAGATTTACACCTAGATAACTCTTCAGATACCCATTCAGTTCAGTTAACCCAAACACACACTTTTTTGTATGTTAGTTTTTTTACCCTAAATTAAAGCTCCAAATACAAAAGTTCTTCTACTTTAGTCCCAGCAGAGAAGTTCAGTCACACAGCAGTCCTTTCTTCTGATGCCTTCTGCCAAGCTAGGAGCTCTACAAAGAGACAGTGTTGCCAGTTTGTCTAGAGATTCACAGATTAGAGAGAGAGAGCAGCCAGGACAGGCTCCAGCCTGCTGGGAGCCCCCCACAGGGGTGGGGCTCAGGCCCCAGCCATTTAATCCAAGCCCCTTCAGTCTTATGGGGGCATTTATTATTTTCTTAAGTTAAAAGTTTACCAGTTACAGTAATTGTACTTTCTGCAACAGCTAGTCTGGAGGTTGCCAGTACTGTCCTTCAGAGTCTAGCCCTCCCTCCCACATCAGGGAAAGATGTGGCCCGAAGATCAGATGTCCAGCAGTGGTGACAGCGCTGACCAGACCAGATGACATCATGCAGCAGTGAGAGCGCCGAGCGAGTACCTCAGCAGTGAGAGAGCTGAAGAAGTCATCAGGATGCCTTCGATTGTGGAAGAGACCCATGGAAGACCTGAGAGAGTACCCTTGTACCCCCCAGTGTGAGGGAGAAACTGAGCAAGTAATCTTGGGGGCCTCAAGCCTCATTAAGAAACATGTGCTGTTAAGTCTGAAGTATTAAAGTTATCAGTCTGGACTACTAACCTCATAAGAGACTGCCTAACTCAAGTAAATGGATGCATCATGTCTGTGGCCCAAATGGCTAAGTAGCAAGTGCAGCAAGATGCCTGGCATAGTGAATCATGTAAATGTGTTGCAAGTTGTGTAGCCATGAGTTAGAGTCCTGCCATCGTGGAGCTGACTGCCAAGCCACATTTGCCACTTCATGAGACAGGAGGCCCTAGAGCATATTATCAGTGTCAGTGGCTCAGTAGGTAGCACACTCGCCTCTCAGGCCGAGAGATCAGAGAGCTGCGGGTTCAGTTCCCATATCTGGCACTTGGGTTAATATCCCAGTACTGACACTGTAGTGCAGCATGAGGGGGGTGCTGCACTTATGAGGTGCCATCTTTTGGATGAGACGTTAAACCAAGGTCCCATCTGCCTGGATTGGTGGTAGTTCAGGTGGATGTTAAAGATCCCATGGCACTTATCGAAAAGAGTAGGGGAGTGTTTATTGGAAAATTAAACATAAACAACAACACAGTGAAATCACAGAAAGCAAGAAAAAATCAAATAAAGTCCAGTGTCCAAAAACAAAATCATATGAAACCTAAAACAAAATGAAAAACAGAACATAATCACCAAATTATTTGAACTTTATAAAGTGATGAAACCCTTTCCACCACTGCCGTAGTTTAGCCGTAGCCAATCTCTGTGCATCCTGAGAACAAATTCTTGAAAGTTCATTTGAAATTAATATACTGACACAAGGATAGGGCATTTTCCTTTGGTATATCACCCATTGTCACCTAGCTTGCCATAGATAATATCTTAGGCAACAAAAAAATAACAATAATGTCCCCTCATGGAAATACTTAAGATTTCCTGAATAAAGTCCAAGAATTAATGCATCATATGTAATCAAGGTTAGCCATTTAAAACCACCATAAGGCTGCCAAATAAGCCCACAGCCTCTTTGAATAAGAGCATTGAAAGAAAAAATGGTCCATTGATTCTTCAATATTAATACAATCTAAACAGGGACAATTTTGCTCTTCTAGTGCCTTATACTTAGCGTTACACCTCACATTTAGGCGACCATAGAAAATCAACCACTGTGTTTCCCATTGCGATTGAGGCAATCTGACGCAATTCAACTGTGCTAATACCTTGGGATTGAGGGCAGAAGGACAATTTTTAAAGCATGGCTCTTGAGGGTACAAGTTTCCCATTAATAATTGATAAAACCATTTTACATTATTATTTAGAATCATCTCTTTCGTAATTCCCCATCTATATAATTTTTGGGCCGCAGGCCGAAAATACTGTGGAAAGAAAATATGAGGGTTTAATTTCGGGGCCAAGATATGCCAATTCAAAATATATTTCCCCAATGACCTAGAAATCCAACCTACCTCAAGCCCATCCCTTGAGCCTAAAGCTCTTTTTACAGAATTCATAAAAAATAAAGTATGTACAAAAACTACGGGATCCACCATCCCCAAGCCTCCTGATTTTGTACCCAAATAAGTATAACATCTCTTGACAGGGTTCAAATGGTTGCTCCACAACATTTGAAAACACAGACTATAAATCTTGATTTCTAAGTGAACCGGGAGAGGAAAAACCATGGCTACATGCTGTAGTCCAGGTAGCAGAAACTGTTTAATCACCTGTGTTCTCTTTAGCTTTGAAAGTTTCCACTGCCTCCACCTGGTTGCCTTATTTTCCATTGCCTGGAGGGCCATTTCCCAGTTATCCCCTGGCATATTTTGGGGACCAAACAAAATACCCAAAATTTTAACGGGGGTTCGGGAAATACAGATACCTTTTTGTATTACTGCCACTGGCCCAGCTGCTCCAATGAACAGCCCTTTGGTTTTTTGTAGATTTAATTTTGCATTGGAGACTTTTGAAAAAGAATCAAAGACTTTCAAAAACCTGGGAACGGATGAGTAATCTGAAAAATATAAAACCAGATCATTTGCATAAGCCTGTAAAACCAGGTGATGATCATCAGCCACTTTGTCCGAAATTCCAGTCCAGTGCTGGAATGTAGTTAAGTGCTGTAAAAAAGGATCCAATGCAAATATGTAAAGAAGAAGGCTTAGAGGACAACCCTGCCGTACCCCTGTAGAAAGATGAAAACTTTCCACATTGTGTCCATTCAAAAAAGGGAACACCAAATTATGTTTATACAGAGTCTTAATTAACTGAACTAGTTGCATTGGGATCCCATAATGCTTCAAAGTTAAAAATAGAAAGGGTAAATATACCCTATCGAATGCTTTGTCAAAATCTGCAATTACCATACAACTTAAAATACCTGTTGAGGAAAGATGCTCAATAACCTCACGTATGACCAATAATGCTGCTTGTATCCGTCTATTCGGAACTCCACAGAATTGGCAAGAAGAAATTATTAATTTGGCATAATGTTTTAACCTACTGTTCAATATACTAGTAAAAATCTTATAATCGGAATTTAGGAGAGTAATAGGCCGCCAATTCTTAATATCTTGTCTATCCCCTGATTTGAATAAGTAGATTAATAAATCATCAGAAAATGAAGGAAAAATGACTGAATTCTGAATAAGATATCCAGACAAAATACAAAGACATAGACTCAATTCAACAGAAAAAAACTCGTATAAAGGATTAGAGAGGCCATCCATGCCTGGGGATACATTTGATTTTAGAGTCCGAATGACATTTATAATTTCCTCCTGAGATATAGATTCTATTAAATTGGAAGTTTCTGCCAACTCAGAATGGAAGGGGATTTTACTTAAATAAAAGGTCATAGCTTTATCTAGGATTGGGGAAGAGGGTTCTAAAGACCGTAAATGGTAGATAAGTAATGCCCTTAGCTGTACCTCGGACTTGGCTAAAGAGCCATCAGGCCTTTTTAATGATCCAAGAGTGGAAGAATCCTTCAAAGTTTTGCACATCTCGAAGAGATCCCCCATAGGAGATTTTTTATACCATTGGTAAGAATCGCCTGTAGGGTCTTGGCCCTATCATACTGATACAACTTCATACTCTCTTTAAGTTTAATAATCTGCTCAGAATAGTCATATCTAGAGGTATATGCTACTGATGTAAGTCTCTGGAGCTGCTGCCTAAGCGACAGGTATTTCAGAAAATTATGATTTTTAGTCCTTACCCCTTGTTTTTTAAACCAATTCCGCAAGTCCTTTTTGGTCTCCAACCACCACTCCCCTAGATTAATATAAAGGAAGGCTATTGATAATCTAGCTTTTAAAATACTTTTTACCCCTAGCTGGATATGAGGTAACTCTAGAATTGAGGTGTTAAGTTTCCACCTCACCTGCCTAAATTCGGGAAAGCCTAAAGGCTGGAAAGTGCATAATAAAAGTGAATGGTCCGAGAATTTGCTGGGAATCATTTCAAAGGAATATACCTTCATAGAAGGGGAGACTAACATATAGTCTATTAAGGAAAAAATGTTTCCTTTTATGAAGGAATATTGGGGCCCACGAGGGGGAAAAAGAAATGCAATTAATAAGCCCAGCTAATTTTATAATTTTGACCAGCGTATGTGAATCACAATAAATTTTTTTTTCTGTTTTGGTGAGTCAACGATTGTACAATTGAAGTCTCCACCCCATAATATTTTTACTGTTGTTACCAAGAAAGGCTGAATAGCTTTTAAACAGGCCACTCTATCGGCCTTGGTTTGTGGATTATATATGTTAATAAACCTATAACAAGTATTATGCCATTTCCCATCCAATATCAAAACTCTACCTGGTATTAGATCAATTAAATTATGCAATGTAAATGCAAACGAAGAAAACAGTATTCCTACCCCATCAGCTCTATCCATTCCAAAAGACCAAAAAGAAGAGCCCCACACCCAATCCCGTTTAAAAGAGTTTAACTGTTCTATTGAGTGCATCCAAGTTTCCTGTAAAAAGCACACAGAAATCTGTAAACCATGTATATGATGAAAGAGTGCTTGCCGTTTCATGGTATTCAGCAAGCTATGGTTATTAAGGGAACCCCAGGACAACCACATTACAAGCTATCAAAATGTCAAACCCATCTCTATTTTTTCCTTTTTTTCTTTTTTTTCTCTTCATAGTTATCTACTGGTTGTGACAGAGTAGATAATGAGGATTTTTGGGAGTCTGAGTCCCCTAGCTCCATCTCTGTGTCCCCCCATGGGGTAAACAAGGCCACATAGGAATTGCTGGTTTCTGAAATAGGAACAACAGGTGGATTTTGGGGATGCAGGTGTCTTGATGATCTGCGACGAGGCGGATGAGACCCAGGGATCACTTTCTTGGGCTCTTTCCCAGGGTCTACTGTTATATTATCAGTATAACATACTGGAGAGAACTCCAAGGGGTCAAGTGGACCCATACAGGGTACTATATCCTTCCCTGAACCTGAACCAAAGGTTTGGTCAGGTTTATCAAATGCAGTAGAAGGCATCCTGACAGAGGGATCTGTAGAGGTAGATTTTTTTTCGAAAGAGGAGACAGAGAATGGAAGGAGGGATGAAGGGGAGGCACAAGGGGGTGCTAGCAGCATCCTGAGCCTTCTGTATTAATAACTCTGGGCTAATGCAGGATGCCTTATTCTTAGCGGCCCAAGGACATTCTCAAAAAATGTGCCCATATTCCTCACAAAGGTCGCACCTAGAGTGATTGGCACATTGCATAGTGATGTGACCCACCTCCCCACAGTTGTCTCAACGAGGCTGGTCACATACACTAGAAAGGTGTGTCCAGGATCCATATTTATAGCATGCTCTCGGCTGGCCACTATAAAAGCAGACCCCCCCTGTCCCTACCTAACAAAAATGAATTAGGTACATGTTCTACCCCTGAGTCAGATTGCCTCAATTTGATTTTATACTTCCAACCCCCAGTCCAGAACTGCTCTGAATCCAAGATGGATTCGGGGGCACTCAACACCTTGCATTTCTGGGACAACCAGAAGGTGATATCTTCCACATGGACCCCCTCATTCCGGAACATGACTGTTACATATTTTATTAGCAGCTTGGTTAAAGGAATGACCAAAAAGGGGGTCCATGTGGGAGAAAATTTCACCTGCCCATAACGGTCCCAAAATAAATCCAATGCATGCAAAGTCTGAAAACTAATATCATAGTTGTCCTCTCCCAAAATATTGATGAAAGCAAAGACCTCCTGGGGAGTGAAATGAAGCGATTCTTTTAAAAGAGTTTTCCCCACGTAATATCTGTCTGGCCTGTTTTCCAAACCCCCTTTGTAGCGTATACGGACCGCATTCCGACGTGGTGCTGCTTCCCTCTTTACAGTGTTAAAAAGATCAGACATCAGCGGCTTCTGTGGGGGGGGGGGTTGGATAAAGTAGAGTCTTTTACTGAAGAAATATCATCCAGAAGAGGAGGGACTATGGCTGGTTTAGGAGAGGTAGGTGGTAATACCTGTGCTTCAGGAGCCATGAGAATAGGAGAAACCTGTGCCGGTTCAATTAATCCTTTATTTCCACACAAACTGTCAGACTGCACCTTCTGTATAAAATCAGGTTTCTACTAAGGGGAATGCTGTGTTAAAGAGAAATCCGAATCCCAAGATGGGTCAGGCTTCCAGATGCCTGACGAAGCCTGCTTCCAATCTGCCCCTAAAAGAGCTTTATCCGGAGACCAGACTTCCTGAGCCAGTGGGACAGCCCCTGCTACAGCAGGGCTTATGGATGTCTGTAGCATTTCTTTTTTGCAGGGAAAAAAAAAATTCAGTAGCCCCCTTTTGTGAACCTGCAGTTAATTGGTAGGTTACTGGAATTTGTACTTGTAATCCCTTGACAGCAGGATTGTTTTTTAAAACAAAACCTGTCACTTTATCCAAAGGAGCAGTCCCACTCTGAACAAATACAGACTTAAGTGATTCACATGAACTGTCAGTTTATAAAGTCATAGGCAAGACATTTACTTTTGCTTTTGGCCCAAAACATGGAGTAACAGGCTGTAGGCACTCGTAACTATACAATTTTACTGCCAGCCTATGCAGTAACTTCTGCAGCATTGGATGCACCTGGGTCTGCGGGAATGTGCAGAGGAATCTGACCGCACCCTTCAGGGCCTGCAGAGGCATTCACCACAGCCAGGAGAATGACAGATTTAGCATTACTGCTGTCAGCCAGCAACTCCCCCCGCTGACAGTTATCAGCCAAATCGCTGTGCACTGCAAAACTCCCCAAACACAGCAGGGGCTAGCTGCCGCAGAGGTAGGTTCCCCAAACTCCAGGAACAGTCATCATTTAGCATGCTTTCATTATAAACTGTATCAATCGTGTCCTGTGGCAAACAAGTGATAGAGGTATGCCGGGGGGGGTGACTCACCACTCTCCGCAGACTTTCCGACTCCATCCAACACAGCTGAAAGACTGTCAGAAGCAGTCGCGATATTAACCAGAGGCAAAGGCAGACTTGCTTGTATGTTTTCTACTGCTGGGCTTGTACTAAGCCCGTACTCCATCTTACCGATGACCTGTTCTCCCATACCTTGCAACGCCATTCCAAACTGCTCCTCAGAAATAAGAAAGAGTCTATTTAGTTCTTCCAGATCCTCAGGTGCATTGTGAAATTCCATATCCAACTCCATTTCCACAATAGTAGAAGCAAAGGCCTCCTTGTTGCAATTAGTGGGGGCAGAGGCTAGATCTCCCACCACACGGACGTCTTCCTCCTTCGATGTCCCGCACAGAGTGGCCATCCTGTCAATGGCCTATCCCCCTACTGGCAGCAACGCAGTAGGGGAATTTTCCCGGTATCCTGGTCAAATTTCCATCATTCATTAAAAAAAATACCACCAACAGCTTAATCTGGTTCAAAGTCAGTTGGCATTCATCTGTATCCCCCTCCCCCAGGCTGTGCCTGAAAATAGGCAGGATTTGTCTAGTGCACTTACCTGGTCAACAAAAACTAAATTACATAAATAAATAAATATTATGTCTAAGATACCCTGAAGAGAATTTACATGTGTCTGACCAGAATTTCATCTGAGAGCACTTGGGATAGGTGTACAATGTCTAGACGTGCTGGATAGGACTTTGCTTGTGAATAACGTTCTTGGTATATAGAATATATGCCTGTAACTAAAGTATGGGATCCTTGATAAAAGTGACTGTCAGCTTACTCTGGATGGATGCCTTTTGGTATATAAAGTACTGGATGTGACCGTGTTAAATTGCATATGGATGCTTGACAAAAAGTATCATTCTCATTGCATTGGATGGGACTTTCAAATATTGTGCTGAATGTTCTGGATGTAAGAGCCACACAGCTTGTCCTGGAATGTTCAGAAGTCTGCAAGTGCAGGGCCATCCCTGCCATGTCTGCTAAAGTGCAGGGCAATCACTGCCTAAGTTGTAAATAGTACTCTGTAGTTTTACCAGAATCAGTTTCCAAGTTGCCCCCACCCTCAAATCAATAGCCGGCCACCTCATCCAGCTGCACCATTCTTCAGGTCTGCAATATCTTGGACTGTGGTGTCTGCTTATCCAGTATGGTATGAGATTGTGGGGTTTCTGCTGTATCTGGGACTGGTACCAGTGTGGGTATTAATAATAATTGTGTTTAACATCTGATTTGTCAGCAGCTAGATAGCCGGGGCACTGAATGTCTTAAGTCAAATGGTAAAATGTGATTTATGTCTGCCTTTTAATATGTAGCCACCAAGCTGGAGGATTCACCAGCAAAATCCAAATAGTCTCGGTACATTTTGTAAATAGGATAAGATAACCTCTATTGCTCCTGTTTCCCTTTCCTAGCTCCTATATTACCCCAAAATAAATATCTTGTTATTTGTTGTTTAAAAGTCTGGTGTGGGCATATTATTAGAGAAAGCCTTTAATTCAAAATGTTGAAATGTGGGGAACTGTGTATTGGGGCACATCTGGGGATGGTAAATGGTCACCGTGGGTGGAGTAGCAGCTCAGGGGGCTACACCCAGTACCATCTCACCCATGTAAAGCACCCTGAGTGAAGGCACTGCGCAAAGGTTTTAAAAAATGTTATTAGCTAGCAAACCCAACCCCCTCAGCCTATGTCCAGGGTAGTGCTGCAGGGGTGTAATACTGGGGATAGAGCCACCAAGGAGTTACACCAAGGTATTTGAAAGAATGAACTTGTTCAAGGGCAGCTCCAAGGCAATTTGTAATAGTAAAAGGTTGTAGCTTGTGCTTGTGGTGGGAGCTGATGAAAGGCATGGACTTGTTTTTTTTTCATAATTTAGGACCAGTTTATGTTGCTTGAACCAATTTTCAACTGAGGCGAAGCCTTTTTGAAGGTTGTTCTGCAAGGGTTGGAGATCTTTATGGGTGACATGGATAATGGCGTCATCAGCGTAGAGGATGATTTGTTCAGGGCAGGATTGTGGAAGGCTGTTCAGGAAAAGACTGAAGAGAAGGGGGCCCAGTATGGATCCCTGTGGGACTCCTGATAAGACAGACCTTGCATCAGAAAGGACATCAGCAATTTCGACTCTTTGGGAGCAGTTTCCCAGATAGCTTTTAAACCAGGCCGTGGAGAAAGGAGAGAGTCTGGCTTCCAGAAGCTGCTCAAGTAGAAGACCATAGTGGATGGTATTGAACGCCTTGGTTAAGTCGATAAAGACTGAACCAGCAAGGTGACCATTGTCCAGGGAACTGTGTATTGCTCCAGTGAATTCGAGGAGGACAGGGGTAGTGCTGTGCCCTTTTCTGAAAACATGTTTTTGAGAACACAGGATATTGTGTTTGTCCAGATAGTTGGTAAGTTGGTCAGCTACTATGCATTCAATAGCCTTGGAGAGTGGGGGTAAGATGGAGATTGGTCGATAGTTTCCATGGAGGGTCTTATCTCCACTTTTGTGGACAGGAGTGACTATTGCGGATTTCCAGACTTCAGGGAACTGGCCAAGGCAGAGGGAGAGGTTGAAGATCTTTGTTAATGGACCTAATACTTCGTTGAGCGTGAGGGACAGTAGTTTCAGGTGCAGAGAGTCCCCACTACTTCTGGATTTGGCAATTGCTTTCATAATGTATTTGCAGGCTTCATGCATCCTGACGGTTTTAAAGTAGAAGGGTGGGTGAGTAGAGGAGGGAGGAGAGCTAGCAGTGTGAGCTGAGGTGACTTCATTGTTGAAAAAGTCAGGAGTAAGGACACTGCTGAGGTCAGTGAAAGCAGAGTTGAACATATTGGTGATAGTAGTAGAGTCAAGCGTGTTTATCCCATCAACGACAAGCATAGTGGGGGAAGTTTTGGGCTGCTACCCAGTAACTTCCTTAATATTGTTACAGAAGGCTCACCCATCTCCCCAAGTTTTGGTGAGAGCTTCCTTATAGTAGGTGTTTTTATTGAGGCGTATTGATTTAGTGCAGGCATTATGGGCAAGTCCATAGTTTTGAAGGTCATTTTGCATGACGGTGGCCCGAGCCTGCTGCCAGAGGGAGTCCCTTGATTTTAGTTGGGAAATTAGTTCTGAAGTGAGCCAAGGGTTGCAAAGGCCTTTGACTTTATGTTTTTTGAAGGGGGCATGGGAGTCACAGGCGGCATTAGAGGTGCTGATGAAGTATTCCAGGGCTGTGTTGACATCTGACACTGTGTAACTAGGAGACCAGTCTTACTGTCTGAGGTGGGATTTGAGGTGAGGCAGTTGGCCACGTGGAAGGACTCTGCTGGAGATTATTCTTGGGGGGGGGCTTGCAGAATTTATTTGACCATTCACAGATGACAGGAGAGTGGTCACTAAGTCAGTCCGGGAGGACGGAGATGTCTGAGATATGATTTGGATGGCTGGTCAATACCCAATCAAGGAGTGTGCTAGTACCTGTTTTGTAGTTGTGCCTGGTCGTGGAGTCAACCATTTGTGCAAGGTTTGCTG
This sequence comes from Neoceratodus forsteri, assembly GCA_016271365.2. Lineage (NCBI taxonomy): Eukaryota > Metazoa > Chordata > Ceratodontiformes > Ceratodontidae > Neoceratodus > Neoceratodus forsteri. The sequence goes on from CM028133.1 coordinate 724,577,695, forward strand.
CAAAGATGGCATCCTTGAGGCCTGCTGACTCAGAGGGTAGCCAGTTAATATTAAAGTCCCCTAGCAGAATTGACTCGGAGCCAGGAGATTCAGTTCGAACGAAGTCCAGGACAGTGTTAAGACCATTTACTTGGTCTTTAGGGGGGACGTATACTGTGAGAGCTTTGTTGTGGGCCGCTAGTAAGATCCTGATGGGGAGGAGCTGCATGGAGGACCCAGTGAGGGGGGTAGTTATCGGGTGTCCCAGGAGGGAGTTTTTGAGGTATATAGCACAGCCCCCACCTCTTTTTGATTTCCAATCCAGCCTGAAGACATTGTAGCCTGGCAGTGCAATAGCCAAGTCAGGGACTTTGAGCATTAACCAGGTTTCGACAACCGTGAGGATGTCTGGTTTGTGAAAGTTTACAAAGATTTGCAGGGCATCAAGCTTTGACAGCAGGCTGCAGATATAAAGGGTAGCAAGGGAGAGAGTCCCAGCATGAGGCACTTGATTGGCTGTGCTATAGGTTTTAGGGCCAGGATTTGGGTGAACATTGTCAGACAGTAGTAGCAGGATCAGCAGGAGCTTCAATGAGCACAATCGCAATTCCATAAGGGTGAGTTTACGTTTCCTCTTCTTGCAGGAATGTAAGCAGGGTTGCTGGTGAGGGTCCCAGAGAGATGCCATGTGTGCCAATGGCAGAATAGAGGATGAGTGTGTCCATGACCTCCTATCGTGAATACACTGGGGAGGCCACCTATTGTCAGCAGGGGCTACATGAAATGTCCAAGGTTTAGCAAGTAGGGTGCTGATACGGCAGTAGATATGGTCCAGTTTGAAGTTTAGTGGAGGGAAGGGGTAGCAGGCAATAGAAAGGTAGAAGATAGGAAGCAAGGAAGAAAAAATGAAAAGTTGGAGATGCATACTGAGCAGAGTTATTTATGCACTTGCCAGGGGAGGTAGTGTGAGGCACACTAATAAAATCGGGTGGGAAAAGAGAAAGAAAGCCTAGGGTATGGAGTATCGGTGACTGCTAGAGGAGACGGAGTGGGGGAGGTAAGGTGGAATCTCCAAAGAAAGAGCTAGGGGATAGCGTAGGTCAAGGGGGGAGGCAAAAGGGGCAAACAAGAGAGAGAGAGAGAGAGAGAAAGAGAGAGAGAGAGAGAGAGAGAGTGGGCAGAGAATTGAGAAGGCTTAGTGGAATGACGAATAGAAAAAAGGGGGGAGAATAGGGGAGAGGGAGAGAGAGAGAGGGACTGGGCAGAGACTTAAAAAGGCTAAGTGAAGTGACGAATGGAGAAGCCAGCAGGGAGGAACCTTAATGAGAGGGAGGGGTAAGCGGTCTACTTAATTAAGGTCAGAGGTGGGGAAGGGGCAGTGGGCACAAATTTTCACCAGTTAACAATGCAGAGCTAAGGGCACTGAAGCCCTGAGAAGGCAGAGACACAGCAGGCCAATCACAGGCAGAAGCATAAGTTCAGGAGTCCAAACAGCGAGGGCAGCGGCGAGCGTTATCTAATCGGAGCTACTCCATCTAACATCTAACATTAGTTGTGATACATATCAAACAAAAAAACAATATATAGGTAAACAGAATGAAAGAATAAGCAGTGTACTACACCAACACAAATACCCCAGACAGACCGTAGCATAGTAATTAACACCATATGGCATGGGACAGGTAAAAACATTAATGAACAAAAGTATGCACAGTGAGTATGTTCCAAAAGTACAAAACAGTTCCACTGCTCCTAGTGAGCCAGATAACAAAGAGTCAATAGCAAGAAAGCAAATATCTGCACCACTCTAGCCACAGTAAAAATTATCATTTATTGAACAATTTAAAGAGCTGCTGATGCCTTTAAAAAATCTTTGAAAAACATAATAATTGGTACAATTCAGCTTCCATTCCATATATATTCTAAAGATTCCTACTCTCCTGTATTTATTACTATGGACATTTGCATGAATGCATGATCTTTATCCCTCAGGGTTCATCCACATCTACAGCTGACTCCCTACTTCAGCTCATAATCCTCTGTTGTGAAATCACGGTTTGTTGCCTTGGGAGTTACTGTGATGTCACAAGCAGTGCATTATAACCGCAGGTAGGGAGACAGCAACAGGAATAGATGAACTCTTCAGGAACAAAGATCCTGTTTTATGCAGATTACACCAGTAATAGATAATAGGCCGGAGGAATACAGAACTAATGTGAAATACAAGCTGGATCGTATCTAAATATTATGTTTTGGTAAAGTTCTCCTGAAGGCATCAGCTGCTCTTTAAAGCATACTGCCATATAAAAAGATCACATCGGGTCATCAAAACACCTCAGCCTCAACTGGGTTTGCACCTAGTGCCTCATCAGGGGGATGGACAAGACAATCACACATGGTCTTCAATATTCAAATATTTAAAGTGACAGTGTGCTCACAAGTGTAATGATATAAAAAGTGCTCAGCACTGTGTCCCTATTAATTATACAAAACTAATTTCACATACTATATACACACTAACACAACAATATCTAATTAAGACCGCTTTTCTTAATCTTAAAACAGCAATAGTGAAGGGGAGACGGCATTATTGGGGTAAGATTAACCTTGAAGCTTATTTGAAGGTTGTCCGGTCCCAAGAAGCTTGAGAGTGACTAAATACCTTGTTTATGGTTTGGGGAGAGAAGCATTCATGCAGGATTGGAAGGCATCCTTGCAGACTGGAACAGATGCCCTAATGAAATCTATTATTAGGGATTACCAAGCACAACAAGCCTGCTAATTTTCAAACTAAAGAAACTGCAGTGCTATGTTTCAGAGAGCACCCTGATTTTGAGTCCCAGAAAAAAAATTAAAAGAGTCCATGCAGAGACAGGACAACAAAATTAAGAATACGAAGTTGAAGAAATTTGAACAGGACCACCAAGATTATCTACACAATAAGGTGTTTGATTGGCATAAAAATAACACTAAAAATCATCGCAGACGTATGCAGGGGTAATAATTCACAGCACCCTCAGACATGTTCTTTTCTGAAAAACAGAGGCACATCACCCTCCTAGAATACCTCAAATAGTGCATCAGAAGGTGACGATCCTTTTTTAGAAGAGGATATACAGAACCAGGTGGAAGTCCACCGCAGCGAGCAGACAGTAAAATTTCAGGAGCCAATGCAGAGACAATCCAGAGGTCAGCATCAGGTTCAACAGATGAACAACGAGGGAGAAAATGCACGAGAAGAGGTGATTGTAAATACAAATGTCAGACAGCAGGTTGGGAGAGGGAGATAGATCACATTCCTGAGAAAATTGTTATTGACACCTTGGATGCAGTTTTAATACAAGCTCAACTTTCTGTTCTGCAAAAGTGACTTTTGTTTGTGACTAGCCAGGATTCTCAACCTCGTGAGATATACATTGACCTACACAGGCTTACAAGAAATCTAAATTTGAAGGCTCACTTTGCAAAGCTCAGGATGTGTCATGGCCCTCAGTTGGAGCAGACCCAGGATGACGTCACCAACTGGCTTCACAGAAGGTAAGAACTTCTCATCCGCCATCTTTATTTATGACCCTTATAGTGACACAGTTAAAGTGTTCAAAAGGGCTTGTAGAACAGTTTTTCTTTTATCTCTCTTATTTATACTCCTGCAGCCCAACCTGCCTACCTCCAGCCACCACCTTCATCCCATTCAGCCACAGGCTCACTCACATACCGGCTGACACAGCGCCATACCCACAGAGGGGATCCCCCTATGTCCCCCACACTGGGCCAGGAACCACTACTGCAGTGCGATTCCATGACAGGCCCCCTGGGTTCTGAAGTGCAGCCATCAAGCTGCCTTGGTCATCTACCATTTTCCTCCCTGTATTTCCCCTTGAAGTGTAGATGTGCAGTGAGGTCAAAGCACTGCGTGCCGACGTCCGCCATGTGCACCACTCCTGCAGTGCCCCTGATTTCCATCGGGGGCCACTGCAGTGCGATGCAGACCCCAATCCCTCCCCAGGGAAGGAGAGCAGTCCTCCGGATGCTCAATCCTTTCCCTCCCTGGCCAACTCTCGACAGCCTGGACACATTCCCGAACCCAGGTCGCCGGCGTGGAGCAAGGTACGACGTCCAGCGCCTCAACCCTCAGCACCACCAGGCCAGCTATGAGAAAAGTTTTAATAATACTTTTGCAAGAAATGAGAGACCAGCATTTGTAAACATTACTACAGAGAAAGCTGCTGCTCTCAAAAGCCTTGAAGAGAACACAAAATTGACAATAAAGCCTGCGGATCAGAGTGGATCTGTGGTGGTGATTTCTACACAACAGTACATTAAGGAGGTGGAGAGACAGTTACAGAATGTACATTTTTTATAAAGAACTGAGGGGCGATCATACTGTAAAATTTTAGAGCATAACAGACACGTTTTCTGTTTGAAGCTGAACTGAAGGGTATAATCACTTACAATGAATTATAGTATCTTACTGTGCCATATCCAGTTCAAGCCAGTTTTTATACTTTACCCAAAATACATAAGAGTGCATGATCCACCAGGGCATCCAATGGTGGCAGGTATACGCTCACTTACAGAGCCTTTATCAAACTTCATTGATGCATATATTAAAAAATATGTGTGGTCCCTGCCTTCATATATTAAAGGGGACAGGAACTGATTACTTATGTGCTGCTGTTTGAAATGTCTCCATTTTCATAAATTATATTCATACCTCTAAAGGATCCCTATTTAACTGTGTCTGAATAAAAGCTGAAGCTGTCAGCTGTATTTTGTATTGTTTTCTTTGTATGGTCAACATTATGTGCAGTTCCTTTCATGGAACCAAGAATTTGGAGTTTTGACTATGTCACTTCATTGTGTCAGAAATGTGAGCATGAACCAGCATGTAGTCACAGCTATGCAGTGATGTGACAATACGCAGTGCACTGCTACAACAGGATGCACATGTGTGCGCAGAAGATCCCTCCAACACTTGGGCATGTGAACCCAGGACTGCCCGTGGGGAACGTGCTTGTGGCAGTCCTTGTGTCTGCCCAAAGGAGTTGCTGTATAGGGCTGGATCAGTACACTGTGTGCGGCCTGCATCTGTGCCTTGTGGTACCGATATATGTGCACCCAGAGGTATGTCACATGCTAGCACAACAGAGGCATCTGCATAGTACTTACGTGGAACTGGTGGTGGTACCTGGGACTTGGGAGTCCCTGCCAGGCACCCCGGTTACTTCCACAGCACTCAGCACCAACACCACTGTCTCCACTGCAGGGTCCAGGGGCGCATCATTGTGGGTGCAGGGCATCCACTATCAATGGCACACATTTCCCTCCATCGTGCAGCCTCAGATTCTTTGGCCTGATAACAGGGATTGCTAAAATGCTTACACACCATCTCGGCCTTCCTGCTCCAACCGCCTACTGCATCTACCTCATCTGTGATTTCTGTCCAGGCTTGCTGGACTGCAGCGTCAATGCTGCGGTAGCCTGTGATGGTCGACTCCTGGGCTGCTCACTGCTGAAGCAATGTGCCCTGAGTCTCTCCTTCTTGAGCACAGCATATGCTGGGAAGAGGTGAAAGTGACAGGTCAGTGGCACATGCTCTGCATGTGTGCAGAATATGGTCGATCCACCATGGCCACAGTGTATGCACAGCAAAAGTGTGGTGCAGCAGAATGAGTGAAGTCCCCCACCCATCCCCACAGGGCCACAGGTGACACTCCATTGGACTACAAAATGTAGCTGCATGTCCCATGCCCCATCCATGAGCAACCATGCCACTGCACTTCCATATTTATCCACTGGTGAGGTATAATTGATTTGTCATATTAACTGCTTTCCCTTCCCCTTCTACTCCTGGCTTTATCTTTGCTTACGCTCCACTGCTACTCTATCAAATCTCTCCTCCCTCCCATATCAGTTGTAGACTGTTGTTTGTTCTAGCTGCCAAAATACTGTATATTTGATTTGATTAAATCAAATCACACCAGTCATCATGTTTCATTTATCAGTATGCGACCTGTAAGTCGCTTCCCTGTCTTATATCAATGTTTACCACCTGCGGTCACCCTATGTGGTACCCTTGTATGTATACCCAGCCTGTATCATGTAACGTGTATTTCATGTATATACTGTTATTACCTATCTGTGTTTGTACTTTAAGTGTTTATGTCACAGGACCTCCTTGTGAATGAGCTTGCTCAATGGAGTTTTCCTGCAATAAACTTGAACTTGAACTTCAACGGTACTGTATGACAAGCCGCAGCACTCAGGATGGAAGCTTGTCCATCAGAGAGGTGTGCACAGCAGCTGGTTCCACAGTACCCCCCATGTTGTGTCAGCGCATATCACACAATGCAGCTGACGACAGCAGTCATGGTGCAAGGGGGGCACACCCATGGCTGGAACGACCGCCTGTGCCGCTGGTCTGAGGCACACAGTGTACTATCCGGGGACTGTTGGAGCCAGCATGACAGCACAGTCACATGCGTGACCTCATGTGTGAGGCATAAAAATGGCCTACCAGAGCTGGTGTACACACATTCATGGTGCATAGAGTCCTGTCGTATGGTGACAGATATCCATGCCATGGTGTACGAACGCCATGCTGTTCAGTATCAGGGAGCAATGACAGCACAGTGCTATGCTTCTGTCATTGTTGTGGGCTAGTCAGCCATGTCACTCTGTGGACAGGGACTTGTTGGTTGCTGAGCAGTACTGGGGGCCAGAATGCTTGACACAGGCACTGGCACATGACATGGATCCCTCTGACAGGCAGGCATACCCCCACTGACATGGGACACTGTGATGGCAGGTGGTGGGACTTTCTGCCACATTGTGTCTCACGCCGTTGGGCTCTGTTCCCACTGCATCCAACACATGTGCAGGACTCCCACAGTGGGTGCCAGTGTTCCTGTCAGTGCAGAGCAGTTTTCCAGTGTGCCCCTCTATAGTATAATACATGCCATGACAGATGAATTGGTCTGCCGTCCCACGTATGCTATACAGGGCTATGGACACAGATTCCCTGTTGATGGTTATAATACCCCATAACGTATGGAACTCCTTGCAGAGATGGGAGCCCTGCAGGTGTGTTGCTACAGTAAGGTGTGCAACTGTATAGGCCTGCAGCTATAGACATTGGCAGAGGCATAGCATAACACAGTATGCAAAGTAGTGGCACACAGAAGTGATGACTGTTATGTGGCAAGGTAACATGAACATTCCCAAAGTTGCGAAGTGCTGACAGGAAGTCATAGAAGTCTGTGTACTGTACGTACCTGGCACTGGAATTTTCCACTTGGCTGACTCCAGATGCAGTACCTGTTGGTTCCATTGCTTGCAGTTCCACAGCTATCAGACAGTGGTGCACTGCAGCAAAGTTGTATACAAACGCATGCAGAAGGCTCCGGAATGAGATGCAAATTGACAGCTTTGCCCCTGACTGCCTAAGCAGCTCATTTAGATGCTTCCTTTGAGAATAGCAATTTTTTGTGTCATCCTAACACAGTTTGCTCTAGCTCGATGGTACAGTACCGAGCAAAAAATAGTGAACTGTGCGATATGTTTACTGCACTTCGTGGCCTTTCCAGAACCTTCCCAAAACAGTGCCATGCCTACACAGTACAATGCTGTGCAATGAAGTTGCACATTAAATCACGGTCCAATGATAGTGCGCATCTGCAGTGTCTCACCAGCACTATTCTATCACGCATATTGGACAGTGCAACGTGCCATAGCACTGAGCAACCCACTGTTGTTCAATCACTCAAAATACATGGCTTGCAACACTGCTTCAATGTGCCATCAGTGGTTTTAGGGCAGACTTGCAGGATAAATGTCAAGGTCCAAGAGGCTGAGGGCACCCATGCAGCATGACCAGCGTTGGTCAGATGTTGAGCTGGCCAACCTGATGAGCCATGTGGTCACCAGGGAGGGCCATCTCTTTGGTGAAGAGGACCTTGAGCGCCCCTGGGGAGAGGTTTGGGCCTTGGGAGACACCTCTCTGGCTGCACAAGTGTAGGCAGGATGGAAGAGCAGTGTCACCATTGTTATGTTGAGTTGGTAAGGCAGGACAGGGACCAGCTCCAGGGCTTCCATGTCATGGTGCTGGATGGCACTGTACCACACCCAGGTACATACACTAACTGCTATGTTTTGCTTGTAGATGGCCTGTACATGGGTGGTGTATTTCTGTACAGCACTGTTTCCTGCACGCCACCTGGCACATGAGGGTGATAGCCTCGCATACCCTGATGTTCAGTCGTTTCACACTCCACTGCACAACTTCCATCAGTAGACTGCTCAACCATGCCTCACACTTTGGGACCAGTCACTGGTAGGATTAGTTGGTGTATTGTACATCGTGACTGGAGGAGAACTCCAACAAACACATGTTTGGATGTCAGAAACTTACTTTGACACCCCAGCCTGTTTGTACTACATTCATACCATACCAATGTGTGTCGGGCTAATGTTACATTATAATGTTCCCTTAACATATGTTCATGTATGCGTCTATGCATTCAATAGTGTACCTGTTATATTTTGGATACGTTTGGTACCTGACCGTGGTGGGACCCCCTAGTAAATGAGGCACAGCTCAATCTTGTTTCCCCTAGCTCCTATATTGCTGAGTTATGGCAACAATGGTCTCTATTAACCTAAATATCACACTGTGACTCATATACATGTGCTACACATGCCATATACTGTTGCCATGGGTGCTGTGGGGCTCTTGGACCTTCGCAACACACTGCCTTGCCCAGTTACCATGGAGCAGGGGTGGCTCACAGATCTATTCCCTCTTCCTGGGGGTGGCAGAGGGACATGTCCTTCTGGTGCTGCTAGCACGCAATGCTATGGTTACATCCACAGTCACTCATGTGATTACAGCCCACCCTGCCTGACCACTGTGACTGCCCTGCTTTGGTGGTGGGTAGCACACACCCTACACCCTAACCTGGGCCATGACCTCGAGACAAGAGTGTACACCCACAGTACACACATCACCTGTGCAGTTACTAGCACATGTCCTGCAATGCTGACACTGCATGTACTCATGCCTTCCCGATGGTGTTCACTGGGCACTGGCATGTACTGAGGAACACTGGCAGGGCAATATGCTATAGCACCCTCTTCTTGGTCTGGACACACATATGGCATCAGTTGCCTGCCTCCTGGGACCAGCTGATCATCCGGGCACTGAAACTCGCAATGCGTGCTTGCACTGATGTACTGCCTTGGTGTTGTGTGCTAATAGGTTATACCTCAATTCCATGTTCATGCATTCCCACATCACCCTTACATGGTGGCCATTAGGTGTCTATGCCACGGTGTTAGACCATGCTCTTTGGCCAGACCTGTCATTGTAAGGGCCACTGTAACCTGTGTACCCCTGCACAAGACCACAGTGGTCCTGCATACGGCATGCCCCGACCATGTCCTGGCATGCCAGGATGAGTTAGTCAACATTCACTCCGGTGCAGTCAGCGTGGGGTGCAAGGTACCCAGTTGGCCGATCGATGCCACAGCCGGACATGTGTCAGGTCACCTTGATGGTCTACAAAGACACTGTGTGAGCACCCCTTACGTATGCATGTGTACACTACAGTACTTGCTGTTCATCTTATCGCCTTGCTGGCATTGGAAACAATGATGACGTGGTCAGGATGGGAAAGTCGAGGGGAGGTCAGTGGACACGGTGACATGAGCTTCACACTTCATCCTGTTTGGCCCACTGTGAGGTTTACATGTGGCCCTGCATACCTCCTCCCTTGTGTGTGCATGTCACTGCCATGGTGTCTGTGCTGTTTGTCTGTACAGGTGGACCCACCTCCAGCTTTGCAATTCAGCCACATATCTGTCCATGTCATACTGTTGGATGTGCCATTCTCTGCCTAGCTATGAGCAAGGCCAGGTACATTAAAGCCATCTGACTGAGGTCTCAGGTAGTGGCTGCTCACCTGAGGCATCCATACAGGCAACCCCATAATGCACACATGGGATATACCATATGCAGTAGGTTGGGGAACGTCCATTTGCTGCCCAGAGTGTCCCTGGCAACCCACATGAAAGGTGGCACACAAATTCTTTGGTGTGCCATACGCTGGTCACGTGTGTCACAGCACACCAGTGCATCAACTGTCAGACATTGGGAGGTGTCATCAGTCAGCATAGGTCATGGCCTTCAGGACAGTGCTAGTGCATCTTCGTGGCATCCCTAACAGCCTTCTAACCATGCCATGCTTTCACATACACTTCCACCCCTCTCTACCACCACCGTCCACACGGTACCATCCTTGGACCTTTTTTGGGGTTGGGGAAAACAAGACAGTACCAGTACTTTGCATGTGCACATGTGTGACAAGGCCTTCACCCGTGGAGGGTATCTGACCTATCCACCTCATAGGTTCCTTTCTGGCAGCTCCCCTGTCGCCATATTCCTGGGTGGGCTTTGAGGAATGTATATTTTACTGCATGACAATGACTGTATCTGTCATGTTTTTTATTGCAGATTGAGGAGCCAGAGGCCATGCCTCCTGGAGGACTAGTCAAAAGTCTGAGTAGGGATCCACCAGACAACAGGATGGCAGCAGTGGCAGGCACATGGATGGAGGCCAGTCATGTAAGTATGCTTCGGACACGCATCTTGCATGTCCTAACCTGTGGCACCCTTGCACTGTGCTGCTTCCCACATGTCCTGATGTCCTCTACTGTTGGGGTGGCTTAATACAGGACACACAAGTCAGACATGGCATCTGCCATGCCTGGCCTGTGCCATTGCATAGAATGTCATGGCGGATACATGTGGCGAATGTCCTGCCCACGGGTGACTGTGCACATCAGTGACCTTTCTGCTGGCAATTGTGCATGCACACTGCACCTATGGCTACCAGGACTCTGTGGGTGACACACAACCCCCTGCCTACCACCTCTGCACACAGTAGCTGCTGACGCCCCAGGCAAGGTCAGGTGTTCAGTGTGTGTCATCTGCACATTACATGTGGGTAGGCTGGAAGTGTCGTCTTCCCACTTATTCATGGGCGTAGCCACCGGGACACCATGTTTCTTTGTGTTGGCCCCTGGGGGGGCTACTACTGTGCTGTGGCCCCAGGGCTGTGCCTTGACAGGGGTTCTGCTAACACAGCAAGGTCATGTGTGGCTCACCAGCTTTCCAGACCAGGGGTGCACTGTGTCCTGCTGGTTCCTGTGTGGTCATTCCACATGCTCATGGGCCTGTGTCAACCTGATAAACAGCTCCCCATGTTGTGGCTTCCCAGCACCCCAACTCCTGCAAAGCTCCTAGCAGAGCACTTCTGCAGCTGTTGGCACCTGGTCAGCTGACACATACTTCCTCTGCCTTACACCCCACCCCACCCCTTTACTGCTGTGGAAGTAACTGTTTTTCTGCCATTCCCTGCTACTCTGTCTGTTTATCTGGTGGGTTTTTTTGTGCTGGTCTCTGTACCATATTGTAACCACTACTGCTGTTCATGGATAATGGGATCCACAGGGCTGGCATCTGTGTGTGCAGCACTGGTTGGGTATGCTGTGTGTGACAGCTGCACCTACCATGTCATGGGTGGCCCAGAATGACCTTGATGCAGCTGCAGCTGGAGTGTGTACAGATATTACACTCATGGGAATCACAGGAGCCCCTTGGGGCACCAGGCATGCCCAGACCTTTCTGTTATACCATGTGCTGTCTCAGCCCTGTTGCTCACATATCTGTGGGGTGACATACACCACCTTGCCATGTTGCAAGCTGTAAGTCACATGCAGCGACAACACTGTCACCCCTTCTGCTTGTCAGTTACATGCTGCCACTCACATACCACTGTATTTCCACCCCCCCGGCACAGGACCTTCTGGACCTGCAGTGGAGCCAGATCTTCATCCCCAGAGTGGTGTGCTACATCTTCTGACGTGTGCTGTGTATCTAGAACCTGTCTCTGCAACCTAACATAACTACAGTGCCCATTGCCTTCTGTCAGCCCCCCCATGGGCACTGATATTGGAGGGCTATGCCCCTGTGCTCCACAAACATGAAGGGTGCTATACCCTGTGTGGGCTGTGCCCTTTTTCCCCAAGCAATGTGATACCTATCTGACATCATTCGGTGTACCCGCAGCTGTCCTGCACCTATGTCAGCCAGTAACATGATATACACTTGCTGGGCTGTGGCACAATGGCCACCTACCCATGTGCCTCTGCATCACGTTGCACGGGCAGGGTACATGTGCCCTGCCTCCAGGTACCTCCCCTGCCATCACACTGGAGAAGTCTGTCCTGTGCTTCTTGGCATGCATGTCTTCCACATGCACAGGGCTTCTGAGGCACGGGGCACCGTGACACTGACTGTGGCCAGCACACCCGTACAACCCCTGTCATGCATCCTAAAGGTCTTGTTTGGGGTGGGAGCTTTGTTTCCAGACACATCTACACATCATCAGTGCTACAAATCAACCTTTTTCTCCCCCAGGTCCTGTCCACACCTTGGCATCTGCACACCGCCTGGAACAGCAGGAGGGGAGGGGAGGGATGACCTCCTCAGGCGGCAGGTGCGGCAAATCTGGCTACTGACAGAGAGTGTCCCAGAGCTTGTGATCCTACAGCAATGGATGGCAGCCACCCTGGACACCATGGCTGCCACCCTGAATACCATGGCAGAGAGACTGCGGACTATTGAGGAGTGGCTTTCCCCACCTCCACCCCCAACCACACCATAGCCACCCCCAGCATGCCCCTGTGTTCCCTGTCCCTTAGTCCTCCTACCTTTTCACTCTGACTTGCCCTAACCCCTTTTTGTACATAGTTTATACCGTCCACCCTTTGTATATAGTTGAGTTCCCTTGTTTGCCCAACCCATCCCCTTTCGAATATCGTTTCCTGTTTTTATAAAAGTTATTACATGTTATTCATTTTTGACCTTGCATTTTTAAAGTTTTTAATAAATCTACCTTCTCCTGTGTGTTGTGTGTGTTGTTTCCTTTTGCTTTGCTTCCCTTGTGGGTATACAGCGTTCCCCCCTCCACCTGTACACACACACACACGCACACACACACACATACAAAGCAGGTGGTGGGGGACCCAGCACTTCTCCCCATGCCCCATATATCCCTAGATGGATGGACACCTATGTGTCACTGTGTGTCCACCTGCACAGGCTGCCATATGTGCCCATGAGACTGAAGCTCTGGCTGTTCTCTTGGGTGACACAGGCCTCACAGTCTCTGCACTGCAGCATGCAGAACACACTCCATCCTGACCCTTGTCAGCAGTTTTGGGACTGTCACCAGCTGTGCCACAACTCTATGGTGCCTACATGGGTGTCCTACATGATGCCTTTTCAGGTACTTGTCTCTTGGTGGCCCTGCACCGACATACCCCATATGGGTAGACATGCTGTGACATGACACATGCCCAGCCATGTGCAGGTAGTGATTGCTAATGCCCTCTGTTGTGATCCTCAGTCCTGCAGGATTACGCATTGTGTAATTACACTGTGCAGTGCTATTCTCGGACCTGTTCAACTGTTTGAGGTATGCGCTACTGCTCCCATTGTGCAAACTGCTTAGCGCCCTATTCTCAATGTGTTTAGTGCCCATGCTCCACCTTTGTGAATAGAGCTGCCGTGCTGTTGTGCAACCACAATTTATTGCACAGTGCAATCTTTGTGCAGGGGCAAATGTTTGTCAATCTAGCCCCAGGAGAACAAACAGAGACAAACGACCCCAAATTCGCAAATGAGACATTTACAAAGTTTACCAAACAAATGGTGGAGGCACACCATCAGAGACAGACCTCTTCCTCGTGCAGCTCCTAATTCCCATACTGGCAGAAGACCAAAAAGTACTTTTTGGAGGCACCAGTCTCCCTACTGGGGTCAACAAAGCTATCCAACAGCTGGAAGAGGAAAAGGGCCTGGAACAGATGGATATTCCCCAAATGTTTACATTTGCTGCAGGGAGAAATTATCCCCAATTTTGCTGCAAATGGCCATCCAGTCGGTAAAGCAGTAGGGTTATTGATTGTGATGCCAGTCACTGGGTACAGGAAGGACCCTGGGTTGTGAGGTGTCAGTTGGGGGGACGAGGACCAGAGGTTGCTCTCCTGCTCTAGGAAGGGAGGGTTGCTGTCCTCACTGTAATATTGCCACCTGGGTGACCACAAGTGGCAGTACAGCTGAGGGCAGTGTGGGTGGGTCAGACACAGGCCGCGGACTGAAGGAGCAGCACGCTTTGCATGCATGCGTGTCTTTGTCTCTCTTGCATGCCTGCATGTGGAGGGACAGGGATAAACAAGGAAAATGTCCCTGTTTCCATCGATGAAGGACCCCGGTGTTGCCAGGACTGGCCTTACTACCCCATGTGCAGCTTCTGACAAAACCTAGTAGCCCAGAGGTAAATCCCCACCACCCCATCCCCGACTGGGGGGAAATCAATGCAGCACAGAGAATAGCAACTAGAGCAGGTAAGGGGACTGGTGGGTTATCAACACGGGTGCTCCAGAGGGATTACAGAGGCAGGGCCTGGAATGGGGCATAAACAGATCATTGAAAAAAAATTCTGCTGCAGGTATTCACAGAAACTCAACAGACAGGAATGCTCTTTACTAGATCTTTTTGAACTTTTACTGAAACCTGGGAAGAAAGAAACTCTTTGTTCTCATTAAAGACCCATAACACTGCTAAACATAAATTCCAAAATATAAGCAAAGATCCTTACCAATAGAATAAAAAATAGTGTTACCATCTGTCATAGGGACCACTCAATCTGGATTCATGAAGCAGTGCCACTGGGCTGACAACAGCGGGAAAATAATGAATGTGCTACAGCAAGCTCAAACAAACTCTGGTCAGAGCCAGCATGGCTGCTATGCCATTTTAAGAGCATCCACAGGGGTTCCAAGAACAAAATTCAGTTTAGTTTTCCCAGGAAAAAAAGAGCCTGCTGTGCCCAAGATGGCCACCGTGAGCTCCGTGTGCATGCGTGATTTCTCTGCTACTGCAGAAGTCAAATTATGCATGCGCAACTGCGGAAGTGAAGTCACGCATGCGCACTGAGCTCACGGCATCCATCTTGGACACAGTGGGCTTTTTTCCCCCGGCAAAATGGAAGTGACGGGCAGCAATGGGGGGGCTACTGTGGCCACAGATGGGAGAGGTAGAGGAGAAACAATAAAGTACTGACCACAGCACTGCAGAAGAACAGAGGAAAGGAATCCAGTCATGTGCTTCCACCATCCCATCTCTCTTCTGTGTGATAGCAATATGTCAGCATGGCTCCACCCATGCAGCCATTAAAATGGAAGACTCAGTGGCACTGATATCTCTTAACACAGAAAAGGCATTTGACCAGGTGGAATGCCTATACCTCTTTCACCTCTTAGAGAGGTTTGCCCTTCTGCCAGTCATTATCTGCATGGTTTGCTTATTATTCATGTCACCCAAAGCAATAGTTGGCACAAATGGCCTCATCTCAAGCAGTTTTACATTCTCCAGAAGCACCCAGCACCCAGCACCCACCACTCTCCCATGACTGTTTAACTTAGTTCTAGAGCACCTCATCCAAAAGATGCTTCACAATAATCAGATACCGGGGACTACCACACGTGGAATTCTGTGCAAGATACCAGCCTATGCATATGATGTCCTCCTGTCTATTAATAATTTTTCTAGCTTCTTACCATCACTGCTAAGTATTAATTTTCCTTTTTCCTGACTGTCCAGCTATAAATTAAATGCAGACAAAACCAAACTGCTCCCTGCCAATAGATGGTATTTTAGAAGTGAGATCACAAGATCAGGCCTAAGATGAGCCCTGAAAAACATCCAGTGCCTTGGGTTACAACTGTACACTTCATCAGTAGAGAGGCCTGCAGCAGACTGGAAAAACCTCTCATAGTCTATCCCAGCAGACCTTAAAAGATGGACTTTCTGCTTATGTCAATGAGCCACCAAATAAACACCATCAAATGAATATATTGCCATGAGTAATATTCCTGTTCACTATGTTTCAGAACCTTTCATAGGATTCATAGTAGCATACAAGCCAAAATAGACAGTAACCCATGTGCAGCTCACCCTTGACTCAAAGGGAACATCCACCTATAGCCTGTAAGTCACTAAATGTGTCTAGCCCCTTTTAAATGTTGTCATATTGGCACTGCCCACCACCTCCAATGGCAACCTATTTCATACATCCACCACCCTTTGGGTGAAATACTCTGCTCTCTTCCTTGTTCTATATTCCTGACTCTTTAGCTGAAGGTCACGCAATCTCATGTTGTGGCTATTGTTCCTATGATTCCATCCCAGGCACTCCCAAAGTTCATCGTTAGTGTATGCACTATATACTAGACACATGTCTTCCCTCAAACGCCTATATTCTAATGTGTATAAATCCAGTGCTGCTGGTCTATCCTTATACCTTAGATGTTTTACCGACTTGATCATTTAAGTAGCCCTTCACTGGACACCATCTAGAAATAAGATGTCTTTTTGCTATTGGACATGTGAACTGTGCACAATACTCAAGTGGGGTCTCACCATTGAGGTATGCAAGGGCAACAGTACCCTCCAATCCCAGCTAGCTATATGCCATGATACACATCGAAGTATTCCTATCGCCTTTTCGCCATTACTAAGCAGGTTTTGTTCATCTTAAAATCACTGTTGATTATTACCCCCAGGTCTTTCTCCTCAGTGGTCTCCTGTAATATCCTCCCTCCAACTGAGTATTGTACCATTTTATTACAGCTAGGCAAGGCAAGGCAGCTTTTAATTCTTAGGTGCCCAATCCCAGAGGCTCTGGGCGCCTTACAGATACAAACAATTCTAAGAGAAAGGACAGTACATAAATTCATAAATATAGCTATATAAGCTACCCAGGTGCATGACAACACATTTATCCAAACCGAATACCAACTTGTGCTTCTTCACCCAGTGTTTTAATCTTGTCAGTTCCACACGCAACTTATTTGTGTTAAGCTGGCCCAGTGGTGCTGAGGGTTGAAGTGCTGGATGCCTTACCTCGCACCACACCGGCAACCCGGGTTTGGGAATGAACTCGGGTTGTCAGAGAACTGGCACAGGGGGAAGAGAGCAGGCTTGTGTGGCCGAAAGGCAGCTCTCCTCTCCCAGTGTGATTGTGCCCCCCCGTAGTTCTGCTCCCACCAGGTAGAGGCCCAGTGGGTAGCGTAGATGGGAGAGGGCGGCAGCATGGCGGGAGGGCTCCCTGAGGCATGGAGTGTGCATGCCTCCACATGTGCTGGCACGCCCGAGGCACAGGAGCAGGAAGAAAATGGGGAGAAAAAGCTGATAAAATCTATATAGAAAAAAAAACTTATTTATGTCAGTGGAATTCTGTACCACACACCCTAGTTTGGTGTCGTCAGTAAATTTCAACAACCAAACTCCCTCTCCACACCTCACAGATGTAATATATATATATATATTAAAGAGGGATGGTCCCAGCACAGACCCCTGTGGCACTCCACTCATCACCTTCTCCCATTTTGAAGTACATCCTCTCAGGCTGACCTGCTGCTTCCTATTTGTGAGCCATGATTAGAGATGTAAGTTTGTCATGGCTGTCATACACATCATTGATTCCTTGACGTCTGACCTTTATTCAGGACTTCCATGACTTTCACTAGTATCATCAGAATGTAGCAATGATGACAGTGCCACAACATTTACTACTGTTTACTAATGATTTCATGAACAAACAATGAGTCATTAAAACCTCATCCATGACAAACTTATATCCCTAGCCATGATAGTATCCAATTGATGATATTCCCATGCAGTCCTAGGTTGTTAAAGGCCTCGATAAGTTCCTTATGCAGCACCTTACAGAGCACAATAATCAGATTTGTATGGGCTAATAACAGATCGAGCTGCTCACTTCAAAGGCTAGTTCTACTGTAGCATGGAGGACTAAATGTCTCTTATCTCTCAATTTATTACATAGCTATACGATTAGGAGTGGTGGCACAATACATGCAGTTGCTAGAAGAAAAAAGACCCACTGGAATATATCCCAGAATGGATTTGCATAAGACAGTAACTATGTCAAAGTCTGGGACTAAAATTAACACTACTAACTTTTAATGCCGTACCCACTTTCCTCTGGGACACACTGCTGGCAACCTGACAGACAACTAATAACCCTGTTAAACAGAACCAGTGATGTGCGGGAGGTAGCTCTTGCAGGTTCTATGGAGCTGGTTGTTAAATTTTATTCCCCTTTAAAAGGAATATGAAGGAAAGGGAACAGATCCAGTTGTTAAAGCCTGAGACCATGTTGTTAAAAATTTGGCAGCTCTTTACTGAACAGAACTCAAGCACTGCTTAAGAGCAATGCACACTAGCTGCTTTGGGGCAACTCCCAAATAAACAATAAGAAACTAAATTTTCCAGTCTGCAGGCTCAGGGGTCTGTTGTGTTTAGGGGACATTCTCACTCCTCAAGGTCATAACAGTTTCAAAATCTGCAGGCCTCTCTCATCAAGTACTGGTGACAGATTGATATAAACCCACAAAGAACTACACAGTGATTGCTCCTGAATGCTGGTGCTCACACATACAACAGACACCGAAAAGAAACAAGCATTTGTCAATGCCGAATGTTTGCTTACTGGCATTGGCAATGGTAGTGTAGAAGTTACAGAGCTGCGTAACCGGAATAGCAGTGAAGTATTGAACTGAAGCCAACCCCACTACCACCCTTCAGAGAGTGACAGGCATTGGGGGTTGTGCCTTTGGGTCGTCAGGCATAACGGCCATGCCATTTCACCACACCCCACCCTGCAGACACTGACAAGTGTCATGGTGTGCCTTGGGGTCTTTGGCCCTTATGTGCACCCAATTCCATCAGGAAGTACGGTGAGATGGGTGCGGTATAGGAGAATGAGGTGAACTTTGGGGCCGAAGAGTCCAAGTCATACCTCGATGCCTCTCACTGGCTGCAGGGTGTGGAATGGTATGAGCATTACAGGCAAGAATCCCAAGTCACATCCCTGATGCCTGTCATTCTCTACAGGGTTGGGCGTTATGGTTGGAAACCCTAATACCTCAGGCATTCGTTGGTATTTTCACTCCAAATTTTCAACACGTTTTTTTTGTGACCCCAACTCATGAACAGTGGCAATATCAGTTTGTTAGCCGAAAGCTGCTTATGCACAGCGACTATGGCATTTAGCACCACAGGTGCAAAAACATTCTGAACAGGATGTAAAAAATGACAGCTGTACTGTTCATGGGGAGGTGTAAAAGATGGCAATGTTATAAATCTGCAGTAAAAATATTAAAAAAACTGGTGAAGTCACGAGCGTGCATAGAAAACTGTGCAACACACACCCGTAATGTAATTAGTTTGGGGATTTTTTTACAGCAGATTGTCAACACAGGCATTTTGGGACCTCCGATCACGGAACAGTGTCACTGTGATTTTCTTTATCTGTCCCGAACAATGATTTCCCACAGTGACCACGCATCTCTGCGCTGAAAGTGTGAAAACACATTTCGGCCATGTTCTGGAAAATGATAGCTGTACTGTTCATAAGGAAGTGTGGAAAAATGCCACTGGTGAAAATCTGGACTGAAAATATCACAAAGTCATGAACTTACGAGGGTGCGTGGAAACTGCGCAATGCTCACTCGTAACACAGTCATTTTATGGACTTTTGTTACCAAATTTTCAACATAGCCATTTTAAGACCTCTGCTCATGAATAGTGTAACAGTGATTTTTCTTAATCTGTCTCAAACATTGCTTTCGCTTTTACCGACTGCACCATTCATGCTAATGTCGAGAAACACATTTTGGGTGACATGTGGCCATACTGCTCATAGGAGGTGTGATAAAATGGCAATGTTGAAAATCTGGAGTGCAAATGTTGAAAACATGCATAAACTTCATGCCGTAGGAACGCGCAATGCACGCTCATAAAACAGTCATTTTTAGGAATTTTTTCACCAAATTTTCAACATAGCCATTTTAAGACCTCTGCTCATGAACAGTGTCACTGTGATTTTCTTAATGTGTCCCATACATTGATTTCGCACACCGACTGCGCCATTGTGCGCCACATGGGCGGAAACACATTTTGGGCAAGATGTGAAAATGGCAGCTCTACTGCTCATAAGGAGGTGTGGTAAAATGGCAATATTGAAATCTAGATGAAAATATTGAAAATTCTTAATTCTACGATGTGTAGGAAACATAGCATGACGTCAAGTAAAACAGTCATTTTTAGAATTTTCCACCAAATTTTCAAAATAGGCTTTTTGAGAGCCCACCTTATGAACACTGGTGATGTCATTTCATTAATCCTTCCAGAAAGGTGATTTCATGCAGTGACTGTGAAATCACCCTTCGGGCCCGAATAACGCCATGACAGTGACATCATTCACGAGAAGGGGTCCCAAAAACCCCATGTTGAAAATTTGGTGCAAAAATTCCAAAAAATGCCTGAGATATGCAGCAAAGTTGAAAAAACCCTATCTATCCCATTATACAGCTTACCAGCATTTTCTCAGTTCGCGGTCGGCTTTGAAGAGTGTAGACGTGTTCCTGGTCCACCGAAGATCATCGCGCGGAGATAGAAGGTAAGCATGGTAAGGGGGTGTGGTGAGGCAGAAGTGCAGTGGGGTGGGTGCTGGTGAGGGGCAGAGACTGCGAGGGACCCGTTTTAAGTTACAGGTGTTTTTATATTTAGGTGATGATGCGGGGCGTTGCCACGCTGGGGTGGGCTCCCAGTGTGGCACAAGGATGGCTGGTGGGCGTGGAGCCGAGAGATTGGGCACCCCTGCCGGTATATAGCTTTGTTGCCATGCTGGGGTGGCCCCAGCGTGGCACCCTGTACTGGGGAGAAACAGTGGATCCAACGGGATTGACACCCCTCCGTCATATAATGTGCGGCCACGCTTGGGTGGGCACCGAGTAGCCTATGTAACTGTGCTTGGGGTGGGGGCGCAGCACAGCCGACAGGGGATTAGGCACCCCGTTGGCTATACAATGTGTGGCCATGCTGAGGTGGGCACATTCAGCGTGGCCTATGTAACTGTGTTTGGGGGGCGAGCACACCGCCACATGCAAGGGGGTGAAGCAGTGCATGCGTGCTTGTGTGTGTGTGTGTGTAGGAGAGCGCATGAGCAGGCGATATCATATCGCTGCTCCCTGAAGAGTAGCTCCTCTTTCAACTGTACTCCACTGCATTTTGGAGCTGTCATAGATAGCTTGAGCAGGCATTGGAGAACTGCGGCCGCGCCTGCCAACACACTGACTGAATTGGAAGAGGCGGTGACACACCTGTGAAAACTCGGATGATGGCATTATGTTTCTTGCACATGCGTGCAAGCAAACATAAAAATGAAAGGGCAGAGCACACATGAACACCCACCAAAGAATTAAATTCTGAGACAAGAACTGTACATAACAAGCATTTTTTTCCAAATAGCAGGAGGATGTTTGTATACATGGAGGCACAGGAACAATGTTTCGCACCCTAATCCCCTAGGTGCTTTGTCATGAGCATTTGGTGCTCCCGTGTTTCTCACTTAAATAGTGCTACATTTTAAGTGACAGTGCTAAACAATCTATCTTTAGTATTAAAGTACAGTATAAAACTAGTGTGTCAAATATATGACACATACTATACTACATTACAATATGACACACACATGCACCTTTAATAGTGATACTTAAATACTTTAACACACTAACACATCATGAGCAAGTGTTTTTGGATTGTCATCAATTCATATATTTCCAGCTCAAATTTATTTCTGCTGCTGATATTCTAAAAAAGATAAAACTAAGTACCATAAATGCATAATGAATGAAAAAGCAGCATATTATCACATCAGAACAGGTGATTCACGCTGGTCATTTTGATTAAGCCAACTGAGTGCCACATAGAGAATAATGGATGGGGAAGGGTTTGATATGAGAATTTAAGGCACACCCGAGTTGTGGGATGCTACATAAACCCCGAGGCCGAAGCCCAAGGGGTTTATCAAAGCATCCCACAACGAGGGTGTGCCTTAAATTCTCATATGAAACACCCTCCTCATCTTTTATTTTTTATAATAACAGACCAGCATTTTTTCTCCAGCAGTTTGTGAGACTGTTTGGCCCCGCCCACATACAGAATGTTGGCCAATGAGGCAGCAGCATAGTTTGACTGGCATGGCTCATGAATGTCATAACAACCAGCCGGTTGTTATGGAAAATGTCAACCTGGTCAGTACATTGAGAGAAATTGCTGACCAGTTATTATAAAGGAATAAATCCAACAGGCCATCATCCTCCTGATCAAAAGCTTGTCCACCCCCCCCCCACACACACACACACAATTGGCAGAAGCGTTTTCTATCACTACAGAGTTGACATTGTGTAATTAAGGTCCTCAGATTCTTCAATATGTGCTGCCAGTATATAACTCCTATTCATGTGTAAAATTGCCCAAGCATGCTCCCCTTCCTTTCCTTAAACTTCCTCCTTGTACTCTGCACATATTAGATGCCCCATATACATGTGGCTACACAAACAACATAAGTACTGTCGCAACTGATAAACTTTAAAATTTCATCACATTACCATCTTTTGGATTGGGAAAGAAATTGGTGGGCTGGCCAGCTAGCACAGACATAAAGTAATCACTGCCATCCAGATGACCTGGGTTTGCGCCTCAAGCCTAGGATGTGTAGTGCTGATCAGTAAGGTGCGGTTCAAACATTCTTCTTGGACACCTCCTACCTCGGGGAAGGAGGGCATCTCCCTCTGTTGCACAACTGCCCCCTGGTGACCCATAGGGAGAGCAAGTCAAGCAGGAAAGAATAAGTGGTGCCTCTGAAATGGCCATGAGCCAGCATGCAACCATTTGTCTGGCATGTAATGCAGAGACATCATAGTCAAAGAATGAGGCTGGCAGAGGAGTTTAAAAGGTAAGGTGGGGCTTATTCACCTTTCTGACAACCCTGATAGGAGCTCAGTTGGGTCATTCCTCAAGACCATGCCCTGGAGAAGTATAAGGGAAGATTTAGAGGAAAAAAAACTACCCCAGCAGCCCCAAGCAGATGAAGCTGCCCCATCACTTACTCTACAGTAGGGCCCTATTGACTCCTCCCATGCCTTGCTGGCTCCTCCTCCCAGGACCTGGCCATAAAGCAAAGTATCCTCCTCCCAATTTGGGGAACAAGAGGGTCCCACCCACAGGGGACAAGGTGTGGGTTACAGTCAAGATTCAGGAGAGGCTGGCCCGCCAGCACAGTGGAAAGATTCACCATGGTGACACCGGCAACCCAAGCTTGGGAACGGACTCAGGCACCACAGGGCCAGCCTAGCGGAGAAGGCTTGAGCATCCGATGACTGCTCACCTTCTCCTGCGGGGAGGGAGGGTCTGCAGCCCAGTGCTTGCTGACTCCTGGAGGAGGCCGGGAGAACAGCAATGCGTTGGGCCCCATTGCTTAAGGGAGCATGATGGACACTGACGTATGCCTTGACATCAGTGGCATGTCACGCTTCCATGGGGAGAAAAGCGGAAACACGCTCCCCAGCTGACTGGATGACAGTTGCTGGCCCCCGCCACCACAAAAAGCCCCAGACAGCCGAACCACCTCAGCAGGATCCTGGGCCAAAAAGTAGAGAGCACTGGCCAGACCCACTGGTGCCTTCCCCCTCAGACGGGGGGACCCATCCGGCGAAGGGTTGTGCCAGGTTACCTGGGAAGGGATGCAATGTGAGGTGGCGGCTGGTGGCAGGGATGAGTGCCAGAGGGGTCCATGGTGAACCGAAGGAGAGGCCAGTCAAGGACCAGGGGAGGAGCCAAAAAAAAAATTTAGGAGAGGTCGTTAAACAGAAGCTGGGGGCAGGTTGGACTCTCAGAGTACTCTCTGTGTGGGCAGAAGGACTTGGGTAGGTGGAAGGAGGACCAAGCAACTGGTAGGGAGAAATAGGGGCAAAACAGCAAGCACAAAAAAAAAAGAAACATATATGTGGCTATGTGGCTATCACCATGTCACAGAAACATACAAACATAGAAATTGTCATCAGATAAGGACTGCTAAGCACATCCAGTCTGCCCGTAGGCCCTATACATAATATGTGGCCACTGACCCTATGTGATCAATGGCTTTTCATCACTCCTTCCCCACAGTACTTACCTGCCATGCTTGCAGAATCCATGGGCAGCAGAGGTAAGCAATTTGATTTTGTGAGTTTTGACTGTTCATCGTGTACAAGGACATCACTTAAACTAGGGCCCTTCTATACACCATCCTAGAGGTACTGCCCATAAAGCTCTGCAATTTAGGGTTCACTTGTAAAATCTACCAATTTTTATTTACAATTTCCTGCACCTTCTTTCCTTCCATGGAACATGTGGAGACAAATTTAATGGCACTTTTATTTTCTGTTCCCACCTTCTTGGGTTGTAAAATTGTTCCATGTCTCTGTTCTGTGCAGCATCTCTAGCCTGTTTAATTGCATTCTTCCTGGAACCACGTACTATCAACCTTTGTTCCATGTTCATTGGATATTTCCTCAAAGTCATTCAAATCGTATCTGTTTCTCCTCACTCTGTAAAACTGTCCTTCAGGGATGTCGTTTATGGTGTGGCAGGGATGACAGTTGCTGGACTGAAAGAGAGTAATCCAATCAGTTGGTTTCCTAAATTTGTTTTATTTCTTCGTTACCTGTCAATGGCCTATTTATTCATACTCATCTGTATTGCCCCCTTATGCCTAAGCCATGCCTGTTTGAAGCCCTGCACTGTATTCATATCCACCACTTCCTGAGGTAGGCCATTCCATGAATCCAGCACACTTTCAGTGTGCGACCCCTAGGTGGTGCTATCCTATGGGCTACTACCCCTGCCTGAGTGATTATGCACATGTTGAGGGGCCTAAGTTCTGTGAACGGGTGCCTCCATCTGGAGGAATGGTACTGGGGTAGCGTAGTTGCTTTGGTATAGCCCTCCGGGATACTAAAACCACCCACCAACCCTCCTAGTAGCCTGAACAGTAAATCAATAGAACATTCACATCCACCAAATAACAGTAATAATATGCTTACACCCCTTGCACTTACCACTAGGGCTGAATCTTCTGCAACTACCCGGGAGATCCCCTGGAAAATAAGACCAGTGATACAACAATGCAGTAATAATGCTGTAATACAACCAAAAAGGTACACACTAGCCAGGTTAAATGTGAAAACCAACAATCTGGTTTATTTAGGGGAGGTGAACAAGGGTGGGGTAAGAATCTAGCAAATTATTGCCACTTCTGATCTGATTCAGATTGATTCAGCATGCACTGTAAGTCCCTTTGGAACAGTCCCCCAACCCTGGGTATCCAGTATATTAAACAGGCTAGCCCAAAGTGTTGCCCAGAGTAGGCCGGCATTGCAGCTGTCGTTGGGGCCCTTAGGAAGGAAACTAGTTAACATGCACACAACCCAAATAATTGTAATCCAGAGCTGGATGACTCAGTCCTTTGCAATAAACCCAAACAAGAAAATCAGATCACACACTATGATTGCAGCTATAGTTGCAGGGAGCCACCCTGATTTGTACTCACACTACCCAGACCAGGATGCATGAAAAGCAAGATGAAGACCTCATGGAGTTGCGCTGGATTGCCAGTGGAAGCAAGGCCTACTTGACTCACCTTCTGGTGGTCACTACCTGTTTGGTGGTGCTGAGCAGGGGGCCAAATCCCCAAGCGGGTCTTTGCCAAAAGTGTTTCTGAATTGGGAGTAGCGGCCTAGGCCAAGATGACAAGGCCCAGGCAGAAGAAACAGTTCGGAAAATGTCCATGGCTGGATGCTGGAAAAGCCTCCAGCTGGCGTAACAGAACTTGCTGTGGGGAACCAAATCATGACCCATGAAACACATTCAGCACATCTACAACAGTTAGCTTTCTTAGCCACAGTTCAGATAAAGTCTGTTTGCCAATTACAGCTTTACTGCGCAAACCTTTCGATCCGGGTCTCTCTTTTAACATCAGGCAGGACGATCACTTCCAGAGCAAGTCTTCGGTCCACTTGCAAGTAGCAACAATACACATTTCTCTCTTCTGATGCAGGTCTCAGCAACTGGAAAAGTCTGACTTTCACGCACAAGGCGATACTTTAGACTGGAGAACGTGACAGGCAAGCCAGCAGAGCCTTCCCGCTGATTCTCCTATGCTCCTCCTAGGAGCAGCTGCTCAACCACTCGAGCTGTTCATTCTTCAACCTCCAACTTTCAACTCACTCTGCTTAAGGCAGTTCTAGTGAAGGGTAGGAGGAAGTAGGCTGTTGGTTAACTAGGATCTGCAGCTTATCCATTAGGTAGGGAAATGGGCAGACTAGGTGGCCTATGCGGCCCTTATATGCCGTCAAATTCTATGTTTCTATGTTTCAGGCAGTTCTGGGCAATTTCCTCCTAGATCCAAATGGTTTGGTTGGCTGAGGGAACTGTCTGTCACCGCAAGGGCTCCCCCTCCAGGTCCATTTAGGGCGTCAAACCCTTAAAAATACAAATACTACAGAATTTCCTTTCCACAAGACCTCTGAGGGCAGTCTCCATTTTAGGTTCCCTGAAGTTCAATTGGTCCAACACTGGAAGTCCAGAACCAAAATGGTGGCTCCTGTTCGAAAGCTCAAGCTGCAAATGAAAGCAGGTTAGACAAACTCCTTTATTATTATTATTATAAAAGATAAACAGTAAATAAGCACTTTCCCTAACAGAGCTCCCTCTGCGCAAGTAGCGACTGCAAAATGGAGCAGAATAATAGACTGTCTGGCTGGTCATGAGCCTTAAATCACTCGGACCCAGCCCAGACCAATTTAATAACACAGGCTAACATTCTCTTAAAGAGACAGGCACAGAGGCTTACTAAAGCACTCTCATGCAGACAACTAGAACTACTGCAGACAGGACACCATCCTGACAGTGGGCATTAGGGAGCCCGGGAAGACATTTTAGTAGCCCCTGTTTGTAGGGGGGTTACATGTGAAAAAGAATGTCCTCACATTACCCTTTAATCGGCCTCCCTCTAGTCTCATGCTGTGTCCTCTTGTCCTGCTATTTTTTTTTACATTACGAACATATGAATGTACAAATGTCCCAGCAGAAGCAGACCTCTTGGTCTATCAACGTCTGCTCGAGTGTGCAGCTAACACCCCTAAGTTGCAGCTGCCCACCCCCTCCCCTTTTGTCCGCCCTCAGCTGTTCTCAGCCTCATCCACCCGTACTCTCCCCTGTTCTCTGTCCCATGCCCTTTTAAAGCTACCCACAGTTTTGCATATCACCCTCTCTGGTAGGGCGTTCCACTTCAACACCACTCCCTCTGTGTAGTAATGCCTCCTTATCTCCCTCCTAAATCTCCCCCCTCTATTCTTAGCCCATGCCCTCTAGTGTCCCTTCCCTTTCTCAGTTTAAAAACTCCATCGGCTCCATCCTTGTTGATTCCCCTCAGATACTTGAAAGTTACGATCATGTCCCCACTATCCCTCCTCTACTCCAGGATGCACATATTCAGTTCTCCCAGCCTGTTCTCATAGTCTCACCCCTCCATTCCCTTTATCATCCTCGTTGCCCTCCACTGCACTCCCTCCAGTAGCTTGATATCCCACCTCAGGTATAGCCTTCAGAACTGTACACAGTACTCCAAGTGCGGCCTGACCAGTGACCTGAAGAGGAGCAAGATTACCTCCCTCCACCTGGATGAGAACCCCCTCGCTATACACCCCAGCATCTTGTTCACCTTCACTGCTGCTTTCCTGCATTGGGCATAATTGTTCATGCTCCCTCTTACCGTCACCCCTAGGTCCTTCTTCTCCTCAGTGATCCCCAGCTTTACCCCCCTCCAACCAGTATTCTCTCCTTGGGTTCTTTGCCCCGAAGTGTATAACCTTACACTTCTTTGCACTGAACCCTAGCTGCCACCTCTCTGACCACTCCTCCAGTTTGGTTCGGCCCCCCTGCAGTTGCTTCCATCCCTCCTCCTTGTCCACTACTGCACCCATTTTGGTATCATCTGCAAACAGGCTTACACTGCTTACTACTCTGTGCATGATGTCTGAGATGAAGAGCCCAAATAGCACTGGGCCCAGCACCAAGTCCTGAGGCACCCCACTCGTCACTGGTCTAGGTGCTGAGAATTCCTCCACCACCACCACCACCACCCGTTGTAGCCTCCCATGCAGCCAGTTTATAATCCAGTTTGCTATCTTCGCCCCCACTCCCACACCAGTTAGATTCCCCCCAAGCTACTCATGAGGCACTGAATCGAAGGTCTTGCTGAAATCCAAGTAGAGGACATCCACTGCAAAGCTCTATCAAGCTCTCTTGTTACCCAATCATAATATTGTATTAGGTTAGTTTGACAGGATTTCCCCAATACGAACCGATGCTGCTTTACATCCTAAAGGTAATTATCCTCTAGAAATGACACCAGCCTCTCCTTCAATATCGTCTCCATAAGCTTGCCCACTATAGAAGTGACTGACCGGCCGATAATTACCCGGTTCATTCCTTGGGCTGCTCTTGTATATGGGCACCAAATGAGTCATCCTGCAGTCCTGAGGCACACATCCCATATCCAGGGAGGTGCTGAACAGATCCACCAGTGGTTCCGCCAGCACCTCCGCCATCTCCCTCAGCACTCTGGGGTGAATAACATCTGGCCCTGGTGCCTTGTTCACTTTTAGTGCCCTCAGTCCCTCTAATACTCTACTTCCATTAGTCTTTCCATCCGTCACCTCCCCCCCAGTCCAAGGTGGTAGTGGTCCCCCCTTCTCCTGCGTGAACACTAAACAGAAGTATTCATTTAGTGCTGCTGCTTGTTGTTCTCCCTTTTCCACCCACTCCCCACCCCCCTTTATCCTCACTATGTTATTTCTGCACTTACTTTTCTATCTGATGTATCTAAAAGTCTTCCCCTTAATTCCTTGTGCTAACCTTAGCCCCCTTAAGACCTTAGCTTCCCTCACCCTCTTGGTCAATTCCTTGGACCATCTTACATACTTCTCCCTGTCCTCCTCTTTCCCCATCCTTCTGAGCCTCTGGTACACAGCTCTCTTTGCCCTCACCCCCTCCATCACCTCATTGTTCAACCAGCATGGTTTCCTTGCTCTGCTTCTCTTACTGTGTAACTTGGTGCAAGCTTCTGTTGCCTCTGTAATCCCCCATTTAATAATGTTCCATTTCTGCTCCACTTCCATCCTGGTCCTATGCTTTCAAGTTTCCCTTTCAGTATCTCCCACATCCTCCCAAAGTCCACCCTCCTGAACTCCACCACCTTTGTTAGTGAACCCCCTAACTCCTTGCTCATTGTGATAGTAAACCACACTGTTTGGTGATCGCTATCAGCTAGTGGGTCCTCCACCCTTATTTCCCTCACTGCCTCACCATTCAACAGTACCAGATCTAGCGTGTTACTTAGCCTAGTAGGTCCAGTGATCAACTGTGTCAGGATCCCCTCCTGAATCGCGTCCAGCAGCACCTACTCCCTAGCACTGGAGGTGACCGGAGTGTGCCAGTCAACCCCCGGCAGATTGCAGTCCCCTACGATGACCATGTTCCCCTTCCTACATACCCTCCTGAGTTGTTCTGCTAACTCTCTGTCAAGCTCCTCTGCCTGGCACGGTGGCCTGTACACCACCTCGAACCTCAGCTTCCTACCCTTGGAGTCCTGGAGCTGCATCCAAATTACCTCTGTTCTCCTTTCCTCCCCCTCATCCCTTGTACATTTGATCCCGTCCCTCACACAGATTGTCACATATTGAAACATGTTAGACTCTTTCATCTTGTTAATGCCCTTAAGATGTTTGAATGTTACAATCATATCACCTTTATCCCTCCTTTGCTCTAGGTTATACATATTGAGCTCCGTTAATCTATCCTCATATGTTTTCTGATGCAGTCCCTGCACCATTTTGGTTGCCCTTCTCTGGACTGCCTCCATTTAGTTAATGTCCTTGTACAGGTGTGGTCTCCAGTACTGCATGCAGTACTCCAGATGGGGCCTAACCAGTGTCTTGTAAAGAGGGATTATTACCTCCCTCTTACGACTTGTGATACCCCTACTAAAATACACCCCAACATCCCTCTAGCCTTACCTGCTGCTTTAGTGATATGATTGGATGATTTCAGGGCATCGGTGATGATGATGCCCAAGTCTCTTTCTTCCCTTGTGATTGCCAGCAACTTCCCTCCCAATCTATAGGTAGCTTCATGGTTTGTCTTCCCTATGTGCATGATGTTGTACTTCTTTGTGTTAAACCCCAGTTGCCACTCTTCAGACCATTTTGCCAGTTTTACCAGAGCTTTTCTCATTCTGCCCACCCCATCTGGATCATCTACTCTGTTGCAGATCTTGGTGTCATCTGCAAACAGGCAAACCTTGCCCTCCAGTCCATCTGCAATGTCGCCGATGACGATATTGAAGAGGAGTGGCCCCAGGACTGATCCCTGAGGTACCCCACTTGTGACTGATATCTCTTCTGACTGTATACCATTTACCACCATTCTCTGTGTTCTGCCCACCAACCAGTTTGCCACCCAGCTGACCAACTTCTGACCAACCCCGAGCCTACCCAGCTTATTAATCAATCTTCTGTGTGGAACAGTATCGAAAGCTCGGCCGAAGTCAAGGTAGGTGATATCAACTGCACCTCCTTGGTCCACCACTCTGATTACCCAGTCAAAGAAATCTGTGAGATTAGTTTAACAGGACCTTCCTGCTGTAAATGAGTTATGCAGTCATGTTCGTGTTACATATTTAGCACAATAGTTTAATACTGTACTTTGATACTAAAGATGAACTGTTTAGCACTGTCACTTTAAGTGTAGCATTATTTAAGTGAGGCACATGGGAGCACCACATACTCTTATTGGAATATTGTTTAGAAAAAGAGACTTTTATTGGATTTTTCTCACACTGGAAATGAGTCAACCCTCTAGTCGCAGTGAGCATGGATATTTTGTGCTTAGCACTCAAGCCATTTTTTCATGGACTGAACTGAAGAATCTAACTGCAGTAATTGGAAGTTCAGGTGTTGATGAAGCACATGCAAGTATCTGTTGTTGGTATGAGTAGAAGTGTGCAGGAGTGCACACTATTTAACTCTGTCTGACATATTGTGGCATATGCGCTAAATGAAAAAACTTCTTGGAATACTGTTATAAAGAGAAGTGCTTTCATCAGATTTTGCTCACATTGGGAATGAGCCAGCCCTCTGGCCAGAATGCGCACAGAGGTTTTGCATTTGGCACTGATGACACTTTCACAGACTGAACTGGATTCTCCAATTGCAGCAGTCAGAATTTCGAGGATAGAAGGAGCACCTACAAGTATCTGTTGTGGGCATGAGCACAAGTGTTCAGGAATGACTATTGTATAACTCTGTCTGACATATTGTGGCATGTACTCTGAATAAACCTCTTGTTGGAATACCATTACCGAAGAAAGGATTCATCGGATTTTCCTCACATTGGGAATTAGCCAGTCCTCCAGTCTGAATGTGTGAATGTGCATGAAGATTTCACATTTAGCACTGAAGATCTTTTTTCACAGACATAATTGGGGATTCTGGAGAGGCTGGATTAGCTTGCAACAAAATAGAGATGGGAGAATAAGCAAAATAGTGGATGTGGGAAGTCTACAGTCAGCAAATAATGCATCTGATTTTGGATAAATTTACCTTTTTGGGAGGGAGGTAATGGGTAACACCAGCCCTACAACTGCAACTCTAAAACAGATGGAAGAAGTTGATCCCAAGCTTCCTTTCGCCCCTGAAGGGATTAGACCAATTAAGCCCTACAAGGCAAGAGTGCTGAAAATCTACAGTAATTATGAAAGAAATAAGCATGCAACCCTAGTTTGGTTATATGGTTCTATTTTAATATGTTTAACTGTTTGGTTCTTGTTCATCTTCCTTTTGGGTTTTTTCTCTCAGCAATTCCTCTAAATATAGGATACCAACCCTAGTGACTTAAAATATATTGATACTGAAAGTACAGAGCAATCTGATTTATTTTTCATGTTTAACATAAAGGCAGACAAAGGGGAAATAGCCCACATAACTCTGAGCTACACCTTGGCTAGGTGTTTCATTTCCTCCCTACTGTGGACCAAGGCTACCGGGAAGACAGGAAACAAGGATATCACCGCACCAGAAGCACAAGCCAGTTCCACTTAGACTATAAAATAGTATGGGAGATTAAGCTTTTATCGGGGCAATGGAACCCATAATATGGACACTGGAGCAACTGTGATACTCTGTTTTTTCTTCGGTACTGTCTGTATGCTATATAATATATGTTGAATAAAGCTGAGTTTAAAAAAAAAAAGAATTGGGGACTCTGATTGCATCTGCTGGAGGTTCGGGTATTGAAGGAGCACCTGCAAGCACTAACAAACTGCTAACTATTAGGTGAGCCTTCAGTGAGTATGAACACATGGTGTTAAAGGTGAGATGCCTCTTGTGGTGTCAGCAATCCCTGGAAACAATGTCTACCTGTCATTTTGGTACCATAGACTCAATGGTTCAATCAAAACAGACACATGGAGGAGGCTCTAGAGAGCAGCAGGTGTTAGCAAGGAGCCAGGCTACAGCATCAACAGTTCAGATGTTGGTATGGCAGTGGACCGGCACTGGCAATCCTATGTCTCTTCCATGCAAGCAAACAATATAAAAATAGAGATAATTTTAAAAAGATTGGAAGAACAGGATATTAAAGTGGAGCCACTAAAACAGCGGTGACTGAAAAGACACAGACTATATAGGCTTTGACTACATCAAGTAAACTGACTCTGGAAAAAGCACAATTGCTTTAATGGTTGGAAGCCCTAGAAAATGCCAATAGGGCTTCCAACATTCATCTAGTCGGCCTACCAGAGGGGAGTGAGAGACCTGACTTCTTGGAATTTTTCAAGGACTGGCTCCTGTGCATTTTACAAGTTACCCCTAGTAAAGTGGCCCGTCTACTGCAAAAGGCTTATTGGATCTCATCTAGATCGGTGGATGCCCAACAGGAATTGCCATGCACAGTGTTGCTGGTCAAGTGTGACAGTTTGACACCAACTGCACAATATGTCAAGGGACTCACAGCATTTACATTTTTAGGGTGCCACAGTACATGTTTTTTAGACCTCTGTTTTGCTACTCTGGCCCATTGTTAGAAATTCGATAGGGCTTAAGTGAGAATGTGGAATCTGTGAGGGGTTCATTTTCTCCTGATGCCAGCTAAATTTGGAATTCATTATAAAGGACATACCTATCAATACACTGATCTGGTGGAAGCTGAAAAATAAGTATAAAAGATAACTAAAGAATTCAGACAGCTGGCAGAGCCAGAAGTGGAGGAATTGGCAGAAAAGACCTGAAGATAGGGACCAGGCTGATTGGTGCGTTTTCTTTCAGAAGATATGTACACTAAGCTGGACCAGTGGTGTAGAAGGCCGAGGCACTGGATGTCTTACCTCTTACCTTGCTGGTGACCCGAGTGCAGCAATGAGTTGGGTTGCCGGGGGGGGGGGCAAGCTGGGAGAGGACTAAGCAGCCTCTTAGCAAGTCTCCTCTCCCAGACTGGGGAGGTAAGCCTTCCTGGCTCTTGGCTGTCATCAAGTGCAGGCTTGGTGACAGCATCATGCAAATGGTGGACTGGCATTATGCCACGTGGATGGAGTGGGGTCGTTGGTTCCAGAGTGCATGTGCTCTTCCACATACATGTGCTTCTGCATCGCTGAGGCCCAGGGAGTAAGGGGAAAATAGAAAACTATGTCCCACGTTGGCATATATGATGGCCCTTGGGGACTTTCAGGTTCCATGCCTGCATATATCCTGGTTGACTGGATGGCTGGGAGAGTGGATGCCAGGACTGGGGGCTTTCAGGACATGGCCCAACAAAAGGCAAGAGGTGGTGATGGACAGGTAAAAAAATATATATATATATATATATATATAAATATATGTATAAAACCCCCCCATTGCCCGGGGTTACTAGAATCCCACTTAGATCTAGTGGCAGGAAGGGAAAGGCAACTTGTGAGACACCAGTTAAATGGGTTTCACAGTGTCTCACTCTGTCCTCAGTCCCAGCAGAGCTGGAGGGATGACATCACTTAGAATTCTTGCAGCAGCATAAGCCACAGTGGAATGTTGCAGCAGGGAGTTAGGTTAGAATGTTGGGGTTTTCAAAGTCAGTCGGCAGAAGTCTAGTGGGAGACTCAGTGGAAGGAGGAGGTATGCTGCAGTTGGCAGCCCCTCAGAGCCTAGCTTAGTAATAGAGCTACAACAGGAAGAGGGTGTGTGTTCTAGCCCTAGAGAAGGACACAGAAGAAACCAGTAGAAGTGGTTGAAACTATTCCCTGGTTTGTTCCAGTGCCCCATCCCTGGAGGGATGGGGGGAAAAGACTAGTATTTCAGGCACAATCCCCTGGCCCTGCTGGAAGAGGGAAAGCTGCCTGACTAGAGAATTTGTACTGAGGTACCAGATGTGTGTTTTGTGTGTGGGAAGCCCCGGGGCACCTGCAAACCATTGTGAGTCTGCTCTGACATAGAGCGTATGTTTCACCAAGACAGTAGTGTAAAAGTATATGCTTCTGTGGGGTCAGGAAAGGACAGCCCAGTATAGTACTTTAAGATATGTGTATGGCTTGAAATGCATCTAACCAGTGGGAGTCTACAGGGATGGACATAGCCACTTAGAGAATGTTGCAAGTCAGGACACCAGTTACATGGAAAGTAGATTGTTAAATGTGGTATACATTTCGAGATAGCATCTACAATCAGAGAGTTCAAGGAAAGGTGTTGACTCCAAATGAATGGCCGGGTATGGATTTGGGAACAAGAGGTGGGAGACCCCCCATCTGGAGTAAGCAGATTTACCTCTACGGATTCATTTTTGGCACCTATAGCTTTCTTCCAGGCACTTGGCCAGTATCTGCAGAAAGTACCCAGACGTGGGATTAAGGATGTGTTTTTTCCCTTTAGAGTTAGAAGCGCTCATGAGTGGTTGAGGGAGCCACCACCAAGAGTCCATGACATATGGAAATGTGTACTAGTGCTGGCCGAGTGCCATGCCAGGGAATCCAAGAGTGAGAGTACCACTTCGGGCGTGGGAGCCCAGATGTGTTCAGAACCTGAGGGCTGTTGTGTGATGAAGAAGATGTGTTCTGACCTCTACAGATCTGCATATCCAGTGAGTGTAGCCCCATGGGGGGGTCTATCTTGCTTTGTATTCTTGTGTTGAAGTGAATAAAAGCCCCACTTTAGAATCCCACTCCTTGTTTGGACATTTTAAGTTGTTGCTTCCTGTGTCCGGAATTACTTGGGTGCCCCTGACCAGAAGTGCAAACCTAGTCCTGATGCTGAGCGAATGCTCTCTCCCTGAACCTAGGCTAGCCAGGTAGTGGGTTACAAAAAATGGAGGCACCACACACTAATAACTAATAACAACCCCCCCAAACCCTTGTTAAAAATTGGAGGCACCACTGAGGATTTGGGTTTGGAATCTACAGAGAGAACAAGAAAGAGTTGCTCAGATTAGGGCTAGCGTTTTGGCTGTCTGGCAGTTGGTGGCCCAAAACGTGGAAGCATTGCCACCCAAATGTCCCTCTGTGTGCTGCTGTTCATGAGCTGCTGTAATTATGCTACCAGTTTACCGAGGATCAGTAAAGCCCATAACGTTTGCCAGCTTTCTAAAGTTATGTGTGACAGGAAAAAGTGTGGAAAACTGTGGGAAACAAAGAGATTTGTGCCCTAGAAGTTGGAAGTGCTTGTTGTATGGACAGAGAGAGTCGCTGAGTGAATTTCCATGAAAAATGGTCGAAATGGTGCTCCTGCCGAGGAGTCCCAGTTGAAAAAAAAAAGTGTGGTTTGCAGTTTAAATTTTGCCTGCTCGACAATCACCGTGGAGGAGAAGAGCACAAGAAGAAAGATGCTCATTTGCATGGCGTCAAGTGATTGGTGAGACTGCAATCGGTCCAACCCCCAAGCCAGCCCTAGAGTGACTGCATAGTGTTCGAGAGGGAGAGAGAGAGACACAGAGAGAGAGAGAGAGAGAGAGAGTAGTGTGCGATCTGGCTTGCCAGGAGGAGCGTCTCGGTGACTGAAAACGTTATAAAAGTGGTAAAATTGGACTTTTTCATTTAAAATTGGGCTAAACCCGCATTTCAATTAATCTGGGAAGAGAGCGAGGTGTTCAGTGGGACAATCGGCAGGACTGCCAGCCCACTTCATTCCAGAGGCCTCCAAGACCGGCTGTAGGCCGAATTTTTCCATCGCAATAACCAGCTACTGATTAAGTGAGTACCAACCTAAAAACAACTCAAACTGTGTGTGATTTTAACTAAAGCCAGCTGAATCTGTGTGTAGCAGTGTGATCATTTTGCAAAGAAGGACCATGTCATAATTGTGGGTTCAGTAACAGTATAATTTTCAAAGCCATGTGAGAGACTGTGGGTTGTATGAAAGATGCAACAAGAAATACAGGCAATCTTGTGCAATGAAATACTGTGGCTTTAGGGACTTTTAAGCAAGAACAGTGAGTTACAGCAAATAAAAAGTCCAGTAAAAAAACATAAATGTGCTAAGAGAACAGACAGTGCAGTTTAAACAGTTTGAGTAAACTGTATCAGTAGAGTGTGTAAATCGGATGCGCAGTGGCTTGAGTCAGAAACAGAAAGTTGATGCACAGGAGTGCTCCCGCCACCATTACAGGGTGGGGTAGTAAAGTAAACACAGCAGCAGGGGAGACATTTTGTAAAAGTTTTTCCAACAAAGTGGGACTTGAGATAACAGTGAGCTTTTGTTTTCTCTGCAGTCATGGCTTCAGGATCAGCTCACTACCCTGATTATGACCGGACTACGATAGCAGAAGTTAACAGATTAAAAGATATTGAGAGATGTTACTACGGGGAACATTTGCCTCCTCATGTGGCGATTCCTGGATATCCAGTAAGAGTGTGAATAATGTGCTTAGAGGCTGGAAGGGACGTCTTCATGGTTCCTTACTGTTCTGGGTGCCTAGAGAGACATGGTCTAACCAAAGCACCCAAGATTCGTTTAGCTCCCACATGGACAAAGCTTCAAGAACCTGCAGTTGGTTGCACACAGCACCAGGTAGAGCCTGTTGGAGAAGGCTCAGCAGAGCGTGGCACGAAGCAAGAGGGTGCAGATCTACAGGCAGAACAAAGTACTGATGTATCCGAGTCCAGTTCACAGAGAGACAGTGCGAAGGGAGCATCGGCAGATCCTTGGAGAGAGGGGCCTAGCCCAAGTCTCATAGGAGAAGATGAGATGAGGGAGACTCTTGAATGGGAGGTGTCGACCTCCATGCCCAGCGAGGAGTGAATAGTCTCAGGAGTGAGGATGACTGCTCATTCCTGGGCTCAGATCCTCAGCGAGGAAGAGGATGAGGAGGAACCTATGTGGCCTTATGAAGAAGGTGTGGATCCATAGCCTTGGGCTCTTGCCTCGGAGGAGCGAACAGAAGGAGAGATTGGTGACTCCACAGCCCTGTCCCCACAAAGAGGAGTCAAAGATCCATTTTACGCTGCATTAAGTATGCGTAGCTGGTAGAACCAGGACTGGCCGCCCCCAAGGCAGGTCAGAGGTCTCAAGTTGACCAAGTGTAGTAAAGAGGAAAGACTGGTTCATAGGAAGGCGAAAGAGATCTATGGGATATCCTTTCCTACCTTTCCTTGAAGAGCCTGGGAGGAGATAGAAAGAAACAGGAAATCCTGGATAATGGAAGAGGCAACAAGATATGTGCATCCTGGTGCAAGTCAGTATGTCTGAGACAGAGTGTTACAAGAGAAATTCAGACAATGGAAACTAGGCAGAACACTTTTTATAGACACTGTTCAGATCGTGGATGGAGGAGGACATGAAACCTTTTTCAATGTGAATTATGAGCGCCCAGACAGGGTAATAATTCTTGCACCTGACCCATTGTGTTACCTCCCACAATGCAGGCAACTTCCTGTACCCATGCCTACCAAGTGGAAAGCAGAGCAGTGGTAGCCAGTGCTGCCATCCTGCCATTGCCGTACCTATGTTGTTCCGCCAGACTGGTGTTCCAGGAACCAGGTGCCCCAGATTCATCCGCCTTGCAGTGTACTGGCTTTCCAAATTCCATCGAATGGCCTTCCAGATGACTTCATATCCAGAGAGGACACCAGTCCAGCTGTATCCTGTTTCATCGCCTGGGATTTTGGATGACGTCAAGGTTCCATCTCCTAGATGACGTCATCCCAGCAGTTTCCAGATGTGCCATCCTGTCATTTTCCAGAAGATGTCCTCCCAGCTGTATCTGAAGAATGTTGCCAGGGACAGTCTTCGGCTGGGAATCCAGGTGTCATATTCATTTCGCTCTTCAAGGGACTGGTAAGTCCAGACTTTTTTATTTTAATGACATTGCAGTACACACCCTACACATAGCAGACTTCAGACTGTTTGAACTGTCCTCAAAGACTCTCCCCTTCAGAATTACAGTCCTACCAGACCTGTGCTTCACCAGGCTCCGGCCCAGGAAAGACTCTTTCTTGGACTTGCGTTCAGGCACTGTTGTCACTAGATGGGACTTTTAGGGTACTCCATCCTCCAAAAATGTGTATTGTAAATAATGTCATTGTTTTTCTACTGTTTCTACTGTTTTTCTACTTTTCTAAAAAATATATTTTTGGGATTCTCCAGTGTTTTGATGGTAGGGGTTAGATAGTACTGTGTTTGCAGATTAGGGGTTGTTTTGTCTTTTCTCTTGCAGGTGATCCTGAAGAAGGCAAGAAGAGGACGAGGAGGAGGAGGAGGGACTCAGTGGAGTCTTAGATGTGCTTTAAAGTAGAAGTGTTTAAAGTGCAGTGTTGTTGTTTAATGGGTGTTGAACTTTTCCTTTCACAGGTATGGTTGTGTGGGAGTAATACCTAGGGTATAGTATTAGCTCCTTGTGTGTTTGGTTGCAGGTATCCATGGTTGGGGGAGGTTCCCCTGTTTTGGGGTAATTTGGGTTATGGTCAGATAGATTTTCCCTGGAGGGCTAGGGGGGATAGACAGGCTGTGGTCCTGACCTGCAGTAGGGGCAACAGTACTGATCTATTAGGGCTATTCTCTGGGTAATTCTACCAGGGCCACTAGGTAACCATAGAAAGATTGTAGAGTAGAGGCTGATGCATCAGCCGATGGCCTCTGTGCCCTTAGTGTTGCCTGCCTGTGCCTGGCACGTGGTAGGGAAGACGGTAGCGCTGCCTCCCCATAGTCAACACATAGGGTAAGATGGCCTGGGCCAGGTAAGTAATGACTGCAGACAGTCATTTTCCTGGCTAAGGACTTAGATCTAGTGGCAGGAAGAGAAAGGCAGCTTATGAGACACCAGTTAAATGGGTTTCACACTGTCTCACTCTGTCCTCAGTCTCGGCAGAGCTGGAGGGATGACATCACTTAGAATTCTTGCAGCAGCATAAGCCACAGTGGAATGCTGCAGCAGGGAGTTAGGTTAGAAAGTTGGGGTTTTCAAAGTCAGTCAGCAGAAGTCTAGTGGGAGACTTAGTGGAAGGAGGAGGTCTGCTGCAGTTGGCAGCCCCTCAGAGCCTAGCTCTGTAATAGAGCTACAACAGGAAGAGTGTATGTGTTCTAGCCCTAGAGAAGGACACACAAGAAACCAGTAGAAGTGGTTGAGACCATTCCCCGGTTTGTTCCAGTGCCCCATCCCTGGAGGGATGGGGGAAAAGACCAGCATTTCAGGGGCAATCCCCTGGCCCTACTGGAAGAGGGAAAGCTGCCTGACTAGAGAATTTGTACTGAGGTACCAGATATGTGTTTTCTGTGTGAGAAGCCACGGGGCACCTGCAAACCATGCTGAGTCTGCTCCAACATAGGGCTTATGTTTCACCAAGAGAGTTGTGTAAAAGTATTTGCTTCTGTGGGGTCAGGAAAGGACAGCCCAGTACAGTACTTTAAGATATGTGTATGTCTTGAAATGCATCTAACCAGTGGGGGTCTACAGGGATGGACATAGCCACTTAGAGAATGTTGCAAGTCAGGACACCAGTTACATGGAAAGTAGATTGTTAAATGTGATATACATTTCAAGATAGCATCTACAATCAGAGAGGGGAAAGGTGTTGACTCCAAATGAATGGTGGGGTATGGATTTGGGAACAAGAGGTGGGAGACCCCCCCCCATCTGGAGTAAGCAGATTTACCTCTATGGATTCACTTTGGGCACCTATAGCTTTCTCCCAGGCACTTGGCCAGTGTCTGCAGAAAGTACCCAGATGTGGGATTAAGGATGTGTTTTTTCCCTTTAGAGCTAGAAGCGCTCATGGATGGTTGAGAAGCCACCACCAAGAGTCCATGGCATATGGAAAAGGGTACTAGTGCTGGCCGAGTGCCATGCCAGGGAATCCAAGAGTGAGAGTACCAATTCGGGCATGGGATCCCAGATGTGTTCAGAACCTGAGAGTTGTTGTGTGATGAAGAAAATGTGTTCTGGCCTCTACAGATCTGCATATCCAGTGAGTGTAGCCTCGTGGGGATCCATC
The DNA here is from genome assembly GCA_016271365.2 of Neoceratodus forsteri. Classification (NCBI taxonomy): domain Eukaryota; kingdom Metazoa; phylum Chordata; order Ceratodontiformes; family Ceratodontidae; genus Neoceratodus; species Neoceratodus forsteri. The sequence continues at coordinate 724,618,212 of CM028133.1, forward strand.
TTGCTTTGTATTCTTGTGTTGAAGTGAATAAAAGCCCCACTTTAGAATCCCACTCCTCGTTTGGACATTTTCAGTTATTGCTTCCTGTGTCCGGAATTACTTGGGTGCCCCTGACCAGAAGTGCAAACCTAGACCTGATGCTGAGCAAATGCTTTCTCTCCGAATCTAGGCTAGCCAGGTAGTGGGTTACAAAAAATAGAGGCACCACACTAATAACTAATAACTTTTCCCGCACCCTGGTTTATATATATATATATATATATATATATATGTATATTATATATATATATATATATATATATATATACACACACATATATATATATATATATATATATATATATACACATATATATATATATATATGCAGATGACATGGACACTAGATGTGAGGATGAGATTGATTACTTATGTTTACTTATCTGGTTGGAGCTGTTTTAGGGCAAGCTGGTGGATTTTCTTTTCATTAACAAACTAGTTCCAGGTTGGGCTCATGATTAACGTAATAAAGTTGGTGATGGCAACATGGATCAGAGAATGTTCAAATCTGCAAGGAGCCCCTAAGACTGTTCATATTTTCTTACTAGGCAAGAATGGCTGTTTCTTTGCAAAGCTGATTGCTGAGTGTTCATAGATTCATAAAGGTTGACAGCAGAAAAGGCCCATCTGGCCCATCCAGTCTGCCCATTTTTTTACCTGTCTAATCTAAAACTACAGACTCTACATGATCACCAGCCTCTGCCCTCCCTCCCCCTTGTCCTACCAATGATGTCTCCAGCCCCTGTTCAGACTCCAGGTTCCTTTTCCTACTAGTTTTTGTGATGCTCATGTGTATATCCCATGCTTTCTTAAATCCAGTAACCATTTTGGTCCAACCACTTCCGCTTGGAGGCTGTTCAAGGGGTCTACCACCCTTTCCGTGAAGAAGTACTTTCTCCTGTTCCCCATGATCCCCCCCCCTCCAATTTCAGTGTTATTTTATTTTTATTTTGCTCTCTGATATAATGAAATAATCAAACATGTACTGAAGTTCATGAGATGCCATTCCCTACTGCCAATGTCTATCTCCCCCTGGGATCACAAAAATCTGTGGCATAAGCCTTTTTCAACAAATTGCTATCAATATTACAGGGTCAGCTTATAATGGGTGTAGCTCTCAATGTAACACTAAATCCAGCCCTGGACTTTACTGGTACAACGATATATCAAGCAACACTGATTCAAAAATATCTGCATTACATCCTCCTGCACCAGGGACTAATTGGTCTCTGGAGACATATCTACCCCTCGTTCTGCAACCATACACATTATACCCCCTGGAAGCAAACCTCTTCTAGACTGGATTACTTTATCACAACTGCGGAACATCTCAACTCAGTTCATGGCATCTACTGCCAAACTACGCTGCTCTTCGACCACTTTCCAGTTTTCACCACACTATTTTTAGGAAACCCCAGTGTAATGCTCTCTGGAGACTGGATTTGACCTTCTGAAAAAATTCAGAGCCACTAAACATATTAAAAGACCACATAGCCCAGGCCATAGCTGAAAACTCCAACTTAGACATCTGGGCCCGTATTCGTAGGTTATAGTAAAAACAGTACTATGTGAACAACTTACTGAGTATTCATCTAGGTAAAAAAACAAAATACGAACAACAAGATGCCCAGTGTCTAGAACTGCAGCAGGCCTTACAGACCCTGCAGACCTTAGTTCAGCAAAGGGACTTATCAGTTCAATGGCCTTCGCAACCAGTATAGTGTTATGCATGTGCAGCTATGTTACTTTGTTTTGGCCGTTCACACTCTCTGTTCCATGAGGAACTACCACCCTGTAGGGGTACCAAAGGCCAGGAACCCTAGAAGAGGGTTCTACCCCTAGAGGTGCTGTGGGAAGGTTTCCTTGGCTAAAGGTACCTTAGGAAGAATCCCCGGAGGAGAGAGTTGATGCCACTGGAGGAGGAGGGGAGGATGGTGGGGCAAAGAAAAAGTGCTTCAGAAACAGGCTGGGAGGAACTGCTTATATAGCTCAGAAAGGAAGAGTGGCTGGCTGCTTGTCCATTGAACTACAGACATAGCCTTTCAATTCAATGGCCTACACAACCAGTATAGTGTTATGCTTGTGCAGCTGAGTTACTTTGCTTTGGCTGTTCGCACTCTCTATTCCATGAGGAATTACCACCCTGTAGGGGTACCAAAAGCCAGGATCCCTGAAAGAGGGTTTCACCCCTACAGGTGCCGGAGGAAGGTTCATTTGGCTAAAGGTACCTTAGGAAGAATCCCCAAAAAGAAATTGTAGTAGCACCAAAGAACATTAGCAATCACAGGCTATGAGGCATAGAAGTAGAATGACAGCAACAGCAGCTTGATAAAACATGAGGTGCGCAGATCAGCAAGATAGCATGTGTGCTGTGGAATACATTGGCGATTGAGGGGGCCTCATAAGGGGAGAGGAAATGGCAAGTAGGGACACCATCCACCTCCATCCAATGGCGGAAACTACCTAATGGAACTAGGGAATACTAACTAAGACTAACTAGGTATTATGACCTTTGGCACAAAGGAGAGAAAAAAAACCCTTTGGGGAGGAAATCTCTGGGGATCCAAGGCCTAGGTCGCCTTCCCTCCAGGCATGGGATAATTTAGTTAGTGACAGCTCTGCTATTGCACTTTGGAAAGCCCAATGAAAGGGGGTGGAAAATATTCCAATTTGGAGGGAAGCTCTCACTCTATCCTTCTAACAGGAATGCCGTGGAGGGTTGTGAGCCAGTTTGTTCTGCAACAAACCACTTTCAAGGCAGAAGGAGGAAAGTAACAGCCACAGAGGCGCTCACCCAGCCTACCAATCTAAGAACAACCAGGTGACCCAGAGGTGGTTGTAGGGGATAGCTTGAAAGGGTGTCTCTGAACCTGCTCGGGCAGCTAAAGGGGCCTTTGTAAGAGCCCCACCCCTTTGCCACTGAAGTCTTAAATTCTACAACTTGAGGTGCCATCAGTATGGTTGATGACTGAAGGTCCACCCGGCGCGAGGACATTCCCAACTATGGGCCAGGTAAGAAGGACCCTGCCTCAAGCTTCGCATGCTCAAGATGCAGACTTCGGGGTGCAGAACAAGACCATTGGTGCAGGGCAAGTCCTGCACCAGGGAACTCTAGGATGAGGATGGCATGCCTATTTATTCATGTAGGTATTTCTTATGCATGCGTTCATTTATTCATTTATTAATATGCTGAAGTTATTTATTTAGTTTGCTGAAGTTATTCAGTTTGCAGAAGCTTTACTGCAGCAAATATGGGATCAGCAGGGGCAAGCCAACCAAGTCCCATAGAGGAAGCCAATTACAAGGTGACATGATACTTGGAGGATTTTAGCAGCAGAGGCAGGATTCGAACATGAGGCAATGGGCTACACGGGGCCAGAGTTCTTCAACAACACCCCCCAGTCCCCCACCATAGGAAAAACAAGGAAGCAATGGGAAAGCACCATGATCCACATGCAGCATTTAAAACTAGTTTATAGCAATGGCAGTAGCCAAGCTGACCTCCAGAGTATAATGAAGCAGTATGCAAAGTAAACAAGCAGTGTCCAGTAAATGAGCAGCATCCAGAAGCAATTAAGTATAGTTTGAAGGGGTAGCAATCTGAATGAACATAGAAACTGTAGAGAGAGGCAACGTGCTGAAATAACAGCAATGATTTTCTTGGTATTAGTTTAGGAAGCAAAATTCAGTTCCATGGGCAATGCACAGAAAACAGCAGCAATATCTGCAGCAATACACTCTTGGTATAAGTTCAGGAGTAGGAATGAGTTCCATGGATTACGTCACAGAGAGCCTGAATCAGGTGAAAACAAAGAGCAGGTGCCATGTGTCTCTTACCTGTAATGCTGATTTCTGTAGCACTCTCAACATCCTTAAGACCTGATTGCAATGCTATGTTTTAGTTTAATTGTTTTTATTTTGTTTTATTCGTATTTTAAAGTAGCGCTCGTGAACTCACATTCCCCATGCCTCTGCAGCAGTGCACGAGTGTTCTGTTGCTGAGTGATGACTCGACCTTAGGATCAGCACATGTGTTCTCCTTCAGTAAAGTCGCGGTGCACTTATGGGATTTACGGGCAATCACAGTCTGTTTCAGCTAGCGTTGTGTGTACATCCTGATAAAATAAAGTTGTTTTTTGGTAACTGTTGTCAGATTAGTCTGATTTTATAGAATGGCAGCAAATCCTAATGTCACCGAAGCTACAGGTGTGAGTTTTGAGGCTCATTCCGAAGTTTTTTCTCGACATAATGTACCTGATAGTGTTACTGATGGTTTGTCCTCATCAGTTCACATTGATGTTTCTGATATTGGCATAAACCATGGAAGTATCAGTGGCAGAAGCATTTCATGCATTCCGATGAGTAGCAGCAGTATTAGCAGCCCTCTGGTATCTCTGTCATGGACAATTGCAGCACTGGTACTGGCAGTACCAATTGTAATTTTGTTACAGGGCATCGCAGCAGCGTTAATTCTGGTACTCATTCTTGTACCTCAGTCAGAGGTCATGGCAGCAGTAGTACTGTGTCTACACCTTGTAGACCTGTTAATGGTGTGCTCTTTAGAAATGAAAATGGTGTTGGAAAGTTAACCTTTTAGTGTGATGTGCCCAATACTGTTGATTCAGTCAACCTCGGAGCTCATCATGCCAGCAGGTATGTGACTATCAGCAACAGTAACATAACTGATTGTACATTTAGTACAGCAGCATTGAGTGATGTGGTCATGGATGCCTCTGATTTTTACTCTGAGAGCGTGGATGTTACTGGTGGTGAATTATTGAGTGCTGATAGTGTTGTGATGGTGTGTGGTACTGGTTTGTCAGAAACAGTTACTGAGTGTGATGTTTTAAATGATTGTGGTGGTACAGTGAGATGTGTAAGTACTGTTAGTGTGTGTGGTAGTATGAATAATTCATGCAACATTCTAAGTATGGCCAAAGATGTTGTGATGGGCAGTTTGTATGCAAGTGGTGGTGTGGACATTACTCAGCAGATTGCTACACCCTCTTTAGTTGTTAAAAATGAGCAATCTACTGTGAGATATGTGGACCCTGTTGTTAGGTCATGTGCTGGAGATACAGTGATGAGTAGCAGTACTGCTGTTATTGATATGAATCCCTATTCTAGTGACATAGAGGATGTTGCGAATTTGTCACATTCTCCTGTCAATTGTGCAGCAAGTGTTGCATGTTTTGAATCTGGAAAATATTTGTTGTACTGCTAGTGATTACTTGTCCGACAGTGAAGATTCACATGTCTCTTTCAATGAGATGAGTGAAGACAGTGATAGCAATCCAGCAAATGTAGAACACAGTGAATATGAGTATGAGAATGATGATGAAGTTTGTGCTACCGCGTTACCAGTAATGAATTTACATATCGTTCAGCCCTACATGTTTGTACTGCTACTCTATCAAATCTCTCTCCTCCCTCCCATATCAGTTGTAGACTGTTGTTTGTTCTAGCTGCCAAAATACTGTATATTTGATTTGATTTGATTTGATTAAATCAAATCACACCAGTCATCATGTTTCATTTATCAGTATGCGACCTATAAGTCGCTTCCCTGTCTCATATCAATGTTTACCACCTGCGGTCACCCTATGTGGTACCCTTGTATGTATATCCAGCCTGTATCATGTAACGTGTATTTCATGTATATACTGTTATTACCTATCTGTGTTTGTACTTTAAGTGTTTATGTCACAGGACCTCCTTGTGAATGAGCTTGCTCAATGGAGTTTTCCTGCAATAAACTTGAACTTGAACTTGAACATGTTTGAGCCTTACTTGCCAGTGGACAACAGTGAAGAACAGTGTGTGATGGAGTACCAGAACCAAATACTGATGTTGCAAGTATGGACAACACTCTGTGGTTAGTTTTCATATGTCAAATCTTGTTAATGACATGGCTTTCATAAAGTTAGTTAAAACGTCCGATCTCATTGGTTGACTCCTTCTGAATGGCCGCTGATTATTCCCCAATATATGCACTGTCGATTTGAAGGGGCAGCTAGCAGTATCAGTAGGTGCCTCTGCGTGACTTATTATAGGGTGCATAATTCAAAACTGACTGGCTGCCATTACTGTAGTGTGAGATGAGACAGTGAAAGTGCACTGTGAAGTCCCTCATACAGTAATTGTGTTCCCTATGTTTAGTTTGAAGAGAAGTGTGTGATGTTTTTTGATTCATTTTCAGCTATCCATGTTATACTTCAGAAACACAGTTCCCTAACATTTACCAAGAAGAGAGAGATACTGGTATCCGCTGTGCATTCTCCTGCTCCTGCAGGACTGCAAATCAGTTCACCAATCCCTAATTTCTGATCAGTGCTTGTTAAGAACAAAGCAACACTAGTGCTGTGTTTCTTCTCACCCTGGCTCTTTTATATGCAGCCTCAGTGCTCTTGCCCACCGACCCGCTATGCGTATATCTGCTTACCTGGTGACCTCCTGCCGTATTCTCTATGTGTCTCTCCCAGTGTCAGTGACATGTCAGTATTGCAAAAAGAACATTATCAAAAAACAGGTTTATTGCTTGGTGAAAGTCCTGTTAGTGATGTGCCCTACCCCCAAGCTATGAGCAATGTGTGCACAGTGTCACAGAGGTAGGGGAGAGACAGTGAAAGCTGCATCGCTGCTTTTGCTTCATCTCACACCTCAGTAACTGATTCAGTGTTATTGTTCATTAACAGGGTGATCAGTTCAGAAACTGATGATGGTTATTTGATCATTGTGTATGTACTACAGCGATACAGTGTATGTGGAATGCTGTTATGCATGAAATTCCATGGGTGGAATATGCTTTTTCTGCTGCAGTAGCAGGTATAGTGTGTGGTGGTCTGCTGTCATGCATTAAATTCCATGCCTAGAATATGCTTGCTCTGCAGCAGTAGCAACATAATTATGTTACAGTGTATGGTGGAATGTTGTTCCACATGGAAATCCATACCTGGAACAGCGTTGTTGTGCTGCACTCGATGTGTCATGATGTTGTTGTGTTGCACCGAGTACGTCACTAGTGCAGCACAACAACATCAAACATGGGCACACGTGCATTTGAGCAGCCACGGTGGTGAGGAAGTAAGCGGTGCAACGGAACTGCTGCCTAAGTAAGGCTTTTTCTTTACTGAGGATCTGTTTGGTGGATAAAGGAATGTCACCCATGGTTGCCCATACACTATAAAAGATTGTGTAGGAGCAACCACATACAAACAAGGCAGCTGAACAATCTCAAGGTTTCCGTGGTAATGGATCGCTTAAGCTTCGCTCTCGAGGTCTCCCATTACCACGGAAAACCTCTCGATCATACAACTGCCTTGTTGTGTATGATTGCTCATACACAATCCTCTATGCTCTGCTGCAGTGGTGATGTCAGTACTACAGCAGAACAACTTTGAATGCTGCCACATCCTTGATTACTTCAATAAAATTAAGCTTGAAGTTGTTGATTTTTAAACTTGTACTTGCAGAAACATCTGCAAACACTGTCAGTAGTTTTAGCCTACAACAAACTCACAAGTGCTCCCCCTCCCCACCCGTTATACTGCAACATAGGTCAGCATCCAAAATAGTCATTGATGCCCATACACTATTTTTAATTAAACAGCTCTTCCCACAGCATGGGTTCAAAATCAGAATGCATCATTCCAGTCATTTATCATTGCTAGAGGATGGAATGCTGACAGGAAGAATCCACATATCATTGTGATCAGGCCATACATGACAGTGTAATTAAGCAATAAGGCATAACCAAGGGTTATGTTAATGGTCTGTTAATCACCTTCTAGGGGTGTACTGTGGCACGAGGTGTAGCCGAGTGCCACATGCCCCTAGAGGGTGATTAACTGACCATTAACATAATCCCTGGGAGTGCCTTTTTCCTATTATAATAAAAAAATGTTTTTAAACAGTGTTAAACCTTGTTCAGCATATGGCTAAGCTCTACATGTATGTTAATAAAAGATTAACATAAGGCTGTTAGAATGTTGGCAACCAATCAGAAAGCACCATTTCTCAACCCTTTTTATAATATGGATTAATGGAAGGCTGATGGATTCTTCTTGTCAGCATTCCATCATTTAATACTGCGGAATTACTGGAATGATGTATTCTGATTTTGAATCAGCAATCTTAAACCGTTGGTGTAAGAACTATTTGGGGGGGAGTTGTTCAGGTGGGTAGAGAACTGGCTTACGGGGCGAATACAGAGGGTTGTGGTTGGTGGGATAGTCTCCTCCCCCAGAAGTGTCACCAGTGGGGTTCCCCAGGGTTTGGCACTGGGACCACTCCTGTTCAATGGCTATGTCTCAGACATAGGGAGGGGTGTAGAAGTAGGCTGAGTCTCTTTGCGAATGACTCAAAACTGGGAGTGCTGGTGGACAGGGAGGAAGGGGGAGGGGCTCTCCGGGGGGACCTAGATACCCTGGATAGGTGGTCAAGGAGATTAGGATTGAGGTTTAATGCAGGGACATGTAAGGTACTGCATCTGGGAGTCAGAAACTGGGGCCATGTATACACCCTGAGGTCACACTGCAAGCCACATCGAGCGGGAGGGATCTAGGGGTGGTGGTGGACGTCAGAATGAATAACACTGAGAATTGTTGAAGAACTGCAGCAAAAGCAAACAGAATACTGAGCTGCATAGCCAGGGGGATTACATCCAGGAGGAGAGAGTTCATCCTCCCTCTGTATAATGTCCTGGTCAGGCCGCATCTCAAGTACTGTGTGCACTTCTGGAGACCTCACCTTAAGAAAGACATAGCACTGCTTGTGAGGGTCCGGAGTAGGGTGACCAGGATGATTTAAGTTATGGTGGGTAGGCCCTACGAGGAGATGCTGGAAGAGCTTGGGCTGTATGCACTGGAGGAGAGGACGGACAGGGGGGACATAATAGAGGTCCTCAAGTATGTAAAGGGGATCAATGAGGGTGGAGCCAAGGAGGTGTTCAGGATAAAGAATGGGGGGAACAACCAGGGGACACGAGTGGAAATTGGAGGGGGGAAATACAGGGTGGAGTGTAGGAGACACTACTTCACTGAGAGGGTGGTGGAGCCATGGAATGCACTGCCCAGGAGTCTGGTGGAGGAGGGCACAGTGAAGGGATTCAAGAAGAGGTGTGACAGGCACGGGAGGAAACTGAAGCCAGGAAAGATTCTCTCTGGGGGTGGGGGGCCGGAGAAGTGAGCACCTAGTAGGGGCCTGGCAACCAAGCAGATACGACAGAACAAGACGCCAATTCTGCTGGCTTTTAGTATGTTAGTATATAAAAATATACATCTAAATGAGGAAAACATTGCAAAAATACACTTTTAACACTTTCCTTTTTGAATAGTTTTTTATTATAGAAATAAGGCACTCCCAAGGGTTACATTAATAGTCAGTCACTCCTTTTAGGGGCAATATGGCACCAGGATGAGCCTCGTGTCACATTACACCTCTAGGGGGTGATTAACACACTTTTACTCAAACCCCTGGGAGTGCATTATTGCTTAAGTGACAGGGTACATACTAAGGTCTGAAGTAGTTGTAGGGCATACTAATAGAGGCTGCATGTAACCAGCACCACTGAAAATTAAATCATAATTTTTATGGAATCTGATTTCTTCAGAAATCACATTACTGCCTGGCATGTAAACACGGTGACTGTGACATATTTTGTCTCATAGGTGTAGATGCAGTCGCTGTTCAATAATGCCCACAGTGGTGGAGTCAGTTTGCTGCAAAGAGCCTGAACAGGTTTCAAGAAAGGGTTCCGAATACACCTGCATGACTTTGCACTCTGGATTTGCGACTGTCTGGATGTCTTTGTCTTGGAGGCAGCATACTACACATTTTGCCAACACTATGGAAGACTATGTGGAACACCCATTTATGAGTAATTGTTACAATGATATACAAAAACATAGAAATTGACGGCAGATAATGACTGCAAAGTCTATCAAGCCTTAACGTATACCCTGTCTTTACCTATTTACGCAGTATACCATGACAAGATGTGGGGGATGCCAGTACTTACCAAGGCTTGGTGTGGTTTGGTCACAAGGCCACACATAGAGTGATGAAACAACACCAGAAGTTGGTAAATCTTGGCATCATCCACACCCTTGACTGTGACGTTGTGATTATAAGATGTCCCCCTTCACATTTTTAAATAAAAATTTCTGGAAAATCCTTTTTTTTGCTGTGATAAATATATATAGAGCAAGAGAATACTGGATGGGCAACTATGCACAACCACTGTGTTCTTCCACAGAGGGGTTCTGATTCCCTCTGCCCTGTCGAGCAAAGCTGAAGAGGCCCCTGGGAATCAGAACCCTGAGGTGGCAACACAGTGGTTGTGCATAGAGTTGCTCGTCCTGTATTTTTTATAGTGTATAGTAATGTGTTAAATATGTGTACATGACTTCTTTTTCCTTTCAAAATGAAACTGACTCATGCAGTATTTAGAGGTTCCAGATTGCTGTCCTACCACAGTAGAGTAGAATCATATTCTATGACATTTGGAACTGTGGTAGAACAACATTTTGAAAGGGACGGAATTTTATAACACTCTACTATACATTACATCCCTGTTATTCCAAGTGGTTGTGCCTGGTGCAACTGAGGTACGCCAGCACAACCCCAAAAATGATGCCCAGTGCAATACTCATAATAGGGACTTGTGCAGCACATGTGCCGATGTGCCAGACTGGAAACATAATCCTGCCCACACAGTACCCTGTGCATACGCACCCATACAACTCTTGTAGTCTACTTTAGTTACTCCCCTCCCGTACCGTATAACCGATCATGGTAGCATGGCGTTAGATAGTGTTTGTGGTAGTCTAGTTCTCACCCATCCCTGCCATAAACATGATCATCGATCAGATGCTCACTACCCCTCCCTGGTGGTCCAATGGCATCCCCCACTCACACAGGACCCCAGGCACATCCAGCTTCCCACCCCATCAGCGCTGGGCTGGAGCATACCCACCCGCATACATCCATGGTCGCCCACCAACTGACAGCTTCGGAATGGGCTGCATGCCCATTGGTCCACAGTGTGGACCACCAGGGAGGGGTAGTGAGTGTCTGGTCAGTGATGGGGCTTACAGGAGGGGTGGGGGGACGACTGGACTACCAGGGATGTACTGTGACAGGGATCTGAGCATTGGGAGGGGATAGGAGAATCACTGGAGTACCAGGGATATGTGTGTCATATATCTTAGACAATTATTGCTCCAGGGTGGGTGCGGGGCCCACTAGACTATCGTGGACATTATGTGATGCTATGGTATTGTGATTTAGTGGTGCAGGACAGGAGGGGGGACCACTAGAGTACCAGGGACTATGGTGGATTTACAGTTCAGCGATTGCCGCTATGGGGTGGTGGTACCACTACACTCCCTCTGGCAGCCTCACATGCCATGCAGTGCACCATGCGCATTTTGTTGGCCAGAGCCATGCACAACTGATGCAAAAGGGGCCATAATGACATGCAACTGACCCCAACTTCCTCTTGCATACATTATGGCTCCATTTGCATACTGCCAGCTCAATATCAGGGATTTACACACAGCGTAACTCTAATGCACTGGTGGAGTTTCAATTCCAGGGAACATCATGTCAGCCCCGTTGTGAGATAGGATAGCTTCCACAGCTCCCTCCTTATCCACCTCATACTGACACAGTCAAACAAGTCAATCAGAGTTATTTTACATGACTTTCCTTCTTGGATCCCAGCTTCCTGTGAAGTTGTGCTCCACTTGAATCAGTGTGCTCAGCTATCCTGTGTTTTGCAGACATTCAATAATGTTACCCAGTACCGATGTCAGGCTGAGTTCTGTAAAGATTCCATCATCCTCTTTACTCCCTTATTTGTGTAGTGGAAGTAAATCATCCCTTCTCCAGCCATCTGATATGTCAAAATGTCTAGTTACTTACTGAATAAATGTGTCAGTGGTGCTGCCAGTACCAAGTGGCTGATGGCTCTGTGGCGATCTGTCGTTGTGACCGCAGTGGTAAAGATTTCACCCAATTAAAATTGTGTGGTGTATCCCGTCAGTTCTGATTGCCTTATCCACATTTAGTTTTGCAAGTTCTCAGACTACTCTTTCCTTGTACAGTATAATAGACTGTTGTTTACCTCCCTTACCATCCTGATTCTTATATGTTGTCTCATCCGTATCCCTTCCTTTGTGAAAACTGAACATAAATATTGATTCATGATTAATGCTATATGTTGGTTGGTACAATGTCCTTGCCTGCTTCTTTTGCCTTTCTAAATATACTGCACTGTCATCGCTGATCAACCCCACCCATTCTCCTTTGATAATTTAAATGTTAGTTAAGTCATTGGTCCACATCTGAAGAATGCTATCCTAGTCACACATCATCCATAGCCCATGCTCTTCTACTTGGATGATGTTGTCCATTTAATACATGTCTGACCATGGGTGTAGTAAAGCAGAAGAATGAAAACTGGCTGTTGTCAGCCTCATTGGAAGTGCTCTACATGTCGGATTATGTATGGCCTTTGGGTGATAATCATGCTATAATCACTTCTGGGTGTTGTCATGACATTGTAAACCCCATTACCTAACCTCAAGATGTGTACTGTTGTTCTGGCGATCTCAAGATGTGATTACAGCATGGCTGTTACCCATAGCCTAGCCATTACCTTTTACAGTGTATGAACACCAGTTCGTATTGAATTCACTGTACAGAATGTGTCACACTATGAACGTCACATTTTGTTACACCATAATAAATGTCATAGTGAAGAGGGCATAACAAGAAAGAGATCACAGATCTCCAGGTAGAAGGTCACCTGGGGGCCAGTGACCATCACATGGTATGGTTCAATTTGGCTACTACATCTAAATCATCCCATTCCAAGGCAAAAATAAGGGACTTCAGAGGAGCTGACTTTGATAAGATGGTCAACAGAGTTAAGCTAGCCCTGGCAAAAAGAAACACAGGTGAGGGGGTACAGGCAAAGTGGGAAAGCATTAAGGATGCAATACTTGAAGCAAAATCCCATTGTGGTAGACAGAAAAGGAAGTGCAAAAGAAGAAGGAAACCACTTTGGTTCTCAAATACAGTAGCAGAAAAGGTCAGAGCCAAAAGGCTGGCCTTCAGGAAATATAAGGCAACACAGCGGGATGAAGATAGGGAGGCATACCAAACTGCCCTAAGGGAAGCAGGGAAGGCAGTAAGGCAGGCAAAGTCCCAAACTGAGGAAACACTAGCACGAACAGTAAAAGAAGGTGACAGACTTCTATAGACACATTAGTGAAAGGAGAAAGTCCAGAGGGGTATTGCTAAGCTAATGGAGAAAAGGGAGCATGGAGGAGGAGGACCCTGTAAAGGCATCTATCCTAAATAGATACTTTTGCTCAGCATTTACTGAAGAGAAGGTAGGACAGGGCCCACAGCTCAGCATCATGGACACAGGGAGGGAGGTGAGCACTACTCCCTTCACAAAAGAAAGGGTCCTACAAGAGCTATGCTCAAGGTGGATAAGGCAATGGGACCTGATGGCATACATCCCAGGGTACTTAAGGAGCTAAAGGTGGAACTAGCAGAGCCATTAGCAGAACTGTTTAGTGAGTCTCTGAGCACAGGAGAGGTCCCAGAAGACTGGAGAAGGGCTCATGGATCCCGCTCCGCAAGAGTGGTAGCAGGGAGGAGGCGGGGAACTACAGACCAGTCAGTCTTACCTCTGTAGTGAGACAAGATTATGAGCACTCCTTAAGGAAAGGATAGTGCAACACCTGGAATCCATGAGGGCACAGGATCCAAGACAGCATGGGTTTACAAAGGAAGGTCCTGTCAAACTAGTCTCATAGATTTCTTTGACTGGGTAACCAGAGTGGTGGACCAAGGGAGCAGTTGATGTTGCCTACCTTGACTTCAGCAAAGCTTTTGACACTGTTCCACATAGAAGATTGATAAATAAGCTGGGTAGGCTCAAAATTGGGTCAGAAGTTGGTCAACTGGGTGGCAAACTGGTTGGCAGCAGAAAACAGAGTGGTGGTAAATGGTATACAGTCAGAAGAGATGCAAGTCACAAGTGGGGTACCTCAGGGATCAGTCCCGGGGCCAGTCCTCTTCAGCATCTTCATTAGTGATCTTGCAGATGGACTAGAGGGTAAGACTTGTCTGTTTGTAGATGATACCAAGATCTGCAACAGAGTAGATGATCCAGATGGGGTGGGCAGAATGAGAAGAGATCTGGATAAACTAGCAAAATGGTCAGAAGAGTGGCAACTGGAATTTAATGCAAAGAAGTGCAAAATCATGCACATAGGGAAGGGAAACCCTGAAGCCACCTATAGGCTGGGAGGGGAGTTGATAGCAGTCACAAAGGAAGAAAGAGACTTGGGCATCATCATCACTGATGACCTGAAATCATCCAAGCAGACCTCTAAAGCAGTAGGTAAGGCTATGGGGTGTTAGGGTGTATTAGTAGGGGTATCACAAGTCGGAAGAGGGAGGTAATAATCACTCTTTACAAGACACTGGTTAGGCCCCACCTGGAGTACTGCGTGCAGTATTGGAGGCCACACCTTCACAAGGACATTAACCAAATTGAGGCAGTCCAGAGAAGGGCAACCAAAATGGTGCAGGGACTGCATCAGAAGACATATGAGGACAGATTAACAGAGCTCAATATGTATACCTTGAGCAAAGGAGGAGAGAGGTGATATGATCAAGGCATTCAAACACCTTAAGGGCATTAACAAGGTGAAAGAGTCTAACATGTTTAAATATAAGAAAAATAGCAGGACAAGAGGACACAGCATGAGATTAGAGGGGGGCCAATTAAGGGGGAATGTGAGGAAATTCTTTTTCACAGAAAGGGTGGTGGATGCATGGAATGGCTTACCACTAGAAGTGGTGGCTATGAATACAGTGCAGGGCTTCAAACAGGCATGGGATAGGCATAAGGGAGCAATACAAATGACTATGAATAGATAGGCAACTGACACAGCAAAGGCCGATGGCACAGTTATAAGATAGAAAAAGAAATGGGCAGACTGGATGGGCCTTGTGGTCCTTATCTGCTGTCAACTTCTATGTTTCTATGTAACAACAATGTGATGGAATATCACTATTGTATAGTCTGTACATTTACTTCAAGCTGAGCTTCTCCAATACATTACATAGAGAACACTTGATGGGCAATCATGAATACTCAGTGTCTTCAGCCACAGACAGATTCTGATTTTTTTCTTCATCAAGAGCAAAACTGGAGATTTCCGTGGGACTCAGCAGCACGAGGTGACACAACACACTGGTTTCGCATGGAGGTGCTCATCAAATGTGTCATGTACTGTATAATATTATTTGCAATGTACCTTCATTTTTTGGGGCCTTCAAAGGTGACACCTACTTCTGCAGTCTATATAGGTTTTAGAATGCTCTTGTACCACAGAAGGGTGCAACCACATTCCATGACCTTTTAACTTCAGTACAATTGCAAATGGATGGAATCCTATACAGTACTATGCTCTAATAATCACTACATATAAGATATTGTATGGGCTACTATGCACAACCAGTGTGTTGTGCCACCGTGGGGTATGGACTCCCTGTGACCTCGAGAGAAAACCTCAAAGAATCAAGTCCTTGAGGTGGTACAAGACACTTATAGTGTTTGGTGCAATGCTGTAATGCACGAAATTCAATGTCTAGAATATAGAAACATAGAAGTTGACAGCAGATAAGGACCGCAAGGCCCCTCCAGTCTGCCCATTTCTTTTTCTGCCTTATGAATGTGCCATCGGCCTTTGCTCTGTCCATGGTCTATCTATTCATACTCATCTGTATTGCTCCCTTATGCCTATCCCATGCCTGTTTGAAGCCCTGTACTGTATTCATATACACCACTTCCTGAGGTAGGCCGTTCCATGCATCTACCACACTTTCTGTGAAAAAGAACTTCCTCACATTACCCCTTAATTGGCCTCCCTCTAATCTCATGCTGTGTCCTCTTGTCCTGCTATTTTTCCTATATTGAAACATGTTAGACTCTTTCACCTGATGATGCCCTTAAGGTGTTTGAATGTTTCGATCATATCACCTCTCTCCTCCTTTGCTCTAGGGCATACATATTGAGCTCTGTTAATCTGTCCTCATATGTTTTCTGATGCAGTCTCTGCACCATTTTGGTTGTCCTTCTCTGGACTGCCTCAATTTGGTTAATGTCCTTCCGAAGGTGTGGCCTCCAGTACTGCATGCAATACTCCAGATAGGGCCTAACCAGTGTGTTGTAAAGAGGGATTATTACCTCCCTCTTCCGACTTGTGATACCCCTACTAATATACCCCAACATCTCTCTAGCCTTACCTACTGCTTTAGTGGTCTGCTTGGATGATTTCAGGTCATAGGTGATGATGACGCCCAAATCTGTTTCTTCCTTTGTGACTGCCAGCAACTCCCCTCCCAGCCTATAAGTGGCTTCTGGGTTTCTCTTCCCTATGTGCATGATCTTGCACTTCTTTGCATTAAACTCCTGTTGCTACTCTTCTGACCATTTTGCTAGTCTATCTAGATCTCTTCTCATTCTGCCCACCCCATCTGGATCATCTACTCTGTTGCAGATCTTGGTGTCATCTGCAAACAGACAAACCTTACCCTCCAGTCCATCTGCAATGTCACTGTTGAAGATATTGAAGAGGACTGGTCCCAGGACTGATCCCTGAGGTACCCCACTTGTGACTTGCATCTCTTCTGACTGTATACCGTTTACCACCACTCTCTGTTTTCTGCCTGTCAACCAGTTTTCCACCCAGTTGACCAATTCTGACCCACCCTGAGCCTACCCAGCTTATTAATCAATCTCCCTATATGGAACAGTATCAAAGCTTTGCTGAAGTCAAGGTAGGCAACATCAACTGCTCCCCCTTGGTCCACCACTCTGGTTACCCAGTCAAAGAAATCTATGAGATTAGTTTAACAGGACTCCTTTTGTAAACCCATGCTGTCTTGGATCCTATGCCCCTATGGATTCCAGGTGTTGCACTATCCTTTCCTTAAGGAGTGCCTCCATAATCTTGGCCACTACTGAGGTAAGACTGACTGGTCTGTAGATCTCTGCCTCCTCTTTGCTGCCAGTCTTGTGGAGCGGGATCACATGAGCCCTTCTCCAGTCTTCTGGGACCTCTCCTGTGTTCAGGGACTCACTAAACTGTTCTGATAATGGCTCTGCTAGTTCCACCCTTAGCTCCTTTAATACCCTGAGATGTATGCCATCAGGTCCCATTGCCTTGTCCACCCTGAGTTTATCGAGCTGTTGTAGGACCCTTTATTTTGTGATGGGACTAGTGCACACCTTTCTCCTTCCTGTGTCCATGGTGCTTATCTGAGGGCCCTGCCCTACCTTCTCTTTAGTAAATACTGAGCAGAAGTATCTATTTAGGATAGATGCTTACATGGTCCTCCTCCTCACACTCCCTTATCCCTTTGATCTTAGCACCCCCTCTGGACTTTCTCTTTTCACTAATGTATCTATAGAAAGTCTTGTCACCTTCTTTTACTGTTTGTGCTAGTGTATCCTCGGTTGGGCCTTTGCCTGCCTTACTGCCTTCCCTGCTTCCCTTAGGAAAGTTTGGTATGCCTCCCTATCTTCATCCTGCTGTGTTCCCTTATATTTCCTGAAGGCCAGCTTTTTGGCTCTGACCTTTTCCACTACTGTTTTTGAGAACCAAAGTGGTTTCCTTCTTCTTTTGCACTTCCTTTTCTCTCTTACACAATAGGAATGTTGCTTCAAGTATTGCATCTTTAATGCCTGCCCACTTTGCCTCTACCCCCTCTCCATTTCTTTTTGCCAGGGCTAGTTTAACTCTGTTGGGCATCTTATCAAAGTCAGCTCCTCTGACGTCCCATATTTTTGCCTTGGAATGGGATGATTTAGTTCTAATGACCAAATTGAACCATACCATGTGATGGTCCCTGGCCCCCAGGTGATCTTCTACCTGGAGATCTATAATCTTTTCCTTGTTAGTCAGTACTAGATCTAGGATAGCCCTGTCTCTTGTGAGTTGTTGTACCATTTGTTTAAGTCCCTCCCCCTGCAGGGAATCCACCATGTGTCTAGTTCTGGCAGATGTTCCTGCTAGTATTGACCAATCTGTATCTGGCATGTTGAAGACTCCCCTTATCAGAATCTCCCCTTTATCTGTCATGTTTTGTATATCTTTTAACAGTAATGTGTCTATGTCCTCCCCCTGGTCTGGAGGCCTGTACACAACCCCAGTTCGTATGGCTGTCCCATTTCCTGTTTCCAGTGTGGCCCGCAGTTCTTCTTGCTCCTTATGTGTATTCTGAAGTTCTGTAGCTTTAATATTTTCATTGACATAAAGGGCCACTCCACCCCCTTTTTTGCACCTCGGTCTCTTCTGAACAGTACATAGCCAAGTACTACTGCAGCAGAACAACATGATGATGACACTAGTGCAGCTTGTTTTGCTCCACTAGTGTCATCATTAAGTTGTTCTGCTGCAGTAGTGATGTCACTAATGCAGCAGAACCACTTGGAATGCTGGCACATTGTTGCTTTCCTCTTCTTTTTTTTTGAGGTTCAATCTTAACAAAGAAAAAAAATGGGAAATATAATTTCTCTGGCATTCATATTACACCACAATATTACCCATTAGATATATTTACATCATTAACTCCTACACTACTCTAAACTAGGGACATGATCCAGGCTTACTATTTTATTCCCAACATTATTCATGATTCTCCTTCTACCAAATATACTTTTTATCTTTGTTTATATACCTTCAGATATAATGTCTAGGAAGGGTTGTCATATCCTTTCAAATAACTCCTCCTGTCTCTCTCTAATAAATTAAATTCTCTCAAGATTCACTGTATCCAACATATAGTTTAACCAGATTTTAAAGGTAGGTGGATTGGGATCTTTCCATTTTGTTAAAATGCATTTTTTTTTGCAGTTGTCATTGCTATTGATACAAACACTTGTTGGGGCTGATCAATCCTATTACCATACTCCATTATTCCAAAAATAGTAAACAAAATTTTAAAAGGAATTTGTTTATTCATAACTTTCTTTATCAAATTATAAATTTTAGACCAAAAATTTGTTAGAAAAGGACAATTATGGATAAAATGTATCAATGTGCCCATTGTAGTAGTACATCTTGGACATTTGTCATTCATTTCATTATTCATTTATGCAATTTATATGGAGTAAGATACATTCTATGTAAAAAATTTTACTGAATTTGTCTTAGATTAGAAGCTTTAATGTTCACATATACCGAGACCAAAATCTCATTCCATAATTCTTCCAAGCTTTCGTCCTTAAATTCAGCCCCCAATTCCATTTGCCATTTTTGTTTTAATTTATCCATCTCTTTTATAGCAATTCCAAAGAGAGACCTATATAGTATTGATATCAATTTTTTATTTTCTTTTTGTTCCTCTAATTTTTCTAAAATTGGTGTCCTTCTTAATTTTAGTTCTCCATTAGTCTTTTTTATATATTGTTTGATTTGTATATATTTAAAATAATGTGCATGGGGAACAGTATATTTTTCTCTTAATTTTTCAAAGGTCATAAATGCTTCTTTATCAAATAATTGACCGATTTCTGTCAAACCATATGAAGACCATAATTTAGTAATCTGATTGTTAATAGATGGGGGAAATTTCCAGTTATTTGCAGAGTTGTGTGTTTTGTTATTCCTAAATCAAATTTTAAAGTCCTATGAATTTGAACCCAACATTTAAGTGTTGTTCTCACAGAGATTGGAAGAGACTTTAATATAGCTCTATCCAGCTCCTCTCCTGAAAATAAAAAGTTCATTAGAGTTGGGTAATTCCCTACTAATTGCTCCATTATAACCAAGTTTCTTTTTTCTTTCTGGCAATTTATCCAGTTCCAGATTATAACCTCCTGTGAGACTAAATAATATTTATAAAAGTCTGGTAAAGCTAATCCTCCCTGTTCTACCAGAAGCATCAATTTATTATGTGCTATTCTTGGGTTTTTATTTAGCCATATAAAGTTAGTGATTATTTTTTCAAGGATTTAAAAAATGACAGAGGGACTTCTGTCGGTAATGCTTGGATTAGATACAGGATCTTAGGTAATACCTGCATCTTTACCAGATTAACCCTACCAATTACAGTATATGGTAAACTCTTCGATCTCTCTAAATCTGTTTTTATTGTTTGTAAAAGTTTCTCATAATTCTCACTTAATAAGTTATCGGGGTTTTTTGTCATTGAAATCCCTAAGTATTTAAATGAATCCGCTTCTAGACCATATTTGGTACTCTTAAATACCGCTCTCCCTGTATCTAAAGTTTTCAATATCGAGGTTTTCTCATAGTTAATTTTAAATCCTGATTCTTTCCCAAATTGTTCTGTTACTCGTATGAATTCCATTATAGATTTTTGATCATTATCCATATACAGAAGAGCGTTGTCTGCATATAGACATATTTTATGATATGTATTACTATATAATATTCCTTTAATATTATCATTCTGCCTATTATATTCTGCCCAAGGTTCTATAGAAATTGCAAATATTAAAGGAGAAACAGGGCAGCCCCGTCGTGTACCACATGATAAATTAAATGATGATGATCATCCATTATTAATTTTTATTTGTGCAGTTGGAAGCTGATATATCATTTTTATCCATTCCATAAAGTTCCCGCCACAGTTCATTTTCTGCATTGTATGTACGATAAGTTTCCATTCGACTCAATCAAATGCTTTTCTGCATCTACTGTTATTAATAAGGAATCTCTTTTACCCTTATTTTCCAGTAAATTCAGAGTTGGTCTAATATTTTCCATTATTTTTCTTCCTCTAATAAAACCATTTTGATCTTGATTTATTGTATTCAGCAGAAATCTGTCTAATCTTATAGCAAGAACTTTGGCAAAAACTTTATAATCAGAATTTAGTAGTGATATTGGTCTATATGATTTACATAAATTGGGGTCTTTATCTTGTTTTGGAAAAAGAAGAATAATTGCTTCATAGAAAGTCTTTGGATTCTTTTTTAATTCAGTTATTTTATTAAATAATTCAACAAAAATAGGGATTAGTATTACTTTAAATCTTTTGTATAATTCAATTTGTATATCATCTGATCCAAGTGCCTTCCCAAACTTCATTTCTTCAAGTGCAGTTTCTATTTCTAGACATGTAAATGGTTGGTCTAATGTTGTTTTCATTTCTTCTGTTAATTGCTTTAACTTTGTTTTTTTCCAAAATACTAATCTGATCTACAATTTTTTCCTGAGCTGTATATAATTCTTTATAGTATTCTACAAATATATCCATTATATCTGTTGGGTGTTTCTTTAATGTTCCCATCCTATCTTTTATTTGTGTTATGTTATTCCGTTCTTGTTCTTTTTTTGACTGCCATGCCATTAGTTTTAAAGGTTTGCCTGCATTAATGTAATAATTAGCTCTTGTTTTTAGTATTTGATGTTCCGCTTTCTCTGTAATCAATTTATTATATAGATCTCTCTTTGCTGTTAATTGACTAAACGCATGCATATCTTGCATTGACGAATGAATTTGTTCCAATAGTTTAATGTCATTTTCCAGCATTTTAAGTTGTTGAAGCCATTTTATTTTCCTCCTTCCCCCATGTCCTGTAAAAGACCTCTTATCCAGGCTTTAAAAGAATCCCAAACCACCTTTATATCTACATTTTGGTTTAAATTTCTTTCAAAAAACTCTCTAATTTCTCTTTCCAATATTTCATAATTGGGAGTATCCTTAAAAGCCTGTGGGTCCATTTTTCATAATGGAGAAATTAACATTTGATGGTTTAATTGTGTTTCCAAAATACAGGGAGAATGATCAGAAATCAAAATTCCTGGATAGGAAACTTTTTTGACCATATATAATAAGGATTCTGAGATTAGAAAGTAGTCAATTTGTGAATATGAGTGATGCGTTTTAGAATAGTAAGAATACTGTTTATTTTCTTCTTTTATCTGTATCCAATGATCCACTAGTTTCAGGTCATCCATAAAATATTTTATGACCTTAACTGCTGATTTAAAATTATGTACTATTTCTGATGTTCTATCTGATTTGCTTAATACTAAAGTCAAGTCCCCCTCCCATAATATATGGTGAGCTAAAGCTTGACAACTGCAAAAATAAATCTGAAAAAAATAATGGGTTATTATAATTAGGACCATAAATTGTTGCCATTGTCAGATCTTGATTATCTATTTTTAATTCGATAATTACATATCTCCTATTTTGACCTCTGAATTCTTTCAATATAGAGGGTTAAAGATTTCTTCTATGGAAGAACATGGCAGACCCTCTAGCTTGTGAAGTGTAAGATGAGTGTATACCCTTCCCCAATTTTTTCTGAAACCATGCAAAATCTGATTCTAAAAAATGTGATTCTTGTATTAATAATCAATTAATTCCTTTATTATTTGTATAATTTATAATCGTAACCATTTTTGTTCTGCTTCTTAGCCCTTTTACATTCCATGATAATATTTTTAATGTAGTCATTTTACACTTTTTTTTCCATTTTTAGCCTAGATCATACCCATCCATAGTTTGCCTTTTTTTCCTTTAATAACCACCATTTTCTTCATTTTTGTCTTTTCCCTTTCTTAAATAAGTTCTTTCCCTTTTAATTTTATTAAAATTCTATCCCCCCACGGGGATCTGTAGATCCCTCCCTTGTTTGTGAGATGCACTATTTGGCAACTCTTGCGCTTTGTTGACAAGGTTGTATATTTTTTAATTTTATTTTCCCTTTATTTCTCCATTTTTCCCTTCCTCTCCCCTTTCTTTCTCTTTCTTATCCTTTCTTCCCCTTTCCTTTGATTCTAATTTTATCTTTTTTGTAGTGTCTCCTACAATAGAGGGAAGTGTAAGAAGGGCCCCCCTTCATTATGTCTTCATTCAAGAGACAGAAACAAAAACATGCGAATGTATGGGATAGCCCCACATGATGTTACTTCTCAGAACCTCTCAGGAAGCTGCCTACATCCTAGAGGGAAAGTTGAATAGATAATTGAATAGAGGGGATAGTAATGGAAGGGTTGGCATACTTGCCTACCTGATTATATTACTCTTACTGAATCTCTAAATATATCCACTTTATGTGGGGGAGAAAACTGAAAAAAAAAGTGACACCAATTATTTAAACAGAGCACCAGACCCAACCTGTCAACTCCTGTTAATCCCATATTTATTCTATTCTATACCTTATTTTAAGTGTTCTTCTTTTTCTCATTTCTTACAACCCCCTTCCCCCTCCCTCCCTTCTTTTGTTTGTTTCCCCTTTCTTTAATTCTTCCTTATGTATGCTGTTCATATGGATGTGGTCTCCCTGAGTGGGATGATTGTCCTGCTGAGTTGCCATAACATTTTTCATAAGCTTCCTCAGCTTCTTCATGATCATCAAAAGTCATGATTTTGCCATTTACTACAAAGCGTAGCTTAGCCAGATACTGCATCATAAAATGAATACCCTCTCATATATTTTTTTCTTCAGGGGATTAAATAGCTTCCATTTGTTCATTGTGTCCATTGAAAGGTCTGGGTATGCATTGAACTTAAAATCTGCAAATTTCAACCCTTTTTCAGTTCTTGCCTTCTGTAAGATAATTCCTCTGTCCTGAAATTTATGTGGTTTTATCAACACTGATCATGGATAATTACTAGAATCATTACTATATCTTGATCCTACACAATGAGCTCTATCCAGCAGTATTTTCTGCTCAGGATAACTTCTCCCCACTGCTACAGTAATCATTTTTTCAAAACACTTTAAAGGATCCCCAGTTCCTTCTATACCTTCTGGAACATTTTTTAATCTTATATTTCCTCTTCTAGACCTATCTTCCAAGTCTGCTATTTTTGTTGTCAAAATCTTAATCTGGATATCATGCTGTGTTTGTATCTTTAATAAGGGACCTTTGACATCTTCAACCTGAGAAACCCATTGCGCTAACTCTTGTGTCCATATCAACAAGGTAGACATTTTTTCTGTTATAGTGCTCATTGTGTCTGAAATTCCCTTTATGGAGTGGCCCAGTTCACCCAGAGCTTTAAGCATATCTTGCCTTAAGGCCGCTATCACTTGCATTACTTCCACTGAGCCTGCAGTCCCTTCCCCAGTGCTTACTTTATCATGCGAAGCAGTGTGGCCTTGGTGTTGTGGCCTATTTGCTTGTTCTGAAACCTCATGTGACTCATTATAGAGCATATGTGAAGTTTGTGGTTGCTGCTGAGTTAACAGAACATTTTCTTGAATACAAGGTTCCTCCTGCAGTAGAAATTCCATCCTGCTAGATTTTGCACATACTGGCATCTCATCCTGCTCAATAGACGCTGCTCCATCCATTTCTGTTTGTTCAGTAAAGAGTTTTTCCTTAATCCCTGTTTTAACTAAATGTTTTGACTTGCAATACTGAGTTATTTTACCAGACCCCTTATTATTTTCGTCTTTTTTTTTGCTTAATAGGAGTATCAGGTAATGGTGAAAGTAGAGGCTCACTTACCCAAATGCTGCAATTTTTCTCTGTATTTGAATCCAAGTGTCTCTCAAGTTGCACCGCGTCTTCTGTGTTTTAGTTACCTTTTTCTGTTTTTTTACCTCTAAGGTTTCTTGTAATCTCCTTTACACTTCTCAATGACTTTGACATTTTGTGTCGTCTGCTTCTTCAGGCGCTCACCTTGCTGCTTTCATCGTTCCCCTCCTCCTTCTTTTTTTTTTCCCCAGTAGAATTTAGCTTCTCGTCCTTTTGCCTTATTAATTTACCAAGATAAAGCAGAGAAATATATAGCCGACATTAAAGCTTAAAAAATAAGGCTACTTCAAGGGGACAACCAGCAATATAAAGCAGCATTCCAAACCATGGAGTCCCGCATGCATAACTTCTTAACAGCGTGCTCTTAGACCCGAGGCTATCATGTGGTGAGTGCAATTACCGAAGAATATGCTGTTGGATAAGAAAAGCATTAAAGCGCCCTTCGGAAAGGGAAAAAACAAAGATCTGCAATAAATTCAATAAAAATTTGCCGACATTGAGTTATAAGACCACGTCCTCCTCAGCGTCTTGCTTTAGCTCCTCCAAACCGGAACTGACATCATTCTCCCCCACTAGTCTCTCCCTGTGTTGCTTTCCTCTATTTAATTATGTGGTAAGACAGTATTCTATAACCTCTTGAGACGTCACAAATCGGTTTCATTATGAAAACCAGAAAACAAAATACGGTATAAAGAATACTGGATGGCCAACTATGCAGAACCAGTGTGTTCTGCCACAGAGTGGTTCTGATTCCCTGTGACCTTGACAGCAAAGCTCAAGAGGTCCATGGGAATCAAAACCTCAAGGTGACAGAACACACAGGTTGTGCATCAAGTTGGCTGATCAGGTATTTTTTATATTGCACAATAGTAGTATGTGAAATGTCTGCGTGTGTTTTTATTTCTCTTTTTCATAATGAAACTGACTTGTGAAGTCTCCAGAGGTTCTAGAATACTGTCTTACCACAGAATTAAATAGAGGAAAGCATCAATGTGCCAGCATTTGAAGTGTTTGTGCTTCAGTACTGACATCACTACTGCAGCACAACCACATAATGATGACACTAGTGCAGCAAAACAAGTATATTCCAGGCATGGAATTCCATTCCTAACAGCATTCCAGTATACACTATACACACACATGTCACACAATACAACTATACACTGTAACAAATATAGGATGAGCAACTCTGTGCACAACCATTCTGTTCTGTCACCTCTGGGTTCTGATTCCCATGGACCTCTTGAGCTTTGCTCTCATGGCCATAGTGAATCAAAACCACTCTGTGGTAGAACACACTGGTTCTGCATAGTTGCTCATCCAGTATTGTGTATCTTGTGCATAGTTACCCATGCAGTAACCTAGATGTAGTGATTATTTGAGCATAGTTCTGTGTAGCACTGGTGGTTGGTGTAACATTTCTATCAAGTGTGTTAACATTAGTTATAGCACAACACTTTCAATTAGAAAAGCCACATTAACTGTACAATCCTTTTCATTTCTTTATAGGTGTTACCGATACATTGCCAATAGGCAGTTTGTATGCTGGTGTTGGGGCTACCTTGGACGCCATGTTCAAGTAGTTATTCCTTCTTGTGTTGTGAATCAAATCCATGAAAGGTTTCCGTCTCCGGAGCATGCCAGCTTCCAATACTCACCACTATAAATGAACTTAATGTAATACTGTTTGCATTGCAATTCTGTGTAAAGAATGATAAATAAAAAATAATAAAATGCTTTAAATTGTAGCATATTTGTTTATAGATATGTATTACTAACATTTCAAATGTATTCATTGTTCTTATTATGTTCATTATTGAGAATACATTTTGTACTGTTCAGCCAGATGCCACATAGTGTTGATAACTGTTGTTCTGTTTATGATGAAAGTGTGGAATCTGTTGCTTATTTTTTTTAAAGTAGTATGCTGTGCTGGCAGCGTTGAGTGCTGATGGGCTATGTGAGTTACATCTCAGCTCCACTCATGCCAGTGACCCTTGTTCACAAACTAGCATGGGTCACTGGTTGTGTATGTGAGTGGGGTGGGGAAGGATATGAGTGTATAGAGATGAGGACAGGCAGCTCTCCATTCCCATATCCTGGAGGCAGCCTGCCATCCACTGATGATAGCAACTTACAGGGTGAAAAGGTAAATTCATACAGCTGTATGCTCAGTTTCAGAGTTGTAATCATTTTATTAATAAAAACATGCATTCTGTTTTACCATTTTTGTAATAAAGATGAAAATTAATTTTAACACAGTATACGTTTACTTTTCAGATAAAATACAACATTTGAGTGCAATAAAAAATTATTGCTGTACCAAGTGGTATTCACAGTTTTTTTGTTCTGTTTATTTAACCGGAAGACACACACTAAGCCGAAAGCTTGTTTATCGGTGTCACCTGGGAGCACAGTGAAGTTAACTAACTTGATCGGGGTCACACAGTATGCAACTGGTTGTTGTGCGATTCAAACCCCAGTCTTCATGTTTGCACCTCATACTATATAGAGAATAATGCATATGTAGGGGGTTGATACGGAGTTCTTCTAAAACACACCCAAGTTGTTTGATAATATGCAAATGCTCAAGAGGTTTAACTATTATCACACAATGAGGGTGTGTAAAAAAATCTCCATATCTACCCCTTACATATGTTTTATTTTTTATAATAACTGGTGAAAAAAAAAACTGTCTCAGAAGAATTACGGTTAGGAGTTGACGATCACTTAATTTTCTTTTTAGCAATGGTAAGCCTGTGAGTGTGTGTTTACCGTTGGAGAACCGTCTCGTGCTGCCTTGGACAGTTTCATCGGTTTGTGCTGATGTATGCTTCTCAGCACGAGGATGTAAAAGTCATATCAACCCATAGGTTGATACGAATTTTCAAAGTTGCTAAAAACAAGTTGATATTGGACTTCACCAGTTATTATACTGTGCTATCTTACCTCCAGTTACAAATGTGGTAATAATAGTTTCTTCAACTGTTGCTTGTTGCATACTGTAATATTATAACATCTGGCTACTTTCAGTGCTACAGTGATTGGTGGTGTCCAGGCACCTGATTGTGCATGAATACACATCATGTGAGGAGGTGCTAGGTAGAATCACTGAGCACAGCCGGCTCTTTTTATTTTGCTCTGACGGAGCAAACATAAATAGCAGGCATGTGTGATCTGCAGTATTTCTCGATGACACCGGACCAGGGAATAGTGCAGGAGACATGGGCCAGCAGTGCACAAAGCAAGTGCAGAGGACCAGGGCACCAGCAGTGGAGGCCAGTTCAGCAGACATGGAGCAGCAGCACAGAGCGCAGAAAGCGATGTCACAGCGGGATGGGCATGCAGCAGTGAAGGCGAGTTAATGTTGTGTAGTATATGTAACAGTATGCCTAAAAAAGCTGTAAACTTGCAGTCTCCATACAGAAAAAAAGTTGCAATTAAACCAGAATATGCTGCTTCCGCTTGTCATACGTAGGGACTACTTCATGTAGCGTCAGGATACACAACTGAAATGGCACACTTTCACATTTTGCAATGTGAATAAAATATTATTTGCAAACTTTTTGTAGCCCATGTTATAAGAGCAACAACACACTCCAGGCTGTGTGGTTACTTAAGCAATAATCCACGAGGGTGTGTGGGTTATCAGGGGATTTACCACGGCTGGAGTGGTTGCGCCTGGTGGGTAAATCCTCGCCAGCTGTGGTAAATTACCTGATAACCCACATCATCCGAGTGGCTTATTGCGATTATACCAAGGTTCATTTTTTTTTACTACAATAAAATACAAATATTAAAGAGGTTAATTTTTTTATTTTTTTTATTTTATTCTATTTATTCCTGTGCTGCAGATGATTTACTGGATTAGGATTAGGATATACTCATCAGCAGCCATTGATTATCAGAGGATTTACACCGGTGGTAAACTGCCAGTCTGATGATTTCATTGGCTGTTCACTTATGTCCGTGGTATAATGGTGATTGATCAACACCCTGGGTGCTGTGAGGACACTCGGGCATCACCCTCATGCCTCACAACACACCCAGGGTGTTGATTAATCCCCAGTAACCACACAACCTGGAGTTGGTTATTGCTTACTTAAAGAGCAGCTAACGCCTCTAGTAAAACATAGGAAAACAGTAAACAGACACAGGTAAGTCTATATTTCATTTAAACAGTCTCAATAATGTAATCTGGAGTTTAAAAAGAAATTAACAAACTAACTTAATAACTGGTGTGTTATTGAGTGATCAGGTACAGATTGCTTTGTAACCAATTACAGTAGCTGGTTGTGCAACTTCCCATAGGTATTAGTCCAAAAGTCTATTTATTGAACCTTGACACATGGTTCTCAACTGCAGTATTCTTGTCCAGGTGCACATATGAAGAGCACAGGGAGTCTGGTGTTGTGTCAAGTGGTATGTCTCTGTCACCGTCCTTAGAAAATCCTTCTCTCACACTCAGTACTGCCTGCATCAGGTCATAGTTATATTTTGTAATGGAAAGTTGATTGAAATTAAAATGTGTTTTACAATGAATAAAGGAGTGACACAGTTTGATTAATGAATACCGCTCAACAATCCCAGTCCTGACTTCAGTTCTCCTCTCTACACTTGTGCTGCCATCGGTTGCAGTTTAAAGTAACATTAACAAAAAAAATGTTGCTCGCTTGTGCTGCTATCACAGTTCAACAGTGAACCAATCAGACAGCAGCGTCCACAATACTGATTATATCACAATGCCTACTGCAGCAATACAGCAAGTAGTTATTACCAAAGAAGAACTGCAACATCTTTACACATACTACAGATTTATAAGATATAACTCCTAAACTACTGTGGGATATACGTGGGTCGAAATTAGCACCAGCTCACAAGCCAAATGCTGGTAGATTCTGTATTAGGCTACTAAGATCCTGTGGGCTTGTACTACAGAAGGTACTATTTCAATAAGTTCCCCAGCTTGTCCAGAAGAAGGCCGTGTGAGTGTCTGACAACCAAATGCTTACCATGTGTTGCTGGCATTGGTGTTTTCTGTCCTACATGTCCCCTGCTTTTTATACTTTGGGAAATTAATGGAGTACTGCAAACTGCCATCAAGGGTGTGTGATTGTGGGCATCTAGAATTCTCATTATAATGAAGTGCAGCAAGCAGAGCTCTGCAACAAAAATGAATATTAACAATCCAGCTACTATTAGAGGTCTATGTGCTTCCAGTATAATTAATAAACTACATTAACACTATTAGGTAAAAAGACAGAGTCTTTGTTCCATAAAATTATGTCACTTGCAGAATTTTATTTCATACAATGGTTGTTCAACCAACTGTTTCAGATCATTACTTTCTAATGCAACTGCATGATTGCAGTCAGTAATCAACACATTACATGGTGAGGCAGAACTGATCTGGTACTGCAAGATAATATCACATACTAGTTAATCACGCATTTGACCTTCCTGAATGCACATACACTACTGATTACATATGGATGTACATACCAGTATGTTGGACGCAGTACTGAATTCACATAATATAGAGGATAATGTATGGTCTTTTTTTAATAACATCGCTGCAAACAGTTATAGAGGTTGCAATGACATTGTAAACCTCAAGAGTGCGGCTTGAGAGGTTTTCTGATGGCACGGCAACCTCAGAAAGTGTTTGCCACGTTCCTGTTAACCAAAGCTCATATATTATATTTTTAAGTGTATAATCTACCAAGACTGTGCAATCACTCATTGAATAACTTTACTTTACTGAATTACTTTACAGATTATTAATTGCTGTGAACATTCCGTTTCATTCAATCCTTAATTTTTGTGAGCATTCCATATTGCTATACCATTGATATGACATATTGAAGAGTGATGTCATAACGATGGCATAACAATCTGCTTGATTTCACTTAATGATACGGGATCCCCATACATTATAACTGCACTTCATTCCTTGGTATGAGAAGCATATGGACTTGGGAGCAAACTGATTCAGTAAGCTATAGAATGCCTCAAGCTCTGATGTTTGATACCTCCCAGATAATTTTTGGATGTCCTTTTTCAGTTTGGTATCTGTTATGGTTTCCTCCACATGTACAGCCACATTAGATGCTGTAATGAAACATTATTTGACGTAACTGATTCGAATTGGCTTAAAATGACTGTTATAAAATGGATCTTCGAGATAGGCTCTTGCCATAGGTATTCACCAGTAGGGCTAAGCTGTCAGGTGTCAGGACCCCATGGAAAAATCTTCTAGGTAGCAGTCTCTGGTGGAGACAGCGCCCATGTCAGCTGACCAAAGTCAGCAAGTGTCAGTATAAAGGGGCGGTCCCCACGCCCGCCTTCCAGTTCTCCCACTTGAGGATGACAGGGCATGACAGAAGAAGAGTAAACGACCCCTACAAGTAAATGATAACCAAAGTCCGACCTGAGCAGGGGGAGAAGGATCTGCAGAGAGAGCATTCTTAACCTCTTGTATTCCTTATATAGATCGAGGTTCTTGAGATCCACAATGGGTCTCCGATCACCCATCTTCTTGGGCACTAGGAAGAAATGAGAATAGTAACCCATCTGCTGGTATGTCGAGGGGACAGATTCTATCACTGTCTTACACAGAAGGGATTTGACTTCCTGCTGCACCACAGTAATGTGCAGTGGTGAATAATATGACAGTGGAGGAGGTCTGTGGGTGGGGGAGGATTGAGTGAACTATATCAAGTGTCCCTGTGACACCAGCTGGAACACCCGAGAGTCAGTGGTTATCCTCTCCCATTCTGACAGGAGTAAGGAAAACCTAACCCCCACTTGCTCCACTGGGTTGGCTTAGTCGTACTAGTAAATACCTACTGCAAGAGCCATCTCAGAGTAGGATCAATATTTTCCAACATAGTTTAAGTGGACATGGTCTGATTTTGCTTGCCATTCAAACATAACTATGAAAAAAAAATCATTTGGTTACTAACATGGTTGTAGCCATTGCTTGCGTCACTCCTCTTCATTGATCTCTTCCTGCGCACAATGGGGAAACAATTTGCTGGAATGTGTATGTATGTTCTGAATGTGAGTTGCCACACTCAGCCATTTTGCGAGTACCAAGTCCGGCTCACATTCTGGGGTGGACCCAATGGACCAGTACATATGGTTCACAATGCTGCTTATCCACGGCCTTAGAACCTGAGAGTCGTTTGGACTGGCTATAGCCAGCAACTTTTTCTTTAAGACTTTACGAATAGCAAGACATATTTTGATGGATGGCACATAATATTATAAATTGTATTATGCCAACATATCAAGAGCTGACTACATTTACATATGGACTGTATAGGTACACATATTAATAGTTCAAGTTTGACTCTCATGCCTTAATAGCCATAAACCACTAAATTAAATGTCTCATTAACATTTGTGAAGTGACTATTTCACATTGTTCCCCCCCAAAAAAGCATTCTGATTTCTATGCGGTGTATACAAATTTAACAGTAATGAAAGATAGATCACCTTTGGCAACATGCCACATGTCATATTTGTGTTCCATTGCTTCCATATTCTCCCTCACCCATTTTGAAACCTGTGTGTGTCGGTCAGTGATTAGTTCTTCTATATGCAGACCCCATTTGTTAGCAGAAGAGATGGCTCTCTTTAGTCCCTCTAGCTCCATATCTGCACTTCCACCACACTCGTTGCTCTGCGTTAATGAAGTGGAATATTTGTAAGTATGTGAAGCATGTTTGCACACACACTCAGAGCAGGAACATAATGTGGTTATGTTGCTATTCATGTACAAAATCATTTTATTACTTTATTTATTTCCCCTTTCGAACTGGACTCTCTCCAGCGAGGTCATGTGGCTTATCTGGCTGATACTGTCCATCTGAAGCCTGAGTACTCCTCCTGGTTCTGGGCCACTCACCTCAGACTGCCTACATACACCGCCATATCGACATCCCCCCCCCAGAAGCAAGGACCACAAACTCAGAATGGTGCTCTGTCTACTACTGTCAGAGACAAATGCTGAGAGCCCAGGAGGGTACCCCAACATGACGCTGGATGTGGTGCCTGATGCCACTAGACCTGCATTTGCCTACAAATGGGAAGAGATATATGAAGTAAGCAATAATACCCTCCACGGTGGGTGGTATTGGGCTATACCAACCTGTCCAGGGGTGTAATGAGGCCAGGGCTATCAGACAATCAGAGCCCAGGAAATTCATAGCCCGTTTTCTAAGCTTTCTTTCTACCCACTGCCTTGGTAGCGCAATGCACTGCAGCATGGCGCATGCTTGCTCCTGAATATGCCTGCAGAAGGGCCACCATAGCCAATCCCCTGCAAGCTGGTTCCTGACTACTGAGTGCCCCCAGTCACCAGTAGAGGTTGCTAGATGGCGAAAACAGTGACCCCTTCCCAGGATACAAGAGCTGTCCTCCAGAAACTCTATCCTTTCCTCCCCTGCCAAACCCCGATGAATTGTGTCCGTTCCTGATACCAGGTTGCTGATGCAGCTAGAGGTGTGGCATCCTGTGCCTCAACCCTCATCGCCACTGGACAGTATGTACACAATCATTAATGTTGCAAAACTAATACATAACAAACAACTGCATTCAGTTATTCAGCATTATAAAATTTGCAGACAAAAAACAGAATTCTAACTGCTTCTTACCTGTGGCTCAAATATGTTTGATGCACAGGTAAATAATAGCGCTGAAAAGATGGACAGCTTTGCTGAAAAAAATCAGTGAGGCATTACAACATTCACGTTTCCAATGTGGCCATTTTTTCATATCGTAGGTAACATGGCTCATTCCCAACTTGACTGCGGTCTCAACGCCTCGTGTCCTACTACGTCCCTGGGCGTGCAAAAATATAAGCTGAATGCATACACCATCATGTCTTATTGCTTACATAACAAATAACCAGAGGTTAAATTAACAGTCTGTTACTCACACCCTAGTGGTGTACTGTGGCATGAAGCAGAGCCAAGTGCCATAATGCCACTAGAGGGTGATTAATTGAGTGCTACTGTAACTCATGTAAGTGCCTTATTGGTGCTGTTCAAAAAGGATTCAAACAGCAATGTGTTAAAAGTATACTCTTCAAATGCTTTCATAATTTTGAGGTAGATTTTTAATGAAATAGTTCTTCCAACAACAGTTTAAGAATACTGGTTCAAAATCAGAATGTGTCACTGCAGAAATTCAACAGATTAGGTATGATAAGTCATACACAACAGGGTTATTCCTGTATGTAGAGGTTTCCTTAACAACAGTTGAACTCAATAGCGCTGTCAGCAAGGCAGCCTTGAGATACAAGAATTTTCACAATGTTTCATAGTGAATGGCCAGTCACAGCATAGAAGATCACAGATAAACAGCTAGTGACAACAGAGATCAGAAATGTTTAATTTTTTTTTTTATATTGACACAATGTGCTGCAGATGTTTCTGTTGCTTAAAGTAAAAAAAAAATGCATAGCTTAACTGGATACATGAAAGCAACTATGTGGCATTATTACAAGTTGTTGTGCTGTAGTACTGACATCACTACTACAGCAGAACAACATGATGATGTTACCAAGGAAACCTCTCGTTCAACAATCTCCTTGTTGTGTATGACTGCTCATACACAATTCTCTATATTGCCCATTTCATAATTACAATTAATTACCTGAACAAGCTGGACTTCCAGAATCACACCCTTGGACAACTCCATCAAAGAATAGGTGCCACATTGCGCACAATGTCCCAGACTATCTGCCCGACCATCACCACCACACACCAATCCAACTTCATCTGCTTGTAAACATGCCACCAACCACTCCTGATGTTGCTTCCACAAGCTACAGACAGCAGGAAGTAATAGATTAGTCTGATGTCTGAAGAATGTCCGTTGACTGTAGCAGCAGATTCCCATAATGCCAAACACTCTAGCAATGCGTGATACTGTTGCTCCAGCAAATAATATGGATGCTGATAAAGTCAGATTTCCAGCTAGAATCTGAGCACAGTACGGTTGACTGTTCCACACAGAAATCTTTCTACAAGCGGTACACTCAGTCTGCAGTGTTAGCAACGTGCCACGTAATTTACTTGAGTGATTTGTGATGGGTTCGCCACAAGTGGGGCAGTGACACCATCTTAATAATTCCTCTAGTGAACTGCGGAATTCTATATATTTTGGGCATTTAATTATGTCACTTGTAATTGACTCTGACATGTTCTGCTCAGTAATGTATTCATTTGAATCGATGCTCGGTGGGGAAGAGGGCTAGTAGTCTGTGTCATTATCTGATTCAATTTCATCTTCGGATTCTTCATCTTCACTGTCATAACATAGTGGTGGCATATGATGTGTCGGTGATGGCATGTTGTTTTCAGTTTGGGGCACCAGTAGATCACACTGAACAGCCATGTCTCTTGTCATCTTTACAGTCTGTGTACCTGTAAATTGTAGTACATTCATAATGAAGTTCATGTAAGCCAGTACGTAAATATTCATTTAGTCAGCCACACACTCCCAGTGGATATAATCATAGTACAGTACTAGACAGTTTAACAGGGAAATTGAATATCACAGTCTAAATAGCTAAGCTAGACTGAACGACAGGTGGTACGTTCATGTTCCAGTTAATCACCCACTATGGGTGCAATGTACGAACATACGAAATTTTCCAGCAGATAAAGGCCTAGAGGTCTATCAAGTCTGCTCAAATGTGCTGCTAGCACCCTTTATTCTGCAGCTGCCTCTCCCTTCCACCCTTCCCCTCCATTGACCCTCCCTCTTGTCCTGTCCCATCCCCTTTTGAAGCAGTCCACTGTTCTACTGGATACTGCTTCTGCAGGTAACGCATTCCGCCCA
Organism: Neoceratodus forsteri; assembly: GCA_016271365.2. Lineage (NCBI taxonomy): Eukaryota > Metazoa > Chordata > Ceratodontiformes > Ceratodontidae > Neoceratodus > Neoceratodus forsteri. The sequence goes on from CM028133.1 coordinate 724,653,665, forward strand.
GCTACCACACTCTCTGTAAAAAAGTGTCTCCTCATCTCCCTCCTGAACCTTCCTCCCTCCAGTCTCATATCATGGCCCCTGGTGTCCCTCCCCTACCTTACTTTGAACAGCCCCTCTGTACCTGTCTTGTTTATTCCTTTCATGTACTTAAAGGTTTCGGTCATGTTCCCCATCCCTCCTCTCCTCCAGCAAGTACATGTTCAACTCCCTCAGCCTCCTCTCGTATGATAAGTCCCCCAGCCCCTTGATCATCTTTGTCACCCTGCGCTGCACCCCATACAGTAACTTAACGTCCCTCTTCAGATACAGATACCAGTACTGAATGCAGTACTCCAGGTGCGGTCTAACTAATGACCTATACAGTGGCAGAATCACCTCCTCACTCCTCAAAGATATACCCCTTGCAATGCAACCCAGCATTTTGTTGGCCTTTGTAGCTACCTTCCTACATTGTGCCGAGTTGTTCATTGACCCTGTAATGAGCACCCCCAGATCCTTCTCCTCCTCTGTCTGGGCTAGCTGCACTCCCCCAGCTGGTAACTCCTCCTTGGGTTCTTCACCCTGTGGCAGTGCCCCCCCCCCTTTTTGTTTTTGTTATGTTTTTAATCGTGCCATCCAGTCCAGAACCTGAAGACTTTGTCTTTTATCTTTTAACAGCCTTGTTATATTTATTTCTCTTTCTTCCACACACCCCAAGTCTGTTGTGCAACAGCATCTTTCGTTTGCCCCTTCTTTCCTTTTTTTGTCTATGCATTTAACTTTTTTATAATTCTGTTACAGTGTGTTGGCTGCTTGCTAAATAGGGACACTTTCTTTCCAACTTCAGGACTTTTGACGCTGTTGGGTATGATTAAAATGTATTCTATTGCAGTCGGAAGATGTAGTGTGGTGCTTTAAAGAAGACTGCATTAGTGCTGCTGTTATCTCCTGTGACGGACCAGTGGTCCACTTGAAAACCTGCACAAAACCCTCATTGTTTTAGAATATTTTCCTTGCAGAGGTATTTTCCCAATGGCTATGCGGTAATAATGTATATTAGCCACTAGTAACTATTCCTGTGTATTTTTCCCACTCACTACAAGCGCAGAACCCTGTTTGGAGCAAAGTGCTGTTTTTTTCCCCCTGTCCTGTTTGTTTTTGTTTCTCCCCCCAGTTACAAGCAAAAGTTAAATATGCTTTGTAACCTAGTATGAGTGGTGGCACTTCCATGTTGCAGGTCTGTTTATGGACCTGCTTGTTTTCCCTTGGCTTGCTCTATCGCTGCAGGGAGATATCATAGGAGGTGTGCATATGTTAACTAACTAAGCATACAGCCAGGAATTAGTGGGGCAAAACAGAAGTTCATTTATGAACCCTTCATTTTTTAGCTGCCTTCTTACCTTAGGTAGAAAAGCGGTGCCCCTGTAAATAAATGCAGTAGAACAAGTATATTTGTTGTAAACAAGACTCCTTACCTGCTGTTCACCACATTCAAGGGTGTGGTCTGGTAGCCAGGTAGCAAACATACCCTGCAACTAAAGGTGTGTCTGTATAGGGTCTGTGTGGCTCAATAGTTGCTGCCTTTAATCAGTTGGTGAAGCTTCTCCCCTGTCTATCAGGGTGGAATTTCAGATAATGTAGCCCACATCTTAGATAATGAACAAAATTAAGCCATTTAAACTGTTAGACTTAAAATGCAAGAAACCTCTACTGATTATTCACATAGAGATGTAAGGGGCTACAATCATATTTTGAAATGTGTATGTTCTATGTGAAGTAATGCTGCTTTTACTTAATTAATGGGAGGGCTTTCAGTCTAGAGGAGGGGTTATATACCTATATCAAGGCTTGGATGAGATTCCCAGGTTAGATAGTCATTGGGAGAGGACCTGTTTGGTTCGCCCAAGGAGATCTCTGAAGAGAGGTCAGGCACAGATTGATATTGGCAAGATAGACCTATATGTTCTAGCCAAGCTGTGCTTTTTGATTTCTTTTGCTTATTTTGTTATTGAAAGTTATTCATTTGTCATTCAATAATTCTTTAATTTTGTTTTTAATAAAAATCATACCTGTTAGGTATGTTGTACCTTATATGCTGTCTTTTTTGAAAGTCATTTTTAAACACCCCACAACACACCCCAAAATGCAGCACCTTGCACTTTTTGGCATTACAGCCCAGTTGCCAGGTGTCTGACCAAGTTTCAAGCTTTACCAGATCATCCTGCAACCCTGCCATCCCCCTAGGTCATCCACTACTGCTCCCATCTTAGTATCATCATCAAACAGCTGATCTTGCTCTTGATGTGGGGTAGGTAGGTAGGGAAGGTCAGTAGGTAGCACACTCGCCTCTGAGGCCGGGAGATCAGAGGGTTGTGGGTTCATTTCCCACATCTGGCACTTAGGTTAATATCCCAGTACTGACACTGTAGTGCAGCATGAGAGGGGTTGCTGCACTTCTGAGGTGCCATCTTTTGGATGAGATGTTAAACCGAGGTCCCATCTGCCTGGATTGGTGGTAGTTCAGGTGGATGTTAAAGATCCCATGGCACTTATCGAAAAGAGTAGGAGAATTTCCCAGGTGTCCTGGCCAAATTTCCCTCATTCACTAAAAATACCACTAACAGCTCAATTTGGTTCAAAGTCAGTTGGCATTCATCTGTATCCCCCTCCTCCGGGTCGTGCCTGAAAATAGGCAGGATTTGTCTAGTGCACTTACCCAGTCAACAAAAACTAAATAAATAAATAAAATAAAATAAATGTCCAATGATATGTCTGCAATGAATATCCCAAACAACATTAGTCCCAACACCAAGCCCTGCGGAACACCACTCGTCACTACCCTTGGGTGTGAGAGCTCCCCCACCACCAACACTGTCTGTTGCCTTTCCTAAAGCCAGTTCCCTACCCATCTCACTAGCTTTGCACCCACCCCTGTGCCTTCTAACTTACGTCACAGCCTCCCATGTGGCACTGAGTCCAATGCCTTACTGAAGTCCAGATACAGGACATCCACTGCATAGCCCCTGTCGTGCAGTGTTGCACGAGGAGTAGCAGACTGTTGTATTGCCACAGGGGTTGATTAATTCGAATGTTAAGGTAACCAACACAGTTGAGTATTGTTATAAACATAAGGTAAACCACTAAACATGGTAACATTTAAACATTGTTATGACTTTTTTTCTTAAAATACAACAATTACTAAACGTGAGAAAGGGTACTAAATGCATATTTCTTACAGTATGCTTCACCTGCTATCTCCATCATGGTAGAACATATTGAGGTAAGCAAATTAACAGAAACATTGGAAAAGAGACCAGGTAGCTGCATCTATCGGTATTTAATGTATGTGCATTTACCCAAATTAACATGCGTATAACAACCACACATCAAAATGTCAATGGCTCCATTGGACAACGAGGCAACGCTGCACATACATTAAAAAAAATATAGACTTTAACAGAAAACATTTTCACCTCATAAGACAACCCCACCCCCCCAATCCGGACAGTTAATGTTATAGAGCCAATACTTGATGGACAAACATGCACAACCTCTGTGTTGAGCCATACAGGGGTTGTGATTCCCTCTGAGTTTGAGAGCCAAACGCAAGAGGTACATGGGAATCTGAACCAAAGATGAAAGAACACAATGGTTATGCACAAAGTTGTTCAGCTGGTATTTTTATAGTATATAGTATTATGTTAAATGTAAATATTGTTGTTTTTCATATTTTAAGCTGAAAAAAGATGTGTGCATTCACTAGAGGTTGTAGAATGCAGTTGTAACACATTAGGGCACAATCACATTTCAGGACATTTAAACTGTGGTACATCAGCATTTTGAAAAGGAATGATTCATATATAGAAAACAGCACTCCACTATACACTACATACAGTACATAATACTGGATGGGCAACTATACACATGTAGTGTATGGGGTATAGTGGAGTGTTGTTCTGTATGGAATTCCATCCCTTTCAAAATGCTGTTCTATCACAGTTCCAAATGGCATGGAATGTGATTCTACCCTACTGTAGTAGAACGGCATTCTATAACCTCTACAGACTGCATGACTCAGTTTCATTCTGAAAGCAAAAGAAGTCACAAAACACATATTTAACACAGTACTATACACTATAAAAAATACAGTATGAGCAGTTCTATGCTCAACCAGTGTGTTTTGCCACATTGGCGTTCTGAGTCCCATCGACATCTCGAGCTTCGCTCTCGAGGTCAGAGGGAATCAGAACCACTCTTTTGCAGAACACACTGGTTCTGCATAGTTGCCCATCCAGTATTCTATATGTTCTGCCACAAAGTGGTTCTGATTCACTGTTACACCAACAGCAAAGCTTGAGATCTGTGGGAATAAGAACCATGAGGTGGCAAAACTCACTGAAAGTGCATATAGGTGTTCATCCTGTGTGTCACATAGTGGATAGTATTATGTGCAACTTACCTGCAGTCATTTTCTGTTTTTGATTTAAAATTGAAAATTACTTTTGCAGTCTCTATAGGTTTTACAATGTCCTTGTACCACAGAAGGGTAAAATCACATTATATTACCTTTGTACTACGGCACAACAGCATTTTCCTAATGAAGGAATTAGATACATAACAATGCTGTACTATTCACAATATATAGAATACTGAATGCTTCACCATACACAACATGGCTATGTTGCCATCGAGGGGATGCAATGACGTCATGCTGACCTCAAGAGCGAAGCTCGAGAGGTCTGTTTGATGGCTTCACATCCCTGAGATGGCAACATAGCCTGTTGTGTATGGACAACCATACACTGTTCTATACAGTATATGGTTCTCCAGAACATCACAACTTTCACAAGGATTTTGAAACCCACCGTTCTCCATTAACAATAAGCCCTAAACATATACTATAATACTAACAAAATTGATGTGATTGCATTATTACCAATGCTCTGCATGCGTGGTGACGTTTGTGTAGATTCTGAAGACAGAATCTTCAGTTGTGTTGAGGACATCTGAACACAGCAGTCACTGGTCACTGGTTTTATTGTTTTAGTCTCCATAGTAACTGCTGTACACTGTGCAGATGTTGACGGTGTATGATCATCAGTCTCCAGGTATAGGGTGTTGCTGGTTGCCATACTCTGCAAAAGGTTATCCACCAACTATTAGGAAATGTACATAGAACAAAATACACAAAATAAATATAACACAAGTATACACATATATGTCAATAAACAGTCAATTTTGAAAAATGAGTAAATAATAAGAGCATGCAATACAGGGTTGAGAAATAACAGACTTACATTAAAATGATTTTTTGTGGACGACAACATGTTATTTGGTAAATAAATGACAATGCTGTCCTTAGTAGTGAAAATGATGAGAAGCAGAAAGCTGTCATCATCAATATCCGAATAAGGTATCAGAAGTTGGCATCATTGTAGACAACACAATGTTGCAAACTGATGCATCAAGAATTAATCATTTGGATTCAGAATCCATACACTTCATAGACTAAATACACTCTGTGTGGAAACAGTTTTTTTGTAACTGACACGTGGCATCCAAATTCTAAATGGTAGCAGAGGTTAATGAAACAGCATGGATAAAGTGGTCATGTTATGTGCGCGCCCATTGTATTTCATTGTTGGGTCACAGACCGAAATCCCTGTCACAGTCTCCCTATCCCACAAAAAAAAAAAAATGTCACGTTGAGAGTTAAATTATGATACCCATCCACACTTCTTGCCGTGTGTAGTTTAGCTGTACTATGTATAATATCTGACGATGTGCACTGAATGCCAATACCTATGCTGTACATGAAAGGACAGGATTTACTATCATCATGGTGTGCTGGAGACCACCTTGCTGTCTGCACCAAGTGTATTTCATAGTTGTGTCACAGACAGAAATCCCTGTCTCATTCACCTGCACTCCTCCTCCCCCATCTAAAAAAAAAAATAATGTTATCAGGCCAGACTGAGAGACAGAACACAGAGGGTGGTTGTTGGGGGAGAGGTATCTGGAACCAGAAAGATGAGTGGTGTCCCATAATGCTCAGTGTTGGTGACGGTGTTGTTTAATGTGTTCATCAATGACACAAGGGATGGTATTAAAGGGAAAATCTGCCTATTCAAGAATGACACCAAGCTCTGTGGGAGAGTGGTCACAGCTGAAGGGATACAGGAACTATGGAAAGATATGGAAAAGCTGGGGATGTGGACCAGGATCTGCAAAGAAAAGCAAAGTTATGCATATTGGAGCCAAGAATCCCATGACACAGTACTACCTGGGTGGAGTCCTAGTAGCTTCGTCAGACAAGGAGAAGAACCAGGAAGTGATGATCACTAGTGACATGAAACACTCCGCACAATGCAAGACAGCAGCAGCAAAGGCATAAAAGAAGCTGGGATGCATATCTAGGGGGATCAGTAGTATGACAGCTGAGGTTATACTGCCCATGAACATGTCCCTGGTAAGGTCTCATACAGAGTGTGGTGTTAAGTACTGGTGCTCACACCTCAAAAATGACATTTACCAGTGGAGGGCTACAAAGATGATAGCCGATCAGCAGGGCAAGGCGTATGAGGAGAGGTTGGGAGCACTGAAAATGTACTCCCTGCAATACAGGAGAGAGATTTGGGAGACATGATTGGGACCTTAAAGTATTTGACAGGGATAAATCAGGGAGGCAGTATAGCGCAGTGGTTTAAGGCTCTGAGCTGCACAATCTGGAGACTTGGGTTTGAATCCCAGAGCCCCCACTTGCATACTGTGTGACCCTGAGCAAGTCACTTAACTTCCCTGTGCTCCCAGGTTGCACCTGTAAACAAGCTTTCAGCTTAGTGTGTCTCACCTGGTTAAACAACTGGAAAAAAAATAAATAAAGATGATAAGGACAGTCACTTTAAGCTGATTGGCAACCCTACTGTAACACAAGGTGGTACAGTATTATACTTGAGGGAGGGAGGTCAGGAAGCCCTTTTTCACAGAGAAGGTGGTGAACACTTGGAATGCAGTGACGGAAGAGGTCATCTCATTGAAGACAGTGGGCAGCTTTAAGAGAGGCTTGGATAAGCATAGGGAAAATAAGGATCATGGGTAGGGAGGATGGTAGGAGTGTGGAGGGAGGACAGGGACATTAGCTGAAGCTGTGGACCCTGCAATATGAGCAGACTTGATAGACCAAATGACCTTCTTTTGCAGGCTTCTTCGTATGTTCATATGTAATTATGACATGGACTAATGACCAGCACCGACTGTGTGCATCCTTGCAACTTGTTTATTACACTTTTTGTTCACATACAGCAGTCACTTTCTCCATCACCCCAATCACCCAAAATGATCACAGTATATGACCTGTTCATTGCCATACTACCATTCATGCCACTGAATAGCATGGTTGAATACAGTCTTGCCACAACTCAGACATATACCCCCCCCCACACACACACACCAAAAAGTAACAGTATCATGATACTAACAATATGTCAAATTAATCATAATGCCTTGTGCTGTTTCTTGCATTATACACAGCATGGGAATCAGACTTTATGTAATGGTCACCATCCACGCATCGTGCTGTGAGCCATTTGGCTGCATTGTGTCCAGCGTGTACGGTGTGCATTGAATACCAGGACCAATGAGATAGATAAAAGGCCAAGAATTACTACCATCTTGGTGTGCTGCACACCATCTTGCTGTGTGCTTCTTGCATACACTGCACCCTACCAATTGTGTGACCGTGTTGATAAATGCAACAAGTGTATTTCATGTTTGGGTAACAGACAAAAAAACCCCTACATTCCTCCTCATTCCCCTACACCCCCCCCAAAAAAAATCATGTTATCACGACACTAAACTGATGACATGGCGTATTGTCCACGCCAGACCGTTTGCATCCATGCAGAAAGTTAATTTCTCATTTGGGTCACATACAGCAATCCCTTTCTACCACCACCCACCCAAAATTATCACAGCATAGGGGCTCCATGCAACCTTTCTGTGTAATCATAACCTCCCCTGTACAACACATATTGTGTCACCATGTGCATCCATGCAGAAAGTTTATTTTACAGTTGGTTCACAGACAGTAATCTCTTTCTTTCTTAGTCACACACCACAACAATAAAAATACATGTCATCATAAGACTAAGAGAATGAAATGCCAGTGTCCAGGTACCAAAGTGTGCATCCTTGAAACTTGTTAATTACAAAATCGGGTCCATGTAAAGAATTAGTTTTTCACTCTCACACCCCCCCCACCCACCACCACCACCTGACCAAGCAAAACACTGGGATTTAGACTGACTTGGTGTACTGCACACCATCTTCACAACAGGCTACCATTTGGCAGCACTGTACACAGTGTGGACACATCTGCACTGAAGACCAGTACACCTCACCGCTATGTGAAATTTGGGGGGGGGGGGGTTGTAAATGACTCTGAAATGGCACAATGGTCATTAACAACAATTTTAGGATTAGCATTACAAGTTTGTGATTATTAACATAGGCACACTGTTTTCTTTCATGTTTCTCAATAGCTGCAGAAGTTGTTTGACGTTTTGGTTTCACATGAGACTACCTGGTGTGGCTAGCTTCTTAAAGATGGTTGGTACAGCATTACACTTCAAACAAGGGCAAGCTTGACCAGTACTGAGGCCAAGCTGTTTCATAAGAATAAACCGTGTTTCATAACAGTCTTCCGTGAAGTGAATACTATACAAACTACTGTTAACAGATGCACCACACCAATCTAACCGTGTGCGGCTCACAGCCTGATCCCACAATTTTCTAACTGCGGGGTCTGTTGGGAGTTAATGCAGGATAATGCCATCCTTATGGGTATTATTGCATCCATATACCACACAAATATTCACCATTTTTACACTGACTATGGATATCACAATATGCTTTATGGATGTCAATTGGTATAGCACTTATGTCTAAAAGAATCCAAAATGACCTAGAAAAAGATGTGGGCAGAAGATTAGAGCAATGGCTATTAAATAACAAATAACCTTTGGTACAAATTTACAAAATAAACAGTATTGGCAGATAAATAATTTGAAGGTACACAGTGCATTGAGTTCTTAATTAAATGCACACACTAATAAATATTGTCATGTATTTATTGTCAATTTAATGACAAAATATCAAATCAGAGGACACAGTTTCTTGGCATGCACCTCAGGACTGAATTGTATAATTAATATATATTCCACTTTTGTACTGTAAAACAGTTCATTCTGGAGACCTATTACAATTAAATGGAAATATGCCTCCACACTGCTTTCTTTTTAAAATAGTGTTAAAACTTCACAGAAGTCATTTTTAACAGCAGGGTATAGAATAAGCGATGACCTTCGTCCTATCAGACCGTGCCGAAGATGGATCAACTACAGCTCTACGAATGAATGACTACTACATGAAGAAAAATAAAATAAATTGCACAAACTTATGTACACAGTACAGCTCACTAATAATTAGCACAATCTTATTGATATGCACCACCGACTACTTTTAAACTTAAAATCGATCACTTCATAAGGGGAAAATTGCTGAACTTCGTGCCACAGAAGGCACGGAGCAATCAGTAGCAGGAACAGAATTTACTCCTAAGTTCATGTCATCGAGTTGTGCATGATGCTACAGTGAGCATATGCATGTGTACAGTCAGTGCGAATGTGCAGGGCACACAGAGACAAAAACAAGGTAGAAATGCATATTTAATTTTGTTTCATTTGAAAAAAGAGAAACACATAGGGTTTATAAATGTCTTTATTGTTCAAGTAATGCATCACAAACACAGACTTGTCAGCGTCTCTTTAAGGTGTATAACATAGAACAGCAGTAGCAGAGAAACAGCATTTGAGCTAAAACACACAGATAACATATGCAGTTGCACGTGTGAGTAAATGGGAGCAAAACAGCACGAGCTCAGGATTAGCGAAATATGAGCAAAGATAAAGGATTCTAGAAACAGAAGCCCCCCAAAGAAAGAGTGCAAAACATACAAACACGAAAGAACAGGAAACAAGCAACACAAAGAAGCACACAGCCAGAAGCAAGTAATTCAAACCAAACACAACAGGACAGGGAAACAGAAGGCCAGCACAAAATAGGGGCCAGATATTCAAGGTTAGCCCCAATATAACAGGTTCTTGTGCTCAAGTCCTACATTGCGCCATTCTGCGATATTCAGCAGGGAGGCAGTTGCGCAACTGAAAACAGGCCGAGCAAGCGCAATGCAAATGAATGCATGCTCAACAGGAGGGAGGAACCATGCATAAACTGCACAGCCCGATATTCAGTCGGGCTGTGCAGAGCTGTGCAGGCGCAACCCCAACCTGCGCCTGCACAACTTTGAGCCAAAAAACTTAGTTGAGGGCCACCCACAGGTGAGCTGCTGCATTGCAGGCGCAACACAGCAGCTGCCACCTGTGGCTGGCCCCAACCCAGTCCCTGTGCCCCCAGCCCGATCGCGGGCATCAATGTGGCTCCCCTCCCATTCCACATCCCTGGTGGTCCAGTGGACGAAATGCCCGATCACGGGCAGAAAGTATAGAACCCCCACATCCCATGTGCCCGATGATGAGCAGAAAGAATACAGAACCCCCACATCCCATGTACTCGATGCGGGCAGAAAGAATCGAACCCCTCCCCTTCCCATGTGCCCGATCGTGGGCAGAAAAGAATACAGAAACCCCCCATCCCGCTTCTTTAATCCCTTTGAGCAGAAGAATACAGAACCCCCCATCCCATGTGCTTGATCAGGAGCCAGTAAGTAATTGCCCCAAAACATCTCCTGGTGTCTAGTGTGGCCCCCACCACCACCCACAGAGCCCCACCACCGCTCCCCCCGCAGCCGGGCGGGCGGCGGGCGACAGGCGGTGGGATGCTGCCGCCGCCGGGGAGGGCGGGTGGGGCTTCGGGTGGGTGGGGCGGGGCCACACTAGACACCAGGGAGATGTTTTGGGGGCAATTTACTACTGCCCGCGATCGGGCACACGGGATGGGGGGTTCTGTATTCTTTCTGCCCGCGATCGGGCACATGGGATGTGGGGAGGGGTTCTGTATTCTTTCTGCCCGCGATCGGGCACATGGGATGTGGGGGGGGTTCTGTATACTTTCTGCCCGCGATCGGGCATTTCGGTCCACTGGACCACCAGGGAGATGTACGGGAGGAGGTGGGGGAGCCACATTGCTGCCTGAGATCGGGCTGCAGGGTGCGTCGGTCCCCGAAGGCTGCTGCCTGGCAGGACACCAGGCGCAAGTCCTCGGGGATCGGCGCACCTACATGCTAATGGCATGCAAATGGGGCTATAATGACATGCAAATGTCCCACCCTGCGCCTTGCATGTATTATGGCCCCATTTGCATGTCACCTTTGAATATCGCGGATTTTGCGTGATGGCGCATTGGTATTTGGCGCCACCGCAAGTTGACTGCTCCACTTGTCAACTTACACTATGGGCAGTTCCACGCGCTTATGCACAGTGGCTATTGGCTGGGGAGCAATATTCAAAGTGAGTTGCTCAATAGAGCAGCTCCTTTGAATATCGCACGGAACACACCCCTTCGCATCTATTTTGTGCAGCGCAAGGACTTGCGCCTTTGAATGGCGCAGTTTGAATATCCAGCCCCGGGTTACCACCTTTTAAGAAGCTGAAAGTGGGACACTTCTTATGGAAACATGATTTTTCACAGGACATATGTAATCTCAACCAATGCAACTGCCTTGTTTTCTTTATATAATCAGAATTAAGACTAAGTGTTGTAGTTTTTTAGCGGTTTCTAGTGTTTCTTATCATTTTAAGGTATTTTAGTTAACGTATTATATTGTTTTGCAGCATTTAGAGGAAAGTCAGAAAATATTTTTTTCTACTATAAAGTCAGGACATGTAGTATTTTTCATGTTTTTGCAGGACACAACTTCCCAAATCAGGACTGTCTCACGAAAATCAGAGCAGTGGTAACCCTAACAGAAAACACAGGAAGCGGAGTGGGGGCAAGCCCCAGCAGGTTGCAAAGAAGATGACAGACCAACAGAGCCTCCGGCTGCAAAGAAAAGTGCTTCAGAAAGAGGCTGGGAGGAACTGCTTATATAGGTCAGGAAGGGGGGGTGGCTGGCTGCGTGTCCACTTAACTACAGGCATAGCCTTTCAATTAAGCCTCAATTAGCTAAAATTAAGCAATACTTGCAAAAAATTATCAGTGCCCGGAAAGAACAACCTTTGTTTTATCTTAGGCAATCTAACTATGAGGGAGGGTCGAGAGGAGCCAGAACTCTAGCCCGACGCCTTTGTGCGAGATGGGCACAGACTTGTAGCTTACAAATGTTTAATCATCACATATACAGGGCACCCCAGCAACATACAAAACATTTTTGCCTCATACTACCAAACCCTCTATACACAAGAGGGGCAATCTTCTTGCTGAGGGGTTGTGGGATAACAGATGGACTAGACACTGAACTTCAGGTTCAACACACAATCTCTGTGATGTTTATTCAAAATATAGGAAATAAGTTTCTGCAATGCCATATTCCTTCTTCAGTACATCAATTTGCAGCAATAGAGTATGTACGTCCTTTCTCTGCACTTAGCCAGCACCTACTGACACTGATCTCTGATCTCACAACATTTCACTGAAAACACTACATCCCTATGTGGGCCTTGTTTGCTTGGGTAGTGGGGGCTCAAAAGGAAAAAAAAAAAAAAAACAAGCTATAGACAAAGAACCTTGATGTAGAATCACTGAAAAAAAGGTTACCCCAAAGGGCACTGGTAACAAATCAAGTTTCAAAGAAATACAACATCATACATACTTCCATTGTGTAAAGCATCATGGGATATATGCAAATCACCATGGCATTTCAGACTTGTTCAACTTACAGCAATTTACATGCATTTTAAATAGCACAACTAACTTAATTTCTATAATAGTCACCTAGTACTTTTTACCATTATCAAAAACACCTAGGCCCAGATATTCAGAAGGGTTGTGCATGGCGCAACAGTGTTGCGCCATGCATAACCCACTGATGTGCCCCAGCACGATATTCAAATGGGAATTGTGCCTGGCACAAATCCCGATACACCAGAGCACATCGGTAATGTATGTGACGCAGGTGGGGGCGTGCCCATGCATACTCCGTACATCCCGATATTCAGCCCGGGATGTGCTGAGTCCATGCAAAGAATCCCATTTGTGCCACACAGGTGAGCCAAAAAAAGGAATGAACGTGCTGGCTAATTACGGTGTGTGCTGCCGCACTGCAGGGAGCAACACAGCAGCTGCCACCTGTGGGTGGCCACCCAAGCCCTGGCTGCACCTCCGTGGTGGCGCCACCCCCATGCCCGATTGCGGGCATCTGTTTAAATAAATAACATCCTATATCCCTGGTGGTCCAGTGGACCACTGTCAGCCCGATCACGGGCATATGTTTAAATAAATAACATCCAGTATCACTGGTGGTCCAGTGGACTGCTGTCAGCCCAATCGCGGGCATCTGTTTAAATAAATAATGTCCATGTTAGGATTAGGATTACATGGGGGGAGCTGTCTGCACGTCTGCCACGGGAGGCGGCTGTACCGGGTGCTTGGAGCTGGGGGGTGAGGCCTGCAATCCAGCGCCGCCAGGAGCAGCATCACACGGGCGCTGGGGGTCATCTCATCCCTACTGCCGTGAGCGGCTTTGTACTGAGATTGGGGGTGATCCCCATTCTACACGCCCAGGAGCGGCTTTGTATGGGCCGAGGGGTGAACGGTGCTGCTACTGCTGCCTGTGCAAAGCTCTAAGGGGGCTTGGGCAGGGGGGGGGATCCATCTCATGCACTGCAGCCTGGAGCAGCATGACCTGGGCTGGGGTCGGGGTGGAAGTGGTTAAGGCTATGATTCTGCTGGGGACTCCCAGTCATGTATATGCAATGTTATAATGACATGCTAATGGTCCCATTACACCATGCATGTCTAATGGACTCATTTGCATAGCCCTGGCTGTGAACAGCATTTTTGGGCGCAAGGCATCCTGAGATGCCTTGCCCCAATGGACTCACTGCCTGTCATGGGGGATGCTCCAGAGCAGCCTGGAATGCTACGGGGCATCTGGGCTGGGCACACCAGTGCTATTCACAGAGGGGGGGTGCACTGGGGGCATCTCCCTGTGCCTCCTCTATGACTAACCCATTTTGCACCCAGTGCATCTCCCCTGCACCAGGGCAGCCGAGTTGCACTGAGCGCATCTCCTTTGTGAATCCTGCCCTACCTGTTTTACATATGTTTGGAGGTCATCACAATAACCTCCCTGTATGAGGACCTGAGAGGGAAAAGGAAAATGTAAAGAGGACACTATAGCATAGTCAAGAAAGATAAGGGGGTGCCCATAGGTGGCCTACTTCATGGACTAGAAATTGTAAAGGGTAGATTAGGCTAAGAAATAGGAGAACTGTTGCAACAGATTTAAGAAAAGTTTGGTCCTCAAGAGTGGCAGAAGCTCCCTGTCACACTTCTCCAGAAATTATTCATAACTTTCTGCGACATCTCCTTCTCTCACTTCTACAACCAGAGGTGGCCAAGAAGCTGCTGCTCCCTATTTCCACTACGGAGATTCTGGCAACACTTAAAGAGGCTAAATTCCACAAATCTGGGTCCAGACGGATACCTGGTAGAAATCTGTAAACAATTCTGAGATATCCTTCTCCTTCACCTATTAGAGATCTTTCAGATCATACAACCCGAGGGTAGTAATACCAAAGGTAATCTTCGTTCTCATGGAAGGAAACTAGTTATACCAAAGGCACAGACCACAAAAACAGACCATTTCTTCACAGTTAGAAGTATAAAGGCCTGGAACAGGCTACCAAGAGAAAGTGTTGAAACAAGCAGTTTTCAGGAATTTAAGAAAGTTCTGGACAAATTGATCTATGTAGATAGTAAGGTGGATTGATTGCCCACAGATGTGGGGGACAATCTGGATGGGCTTTTAGCCCCCTTTTGTCCTTTTTTTCCTAGTATTCCTGGATACCCCCCCCCATGTGGAATTATGCAGTGATCTCCGCAATCCTAAAACTGACTAGGATCTTTGCTTCCCTGCTGTCACGCGGTATCAATACAAAACTGTGATTACAAGTTGTTTATGGCAGACTGGGCACATTGCCTGGAATCACTGATGCCCACTCTTACTGACAAAGATCAAGTGGGATTTATCAGAAGGCACCAGGCCCACGATAGTGTCATGTGTACACTACTGCTCACAGAACATGTTACAGATAGGCATATCCCTGTTTGGATGCAGAAAAAGCATTTGACAGGGAGGACTGGACCTTCCTCTTGAACTTCGGCTTTCCAGAACAAGTAACCTAGATGCTACAGTGAATTTATGCCTCCCCCCAAGCCTACCTTTGTGTAAACAGCTCCTTCACTACTCCCTTTACATTAGAAAGAGGCATTTGGTAGGGTTGCCTGTTATCCCTCCCTGTTGTTTGCCTTATACCTAGAACCTCTTGTGGCAGCTATTCTATCTGACCCTACCATTACAGGAATACCTATTGGGGGAAAGATTATAATTTTTCACTTTTTGCAGATGATATTTTATTAAATTTAACTACTCTCAAAGAATCTATCCCAGCACTGTGGGAAATCCTCCACCAATTCAGATTGCTAACAGACTATAAATGAAACACACAGAAAACAGAAGTCCTGCTATGTAGTTACACCGTGTTGGTGACCTTAAATTGAGCCTATCTATTTAAATGACATAACGGAGCTATTTGATATTTAGTAATTAAACTGACCAAAAATCTTTAATCACCTAGAACTTCTTAACTACAAGTCAGTAAACCAGCAAGTTACAGAGGACCTGTCTAAAGGGGTTCAACTTCAGTTGGTATTCTTTCCCCGAATAGAGGCCATCAAGCAGAATATCCTTCTTCAAATACTTTATTATTTACAAACCTTACCTCTTATGCTGACCCAATTCTACTTTATGTCTTGAAACAGACTCATCACCCCATTTATTTAGCAGGGGGCCCCACCGTGTATGTGTTTTCCTCTTCTTCATCTACCTTGGGAGAAAGGTGGAGTAAATCTCCCAAACCTAGTGGTATGTGCAAGCGGCACACCTGAGAACATTTTTGCGTTTGGCTCTCCCAGCCCCAACAGTCGTATTGGAAACAATATATCGCTCCCAAACCCGGGTCGCCGGTGTCACAGACGGTAGCACTCCCACTGTACTGGCGGGCCGGCTCACATGCATAGCTTCTGGATGTGCCCACCACTTCAGTACTACTGGCTGGCAGTGATACAAGAGCTAGAAGTAGTCTTTAACAGCCCTGGAGTTATTACCCCTTCACTGATTATGTTAGTCATCCCTCTACACAGAGATGCCTTCCATGGACAGACACTAATGCTACTCTTGACTGTCATACTCATGGCAAAGAAGCAATAAACTTGGGTTTGGCTTACCCCTATGATCCCTTCGGTGGACAGTTGGAGGAAGATAGTCACGGAGATCCATGCCTTAGAATGTTTAACATATTCTATTTATAATAAACTCCCTACTTTTCAAATCAGATGGAGACAATGGATTCTGCATCAGCTGCAAATTTGCCCTGATTTAGTGCCATATGGTGTCTCCCACTCCCCCCTTTCTCCCCTCCTCTGCTCTTTCTAATGCTATTACTCTGACTCTTCGCTTTCTAGATTTATTATTGTCCCACCTATATCTCACCAATGTACAAACTAGTATTCAGAGACAAAAATGTTAACTTTTAATATAAGTTACACACAGAACAGATAAATATATGCATGTTGGATCTGTATCCTACATTTGAAACTAAGCTAATGTAAATAATTCAAGATATGGATTAATTCCACGAACAGATCAATACGTTGAACTAAACCTTAAGGCAGATAGTCATAGCCTTGTTATCCTTTATTGGTCTATGAGATAAAAGTGATACACATACTTATGTCTACAGATGTAGAGCTGTACAATGTATATCCTCTGTACCACCTTTACTGTATTGTAAATACCTGTAAGTTCTTTGTTAAAACCAACAAAACTTTAAGTACAAACATGTACTAAAGTTCCACCATTTGTTCTGTATTGCAGATGTATCTTTGTGAATATATAGCATGGAATTAAGTTTCTCACACAGTCTGTGGGCAGGATTCGCAATTCACAGAGGCACGTGCAATGGAATGCACTGAACATATCCCCTCTGTGAATTGCCCAGACACAGGACAGCGCAACTGGAGATGCGCCAGCGCAACAGAATATGCACCAGGGCACCCTGGATGCCCTGAGTCACACAGGGGAGCAATTCAGAGCAAGTGGAGCAAGCCAGCAGGGCAATAGGGAACAACCATGACAGTGGAACAATGAAACCCACAGACACAGGTGCTGATAGCAATATGTTTGTAAAACAGTAAAGCCAGATAAAAAACTGTACAACAGAAATCCTAGAACAACAAAGAAACAGGAGGGCATAGACATAAACTATAAACAGAGCAAGGCCCCACAAAGAGGTAGGGGGCCACTAGCGCCGCTGTGCCCCACCATACCACACCCTGGCATGGCCACGTAAGGGCAAGCACTGAAGAACACTCCACAGGGCAGCTGACAGGTGCTTAACCATCCTGGATATAGGCCGCAGGGCCACCTGGATGGCACATGGCTCCACCCCTCCACGTCAGGCTGGGCACCACCCCCTGCCATGGCATGTTGTCCCTGGAGACCTACACCAACAACAGATAGAAAACACACACTCAGGGCCTGAACATAGACAACACCCCCACCCAGTAGTAACCCACAGCAGCAGAACCACAGCAACAGCAGAATGTATTTCCTACCTGTCCCTGCATGGGCACCAGGCCTGGCACCCAGGAGCTTCCTCCTCCACTCCTCAACGACAGCCATGGCCCTCCACCTGGCCTCTGGGCCTGCAAAACTCAACAGACAGAGAGTACCATGAGTCAACACAGCAGTGCCAGATACACACAACAACACCGACATGCACAGGTGGTGCAGAGACAGCCATACATCGCCACTGTGCAGGATGCACTGCCACAGTGCCACCCCCCAGGCATGTGTGCATGCAGCACACAGTGGTGACCAGCTGTGCAGCCCCAGCAGCCTGCACGCAACCACAGCCCTGCCCATAGCTCCCCCATGGCACACATGATAGGGCTGCACTGGGCAAGTGCAGCCACTGCCATGAGTGCAGAATGGCAGTGAGCCAAGAGGGTGCTCCATGAGGGCCGCAGCACACACAACCAGTACGCACCACAAAAGGAGCTAGATGAGCAACACCTACCTGGCCTTGGCAGTACAACCCAGCATGCATGGTGACACAGCTGCCCCAGTTTCTCCGGGTCCTGCCTCTGGAAGTCGCCGAAATGATGCCTGTACTGCTCCCCAGTGCATGGCAGCCCAGTGCGCTGTACCAGCCTCCTGGCAATGGAGGCCCACACCTCAGCCCTGCACACATGAAGGTCCTCTTGCCCAAACAGCTGCATCTCCACCAGCATAACAAGAGCCATCAGATGCAGCAGCTCCACCTGGGACCAGTTCATGGCCCTAGGGGATTGTCTACGAGCTCTAGGCATGCCCCCACTGAGTTACTGTCACCCAACGCAACGTGGTGAAGCACGATCGAGTACCCGATATGCAACCCATGAAACACTGAGGCACATGCAGTACAATGTGTGCAGTGCATGAAGCACAATAGGTCAAAGGAAACACGGCATACGCAATGCCAACTGCTAAGGCATGGCGAGGTCATGGCCGGATCATGCATGCGTGATGCACATGCGGCTGTCATGTTGTGCAAGGCATGTGCTACAGCCACCTATGGTGCACAACACACAATCCATGGCTACTATGACCACCCAGTGCAGCATGTCCCATGCATGTGGGTATACGGTGTGCAATACAGGACACAGCACAATGGCCAGCATCCCTGCAGCAGCGCATCGAGTAAGCAGTATAGTGGCGCATATCGGAAGATGCGCCATTGCACACGGTGGTCGCACATGTGCGACAGATACACCATATTGTCACAGGCACATTTCTGAGATGTTCCTCATAAAGTGAGATGAGCTGGGGGCAATTTAGCAATTCACAGTCAATGCGCCTTAAACCACCTCATTCCACATTCATGGGCATCTCAGCTGATTAGCTTCTCATTACCAGAGGCCCAGGCCTCATTTGCATGCCCTGAGCCATAAATGCTCCCAATGCTGCAGGCTGAGATCAGGTGACTGGGAGGAAACAGAGCCTTGAAGGTGAGCACACAGCTATATTTACATGGTCTACAGAATGCACAGGCGGGATTGTACAAGTGCACGCATGCCTCTCAATGATTACATCTCCCATATGGGGAACAGTGCCTCCCAACATGTGGGACACATGCACAGAATGTGGAATGAATGCCCATAATGTTGAACACCGAACCTGTGCAGTACATAGGATGCACAGGACACTGGTAGACTGGTCGCTGTCATGTCCAGAACACCTGTTACAGTACCATGGTGTACACATGGCAGCATATGCAGGATAGAGTACTGCTGTGCACTGGTACAGTTGGCAGTGGGACAAGGCCTTGCACCATGGAACACGGTGGTCTTGCAACCCACACAGAGGTACTTTGCCCTGTATAGTGGTACTGTGGAAAGGTATATGTGACTGGGTGTTACTGGCCATGTGTGGTGGATGCAGCGATGTGCTACAGGTCAGTCCAAGGCACACAGCGGCACCTGTGCAGGTGAGATGACAGTGTCACTATGACACATACTGTGACCAGCTGCCAGCGTAGCAAGGGTGGTACCTGGTTTGGGCAGGGTAACACTGCGTCCACACACACATATATGCTGCTGAGGTACCAGGTCATGTCCATGGCAGACTGCACCGCGTGCCCCCTGGGGCAGCAGCACTGGCACCCCAGCTGTTGACTGGTGGACATGTATGGCAGGTGCACTGTCCCCATACCAGGACACCCACATGCAGACCACCACCTAGACCATCTGCTGCAGGGTACCAGGTGGAGTCAACAGACAGAGGCAGATGGGCAGGAACTTGTGTAGCCACAGACATGCCTAACACCTGGATGCTTCCCTGCATAGTAGCCACTATGTCGGAGGATGCAGGCACCACCACCAGGTGGCGACCGAACATCACAAATTATTTTTTTTATTTATTTAGTTGTTTAACCAGGTATAGTACACTAAGCTGAAAGCTTTTTTACAGGAGCGACCTGGGAGCACAAGGAGGTTAAGTGACTTGCTCAGGGTCACACAGTATGCAAGTGGAAGCTGTGGGATTCAAACCCAGGTTTGGTCTGCTGGATGTCACCAAATTTGCAGCTCAGAGCCTTAGACCACTGCACTATACTGCCTCCTAAATGATGAGGAGAAGGCGCTCATTGAGGCATGTCACCTATGCCTGGATGTCCTCACCAGCAGGGGAGGCAGTCAGACTGCGCAGGCAGTGGGCTGGAAGGAGGTGGCCCAGCAGGTGAACACCGTGGCACCATACAACCGCACAGTCCTAGAGTGCCGAAAGCACTGGAATGACGGGCGCAGGAGGGCCAAGGAGAAGGTGGCCAACATCCAGGCCTCCCTGTGGTGGACCGGGGATGGTCCAAGCACGGCTGAACAGCTGAGCCCTAATGAGGCCCTCCTGGCAGCCAATGTGTCCCAGACAGCTGTGCAGGGTTTCCCTGGCGGTGGGTTCCAGACCGGTGGCAGCCCGTTGCAGCACTGTGAGTAGCTGTGTGTCCTAGGCATGCCTACCACCCATGTGCCAAGGCCGCCACGCCTGTCCCTGTATACTCAGGCACAACAACATGAGGACAGTCACCCCTGGCCAGACATGACATGCCCCATGGTGCCACAGCTGCCATGCCACTGCACTGGGGGGCACGTGTCACTGTGCATCCATGTGGCATGTGCCACCATTGCCGTGCAGTGTGCATAATGGGATGGTGATGGGCGTGACTGTACCATGGTCTGGCTAGCGTTGTCACGCCATAGCCCTGCCATGGTCAGGCCTGCAGCCTTGGTGCCATGTGGATAGCTGTGTACTGTTGTGCATCACCAATGTGATGTTTGTGTACTGTGCATTAACCATGTACCCCCTTCTTCTCTCCACAGCACCATCATGCCTCCCGGGTGCAGCCATGGCCATGGCTGCGCGTCTTCTAACAGGCGATGATGCGGGCCCATCCCACAGAGCCGATGACACCACCATGGACAACCCTGCATCAGCGCCATCCCCATCCCGGCCAACTCTGGTCATGGCCCCGGCACAGGCGGGCCCTGCGGGACCCTCAGCCAGCACTGGTAGGACAGCCAGCGGGTACAGCTCTTGGCTGGGGAGCTTGTCCAGGTTGTCTGATGATAACCCAGATGACACAGTGGACATTGCTGATGCCCTCCTTGTGCTTGCCAGTGGCATGCAGGGGAGGGCCTCGGCACCACCATGGTCATCACTGCCACCACCAGTGCAGGCATGGCAGATGGTGGTGCACCCAACACGGGTTTGCCTGTGCACATGGCTCTGGTTGCCACTGATGGTCACACTGTACGAGGTGCAGCTACTGACATGGAACAGCTGCCCGTTGCTGTGGGTGCTGTGCCCCCTGCACCACTGCCAAGTGCAGTGCCATCAACATCTGTAGCATCCGGGCAGAGTGCCATGGTGCACGCATTCGCCCCATTGGGCACGGGAGAACACCGCCTATGGGCAGTCAGTGGTGATGCCCAACCAAGCCCCGCCCATGTCCCAGCCTGCCAGGGTGCAACCACCGCCCATGGACACATAAGGACAGGCTGATACATCCCGTACACATCATCGACGCCACCAGGAAGCATCACCTGCTGATGACATGGAGGCCTACCTCGCCCTCCTGCAGGTGACTGTGGAGGGGCAAGAGGCCCTCCATGTGGAGTTCCATAGCCACATTACTGTAATGGTCCAGAGCATGAGTCCACAGCTGCGTGGTGTGCACAGATGCTGGCAGAGGCACCTATCATGCGGGTGGGCATGACCACAGCTCTGGGGCAGATTGCAGCTGCTGTGGAGGTGGTGGCTGCCTCCGCAGCATGCCGTGGACGTCGTGCATCCAGTCAGATGCCCAGGAGCATGTCCCGCACACCCCGTCGGCAGAGTCAGGTAAGCCCTCTGCTGCTGACTCCATCGCCGCTGGCCTCCACACCCACTGTCCATGGCTCAGGTGGTGGCTGTGGGTTGGCCATTCCACTGGGCACCCATTCACGGTCTCAGTGCAGCACCCCTGCAGGGTCTCAGGCAACACCCCCTTTGTCTGGTGGTGGTCCACCTGCCACCACTAGCCATGGCAGAGGCTGCCCCATGATGTCCATGTCCCCGGGCCTGTGGTGGCAGGTTGGCACACCTGTGAGCACGGACACCCTGCAGGTGGTGGCAGTGGCGGTGTGTGTGGCAGTCACCCACCCCACTGCAGCCCTGGCACCACTCCATGCTACCTGTGCAGGACCACCTGCGTGTCTGTGTGTGCCACTGTTGTGCCATGTGTCATGGAAATGATGAGTGTGTTCTAGTGTCTGCTGTGCCCGTGCGCAGGCCGCAGTGCACATTGACCCATGACGTCTGCGACATGGCCTGGGTGGTGCATGGTTGTTGCATGCCTGGTGTGTGTGTGTCTGTGTGTCCCTCATCGTGTGTGCCTGTGTGCACCACTGTGTATTGTCCATTGTCCACTGTGCCCATGGCATGCATTCTCGACACCTTGGTGCACACCCTGCACACATACATACCTGCATGGGCCAAAGTGTTCCTCCACCACACGCCTGTGGTGGTCCCTCACTTTGGCCACCAGCCTTGGGTCCCTCTGGCCCTGCCCAGCTTCACCTCCCTGGCCCTCTGGGGGTGCTCTGCCCCACTCCCCCTCCTCCTCCCCTGAACTGTCACCCTCACCTGTCTCAACTGGTATTTCACGGTCTAGGGCCATGTTGTGTAGCATACAACAGGCCAGGAATATGCCATAGGCCTTCTCAGGACTGTACTGTAGAGTGCCACCTGACCGACACAGGCACCGGAAGTGTATCTTCAGCATGCCGAAGACACGCTCTATGATGGCACGTGTCATGATCTGTGCCTCATTGTAGTGCTCCTCTGCCTCTGTTCCAGGTTGTCGGAAGGGGGTGAGGTGCCAGGGCCTCAGTGGATATGCGGCATCTCCTGTGGGGGTAGATGTGTGTCTGTTAATACGTTGGGTACCACATTGGCATGCGCCCTGTCCTCAGTGGTGTGTGCACCTGTCCTGCTCTACCGCCCGTGCATCCCCATTACAGGCAGTCCTGCATCCCTACCCCAGCTGTACCTGCATGCCCCCATCCATCGTGTGGTGTACAGCACTTGCATGTCACCCTGTGTCTGCCTGTGTACCCTTGCACACCTCTGCTGTCCCATGGCCCATGTGCCTGCATCACACTGCATGGGTTGCCCATGGCCCACTCCATGTGTCCTGGCCTTGGTGCCCTCCTGTGCTGTTGGGGCCCTGTCACACACACCTAACAGATGGCCACTTGGCATGTCCCTGTCCTCAGACTTCATGCACAGTGCCGCTGGTGCCATATGAATGAATCATGTGCGCTCCCAGGGTGTGTGGCGCAGACATTGGTGATGTGCCCTGTGGCATCGCACACCACCTGGCAATTCATGGAGTGGTAACCCTTCCAGTTGATGTAAGCGATGTCATCCTCATCTGG
This sequence comes from Neoceratodus forsteri, assembly GCA_016271365.2. NCBI lineage: Eukaryota > Metazoa > Chordata > Ceratodontiformes > Ceratodontidae > Neoceratodus > Neoceratodus forsteri. The sequence continues at coordinate 724,677,395 of CM028133.1, forward strand.
TGGTGCGCAGATTGCCACATGGGTGCAGTCTATGACCCCTATGACGTCTGGCATGTGTGCCACCCTGTAGAACCCCTACATGGCTTCTGTCCACTCCGCCTGCAAGCTGGGAAAATGGACATATTCCAAAGCATGCTGTAGCAGTGCAGTGAGGAACTATGTGAGGAGGTGGGATGTAGAGGCCTGTGAAATGCCAGTGGTGTCCCCAGTAGGCCTCTGAAAGGTTCCTGTTGCGAGCAAGCACATGAGTGTTGGTCACCTTGGTCTCCACCGGGATGGCATGACCCCGTGCAGTGGCTGCCTGCATCACATTATGGCACAGCTCACAGAGCTGCCTCAGCATGGCCCTGTTCAGGCGGTATCGGCCTACTGTCTCCACCTCAGTGAGCTGCTCAAAGGACAGCCTGGCAGGATACCACCGTGGGACCGGCCACCTATGGTGCCTTCTACCGCCCTGCCTCCTCCTCATTAGTGCACCTGCAATGGCAACTGCTGCTGGGTTCATTTTGCTGTGGGGTTCTCTGTCTGTCCCACTGGCTCAGTCTCTCTAGCTTGGTGTGCTGGCTGACTTGCTGGCTGGCTGTCTCTGTCTCTCTCTCTCTCCGTCTTCCTCGCTCCCTCTGGCTCAGGCAGTGTGCTGCTGCAACAGTTCAATCAATGACCTGCAGATGGGCTAGACTTAAGTCTCCTTCTTTTGTACTTATCTTTCTATGGCGCATCTTGCCTTTGCGCTGGAGATGCCCCATAGATGCACCGTGGATATGCATTGTGAATCGGGTTGCACTGAGTATGCATGGGTACGCCCTCTGTATATGCACCGCATATCATTACATTGCGCCTTGGCACATGTCGTTGGGTGCAGGGCATCTCAGTTGTGCTGGCGCACTCACCCCATTTGTGAATCATTCTACAGCATTTTTGACTTGTGCCGGTGCATCTGCGTTGCGCTGAGCATATCTCTTTTGTGAATCCTGCCCTCAATGTATAGATTAGGCTTTCTGATGTGTTCTAGTTATGCTAATTGTTCCTGTCTCTTATGGAGGGAACACTACTTGTCTGTAGTTAGACTGCATAGTGGGACATGGCAGTGAATGGGGTAATTGTGTTACAAATTATTTATTATTTTGACACGTGCTTGAAAGGAGGTCATATCGACTGATAAGTTGAGGTTACCTGAATGTTAGGATGTAATTATATGCTCACATACCACCATACTCATACAACGTGTAGCTGTCTGTGAATTTTTGTTAAGAAATTTCAAGAAATGTGGCATTAGCCCCAGATTCGTAAGCCAGACTAGGTAGGCTGCTTATTATTTTCCATTTGATGGATCCTGTAAATGTTTACATTAAACTGTATGCCATGAGAGATGCTATTGTATTGCCTTTACTTTTAAATGCAATAAAATATAATTAAAAAAACAATTGTCAACACATATTCCAGGGAAGTATAGAAGGTGCAGAAAATTGTAAATAAAAGTTGGTAGATTTTATGAGTGTGTCCTAAACTGCAGGACATTATGGACAGTGCTCCTAGGAGATCAAGTGCGGTCTGCAGTAATAATGTGGGTAGGGAAAAATGGGCAGACTGAATGGGCCAAGCAGTCCTTATCTGCCATCAAATTCTCTGTTTATTGGTTTCTATATTGGTGTATAGAAAGACCCCTAGATGAAGAGGTGCCCTTTTACACAGTGTACACCCTAAATCTACAAAACCAAACTGGTTACCACCGCCACCCCATGGATGCCACAAGTGTGACAGGTGTAAGTACTGTGACATGGTGCTAGTCACAGATTCCTTTATTAAACCTTTCTTAGAGGTGGCACAAAATAACTTCCATCGGGGGGGGGGGGGGCTCTATAGTGTGTTAGTCTCATCCTGGGACTATTCTGATCTGACCTAGGTTGGACTCTGTTCTCCCACCTTTGTACCATTTACTTCCTTTGGATTTTTAACATGTTTAACCTGTTGTTACTGGCTATACCTAGAATTTACTGTGCTGTGTAGTTTGTTCCTCTGTCCCTCAGTAACATTCCTGGACATTTTTACTTTCAAAGGTGTATTCTGCACAGTCCTATGTACTTTTGACCTGATTATTATTTTACTGTGCATGATGAATTATCTACAGGCACCAGGACTTGTAAAATCCTCTGTACCTTCCATAGCAATTATTTGCATACCCTTTGTTTATTGCAGCCTTGTACACTTTGTTTCATACATTACTTATGTTTGTCTAGATTGAATAGATTGAAATTGCCTGTATTATGTCGTCTTGATTTTCCCCTTCCACTCTCCTTCAGGTCACAGGGGGAAATGAGCCCATATGGACTCTGCTTACCTGGTGAAATATGTTACAAATAAATAGAGAATCCAAAAGATGACTGCTTAGCGTCACATTGCATGGTTTTCCTTTTTGTGTTTACAGTGACAGGCTGGGGCAGCTCAAGTCCAGAAGTCCAGGTACCACTCCCAGCCCCCCATCCATGAAAGGCAGGGAATAGGCACTGGTGGTGGTAAAAAGATTAGCTTGCCACCCACTGGGCAGTGCAGTAAAACTCCACGTGCAACAGAGGCTGTCCATCATCTTTCTTTGTTTTCTTTTTTTTCTCCCTTTGGTCTGCCTGGGCAGGCTCTTCAGTCCTGTCCCTGCTCCCTCTCACTTGGCTATCTGCCTCAACCTTACTGGGTCACTCCTTGACCCCCATGGATTCTGCCCATGGGGGGGTCCAGGTGGGGGAGGGTTGTCCTCCACCCACCAGGAGATCCATGTCAAGTTCTGTGTCCCTAGCCAGACAGCAGTGTGGAGTGGAGGGCAGGCAGGTTGGAAGTCACGGAGCCCAGGCCAACCTCTTTATGTTTTCCTCCCTTCCCAGTCCTGCGGCAATACAGAGGGTGCAAGCATGCGGAGGCACACATGTACTCCAGAACCATTGGTCTTTCCACCATCCCTCACCAAAATCTTCCTCCCTAAGCTTGGTGCTACTGCCAGGCCTCCACCTAGTGACAGCCAAGAGCCAGGATAACCCACCGCCCCAGTCTGCTTGAACATCTCCCAGCCCTCCCCTTCCCTGGCCTGCCCCCTGGTGGCCTGAGCTCATTCCAGAACATGGGTCGCCAGCATGGTGAGAAGTAAGGTACTTACAGTGCCTAAGCCCTCTGCACCACTGGGCCGGCTGCACCAGAGAGCTGACAGTGAACATGGAGCCATAAGCCAAGTGAGTGAGGTCAGGAAACAGCTATGAGCCAAGTGAATGAGTGAGGAGGTCAGGAAACAGATTCATGCAGTTCTTTCTTTCTGCTCCCCCAGACCTGACCCAACAGTCAATGACTCATCTGATTGGCTCCACTCCATGATTCACCACCGACTGCTCGCTCTCATTCAGCCAGGCAGGCTGACTGAGGCTCCCTCGCTCCAATCACTCCTTGTTGCCGCTCTTACTAGCCTCTTCCCTAACCCAACCTGGCCATACCCACTCCATTGAGTCCAACAATCCATACTGAGTCCTGGGTGGGCTGCTGTCTCAGCCTGTTCCTGTCCTCATTCATATCCTACCTAGGTTTGGGGTCGGGGTCAGGACTCTGGAGGGGCTGGCAAGTTGAGCATGGGGGCAGGACTATTTTATTTTTGAATTGGTGGTTGGTTCAGTATGTTGTTGTGGCTGGAGGGACAGGGAGATGAGAATAAAGGGGTTGAGTGAGGGTTGGGTTTGTAGGGGCAATGGCACTGCCTGGGGTGGGGAGAAATGGATGACTAATCAGGGTTAGTGTGCTGCTGGCTGACTGCTACTGTACAAACATAGTAAATAAACATGGAATAAACAGTAATTAATCACAGCCAGCCAGCAGCTGCTTAATTGTGTCTATGGCTTCTCCTTCTTTCTTGACTGCCTGGAGTGCTGGGCAGGGACAAAGGTGGGAGCCTGTCGGGAGAGAGAGATGAAAACTGTACTAACTGACTGTCTTTCGCTGCTGCAGGTTGCAGTTAGTTTGGGAGGGCTCTCAGTTATTTTCTTCAGCCTTGCACTACTACTGTATTTGTCCTGCTGAAGATGTGAAACTTTATGCAGCCAATCAAATGTCATGCTCTTCCCTCCAGTGATTGATCTGAGGCTGAGGAAGGACACTTTGTTTCAGCATGCTTTAGAATCAACTACATGTATCAGTTTAATTTTGGTGTTTGCATATGTTTGTATGTGAATTTGGGGATTTCATTTAATTTAAATAAATGCTGCTGCTTTATTTCATTTTCCCTTCTCTTTAATCCTGTAGTGTATGTGCTGTGCGTTGCTCCAACATTAAATAAAGCATTTTTAATAACAGCGGATGTCTGGAAATCTATTTTTTGGTTAAATGCACAGCCTGCTTAAGTGCACAGAAAAACAATATCCCGAGGGTGTGCACTTAAGCGGGCTACACTGTATATTTTTTTTGTGGAGTGGGGAGTCAGTCAGGGTCAGGATAGAGGACTTCACTTTCTATTGCTGGATCCATCATTTGGGAGTGGATGCCGAGCTGTCAGGCTGGTGACTTTTCTTACTTATCATAGCCTACCTGACAGACTAGATGCCTGCTATCTGAGTGCCTGCCTACAGAGATAGTTGGGGCAAATGGTCCTCTACCTGGAGTGGACTTACCTAGTGGACTACCCCTACGGGATACATTTCACTGCTGCTGCTACTTTATTCTGTCGGGACATCTGGAGATCGTTTGTGGACCTGGGAGGAGGCCAAGGCTAAAAGTAAGATTAAAACAAAAAATCAGTGCTAAATAGCTGATTGTATTGGTGCCAGGTGTGAAAATCAAGGTTAAGCAATGTCCGGACCCCCCCACCACAACATTTTTGCCATGGTTGTGCCCATGCTGATTACCCTTGTTTGTATCCGTAATTTGCACATGTTTAACAAACAGCCCAGATACCCATAGCCCCAAAACAAATGACCGCCAAGGTCACAGCTGAAACAAAACCCTTTTTTCCCCACTTATCACTATCACTAAGCACCTATATTGATTTATGCCCAGGCCAGGCAGAATATTAGAAAATGTTGGCCTTTGAAATATGGGGCTGACACTAAATTGGTGTAGGGGGTCAGTGCTGTGACTGTCGGGGTGGGGGTCAGAGCTCTGACTGTCGGGGGTGGGGGTCAGTGCTGTGACTGTTGAGTGTTAGGATCAGTGCTGTTATTGTTAGGGGTTGGGAATTAGTACGGTGAACAGGGTGGGGGGTTCTGTGCTGTGACTGTTGGGGTGTCAGTGCTGGGACCATTCGATGGGGGAGCAGCATCTAGACTAGGTTGGGGGGGTTAGTGCTATGACTATTGGGTGTGGGGCATCAGTGCTATAACTGGGTAGAGTGGAGTCAGGGCTGTGACTCTTGGATGGGGAAGTGTCCAGACTGGGGTGGTGGGGTCAATGCTGTGACTGTTGATGGGGCAATGCCCAGATTGGGATTCAGGGGTCAGTGCTGTGACTGTTGGGTGTGTGGGGTCAGTCCTGTGACTGTTGTGGTGGTGGGGTCAATGCTGTGACTTGGTGGGGTGGTCAGTGTTGTTCTGTTGGGTAGTGGGCAGTGTCCTGACTCATCTTTCAGCTTGGGTGTCAGTACTATGAATGTCGGGTGTGGAGGCCAGTGCTATAGCTGCTGGGGGTGGGGGTCAGTGCTATGACTGCTGGTGGTATGGATTCAGTGTTGTGACTGTAGGGAGGGGGGGCCAGTTCTGTGACTGTTGGGGGTCAGTGCAGTGACTGGGGTGGTGAGGTAAGTGCTGTGACTGCTGTGGATGGGATACAGTGTCCAGACTGGGGTGGGGTCAGTTGGTGAGAGGGGTAAGTGCTATGACTGTCAGGGGGTCAGTGCTGTGACTGTTGGGGGCAGTACGATGACTGCTGGCGATGGTTGTCAGTGCTGTGACTGTTGCGGTTGGGGGGGTCAGTGCTGTAACTGCTGGAGTTGGGGTCTGTGCTGTGACTGCAGGGGTGGGAGATAAGTGCTATGACTGCTGAGGTTGGGGTCAGTGTTGTGATTGCTGGAGTTGAGGTCAGTGCTATGACTGCAGGGGTGGGGTCAGTGCTGTGACTGCTGGGGTTGGGGTCAGTGCTGTGACTAATGGGGTGGGGTGCCAGTGATGTGACTGTTGAAGGTAGGGGTCAAAAGAGTGACTCTCAGGGTTGGGGGTCAGTGCCATGACTGTTGAGGGTGGGAGGGTTAATGCTGTGACAGTTTGGTGAGGGGCATCTGCTCTGCCCCCACAGTGGAGGCTTTTAAAACTTTGCTGAAGCATACCTATTTACTCAGGCATTCCACAGCTAGTTTTTAATATGTCTAAAAGTTAATTTATAGTTGATGTTATTCTACACCTTATTGATGTGTTTTATGATTCTATTTTTATTGCATGTACAGCACCCTTAGTCTATGGGAAAGTGCATTTTAAAATAACAATTGCTTACCTTGCCCTTGCAAAGTCCAGACTGAGGCTAGGAATCTGTGCTGTGGCTGTTGGGGGTGGGGGCAGTACTGTAACTTTTATGGGGGCGGTTAGTGCTGTGACTGTTGGGGTGGGGCAGTACTGTAACTTTTATGGGGTGGTTAGTGCTGTGACTGTTGGGGGTGGGGGCAGTACTGTAACTTTTATGGGGCAGTTGGTGTGCTGTGACTGTTGGGGAGGTCAGTGCTTTGACTTTTGGTATAGGGTTCAGTGTTGTGACTGTTGGGGTGTGGGGTTAGTGCTATGACTGTTGGGGTGTGGGTCAGTGCATGACTGCTGAGGGGTGGGGTTAGTGCTATGACTGCTGGGGGTGTGGGGTCAGTGCTGTGACTGTTGGGGGTGTGGGGTCAGTGCTGTGAATGTTGTGGTTGGGGGCTCAGTGCTGTGACTATTGGGGGTTGGGGTCACTGCTATGACTGGTTAGGGTGACAGCAGTGCTGTGACTGCAGGTGGTGGGGGCTGTGCTGTGACTGTTGGGGTGTAGGGTCAGTGCTGTGACTGCTGAGTGGAGGACACTGTCTACACTAAGGGTGGGGGGTCAGTGCTGTGACTGTCAGGGGACACTGCTGTGACTCTTGGGGCGCAGCACTGTGACTGTCGGGGTGGGGCTGTACTGTGACTGTTGGGGGTGGGGGCTCAATGCTATAACTGTTGGGGGATGGGGCTCAGTGCTTTGACTGTTAGGTAGAGGCAGTGTCCAAACTGGGGTTAGGGGGAAGAATCCAGACTGGGACTGGGGAGCAGTGCTGTGACTGTTGAGGATAAGGAGTGCTGTGACTGTTGTGGGTTTGCAATCAGTGCTGCGACTAGGGGTTGGGAGTCAGTGCTGTGACTTGGGGAGTTAAGTACCGTGTTGCTGGGTGGTGGCAGGGTCCAGTGTGGGGTAGAGGGTCGGTGCTGTGACTCTCAGGAGGATATCAGGGCTGTGACTGTCGGAGTTTGGGGGTCAGTGCTGAGACTGTTGGGGGTGTGAGTCAGTGCTGTTACTTTTAGGGGTTGGAACTCAGTGCTGTGACTGTTGGAGGTGGGAGTCAGTGCTGTGATTGGGGGTGGGGGTCTGTGCTGTGACTTGGGGTGTTAGTGCTGAGATTGTTAGGTGGGGCAGGATCTACACTGGGGGCGTCAGTGCTGTGACTATTCAGGGTGGTTGGCAGTGCTCTGTCGGCGGTGGGGAGGCAGTGCTGTGACTGTCAGGGTGAGGGGTCAGTGGAATCTGAGGTAAGCAATGAGTGCATTGACTCTCAATCAAGGAGCACCTACATTATACAGTATACACTCAGTGAGACTTCAGTCTGCAGCCGGCTATAGAGAAGAGAGGACGGATATGCAGGTCACCGGCTCTGTTTCCAGACTAGGAAGGGAGTGGGGTGGTGGGCACCACCTGCAGGGATGGGGCCACTAAACTACCAGGGAAGGGTTTCTTTATTTATTACATTTAGGGGTGGCATTGGGGATTGGGGAGTGAGGCCACTAGACCACAAGAGAAGTTTTTTTTCTTTATTACATTTACAGGTGACATCGGAGATCGGGGAGGGGCCACTAAACCACTAGGGAAGGGTTTTTATTTATTACATTTATGGGTGACATCGGGGATCAGGGAGGGAGGCACTAGACCACCAGGGATTTTTTTTTTATATTTTTTATATTTACGGGCAACACTGGGGATCGGAGGGGGACTAGACCACCAGGGAAGAGGTTTTATTTATTATACCAGCGGATTGGGGATGGGGGGGACCACTAGCCTTTGCCACAGGGAGCCTGCATAAAACACCTCCCATGTGCCAGGTGTTTGTCACACAGAAGAGGTTACCACAAGTGTGGGGACTTCAGCGCCAGGACCCCTCCTGTACCAGAAGCTGATGCAGGGTCCCTGGTGCACCGGACTTTGGTGCAAGCTGTTGTTTGCCGCAGCTTGCACCAATCTAAGCCCTCTTTGAGAATCGAGCCCTCTGTCTTTACTAGGGTCACCTCCAATGTAGTGGTTACCTTGCAGTTTCTGGATTAACCTCCAAATGGCTTGTAAATTCCTTGATGCTTTTTCCAGGATGTGCAGGCAGTCAGGCTGGAAAATGTTCATACACCGTTCTCTCTTGTAACAAACAATGGCAAAGAACAAAAGTAAAAGACAGTTTGCATTATCTTCATAGGAATTTGACCCACGTAGACGATTTTCTCCTTCCACACAGTAGGAAAGCTATATGTAAGGTTGACAGAGAATAGCTCAGAAAAAGACTATTTCCTACTGTGTTCATCCTATATAGTTAGCAATTAGCTATTAGATTAGTATTCAGTCCCTCAGTGATAGGTCCTGTGCTTACATATCAGGGGTGTAGCCAGATAATTAAAATGTATACATTATGACCATATTTGTTGCCTCATCTGACACAATAAACACGTATTGTACACCACTGCAGTATTTGTTTCCCCCATCCATGCACTGGTAAATACAGTTACTACCCATTGCTCCCTCAAGACAGTCACATACACAGACACACACACACACACACGCACACACACACGGTGTCAGTATTGTTTGGTTTCTGTGATGCAAAGACAATCTCAGTGGCCAGACCTTCTAGCTGTGTCTCAGATATGAAATTACAAAACAGATTAGCTGGCCTTGTGCTGCATTGCATCAAGGGATATCACAGTGTACAGCCCTGTTGTTGCCCCCCAAAATAAAATTGAACACTACAGAGGGCATGGAGTATTTCTTACTACACCCATGCCTACTTATCACCATCTTTGGATGTACACTTCAGCCTCATCAAACTTCTTTAGAATTGATAAAAAAAAATGCTTCTGCTTCTTGGTCACACTCCCTGGACTATTAAAAAGCAGAATGTCTAGCTCTTGTCCTGTCACTGAGGTCACAGTTGCCTTTGCCGCAGCATTTGCTAAATATCTTGTTCTTGACATAAGAAAAACATGGGTTCTCAACGGGCAGGCTGGTTTTCCTTCATTTGTGATATTGAGGGTTATGCCCCACAGGGGGTATTATGTGCAGACTGGGCTGTGGGGTCAGTACTATGGCTGTTGGGGTTGGGGGGTCAGTGCTGTGATTGTTGGAAGTGGGAGGTCAGTGCTGTGACTGGGGTGATGAGGTCAGTGCTGTGAATGTTGTGGGTTGGGGCAGTTCTGCAGCTGTCAGGGGTGGGGGGCAGTGCTGTGACTGCTGTTGGTGGGGGCAGTGCTGTGACTGCAGGGTAAGGATCAGTGCTGCAACTGCACGTTTCAGGGTCAGTGCTGTGACTGTTGGAGTTGGAGGGTCAGTACTGTGACAACTGTGGGTGAAGAGTCAGTGCTCTGAATGTTGGGGTGGGGATCAGTGCTGTGACTTGGGGTTGGGGCAGTGCTATGACTGTTGGGATTAGAGGGTCAGTGCTGCAACTGGGAGTGGGGGGTTAGTGCTGTGATTTCTGGATAGAGGGTGAGAGCTGTGACTGTCGGGGATCAGCACTGTCACTGTTGGGTGTATGTTGTCTGTGCTATGATTGTGTGGTGGTGGGGGCATTACTGTGACAGGGTAGGGGTGGGGGGCACTACTGTGACTATCAGGGGTGGGGAGGTCAGAGCTCTGTCAGCAGTGGAGGTCAGTGCTGCTATTGTCGGGGTTATGGGTCAGTGCTGTGATTGTCGGGGGGGTCAATGCTGGGACTACCAGAGGTGGGTGGTCAGTGCTGGGACTGTCAGGGGGAGATTATTGTGATTATGGGGGTCAGACTGTCAGGAGGGTGGAGGGCAGTGCTGTGACTGTCAGGAGTGGGGGTCAGTGCTGTGACTGGCACAGTGGGTGGGCAGTGCTGGGATTGTCAGGGGCGGGGCAGTGCTGTGACTACCACATGGGAGTCAGTGCTGTGATTGCTGGGTGAAGGGCAGTGCTGTAGCTGTTTAGAGTAGGGAGACAGTGTTGTGACTGTCAGGGCTGGGAATCAGTGCTGCGACTGCCAGGGGGTGGATGGTCAGTGTTGTGACTGTTGAGTGAGGTGTCAATCCTGTGACTGTTGGGGGTGAATCCTGTGAATGATGGGGGGCAGTGCTCTTACCATCGGGTTGGGAGTCAGTGGTGTGACTGTTGAGTGAGGTGTCAATCCTGTGACTGTTGGGGGTGAATCCTGTGAATGATGGGGGGCAGTGCTCTTACCATCGGGTTGGGAGTCAGTGGTGTGACTGTTGAGTGAGGTGTCAATCCTGTGACTGTTGGGGGTGAATCCTGTGAATGATGGGGAGCAGTGCTCTTGCCATCGGGTTGGGAGTCAGTGGTGTGACTGTTGAGGGTTGGTGATCAATGCTGTAACTGCTGGGTGGGAGGTCACTGCAGTGATTGGGGTGGGGTGTAGTGCTGTGACCGCTGGGAGTAGGGGGTCACTGTTGTGACTATTGAGGGATAGGGACCAGTGCTGTGACTGCTGGGGGTGAGTGGTCAGTGCTGTGACTGTTGGGGGGCCAATGCTGCAACTATCGGGGTGGAATTCAGTTCTGTGACCATCAAGGGTTGAGGATCAGTGCTGTGACTGTCAAGGTTGGCGTTCAGTGCTGTGACTTTTGGGGTTGGGGTCAGTTCTGTGACTGCTGGGAGGGGGCAGTGCTGTGACTGCTGGGGTGGATAGACAATGCAGTGACTGTTGGAAGTTGGTCCATTTTTCCATCCTGTTCATTTTTCAGCTGTGCTGTGTTGTTAATGGCTTGTGTAATTTGAATTCTGGGGAGGGATGGTCAGGTTTCTCCATAACTATTTTTACTTCTGAGGTTACCAGTTACTAATGCAGTACACAAACATTGGATGATACGGTCACTCTTCATTGATTTTTACTCTGCAGTTTTCATACTGAAGGTCTGGTGCCTTTCAGTACCTTTAGTACTTTGATTTCATTTATCATGCACTCATGATATTTTTTTTGACTCTCTTAGGATATCTGCAGCTGAAATAAATGTGAGGCAGTAACTTATGAATTGATAACAGTCCCTAATAATATGCCCATGATGTACTAATTTGTCCATGGAAAGTATTTTCCAATTGTCCCTTTTAAAGTTTTGTCTGTCATGCTGTAATGTAGAATAGTACATGTCATATATTTAACATACAGTAATAGTTTAATACTGCACTTTAATATAGATGAATTGTTTAGCACTGTCATGTACAGTGTAGCACCATTTAGGTGAGACACAGTGGAGCACCAAATACTCATGACAAAGCACCTGCGAGATTAGGGTGCAAAATGTTGTTCCTCTGCCTCCCTGTGTACCGCATTCTCGTTGGAATAAATGTCTGGTATATACAGTTTTTATCTCAGAACTGAGCTTTTAGCTGGGGAGGTTATGTGTGCTATGACCTTTCATTTTCAGGATATAAACTCATGCAGATTTGGCATGTCTTAAGATCAGTTTGGCAGAATAATTTATTTATTTTTTAACCAGGAGAGACACACTAAGCTGAAGCTTGTTTACAGGTGTGACCTGGGAGCACAAGAAAGTTAAGTGACTTGCTCAGGGTCACACAGTATGCAAGTGGGGTCTTTGGGATTCAAACCCAGGTCTCCAGATTTGCAGCTCAGAGTCTTAAACCACTGTGCTATACTGCTTCACTGTTTATTTCTTTATTTATTGAAGATTCGGAATTACAAACCTTTGAGTCAGAGACTCTTTTACAAAGGCTCCACATCAATTAAACACAATAATTACAAGTATGAACAGTGCAGCAGGCAACTACAATAGTGAAAAAAAAGTACACAAGGAACAATCAGGGTAGTGTGAGAATACCAGCATGTATAGTACAATTTACAAAAGAGAAAACAATGTTACAACTGGAACTGGCAGTAACAGCATGCAACCTAAACTCAAGGGGTGTCAGGGATTGTGGTAAGAGTAAACAAGGGGGGGAAGATATTTACCTAATTGAGAGGTCAATTTGGCCAAATGTTCCTTATCAGATTGGGAAGAGTTTTGTAAAAATCTGAAGGCCATTCTGAGCATATCAGGGTGGTGCTGATCAATTGTTAACAAAACTGGACAGGCTGGCTCCACAGCACCAAGTAATGGGGGATGGCTCTGGCACACTGGAAACCCAGGTTTTCTCTCCATACCCAGACCATCAGGAGCAGAGGCTGGCAGTGAGGGTTAAGAAAGTCCTTTGGATGCTTTCCTCATGGGAAGGGGGGGGGGCTCACAGTGTAGCCTTGCAGCGGCTCCAGGTGGTAGCTTGTGGAGATGCCAGTACCATATGCATGGAATAGGTAAGTGGAAGGAGGGTGGGCGGGCCCAATAAGAACAGAGAAAGGGTGGGCGGGCCCAATAAGAACAGGGTAAATGCTGCACTAGTACACTGGATGACAGCCTCTCTGCCTCTCCTCACATCTGGACCCTCCTCTGGGCACTTAACGTGCACACTCCCTCCAAAACTACACGCAGCAATCCTCCACTAGGCTGCAGTTCAGCCCCCGTTGTGGACAAGCTGACAAGTTGGAGAGCAAAGTCAGACCCTCTCAGGAGACGTACCACAACAACAGCCAGGGGAAGCCCCAGGCAGGAACAAGCTAGTCCTCGTGGCTCTGGAGGTCTGAGTAAGAGCATGCCCCAGAGGGGTGTTCCAGAGAGGTGAGTCTTGTGGAAGAAGAGAGTTGAAATGGGCCTGAATGAGTGGGGTGCAGGTGGGCACAGTGGCACCAAAAAAAAAACTGAATGGGCAAACAGACAAGGTCACAGCTTGGTGGCCTGAGGGACTAGACAAAGACACCTCTCAATGGTCCTGGGAAGAGATCTGGAATTTCTCCAGGATGGCATCCACTTTAACAGATTGTAAAGTGCAACAGTTTAAAATACTATGCTATTTATTCTACACTGCATCATTCCAACAGCCTGTTGCTATAAATGTAATCACCCAGAAGGAACTCTTCTGGATCTGATGTGGCAATGCCCTCTCATCATGCAGTACTAGTCAGCCATCAAAGACTTGCTAAATTCCCTGCTTAGTGTACATGATCTGAGTACCCTAAAGAGTTGCATGGCAGGTTACATTGCAGAATCCCAAGTAATGACAAGCAAAAGACTTATGACTTATAGCAGCAGTGATAAAAAAGCAAATACTAAAATGTTGGCTGGACAAAAGAGCCCCTAAACAGCCAGAGTGGCTAGCAGACATGCTAGAAACACTACAACTTGAAAACTAGTGTACAGAATGAGAAGAGTCCACAAACCCTACATGAAAATATTCAGGAATTCAGAAGTGCTTTTGACAATCACTGACTGATAATGAAGAAATGCACCCACTCTAGTCTTCTCCGGGCCATGGTATTTATATCCGGGAACTGCAACCCTCCATTCAGGATCTATCCCCCCCCCCCCCTTCAAAAGACAATATGGCATAGCACAGTCAGTACTGCCTAGTTATCCCCACCTCATATGTACAGGGAACTAGACCCAGTAGTCATGTACCCCCCCAGTCTCTGACAACCACAATAAAATGCAAGGAGATACAAAGCTAATGTTAGTCAGTATACTGCGGACACAGAGCCAGGGTTAGAAATGGAAGATCATTGATATGATTGATGCAAGGGAATTGTCATAAAAATTAGGCAGTTTAACATTTAACTAATAACAAATGGAGCTGTTAAAATTTAGCTCAGTATCTGTTACATACCTCTCAACCTCCTGCCTCATAAATCAGGGGCAAGGCTTAAAAAAATCAGGGACAAAGGACCACAATCAGGGACATATCTTCACAATTGGTGATATCCACTCAGGAAGCTGGTAGAATAATTGGCTTAGTTTAAAATGCATTTTCTAAGGAAGAACAAGTCTGTAACTTAATGTTTGATATTATTTACTGCTTACAACCCCCACTGTTTGATCACAGAATCACAATTTTTAGGAGGGACAGAGTACATTTTTGAGGCAAAGTCAGGGACATCCCTGAAAATCAGGGACAGTTGAGATGTATGATCTGTTATCTTGCAATCTTTACCCTTAGTGAATATTGTTGTTCATCTTTGTGTCTCCCACCAGTGTGTACTGTTGTTATCCCTTGTCCTGGTCCTGGAGTTTTTACAATACATAACCTAGACAACCCATAAGTGAAAAGTGGACTACCAAGCCAGAGATAGTACTGGATGAACTCTGCCCACATCCAATAGGCCAACCCCTTTCTTCAATAACAAATGACCAGACCTAAACTTGTGGGTTGTAGAATGACACTGCACCTGTACAAACAGAATACTGGAATTGGTACAATTACTATGGCAATGGGGTAGTAAAGGGTGATGGCATAGGTATTTCCCCTGTGTATGTCATATCTGTTTCTTATACATTTTTGCAAGCTTCAATTAAATATTATTTCCAAAACTTGCCCTTAGGTCCCAGTACACACTTTTGGCCTTTTTCCTTGGCCCATGAAGGTCCCTAATAAATATTTTTTTCTTTAGGGCCCCTGGAAGTCTATGCTTTGGGGCACTACACTTCTCTTTGTTTGTTTGACTTTATTTGTTTTGGAACTCAGCTTTATTTCATCCAAAGCAGAAACTTATAGCAATACATTTTGAAAATAAAGCGTCCACAGGCACAACTGAATGATCTCTTCAGGCCACACATCCAAACAAATGTAGTAATATTTATTATGTGATCACTAGAAACTATCAAAATTACTGATAACATATCAGTGCTGCAGTCTGCTATATGAGATATTACACTTGATTAGTGTTCCCCTCCACACAGGGGTGATTTTACAGTAATGTTAAAAAATCGAACATACAACATACTGGGCTGAACTACCCAGTTCTAACTTATGGCCATACATGTGTATAAAGTCGAGTCAAATCTATTGTAATCTGTATGCCCAAATAATAAATCTGATTTCTGGGGGAAAGTACCCTTGAACTCCTCTGGGCACTCTCCGCTTAGCACCAGGGCCTCTGATTTTGAGAAATTAATTGTGTAGCCCAAAATTACCCCAAAAAACTGTAATAACTGTATGAAGGGTGGTAAGGAGATTTCGTGGGATGACAGGAAAGAAATAGAGTCATCCGCATATAGGGAGAGTCCCCTGCCATAACACCCCTGATGTCAGGGGTACTGCACATTTTAACTGCCAGAGGCTCCAAACTGATGGCAAACAGGAGGGGAGATAGGGGGCATCCCTGCCGTGTCCCCTTGGATAAGGGAAAGAGCTCAGAGCTTATACCATTAGCCCTCACTAAGGCCTTAGAGTCGGTATATAATTGAGAAATAACTCCTAAGAATTTGGGGCCAAATTGCATGTATTCCATGGATGTTTTTAAAAACTGCCAATTAACCCTATCAAATGCTTTTTCAGCATCCATGGATATAGCTATCTGAAATTGGGACTGGGTCTTTTGGGAGGAAACAATGTTTAATAACCGGTGGATATGTCAGGGAGATATCTATCTGAAATAAAGCCAGTCTGATCTTTATGCACTAGTAGGGGAGCCACAGCTTGCAGCCTCCTAGCCAGTAGACCAGTAAATAACTTTAGGTTAACACTGAGTAAAGCTATGGGTCTGTAAGACTCACACTCCAAAGGGTCTTTCCCTTCCTCAGGTAACACCGAAATCTGGGCTAGTCACCAGGAGGCCAGGATCCTCCCATCCTCCATAACTTCCCCACATACTGGAAGTAGAAACAGGAGTAGCTGGTCAGCAAAGGTCTTGTAAAAGTCTGGCATAAAACCATCTAGGCCCAGTGATTTGCCATTTTTCAAACTCACTATCTGGGCCCTTAATTTTGCAATAGAGATCCCCCTCGCCAAGCTATCCCAAGCCGCATCCAGGAGAGTTCTGATGTCCAGACCCTAAAAAAAGCTATCTGTAAGGCCTCCAAAATCTGGAATCTCATCCTGTGCATATGGGGAGGCATAGTAATCAGCAATATGCTGGAAATTTCCCCTGGCTTACTTGTTGGGTTCTCCCGTCTTGGATCTCTCAGTTTTAAAAGCAACCTGCTGAGCTGTTGTGACCAGAGGGTTGCTGCAGACAGCCTGCATGCCCTGTTCCTCCCTTCAAAATATTGTTGATGGATCTACCTATAGTTCCGTTCTAACTGAGCCTGAATTACATTTTCAAGGGCTGTCCTCTTTTCTCTAAGGCGTTTCTTAACTTCTGGGTTTAAGGTAATCTTATGTTGAAACTCTGAGTCCCTCAGCTCTTCTTCCAGGCTCACCAATTTACTAGCCATCTTTTTCTTGTGCTCTACCACACATTTTATGATCACCCCTCAAAGAACTGCCTTTAGGGCATCCCATCGAATCGCGTGGGATGCATCTCCCACTGGGTTCATTTGCTGATACTCCTGAATTGCTGACTTAATTAAATCCTGAAAGCCCGGATTGTTCAGCAGCCCAACTCTGAACCTCCAATGTGAGTTTTGAATGGAGGGGGCCAGGGTCAGGGTCAGCCTGACTGGTGCATGATCAGAGAGCGTCCGAGGCATAATCTTACATGTAGAAGCTGTAGAAGCCCACTCCTCTGTAATAGTCATGCCTGTCTGAGTAGTGGGAATAACCTCTTGATTGCCCATTAAGCTCCCTCCAAATATCCTGTAGGCTAGCCATCCTGCTTAGTTTAAGCAAGGTGGGACCCACCATCCTCCTCCTATCCAGAGTTGTGGATAAAATGGCATTAAAGTCCCTCCCATGATGCAGAGCCACCCCATGGGATCCAACAGATCTGCAAAGATTTTTTGTGAAAAAGAGAGAGGCCTCATTATCCTCATTTGAGGTATACAAGTTTTAAATTACACAAGGTATATCTCTATAGGTAACTCACAGTTTCACATAATGGCTCTCTGGCTCAATCTCGGCTTTCTCCACTTTCAAAGGGCAAGCGTTATGTATTAAGATGGTAGTTCCCCTTCTGTGAGGGTGTGCCCTGTATGAGGAAGCGTAGACCAAGGCCACCCAGCCACGGCGTCCTTTTGCATGTTCCTCCACTGAGAGATGGGTCTCCTGCAATATGAGTACCCATTTTGCCCAATTCCTGTATTTTCCTAGCCCATTTTATGGGACTGGTAATTCCCCGGATGTTACAAGTAATAATACTTAAACTATCCATGATGTACAACAAGGTGGCTCTGCATCCTCAGATTCCGGAACACACCCAAACCCCACGAGGGTGGCCCAGGCCCCAAACTGAGAGGGGATAAGGGAGAGTAGAGAACATGGCCAACAACATAAATTTTATAACAGCAACCATAATGCAACTACAACAGTTGAACCGTGTAACTATACTCCTAGGCCTCACCAATGCCCAGCAGCGTTTTGCATCATAATTAACAGTTGTTCCTGACTTCCAAGATTCCACCCCTGCCTCGTCATTCTTATGGTGCCCCCCGATGATGGGTAGTGCTAGAACAAACTCAGCACTGTGCTGCCACCTCCTGGAGTAACCAGGGATGTGAAACAGGTGTGCCAACACCATACAGACTTTCTCGCTTATCTCCCACCTTCCCTGTATATTCTTAAATTCTGACAGAGGGACCAAGAGGACCAAGAGCCTCAGCCCTGGCCTCCAAATATAAGGAGGCCACCACCCATGACCCCGTCCCCCCATTTCTATATATGCCCACCCCACCTTGCAGATCTAAATGTGCCTCCCCACTCATAGCCAAACAATTAAGTAACTGGAGCCATAAATATTTTTTTATAGATGAACAAGAAAGAGAAAAAAAAAGAGAAGAGGTGGAGTGTATAAAAGTACATCTTACAGTCTTAAAATAAGTCCACATTCAGAGTTCTCAGTTCTCCTCAAACCTACCACCACCTCTCATTTGTTCCAGTCCTTTTAAATTGCAGTCCCAGAACAAACCAGCCTTTTTCACAAATGTGAATTACCAGCCTGGCCCCTGTACTGATAGCAGTCTTGAAGTAACATCAGAGCCTCCACTGACTCTCAAGTCCACCTTCTCATGGGGCCACTGCTGCTGCCAAGTTATCCGAGGAGCCATCCACTGGGGCCCGGAGATGGGAGTCATGCTCCTGCCTCCCCGCCACCCGGGTATTATCTTTCTATTTCTTATTTGAGGATTGGCGGTGAGTCTTGAGTTTAGTCCATGTGCCAGACTCTGTAGCCATTACCAGTTTCCCTGTCTGATGTTGAGGACCAGCCTTGGCCCACCAACTGCCTCTGACGTTTCTCCAAGTCCTTGAATGCACCGGGATCAATAAGCTCATTGACCACTACTTCAGGTGAGGCCAGGTATTTCTTTGTCTCCTTAACATTTTCAAAAAGCCTGGTACCTCTATCCAAGGTAATTCGGAGCTTGGCAAGGAAATCTACCCTGACTTTGAGCCCTTTGCTATGAAGGTCTTTTAAGACTGGGAACCACAGCTTTCTCCGGGCCATTGTTGTGGGAGCATAATCCGACTCCAGATACAGTTTAGTGTCCCCGAATACAATTTCTCTCTTGGTCCAGGCCTTGCAAAGTACCATTTCTTTCATTCTGTAGTCTAAAAAAGCAGTGATGATAGAGCGTGGCCTGGCTTTAGGATACTTCGGTGGGGCCACGAGGACACGGTTCACTCAAATAGTATTTAGCGGGGTATCTTTGTCAAGGTCTAACAGTTCTTTTGCAGCCCCTCAATATACACAGTCATGTCCCCAGATTCTGTGTGTTCAGGTAGTCCTTGCAGCTTCAAACTGATGCAGCGCAGCCTATTTTCCAGGTCTTCTATTTTAGTGATAAGCGACTGTGAGCGATCATGCAGCTGCAACAGAGCACCACTGTGAAGATCTACTGGTTCGGAATATGTAGTAAGGTGTTCCTCCATAGAATGCAGCTGCTACACATGCTGCTGGGTTTTTTTTTTCAGTTGTCCCTGACTTCTGCTCTGATCATGTCCAGGGTTTTGGTTAGGCGTCGGAGTTCTCTGCAGAGTTGCCGAGAGGTTATTGTGAAATCCTTTCCCTCCTTCTCAGACTCGCTGGCTGAATTTGGGTCCCAGTTTTCTGGAGACCTGGTTGGCATGTCTCCTTTCACCAGAGCCTGAGGAGCTAAATTAAATTTTTGCTGTTTTAGGCTCCCCCCGGTGTTGCTCGATGTTTTGCTCTGAAAGTCATGGAGACAACTGATCGCCACCAACAATGTTGTCGTTTTTAGTGGATGAGGTGAGCAAAAAATACTACTTTTTCCAGGAAATCAGTGGGAGCTGATCAACCCAGCACCTGCATAGTATGGTGTTGTCACCAGAAGTCCTGTTTGTTTTTATTTTGATGATGGGGCAAGATACACTGGCACCAATGGCACCTTTTACAGGTGTGACCCAGTGTACAATAGTATAATTAAAAACAGTATATTGCAAAACAGATGAGTAACAATATGTATAGGAGCTATAATACGTAGATGAGGTATGGTTGTGCCACTGATCAGAGTTATGGCACAGGCATACATAGTACATTGACCAAGGAAACTAACAGTTCACAGTATACAGAAATAGAGGCAGTATGAAAATATAAAGGAATTCAGCCACAGCACACGCAGTTGTTCAGCGCTAAGAGATGGAAAGGGAAATAACATATCAACCAGTACATACAGTAATCAGGAAGGAAATAACATATTACAGTACATACAGCAATCAAGAAAGTACAGTTGACAGTACAGTAGCTTCTAAAACTGTACACACTGTATAAAATAGATAAATTAAAATATGCTGGAAATAACTGATATTTTGCAACTCTTTGTTGTAGTCTGTTGTATTTTAACTTACAATCACATACCTTAGCATTATTGCTTTAAGAAGTGCTCGTTTCAGCCCTAATCCCACAATGCCAATTTCCTCCTATTCCCTTTTTTCACTTTAGTTTTATTGATTTAACAACTGGTACAAAGCTGATATCAAGATCCATACACTGGACAGACCATAGGCATTAACAAATATCATATGTGGAAATAACCCCCTTATTCACAGTAGAAAAATGCATCCAGAGTATAGAGGATAGTGGATGGGCAACAGTGAACAACAACACTGTTGTTCACTTCGAGAGGCTGTCATGACAACCAAGAAAACCTTGAGAGTGAAGCTGTCAGTGTCAGTGGCTCAGTAGGTAGCACACTCGCCTCTGAGGCCGGGAGATCAGAGGGCTGTGGGTTCAGTTCCCACATCTGGCACTTGGGTTAATATCCCAGTACTGACACTGTAGTGCAGCATGAGAGGGGTGCTGCACTTCTGAGGTGCCGTCTTTCGGATGAGACGTTAAACTGAGGTCCCATCTGCCTGGATTGGTGGTAGTTCAGGTGGATGTTAAAGATCCCATGGCACTTATCGAAAAGAGTAGGGGAATTTCCCCGGTGTCCTGGCCAAATTTCCCTCATTCACTAAAAATACCACCAACAGCTTAATCTGGTTCAAGGTCAGTTGGCATTCATCTGTATCCCCCCCCCCCGGGTCGTGCCTGAAAATAGGCAGGATTTGTCTAGTGCACTTACCCGGTCAACAAAAGCTAAATAAAATAAATAAATGAAAACCTCGAGAAGTGAACCAGTGTTGTTGTTTACTGTTGCCCATCCACTGTCTTTTATAGTGTATGGGCAGACGTAAATCAAGAATAGCATGTGCCTTCATCCTTGGTCACGCCGTGATGTAGGAGACCCGCTCACCTACCCGCCCCGCCATGTCCAAACACTCCGCTCATTCCAGGTCCACAGCGGTATTTATTTGTAACTAAGTGCCGGCAAAGATTTAAAAAAAAAAACAGCACTTACACTATCTTCTCCTGTGCCTTCGCTTTCATCCACTGTATGACCGCCTAGCGATGAGCAGCATGCACAAGTGTCATCCGTGCTGTTGTACCATCGATATGACGTACCCACAATGGTACAACAACATCGTGACGTCACATCGATGGTACAACAACACTAGGGAAACCTAGATTTTTAAAGAATAAAACGTTCTACCATACACTATATTATTGTACAGCATTGGAGGGTAAACTTAATCATGTAGCTGCATGTTCTAAATTGTTGCTGAGTTAATGAACTCAAGAGCAGTATGACTAATTGCACAAAACTTAAAGTCCACACAAAATGTCCTGTATTACGTGCCCAGTCTAAGGGTTTATGGCGTCATACTATGTACCTAAAGTTAAAATGGCTCAAAAGTTATATGACAGCTAAGAAGTATAAAAAAAAAGTACAAAAGTTATAAACCACTGAGCTCCCACTTCTCATCCTGGAGAATCAGTAAACATGTATGCGAGTTACAATACAAATGGCCAAAATAGCCAACAGTCAAATAAAGATGCTTCAAACTTTTAAGGAGAGGGTTGATCAAACTTACACCTTTGATGCAGCTCAGAGACATTAACTATCTTGTGTGGTTGAAATGGGGGCGGAAGGTGACATCTGCCCCAGTTTGGTGTGAATTTTTTGGGAAAATTTTAATCCGGTACATCCACACTCCATCTATCACTCAACATTATAGCATCACAAAGTCGGCAGCATGTTGAAGGGGGTGTGGCCAGAGAGGCACTCACTGGCATATTTTTTTGGGAACTGCCCTGCTGGAACTGAATTTTGGGAGAAGCTACATGACACTGTTTTAAGCATAACTGGGATCTCTGTCCCCTTAACTTTTAAAGACTGGATCCTTGGTATTCCCACTGTGTCACATCAGACAGGAAAAGTGAGAAAGGTCTTATTGACCTTGATAGTGGTTGCCCTAAAATGTATCACCTCACACTGGCTGCAACCAACACCCACTGGATGAATGGGTTTGAAGGGTTAAAGAGGCAATTCTCAAGGAAGTCCTAACAGCCAGACTCCATCTTCAGACCAAGAGGCATATCGAAAGATGGAGAGGGTGGGAGATCTGGTTGCGAAGAAGGGAAGGGCAACACAGAGGCACTCAGTGAGATCTGGGGTAAGAGGGGAACAGTACACCCAAGAAGTTCTTTGCTGGAGAAGGGAGAGGAACATTGCCCATCACCCACTCCAGTGAAAATGAGAGGGAGAGGCCTACTATGTGGCAGGCAGGGGGAAGCAGAGTCCTTTGAAATAAAACAGTAATTGAGAACTTAAAAGACCTTGAGTGAGGGGGATGGTTACACAGCCAAACATTTGGACCAGTTCTAGGTCCTTAATTGTTGAAATTGTTTATACAGCTTTCTTTTGTATGCATTCACTGAGGATTCATTGTTTGAATATAAATATTGGATCAATCCTACTTTACTGGACAGAATTGTGTGGTGGCAGTATAGCACAGTGGTTTAAGGCTCTGAGCTGCAAACCTGGAGACCTGGGTTTGAATTCCACAGCCCCCACTTGCATACTGTGTGACCCTGAGCAAGTCACTTAGTTTAGTTTATTGGAGATTCGGAAATACCTTTGAGTCAAAGACTCCTTTATAAAGGTTCCATGTCACAAATATTACATACGAGAAGAAAGGTTACAAGGCAGTACAGTAGTACATAGTCAGGTAGTTACATTATCAGTTGTTACAGAGGCATTTGTGGGTCTCTCAGAGGGAGACCTAGGTCAAGTTAGAGCAAACATGCAAAACAAATGGCATATCAGTGCAGAGCTAAACAAAAGGGACGCAGTTAGTGGCAGAGTTATGGGGGGGTGCCGGCCGGAGTCTAGGTCGGTCGTTTGGATGAAGGATTGGTCAGCGGCAATCACAGTGGTTCGAGGACTGTAGGTGGGCTCTGAGGGTGGTTTTGTATGATCCTAGTCTGTTCTCATTTGCAAGCGGAGTGGGCAGACTGTTCATCCAGGATGGGGCTCTGTAGCTGAAGGACCTCTGGTATAGGAATGTACGACAATGGGGGACAGAGAGGAGGTGCTTACAATAGCTACAAGTGTGCTTAAGTGACTGGGCCGGTCTTATTAGTGGAGCGAGACCTGATGGGCAGAGACCAAGGGCAATTTTTTTTGCCATGAGGCATGTGTGGAACCTAATCCTGTTGTCAAAGGTTCAGCCAGTTGGTAGCATTGTACAGTGTGCATGTATGAGTTAGCGGTCACAGCCAAGGTGAGGCGGCAAGCTTTATTTAGGAGACACATAGTCTGGTTGAGTGCCATGAGTTAGCTGCCCCATAGATGACTAGCCATAATCTAGTAGGGAGAGGACTGAAGAGGAGACAGCTAGCCTTAATGCATTTGGGGTAAAGCAGTGTTTGAGGTATACAGGAGCCAGAGCTGCACATTGAGGGCAGTGGATAGGAGGTGATATGCTGGTGAAGGTGAGTGCAGGGTCGAGTGTTAAGCCAAGATATCTGAAGAAGTCCACCTGGTCAAGGTGGGTATGGTTGGCAGTCCTCAGTTGTGGAAAAAGTATCTTTCTTGTATTAAATGGTTGGGAAAAGTACATAACCTTAGTCTTGGAATAGTTCAGGACAAGACGATGTGAGGCTAGCCATTTTTCGGCAGAGCTGAAGGAGGACTGGAGGGAGAGGTGGAGCTGTAAAGAATCAGTGCTGGACGTATAGAGTACGGCATCATCCGCATAGAGGAGAAGGTTCCCGGAACGGGTCTTAGGGAGAGAATTTAGAAAGAGGCTGAATAGTAACGGACCGAGGACGGACCCTTGCGGGACACCCGAGAGGACAGGTAGCCTACTAGAGACTGTATCTCCTATCTTTACCTGCTGGGAGCAGTTTGACAGGTAGTCAGAGAACCAACCAAGGGCATCCTGAGAGAATCCCGTGCTGGTCAGAGTGGATAGCAGGAGCGGGTGGTTGACGGTGTCGAATGCCTTAGTAAGATCTATGAATACAGTCCCTGTGATTTGTCCTCTATCTAGAGTGGAGTGGAGTGGATGTGCGAGGTGAGTTCCAGGAGGGCAGTGGTTGGTACTATGGCCCTTCCGGAAGCCATGTTGCTGCTTACTAAGCAGGTTGTATTTGTTCAGGTGGTCCGTTAGCTGGTCAGAGACTATCCTCTCAAGAGCCTTGGATAGGGGAGGGAGAATGGAGATAGGTCGGTAGTTGTTAGTGAGGGCATGGTCTCCACTTTTGAAAATCGGTGTGATATGGGCAGATTTCCAGCAGGAGGGTAATTTCCCTTGGCATAAGGAGCTGTTTAGTATATGGGTGAGGGGGTCGAGCACCTCAGTGAGAGAGAGTCGAAATAGTTTCAAGTCTAAAGTGTCACTGCTATACTGGGAGTGACTTAGTGCCCTCCTGAGATAAGGCTCGGCACCCTTGGGAGAGATGAAACTCAGGCGAAAGGGTGGGGTTGATGGGAGGGTGGGGGGGTGACAGGGGGAGGGTCAAAGAAGTTAGGGGGGAGAACCAGGCTTAAATTGGAGAAGGTGTCATTGAAGGCATCGGCCATACGGGTTGGATCAGAGGTAAGGCACCCTTCAACCCTGATCTGGCTAGGGGTGGTGTTGGGAGCTTTTCCACACAGGTCTTTGATATTGTCCCAGAACTTTCATCCTGAGCCCCAGGAGTTGGTGAGTGAGGTCTGGTAGTACTCAGCTTTTGCTTTGCGCAAGGACCATGTACATTTGTTCCTTGCTTCTCTATAGTTCTGCCTGTCAGCTGGCAGGCCAGTCTCATTAGAGAGGTGCCATACGGAGTCTCTGGTCCGCATGAGATCCAGGAGGTGCTCACTGACCCACGGCACTGGGTTTCCTTTGGCCACTCTTTTAGTGATCGGGGCAAATTTGTCACAGATGGTGTTAAAGGCGAGGTCAGTGTCAGTGGTATTCGTGACAATGGACCAGTCCACTGACCTGAGATAGATTTTGAGTTGCGCAAGTTTTCCTGGGCCAAGTTTGCGCTGATAGATTAATCTGGGGGATTTGCACATCCAACAGCAGAGTACCGGGGAATGGTCATTAAGGGCATTTGAGAGTACTGTTGTACTGGCGATTTTTGTAGGGCAGTTGGTGAACACCAAGTCCAGCAAGGAGAACGACCCAGTGCGCTGGTTCAATTTGGTGGGGGATGTGACGACCTGTGTAAGGTCCTGGGCAGTAGCGGCATCCAAGAATGGTGCGGCAGCTTTGTCCAGCCAGTTAATATTAAAGTCCCCTAGTATGATTTTCTCAGCTTGTGGCGGAAGTGTAGCCAGGTAGGACAGAATGGAGTGGTAGGCCACTTTCTGTTCCCTGGGAGGGATATAGACCGTGGTGATGAGGAGTGGGGGGGGGGGATTTAGTTGTTCCCAGAGTGATTTTTATAGTGAGGGCCTGTGGGCCAGGATGCAGTTGGGGGGTGGGGAGTAGCTGACCATGTAGGACCTCTTGAGTATATACAGCACAGCCCCCCCCCCAAGTTTACCTTTACGATCTGCCCGATATAGGTTGTACCCTATGAGATTTAAAGATGAATCAGGGGTCAATGGGAAGAGCCAGGTTTCAGTGAGCGCAATAATATCTAGCTGGTGTTGGTAGACCCAGCCCTGGAAGGAGTCCCACTTTTTTAATAGGCTGCAGACATTAAGGGTGGCAATAAATAGTCCGCTGGTTGGGGGGAGGGTTGGTATGGTAGTTGTGGCAGGGCCAGGGTTTGGGTGCACATTACCTGATGTGAGCAGGAGGAGGAGGAGGAAGATCCTGCATATAGGGTGCCATTTAGATGTCTTGTGGGGACGTAAGCTACCACCCAGGGGCCCTTTAGGAGTGGGGAATGTGGGGATAGAGAGGGTGGCAAGTAAGGGTGTGGCCAGTATTAGTGGACAAGGCGAGGGGACAGAAGGTAAAGGTTGGGGTTGTGAGGAGGACTCAGGTGTTGAGTTGAGAGATGACTGTCAGCCAGGCAGCCATAGTGGGAGTATAAGTGGTGTGTGGCCCTGGAAAGTGGTAGGTGCAGTTACTTGATGAGGTATCTGGACGTTAATCAGGAGTAGGGTTAACATGGTAGGCAGAGCTAGAATCATTGCCATTTGAAACCTGCTGTTGATGAGGTGAAAGCAGCATATGCCCCTAGTGGCTGATCAATATAAGCTGCAGATGAAGAAATGGGCTGATTGGTTACTGAGCCCTACAAAAGGGAGTGCTCACCAAGGGTGGTGGCGGGGCGGTGGGGAGCCGACACTTGCGTCGACGGGGCCTCCACAAGCTCTCCTGAGTCCAAAGAGCATGGAACGCAGCACTCCTACTATTCGTCCCCGCGTACCTGTAATCAGCAATGGGGGGTGGGGGAGGGTTGTCCAGGGACCTCACAACCTCCAAGTGGGTCCAACGCGCCTCGTGGGAGCAGTGCTCTGAAGAGAAAGGAGAGAGGTACACTGATTAAGTACTTTTTGTGGGTTTGGGGGTGGGGGTACAGAGAGAGAGAGTGTGGCGTGGCTCTGTGGTATTCCGGTTTAAAGTTTTAAATAGATTAAATTCAGGTACAAGCACTCCTTAAAGTTCACGGCTTAACACTGGCTGTTAGGTAAGCCCTATACAAGCCCTACGCATTTAAATTCAAGTACTAGCACTTCTAAAGGTTCATGGCTTTCCCAAGAGTGCTGCAGATTCAAGTTTCAGCTCCCTGTAAGGAAATTCAGACTGCAGTTAAAGCAAGAGACCGGGTGATTCCACTAATTATCATTAAGGTGCTGAAAATTCGCTTCTACAGAGAGCTGATTCTCAGCAGTATACAGATTGAACAGAAAACATTATTAAGGCTGTGATTTAAAGCAAATAATCCAATTATTAAGGCTGAGGTTTAAAGCAAAAGAGCCGGGCATTTACATTAATTTGCATTAAGGTGCAGTGAATTTGTTGTTACAGAGAGCTGATTTCAGCACAATACAATATAAAATAAACAGTCTTCACATCTGCGCCGACAGGTAGTAAATTTAAAAATGGCGCCTTCAAGCTCCTCCACAAGCTCTCCTGAGTCCAAAGAGCACGGAGCGTAGCACGCCTACTATTCGACCCCGCCTACCTGTAATCAGCAATGGGGGATGGGGGAGGGTTGTCCAGGGACCCTCGCGACCTCCAAGTGGGTCCAACGCACCTCGTGGGAGCAGTGTTCTGAGGAGAAAGGACAGAGGTACACTGATTAAATACTTTTTGTGGGTTTGGGGGCAGGGGTACAGAGAGAGTGGCGTGGCTCTGTGGTATTCCGATTTAAAGTTTTAAACAGATTAAATTCAGGTAGAAGCACTCCTTAAAGTTCATGGCTTAACATTGGCTGTTAGGTAAGCCTTGTACAAGCCCTATGCATTTAAATTCAAGTGCTAGCACTTCTGAAGGTTCACGGCTTTCCCGAGAGTGCTGCAGATTCAAGTTTCAGCTCCCTGTATGATTCCGGAATGGTAATTCAGACTGCAGTTAAAGCAAGAGACCGGGTGATTCCACTAATTTTCATTAAGGTGCTGAAAATTCACTTCTACAGACAGCTGATTCCCTACGCATTCAAATTCAAGTACTAGAACTTCTAAAGGTTCACGGCTTTCCCGAGAGTGCAGCAGATTCAAGTTTCAGCCCCCTGTAGGATTCCGGTATGGTAATTCAGACTGCAGCTAAAGCAAGAGACCGGGTGATTCCACTAAGTATCATTAAAGTGCTGAAAATTCGCTTCTACAGAGAGCCGATTCTCGGCAGTATACAGATTGAACAGAAAACATTATTAAGGCTGTGATTTAAAGCAAAAAATCCAATTATTAAGGCTGAGATTTAAAGCAAAAGATCCGGACATTTACATTAATTTGCATTAAGGTACAGTGAATTCGTTGCTACAGAGAGCTGATTTCAGCACAATACAATATAAAATAAACAGTCTTCACATCTGCGCTGACAGGTAGTAAATTTAAAAATGGCGCCTTCAAGCTCCTCCAAAAGCTCTCCTGAGTCCAAAGAGCACAGAGCGCAGCATGCCTACTATTCGTCCCCATGTACCTGTAATCAGCAATGGGGGGTGGGAGAGGGTTGTCCAGGGACCTCGTGACTCAAGTGGATCCAACGCTCCTGGGAGCAGTGTTCTGTAATCAGCAATGGGGTGGGGAGGGTTGTCCAGGGACCCTCTCGACCTCTGAGTGGGTCCAACGCGCCTCGTGGGAGCAATGTTCTGTAATCAGCAATGGGGGGTGGGAGAGGGTTGTCCAGGGACCCTCGCGACCTCCAAGTGAGTCCAACGCGCTTCGTGGGAGCAGTGTTCTTGTGCTCCCAGGTTGCACCTGTAAACAAGCTTGCAGCTTAGTGCGTCTCTCCTGGTAAAACCAAAACAACAAAAAAAACGTTGACAGCATGTTCCAGTTGAGTTAGTCCTCTAGTAAGGGAGGTGCCATCTGTACGACTGAAGGAGATATTGATTAATGCTATCCACAGTTTTTCTGCCCACCATTTTCCTTTTTTTTTATGTTATGTTGCTTGTCCTCCATTCAAGTAGGGCAGAGATACATCTTTGGTGAGTCACAGTCTGATGGTAAAGTTACCCTAGGCTTTCTAGACTGCTTAGCTATCTGACTAAAGGCTTGTTATTGAGTGGAATTGCTCTACTGTATGATATGATGCTGTATCAATTCACGTAATAAAGCTGAGTTTCAAAAAAAAAAACTATCTTGTGTGCAAGCATAGGAGGTGCCCCCACCCTTCTACAAAGAAATAAATCAGCAGGGTTCTGTACATAAAATTCAAATAATATGTGCAGCAACAGCCAAGTCCCCCTGGAAATATTACATGTCACGCAAAATATAAAAATAATGTCTTTGTAGATTGGGCAGGGAGATCAATAATACACATTGGTCAAGGTCTCTTAAAGTTTTAAAAGTTACATAGAACATAGAAACTGATGGCAGATAAGGACCGCTTGGCCCACCTAGTCTGCCCATTTTCCCTACCTACTGCAATACCCTAGACCCTACTTAGTCTATGGCTTACTTCCCCTATCGTTAGGGTTCACTTATGTCTATCCCATGCATTCTTGAATTCCCCCACCATCTTTGCACCCACCACCTCCTCAGGAAAGCTACTCCATGCATCCACCACCCTTTCCATGAAAAAATACTTCCTCACGTTACTCTAGTCTACCCCCTCCAGCCTCATATCATGACCCCTTACTCTTGATCATCTTTTTCTCTGAAAGATGCTACCCTCTTATACCTCACTTATGCCCTTGGGGTATTTGAAAGTCTCTTGTCATATCCCAACTCTCTCTCCTGTCTTCTAGAGTATATATGTTGAGGTCCTCCAATCCCTCCTTATAGGACTTTTGATACAGACCCTGCCCCATTTTTGCTGCCCTTCTCTGAACTGCCTCAACTGTATGTCCTTCCAGAGATGCAGCCTCCAGAACTGGAGACAGTACTCCAGATGAGGTCTCACCAACGATTTGTGCAGTGGTAACACCACCTCCTTTTTTCTGCTGGTGATACCTTTCCCTATGCACCCCAGCATTCTACTGCCTTTCCCCACAGCCTTTTCTCATTGGTTGGTTGCCTTTAGGTCATCAGATATGATTACCCACAGGTCCCTTTCCTGTTTGCTGGCCGTCAGCACACACACACACACACACACACACACACACACACCCCTGTCGTGTACTCCTCCCCTAGGTTTCTGCAGTCCAAGTGCATGATTTTGCACTTTTTGCATTGAAACTTAGCTGCCACACTCTGGACCACTTCTCAAGCGTTCTTAGGTCCTTTCTCATCCCCCCATCCTTATCAACCCTGTTGCAGATCTTAGTGTCGTCTGCAAAGAGACATACCTTTCCCTTCCAGCCCCTTGGCAATGTTGTTTATGAAGACATTAAAGAGGACCAGCCCCAGAACTGATCCCTGTGGCACCCCACTAATCACCCTCCCCTCTTCCGACTGAACTCCATTTACCACCACTCTCTGTGTTCTATCTCTCAGCCAATTTCTGACCCAGTTTACCACCTTGGGACCCACTCCCATGCTGCTCAACTTGTTTACAAGCCTCCTATGCGGAATGGTATCAAAGGCCTTGCTGAAGTCCAGGTAGGCCACATCCACTGCCCCTCCCTGATCCAATTCTCTGGTCACCCAGTCAAATAAATCTATCAGATTAGTTTGATAAGTCCTTCCTGCTGTGAATCCATGTAGCCTCGGATCATGTGCTCCACTGGATTCAAAATAAATCACAATCCTTTCCTTTAGCAGTGTTTCCATGAATTTCCCCATCACTGAGGTCAGGCTGGCTGATTGGTAATATCCAGCCTCCTCCTTGCTCTGACTTTTGTGGAGAGGGACTACAGTAATCCTCATTCAGTCGTCTGGAACCAAAACTGTTTCCAGTGATTTGCTGAACTGGACTGACAGTGGTGCTGCCAGTACCTCTCTCAGCTCTTTTAATATTCTTGGATGAATCCCATCTGGCCCCATTGCCTTGTCCTCTTTCAGTTTTGCAAGTTCCTTTAGTACTCTCCCCTTTGTAAATGGACTGGTGTTCACTTCCCTTCCACTGATGCTCCTAATGCCTAACTGTGGTCCCTCTCCTTCCCCCTCTTCTGCGAATATTTGTTCAGGATTTCTGCTTTTTCCAGGTCCCCCTCCTCACGCTCCCCTCCCTTCCCTTTCAGCCTTACAATCCCACCCTTGGTCTTTCTTCTTTCACTAACACACCTCTAAAATGTCTTGACCCGTCTTAAATGTCTGGGCTGTTTTTTCTTCCATTTTTGCCTTTGTGCTCCTGCTTTTCCCACCTCCTTCTGCATTTCCAGATACAGTTCCTTATCCTCCTACCTCAGTGTCTCCTTGTACCTCCGAAATGCCAACCTTTTTGCCCTTACTTTCCCAGCCACTTCCTTCAAGAGCCACAGTGTTTTTTTTTTCCCTTTTCACTTTTACTTATTTGCCTAACACAAATGGTTATTGCCTCCACTATGGCTCCCTTTAGGTTTGCCACTGTTTCTCTACACCACCACCCTTCCCCCCCACCATGGCTTTCTTGAAACAATTCCCCAACTTTGCCAAGTCAGCCTGTCTGAAGTCCAGGACCCTCGCCTTCATGTGGTTTGACTGTTGAACTGTTCTTACACTGAACCACACCATACTGTGATCACTTAGTCAGAGCTACACTTAGCCCAATCAAATGTCCTCCTTCTACTCCATATTGAGTGTCCCACCATCAGGGTGAAATTTCCAGAGTTCCAGTAGAGCCTGACTGACCCACTGGCCAGCCTCAATGGGATCTGAAAAGGCCCAGACTTTCCCTTCAAGGATGATCCTCAGCCTCACCAGATAAATCATGGAGTGGACAACAGATGCATCCCTGAGTTTCTGATGTATTCCATCAAATTATTTTCACCTCTGATGAATGGCGTAGCTAATGTCCAGAAAGAGGAAGATGTTATGGTCATCTTGTACTATTGGTCCAGCTCTCCTCACAAGCTTCAAAGGTTTATCCCTATTGCCAGTTCCATCCATAACATGAAGCATGATGTGAGGGCCATTTGTATCCTCTCAATGACAAGGGGTAATCCTGTATGGCTTCTGCAGGCCAAAATCAGGAGACTGACTCTCAGGAAGTATCTCATCTGCAAGCCATTCTCAGAGAAAGATTAGAGGGTGATCCACTTCTATCCCTTCTAACAATCTCAATATCCTGATATTTAAAGAACGAGCTTGGTCTTCCAAAGTCTCTAATCAGGCCCGGAGATGTGCATTTTCTTTCACTAGCAGGATCATGATAGTCAAGGTGGCCACTGTCTGCCACTGAACACCGCTCAGCTCCGAATTAAGGGTATCAACAGCTGTCTCTACAATAGTAACCCTGGAGTTAAAAGTGTCCATTTTAGTATTGAGGTCAACAGAGGAAACTAATCATTGTAGTTTTAGCCCAAGAGATAATAACTTGTCTTCCCAGTCCTGTTCGGCCGCGGCCTGAAGCTCCAATCCCAACCGCATGGGCTGAGTGCCAACATGTTCTTTCAATTTTCCTCCATCTGTAGCACCTTTATCTCTCTGAGGGTTATCCATTTTGGTAACCAGATTCCTCTGTTCGATGGTGGCAAGGAAACTAGTAGAGCCTCATGAAATTCTTTTTTTTATCATTTTTATTTTTATTTTTCTGGAATTTATTTTTTTATTCATTGAAAATGTAGTTTCATTTCTTGTTATCACATTTACATTCATAAAATACCTCAAAATGACCTTATAAATACTCAAAATCACATTTACCAGTTAGTTTGACCTCAGTGGTAGGGAAAATGATAGAATCACTTCTGAGGGAAAGAATTGTTGAGTACCTAGAGGCCAGTGGGGCACAGGACCCAAGGCAGCATGGATTCACAATGGGAAGGTCGTGTCAGACGACTCTAAAAGATTTCTTTGACTGGGTTACCAAAGTAGTAGACCAGGGAGGGGCTGTGAACATGGCCTACCTAGATTTTAGCAAGGCATTTGATACAGTCCCACATAAAAGATTAATACACAAGTTAGCCAGCTCTGGAGTGGGTCCCAAGGTGGTAGCCTGGATAAAAAATTGGCTAGACAGCAGGACGCAAAAGGTAGTAGTAAATGGAGTCCACACTGAAGAAAGGAGGGTTACTAGCGGGGTTCCGCAGGGTTCAGTACTGGGACCGGTCCTTTTTAATGTCTTTATAAGTGACATTGCAGAGGAACTGGAAGGAAAAGTATGTCTCTTTGCAGATGACACAAAGATCTGCAACAGGGTTGACACACAAGATGGAGTGCAAAAGATGAGAAGGGACTTGGCAAGGTTGAAGGAATGGTCAAATGTATGGCAGCTCAGATTCAATACAAAGAAGTGCAAGGTAATGCACCTGGGAAATAAAAAAACAGCGGAAAAGTACACAGTGGGGGGTGAGATACTGACAACAGTAAAAATGGAAAGGGACCTGGGGTTACTTATATCAGATGACCTAAATGTGGGCAAGCAATGTGAGAAGACAGTAAGGAAGCCTGGGAGGATACTAGGATGCATAGGGAGAGGTATCAATAGTAGAAAATAGGAAGTTGTTATCCCTTTGTACAGACAGTTAGTGAGACCCCATCTGGAGTACTGTGTGCAGTTCTGGAGACTCCATCTCCGCACAGACATAGACAGAGTGGAGGCTGTCCAGAGCACGGCAACCAAAATGGTGCAGGGTCTGCACCAGAAGACATATGAAGAAAGACTAAAGGAGCTTAATATGTATACCCTTGAGGAAAGAGGGGAGAGAGGGGACATGATAGAAACTCTCAAGTGCCTCAAGGGAATCAACAAAGTCCAAGAGGGTGGCATCTTTCAGAAAAAGAGATGTGCAAGAACAAGGAGGCACAATTTGAAGATAGATGGGGGACGACTCAGAGGTAATGTGAGGAAGTATTTTTTCACAGAGAGGGTTGTGGATGTATGGAACAGCCTCCCTGAGGAGGTCATGGAGTCAAGAACAGTGGGGGAATTCAAAAATGCATGGGACAGACATAAGGCAGTCCTAGTAGGGGGTAGGAGGAAGTAAGCTGTTAGTTAACTAGGATCTGCAGCTTATCTGTTAGGTAGGAAAATGGGCAGACTAGGCGGGCCAAGCAGTTCTTATCTGCCATCAAATTCTATGCTTCTGTGTACTACACTGTATTAAGCCGCAGTATGCTATCGTCTTAAAAGGTTTTGTGAATCAAACAGTTCTGCTGCAGTTTCCTTGCGCAATGTCTCTGTGGTAACAACGGAGTAAAAACATCAACTGCTGCAAGCATTTATTTAGTTTTTGCCAAAAAAAACAAGCATTTTTTTTTTTTACTTTTTTCATGTGTTTGTTTTTGTTTTATATCTTTTTATACCTTGAATTTCTTGTTATTTCTTATTTAAGAAAAACACAGGTTTCCAGAAATTAGGCAGTTTTAGCTCAAAATAGAAGATTTTAATCAATACTCCAGATGAGAACCAGAGTTAGCGAAAAGTGCTGCCTCACACTTAGGGCTCCATAGCACGTGTTCCCCCCCCCCCCCCATTTTCCTCCTATACCTAAGGCTCTGTACAACTACTATTTAGAGGTTCCTCCTGTTTTTGTCTTAGTTTCTGAATCCTTCGCGGCTCATTTATGAAACGGAGGTCTCCATTGGGTACTGTCCATGCCATGAGTACGTGGATCATATGGCGTGGGAAGCTGACCTTTTGATGCAGCACAGACTCATCCTTTATTCTGGATACTTCATCAGAATAACAAATTACCTATGAAATTCTAGCTCTATTAGGTGAGTCTAGTAGAGGCATAACCATAACCAGACAAATAAGGCAGCTGCCTAGGACCCCAAGAGAAAAACAAGGTTCCCCATCATGGACTACTGCCACTGAATTTTCAGCCCTAATCCCACAATGCTGTCATGTATCTGGTTATTAATTACATGGGATAGTCCTGCACAGTGAATGTTTTTGTTTTTGTAGACTTTATTTCTACACCCCTCCAGAGGGACTCTCTCCAGCTACCAACCTTACCTGATCTCTACCTCTCGCTGTGGCACTCAAATCCACTCTCCTCACTTCGACCGATGAACCCCCCGGATCTAAGCCCTCATGGGGAAGAGCCACCCTATCCTCCCAGGGTGCTCTATCTTAAGTATGGAGTGTCAGCAGGAGTGACCAGAAGCGGAGAGGGTAGAGCGCCCAGCTATGAGAGTGTGGACCAGGAGGTGGCACCTTCACCTAGCCTCCAGAGAGGGTTTTTTTGCATCCTGTTTCCCACCAGAGCTCAGTCATGTAATGGCGTCTGGGCACTAAGTGCCGCCACCCTCTGCAGCTTTGCTCCCTGCATGCGCAAGTGCCGCATACCTGGCCCACCTCCGACCACCACCAGAGGCTGCTCCTGTGCTCTGCATCCCCCAGAGCCCTCCCCGATAAGAGAGAGCAGCCCTCCAGATGCTCGACCTCTTTCCTCCCCTGCCGACCCCTGGCGGCCCGAGTCCATTCCCAAACCCAGGTCACTGGCGTGTCGCGAGTTGTCGCATCCAGTGCCTCAACCCTCACCGCCATTGAGCCGGCTCTGCACAGTGAATGTTAACAACTTTTGAACAAATGAACCTATATCTTTTTGTGTCCTTTGCTATTTTTTCTGGATACCTTATATTCTATATATAACTGTCAGAGATTTAATTCCCTATGAAATTACCCCCTGTGAACAATACTCTGTAAGGGCTTTTACACTACTGGATCTGCACCGGTGCCAGTGGTACAGACGAGCTGCACTGCTGCAGATCCAGCAGTGTAAAGAGCTACCGGAGTATTGCAAGCCACTCTGTTGTGGCACAGAGCATTCCCTGATTTGTTGGGAACGCGGAGTGGAGTGCACCAGTGCAGGCATTTTTTGCAAGTGTGTAAAAATGCTGTTTTGCCTGCACCAGTGCCACTCCCTTTCAGTAACCCCTGTGCCAGAAATGCCCCCCAAAACATGGGAAGGCCATCAGGAATGCTGCAGAACCACAGCATGTATAAGAAAAGGACAGCAGTGTGATTGAAGAAGAACAAGCCGATTCAAATGGCAACGCAAAAGGTAAGCTGAAATGTAAAAGTGCCTTATGACTTGCATACGTACATCTTGTATCACTGCCTTTTAAAACACTGTATGCTGTCCTATACAGGACCTCCTTGTAAATGAGCTTGCTCAACAGAGCCTTTTCACCGTGAAATAAATAAATACAAAATAAATCCCATTTCTTGTTATCTACCTGGAGCCCAATAATGTCTGTTAATACCCCTGGAGACTGTCTTTCCCTTGGAAAGTTAGCTCTGAATTCTAAGTAAGCTCCTCAGTGTAGATTTGCCTTTTATTCACTTCTGACAAAATAATAGTTCTCAAGTGCTCCACTCTGTGTGAAAATTGACATTCCAGATTTTAGCTTCAGCAACTAGTTTGTTTTAGATATCAGTTCTGTGATATACAGTTTACACTTTTGGCCACTTTACATTAATGAACGCCCAAGTGAGTTACTAGCAATTTCTGATGCACTTATTTAAGCATTAAGATATGACTGGGGTTGGTTTATCAGTAATAAATCCAACCATCAGATGTGTAATGAGGCCCTGAGGTGTAACCGAACAACTGGTAAACAGCTTCTGGGAGTACCTTAATGCTGCTATAAAAATGAACAGATATACAGAAACTTTTCTATACATTTTTGCTATACTCATATAATTTAAGGAATTTTCTTTTTATATACCGAGTCCTTAGGAAAGGGTGCTTTATAAAGAAAGATTGCCTTGCCTATAGTTTGCTGGTTTGTAAGAAAAAAATAGTCCATTTTTATTAGCTTTTTTCTTAGTTTGAAATCAAACCCCTTGATTGGATGATATTTATTCTAAAACACAGGACTGTTAAATCAGCGCAGTAGTGGGACCAGCCCACCAACACAGCAGTAACGCTACTGCTAACGATGCCAATGACTGGGATTCAGGAATGAGTCTGGGTCATCAGAGGGCTGGCCAGGGGGAGGTTAGCTGAACATCCCATGGATACTTGCCTCCTCCCAGGAGGGAGTATGGTCTCCGTTACCACACCGCCACCTGGGTGACCACAGGTAGTGGTACAGTTGGAGCCACGGATTGAGGGACGGGAACATCAGCAGCATGACGCGATGCATCAGCAAGGCCTTGCCAACATCAGGGTGGGGGCAGAAGATAGAGAAAACACCCCGACTGCAGCAGGATGCCATCAGCTGTAGGTCCCGCACCACCGACTGGGTTCTTCCATGACGACCAACACTAAACCGCTTGTTTGCGGGGAGTAAGGACCAGCACTCTGTCTTTCCCATGAGGGGTTATTCATAGGGGAACTGCAAGTGAAGAGCAAGTCCCAGATATGGTGGATGACAGAGCTCGATGGTTAGGCAGGACTGATGGGGCCAGTCAGGCTACACGGGAGTAAAGTGTAGTAAATTCAACAACAACAAAAAAAGTCAGCACAGTAGTAAAATATATATATTATACACATTTAGGTGACATACTACTCCAGATTAACTGTCATGTTCACCCCCCAACACCCTAGTAACTGTCCAAGTCTCCTGTGATAGTACAAAAGGAACTGGCTGAGGAGCTGGCAGGGCCACTGGCAGACCTATTTAATAGTTCACTAAAGTTAGACATGATACCACAGGACGGGAGAATGGCACATGTAGTGCCCCTCCACAAAAGCAGTCCCAAGGATGACCCAGGGAATTACAGACCAGTCAGTTGGACCTCCATTGTGGGCAAGCTCATGGAGACCATTCTAAGGGAAAGTTTGGTGGAATATCTAGAGGAGCATGGTCTCCAGGATGCAAGACAGCATGGGTTCATGGGGGAAAGATCGTGTCAAACAAATCTTATTGACTTCTTTGACTCTGTCACTAAGTCAGTAGACAGGGGCCAAGCGGCAGACATCCTGTATCTTGATTTCAGCAAGGCCTTTGACTATGTGCCCCATAAAAGGTTGATCATGAAGTTGGTGGATCTCAGAGTTGAGGAAAAGATGGCTACATAGAGTGCCAGCCTTAATCATTCTGGGCCCCTATGCAGCCCCCTGCTGGGCCCCACCACTCCATTCTCAGTGGGCAACCCCCCCACATCCAATATTTACACCTAACTAAACCTTCTGTCCTGTATTAATAAAGCAGTACCAGATCTACTAGTTTAACCAGCATCTTTTAATTAGTGCCATTGACTGCACTGAATTATTTGACTTCACCATTGGAAATGAATCTGATTGAGCCTGGAGCAAGAACTTAAGTACAGGACTTCTGGTTGCGTCATCAACCTGCATGGTAGCTTGAACCCCAGGCTCTGTGCCCAAGATGACTGACATCCCTGATTCAGCATGTAATCTTTGGCAAATATTTACAAAACACCTAATACTGAAGAGGAACAGACATAAGGGACACTCAATGACAGAAAAACTTGCGGAGATGGAGCCTGAGGGAGATGGATTACTCTCGGAGGCATCAGACTCGGAGCATTCCCAGGTCTTGGCTGATGTCAACCAGCTGGAATCCACTTCTCAAACTCACAGCAATATACATGCTCCTAAAAAGCATATCAAATTAAATATGATCTACACCGAATTATTGAGTTTCCGCGCAAAAATGAAACAATTATATGGGGAACTCAAAAAAGACGTGGAGCTGCCAGAACAAAGGGCAGAGGACTCAGAAATGCAAATCACTACAGCGGAGAACAGAATCGACACTTTGGAACTAGCGGTGCAAGCTATGCAAGACACTCAAATACAGATTCAGCACCGACAAGAAGACTCTGAAAACCGGGCACGCAGAAAAAATATCAGGGTCTATGGTATACAAGAAGGAGAAGAGGGCAAATACATTACTGAATACCTGTCTGCAGTGCTTAAAATGGTCCTTGAGCTGCCTGATGACATGGAGCTTGAATTTGAGAGAGTACACAGGGCCCTTGGCCCGAAACCGAACAAACCTGATGCCCGCCCGTGTACAATTATAGCTCGATTCTTGAAATTCACCACAAAGGAGCATGTTATTATTACAGCCTGGAGAAAGCAAAACATTTTCTATGGGCAAGATAGAATCCACATCAATACTGATTACGCTCAGATACTCTTAGGGCTCATAGAGAATATCAGCCTTTATTTGCTCCCCTGAAAGAAAACAAAATTAAGTTCACCACTCCTTACCCCTCTCAGATGGTTATCCAGTTTCCAGAAGGCAGGAAAGAGTTCAAGACTGCAGAGGAGGCCAGAGCTGAGACCCTGTGTCACGGAATACAGCTTAGGGAATGGCCGTTGGATCAAACCGGTTCGCAGAGAGTGGAGAGGTGGCGTGATGTCACACAGTCCAGGAATAAAAGAATGGAGACAAAGAATTTACCCAATGCATTGGTCAAAACCCTGGCTTCATTTAGATGCACTGTGGCTAGTACCTGAACTTTCTCCAGACCCCTCGCTGCAACTCTGATGAGCCAACAGGTTCGTTCTGTCCTTGTTTCTCTTGGGGACTGGGGTTCT
Source organism: Neoceratodus forsteri (assembly GCA_016271365.2). Taxonomy (NCBI): domain Eukaryota; kingdom Metazoa; phylum Chordata; order Ceratodontiformes; family Ceratodontidae; genus Neoceratodus; species Neoceratodus forsteri. The sequence goes on from CM028133.1 coordinate 724,716,663, forward strand.
ATTTCAGACTCCTGTAATCACCAGACACTTAAACTATGCCCGACAGCGTGGAAGAAGGCCGAAGCTAAATGAGGTCTTTATAGACTCTGAGTTCCTATGTGCAGTAACCTGCTGGAAGATTTTGGTTACAGGACTGGCGAAGGGACCTCCCTGTCTTTTTTCTTTTTCACACCCCTCTTTTTTCCTCAGTATTACCTAAATTAAGCTGATCTCCAACATTATGCTGCAAAAACCCTAACAGCAAAGTAACACTATTGTTCATCTTTACCTGCTCAACATTTAAACAGGGTCAGCTACTATTAGTCTGCAAGACTGATGAGCCTTTGCATGGAGAAGCTAGACTGTTAAACAATACAAGTTTGGGGGCTCTCAGGATGTTAACTTCTACCAGAGGGAATAGCCCCTAGGCTTTAGCAGAGTCATCAATATATGGTATACCTACAACTCCCTTATTGAACGGAACTCCTACATATGAGTTTGAAACCACAGTTCTGGGGGCCATATACAAATGCTTTATTTAATAGTTTGCCCCTCCCTCTCGAGTCCTCAGTCTTGCTGGGGAACCCTCTCTTAGCAAACCCCTGCAGGAAATCATATGTATCTGAGTTGCTCTCTTTTAAGAAAATATTGAGTTTTGATGTCGCCTTGGGCACTAAAGCCATGTTTAGGAACAAACAGACGTATTTACTCCAACCCTCCCTGTTTTTATTTTTAATCACTCCGGATCTAATTTGTGGCCTTTTTGCATTTGGACTAAATGGGGTAAGACCCCCCTTCAATGTTTTTACCTTCAGTTATCCCAATTTTGGGGGTGATAGTAGCCCCTGGGAGGCCCAACTGGTTTTACTAGTCAGTCTACCCCCCCCAGCAGCTGACATAGTTACCGCATCTGGTGGAGGAGGAGTTATTACCCTCCTACCACCATGGAAGTCAAGACACTTTTTGTTCCCAGTACAAATGTAGTTTCACAGTTTGTTAACTGGACAGCCCGGTTGGTTGTCCGGTATTTGCTCCCCCTCTTACTTGGACGGAGCACTTAGTTCTAATTCTAATTTTCGTAATTCATTTCTTTATTCCAATATTTTGGAATTTGTTCTACTTATGTCCAAAAAAGTCATTTTGGACACGACAGGGTCTATACTAATTGTTGATTGCAATGCAGGGCATTTGTTTCAAGGGATTTTGGGTGGCATTTACTGATAAACAGGGAGCCATGCCTGCAGTGACGTATCTGGAGACATGGGTGATTAAGAGAGGGGTGTGATGAACAGCTCGGACGAAATTTGACGACCGAATTCAGAGTTGCTTTACTTTAGATTGTTCTAAAAATGGATAAGGCCTCCTTGGTACTGCCATTAAACATTAACGGGATTCACTCCCCGATCAAGAGGTCTCAATTGCACCAGTTCTTGGGGTGGGAGAGGCCAGAGTTACTTGCTCTACAGGAGACTAATTTGTCTCAAAATGAACACACAAAACTACAAAATAAGAATTATGCCCTCCTTGCCTCTATATCCCATAGTTCGGGGAGGAAGAGGGGTATTGCATTATTATTAGCGAAAACAGAAAACTGGGTGGAGATAGAGAGATGCGAGGATACCGAGGGACGCTATGTTATAATTACCGGTCTCCTCTACAATAGGAAGATAACTTTCTCTTCAATCTATTTTCCCCCTGGTTCCCCAAAATCAGTTGCCCAAAAGTTTCTGACAGATCTTTTATCAATATATAGGGGTCAATTAATAATGGGAGGAGATCTGAATATTATTTTAGATCTTGCTCTTGATGTCTCCAGGTGCCTCACTCATAGGGTTAACCCGTTACAAAAATACCTCAGGCTGACTATGTCAAGCCTGGGATTTGTTGATGTCTGGAGACACACCTGCCCTACGGCAAAAAGTTTTACATACGTGTCTTCCAGTATAGGGGTCGCAGCCAGACTAGATTACATCTATACAACCATGGAACACTATGATTTAGTGTCTGATGTCTCGCATGGGGCCTCCTTACTGTTGGATCACTCGCCGGTCTGCATGAAGGTATGCTTAGGTAATGTTTATAAATTTTCTCACTGGTAACTGAATGTTAAATATCTCAGGGACCCGGAATTTAAACAAGAAATCTTAAATCTGATACCAGATATTTTGTGAGATAACAAGGGATCAGAGATGTCCCTTAGGATTCTTTGGGACACAATTAAAGTAGTCCTGTGGGGATTGATCATCAAGACTTCAGCGAGGAAAAGGAGAGATAGGGACAAGAAAGATAGTGAGCTTCAAAATGAGTTGCAGACCCTCCAGATGATGTGGGATCAAGGAGACCTCTCTGTCAAGCCCAATATTCTCCAGGTGAGGCAACAGTTACAAAAGTGCTTGGATCAAAATGTGGAACAGCAGCTGTTTTTCCTTAAACACTTCCATTATGAGGGTGGACCTAGAGGGACCAGAAAATTAGCCAGAAAACTGCAAGAGCAAAAACCTAGGACAGCAGTCTCCTCTCTGTATGATCCAGGCACTAAAATTCTACACACTCAGCTCTCAAAGATTAGACAAATATTTACCAAATTCTACCAAGATTTATACAATCAGGATAGTTCCCCTTTGCCTATGGAGATTATGAATTATTTGGGCTCCCTTTCCCTCCCTAAGCTGAGCAACAGGCATGGGCATTGAATAGACCTATTACTAGGCCAGAGGTCGACCATGTTATGTCTAAAGCAAAAACTTTAAAGACTCCGGGACCTGATGGCTACCCGGCTGAATTCTATAAGGTTTTTAGGGACTCCTTGGTCCCCATTCTTCTACTGGCTTTACAGGTTATCCAACACGGAGATGACCCCCCCATGGCAATGTGCCACGATTGCAGTAGTTCCAAAACCCTTTAAAGATCCAAAATAGGCTGCATCTTATAGACCTATATCCATGTTAAATTTCGACTATAAAATGTATATGTCTATTCTGGCACACAAAATAGAAGATTTGGTCCCTACTTTGATAGATCCAGATCAGGTAGGTTTTGTTAAGGGGTGTCAGGTCCACGATGCTATCAGATGGTCCTTTCTATTAACTGAATATGCCAAAACTTGTCAGATCCCCCTGGTCATATTAGGCCTTGATGCTGAAAAAGCATCTGACAGGGTCGCCTGGCCCTTTTCGTGGGTAACCCTGTCTCAGTTTAGTTTTCCTGGGGAACTTATTCAACAATTACAAAAAATGCATCATTCTCCTAGAGCCTATGTTAGGTTGGATGGAGCTCTCTCAGAGCCTATTAAGCTTTCAAGGGGCACTAGACAGGGATGCCCCCTTTCCCCCTTATTGTTTGTATTGTACCTAGAATCCCTGGCTGCAGCAGTTAGATGGACACGAGGGTGGAGGGGAATACCCATCGGGGGGGTAGAGAATTTAAATTGTCCGTGTTTACGGACGACATATTGCTTACCCTCACAAACCCTGAACTATGAATCCCTGAGGTCTGGAAGCAGCTCCGGAGGTTTGCGGCCCTGGTGGGCTATAAAATTAACAAGCAAAAAACTGAGGCCCTTTTGTATAACTTTAAACCTACACCCCAATTAAAAATGATATACACTTTGAAATGGAATAAGGTTACAATAAGATACCTGGGGTGAAATCAGCTATCAATTTGGAAGTCATAGATATAAATTATGAGCCCCTATCTTCACAGCTTGCAGTAGATATGACTAGGTAGTCTCACTCACACCCGAGTTTTTTTCATCACATAGAATCCATAAAGCAGAATGTCCTGCCCCGTATACTATTCTTCCTACAGAACCTACCCCATCCCAAAAACTATTTCTTATTTCACGGCATGGGAAAGATTACTATCCAGATTCATATGGGCTGGAAAGCCCCCTCATGTTAGATATACTGTCCTGCAGCTTCCAAGGGAGAGAGGAGGTTGTAATCTTCCCTGCTTTCGGAACTACTTTAAGGCCGCCCAGCTTCATGTCCTAACTGGGTGGCTCAACCCACAATATATTGCATATTGGAAGTAAATAGAGACAGTTTACAATGACTTGGGGAGCCTGCCGGGGTCCATTTTTGCCAACCCACTGGCCTGTAATCCCTTAAGTAAATACTCCATATATGCGAGAGAGCCTCCGAGGGTCTGACTATGGATGCTGACACACTATTTCACCCAGCAGGAACTACTCTGTATGACAGCAATAGCCACAGACAAATCATTCCCCCCAATACGTCAGGTGGCAGGGCTCGGATCTGGTGGGCCAAAGGATTAAGGTACGTACATCAAGCAGTGGGAACCATGGGATTACTTCCATTCACAATCCTGCAGTGGTTGTATGACCTACCAGGTACCAAATTTTACGGGTATACGCAGCTGAGATCCTATCTATTGAAGCATGAGAGCCACATGGCAGATCTAGCTGAAAAAACACCTACAATGGTCCAATTAATGATACATTACACCATGGGGATACAGTCTTCACGAGATTAGTGCCTTCTACAAGGCTTTTAGAGAAAGGCTATATGATTCTACAGAGACCTTGAGATTGACCTGGGCTAAGGAGTTGCAAATAGACATCCCGGTTGTGGCCTGGGAGAGGTCGGCGGATCCAGTCACCAGAGTAGTTCAGTCCTCATACTGGAGAGAATATATCTGGAAGCTTAGAACCCGTTACTTCAAATCCCCCTTGGTGACCTCCAAATATGATGGGGATCCTAATGGAAGTTGTTGGACGGGGGTGTGGGATTCGATGAGCGGGACAAATGCATGTGCTGTGGTCATGCCCCCTCTTGGATAGTTTTGGGAGGGAAGTGATCAGGGAACTTAAGGAGATACATAAGCTGGGAGCACTTGATGAGCCCGTTTCTTCTGACATTTACTCTGTTGGAGGGGCTAAAGGTGGATCCTGTTACCCATAAACAGACTACCTTGATGGTGGCAGCCACCCATAAAGCAATTACCCGAATGTGGTTAACCCCAAATATCCCTAAGATGTCCTGGTTGGGAATTGTAAGGGGAACTTATTCCCTGAATGACTTTCGGCTAGCCTTTTGGATAAGAAAGAAGCTTTTGAACTAGGTGGAGAAAATGGGTTATGCATCAGCGAGAACATTCCCCCCCGGTTTGTCCTCTAACAGAAGGAATGATGATTTTGGCGGGTTGGGCTTCTGGAGGAGCGAGTTGTGAGGTGTGGGGCGAAAATGGAGATTTGAGACTCATGGAGAGGTGAAGTCAACATAAAAAGGTCTATCTTACCCTGTGGAGTACTGAGCTCACTGTGTTACAGTATGAATTCAATATCTTTTCTTCTTTCCCTTGTTTAATCAGCCCCCTCCCTCCACCCCCCTTCATATGTATCATCCCTTCCCTGCTTTTTCCTCCTGTTTCCTAAATATATTGTATGATGTCCATCCTTCTATGATTTGTGTATGTAACTATCTTAATTGGGGTAACAGATCGCTAAACCCCTTATGCTGTAATTGTATTATATGAAGTTGTGTGTCCCATCGTGTCTCAATAAATTAAAAAAAGAACTTAAGTACAGTAGTACTTCCATGTTCATTTCTGTAAGGACAGTGTCATCATCACTGGACACTCACACCTCCGATACTCTGATTTGCAAACAAGTTAAACAACTTTTTTTTTTTTAATGCTCCGCTTGACCCCGGAGAACTCTCTCAGGCATCCACCACTTCATCTCTGCCTCTGGGCCTGAAACTCTCCAGCCCTGGCATCAGCCCAGCTATCCCCTTGGCTCTGAGCCCTCCCGAGGTGGGGACGCCCTATGCTCCCAGGGCGCTATATCAGTCAATTCGGGCCGGGCTTGGCCCAGGGGCTGTATGAGTCCGGCCAGAGGAGCGTGGTTGAGGGGTAGTGCCATTGCCTATCTCCGGGAGCGGGGTTTTCTTAGTTACGTCCCACCCTTCGCCTCCTCCTTCCTCCCACCTCCCCGGCAGAACTCAGTCATGCATTGACGCCAGGCATACCTGCCACAGCTCTGCCTCCCCTCTAACGTGCCCTGCTGTTGCAGTGCCTCCAATCACCACCAGAGGCCGCTGCGATGCCTGGAAGAAGCCTGGATCCCCCCGAGAGAGGACAGCAGTCCTCTGGATGCTTGATTCTCTCTCTCCCCTGCTGACCCCCTGCGGCCCAGGCTCATTCCCAAACCCGGGTCGCCGGTGTGGCCCGAGGTGTGGCATCCAGCGCCTCAACCCTCAGTGCCACCGGGCTGGACACAAGTTAAACAACTTAAGTTTTCTGGAGGTGTGAGTGAGACACAATAGAGAGGATTATCATAGGGCACCAGGAAGGTTGTCACCCATCAGTTTTTTTTTTACCTGGTAATCAGATTTTCAGGGTCCCTATCAGAAAATCCGGTTTTGTCCTGTGCTGGTCAGGTTTTTGAGCCAATTTGAGTGTTCACATACTTTTGAAACACATTTTGTCATATCATTCATTGTTTCAGCTACATGTTCAGGTTACAAATAAGTTCTCTTGTCAATATAGCCCTTTGTTTGTGAAAGAAAGCTGCCCCCACCTTTTGTAACAGTAACAGATCCAATTGCCTTCCACTTTTATTTGCTGGTAAACATTTTCATCTCTAACAAAATGTAGGCATTTTTAAATGGTTAAAATTATTGTTTTTTCCTCAAGAAAAAAGAATGTGCCCCAAGGTGTAGGGGCACTGTTTGCACCTAGCTATGGCAAGCCCTGGCCAGATGGGTGGAAAACTGGCTGAGGGACAGAACCCAGAGGATGGTTGTGGGGGAGAGTTATCTGGTACCAGAGTGGTAACCAGTGGGGTCCCGCAGGGCTTGGTGCTGGGGCCGGTGTTGTTCAGTGTCTTCATCAATGACATTGGGGATGACATTAAGGGCAAAATGTGCCTATTCTATTCGCAGATGACACCAAGCTCTGTGGGAGAGTAGACACAGCTGATGGGATACAGGACCTACAGGATGAACCGGAAAAGCTGGGGAGGTGGTCCAGGATCTGGCAGCTTGGCTTCAATGCCAAGAAATGCAAAGTTATGCTACTGGAGCCAAGAATCCCAGGACAGAGTACTACCTGGGTGGAGTCCGAATATCTGCATCAGAGGAGGAGGAGGAGGAGGAGGACCTGGGAGTGATGATCACCAGTGACCCGAACCACTCGATGCAGTGCAAGAGAGCAGCAGCAAAGGCAAACAAGAAGCTGGGATGCATATCTTTTTTTTTTTTTAAACTTTTTGTTTTATTTTGTTCAAAATAAACATGCAGTTGTTTTACAAGCATCAATGAGGTACCCTCATAACATTTACAGTATATCACCAGAGAGGGTGCCAGCCCTCTTTAATACAAGCAGTATAAGCTATCAGATGCTTTACAGATACTAAATATGAGGGAAAACCACGAAAGAGGTAATACAGTGATATTCCTCTATTTTTACAGAGTGTATCACTGCTGTAGAGGAGCCCATGAGCAGCCTGGAAATTATCTAAAAAATTAGAATACATAAATGTCCTAAAGTCCTTTACCACACATGGTGGTACTGGTAGCCAGGCATCAACTTAGTAGAGCACACATACTATGCAACCCTGTATTTTGATCCATCAAAGTAATAAATTCCAGAGCTTACTTAGCAAACTTTAAACCAAGCTTAGCCATTTGAGCCATATTTTAAATTATAATAATGTAACCCCTAGGTGGTATTATCCCAAGGGCTACTACCCCTGCCTGCTTGGCTAGTAGCAGGTTAAGGGGCTTAGCTACTGAAATGGGTGCCTCCACCCGGAGGTCAGGGTTGTTAGTGGTCAAGCTAACCTGGGCACAGCCCTCTGGGACACTGTAACCCCCCCTTTCCCTTCTAGTTGCCTGAACAATACACAATAATCACTGTCTCAATATCCCTTGTACACCATACAAGTACCCACACTGTTTGCACTTACCACCAGGGCTGGTTCCTCTGACTTGACCCTGGGGACCCCCTGTAAAACAAGGTTATGCACAGCAAATAGCAACAGTACAGTACTTTTGGCACAAACTGGAACCACAGTCAGATTAAATGCAAAGAATTAGATCTGATTTATTCAGGGGGCTTGAACAAGGGAGGGGCGTAATCAGGTTGACTGGCTTGAAGGCTATATCAATCAAACAGTTATGCATGCACTTTAGAGTCCCTGCACAGTCACACACTCTGGGTACCCAGGTGGGGAATAGGTGGGCTAGCTAGGAATATTGCCAGGGGTAGGCCGGCGTCGCAGCTGGTTGGGGCCCTGTCATGGAAGAAAGCAACATGCACAACACACACTATTTGTAATCCAGAGCCGAAGGGCTCAGTTCGTGAAAGAAAAGGCAACAAGACAATCAGAAGACACACTTTAAATTAAGCTGTTGTTGCAGGGAGCTACCCTGATGGCTACTCACGATACCCAATACTGGACACAGGCAGGACAAAATTGAGACTGCAGGTGGTTGAGTAGGAGTGCCAGGAGATGCAGGGCCCACACAAATCACCGCGGCATTGTTCCTGTTCAAGCATGGAGCAGGGGGCTGATCCCCAGGCAGGTCTCTCGTCAATGCTTTCTCTGTGCAGCAGGTAGTCTGGCTGGGCCAGTGTGACAGGCCCAGGCCAACTGGAGAGGAATACGCATTTCAGTCCGTGGAGCTGGATGCAGTCTCCAGCAAGCAAAACACAGTTCAGACAAACAGTGGGGAACCAAATCACGACCCACTATCAGCACACAGCACATCTATATGAAAGGAAAATTCCACTGTACCAGGCCAATGGCTCCCCAGTCGCAATCATAGAGTCTCTGCCCAAACCGGGAGTTCAGAGACAGCTGGAAACCCTGACAGGCCGATCGCATTCAGCAAATCTTTGGTCTTCTTCAGGTCTGAGCCTGGTCACAATTCAGTGCTTACTTCATTCTCACAATTTGGATTCAGTCTGAAATAGCTCTCTTCTCCCTCACAGGGGGCAGCAGGCAAACAAGCAAACTCAAGCCTTTCCACAATTCTCCCACGCAAAACTAGGCAGCACGGCTGCTCGACTGCCTCGAGCTGTTGCTTCTTCACTTCCCAACTTAGATCTGAATTCTGTTTGTTATACCCATAACTCGGGGCACCAAGTAATGTCTCGGAGATGCAGTCCGAAATGAGGCTTGTCTTATCTCCCCATATGGGAGAGATGAAGGCAGGCAGGCCAGCCTCAGCCTTCCCACTACGTTCCCATGCTACCCCGTGGGCAGCAGTTCCTCGAGCTGGAGCTGCTCACTCTTCCAGTTCCAACCCAATTCTGCCTCACTGCTGCAGGCAGCCAGGGAATTTCCCTTCGATCCAAAAGGTCCAGTTGGCTGATCCGTCTGTCAGTCACAACAGGGCTCCCCCTCCAGGCTCAATTAGGCATCAAAACCCCAAAACTACAATTCCTACAAAGTTTTGCTCCCACAAAGCCCCTGGGGACAGGCTCCATTTTAGAGTCCCCAGAGGTACTGATTGGTCCAATTCGGCAGTCCAGGACCAAGATGGTGGAGATACACAGAACTGTCCATGCCACAAAGAAGGCAGGTTAGACAAACTACAATATCATTAACACTCTAACAAATAATCAGCAAACAGATACATCTTTTAACAAAGCTCCCTCTATGCAATTAGCGATGGCAGAAATGGAGCGATTATCTGGCAGCCTTCAGCAAGCAAAACACAGTGGGGAACCAAATCACGGCACACTATCAGCACACAGCACATTTACATGTAAGGAAAATTCCACTGTACCAGGCCAATGGCTCCCCGGTCACAATCACAGAGTCTCTGCCCAAACCGGGAGTTCAGAGGCAGCTGGAAACTCTGACAGGCTGATCGCATTCAGCAAATCTTCTGTCTTCTTCAGGTCTGAGCCTGGTTACAATTCAGTGGCTTACTTCATTCTCACAACTCAGATTCAGTCCAAAATAACTCTCTTCTCCCTCTCAGTGGGCAGCAGGCAAACAAGCAGGCCAAACTCAAGCCTTTCCACAGTTCTCCCGTGCAAAACTACGCAGCACGCCTGGTCAACTGTCTCGAGCTGTTGCTTCTTCACTTTCTAACTTAGATCTGACTTCTGTTCATTATGCCCATAACTCAGGGCACCAAGGAATGGCTCGGAGATGCAGTCTGAAATGAGGCTTCTCTTATCTTCCCATATGGGAGAGATGAAGGCAGGTAGGCCAGTCTCAGCCTTCCCGGCAAGTCCCCATGCTACCCTGTGGGCAGCAGCTCCTTGAGCTGGCGCTGCTCATTCTTCCAACTCCAACCCAATTCTGCTTCACTGCTGCAGGCAGCCTGGGAATTTCCCTTCGATCCAAAAGGTCTGGTTGGCTGATCCGTCTGTCAGTCACAACAGGGCTCCCCCTCCAGGCTCAATTAGGCACCAAAGCCCCAAAAATACAATTCCTACAAGGTTTTGCTCCCACAAAGCCCCTGGGGACAGGCTCCATTTTAGAGTCCCCAAAGGTACTGACTGGTCCAATTCGGCAGTCCAGGACCAAGATGGTGGAGATACACAGAACTGTCCATGCTGCAAAAAAGGCAGGTTAGACAAACTACAATATCATTAACATTCCAATAAATAATCAGCAAACAGATACATCTTTTAACAAAGCTCCCTCTATGCAATTAGCGATGGCAGAAATGGAGCGATTATCTGGCAGCCTTCAGCAAGCAAAACACAGTGGGGAACCAAATCACGACACACTATCAGCACACAGCACATTTACATGCAAGGAAAATTCCACTGTACCAGGACAATGGCTCCCCGGTCACAATCACAGAGTCTCTGCCCAAACCAGGAGTTCAGAGGCAGCTGGAAACCCTGACAGGCTGATCGCATTCAGCAAATCTTCTGTCTTCTTCAGGTCTGAGCCTGGTCACAATTCAGTGGCTTACTTCATTCTCACAACTCAGATTCCGTCCGAAATAACTCTCTTCTCCCTCTCAGTGGGCAGCAGGCAAACAAGCAGGCCAAACTCAAGCCTTTCCACAGTTCTCCCGCGCAAAACTATGCAGCACGGCTGCTCAACTGTCTCGGGCTGTTGCTTCTTCACTTTCCAACTTAGATCTGACTTCTGTTCGTTATGCCCATAAATCAGGGCACCAAGGAATGGCTCGGAGATGCAGTCTGAAATGAGGCTTCTCTTATCTTCCCATATGGGAGAGATGAAGGCAGGTAGGCCAGTCTCAGCCTTCCCGCCAAGTCCCCATGCTACTCTGTGGGCAGCAGCTCCTTGAGCTGGCGCTGCTCATTCTTCCAACTCCAACCCAATTCTGCTTCACTGCTGCAGGCAGCCTGGGAATTTCCCTTCGATCCAAAAGGTCTGGTTGGCTGATCCGTCTGTCAATCACAACAGGGCTCCCCCTCCAGGCTCAATTAGGCACCAAAACCCCAAAACTACAATTCCTACAAGGTTTTGCTCCCACAAAGCCCATGGGGACAGGCTCCATTTTAGAGTCCCCAAAGGTACTGACTGGTCCAATTCGGCAGTCCAGGACTAAGATGGTGGAGATACACAGAACTGTCCATGCTGCAAAAAAGGCAGGTTAGACAAACTACAATATCATTAACACTTTAATAAATAATCAGCAAACACATACATCTTTTAACAAAGCTCCCTCTGCACAATTAGCGATGGCAGAAACAAAGCGATTATCTGGCAGCCTGGGCGGGACTCGAGCATAAAAACACTCAGCCCATTCCCAGATTATTTATTTATTTATTTTATTTAGTATGCTTTTTGTCTGCTGGGTCACCGGTAACTCAGCCCTTGGTTACGGCCCCTCTGTGCCCCCATCTCCGGCAAACACCAGGCTTCACAACAGTCACCCCTGGCTTGCCCCCCCCCACAGGGCAGGGCTGCTGAGCTGCTCCCCTACCAGCTCCACACTACAAATATCAAGTTGGGAGAGCACTGGCACTGGAGGCTAACTGGGGCCCAGATGGAAGGGCACCATGGAGGAGACCCAGCAGCAATGTTTCCCCTGTAAACAGGGCAGGGACATGCAGTGACGACCAGGGTCCGCTGCGCCCTGAAGTCTTGCTAGTGTTGGCATGTTGTGGCAAACCCAGCCTCCGCTGGGTGCTGCTCATGCGCAGAACACATAACCCCCCCTCCCTCCCAGAGAAGGAGAGCAGTGCTGGGGACGCTTGATCCTTCTCCCCCGGCTGGCCCTCCGATGACCCAAGTCTGTTCCCGAACCCAGGTTGCCGGCATTGCAAGCGGAAATACAACCACTGTGCTGACAAGCCGGCTCTCCCAGATTAATTATAACTGCAATCTAGGGAGCTCTTAAAGAGACAGTACACAGAGGCAATACAGGCACTCTCTAGCAATACAGTTTAAACTGCTAAAACGCAGAACACCAGCCTGGCAGTGAGCATTTAGACAAGCTCAAGGAAGACTTTTTGGGAACCCCCATTTGTAGGGGGGTTACAATAAGATTTAGGAGGAACTATTATAAGTCCAAAGGTGAACATGGAAGTCTTTAGCACTGTCCATTTTTCAAAAGAACACTGATCAGTTCCTTAAAGGTCTTGCTGATATCCAAATGGGAAGACAGTTAACTACATTTTTTTAAAAGAAAAACAGAGTACCTGGAAAGAGACAAGTCAAGCCACTGCCAGACCAGCAGAGCACATTCAAGTCTCCTCATCCTCTGAAGACTGCTGGTTGGATTTGTTTTGTTTACTGATGGGGAGAGCATGTATACGGGCCCATTTAAGGGCTTCAGCAGGCTCTGAGAAAAGAAACACCTTCCCGCGATGGGTGATCCTCAATCATGCAGGAAAGATCATTCCATGGACAACTGAAGCATCACAGAGCATAGCTCTTACTCCATCGAAATGCTTGCATTTCTGGTAGGTGGCATGGCTAATGTCCAGGTACATATTTATCTGGTGACCATCAAAAAGAAGTCCCCTTTTTCTTTTAGCTAGATTCAAGATGAAATCTCTTGTGGCTGCTCCATCTGTAACCAAGATGATTGCTTGGGGTATGTCCTGGTCTTCCACATACCCACGAGGTGTAATGCAGTAGGCCAGGTGAAATTGGTGGGCTTTAAGTTGCGCATCCAACCCAAACTGCTGATTAAGCCACTCCAAGTAGCGGCTGCACAAATGTCGGCCACAGACACATTCTTGAAACAAGCCGGAGAGGCAGCAACCCCTCCGCTGGAGTGGCCTCTGACTTGACCCAGCACGGTCTTGTTGTACTTGTCATAACAGAAAGTGATACAATGAGCCAACTATTTAGACAGGCATTGCTTGGAAACAGCATTGCCTTCCCCTTTATGAGCAAAAGAGACAAACAGTTGATCAGTCTTTCTGAGATCCTTCATCCTGGTGGTGTAGTATCTCAGAATCCGGTGAACATCCAGAGTATGTAAGAGGTACTCCCCTTGATTGGAGTGCTGCATAAAGAAAGTAGGTAACTCTATGGATTGATTCAGCATAGATTCCGCTACGACCTTGGGGAGAAACTTAGGGTTGGTACGCAGAGCCACATGTTCCTTGTGAAAAATCAAATACGGGATTTTACACATTAGGGTCTGGATCTCGGAAATCCTTCGAGCAGAAGTAATGGCCATGAGGAAGAGAGTCTTCCACGAGAGGAACTTCAGGTCTGCTGAGGCTGCCAGCTCGAAAGGAGGCAGAGTAAGCTTCTCGAGGGGCAGAAACCTGGATGGGGGTCTCAAGTGGAGGACACGTCTAAGACAGGTCTTAGAGACCTCCAGCTGAGCAAACGTCCTGTCCACAAAAGGGACATGGTAGGCCGAGATGGCCACCATGTGAACCTTCAAAGAGGAATGACTGAGACCCAGATCAAAGAGGTGTCGCAAGTAATCCAGAAGCCACTCAACAGAGCCCAAGAAAGGCTCAAAATCTTTGGAAGCAGCCCAGATAGTGAACCTTTTCCATTTCATCGCATAGGTAGATCTAGTGGAGGATTTCCTGGCCTCCATCAGAATCTCAGCCACTCGGAGGGAACCCCGAATCAGGCTTGAGCTACATCTGCAGGAGCCATGTGTGCAACTGAAGGGACTTGAGGCCTGGATGGACTAGGGTTCCCTGATCCTGGGTCAGCAAAAGTTGCGACAGAGGAAGAGGAAGAGGAGGTTCCCCTGAATACTGTTGCAGAAGAGAGAACCAGACTTGCCTGGGCCAGAAAAGAGTGATCAGAGTCATTCAAGCTCCTTCTGAGCTGAGTTTCTGTAAGACCCTCGGAATCAAGGGGGTTGGGGGGAAAGCATAGACGAATCTGCCCTTCCAATTTAGAGATAGAGCGTCTCTCCAAAAAATGCCGCGCCCTGGAGCGAGCGAGCAGAAGTCAGGAAGTTTTGTGTTGTGAGAGGATGCGAACAGGTCTACCTGTGGTGTTCCCCAATGTAGGAAGATATTGTCTGCTACCCTCGATCCAGTTCCCACTCATGAGCATGAGCAGATGACCGACTGAGTTGGTCAGCCAATGTGTTCTCGACCCCCGGGACGTGAATTGCTCTGAGGTGAAGGTTGTGCTGCACTGCCCAATACCAAACTCGTATTGCTTCCCTGCAAAGAGAGTAAGAACGAGTTCCTCCCTGTTTGTTGATGTACCAGATCACACACATGTTGTCCGTCTGGACCGCCAGGTGCCCGGGAAGCTGATGCAGATCCTGAAGAGCGTACAGCACTGCCCGAAGCTCGAGCACATTGATGTGGAGAGATCTCTCGAGCCTGGACCAGGGGCTCTGGGTCCTGTGAGGCCTGAGATGGGCTCCCCAACCCTCGCCCGAGGCGTCCGTAGTCAGCGTCTGGGAGTGGGGGCAAAAGACAGAATGGAACTCCCCGGTAAAGTTTCTCCAGAACCATCCACCATTGCATGTCCCGTGCCATAGGAGTGGAGACCAGAACAAACTGATCTAGGTCATCCACCAGCTGATCCCATTGAGTCCGAAGCGTCCACTGAGAAATTCTCATATGGAGCCGAGCGCGAGGGACTGTCGGAATCGCAGCCGCCATGAGCCTGAGGAGGTGAAGGACCGACCTTGCGCTCATCTGCCTGCGGCTGGACAACAGGCTGACCTGAGCCTGGAGTGAGGCCGCCCTGTCCAGTGGCAGGAATGCCATGCCGGAGGTCGTGTCCAGGACTGTCCCGATAAACTGGAGCCTCTGGGACAGGATCAAGTGGGACCTGGCCTGGTTGACGGTAATACCCAGGCAGGCAAAAACCTGCAGGGTAAGGGAAAGGAAGCGCAGGAGTTCCTCCCTGGATGAGGCCACCAGAAGCCAATCGTCCAGGTACAGGAAAACCTGCACCCCCTGGGTACACAGGTAGGCTGCTACCACCAAAAGATCTTTGATGAACACTCGGGGCGCTGAGGAAAGACCAAATGGGAGGGCCCTGAACTGGTAATGGTCCCCCTGGAATGCAAAACATAGGTATTTGCAGTGGGAAGGGCAGATAGGGATATGCAGGTAGGCATCCTGCATATCCAGAGTACACAGCCACTGTCCTGGCCAAGGAAGGGGCAGAAGGCCCTGCAGAGAGAGCATTCTGAACCTTTTGTACTCAACGAACAAGTTCAGGGAGCTGAGGTCGAGAATCGGCCTCACATCTCCTGACTTCTTTGGGACCAGGAAGAAATGGGAATAGTACCCCGGCCCCTGAAGGTGGGGAGGAACTGGCTCTATCGCCTCCTTCAAGAGAAGAGCGGATATTTCTTCCTGAATCAAAAGAAGATGTTCTGGGGAGTAAGACGACCTGGGAGGAGGTTTTCGAAGAAACTCTATTGAGTGTCCTTCTGCAATCAGCTGGAGCACCCAAGTGTCTGAAGTGATCCTCTCCCAACCCGGTAGGTGGAGGGAGAATCTCCCTCCTACCGGTTCCTCTGAAAATCCCAGAAGCTGTGGGAGAGGGAAGGAATTAGGTGGTGTGAGGCAGTGCTGCCACTGAAGTCCCCACTGCTTTTTTGGGTGGGTTGGGGCTTAGCAGCCAAAGGGGCCCGACGTTTATTGGCCCACTTTCCCCTAAGGTTTTGCTTTTTGCTGATTACACCTGTGAAAGGGATCATGCTGAACCTGAGGGGGTTTGTACATGGAGTCGATGGACTTCAGTGCAGTACCCCTCTCCTGCAGATCAGTGATGATGTCCTTGACATCGTCACCAAACAGCACCGAACCCCGGAAGGGCACGTCCTGGATGGCAGCCTGCACCTCCGGAACCAATCCTGACACACAGAGTTAGGCATGATGCTGCAAACCCATGGCAAAAGCCGAGCTCCTACCAGCAGTGTCCACTGCATCGTACATGGCATGAAGCATGTGTCAGCTGGCCGAACGTACAGACTGGACTAGATCAGCCACTTCCTGCTTCATCTGAGACTCAGGAAGGGAGGCCAGCTTAGATTCCACCTCACTAAGGATCGCCTTCTGGTAATCCCCCATATGACCAACATAATTCAGGGTCCTTATACCCAAAGTGGAAGAAGCATAGACCTTCTTTCCGCACTGGTCCAGAAGGCGAGATTCCTTGTCAGGTGGTGATAAGCTTAAGTGCTTTGGATTAGCTGTCCAGCTGTAAGCGGCGCTAATCAAGACCGAATCGGCTCGAGGGTGAGAATTTAGGGAGGCAACACCCTTGAGAGGCTGATACAGCCTAACCGACTTCCTAAGAAGAGGGGCTATGGCCGACAGTTGCTTCCAAATGGTGGAGACAAGGTCAGCATGAGGCTCAATCCAGGGTGGCACTAGGGTTGGAGCAGTCTCGGGCAGATCCAGGTGCGTGAGTTTCTTACACTGTGGATCCGGCTCCAAGGAATGCCACTGATGAACCTCCTGGATTTTACACAGCAACTCCATAAAAGAAGGATCCTCTGGAGGGGACTTCGGAGGCGTCCTCGGCCTGGGCTTGTCCAGAGAGTGGGGCTAGTCGTCCAGGTCGGAATGACCGTTGGAGTCGTCCGAGGAGGAAGAAGAAGAGGAAGACTCCTCCTCCTCCTGAGGCAGGGAAGGAACGGACCCCTTAGGGAGCCACCGGGGAAAGATGTCCTGCCCCATTCTGGAAATGGAGGGTTCGCCTCTGGTATCCGGAGGTGGGGAGGGAGTCTCTCATCTCCGACGTAGGGGGTCCAGAACCGGGACCGGCACCGGAAGGCGGCTCTCTACCTCCCTGGTGAGCTAAACCTTGGCCTCAGCCCACCAGGAGGCTAGAGTCTCCTTCAAATCTACTGGCGACTAAGGGGGCGGTGGAGGAGGAGGAGGGGGACACGGATATTGGGGTTATCTGTATTGCACGTATCCATACCCTGATGGCGGGTAACCCGGCGTTGGGTAGCGAGGCACTGTGTACTGTGGCATCAGATAGGCAGGCATCGGGTACTGGGGTGCCGGATACTGTGGCCCCGGGGATGACGGTGTCGGATAGGACGGGGTCGAGTACCCAGGGACCGGGGGGGGTCTGCCGGGGCAGACAGCCCGGAAGGATGCCCAGCAGGCGGGCCTGGGACAGGAGGCCTGGCGGGCAGCAGGCCCGGTGCAGGGACAGCATCCAGGAGAGGAAGAGGGATGTCACCCGGCGATGGCAGGACCGGCGTTGGCGTCCGAGGGATCGACGTCAGGTCGTCCAGCCCGGCGGGAGGGAGACCTGACAAAAGCAAACCCATATCCCCTGCATCGCCTGGAGAAAGAAGGTAAAAATCCCCAGAGTCAAGCGGAGGAGATGCTGGGGCCTCTGAGGGCAGCGAATGCTGCGGGGAGCCGGGGACGGTGGACAGAATATCCGGCATCAGCTCCGATGCCATGCGACCATCGGAGGGGCTGACGTTCGACTTACTGGCGGAGTCCAGGTGGACGTTGGAGGAGCCGTCATCTGACTTAGCGGAAACATTGCCCGAGGCAGGCTGCAATGGGGGTGCGGTCTGGTCGGGCGGTTTAGGGGCCGTGCGCTGCTCCAAAGGGTCGAGCGACTTAGCGGGCTTCTCCAGGCAGGCTTCAGAGGAGCTGACATCCGGCTTACCAGAGCCACTCGCACCAGTAGGCTGCGTGGCGGTGGTCTTGCTGGGAGTGGAAGCCTCCTTTAGCCTGGAGGCACCTGAACAGCCTGAGCGCGAGCCAGACAGGTGGGCCGACGCCGTCTTGGAAGCCTCCAAGACAGCCATCGCGGGGGGGACGTTACCTTTAGCACAGCAACTCCAGCTGAAGTCACGGTGGCCTGGTGCTTCTCCTTGTCTTTCTTTTTGCATTGGCTCTCGGGGGAAGTTGAGACCTGACGAAGCTTCTTCAGCTCCTTCTCCATGGAGGTCATTTTCTTTTTAAGGATGTGGGCCTCCAGGGACTGCTGCCTCTGTCTGCGGGTGGTGGCGCTGAATTTCAGGCAATGCTGGCACTTTTCTATAGGGTGATCCGGGCCCAGACAGAAGAGGCACTGGGAGTGACCGTCCTTGTGCGGGAGTTGAGTGTGGAGTGGCACTTATTCTTGTGCTGGCAGGGTGTGAGGGCGACATACACCACCGAAATAGTGAACAAAATTGAGTAATCATAGAAATGACGGTAGAACTATCACCTACAGACTGACGAGCAGTTGAAACTTAACCATGAGGCGCTACATGAGCTAACGGTGGAAAGAACTGGAAGTGGGCGTGGGGACGCCTTTATACTGCCATTGCATGACGATGGTCACCTGATATGGGGCGGTCCTCGCCAGAGACCGCTAGCTAAAAATTGTTCTGCGGGGTCTTGACACCTGCCGGCATCAGTTCTATATGTAATAACCTACTGCAAGAGCCCTCTCGAAGTAAGATCTTTATTTATATCCATCAGGTACTTGAAAGTCTCTATCATATCCCCCCTCTCCCTCCTTTCCTCCAGGGTGTACATATTGAGTTCCTTTAGTCTCTCCTCTTAGGGCTTGTGAGGCAGACCCTGCACCATTTTAGTTGTCCTCCTCTGGACTGCCTCTACTCTATGTCCTTCCAGAGATGTGGTCTCCAGAACTAGACACAGTACTCTAGGTGAAGTCTCACAAGTGATCTATATAACAGCAACACCACCTCTCTGTCTTCTGGTGATACCCCTCCCTATGCACTCTATTATCCCACTAGCTCTCCCCACTGCCTTGTCATACTGTCTGGCCACCTTTAGGTCATCAGATATGATTACCCCAGGTTTCTTTCTTTTCTGGTGGCCATTAACACTACTCCCCCCATTTTGTACTCTGCCCCTGGGTTTCTGTGCACCAAGTGCATGATTTTGAACTTCTTCACATTGAAACATAGCAGCCACACCCTTGACCACTCCTATAGCTTTCTTCTCAAATAATTTTTTAAACCCCCAGTGTTTACCCTATTGCAGATTTTAGTGTCATCTGCAAAAAGGTATACCTTCCCCTCTAGCCCCTGTGCAATGTTGCTAATAAAGACATTAAAGAGGACCGATCCTAGTACTGATCCCTGTGGCACCCTGCTGGTCACCCTCCCTTCCTCAGAGTGAACTCTAATTAGCACAACACTCTGTCTTCTGTCCCCTAACCAATTCCTTACACAGTTTTCCATTTTTGGACCCACTCCTATGCTGCCCAGCTTGTTTACAAGTCTCCTATGTGGAACGGTGTCGAAGGCCTACTGAAATCTAGGTAGGCCACATCCACTGCTCCACCCTGATCTAATTCCCTGGTCACCCAGTCAAAGAAATCTACTAGATTTCTTTGACATGACCTCTCCCCAGTGAATCCATCCCACCTCGGATCTTGTACACCACTGGATTCAAGGTCTTCCACAATCAAATCAAATCAAATATATTTATAAAATAGCTCTATTCCCCGATGGATCATAGCGCTAGTACAATAAATAATAAAATCCCAACTAAAAACTCTATGATCACAATAAACATCCATAAACAAACTTATATCCTTTCCTTTAGTAGTGATTCCATTAATTTCCCCACCACCGAAGTCAGGCTGACTGGCCTGTAATTGCCAGCATCCTCCCTGCTACCACTTTTGTGAAGTGGGACTACATCTGCCATCCTACAGTCCTCTGGAACCACTCCTGTCTCCAGTGAGTGGTTGAACAGGGTTGTCAGAGATGCAGCCAGCACCTCTCTGAGATCCCTCAATATCCTTGGATGCATCCCGTCTGGCCCCACTGCCTTGCCCACTTTCAGATTTGCGAGTTCCTTCAGGACTCTCTCCTCTATAAATGGACTAGCATCCACCACCCTTCCTTCGATGCTCCTGGCACTTATCTGTGGTCCCTCGCATTCCCCTCCCTCTGTGAAGACTGAACAAAAGTGTTTGTTCAGCATGTCCACTTTTTCCTGGTCCCCCTCTACACACTCCCCCCTTCCCTCTTAAGCCGTATTATCCTTCCCCAGTCTTTCTCTTTTCACTTACATACCTGAAAAATGTCGTCCCCTTTCTTTACTCCCTTGGCTATTTTCTCCTCTGTCCCTTTGCGATGTTTTCCCTGCCTCCCTCTGTTTCTCCTGATAAATCTCCCTATCTTCCTCCCTCTGTGTCTTCTCATACCTCCTGAATGCTAACTTTTTGGCCCTTACCTTCCCGACCACTTATTTTGAGAACCATAGCGGTCTCTTTTTCCTCTTGATTTTTCTTACTTGCCTGACACTGAGGTTTATTGCCTTCACTATACCATCTCTTAGTTTCGCCCACTGTCCCTCCACTCCACCCAAGTCCTACCCCCCCCCCCGCCAGGTCATCCCTGAGACATTTCTCCATCTTTTTATAATCAGCCCTCCTGAAGACCAGGACCTTCACCTTTGTGTGGTTCGATTCCACCACAGTGCTTATACTGAACCGTACCGTACAATGATCACTGGTCCCCAGGTGGCCACCCACTGTGACTTCTGCAACCCTGTCCCCATTGGTGAGTACAAGGTCCAATACTGCCCCCTAATGAGTGGGCTTTTTTACTAGTTGCCTGAGGACAGCCCCTTGCAGGGAGTCCAGGATGTCTCCGCTCCTAGCTGAAGCTGCAGTTGGGATGCTCCAACCTATATATCCAGCAGACTGAAGTCCCCTTCCAGCAGCACCTCCCCCTTATTTGCCATCTTTTGGATGGCTTCCACCACAACCGTATCCACACCCCTCCCCTATGCTGAAGGTCTGTAGATCACACCAGTGCGAACCGCAGCACCATTCCCCGTTTCTAGGGTAACCCACAGTACCTCCACCCATCCCTGTATTTCTGTTGCTTTTATGCTATCCTTCAGATAAAGAGCCACTCCTCACACTTTTTTCCTCACCCTGTCCTTCATGAACAGAGCCTGGTATGGCTATGTCCCAGTCATGGTTCTCACTGCACCATCACTTGGTAATGGAGACAATGTCCAGGTCAGCCACTTCCATAATGACCTCTAGGTCCGGGATTCTATTTCCCAGACTTCGAGCATTTGCACACATGGCCTTCCAGATTCTGCTACCACCCTGTTTGTCAACCCATTTTCTCTTTTGCCTTCTCTCCCTACCCCCTCTGCTCTCATTCCCATCTCTCTTCACTTCTACCATTTTGTCTTTCTTGCTGTTAGGTACCTTTGGGGATTTCCCTCCCTTAGGGTTCTCCCTACTGACTACTTCAGCTTGTGGGGGGACCATCCCAAAAGCCAAGAGGCTGTGCATTGCACTGTTGTGCAGACCTGGAATTAGGAGGGAGCTCAGGTGACCACGTTTTCTTTTAGTATTAAAAAAGTGGTGGGGTAATGGAACTACTTAATGTAAGCCCCCTCCCTGGTCTACGAGAAACAATTGACAACTCATTTTATTGGAAGGACTGCAGTACCTCAGTTACAACCACTGTGCACTTCCCTTGACCCTCCAGATCTGGGGGTGATCTTCCACAGTGACAGCTTACTGGGAAACTGGTAAAGGGCTATGAGGCAAAAGTTAGAGGCAGAAAAATTATTTTAAACAGAAACAATTTCCACAACAAAGGTTAGAGTCTAAACAGAGGATCATATTTATTTTTCACAGTGCAAAATATGTTTTAGCCTGCATGCTAGATGGCAATTAATCTGCTTGATCAAAGTCCATTTTAGGTAGTAAGTCTCTAGGTTTACCCCTTCAAGGGCAGAATCCATTGTTCCCACGTCACAAACTGAAAGAGCTCAGTTTGAGAAATAAAGTTGTTTTTTTCCCCCTCCTTCACCTGGTTGGTCCTTTTCTGCTCTGTGGTCCCCCAACTCCATCACCTGCTGTCTCTGGGACTTACCTGAGGGACCCACCTGTTCCTCCACAGCTTGCCCCCTGTGGCGGGGCCATCAGGGGTACCCCAAGCCTTCTCCGGATGTCTTGCTTTGTTCAGTGGGTCCTGTGCCTGGTAGTCGGTGTGGGGTCTGTGGGGAACTGCAAGCACCATCCTGCCACAGCTGGTGCTATTTCCTTTCTGTTTTCGCCCCAACCCTTGGACACTCCACAGAGGTGATGGTCTGACATGTGCACGTTGAGTGTGCTTACAGTTGCCATCAGGGAGTGTCCCCCTGGCCTTCTGTTGCTCCAGCTGCATTAGCACCTGTGGTCACCTAGGTGGCGATTCTGTGGCAGAGCTCGCTGATTTCCCTCCCCAGAGGAGCACAGCATCCTCTGTGATACTCAGTCCTCCTCCTCCATCAGTCCTCGATGACCAAGGTTCACTTCTGAACCCGGATTGCTGGGTTATTGATCGCTAAGCATTACTGATGTTCTGATGTGCCAGCAAAACAAAGTTCTTTAGATGTCACAAAAACAGTTCAGCTTGAGGCTACTTGGTAGTCTCTAGGGTACAACAATTACAAAAATACTGGACTGAATGGTCAAAGTCCTTGAAATATTTCTTGTACACTTCACACTCCAGAATATCTCTCCACAATTAGCGTATGCCCTGGCACAAGCATGACTTGCACTTGAGAGGGACCCACTCATGCTCTCACTCTCAGTAATGGGTCACTAGGGTTTTTTCTATCCAACCTCCAAAGGGTCTCCACATCCAACACCACTCCCGTTGAGCATGGTCCACCCCTGACCCCTTGGGTACTGGGAGTTGGCTAAAGGGTCCATGGGGAGCCCCTCTCCAGCTATACTTAGAAAACAATAGAGGTAGGTAGTTACCATGCCTGCAGAACAACCTCCTCACGGGTGGGGTGTGGGGGAGAGAATTAGAAGTTAGTATTTAAACTACAGTTTAAACATTTTTTGATGAAACGGGCATCTTTTAGGTGTGCCTTGGACACATTTGATTTGTAGTAACTTCAGAAAACAGAGCAAGAAGTTCTTAGAGTTGCCCAGCAGACCCCAAGTACAGTTCAAAATAGCAGATCTCAAAGCATAAAGCTCACAGTTTTGCTGTGGAAACCCTCTGATAGTCTGTTAAATATTCATGGGGCCCCAAACATTATGACACATATCCATTTGCTCATGGAATGGGATAACCCATCCCTTCCACTGCCATTCTTTATATCTCAGTCATTTCGTGGAGTCACCTCCAACCCTACAACTGGGAAACACACTGGCCTTAGTGGACAACAAATATGTGGAATGCTCCCCCTCACACCTTTTGGGGGAAGGAGAGTAAATGCAAAGTTTTAACATTTCGTTACACATTTATACTTTTCCCTCTTACAGTAAGTACTTTACTTTCTCTGCCGCAGAACAGAGTGCTTTCTCTCTCACAAAAATTTCCTAGATCAAGGTGGCACTGGGGTGTAAAAGCCTATTTAAAATTAGCCAAACAGTTCCAAATTCAATTGCCCTGACCTTCTTGTTGGCTGGGCTAACCTATAAGCTATCATGACTTCTTAAACACGTCGAACAAAATGTCTCTTCCCCTCTCAGAATAGTCATTTGGCTGTTCAACTTTTACCACAGGAGGAAACATCTCTGGGCAGGCTGTGCCCCAGCTGGGACTGGTGTTAAGAAGTGTGCCACTACATACTTCCGGTTCGCTGGTGTTTTTCTCTCACATGGAAACTGGAACTGCAGCGAGGAAGTGAGATGTTGGCAGCTCATTGCGCTTTCACCAACTGTCACTGACTGCTAGAGTGGGAATTATGCTGCTGCAGCAAGCTCCGTCCCCTGCAGTGATTTACAGACTCAACCTCTGTCTGAGGAGTTAACTGCTTGCAGTCTGGACTCACCAGTCTTATGTAAACAGGAACCCACAGGGATCCTGGGGGTTACATTAAAGGGGAACTGTCAGCAATCCCCAATTAAAAACACAGGGCCTACAGGCCCAATTTTTTAAAACACACTACCTGTAATTGTTTTAAATAAAATGAATTAAAACCTTGGTCTTTTAGAAACATAGACTTTGACGGCAGATAAGGACCGTTTGGCCCACCCAGTCTGCTCATTTCCCTACCTAGCTGATAAGCTGTAGATCCTAGTTAACCAACAGCCTACTCCCCCCCCCCCAACTATAATTGCCTTATGGCTGTGCCATGCATTCTTGAATTCCCCCACTGATTTTGACCCCATGACCTCCTCAGGAAGGCCATTCCATGCGTCCACCACCCTCTCCATGAAAAAATACTTCCTCACGTTACCCGAACTGTCCCCCCTCTATCTTCAAATTGTGCCCCTTGTTATTGAACATCTCTTTTTTATTTTTATTTAAACAATTGATAACTGGGAAAGGCACACTGTGCCGAGGCTCGATTCCAGGTTTAACCTAGAGGAGGGGAGGGGAGATGAGAGTACAATCAAATTAAGCATACAAAATGCATGTAACAGCAAAGTAAAACATGAAACCAAGGGCAGAAACAGTCTTCTTGGTTCAAAATTGCTTACAGGATGCAAGCTGCAGAAGTATCACATAGTCAACTGATAAACCAGGTTGTTTCTGATCACTTTACCAAGTTTACATGGGTTACAGAGACAACAAGCTACACTGCATTGTACATCACTCTGAAGACAGTCCTGTCAGTGAGGTACAGGAGGCAGAGTTGCAAGTGAAAAGTGCATACCTTGAGAAAGCTAGTAAAGTAAGTGCTAGGGTTGCAGTGGACTCGATTGCCAGATGCGGGGGGAGAAGGTCATCTGGGACAGAGGCAAGGGGAAGGGGGAAGGAAGTGAAGAAGTTTCTTGCAAGCGAGGTATGATGATGCGTTCCTTATAGGGGTTAGGATTACCACCTGCCCCTATTTTCGCAGGACAGTCCTGATTTGGGCAGCTGTGTCTTGCAAAAAAACATGAAAAATACTACATGTCCTGACATAATAGCAGAAAAAAATATTTTCTGACTTTCCTCTAAATGCTGCAAAACAACATAATACCTTAACTAAAATACCTTAAAATGGCATGAAACACTAAAAACAGGTAAAAAACTACAACACTTAGTTTTAATTCTGATTATTTGGATAATAGAAGTATGTTGCACTGGTCGAGATTACATATTGTCCTGCGAAAAATCATGTTTCAGTAAGAAATGTCCCACTTTGGGCTTTTTAAAAGGTGGTAACCCTAATAGGGGTGCTAGTTTGTTCCACAAGCTGGGGAGGTGGAAAGAGGAAGCCGCCTGACCAAAGGTGGAGGATGGAAAGGGTGTGAAAAAGGAGCGTTCATTTCTGTATCTCAGTTCATAGTGTGGGTCAGAGGCAGTGCAGAGACAATCTGATAGGTAGGAGAGTAGCATGTTGAACCAGAATTTAGAGATAAGGTTGAGGGAGTGGATATAGCATCTATAGGACAGTGGAGTTAGTCTGGGGGGGGGTAGAGATCACAGTGGTGAGTTCTATGGGGTGAGTTAGTTGCAAGGCAGCAGAATGAGTTTAGGAGGGTGTTGAGTATAGACAGGGTGGTAGCCGGGGCAGTGCAGTATACCACGTCCGCACAGTTAACATCAGGGAGGATAATTTTAGTTACAATTTGACGTCTGGCAGGAAGTGGGATGGAGTCTCTGTCTCAGTATAGCATACCGAGTTTGGGGCGTAGTTTACCTACAATAGCGTCAATGTGAGAAGAGAAGGAAAGGTGGAGGGCAAGCCAAACGTACAGGACAGGTATTTGTATTTAGTGACCTGTTCGAGAGGGGTACCATTTAGGAAAGTGATGGGGGGGGGGGGGGATCAACTAAGTTTTTGAATAGTGCCAAATATCATAGATACAGTTTTGGAGGTGTTAAGTTTTAGCTGGTTTTGGCTGAACCAGCTCTGAATATTATCAAAATCGCATTGGAGGGTAGCTTGAATTTCTTGGGGTGAAGGGCCTGAGGTGAAGAGAATCATGCCATCCGCATACATGTGTACATTTGATTTTGTGCAGGAGGAGGGGAGGTCATTTATGAAGAGGGAGAAGAGGATGGGGCCAAGAACTGAGCCTTGTAGAATGCCAGGTAAGGGGGGAGGGGACTTTAGGATGGCTGACTTTGAAGTTTTTCTGAAAGATAATACCCTTTTGGACTTTGTTGATTCCCTTGAGGTACTTGAACGTTTTTATCATGTCCCCCTCTCCCTAATTTCCTTAAGGGTATACATATTAAGCTCCTTTAGTCTCTCTCTTCATATGGCTTCTGGTGCAAACCCTGCACCATTTTAGTTGCCCTCCTCTGGACTCCCTCCATCCTGTCTGTCCTTGTAGAGATGGGGTCTCCAGAACTGCACACAGTATTCCAGATGGGGTCTCACCAACTGTCTGTACAGAGGGATGGCAACTTCCTGTTTTCTACTGGCAATGCCTCTCCTTATGTATCCCCCCAGCCCTCCTTACTGCCTTCTCACATTGCTTGCCTACCTTTAAGTCATCTGATATGACTACTCCCCAGTCCCTTTCCATTTTTGTTGTTGTTTGTAACCCCCCTCCCATTGTGTACTCTTCTCCTGTGTTTTTGTTTCCCAGGTGCATTACTTTGCACTGAATCTAAGCTGCTATACTTTTGACCATTCCCCCAACCTTGCCAAGTCCTTTCTCATCCTTTCCACTCTCCCTTATGTATCAACCCTGTTGGCACTATAGCCTAGAGGTTAGAGTAACGAGCTGTGAACGAGCTTGGTATATCCAGCAGCCCAGCCCTGGGTTTGATTCTCACAACTTCCACTTGCATGCTATGTGACTCTAAGCAAGTCACTTAACAGCTGAGTGCTCCCAGGTCACCCCTGAAAACAGGCACTTGTGCCTAGTGGGCCTTACCCAGTTACCAAAGACTAAAAAAAAATATATATATATATTTGTTGTCTACAAAGAGGCATACTTTTCCTTCCAGTCACTCCACATTGCCATTTATAAAGACATTAAAAAGGACCGGCCCCAGTACTGAACTCTGGGGTACCCTGCTAGTAATCCCCCTTTCTTCAGAGTGGATTCCATTTACTATTACCCTCTGTATCCTGTTGTCCAGCCAATTTTTTACCCAGGCTACCACTCTGGTACCCACTCCGGCTAACTTGTTTATTAATCTTTTTTGTGGGACTGTGTCAAATGCCTTGCTAAAGTCTAGGTAGGCCATGTTCACAGCCCCTCCCTGGTCTACTACTTTGGTCGCCCAGTCAAAGAAATCTATTAGATTTGTCTGACACGACCTTCCCGCTGTGATTCCATGCTGCCTTTGGTCCTGTGCCCCACTGGCCTCTAGGTACTCAACAATTCTTTCTTTCAGAAGTGATTCCATAATTTTCCCTACCACTGAGGTCAAACTAAAAGGTTGGTAGTTTCCTGCCTCTGCTTTGCTCCCACTTTTGTGAAGGTGAATCACATCTGCCCTCCTCCAGTCCTCAGGTACCACACCATCCTCCTATGATTCATTAAAAAGGGTAGTCAGTGGTGTCACTAGTTCTCCCCTTAGTTCTTTTAGAATTCTGGGTTGAATCCTGTCAGGCCCCATTGCTTTATCCACCTTTAGTTTTAGGAGTTCTTTCAGGACCCTTTCTTCTGTGAATGGACTGGTATCGACCTCCTGATCCAGAGTGCTTCTGCTGATTAGTTTAAGTACCTCCTCCTCCTCTTCTTTTGTGAATACTGAGCAGAAGTATTCATTCAGTATCCCTGCTTCTTCACTGTCACCCTCTGCCCACCCACCCTCCACTTTATTAAGCCTCACTATTCCTCTCTTGGTCTTTCTCTGCTCCCTAATATACCTATAAAATGTTTTATCCCCCTTCTTAATTGAGTTGGCTATCTTTTCCTCTGTTTGGACCTTTGCTATTCTGACTGCCTTCCCCGCTTCCATCTGTTTTAACTGGTACAGTTCTCTGTCCTGCTCCTTCTGTGTTTCCTTATACTTCCTGAATGCTATCTTTTTCTCCCTTACCTTCCTTGCCACCTCTTTTGAGTACCACAGTGTTTTTTCCCAACCCACTTCTAAATCTGAGATCCTCTCTCCGTCCCGATTTGAGAGTACCAGGTCTAAGACTGAAACATAGAAACACAGAATTTGATGGCAGATAAGGACCGCTTGGCCCACCTAGTCTGCCCATTTCCCTACCTAATGGATAAGCTGCAGATCCTAGTTAACCAACAACCTACTTCCTCCTACCCCCCACTGGAATTGCCATATGTCTGTCCCATGCATTGCTCCCTCCCGAGTGGGTTCCAACACTAGCTGTCTGACGCATGCCCCTCGTAAGGCATTAAGAATAACCCTGCTCTTGGATGTGACAGCAGCAAAGGTACTCCAGTTAACATCTGGCATATTCAGGTCCCCATCAACAATATCTCCCCTTTTTCTGCCATCCTAAGGATGCCTTCTATCATTTACTTGTCCATTTCCTCCTCCTGAGACGGGGGTCTGTATACAACCCCCTTGCGGACTATGGTGCCATTTCCTGTCTCCAGGGTGACCCACAGTGCCTCTCCTCCCTGTTTACCCTTTAGTTCCATTGCTTTGATCCCTTCCCTTACATAGAGAGCTACTCCTCCTCCTCTTTTACCCTCCTTATCCCTCCTGTAGATTGTGTACTCTGGTATGTTGACATCTCAGTCATGGCTCTCTGTGTACCATGTGTCTGTGACTGCCACAATATCCAGGCGTCCCTCTTCCATCAAGGGCACTAGCTCAGGAAGCTTGTTACCTAGACTATGGGCATTGGTACTCACTGCCCTCCATTTTTTGATTGCCTTATCCCTTTTAGCCCCATCCCTGTCCTTAGTGTCTTTGCCTTTTTCTCCACTGACCCCTGTCCTTCTCCCTATGGACTTCTCTACCTAGTACTTACCTCGCAAACTACCCTGTTTTGGGGGGGCTGGGATTTGCCTGCTCCTTTTCAATGTCTCCTCCCTTGGTTAGTTTAAATCCTTGCCAATGAAGCATTTAAACCTATCACCTAGGATCCTGGTTCCCCTCCCAGACAGATGCAGATCATTGTGCCAGTATAGGCATGTATCTATCCAGGTGAACCTCCAGTCCCCAATGAAGCCAAAACCCTGAGTTCTGCACCAGTTTTTAAATCATTCATTGAATCTCATGGTGCAGAGCACCCTAGCTTCACCCATGCCATAGACAGGCAGCACTTCCAAGAAGGTTACCGTGCATGTTGCTTGTCCAAGGCCCCTCCCAGCTCCACAAACTACTCCTGCACTGCTCTGATCATCCTTTGATAAAGGACCAGCTGGTTCAAAACAAGTCAGGCGGGCATGCATGCCGTGAAGAACTGCTGTTTATAATTCTGGATTGTTGTTTTAATAAAGACAACGAAGCTATGTGAATGTGGAGATTGGTATCCCTATTTTATTAGAGGTGGTGAGTGCCCAGCTTCACTTTGCTTCTAATTCTTTGTTAGTTGTGGAGCACCACTATTCCAGTGCAAACTTTTTGAGTGATTTTAGATTCTTGCAGTGTAAATGCAGATTCGTCAAATGATTTGTGGCCATTGGGGGTTGGCAGTGGTTGGTAGCAGAATATAAGCAGGAATAACAGATGATCAGCATTTTGATAATGCGGCAACTGAGGTGTTAATGGTCCTGCTGGAAGACTACAATCATCACAGTAGTGGATGTATAAGTATTTGGCCCATCAGAAATGTGTGATTAGAAAATGTGAACGACAAGAGTGTCGAGCCCGATCACCTATGAATTCCCTAGTGCATATTTTACCACAGCTGTTGTTGTGCATTAATGGAAATGAATGGGGAACACAGAAACTACTTCTGTTATGACTGCATAATAGCTGGTGTAGTGCTCCAGAGTTGGGAACCCTACAGAAATAAAGCCAGGGAGGCCTGTAGGGACAAAAGGGAGCACAGGAGGTGCTCAGGATGTCTTAGATCCCAGGTGGAGGTGCTCAGAGACCCATTACGGACCAAAGAGAGCTCAGAGAACAGTTACGTATATACCAGGGGCCCAAGAAAATAGTGTGCAGGACACGTTTGTTTAAACTGCACCTATGGTCACCTACAAAGGGTGGTAAACAAGTGGAACAAGCTGTTGGAAGAAGTGGTACAGGTCAAATCAGTGAGCAACTTCAAGCAGGGATGGAACATGCATATGGGGTTCGTTAGAAAAGGGGCAGAAACAAAGGGGAAGAGTGGTCACCAGGGTCAATGCAGAGCAGCTAGGTAGGGCTGGCAGACTGGATGGGCTGATGGACCTTTTCCTACCGTCATTGTCTATGTATCTATGCAGCACGGCTGGTACTGCAGCAGAATGGTATTCCCAGCATACTGCTAATCACAAGTGCAGGAAGGATAAGTGGAGAGCAAGGATCCCCTGTTAGAGCTACGCTATAGCAGGCAAAGATCGGCCTGTCTATGTAGTACAAGATGTGAATGTGGTGGCAAAAGGAGAGACTGTTAAGTTTAAACCAAGTATAACCAGACTCGCTCCTCAGCCCGCTCAATGCAGGTTACCAGAGACCACTCGACTGGGTCAGCTGGTCTGACTTGGCATTCCAAAGGGGAGGGGTTAGTGTTCTTTGCTGAAGGGTAAGGACTGCTGAGTCAGTTGGTGGGAGGCTAGCACCTGGCACACTGTGCCAGACCCACTATACTGTAAGTCTTCCCTAAAGCGCATGGCATTGAGAAAAAGTACTCGTTTGTGGTGGTGACAATCGAACAAGGCCCTTGAAGGGGGGGGTGCCCCTCTCCAGCAGGAGAAAAACACGTATGAACAAAGTAATACGGGCTGTCTGTGAGGAAACTGGTGCAAGGGGGGCTGATGGAAAAAAGATCGGAGGTAATGTTCAATCTTATTAGAGATGTGAAGTGACTGGTTTGGCACTCAGCAGTGCACTACCTCCCCAAGAGAGGTACAGTGACTGGCAAGTTACAGATTTTTGCCAGAAAACTGGAATTTTACCTCAGAGTGTGTCCAGAGTGCTGTTGTGCCCCTTGAGAGAAGGGATGCACAGGTGGACAAAGCACCATTGCTCAGGTGAAGAAGAAAGTTTATGTGAACTGTTAAAGAATACATTCTGCAAGAGGACAGGGTGTGTTCCTGAAATCCCTCACAGGTTTATTTTACTGCTGCAAAGTGCCAGCCATTGAGACTGTAAAGATGCCAAGTGGCCAGTAAATAGAATAAAATAGGCTAGGACAGCTGTGTAGGCAGGGATTTCAGATCTGCACACCAAGTGGACTCACTTCTACCCCTACCCCCCCTTGTTAGGGTGTGCTACCCCCCCCCCGGGGTGTAGCCAGACAGTATACAAATGTACACCAGGACCATGTTTGTTGCCTCATTTGGCACAATAAATACAACTTTTTTATCTCATGACAATGGTTGTTGCCATGCATGGGTAAATACAAATGTCATGCATTGCTCCCTAAGACACCCACATACCAGCCCAGAGCCTTTATACTTTTATTGTCCTTGGGATGCAAAGACAGTATTAGTGACCAGTCCTTCTAGTTTCGACACCTATGAATAAAATTACAGAAGGATTCAGTATTTTCTTTGTTAGGTTTCATGGGAAAAGGAAGCAGTTCAGAGCCTATTTGCTACCCCCCTTAAATAGAATTGCACACCATGGAGTACTTACAGTATGGCTGGCTACACCCATGGCGCTGCCTCTAGGAGATGCCAGGGGAGTCCCCACCCATGTTGCCTGGGGTGGGGAGCTCTGTGAGTTCCAGTGCCTCAATCAAGGCTAGTTGTGTGTCAGTTAAAGTATCCCACCAGGGTTGAATCCAACCCAGAAATATAAGAGATATGTTCACCCTGCGATGATACACTGTAGACTGTGCATGCTGGAAAAAACATCTTTATGTGGGCTCAAATGGAGGAATAAAGGATCATATTTTGTTTCACTATCCCATGTTTGGACATTCATTGAGTTTATGCATCCAAGTTCTGCTAACCCCTTTACTCCTCTGGCTCTGCCCTGTGTTAGTGAAGCCCCAGAGGTCAACTCAGGCTTGAGAAGTTAAGTAAGTGGTTTTGTGGTTTCTTGTGTGGGGTCCCTCCTGGAGTGATCGTTTCATCATTATTTATTTATTTATTTTTTTTTTTTAGCTTTTTGTTGACCGGGTAGGTGCACTAGACAAATCCTGCCTATTTTCAGGCACGACCCGGAGGAGGGGGATACAGATGAATTCCAACTGATCTTGAACCAGACTAAGCAGTTATACCCATAGACAGCTGGAACGGTAACCTTACATTGAGGGCGTAGTGTTCTGGGATTTTGAGGTGCCTCTGCGGTCCCTGGCATGTCAGTCGGTTGCAAGTTGTGGTTTGGACTGTTTAAAGAAAATAGTGCGCCAGCTAAGGCAAAAAAATGGTGCCAAAGATTTAAATGAAACAGAATGCTGATGGGAGCAGGAAGTGCGAGCTGAGAGTCTGCATAAAGGAAGGACATCAGCTCGAAGATTTATAGCTGCTTCATGTGAGTTTTTCATGAATAGGTAAACTGGTAGTGGAAGCCACATTGTGAATGGTGGAATGTCATCACTGGGGTGAGGGGTTAGTGCTGGTTGACCTGCAATGTACAGAGGACTGCAGAGAAGGAGAGATAATCTGTGAGAGCATGGTCGCAGAGTTTTTTTTCATATACTTCATGTTTGGTTTGTAACAAACATACAGTTAAAAAATCCAAGCATGGTACATACATAAGATTTGTATTACCATGAAGGTGCCACTCCTCCTAATAAATTCATAAAATCTGACTCTTGCTATAATGATACAACATTGGGAGAAACATAGATGCTGACGGCAGATAAGAACCGCAAGGCCCATCCAGTCTGTCCATTTGTTTTTCTACATTATGAATGTGCCATCGGCCTTTGCTCTGTCAATGGCCAATCTATTCATACTCATCTGTATTGCTCCCATATGCCTATCCCATGCCTGTCTGAAGCCCTGCACTGTATTCATATCCACCACTTCCTGAGGTAGGCCGTTCCATGCATCCACCACGCTTTCTGTGAAAAATAATCTCCTCACATTCCCCCTTAATCGGCCTCCCTCTAATCTCATGTTGTGTCCTCTTGTCCTGCTATTTTTCTTATATTGAAACATGTTAGACTCTTTCACCTTGTTAATGCCCTTAAGGTGTTTGAATGTTTTGATCATATCACCTCTCTCCCTCCTTTGCTCTAGGGTATACATATTGAGCTCCGTTAATCTGTCCTCATATGTTTTCTGATGCAGTCCTTGCACCATTTTGGTTGCCCTTCTCTGGACTGCCTCAATTTGGTTCATATCCTTGTGAAGGTGTAGTCTCCAAAACAGCACGCAATACTCCAGATGGGGCCTAACCAGTGTCCTGCAAAGAGGGATTATTACCTCCCTCTTCTAACTTGTGATAACCCTACTAATACACCCCAACATCCCCCTAGCCTTACCTACTGCTTTAGTGGTCTGCTTGGATGATTTCAGGTCATCAGTGATGATGATGCCCAAGTCTCCTTCTTCCCTTGTGACTGTCAGCAACTCCCCTCCCAGCCTATAGGTGGCTTCAGGGTTTCTCTTCCCTGTGTGCATGATCTTGCACTTCTTTGCGTTAAATCCCAGTTGCCACTTCTCCGACCATTTTGCTAGTTTATCCAGATCTCTTCTCATTCTGCCCACCCCATCTGGATCATCTACTCTGTTGCAGACCTTGGTGTCATCTGCAAACAGACAAACCTTACCCTCTAGTCCATCTGCAATATCACTGATGAAGATATTGAAGAGGACTGGCCCAAGGACTGGTTCCTGAGGTACCCCACTTGTGACTTGCATCTCTTCTGACTGCATACCATTTACCACCACTCTGTTTTCTGCCCATCAACCAGTTTGCCACCCAGTTGACCAACTTCTGACCCACCCCGAGCCTACCCAACATATTAATCAATCTTCTATGTGGAACAGTATCGAAAGCTTTGCTGAAGTCAAGGTAGATGACATCAATTGCTCCACCAGTCAAAGAAATCTATGAGATTAGTTTGACAGGACTTTCCTTTTGTAAACCTATGCTGTCTTGGATCCCATGCTCCTATGGATACCAGGTGTTGCACTATCCTTTCCTTAAGGAGTGCCTCCATAATCTTGCCCACTACTGAGGTAAGTCTGACTGGTCTGTAGTTCCCTGATTTTCCCTGCTACCACTCTTGTGGAGCAGGATCACATGAGCCCTTCTCCAGTCTTCTGGGACCACTTCTGTGCTCAGAGACTCACTAAACAGTTCTGATAATGGCTCTGCTAGTTCCACCCTTAGCTCCTTTAGTACCCTGGGATGTATGCCATCAGGTCCCGTTGCCTTTTCCACCCTGAGCTTATCGAGCTCTTGTAGGACCCTTTCTTTTGTGAAGGGACTAGTGCACACCTCCCCCCCCCCCGTGTCCGTGGTGCTGAGCTGTGGCCCTGCCCTACCTTCTCTTCTGTAAATACTGAGCAGAAGTATCTATTTAGGATAGATGCTTTACATGGTCCTTCTCCTCACATGCCCCCTTATCCCCTTTGATCTTAGCAATATCCCCTCTGGACTTTCTCCTTTCACTAATGTATCTATAGAAAGTCTTGTCACCTTCTTTTACTGTTTGTGCTAGTGTTTCCTTGGTTTGGGTCTTGGCCTGCCTTACTGCCTTCCCTTAGGAAAGTTTGGTATGCCTCCCTATCTTCATCCTGCTGCATTCCCTTATATTTCCTGATGTCCAGCTTTTTGGCTCTGACCTTTTCTGCTGTTTTTGAGAACCAAAGTGGTTTCCTTCTTCTTTTGCACTTCCTTTTCTTTCTAACACAGTGGAATGTTGCTTCAAGTATTGCATCCTTAATGCTTGCCCACTTTGCCTGTACCCCCTCACCTGTATTTCTTTTTGCCAGGGCTAGCTTAACTCTGTTGGCCATCTTATCAAAGTCAGCTCTTCTGAAGTCCCATATTTTTGCCTTGGAATGGGATGATTTAGTTCTAGTTTCTAAATTGAACCATGTCATGTGATGGCCACTGGCCCCCAGGTGACTTTCTACCTGGAGATCTGTTACCCTTTCCCTGTTAGTTAGTACTAGATCTAGGATAGCCCCGTCTCTTGTGGGTTGTTGTACCAGTTGTTTGAGGCCCTCCCCCTGCAGGGAATCCACCATGTGTCTAGTTCTGGCAGATGTTCCTGCTGGTACTGACCAATCTGTATCTGGCATGTTGAAGTCTCCCATTATCCGAACCTCCCCTTTAGCTGTCATGTTTTGTATATCTTCTAACAGTAATGTGTCTATGTCCACCCCCTGGTCTGGAGGCCTGTAGACAACCCCAGTTTGCATGGTTGTCCCATTTCCTGTTTCCAGGGTGACCCACAGTTCTTCTGACTCCTTATGTGTATTCTGAATTGCTGTAGCTTTGATAAAGAGAAGATTAAGAGTCAACAAAAACAATATGCAAAGAAAGCTGTGCATTTGAGTCCAACAATGGCATGATATCACTTCCATAGTGAGTAAGTCCAGCTTTTGTAAAATCTTTCTGCCCTGCCTAAAAGGAGGAAACATAAAAGTGACCATGCTATACAACTGTGCATTGCACTTGTGGCACATTAGTATATCAAAACATGTAGGGCTACACTAACACTAACTGAGTTTAAGGCACTATTACTTTTAAGGTCATAGAGTTATTAAGAGAAAAAAAAGTTTTTTTTATCCCCCAGCATCAAAGAAAACTCATTTGAGTATAAAAAAAAACATTGGTAGTGTAGTTCCCTCTTGGAGTCATCAAGAGGACTTGAGCCTGCTGCCGTGGGACTTTTCAAGCCTGTGGGGTGAAGCTGCAAAGCATCACTACTGGGATTGTGCTAGATCTTCTTCCCCAGCAAAGGAAACTCTGTTTAATATTCATAGCTGCAGCATTAAAATGTCTCACCTCTCATCGGCTGCAGCAAGATTCCCCAACCATAGAAGAACGGTATAAAAAGAATCAAGCAAATACATGAAATGGAGAGGCTAAATGCCAGAATACGTTTAAAAGAGGACAAAATCCTTGAGATATGGGATCCCTGGCTAAAATGGAAAATAGCACACCCCTCTGGTTGTTAGGATATACAGTATAAGGACCCCCCTTGGGATAGAACCCTCTTGAACATCTCTTGAGGTTAGGAACGGCGAAACACGGCCTCCCCAAATCCACTACTCAATAGCATACATTACTCTCCTGAAAAGTATTCCGCTTTTGTGCACATTCTTATGTAATTTAAATTTCAGAGGGGACGTATACTCCCCACTTCTCTTCCTCCCTGAGAAGAACAGAAAATAAGAAAGATTTAAAAAAAAACAAAAAATTCCTTTATTCCTTAGCCATTGACAATGAAATTATGTCACACCAGGTAACATAGTTTTAAAGTATTGTTTCTCTGTTTTTAATCTGTAAGAAAAAGTTGACTAGATGCATTTTGTTCAAATTTTGCATCTTTGTATCCTTTATTCCATATATGTAAACAGGATCTTGGTATGGTTTTGAATTATGTAAATGTATTTTTTTATAGTAAATGGATGTGAATGATTCTGTTACATGTAATACCTTCTGAACAAAATAAAGTCGAGTTACAAAAAAAAACTACTGGGATTGTGAAAGCCCATGCAGGCTACAGCAAAATTCAGTGGGGCAGCATGGCTGAGTGCCCAAATAATTTAGAATTAAAGATCCCACTGGCACTGTTAGAATGGCTCACTTAAAGACAGAAGAAAGATATGGCTGAAGCCAATGAAGATATCCAGCGTTTCCAATGTGCCCATCAGGGAAATGATGTGTCATTCATCCCCCCTTTGTAGTGCATGCAAGGATGGGGGAATGTTAGCCCTGAGTGGGGCTGCATGGCTAGCATCTACCTCAGGACTAATACACAGGTCCAACTCTGTATAATCCATGCTCAAGGCTCAGGGACTCACACTGAAAAGTACCTCGATCTCTAAGGAGCTACAGCCATATTCCCACACTGGAGATGTGAGTGGGATACAGGTAGAGGACATATGGAAGGAAGTGGATCCTGATAAACCTGGCCTCAAAATAGAGAAAGACACAGAGCAGCTGGTAGAAATTCTAGGGGAGAGGGTCTACAAGGTATTGGAGACAGCAAAAAACAAAGCGCCAAAGAAATTTATGCTAGCTCAGAAGACGTTTGTGAGGAGAGACCACCCACTGCCACCACCTCTTGAACCGCTACACTGGAGAAAGTTTTTCTGGACGTTGCATGCCTCACTGGGAGTCCAGAAACTTCCCCACTCCATGCAAAGATACGTCAGACAAGCACTCCATCTTTGCTGCCTCTTTTCAAATCAGACCCACTGTTGATGTTTGCCTGAAGACAGTCAGTCCAATAGGGCATGGAGCACCATCTGTCTCTACCCAAAAGAACCCACATGGACTAAAGAGATCTTGGAGCCACCCGCAGAATCCCATGGGAAGAGACAGTCAGTCATGAGACTACTTGAAAGAAAATGCCCAAGTATATGCAGGCCTACCATAAGGGAGTGTGG
The DNA here is from genome assembly GCA_016271365.2 of Neoceratodus forsteri. Taxonomy (NCBI): domain Eukaryota; kingdom Metazoa; phylum Chordata; order Ceratodontiformes; family Ceratodontidae; genus Neoceratodus; species Neoceratodus forsteri. Next base: position 724,754,416 of record CM028133.1, read on the forward strand.
CTTCCCCCGGAGCAGGCCCCAAGAATCCCAGTGAGGGTGATACCTATGTGGAGACAGGCTGAGAGAACTGTAAGGAGTGTAATGAAGAGGGACTAAGCAGAGCAACATCAACCCTATGTATCAGAGTATATAAGGGACTTTATTGAAAGGAACAGGGGAGACTGGACCAGAAGGTCCACTGTGGAAAAAACATGGCATTACTTACAAAAGTGATGATGCTACTAAGGAGAAGGCCCAGTGGATGGCCTAAATCATTTTGGGATGAGTGTTCCAGGGAGTGACACTGTTCAAGAATTATGCCCTGGCCCATTACCCTGAAGGGAACATGGTACAGTGGAAAGAGAAGGGCACAGTTCATATGAGACAGTCATGCACCAAGCCTGACCCAAGCTACTACTTTTCAAGTCCTTGAAACTAGTTAACCTAGTGTGTGGACAAAGCAGCCCAACCAGTGGTGCTCCAGCCGAATGCTACTGTGCCAACAAGAAGTTCCAGACTGTTGCTGAATGTTTTCAAGTTTGATGTTTGTAACTATTTCAGTGCACGCAAGCCTTACAAGTAAAGGGGGATCCTGGGCACTGGGAACTTTACGAAGACTCAATGACCGAGCCCTCCCAGGATGAAGAACTCACCGTCCAACTACACCAGCCGAAGAAGACTCTTAGCATCCCAGAGGGGCCTGCCAGTTTGAGGAAGATGTCTACAGACTGGTATTGTACAATCTTTTTTATTCTTGGTACAGGTGGGACACATGGTTTGGGGACTTCTTTGGGGCACATGTGAATATTTTTCACCCACTGGAGTACCAGTATACTCAATGACAATTACCCATTTAAGTGACATTTGCACTGTGGGGTTTTGGATGGACCCTTTGGGAAAATACTATCAGGGCACCTTTTCCATTTAGCCTGTTTGAAAAAAAAGTAAAGGGTGGGGTTTGTATATCCTATAATGGGAAAAAGTGAAATATATTTGGAATGGAACCCTTTATTGGGATCAATAAAGTATCTGATATTGTCTATATTGTGTAGGGTATTTTGTTTTCTTTACTACAGGGTTCCAGTAACCAGATCCAGCTCCTGGAGGAGCTTCAGGTAAACAGGTTGAAATAAAAAAGGGAAATGTGTGCCAAGGTGAAGCCCACTAGGAAAACAGATACCATTTTAAGTATCTAGGCAAGATATGTTTGCTGATAGCCTAAAGGATTAGCATAGGCTAGGAGTGATATGTTTAGAGGTTAGAACAGATATGTAATAGTCTTAGAGTACAGGATGTAACTTATAGTGTTTCGTGTTTGCATTAACTTTGGGGAAACAGCTAGGATGTTAAATTCCATAGATAGACACACCACTGTGAGTTAACTAGGGCCTTAATGTAGAGTATAGGTACAGTACGTTTAGACTAAATCTGCACATACAGTATAGAGGTTTTACTGCATGAAATGTTGTAGCATTTACTGCATATACTCTTTTTTTTTAACTTTATGTTTATTGTTATTAAAAACAAACATACAGTTGCAACCCAAGCATTGAGTTCCAAGACTATATACGTATCGTGAGGGTGCCAAACCTCTTAATACACTCAAACAGATTATCAAATGCTTAAAAGATACATCATCGAGAGGTAAAAAAGAGAAAATAGCTCAATTTGTAATAAAAATCCAGTAATATGCTGCAAAAGAGTCCATGAGCTACGTGGATTATTAAACAATGAGCAATTCAAATCAAAATCCACATAAATCTCTACCACCAAGGTAGGAGATAAATTCCACGATTAATCTAATAATGCATGCACAGACTGTGCAAATCCAAAGTGTAATTAAAGCTGCCAAAAAATATATATTTTTTTTCTAAACATCTTAAAACAACTAGTGCTGATTATTTAAATCATGCAGTACTCTCAGGCTAAATCATCCTTTTAAACTAGTTTTATTTCTTAGTTATAAATGTCTGCATAAAGCCCCGTATAAAACAGCCAAACAGAGAAATAGATTTAAACAGGAGTCATCCACAAAGTACAACTGAGACCCGAAAGTCTCAGTTGAGCAACAAATTGACCACTTCAGGCTGTTTAAAAATTGTATAGGTAAATCAACTTAAAGTCAAAAATATCCTGAAGTCGTAGTTACTCCAGATCGAAACCGACTCACAAGTCTTCATCTTCATGCAACGAGGATACCTCCAGTGCCGCTGCTCTCGGTCTGTTGGCTGTGTTTTTTGGACCCACTTAAGGGCCTCACTGAGATCCGAAAACAAGAAAATCTTGCCTTGATGTGCTATCCTGAGTCAAGCTGGAAGGACGAGTCAATGGGAGATGTTCGCCTCCCGTAACAAGGCCCTGGCTCCATCAAAATATTTTCCTTTTTTGGCAGGTTGCGTACCCGATATCTGTAAAAAAGCAAAACTCATTCCCCGTCCCAGAGGAGCATCCTCTTCTACCTTGCTAAGGCCAACATGTGATCTCTGGAGCCCATCCTGTCTGTGACCACCACTTGGGGCGCCTCTGGATTGTCTGGTCAGCCCCATGGAGTTACCTGGTTTGCTTTCTGTAAGTGATGGGGCCATGCTGAGACCTCCTCTCCCAATTGCTGCACGAGCTAGTCCTGAACAAAAAACAGGAGATGATCTCCTTCACATCATTCCGGTAAACCCAGGATGCGAATATTGGCAGACCTTGCCTGATTTTCCACTGTTTCTAATCAGGATTTCAAGTGAGTATTTTTATCATAGCTGTCACAGCGCCCATTGCAGCATCCGCCCTTTTCATTGCCTTGGCTGCTGCGCCCTGAACCGAGTCCATAGTTGCTTCGATCCCGGCCACACGGCTGGTGAGGGCATCGAATTTATCACAGTCCAGAGACAGATGCAATAAGTCTGTTGAATTTAACCCCTACAGTTTGAAGGGTCTCCTCTTGGGTAGCATCCTCTGATTCAGCAGTGCGGCCTTGGTTTGCCAGCGTGGGTGATATTCTGGCAGGAGTCTTCGATCTAGCTCCCTCACCAGTAGTTTTTTATTCTGACCTATAGTATCTTAATTCCATATTGTATACTTTTGGAGCAATTACTACTCTAAAAATCAGCACTTTTACTAGTTAATACATTGAGCTGTTGTAGAGCTCTAGTTGGAAGCTGCCATCTTGCTCGGGCTCCACAGCGCCCCCCACTGCATATATTATTCTAGCTATCAGTGTATACAGCAATAGTGTAAGGTTCCACTCCATGAACCTTTTGTAGCTATTCACTGCACGAGTTTTGTAGAATTTCTCTGCATGTCATGGTGGGGTACATGTACATGTTTGGTTGGGTACAAAGTCGTCACAGGCACAGTGTTGAGTCAGTTGCCCTAGGGAGGGCTGTCAGGGTTTGGATTGTTTTGCCCTGTGGTTTAGGAACTGATGTGCCACTCTTAGTCTCCCAGGTACTGCGCCTAGGGGTGCTTGGGGCTACCAGAGCAGCCAAGATGATGAGGACTTCTCGGCTTAGAGAGCTCCTATTTTCTTTTTGAGTCTGATGCACTAATAGTGTACTGACGAGTGACATTCCCCTTGGCGGTTTGTTGGTGGAGGAGTGGCTAACCTTCTGACAAATGGGCCTCTGGGTGGAAGGTTGTATTACAGTGTCTTGGCGCTCAACGAGGATGTCAAGCCTTAAAAGGCGGGTGAGTGTAGCCCCCCCTCAAGAGCTACGTAATATACCGTTAAGAGTGTCTACTGGCCTCTAGGTTGTGCCAGTTTTCTATGCCCTTGGAGGACTGGGTCAGTTGGTCTGACTTGACATTCCAAAGGGCAGGAGTCAGTGTTCTTTGCAGAAGGGTAAGGGCTGCTGTGTCAGAGTTGGCAGAAGGCTAGTGCCTGGCACACTGTGCCAACTCCCATCGTACTGTAACTCTCCTCTGTACAGCCTGGTGTCGAGACACAATATCTGTTTGTGGCGGCAGCCGTCAAACAAAACACCTGAAAAGGGGTTGCCCCTCTCCAGCAAGAGAAATATCTGTCTGAAGAAAGTAATCGGGGCTATCTGTGAGAAGTTGGTGCCAGGGGTCCGGTGGGCAGGATCAGAGGTGATGTTCTTTTTTTTACTTATATTTTATTGTTTCATGCAAAAACAATCATATACAGTATACCTCATGCCAGACATCTGCACAGAATATAAGAACTCCTTCAAGCACAAAGTAACTAGTAATCTAAGCAATCTGATTTTTGAAAATGGGGGTATTCCATCAATGTCCATATAACTATCAAAAGTCTGAGATGGCTACACACTGAAAGCATGGGGTGGTTAAAGCCAAGACAATAATGTCCGAGCATGGATGATACTCAACATCCCGTGTTGATGTGACTGCGACCCCATTCCAAACATGTATAATACAAACATGAGTAGCATCATATTGCCTCCTCACAGTTCAAAGAACCACCATCTTTATACAAAAGAAATTAGTGAACTGGACAATTGCAATAAAAGTTAAGTACAGTAAACTGCAATGTAAATAAAATGTAATACACAGAGAAACATTTTGCACAAAAATACTGCTGATCGGCATTTACTTGGAAAAGATACAGTCCAAGCAACTAATAAACCTGCCAATCAGTCCATTCACCAGCGGCTGATTCAGACCCAATCCAACTTCTGCCTCCACAGTAATGCCCCATGTCTCCTCATCCTCCGAATCAACTGTCTCATTTACTCTTGTGGTCTCAAATTCCCAAGCAATGGTCTCAGCCCATTTCCCCTGCCTCTGCGGGACCTCTATACTGAAAAGTGTGTCCACCATAGTAAATATGGAGGTGGGCAGGCATAAGGAGAGAATACATGACTCTAAGGCTCCACAATTTGGCACAAACCCTACTGAATTTTTTCCTTCGTGCTCTAGTGGCATACGAGAGATCAGAAAAAATGTGCAGTGTGGCACCATTGTAGTTGAGATGATCTGTGGCTCTGGAAGCCTTTAAAATTGTATCTCACATTCACGCACCATCAGTCACCAACAAAATAGTTCTAGGCAGCTGTCATTCTGCTTAGTTCTGTTTATTAATTCTGGGCAGCTGCCATATTGGAGAAATCCTATAAACTCTGCTAAAATGTAAAGCACTTTCCTGCCCCAAGTTTAAAGCCTGCAGTAGCAATTGCTTTAAAAAGTCCCAAAGATCTTCTCTCTCGGATCCCTCTGGAAGCCCCAGTAGCCACACATTGGAGGCTCTATTGGTATTTTCCAAAGCCTCCAAACAGAATTTGAGAGTTTTCTTGCACCAGTCTGTTTGTGGCTGCAAGGGCTTGCAAGGCACATGACCCTGCTGTGGCTGCTGCTTTCACTCCTGCTTCGATTTTGACTTCCTTAATTTGAAGATAGAGGGGGGACAGCTCAGAGGTAATGTGAGGAAGTATTTTTTCACAGAGAGGGTTGTGGATGCATGGAACAGCCTCCCTGAGGAGGTCGTGGAGTCAAGAACAGTGGAGGAATTCAAGAATGCATGGGACAGACATAAGACAGTCCTAGTGGGGGGGGGTAGCAGGAAGTAAGCTGTTGGTTAACTAGGATCTGCAGCTTATCTGTTAGGTAGGAAAATGGGTAGACTAGGTGGGCCAAGTGGTCCTTATCTGCCGTCAAATTCTATGTTTCTATGTTTCCTGTTCCCTAGACAATTAAGTACTGCCTCGACTTCTGAATCGATAGCTTGCATAGATAATTGTAGTGACTTCCATGGGTGCTCACCTCCAGATGCAACTGTCCTTGATCCAGCGGCCTGTGGCTCCGTCGATGGCTGGGCTTTAGATCCACTTACACCTCTTTTATGCGGTTGAACCATAGTGCAAAAAATATATCAAATGTGCAGCTTGATGTGAAAAATCAAATTCCAGAACTTTTAGCTCAATCCAGTCATGAAAATTGCAAATGTTATCCTTGAAACGGCCTCTGATCTGCGGAGCTGCGTCTACACAGCAGGCGTGCTTAATAGCGCCCCCAGAGATGATGTTCAATCTATTATGTATGTGAAGTGACTGGTTTCATACTCAACAGGGCACTCCCTCCCTAAGAGAGGGATAGTGGCTGGCAAGTTACAGATTCCTGTCAGAAAACAGGAGTTTTACCTCAGAGTGTCCTAGGGACAGATGTGCCCCTTGATTGTTTTTAAGAATGTTATTTTATGACCTGAACATAATGTACTACATTGAATCTTACTGTTTATTAATTACTGTTATGTCATTCTATATATGTATTGTGTACTTGTCTGTAAACCTGTAATCAGGACCTCCTTCTGAATGAGCTTGCTCAATGGAGTTTTCCTGCAATAAACTTGAACTTGAGAAAAGTTAGTGTGGTGTCCGTTGGTACCAAAAGTGATGCTCAGGTGGGCAAAGCACCTTTACTCAGGTGAAGGAGAAAGTAAGTGAATTGTAGAAGAATAGATTCTGGGGGAGAACAGAATAGATTCGGTGTGTTCCTGAACTCCCTCAAATGATCTTTTTAGTGCTGCAAAGTAAGTGCCAGCCATTGAGACTGTGAAGTTGCCATGTGGCCAGTAAATGTAAAAAATGGACTAGGAGATGCCTGGGGAGTCCAAACCTGTGCTGCCTGGGATGGGGAGCTCCATGAGTTCCAATGCCTTCATTGGGGCCAGTTATGTGTCAGTAATAGTACCCCACTAGGGTAGAATCCAACCTAGAAATGCAAAAGAGATGTTTACCATGTGGTGATAAATAACAGACTGTGCCAGCTGGAAAAAAAAAAAAAGATAACACCTTTAGTAGTAGTAGTAGTAAAACGTTTATTTTTATACAGGAAAGATGTCACTTTTACATCATTGGGTCAGTTTTTCAAGATGCTCCTGTCATAACAATCGTCAGTTCCAACATACAAAGGACATCATATAAATACAAGACACAAAAAATATGCGTAATAACAAAGCTTACATTAAATGGTATCACAATTCCTAAGGGGTTCGCAACCATCATACAATTATATTAATAAATTTAATAATCATTTGATTGAACTATTTTAAGGTGTAAATCCACCGATTAAACAGGTATAAGCATAATATATTAGGTGGAATTTGGTAAGACAGGGAAACCAAAGTTTTTCGTTATTTATTCATGACCACTAACTAGCCATAACATTTACATTCCCATGTAGAATTTTTTATCAGAGAGCTCACAAAAGATTTGGAGCTTTGTAATACATATCTTAATTTGGTATCAATGGGTTCCCAATATTGTTTTACCTTAGCTATAAAAGTCATAGTCCCAAATCTGTTCTTAATTTTAGCTTGTAAATATTTATCATTTGCTTCTCTTAAGTTATATTTAGTTTCTTTAATTTTTAATTTGTTTATTAAATACTTTGGTTTATTACCCTGTATTACCGAATGTATATGTCCTGTCCATTTCAAATCCCTTTTATATTGCAGGGGTATCCAATTTAAAGATTTTAACATATCACAATGATGTGCATCTATGCATCAAACCTGTACATTGTGTCTACTATTGTTGCTTGTATCAAATCTGTTTCATGTGTATTACTGTTACCTTGTACTCCACTGTCACCCTGTGCCATGTATTATGGCCCGGGTCATGCCTCAAAACGATCCCTGGGATCAGTGCACTCACCCGGTTATCAAAGTCATAAATAAATGTGTGCGATAATCGCACTTTAAAATAAATCTTGCTAAATTATTATAAACTACATCCAAATGTTTTAAATTCAGTTTACTTGATTGGCCATGTATATGACTTCCATAATCTAAGCATGGGATTATTAACTGATTTACTATACTGGTCCTCATTTTCAAATCTAAACAGAATCCTCATCTGCGGAAGGCACCTAATTTTCTATTTGTTTTCCTTATTAATTCATTTATATGAAAATTAAATTTCAATTCCTCGTCCAACCAAATACCCAAGTATTTGTAACATGTCTCCTGCCCTAGAGTATCATTTTGTAAAGTTTGTATTTGTATTTGTGTTTGTCGATCTGCCTTTCTCCCCCTACTTGGTTTAAAACTCATAACTTTAGATTTCTTACTATTCAAAACTAGCCTTGATTTTTCCAACCATAGTTCCAAATTTGTGAAGTCTGTCTGTAACCTTAGAGGCAGTATGGTGCAGTGGTTTAAGGCTCTGAGCTGCAAATCTGGAAACCTGGGTTTGAATCCCACAGCCCCCACTTGCATACTGTGTGACCCTGAGCAAGTCACTTAACTTCCTCGTGCTCCCAGGTTGCACCTGCAAACAAGCTTCCAGCTTAGTGTGTCTCACTTGGTAAAATAATTGGTAAAAAAAAAAAAACTTATTTCCATTCCTTGTGGTGTTCTACCATGAGCAATTAATACTGTATCGTCAGCATATAGTCTTACTTTTGTGTATTCAGCTATTGAGACCATTTCATTTATATATATTAGAAATAATGTTGGCCCCAAAATTGAGCCTTGTGGAACTCCCCTTTGGACTTTTGCTGGTTTCGATTGATACTGACCTATCTGTACCTGTAGTGTTCTGTCAAGTAAATAAGACTGGAACCATGGTAATGTTTCGTCACCTAAACCCATAGATCTCATCCTATCTAACAATATTCTGTGGTCCACGGTGTCGAAGGCTTTGGAGAGGTCCACGAACACGGCACCCGACCCCCCCCCATTCATCTGTGAGGCAATTATGTCTACCAGGTCGGTGAGCGCAGTGTCCGTGGAATATCCCTTCCGAAACCTGGACTGATAGCAGATCAACAATGAATGTTTCTCTAAATATTAATTTAGTTGCATCTGCACTAACCTCTCCGTTACCTTCAACACTGTAGACAGCAGAGCTATGGGCCTATAATTATTAGGTTCTACAGCTGCACCCCCTTTGAAAATAGGAATAATCTTGGCTTTTTACCAAAAGTCAGGAAACCTTTGTTCTGTGAGACTCCAATTAAATAATTTAGTCAGCACAGGTGCTATTATTTTTATGGAATCTTTCAGAAACCTATTCTCTACATTATCTGAACCATAGGCATTATTTATTTTTAACTTCTTTATTTCTTCTTTGACCTCCTTGCATGAGAGGATCTTAAATCTAAACTTACAGGTGTTATGATATATCTGAAAAATTGACAGAAACCCCCCATTACAATCTACTCCCAGGCTAATATCAGGTAATGTAGTAAAATATATATTTAGACTATTTGCTGACTCCTGAGTTGACAGTATTATTCCATTTTCTTCTAACTGAATTGGAGCTATATCTACTATTGGTTTCTCGGAAGATTCTAATAGAGACCAATACGTCTGGGGGTCATCGTTTGCATCCACCTTTGCTTTATAATAACTAGCATTTGTTTTCCTAATTTTATACTTCAACTCATTTCTAAGTTTTTTATATAGGTTCCAGTCCATAATATTTAATGTTTTGTTTGCTTTTTTCCAAATTCTATTTTTGATCCTAATCTCCTTTTTCAGTTTTTCAGTAATCCATGGAAGATACTCGTTCCTAGAGATCAAAACTTTATATGGTGCTATTTTATTACAGGCTTGCTAGAATAGATCAACAAATTTTTTTATAGCCAGTTCCAATTCAGGGATTAGGAAAAGCCTGTCCCACCTGATTTTCCCCAGAGCCAAGTTTAATTTTTCTTTACTATCGTTTTTGAAACATCTATGTTTGATGTACTGAGGTCTATCGCTTATTCCTTTTTATAATTGAGAACCTGCCTCTAGGGAACTTGAGATGGAACAGTGATCTCCCATTATTGAATCTTTCACCTGTATAGATTTTACTTTTAAGCTTTCTGAAATGAATATAAGGTCTAAAATATTCCCTTCACTGTTTAAATTAGATTTCCTAGTAGGGGTAACAATGATTTGCCTTAACCCCAATTGACTTAATTTGGTTTTTAGTGCCATTCCTCTAGGTTTGTTCCAGGCTGAATTAAAATCACCTAACAAAATGAAATCATTCCCTAGGGTATACTGTTGCAGAATGTTGGAAAGATCCTCAAAATTTGAACACTGCACCTTGGGAGGTGAATAAACTAGGCCAATAGTGAGATGTAGATGTATTATTTGCACCAAACTACATTCGATATTTCCAATTGCTCCTGAAAAAAGAACTTTTGAGTGTCCCAAACTCCATTTGGTATAGAGTATGAGTCCCCCTCCACGTTTGCCTTTTCTATCTTCATGGTGTTGATAAAAATCCTGGAGTTCTATTTCATTAAAGTGTACTTTTGTGGCCAGACATGTTTCTGTTAAAGCTACTATATCAGGAGTTTCACACTCAACCCAAGTTCTCAACTGATCCAATTTGTTTTTTAAGCTTCTAGCATTGTCTAATATCACTTTTAAATTCAATGGAATTTCTGGACCTGGGTTCAGTTCTACATCTCCTCCAAGTATCAAAAATAACATACAATAGTCATAGCTGCTTTGTGGGTCTAAGTGTGTTTTTAGAATTATCTTCCTGCCTATGTGTATTCCCTGCCTAACTCCAGAAAAGGAGTTTCTTCTGTTTAACTTGTTCTTCATTATAGTGTATTCACAGTTATTCCAGTTGTCTAAATGAGATAATGTAACAAGTGAGTCTTCCACACATGCTTTAGAGCCTTTAAAAATCAGCAATAAACTAATTACTGACATGCATATATAAAAACGAACCCCCAGGTTTATAAAAAGCCCATTTTAAATGCTTAATTCTTATAACAAGTTTTTGCTACAAAATATTGCCACTCTGCCTTGGCAATAGTTTGCTCTGGGATCAGAAGTACACCGGAAAGCTTTAATTATACTACTACTACCTGAACAGAAACAAATCACTCAGATTTATGTCTTACTCACCAGTCAGTTCGAATTCCAGAACAAACCAGGTCAGCTCCGGTAATTTTCTACTCCGAGTGGCGCTTGCCACTCACGCTTGTCTAGCAGCTCGCTGAGCCAGTGACGCATGTAGATTTAAAGGGGTAGCTCCTACCCTTAGCTCCCCTGATTGACTGCCAGCTCGCCTGAACTCCCACACACCAACCTGGCTTCACAGAATGTTTTTAGAAGCACTGCAGGAGATTTTCAGTCACCACAGATAGTTCAGGGACCTCCTCGGTTTCAGGGCTGCAGCGTTGTTTAAGCGAGTGAGGACAAAACAGCTGATGAGTCTGAGCCGCTAGTGCGAGCAGCGCATAGATTTAAAGGAGGCAGCTCCTCCACTTAGCTCCCCTGATTGGCTGCCAGCTCGCCCGAGCTCCCACACACCAACCTGGCTTCACAGAATGTTTTTAGAAGCACTGCAGGAGAGTTTCAGTTACCACAGATAGTTCAGGGACCTCCTCGATTTCAGGGCTGCAGCATTGTTTAAGCGAGTGAGGACAAAACAGCTGATGAGTCTGAGCCGCTAGTGCGAGCGGCGCGTAGATTTAAAGGGGGTAGCTCCTACCCTTAGCTCCCCTGATTGGCTGCCAGCTCGCCCGAGCTCCCACACACCAACCTGGCTTCACAGAATGTTTTTAGAAGCACTGCAGGAGATTTTCAGTCACCACAGATAGTTCAGGGACCTCAAATGGAGGAATAAAGGATCCTATTTTATTTTACTACTCCGTTTGGACTTTCATTGTGTTTATGCATCCAAGTTCTGCTAACCTCTTTACTCCGCAGCTTTGTTGGCCCTGTCGTATCAGTGGAGCCCTGGAGGTCACCTCAGGCTTGGGAGGTCAAGCAAGTGGTTTTGTGGTTACTTGTGTGGGGCCTCTTCCAGAGTGACTGTTCCACCGTTATACCCCTTAGACAGCTGGAAGGGTAAAATTACAGATCCATCAAAGTTCAAGATCCCTTGTGAATAAATGGGTGGCCTGTCACCCCCTGACCATGTCTCAATAGTAGGGTGGGTCAGAGGTGATAGAAATAGCTGCCAAGTTGTAGTCTGAAGGCATTTTCCTCAAAAGTCCTTATTTATGCAAACTTCTCAGTTTTAACATGTACCCACACACTGAACCAATCCTGCGTGGGTGTAATCTTACATCCAATCCACTCAGTGCACTGACTGGGGGATTCTTGGTCTGTTGGGAGCATTCCATGGTCAGCACTGGCAGCCAGGAAGAACGCCTTTGATGGGTGAGTAGCAAGAGGATATTGTAGCTCCATGAGGGTTACAGTCAGACTGTGGGACCTGAGGTTGGATAGCGAGATCCCAGGTTATATGCCAGCCTCTGATCCTGGACTGTCACATTGGATAGCTGGTATCTGATTAATTGGATCCTAGCTGATAGGCTCCAGCAGTGGGATACCAACAGTATCCAATGCCATTCAGTATCTAACAAAATCTGTGGTATCAGATTCTTCTGAATACTATCCCTGTAACACTAATGAGGTTACAGTATTTTTATCTTACTGATGTTGACAGATGCTTCAAACGGAGTCAATAGGCTCTACCCTGAAGGCCAGAATCATTTGCATGTAAAAGTTTGGTATATGAGCTTTAACTCAGATTCTTCTTCCCCACTGCAATGACTGGGCTTTTATTTTCCAAAAGTTTAATAACTCACCTGACTGCAGCTATAGTGGTATCTGGGTCATAGCCAAACCAGCCCAGCATGATACTTTGTAACTGCCAAGTCCCCCATCCCCTTGGGTTCCTGGCCACCTTCTAAACTGTGAACATATTGGCATTTATCTGCTATTTTTTCAAATTAAATTAGCTATTTCGGATACTGCAAGTAAATGTAATATGACACAGAGGTACTTTATCAACGTTATTGGACTAGTAATATAAGCGTGTCACCCTGGGCACCTCTATAGATTTTCCAGGTGGATTCCTCTATCCACTTTCCAAGTGGGCCCACACTGCACCGCAAACGGACGATGATCTCGCCAGAATAAGAGCCCTTGCATATGGAATGCACTTGCATTGTATATCTCGATGGCTGCATTATCCCAGTTAAACACAACGCTCACACAAAAAAAAAAAAAAATGTATCACTGAAAAACGCATGGCACGGACATGAGCCTCTCACTTCAGGCCACTCGAGGGAGGCAGGTAGACTGGGTGTGAACTATTTCACCCAGAATGCCCTGCTCTTGTACGGAAGTGGCATGGTCGCGAAGGAAGAGATCGGACAGAGGAGGGTTAGTTGAAGGGAACGGGGGAGGTGGCTCTGTGTTTACTTCCGGATTTCCTGTATGTGGCCGCGGTAGCGGCGGCGCCAGGAGCAGTAACCGTACCATAAGAGCAGTGGCAGTTCCGTAGTTCCGTCTGTGTTATCACGCTGCCTCCTTCCTCTGACAGAGAAAGCAGCGCCCTGAGACAGAGCTCTCCCTTACCTCGCAGCCAAGGGAGCGCTGTACAGAGTCAGTGATAATCTGGTCTTCTTGGGACAGGACACGCTGCAGGAGCAGCAGCAGCGTACCGGCGCCGGCCTCACTGCCCAGCAGTGCTGTGTCTCCATGCGGCTGTTTCTTCAAAGCCGGTAGCGGCAGCCTGGGTCCAAGTGCTGCACCTCACCCTCTGGCTGTGGATGGTGTGTTGTGAGGGGCAGAAGCCCAGCGGAGAGAGTCCAAGAGAGAGCGACAAGCTGCTGTCAGCCCCTGGACGAAAGACAGAACCATGGACTGGCTGATGGGGTGAGTACCAGGGACAGAGTCGAGAGAGAACTGTGGAAGTTAACGGGAGAGTACTAGGCTGTGGAGGACAGGGGACAGTGGGCTAAGGAGGGTAGAGGTGACACTGTGTTAAGGAGGGCAGAGGTGACATTAGGCTGTAGAGGATAGAAGGGCTAGGGCTGTGGAGGATAGAAGGGATAGAGAGCAATGGAGGGTAAGGGGGTATAGGCCATGAAGGATAGGTGCAGGGTTATAGAGGGTAGGGGTACAGTGCTATAGCGGGTAGGGGGTATAGTACTGTAGAGGGTAGAGGTACAGGGCTCTGGAGGGTAGGGATAGAGGACGCTGGAAGACAGAGGGCGCACAGCCCTATGTAGGGTAGCATGGATAGTTAATGGGGTGCATGGCTGTTGAGTGCAGAGAGCATAGTAACAAGGAGGGCTGAGGGAGCACAGAGCTGTGGATGGTAGAGGGGCACAGGACTGTGAGGGTGTAGATAACACTGATATGGAGGGTAAAGGAGAACTTGGGGCGATGGAGGGCAATGGTGATGTTGGACTCGAGTGCAGAAGGGGGTGTGGTGCGTAAGAACAATGGAGGGCAGAAGCATTTAGTTGTATGGCGCGTTATGTAGGTTCTAGCAGTTCATTCAGTAAGTGTACATGATTTGTACTGTTGTCACTTGGAATGCAGTCTCATACCACTAAAATATGAAGTTTGGGGGTTGCTTGGACCATTTATTTTTAGGTTAAAATATCAGACTGCTGAATGATGCAGCAGCATGGTGTGTGCATGTGTATTCATGCACTGCAGGTACCCAGCTCAGACATACAGTACACAGCTGATAAGCTATCAATGAATAAGGCAACATGTCTTTCTCTTATTGATTGACCTTCAAGTTTAGGTTTGATGTGGAAATAGTGAGGCCTGCTCATTTGTTTCAATGGGGAGGAAATTTCATTTCCTTTTACCAACATCCATATGCTCTACCTTTACATCTACATTTGCTGTTTAAACAGTGAAGTTGCTTATACAACATACCAGGAAATGCATTGTAATTCTGCTTGAAGAAGGAGGCAGCTTTATATTGAGGCCATGAAATGTGACAGAGTCTTATTGCCATTTGACTTGGGTGAGAATTTATTTAGAACTGCTGTCATTCCTATTTTAGTTTCTTGCCTGTGCCCCTCATCAGATTCTCTCAGTTGCCTTTTATTATTTGCCGTTTTGCAATGTTGAGGTGCTGTGGGTGCTCTGTGGCCAAAAATAAATGAAATGAATGCAAGGCAGCATAATAAATAGTAAAATAGTGCCCTCACATGTTTCCAAAACTGGCCAGACATTAACCGAGGAATACAGTGAAGGGAGGAATAAAAAGTAGCAAGGCTGGAAATGGAGTGTGGGTCATCTGATTAGTCTGGTACTGCAAAGGGCGTCACAGTTTTCGCTTTGGTTTTGGAGGAGAAATTAAATGTGTGCCACAATAAAGAGTCTTTCATTGTGCACAAAGGCTGGAAATTCCTAGGATTTGCTGTCTTTTTTGGAAGTCGGGCGAGGAGAATACGAGTTCTTTTCGGGACACAATGATGAACATAAAATTATGTTTGATAAGAGAGAAAAACTTCCTTGTATTTGGATCACATTGTTAAATGTGCTGGCTTGAGTAAAAACACTTTTTTTTTTTTTTTTTTCTTCAATTAACTAACTGTTAATTTGAGCAGTTTTGTGTATCATGCATGCAAAAGCAGGGAGTCTTCATTAAAGTTGCATTGCAGGACATGTTCAAGGGGAGTAGATGGCACTTTTGGGGAAGGAGAGAGCAACCCGCTTGGAGGCATTATAGCCAATGAAAGAAAACTGCAAAGCTCCACATTCTTTGCTCTGAATCTCATTGTGAATTAAAATGTCTGCGTCAGTGATTTCAGTGCATATGAGAAGGGATGATGGAATTGCAAGTATTTTTTTTTTTTTTTTTGTTTTAACATGGGGATCAAATTGTTTTAACAAAGCACTGCAGTATCACAGAGGTGCAGATTCCATATCATCTAACATAAGTTACAGAAAAGAAGGCCAAGTTAACAGATTTCTGTAATTTTGACTTGATGATTCTGGGTTGTAAACTCCATGTGGGAATGACCTGATGTAGCAGCTGAGGCCTAGTGATGGGCTTTTACACTCATTTCTTAAGCTGTATGAGCGTTTTACTTTGCTGTCAGTAAAAAAGGTGAGTGGGATGCTTATTTATTTATTTTAGTCTTTGGTAACCGGGTAAGGCCCTCTAGGCACAAGTGCCTGTTTTCAGGTGTGGCCTGGGAGCACTGGGCAGTTAAGTGGCTAGCTCAGAGTCGCACAGTATGCAAGTGGAGGTTGTGAGAATCAAACTCGGGTCTTGTCTGCTGGATGTATCAAGCTCGTTCGCACCTCGTTCCTCTAGGCTATACTGCCAGCCCATTATTTTGCAAACTTCTGACTTGTAGATAAAAAGTGTGTTTAGAAATCATTGAACCTGTTCTTCCAGATTGAGAAATTATTGCAGAATTCCAGCACTTGAGCTTCTGTCCAGGATATAAACTAAAGGTAACAAAATCACATTTCATTGCCCGTTAGCAATACAATTTAAAGAAATAGCAGTAGTGATCCTGCCTGGCCTGTATGTGATCATACCGCCAAGGAACCATGAATAAATAAAGCAGCAACTCAAAAAAAGTTAGATGTTTGACATAGTGGCGTGATGATGCACTGCCTTCTGGGAGACTGGGGTTCACGTGTGACTCATGGAGTCCCATGCTGTGGCCCACTAAAGTTGGTGGCGTTGCAGTGTGGATGAGCATGGGTCTGTGAGAGGAATCTTGCACACCACTTGACATCCACACACACCGTACCAGCCACCAATTGAGCACTATTGGCATTGGAATATTGGCATTGGATGCAAAGGCAACTGATCGCCTGCCCTCCCTCCTGTTGGAAGGGTGCAGATGTGATTGTTGGAGTGGGGACTAGGGAAATGAAAGTGAAGAAAATAGTCTGGGAAGAATAAAAAAAAGTGTTAAAATCAACAGCACTTTTTGGTCTTTATCAGTCATAGCTGTGTTGTACTGCTTTTACTCTGATGCATTCAATCAGCATAACGAAGTTAAGTGTCAGTGTCACAAATCCAAGCTTATTTAGCTAATTAGGGAGGCAGACAAGTGTAGCTGTGACCTTCTTTTTATCCTTTTAGCAGCTCCAGTTTACTAGAAGAACGAAGCCTTCAGTCCCTGGTTCAGGGCTTGCAGGTGTACTTATCAGTTAATGGTAGATAGCCCCTCACTTTGCTGGAGTTTCCAATCAGTTGTTTGTAAGCAAGGCATTCAGCACTAAATCATTGGAACTGCCCCAGGAAGAAATGAGGTCAGGAGAGTAAAATTAGCCTTCTGTCTTTTTTTGCAACTGTAAGACTGAGCTTGCTGTTTCACCTTGGAACAGAGCATGCGACCAGTTTCAGGTTGTACTGCAGTATCCCCTAGAAGCAGAATACTGTGCAAGCTTTTTTCCTCTGACCTTTGGTGTGCTTGCTGTGTGGTTTAATTTTTCGGATACACGCATCACTTGTAACTCGCATGTTGCTACTGACAGGATGTCCGTGTGACTGAGGTGTTGTATCATCTCCATGGGCCATTGTGTCATAGCCATCAATACAGAACTCATCAGTCGGGCATCTAACCTTTTTTAAACGTAACACTCCATCCCCAAGGTTGCAACTGGAAACGAGCTGTCACTGCTCAGTGTACCTTTTCTTGGTCACAAAAATGTAAAACAACTCAATAATGAACTTATCTCCTTCAGAGTGATGCATTGAAAAGCAAGACTTAAAATGATAACTGGTACTGATTATTATCGTACTTCTAGAACTACAACTGTGACAGTGGAAGAGGGCAGCACACTTTCACTTAGTCTCCCAGAGTGCCGTAGATACTTTCTCCACCTAGACTGCAGGTTTTATTTATAACACTGCACAGGATAGGCCAGATGGTCCACTGCAAGGAAGGCATGTTCACCGGTGGTGAATTTATTGTTCCACACAGTTGATTGTTTCCTATGGTTTTTTTTTTTTTTTCTATATCCTGTTTTCCTCCTGGGACCATGGCGAGGAGGCTTCCTCTGCTGGACTCCCCAATCCACAATCTCCCTGGCTTATCTTAGCAGCGCAGTACCCCATGGATCCCCCCGAACGGGTCAGCGCCGATGCCTGAATCTAGTCATTGCTGCAGGCTCCTGGTGATGCGGCAGGTGCAAGTGTGATGAGTGGGTGCCATACGCCCCCAGCCAGGCTCTTTTTTCTTCTTCTTCTTTTGTCCCCGGACCTGGAGTCATGGTGTGCGGTGAGCATATGTGCATGGAGACGCGCATGTGCTTCCAGCCCACTTCCCCATCCATCCATCCTCCCGATGTGTTACATCAGCCTCCCACATCCACTCTAACATCCAGCCTCCACTAGGTGTCTGCCTGGGTGAGGATAACCAAGCGCCGCAATCGGGGAGAGGAGTACTGCTTGACAGCTGCTCAGTCCTACTCCTAGCCCTCACCCCAGATGACCCATGGCAACCCAAGCTCATACTCAAACCTGGGTCGCCAGCAGGATGTGAAGTAAAGTGCTTGTCGGGGTCTGAACCCTCACTGCTACCAGGCCGGGCAGTTGTTTTCTGTTTTATCATTTACTGCACCTGCTGTCCAGAAGTTAGTTGAACCCCCCATCCCCACCCCTCCATGTACTAAGGAAGCCATATTTGGAGTTATATCCTGCTTTTTTGGATGGTAAATCAGACCCAGGACTCAGTTTACATATGTGCTTTCTAAAACTATTCTCCCACTTAGTATTGTTTTTGAATTGTGGACATTTTCTAACATATCATCATTAACATTTTTAAGCTATCAAGTTCTAGTATACAATAATTATTAGTGGTGTTCTGTTTATTTATTTAGTGTTGTGTGTTTGAATGTAGTGATATGGGGGTGGATAGCACAGCCTCCAGATCCAAGGCTGCTCTCTTTCTTCCACTTCTTCCATTGATTCACCCTTGACTGCACTGCCCTTCCCATCGCTGTTCCTTCTACTCCTCGATCTCACTCCACCGCTGTTTGTTTTTTTTTTTTTTTTGGCCACCCCCTTACCCACTCATTCAGGCCTCATAGGCTGCCCCTCTTAACCCCCCAACATCACTGATACTGTCGTCGGGCACCAACCTAATCTCCAGTACCTCCTTTATCCAGGGCACTGGCTTTCACAGCCATGGTCTTCTTGTGGCCATTTGGGGGTGCAGCTCTGAACTCATCAGTTGCCAACATATCCCAGTTGGCGGCCTCTCCACTGACCTAGATGAGGGAGTGCCTTAGAAATCCCTGGCGCTTGGTTGAAGAGATCATGACAGTGTGGAGGGGTCATCGCAGTGCTTTCACTGGTGGACTGCTGGTGCAGGGGGAGACAATAAGGGCAATTATCTGGGATGCTCGTGCAGCATTTCTGTCACTTTTCTTCCATCCCTCCTTCTGTGGTTGCATGCACCCTCATGTCTGGCTGGAAGGGGGCACCTGATGGTGTGTACCAATCATTTTATCAATGGCCCACTATGCTATCACCATTAGCTGCTGTAAGAGCAGTACGACAGGCCCCCCAAGAGAGCTTTCATCAGATGCTTTGGAGCCGTCCCTGCTCACTGGTGCTTCTGACATCCCAGACTCAGAGCGGGAACCTGGAATGCTTGCTTGCCAGAGCAGTTCCTCAGTACTCGGCACCGTGGAGCCAGCCACCACCACCCCTTGAGGGTAGATGCCTTTCTTGATGTACCTTCCCTTTATCCAAATTCTGGTTTGTGTCTCTCCCCAGCTGCTTTCAGTTTGCTCTTGTCCTGTCCTCTCCCCGTCCTCTTATCACCCCAGAAACTCTGACCTCTGCTCCTTTTCTCTGTCCCGTGCTATGACCTTTGCTGGGCTGGCTTCCTTTTCTTAACCTCCCCCATTTCTGGTCTCCCACTCATCATCCTTCTTCACACTGCACTGAAATTTCTTCTTTGTGACCATACGTTCCACATTGTATCTGACCTCTTTCACACCTCTATCTCCTCCCCATGCACCCTCTTTTCCACCTTGCACCCTTTCCTATTAATCTAACTTTATAAGTTAATAAGTCCTGCGTGTTTTTTCTTTTTTTTTTTAGAAAGAGTGTCATCGCGTGAGGTTTGGGTGAGAGGACCACAAAGGGATGCTTATTGGTTCTGGCAACAAGCCCCATGCAATGATACTCTGATAAACATAGACTTTGACGGCACCTAGTCTGCCCATTTCCTACCTATTGAATAAACTGCAGATTCCAGTTACTCAGCACCCTACTTCCCCCTGCCCCTCACTAAAATTGCGTTATGAAGAGACATCCCTGATAGAACCTGTTGTCTTGTAAAATTCATGACATCAAGTTTTGTGGCATAGAAAGTCACACAGGCATATTTGAAATTTGAATTAATTTGAGTTTTATTATGTTTAAATAAACAGCTGCTGCTCTGCTGCTGTCATAGACTGAGTGGCTTAGTCCAGCAGTTACCCACTCAGCCTATGACAGCAGCAGGAGTGCACTGTCTACTCGAGTATAGTAAAAAATAAAACCGATGTAAATTTCAAGATGTCTAGGACTTTCTTTGTCAAAAATGTCATGTTTTTTCAAGCAGTTTATGGTTTCTCTGAGTCTGTGTTTTGGAAATGCTGCCAAGGAGGATGCACACAGTGGAGAGCTTTTAACACCTACTGTATGCAGCATAAGATGTACGTGTACAGTGGTAATTCCTGGCTGCTGATTGGTGGAAGATGAGCTCATGATTTCTTATTTTTTTAAATATCTTTTACAAACATACATACAGGAGAGTACATAGCTTATTACAATTTAAATAGTACAGGCAAGATAGGACTAGGTAGACTTCTATTATCTTTCGTTGTCAGTTGTTACAGCTCATAGCTTGTTGTTAGACCCATTTTTTCTTATGTAAATAATATTACTATCCAATGATAATTTGGTCTTTTCCCATTGAATATGACTCCTAAATAGGAACTGGATAAAGGTGGAAGACAATTCGAATCAAAACCTTATGAAACAATATTCATGGGCAAAAGTCTGGATCAGAAGATGTTATATTTGTACACACTTTTGCCATTTCATTGCAGTAGTCATCCCCCCCCCACCCCGTTGTTCAATATTAAAGGTCTCAGCTTTATATGTATCGGACATTATTTGTTTCCACTCTTGTATTGTTGGAATCAGGGACGTCATCCAGCGTCTACTAATTGTTTTCTTTGCAGCTATATAGCAAATTGGTAATATTATACGTCCCCATTGGGGGGGCATGGTCCGGGAAAATCCCCTTTAGAAACTGTTCAGCTGTAATTTCAATTGACTCAGAAAATAATTTTGAGAGCTCATTTTGGAATGATATCCAGAACGGCATAAGATGGGGGCATTGCCAAAATATATGTCCCAGAGTGGCTACCGTACATCCGTAGTCTCTCCAGCACCTACCATATTCCTCAGGAAGATATTTCTGCATGACAGCGGGGGCCCGAAAATATCGGGAACGACATTTCCAAGCAGAATCCCTCCAATGAGGGGGATGTTACAGATTTTATTTCAGTCAGTGAAAACCGAGACCAATCTGTTATGGTAGTCTCTGTTTCTAGGTCCTTATTCCATCCATTCAAGATGGAGGCAGTAGAGGATGGGAGACTGTTTCTCAGGTCCCTGTATATATTTCCTATTAAGTGTGATCCCAGGTTGCCCTTTGTAGCCTCTATAAAAAGCTTTAGTAGGTCCGGCATTGGGGAAGGTAAGACAGGCTGGGTGATTTTGTTACGTACTATATGATTTTGTAACTGGAAGTAACGAAATCTGTCGGTGGTATTAAGGTGGTATTGGAGTTGGAGCTTGTCAGATGGAGTGATACCTTCATTACAAAGGAATTGAAACACGTGAGTCAATCCCACAGATCTCCATTTAGAGAATGTATGATCCATATATATTGGGACAAAAAGTTCATCCTGTGATATCACTTTACAATATTTATAAATGGTCAAAAGGATACCCGAACGCTTCAGTTTTTTTCCATATTTTATAAGGTTGCAATGTTATTCCTGTTAGAGCAGAGGGGTTAAGCGATCTCCCTTCAGAAGAAAACAAGATCTTTTTTATATCGAAGAGGTAGTTTAAATGAAACTCTATATTTTTCCAAGGAGAGGTATAGGTGTCAGACAGCCACAACATCACTATTCTAAGAAAAGAGGCTTGGGCATACAAGTTCAAGTCTGGGAGGTTCAACCCACCCTGAGAAAGGGAAAGTTTTAGGATGGAGAGTCTAACTCTCCGCTAGTTTTTTCCCCATATGAAGTGTAATATCATTTTATTCCAGGATTTAAAGTAATATTTCAAGGGGAAGAAAGGAATGGTTTGAAACATATAAGATTTGAGGGAGAATGTTGGTACGTATAATTGAGATTCGTTGATGAAAAGGAAGGAAAGCTGTATCCCATCTTTCCAGGTCTGCCTGGATCTGTGTTGTAAGAGGTTCATAATTACTGAGTTCAAGTACTCCAAGATCTGTTCGAATATGAAGTCCTAGATATTTTATTTTGGTTGATCGCCATTTGAATGGAAATAATTTTTTCATTGAGATGGGGAGTAGTTAAATAACAAAATGTCAGTTTTATTTACGTTAAGTTTGAAGTCCGATATTTTTTCATAATAGGTTAGAATCTTCCAGGCCTCTGAGATGGATTGGTAGGAGTTGACAGGGTTAACAATATATCGTCCGTGAACAGACTGATTTTGTATTCTTGTTGTCCTATTGGAATTCCTTCAACCAGAGGGGAGTTTCAGAGAAGGGCCACCAGGGGTTCTAGAAATAAGGCGAAGAGAGATGGGGATAAGGGAAATCCCTGTCTAGTACCTCTTCCCATTGGTAGAGGGGGAGATAAAGAACCATTAACTCGAATGTAGGCACACGGGAATTTGTATAGATTAACTAAACAAGAAATGAACTGTGGTGGAAACTGGAAACTTCTAAGGGTGGCCCATAAAAAGGGCCAAGAAACCCGGTTGAACGCTTTTTCAGCGTCTAGGCTGAGAAATACTGACAGAATTTGTCTAGCTCGCACATATTCCTGTAAAATCAGGGCTCTACGTATATTATCGGAAGTATTCCTGTTTTTAATAAATCTTGATTGATCTGGATGATGAGTTCATGATTTCTAATCCTGCTTCCTCCTCCTCCTCCTCCTCTTATTATTTTGTTTTACCCCTGGCTTGCTTCCTCCATGATCTGTTCGTAGCAATTTCCACTTCTGTTTCATTTCTGTATTGTTTTACGGTATATAGTTTTGCTTTTTTTTTTTAGTTCAACGTGTGTGTGTGTGTGTGTGTGTGTGTGTGTGTGTGTGAAAATACAGCTGCACTGAACTGCTTGGAGTGGCAGTACAGCATAAAAATGTGCAGTGTAAAATTAATAAAGAAATACCAGATGCACATTCGTAGTTGGTACAACTGTGAGGGGGCTTCCATTTTCAGTTGGTAAAATGTATTTTGCACATAGAGCCGTGACACAGCCGGTGCTAAGTAGTATAACCAGAATTAATTATCCCCCCCAAAAAAAAAAAATGATGTATCCTGCCACCTTTGGGCTATAAGATTGACCACTGATAGTCAGCCCTCATATGGGCTTTCCTTAAATCTCCCAGTGGCAGCAGATCTTAAATTCGATCCTCCCAATGAGCCAAACATGTAATGCTAAAATATTCTATAAACCTCATAATAGGGAGGGATATATCCTACGACTGTATATCATTAAGTGCAGCATAGTAGCACAAGCGTATATTTTTTTGTACTTTATATACGGAGTTTTTTATGCAATGATCAATTACATAATATAACCATCAGACAGGTAACAGTACATAACACACTCGCTTATCTAGCAAGCTACACATTATTACAGTAACTACATGTTAAGCACCTCTGTTTTGATGTTTCCCTCACTTGGGGGATTATGAAATCATCCATACATGGCAAATAGCAAGAGGCACAGTTAAACAATCAAAACTGACTTCAGCAGATAATAGTCCAAATAATAGTCCCAGAGTAGCCCTTGCAGCCATGGGCCGGAATAACAGAAATGTCCATCAAAAATCATGCATCCTCTCAAAGAGTTAATATCCCACTTAACATCGGGAATACAATCCATCATTTATAACCCTCCTGCACAGATAGAACAACACGCAGTTCATATCTTCAAATACAAAACATTTTAAGCTGCTAATATACATTGAACAGTATAACTTTATTAGGATAGTTTTAATGAACTAAAACTCCTGGTGAAAACTTTTTCCTTTAGGTTTAACCCATTTATATGCGATAATAAAATATATTTGCCTCCAACCTTAAATGTGTAACAGGAAAAGAGTTCGAGGGGGAGGGAAAGGAAACTGGAAGAGAGGAAGGGGAGAAGACAATCATAACATGTCATAAAGTGCCATCTTGTAGGGAAACCTCACAGTAAATATAAGCCCCAAACACATTTGTTTTCCAACAGATACTCTAAAAGGTACCTGTTATTGAGGTGTCTGATACTCCCCCACCCACAAAAACCAACAAATGCCCCACATTCAGTCCTGTCACTCTCTAATACCCCTTCAGTTTTCAGTGTCCCAATCATTACTTAAGCAGTTCAGGTTTCTTGTTCACCCTCCGAATAAGAAGAGGCCCCTCGAGCTGTAAATTGCTATTCAATCTTCTCTAATAATTTGGCCGTTTCTGCAACTTCCGAAAATTGGTGTGCCTTACCTCCGTAATGGATTTGTAGACTTGCAGGCATTAACAGTACATGGTGCACCCCTAAAGTGCAGAGACGTGTCCGGACCCCATCAGAACCTTTCCTCCGCTTCCTTGTGGCATAGCTGAGATCCAGAAATAAATGTACCCTAATGTCCTGCTAAATTAGAGGACTTGGATTCTTTGCTTTCTGCAGAATTAAGTCCTGCTCTGTTGACGTTTGGAGCTCCAGCATAAGTGTATGAGGGGCATAATCTCCTGTGGCAGTCCTGGGCTTTCCACAACGTGGTGTAACACGGTAGGCATTGAGAACAGCAAAAACCTCTTCCAACTGAAGTAAATTCTGAAGCCATTCTTTTAGAAAAATTGTGGGGTTCTCACCCTCCATCTCCTCCAGCAATCCCAGCACCCGAATGTGTGTCGAGCATACCACATTTTCCAGGTGCTGCAGAAGTAGAGTATTTTCTTTAGTGAGGCCAGATGCCACGGTGAGAGTTCTATCGGCCATTTTAGCTGCCCCCTTCGACTCTTCTGCTAGCACTTCTACTTTTGTGTGTACTTGTTTTAGCTCTGTTTTAAAGTCCTCTAGTTTGCGATCCCAGCCTTGAATAGCTCGCAACAAGGCAGCGTTAGTCAGTTGAGATCCTTTCTGATCTCCCAGTCCAGGTAGGCCAATTTTTGCTGCTGCCTGCCTTTGAGTCTTTCGGACGGACTCCCTCCACATTAGCACTCGCCTTCCTGCCGTGGACCATTTTGACTGTCTGCTCGTTCACAAGGAAATATTTTTAGTCGCAAACTGTAGCTTAGGAGGTACTCTTTTGATTAGTGCCAAAACACAGAAGTTTAGTAGCTAGTAAAGTATGAATTTTATCATTAAACTGCGTGTGCCCATGGAGCTGTGTAAGAATGCTGTTCACAGCTTGGCTGCTGGCCACGCCCCCCCCCCCACACAAGTGTATATTTATTGAGAAGTGCAGACGCGACAGTACTTTCTTGAAAAGAATGCACCTTCCCAGCTGCCTTCATTCCTTTGGCCACGGAAGAAAAGGACAATCTAAAACACTAGCTTTGTGTTTATTGTCATGAGGTTGTGGCATGGATGCTGCTGTAATGGTGAGCTGGACCTGCCATTTTAAACAGCAAACTCGCAATCTGTATATTAAAAAAAAAAAAATGTATAGAAATAATTGTAGCAAATCACAACATTTTAGGGTGAAAAGTCCGAGCCAAACACTGTACATATAAGTTGCAGCAGCTTATTCAGCAAAGCAGTGAGTAACTAGCTTCAGTAATAATAAATTGTAAACTGATCTCCTTCTTCACAAAAAATTTCTAAAACTTGCAAATTTCAGAAAACAAAACATCAGTAGCCCAATATAAAGTCCAGTATTTGTAATCGGAACAAAACAGGTTGGTGTCACACCGGGGTTGTATCTCAGCGAGTTCTCATAGTACCTGCCATTTCATAGCTAAAAAGAAAAGTGGTTTTTTTTTTGTTTTTTTAAAGGGGAAAATGGTTGTTTCCTTCATCCTCCCCAGATTGCTCAGTATTAGCATCCATTTCCCTTGTATGGAATTTTCCCACAAAAGCTCCAGTGTTTTTCGGATCTGTATTAAAATACAGTGTTTCTCCCACTGCATATTGTAACCTTTCTGGGAACCTTAACCTTTATTGGATTTCAGCTTTTGTGAAGCTTTGCGGTGACCCCCTAAAATGCTTTTCATCATAGTGTTGCCATACCCACCACTGCTCCTTATATGCTGCAGTGGGTTGGACTTCCCTACAATACAGACGCAATAGAAATGCCACCGTATGGACATTTAAAGTGATTACCGGCAAATTACCACAATAGATCTTTGATCTACTGTCTCTAAGCGGGCTCTGAAACTATGCCCTAAGAAGCTGCTCCCTAATTTCTCTGAGGATTCCTAGGGTCCGCATGCAATTTGGGAGAGCGGCCATAGGCTTCTCACTGCCAACTCTCTGGAACAAGCTACAGAAATTCTTGAAACTAAGATCCCCAATTAGTCTCGCAGTGTTCAAGACTTTACATGTAAAAACAATCACAGAAGTATGTCACTATTTCCACCACCTATGAACTGCTCCCTCTCTGTGTAATATCATCCTCTGCCTTGCACACTATAAAAACACTACCTCTCAGAAACCTTATACCCTCGTCACCTTTGCCTTGACATTCCTTCCATCTCCCAAGCCTCTCAACCCTTTGCTCTGACTATGCTCTCCGAGAGCCAACGACCCCACAGGGCCCTCAGCTTAGTTGCCGCAGGAAACCGTGGTCTCCAGCGGTCGGCGCCCCTGAAGCTGCCAACCGAGACCACTCGATCAGACTACGCTTCCTGAGAACTGAGAACCCTCCAGGGCCCCAGCTTGGATGCTGTAGGCAACTGCAGTCACCGGGCAGTCGGCGCTACCGAAGCCGCTGCCTGTATCCATTTGATCATACTCTGCTCCCTGAGAACCCTTCAGGGCTCCCAACCCATCCGCCGCAGGAAACCAAGGCCACCGGGCAGTCGGCGACCCCTGAAGCCTTCAACCCTAAACTATAAGCCCTAAGCCATAAGTGAGTATTCCGTACGGCACACTGTGCAGGACCCTTGCCCCTGCACCCCCATACCCCTTTGCTACCTCCACGAGGTTCCACTTAATTCCTGACCTTGCGCCCCGCTCTTCATATATAGCCCCTTTATCCCAACTCCTTTTTCTCATTTTTCTTAAACATGACATGTATATAGTTAGCTATATTACAACGTGTGCTTAAATGGACTATTTGTCTTACTGTTATTTAGCTTGCTTTATTATATATTCCCATGTTTTGCCTTAATGCCTGCACTTATGTGTATTGTACCTGACCTTGTGTGATGCATTCCCACCTTGTAAATGAGCTTGCTCAATGGTGTCCGCCTGGATAAATAAAGATTTGATTGATTGATGCAGGTGTATCCAGGAAAAAACAGTATATTTGCCTCCTCTGGAAATTGGAGCCTGGCCCCAGGCTGCCATGAGAAGTTTGTTTTGCCTCCCCCCCCACCACACCCGAAACTGTCACCATCAGAATGCTAAGTAGACCCTCAGATTGGACCCGGGTCTATCTGGGATTAATGTCTGGCAGTATAGCCTAAAGGTTAGAGTAACGAGCTGTGAATAAGCTTGGTACATCCACCAGACAGACTTGAGATTGATTCCCACAACCTCCACTTGCATACTGTTTGACTCTGAGCAAGTCACTTATCCTCCCCAGTGCTTCCGGGTCACCCCTGAAAACAGGCACCTGTGCCTAGTGAGCCTTACCTAGTTAACAAAAAATAAAATAATAAAAAAATAAGGCACACGCCATTTACTTTCTTCTCAAATTCAGTATTTTTTTATAGTATTTGTTGGATTGATTGCGTGAGTCTGGTGATTGCATATTGCAAGCTATTGTGGGTGGCTGGCTGGCGGGTCCCTAGCTCGGTTGAGCTGCAGCTTTTGTTGCTCACCACTCTTCATAGGCTCCTGTTGTGATTGAGTCCGCTTTAGCCGCCCCTTTCAGTTGTCCCATACTTAAAAACTTGCCCAAAATGTTCTGCTCACTTTGTGTTTTGGGTAGAAACCAATCTTGATCTGTTAGCCCATGGAAAAGAATAAATTTAAGTATATTTAAATCCTTCTAATGATCAGTGGCAAAAAAAAAAATTCCTGCTGGCTACTAGGCTCTGCCCCCAGTACTTTCTTCTCAAGCACCTGGGGCCTGACTTGGTAGCCCCTTCCATCATCCTTGGTGTCCCTTTTTTCTGCCCATAGAACCTCTGGGGACCGACCGTCCATTTCTGCCTTCACTCACTCCTAACTTGGGGGAGGGGAGCCCAGGCAGGTAACCTAGTGCTTGTCCCCTGCAGGCAGGACCTCAGATGGGGACCAAGCCTCTGAGGAGACTACTTCAGTGGACAAACCAGAGATGCCAGAGGAAGGAGCTGGCGAGGAGGAAGTGGTCCAGCAGCCTAGTTGTGTGTGTGTGTGATGGGACGACTAGACTTAGTCAGTACCAAGTCTTTATCTGTTGCAAGCCCGCCCCTTATTTTTCACCCATTAGCACCACCCCTTATTCCACACACGGGGCGCACAACTGTGGAGCAACCTGACCTTGCACCTGCCAGGGTCATTGGAGGGATGGGTGAGCCTCTTCCCTCATCCAGAGCAATTTCTGCCAACACAGCTGTGGGTATGTGACTCCTCCACATTGCATGCCAAGCAGGCAGGTGCATGCCCATGTAAGGCCGCTCCATAAGGGAGCACCATTTCTTCCCACATGATGCCTCCTTCCTCTGGGCCACTGTGGGACTGTTGTGCAAAGGAAGGAGGTGCCCTTCTCCTGTTGGCCTGGCCAGAATTGTTAGTGTAATGCCAAGTCATGTTACATTTTATGTCTGTATTGAAGGATTATTTTCATTCTTGTGTTTTGTTTTTTTTTATTTTGTTTTCCTACAGCTCAGGGGCTGGGAGCACTTTAAATTACTAAAATGCTGGTATAATGTTAGCCCAAAACCAAGATTTGATTTCTAGCTGTTGCTTCTGACTTCAGGTGCCCTTCTTTCAAAAGATTTTCGCCATAGGCACAGATTGGGAGAAATTAATTTGCAGGAGTCTGCAGCTTGTCCTTCTGCTGGCATTTGTAAGATGTTGGAACTTAACTGTGGGAGTTATGTTAACTTTTGTTCTAAGGCATTTTGTGGGATTCCCAGGAAACAGACTTACTCTGTGGGATCTGTTTGGAGATGTGCATCCTCTGCTGTGGATTTCAGAGACTCTGGAGCTGCTGTGTGAAGTCTAGGTAGATAAACTGTCTCCCTGCTGGCTAACATTGCCAGTAGCAAATCTTTTTGGGAGAAGTGATTTTAATCCTGGAATAGCAATGCCAAACCAGTTAATAAATGATCAAAGTTTGATATTTACAGTATTATCAGTAATGTGAAACACGGTGCCTGAACTCCTGTATGCCTCTATTTTTTTTTTTACCTGTATTATGTGTACATGTGATTGCTAGGCGGCAGTTGGTTGACAGGGTGCCTTTAGTTTGAAAGAGAATCAATTTTCTTCCAGTATCTCAAGGCTCAAATTAGCCACTAACCCACCAGTGTGAGTCTATTAAATTACACATGATTGGAGTACCAGTCATCTTCAGTCACCTGTTCACATTGCTGTTTTTTTTTTTCCCCAGCTGTCCTCTGCTGTCCTATCCAGTGCTTCCTACATGGTTAAGTGCCAAGCTCCTTCTGTAGTTTAGTGCTTCCAGTGTGCAGTGGTAAAATAACACCTGTAAGGGCAGCACATGAAATAAGTAAAAGTACTAGGTTTATGGTTTGTAGTAATGTATGTGGTTAACAAGTAGGGATGGTGCCATTATTAATTTATTGTGGTAGGGCGGGGTGAGGCAGTCTCCTCCAGGAAT
Source organism: Neoceratodus forsteri (assembly GCA_016271365.2). NCBI lineage: Eukaryota > Metazoa > Chordata > Ceratodontiformes > Ceratodontidae > Neoceratodus > Neoceratodus forsteri. The sequence goes on from CM028133.1 coordinate 724,784,249, forward strand.
AGATGTTGCTGTCCGGAATTGATTGGAGGGAAAACAGAGCTTGAAATTGGGAATGGGTTTCTTGATCTGCAGTGTGATTCTTATGATGGACACACACCTGCAGCTTTTAGCAACTCTGTGTAGATCAGTTCTGTCTGGTTTTGTGATGTCAAGCCAGTAGTCCATGAAGAGGATGGATTAGCCCACAATATGGGTAGTCGATATCTTTCAAATTGCCTGGTCTGCCTTAGTTCTCTGCATGCCCTGGACAATTAGTTAAGCATTTTTGTTTTTTTTAACATGCATTACTGAGAAATGGAAATTGTGGATAATTGTGACATGAGCTTGCTCTGTTAGGTCTATGAAACTCCTTTTAGAGAGAGGTAATTCAGCTCTGCCATGCTGGGCTGCATTATAGTGTCTAAGTTGTGCAAATGTAATTATTTCCCATCAAAGGGCGATACAGAATCTGAGTAAAGCAGGTCAGATTATTAATGAGAGATGGCTGTGTCAGGTAAGCAGGGTTTGATTTTTATAATTACTGGAGTGCTGATGGCTGAATTCATCATGATGGATGTTTGCACATTCCCTTTTATGTTTTAGGCTTCCATGAAATGTAATAGTTTGGGGTAGACATTATTATGGTGAATGGCATAGTATTACGTTGCATGATTAGCTGATTATATGTTAAAGTTAGTAGATCTAAGCCCTTCATTTGTTAATGTTGAATTTGTGCCCCTGCTCAGAAAAAAGGTGATTACCGCAGTGTATCCAATGTAACTCTAAAATGGCATGCTTTGGGTTTTGCTAGCTTTGTTCTCATTCAGATAATGACGACAACAACAACAAAAAGACAAACCATGAGAAGGCATAAATCTTTAAGTGGATGAACACAGGCTCCATTTCTTAATTCATTTATGCAGGTTTTGCTGTCTGTGAAAATCTCATGCAATTCAGCATCTTGTTTTTGCCGGGATCCTCCTGGGGACAGCAGAGTTACACAGCAGAGTCACATTTACTCATAAAAATAAACACACAAACAATACGTATGGAATACAAAGGAAGCAAACAAAAGACTGGAGTTTAGTTTTATATTGTGACTTCCATTACAATCCAGGAGACTGAAGGGGAGAGTTTTGCTGCCATTAGGTGTACAGGGGGACTAGAATAGCCTCAAAATTGATTAGAGAAAAATGACAAAGCTGAGAAACACAGAGAGGTTGGTGGTGGTCATGGGATTCAAACCTGGGTCTCCAGGTAAATTTATACACTGATGAAACAAAAAATAACGGCGCTCCAAGTATTCAGTGCAAAATGAGATTTATTGACAAAAGGATGTGCAAAACATAGCCATGCTGCCCTAGTGCTTTGAGGCCCCCAACCCCCCCGAGGAAGAGGCAGTCTGCAGTGCGCCTTGGAACACTGGGGTATGACGGCTGTGTTTTGCACATCCATTTGCCAGCAAATTGAATTTTGCATTGGTCACTTGGAGTGTTGTGATTTTTCTTTCCTTGTTACGTTGCATTTCCACAGCCGCACACAAGATTTTGCATTGAGGGCGCTGCTTGTGTGTGTTGGTACCAAATTTATAGAATATAGGTAGAGCTCAGTCTTAACCCAAAAAAAAATATTATCACACTACCTAACCTCCAGTGATTTTTTTTTTTTTTTTTTTTTTTTTTAATCCAGAGGGAAACTGTTAGATATGTCACAATAGTTTCCTTCACCATTGTTCTAAAATAAAAGTCAAAGCCAGACAAGGCTCTGCTGGAACTACATTCAGTGCCCTCAGAAAATGGCCACCAAAGTGAATAAGCGATAGGAAGTGGAAGTGCTAACATCTCAGCACAGTCCTTCACTGTAAAAAATAAATGAATAAATAAAATAAAAACAGGATTGCATATTCCTTACATGTAGTAACTTCTTTGGTTGACCATTTCTATCCTTTTTCATCTTTCAAGGCAGCAGTGTCGAACAGAAACATGTTTTAGACATGTTTGCTCTAACAAATACTGCTGCATCAATTTATAATAAATACAGATAAGTAATAGATAATCCACTACAGGGCATGCAGTTGTGCTCTCATATAAATGCACGCCTTGGGTGAGTTGTGAGGCACAAGGTCAAAGGCCAAATGCTTTAAACCACCGAATGCATGCATATATCAGAGGATGACTACATGTTCTGTAGTGCATTACCTGCTTTATAAAATGTTCACAAGGTTCCAAAGGATGAAAAGAACGGCAGGTATGTGGTTGTTGTGGAATAATACATGGTCATGTGTTTGTTTAATCCAGTCAGGAGACTGAATTTTCACAGATTTTTCTTACCCATTTTCTAAGTGTGTTTATACCATACCAATGAGAATAAACTTTACCAGATAAATGGTGTGAAGTTTGTTACATGGTGGCACTGTAAACAGTGGCGGCTCTACACCAGGGCTCGCCAGGGCATGTGCCCTGGTAAAAAAAAAAATGCTGTGCCCCAGTTGGTGCCCCATATGGTGCAGAGCTTCCCCCATAGTAACAATATATCAGTGCCCTGGCTGCCATGTGTTGTGCCCCAGCTGTGCCCTGGTAACCATTTGTGGCTAGAGCCGCTACTGACTGTAAAGTATTTTAAGGTCCAAAGGGACTCTGAGTCCATCGTGTCATGCCCTGCCCCCCCCCCACGCTTCATAAGCGGGGATCAATAAACATATGCATGTAATAAACACATTATAATGTACAGTAAGCATTTTTCCCTGCTGGTTTTCTAAACTTATAATTCACACTTCAGAATGTTGAGAAAGATGTTCTTCATGCTTTAGGATGAGAATTACATTTTTTCTCAGCTGTTGTAATCAGTGTCTTGCTCCAAGCAACCAAAACAATGGATCGTCCTAGAGAATATATATATATATATATATATATATATATATAAAATGCTTGAGACAATCATGGTCATCAGCAGCAACAGCACTGGACAAACACCATCACATGACCATGCGTATATCAGAGCGCACCGCACACCTGCACTTGTACCCCCAAAACAATTTTGACATTTTATAAGATAGATATACCACTCTGAGGTGTGCGGTCGCTCTGATATACGCACGCCTTAGATTGGCCTTTTCGGCCTTGCGGCCTCGTCGCATACACACACACCAAGGCGTGCGATATCAGAGCGTGACATACACCTCAGAGTGGTATATCTATTACATATACACACACACACCCCTGCAGTAAATAGGAGCTCATGTGCTCCCATAAAAATGGCCACTCTCGCATAAACTGCCACATTTCAGACATTCAACAAATCATTATCTAGTCTGTGTCTATGGGTTAAAAAAATCCACTAGTCTGAAGCAATGGATTTCAGGTATTTTTACTTCATAATATTTTGTTGATTTTTGAAGAAGAAAAGCAACACTGTTTGGGAAACGTGCTTACTGTATTGTTATACAAAACACATTTTAAGTGCTAAGAAGTTGCTGGTTCTCCACACCTCTTTAGTGTGATGACATCATTAGGGCACTCAGTCTTCGCAGACTTGCCAGTGATATCACCACATGAAGTCAGCATGGTGGACCAGCTTGTTCAGAACATTTAGGGGTTAGCTAGCTATATATGTTTAGTTTATGTTGTTAAATGATATTTAAGTTGTGCAGTACAGTTTAACACACAAGTTAAATATAGTTAAATAACATAAACTATAAACGTGTAGGGCATAAATCGGACTTTAAAGAAAGGGCTCTATATTCATTTACCATTACATAAAGCGTTATCTCGCTCCTCTGACATCATGTAGCACATCTGTTGCCATAATATGGCCTGATGAAGTGAGACAGTTTAAAATACTTCCTGAACACAGATACACTTTTAAACTCTACGAAAACATATTAAGACACTAAATTTCAGGTAAACAGTTTATCCACAAGAGCTACCCTTTTCCTACAAGACTACAGGAGGGTTTGGGAAATGGTACAACCCTAATTGATGAGTTTAGGTATTTTTAAGAAATGTTCTTTGTTCTTCCCATTTCTTGTTCTATTCTGAAGTATCACAAAAGCACTTAGTTCGTTCTTACCTAGCCTGCGGCTTGTCTGGTAATGCTTCCTTCCAGCAGAAGTGTTGGGAATCCAGTCAGCAGTAAAATAAAATTACAGTTGACATCAGAAAACACTGTTACATAGCATTGTAGGGGTTAAATTGGGCAAGAACTCGGTCCCACCTCCTCGGACACCTTTCTCCATTGAATACTTCCGGAGAGTTCCACCTCCTAAGGATGACCGATCCACTACCTACAAATACAGATATTAGTGTTCCATTTTCGGAGTCATCCAGATACCTCTGTACCAGTGTTAGGGGATGAATTACTACAGTTTGGAGCAGTTTCTGGATACAAAATCAGTTTGACAGTCAGAGGCTGTGGTGGTGTCGGGCACTTGCCCCCAGCTTTTAGGGCCATATTTCTGTTGAATTGGGCCCACCATATTACTTTCTGATATCAATATCTGGGGATCAGGGTCACCCCAGCCCTGGCAAATCTTTACAGACTGAACTACTTCCCCCTCCTAGAGGTGATAGCCACAAAGATCCAAGCCTGGAGTCTTTTACCCTTGTCCTTCGGAGGTAGGATCAAAGTACTTTTAAATGAACATCCTCCGCCACGTTATGTTTCTCTTTCAGGCGTTCCCTATCTTCTTACCTACCCTATTCTAGTCCAGATTGAAACAGTTAATGAAAAATTTCTACAACAGGGACATAGAGTCAGGGTGGAGGTGTATATACTAACTTTAACAAAGGAACAGGGGGGCATTGGGCATGCCTGACTTCTGTCACTATTATCTGGCCACTCAGGCGGCGCAAATAGTTACTGTGGTCAGCCAATCAGTGGACTCAGGCTGGTACCTTTTGGAAAACTGGGGGACCCTCCCAGCTCCACTATATATGCTTCCGGGAGCAAAAATTTCCCCAAAGCTTCTCCAGCAGATCCAAAACTCCTGGACAAGACACAGCCAGTACATCCTTTAAAAAGGTCCAAAACCTTACCAAGACCCCCAGTGCCATAGGTCCCCTCATGGTGATGATCCAGGATCCAGAGTTCACCCCAGTGTATAGAGACCGTGATTCCTTAGGTGGAACCATAGGGCTCTGACTAGATACATATAGTTGATCATCAGTGGCTGCTATGTGACTTTGGACCACCTTAACCAGGATTTTGGTTTCCCCAGTGGTGATTTTTACCAGTATTTACAAGTGCATCATCATATTTCTACAGGGGAGAATTTGTCCCACTTAGTTCGAGACCTAACACCCTGGTAGGCGGTTCTGTTTTGGGCAGTGAGACTGGCAACTAAATGTCTGTACATTTCTTACATTTATATAGTTTTCCTTACCTCAGATGGCCATTTTCTCACCATGATCAGAAATATATGGGAACAGGAGATTAATTCCCCATTTACAGACCAGAAGTTGGAGAAAGTGCTGACATGGATGAAAGGTGTCAGCCTCACCCAAGTTGGCGAAAATACAGATGGAAGGGCCTAACAAGGTATTTCCGCACTCCAGCGATCACTGTACAGTTCCCTGGTGCTAGTTACACTTCGGGATGTCACAATACCATATTTCTTTTATCATGATATTTGGGTAAAAATTATCAAACTATATTGACTATCGCGATAATCAGCAGAATTTAAAACCAAAATTTCCCCATACAGCTGTTTGAACCCGGTCCCCAGCATTTCCAGCTTTCGGGCATCCTGGTGCCCCCATTCGCCACCCCCCCCAACTGTCTCACCAGTGGGTATCAACATGGGGCGATGTCTGAGGGCTCCTGTTCACCGTTAAGTACTACTAAAAGAAATCATTACTGAAGGAAAGGATTATGGAATATCTTGAGTCTGGTGCCTTACAAGATCTGAGGCAGTATGGATTCACAACAGGGAGATCATGTCAAACAAATCTGACAGATGTCTTTGACTGGGTGACCAGGGAATTAGGTCATTGTGGAGCTTTGGATGTGACCTACCTAGATTTCTGTAAGGCCTTAGACACCGTTTCACATAGGAGACTCGTAAACAAATTGGGCAGCCCGGGAGAGGGTCCAAAGGTGGTAAACCTGGTAAGAAATTGGTTGGGGATAGAAGACAGAGGGTGGTGGTAACTGGAGCTCGCTCCAAAGGAGGGAGGGTGACCAGCTGGGTGCCGCAAGGATCAGTACGGGGGCTGGTCCTCTAATGTCTTTATTAGCAACATTGCAGAGGGGCTAGAATGGAAGATGTGTCTTTTTGCAAATGACACAAAGATCTGCAATAGGGTAGACACTCCAGGGGGCTGGAAAAAATGAATAGAGATCCAAGAAAGCTTAAGGAGCAGTCAAAAGTGTGGCAGCTAAGATTCCATGTAAAGAAGTGCAAAACCATACATTTGGGTCACAGAAACCCAGAGCGGAGTACAAGATGGAGGGGAGTGGTATTGACGACCACCAAGCAGGAAAGAGACCTGGGTAATCATATGTGACAACCTAAAGGCGGCCAAACAGTGTGATGAGGCAGTGGGAAGAGCTAATGGGATGCTAGGGGAAATAGGGAGGGGTATCACCAGCAGAAAGTGGGAGGTGATGATACTGCTGTATAAATTATTGGTGAGACCTCATTTAGAGTACTGTGTCCGGTTCTGGAGACCACATTTCCGGAAGGACATAGACACAGGGCCTGCATCAGAAGCCCTATGAGGAGAGTCTAAAGGACCTCAATATGTACACATTGGAGGGAGAGGGGTATGATACAGACTTTCAGATACCTCACAGGTATAAACAGGGTTCAAGGGGGAAGCATTTTTCAGAAAAATAAATGCTCAGGAACAAGAGATCATGCTATGAAGTTGGAGGGGGTAAATTCAGGGGAAATATGAGGAAGTACTTCTTCACAGAAAAAGTGGTGGATACCTTGAACCAGTGACAGCACTGGGTGGTTTAAACATGGGTCAAATTGAACCCACTGGTGTAAAAAATGTGCCTCTAAAGAGAAACTTACTGAGTCAGAACATAATCAGTGGCAGATTTTGAACATTTCACGTTCCCTTCCTTTAGATATTGTTATAGATTAGGTGCATCAGTTTGGACCCACTGGCAAAGAAAAAGGTAAATTTTGGGCAGGATGTAACTTTTGCCCTTTTGGTGCATGTTAGTGCTGTCTCTGCCTTGAACAGCCTTCCAGCGGAGGTGGTCAGGGCAAAGCTGTAACGGGATTCAAGAATGCACAAGATAGGGATAAGGCAACCTGATTGGTTAGGAAAGGGAGGATAGAGCCAGAAACCAAGTAGGGACTGTGTTATTATAGTACATAGGGAAAATAGTCAGACTAGGTGGGCCAAGCAGTCCTTATCTGCTGTCAATTTCTATGTTTCTGTACAAGAAGGTCGACTGGTACACATACTTTCCACCTCATTTCTTTTTCCTGCCCCCCCCCCCCCCAAACAGAAGGAGAGCCATCAATTGATGCACAGTGCTCCTTCATGCTGCAAGCAATTGAGCAATCCAGGTCTTTTTGTGAACCTGGTTTACCGACATGGCCACAGCTGAGGCATCCAGGCCCTCAAAACTTCATGCCGCTGGGCCGGCGCTGCATTTGTAATTTTAAGGATAAATAGTAAAAATCTTTTAGGAGGATGGTGGGGAATCAGAAATCACTGTTGCACCTGGAAAGGGACGCTGCCGGAAAAGCAAACTGAGGCACTTTATCACTGTATATCGCGCTGCTCGATAATCGCAGTATTGTTTTTTTACAACTCTGAATTATTGTCGGTGATAACTATCATGATACATTGTCATATTGTGTTATCATGACATCCCTAGTCACACTGATAGATGTTGGAGTGGTTGCCTGGGCCATGGACCACTACCATATATTTTGGGGCTGCCCAAAAATTGTGCCCTGTTGGACTCAAGTTAATATGGAACTTAGCAACATTTGGGGAATAAATATTAGGGCAACCTCCCAAACACACATCTTGGGTCTCCCTCCTCCAGGGTTAGGTCACTAGAAATATCGAAACATTTTCAGGATCATGTGCCTAGTGGTGGTCTAGGGAATCACAAGTCGTTGGTTGTCTAACACGATTCCTACCCTACAAGAATGGCAAGATAGGCTGGATGTAGTGGTCTCAATGGAACGCATCACAGCTATTCTTAGACTTACCTTGGACAAATTTTACTAAGAAATGGGCCAGGTGGCATGCTTATGCCCTCCCAGGGCTTCAGTTGGGGTTGCAGGAGGTTTCCAAACAGAGTGAAGCAGAATCGTGCTTCAGAGATTCATAATGTATCTGGAATCCAGTGGGCAGCAAGACCCAAAACAGCATGAGTTCACGGCAGGTAGGTGTTGCCAAACTAACCTGGTCAACTTCTTCAACTGGGTTACAAGGATAGCATATCACGGAGCAGTGGTAGATGTCATCTGTGTGGACTTCAGCAAAGCCTTCGACTCTGTTCCACACAGAAGGCTGGTAAGGAAGCTAGACCACATGTGGGCAGGGAGGTGGTTGAGTGGGTGAGTAGCTGGCTGAGAGGAAGAACACAGAGGGTTCAGGTAAATGGGGCATTTTCAGCTGAGAGGTATGTGGCCAGCAGGGTACCATAGGGTTCTGTACTGGATCCCCTACTCTTCAGTGTGTTCATAGCAGACATTGCAAATGGGCTGGAAGGCAAAGTGTGTCTGTTTGCTGACGACATCAAGATTTGCAACAGAGTGGACTCTACTGATGGTGTGAGGAGTGTGACTTCGGACTTGAAGAAACTGGAGGAGAAGTCAGAAACATGACAGCTGAAATTCAACTCCAAAAAGTGCAAAGCCATGCACTTAGGCAGAAACGATCTCAAAGAGGATTACTACTGGGAGGGGAGAAGCTAGCCTCCACCAGCGAGGAGAGGGACCTAGGGGTCATTATATGAAGTCTGGAAAGTGGGTAAACCATGTGAAAAGGTGGTACTAAGGTAAGTGGCATGCTGGGCTGCATCATGAGGGGAATCACGAGTCTCAGGAGGGAGGTGGTGTTACCACTCTACAGGGTGCTTGTGCCCCCCACTTGGAGTACTGTGTACAGTACTGGAGACCACACCTCAAAAGGGACATACACAGAATCGAGTCGGTGCAGAGAATGGCCACAAAAATGATTCAGGGACTGCACCATTCGTCTTACCAGGACAGGCTGAGGGAATGCCACATGTACTAGAAACATAGAATTTGATGGCAGATAAGGATCGCTTGGCTCACCTAGTCTGCCCATGTCCCTACCTAATGGATAAGCTGCAGATCCTAGATTACCAACAGCTTATTTCCTCCTACCCCCCCCAGTACAATTGCCTTATGTCCGTCCCATGCATTCTTGAATTCCCCCACAGTTTGACTCCACAACCTCCTCAGGAAGGCTATTCCATGCATCCACAGCCTTCTCCATGAAAAAATACTTCCTTACATTACCTCTGAGCCATCCCCCCTCTATCTTCAGATTGTGCCCCCTTGTTCTTGCACATCTTTTTCTGAAAGATGCTGCCCTCTTGGACTTTGTTGATTCCCTTGAGGTACTTGAGAGTTTCTGTCATGTCCCTCCTCTCCCTCCTTTCCTCGAGGGTATACATATTAAGCTCCTTTATTTATTTATTTATTTGCTTTTGTTAACCGGGTAAGCACACTAGACAGCCAAGTGCCTATTTTCAGGTGCGACCCGGGAGATTACAAAGTACATTACAAGGTACATACATGAACATCAGGCAAATACAAGTGGAGGATTACATTACACAGAATTAGCACAACAGGGACTTTAAAAGCATCAGATTTCATCAGGCAAATAGTAGTGAAGAGTTAATATAAAGTGACCAGAACACAGGGACATTGTAAGACAACAATACCGAAAACAGGTATTACAATACAGTATTAAACATTGCAGTCAGTAGGAAGAAGTGCAGTGTGAATTCATCGCTCCAGGCAGCAAGTTGTAAGGCTAGCAGTTAGAATAAGGAGGAGTCACAGTTGGGATAGAGTGGGCCCAGTGCGAGAGAAAGGAGTGCACAGTTATAATGCTCACCTTGTTTTGCCGGTGGGCCTAAATGGTCCATTTTTATATATGCTGTGAGAACAGGAGGAGTATGAGCACAGTTGTGCTCTGCCCAAGTCGTAATGTTTTATCTCTTTATATTCCCTCCTTGCCCCCGATGTCCCCCTCCTTCCGACTGCACAATCCCCGGACGCCCCCATCGGGATCTGCCCCTAGAGTGCTCTTACCTCTCCTTTCTCCTCCATAGCACAGCGGGGTCTGTCCTTAGGTGGGCTCGAGATGGGGCAGTCTTCATCTAGGGACACCGAGGACTGCCGTTTTCCGCTGTTCTCCCACTTCCCCCGCCCCCTGGGACGCCGGCACACAGAGGCGTCGTCTAGAGGATGACATGCTGCACGCCTCCCTCAAGCACCTAACAACGTCCCCTCCCGGACTCCTGGTTGCAGAGCCACAACCCCCAGCGCGGTGCTCCCGACATTCTCGGGGTTGGAAATCCCACTGAGGGAGAGCATCCGTTGGACGCTCAATCCCTCCCTCCCCAGCGCTCAACCCGATGACCAGTCCGTTCCTGAACCGGGTCGCGGCGTGGCCGCGAGTGGCGTCCAGTGCCTCAACCCTCAGCGCCACCAGGCCGGCCCCAAGTCGTAATGTTCAGGTAGCATCTCAGTTAGTTGGGGCATCTCAGGCTGAGAGGGTTTGTCTAGTGCAGAGACAGGTGGCAGCCGTTTGAGCAAACCCCAGAGGAGGCTTTAAAGCTCTGGTCAGAGGGAAGAGGCGAGTGCTAGTTAGAAGAGAGTTCAAACCCTGGGCGCATCATGGCAAGGCTCAGTCACCCATTTGTGTGCGGTTTTTAGGTACCAGGAGGCATGGGAGCCACTGGATCGCAGGTTGTAAGAGGGTGTAGCAAGAACAAGGGTCTCAGCAAGGTTTTGAGGGATGGCAGTTCTGACAATATTGTCAATGATGTTGCCCATGACATAAGAGTGGCGAGTTTCCGGTGGGAGCCACTCAAGCCGGGTGTAAAGCTCACTGCAGTGAGTGAGGTGGGGGTCTGAGAGCGCAAAACGGCATATGTTGTTGTACGCTGAGTCCCACTTTACTAGACTAGTTTTTGCAATGTGGGCAAAGGTGATTAGTCCGTAGCAAAGCGTGGGTAGGAGGACTCCCCTGGCTAGAACAAGACGGGCAGCTGGAGTTAGACAGCTTTTTGCTTTGTAAGCCTGACCCAGCTTGCAGTTTGAGGCCTTGCATGTATTTCGTATGTGCAGGTTCATATCCAGCTGCGGGTCAAGGGTTACCCCCAGGTCCTTGACCAAGCCTGCGACAGTCAGCGGTGACCCATCAGCCCTGGAGATCTGTAGTGAATCCGGGCCGGCTTTTAACTTGGCTGCTGAGCCAAATAGCATGGTCTGCATCTTCTGTAGGTTAATAACAAGTTTATGGTCCTGCAACCAAGTTAGTGGCTCTTCGTATGTCTTCTGGTTCATACCCTGCACCATTGTGGTTGCCCTCCTCTGGACAACCTCCACCTTGTCTGTCTTTGTGGAGATGGAGTCTCCAGAACTGCATGCAGTACTCCAGATGGGGTCTCACCAACTGTCTGTAGAGAGGGATAACAACTTCCTGTTTTCTACTGGTGATGCCTCTCCCTATGCATCCCAGTATCCCCCCAGGCCTCCTTACTGCCTTCTTGCATTGCTTACCCACCTTTAAATCATCTGATATAACTACCCCGGTCCCTTTCCATTTTGTTGTTGTCAGTATCTCACCCCCATTGTGTACTCTTCCCTGGGTTTTTGTTTCCCAGGTGCATTACTGTGCACTTCTTTGCAATGAATCTAAGCTGCCATACATTTGACCATTCCTGCAACCTTGCCAATTCCCTTCTTATCCTTTCCACCCCACCTTGTTGCAGATCTTTGTGTCATCTGCAAAGAGGCATACTTTTCCTTCCAGTCCCTCTGCAATGTCACTTATAGAGTCATTAAAAAGGACTGGATCCAGTACTGAACCCTGCGGTACCCCACTAGTAAGCCCCCTTTCTTCACTGTGCACTCCCTTTACTATTACCCTCTGTGTCCTGTTGTCCAGCCAATGTTTTACCCAGGCTACCACCCTGGGACCCACTCCCAAGCTAATTTGTTTATTAATCTTTTGTGTGGGACTGTGTCAAATACCTTGCTAACGTCTAGGTAGGCCACATCCACAGCCCCTCCCTGGTCTGCCTCCCTGGAACAGGGTATAAATAAGGTTAACATTCAGGAGCTTTTTCAATTGAAAGAGAGCGGGAGAACAAGAGGGCAAGACATGAGGCTGAAGGGAGGGAGGTTCAGGAGTAATACAAGGAAGTTGTTGTTTACAGAGAAGGTGGTGTACCCATGGAATAGGCTACCCAAGGAGGTAGTGGGGGCCAAAACAGTAAGATAGTTCAAGAACACATGGGCTAGACATAACGGTAGCATACGGAAAGGCAATGGAGGGGGAGGGGGAATAGCACCAGGCTGGTTCTTGGGCAGACTAGATGGACCCCTTCTGCTGTCACTTTCTGTGTTTTATGACCTGGGTTGTTTTTGTTTTTGAGGTATTCTCAGGACCCTCTTACCAAATGAGATATGATGATGCATAGAAGATAGGGTAATCGCAGATACGTTAGTTATTGTTTTTAATGTTGTTTTTAAATCTGCTTTTATCAGTGTGGGTTAAAAGAATGCAGTTTGTAAAAGACAGATTTAATCTAGATCTAGTTCACAATACTCTGGAAAAGCTGTACTAAAATTAATGTTGTACTATATTATGAGGCAGTAAGGTGGGAAAGCTCATGTTTGCTTATATCAATGGTGATGTTCTTGTACTACATAAGATCTTTTTCAATAAAGAAGATAAAAAGAAATTAAGTACTACCTCCTATACATTTCCTGTTCAACCACTGTAGCATTCCAAAAACTGAATTTCAAACCATTCCATTCTTTATCACTAGAAATCTGCATGGAAACAGAATCGTATTCCCTTAGAGTTCACCTGCCAAGAAGTATGTCCTAGTTTAGATTATAGTCCTCAGTTTCTGACATTGCTGTATGGCAGATACCCTTAAAGAGACCCACCAAGGTAAACTGAACAGCCCCTGCAGCTGATATATAGGTGCCTTACCTCATGGGACTGCTTCTAATGTGCAGCTTGCTCAGAATAATCAATTTTGTTAAAAACTAGTAATGCTCGTAAAATTAGGAAAACCAGGTCCCTAGGACTTCCCGGTTTCTGATGCCGTCCACGCTCTGCTCCTGCACTACGCAGGGTGCAGCGCCAGTGCTAGGGAAATGGCTCCGTTATAGTCAATGGGTGGCGCACCTTTCTGATCGTTTTATAGTATAATGGCCATTTGGTGATGAAACGTGGGCACAGGTTGACTGATGTTTTTTATACTGTTGGACTTGGGGGGCCAGCCAGGTAAGGCTGCTTCGTGGCATTTGGGGGCTATTCTGCAACAGAGCACGACAGGTGCTGTTTAAATATACCATTGATCCTTTGATCCTGCAGTTAATCAAACAGCTTTAGCAAAGAAGAATGAAATAACCTGAAATTTTTGTTTTATGCTGTGTAATTCAGTTCTGCATGTGACATTTGTTATGATTTTTTTTTTACTCTAGTTGTTGGACCTCTTTAAGTGGAGGCAGTCTGAGCAGACAGAATGCAGTTTTTATAAAATTGTTTTTGTTGGTATGCAAGCTGTTTGGCCTGGGTGGCATTAACCGTTAAGTTTATAACACCTGTTCATGTGATATGCTCTTGCATGATTTCTGTCACTGATAAAGACAAATAAAAGTACAGTAATAATGGGCAAAAGGTATGTCTAGGACTCTGCTGATTAACTGAATGTTCTTTGTGATAACTGGGATTTAAAAGGACTCTGCCCTGCTAGCGCTGTTTAATTCCATTTACTGTTTTGTTGCATAGCGTGATACTTTTTATTGACCCAATGTGGATATTTCACATGGGTGTTGTTGTCCACAAGCTTTTAGGAGTGCTCCAGGAAGTAACTGTGTGTGTGTGTGTGTGTGTATGTGTGTGTGTGTGTGTGTGTGTGTGTGTGTGTGTGTGTCATGCGCACACCAAAAACGCTTGATTGTTATACAGTCTTCTATGTGCAATATCTAGTTTATGCTGGCAAAAGCTATCATACTAGACTAATTTACAAAGGAGCAGTACAGCTACAAACATTTGGAGAAACTGTTTGAAACAGAACAGGGGATTTAGACTTGTAGTGATTTTTCCAGGTGCAGTAGAAGATAGAAAGCAAAAAGGCAAAAAAAAAAAGTATCAAACTTGAAGGTAATGAAAACAAGGAGGCAGTAATCCATGACTATGAGAACAACTCTTCAATTAAAGCCCCTAGGGCCTCATATTGAAAACTGACCGTGTGTGCCATGCAGACAAGAGTGCTGCATGGAAGTTAGTGCATTGGCCAATGTGGGTGATGTTCAGTCGGCGTGCTCAGACTGGAGTGCGCTGTCAGAATATGGGGCTGTGCCAGCACAATGCATTGTGACTATGTGCTGACACAGCTCCTGATTTTAATATGGCCCACAAGGGATTCCAGTGGAGATAGCACTGCCCAAATGGGACAGCACCAGGGCTACGGTGGGCCATATTCAGTCCTAGTATGGTAATGAGCCCATTGGGCATGCAAGGCTCTAAGGGGCTATTAGCATGCCCATTATGGGCTCATAGCTTGCCTGCACAGCCCCCCCGAAGTGCCCATTCTTTGTCTGTCCTGACAGTTCCTTTGTAGTCTAGTGAATCCACCACCCTTTCTTACACTGGACACAGATCAGAAGGCTGAAACCTGCCAGATACGATGGCAGCCGGCACAGCCCTTTGCTGGCGACCTTGGCCGGTCTCCATTTACATTTACCGAGGGATCGCAAATACTCCTACTCAAACAGCGCTGCAGTGGAGGCTGTTAAGTGCTGCTGATACCTTTGCATATACCACTGCACCACTTATGCATGAGACGAGTGATCCCTTACTTGCATAGGCATTGCAGTAGATTCTATGCAGCTGCACTATCATCTGAGTTCAGTGAACCAGGGGCCTGTAAATATGACCCCCCCACTGCAGTGCTTTAATATACCAGCCATGTGAGTGTAGTCAAACCAGATAAAGTAGAAATGCCCAAGAATAATGCAGTACCATTTTTGAAACAGGTTTATTGAGTCCCCATTCTTCTCGAAGGCAGATTTGATTATACCTTTTGGTAATGGTTATAGTAAGGATTACTGCCCCCCTCCTTTTTTTTAATAATTTTTATAAATTTGCTGTTTTTTCTCCCTCCTGGGAAGGGTGAACCACTCCCACCTTTGTGTCCACTGAGTTGCGTCTCCCAGGACAACGTTCATTCATGCCCTCACAACTTACCCCATATGATGGGGCCCTCTGGGGGAGCCAGCCCGAGTGAGAAGAAACCCAGTCATTGAGGCTGCACCTGTCCTTCTTATTTCTGCCTATTTAATTGTAACCCCTAGATGGCACTATCCCAGGGGCTACTACCCCTGCCTGATTTGCCACTAACAGGTTGAGGGGCCTGGATCCAATGGCGGGTGCCTCCACCCAGAGGTCAGGGTTTGCAATAGTTAAACTAACTTGGTCACAGCCCTCTGGGACACTGCAACCCCCCTTTCTTCCCACTAGTGGCCCACACAATATATCAAATTACCTTCACAGTATACACTTACCCCAGGACTGGTTCCGGCACTGGGACCTCCTGTGAAATAAGATATAGTGCAACAATCACAGTACAGTACTTTAACATAGACAAATACCTCAGGCAGTATAACTTTGCTGAAACAAGCAGCTCTGATTTATTTAGGGGGATATAACAAGGACAGGGGGAAATCAGGTTAATTAGCTTATCACTCTACTCATCTACCTATGGCTCTGTGCACAGGCCTATCCCTATCAGTTACTGTCCCTGGGTACCCAAGCCCTAGTGGCTAGTCCAAACCGTGGCAGCTGGTAGGGGCCCTTTCACACAGAGAAAAGAAAAATTAGTTTAAACAGTCAGCAGTACAGTGATTCCATTTGGATTTAATGTGGCAATTCAACAGGGAGCAACCCTGAATTAGTACTCATGAACTCCAAACAAGATAGGGTCCTTCAACTCGGCAGGGCTACTCTTGAGCTCCACGAGACTCCTCACACATTTATATGGTAAAAAAGAAAGTACTATACCAGGCAGGATGCTTCTCTATCCCGATCGCAATTACTGCACAATACCCAGGAGAACACACAGCAGATTCAGTTCCTGACAGATCGAGTGCAATTCAGCAATTTCTCCAGTCTTCTACAGGGTGAGCCTGGTTTCTACTACTCTGGACCTTACACATGTTTTTTGACTAAAACTGTGCACTGAAGGAGCACAGGGTTCCTTTCCCCTTCACTGCCAGAGCTAAACTGAAACTCCAACAGACAAAACCGGGCACTTCCTTTGAGTTCCTCCCCGTTCTTGACTGGATTGGCTGTCACTCACAATAGACTGCTGCTGTTGGTCCAAAAAGGCGCCGAAGCCTAAACTACATCTCCCAGAGTCACTGCCCATATAATCCTCTTGTGGCTGGCTCAGATTATGAGTCCAAGTTCTGATTCGTCCAAGGCACCATTTTAGAGCTAGCTTACCCCACACTGATTGGTCCAGTTCAGCAGTTCAAAACCAGAATGGGAACTAGGCAGACACAGTTCTGACTGCAAAAGCAAGGTTAGACAAACTGTAATTTCATTATTACTGTAAATGATTTCTGGCAAACAGTTACATCTTTCAGATAGGTTCCCTTTGTACTCCTAGTGACTGCAAAAAATGGAGTGAATTGGCAGCAGTTCGAGTGGTACTCAAACAGAGAAACACACAGTCCCCCCCATACAAACTAATTATGTCTGCAAGCAGACAGCTCTTAAAGAGACAGTACCAGAGGCTCTAAAAACACTCACTGATAAATGGCTTAAACGCCAAACACCATTCAGGCTTGGAGCATTCAAGCAAGCTCCTGGAAGTCTTTTGAGAACCCCCATTTGCAGGGGGGTTACATAATAAACTAGTAATTATCAAAGCTGAGTGCTGCCATCTCCTTTCCTGCCCCAGCCACTAGCAGGTCATCTGCTCTTTTCCCCACATTTTTCAAATCACTTGTGGAGGAGGTACTGACACCTTCATCAGTGATCTTTCAGTGGCACAGCTACTGGGGTTACTTCAGGAGAGGCATAACAGTTGTGCTCTACTCTCTCCATGACTGCTTTTGCTGCCCGTAGCATTATTAGAATCCCTGGGTTGCCAGACAAGCAGGAACCCTGGGTACTGGGCCATCGGGAAGAGTGATCTTGTCTTTTTAAATAATTTTAAGTCCTCCGTGAATCGAATTATTTGTTTATTTTTTGAATTAAAAGATCTATAAAAGCCAGGCCCAGTGGTGCTGTGTTAGCCCTGTGTTCTACCACACATGAGACGTGGAGGATTCACATACCACCTGACCCCATCTCCTGGTTACAAAGGTGTGTGGAAGGAGCTGTCTAGCCAATGTGCTGCAGCTTTGGGGTGAAGCTGACAGCCACTCGCTCACTACTTGAGTGCCTCCAATAGCTGTTCTTGGAGTGCTGGATTTTTTGGGTGATCACATAATATTCCACTTTTCCCACAGGGCAGGAATGGCTTGTGGTCAGTCCACATATTGGGGGTGGCTGGGACTATTTGGGACAAAGAAAATGGGTGGAAGTCATTGACTCATGATGAGACTGCATGACTGCTCATGCTCCAGCAGCCAGTAAGTGGCCTTGTTGGGGGGCTCATCCATGTGTCTGCTCCTGGATTGTGTGGGGTTATCTTGCATCAGAGGGATGGGGGGCAGGACAACCCGAGTTAGCTGGAGAACAGTAGGGAACAGCCTGATGGTGAGTTCAACTGGTAGTACAGGTGGTAGGCAATCAAAACCTGGGGAGAAATCAGTTGTGGGGATAGTAGTCCTGATGACTTGTGGGGGGCATATGTACATTAACAGCATTCAGTTTAGAGCCTTTTCTTTTCTGTATTATCCTCTCTTCATCACTGAACACATTTGCCAGGAAACGGGATCTTTGTCACTTTGGCATATGTAGTCTTGGTACTTGTTTACACGTGAAATTGGAGCTCACCACCTGTGACATCATAATTATCTGCACAGCGACACACTGTGATACAGCTAACGGAGGAGATCACATATAGGCAAACAATAAGAACAGAAGTGCAAGGCAATTTTTAATGGTGCCTAATCCCAGGACTCTGGGTTCCTCAGAACAAAGAATAAACTTGAATTAAAATCAGTAAATAGCACTAAATACAGTTCTCCAAAAAATATTACCTCACAGTACCAGGCCCAAAGCTCAGAGTTGAAAGATAGGTTTTCAAGTCCAAATAACAAATATCCTGGACCACACTGATGTCCTTGGCAATAAAGAATGTGGAGAAGAGAAATACAGAATTTTGAAATCATGAAACAAAAGATAAATTGAGTTTAAATATGAATTCCAAACTTTTTTCTAAGACATCAGCACCTCTCAAAATAAATGACAATAATATTTTTGCTAACCATCATTTTGTATGGCACAACCCTAAAACTGAACATGTCTTGGCCAAATTAGTAAAACCTATCGCGCCTGTTTTTGCTGCTGTTCTTTGATAAGTTGGTTTCTGTTTTCCAGTGTATCTCCAGCCACTTCCTTGTGTATGTACAAGTGTGCAGTGAGCAAATGATTACCGCTGGCGACAGCGGTGTCCCTGAATTTGATTCCAACGGTGTCAGCTATAAAACCACACACAATGCTCGCTCATGCAGTGACGGTACTATTGCTAATAGAGGCAAGTAAACTGAGGATGACATATGGGGGCAGGCAACACATACAGGCAGATTTCAAAAGTACAAATACTGTGTTCCTTCCTAATAAATTTGTCTTTCTGTAGCATGACTGTATCCCCCGGTCGACCTCTGTGGACATCTTTCATAGTCCTCATGTTTTTGAGAGCCTGTCTGTCTTCCAAATTAAGATTACTGGCACTTCCATTTTTGACTAAAAATGAAATCTAACACTCACTGCCCCCAGAGACAGCGCTAACATGCACCAAAAAGGCAAAAGTTGCATCCTGCCCTAAAATGACCCCATTTCCCTTTGCCAGTGAGTCTAAATTGCTGCACTTATTCTGTAACAGTACCAGAAGGCTAGGAATGTGAACTGTTCAGAATCTCCATTGATTTATGTTCTGACCCAGCTGGTTTGACCTACATGTTTTATACCATTTGGTCCAGTTCGACTAATGTCCCCCCCATCTCTGTCATGGGTTGCTCCACCTGCTGGAACATCAGGTTTGGGGAATCCTGTGTGTCAGGGGAGAAGTACATTCTAGCCTCTGTAGTAGACATGTTCTGTGTTGCAACTTATTTTTACACTGTCTATCCTTTTTTTTCGTCTCATTTACTAGTCTGCCTTAGTTATTAGTGCTTCTGTGATAAACTTGTATCTTTTCAGATTATATTCTCGTTTGAATTAATCATGGCGATCACCACCTAATATAATTTGGTTGATCCCTTGTTTCATTTTTCTGAAATAGCTTTTACATATGAAAGCTATCAGAACAGATACTCTATATGTAAAAATGGGAATACTATTACATTTTTAAACAGTGGTATCTCTTTAAAAAGAACTGTATCAATAGGAATGCTTCTAGCTGAGCTCCACCTCCCCCAGATGAAGAGGCTGTACACTTTAAAGTGCTGGGGCTGTCCTGCCGGCACAGTGGCAAGGTGACCGCATGCGATGATGATGTCCCGGGTTTGGGAATGGACCCGGGAATCAGAGGGCCGGCTGGGCGGAGAAGGATAGAGTGCCCGAGCGGTGGCTCTCCTTCTCTGGGGGTGGGGGGGGGTGAGTGTCTTGTCTGTTGGCCTCTGGCGGAGGCCAGGGGAATCAATGGAAAAGCTGACACCTGCTTGCATAGGAAGTGGGACAGATGCTGGCTTCCTTGCACACCCCGCCTTCATGGGGAGCACAACCACAAAAATCTCCAGACCCCCGGCCATGATGCCTAGCTCCGCTGCTGCTCCCACTGCCACCATTGTCGCGCGGGGTGTTCCGCTCCTATGGCCACACCTGGGGTGGGTAAGCCTGGGCATGGTGCGTCGGCATGTGGGGCAGGGGCTGAGCTCCATTATAGGCATTGAGGGGGGCCGGACCAAAAAAGAATATAACATTTAAAAAAAAAAAAAAAAGTGCTCGGGCAGCGGCAGTGAGTTGTGTAAATGTTTAATTAAATTTGCACTAGCATTTGCACTTTTGAAACCTGCCCTTGCATGTGCTTTTTTTCATGTGGCTTCATAAACAGGTACCCAGCAGCATGAATGCTGCCTCAGAATGCACTTCACTTGTCAGAAAATGTCTACACCCCCCATGGTGTCCTCTGAGAAGAGCTGGAAATCTTAGCACAGAGCCCTTGAACTGGCATTCTGACGTTGCTTTACAGAGCAGGTGCTTACTCAGTTACAGTGAAACAATGTCGTAGCTTTCTTCTCTTAAAAGACACATTATAATGAAGCTGTCCCAGTGGCGTGGAGGGCTGAAGTGCTGTGCACCTCACCTGCTACCACGCCAACAACCCGGGTTCGGGAATGGACACATTTTGCTTGGGGAGGGAAGATTGTGCATCCGTATGACTGTGTCCTCCCATGGGGAGGGGGTTCAATATAGCTTGCTGCTTGTCTGCCACCTGGAGGTGCCTGGGTGCCATCGCAAGTGAGAACACATTAGAAGGGAAGAACCCCACGTACAGGATACTGGGGGTGTCTCTGTGGAGATGGAGCACGCACATCTCACTCACTGCACATGATGTGATCTTGGGGTGAAAACAGGTGGGGAATAAAAACATCCTGAACTGCAGGATGACGATGACCCCTTGCTGGCCTTATGCCAGTGGCTGGGCTCCCCTCACAGTCCTGTGGCAGAAGACAGCAGAGTGAAGATAAGTCCCAGAGAAGTGGGGTGACGGGCTGGGTAGGGGTCAGTCAGAATGGGGCAGCCAGGGCAGATAAGCAGGATAAAATGTATAGGGGGAAAAAGACACATTATGACATTAGTTTACCATTAACAAGGACTTCATTTTACTTCTGCTATAGCAGCAAATGTTGGCAACTGCCATGAAATAGCGATAGCTCTGTCCACATGATCTTTGCTCTATGGCCTTTCGAGGCAGTAAAAATTTACAGCTACATTTGATTACAGATGGTAGCATCTCAAGTGACAGTAATAATTTTGTACACATAAGTTGTAAAATTATTCAGACCCTAACAGTAGTCAGCACTGTCCCAGTGAACAGCCCTGCAGTGTTCTGCATGCTGGCCTGGATTAGTGACTGGATGATTGTTAGCAGTCTAAAAAGTATTGGCCTTTGTTGCTAAACACAACCAAAAATGCTAGCCACCTTGGAACTGGGTTAGCCACTGTAAAAAATGAAATAAAGTACTCAAGTTTATAAAGTGCAAGATCATAAATAAAGTCAGTGGAGCTGTGGATACTGCGTCAATGTGTATCATGAACCACCGGTACTTGGTTTGTGAGGGGAACTCTTGGATGCCTCCAAAATAACAGACCCCCAATTAAGTAACTTACACTTTGAATTAATTGGTTTTAAGCTTACTTCAGAATTTCTTGCTAGTTTTATCTGGTTAATTCTGACAGTAACTGCGTGTCATAGCCAATGCCTATGAACAGTTCTTTGCACTACTTTTCTTTCAGCTGATCAAATGTCAATCTTAGTGGCTTACTGTCATGTAAAGGTTATAAAAAAAAAAATGTTTTTTTGTACTCTTTCTTCCCCCCAGGGTCCCCAGGTCGGCAACCATCCTAGCCTCCCGTCCAGCCCCATACCCCGATATCAGGCTGCATCCCCTCTTCCCCCATGGATTACCCCCCCATGGTGGGGCAGCGAGGACCTCCCCCAAGCTACTACTCACCTCAAATAGGATCCAGCTCAGGGAGCGCCATTCAGGGTTGGGGCCTGCAGCAGGTGGCTTCCTCATCTAGCTGGCCTGGGACTATTTTCTCATTTTTCCTTCCCTCAAGAGTGGGGTGTGCAGTGACGTCTGGTGAGGGAACGTGCATGCATCAGCACGTGTTCCTCCTGGCGCCTGCCCCACTCAGTGCTTGTCTTGCAGCGTCAGTGCTCTGTCCCCCAGCTGCCGCCATAGGGCAGTAGCGCACTGACCACTGAAATCCCCCCCTCTCGGAGAAGGAGAGCAGTCCCTTGGATGCTCGATCCCTCTCCACCCCTGCTGACCTCTGGTGGCCCGTGCTTATTCCCGAACACAGGTCACCAGCGTAGCGCGAGGTAAGGCGACCAGCGCCTCAGCCCGCAGCACCTCCGGGCCAGAAAACGTTTATTATTTTCCAGTTTATTTACTCAGAACTGCTCAATTGAGGTGCAGCATTTCATTTTCAGTGGAACCCTGCTTCTGCACAGTTTTACTACAGGTGTGAGGACTGCAGCTCCAGGGAGAACAAGTGACTTACTCATGGTCACCCGATGAGTCAGTAAACCTGTGCTGTGTTGTTTCATGAGTCAGTACTCTTAGGCACTAGCTCTGCTGCCCACTAATGTGTTTGGATATATTTTTTTTTTATTCTTCTCAGCTGGAGGGGTTGTACCTATGGTTACCCCCCATCCAGCTGTCTCCTCAGCCCTGCCCCCAGCCAAAGCTCTCTGACCCCTGTGTCCTACCCCTCCAAACCACATCACGGTGGGTACTTACCCCACACACCATGGAAGGCCAGGGAGTGGAGACCAGGGGAGCTGACTTGGGTGTGTCTAACGCGACGCTACTGGATCTGCCTACACTCTGCATGCGGAGACTTTTTCCGTACGTGATCCCCCCCCCCCCAACGGTGCGGGTGTGCAGTGACACCAAGGACGCTGCCGTGCGCACATCCGTGCATGGCACATCCGACATCGGCCCACGCTGATCCCGCAGTTAACCTCGGCATGCATCGACCCCCAGCCACCGCCAGGAGCCAGTGCATCCACGGTAGTCCCTTCCCACCCTCTCCGGAGGAGGAGAGCAGTCCATGGGATGCTCGATCCTCCTCCTCTTCCCCCGGCCGACCCTCCAGCACCTGAGGTCGCTTCCGACCCTAGGTTGCTGGCGAAGCGCGAGGTGTGGTGTCCGGTGCCTCAACCCTCCACGCCACCGGGCCGGCTCATGTGTTTGGAATTTTGACAGTTTTAAACAAGAATTCTTTTTATCGGTCTGTTCATGTAAATAACAGTTGAACAGAGCTTCTGAAAGACAGATTCCCTAAGTAGGTTGGGATACCGCAGCTCAACTTCGATCAAGTTCAGTTCTGGCTATGCTCTAACCAGTTTTTCGTCAACACCAAGAAAACCATCTCCATGTCCTTTGGCACAAGACAGAGACTCTCTAGGCTCCCTTCCCTACCCACCTTCTGCACCCTGGATGGCTCCCTGCTGGAGGATATTACCACTTTTAGGTATTCAGGTATCTGGCTTGACCAGCACCAAAACTTCTCTGGCCATGTGGATGCTGTTGTAAAAAAAAAAAACAAAAAAAAACAAAACTGCACCCCAGTTAGGTGCCTTGCACAGAAACCGTGACTGCATCCTACTGCTGGCCCGCCGCGCAGTCGTCCAGAGAATGATCCTCCCAATCTTTGACTATGGTAACATAGTCTACAGTGCTGCCCCAGGCACTACTCTTGCCAGACTGGACACTCTCTTCCACTGTTTTTGTCGCTATGCTCTTGACTGTCCCCCTCGTAATTATCACTGCTCTATGTATCTGTCTCACTCCTTTCCTTCTTTTGAAGACAGGCGCCATGCACACTGCACCAACTTTGTGAGCAAATTCTGATTCGGCTCTCTTCCCTCCTACCTTTCTGCCTGTCTCCCACCCCACACCCCCATACCCTCAGAAGCTCAAATGATCATACCCTTGTAGTCCCTTTGGTCTCCACGACCATCAGCTAAGCTACTTTCAGCAACAATTTCCCTAAAATGTGGAACTCCCTCCCTCATGTCATCTGACTTGTCCCTTTCCCTTGTGCCCTCTCAAACCACCTCAAAGGCCTCACTTACCCCCCTCCTGCAATTGCTCCTAAATTCCTCACCCCCCCTCCCATTTCCTTTCCTGACTTCTCATTTTCTGAGTGATAAACCACTGTTTTAGGCACTTATGATCTGACTGCCCAACATTTTTGTCAGCTAACTGTAACTGTTTCCTTTTACTCTAGTTATTCATGACTTGTACTGTACCTGTTCTCAATGTATATTGCCCTTGAGCACTATTTCTGCTCTGCAAATGTATTGCTAACTTGTAACGGTACTGTACTTTCGAGCTGTCAAGCCTCGCTTTGTACCACTCCCCCTTGCCCCAGGACATATCTGGAAAATGAATTCCCAGCTCAGTGTGCCTTTCCTGGTGAAACTTTTAAATAAATAAATAACAAATACTCTCTGTAGGTTTTCCTTCTTCCCTTTTTTCCGACTTTTTCTTTATGGCTCATGGCTGTCCAGTGCTCAGACAGCCACAGTCGACCACCCAGCCCCATCACTTGGTCCTCTGTGGACTGCCTCCACATCTCTATGTTCCAGTATCTATTGAGGCGGAGGGGCATCCATCCGAGCTCAATCATGCCAGTCACAGCTGTCATCTTGGTGGTCATGGGGTATTTCTAACCCCAGGAATCCCTCACGTAATGTTTACACTTTATGCCGTCATCTTTTTATTTATTTATTGAAATGTTTCACCAGGAAGGCACACTGAGTGACAAGTCGCTCGTCTCCTGGTGTGACCTAGGGGAAGGGCCTGAGAGTGATGCCCCAGAGATGGAACCTATGCAAATTTTAGAATTTGGAACATAGGTCCAAACTCTGTAGCTGAGCTCTACTCTGTCCGTTGCTCAGATCTGTTTCTCCACCTGAGGAGAGAAGTCACCCTGTAGTGAACTCCGGTAACAGCTGTTTTTTCCAGATGGGTTTTTATTTTGTACTCTCAAAAGAAAGAAAAAAAAAAAAAAAAAGTAGTTTGGTTAGTTTTCTTGATTACTCTGTGTTAGGTAGGTTTTTCTGTTAATTATGTGTTTTTCAGTTCCCATTTTGATTCTCCGGAACCAGAGAAGGCCGTTCATGACTACTGTTGTTATTTTTTCACGATTTGGCTAGTAAACTACACTATTTTGCTAATTATTGGTGGTTTACTATTTTTAGCTATCCAGTTTAGAGACTGGAGCGCTTTCACTTTCCATTTCTGTCTGTGACCTTTCACCTTGAATAATCTGTTCCTGTTACAGGAGCTGCATGTGACCTTTAGCACAGTTTCTTCAGTACAACTGCCATTTCTTTTACTGCTCGGCTCTTGTACTGCATCCTTTTTTTTGGGGGGTCTTTTTGATTTTTTTCAAAGGTTCTCTCTAATTGGTTTGTCAGAGAGACCTTGCGGACCATCAAAAAATTGTACAGATTGTATTCATGAAGGTCCTGGCAAGATCAGATGATCACAAGCTCTGTTTAAAGGATTTAGGATCACAACATGAGTTTATAATTTATAAGTCCTGTCATATTTTTTTTTTTTTTTTGCCCACAATCCTCAGTTAAAAGGGTAAACATTTTAAAAAAATGGCATGCCTTCTCAGTCTGCCTCTATGTTACGCAAAACTAATATTAAAGTCTATGAGGGTAGTTCCAAATTTTGTTATGCAAAACTAATAATGTTTCTGAGGGTGCTTCCAGCGATGGTGGAAAGCACGCATCTGAAGAGGCCATCTCCTCGTATACAGCAGCAAATAATGTAAAAGGTGGCAAGAAAAAAGAAAAACATGCACAGCTGTCAGAAAGGCTTGGTAAAGACGGTTCAGATATCAGGGTGTCCGAAAGGGGGAACCCTGAATCCAGTGATGGCAAAAGAGCTTTAGGCTCTGGAAGTGGTGTCTGCCAAAAAGAAATTTGAAACAAAATAATGTCACTGCCTTTCCTCCTGCATGGAAAACGGAGCAGGTGGATGGCACAGTAAAATGACCTCATCAGAGGACATATCAAAAATGTGGCAAATTTTCCAGGCTATCCAGGCTGTGGGAAATCTGAATAAAATACCTGCCATGGCTGCAACCGCTTCAGCTGTAGCCATTAAAGAGCAGGTGTTTACTTCTAGTAAATTGACAACTGATTATTTTATTTATTGTATTGTGATGTGTTGGTAATTACCTTATACTGTTATAATAAAATATGGTTAGGGCTGTGAAAGAAGTGGGTTTTTACCTTTGCTTTTCACACTGCTAGTATAAAAACAATTCAGTGGAATTCTGGTATTGTGATGTCAGAAACTGCCAGCTACTTAGGAGCCCAATGCATTTGAGAAACTAAATATATTTTTCTATCTATTTCTAAAGAACTAGATGCTTCTTTCAGCAAGAAACTGACTTTTTTATAAGTTTGCACTATTGCAGTTCATCTGTATGATTTTACAATTTTTAAAACAGTAATTGACTTCTGTTTTCCTCTTCCCAAATACGCTTTGGTTATGAAGAAAATTGCATCTGCTAAACTATAACAAAAGATCACAGGTTATCAAAAAATCACATATTTCTATTAAATATATAATATTTTGGTGGTAGAAAGTGTTATTCCCCTATAAAAATCTGAAAACAGATTTGCAGTTTCACATTGAAATACACTGTCAGGTTTGCCAGTAAAACTTTTCTGACATCATAATGCAAGAATTCTGTTGGATTCTTCTTTTGCTTGTAGTCAGCAAAATACAAATAAAATTGTGAAAATGTAATTAAAGAAACAAATGCAAGCAAACAAAAGGATTACACAGGCATCTAAAGGCCCCAACTGTTTATTTTTTTTAACATATACATCCCTACTAAGCACTTGTTCTTTAACGGAAAAAAAAATCACTTGAGAGAAAATATCAGGTGGACAAGCAGGGAGTGGAATATCTGTATGTCTACCCTGATCATCATGCTGTAGCCAAGGCTGCTGCTTGTAAGAGAGAAGAAATCACTCTATCTGCACAGCCCCTTAAAAAAGACTGCAAAGAATTGGATACTTTGGCAAAAAAGGTTTATACAGCAGCTTCCCAGCTGGTCAGGTGGGCAGCTTATTCAGCACATATAGCACGCTACGAGAAAGAACTTTGGAACATAGTTATGGCATTGGCAGAAGGAGCAGGTGATAGTTCAACACATCAGCCCTGGATGCCGTAAAATATATTTTCCACACTGTGGTGGACACTATTGGCTCTACTGCAAGAGGTTTGACTCATGCAGTATAATTAAAAGGAAAGTCCCCTCAACCTATTATCTGTATACCTGTGTAGTTTTAGGCATGTAAAATGATTCCCTCTCTTGTACCCCCCCCCGTGTCATCCTAATTTAATTATAAATGTTGCCAGCTCACCAGCGCAGTGGCAGGGCGTCCGCTTGTGTTGCCGACATCCCGGGTTCAGTGACTGGCTTGGGAGTCGGAGGACTGGCCGGGGAGAGAAGGATTGTGCATCCTAGGAACTGATGCCCTTCAGGGGGAAGGGGAAGAGTGTCCAGTGCTTTACGGACCCCTAGCGGGGTTGGGGGTACCGCTACGGTCGGTGCCGTTATCTAGAGGTGGGGCAGACGCTGGACATAATTTGACGTCCCAACCCCCTAAGGATCCAACCTTCGCAAAAAAATGGCCCCCAGGCATGCCGCCCTGCTCTGCCACTGTCTCCACTGCCTCCGATGTCTGCCGGGGTGGTAAGCCTGGGCTAGCCTACAGTGTCTGTGGGTGGGGGGGGAGCCTGCCCAGTGGTTCTACCCGGGGGGGGGGTAAGCCTGGGCAAGGGATGGCAGGTGGGGTAGTGCTGACTTCCAAATGGAGGATCGGGAGGGCTGGGCAAAAAAAATACAATATATATTTAATACATTATTGGCGCAGTCGCGCCAGTATAGTTAGGGTGAAAGTGCACTTCTGTGTTAAAGTTCATATTTGAGGGTTAATAACATTGGAACCGTTAAAAGGATTTCCATGAAATTTGGCATGCAGAATCTCTAGGGCGTAGGGCTCTTGACCTGCCAAATTAGGTGGGAATCTGTCAAGTCGTTTCTGATATATATAAAGTGTTGAAAAAACAGAAAACTCAGGATTCTTTTACATTTCTGTGTCATCCTGGATCCTAGAAACAGCTGTATGTTGTGGACTGAAGTTTTCAGGGTAGAAATCCCTTGGGTCACAGATGTGCCTTTTGAAGGTTTGGTGAAAAAATATTAATCCGTTCAAACGTTAATAAAGTTTTAAATTTTCCATTATTTCCTATGGGAAAAGTTAAGTGTTTAGCGCGAAAATGGACCATTTGTGAAAATGAGTCTGCTTGTGAAAATGAAACCAAGTTGTTTAATTTTTAAACATTAATAAATCTGGAACCATTCAATGGGTTTGCACGAAATTTGGCATGCATAATCTCTTGAGATGCCAAATTTTGTGTGGATGGGTTTTATAGTTTTTGTGATACGGACTGTCAAACTTAAAATGAATGGCCATTTTCGAAAATTAATCATTGCCAGTTGGGGTGTATACCACATTTTACTATCTCGATGGAGGGATGGGAGTGCTGCGCTGCTACCGTAACATGTGGACAGTGTTGTACTGTCTCGATTTGAGGGTTTGAACCCTGTGCTCTCACTGTGACATATGGATACTGTTGTGTACTATGTTGTGCTATATGGATGGAGGGATGGCAGAAATTCTTTGCAAAAAACTTTGTTAATGCATCAGTTAGGTGAATATCACAGAAACAAAGCAGGGAATGATGTTAGGGTTCTAACCCTAACGCCTCACCCCTTAGGGTTTCCATCTTTACATTTACCTTTCATCCCCCACCCTCCACACACACTAACAGATGTCAGGGTGTGCCATTTGGTCATCGGGCCTAACTCTTACCCTGTTTCTCTGTTCTGTAGCGTGTAAGCTTATTTACACGTGGAATGGGGTGAGAGTTGGGCCTGATGACCCAACGGCACACCCGGATGACTGTTGTTGTGTGAAATGTGGGGGATGGGAGTGGGGTGGTAGGAGTAGGAACCCTGGGGCCGGGGCATTAGGGTTGGAAATCCTAACACCTAATTTCCCTGCTTTTGTTGCTGTGGTATTCACCGTATCTGATGCATTAACAAAGTTTATTGCAAAGAGTGTGTGTGTGTGTGTGTGTGTCTGTGTCTGTGTGTGTGTGTCTGTGTGTGTATGTATGTGTGTGTGTATGTATATATATATATATATATATATATGTATATGTATATGTATGTATATGTATATATATCTATGTGTGTGTGTGTGTATATGTGTATGTGTATATATATGTGTGTGTTGTGCTTCACGTCACTCTGTTTTGCCCTGGTGTAAAAACCTTTTTTTTTCTATTCCAAAGGTCATGACTGCCATGCAAGGCATCATGGGAGTTGATGCATATATGCACAAGCCAGCAGAATTTATACTCTCATTCAATTCTGTTACATGTCCTGTGATGTCCCTGTATTCTTTAAAAGCATTTTTCTAACTCGATTACACCTTAAACTACAGAAAACAGCAGGCATTACTGTAAATTGAAAAGTTTCATGGCCAGGATAACATAAGAACATAGGGACTGCAGAGGGTGGCAACAGCACTGACTAATACAGTGTAATTACTGCAAGCTTTAGCACCAAAACATCCTAAAATTCCAGGATGCCTTATATGAGTTGGGTCATGATCTTTGCAATAGAGTCAAGCAGCTTGTGACACCAAACTTAAGTACCTTGATCTACATTTTAATCCTGATGCCATTAGGAGGATGCAGTAAAGGCAAACATTGTGCATACTTACAAACTACAAACGAAAAGAGAATAAAAGGCTGAGGGGACTTTCCCTTTAAGAAGCCTTTCCTGGCTAAGGACTACCATCCTTTCCCAGGATACTCAAAACAAGGCAATAGATTTCACCTTTGAGGGAGAGTCATTATTTGGTGACAAAAGAAACCTACGTGAACAAAGTGGATTAATACAAAACTACTTTCAAAAGTAACAGTGAGAAGAAAAAGGCCTCAGCCTCCTACTGGTTATACGGAAAGGGAGACAGAGGCAGGGGATGCTTCCCAAGGAACTATGTCTCTTTCGCTCCCTATGAGTAGCAGTCACAAAGAGGTTGCTGTAGGGGAATTGAAAAAGAAGGCTTCCAGGTGCCATGCTGCAGCTCCAGCACTTAAGCCCCAGCCGAAACAAAACCCTGACAGTTTGCCCAAGTTGCCCAACCACTGCCAGTAGGAGGAAGACTGGCAGCACACTACTTCCAGGAATGGGTAAGCATTGCCACAGACAAGTGGATGCTGGAAGTAGTGGGCCGGGGTTGTGTCTGCTGTTCAAACACTTACACACCTGCAGAAGCACAGACATTTTCCAGCTCACTCTCCCACAGAAAGAAGTCTGCTAGAACTAGAAGTAAAAAAATGTGAATATCAAAGGCTGTAGAGAAAGTCCCTGCCTCCCAGTGGGGCAAAGGCCTAGTCTCAAGATACTTCCTGACCCACAAGAAAAATGAAGAAGGTGACCCATTTTAGGGCTCAGATTTCTGAACAGACATTTGAAAAAAAAAAAAAAAAATTCAAGATGGTCACACTAAAAATAGTGATACCATCTTTGCAGAAAAGTCATTGACTGGTATCCATGAATCTGAAAGATGCCTATTTTCATATCCCAGTCAGTCTGTCTCACAGAAAATACCTCAGATTCAAGCTGGGGAACTGCCAATAACAGTTCACAGCTCTCCCATTTGATCTCGCCTCAGCTTCAAGGGTTTTCAGAAAGTGTCTGGCTGTGGTGGTAGCACATCTTAGAAAACAAGGTGTGTTAGTTTCCCCCTACCTGGTCGACTGGCAAGTCGCAGGGAAAACAGAACAAGAGGCGAGGTGCTCAGTTCCCAGTTGGTAAACAGCATCCTGGAGAACCAGGGATTCTTGTTATACCTAGAGAAGTCCCAGCTAGAGCCCGTTCAACAAAATCTAGCCAGAGTTGATATGGCTGTGGCAAGCTTGTAAAGTTTTGGAGAATGAGCGCCGCCGAGTGCCATCTTCAAGATGGCAGTGACGCAACTGCGCATGCGCTGCACTCTCACATGCACAGTTGTGAATGGCATTATGCCATTCTTAAGATGGCAGCGCCGGTGGAACTGCGCATGCGTGCAAGGCATGCATGCATAGTCCTTGTCCCAGAATGCGGTAGTAACAGTTGAAAACATATGGCTGTTATTCCATAGTGATCAACCATGGCAGAGTGTTCCAAGCTCTGTTGGACTTTCAGAAGGATACTTCCAAAAATCCAATGGAATCGTGCCATGGTCAGACGTTTTGTTTAAGCTACAAAAGCAAAACAGCTGTAGGCTCCGCCCATAGCCGTAAAAACTGGACTTTATAGGAGCTGAGTTAAACACCTTGCAGGGGAAAGTTTTCTTCCCACAGGCCAGAGTTACAGCTTTGATAGCTACAGCGGAGTCTTTCACAGCAGGTTGGCTAAGCCTTGCAGGAGACTTTCTGCAGTTACTAGATCACATGGCTGCATCCACAGCTGTGGTTCAATGGGCCATGTTCATAAAGAGAGATACCCAGTACCGCTTAAGGGACAACTGGTCCCAAAGATGGGATCCACTCTCAAAGGTAGTGCCAGTGACAAAAGCACTAGTGGAATCTTTTTAGAGTGGTGGAAGACAGAGCAATCTAGAGAGCATTTCCTTCCTTCATCAGTTACCAGCAGGTATTCTTACTGTGGATGCCTCACTTCTGGGGTGGGCATCCACATGCAGGACATCACAGTAAGTGGCAAATGGAGCCTGCAGGAGTCACTAGAACACATAAACCTCCTAGAATTTAGAGCAGTATTGCTAGCAATGCAGTCTTTCTCCTCCCAGCTACGGGGTCAGACAGTTCAAATCAGGATAGACAACACCACGGCAATGTACTACATAAACAAGCAGGGAGGAACAAGTTTCTCAAAACTGTGAACAGAGCAGTGAGGATCTGGGACCTGACTTATTCCTTAGAAGCAAATGTACTTGCAGTGCATCTGCTGGGCAAAGTCAATGTCCTAGCAGATTCACTAAGCAGAATCGGCCAAGGAAATCACGAATGGGCCTTAAACCAGCAGTGACTGGCCACAGTGTTCTGAAGGTGGGGCACTCCCAATATAGACCTGTTTGCATCTTGGGAGAACTATCAGCTTCCACAGTTTTGTTGCAGACCAACAGCCAGAGGAACTGTCTCAGAAAATGCCCTGGTGCTGGACTGGACAGGGAAGTTGCTGTATGCCTTCCCACCATTTCCACTTATTCAGAAAGTACTCCTGAAACTCAGGAGGGAACCTGCTACAGTGATCATAATAGACCCAGACTGGGCCAGACAGGCTTGGTACTTGGTGCTCCTGATCCTGTCTGACAGGCATCCAATTGGCCTGTCGCTCAGTCACAGTCTGTTGACTTTGTCCCAGGGCAGAATAATTCTGAACCCCAGAACCCAATGCCTGAGGGCATGGTTCTTGAGAAGTTAGATTTTTCTCGATTGAATTTCTCAGAAGACCTCCTGATTATGCTCAAGGTTCAAGGAAACCCGCTACCAGGAAAGCTTATTTCCTCTAAATGGAAAAGGTTTTCTTACTGGTGTGCCCCAAGGGAAAAAAAATCCGATAGAGGAAGGGTTGCTTATAATTCTGTAATACCAGGTACATCTATAGTCATTAGGTCTATGGCCTTCAACTTTAAAGATACGCTTAGCAGCAGTTTTGGCATACATACATACTGTATCAGCTGGCAAGAAAAAGTCTTTGGCCTCACAACCCACTTTCAAAGGGTTTTTTAAAGGCCTAAACCGCTTGTACCCACAAGTGAGGGACCCTGTCCCACCATGGTGCCTCAACATATGTCCTGCTCAGCTTATGGAGGCTGCTTTTGAGCCTACAGGAACTGCTGATCTGAAATATGTCACATAGAAAAGCATATTCTTAGTTGCAGTGCCATTTGCTAGGAGGGTAAGTGAACTTCAGGCCCTCCACATAGAGTCGAATTAGATACTTCCCAACAGAGAGAAAGTAGTTCCCAGAACCAACAGAAAATTACTTCCCAATGTGTGGAATCTGAATTACAACTCAACCGGTCACCCACCCTGTACTCTATCCAGAGCATTCCAGTCCAGCTGAGGAAAAGTTGCATAGCCTGGACCTAAAGCGAGTCCTGACTGTCTGCATGGACTGGACAAAAGATGACAGCTCTCACAGCACCCAGCTTTTTGTTACCTATGGTCAGGTTGGCAAAGCAGGGTTTTAAATAATTGATTAGCAGTTTTTTTTCTTGGGATGATACTAACTGTACAGAAAGTATTTAATATAGATTTTCTAAAGTGCTGTGTTTGTTAAATACAGTGAGGCTAGAGCTATGCATTTTCACAAAGTTTTAGCACTTTTATGAGCAAAACGCTAATCAATTTTTAGAGTTAAATAAAACCCTTGCAAAGGCAAACCAGCTACAAAGAGATCTGTCTTTTTCTGGATAGTCTCTTGCATTCAGTTCTCTACGAAAAAGCTGGAAAAATGCCTCCAAGAGGCTTAAGGGCACACTTCACAAGGGGTACCTCTGCCTGTGTGGTATCCTTAAGGGGCATTCCATTGTTAAACATTTGCAAGGAAGCTATGTGGAAAATGGTACACACCGTCACAAAGCACTACTGTTTGGACATACAATCCAGAAGGGATGCCAGCTTTGGAACTGCTGTCTTGCAGAACCTTTTTCCTAACTAGATTCTATACCCAGCCTCCCAAAGCAATAAGCTACTTCAAAATAAGAGTCATTGATAACAAAACTGTAGATATATGCCTGGTGGTTTGGTGTAACATCTTTTATGTTCATTTTTTTTCTCATTCTGTTTTTTTTTTTTTTCATTTATTGTTTCTTCTTGGCTGTGTTCTGCCACATATGTACTCTGGTCCCAGGGATGTACGCAATCCAGCCCTCTTAGTCCTCTGGCTCCCCCAACACATGGTAGGGGCTCCACTAGAAGGGCCAACCTCACCCCTCCCCGCCCAAAAGCAACCTGCATGTTGTGAGCTAGAATCTAGAGTCGGCAGGCACTTGGACCCATGAGGATCCAGAAACCCAGGCCTTCATACAGATGGAGCCAGTGTTTTCTCCCAGTGTTTCTCCTGCCTTCCCTCCACCCCTTGGTGTTCGCGCAACCTCTTGTGCTTCAGTTGCATGCAGTGACATCCTGCAGAGGGAGCAGTCTGTCATGGCCCACCTCAGGGGTTACAGTGGCATCGGTGGTACAGCACCATCCTTCTCTGACTGCAGTGAACTGCTGAGTGGCAGCTGTTGTGGTCAGTAGGCCCACCGCTTGATGTGGCATCTCAAGCTTGCTCCTGAACTCGGGTCACCTGTTGATCTTCTGCTGGGGCATCGTGGCTGCTTTGTTGAATCTGCCTTTCGTTGCATTCAGCCAGAAGAGCACTGTAGTCCCCCATACTCTTTCTGGCCTCAGCAGGTAAGCAGGCTAGGGAGGGTCCCTCCAGAAGTGTTTTACAACTAAACTGTGCCATTTTTCTTTCTGTTGCTATTATTACACCAGTGCCTAAGTTGGTCATTAGTTTTGGATTTATTTTCTTGTCATTCATAGTTCTGAAGGAGTTGGCAGGTCACTGGCTAGTGCTGGTTATGATGTACCTGAATCTCTGGGAGGCCTGCTTTCACATCCTAAGCAGGGTGGCTAATGTAAGTTTCACAGGTTTGCGATTGTTGGACAGTTCACTCAAGCAGCTCTCCACCAACTTTACACAATGAGTTCTCTGAGGTGCTGATGGTTTGGGGCAAGTGAATATGGTATTTAGGTGTACCTATACTTGCATAGCAGCCACCATTTGTTGGCTTCCTGATCCAGGACCCAGCCTCAATGAGAGGTGGAATGGGCAGTTTCCAGTGTAGTCCAGTCTTTACAGGATTTTGGACTGGTGACCAACTTTGGTAAGAGTTCTGTGAATCCTTTGATAACATCAAACCATGAGCATCTCTCTACCCCACTTGGCTGGATTCTGTCTGATGGAACAGTCACCAGCGGCATGATTGACAACAGTTCTTATTCATAGAAACATAGAAACATAGAGGTTGACGGCAGATAAGGACGCACAAGGCCCATCCAGTCTGCCCATTTCTTTTTCTACCTTATAAATGTGCCATCGGCCTTTGCTCTGTCAGTGGCCTATCTATTCATACTCATCTGTATTGCTCCCTTATGCCTATCCCATGCCTGTTTGAAGCCCTGCACTGTATTCATAAACACCACTTCCTGAGGTAGGCCGTTCCATGCATCCACCACGCTTTCTGTGAAAAATAATTTCCTCACATTCCCCCTTAATCGGCCTCCCTCTAATCTCATGCTGTGTCCACTTGTCCTGCTAATTTTCTTATATTTAAACATGTTAGACTCTTTCACCTTGTTAATGCCCTTAAGGTGTTTGAATGTTTCGATCATATCACCTCTCTCCCTCCTTTGCTCAAGGGTATACATATTGAGCTCCGTTAATCTGTCCTCATATGTCTTCTGATGCAGTCCCTGCACCATTTTGGTTGCCCTTCTCTGGACTGCCTCAATTTGGTTAATGTCCTTGTGAAGGTGTGGCCTCCAGTACTGCATGCAGTACTCCAGATGGGAGCCTAACGGTGTGTCTTATAAGAGGATTATACCTCCCTCTTACGACTTGTGATACCCCTACTAATACACCCTAACATCCCACTAGCCTTACCTGCTGCTTTAGAGGTCTGTTTGGATGATTTCAGGTCATCGGTGATGATGATGCCCAGGCCTCTTTCTTCCTTTGTGACTGCCAGCAACTCCCCTCCCAGCCTATAAGTGGCTTCAGGGTTTCTCTTTCCTATGTGCATGATCTTGCACTTCTTTGCATTAAATCCCAGTTGCCACTCTTCTGACCATTTTGCTAGTTTATCCAGATCTCTTCTCATTCTGCCCACCCCATCTGGATCATCTACTCTGTTGCAGATCTTGGTGTCCTTTGCAAACAGAAAAGCCTTACCCTCTAGTCCATCTGCAATGTCACTAATGAATATATTGAAGATGACTGATCCCTGAGGTACGCCACTTGACTTGCATCTCTTCTGACTGTATACCATTTACCACCACTCTCGGTTTTCTGCCTGTCAACCAGTTTGCCACCCAGTTGACCAACGTCTGACCCACCCCGAGCCTACCCAGTTTATTTATCAATTTTCTATGTGGAACAGTGTCAAAAGCTTTGCTGAAGTCAAGGTAGACAACATCAACTGCTCCCCCTTGGTCCACCACTCCGGTTACCCAGTCAAAGAAATCTATGATATTAGTTTGACAGGACCTTCCTTTTGTAAACCCATGCTGTCTTGGATCCTGTGCCCTATGGATTCCAGGTGTTGCACTATCCTTTCCTTAAGGAGTGCCTCCATAATCTTGCCCACTACTGAGGTAAGACTGACTTGTCTGTAGTTCCTACCTCCTCCTGCTACCACTCTTGTGGGCGGGATCCAAAGCCCTTCTCCAGTCTTCTGGGACCTCTCCTGTGCTCAGAGACTCACTAAACAGTTCTGCTAATGGCTCTGCTAGTTCCACCCTTAGCTCCTTAAGTACCCTGGGATGTATGCCATCAGGTTCCATTGCCTTGTCCACCTTGAGCTTAGTGAGCTCTTGTAGGACCCTTTCTTTCTTTTGTGAAGGGAGTAGTGCTCACCTCCCTCCCCCCCCGTGTCAATGGTGATGAGCTGTGGGCCTTGCCCTACCTTCTCTTCAGTAAATACTGAGCAAAAGTATCTATTTAGGATAGATGCTTTTACAGGGTCCTCCTCCTCACATGCCCCTTTTTCTCCTTTGAGTTTAGCAATACCCCCTCTGGACTTTCTCCTTTCACTAATGTATCTATAGAAAGTCTTGTCACCTTCTTTTACTGTTCATGCTAGTGTTTCCTCAGTTTGGGACTTTGCTTGCCTTACTGCCTTCCCTGCTTACCTTAGGGCAGTTTGGTATGCCTCCCTATCTTCATCCCGCTGTGTTCCCTTATATTTCCTGAAGGTCAGCCTTTTGGCTCTGACCTTTTCTGCTACTGTATTTGAGAACCAAAGTGGTTTCCTTCTTCTTTTGCACTTCTTTTTCTGTCTAACACAATGGGATGTTGCTTCAAGTTTTGCATCCTTAATGTTTGCCCACTTTGCCTGTACCCCCTCACCTGTGTTTCTTTTTGCCAGGGCTAGCTTAAATCTGTTGGTCATCTTATCAAATTCAGCTCCTCTGAAGTCCCATATTTTGGCTTGGAATGGGATGATTTAGATGTGGCCAAATTGAACCATTCCATGTGATGGTCACTGGCCCCCAGGTGACCTTCTACCTGGAGATCTGTGATCCCATCTCTGTTAGTCAGTACTAGATCTAGGATAGCCCTGTCTCTTGTGGGTTGTTGTACCAGTTGTTTGAGGCATGGGTGAAATCGGGACCTTAGGCAGACACTGGACATGATGGTTCCCATAGCTGCTTATCTTTTACAAGATCAGAACACAGGTGATGCAGTGTGTGTCTCTACACCTTCTCATTCACAGAAACATAGAAAAAGAGATGGCAGAAGGAGGCCAAGGGTCCATGTAGTCTGCCCATGTGTTCCTTGGACCTACTCAGATCCCAGGACCTAACCCCCCTTCTGCCTAATGTCTCCTACAACTCCTGTTGCTTTTGATCTCTCATTAGTCCTGTCCCACCCCAGTTTGAATGATGTCATGGACTTCAGCTGGTATTTTATTCCATGGTTCCATGACTCTTTCTGTAAAATAGTGTATTCTAAGCTCCCTCTTGAAGCCCCCCCCCAACTTACACTCGTGTCCTCTAGTATTTGAGTCTGAGACTCTGTTAAACAAGTCAGAGGATGGCACCTTATTTATTCCTCTCAGGAACTTGTATGTTTCAGTCATTCTCTCTCCTCTCCCTCCTTGACTTCAATGAGGACATATTTATTTTTGTACTTTATGTTTATTGGTTTCTTTTAGACATAAAAGTCCACAGTACGATAGTCTGACATCAATTTAGCATTACATAAAATGTAGTTTGAAACAGGATATCTCAGTCTAAACATATGGTTTACGGATTCAGGAGTATACCAACATTAGTACAGATAGGAATAGGTCCCAGTAGCTACACTGCTACATGAGAAGTAGCCAGTCCAAATAATAATGTCCGAAAAGTGGGAGGAATTCAACTTCCAGCGTTGATTAGGCCACAATACTGAACATATGGCATACTAGAATCTTAGTGTGCCCCCTCTCACTCTAGCAACCTTCATGAAAAACTAATTCAAGCAATTACTTGTTGCCAAAATTAAGATATACTTAGCAAAACTATATGAACATTGTTAACATGAACATAGAACCCTGTCCCCATACAAAACATTGATATATAAAAGGAAGACACAAGCCCTTCTTTAATAATAGCTCGATAATATTGGAAACCTGTTAAAGTCTTTTTAAAGCAGTCCATGAAAACAATTTTAACTTTCAAAAATTGAACCTTTGTGGCTGGCCTCTCAGAAACCTCCTCTTGTGGAGATTGACACTATCAAAGAAGTCATTTAATATTACCCCCTTCAAGTGTCCTCAGCTTCCGACTCCTGGTCTGATTCAAAACGAGCTGCAGCTCCAGAGGCCTCAGATTCCCTCTGAATTTGTTGCACACGCTTGCCTGCTTCTTCTGGGTCTGATAATTGAAAGATATGACCCTCGTAGAAAATCCTCAGGTGCGCCGGCATCATCGGTGAGTGTGCCACCCCTAAACTTCTAAGTGTTGCTCGGACCCCGTCAGATCTCTTCCTGATGGCTCTCATGGCATAGAATAGATCCGGAAAACAGTGCAAGGTATGTCCTTTGAAGTTTAAATGCTCCGCATTTCGAGCAACCTGGAGTATCTGCTTCTTCACGGCCGCACTCACAGTTACCAGCAAGACTGTACGAGGTAAGTCTTTCTGTGCCCCGGCTGATCTCGGAGATATCCTATATGCTTTGAGGAAATGTATCCCCAAGTCCTTTTCAAGCTGTAGAGCCGAGGGGAGCCAGGATTGTAAAAAAGAGAGAAGGTCCGGATTCTCTGACCCTTCTGGCAGCCTGAATAGTCTGACGTTCAGTGCCCTGCTGTAGTTTTCCAATGCCTCTAACCAATATTTAAGTTGCCCATTTTCTTGAGTTAGTTTAGCTGAGGTCAAAAGGGCTCTTATCACTTGACTTTCTGCAGATGAGGCAGTTTTTGTTGCCGCTTCGATTTTCAGGTCTTGTTCCACCAACCTTTGCTGGACAGACTCCACCTTACTATCGATGGCCTGCATGGCCGCCTGCAGGACTTTCCAGGGCAGTTCGCCAGAACTGCTAGGAGGGACATTGAGCGAGGCCTGTTGATCTGTTGAGATCTGTGTTTTTGCACCGCCTGGGCCACTTTTATTTGTGCGACCCATCTTCAAATCTGGTATCAGAAGCTCCAGCACGATATGGAGAGTCCAAAGATGCCAAGCACGTAGATAGATATTTTTTAGTAATTGAATTAGTTATAGTTTTAGATGTTCCAGTTGTAGAGCTAGAAGGAGCCACGTCTGCTCGGTAGCAGTGCTCAACAGCACCCATGAGGACATATTTAATACTTCCAGATGCTCCTTGTCCGAGTGCCCCTGAAGGTCCTGAATCATTCTGGTCACTCTTCTCTGGACAGCCTCCAACCTGATTTTATCCTTTTTCAGATGTGGACAGCAAAAATGGACACAGTGCTCCAGATGGTGCCTTATCAGGGACCTGTAGAGTGGCAGTATCACTTCCCTTCTCCTGCTGTCGAATCTCCTCCCTATGCACCCTAGCATTTTGTTGGCCTTGCTGTTCGCTGTATTGCATTGACTGGTCTGATTAAGGGTTTATTTATTTATTTGATTAATTGGCAACACCTTTGATCAGCAGCTCATTACATAGGTTCCATGTCAGAGGATACACAAAGAGAACAGTAAGGTGCCAAAGGCAGGATGCACAAACACAGTGTTACAGTGTAATAAAGACTGACAGGATAAGTGAACAGCTAAATATGATGAGAACAATGAACAAGTATGGGAGGTATTGTACAGTGTATGCCATAGCACAAAATGCATATGCAAATTAGACAGTCAATAGGAGGCAAACTATTGAAAGAGCAAGAAAGAAGGAATCGGCCCATGAGGCCTTGTCGAGTGGAAGAAAGAAGGGGGGGAGGGGGGTAAATGGATAGTACAGTAGGGAGGGCAGGGAGGCAGAGATAAGTGCAACAGGGCTGGAAGAGGCATTAGTCAATACATATATAAAGCGAATATATGTAAGCTCTAAACATTTGCAGGAAAAGAGTACTGTTTAATGGAAACAGTCACAGCTGACATTGGCTACTAGTTGCAGTTTAAGCTTTCATTTAAATGATCCTAGCATGGCCACTGAAGGTGTTGCTTTTGATGACACCCAGGACCCTTTCTATCTGTGTGGCACTGAGCAGAACTCCGTTGAGGTAGTATACTGTCCTTGAGTTCCGTTTACCCAAATGCATCACCTTGCATTTCTTTGCATTGAACCTCAGCTGCCAGATGTTAGACCATCTTTCCAGCCTCTATAGGTCTTTTTGTAGGTCCCAAATTGCCTCTTCATTGTCTACCCTTCCTCCTACCTTGATATTGTCCACGAATAGGGATATTTTGCTCAGAATACCTATGCCGATGTCATTGATAAAGGCGGTAAACCACATTGGCCCCAGCACTGAGCCTTGGAGCACACCACTAGTGACTGCACTTTCATCAGACCTCACCCCGTTGACCACTACTCTGTTTTCTGTCCCTAAGCCAATTACCTACCCAGCTGACTATGCTCTTGGCTACACCCATGTCCTCCAACTTTTTCAGCAGGCAGTTATGTTGCACCGAATCAAAGGCCTTACGAAATCGAAGTAGAGGAGGTCTACTGGGTGGCCTCTGTCTAGTTCCCTAGTGACCCAGTCAAAATTTCCCTGACACCCTTAGCGACCACTCACCTATTCAATGTGAGTGGATCACTAAACAGACTAAGTCTTCCCCTAGAATGGTGAGGAACAGAGTCATAAAAAATTCCACAATGAGTGGCTTTAGGAATTACTTCAGAGGAATAGATTGGAGCTTCCTTGACTCATGCCCCTCTGTTGACACAGCCCTGGAGCTCTTCCTCAACCAGTTCAACGCAGCAGCGGATAAATTTGCCCTGTTTCGAAAGAAACTGATTAAAGGCTGCGGCATGGACTGGGCCACCCCATAAATCCTAAGCCTGATGCAACAGCGTGATCTACTTTGGCACTGGTCTAGAGCAACTGGGACTGCTATGGATATCCAAAGCTACAAAGAAGCCCGAAACAGGTGCACTTGGGCTATCTGACAGGCTAAGGCTACTTACCACAAAAACCTTCAGTCTCAATGCTGGGGTGACGGCAAGAAATTCTGTGCTTCTCTAAAAAAAAACCATTGGAAGTGGCAACAGATTTCCCCTCCTTTCCATGCGTCACCACAATGATGAAATAATGCTTGATGCAGATATTATGGCTAATATTTTAAACAAGGCATTTATAGATTACAGTGCCATCCTTCCCCCAAAACCGGCTACGTATCAGGATGGAACAGCAACCTCTGACCACTCGCCCTCTTCCTCCAATACCAGGACCTCCTCAGCCTTTTGCTTCAGAAGGGTAACCATCAATGAGACAAAAAAATACCTTACCAGCGTCCTTGGCAAAACTAGGATGGGTGGTGATGGCTTAGACATGAAACTGAACTCTATAGTCCTTCCCGAGGTCATCGGACCCATCAACAAGCTATCCAACCTGTCACTCCGACTGGCTACCTTCCCCTCCACGCGGAAAACCTCCCTGGTCACACCTGTGCACAAAGAGGGTGACCGGTCCCTAGTCTCAAATTATAGGCCCATCTCAATTCTCTCACCACTCAAAAGCTCTGGAGAGAATCATAGCTGACCAACTCACGGACCATCTGCACAAATACAACCTCCTCTCCCACCAGCGGCACGGCTTTCACTGACTGCACAGTAC
Source organism: Neoceratodus forsteri (assembly GCA_016271365.2). NCBI lineage: Eukaryota > Metazoa > Chordata > Ceratodontiformes > Ceratodontidae > Neoceratodus > Neoceratodus forsteri. The sequence goes on from CM028133.1 coordinate 724,826,457, forward strand.
TAACACCGCCCTTATTAATTTCACTGGATACGTACATGAGGCACTCGACCAGGGTCAGCTGGTTGGGGCAATCTTTATAGACCTAACCAAAGCCTTTGACCTCGTGGACCACCAGTTGCTGCTTCACAGATTGAGGCCTAGGGCTGTCCCCTGGCTCAGTCCAATGGTTCTCCAGCTATTTATCCGGGCGATCTCAAAAAGTCCAAATTAATGGTGCTATCTCCAACACCTGTGAGGTGTCAGGTGTACCCCAGGGGTCTATACTGGGCCCTCTCCTCTTCAGCATCTTTGTGAACCATCTCCCTGATGCCTGCCCCACATCTGAGATCCTGCTATATGCAGGCGATACAGTGCTATTCTCATGAAACTCCTGCCGGGAAGCACTGACTAAGGAGTTGCAGAACAACTTTAACCTACAATGGGAATGGTTCAAGGATAGCATGCTAGTGCTCAATAGTAAAAAAAAAAAAAAAAAAGGCAATATTCTTTGCCAGACGACAAAAGAAGAGATCCACTACACCTCTCTTAATTACCTGTAGCTCTCACACCACCCTGGAGCAGGTAACTTCCTTCCAGTATCTTGGTCTCACCATAGATGAGTCCCTATCATTCAGCGAAGATATTCGCAATGTTGCCATGGCTGTCAATAGGAAACTAGGGGCTCTGTACAGGCACCAGTTCTGTTTTACTCCCGAGGCCGGGACACAGGCAGTCAGAGGTACAGTTCTTCCAATCCTGGACAATGGGAATGTAGTCTGTGGTGCTGCCACTGAAACTAGCCTGCTCAGAGTGCATGCCTCCTTAAATAAAGCCTGTAGGTTTGCATTAGGGGCAGATCGCCTGTTGCATACATGTGAACTGTACATACAGACTGAATGGCTCCCACTTATGGACCACATTAAGCTCTATGCCTGCATCTTGGGACAGAAGGCCCTACCTGGACTTGCACCTCCCTTTATACAAGCCTTATTCTGTCCTGCTCTAGCTAAACATGCCACAAGAAGTGTTACCAAACATGCAGTAGCTGTTCCATTCAGAAGGACTGCCTTGGGGAGACGAGCCTTTGCCGACAGGGCACCTGCTTGGATAAATAAGCTACCAACCGCCATCACAAGCCTTACCTGACTTGGGCCTTTCAAGTCCGAGTTAAGGAAGTCTGTCCACCTTCCTGTATGTTGCTGTTGCCACTCTTAACCCATGAGCCAGCATGCCTCTGTTCCCCAAAGCCATGGTCCTAAAGACTATCTCCCCCTCCTGTACACTGCCACAGCCACTATTAGCCTAGCAGGCACCAGAACCCTAGGCTTGCCAAGGTTCCTCTCTCACTCTACAATTTGATGCAAAACTCCCTGCTCACCACCTGCCCATGTCTGCCCACCTGCCTGCTCACCTTTCTTCTCTCACACTCTCCCTGACGAACCTTCACCTGCTGACCTCCTTTCACCACCCACCTTTGAGCCTACCATGATCTCCCTCCACTGATTCCTCTTTTCCTACCTAATCCTGATTGGTTCCCTCTACCCTTTCTGACTGCTATGCCTAGGCTGACTCCTCTGGCTATAGCCTAGTAACCTTTAGGTATCAGTTCTGATGAACAGCTCCATCTCCTGTTTCCTCCCAATGCAAGATCCTGCCTAGCTTCCACCTCTGATTTTTTTTTTTTCTCGAACTAGCACCTAACTTTCAAGCACTTAATTGTATGGCATGATGTGGGAACCCAACCCCATTGACTGTGTACCCTTGTTTTGGTTATGTGTTTACGTCATCCTACATACAGTGCCATCTAACAAGAACATTTAGGCAACTCCTTGGGCATACAGGTATGCATTCTGTTTTTCCTGTGGTAGTCATCTTAATATAAATAACTCATGCAGAAATATCTCATGGGTTAAAATCTTCAGTACACAGAACTTAACGTGCAGTTTACTGTACAGTGGGAACATACTTGTACAGAATATGGATGAAGATTACAAGCAGTGTCATGAATTAGGCTGGATTGGACTTTATTGTACTTTCGGTGCGATCCAGACCAGTTTTTTGTTGCCCGCAGAATCATTACATTTTTAACATTACTAGGTGGTGTTAACGAAGTTACACTTGTTAAATAACTTATTTCAGACATAAAAAGATTGCTTTGTCCCTCAAAGCCATAACGTATAGCCCCCTTTGTGCCGTCTCCTAATACAAAGTTATTGTTAGCGTGCAGGAATGGGATGGATGTCACAAGGTCAAACGTCCATGTCATGTTTCCACTCATTTCTTTCTTTTTTTTTTTTCTTTTTAACTTTTTATTCATGGATTATCATAGTACAAAATGTACATACATTCAGAGTACATATGCATTCAGTGAGCAGTGGGAATACAATATCTGTTCAAAAAGCTGTCTAAAACATGGGCTCCTGCCCCCAAAAAGCTTACCCTCTGGTTTAGCTTTTGACAGTAAGAGCGGTGTTTTTCTTGCGCCGCAACTTACTGTATTTTAATTCAGAAAAGTCTGAGACCCGGAAGTGTGGCAGATGCAGGGGAGGCTCCATTTGCTGAAAAGGTGCGGCATCTCACTGCTCGCTTCAGTACTCAAAACGCCACTCTTACTGTCAAAAGCTAAACCAGAGGGTAAGCTTTTTGGATGTGGGAGCCCATGTTTTAGACAGCGTTCCTTTAACAGACTAATTGGTACAATATGTCAGTCAGCTAAAGACCCCCCCACCCCGAGGTATGAAGGAGAATAAACCTGTAGCAGTTAACTCTCACCCCAGGATATTATAGTTGATGACTATTTGCTGAGTTTTACTCACAGAACTGAGAGTGTTTTGTGTGTGTGTGTGTGTGTGTGTGTGTGTGTGTGTGTAAATTTGCAACTAAACCAAGATCAATAGTAAAGATTACCTGTGCTTGGTTAAGTTAGAATGAGACCCTGTACTTAAAACAAATCCTCAAAGGGGACCATACAGGGTGAAGAATAATTTGTAGGAGGCATTAAAGTCCACAAAGCGAGCAGTGCACATCAGCATACATACACTTGAAAGAGATTAACTGTCTGGTTGCAAACTGAAGGAAAAATTCACAGGCATGCACACCTCTATAACCCAGAGTAATTTATTTAAGAATTAAACTTGTAACAGGCATGCCTGCAATAACAATATTCATGGATCATCTCAGAGCCTAAGAATGTCAGAAAAGCCTTAGGATCCCATACTTTACCCACAAGGCTAAGTGATTAGCAAAGTCCAAAGCTTTCATCTGATTCACCATCCGCATCGTTCTCTGGGGTCCCCACATCCATTTGAGCCAACAGCTTTTCTGGAAAATTAGCGGCTGCTTCAGGATTGGTGAAGATGTGAGACTTATTTCTGTTGGTGATTTCCAAACGTGCTGGGTACAGTAATTGAGCCCTCACACCTTTAGAAAATAGAGACTTCTTTGTAACCTACAGTTTCTTTTGCAGTCTTGCGTCTGTGAGACAGCTCTGGAACCCCACCCCGTCTGTTGCCTTCTCATACAATGTCCCTTTTGCTTCACGCAGCCTATAGCAGTGGAAGCCTGGCTTCTGATGTGGAAAGTGTGGCGATGACTTTTAGTGGTTTCTCCCTGGATTCTCCGTGAGGCTTTGGACGCAGTGGGCTTGTGAAGGCCTGTACCACCCGGACTCCCATATCCCTCAGTAATAAATTCAAGCTGTCAAAAATTAACCTGTTCAGTGCGGGCAACAATTCCGTTCGACCTGCATACCATGGGGGAAATCCTACAATATGGACTTTGCGTTGGCGGAACTCATTTGCCAGCGTTTCCACCTTGACTTGGAGGAAACCGACATTGCGGATCACTGGCCTGTAGTAACTTCCGATTGATGTTCAGATGTGTTGGTAAGCTCTGCAATTGCAGTTTTGTTTTCTGTAATATTGCCATCCAGGTCAGTGAGCTTCCGATCCATAGTAGCGAAATGGTTGTTTGTTTCATCTTCTGTCGCTTGTAATTTAGTCAGGATCGGGGTAGTTTGAGCAAAGTCAGAAGTGTTAATTGCAGTCGGGCCTCCAGTCTTCGATGACGGACTAGTCCCAGGCAAGTTAAAGTATGTTTCAAGCCCCGAAGCCGTGGGCTGCTGGTGTTTTTTTTTTTTTTTTTTTTGGCCCATATTGTTCTACCAGAATTCCTCTTGCTGGTGATATGCTCAAAAATAAGCAGAAGATAGTTAATATGAGTAATATTTAAATAAAATATTATGCACACCACGGAGCTTTGGAAAAGACGTCCACTCTGTTTGATGCTCCACAGCGCCCCCCCCCCATTTCCTCCCATTTCTCAGCCCCAAAAACATGCTGGCATCCAGCCCAGTTTACTATTCACGAGTAAATTGGGCTAGATGCCAGCATTTATTTTTTGGGGATGCAACATGGGTGGTAACAATGTTAGCATTTCAGAAGATGATGCTGCTCCTTTTCTCTCATTGCCCAGTTCTGATGCTCAGATCTTTGGGTCCCTTGCATTCTTTTTCTGTTTTGGAAAGTTCTGTCTTCCTCTGCCTGTCTGACCCCAATCCAGGGGATGAGTCCGGAACAGTTTACAGTGAGGATAGGAAGTGGGTATCTGAGGGCCAGTGCAGCATTTGTCCTAGAAGAATTTGAAAGGATGAGGGCATTTGTTGAGCAGCACACGTGATGAATGTCCACATCTCTTTGATTTTTCTCTGCATTTTCTGTCTGAGGATTCTTTTACCATTCTTTTTCTCTTTCCACATGCTTGTTTTTGGATCTAGGTCACTTTACTTCCCTTTTTCATTTGCGAGTTCCCCTGCGTTCTGTAATTGTAACAAAATTGGGGCCCAGGGCTTTGCTTTAAGCATGGGGGTGTTGCAGAAGGATGGGTGTACCCTCATGCATAAATGCTTTAGGGGAAACTCTGCAGTGGTAACTGCACCATTAGGCACAAGATCAGTGGCATTTGAATGCACAAAGGGAGAGCCTGGCCTATTGGGTAATGAGGGTATCATTATAAAGTAACAAAATAAATAACTAGAATCAGTTGCTTCGCCCCTTGATGGAGCATACAAGTATATCTCCTGAAGAGCTTTGTAATCAACATTATCATTAAAGCACGTTATGAGGTGGCAGTCCATTGGCACAGCGGTAGAGCTGCTGCTCGTAACATGTGTGACTGGGGTTTGTGAATGAGCCTTGGTTGTCGGGAGGAATCAAGTGTCCCAGAGGACACACCCCGCCGTGGATGGAATGCCCCGCAATGCAGTCACCACCTGGGGATTTACTGGTGGCATCGCAGCTGCTGCTTTTATCTGTAGGTGCATTGATGGTTCTGGGCTGAGCACGTCTGCTTGATTTGCAGCATCCTGTAGGAGGACAGGGGAAACCCCCCAGCCACAGCAGGATGAAGCAGACCTCCCTCTGAGGACACAGCACTGTTGATACAGTGCTCTCCACCTGGATCCTTCTCATAAGGGACTTGGAGACCTTGACCCCACCATGAGGGGTAAGTCATGGGGGTTGTGAAATGGTGAGACTCGGAGATGATGGGTGACCGGGCTGGAAGGGACAGGCTTGTAGAACGGGGCTGAATTGCAAAGCAAAGAGAAGTGTGTGTGTGTGTGTGTGTGTGTGTGTGTGTGTGTGTGTGTGTGTGTGTGTATATATGTGTATGTATATATGTATGTGTGTACACATATGTGTGTGTGTGTGTGTGTGTGTGTGTGTATATATGTGTGTATATATATATATACACACAGTATATATACATATATGTATCTCTCTATGAAAGAAATGAAAACATTATAAGATAATGGGTACTACCCAGGCTTGTGTATATGTTTTCAGTACATTTTATAGTAATTATGCTGTTTGGGTGATTGCTTGTTGTTGGTCATGCATACACTTAATTCAGTGCATCACAGCCTCCCTCAAAAGACATGAAAAATGGGGTGACCTTGGGCACGGTGCCATGCTTAGGAATGTTTAAGCTGAAATCTGCCAGTTACCTTTCTCCATCTTAACAAAGATAAGAACTAGACAAATAGGAAAGCAGAAATGGGTTGAATATGCATGCCCTTTCAAGGCAGCATTTCGTGTGTGTGTGTGTGGTGGATTCAGATTTTATCACCCGTAGAAATGTTGAAATATTTTTCTGGCCCACTGGCTCAGCAGTAGTGCTACCGCCGCCGCCTTGGCAGTAGGGGTTCAGGTGTGAACTCTGGTTTTCGGGGGGGGGGGGGAGGACTGAGTATCTGTAGGACAGCTGTCCTTCCTGTGGCAGCTTCCACCTAGTGGAGACTTTGTGGTAGTGGAAAAGGGAATCTTGGTGGGGGATCACTGAGCTTGGTAGGTCCTGGGGAGGGAGGGTGAGTGCTGGATGGGCTGGAGCAGGTGTAAGTGATATGTTTACATTTTATTGATAGTCATTATATGTGTCTTTACATATTTACAAATATTGTACCAGAAAACCCTTTATTTTAATAATATATCCTAAGTTAATTATCAATAAATAATATTTCAAAATGTTTTTTTTTTTTTTTTTGGTTTTTATTTTCTTCTAATGTTTCTATTTATGCCCTGTTGCCACGCCAGCTTGTCCCATTCTGCTGGACCTACCCAGGGTCATTAGTGAGGGTTTTGCAGGCCCCATAGAAGTAAAATCTCAGTTAGGGCTTAGTGGACATGTGCTGCAGTTCATGGTGCAGGCCTTGCGGCAGGACCAGCGCCACCCTGCCTTTTTTTTTTTTTTCTTCCTTTGGTCTGCTTAGGGAGGTTGCCTCATCTGCTCCTTTGAAATTACAGTATAGTGGCTTTCTGTAGCAAACAACATGCTTTCACCATGAACCTGTTTGGTAGCTTTTTAAAATAACACTCTGAACAGCTTCTGGGAATCAAGTCTGCCTTTTCAGCACTCGAGTTGTGTTACTTTCAGCTGGTGCAGCATTGATATAAATGTGGAGAGTGCACTGTCTAACCTTTCCATGTAAATTGTGAAACCATTGAAATTAATTTCACTGTCTTGTGAGAGAGGAAATCACAAACTAAATGTTCACTACAGCTGTTGGCTGACTTGTGTTAACAGGAGCAGGTGACTTGTCCTCTGAGTTGTAAAAATAGATTGAAGCATGACTGCAGTGGAAACAAGATGTTGCACTGCAGTTGGACTATCCCCCAGGAAAATAAAGGATAAAATAAAAATGGCAGCAGCCAGCTCTAGATTTTAATGGGTTCTAACTTAAATTATGTGAAGGTATCTTGTATTTATGATCATTAGGATCAGATCTGTAAACTGAGGCAGAAGAACTGTGCGTCATTGAACACCTTGCTGGTTTGTTAAAAAATTTCAACCACAGACCACAGCTTAAGTCTGGTCAGCTTAGTGGCTCTTGACATGCAAGGAAAGAGTGGTTGACGTCACCATGTACTCCCTGGAGGCCAGGAGACGAACATAATTTAAAGTATCTGAGGAGTATAAAGAGGGTGGATAACCAGAAACTGTTTAGTCATAATGAAGGTTCCACTACAAGAGGCCACAAAAGTAAACACATCATTGAGCAGAGAGGTGAGGATGAACATCTTCACAGAGAGGGTGACGGAAAAGGGGAACAGTCTAATAGAGGAGCTGCTGAATGTTAAGACAGTTGCTGTTTTCAAGAGAGGGTAGGATTGGCACATGGGAGTTGGAAAATGGCTAGGGGAAGGAATGGTTCTGATCAGGGTAGTGGGATTGACTGTAGGATGAGGGCTCCGCATGAGGCCATGGCAGTGCTAGACTGGTTTGGACATGGGTAGGAATCAAACAGACTTGATGAATTGTGAGTTTTTTTCTTTTCATAAACTTCTCTGTTTTTGTGATTTTTCTAAATCCTGTTCCTAGCAGACAGGTATTCTTGTGTCTAAACCAGCAGCATAGTGGGTAGTAATTAGTAGCCTTTTAGCCATTCTTGCATGACAGCCCAAGGATTAAATGGGCATGAAGTCTAAACTAAAATCCAGCCTATTAATGGTGGTTCCTTCATGACATGGTTTGGATATATGGGTGGGGCAGTGGGTGGAGGCTTGCACTATGGCCACTCTTACTGTAGCTGTCATGTGGATAAATAGTGAACTTTCAACCCCCAAAAAAAACAGAGACCCTTGCCTTTGGTGTTTATGGATTCTAGAGTTTATTATGGAGTTCCTGTTTAAGAAAACCTGGGACAGATCAATGGAATACTTCTTTTTTTTTTTTTTATTTGAATTGTGTTAACCAGATTAACCCTCTGAGACAGTGCCCCTTTTTCATGGGCGAGCCGGGGTTAATACAACGTAATATATGCAGCAGCAGAAGAAATACAACATTATACATACAGTGGCAAATGAAGAATATACAGTAGGAAACATTAAGCGGCATTTAGGAATTGGTGGCAGTATGAGACCATAAAGCAAATAATGTACAACATTTGCATGAGCGATGAGGTTGTGGAGTCAAAAACAGTGGTTGAATTTAAGCATGCATGGGACAGCCTTAAGGCAATTCTAGGGGTTGGGGGTAGAAAGAAGTAGGCTGCTGGTTAACTAGGATCTGCAGCTTATCCATTAGGTAGGGTAATGGACAGACTGGGTGGGCCAAGCGGTCCTTATCTGCCGTCAAATTCTATGTTTCTATAAACCTAGGTATCATATAGCATACAGCATTATTCAAGGTCTATGAGACAACCATTGGACATCATCCCAAACAGGGAGGGAAAACATCAGATATTAGTAATAACATTGTAATAGGGAACATGAACGGTGCAATTAAATACATGATAATTTTCTATAGGAGGTAAGCAATTACATAAAGGTACTGTACCAATTTTGAGGCAGTGGAAATGTCAAGACCCAGAGCTAGGGAAGGCGATCATCAGAGGTTAAGTAAGAGTATCAAGGAGGCAGTTTATTGGTCTCTGCTTGGTTACAACTGCAGTTCACTAGTATATGGGTTTTTAGATTATTCTTGAATGTAGCCAGTGAGTTACCTGATGTGATCATATATGGTAGGATATTCCAGAGAGGTGGGACAGTGTATGAGAAGGCACGCCTTCCGGAGGCAGCGTTAACTCTGGGAATTTTGAGTAGTGGGTTAGATGAGGATGGAAGGGGTCTCGTATGCTGCTTGTATTTTGACGACCCCCTGTAAGGCAGGGGAGGTGGGACCTTTTATCAGTCTGAAGGCAAGGCAGAACCAGGGGGAGCTGTACACAAGCAAAAAGAGGCCAACCCAGGATGTTAGCACATCACAGTGGTGCATTCAGGGGGATGTAAGCTACTTGAGCACCAATTTTAGTGTACAGATAATTAAGTTTAGTGTAATCAACAGCCCATGAGGAGTGTAAGACGGAGGCGATGGTGTCGGCAGCAAAGTGCTGTTGGCAGTGACAAGACGAGCAGACCTAGTGAGGTAAGGTAGAAGCCTATACCTCAGTCCCAGTCTTTGGTGGAGTGATTTGGACACAGCCTCTACATGGCTAGCAAGGGTTAATGCATGGTAAGTGTGACCCCAAGGTATTTCAGGAAGTTAACCACTTCTAGGTAAGGTCCATTTATAGTAGCTAGCTTAAGTTGGGACATTCTACTGGCAACTAGCCTTTTGGGGCCAAAAAGCATGGCTTTAATGTTTTTGACATTTAGGACCAGGTCATTTCTCTGGAGCCATGTTTCAAGCTGTTTTGAAGTCATTTCCTAGTTCTAGACTAATCGGGTTGATGTTGGTTGAAGACCAGTACAGGACAGCATCATCGGGGTAAAGTTGAAGAGAGGTTTCACCACAATGATCAGGCATATTGTTAACGGATAAAACAGCAAGGGACCAAGGACTGAGCCTTGAGGCACTCCATTCGAGATGAGTCTTTGTTCTAAGAGGCAGCCCTGCCATTTAACCAGTTGTTTATGGTTAGTTAGGAAATGTCTGAATCATCGGAGGGACAGCTCATCCAGACCAATGATACTGAGTTTTTCTATTAGTAGGGAAGGGTTCACAGGTCAAAGGCCTTGGTAAAGATCTCTAAGACAATTGCAACGGTCCCATTACAGTACCCAATTCAGTAGCCTGAAGTATGTCATTTGCTAATTGAACCAGGGCAGTGTCTCTGCTATGCTGTTTTCTAAATCCATGTTGACTGCAAGTCAGAACATGGTGAGTTTCAAAGTATTCAGTCAGTTGTTGGGACACTAGCCTTTCCTGTATTTTAGCTAGGGTACACAGCAGAGAGATTGACCTATAATTTTCAATCCGTTCACGTTGTCCACTTTTGTGGATGAGAACATCCACAGCCGTTTTCCACTTTTCCAGGATGACACCCAGGAGAAGTGGCTTGTTTGTTAGGAGTGTAAGAAGGGTGACAATTATAGGGGCTGCCATTTTTTGGAATCTGGGGTCTAGCATGTCGAATCCTACGGAGCCATCAATTTTGATTTGTTATAGCTGCATGCAGACTCCCTGTCTTGTTACTATCTAAAGTGAAAGTTGGGTCTGTGCAGTTGAGCCTCATTTGTGGACAGGGTATGAGGGCATTGGCCATGTGCATGAGCAGGGGATTTAAATCTGTCCAAGTCTGTTAAAAAAAAAACAAAACAAAAAAAAAAAAACTTATGGAAGATGAAGGCCACAGCGAGGGGATCAGATATTATTTGATCATTAGAGTGAATGTCATTGTTAAGGGGGCTAGTCTGACCTTTTAGTAGTAGGTTAATTTGGGCCCAGAAATGTTGGGGGTTAGATAGGTTTTTGACCTGTAGATTTTGCAGATAGTTGCACTTGACATGTTTTAGATTGGCTTTGCAGGTGTTCTGTTGCCTCTGATAGAATTGCAAATCAGACATTAGACCAGTATTTTTGTATTTGACTCAAGCTCTGTCGTGCTTTCACATAGCAGCATGGAGTTCACTTATGAGCCATCTTGAGCAGTGGCCTTTAGCTCTGCGTAGTTTAGACATGTTGATTTACAATGCTTAAGAAATTGTTTATAAAGACGTCATGTTCACTGTCTACGTCCGTCAGGTCAGCCATTGACCTCCAGTTAACTTTCTTTAGGCTAGTGAGAAAGGAGGTCACATCAAAGTTTGAGCGGTCTCTAGTCTTGATGGTTCTAGTAGGGGGTGGGTTGGGGACATTATTTTTCCAAATATAAAACACTGGGGAGTGGTCACTGAGCGAGTCTGGTAGGATACCAGCTGCACGGATCCTGTCGGGTCTATTAAGTAGGATCCAACCTTGGAGTGAGTGATTACTTGTTCTGTTATTTATTCTGGTGCGCTCATTAATTAGCTGAGATAGGTTTGTGTCAGCTAGAGCTGATTTGCTTCCTGAGTGACAGCTAAGCTTCCAGTTAATATTGACATCCCCTGTTAGTATTAATTCACCCAGAGGGTTGTCTGTTTATATGGCTTATCATGGAGGATAGTACAGATTGAGCCACATTAGCGGGATTATATATGCAACCAATATGTAGGCTTATTGCACACAACCCGCCCTGAGTAATGAAGGTGGCTTGACATGGAGAGTTATCAAGGAAAGATGTGGCCAGTTCAGAAGCTGTAAGGGAAGACCTAACATAATGGAGGACCCCATCTCCTTTTTGACCTATCCTATCCTTGTGGAAGATGACGTATCCTGGAAGGTCAACTTCATGAGATTGTACAGAGGGCTTAAGCCAAGTTTCTGATATACTTATTACATTAGGGGAATACAGATTTGACCAGGCTTCAAGCACATGAATTTTGGGCCTCATGCTGTTGACATTCAAATGTGATATTTTGAGACATTTAGTGTTGCACCAGTGGGGGCCGCTAGGAGATGACAACCTGATGTTGAGGGGAGTAGGGCCTGTATTGGTTTCTACATCACTTGCTAGAAGTATCAGTAATATAGACCAGGGGTTCTCAATTGGTGAGGCCAGCCTCCTTGGGGAGGCCCCAACCAGTTCCAGGGGAGGCTCAAGCAAGTCTGAAAAAGTGCTGTATTTAAATTTTGAGTTTATATATTTTGTGTGAAGAGATGATGCAACCTGAAAGAGGATAATAGTAGGTGAATTTAATGTATTTATTTATTAATAGGTGACAAGGATGGTGAATGAGCCAAGGCTCATTTCAGGTGTACCAAGGAAGGGTAGGAGTGAATAAATTCGAAGCGTAACTGCAAAACAATCAAGAAATACACAATGCACAATAATGCAAACAAATATGAACAATAAAACTAATAACTAGTGGTGATAATTGATCAATTTGTAGACTGAAGGCAGAACAGCCCAAATACAAAGGTTGAGCACAGAAGTTCTAAAAGCAATAGCAGGAAGGAGCAAAGTAATCTCTGAGAAGTTGCTTAGGAGCAGGGAAGGATGGGGAGAGGCAAAAGTATGTAGGAAGGTTATTTCATATAGAGAGGAGGAGAAAGTAGTCTGACCCATGAAGGTACTGCAACAAGGGAGTAACAAAGGTTCAAGAATAAGAAAATAGCGAGTACGTAGAGGTTGCCTGTTGGGGGTTGCAATAAGTGGAATGATAATATTTGTTTATTTATTTGTTATTCAGATAACACCTTTGAGCACAAGAGCTCTTTTTCAAAGGTTCCACATCAGTATAAGACAAAGAACTGAATGTGAGCCAAGTACTCAAAGGGGTTTCAATTTATTCATGGTGTACTGCGCAAAGTACAGTATGTTATTTTTCTTTGGGGAAGCCCAAGATTATTTCAGTTTTTGGGGGAGGCTCAAAATCTTTTCCGTGGATTTGGGGAGGCTCACTGTGACAAAGTCTGAGAACTATTGATATAGACTGAAACAAGGGGATTAGTGATGTTGGGGTAGGCCAACTTGTCATGTAGCACTGTTTTAGTCCTAGAATAGCTTGTAGCAGTTTTTGCTACTGCATAGGCCATGCAAAATTATTACAGGAGGAACATGATCCATGTCATTTTTATGTTTGCTTGCACGCATGTGCAAGCAAACATAGAGCCGTTGTCCGAGTTTTTGTAGGTGTGGCACCCTGTCTTCCAATTCAGTCAGTGTGTTTGCAGGCGCGGCCACAGTTCACCAATGAATGCTGCAGCTGTCTATGACAGAAGTTGAAAATGCAGTGGCGTACAGTTGAAAGGGAGAGACTGCTTCAGTGAGCAGCGATAAGATAGTGTTGATTAACTTATTGCCAGCAGTCCTGCTTGTATACGTCTCTGCTTTCTCTTCCTGGAACATAAATTCAGTTTGAAGTGAACTTTTCCTAGGACTATTTTTCCGGGAGGAGGCAAGTGACTAAAATGACATCCTTGGAATGTTTCCAAAAAAAGATCTAATTGCCATCCTTGGAATGTTGAGTCAGAGTTCAGGGTAGGAGCAGCATTGACAAAAGCAGGAACACAGAACCCCAAAGATACTGAAAAAGTAGACGTAGTTGTCGTCTGTTGGCACACCTGATTAGTATTGTAATAATATTCCCCAACCCTCTGAGTGTCTCTGAATAGCGCTCACCCCCCGCCCCGCGCACACAGTATGGCTGATGGGGGTGCCCAATCCCCCGTCGACTCAATTAACCTCCCCCAAAAGAAACAGACTTCCAGTTGCCACGCTGGGAGCCCACCCCAGCATGGCACACATCTGTATGGCCGGAGGTGCCCAGTCCCCCGTTGGCTCCACTGACCCCCCACCCAAAAAAGCTGTCACGCTGGGAGCCCACCCCAGCATTGCACAAGTCCCGCATCGTCTTCCTAAAAGAAAACAAACACCTGAAAAGAAAAAAATGGTCCCTCGTTGATTGTCTTGTCCCCCCAACCTGCACCCACCCTTTATGTATCCACCTTCCCACACCCGCATCTCACCCTGTACTTACCTCCAGAGGCCGGCGAGATGATCTTCGGTGGACCAGGAACATGTGTGCACTCTTCAAAGCCAACTGCAAACTGAAGAAATGCCAGTAAGCTGTATGATGGAATAAATACGTTTTTTCAACTTTGATGCATATCTCAGGCATTTTTTTTGAATTTTGGCACCCAATTTTCAACCTCATGAATTCTGGCACTGTCATGGTGTTAATTGGTCCCGAAAGGTGATTTCGCAGTCACTGCACGGAACCACCTTTCGGGACCGATTTATGAAATGACAGTGTCACAGTTCATGAGGTAGGCCCCCAAAAACCCTATGTTGAAAATTTGGTGAAAAAATTCCAAAAATGACTGATTTACGAGCGTGCATTGCGCAGTTCCTATGCACGCTCGTAAGTTCACAAATTTTTTATGTTTTCACTCCAGATTTTCAACATTGCCATTTTACCACACCTCCTTATGAGCAGTACAGCTGTCATTTTTCACAGTTGCCCAAAATGTGTTTCCGCTCATGTAGCGTAATATGGCGCAGTCGGTGTGCGAAATCAATCTTCGGGACAGATTAAGAAAATCACAGTGACACTGTTCATGAGCAGAGGTCTTAAAATGGCTATGTTAAAAATTTGGTGACAAAAGCCATAAAATGACTGTGTTACGAGCGAGCATTGCGCAGTTTCCACGCACCCTCATAAGTTCATGAATTTGTAATATTTTCAGTCCAGATTTTCACCACTGGCATTTTTCCACACTTCCTTATAAACAGTACAGCTGTCATTATTCACAGCATGGTCGAAATGTGTTTTCGCACTTCCAGCGCAGAAATGCGTGGTTGCTGTGGGAAATCACTGTTCAGGACAGATTAAGAAAATCACAGTGACACTGTTCATGAGCGGAGGTCCCAAAATGCCTGTGTTGACAAATCTGCTGTAAAAAAACAACAACAAAAAAAAATTACATAATGAGTGTGCATTGCAGTTTCTACGCATGCTCGTGACTTCACCAGTTTTTTTAATGTTTTCACTGCAGATTTTAAACATTGCCATTTTTTACACCTCCCCATGAACAGTACAGCTGTCATTTCTCACATCCTGTTCAAAATGTGTTTTCGCACCTGTGGCGACAAATGGCATAGTCTCTGTACAAAATCAACTTTCGGCTAACAAACTGATATTGCCACTGTTCACGAGGTGGGGGTCACAAAAAAAACATGTTGAAAATTTGGAGTGAAAATACCAACGAACACCTGACAGGCATCAGGGGTGTGACTTCGGATTGTCGCCTGTAATGCTCATACCATTCCACCCCCACCCACACCTTGCAGCCAGTGAGAGGCATTGAGGTGTGCCTTAGATTCTTTGGACCCAAAGGTTGCCCCATTCTCCTATACAGCACCCATCTCACCGTATTTCCTGATGGAACAGGGTGAACATAAGGGCCAAAGACCCCATGGCACACCGTGACACTTGTCGGTGTCTGCAGGGTAGGGTGTGGTGAAATGGCGTGGCCGTTATGCTTGACGACCCAAAGGCACACCCCAATGCCTGTCAGTCTCTGCAGGGTGGTGGTGAGGTTGGCTTCAGTTCAGTACTTCACTGCCATTCCTATTATGCAGCTCTGTATCTCCTACATTACCAATGCCAATGCCAGCAAGCAAACATTCAGTATTGACAGATGCTTGTTTTAAAATGCCTTTGTTGGAGGCTGGGAGACAGTCAATAAGCTAATGTAACTTGGGATGAGAAGCCCAATAACAAAGTAGTCCATACCGGTAAGGAATATATAACATTACTATAGCTATACCTTTGCAGGCCATGTTTCAGTGATTCTAGGAAGCAGGGAGAGATGATGTAGCTTTGTTATATTTGGGGAGTAAACAGTGCTAAGAAAGTGGCTGTGTGCTCAGTGGAGACCCAACTCGGCTTTAAAACCTGCTGGGTAAGAGATTGTCACATGTGAGAAGGGAAGGGGTTTAATTGCGAGCACTGTGCTAGGAGTATCTGTTCTAACAGCACATCCATTCAGGGTGCCAAGTGAGGAGAATACTACAGTAATCAGTTTGCTGTCTGACAAAGAGCTGTTCTCCTGCTGGAGTGTACACTGTGCTTAGTAATACAGGCAAAGCCTGTTACTAACCACCAGGGAAGGCAGTAAGAAGTATAGACCTCCTTGGAGTAGACTAAACAGTGCACAAAAATTGATTGGTACAATATAATTGGCAGCAATCAGTAGGTGGGACACTAGGAAGTAGAATACTGACCTATCCTAGATATGGTGTTGGCCAAGTTCAGCATTAAAGCAGTATATACTGTATAGGCAGTAAGTTATACTGTAGGTAGCTAATATAAAAACAGCAGTATAAACTGTAGCAAGGCAGAATCTTAAGAGTAGCTGCTGAATACCAGTGTGCTAATTAGTAAGCTGACCTGTCCTAGATAGGGAGTTGGCTATTTTCAGCAGTAAAGGCATATAAATAGGCACTACTTACACTGCAGTTCACTAATAATGTAAACAGAAGACATAAGCGGTAGCAGGGCAGTAACTTATTAGAATCATAGAAATCTGGTGGCAGAAAAGGACCCCCTGGCCCATTGAGTCGGCCCCTCTCCCCTTACTCATTACCTGTGTCATGGGACCTCCCCTTTCCCCCACTTGCCAACCCCTTATGTCTGTCCCATGCCCTCTTGAATCCCTCCACTGTTTCTGCCCCCATTACTTCCTTCGGTAGTTTATTCCAGGCCTCCGCCACCCTCTCTGAGAAGTAACACCCCCTCACATTGCCCCTACATCTTCTTCCCTCCAATCTTAGACTATGCCCTCTAGTTTTAACTTCCACTTTCCTCTTAAATAATCTCCCATCCCCTTCCTTATCTTATTGATCCCCTTCACGTACTTAAATGTCTCTATCATGTCCCCCCTCTCCCTTCTGGTCTCCAATGGGTACAGATCCAATTCCCTCCACCTCTCCTCATATGACTTCCCCTTCATACCGTGCACCATCTTGGTTGTCCTCTGCACCCTCACAATACCATGTATGTCCTTGCATAGGTGTGGTCTCCAGAATGGGACCCCGTACTCCAGGTGCAGCCTCACCATGGCTTTATAAAGCGGCATCACTACTTCCCTCCTTCTGCTTGTTATGCCCCTCCCAATGCATGCCAACATTCTATTTGCCTTTCCCACCACTTTGCTGCATTGATGAGGTTGCTTGATACTAAGATCTCCAGATCCCTCTCCTGCTCAGTTGACTTAATAACCCCCCCCCCCCAAAGAGTGTAAGCTGCTTCCGGGTTCTTGCTTTCCATGTACATCACTGCACATTTTTGGCATTGAATTCCAGCTGCCAAGTTTCCAACCACCCTTCTAGAATCTTCAGGTCCTTCCTCATTGCCTCCAACCCCGGGTGTCCACCCTATTGCAGATCTTTGTATCATCTGCAAATAGACACACCCTCCCCTCCAGCCTGTCTACTATATCACTGATATAGATATTAAAAAGGAGGGGTCCCAGTACTGACCCCTGGGGCACCCCACTCGTCACCCCCATCTCCCTGAAATGTACCCTGTTAACCACCACCCTCTGGCTTCTGTCCTTCAACCAGTTTTCTACCCACCTAGTTATTTTCTCTCCCACCCCTACACTTTCCAGCTTATTTACCAGTCTTCTGTGAGGGACGGAGTCGAAGGCCTTCCTAAAGTCTAGATAGGACACATCCACCACCTCTCCCTGATCAGCCACCTTTGTCACCCAATCAAAGAACTCTGTTAGGTTCGTCTGACATGACCTCCCAGTTGTGAAGCCTTGCTGCCCATCATCCAGTAGTCTGTCTATTGGGTAGCTCACCACTCTTTCCTTTAATAGCACCTCCATTACCTTCCCCACCACTGAGGTGAGCCTGACCGGGTGATCGTTTCCCAGTCTCCTCCCTGCTGCCCCCCTTATGCAGTGGCACCACATCCGCCTTCTTCCAGTCACTTGGCATCCATTCTGTATCTAGGGATAAGTTAAACAGTCTCAACAGAGGTGCCGCCGCTCCTCCCTCCATTCCCGGAGTACCCTAGGATGCAAGCCATTTGGCCCCATTGCCTTGTCTGCCTTCAACCTTTAACCTGTTCTCGCTGAACAGGCTGGGGTTTAGTAGCTGCTGTTTGTACTATATGTAGACAGTAACATAAACTTCAACTGGAAGCAGCTAATACTATACACAGAAATATAAGCAGTGGGCAGACAGTAATATAATACTGTACTTAGCAACATAAGCTGAAGCAGGTGCTTTGGAAACAACTTGGACATGAATTCAGCATCTCCTTTATTAGTACAAGGTACCCTTCTGGGTATTCTATGTAATATTACCTTCCCAGTCTTTAACATTTTGCAGCAGTGGAGAGTGAAACTGAGTGGCTGGCAGACTGGCTGCTGCCTACCGGCTGACTCTGGCAGACTCGAGGTAGACAACTGTGCTAATCTGTTGGCTTGTGGTCCTTCGCATGGGGGCCGCTTATTCACAAGTGGAGAAATATGAAAGAGATAGCCCTGCCTGCTGCCAGAAGAGCCCCCAGTTGGCTGACTCAGCATTGGGTGGGCTGTCAACAAGTTCAAACGGCTCTGTTGGGAGCCCTGCATATGAAAAATCTCTGGTGATTGTCATGGAGAAGGGCTGTGAATGCTGATCCTTATGCCTTCTCGACCCATGCTGTCCTACACTGTTGCTGGTGCTGAAGCTGGAGAGAAGCTACTTCTCCTGAATTTGTTTGAAAATTGGTGGACTTTTCTCACTGCCCTTTGTTCAGGGAGCCTGCCAACAGAGGAACCCCCCAGTTGGCTGATGGGGCAATGGGCGGGCTGGCAACAAGTCCAAACGGCTCTGTTGGGATCCCCATAGACAAAAAATCTCTGGTGATCATTGGGTGGAAGGCTATAAATGCTAGTCCTTATGCCCATAGTCCCATATCCCAAAATATGCTCTCTTGATCCCTGCTGTCCTCCGCTGCTGGTGGTGCTGAAGCTGGAGAGGAGCCGCCACTCCCGAGTTTAAATTTTAAAATTGGTGGGCATTTCTCACTGTCCTTTGTTCATGGAGCCAGCTTCCAGAGAAGCTCCGATTGGCTGAAGGGGCAATTGGAGGGGGGGGAGGCTGGCAACAAGTTGGGAGCCCCATAAATGAAAAATCTCTGGCGATCGTTGAGGAGAACTGTGATTGGTAGTCCTTATGCCCTCTCGACCCCTGCTGTCCTCCGCTGCTACTGAAGCTGGAGAGGAGCTACCACTCCTAACTGTAAATTTGAAAATTAGTGGGCTTTGCTCAGGGAGCCTGCTGCCAGAGAAGCCTCCGATTGGCTGACGGGGCAGTGGGCAAGTCCAGATGGCTCAGTCGGGAGACTCGTAGCTGAAAAATATCTGATCATGTTGTGGAGGGCTGTGAATGCTTTCTTTCACCTATCAAGGACGTGACGTGTACTGCTGAGTTCCATGTGCTGTGTTTAAAGGGGAAGAGTCAGCACAAAGGGCCCCATGCCCAAGTCTGGGGTGGGGCTGGTCCCAGTGTGCACTTTTTGTGTAAAAACATTTTAGTTTACTTATTATTTACTGTAGTATAGTAAATTGTGTCAGACTAAATTTGTTACATCTAGGCTATTCGCCTGAAGAAGGGACCTGTGGAGCTCCGAAAGCTTGTGTACTGTACTAACATGCCAGTAGAATAGGACTAGTGGTCTTTCATGTCTGCTCGTTTGGTCAGCCCCCACCCTGGGAGCTGACCTTACTGCCCCCCGCCCTCTCGGGCTTCTCCCTTTCCAGTCAACGGTATTCCCCCCCCTGCACTGGACTTTGCTTCCACAACCCTTCCCCTGTACCTGTCCCACACACTCTTGAACCCCTCCACAGTCTCTGCCTCCACCAGCCACCTGGGCAGCGCGTTTCATGGTTCTTCCACCCGCTCAGTACTATACTGTACCTTGTTTGTAGAAGACATATGTTGGTCCAGTAAAGGGCATCAAACTATCCAGTGACTCCTGTTTTCCAAGGACCAATATGGCTAAAATCCCTTTTTACTTTATTTTACATCTTGGATAACATCTTCTGTTACTATATATCCCAGAATCCCCTGCAGTAACATCAGAGCAGTAGACAGCAATGGAAGATTCAGTAGCCTGCAGTGCGTGTTAGAGCTTTTTATAAATTCCGATCAGATGCTTTCCAGGTCTGCTCTTCTCCAGTGGCCAAGTACAATCCTTTGTGACTGTACTTGGCTAAGAGAGGACAACGAGACCAGCAAATAAAAGATCAGAGTTTATATAAACTCTAACATGCACTGCAAGCTATTGAATCTTCCACTGCTGCAGTACTCTGATGTTAGTTGTTGGGGATTCTGGGATTTGTAGTTACAGAGCATCTCAGCCTAGAGAGATGTAAACAAATTTAGGATGATACAATCTACTATACTACAGTAAATCGTAAATAAACCAAAATACTTTTGTACACAAAGTTCACATTGGGACTAGCCCCACACTTGAGTGTGGGGCCCTTGGTGTTGTGTTTCCCTTTAAAGAGCAGTTCTCGACTAGCCCCCCGCTGACACATATCCTGCAACTGACCTGGCCAGGAGTCATTTTCCATCAATGATTCCTTTGTGGGCTACCGTTTAAAAATTTTATTTCACTCGTAACTTTATTCTGCTGAAAACTGAATCCTACGGCCATGCTGGCACACGCAGCCCCATTTTGTATGTCAGTAAACAAAGGCTGCATGTGCGCGCCCGATTGACTTGAATGGGGGTGATTTTTCCCAAAGGCTTTATGTATCTTTAATGTTGGGTTTTAAGATAGCAAAGTGACCGCTGGAGTAGAGGACCCTCTTAATCGGGCGGTCACTTCATTCTTCAAATCAACATTAAGACTACATAAAGCTTCTAAAAATCCCTCATTCAAATCAATGAAACGCAGCCTTCATTTACTGACATTACAAAGCAGGTGCAGTGGTCGGCGTAAGGCATGGCTGTAGGATGCGGAACTGGTTCAGTTTTTTGCCGGCGGGTCAGGGAATGAAGTTACGAGTGAAATAAAAATTTTAAACTGTAGCCCACAAAGGAATCATTTATAGAAAACGACTCCTGGCCAGGTCAGTTGCGGGATATGTGTCAGCGGGTGGGCTAGTTAAGAGTGTAGAAGCTGCTCTTTAAGCATGCAAGCTGCCCATGTTATGTTATGAAGTGGTTCTATAGTTCAGTCTCTTTTGAATATCAAGAGACTTTTTCTAGTGTCCAGTAGAGTACTACATTATTGGATTACTTCTTCACCACTGCACCAGGACCATTTTGAAATGGAATTTTAAATAATACAAACTGTACACAAATGTGTCTAAGTAAGTCTTCTAAGTCCATTGAGATGACTCACTTCTGTATAGATTTGTATGCCTGAATTTGGTCATCGCATAATGACAATACCAGCCATGTAGAATAGATGTTTAAAATATAGGAACATGATTTGTTGCAGACTGTACAAAAGGTATCACCTGAGGCATTACAAGGCAGCAAACGTGAGAACGTTGCATGGAACAGGTTAGTGACCATCAGAGTGTCAGTGACTCAGCTGGAAAAAAAAAACCTCTCCCCTCTGGAAGATCAGAAGGTCTTGTTTCTAGTCCTGCTGCCACACTAGGCTCTTGGAATAATACCCAACAGGAACACTGCAGTGCTGCACTAGGAGAGTGCTGTATATTGAAAGTCAAGTCCTCGGGATGAGGTCTTAAATCAGAGTTTCCTCTCCTAATCTTTGTGCCTTCAGCAATGTTCAAACTGAGAAAAGGCAGATTTTATTTAGCAAAGGGGTTTATCCCAAATGCCCAGGGCTTTTACAAGAAGGGGTTGAAATTAATTTTTGCAGTCATTAGCCTGCAGGGGACTGCGAAAATCCACCGGCCCCACAGTCGTTTCCACTGGCCCAGGTTGTGTACATACTGAAGTAATAACACTGTACAAATAAACCCTATAAACTGGCCACTAAAACTAGCAAGAACACTGAAACATTATGGCAGATAACAAAGTGCTGTAAAATCAGTACTATGGAAAGGCTAGCGGTAAAATGGGTAATCATTAAAACCTTTTTGGCCTATTAAACTTTTCTGGCACAGGGCAGATGGAAGAGTGTTCCAGCAGACTGGAACAGCTATTGGGCCCCAGAAAGTTTTAATCAGGACTAGAGTATTACAAGGCTATGAGGCTTGGTTGCCTGGAGGCGGCATGCAGCGGTGTTTTGGGGGCATGGAAAACAAGGAAATAATGTTGGTAGTGGTGGTGTGTGTGTGTGTGTGTGTGTGTGTGTGTGTGTGTGTGTGTGTGTGTGTGCGTGCTAAAAATGAAGTCCTAATTAACATTTAAATTTAAATAAATAAATTGTATGAAATTATCAGTTTGGTCTCTCCTCCCATTTTATGGCATTTGACACTTTTCGTATATAATTTGGGATTTATTGGATCAGGACCTAGTATTTTTTTGGAATTCTTGGAAATCTGCACAGAAGGCACTAGTCTGCAAAAAAAAAAAAAAAAAAATTTTGTGGGACAGATTATTTTTGCTCCAAACTGTTGTGCAAAACATGCTGATGTGCACTAGTTTTGGAGGGAACTTAGAAAAGAAATGGATTTTGGCCAAATGGTATTTATTGGCCATTTTTGAAAATGGAAAATCTGTATTTGTGTTTGAGTTTTATGCACTGTCTAGAGTGATGTTTGCATATTTTGTTCTGGTGCACAGTATTGGCAGTATCTCATTTACGATATGGTCCTACTGTTACCCACTTTTACTGCTTGAAGAACGAACTGAAACACTGGGAGGTTGACTGACTTGCTCAGGGTTACACAGTGAGCTAACTGCTTGTTAAATTACTGGAAATAATGCGCTAGTTAAATAAGTCTTGATTGGGCTAATTGGGTGGGGAAGTGGGCGATATCCCTTGGATGTTTTACTGGGTAGGTAACTGTTATATTTGTGTAACAATAAAAGAGGAAGAAGTATAATTAAAGTTAATTATTTGTGGACTATATGAGTTGCAAAATGTTGACGTACTGAGGACCAGACGGGCAGCGTGATGGTACCAAGCAGCACTGGTAACACACATTTATTCATGGAATATATTGATATAGCAGCATGGGGACACACTTTGTTCTGCTCGAGCAAAGTAAAAATGACAAACCTTGGGTTTTTGAGCATGCTGTTATTCAGCAGGGTACCAGAGGCTGAAGGAATTTTTATGTTTAATTGACTACATTGCAGAACAAAATGTAGTTGGGATTAGGCGGGGTATGGCTGTCATTTTCCCCACTCGTTAATAAAGTTGTGTTGATATTGTTTTGGTAAACTGGTCATTTGGACAGGAGGAATGTAGTTTGGTTGGTTGAGCAACTGTAGATTAACTTGGAGAATTAATGAATGGTTAGGTGATCACTTTTGAGCAATTAAGTTACAGAGCTTTTACTCACTATTTTATTAAGCAGTAATACACATGTAACAGCAGAAAAAGACCATTGGTCCATCCAATTTGCCTATAAAACCCTAACAAACCCAGAACTCATTGTCTATACAGGGTTCTAACCCATACTATCCACTCCCATGCTCCCTTCCCTGGTACTACCACCCTGAGCAGCCACTAAGCTCTTCACTCTGTCCCAGCTGTATTTGAAACCACCTGCTACCATTTAATCCGGGAGGAACTAAGAAGTGTGGCATGTGCCTATTGGGTGCTATAGGGTAAGGAAAAGTTTGACTAGTTGTATGGGGCAAGTAAGGTCAGTGGCTTGGGTGAGTCTAATGGGGGCCACTTATGTCTGCCATAAATGTAATAATTAAGTATATATTGGGGCTATGCCCTCATACAGTAGGTTTATTTTAGTATAGGGTTTTTTAGGTAGGCAGATTATATGGCCACCTTAGTTGACTCTTTTACTGCCAGGAGACTAGGATTTTACCAGATTACTGCTTGTGTCAAAATAGCTCCATATGCCAGCCCGGTGGTGCTGAAGGTTGAGGCTCTGGATGCCACACCTTGCTCCACGCCGGCGACCCGGGTTCTGGAGTGGACTCTGGTCGCTGGTGGGTCAGCTGGTGTAGATAGGCTTGAGCGTCCTACGACAGCTCGCCTTCTCCAGGGAGGGAAGAGGCCGATGCCTGCACACCTGCCTGACTCCAAGC
This sequence comes from Neoceratodus forsteri, assembly GCA_016271365.2. Classification (NCBI taxonomy): domain Eukaryota; kingdom Metazoa; phylum Chordata; order Ceratodontiformes; family Ceratodontidae; genus Neoceratodus; species Neoceratodus forsteri. Next base: position 724,850,446 of record CM028133.1, read on the forward strand.
AGAGGCTTGGAGTACTGCAAGCCCCAATAGTAGGGGATGGGTGGCCGCAGTATGGCATGGACGTTGGTGCCTTGTGCCATGATGTCAGGGGGCTCCAAGCTGTACGGGGAGGGAGAAAAATGAGAAAAGAGCCTGCCACCATTGGGGAAATGGGGAGCCAGGAGCTGTGCCCATGATGTACCTGCACCTGCCGACAGACCCAGACCGAAACCTAAGTTATAGGGTGTCTGCACCCCACCTCGTCCCTGCCCGGGGGGAAACTGCAGCTCCTTGGGGACTTGGGGGTCCATTCTGGGCAGGGTGCCAGGCAGTGGGATGTCTGCCATGTCTCCCCTGATGGGTCGGGTGGCAGGTTGGGTTAGGTGCATAAAGAGCGATTTAAAAAAAAAAAAAAAAAAAAAAATTTGCTCCACTTACTAAGTTTGGTCCTCCTACAAGGTATATTATCTGTGACTTGCATTTCCCACGTAGTGTGGAAGTGACAGATACTGACATAGGAAGGGACTGTAGGCAGGGAGCAGCAGGAGCTCTTTTTCTAGAGTGCTGTTGTGATCTCTTCAAATAAGTAGTCCCATACTGGATTACATCTGTCCCAAAATTTGCTGTCACTTCCCCTTCTGGGTAGGATGGATTGTTGTGTTTTTACCTTGCAGGCCACTGTAATATGCTTTGTCCCTCTGCTAATGCTAGCTACAGGTATTGTGGATTTAATTTACTAAGGATAATGGATTTGTATATACTTGTGAATTTTGTAAGTGATAACGTTGTATTTTGAGTATGCATATATCACTATGAATTTTTATCAGACTTTTATATGTCTAGTCACTCTTCTTATTGTTTGTATTTTGTTTTCAAAGCTGTAATGGCATATTGTCAAACAATAAAGCTTTTTGGTGGACTGAAACCCATTGATAGTTTTGGCACCCACATCAGCTGCAGGTGGTTCTACGGCTCCACCATCCTTCCTGAAAGATAAAACTTTCTCACTTCCCTCTTAAACCCTCCCCACCTCCATCAGTTTCCAGTCATACCTCCATGTTCTTAATCTGCTAATTATGCTAAATAGTTCCTCCCAGATAACCTTGTTTGTTCCTTTCAGGAACTTGAATGTCTCTATCATATCTCCCCTCTCTCATCTGGCATCCTGCGAGTACATGTTCAGTGCCTTGAGACAGTCCTCATTAAGATCTGCCCTGCTGGCTCTGAATCATTTTGGTCACCCTACATTGCACTGTCTCCAGCTTGTTCTTAGCTTTCCTTAGGTGAGAACTCCAGAACTAGGCACAGTACTCCAGGTGGGACTTCACCAGTGATCTATAGCGATGTACTAATATCTCCTTCCTTCTGCTGTCAGTACCCCTTCCTATATACCCCAGCATCCTGTTTGCCTTACTGTGGGCCTTGTTCCACTCACTTGTTTGTTTTAGGGAGTCACTTGATGATGAACCCTAGGTCTCTTTCCTCAGAGTTCGTCCGAGCTTTAACCCCCCAATCCAGTACTCTATACTGGGGTTCTTGTTCCTTATTTGCATCAACTTGCACTTTTTGGCATTGAATTTTAACAGCCAAACCTTTGACCACCTCTTTAGTCTTTGCAAGTCTCTCTACATCTCCCCAACCCCCTCCTTTTTGTGTACCCTGCCACAGAGCTTAGTGTCATCACATCGTGCCTGGATTCCTTTTCCCATATCACTGATGAGCATAATGAAAAGGATTGGACCCAGGACCGATCTTGTGGCACCTTATTGGTGACCTCGCTCTCTCTCTCTCTCTCTCTCCCTCTCTTCTGATTTGACTCTGTTAACCACAGTCCTCTGCTGTCTCCCTTCCAACCAGTTTCTCACCTATCTGTGTCCTTTGTTGCACCCAGATCCTCTTTAGCTGAAAGCCTTGCTGAAACTGAATTAGACTAAAGCCACAGCATTTCCCTTTTTCACTACCGTCATTACCCAGTCAAAGAATTCTTTCAGGTTGGGCTGACAATACTTCTCTGTCACGAACCTCTGCTGTTTACTGTCCTAGAGATTGCTGCTCTCCAGGTAGTTCATGAGGGTCCTCTTTGACTACTGTCTTCATTAGTTTACCCACAATTGAGGTAAGACTGACAGGTCTGTAGTTACCTGGTCGCTCCTTGTCCCCTCTTTATGGAACTGAACAACGTCCATCAGCTGCCAGCCTTTTGGAGTTGCCCCTGTCTGAATTGAGCTATTGAACAGCCCTACCATTAGTCCCATTGCCAATTCCCTGAACACCCTCGGATGCCTCCCATCTGCTTGTGGGCCTTATCTATCTTTAAGGCTGCTAGCCCTTTCTGAACCCTGTCACTGGTAGATACTTTCTGTGTCTTTTCAGGAATCCTCCGTAAGCTGCCTTAATGCCACTCTCTGGCAGAAGCCTTCTGTCTCTCTCTCTGTGAATACAGAGCAGAAGTAGTTATTAAGAATGGCAGCAACAACGCCAACACAATGGGGTGTGATATATTGTGGGATAGTGTCACGACTTTGGTGCATTACGAGTTATGAAGATGCAGGCTGAGTGACCCGTGCACCCAAAATGTGATGGTATCCCATGATATGACACACCCTGGAGTGTATTTTTTTTTTTATTATACAGTGAAGAAAGAGGCCTTGAAACATTCATAATTTTCAGTTTGGTAGAACTCATTTGAGAAAAAAATTGCCCCAACTTTAACAGGATAATAAAACGTAAAAATTAAATTGTTACATTTACCTTTGAAATGCCTGATATCCTGTGACTCTCCGCCATCTAAGGCAAGCTGCTCTGAAGAAAGTGGCAGTGTAGTAATTTATTTATTTGTTTTTTTAATTTCTTTTTATTAAACGTTTTCGTTACACACATTGCAAGTAAGAAAAGGGTTACAGTAAATTTATAAATGTTTACAATGGTAGCATTATTTTTGTAGCAGAATCATTAATCTCTGAGGGTAAAAAACTTTGTCCTATGAGATCAGTACACCAGGTAGTGATATATAATAAGTAGTCCATCTCCATGTTGCACCCCAATTAATAATGTCAAGGAAATGGGATTAATCCTGTAGTTTTAAAAGGTATCCAAATAATCACCAAGGTATAAAGGAGCGTATGTGTGATTTCCTTCTCCTCATGATATAGGTGAAGTATAAGAGGAAATCCAGGTCAATTTGACCCCTCTCTAACCCCCCACCCCTTTACCTGCTAGGTGACAAACTCAGGTATGCAACCCACAATAAGGGGAGAATTATGGGCAGAAGGTGGGGTCCACCGTTGATTGGTAAAGAACCCACCGCTGCCATTTCAACAGGTAAGATGGACCCTTATTTTGTATTTTAGCATTGAAACTTTCAGAACAGTATATATCAAACATGATAATTCTCCATTCTTGGACTGTAGGAATCAGAGTTGACATCCACCTACGAGTTACAGCTTTTTTAGCTGGCAAATGGAAGACCGGAAGGAGTGTCTTGTATCATGGGGGAGTGTGGTCCGGAAGGATCCCTAGTATGATTTGTTCTGCCGTTAACTCCACTGGCTCATTGAATATCCCAAAAAGTTCCATCTGAAGAAGAGAGCCAAAAAGGCATCAGTGAAGGGCACAGCCAAAACACATGGCCCAATGAGGCCCTGGGACACCTGCATTCTCTCCAGCATCTCCCATATTTTTCTGGTAGAAACTTTAGGAGAATTGCTGGAGACCTGAAAAAGTGGGAACGGCACTTCCAAGCAAATTCCCTCCAATGAGGAGATGATGTAGTCTTTATAGCTTGTAGCGCGGATCCCAGCCAAGCCTCAAGAGAAACCTCTAGAGACAAATCTCTATTCCATTCTTGTAAGATTGAAGCCGTGGATTCTAACTGCTCACTCCTCAACCCCCTGTAAAGTTGTCCTATAATGTGAATCCCCAAATTTCCTCTGATAGCTTCAATAAATACTTTTAATAAATCAGGAAGAAGGGAGGGCATTTTAACCTGAAGGTCTCTGTTTTGCAGTATATGGTTACAGACTTGGAAGTATCTAAATAAATCTGAGTCCCGAAGGCTATATTGAGATTGTAGTTTTTCAAAGGGAAGAATCCCTTGGGAAGAAAGAAACTGAAAGACATGGAATAATCCCCTCTGTCTCCAAGTGGAAAAGGCATTATCCATATGAATAGTGGCAAAAGCTTCATTCTGGGAAATTAACTTGCAGTACTCGTAAATGGTATGAATTGGTTGGGACCTTCTCATATGCCTCCACAGTCTAAAAACCAGAGAGGCAACCTTCCTGAGGGCCGAGGCTGACACCGATCTCTCATCAGAGAAAAATAATATTCTGTTAATATCAAATAAATCATTTAAGTGAAATTCGATAGTTTTCCAAGGCGAGACATATGATCCCGCCAGCCGCAGTATCAAAATTCTTAGAAATGTTTCCCTTGCGTATAGGTTAAAGTCTGGCAAATTAAAACCTCCCTGGGCCAATGATAACTTAAGGATGGATAACCTTATTCTTGGGTGTCCCTTACCCCATATCAAACCTGCTATCATTCTATTCCATGATTTAAGATAAAAAGCCGAGGGAAAGAAGGGGTAATTTTGGATCAAGTACAGGAGACGAGGAAGAATATTTATACGAATAATTTCAATTCGCTGATAGAAAATATACCAGAAGTCCACCTATCCAGATCCGACTGGATTGGTAATGAGATGGGTTCATAATTTATCATTTCCATGACAGCTGGGTCCTTAGGTATATGAAGGCCCAGGTATTTAATTTTAATGGAATGCCATTTAAAGGGAAAGGCCTTCTTAAGTTGCTGAGAAGGTTTAAAATTGAATGCCAAAATTTCTGTTTTAAACAGATTTAGTTTAAATCCAGCTATTTTCTCAAACCAGGTTAAAACTTTCCAGACTGAAGGAATTGAAGTATTAGGGGACAATAATGTTAGTAATATATTATCAGCAAACATATTAATTTTGTATTCCTGTTGACCTATGGGTATGCCCTCTATCTGAGATGAAGATCTCAAGACAGCGACCAGGGGCTCAAGGTATATTGCAAAGAAATAGGGAGACAGGGCAACCCTGCCGTGTACCCCTACTCAAATGGAACGAAGAGGATAGAACCCCATTGGCTCATATATAAGCCCTTGGAGACCTATAAAGATTAATTAAACTTGTGATAAATGAGGAGGGGAAGTGAAATGCTGCTAGGGTGCCCCACAAAAAGGACCATGAAACCCTGTCAAAAGCCTTCTCGGCGTCAAGGCTAATAAATACAGATGGGATTTTCCTGGTACAGACATATTCTTGGAGAACTACTGTTTGGCGAATATTATCCATGGTACTCCTGTTTTTGATAAATCCAGACTGGTCAGGGTGTATAATTTGTGGAATAATAGATTCCAATCTGGAGGCCAAAATGGCCGTGTAGATTTTATAGTCCACGTTTAATATGGAGATGGGTCAATAAGATCTAGGATCAGAGAGGTTCTTCTGGGGCTTGGGTATTGGGGCAATTGTTGCAAAGTCCCAGGATTGGAGGAGGGGTGCCACCCTGAAAGACTTCAGTAAATAAAGCATGAATTTTGGGGGTAATTTCCTTAATAAACATCTTATACCATTCTGATGTGTAACCATCTGGTCCTGGGCAACGACCCGTATTAAGATTTTTAATTGTTGTAATTATCTCAGCCTGGGAGATGGGGGATTTTAAATCATTGATTTGGGAGAGTGACAATTTTGGGAGAGTAGCTTGATTTTAGAAATTGTGAGGGTTCGGGGGGGTTTAAAGGTTTCTCCACTGAATATAATTTGGCATAGTAGGACAAAAATGTGTGGAGGATATGTTCGTCTGAGTGATGAACCTTCCCTGTAGTTAAGTTTTTAAGTTTCAAAATAGTGGCAGTGCGTCTATGTGACCTGAGCCTCTGAGCCGACTTCCTGGTCCCTCTTGGCCTGCTCTCATGGACTGTTTGTCGAAGATAAAATAGAGACTGTTGGACCTTATTATCTATAATTTTTTGCAATGTGGCCTTTGTATCTTTGATCAGCCTTTCAACCTCTGTATCACCCTCTCTAAACAACATCTGATAGTTCAGAAGCTGCTCAGAGAGTCCACGGTATTCAGCCTCTCTTTCTTTATATTTTTTGGTGGAATAGGCTATTATTTCCCCTCAAATAGTTGCCTTTATCGCATCCCATTGGATAGCCTCAGAAATATCCAGCGAGGCATTTTCCGAAAAGAAAAGGGGGAGTCTAGATCTGATTTCGTCCCGAAATCTCTTATCAGCTAGGCTCAAGGAGCTCAATCTCCAGAGGGTTTGTTTCTTTTCCCTACCCATATCCACCTTCAACATTAAGGGATGGTGGTCCGCGAGGACCTTCGGGGCTATTGATATGTTGGACCAATGTCAAATTTTCACATGTAGTAATAAAATAGTCCAATCTAGAATAAGACTTAAATCTGGGAGAATAGTAAGTGTAGCCAGGGGAAGAAGGAAATAGGCACCTTCACACGTCTATCAACCCCAAGTGGTCCATGGCATTTCTAAACTGTTTAGCAGTGGATGAGTTCTGATGTCTCTGTGGATTGGAACAGTCCACATGGGGCAGCAAGGTTAGATTAAGGTCTTCCCCAAGTATCAGTTGACCCTGGAGGAGATCTAACAAGGTTGTAATAAATCCCCGGAAAGCAGGGAATTTTGTCTGGGGGGTAGACACTGGCCAAAGTGACCCTCTGACTATACAAAAGGCCCTTAATAATCACATACCTCCCTTGAGCATCAATATGTGTCTGTAAAATTTCTAGGGGAGTGGTGTGGGGAATCAAAATAGTCATACCTCTCTTTCTACCCCTCGTGTGCGAAGAAGCAATCACCTTATATTTGCCTCCCCAGGCTAACTTGAGGTGCTCTACATCCGAGAGGTGAATTTCTTGGAGAAAATTAAGGTCCACCCCCTGTCTCTTAAGATGTTGCATGAAGTGAGCCCTTTTAATGGGGTCATGGAGACCATTGACATTCTGTGATAAAAACTTAACTGGATTAACTGGCATCATACAAATTTCTGAAGTTGTAACCAGGATTCGCCCCCGGCTGGTATAAGAAACTTCAGTCCAGGCCACACTCCCCAAAACACGGCGGTCCAGCTGCGAGAAGAGAGTTATCTGCTGACTGTGATTTATAACTGTAATAAATAAAACATATTTGATTATCCAAGAGTCTAGATGTGTGTAATTTTTTTCTCTCCCCCCCCCCCCCAATACTCTCCTTGTTTATCAAACTACTAAACAGTTCTATAAAATTACCTATAAGGGTTCCAAAAGTAATAGTAAATGTTATCTTAGTTTGTAAAATATATGGGCCTAAAAGCAAGTACAGATAGCAACCAAAAACCCATAATAGCTGTTGTCGAGCTTCTTGACACCCAAAGGGAAGTTCCGAAACCCTCCCCACCCCACCCTACCAAAGTAAAATTTTGAACACTCTGGGGTAAACTACCCACAGTTATAACTTGTGGGCCCTCACTACAAGGAGCCCGAGTAACCATAACAAAAACTATATACACAATGACTCCCAAGTGGGAGGTGCTCATTCTGAGCTCCCCCTGGGACATCCTCCCCCTACCTCATGAAAAGGGGACAGGGGAGAGATGTTGGACCTCAATAGCACACTCAGGGTTTACTATCCCAGAGTTTAGCGGAGAAGCCCCTTGATGGAGCGGCGTAAATACCTCTTCGAAATGGAACCAGTATAACTGGGTTCTACGTCCAGACATACCCCAGGAGAGGCAATATGCCTAGCCCCTTAATAGAAGTTTGGCAATGTTCACATTTGTTATGGAGAGAAGGTTTAACAATAGCAATCAGACCTTTATTATAATCCTGTCTGTAGGTTATCCCCCCACCAATTCAGTTGCTGGGGAACCAAACCCAGCTCACCTTTCTATAGAAAACCATGGAATGACATAAGCATGGGAGATTAAAATGTCCAAAATGAACACCCCATATTTCTTGTCTCTCAAGAAAGTCCAGTAACTATTGTTCTATATGCACCTCTTGTAGTTGAGGTATGACCATCATGTCCAATCTCTCCCCCAACCGATAGCAACCCAGTCATAGTTTTCTGCTGTTAAATGGGGAGGACGAGAGGCAGCAGAGGGAAGGGGAGGGGATGCCGCCAATGAAGGTACTGGTAAAAAGGGGGGGGGGGGCTTCCATGTCCGTACTCCAGCCTGGGATCTATCCCGCCATCTGAGAACAGAGAAAAAGTCCAAAGGGCATTCTAGTGCCAAATCATAGATATAAAACGTTTTTTAAATGCCTGGACTGTATTAGGAGCACTCCTTCTCCCTCAACCCCGGCAGCATCCCACTTCAACCCCCCCACCATCCCCGTTCCCAGCATAGCACAATCAAGCCCCCAAATGGGGAATTTTGTTATATCTACCAATCCAGGAGGGCAGTTCACGTTGGTAAAGTAGTATTCCTATACTGCTGCAATTTCTTCAGGATTTCGTCAAGTGGCAACGATGATGCATGTGAGTGTCCAGATAGTTTTGTCTTCTCCATCCGGTTCTGTCGTGTTTTCACCACTTCAGCAGTCTTATCCAAGATGATGCCTGAGATCTGCCGTCGCCTCAGAAGCCGAGGTGTAAGTCAGCTGGCCCATGGAGAGGAATACTGTGAGTTTAGCTGGATAGGGGTATGAAATCTAATCTTTTGGGACCGAAGTGCAGGAAACAGCAAGCTATAATCCCGGCGTTGTTTCTGGGTACAAGGGGCATAGTCATTATCAAAAAGCAAACGCTGTTTGCCCCACATTACTTTGCCCTTCTGCCATACCTTTCATAGAAGGGTCTCCTTGTTTTGGTAGCTCAACATTCGAATGACAAAAGAGCATGGCCTTGCCCCAGGGCCTGAGGGTTTAGGTCCTAGGGCTCGATGAGCCCTCTCCACATCGATCTGAAAGTCAGGCTCTAAGTTGAGTACGAAGCTCAGTAAGTAATCGGCAGAGGCTCTGGGGTCGTTTCCCTCATCATTTTCGGGGAGACTGAAGATACGAATATTCCTCCTTCTGCCATGGTTCTCTGCATCCTCTTGACGTAGGGAGATGGCTAGCTGCTCAGCCGCGAGAATTTTAACGGTCCCCTCAGGCTCATCCAGCCTAGTAGTATTCCGGGATATCTGGAGGCCCGCTTCTGCCACTTGACCTTGCAGTACTCCCAGTTCAGTTTGAATGTCTTTTAGAGACTCTCGGACCTCGCCACGGAATTCCGTAATCACCTGAAGTATAGCTTCATTGTTGGGCTCTGGAGGCTTTCTTGGGCCCTTTGGACGAGATGAAGCTGTGGATTTCTTCCCCGAACTCGGAGCAGGCCCAAGCTGCAGATCGCCCTCGTCAGACATGCGGTCTTCTACGTCGGTCAAATCGGCGATGGGCTGGAACCGATTGCGGCTATTCTTTGCCATCACTAGTTGACTGAGTGCAAACCCCAACTATATCTTTTGTCAGTTTGCAAGATTCAAGATGTAGAGGAGGGTTCAGCACTCTTATTTTTGATGTAGGCAGGAGCCTCTCCATCTGCTTGCTCACTCAGACATACCAGAACCGGAAGTCCCCAAACTTACAGTCTTGAAGTCTTCAGCCCTGTCACTCATGATTTATTGTTTATGATATGCGGTGTCTCTTTGGAGCTTTTATTTCTCGTTATGTGCTGATTTACAACAGCTGTCAGCCAGTGAAGTTGCTTTCTTGTTTGTGATTGCTGTATAATATGTCCTATGAAGTTTGCACAAAAATTCTTAATGCACCTCATGTGTTTTGTGGAGCATGTGTTGAGTATCACTGCTATAGCCTGGTGATATATCAGTATTGCACTTTATAGCCAATTAAGCAATACGACAGGTAGGGTAGTAATATATACAGACCCCTAGGGTGTTCCATTACATGACACTGCCAAGTACCTTTCATCCCTCAGAGGTATGATTATTAACTACATCCTACTTGAGTAATATTATTGCAGCATGAAACTTGGTAACATTTTCCATTTAAAAAGGAAAAAATCTCTCTGGGGGCTTACCAGGGCTTGGCCACCATAACACTGAAATAAGCCCAAGTACCTCATGCATGCTAGCCATAAATTATAAAGGAATAAGGGACTCGAGGGTGTTACATGGTCCCCATAGCACCTTAACCTCAAAATGTCCTGCCCACAAGCTGTGACCCTGACGGCCTTGATCTGAATCAAATTTCCAAACAATAATATCGACAGGAGGGCATGCTCAACGTCATTCATTTTTATACTGTATATTAATGTTACAACTTGGAGTGTATTCATACAGCTCTTTCGATGTTTTACAGCCATTGTTGGCATTTTGCATTGCTTTAATGAATTTGCAAAGTAACAACAGGTGTGATTCTTTTGAATGTTTGTGCTTCACTCAAGAACGCAGTTAAATTTACTCATAGAAAATATTTTCCTGCTTATCCATTTTAAGCAGAAAAGACACGCTGGTCCAACTTTTGCAGTTCAAAAATGCTTTATTTTATACAGGGCACCACACATTTTCCTCAGGACCTGCTTGAAGAAAAGAGATTCCCCGACTGGTTGCAACAGTGGTCTGCTTTTACAAGAAGATAATGCAGTCATGTATCCTGCATCCACAGTGACCTTGCGGAGGAGGCACACACAATGTAGTACACTCAATTGTGCTAACTGCTCCTTTGGATTGGCTTGTGGAGGAGCTCGCATATCAAGGCGACTAACCTCCTTGCTGACCCTTAAACAACCTGTGTACCTCACTTTAACAGTTCATAAAACATGGAGTCACTGCTGGTAGTGTTGCTGAGTCCATGCTGTTTATTTAAACCACTCTGGTATACATGTAGACTTGACCCATATTTCACATGTTGCAGTGCAAATAGCTGTGCAGAGCACAAAAAAAGTGCAAGTACCAATTCCAAACAAACAGCAGCTACTTCATTGCCAAGCCTCTCACAGTTGCCCTTTATGAACTGTGAAAGTGAGCTCCCAGTCACTCTCTCTTGGCCTGCTGCTAGGTTTGCTGTTGGAGTGGCTAAGGCGTTGACTCTCCCCAGGGTCAGGAAGTGGTGCCACCATCAGTCCCCCAGCTGCATACCGCTTGACTTACAGGGACGCATGCTGTCTTCCAAACTTGGGAAGCCCACAGGGCTACAGCTTGTTTAATGTAAAGTGTAGTAGAATGGGGAAGGCAGCTGTATTTTTAGAGGCAGTATATTAAGCATGATGCTACCTCCCCGAAATGAAAGTTGGCCTGCTAAGTCGAGTAAAGTGACATAAACATTTCGCCCCCACCGATTACATTACACCTTGCATTGAACATTCTGTAGCCCTGTCCCTTACTTAACATTTCATGTTTAACTTGACTATGTCCATTTAGATTGTTACCTATTAGATCTTAGTGTTTGTTATTTGAAATGTGCTGCTGGGTATTGTATTCCTCCTGCTGTTTTTTTTAACCTCATTCCCTTTGTATCGACCTTAATTTATTTCAAGCACTGAAGTTAAGTTTTTGTATATGTTTCAGCTTGTACACTGCTGTTTATTACAATAACTGTTTTACTCAGAAAATGGTACATGCATATCTGCACTAGAAACTAGATTTATGGTCCTAAATAATATGGAACAATTAGTAAGAGAACCGACGAGACAAAAAACATTTTGAACTTTTTTTTTAATTATCTTTTTACCTTCTCCTACGCACTGGCTCCCACCTCTCCATCAGGTCCATCCTAGTATGTACACTTCTGGCGATCCTCTTCCTGAGCTCTACCATCTCCACATATCACGGCCTACCCTCTGAGTCGTCCCAGAGTAACCCATCTCCAGGCAGGTCCCCCTCCTTCGAGGGGAAAGGCACCGGGCAGCTGGGAAATCCCAGCGCTCTATTTTTTTTTCCTTACAGGCTCGAGGGTGCCGCTGCAGAGGGGCAGGCTCCCAGAGATTCCGGGGACGTGCAGAATATGGAGGCCATCATCCGGTAGGAGCCAAAGTTGTTTTTCCCAGCTTTCTGATTGTCCCTCCTGCTTTGCTGCATGTAGTACCCCTGGTCTCCACTGGGGGTCACTACAAGAGCTAAACTACCTTCCCAGCCCACTCCCGGAGAGGAGAGGAGAGCAGTCCTCCGGATGCTCAATCCTCTCCTTCCCCAGCCAACCCCCAATGACCTGAGTCTGTTCCCGAGGTCGCCGGCATGGTTCGAGGTGTGGCGTTTAGTGCCTCAGCCCTCTACGCCACCGGGCCAGCTTACTTGAACTTGTTTTTAACCAATATAGAGGAGGACATAACAAAAGTTAAAGTAATTCAACCATTATCAAATAGTGATCATAACATGGTACTGATTACTGCAAACATAAAACAAAAAAAAGTAAGTAAAGGTTGCACCAAAATTAAAAACTTCTATACAGCTGATTATACATCAGTAAATAAATATCTGAAGGACTGTGATTGGGCCACTGACTGTTAAGATTGTAATTTGAGCTAAATCTGGCTTAAAATCCAAAACAAAATACAGTTTTGCATCAACCAATGGGTACCAAATAGACATAAATACAAGAATAATAATAACAAGAGAACACCCATATGGAGGAGTAAGAATGTAAAATGAAGCCAAAGAAAAAAGAAACTGTTTAAAATATATAAAAAGCATCCAACAACTATAAACTGGTCATTATACCAAAAAATCAGTGAAAAAAAAAAGGGCAAAAAGTTTAATGACTATGTCAAAAAAAGCTTTTTGAAGAAAAATTAGCTACTTCTATTAAAGATGACAAAAAAATGTTCTTTAACTATATTGGGTCTTTGAAAAAAAGCAATCCTACTATTGGACCATCAAATACAACAAATGGAATAATTACTGATGTGGTGAAAACAGCAGCAGAACTCAGTGAATATTTTATCAGTGTGTTTAATCCCAAACTCAGTACAGCTTCCCAACGCTTAAAATCCTTAGGAACAATCAAACTTTTTACTCAAGAGGAAGTAATGGATGTTAAGATAATTAAATCCAATGGTTCTGCGGGGCCTGATGGAATTCCCCCTATCTTTATAAAACATACTGCAAAACAGCTCATAAGACCATTAACAACTATGTTCAACATTTCCCTCAAAACAGGCACCACCATTCCAATTTGGAATAAGGCCACAGTAATCCCACTATATAAAAATGGGAGCAGAAATCTTGCACAGAATTATCGACCTATAAGTCTCACTGTAATTTTTTGCAGTGGAGAGATTATTAAAAAATAGAATAATTGAACATCTATCAGACTCTGGGCAAACAGATATTACCGACATGGGTTTGTAAAGGGCAGATCATGTCATACAAACCTTTTACATTTTTTCGAGCCAGTAAGTGAAGCCCTAGACAAAGGCTTATCAGTAGATGTGATTTTTTGGGGGGGACTTTTCGAAAGCTTTTGATTTGGTATCTCACAATATACTAATCAAACAGTTAATAAAAGCCAAGGTACAGCAATCAATAATAAACTGGATTAAGTCTTGGCTACCAGAACGGAGACAACAAGTTTCATTAAAAGGCCATCTGTCCACTTGGGAAAATGTTACTAGTGATGTCCCTCAGGGATCCATACTGGGGCCAGTACTCTTTAATATATTGATATCTTCGATGCTCCCCTTAAACAATCACTGTTGGATGGTCAAGTACGCTGACGATTGTAAACTTGGCGGTATTATAACAAATCGAGATTCAGGTCAGGAAATGCAAAGAAATCTCACACATCTGGAAAAATGGTCTGTTGAAAATGAATTATTTAATGCTCACAAATGTAAGGTGATGCATCTTGGAAAACACAACCCATGTTACACTTCTAAATCAAATAACATAAATCTGTAAATAACAGAAAATGAAAAAGATTTGAGTCACCTTTTCTAAAAACATATCCTTTGAAACATACACAACAAATATGGTAAAGAAGGGGAATCAGATTTTGGGCTGTATACTACGAAACATAAATAGTAGAAATGAAAAGGTCATAATCACTCTTTTTTTCTAGTCTCATTAGAACACATCTTGAATACTGCTCATCAGTATGTGCCCCAACCTCGGTTAGAGGAAACAAACTTATAGAAAAGGTTCAACGCAAAGCTGTAAGTGGTCTGGATCATTGCACAAGACTAAATAAATTGGGACTTTACTCGGTGCAATACAGGAGAATGCGGGGGGATCTAATTTTAGCATATAAAGCATTAAATAAATCAGTATTCGAAACCATCAGTTTGTGTATGAATCCCTCCATAACTAATACAAGATCACACAACAAGAAATTAAAAGGCACTCAAAATAAATACAACAAGAGGAATCAGTGGTATACTCAAAGGGTCATATCTATAGGGAATGCTCTTCCCAATGCCATTGTAGACAGTAATATAATAAATATCTTTAAAAACAGATTAGACATATATATGGGTAACAAACCATTTCATTTCCACCACACAAAATGGTGGCGAGCTCAAAAAAGGCAACCCTGCCTACTGAGCTTGTAAACTACCTATGATCCTATATTGCCTGCCCCTCCCCCTGATGTTTTTCCCTCAGCCAATTGTTACTTCTATTTTTTTTAACTAGTTCTATTTTTGTATTACTTGTTACATATGTTCTTATTGTCTGCTTTTGCTTCCATTTGTATTGCCTGACGTGGAGCCTTTGTAAACGAGTCCCTGACTCAAAGGTTTGTAATTCCGAGACTCAATGAATACATTTTTTTTGTTTTAATTTATTTTTCATCAGAATGCTATATTGGGGGAGGAGCTAGTTTATGAAACTCTAAAGCTTACTGAAATACAAACTTGTCCTACAAAGGCTTTTATTTTACTACTAATTAATATATATTGATTTTTTTTTAACTGCTTTAGTCCCAGAGGCATGTTGCATCCTATTGTGACTTGCTTGTCCCATGTTAAAAAAGGCATCAGCAGCTATAACTGCTACTTCTACTGCTCCGTGTACTGTATGTTCAATTTGATTGTATTCCACCCACCAGCCTGAGGCCACTGATTCCCATGGCATGTCTTATGTACAGCTACAGGCTATTTAGTAAGCAATAACCCACGACAGGGTGTGTGGTTACTGTGGGGATTAAGCAACACCCTGAGTTCATTGTGAGGCATTAGGGCGCAGCCTGAGTGTCCTCACAGCACCCAGGGTGTTGATTGATACCCAGTAACCACACAGTACACCCTGGAATGGGTTATTGAATTTATAACATGGTGTGAAGAAATAGTTAAAATAATATATGTTGATGGAAATAATGTAAAAAAATGCTTCTGTTTTGTAAAGTGTCCTTCCACGTAAAAAAGTCCCCTTGCTTTCAGAAATATGTGTATTATATTATGGAAACACATAATTCAATTTCTTTTGGTTAATTATACCAGGAGACATGTTTTGTAACGAAACAGTTTTATGCAGCAACGTTTATAACATTGCAGTAATTGTTTTGCAACTGTTTGTTTCATTTTTACTTACAGAGCTGTTTTGCGTGCTGTAATTTTATGCTGCAGGGACTGTGAGAAAAATGGCTGCTCAAATTAAACAGTAACTTAAAGCAATGTTGCTAACGAAGTAATTCCGCAGTTTGTAAAAAGCAAATAAATTTAAAGATTATTTTTATTGTTACGGAATGCTCCTTGTAACTGTGCTGGTCATTAATTGTGTTGCACAGTGCTACTAAGTACTGTGCATGCCGAAAATGCCACCTAGGAGTAATGGCTCTCGCTGTAGTAACTGTGCATTACTGATATCGACTGCAACATAGCTTTGAATGCAATTCATGAACTGAATATTAAGCAGTACTGAACTGAATTCAAGAAACACACGCACCCCAAATATTTTGTAACACATTCAATCAATTCCAATATAGAGTTACTGTACTGTAGTTTTCATAAAGAGATTGAGTCGTGCAGTACTGAAGTGGCTGTAAAATAACATATTCGAGCTACACATTATGCCATTATTATAGCAGTGTAGCAGTTATATACAACAACTGAATCAGGTAACTGATTACTCTTAACATACTGCAGCAAACATACTGAACTGACTGGCTGTAAGAAACATTTAGCACTGTTGCCATGGTTGTTCATGTTCCCATGGTTTCTGATCGTGATCACCATACACTTCCATTAATGTCTGCTGCCTCTGTTCCTTGGTAAAATAAGGAGCGTTCCCATCAGGAAAATTTGCATCAAACCAGTCACTTATGCTTAAGTGACCCAAAGAGTTTAAAGCCATAAGCCATCTTGTTTGTCAAACCGGAAGCTGTACAATTAATGAACTGCTGACTCCAAGCTATAGACTGCACTCGTAGATGCAGTTCTCTGTCGGTATACTGATTTGTTGACTTACAGAAGTATGCTTGGGTGCAGTGGCCTCTTGGGTGGGCGGTGGGAAATCCCAATATTTGTTCTACAACGATCGCTACGTGTCTGACTCTACATTAAGCGTCAGTGACAAAAAGGTCCATCGAGGTTGCACGCAAGAGCAGTGATACAGCTTACTGCCTTCTCATTCTCAGCGTGCGTGTAACATGGATTAATGTACTGTCATGTGACAGTCATTAACCAATTAAAAGTCTCTGTCACAAACACCATGTTATAAGGTTCCTTAACTACCTCCGCAGCCACTTATTTACAGCATAAACCTCCACTTGTTTCTGTAGGTCTCAGTAATCCCATCCAGGTGCTTTTTAGTTTGTGAGTTTAGAGCCATCCCCATTGCTCAGGGATTGCGGTGGTGCTTTTAGTCAGAGCTTTCTGGCTTGCTGCTATCCCTTGTTTTAAAAAAAAAAAAAAAAAAGAATGACTTTCCTTTCTGCATACTCATTCTCATGTAACGGTTATGCCCTGGTTTATGAGGTGTGTCTTGATTCGTTCATATTGCTGAGTTCAGAGTTTTTTTGTTTTTTTTTAACCAAGCTGTCACTTTTTGTTTGGTGGAAATTGAGTCTTTCTGACTGATGATCTCTGCTATCGCTGGGCCCAATCATTCCAATACCAGTCTCTATCATTCGTTTACAGTTTCCAGTGGTGGGATACTCATCAGCCTCGCACTCCTTTATGGATTATCCCACCTCTGTCCATGGTCGTATTCTGTTCTCAATTAATCTTCTTCCTTTTGGTCCACTTAACTCACAGTTTGGACTTTGCAGAAATGTAGTACTTGAACAAACTTATTTGTAACTAAATACAGAAATGAGCAACAAAGCGCAATTTGGCTAATTGTAGCAAAAAACAGTGCTCACTGCTAACCTGAGTATTTTGGCAGCCCAGCTATATGAGAGTGCAAGTTAAGGCCTAGGCATGCATCTTGTGCTAGTAGCAAAAGAGCAAACAGGTTTTGCCTACCATTATCAACTGGACATGTTCACCCTATTAGTGTGGTTTGTCAGTAACATAAATAGGAATCTGGGTTTTTTGTTTGTTTTTTTAGCATGGGGTTAGAAACTGGAGCCACAGTAATTCTGCACTTGTAGAAATTAGAAACAGTACTTGTATTGGGTTAGAAACTGAAATGAGTAGTTTCTCAAGTATAGAATTTTAACCATTATTTACATGGGCAGAGCTGTTCAAATCAAACATTTTAGGAATTGTCAACCAGTACTGTGGCTGAATTTGAACTTGTCCCCGCATTATTTTCAGTGAAATCGGCCCTCTTTTTGTACTTGTCCTTCAAGGAAATTTACTTTTCTAGGGATGTGGATATGATGTTCTATCCACACTTCTAGCAGTGTCCTTTCTCTTTTAGAGCTTGCTGGAAAGTCTTCAAGCTGGCTCCTCCCACTCCCCCGGGTGGTAACTCCCTCGGTTCTGCCCCATGACGACAGATCTTCCTTTCCGTTGAAAGAAGCAGGTTCCCTTCTTACTGCTCCTGCGTTGAGTAGGCCCTTGCGCTTAAATCTCTGGATTTACTTCCAAAATTTTAAAACTGTCACTAGTGTCATCTTCAGCTCGCTCTCCAATCATGACCGTCATGGACGATAATTCTGTTCCTGGATTCTGCCAGTGCCCTTGCGGGCAGAAGATGTCCAGGACTGACCCACATGCCACATGCGTCTACTGCCTGGGACACAAACACGATCCCCAGGCCTGCAACTTTCGTCATTCCTTTCCCCCAACCATTTTGGAGGACTGTCTCGCTCGCCTTAAATTGTGCCACCTGGTGCACTGCATTAGAACCCGCAGGTCAAATTCAAGAATGCTTGTTGGGTGGTCTCTGCGGCTGTGGGGTCCACGGAACAGCTTGCGGTGTTTAAGGAGAAGGCGTCCCAGGCCGCAGCTCTCTCCTCTTCAGCTTCTGCCTTTGTGCCACTCCAGCTGTGCTCAATTTTCGTGGGGTCCTTCAAGGAATTGTCAGTCCCTGCCTGCCCTTGGTCAGGGACCCTCTGGGAATAAATCTAAATCTAAAAAAGAGTTCAAAAAAGAAAGGACTCGCTGTTGTTCATGGGATCAGGAGTGCTGTTGGTCAAGAACTTCTGATTCCCGCGCTTCTCCAGATCCGACTTTGGTTGAATCCTCAGCCCAGGCCGCCGGCTCTACGGTAACCCCGTTGGGCCAGTTGGCCAGGATGCTGGTTGAAGTCCCAGTGGAAATTTTTCTTGAACCAACCGACCAGTTGTCAACTGAAGAGGCCAACACTTCCTTGTCCAGGACTCTGGTCCTGACTCAGACCGTTGGAGGGATGGATCAGTCCACTGACCCCGCTGACTCTGGTTGACGACCAAGACATGGAGGAACCTCTGCACTCTCCAGCTCCCTCTGAGCCCTGCCACCGGTCCCCGATGGTCGAGGTCTTGGTCTTTCTCCCATGGAGCCCTGCCACCGGTCCCCCTCCGATGGTCGAGGTCTTGGTCTTCTCTCGTGGGTTGAGCCGGTCCTGCCATCACCAGTGCTTCCACTCTTAGCACCACGGCACACTACGAGGATTTGATGTGGCAGCAGTTGGTGCTTACTGGCGTCAAGTAGACTCCAGCTTCTACGCGGTCATCATGTGGCTGTCACCCACAAGGCTGATGCCGTCTCCATCAACGGAGCTGACCAAAACGATCCCGGCTCTGCCAACCCTGGCATCTCCACCAATAGTGGTGTAACCGCCACCTAAACAGCTGCTATCCGGTGCTCCAACTGAGGAGTCTCGGCTGCCTAAGGAACTTCCCCATCAGCCACTGTCACCCCATATCACTGGGGACTCGGGTGGTCAACCACTCTTTAACAACTCCTCAGGGTCCGAGGGATCCTCCCTGCACTCCCACCTGGTCAATGTGGAGTCTGTGGGGGATCTCACGATGGACAGAGGTCCATCTTCCTTCATGGGCCTTCTCCGCCTGATCTCTGAGTCGATGGGTATGAAAATGGAGCCCGTCCAGAAGTGGGCTCGTTACCCATTGACGGAGATCCTCGACTGGGAAGACACTCCTACGGAGGCTTTCCCAGTGGCAGAAGCCATTCTTGGCACTGCCCTGCTTCATGCCCTGTGCCTTCTGCCCAGATGACCTGCAAATATGCGGTACCCAGCGGCTCCCTCTTGGGATTCACAGAGCACCCCCTCGGCCAAGGGATTGATGGCAGACTCTGTGTTTAGGTGCTCTGGCAACACCGGGGATGTTGACAAGATGCCTGACAAGGAGTCCAAGAAGTTGGACCATGCAGCTAGGAAAGCCTATGCTGCTTCCTTGCATGGTCTCTGCCAGGCGAGCTCGGCCCTCCTCATGGCCCACTTCTGTCATGCCCTGCCGGGCACCCTGGATGTAGTGCTTCCTCATCTGCCAGCGAACTTTCAGACCACGGTCAAACAGGTCTGAGACCAGGGTCAGGCTGTAGCCAAATGGCTCCAGACAGCCATGGACCACTGGGGACTCCTGTACCTGCTCCATGGTGGCCTCAGTGACCTTGCACTTCAGGGCTTGGGCTGAGGATCTCAACCTTCATGGTATACACTCTGCACAAGCTGGCAGATGTCCCTTTCCTGGGCACCGACCTGTTCGGGTCTGAGGTCAAGGGCCACCTTACCCGTATTGAGAAATCCAATGCCACCTTGGATTCCGTGACATCTGCCCAAAAGGACCCTAAGGGCTCCAAGCAGCAGTAGAAGAGGAAGACCTTTTGGTCCACCTCTACTCCTGCAACCAAACACGCCCAGCCCCAGGCTGGCAAGCAGGCTCAGGCCTGGTGACCTTGGCCAAAGTCAGTGGCCTTGGTCATCCACAAGCCTGGAGGGAGAGGCTCAGGTGGTGCCTCAGCCAGGCCTTCCTCCTCCTCCTCCTCCTCTAAGCCTGCCCAGTGATGGGATGAGGGGTGCCTCACTCATGCCCGTCATGCCTCCCCTGGATCCTCCTGTGGGGGGGGGCAGCTCTGCCACTTCCTTTCTGTCTGGACCGCTGTCACATGGACAGGAGGGTTCTCGAAGTGGTGGGTCCGGGTCTGCCTCTGGAATTCAAGCAGTACCCTCCTAGCCGAGCCCGCGCCCCACGGGATTACCTGGTTTCCACAGACATGCTGTCAGCTCTAAGAGCCGACATGGCCCAGCTCCTCCGCAAGGAGGTTGTGGTTCCTTTTCGTGGATCCTCCAGAACATGCAGGGTTTGTCTCCAGGTATTTCTTGGTGCCAAAGCAGATGGGGGCTGGTGCCCCATTCTAGATCTGCACGACCTGAACAAATGTCTCCTGTGGTGCACCTTCAGGATGGTAACTCTGTCTCAGATCATACCATCTCTAGAGCGAAACATGTGGTTTTGCTCCCTGGATCTTCAGGATGCATTCTTCCATGTCCTGATCCGTCTGTCTCATTGAAGGTTCCTCTGCTTCCGAGCAGAGGGAACCCTCTACAAGTTCCAGGCCATGCCATTCGGCCTCTCCTTGTCCCCCAAGGTCTCCAACAAGTGCATTGCAGTGGTGGCAGCTTACCTAAGGTGCCAAGAGGGGCCGGGGTTACCCCTACCTGGACCACTGGCTGATCGCAGGTTCCTCCAGGCAGGAGGTGGAGCGTCCAGGGACCTGGCCCTCCAGACCTGCATCTCCCTTGGCCTCCTGGTCAATGAGGCCAAGTCGGAACTTGTGCCTTTGCAGGTGATCAACTTCATTAAGGCGGAGCTCGACTCTTGCAAAGCCAGAGCCCAGCTCCTGGTGGACAAGGCTGTGGCTTTCTCCTCCTTTGCCCGATCATTTTGGGTTGAGCAATTGCTCCCTGCCCGGGGCTTCCTGCGCCTGCGGGGCTACGTGGCAGCCTGCACCAGCGTGGTCCATTGGGCCCATTGAAGAATACACTCCCTGCAGTGGGAGCCGGTCAGCCAGTGGTCTCAGCACAAAGATCCATTCGACCAGCTGGTCACTGTGATCCAGCAGATGTCGGACGCCATCCAGTGGTGGGTAGTCCCAGTGCATCTGCAGGAAGGGATCCCATTTGTCCGCCCAGAGACGATGGTCATTCTGATAACCGATGCCTTTCTCACGGGCTGTGGTACCCTTCTGGGGGAAAATAGAGTTCAGGGGCTATGGACCACCGAGGAGTCCCAATGCCACAACAGCCTGTTGGAACTTTGGGTGGCTTGGCTAGCACTGACTGCATTCGCTCCGCACATCCTGGGTCAGGTGGTTCAGGTCCAGACGGACAACACCACGACCATCTACTACCTCAACAAACGGGGCGTGATGCACTCCCTGCCCCTATGCAGGGAAGCTTTCCATGTTTGGACCCTCGTGTGCAGCCTGCAGGCGAATCTCCTAGCCATCAATGTGGCAGGGACCTCCAATCAGCTGGCAGATGCTTTCAGCCAGGTGGGCAAGGCGTCTCATGAGTAGTCTCTCCATCCAGAGGTAATGCACAGCCTGTTCTTCCAGTGGGGCACCCTGCAGGTGGGCCTGTTCACCTCAAGGGAGAATGCAAAGCTGAGGCTGTATTGTGCCCACCCCCCCTCAGCAGGGAACGTTGCAGGGGGATGCCTTCTCGAGGCCTTGGACCCCAGGCCTCTTCTATGCCTTCCCTCGATCCACAAGGTGCTCCTGAATGCCAGGAGTGACAAGGCACAGGTGATCCTGGTGAATCCGGACTGGCCACACCAGGTCTAGTACCCCGATCTCCTCAGCCTCAACTGCAGGCTCCCGAGGTGTCTTCCCCTATGCCTGGACCTGCTTTCCATCAGTCAGGGGAAGGTACTCCACCTGGACCTTCAATCCCTGCACCTGACAGCCTGGTTCCCGAGTGGCTAGAGTTCCAGGCTTTGGTTCTCTACAAATCTGTCTTCACCATTGTGGAGGCATCTCGGAAGGAGTCAACCAGGAAGTGCTGTCCCTTCAAATGGAAGAGGGTCTCCATTTGGTGTCAGGGCAAGGGGTTGGACCCTTTGTCCTGTCCAGTGACTAGCATTCTTGATTATCTATTGTCCCTCTCTCAGTCGGGCCTTCAATTGATGACTCTTAAGGTGCACCTGGCAGCCATCTCTGCTTACTGGGCACGGGCCCCTCAGCAGTCAGTGGTGCAGGAGAACGTGGTCTGGTGCTGCAGGAGAACGTGGTCTGTGCTTTTTCAAGGGCCTTGACCACATTTCTCCTCCGGTGCGTGAACCACCACCACGGGACTTGTTGCTGGTTTTGGCAGAGCTCATGGGTAAGCAATTCGAACCGATGCACAGATGTGAGATGTCTTACCTGTTGTGGAAGACTGCCTTTATGGTGGCTATCACGTCAGCCAGAAGGATCAGTGGGCTCCAGGCGCTTTTGGTGGAGTCTTTTTACATGGTCTTCCACAGGGACAAGGTTGTGCTGCACCCCAACCTGAAGTTCCTCCCGAAGTTTGTGTTGGATTTTCACCTTAACCAGGTGATTAATCTCCCAGTGTACTTCACCAGTTACACCTCGGAGGCTGAGCACAGGCTCCATACTCTGGACCTGAGGCGAGTGTTCGCTTATTATAATGAGCGCACAGGCGGAGTTCGGGGAGAGGTTTGCCAGCTGTTTGTCATCTACGCTGCTAGTCACAAGTGCCGTCCCCTTCCACACCCACACTCCCATGTTTTGTGATATAGGAGTTTATAGAGTGAGGGGTGGCATGGGATGAATAGATTGCAATGGGAGCAGGGTTTAAAATACATTTTTAAATATTTTAGAGAACCACTGGGTTCAAATCAAAGCCACAGCTCAACTTACAGTGCTCTTGTTCAGAGAACTGCCCTGTTACTACCTAAGGATACACCAACAGCTCTTTTGAGGCTAGAAACAGGGATGATTGCTTTAGAAGCAAAATTAATAAATAATGTTTACTGCTATTGGAAACAAATTGTGGATAAGGATGATGAGAGATTGCCAAAGTGGTGTTGGCAAGATGCACTCAATAATGTACAAAATAATAATTGGTTTCAGGAATTAAAAATGGGTCTTCCCCAGATATGGTCTTATAATGCAGTGTATCCTTCATTATTTGCCTCAGAAGCAATTCAGTGAGTATTCCCAAAGATAGTTGGAAAGAATACATATAAATTGTGTAGTAAAATTAAACTAGAGTAAAAATGGAAAGATTCCTAGAGTCCAATGTAATACATTATGTAGATAAGGCATTTTAATGGACTAGTTACTTCATGCACTTAATGTAACTCACGGCCCGGACATTTCAATTGAGAGAGAAAAGTGACAGCATTCAGTTCTTGGAGATAAAATTCATAACCTCGGTCTTAATATAATGGAGTACAGTATTTAATGTCTCTGGACATTGAAAAAGTAATTTTCACTGTCACAAGTCATGGGAAGTGTGCAGTGAAATTGTTAAAGAAACAACATAAATTGTGACCTTTGCGTGTTAGAAATTCTTGTACTGGAGGGTGCTATTGCACTAATAAATTGATGATTTTTTGTATTTTTATTTAATTTAATTTATTTATTTTTGGGTGTCAACCTGTCCCCTGTAGCTTAGCCCCAACTTCACCGGACCACCCCCCTGGGAACAACCACAAACCACCGATCTGCCCTAGCTTGCCCCCCAAAGGTGGGGCTGCCGAGACAACCTTCCCCCTCGGAAACACGCCCAGATTAGCAGTGGCATCACCGCTGCCGACAAGGCTTCCTAGGCTTATCCCCCACCCCATGTGTGGGGCCGTGGGGGTGGGCCATCCAACAGGATACCACCCCTGTCGGTCAGATGTTTCTGAGGGTGCAGTGGTACTGGGTGTCTGATGTCATCCTTGGGACAGACGGCATTTTTTGAGATTTTAACACCCTCCCCGGAGGTGTGACATGCAGTGACGTAAGGTGCATTCAGCAGATTGTCTGTCACGCCTCCCACTTGATCAGGCGCAGGTTGTGATGGATCCCCCAGCCTCTGCTAGGGGTACACAGAGCAGCTGACACTCAACTCCCCTCCCCCCGAAGAAGGAGAGCCATCCCTTGGACGCTCAGTTCCCCCCGACTCGCCCTCTGACTTCCAAGTCCATTCCCAAACTCAGGATGTTGGCATCACAAACAGCCTTGCAGCTGCTCTGGCAGTCCATCATAGTCAATTGATGTTTTAAAAAATGTGTGACTTGTGAGTTGTATTGATATTTTTGAATGTAACAAATCATATGGTTTTATACATTTACTTTAATAAAAAAAATCTGAAATCTGTGTTCTGTAATGTGTAATCGGTCTTTCAGTGTGGTGCCATTTCATTTACACAGCGTGGCTCCTTGTTACTCCACTGTATAAAGTTTATGGAGCTGCACAGAGGCGTGCTGTAATTGTGAAATGGTGCTCTGTGCTGCTCTGGCAGTGTTTAAATTCAGGCTGACAGATTACATGTTACAGCACTTGAGTAATGGTAAAATTATTTTAATGGCTTAAATGACCAGTAGGTGGTTTTCTTTGTGTGTGTGTGTGTGTGTGTGTGTGTGTTGGGAGGGGGGTTATAAAGATTGGTGGTTTCCTTTAAAAGGACCACGTACTGTGAGGAAAGGATTTTTCTCCAACAGCTATTACACTGCAACCGAGAGTTGTCATTTTGAACATTATGTTGGAGTTTTAAGTATTGTGGGCTTATATCATGAAAACACCTGTATAGGAGACCTAACTTATGCATCTTTTTCCATTTTTATTGTCATAAAATACAGTTGCACATTGATCTCAATGCTGAATCCGGTTTTCACAATTCAAACAAAATGGCAAAGTGTACTGGTGACTGTCAACTTATTTACAGATTTATTATCTGCACTGTGACAGAAAACATCCCCTTATCCTAAGGCTGGTAGAATTTATTTAATGGATGTCAGTCTAGCCTCCATGCTAACATATTTGCAGTTCTGGTAGAGAGCTCACATTTTTTGATTAGTATTCTCAATTTAAAAAAAAATCAGTATACTTGTCAGATCTTATGGACGGATCAATATAATGCCCCAAGTGCTTAAACAACTCTGTGTATTCAAGGTCCTGGTCCTAAGTAGCTTTGTAATCAGTTTCTCTGCATTAATCTTTAATTATGTGGTATCGGTACACCCACCACAGCATTCACCAGAGGTTTGACCTGCCCACCAGCAGCACTGAGACAGACGCAGTACATCCCTTCAGTTTGTAATGTGTATTAACAAGTTTGTAGTGCTTAAACCAAAATTGTAACCTCATCAAGTTAGACTGTAAATTTTAATTGGTCCCCTAACCTGTACTTGATGAGAATTTATAGAAACTACATGCTGCTGTTTCTAGCAGCACATAGTGATGGCACTCACCACATAATTCACTAAAGAAAGGTTTGTTCTGCCTGCACCCACAACACAGAGACAAAAGGACAACATCCTTTTAGTATATAGTGTATTTAAACAAGTGTGTAATGCTTCAACCAAAATGTTAACTGCCATCAACCCAGACAGTAATTTTTAATTGGTCCCCATAACTTGTACTGAATCAGAATTTTGCATGCTGATGTTTTATTTTTTTCAGCATTTTATGAAATATTTTTTTTCCCACTACAATAACCAGAATTCTCCTGGTACAGCTCAGAATGAATACGCTACTTTGTGCTAAACATTTGGCCTAGTACACATTTCTTGATAAGTACATGTACCAACATTTTCACAGTGATTAATACTACACCACTACCACTTTAAAAAGTCTTCTATCCTTAGCTGCTTTTTGTTTTCATTCCTTTTCTTTACTGCTTTCAGTCTGAGCAGCCACGGGAGCAACGTACGTAAATAATCATTGTCGGGTTGGCTTTCAAGCCAAGAAAGGCATGTCACAAATGCATCTAGGCTTCGGCAGCAGTTGGTACCTTGACCTCTTCACTGTCATCATCTTTGTGGTGAGGCAGGGTTTTAAATAATTGATTAGCAGTTTTTTTCTTGGGACAGTACTAACTGTACAGAAAGCATTTATATAGGTTTTCTAGAAGTGTTATGTTTGCTAAACAGAGTGAGCCAAGTGCTATGCATTTTCACAATGTTTTAGAACTTTTATGAGCAAAACGCTCATCAATTTTTAGAGTTAAATAAAACCCTGTGAGGGGTCAACTTGTCCTGTATTTTTATCTTGTTTACCGCTATGGTGACTGTCGTCATCCGTTAGGTCTCTTTAACCCTAATCCTTGTCATCCCATGCCATTCAGTCCTCCAGCGTTGTCTGAGGAATGTTCAGGGGAGCATCACGTTCATGAACAACCTGACTGATCTCTTCCTGCTGTGGGATGGGTGAGTCACTACTTGTAGCTGGGGCAGTCAAAACCGCTGATTTGTCCCAGCATCGTACTATGGTGTCCTGGCGTACTTCTGACCATGCCTCAGCCAAGATGTAGCAGGCATCTTTCACGGGAAGTTTTTTTTTTTTTTTTAATTAAATCTTGCAGGGGAAGGTCACAGTTCTCCTCAGCCAGCACAGTAGACAATAACTTGCTTCTGTAAATGTCCTTTATAGTGGCTATTATGCCCTGGTCCATAGGTTTCAGTTTTGCAGTTGTGTTGGCGGTTAGAAAGACACCGTATTGAAGAACCACATGTTTTCAGAACATCACAGTCTGGGTGGGCACCAGCTTTATTGAGCAGTAAAATTGCTCGTGGTTGCAGCTTAAGGGACTGAAGATGTGTTTGAACTGCTGGCACAAAGTCCTGGAAGAACCAGTTTTTAAAAATTGTGGAAGATATCCACACACTGCTCTGTGCCCTGTATGTTACAGGCAGTTGATCCAAATTTATGTGCTTAAAGCATTAGGCTTTTAATGATTTTCCAATAACTAGCCATTTGAGTTTTTGGAACCCCGTGGCATTGCTGCATCCTAACCTAGTCAAGCGGTCTTAGTTTTTCTTTTTTTTTTTTTAATTCTCCTTTATCTTGGCCGAGCCACCGACTATTTCTGCCCTGGTCACGGCCCCCGGAGACCTCCACCGCTGCCTATAGCTGCCGAGGACCCTCTGTCACCCCCGGCTTACCCCCCGGAGGGCGGGGCCGTGGCCACCCTCGTGGCCCCAGAACTGTGACTAGTCGGGGTCCCTACAGCAGCGGCGGTGAAGTGAGGTCCTCCGGGGAGGGCTTCATTCTTTGGTGGTCCTGCCCGCCTTCCATTTTCCGGTTTTCTCTCCAGAGGAGGCGGGGACGTGCAATGGCGCCAGCGTCTGCCCGCCTCCCCATGCTGAGCGTCGGCAGCGCGGATCTCCGGCCTCCGCCAGGAAAGTCCTCCAGTCTTGATTATTGCCCACACCTCCCCGGAGATGGAGGCCGTCCATTGGATGCTCCATCCTTCTCCCCGGCCAGCCCTCCGGCGATCCGGTCCGTTCCGAACCCGGTGCGCCGGCGTCGCATCTTGAATCCCACCGCTGCGCCGACGGGCCGGCTCTTTGTTTTTCTTGAAGCCTGGAGCACAATTCTCAGTGCTGGCAGCCAGTGTCTTCTCAGGCAAAAGCTTCTAAAAAATTCCTGTCTCATTAGTATTATAAATTTGAGAGGCTGACAGCCCCTCCTGTGCCATGATCTCGGTTATCTTACTGCAGAATGTGGCTATTGTTTTGTTTGCTGAAGATAACAGCTCACCGGCAAATGACAGCTGCCTTGCCCCATGCCACTGTTTGAAACGATTCAACAAGCCCTCACTAGCTGTGAATCCATCATCCTCCCCATTCAGATTGTGGTGGAACTGCAGTATTTTTTTTTTTTTTTTTTAAGATAGGATCAGAGATTGGTATTCAGTGGACACGGTTCTGGATGAAGCACAGGTACAGGGCTCTATCTAGCTGGTCATCCTGACATCCCTTCATTGTTTTCCATTTGTTTGGTGTGTCACTGCATTCATGAGCTGATGCAAAGTCCTGTACTTTTTCATTTGCTTTTTTAATGTCACACACTGTTGAGTTAACGATGCTGAATTTACAGGCAACATCAACAACTTTCACCCCGCTCTCTAGGCACTCAAGTATCTGCAGCTTCTGTGAGATATCGATGGCAGTGCACTTTCGTTTCACCATGGTCTTCCACAAACTTTGGCTATCAGGGGCAGGTTTATTAAGGAACAAGGGACAGATTGCCTAATTGTTTTATGAGCAGCAATTAGTGTGATCAGTGCATATGGAGGCAATTAATGTGACCAGTGAATATGGAGGCATTGTACTAGGTACTGGGTACACTCCCTAGCCAGCAATCAGCAGAATTACCTATTAGACTGCTCTTTCACAATGTCAAAGTGAATCACAGTGTAAACACAGTGAAACATGTGGGGGACATGAAGCAAGTTCGGATTAGCCGGAGATCTGGAAAATCGGAGTTTGTAAAATCGGGAGTATACTGTAGTTGACTGTTTTTAAACACTAATATTTGTTTTAGGCAGTACACTAGCTCTTAGTTTTGTTGTACTGTTGCCACAAAATAAAGATATTGCATTGTTATCCATCCACTCATTATTTGGTTGAAGTGGGTTCAAAGTCCCGTTTTGTAGAACGCGACGGCAGAGAAAGACGTCTGTTTTACAGTTAATCTTTTTATTGGTGTCTTTCTTTTCAGAATAAAGTAATTACAGTAGTGTCCTACTGTCCTGCATGCATACATTGACAATCAAATGCAACTGCCCCTCTTGAATAGTAATTAACACCAAGATAAAACTGTACATATAACTGCTACTCAGAGGTAAACAGAGAAGTAGTAGTCTGGGATTTATGTGTTCTTCTAACCTGGGCTGTTGTATAGTGTTGATATTAGAGAAACATACATATAATTAAGGACACTGTACATTATCAAAGTCACGATATGAAGGTACTTTCTTATGGCCCCAACTGCCTTTTTTTTTTGTTTGTTTGTACGTGTTGCACAACCTGCATATTGGGTATAGATAGAAACATAGAATTAGCCTGCCGATAAGGACCACTTAGCCCACCTGGCCCTGTCCAGACTAGCAATGAGCTTTAAAAATGTTTTTTAAAACGTTATCGTTCAATCTGTTTCTGTGCGTCCACATTGAATAGCTGAATTGGTTTTGACACAATTACCGAGCATCTGCATTGGTGTATGTAATCCATTTTTGGGTAGTTTTCAAAAACTGATAGTCTTCCAGAGGCGACCCCCAGCCACCCATATCCCAGCAATCAGCGCCGCACTATACACTGCGATGCACGGTCCCATAAGGCATTGCGGCGTCTCCATGTAAACAGACCACTGACATGGAGGCGCCTGATTTAAACACTGCTGTTTTGCTCTGCCTGAATCGCTGGTTCATGAAGCGGCAGCTAGTGATGAGGGAGAGACAACATCATTGGGTAGCTTTGAACAGATGCTGCGTGTACTTCCTGGTAGGCACCATGCGCACATGCCACAATACCGCACTATGCTCTGGGAAGGTAAAGCACTGCATTGTGGATCACTGGAGGACACATTTCAGAAAACCACCTCGTTCAGCCATCCGCACTACTCATCCTACTGGAGAAAAATTGGGTAACTTTTCAGTAACCATGCTAAAGACCTGCTCTTCGGTGGTTTAAAAAATGGTTTAGAGAACGCTTTTTAAAACATTACAGGTCTGGACGCAACCGTTTTTAGACTAAGCGGTAACGTTACAGGACACCAGTAACGTTACCAAAGCACTAGTCTGGACAGGGCCCTAGTCTGACCATTTTTCTCTACCTAGAGTATCACGCAGATCCTACTTGATCTCTGGACCATTCCCCTTCCCCTTCCTTTCCCCTTAGATTCCTTTTTTGCATATCCCATGCATTCTTGAACCCCACCACTATTTTTGCCCCAGCCATCTCCACTGGAAGGCTGTTCCAGGAATCCACCACTCTTTCTGTGAAGAAGTACTTCATTGCATGTCTCCTGAATTTACCTCCCTCCAGCTTCATAGCATGTCCCATTGATTTTCAGCACCCTTTTTTCCTGAGAAATACTTCCCTCCTGTACCTTGGTTTACCACCGTGGGGTATTTAAAGGTCTCTATCACATCCCCTCTCTTCCTCCTCCCCCTTTTCAGGGTGTACATATTGAGGTCCTTTATTCTCTCCTTTTAGGGCTTTTGATGCAGACCCTGCACCATTTTAGTCACCCTCCCTTTGACTACCTCCACTCTGTGTTGTTTCTCAGCTGTGGTCATGAGAACTGGACACTGTATCTTGGGGGGTGTCTTACCAGCAGACTCTATAGGTAGCCCTCCCTATGCACTGCAGCATCCCACTAGCCCCCTCACCTGCCTTGTCGTACTGACTGGTCACCTTTAGGTCATTGGATATGACCACCCCCCAGGTCTCTTTCCTGCTTGGTGGTCATCAGTACTACCTGATAGAAAGCACCCTGAAAGAGAGGTTTCAAACAACATGAAGTCTTGCTGTATTCTGACTATTGCAGTGATTGCCAACCTTTGAACTGCCCCAGAGAACAAAGAGTTAACTTTCCATGCAGGGCATGGAACGCTGAGCTCGAGCTCGGTTGAAGCCTCTGTCTGCTGTTGTTTAAACTCCAACTGTCAGATTCTTTACTCCGCCTCACTGAACAGTCGCTCCAGAGATTTCTCCTTTGCTCGGTTCAAAAAAGTCGGTTAAAGTGTCGTTTTTTCGCTTGGTTTCTACCAAATTTCTGCTACTGAACCTGTCAGTTTAAGTCTCTGTCTGTGGTACCGTGAGTACTAGATAGGTTTTTGTATTTAGTTTCTGTGTGGAACTTGTAAACATTGGATCGGTTTGGTTTGAACCGATCAGTTTGAATTTTAAAAAACTTCTGAATTTATTAGAATGTGGTAACCGGTCCGTATCAGTTCTAAAAAAAACGGATTTAATTACGCTTTTTTCCAAGACCCAAGCACGGTCAGGAACCGACATAGGGTGTCTTGCCCGGCGGATTGCCGAAAAAGGGTAAGTTGTGGATAGGATTGGCCATGTCTGAGAAACCCAAGAAAAAAAATGTGCCCACTGGGTTTCAACACTGTAGTGTGTGTGTGGGGAGGCCTTTGCTAAGGCTGACCCCCACACCACCTGTGTTTATTGTCTGGCGTTTGACCACCTCAATTCAGACTGCCAAATGTGTAAAAGTTTTCCCAAAGCTACCCTGGATAAGAGAGTAGGTAGACTGAGGGAAAGGGAGGCTGAGAAGTCCGCTGACCCGGATGGCCAGCCCAGTTCGGTTCAGACCGAACCAAAAGGAGTGCCCTCTGACCAGGGCGAAACTTCTTCAGGCAAAAGGAGAACCGATTCTGAGGAGTCGGTTCCGGTTAAAAGAAAGAAAAGGGAAAAATCTTCCGGTTCGGATCCACAAGTTCTTTCTCCGACCACTGATGAAATAGCCAAAATGATAAGGATAGTTCAATCGCTAACCTTGGTTCCGGCCGAACCGGCACCATCTGTCAGGGGCTCAGTTCGGTCAGTTCCCCCGGTTCTGGATTATACTTTAGAAGAATTTTATGAACCGGAGGAGGAGGAGGGAGAGTATGAAGATAATGATGATGATGGTGATTATGAAAGTCTGGATGTGCCTATTGACCCGGACCTCTCCCCAGACAGACCTTCAGGTGTTTCTCCTCCTAGGCTTTCTGAGTCCCCTTCCCACTTCATGTTTTACAAGAAAGTGGCTGAAACCCTCCAGCTTCCAATGGAAGAAGCATAGAGGATCAGGAGGAGCCTGATTTTGTAGAGATGATGGACATCCCAGAGTCCAGGAGATTGTCTATTCCCCTCCATAAATCTTTTGGGAAACAGACATTTAAAATTTTAAAAACTCCTAATTCCATACGTCCTGTGGACAGAAGAATGGACAAGAGGTATACCCTTTCAGGCTCAGACACAGAGTTCCTTTCCCAGCAATGCAGCCATGTTGGGGTAGTGCAGGCTACTGCCAGTGATAAGGCAAATATTCCCTTGGCTTCACACACCCCAGATAAGGACTCCCGGAGGATTGATGCCGTGGCAAAGAAACAGTACATGGCAGCATCTTTGGGACTCAGGCAGGCTAACTATATGGCCTACACAGCTAGATACCAGAAGTCCAGGTGGGACACTGTGCTGGCTCTAGCTAAACAGGCCCCTGACCAGCTTGCTAAGGAGCTGGAGCAGGTGGCTGCGGATGGGATTGAGGCATCCAAGGTGCAATTTCATGCTGCTGTGGACTCCATTGATGTTTCATCTAGAGTCATGGCTACATCTGTGGCCCTTCGGAGGATGGCTTGGCTCAGATGTACTAGCCTATCACAGGATACCCAGGCTAAAGCCATGAATTTTCCTGTCATTGGTAATTCTCTGTTTGGGGAGTAGACAGAGAACTACATGAAGAAGATGGACGAGTACAGGAGTGCTCAGACCAAGGAAAGGCAAGCCATTCCTCAGAGGCAGCATTCCAGGGGCAGGGGCAGGCCCTTTCAAAGGCCTTTATACCAAGCCCAGGTCTCCTCTTCTGCTTATGCTCAGAGGGGGTTCTTTAGAGGGAGTGGCAGACGGAGTA
Organism: Neoceratodus forsteri; assembly: GCA_016271365.2. Lineage (NCBI taxonomy): Eukaryota > Metazoa > Chordata > Ceratodontiformes > Ceratodontidae > Neoceratodus > Neoceratodus forsteri. The sequence goes on from CM028133.1 coordinate 724,883,323, forward strand.
TGAGCAGGCCTGCTTCCATCCCTCAGCCTAAAGCCCCTGCCAAGCAGACACCCTGATGGGTCTGCCTGGGCCGGTTCTCCAATACCTGTAGGGGGTAGGCTGGCTTACTTTGTCCAGGACTGGAAGTCTTTAACATCAGACAAGTGGGTCCTAGAAGTAGTAAGCCAGGGACTGGTTCTCAGCTTCAAAAAATTTCCCAAGATGAGAACCAGATCCTTTCCACCTGCAAATCCATCAGAGACCCTTGCCCTAGAGGCAGAGGTTTTCTTCCCTCCTGGCTCTCAGAGCCATAGAAAGAGTTCCTACCCTACGCAGGGGCAAAGGATTGTACTCCAGGTACTTCCTAACCCCCAAAAAGACAGGAGAATGGCGGCCCATCCTGGATCTAAGATATCTGAACAAGCACCTTTTAAAACCAAAATTCAAAATGGTGACTCTGGGAATAATTCTGCCCTCTCTAAGGCCAGGGGACTGGCTAGCCTCCCTGGACCTCTAAAATGCCTATTTTCACATTCCCATCAGGTGCTCCCACAGAAAGTACCTCAGGTTCGAGTTGCCCTCAGGCCACTATCAATTCAGAGCAATACCCTTTGGCCTAACATCAGCTCCAAGGGTGTTCACAAAGTGCCTGGCAGTAGTGGTTGCTTTCCTAAGGAGAAAAAAGATCTCCATCTTTCCATACTTGGACGACTGGCTCATAGTGGGTCAGTCTCCAGACCAAGTCAAGTCACATCTTCAGATAACTCAGCAACTGCTCACTTCCTTAGGATTCCTCCTCAACCTTCCAAAGTCAGTTCTCGAGCCAGTACAGCTCCTCACCTTTATCAGGGCAGAGCTGGATACAATAAGAGCAAAAGCCTTTCTTCCCCTGGACAGGGCAAGGACCCTTATAGAACTGGCCTCTTCATTCACCCTTCAGGTGTCTCAACCAGCAAGGCACTTCTTGCAGCTCCTGGGCCACATGGCAGCCTCTACAGCAGTGGTCCAGGGGGCAAGATTCCAGATGAGGGACATTCAGTTCCACTTAAGAGCCTTCTGGTCCCAAAGAAAGGATTCCCTTACCAAACTAGTCCTAGTGACTCGAACCCTGATCCAGGCTTTGCAGTGGTGGCGGGATCAGGACAATTTAAGACAGGGAGTTCCTTTTGTCACTCAGTCTCATTCAGTAATACTCACCACAGATGCCTCCCTGCTGGGCTGGGGAGCCCACTTGGGGGATCTTACCACCCAAGGGCTGTGGTCACCTCAAGAATCTCTGCTTCACATCAGTCTCTTGGAACTCAAAGCAGTGTTTCTGGCACTGCAAGCCTTTTCCAAATATGTACAGAATAAGCTGGTCCAGATCAGAACAGACAATACCACCACAATGTGGTACATCAACAAGCAAGGAGGCATTCGGTCTACGGCCTTGTGCACAGAAGCAATGAAGTTGTGGTCTCTGGCCTATTTCCTGCAGACCTCTCTGATAGCAGTTCACCTCCCAGGGAAGGACAATGTCCTAGCAGATGCTCTCAGCAGGATATCTCAGGGCCATCACGAATGGACCCTAGATCCCCTAGTTTTGGAAGTGATTTTCTCCAGATGGGGCACTCCACAGATAGATCTTTTTGCAGCCCCAGACAATCACCAACTTCCTCTCTTTTGTTGCAGACCCCTAGTCTTGGGCTCAGTCCCCCTGGATGCTCTGATTCTGAATTGGGAAGGGAAGTTCCTGTATGCTTTTCCCCCCTTCCCTCTCCTGTTCAAAGTGCTAGTCAAGATCAGGTCTCAACCATGCAAAGTGATTCTGATTGCTCCAGACTGGGCCAGACAGCCCTGGTACCCACTGTTGCTGTCCTTAGCAGTCCACCTTCCCCTGTCTCTTTCCAGGAATTACAACCTGTTGACATCCTCTCAGGGAAGGATTTGGTATCCGAACCTAAAATCTCTCAATCTCAAGTCCTGGCTCTTGAAGAGTTAGAGTTTGCTGATCTGCACCTCTCTCAAGGGGTTCTGGATATCCTTAAGGCTTCTCGAAAGCCTTCCACCAGAAAGACTTACAACTCCAAATGGAAAAGGTTCACTATTTGGTGCTCTAATAAGCATATTTCTCCAGAATCTGCTGGGTTGCCTACAGTCCTGGACTATAAGGTTCATCTTAATGGCTTGGGACTTAGACCAGCTACACTTAAAATGCATCTGGCAGCTATTTCTGCCTTCTTGTCAGTAGGCAAGCCCTCTCCTCTGTCAGCCCATCCTGTGTTTTGTAAGTTCTTCAAGGGATTGCTGCATACCAATCCCCCTTTAGGGACCCTGCTCCTGCTTGGGACCTTAATGTTTGCATTGCTCAGCATATGCAACCACCCTTTGAGCCTTTGTCCTCTGCAGAGCTTAAGTACTTGTCTTGGAAAACTGTGTTTTTGGTAGCCATTACCTCTGCCAGGCGTATCAGTGAATTGCAAGCCCTGTCAGTGGAGCCTGATTTCATCTCTTTCCATAGAGATAAAGTGGTCCTAAGAACTAACAGAAAGTTTTTGCCTAAGGTGGTTTCAGATTTCCCCTTAATCAGTCTGTGTCTCTCCTGTTTTCTTCACTGACCATTCCTCCTCTGGAGAGAGGAGGTTGCACAGCCTGGACATAAAAGGGCCCTTGGCTACTACATAGGCGCACCAAGGGTCACAGGTTTGAGTCCCTCCAGTTGTTCCTCACTTATGGAGGGGGCGGTAAGGGCAAACCTGCCACTAAAAGATCTATTGCCAGGTGGATTGTTTCTTGTATACAATTCTGCTATGAAAAACTGGGTAGAACCCCACCCTCAGGCCTGAGGGCTCACTCTACTAGAGGTACAGCTGCTTCCCTGGCTGCTGCCAGGGATATTCCTATCTTAGAAATCTGTCAAGCAGCCACCTGGAAAACAGTCTACACATTCACCAAGCATTACTCTCTGGATATCCAGGCTAGGAGTGATGCTCGGTTTGGCACAGCAGTACTTCAGAGCCTATTCCCAAAGTAGGTCCTGTCCCTCCTCCATGGAGGTACTGCTTGGTAGTCTGCAATAGTCAGAATACAGCAAGACTTCATGTTGTTTGAAGACAAAATTACTCACCTTAGTAATGTTGTATCTTCTAATGAAGTCTTGCTGTATTCTATTCCTCCCCTCCCCTCTCAGAACCTGGTTTTTGGGATGTGGGTGGGCAGGAGCAGTGTTGGCACCCTAGAGGTGCCCCTTTCTCACCCTTCTTTATTTTGGGTGTGTGTTGTGTTTTGTTTTTTGGGTTTCCTGACTTGAGTCTTTGCTTTGAAACCAAAAAACCCTTTTTAATAAATTTAGTTGCCAGTTGGCTAGTGTGAGTCTTTACAGTTTCCACACAGAACTTCTAGTGAGTATTGCTCGTAAAGATCTGACGGTTGGAGTTTAAACAACAGCAGACAGAGGCTTCAACTGAGCTCGAGCTCAGTGTTCCATGCCCTGCATGGAAAGTTAACTCTTTGTTCTCCGGGGCAGTTCAAAGGTTGGCAATCACTGAAATAGTCAGAATACAGCAAGACTCCATTAGAAGAAACAACATTACTAAATTGAGTAATTTTTTCTTCTGTGCCCCAGTTGTATTATTTTGCACTTTTTCACATTGAAACCAAGATGCAATACACTTCACCACTCCTTGAGTTTACTGAGGTCACTGCTCATCCTTTCCATTCCCTTCTCCTGAGTGTCTACCCCATTGCAGAGTTTTGTGTACTCCGCAAAGAGGCAGACCTTCCCTTCCATCTCCTCTACAATGTCACTTACAAAGACATTAAAAAGTATCAGCAGTGATCCCTGAGGTACCCCACTGGTCACCCTTCCTTCCTTCCTCAGAGTGAGCTCCATTTCCACCACTCTCTGCCTCCTATCCACTTACCAATTTCCAACCCAGTTTACCACCTTTGGACATACTCCTAAGCTACCCTGCTCCTGCTTGCGCTATTGTCTCCTGTGTGGAATGGTGATGAATGCTTTACTGAAATCTAGTTAGGCTATGCCCACTGCTCCACCCTGATGTAGTTCCTTGGTTACCCAGTCAAAGAACTCCATCAGATTCATTTGACATGACCACCCCCAAACAAATCCATGCTACCTCAGGTCTTGTAATCAACTGGATTCAAGCTATTCCACTACCCTTTCTTTCAGCAATGATTCCATTAACTTTCCACCACCAAAGTCAGCCTGACTGTCCTATAATTGCCAGCCTCTTCCCTGCTACCACTTTTGTCAACTGAGACTACATCTGCTCTCCTCCAGTCCTCTGGGACCACTCCTGTGGGGTTCCAGGGCCTGCATGCAAACTCTATCACTGATCTACCCAACTAAGGTTACATTTTAATTTGTTGGTTCCTTCGTTTTATTTATTTTTGTGATTTATGTTTATTGAAGCTTATATACATCACATATGGTACATCATCTCTAATATAATGTACATAAACATAACCTAAGTAAGCAGCCATGACAGGCAAAACTCCATCATATGCAGTACAGTGCAAACTGTATAACAGTTCACCTGGAACAAACTAACTGGGTGTGGTTGTGTGATCACTGACTAGGAAAAACATTTCATCTCAGTTTATTAAAGGGAAAGTCATACTAACATACTAAAGTGCCAGCAGAATAGGCCTAACGGTCTTTCGTGTCTGCTCGTTTGGTCAGCCCCCACCCTGGGTGCTGACCTTGCTGTCCCCCTTGCCTTCTCTGGCTTCTCCCTTCCCAGTTCTGGATATTCTTGCTGCATTGGATTTTGCTTCCAGAACCCTTCCCCTGTACCTGTCCCATCCCCTCTTGAACCCTCCACTGTCTCTGCCTCCACCAGCCCCTAGGCAGTGCATTCCATGGCTCCACCACCCTCTCAGTGAAGTAGCACCTCCTCCTTTCTTCCCTGAATCTTTCCCTCAGCTTCCACCCATGCCCTCTAGTGCCCCTTCCTCCTTCCTTCAAAGCACCCTGACTGTTCCTCCTATTTACCCTCTTCATGTACCTGAAGACCTCTATCATGTCCCCGGTCCTTCTCTCTTCCAATGTGTACATATTTAGCTCTTGAGCCTCTCCTCATAGGTCCTGTCTCCCAAGCCCCCAAATCATTTTGGTTGCCCTCCTCTGGACCCTCTCCAGGAGGTTAATGTCCCTCTTTAAGTGTGGCCTCCAAAACTGCACACAGTACTCAAGGTGTGGCCTCACCAAGCAGTTATACAGAGGGAGTATCACTTCCCTCCTTCTGAAGTCCCCATAACCTTTTTTTTTCTGTATACTTGTGTACTTTGTAGGCATGAACAATGATTCCCTCTCTTACACCCCACTAATTTAATTCTGATTTAAATTTAAATCAAGTTGCTTCACTCTGTTCTGCCTTGGTGTGAAAACCTGTTTGACTCTATTGCAGAGGTCATGACCCGACTCATATATAAGGCATCGTGGTAGCTAATGATGCATAAATGAACAAACCAGCAGAAGTGCTACTCTATTTCGGTTGTGTGTCTTCTGAGCTGTTTTTTTTCTCTGTGTCATACTTTTCAAGGTAAGTTCCCTACAATTTTCTGTTTAAAGTGTGTATGACTTTGGGGGGTGCAATTGGAAGGATGCTGGTGCTTGTGACATTTTGTTATTTAACTGAATAACTGGTTACCTAGAAGCATTGTGTAACCTTGCACTGGACCTCTAAAGCAGTAGGTAAGGCTAGGGGGGTGTTAGGGGTGATAGTAGGGGTATCACAAGTCGTAAGAGGGAGGTAATAATCCCTCTGTACTAGACATTGGTTAGGCCCCATCTGGAGTACTGCGGCAGTATTGGAGCCACACCTTCACAAGGACATTAACCAAATTGAGGCAGTCCAGAGAAGGCAACCAAAATGGTGCAGGGACTGCATCAGAAGACATATGAGGACAGATTAGCGAGCTCAATATGTATACCCTTGAGCAAAGGAGGGAGAGGTGATATGATCGAGACATTTAAACACCTTAAGGGCATAAACAAGGTGAAAGAGTCTAACATGTTTAAATATAAGAAAAATAGCAGGACAAGAGGACACAGCATGAGATTAGAGGGAGGCCGATTAAGGGGAATGAGGAAATTCTTTTCACAGAAAGGGTGGTAGATGCATGGAATGGCTTACCACAAGAAGTGGTGGCTATGAATACAGTGCAGGGCTTCAAACAGGCATGGGATAGGCATAAGGGAGCAATACAAATGACTATGAATAGATAGGTCACTGACAGAGCAAAGGCCGATGGCACATTTATAAGGTAGAAAAAGAAATGGGCAGACTGGATGGGCCTTGCGGTCCTTATCTGCTGTCAACTTCTATGTTTCTATGTTACTGGACATGCAATCCCTTTGATGTCATTATGCTTGTCTCCTGCTAGCAAACAAACTACTCCGCAAGTGACCTGTTTTTTGTGGTTTAATTTCTGAGTGAGAATACAATGTATTAGAAGATGCAACATTTTATTTCTGCTTTATCATAATAGCTGGTGCTACAAATTCTTTGTTCACTAAGTTGCAGCCCCTTTGATCTTGACTCCTGCAGTCAAACTTCTTGGCAGTTTACCAACTTTATTTGTTTAATGTGTATCCTAGTTGGAGGGGAAAAATGCTTTACATGATTATTTGTGTTTGTAATAGGGTTGGCAGCCGTTGGTTTTAGACAGGACAATCTGGTTCTTAGGGTACTTATCCGACCATCCAGTTTTACTTAAATGTAGTGAGGTTTTTGGGCGATTTTTGAGTGCTCACATACTTCTAAAACTGATTCTATGAAATCATTCACTCTTCTGACTGCATGTCCAGGTTACAAAGAAGCTCTGATGTCACAGGTGTATATGTTTGTAAAACCAGTCAGTCTGGGAGGTGTAAAGTATGGCCATTAAAGGGAATTTGTACTGTAGACTCTCATTTAGATAATCCCCGGATCTAGCCCTCCAGCAGCAGTAACGGCAGGAGCAACAAGTACAGCAAAATACATTTTCATTTTAACTTTTCTATGTCCCCAGTACCACAAACCACCATGCCATCTAGACGAATTATTGTCACAGGCTGTCTCTGTTGATGACGTTCATGACTTACCACCAGATGAGAGCATGCATGTCTATCAGCCAGAGAGAACCCACAGCTTCGGCCATAGATACAGTGTCCAGACCAGTGCTAGGTTCTTACAGTTGCACCCCCCACCCACACTATCCACGCACATACCTGGCACCGGTTTCTGTCTTTCATGAAAGTGTAGTGCTATGAAAAATGCCTGTCCCGTCTCCCAGTTAATTTCTGTGCCACAAGAACTGCGCTGCTGTGTCACAGCATGCTGCATAGAGAGTGTGTGCACATGCACGTCCATTCACAGACACAGGCAGCCTGGCATATGTATTACAATAGTTACTGCCCAAAAATAAACATTGTGTAAACTGTGTAGGCAGCAGGTGGCATTTACTGCCTGTGCAAACCTCTCCATATCCCGCTGCACCCGTATGCAGGGGAGGACCCCCTCATTTACATAGGTGCAGCAGTAACTTGGTACATGGGTGCTGCCTGATTTTGCCTGTGCTGTGGGGGTGTGTGAATATATAGACCACACCCACAAATCAAGCACAAACCCCAGTTAGTGTGGGCAAACACTCCTCAGTGACTGCGCTAAGTTTTGAATATGTGGGCCTTGGACCCTTGTCACCCCTCCTTGCAGTACTTTCATGGGTCATTTTCTCTCTCCATTTCCCCTCAATCTCTAAGAACTTTCCTACCCACCTACACCTCCCCCCCTTACCCTCCTCTTAAGCACCGTCTCAGGTATCATTTTACTCCCTCCTGCTCTTGTTCGTAGTACCTCTCTGCTTACCCCTTGTATTTGTGCTTTTCTGCCACCAGTCTAACTGGTCAGGTGTGACCTCTCATCATTTGCACATTGTTCCAATTTGCTTGCACTGTTGTGTATTTTGTTTTCCAATTACTACAGAATTGTCTTCACTCCCTGTACCTTCCCCAGGGTCACACCAGGAAATGAGCATTTGTCCAGTGTGCCTTTCCTGGTCACCAATTTGTGTGTAAATTCACCTGCCATTATCCATGTTCAGTTTGCTTCATCCTGCCAAACAAAATAAACTCAGTTTAAATATAGTACATTTTCAGGCTTGCTTGAGCACCTGCTCAAACATATTGGAGCCTCACCAGGGAGGCTGTCCTCACCATTTGAGAAGCAGTGATCTGAAGGGATAACCCAGGCTGGCAACCCTTAGCTGCTTAGCCCATGTAGGAGGAGCAGCAGTTCTGTACACTAAGTCAACAAAACAACCCAAGGCAAATGTGCGACTTTTCGCAGGGGACGCCCATCCCAGTTTATCGTAGGGCTCACAGTGATGTGTAAGATGGACTGCTGAGAGAGCAGTTTGACAGACATTATTATAGACTATACCCCATTTAGACAGGGAGGATTTTACAATATGGGTGAAGGTAAGAAGCCCATAGTTTTGGGTGGGTAAAAGCACTCCTTTAGCAAGGGCAGGATGTGCTGCAGGAGTGAGTGAGTGTGTGTTTAGCCTTGCAAGCCATGCCAAGCTTATTATTCGCTGCCCTACACACACTAGGGATGTGCAAGAGAAATCAAGCTGGGGATTAAGGGTAACTCCAAGATACTTGAAGGAGAAGGCTGTAGAACTGTCCATACTAGTCACATCCAGCGGCTCAGAACATAATCTAATTTTAGCCCATGAGTCAAAAAGCGTAATTTGCATCTTCTTTAGGTTAAAGACTAACCTATTCACAGTGAGCCTGGACTGTGTTTGGGGAAAGTCATCATTCACCTGGGAGTTAATGGCATCAGTGGCCTTGATATCCTGAGAGCTTGGCTAATAACACCATGTCATCGGCATAAGGGCTGGAACTGTATTGAGCAGGCCCCCAGGGTGGTCATTTATAAACAGAGGAGATGAGATAGGGCCCAAGATAGAACCCTGAGGGACACCAAGACACCAGCTTCAGCAGGAGTTTGCTCAGAGAGCATCCTGTTGTATTTAACTGTTAGCTGTCTACCTTTAAGACAGTTGGCAAACTGGGTTAGTGCATCGGCAGATGGCCCAAAGGTATGCAACATGATGAAAACAAGTTTCTAGAGATGTGGGTATGTTATTCAGTCCACACTGTCTGGCAGGTTCCTTGCCGCTTTAAGATGGGCCGGAAAGTCTTCAAGCTGGCTTCTCCCACCCACCCGGATGGTAAAACCCTCGGCTCCGCCCCATGACGCCAGATCTTCCTTACCGCTTGGAAGCTCAGGTCCCCTCCTTAGCGCTCTTGCGACTTTAGGCCTGGATCCTAAACCTTCGGTTTTACTGAAAATCATCTTAAAATTTACGAGACTCTAGTCTTCTTCCTTCCTTTGTGACTGTGATTGATTCTAAATCTACTCCCGGCTTCTGTCAATGCCCTTGCAGGCAGATGATGTCTCTGACCAACCTGCATGCCACATGTGTCTACTGCCTGGGGCTTGCCCATGATCCGCAGGCCTGCGATCTCTAAGTCCCTTACCCGACGGTTGGAAGACACTTTCACCCGACTTCAACTGGGGCGCCCCCAAAAAACTGTTTCTGCCGGTGAAGTCGAAGGAGGCCCATTGGGCGGTGTCCACAGCTGCGTGCTCCGTGGAGCAGCTGGAGCAGTTAATCGCCCTCGAGGTGGAGGCGGCCCAGGCCGCGTCTTCATCTTCCTCGGTGTCGGCGTTTATCCCGCTGTCCTTGGGCTTCTCCTGTACTGCTTCCTTTAAGGAGCTTTGTCAGTCCCTCTCCACCAAGGGAGAGGGGCCCTCAGGGACTCACTTCAGTAGGTCGAAGAAAAAGGAACTGAAAGATAAGTCCCACCGTCGATGTTTGTGGCAGCGGGAGAGATCGCACTCACTGGAGCGTCTTTTATTGACTTCGGTCAAGGTTGTGGCTAAGCCCACTGGCTTTTTGGTGTCCCCGTCGGGTCAGCCAGCCGAGACACCTGTCGATGCGGTGGATTTTCCGACCTGGATGGGTTGTTGACTGGAAAGCCGATAGTCTCTTTTCACCGGTACCCCGGTGGTTACCGAGGACTCTGCCTTGGCCCCCGAGCTGAAGTCCCTGGTCAAGGACCCTGAACGGGGATGGCGGTTTCCCGCCCTTCTTCTATTCACTATTGACGACCCCAACTATCTCAGTCCTCCTCCGTGTTGGGTAAGTCCCGCCGACATCAGTGGTCTCGGTCCCGGCATCACGGAAAGCGGCGCCGCTGCTCGTCGTCATTGTCCTCTTTGGAGGATAGGCTCCAGTGCAAGTTGCATCGGCGCTATGAGGATATGATGTGACAGCAGCTCTTATTGGCTGGCAACAAGCCGACTCTGTTGCCTTCCCCAGCAATTAAGTGGCTGTTGCCCGAACGGCCGAAGCAACCTCTCGCCATCGACTCCTTGGTTGAGGAGCCGACTCCGGCACTGATTGCTCGGCTGAAACTGGCTGCTCCACCCATTGTGGTGGAACCACCGCCCCCGCAACCGAAAACTAGGTCCTCAACCAAGGATTCTCGGTTGGATCAGGGCTTGCCCTACAGGTTGTCGGTCACCCTCACCCCTGATTGGCCTCGGCGAGTGGAGAGTGGCTCAGGTGCTCGGCAGCTGTCCGACGACTCCTCCCTGTATTCCAGGCCCCTCGACCTGGAATCCTCTGGGGGCCTGTCAGTGGACGAGAGCCCATCCTTGTTCCTGGATATTCTTCGGCTCATCTCAGAGTCTACTGGGATGCAGCTCGAACCTGCGCAGAAACGGGCCAGATATCCCCTCACAGAGGTTTTGGACTGAGGGGATTCTCCCACGGAGGCCTTCCCTGTGGCCGAGGCCATTGTTGGTCTAGCCTTGGATTTGTGGCAGCAGCCTGCATCCTGTCCTGCGCCTTTGGCCAGGATGGCCCGCAAGTAAGCAGTCCCGACCGGTTCCCTCTCTGGTTTTACAGAGCACCCCTCGGCTGAAGGGCTGGTAACTGATAGCGTCTTCTGGCACTCCGGAAATGCCAGGGACGAAGAGAAGCCTCCGGACAAGGAGTCCAAAAAGCTGGACTACTGCAGCGCAAAGTTTATGCTGCCTCCTACCTAGGCCTTCAACAGGCTAGCTAGGCTCTATGATGGCACACTTTTCACACACCCTTATGGGCTCCCTGGATGAGATGCTTCCTCCTCTCCCGGCTGACCTTCAAACGACAGTCAAGCAGGTGCGGGATCAGGGAAGGGCAGTGGCCAAGCAACAGCTCCAGACTGCTTTGGACATCGGAGACTCTTGTGCCCGGTAAGTAGCAGCCGCAGTAGCCATGCGCTGCCGATCTCCACCTTCATGGCAGGTACCCAGCACAAGCTGGCAGACGTCCCCTTCTTGGGAACTCACTTGTTCAGGCCTGGGATGGAGGGCCATCTCCAGAGGACTCAGTCACCTCTGCCCAGAAGGACAAAGGCCGTCAGCAGCAGCGTAAGCCCTTTCGCCCCTGCGCGGCACATCCAGCCCAGCAGCACCAGCAACAGGGCCAGCAGGCTTATGCTTGGTGTCCCAAGGCCAAGCCTGCTGCTTCCTCCAACAGGAAGCCTGGAGGGAAAGGTCCAGGTGGTTCCTTGGCTGGCCCTTCCTCCAAGCCTGCCCAGTGACGGGTTGAGGGATACCACCGCCAACCTCGTCACTCCTCCCCTGAGTTCCCCCGTGGGGGGGGGACTGCTCAGCCACTTCCTTTCCACCTGGTCCACTATCACCACAGACCGTTTGGTGCTGGAAGTGGTCGGCAGTGGTCTGCCTCTGTAATTTGAGCGGACCCCTCCCTTTCGAGCCGTCGCCCCCTTGGGGAGGCTAATGGTTCCGCAGCCTCTCTGTCGGCTTGTCGAACCGACATAGCTTAGCTCCTCTAAAAGGAGGTGATCAGCAAGGTGGCGGATCCTCCTCCAAGCCCAGGGTTTGTGCCCTGGTACTTTCTGGTCCCAAAATGGACGAGGGGCTGGCGCCCCATTCTCGATCTGCATGACCTGAACAAGTTCCTAAGGTCACGCACCTTCAGGATGGTCACTCTGGCTCAGATCATACCATCCTTGGAACTAGGCATGTGGTTTTGCTCTCTGGATCTCCAGGACGCGTTCTGTCACTTCCCAATCCATCCGTCACATCGGTGATTCCTCCACTTCAGAGCAGAGGGATTCCTCTACGAGTTCCGGGCCATGCCCTTCGGTCTTTCTCCAGCTCCCAGGGTCTTCACCAAATGCATGGCAGTGATGACAGTATTCCTGCGGCACTGAGGGGTCTGGGTGTACCCTTACCTGGATGACTGGCTGATAGCAGCACCCTCCAGGTTGGAGGTGGAGCGGTCCAGAGATCTGGCTCTCCAGGTCTGCTCTCAAATTGGTCTCCTGATCAACGAGGCCAAATTGGAACTCGTGCCATCACAGGTGATTCCGTTCATTGGGGCAGAGCACGACTCTCTTTGAGCCAGAGCCCGGCTCTCAGTGGACAGGGCCGAGGTCCTTTCCTCCTTTGCCCAGTCATTTCAGGTTGGGCAATTGTGCCCTGTCCGGGTCTTACTGCCCATTCTGGGTCTCATGGCAGCTTGCACCAGCGTGGTCTATTGGGCCCACTGGCATATGTGTCCCCTGCAATGGGGCTGGCCCTCCAGTGGTCTCAGCGCTCCAGTCCTTTGGACGAGCCAGTAACCATGACTCAGAAGATGTGGGATGGCCTGCTGTGGTGGCTCGTCCCAGCTCATCTGCAAGAGGGTATCCCATTTGTCCACCCCAAGCCGATGGTCATACTTACGACCGACGCCTCTTTGATGGGTTGGGGTGCCCATCTGGGGAAGCTCCAGGCCCAAGGCCTCTGGTCCCCTCAGGAGTCTCGATGCCACGTCAACCTGCTGGAGCTTCGAGCAAATATGGCTAGCCCTCACTGCCTTCACTCCATTTGTAAAGGGTCAGGTGGTTCAGGTCCAGACAGACAACACCACAACCATGTACGATATCAACCATCAGGGCAGGACGCACTCCTTGCCTCTGTGCAAGGAAGCTCTCCACATTTGGTCTTTCGTGATCAGCCTGGAGGCGTATCTCCTAGCCATCCACTTGGCAGGAGCCTCGAACAGTCTGGCCGATGCCCTCAACCGGATAGGTGCTGCATCTCACGAGTGGTCTCTCCTGCTGGAGATAGTTAAAGACCTGTTCTCCCATTGGGGCACCCCACAGGTGGACCTGTTCACCTCCAAGGAGCACGCGAAGCTGAAGCTGTGCCATGCCCACCCCCCTCAGCAGAGCTCGCTGCAGGGGGATGCCTTTTCAAGGCCGTGGACCCCAGGCCTCTTCTGCACCTTCCCTCCATTTCCGTTGATCCACAAGGTGCTTCTCAAGGTGAAGAGGGACAAGGTGCAGGTGATTCTGGTAGCCCCAGACTTGCCTCGCCAGTGCTGGTACCCAGATCTCCTCAGCCTCAGCTCCAGGTTCCCGAGGCGGCTTCCAGCCTGCCCGGACCTGATCTCAGTCTACAAGGGCAAGGTGCTCCATCCGGACCTTCTGTCCCTGCACTTGACGGCCTGGTTCCTGAGCGGCTAGAGTTCCAGGCCTTGGGTCTTTCCAATGAGGTCCTCAGCGTCATTGAGGCATCCCGTAAGGAGTCAACCAGGAAATGCTATGCCTTTAAATGGAAGAGATTCTCCATTTGGTGTCAGAACAAGGGGTTAGACTCCTCTTCCCGTCCGTTGGCTAGTATTTTGGACTACCTGTGGTCCCTTTCCCAGCTAGGGCTTTGGTCGATGACCCTTAAGGTGCACCTGGCAGCCATCTCTGCCTACCGGGTGCGGGCCGACAAGCATTCAGTGGTGCAGGAGAAGGTGGTCTGGCGCTTTTTCAAAGGCCTTGATCACATATCCCCTCCGGTGCGAGAACCTGCACCTCTATTGGATCTACTGCTGGTACTGGCCAAGCTCATGGGCAAGCCATTCGAACCGATGCACAGGTGCAATATTTTCCTCCTGTCATGGAAAACCGCCTTCTTGGTGGCTATAACATCAGCCAGAAGGATGGGAGAGCTCCAGGCGCTTTCCATAGAGTCTCCTTATCTGGTCTTCTACAAGGACAAGGTTGTCCTTAGCCCCCACGCGAAATTCCTTCCAAAGGTGGTGTCTGAGTTTCACCTGACTCAGGTGTTGACTCTGCCGGTGTTATGCCCCAATCACACCTCGGAGGCCGAATATAGGCTCCATACTTTGGACCCTAGAAGAGCGCTCGCTTATTACAAGGAGTGGATGGATGAAGTTCGGGAGAGGTTCACCAGCTGTTTGTCACCTACGCTGAAGCCGCACCTGGCAGACCTGCAGCCAAGTGGACGATTAGCAGGTGGGTCACCTCCTGCATAGATCTCTGCTATAGGTTGGCAGGCATGGAGCCACCCAAAGGGATAAGAGCTCATTCTACTCGCCATACCGCTGCTTCGGTGGCTGCTTGTAGGGACGTCCCTTTCCAGGAAATCTGCAGGGCTGCTACCTGGAAGTCTGCACACACCTTTATTTCCCATTACCCCATTGACCTAGAGTCACACCAGGATGCTGGTTTTGGGACCTTGGTTCTCCAGTCCTTATTCCTCAAGTAAGTATCGGGGGTGCGCGCCTTTCCTCCCTCCTCCCGGAGAACTGCTAGGAGTCTGCCAGACAGTGTGGATTGAACAACATATCCATGTCCCTAGAAATACAGGTTACTCACCTGTAACAGGAGTTCTAGGAGTGGTATATGTTGGTCATCCACACGACCAACCGGACCTCCCCGGCTTCGTGCAACCTGGCTTTCAGCGGGCTAGATCTGGCATCATGGGGTGGAGCAGAGGGTTTTACCACCTGGGTGGGTGGGAGGAGCCAGCTTGAAGACTTTCCGGCCCATCTTAAAGTGGCAAGGAACCTGCCAGACAGTGTGGATGAACAACATATACCACTCCTAGAACTCCTGTTACAGGTGAGTAACCTATATTTATGGTCCACCAAGTCAAATGCTTTGGGGAGATCTACAGTGATTGCTGCAGCAGGCTTTCTATGGTCCATAGCACCCCTAATTTTGGAGGTGACCTTAGCAACTGCAGTAGAAGTACTGTGCCCTCTTAGGAAGCCATGCTGTGCTGGGGATAGTAGCTCAGCTATAGAGTTAGTAAGTTGGGAACCCACCATCTTCTGTAGAAGCTTCCTAATGGCAGACATGATGACTATGGGATGATAGTTTTCAGATGGCCGACAAGATGGCTATGGAGCAATAATTTGTCTCCACTTTTCCATAAACAAGTTTCCCACTGATTTCCCCCATCCATCTGAAAATATTCTAGCAAGTGACAACATATTTTATTCCTGTAGGGAACACTGGCTCACAGATTAAAGTTTTTTTAACATTGGCAGGACTACAGATAATTAATTTGGAGATGACTGTTCAAGGGACAGGTGGAATATTTTATTTTGCTTGTCCCTTGACATATCTACTGCTTCTGTTATAGTGCCCAGTAACGAGATTAATAAATGCTGTGCCATTGGTAAGATGTCCTGACAAGGACTTAATAACCCAACTGTTGGACTGGGACTTGTAATGATCGTCCTCTCCTCCTCTATAGCCCTGCAACGACCAGCTATGTATAGGTAGCTACAGGCTGGTGGGAAGGAAAGGCTCAGAAACATAGACAGTGGCGGCAGAAAAGTTCAGTTCATTTAAAATGTATTTTTATACAGGACAAAATTTTGGGACCAATGGTCCTATTTACAAAATTGTCCTGTGTACATATAAACATACTAAAAACAGACATATGATTAAACTCATGAAAAAACATAGAATATATAAATATTATCAGTGCTCCATCCAGTTTGTCCAAGTTTCCTATCTAACCCTGGGATCTAGTGTCCCTCCAGGGCCCTAGCCCTCCCCATTCACCCTCTGTTCTCCTCCCACTTTCTGCCACCCTGAGCAACCACTGTACCCTTCATTCTGTCCCAACCGTGCTTGAAACCACCAATGGTTTAGTACCCACCACTTTGGCTGGTAGACTGTTCCACGGCTCCACCACTCTTTCTGTAAAATAATACTTCCTCATGTCCCTCCTGAACATCCCTCCTGTCAGTTTCCACTCATGTCCATGTGACCTCGAATTGATATTCAAGCTAAATAGTTCCCTGCAGTTCACCTTGTTAATTCATAGAAACATGGAATTTGACTGCAGATAAGGACCGGCTGGCCCACCTAGTCTGCCCATTTAACTACCTAATGGATAAACTGCAGATCCTAGTTAACCAACAGCCAACTTCCTCCTATCCCCCCACTAGAATTGCCTTGTGTCTGTCCCATTCATTCTTGAATTCTCCCACTGTTTTTGACTTCACGACCTCCTCAGGAAGGCTGTTCCATGTATCCACAACTCTCTCCTTGAAAAAATACTTCCTCACATTACCTCTGAGCCATCCCCCCTCTATCTTCAAATTGTGGCCCCTTGTTCTTGAACATCTCTTTTTCTGAAAGATGCTACCCTCTTGAACTTTGTTGATTCCCTTTAGGTACTTGAAAGTTTATATCATGTCCCCCCTCTCCTTCCTCTCCTCGAGGGTATATATATTAAGCTCCTTTAATCTCTCTTCGTATGTCTTCTGGTGCAGACCCTGCACCATTTTTGGTGGATGGTGTCTCCAGAACTACATGCAGTACTCCAGATGGGGTCTCACCAGCTGTCTGTACAGAGGGTTAACAGCTTCCTGTTTTCTACTGGTGATGCCTCTCCCTATGCATCACAGTATCCTGCCAGCCCTCCTTACTGCCTTCTCACATTGCTTGCCCACCTTAATGTCATCTGATATGACTACCCCCCAGGTCCCTTTCCATTTTTGTTGTTGTTGTTAGTATCTCACCCACCGTTGTGTACTCTTCCCCGGGGTTTTTATTTCCCATGTGCATTACTTTGCACTTCTTTGCGTGCCTAAGCTGCCATACATTTGACCATTCCTCCAACCTTGCCAGGTCCCTTTGCATCCTTTCCACCCCACCTTCTGTATTGACCCTGTTGCAGATCTTTGTGTCGTCTGCAAAGAGACATACTTTTCCTTCCAGTCCCTCTGCAATGTCACTTATAAAGACATTTAAAGAGGACCGGTTCCAGTACTGAAAACTGTGGTAACCCCACTAGTAACCCCCCCTTCTTCAGAGTGAACTCCGTTTACTATTACCCTCTGTGTCCTATTGTCCAGCCAATTTTTTACCCAGGCTATCACTTTGGGACCCACTCCAAGGCTGGCTAACTTGCATATTAATCTTTTGTGTGTTACTGTGTCAAATGCCTTGCTAAAGTCTCAGTAAGCCATGTCCATAGCCCCTGCCTGGTCTACTACTTTGGTCACCCAGTCAAAGAAATCTATTAGATTTGTCTGACATGACCTTCCTGTTGTGAATCCATGCTGCCTAGGGTCCTGTGCCTCACTGGCCTCTAGGAACTCAACAGTTCTTTCTTTCAGAAGTGATTCCATCATTTTCCATACCACTGAAGTCAAACTAACAAGTTTGTAGTTTTCTACCTCTGTCTTGCTCCCACGTTTGTGAAGGGGGGGAGTCACATCTGCCCTCCTCCAGTCCTCAGGTACCACACCATCCTCCCGTGATTTGTTAAAAAGGGTAATCAGTGGTGTCACTAATTCTATCCTTAGTTCTTTAAGAATTCTTGGGTGAATCCCATCAGGCCCCATTGCTTTGTCCACCTTCAGTTTTAAAAGTTTTTTCCGAATCCTTTCTTCTGTGAATGGACTGATATCGACCCCTCTATCCAGAGTGCTTCTATTCTTTGATTTAGGTACCTCCCCCTCCTCTTCTTTTGTGAATACTGAGCAGAAGTATTCATTCAGTATCCCTGCTTTTTCACTGTCCTCCTCTGCCCACCCTCCCTTCCCTGTATTAAGCCTCACTATCCCTCCCTTGGTCTTTCTTTGCTCCGTAATGACCTATAAAAGGTTTTATCCCCATTCTTAACTGAGTTGGCTATCTTTTCCTCAGTTTGGGCCTTTGCTATTCTGGCTGCTTTCCCCGCTTCCTTCTGCTTTAACTGGTACAGTTGTCTGTCCTGCTCCTTCTGTGTTTCCTTATACTTCCTAAATGCTACCTGTTTCTCCTTAACCTTCCCTTCCACCTCTTTTGAGAACCATAGTGGTTTTTTCCTTCATTTTGCTTTGTTGATTTGCTTCACACAAAGGCTTGTTGCCTCTGTGATGGCTGTTTTGATTTTTCCCCATTGCTCCTCCTCCCCTCCTTCTTTCCCATTGGCTAGTGCTTTTCTGAGGCACTCTCCCATTTTACCAAAGTCAGCCCTTCTATAGTCCAATACTCTTGCTTTTGTATGGCTTGACTCTATGGCTGTGTTTATCGTGAACCGCATTGTTTGGTGGTCACTTGTTCCCAGATGGCTACTCACTTCTAAATCCGAGATCCTTTCTCCATCCTCATTAATTTGACAGTACCAGATCTAAGATTGCTCCCTCCCGAGTGGGTTCCACCACTAGCTGTCTGAGGCTTGTCCCCTGTAGGGCATCAGGAATAACCCTGATCTTTTATGTGGCAACAACAAAGGTACTCCAGTTAACATCTGGCATAGTCAGGTCCCCCATCAACAATATCTCCCCTTTCAAACAACATGAAGTCTTGCTGTATTCTGACTATTGCAGTGATCACCAACCTTTGAACTGACCTGGACAACAAAGAGTTAACTTTCCATGCAGGGCATGGAACGCTGAGCTCGTGCTCGGTTGAAGCCTCTGTCTGTTGTTGTTTAAACTCCAACCGTCAGATTCTTTACTCCACCTCACTGAACAGTCGCTCCAGAGATTTCTCCTTCACTCGGTTCAAAAAAGTCGGTTAAAGTGTCGTTTTTTTGCTCGGTTTCTACCGAATTTCTGCTAATGAACCTGTCAATTTAAGTCTCTGTCTGTGGTACCGTGAGTACTAGATAGGTTTTGTATTAGTTTCTGTGTGGAACTTGTAAACATTGGATTGGTTCGGGTTGAACCGATCAGGTTTGTGTTAAAAAAAACTTCTGTCTTTATTAGAGTGTGGTAACTGGTCCGTACCGGTTCTAAAAAAGACGGATTTGATTACGTTTTTTTCCAAGACCCGTAACACAGTCAGGAACCGATAGGGGTGTCTTGCCTGGCGGATTGCCGAAAAAAGGGTAAGCTGTGTTTAGGATTGGCCATGTCTGAGATACCCAAGGGAAAAAAAAACGGGCCCACTGGGTTTCAACACTGTAGTGTGTGTGGGGAAGCCTTTGCTGAGGCTGATCCCCACACCACCTGTGTTTATTGTCTGGGGTTTGACCACCTCAGTTCAGACTGCCAAATTTGTAAAAGTTTTCCCAAAGCTACCCTGGATAAGAGAGTAGGCAGACTGCGGGAAAGGGAGGCCGAGAAGTCCGCTGACCCGGATGGCCAGCCCTGTTCGGTTCCAACCGAACCAGAAGGAGTGCCCTCTGACCAGGGCGAAACTTCTTCGGGCAAAAGGAGAACCGATTCTGAGGAGTCTGTTCCAGTTAAAAGAAAGAAAAGGGAAAAATCATCCGGTTCAGATCCACAAGTTCTTTCTCCGACCGCTGATGAAATAGCAAAAGCGATAAGGATAGTTCAGTCACTAACTTCGGTTCCGGCTGAACCGGCACCATCTGTCAGGGGCTCGGTTCGGTCGGTTCTCCCGGTTCCGGATTATACTTTAGAAGAATTTTATGAACCGGAGGAGGAGGAGGGAGAGTATGAAGATAATGATGATGATGATGATGGTGATTATGAAAGTCTGGATGTGCCTATTGACCCGGACATCTCTCCAGACAGACCTTCAGGTGTTTCTCCTCCTAGGCTTTCTGAGTCCCCTTCCCACTTTGTTTTACAAAAAAGTTGCTGAAACCCTCCAGCTTCCAATGGAAGAAGCAGTAGAGGATCAGGAGGAGCCTGATTTTGTTGAGATGATTGACCTCCCAGAGTCCAGGAGATTGTCTATTCCCCTCCATAAATCTTTTGGGAAACAGACATTTAAAATTCTAAAAACTCCTAATTCCATACCTCCTGTGGACAGAAGAATGGACAAGAGGTATACCCTTTCAGGCTCAGACACGGAGTTCCTTTCCCAGCAATGCAGCCATGCTGGGGTAGTGCAGGCTGCTGCCTGTGATAAGGCAAATATTCCTGGCTCACCCCCAGATAAGGACTCCAGGAGGATTGATGCCATGGCAAAGAAACAGTACATGGCAGCATCTTTGGGACTCAGGCAGGCTAACTATATGGCCTACACAGCTAGATACCAGAAGTCCAGGTGGGACACTGTGCTGGCTCTAGCTAAACAGGCCCTGACCAGCTTGCCAAGGAGCTGGAGCAGGTGGCTGCAGATGGGATTGAGGCATCAAGGTGCAATTTCATGCTGCTGTGGACTCTAATGATGTTTCATCTAGAGTCATGGCTACATCTGTGGCCCTTCAGAGGATGGCTTGGCTCAGATGTACTAGCCTATCACAGGATACCCAGGCTAAGGCCATGGATTTTCCTATCATTGGTAATTCTCTGTTTGGGGAGCAGACAGAGAACTACATGAAGAAGATGGACGAGTACAGGAGTGCTCAGGCCAAGGAAAGGCAAGCCACTCCTCAGAGGCAGCATTCCAGGGGCAGGGGCAGGCCCTTTCAAAGGCCTTTATACCAAGCCCAGGTCTCCTCTTCTGCTTATGCTCAGAGGGGGTTCTTTAGAGGGAGTGGCAGACGGGGTATGAGCAGGCCTGCTTCCACCCCTCAGCCTAAAGCCCCTGCCAAGCAGACACCCTGATGGGTCTGCCCGGGCTGATTCTCCAATACCTGTAGGGGGCAGGCTGGCTTACTTTGTCCAGGACTGGAAGTCTTTAATATCAGACAAGTGGGTCCTAGAAGTAGTAAGCCAGGGACTGGTTCTCAGCTTCAAAAAATTTCCCAAGATGAGAACCAGATCCTTTCCACCTGCAAATCCATCAGAGACCCTTGCCCTAGAGGCAGGGTTTCTTCCCTCTTGGCTCTCAGAGCCATAGAAGAGGTTCCTACCTACACAGGGGCAAAGGTTGTACTCCAGGTACTTCCTAACCCCAAAAGACAGGAGAATGGCAGCCATCCTGGATCTGAGATATCTAAACAAGCACCTTTAAAGCCAAAATTCAAAATGGTGACTCTGGGAATAATTCTGCCCTCTCTAAGGCCAGGAGACTGGCTAGCCTCCCTGGACCTCAATGATGCCCTATTTTCACATTCCCATCAGGTGCTCCCACAGAAAGTACCTCAGGTTGGGTGCCCTCAGGCCACTATCAATTCAGAGCAATGCCCTTTGGCCTAACATCAGCCCAAGGGTGTTCACAAAGTGTCTGGCAGTAGTGGTTTGCTTTCCTAAGGAGAAAAAGATCTCCATCTTTCCATACTTGGACGACTGGCTCATAGTGGGTCAGTCTCCAGACCAAGTCAAGTCACATCTTCAGATAACTCAGCAACTGCTCACTTCCTTAGGGTTCCTCCTAAACCTTCCAAAGTCAGTTCTCGAGCCAGTACATCTCCTCACCTTTATAGGGGCAGAGCTGGATACAATAAGAGCAAAAACCTTCCTTCCACTGGACAGGGCAAGGACCCTTATAGAACTGGCCTCTTCTTTCACCCTTCAGGTGTCTCGACCAGCAAGGCACTTCTTGCAGCTCCTGGGCCACATGGCAGCCTCTACAGCAGTGGTCCAGGGGGCAGGATTCCAGATGAAGGACATTCAGTTCCACTTAAGAGCCTTCTGGTCCCAAAGAAAGGATTCCCTTACCAAACTAGTCCCAGTAACTCGAACCCTGATCCAGGCTTTGCAATGGTGGCAGGATCAGGACAATTTAAGACAGAGAGTTCCTTTTGTCACTCAGTCTCATTCACTAATACTCACCACAGATGCCTCCCTCTTGGGCTGGGGAGCCCACTTAGGGGATCTTACAACCCAAGGGCTGTGGTCACCTCAAGAATCACTGCTTCACATCAATCTCTTGGAACTCAGAGCAGTGTTTCTGGCACTGCAGACTTTTTCCAAATCTGTACAGAACAAGGTGATCCAGATCAGAACAGACAATACCACCACAATGTGGTACATCAACAAGCAAGGAGGCACTCGGTCTGTGGCCTTGTGCACAGAAGCAATGAAGTTGTGGTCTCTAGCTTATTCCCTGCAAACCTCTCTGATAGCAGTTCACCTCCCAGGGAAGAACAATGTCCTAGCAGATGCTCTCAGCAGGATATCTCAGGGCCACCACGAATGGTCCCTAGATCCCCTAATTTTGAAAGTAATTTTCTCCTGATCGGGCACTCCACAGATAGATCTTTTTGCAGCCCCAGACAATCACCAACTTCCTCTCTTCTGTTGCAGACCCCCAGTCTTGGGCTCAGTCCCCCTGGATGCTCTGGTTCTGAATTGGGAAGGGAAGTTCCTGTATGATTTCCCCCTTCACTCTCCTGTTCAAAGTGCTAGTCAAGATCAGGTCTTAACCATGCAAAGTGATTCTGATCGCTCCAGACTGGGCCAGACAGCCCTGGTATCCACTGTTGCTGTCCTTAGCAGTCCACCTTCCCCTGTCTCTTCCCAGGAATTAAAACCTGTTGACATCCTCTCAGGGAAGGATTTGGTATCCAAATCTCAAATCTCTCAATCTCAAGTCCTGGATCTTAAAGAGTTAGAGTTTGCTGATCTGCACCTCTCTCAAGGTGTTCTGGATATTCTTAAGGCTTCTCGAAAGCTTTCCACCAGAAAGACTTACAACTCTAAATGGAAAAGGTTCACTATTTGGTGCTCTAATAAGCATATTTCTCCAGAATCTGCTGGGTTTCCTACAGTCCTGGACTATATGATTCATCTTAATGGCTTGGGACTTAGATCAGCTACACTTAAAGTGCATCTGGCAGCTATTTCTGCCTTCTTGTCAGTAGGCAAGCCCTCTCCACTATCAACCCATCCTGTATTTTGTAAATTCTTCAAGGGATTGCTGCACACCAATCCTCCCTTCAGGGACCCCGCTCCTGCTTGGGACCTTAATGTTTGCATTGCTCAGCGTATGCAACCCCCCTTTGAGCCTTTGTCCTCTGCAGAGCTTAAGTACTTGACTTGGAAAACTGTGTTTTTGGTAGCCATTACCTCTGCCAGGCGCATCAGTGAATTGCAAGCCTTGTCAGTGGAGCCTGATTTCATCTCTTTCCATAGAGATAAAGTGGTCCTAAGAACTAACAGAAAGTTTTTGCCTAAGGTGGTTTCAGATTTCCACCTTAATCAGTCTGTGTCTCTCCCTGTTTTCTTCACTGACCATTCCTGCTCTGGAGAGAGGAGGTTGCACAGCCTGGACGTAAAAAGGGCCCTTAGCTACTACATAGAGCGCACCAAGGGTCACAGGTTTGAGTCCCTCTAATTGTTACTCACTTATGGAGAGGTCGGTAAGGGCAAACCTGCCACTAAAAGATCTATTGCCAGGTGGATTGTCTCTTGTATACAATTCTGCTATGAAAAATTGGGTAGAACCCCACTCTCAGGCCTGAGGGCTCACTCTACTAGAGATACAGCTGCTTCCCTGGCTGCTGCCAGGGATATTCCTATCTTAGAAATCTGTCAAGCAGCCACCTGGAAGACAGTCCATACATTCACCAAGCATTACTCTCTGGATATCTAGCCTAGGAGTGATGCTCGGTTTGGCATAGCAGTACTTCAGAGCCTTTTCCCAAAGTAGGTTCTGTCCCTCCTCCATGGAGGTACTGCTTGGTAGTCTGCAGTAGTCAGAATACAGCAAGACCTCATGTTGTTTGAAGACAAAATTACTCACCTTAGTAATGTTGTTTCTTCTAATGGAGTCTTGCTGTATTCTGACCTCCCCCCTGCCTCCCCTCTCAGAATCTGGTTTTTGGGATGTGGGTGGGCAGGAGCAGTGTTGGCACCTAGAAGTGTCCCTTCCTCACCCTCCTTTATTTTGGGTGTGTGTTGTGTTTTGTTTTTGGGGTTTCCTGACTTGAGTCTTTGCATCGAAACCAAAAAACCGTTTTTTAACAAATTTAGTTGCCAGTTGGCTAGTGTGAGTTTTACAGTTTCCACGCAGAACGCCTAGTGAGTATAGCTCGTAAAGATCTGACGGTTGGAGTTTAAACTACAGCAGACAGAGGCTTCAACCGAGCTCGAGCTCAGCGTTCAATGCCCTGCATGGAAAGTTAACTCTTTGTTCTCCGTGGCAGTTCAAAGGTTGGTGATCACTGCAATAGTCAGCATACAGCAAGACTCTATTAGAAGAAACAACATTACTAAGGTGAGTAATTTTTTCTTTTCTGCCATTCTAAGGATGCCTTCTATCATTTCCTTGTCCATTGCCTCCCCGAGATGTGGGTCTGTATACAACCCCGCGCGGATTATGGTGCCATATCCTGTCTCCAGGGTGACCCACAGTGCCTCCTCTACTCCCTGTTTATCCTTTCGTTCCATTGCTTTGATCCCTTCCCTTACATAGACAGCTACTCCTCCTCCTCCTCTTTCACCCTCCTTGTTAATCAATCAATCAATCAAATCTTTATTCAGGCGAACATCATTGAGCAGAGCTCATTTGCAAGATGGACCTGATAAGGTCAAGGTTCAATAGTTGGTACATAAACAGATACATTTAAAACAATTATATATACATAATCAAAATACAGAAATTGATTAAAGCATAACAGGACAAGGTAGGACATAAGAAAAGTACACTAGATAAATAGAATAATAGATAGAAAAGTATCTATTACAAGGCAGTAAGACCATCGAGGGGTTTTGGGGACTTGGAACCTCGAAGGCTCAGAGGAGTTCCCAAAGAATCCCAAACCTCAGATGGGCTTCTGATATAGTCTCTTTTCTATTTTTTGTGATATATGGATGTAGCATTTCTTTAAAGTCTGTGAGCTGCGAAGCCAGTCGCAGTACTGAAGACATGCTTGCAGTCAGCTGAGCATCACACTGGAGACAGCGTCACTTGCCCACATCCCCACTCGTAACCACCACTCTGTCGGTGTCTGTTTGCATTTCGTGAAGTCCTACCTTTTCCTTTATGATCCTTTGGGTAATGCAGGATCAACCAGATAACCCATTTACAGAAAAAAAAACGAAGAAACGAAGCAGACGCATTTGGCTCGCTAAGCGAGAATAACGAGCCGCCATGTTTTCAGAATGAGTGTGCCAGCCCACAGAAGAACAGTGACGAATTAGAATGCACGGTGTAACTTTGGACGTGCAGGAAGGGACGTGGCTCCATGGCAACCTGATTTCTTGCCAGGCAGAGTTGCACATGTGCTGTGGCATTTTTGGTGATACTATCGTTTCTTGCAACGATAGTATTATTGCCAGTGAAGTGTGGTATTATTGGGAGTGGAGTGCTCTGTGCTATCAATTACAAGGTATTTTTTAAATCGTTTTCGATAGTATTATGTGGGAAATCCATATATTACAATACAGTATATACATATCCCAGTTGAGGAATCAAGGCATACACTCAACATAAGGTACCCAAAAATTTCCAAGTTTCAGGGCAAGCCAATGCAGACAAGGAGACACAGTGTTTGAGTGACTGAGAAAATGGTGATCGCAGCCTCTGGTAAAAGACATGGAAGGGAGGGTATAGGGGACTCGGACAGGGGCTGGGGCTAATACTAGGAGGTGTAAGGGAGTAATAAGGGCTGGGGTAAGGGCCAGGAATTAGTGGGAGAAGATTATAGCCAGGGGTAGCAAGATCAGTGTAGATAAGGTTATAGGGAACTGAAGTACCATAAAATGAGGGCTGCCTGGGAGGGAGAACTGTGGGGATAAGTTATGGGAAATGAGTTGCAAATTATGATAGTTGTCTGGAAGGGGGGGAGGGTAAGGAATGTGAATAGACTAGAGCTTGTGGTAGCAGTTGCATTTCTCTGAGAAGAGACTTATGCAAAGCTGTTTAAAGGATGCTAGAGGTATAAGATTGATCAGCTTCAGGGACTTCTGTAAAGTATTCCATGCCATAGCTAGAGAATAGCTGATTGCAGACCTCTCTTGCCGGGTGTTGACTTTAGGCACCTTGAGCATGATGAAGTTGTTCCTTCTTAGGGCAGAGGAGCTAGCTGTGGCCTGTGTGAAGCAGTCTAAAATATAATTTGGAAGCTTCTTAGACAACGCTCTGTAAATCCATAGTGCAGTATTTCTGTTCCTTCTGAGGTGTAGGGATGCCCAACCGACTGCGGCATAGAGAGAGCAGTGATGAGTGTTAAATGGAAGATCTGTTATGAACCTTAATGCTCTGTGGTACAGTGTATCCCGTTTGCTTAGATATGAGATGGGGCAGTGACTGTAAAGGAAATCTGCATAGTCAATAACTGAAAGAAAAGTGGCCTGGACCAACCTCATCTTAGAGTCTCTGGTTAGGAGTGTTTTATTCTGAAGAATAGGCCAAGCCTCTGGCGAAGTTTTTCCAGAAGTTCTTCAATGTGATGTGTGTAATCAAGCCTGCTCTCTATCCACACACCCAAATATTTGAATTTTTCTACATAGTCCAGGCTTTCTCCAAGGATAGTGGATAGCTGGGGGAGATTGTTTAGTGAGGAGGTAATTGTATAGTTTTGGTTGGAGAAAAACATTGCTTTTGTTTTCTTTGCATTTTAAAAGCTTTTTCCAGTAGTTGATGTTGTAATAAGGAGAATTCTGCTTGTAGAATTTCAAGCTATTGCAGGTGATGGGTTGCTGACAACAAAACTGTGTCATCTGCAAACAGGTGAACAGTGGCTTTGGTGAGGTTTGAGTCAATATTATTAATGTAATTGGCAAAAAGGATAGGGCCCAGGATAGATCCTTGCGGAACTCCTCTTAGAAGTGGTTTTATTGGAGATAGATCACCTTCAGCTTTCACTTGCTGTGACCTTTCCGTAAGGTAGCACCTGAACCACTTAAGGGAGGGTGGGTCCAAGCCTGTGGAATGCAAGGAAGAGAGTAGCAGCTCATGGTCCACTGTGTCGAATGCCTTGCTGAGATCTAGAAATACAGCACAGACACTGTTCTTTTTATCCAATTCGGTTTGCCAGTCATTTGTAACTTTGGCCAGTGCAGAGATAGTACTATGCCTAGTTCTAAACCCAGATTGAGCTGGATTTAAGAGATTAGCATCTTCAAGGTATTCTCTTAGCGGGATGCTCACTAATTTCTCTAGCAGCTTGGATAGCACTGGAATAATGGATATAGGCCTGTAATTGTTGAGGTCCATGGGGTCCCCTGATTTTAGTAGGGGAAACACTTGGGCTGTTTTCCACATTGTAGGAATAGAACCAGAGATTAATGACAGATTAAAAAGATGTGTTAAGGGAACTGCAAGTGCATATATTGCAGTCTTTAGAAAGTAGGGGTCAAGGGAGTCTGCCCCTGCGCTTTTTTTGATATCCATTTGCAACATTAGATCCTCTACTTGCTTCAACAGGATCGGTTTGAAGGAGAAGGAAGAATCAGTTCTCTGAGCTCCAGTGTGCTGGGAGCTTAGTTGTGCACGTAGCAGAATTAGCTGGAGAGGTGTCAAAAGCAAGGCCAGCAGTTGTGAAGTGATTATTGAAAGCATCCAGTACTTCCATTCTGTCTGAGATTGTACCCTTATTGTTGTGCAATTGAGTTGGTAGTGAGGTGCTAGAGTCCTGTCCTAAAATACCCTTAATGGTGCTCCAGAACCTAGCAGGATTGTGGTAGGAGGAGTCAAGTTCAGCCCTGTAAAAGGCAGCCTTTGTATCCCGTACTTGTCCCTCCTGTAGCTTGTGTACCCTGGTATGTTGACATCCCAGTCATGGTTCTCAGTGTACCATGTTTCTGTGACTGCTGCAATATCCAGGTGCCCCTCTTCCATCAAGGCCACTAGTTCAGGGAGCTTGTTACACAGACTATGGGCATTGATACTCATCACCTTCCTTTTTTGATGGCCTTACCCCTTTTAGCCCCATCCCTTTCCTTACTGCCTTTTTCTGCATTTGCCCCTGTCCTGCCCCTTATTGACTTCTCTACCTTGGTGTTTATCTCTCTGACTACTGTGTTTTGTGGGGGGAGGCTGGGTTTTCCCTACTCCTTTTCAGTGCCTCCCCCTTGGCTAGTTTAAATGCTTGCCAATGAAGCATTTAAACCTATTACCTAGGATCCTGGTTCCCCTCCCGGAAAGATGCAGCCCATCATGCCAGTAAAGGCCTGTATCCCTCCAGGTGGACCCCCAGTCCCAAATGAAGCGAAAACCCTGAGCTCTGCACCAGTTTTTCAACCATTCTTGGATCCCATGGTGTGGAGTACCCTAGCATCAAACTTGCCATAGACAGGCAGCACCTCCGAGAAGGTTACCGTACGTGCTGCTTGTCTAAAGCCCCTCCCCAACTCTTGAAACTCTTCTTGCACTGCTGTGATCCCATTCCCAGCCAGGTCATTTTGTGCCTAGGTGGACAATGACATCCCTCATGCAGCTGCTCCTGTGATCCTGAAGATTCGCTCCCTGTCCCTCCAAACCATGGTGCCAGGCAGGCACCTTACCTCCCTGTCCCTTTCCTCTCCCAGTTCTACCCCCTAAATGATGAAGTCCCCCAACAGAAGTTGTTTCCTTCCCCTGTGGGGTCCTGTGCCACCCTCCTGTGGGTCTCCTTTGTGGAGGTTCCCAGCATCCTCCTTGGTCTCCACTGCAGGTGCCTCCATAGAGGAACCACTCTCCACCAGAACAGCGTATGAATTGTGGGGAGGTACAACTGGAGGAATGCACCTCTGTTTCACCACCCTCTCCCTCCCTGAGCCCACCTTGGTCCAACTGCTCCTCTTTCTTGGCAACCTCTGAGGTAGCGGTGGTGGCCTAGTGGTCCCTGGGTGGGGGAGTTCACAATCCTAGCCAAGTCAGTCTGGAGATGAGCAACCTCCTCCCTCAGGCCAGAGAGGTACCTACAAATAGGGCAGCATCACAGCCTCCAGAATGTCTCCCGGAAGACTGCCGCCCCACAGCCATTGCACTGAACCTCTCCCATCATGTCTTATTATGTGGCCCCTCTCTTGTTGCTTTGTATGCTTACTCTCTCCTTCCTGTTTTTTTTTTTTTTTCTTCTTCCTACTGCCTATGTGCCCTTACAGCCCTCGCCCTTCCTATTCTGGGACAGGAACTTCCTGTATTCTTCTGCAGTCTCCTCCTTCCTTGCTGAGAGTCAGACCTCCAGCAGCTAGAGGGAGAGCTATTCTTTTCCTTCAAGGATGACGAAACCTATGTGTCTCAGTGATCCTTCCCTTCCTACTACCAAATAGGAAGTTCCTGTTGTCAGTCAAATCCAAAGCCCCAAAAAGTAGAACTGACTGAGGGTGGAGGGGAGGGAACGAGGGCAATTAGTAAAAAAAAAAAAAAAAAAGTTCTAGTTTTGTAGTCAGCTGCTCCTTGCCCCGAGGCAAAATTTCTGTCTACCACAAGCTAGCGCCAGGGAACTTTAATTGGAGAAACCTGCTTTTATACTCCTAAGCCACGCCCCCAATTAATTTCTCCCCTCCTGACTTAGCCAACTCCCTTTCCCTAACACAGCAAAACACACTTTTTTTTTTATACCCTAAATGAGACCCCCCACTTCTAATAAAGTATTAACACTATGGACACTAACCAGAGGTGGGAGCTCATAAAGCTGGGGATAGTGGAGGCAACCAAAACCTGCTGCAAAGCCCAGAGCAAGAAGGCTAGGGCTAAGAAACTGATCTGGTTGAGCAAGGAGGTCATGGAAATGGTAAGGAGGAAAAGAGCTGCCTTTAGGAAGTACAAGAAAACAGGAGGGGGAGGACAGGAGGAGTACTTGACGCAGAATGAAGGAGGTGACAAGGGCAGTGAGGGAGCCAGAGCATCTGGAACTCAGGCTGGCACAAGGCATTAAGAAGGAGAAGGACTTCTTTAAGTACATCAGGGAGAAAAGGAGCTGTAAGGACCACATAGTAAGGATTAGGAAGGAGGGGGGTTGGGTGGAAGCAGGGTGCGATAAGGCGGAAGCACTAAATGAGTACTTCTGCTCAGTATTTACTAAAGAGAAGAGGGGGTGACACCCAAGGTGGGAGAAATAGCAGAAGCAGGGGGGGAAGTGGTGACAGATGGGGAAATCATGGAGAGCAGAGTTTGAGAGGGTTTGAAGGCACTGAGGGTGGACAAGGCGCCAGGCCCAGATGGCATCAACCCCAGGGTACTGAAGGAGCTGGCAGAGGTCCTTGCTGGACCTTTGGCAGACCTATTTAATGCCCACTACATTCGGGGTGTATACCTCAGGACTGGAGGATGGCTCATGTGGTGCCCCTCCACAAGAGTGGCCCCAAGGATGAACCGGGAAACTACAGACCAGTGAGCCTCACATCCATCGTGGGTAAGCTAATGGAGACTATCCTGAAGGAGAGGCTGGTGGCCCTTCTAGAGGCCAAAGGACTACAGGACAGCAGACAGCATGGCTTCATACGTGGCAGATCCTGCCAAACCAGCCTGGTCGAGTTCTATGACTGGGTAACTAGGCAGCTGGACAGGGGCCATGCAGTGGATGTTCTGTATCTGGACTTCAGTAAGGCATTCGACTCAGTGCCACATGGAAGGCTGGGAAGGAAGTTAGTAGGCACAGGGGCGGGTGCAAAGCTGGTGAGATGGGTAGGAAACTGGCTGCAGGGAAGGCAACAGAGGGTGGTGGTGGGTGGGGAGCTCTCACACCCAAGGGCAGTGACGAGTGGTGTTCCACAGGGCTCAGTGTTGGGACCAGTGTTGTTTGGGATATTCATTGCAGACATATCATGGGACATCAAGAGCAAGATCAGTCTGTTTGCTGATGATACCAAGGTAGGAGCGGTGGTGGATGACCTAGGGGGATGGCAGGGGTTGCAGGATGATCTGGCAAAGCTTGAAACCTGGTCAGACACCTGGCAACTGGGCTTTAATGCCAAAAAGTGCAAGGTGCTGCATTTTGGGATGAAGAACCCAAGGAGGAGTTACCAGCTAGGGGGAGTGCAGCTAGCCCAGACAGAGGAGGAGAAGGATCTGGGGTGTGCTCATTACAGGATCAATGAACAACTCGGCACAATGTAGGAAGGCAGCTGCAAAGGCCAACAAAATGCTGGGTTGTATTGCAAGAGGTATATCCTCGAGGAGGGAGGAGGTTATTCTGCCACTGTATAGGTCGTTAGTTAGACCACACCTGGAGTACTGCGTGCAGTACTGGCGTCCGTATCTGAAGAGGGACATTAAGTTACTGGAGGGGGTGCAGCGCAGAGCGACAAAGATGATCAAGGGGCTGGGTGACTTATCATACGAGAGGAGGTTGAAGGAGTTGAACATGTACTCACTGGAGGAGAGGAGAGACAGGGGTGACATGATTGAAACCTTTAAATACATGAAAGGAATAAACAAGATGGGTACAGAGGGGCTGATCAAAGTAAGGGAGGGAGGGAGGGCACCAGGGGCCATGATATGAGACTGGAGCGAGGAAGGTTCAGGAGGAGATGAGGAGACACTTTTTACAGAGAGGTGGTGGCTGGGTGGAACCCGTTACCTGCTGAAGTGGTATGCAGTAGAACAGTGGACTGCTTCAAACGAGGATGGGACAGGACAAGGGGGAGGGTTAATGAAGGGGAAGGGTGGAAGGGAGGGAGGGGCAGCTGCAGAATAAGGGGTGCTAGCTGCACATTCGAGCAGACTTGATAGACCTCTAGGCCTTTATCTGCTGGCAAATTTCGTATGTTCGTATCTGTTTTTTTTTAATCCCAACAGGCACTGACTCCTGCTGAGATAGAAGTGTTCTATTAGTAAAAAAGTTCTAGTTTTGTAGTCAGCTGCTCCTTGTTCTGAAGTAAAGATTTCTGTCTGCCAAAAGCAATTCCTCTCAGGAACGTGAAGGTCTCTATCATATCTCCCCTCTCCCTTCTGGTCTCCACGAGTACATGCTCAGTGCCTCGAGGCGCTCCTCACAGGATCTGCCCTGTTGGCCCTGAATCATTTTCGTTCCCATGTGCTGCAGCGTCTCCAACCTGTTCCTGTCCTTCCTGAGGTGGGCACTCCAGAAGTGCATGCAGTACTCCGGGTGTGGCCCTACTAAGGATCTACATAGGGGAAGCATTACCTCTTCCATTCTGCTATGGATACCCCTCCTGATACATCCCAGCATCATACTCTCTTTGCTGTTTGCTGTATTGCACTGACTCGATTGTATGAGAGAGTCACTGCTGATAACATTAAGGTCCTGTTCCTCACCTTTTATTGAGAAATAAACAACTTCTGTGACTTTGCTGTGGGATTAGTGGTGAATAGCCAGCACGAAGGGGAGATGGGAGCCACTAGCAGAGTATCCCAGGGATCAGTCCTGGGACTACCGTGGTATTACAGAAGTAGTTATTTTTTAGCAAAAAGTCTCTTCAGACTCATGTCGGTGACATTTGGTGTGAAAGGGATGGTTGTCCTTCACACGCACGCGCACACACACACACAATAGAAAAAAACACAAAAAATTAGCACAGACCTGAAAATGTAAAGGTCATGGCTCAGTCCATTAAGGCATTTGGGTGGGTAAACAGGCTGCTGGGGTGTATAGGGAGGGGAGATCTCCATTATAAAGGAGAACATGAGTCTGTCCATTCAGATCACTGGTGCAACCACAGCTGGAGTACTGTGTGTACTTCTGGAGCCCCCACTTGAAGAAGGACAGGATGGAATCTGCAGAAAAGGTTGACCAAGATGATTCAGGAGCAGTAGGTGAAATCTTACAGGGAACACCTGAGCAGCCTTAATATGTACTAACTAAAGATGATGGAGTGAGTTGGAAAGATGAGAAGCTTTTAAGCTTCTCAAAGGATTGAATGGCAGCAGCTCTACAAGCACTGCAAGTGGCCTACCTCAAGAGGAAATGGGTACAGGCTGATTGGGGGGGGGTCAGAAAGGATGAGAGGAAACATATTTTGACAGAAAGAATAGATTATTGCATCTTCTTTTACCTAGGGCTACCTGGGGTGGAAATCCGTCGCTTGCAGCTGGTGCAGAACGCAGCAGCCCGGCTTTTGATGGGATCGTCTCGGTCCTGTCATATTTCGGCGGAGCTACACGGACTGCACTGGCTGCCAGTACAGTGGCGGATTACCTTTAAAGTCAGTCTTCTGACTTTTAAAGCCCTACATGGACTGGGCCTGGACTACCTGAAAGAGCTCCTAGTCCCCTACTGCCCTGGGCGATCACTCTGCTCAGCCGACTAGGAGTTGCTAGAGATTCCAAGGGTGTGTTTGAAATCTTCTGGGGCCAGAGCATTCATGTATGCGACCCCAACCCTTTGGAATTCTCTACCCAGTCAGTTACAGGAGTGCACAACTGTGGAGGTATTTAAGCAAGCCCTGTAAACATTTTTATGGCACCAGGCATTTGGTGATTGATGGTATGATGGTGCTGCTGATTTTATATGATTTATGTTGTTGATGTTTGATTTGTGATTTTAAATCTGGTAAGTGCCTTGGTATTTGAAAGGCACCATAAAAATAAAGATTATTATTATTAATCAAGTGGAACAGGTTGTACAACTAGTTGATGGGAATGAAAATCGTGGTGAGCTTCAAGAGTTGGGCCATACATAAGGGGCTGATAAGGAATGGGTGGGAGGGGAGGACAAGGGAAAGGAGATCAGGCTGAGCTACCACTAGGGTACAGTGCTGTGGTGGTGGTGCACGTGTAGGTATGAACAGTGCAGAATAGATGGACTCTGTCTTTTTCTACATGTAAACTGTTCTGTGATTTTTTTTTTTGTTTGCCATGACAAGGGCTTTTTATTTCACTTTTATGTTACATTCTACTCTCTAAATCAGGAGACCTCCTCTCTTGCCTGGCACGACAATTAATTTTTAAATGCTTATCCTGTTTTCTAGCTGAGCAAGGGTTTTAATTAGCTTTTCCAACCCCCTCCTTAATTGACTTGTTAGTAGGCTAGTCTGAGAAAAAGGCCGTTCATTTGCTGCCCATAAACTTTGCTCCTGTTTAGCATAGCACACAACTGAGGTTTACAACGTGGAACATAAACTGCGTGTAGAATTACAGGATATGCATCCACAGTCTTCTGTTTGCCTGCTCACTGAAACTGCCATCATTGAAGCCGTCACATGACACTGGGCCGGATGGATGTCCTACACCATGTGATACTGGGGTGTTGGGTTGTCCATCAACCCAGCCTTACATGTGGCAGCTGTTTTGCATTCTGAGTGCCCGCTGGGCATATTTGCCTTGGTACCAATCCCAAGTACAGGTGGAGAAAGGAAGACAACTGTTCCTAAGGAAAACAGTTGTCTGGGATCTCTGCACATTAGTCAAAATGACTCGGTGTAGTAATAATATTAAAAAATGTTATTCAACAACCCAAACATCCTGCAGTCAACTTGGCGCCATACAACCCCATAGCAACCTCAATTACAATGGCTGTTATTTATACAAGCAAAAGTTACCATGGTAGTCTTATCTTTTCCTCTCATTTTACTGACACAGATACAAGTATAGTTAGTGCGGCAACAACAGTACAGAAACACCTAGGAAAATTTTACTGTGGTTTTAAAACCAAGGGTGGGAGGGATTTCTGATTAGTACACTTAAGAGTACTGACTTCTTATCCTTTGGTACCTGTGTGTAAATGCATCTCTTTTCACAAGAAGTGTCCTGTGCACAGACAATTTCATATACAATAGTGCATACTTGCAGGGCTCAGATTCTTGGTTGCTCATCTTTATTTGCCTAGCACTTTGGACTGAGATCACAGCTGTGATTATCAGTATCCTTTAACCCGAGTTTGTGCACTATGATCTGACTTAGGATGTGGGATTGGTGACTTGTTGATTAAATTATCTGGACATGTACACTTACTGTTTAGTCATTTTAGTACTGCTATATGCATATTGTTTTTATTTTATTGATTGCTTGTCACAGTGTGTGCTTGTGTACTGTTACTGCAAGCTTCCCAGACCCCTGGTAGTGGGGGTGGAAGTTGGCATTGACCCACCAGCCAAATGCTGGTAGGTTTTGTATTGGTTTAGTAAGACTTTCTTTAACTAACCTGGTGGGCTTGTAGTAGAGAAGGTAACATTTCAATAAGTACACCAGCTAGGCCAGTGGAAAAGTCTGTGGTGCTAGTGGATTTTCTAAGTCACTAGCCCAGTCAGCTAATAGCTGCAAAATGTAATTTTCGACCTCTGTGATATTGGAGATGTTAATCTCAACCCTCGAGGTAAAATAGTAAAAAATGTAATTACTCTCTCTTAGTGCTGGTCACAGGGCTGTGGTACCACTGGGATCTTTCCTCTTGGTCTTTCTTAGAGACAGGAAAAGACACAGGAAGTAGGCTTTCAGCACAGGTGCACAGGCATCTTCCCTCATAGACAGTGTCAGTCTTCTTCCTGCCTTCACAAGAGCAGGCAGCTTAAGGCACAGGCCATTATTGTGTGATGATTGCACAGGCCTTTTTTCTTCCAGTTTTAATATTTTAGTGCAGAAGCTAACTTCAGACTTTGTGGGTGCTTCAGTGCTAGGGAGACCTCCCTGAATGGACCTACTCTGCACTGACCAGGGTCATGACCACTTCTAGCTGGGTCTTCTCAGACATAGCCTCGTTGCACAATCTGGCAGCCCCCCCACCATTAGCTAAACATCCACTGCCAATCCAGACCAAGTTGTAACAGAAGAACTCTCTTTGAAGACAATTTCAGGCCCCAAGCAAGATCCAACCATACCTGGTGGAGTAGGGAAGAGTCCAACACCACTACACTGCTGCTGCCATATCAGCTGCATGACTGGCAACTTTTGGCTCCTTGCCTCCGGATCACGACTTCACTCCAGAAGTGCCATTAACGTCTCAGCGACTCCTGCACCCTCCTTGCCAGCGGATTGCGATTCCTGGCCCCAACAACAGCCAAAATTCCAGAAAACCACAGCACACAGCTTTTCTGCATTGGTGCACTACTGACAGAGCCTGCCTAGCTCCAAATAAAGTCTCTCCACATAAGTGGAGGTAAGTGGTACATGACAGTGGTGATGTCTTAGCAAGGACGTTTCTACACCTTCTTGTACTCATGGTGGTAGCCATTGTTACTGTTCCACTGGCCAGGCCACACATGTGGATTCCACAGTGGACCCAGAGAGTCCAGCTGATAGACGATCTAGAACTGATGGTACTAGTCACATCTACTTTACACAGAGTGCTAAAGTGGTGTCTGGGACACAACAACCTGCTTAAGGGTGGCCCATTCTTGATTCCTCTCCCACATCAAATCCTTATTACGGATGCTTTGGGATCAGGATGAGGAGTCCATCTGGGACCTCTGCAGCCACAAGGCACGTGGAACCAGGTGGAGCACGCTTTGCACATAAATGTCCTTGAAGTAGGAGCAGTCCTATACAGAATCCAGGCCTTTCAGAATCGCATGTCTTCAGATCTTCTGTTAGTATAGACAGACAATGTCAGTGTGATGAATTACATCAACGAACAAGGGGGAATCATTCTTACCCATTGTGTAGGAAAGCAGTGAGAGTTTGGTATTTGGCTCTGGAACACGGTCTAGAACTATCAACTGTACATGTTTCAGGCTCCCCAAACATCTTGGCAAACAAACTAAGCAGGTCACAGTTCAGGATGCGCAAGTGAGAACTGCTGACCTCAGTGGTCGACCCATTCAGAAGATGGGGTTGTCCGGAGCAAGACTTTTTTGCATCCCCAAACAATGTAAAACTGCTGTGGTTCTGCTCGCTCGCTCCAAGGCTGGAGTTTTGTGCAAGACGCGTTGTTCCTCTCCTGGAAAGGGAGGTTTTTGTATGCCTTATTTCCCTTCCCACTAATTCAGAGAGTAATATTCAAGCTGGAGATAGAAGAGGCAGCTTTTAATGCTCATTGCTTCCCTATGGCCTCAACAGATATGGTATTACCTGCTGAAACAGCTGGTTCTGGAACCCTCAGTACCTCTGCGCATGTGCAAGGGTCTACTGTCACAGCAACAGGGAACTTTAGTCCATCCAGAACTGAAATCTCTACATCTGCACACATGGCCCCTGACGATATAGCCATAGCTCGCTTTGGGGTATCACAGAAAGTGGTGGATGTTCTGGTTGCTGTCCACCAGATACACTTACTCCATGAAATGGAAGCGGTTTGCTTTCTGAGCCACTTTACATCACCTGGATCCGTTTACATGCCCAGTCAGTCAGGTTGTAGAGTACTTGCTGGCCCTGTCTGTTTCAGGCCTACAGTATTTTTCAGTCAAATTGTACTTGGCTGCTGTATCAGCTTTCCATGTATCTGTGGAGGGCCATATAGTTGCCCAGCTGGTCGAGGTAGTCCATACGTTCTTTAGAGGCATTTTACACACACAAGTTTCCTGTCCAAAATCTAGTCCTGGCTTGGGACATGAATTTTATTTTGGAAAAGCTGTCTTTGGCTCCCTTTGAGCCAGCTGTGACTTATGGCTTATGCTTTCTCTTTTAAAAAGCATTATTTTTAATTGCAATCACGTCTGCGTGAAGGATTTCAGAGTTGCAGGCTGTAATGTGTGAGCCTCCTTATTTGATTTTCAACAAAGACAGGGTGTCTTCGTATCCTACTCTTAAGTTCCCATCAAAGATGGTGTCTGAGTTTACTTTAAATCAAACCATCCACCTGCTTTTGCATTATCCAGAGCATGTCGAAGCATTGTTCCATTCCTTAGATGTGCATAGAATGCTTTGTTACTATACCCACCACAAAGGACTGCAGAAAGTCCTAACGGCTTGTTGTTTTGTTTGCCCCTGGGAAAGAGGGTGCCCCAGTTTTCTAAACGTTCTAGTTTCTAGATCAAGAGAATCTCTTTCATCAGGCCATGCAGCCCCATCCCTCCTTCCCCTTAGGGATTGCAACAAGGGATCCTTGTACTGCTGTCTCCATTGCTGTCTTTTCTGGCACTCTTTCTTGCCTGGTATGTGAAGTGCCGGGGTCTCTCCTGGGTCCCTAGAAGGAGGTCCTCTGAGCATGATCTCAGATGGGGAACTGAGGAGAAGAGGGACTGCCCACATTTATGTGTACACTGATGTCTGACGTCGTTGTGGGCAGCCCCTGGCTGACTGCTTGCAAAGTTTCCGTGGGGTCCTAGTGCTAAGGCAGCTATGGTTCCAAAGTTGTGGCCTGATGAAACAGATTCTCTTGAAGAGCTACTGTTCCTGTAAGTTCTTAAATAACTGTTCTTTAGCTCTGTAGTGGACTTCTTTTTCTGAGACAGGAGCTGCTTGGCACCGGGGGTGTAGGATTGAATAGTGGCAGTTTTTTTTTCTCCAGCTAAATACACATCTCCAGCCTTGTATTTGCTCTTCTGTTACTTGGCTGGACTGTGAAGTTGCTTCTGTAGGTGGACTTTGTCACTTTCTTTGTCTGAGACTGGAGCTGTTCTGCACCGGCGGTACAGGATTGTATTGGACTTTGTCACTTCTTCTCTAACATAGAAACAGAATTTGATGGCAGATAAGGATCACTTGGCTCACCTAGTCTGCCCATTTCCCTACCTAACGGATAAGCTGCAGATCCTAGTTAACCAACAGCCTACTTCCTCCTACCACCACTAGAATTGCCTTATGTCTGTCCCATGCATTCTTGAATTCCCCCACTGTTTTTGACTCCATGACCTCCTCAGGAAGGCTGTTCCATGCATCCACAACCCTCTCTGTGAAAATATACTTGCTAACATTACCTCTGAACCGTCCCCTCCTCTGTCTTCAGATTGTGCCCCCTTGTTCTTGCACATCTTTTTCTGAAAGATGCTATCCTCTTGGACTTTGTTGTTTGCCTTGAAGTACTTGAAAGTTTCTATCATGTTCCCCCTCTCCCTCCTTTCCTCGAGGGTATACATATCAATCTCCTTTAGTCTCTGCACCATTTTGTGAGATGGGGTCTCTAGAACTGCAGGCAGTACTCCAGATGGGGTCTCACCAACTGTCTGTACAGAGGGATAACAACTTCCTGTTTTCTACTGGTGATGCCTCTCCCTATGCATCCCAGTATCCCCCCAACCCTCCTTACTGCCTTCTCACATTGCTTGCCCACCTTTAGGTCATCTGATCTAACTACCCCAGGTCCCTTTCCATTTTTATTGTTGTCAGTATCTCCGCCCCCATTGTGTACACTTCCCCTGGGTTTTTGTTTCCCAGGTGCATTACTTTGCACTTCTTTGCATTGAATCTAAGCTGCCATACATTTGACCATTCCTCCAACCTTACCAAGTCCCTTCTCATCATTTCCTCTCCACCTTGTGTATCAACCTTGTTGCAGATCTTTGTGTCATCTGCAAGGAGACATACTTTTCCTTCAGTTCTTCTGCAATGTCACTTATAAAGACATTAAAAAAAACCGGACCCAGTACTGAACCCTGCGGTACACCACCAGTAACCCCCCTTTCTTCACTGTGGACTCCATTTACTATTACCCCCTGCGTCCTGTTGTCCAGCCAATGTTTTACCCAGGCTACCACCCTGGGACCCACTCCCAGGCTGGCTAATTTGTTTATTAATCTTTTGTGCAGGACTGTGTCAAATGCCTTGCTAAAGTCTAGGTAGGCCATGTCCACAGCCCCTCCCTAGCCACTGCTTTGATCACCCAGTCAAAGAAATCGATTAGATCTGAGACCAGAGCTGCTGTGCACCGAGGGTAGAAGATTTTACAGTGGCACAGATTTTCTCTCTAACTAAACA
The DNA here is from genome assembly GCA_016271365.2 of Neoceratodus forsteri. Lineage (NCBI taxonomy): Eukaryota > Metazoa > Chordata > Ceratodontiformes > Ceratodontidae > Neoceratodus > Neoceratodus forsteri. The sequence continues at coordinate 724,923,029 of CM028133.1, forward strand.
CAAGCAGCAGTGCAGTGTTTTCAGTGTTAGCGGACAAAACAAGGAGCAAGCCCTCAGTGGGAAGGTTCACTAAGGGGAGCAAGAGGACTCTACCTACCTCATCAGATGAAGAAGATGACAGGGACCAGAGTTACTCTAAGAAAAATAGACCAGCTAGGTTTCCACAGCAATCTGAAGGAGAGGCAACAAACTTCATTGTCACAAAAAGAAAAAGAATTTGTCAGCAAGAAAGTATTGTCTGAGGTACACCTCAGTCCTGCAACTTCCACGTCACAATATGACAATTCATCTTTCAAGTTGTCAGACCGGGAGCAAGCCTCAGGGATACATTGGTTTGTAAAGTGGATACAGCCTCAAAATAAACAATCCTGTCCTCCACAGCCTCCATGAATGCGGCAGCCGCAACCTTGTTTTCTGCCAGGGCAGCTTGGTCTTGCACTAGGGACATGCATACAAGTTGGTTGGCTGTTCAATTCAGAAAAGCACAAAGATCTTTATCAGTTACAACCAAAGGCACTGATTTTGGGTTTTTATGGGGAAATCTGGTGAAATTCCAGAGTTTGGTCTTTCTATACACCGGTAAAAACTAAGCATTTCATGGAATTTACCATTTTTTTACCAGATTAGTGAATATTCAGAAATTTTATTTTTCTAAAAATTCTTTCCTGTACTATTTTTATTTTGCTTTATTTAATTTAATGTACAGTTAATCTTCTTTCATTCTAAATATTTATACCCATATCAAAAGAGTAAAAGAATAGTATACTAGTAAAAACTGATTTTGGCATTGCAGATACCGATGACAATGCCAGTTTTTCCACTCTGCAAAATGGAATTTGCCCTTTATCAATCATGGTAAACCTGTGTCCCTGGTTACAAATTGTGGGCCTTTTTTCAGCTTACTTGGTGGTTGTCTCAGAGGACAAAGTACTCTACGCAGCAAGGTCAGTGTTCTACTAAACCTCTACAAGATGTCCTGTATGTCTAAGGGTCTGGCAAGCAGATGCCTCATATGAAGGAGGTCTCCTGTTTGGCACCGCTGTCAAGGACACGGTGAAAGATATGGGAAAGACTATTAAGTCGGCTTACCACAGTTTAAGTCAAAGGACTAAAACTGGTTCGGGCGTTCTTATAAACCTTTTTGCAACCACTCATTCTTCAGCAGGTCTGGAAATCAGAACAGGGGCGACAACAATGGATGACCCTGGATCACCTCATATAATCACTGTAACAAGCGAGGCAGAGGCAGCAGCAGCCAGGACATGGGCTTCTAGTCCTGAAAATCCTCACAATGAGACAGTCCAGACCCATCCCCAGATTGGAAGCAGCCTGTTAAATTTTCTTGGGGAATGAGCCCACGACAAACAGATGAGTCTTGGATATCATCAACAGATGGTACCTCACCAAATTTGAATGCAAGCCTCCAGTACCTCATATTGTCCCATCACTGCTGTCTTCTGACCCTGTCAGGTGCATCGCAATACTTCAAGCAGTCACGGACGGACTTCAAAAAATTGCCATAAAACCAGTACCTCCTTCGGAACTCAACAAAGGTGTGTACTGCCCGTTTGTCATTCCAAAATGTGCATGGGGTTTCAGACCTGTGTTGGCCTTGAAATTCCTAGATCAGTTTGTTCGTAGCAAGTTCTTCAATATGGAGACCGTCTCTTCCATCATAAGGCAAGCCCAATGGGGAGACTATTTGGCATACATAGACCTTCAGGATACCTGCCTACACATTCTCAACCGGGGCATCTCACAGACAGTATCTGAGGTTCAAAATCCAGCAACCTCATTACCATTTCAAAGCCCTGCCATTTGGTCTTTCATCAGCCCCACAAATATTTTCAAAGGTATTAGTGACTGTAAGGGCACAGCCCTCAAAGTTGGAGGAGTACAGATGTTTTCTTATCTGGATGGCATCTTGATCCAGGCTCCACAGCTACATCAAGCTCAGCAAGCAGTAGCCTTGGTCATCAAATGTCTGATCTCTCACGACTTCGTCATAAACCATCAGAAGTCCTCTGTAGAACTAGCACAAACCCTGCACTTACTAAAACTTCTTCACAAGTTTCAGCATGCCAGTGCACCTACCAGCCCCTTTCTTGCAGCAATGGAGGGCTTGTGAGATAACAAATGGACCAGACATCGAATTTCAGGTTCAACACACAATCTCTGTGTGATGTTTATTCAAAATACAGGAAATAAGTTTCTGCAGTGCCATATTCCTTCTTCAGTACATCAGTTTGCAGTAACAGACTATGTATGTCCTTTCTCTACACTTAGCCAGCACCTACTGATACTGATCTAAATATTTTTAGTGGAAACCTTTCATCCCTATGTGGGCCTTGTTTGCTTGGGTAGTGGGGGCTCAAAAAGAAAAAACAAAACAAGCTATAGACAAAGAACCTCAATGCAGAATCAAAGAAAAAGGATTACCCCAAAGGGTATTGGCAACAAATCACATTTCAAGAAATACAACATCATACATACTTCCATAATGCAAAGCATCATGGGATATATGCAAATCACCAACATTTCTGACTTGTTCAGTTTACAGCAATTTACATGCATTTTAAATAGCACAATTAAATTAATTTCTATAATAGTCACCTAATACTTTTTACCATTATCAAAAACACCTAGTGCCATGGTATTTTCAACATTTACAGGTTTCATAAACATAAAGTACAGTATATACGTCAATGTATTTTATGACATAGTGCTATTAGATACTAAATCCAACAATGATGAACACAACTTGTTCTATATACGCTTGGAGGTCACCACAGTAACCTCCCTGTACGAGAACCTGTGAGGGAAAAGGAAGATTAAAGAGGACACTATAGCATAGTCAAGAAAGGGAAGGGGGTGCCCATAGGTGGCCAACCTTATGGACTAGAAATTGTAAAGGATAGATTAGGCTAAGAAATAGAAAAACTGTTGCAACAGATTTAAGAAAAGGTTGGTCCTCAAGAGTGGCAGGAGCTTCCTGTCACAACAGCTCATCGGGGAAATGGTTTCTGTGACAGACACGGTACCATGTGCCATGCTACACATGAGACAGACTCTGGCAGTTCTTCTCAAAAACTGATCTCCTCACAGGAGCAACATAAATCACAATTTGAAGATAATCACAGCATATGAAGGACAGTTTCACTTTTTGGACTGTCTGGGTGAACATCATGAAGGGCCACTTCTTGGGACATTCACAGCTGATGAGGATCATCATCGATGCTAGCCTTAGAGAATGGGGTGCCCTCCTGAGCCAACTCTCCGTTTAAGGCAAGGGGCTGTTACTGGAGTCAGGTCTCGGCATCAGTGTACTGGAAATATGAGCAGTGCACTTAGCTTTCCAGATGTTCAAGGATACCATTTGCCACTAAGATGCCCTGATTTTCACGGCATATCTTTATTTATTTTTTTTAATGCACTTTATCTCCTGCTGCCAGCTGGACCCATCAGTAGTGTCACTTCACCCAGCCTCATCACCTGCCTTCTCCAGGAGTTGCGTCTCTTCCCGGAGTGCTTCCTGGTTTCTCCCCCACCAAGGTGGGTCCATCTGGGGGAGCAGCTATCCCAGACGGAGACTGGGTTAGTGATCTGGGAGAAAGTGCCATGATTGGCAGTGTGGGTCCTGCGGTGGGGGGGGGGGATGTCCTCCTGCTGCAGCTGGTGATTTCTCATTTTTCTCTTCCCTTCCCCTGGAATGTCAAGGAAGCTTTATGACTCATGCATGCCGTGCATGTGCTTCATGTCTGAGCATGGCGACCTTCCCCCTCCCAGCTCATTGGCTGCAATGCACTGCCACCTGTGGTCATCCAGGTGGCGGTGGAGCAGCAGGGACCAAGTACCTTCCCTCCCAGTGTTGGAGGGTATCCAGTGGGACACTTGTCTCACCTCCCCCAACCCACCCTCTGATGATTCGGGCTCATTTCCAAAGTGGGTCATCAATGTCGCAAGTGGTAGTTCTGCTGCTGCCTGGCAGGCTGATATTTCACAAGATATCTGTGCCACCAAGCTGCTCATCAACAATAGGATCACAATGACATACATCATCTGGCAAGGTGGAGCCAGAAGCCATTGCATACATCAGGAAACTCTGCAGTTACTTTACTGTGCCAAGGTGCACCTCACCAGCCTCTCTGCAGCTTACATTGGCGGCATGGGGGGGTGTGTGCTAATGGGAGGTGCTATAGATCTGGTGAGGACCAGGTGGTGCCCGGGGCCAAAATGGTCTCAAGAAAGGCCTAACATGATTGGTGCCTATATCTAAGGTTCCCACCAGACTGAGTGGGCAGGTAGCCTTTAGGCCAGCAGCTTCCATTTGTCCCCTGTGGACGGTGCTCTGCAGTGCCAGATCGATGAGGAACAAAACATTCCTTATGGTAGATTTATTATCTTGTTTTTCACTTGATCTGGCTTGCATAACAGAGACCTGGCTAAGTGATGATGCCAGCCCTTTTTTGGAGGTGGCTGTCCTAGCTGGATTCTACATGGTGGACTGCTCACGGAGAGGCTGTAGGGGGTGTGTGGCCATCTGTTTTAGATCCAAACTGAACTTCACCATGCACCCAGACAGGGATACTTCGTCGGTTGAATGCCTGGCCATGCGTGATCGGCCAGGTGCAGGCTGCAGGATCCCTTTTATGTACCTACCTCCAGCGCATGAGAGGGTTTTCCTGCAGGAAATTGCGGACTTCATCATGGAGAAAGTGTTGAAGTCACCTAGATGGTTTATTTTGGTCAACTTCAATGCTTGGATCGAAGATGAACTCTTGCAGTTTGGTCAAGATTTCCTGTAGTTGATGGAATCACTGGGCCTAGCACAGGTAGTTACCTTTGCGACCCATCAGCTCGCTCATGCTTTGGACTTGGTCTTCTCGTTGAGTCTTGAGGCACATAACCTCAGGATTGAGCTGTTCAGCTCATCGGACCATTGCACAGTGCAATTTTCATTTGGTGCCTGCCCTCATAGTCCACCCCTATGGAGATGGTTCACTTTGAAGGGGTTGTCCCCAGAAGGAATTCAGGTGGTATTGGATCTCTCAAGAGTGATAGCTGTTTGCGCAATTGGATCAGAGGAGGTAGCGTTGGCCTATAATAAGGCTAGTACAGCTGGCCTCAATGCAGTCTCGCTGGTCTGTATACGACCCCATATTTCATGCCTGAGATCCCTGTGATTTGATGGGGAGCTCAGGGAGCTGAAGTATAGAGTAGGAGGTTGGAGCATTGTTGGAGGCGATCGAGGTCCGAGGGGGATAAATTGGCTGTGAAGACTCGCTGCAGTGAGTATCAAAGAGTGAGTTCCCATAAAAAGGCAGCATTCCTATCCAGGGAAATCATTGCAGGGAGAAACAGACCAGCTTAGCTCTTCTGGACCATGGATAGAATACTACATCCAGTCTGTCTGAAATCGATAGGAGAAAATTCATCTGCTCATTCTGAAGAGTTTGCTCAGTTTTTCTGTGGCTGGGTATCCTCTGTTTGGTCTGTGGTCTCTGTGGTTGGCCTGTTACAACCCAGCAGAGCTGAACTGGATAGGGGCAGATGCTGTCCGCTAGCCTGGAATTCGTTTAGACCGGTTTTGTTGGAAGAGGTTTTTGGGGTAATCCCAGAGTTGTGGCCCACCATCTGTGAAATGGATCCAGGCCCAACTCGCTTGTTGATTGGGTCTGTTGGGTTTCTGGGGCCAGTGTTCACTGAGCTGATCCGGTGTACCCTTTTGGAGGGGGTCTTTCCATGGGCATTGAAAGACGCATTGGTGAGACTCCTCCTGAAGAAGCTGTCTTTGGACTTAGACTACCTAGCGAATAATAGACCCTTTCTAACCTCCTCTTTTGGGGAAAATTATAGAGCAAATGGTTGTGCTGCAGCTTGAAGAACACCTCACAGCCTTTGACATCTATGAACTTCTCTTGTCTGGATTTAAGACTAGCCACAACACTGAAACAGCATTGGTCAGGGTGCATAATTACCATCTCCGGGCAAGAGACAGAGGAGAGCAGTTAGTTCTCATCCTCCTAGATCTCTGATCAGCCTTTGACATCATGGACCAGGGGTGGCTGTCGGACTGCCTCAGGGAATACTGTGGACCCACTGGCATAGTCATCTACTGGTTTGAGTCCTTCCTTGGAGATAGGACACAGAAATTGGTAATGGGGATGTTTCTCTTCACTCCTGAGGCCCCTACTCTGTGGTGTGCCCAGGGATTGATCCTCTCTCCCATGTTGTTCGCAGTGTACATGCTGCCCCTGAGAGGGATCATTAGACGATATGGTCTGGGTTTTCTCCGCTATGCTGATGGCACCCAGCTGTATCTGTCCATTGCACTTGGGATGCCGGATGCAGTCAAGGTGCTAAATTTGTGCCTGGCTGAGATTCAGGACTGGACTGTGCCCTGGACAAGATGGAGGTACTAGTGACTGAGCCTGGTCAAAGGTGGGGTGTGGGGACCATTGATACTTGGGTCTGCCTTCGGGCTTGGTTCCTCAGTGTTGGTGACCTCTGTGAAGGTCAAGATTCTAAGGGTCATTATAGATGAGATGGTGACACTTGAGGCTCAGGTTTCGGCCGTAGTCTGGACTGGCTGTTACCATATCAGAAACATTACCCGGATTAAGACCTTGATACCACTTGGAGACCTGCCCTCACTGGTACATGTATTTGTCACTTCCAGACCCAACTATTGTAACACTCTATACCTTGCAGTGGGTGGAGGTGTCTTATTATATTTGCAGCTGGTGCAGAATGCAGCGGCCCACATATTAAGTGGCCTTCCGAGGTGGTATGTAACTCCAGTCCTGCATGAACTGCACTGTCTGCTGGTAAAGTGGCACATCACCTTCAAGATCAGGTTGCTGACCAAAAAGGCACTATATGGACTGGGCCCTTGTTACCTGACTGATCTCTTGACTTCCTGCCAGATCTCTTGCCCCCTCAGCTCCTCTGAGATGGGTCTCCTAGCTGTTCCTAGAGCGAGGCTAAAATCATCTGGCGATAGAGCATTTGCAGGCCCAGCACTGTGGAATAGGCTTCCCACGCCTCTTAGGGAGGCCCCCTCGGTGGAGGCCTTTAAGAGGGGCCTAAAGTTCTTCCTCTTTCAGGAGGCCTGTACCACCAGGTAATCAATTCTGGGTTTTGCCGCTACCATTTTTGTTTTTTTTCATTCTTTGTTAACTAGGTGAGTGAGGCCTGCTAGGCACATGTACCTGTATTTGGGGGTGATCCGGCAGGACTGGGAAGGGTGAGACCTGCTCAGAGTCACACAGTATGCAATTGGAGGTTGTGGGAATCAAACCCCAGTCTCCTGAATGTACAAAGCCATTCACAGCTCGTTACTCTAACTTCTAGGCTATACTGCCATCCCCATTTATTATTTATTTAATTTTAAGATTTGATTCTTAATCAATATATCAATAAAAGATTTTTAACGAGAGGGTTGTGGCATAATGGAATGCTCTACCGGAGGAGGTGGCAGCCTGTAAGACAGTGGGTAGTTTCAAAAGGAGATGGGACAAGGTGAGAGGGGGTTAATTGGAAGGGGAGGGGGTGGGACAGCTGTAAGGTGAGGGTGCTAACTGCACATTCGAGCAGACTTGATAGACCAGGTGGCTTATTTCACCTGGCAAATTCATATGTTCGTATTGCAGTGTTATGACTTGTGCAGCACCAAGAGCCCCTGGGAACGGTTGCTTTATAAATGAAAAGTAGTACTAAAAGATGCTCTGCTGCTCTCTATCACTATTGACATAACCCCCTGGGCCGAAGAACCCCTCCCCACCATGGGCCCCGTCTCCTCTGCCAGTACCTGCTGGTATTCACCTGTCATGTCTGAAAAGTTTTTTAGTTATTCATTATGTTCATGCAACTATGTAAAACTGTGTTACTGAATGATTGTATTCTGTATGTATGTTGACTCTGTATGTTCTCACTGTGACGAGGTACCTTTGTAAACGAGCCTCTGGCTCAAAGGTTGTAAATCCGATCTATTCAATAAATAAAAAAATAAATACTACTGCTACATCCCAGGACAGGACCACTCCACGGCTGACTGACAGCTGCAGAGACATCCTGCCAGAAAAGTGGGAACTCAACAATGCCTTTTAACTCCTAACACACCATTGGGGATCACCCCAAGTTGACCGCATGGCAAACACCAAAGTGCACCCGTTTTCTGTTCTCTCACAAGAGAATATCACGCTCTGGCAAGAGCAGCCTTTTCTCTCTCTCTCTCTCTCCACTGGGGTCAATAGGGACTTCTTTACACCTTTTCTCCCATTCTATCCAGAGTGTTACACAGAGTGGTGCAGGACAAATTGGAGTTGGTCTTGGTCTTTCCCTACTAGCCCCATGGTTCCCATAGCCAATCTGCATGTCGACAGATCCTCCACTAAGATTTCCAGTCAGCCCAGACCTTCTTCAGCAGGGTGTCTTTCTTAGCCTGGATATTGAACAAAAAACTCTGGAACACTAGGGTTATTCCCTCGGAGGCTATAGAGATGATGATGCACTCTAGCCACCAATCGACCTCAAAAGTGTATGTCATAGGGGCATAGATCAGGAAGCATAGCCAAACCAGGAGAAGTTATAAAATTCTCAAGTAGCATTTTATTACCATCGATAAAATAAAAAAAAAATTAAAATTGTACCGGATAGCTCTTCATACAGGCAGTACAAACAAAGTCCTACATTTGATAGTCTCTCTCAACAGACAACTGGCAGAACAGGAGAGGAGAAAAATAGATCCTTGCTTTTAACTCTCTGTGTATGACAAATGGGACAGGGTCTTAGCCAACCCTGTCACAATGTGCTACATTATATGGTGGAAGTTCTTATTCTGTCTCTGATCCAGGAGTGCAGACTACCAGGCTGTCTCTTTACCAGTCCTTCGGTTCCTCAAGGATGGGTTTGATAAAGGGCTTCAACTGTCAGCATTGAGAGTGCAGGTCACCGCCTTGGGCATACTGCTACAGGTGGAATCGGGGAAGTCTCTGGGATCTCACCCTCATGTTAAAAGATTTTTACGAGCCATCACCTTAAAATGTCCTCCAGTAAAATCTATTCTTCTGCCATACTGCCTCGAGCTGGTCCTTCAGGCTCTAATCAGAGCCTCTTTTTTTGATCCATTTGCAGACAACTCTTTTTTCCAGGTTACAAATACAGGAGAAATCTTGCATTTGCAGTGCTGTGTACTTGTTTACCTCACTTCTCCCATGTCATATTCTTTCCCCCTCTGAGTATTTCCAGTCAACACTTATGGTTTAAAGAACATTTGAAATGTAAAAAAATATACCTTTTAAACTAGGTGATCTAGCTCTCCATTTTTCTAGCTGCTGAAAGGATGATGTATGTCATCTGTGTAAAGGAAGCATTTAGGCTACTCATCCTCAGCATGTTACAGCTGTCTTAAAGTGAGAGATGAGCAGCACAAATAAATAATTTTTTTTTTTCTTGTGAATGAAATAATTTTAGATGTATTATTTGCTGTGCAAAGATAAGGGCCACTAGTAGTACACACTGTCTGAGTGGTATGGATGACAGGACCGTCTTAAGCCATTGCAAACTTAAAATAAAATACAGATAGGAATAATTGAAAACCTTATGCTTTCTTCTGAGCTGTTGCTCCAGTGACACCAGAAAATGGGAGGAGTTGTATTACAAGTGCCTCATTTGCATATACGTGAAGACTTGCTGGGAACTTTACAAGTGTGTCGGGAGCCTCAGAGTCTAGATATGTGTTACAACAGAAAAAAACCTGCCATCTTGACGTACTTGTTGTATGAAAAATGTCAGAAATACCCAGTTCATAAACAAAAAGGAGTCTTCTGCTTTAAAGTCACATTCTTCATTGTTGTTACTTAAGACACATTCCTCATTGCTGTTACCTCGGCTGGATGAATTAGCAAGATTAATGCACTGTCCTCCAAAGAGCCTGATTCTTATCAGGACTCCGTGGTGCTATGCACTGTCCCTGGATTCTTGCAAGGGTGAAGTCCGAATTTGCATTACAGTCAAGAGTTAATACTTCCAAACTTCTGTCCTAAGCCTAGGAGTGACAAGGAAAGAGAATTGCATACTATAGAGCATAGACGTGACTTAAAATGTTGCCTCCAGAGAACAGAGCCGATTAGAAAGACTTCTGGTCCTCATGTCTGGTCAAAACCAATGCAAGAAAGCTTCAAAGGAATCTGCTGCATGATGGATTGCATCAGCCATCATCCTTGTCTATCACTGAGCAGGGGTACAGTTACAAGGTCCAATTACAGCCCACTCAACCTGAGTTGTGGCCACTTCATAGGTGGTACTTTGAGATGCCTTACCTCCAGACATTTATGGGACTACCACCTGGACTACTCTGGCAGTCTCATTTGGTTGAAGAGTCCTACAAGACCATCAATGATGTTTGACATGCATGGATGTTTCACTGTCCACCCTAGGGTGTGCTGGTATCACTGGTGTTATGTATCCCAGCCCTATCACCAGCACTAGGAGAGAGAAATCGAAATTTTAAATACTTGTAAATTTTCTTTTTCTGACTGCTGGATGTGGTGCTGGAGCCTTTCCCAGTTTATTACTGTTTTTATTGTTGGTGGTTATGACCATGCTTGCTCCTAACTGATGTAATATTTTTTAGCAGTTTTTCTAGGTGGATTGTTCGGTTTGGTAATTGGACTGTTTTTCTGTTTTGGGACTGACTGGCACAATCCATGAGAGGAGGTGCCTTGTGCACCAGTACTAAAAGTCTACTTCCTGCCTCTACAGAAGTCCAGGAGGGCGATTCCCTGTGGTACCACAGCCCTGTGAGCAGCAGTTGAAGAAAGAAAACTTATGTGAATTGCTCTTTTTTTTAAATTAATGAGCTCACTTAAATTGTGGTACTTTGTAACATTTGACCAATTCTGCAAAATCTGACAGGCTGTTAAGGTTGTTAGAAACATAGAAATATAGAATTTGACGGCAGATAAGGACCGCTTGGCCCACCTAGTCTGCCCATTTTCCTACCTAACAGATAAGCTGCAGATCCTAATTAACCAACACCTTACTTCCTCCTACCCCCCACTAGGACTGCCTTATGTCTGTCCCATGCATTCTTGAATTCCCCTACTGTTCTTTACTCCACGACCTCCTCAGGGAGGCTGTTTCATGCATCCACAACCCTCTCTGTGAAAAAATACTTCCTCACATTACCTCTGAGCCGTCCCCTCTCTATCTTCAAATTGTGCCCCCTTGTTCTTGCACATCTCTTTTTCTGAAAGATGCCACCATCTTGGACTTTTGTTGATTCCTTGAGGTACTTGAAAGTTTCTATCATGTCTCCTCTCCTCCTTTCCTCAAGGGTATACATATTAAGCTCCTTTAGTCTTTCTTTCAGATGTCTTCTGGTGCAGACCCTGCACCATTTTGGTTGCCTCTTCTGGACAGCCTCCACTCTGTCTATGTCTTTAGTGGAGATGGGGTCTCCAGAACTGCACACAGTACTCAGATGGGGTCTCACCAACTGTCTGTACAGAGGGATAACAACTTCCTGTTTTCTACTATTGATGCCTCTCCCTATGCATCCCAATATCCCCCAGCCTTCCTTACTGCCTTCTCACATTGCTTGCCCACCTTTAGGTCATCTGATATAATTACTCCCAGGTCCCTTTCCATTTTTACTGTTGTCAGTATCTCACCCCCCATTGTGTACTCTTGCCCTGGGTTTTTGTTTCCCAGGTGCATTACCTTGCACTTCTTTGCATTGAATCTGAGCTGCCATACATTTGACCATTCCTCCAACCTTGCCAAGTCCCTTCTCATCCTTTCCACTCCATCTTGTATCAACCCTGTTGCAGATCTTTGTGTCATCTGCAAAGAGACATACTTTTCCTTCCAGTTCCTCTGCAATGTCACTTATAAAGACATTAAAAAGGACCGTCCCAGTACTGAAACCTGCGTAACCCTCCTTTCTTCATTGTGGACTCCATTTACTACTACCCTTATGTCCTGCTGTCTAACCAATTTTTATCCAGGCTACCACCTTGGGACCCACTCCAAGGCTGGCTAACTTGTGTATTAATCTTTTGTGTGGGACTGTATCAAATGCCTTGCTAAAATCTAGGTAAGCCATGTCCACAGCCCCTCTCTGGTCTATTACTTTGGTCACCCAGTCAAAGAAATCTGTTAGATTCGTCTGACACGACCTTCCCATTGTGAATCCATGCTGCCTTGGGTCCTGTGCCTCATGGGCCTGTAGGTACTCAACAGTTCTTTCCTTCAGAAGTGATTCCATCATTTTACCTACCACTGAGGTCAAACTAACTGGTCTGTAGTTTCCAGCCTCTGTCCTGCTCCCACTTTTGTGAAGAGGAATCACATCCGCCCTCTTCCAGTCCTCAGGTACTACCCCATCCTCCCATGATTTGTTAGAGAGTAGTCAGCGGTGTCATTAGTTCTACCTTAGTTCTTTTAGAATTTTGGGTGAATCCCATCAGGCCCATTGCTTTGTCCACCTTCAATTTTATTAGTTCTTTCAGAACCCTTTCTTCTGTAAATGGACTGGTATCGACCCTCATCTTCAAGAGTGTTTCTCTTGTTTGGTTTAGGTACCCTCCTCTTCCTTTGTGAATACTGAGCAGAAATATTCATTCAGTATCCCTGCTTTTTATTGTCACCCTCTACCCACATTCCTTCCCCTTTATTAAGCTTCAGTATCCCTCCTTTGGTCTTTCTTCGCTCCCTAATGTACCTATAAAAGGTCTTATCCCCCTTCTTAACAGAGATGGCTATCCTTTCCTCGGTTTGGGCCTTTGCTATTCTGACTGCCTTCCCAGACTCTTTCTGCTTTAACTGATAAAGTTCTCTGTCCTTCTCCTGTGTTTCCTTATATTTCCTGAATGCTATCCATTTCTCCTTAACCTTCCCTGCCACCTCTTTTGAGCACCACAGCGGTTTTTCCTTCGTTGTGTTTTATTGATTTGCTTTACACAAAGGCTTGTTGCCTCTGTGATGGCTGTTTTGATTACTCTCCATTGTTCCTCCGCCCCTCCTTCTTGCCTGTTTGCTAGTGCTTTTCTGAGGCACTCTCTCATTTTCCCAAAGTCAGCCCTCCTAAAGTCCAGTACTTTTGCTTTTGTATGGCTTGATTGTATGGCTGTGTTTATCGTGAACCACACTGTTTGGTGGTCGCTTGTTCCCAGATGGCTACCCACTCTAAATCTGAGATTCTTTCTCTGTCTCCATTTGAGAGTACCAGGTCTAAGATTGCTCCTCCCGAGTGGTTCCTGTACTAGCTGTCTGAGGCATGCCCCTGTAGGGCATCAAGAATGACCCTGCTCTTGGATGTGCCTGCAGCAAAGGTGCTCCAGTTAACATCTGGCATATTCAGGTCCCCCATCAACAATATCTCCCCTTTTTCTGCCATTCTAAGGAAGCCTTCTATCATTTCCTTGTCCATTCCTTCCCCCTAAGATGGGGGTCTGTGTACAACCCCCATGCGGATTGTGGTGCCATTTCCTGTCTCCAGGGTGACCCAGAGTGTCTCATCTGCTCCCTGTTTACTCTTTAGTTCTGTTGCTTTGATCCCTTCCTTTACATAAAGAGCTCCTCCTCCTCCTCTTTTACCCTCCCTGTCCCTCCTGTAGATTGTGTATCCTGGTATGTTGACATCCTAGTCATGGTTCTCTGTGTACCATGTTTCTGTGACTGCCACAATATCCAGGCAACCCTACTGTTGATACTGAACAAGACTATGAGGTGCTAAATTAAAAGAGTGGGTTATTGCACAGCCAGTCTTAAAGGCGAACAGTCAGCACTTAGAGCCCCACACCGAAAAGTGGACTAGTCCCAGTTTGCACTTTTTTTTATTTACTGTTTATCTGCAGTGTAGTAGATTGTGTCCAGCTAATTCTGCAGACTTCCAAGCTGATGTTTTCTGTGACTACAAATCCCAGAATTCCCTGCAGCTGACATCAGGGCAGGTCTGCAACAGTGGGCGATCCAATAGCCTGCTGTGCATGTTAGGCCTTTTGTAAACTTGGGTAAGATGTTTGCCAGTCCCAGTGCTCTCCTGGAGATAAGTACATTCCTTTGTGACTGTATTTAGCGCCTGGAGGACAGCACGATCAGCAGACAAAAGATCCGAGCTTATGAAAGCTCAAACATGCACTGCATGCCATTAAATCTCCTACTGCTGTAGCTCTGCTCTGATGTCAGCTGCAGGGGAATTATGGGATTTCAGGTTACAGCAAATGCCAGCTTTGAAAGTCAACAGAACTGGCCTGCTACAATCTACTATACTGCATAAATAGTAAGGAAAAAAAAAAAACAGGTTTTTGTAGATAAACCGCAGATTGGGACCTGCCCCACACTTGGTGTGGGTCTGCTAGTGCTGACTATTCCCCTTTAAGGTGCAGTAGCCTGGTGGAACTAGCGCTGCAGTGAAGGGGACTAGCAGAACACAGAGGGGATGGAAGTCACGTAAGGAAAAGGTTGTATGCCAGCCTGCCGGCATAGCAGCAAGGCGACCACTTGTGACACCGACGTCCTTGGTTCGAGAACGGACCTGGGAGTCGGAGGGCAGGGTTTTAAATAATTGATTAGCAGTTTTTTCTTGGGACAATGCTAACTGTACATAAAGCATTTATCTAGGTTTTCTAGAAGTGTTATGTTTTTTAAACACAGTGAGGCAAGTGCTATGCATTTTCACAATGTTTTAGAACTTTTATGAGCAAAAATGCTAATCAGTTTTTAGCATTAAATAAAACCCTGGAGGGTCATCTGGGCAGAGGAGGATAGCACACCTGAGAGGCGGCTCTCCTTCTCTGGGGGTGAGGGGGGTGAGTGTCTGGCCTGTTGGCGACCTCTGGCGGAGGCCAGGGGAATCACGGGGAAAGGCCGGTGCCTGGTTGCATTGGAGGCTGGACAGACACTGGCGTCATTGTACACCCCACCTCACATCGGACCATAGCATCAGAAAACTCTGGTCCTCCAGGTATGACGCCCTGCTCCACTGCCGTTCCTGCTGCCATCAGTGCCTGCTGGGGGTCCTGCTCTCGTGCCTCACCTGGGGGACTGGGCAATTGGGCGGCGTGCGGGCAGGGGCTGAGTCTACTGGAAATTGAGGGGCTGGAACCCCCAAAAAAAGGAAAAAGTTGTAAGGTCAAACTGTGAAGGAGGATCAACTCATAGTACCTTACATTTCTTCCTGTCTGTTACTTAAATATCTGTTTCATACAGTATGTCTGATTAGGTACCTTTACATGCTTTGTCGAAAGCCAAGACGTAACTCCTAAATTGGCAAAATTACTGATTGTAGAAGATAACATTATTGCTTTTACCTTATATAACTGGTAGAGGATAAACATTTTAATGTTACTGGTCACATGGCTATTCGAAAGAGGTCCTATCTGAGCAAGTAAGATTGATTAATCTGCTCATTAGGTGGGGTGAGGTGGGAGATGAACTGAATGTTACCTGCACTTCCTCCTGCCATTAAGTAGTCCTGTATCAAAGGTTCTAATTTCATCCCACAATGAGGAAGTTAGGAAAACAAAACATCAAATACATGATGTAATACTGTATGTATAGTAACAGAAAAAAACAGCTGCCCATAATTTTGTATTACCAGTTGGGAGCTGAAGATACAGCATGTACAAATGCTGTGGAACGCACCTGGCTTTGTGACCTCCTGTTTATTTGCTTTAGATGACTAATGGAAAAACTAGTGCCAGTCCTGGATCTTTCTTTTATTGTGTGTAACTTTCTGTTGAATCTCAACATCTATTGATTACTGCAAATGGGCTGTCCTCCAAAATTCAAAAAATCTAGCACTCAATCCCTTTAATGAAAACCCCAGGGAAATTCAGTATTGAATCGTCTACTTTTTTGGATGCTGCCATGAAGATGCAATATCAGGATTTAGTCTAGACACACAGTAGAGTTTTCTTTAAACAGTGTTTTAATACATGTATTGCAAAAGTTATTTTAGGCATCTTTGGTTCCTCAGCATCAGGAATCTGTGATAAAGCTCAATGCCTTATCAAGATACCACCAGTAGGTGTGCTATGATCTAGCCCAATTATTGGAAAAAAAAAAATACACATGTTCTTGGACAGAACATTTGCCTCTGTTAGTCAACTCCTCTCCAACAGAACAACATAAAATGTATTCACTTGGCCTAGTGGCACTGAGTGTTGAGGTGCTGGACGCCACACCTCGCGCCATGCTGGTGACCTGAGTTTGGGAACGGACTCTGGCTGTCGGAGGGGTCAGCAGGGGAGGGAGAGGATTGAGCATCCGACGGACTGCTCTCCTTTCCCAGGGTGGGTTACAGGCCTTGCATCGCTCCTTAGTGGCCCCTGATGGAGATCGGTGGCACTACAAGGAAAGCGATGCCGTACAAGGGGGTGGAGTGGCAACGGACGTCAGCATGTCAGTGCGTAGACATCATTACACGTCCGCACTCCAGGGGAAACACAGCAGCAGCAGAAAAATCCTGGTCCCGGGGATATACAACCCAGGGCCCCACTGCCACATACCCAGTGCCGGGCTTGTCCTGCCAGCTCTCCCAGTCCCTCACCTTGCCTTGGTTCTGGCACATTGAATTATAGATAGAGCACCAGGAGTGAATGGTGGCCCCACCTCGGGGGGCTCATAGCCAGGGGTGTTCATCAGACCAAGGTAGGTGCGGAGTGTCTGTCCCCGATTTCCTGGAGGGTGAGCATCAGGCGGGTGGTGGAGCAGCAGGTGGCATGAGGGGTTTGCCTGATTGAGTTCCCTGGGGTCCAGTGATGAAGAAAGTCTTAAAAAAAACAAAAACAAAAAAACAAACGTTTATTCCATTTATTGTGCCAAGCAGTTGAAGAGCACCACTCAGGTTTTAAGTTTATATCTTAATGGACAGTTAACACTCAACAGGCCAAGTATGTTTCTTAAACTAGAAAAACAGTAAAGCAAACTTCTGGAAATATAGACCTTGGGGTGAAGTCCCTGGAGTTTGAATGACAGTTTTCTGGCTTGACAAACCCACGGGACTTGATGGGTTGTTAAGTTGCTATTTCAAATGTTAAACCCACGAGGGGCATTACCAGTGTACTAGCGGTTAAGATTAGGAGTAAAATTATCTGAAGTTCTATTTGAAATATTTTCTAAATGGGCAGTGGCAAATGATGTTCGATGAAAGCGTACCTTTTTGAGAATCATTTACACCAGGATGCAACCACTGATATTGCCGTGGGGGGGCATTTATTACTTTTTGGATGCATGGACTGAAGACTCCTGAAATGACTTCTTGATTTCTTTGCTGGTATGTGCACTATAGCAAACCTTTTTGTTTATACAAGCATACTTTTCTTTTTTATACTTGCTTCTTTGTCTCTCTCTTTCTCTGTCTCTCTGAAGCTGTCCCCATCCACTCTCCTGCGCACTCTTCCTATCCCATCTGATACCTTTTCCACTGCTTACCTCATTTATATGCAGTTTGTTCCCGGCTGTGGGGCCCTCAGGTAGGAAATAGTTGAGGAAGATGCACAGCTGTGGGGGAGCTGGCAGTGGAAAGTAACAGAGAAGATTTTAGGACTGATGATCTGATAAGTAAAACATTTTAATATGACCATCAACCTTAAATACTGTATCTGTCACTTAGTTCAGTTTGAAATAATCTGGTCTGTAGTGTAAGGGTACTCCAGGCTGCGGGTAGAGACAGAGAGTGAAGATTTAGCACCATAGGACCACCCGTTATACCAGGATGGTTCAGTTTATGTGTCTCCCAATGGCCAAGTGCAGTGCTGTTTGTCTCTTTACATAACTGAGCCTTCCTTTGCCCCTGAGCCTGATCACTTTTGGCCAGGTTGCTAAGGCTGGACAAGGAATCTTTTTATTTACCTGGGGTAAACACTTTATCAGTAGGGAGATGTTCTTCAGCTCTGCTATTGCAGCCCATTGCTCTGGCATTCAAAGACCCAGCACCCCATACAACTCTGTGAACAGTTGGAGTAATATTTTAAAGCAGCCACTGATATTTTAATGGCACGACAGTGGAGCCCACTCCATTCATTACAGCAGTCTTTTCTGGGTCTTTAAAGGGCTTTGTGAAGCCAAACGCAAAGTGATTCTGCCTAAAACAAACGCTGCATGTATGTAAGCAATAATGCACAACATGGTGTGTGGTCAGACAGATCTTACTGCATGCCCCAGGTGGGTTGTGAATCATGAGGGGCAGTCGAGTGTTTTCAACCACTAGGGGAGTGTGATAATATCTGTCTTACAACACACCCTGGAGTGGGTTAGTGCGCTTCTGAAATAGCTTGGTTAGGCAGAAACAGTTCTGGATGAGACATTTTTAGGCCTGAGAGCCAGCTGTGCAGTAAACAAAGTCTTACTGTACCGTCATATGATGTGGTTCAGTCAATCACCTTCTTCCTTTTATCACTGCCATTTTTCATTCAGTACTGAAGTAAAACAAGTAGGCTCTGAGGCTGACTGCCTTGCTTCTTGAGCCCCAACTCTGCCTTCCTTATACTGTATTTGAGTTGCAGTAGTGTACCACGCTGAGCAGTCATGGTACACTGAGGGAATGCAGTTAGCTTGTTTCAGAGGTAGTGATGAACATTGTCTTGCAAGCCATTGTATTATTCTCATACAACTTCAGATCACTGCAGCTGCAAATCTAAATGGAGAAAGGCAACTAGATGCACCTAGGGGCTAAGAACAGAAAATGGTTGTACAAATTAAATGCTACAGTACTGAATGTGGCAGAGCAGGAGGGAGACTTGGGGGTTACTATTGACTCATCTTTAAAACTGTCCAGGCAGTGTTCAGAACAGCCAGCAAGTACAACAAAATGCTAGAAAAGGAGATAACGCCACAGTACAGGAGACTGGCTAAGCCACATTTGTAGCATTGTGTACCGTTTAGGGCACCATATTACAGAAAGAACCTAAAGGAGCGAGAACAGTTATATACAGAAATTATTAGAGGACTAGAAATCATGCTGTATCAGGAAAGGCTGGAGTTCCTAGGGTTGTTCTCCCGTGTGCCTGTCCCACTGAGACATGTGAGGGATATGCACATGGGTATAATAAGCAGAGGTAGGTGAGGAAGGAGGGACACCTGTGACCAAATAGGGTCCAGGGTATAGTAATAAGCAGGGAAAATGGGTCAGACTAGGTGGGCTGCAGGTCCTTTTCTGCTGACACATTCCATGTTTCTATGAGAAAAATAAATTGTGGGGAAGTACGATTTGAGGTATTCAAAATCATGAAAGGGTATACAAATACAGATTAGAACATACTGTTTATTCAAATTTAGAATAGCAGAACCAGGCAGCTTAATTTCAAGCTAAGGGGGAGAGAGTATCAGGAGGGATGTACAGAAACATTTTTCTTACCCTGAGAATGATCAGGTTGTGAAACAGCTTACCAGAGGAAGTGATATATGCATATTTGTTGTGAGTTTCAAAACTAGGCTCAATTACTACCAGAAGCAGGTAAATGTCCAGGCAGTCCTGCTTGTCAGCAGGGCTAGTGACTATGAAAGTCCACATTCCCCACAGACTTGCCCAGTGGGCCAGCTGGTGTACTAATCAAAATAATTGTCTTCAATACAAGCCAGCAGGGCTAGTAATAGGAAAGTTATGTGAGCCTCAAACTATTTGACTAGTGGGCAGCCGCCATTTTTGACCCCTGCTGAAAGGAAAAGGCATTTCAGGTTATTGCTGTTAAGATACATGGGTAGCAGTTTTAAATAATCTCAGTACTTATCTTCCTAACAGCAAGGGGAGCGCCCTACCTCACATTTTTACCATAGCTAACAAATGGCACCATTATAAAAAAAAAAAAAAAAAAAAAGTATATCACCATGCTAGAAAAATATATGTATTTTTTTTAATGTATTTTATTGAGTTTTTTTAAAGACAAATACAGCATGTGCAGATATGGCAAGATCTCACAAAATTGAAACAGCCAGTTTGGAAAAAAAATTGTTGCGGGAATGACAGATGCCAATGCGAGCTCTAATATACAACAGACATTGGGTAGTACAGAACAGTGCTGGCTGCAGGATCTCATGAAATGGTTGCAAAGGTAACCCTCTTGCACTTCATTCTCGATGGGTACGCTGTCAACCGTGTCCCTTGGACCTTTAACAACACTATTCTGCACTCCCCACCATTTCTCTGTCACATATTGATGGATCTGAAGGGCAGTAAAAGCATTATATTATTGTTGTTATTATGTATTATTTACTGGTGACCCCTGTAATACACCAACAATATGTCTAATGAAATGCCATAACAACTGGTTATGACCCAGTTATTAAGGTGTTTTGTAGAGCTTGCGGCTCACTGCAGATTTTCTTTCTCCCCATTCTTTATGTCCCCTTCTGCGCCACTGCCTCAGCTTCCCTCAGGACCCCCTACGTGCCTGGCTTGGCCGAGCTCTGTATCCTTCATGCCACCAACCATCACTCTGTCACTGTTTTAGTCCCACCCCACACCTTAACATTCTTTTGTCAGGCTGGCTGGTGAGGGTTTGGGGCCATTCCTTCATTTGGTCCGCTGGAGCCATCTTCTACCTGGCAGTGAGGTCTTTCCTGTTTTTCTTCCTTGCCTAAGGATGCAGGTATGAAAGGGAGGTGCAAGGCACGTATGCATGTCAAAGCCAGCTGCCACACCAAAGCCCCAGCCTGCGAACAACCCTCCCACGGCACCCTGAGCTGCACTGCCACCTGTGGTCATCCAGGTGTCAGTATTGCAGTGAGGGCGACAACCCACCCACCCCAGAGGAGGAGAGTAACCCCTGGGATGCTCGGTTCTCCTCCCTCCGGCTGGCCCTTGATGATCTGAGCTTGTTCTCGAACTCTGGTTGGGGTGTCAGAATGACCGTTCTCATGCTAGTCTCCTGTAAATAAAGTACTGACTCAGCTGCAGTTTTTTCCTGTCTCACATCATACTGTCTCCCTTTCAGAACCCTCTCGAAGTTGCAGTGACTGACTGACTGACTGACTGAAAAAAGCTCCCGACCCTGGATCAGCTAGCAACCTGGCGATCTCCTAGCAGTCATTTTTGGAACTGCAAAAGAGCACACAAATCAACACCGTGGGCGGGATATTCAAAGGGGCTGGCTGCGCTGCGCAACCCATGATGCGCCGGGGCGCACCAGTAATGTATGCGGTGCAAGGGCATTGGGGCGTGCCCATGCATATCTTGCACATCGATATTCAGCCCAGGATGTGCAGGCGCATATTCCAGACACAACCCGCCTTGCGCCGCATGGGGTGCAATGTTGAGCCGCCGAACCTGGGAACATGTCCGGGCTGCCGCTTGCTGGCAGAACACGCAGCTTCCTGCTGTGGGTGGCCACCCCACTGCCCAGGATACAGTCCAGGAGCCCCCTGCCTAGGGGGCATCGTGCCCCCCCCACGTCTGACCGCAGGCACGATGTAAATAAATCCCTGGTGGTCCAGTGGACCCTATCCCATCGCCCTGTCATGGGCATGTAATACATATATCCCTGGTGGTCCTGTGGACCAGTCTCCGTCGCCTGCTCGCGTGCGGTGAACAAACACCCTGTGGTCAACATTACCCCCCACCGCCCGTGGGCCCCCATCCTGCACCCCCAGGCGGTGGCGGGTAGCAGCTCCCGCCCGCAATCCTCCTGGCTGCCTGCCGACTGATTAGCGATGCAGCGCTCATTGGTCCACTCGTGGGCCAGTGGGCGTGCAGGTTGCACTGTACTACACAGTCGATATTTGAATGAACCATTCACATTTTGGGACCGTGTAAGATACAATGCATCTACACCATTGGCCCACACAGAGGACAATAGCTACAGCCGCATTCGTACACCGTCAGTCAGTCGGCGCTGGCCATGGGTGGAGGTGCAGGGTGGCAGGGGCTTCATGGGCAGGTGGGGAGGGGATACCGCTGGACCACAGGGACCCCTGCTCCCCGCCTTCCACTTGCGCTAGTGCATTGCGGGCGCCCCCAGAGCCATATTCAACGGTGCTGAGCCGTGGCGCAGCACCGTTGAATATCGTCTAGACTATGCCCTGGCTCAACCCATGTGCACTGCCTGGCACAGTCTGAATATCTTTCCCCTAATGTATAACACAACAAACAGAAAGAACACATTTTCAAACAAGACTTTCTGTCTAATATATTGTTACATTTTGTGTTCTCCTCCACTAGCGAGTGTGTGTGATGCTATCAGTTGAACATCATGCTCAATTTCGTGTGTTTTTTTTTGTTATATCCTCCCTGCACCAGTAATTACAAACAATAAAACATAAGCAAACCTGTGCTTACAAAGGTGTTTTTATTTTTTGTTTGTTTTTTAACACACCTCGGTGTATGATGTCCAGATAAACATCTCAAGCTTCGCTCTTGAGGTTTATGGGGCATCACACACTGATGGTGTGTATATTTAAAACATAAAAAAAAAACGCTTTGTAACACACAGTTGCCACTGCATTATTTTCTGTGTGTCTTCTTGGTGTTGTCAGCAAACAACTCTGAAACACTGTAAAAGAACTTTGTTGTGTCAAATTACCAACTCAGAACTCTGGTTACATTTCAAAACCAAGCTTAAATCCAGAATTATTATGTGGCTAAAAACAGTTTTGAATTGTCATTTGGCTTTGAGATTTCCTAGTAACAGTGATATCCCACCTTTTTTTAATTCAGTCTGGGATCCATTTCATAATAACAGTATTATACTCCAGTGCATGTGTCTTGTGGAATATCGTCACTTCTGGAGTGGTAGAAGGCAAGGCAACTTTGCCTCATGCCTTACAACATACCAGAGGCATAGGGACATCCCATGATTAATTACACATGCCATGGTATGCATTATTGCTTAATTATACAATGGCAAGAAAGAATCCTGGCTTCTGATTGGTCAGCTGGCCATCACTGCAGGGATGTTATCCTGGTATAACGTCCCTGCTGATTGTTTGAATCATATTGATGAGTACCACCATGATGATCTCCTTTTTCTCTTAAGAAACAAAAATATGTTTACACACTAACAAAAACATTCTTTAAAATTATTTTTTTATTATAAAACAACAAGCCATTGTATAATAGTATAATAGGAATAATGCCCTCCAGGGCAGGTGTTATGCTGGGATAACATCCCTTCTTGGGTGTTGGACGCCCTCCGCCAGTGGCCTCGGGCCCAGCCACCCAAGGTGGGATATTATCCCAACATAACACCCACCCTGTCAGGCATTATTCCTTTATTGTCCACTGCAGAGGTAGAGGTTCAGTTGACTTAAACCACTAATACTTGCTTTTAACGGTAAGGGTCTCTGACCTTGTCTAACTATTTTCATCTATGTATACACTGTCTTTCTTTCTTTCTTTCCTCCCTTCCTTCCTTCCTGTTTTTAATTGGATATAAGAAGGCTGGAAGCATTTGTGTTTGTGCCATCTTTAGTGTTAAAGATGTCGACCACCACATGACTAACAGTGTTAGTTGAGTGATGGCCTTCATTAATCTCCAAAGTACCATCAATATATAATACTGTAAATAGTAATGAAAATTCAATCCCGTTCATTTTAATGGGGTGCACTCCTGTGCTCTGCCTTGCGGAATGTCACAACGCACCTGGGTGCTGCAGGGGCATGTAGATTAAACAGGAAGTGGAACAGATCAGCTGGTCACATCATCAGGGCCAAACTACGATCCCCTCACACTAAATAATGGCTCAGAATAAAATATTAAAACTAACACAAAAGGACTATCACCAACGTAAGGTACCATATCCCGAAAGTGGTATCTTAGGATTGCAAAATCACTTTAAATAGTTGCTAGGTGTCCACATTGTTTTTACCTTCCAAGCACTTACAGGTTTTAGTCATTTTTCCCTTGATCCTGGCCTCCAGTGATTACATGTTGAGGTCAGCTAGTCGTTCCTCACAAATCCTCCCATACTGGATGTGAATCATTTTAGTGGCTTTTCTTTGGATTGACTCCAGGTGGTCCTTGCACTTTTTTAGGCGAAGGTTCCAGAACTACGAACAGTACTCCAGGTGTTGCCTTACCAAGGAGAGCTGTACAGGGGTAGGATCACCTCCTTACATTTGCTCGAGAAGACCCTACCCAGGGCTCCAGATAAGTTGTGTACCGGCCTATTTTACTCACCTCATTTTAGGAAATACTCTTCAGAAAATTTTTCAATGAGTACCAGTACTCACCCAACTTTTGTATATACTCCACACGCCAAAGAATAGTGCTTCATAACATAACTGGTGATTCAAAAGGAACAGTTTTTTTGCCAGATTTACAGTACTTGTATGCATCCCACTTATGTTTCACTCACTATGTTTTAAAACTGGTGAGTAAATTCCTACCAGCCAACATTATTTGGAGCATTGTTGGCACATGCACTTCTTATCTAGAAAAATAAAACTACATTTTTTTAATAAATGTACTCCGCAGTCCACTCTAGCAAGACATTTGTACACATCTGAATTCCGTTTTACTCACCTCACTTTCAAAATGAGGAGTACAGGTACTCATCCCAAAAAATGTTATCTAGAGCCCTGGCCCTACCTATGCATCCCAGAATCTAGCTAGTTTTCCCATATCTCTTGATGTTGCATTGGGCTAATATCTTGAGGCTGTAAGGCTCGAGCTTTACAAATAACTGCAGCTCCTCAGACTAAAATGATCTCTTCCTTCAATTGCTGCTGAACATGTATTGTTTTAATAGACCAAAACTGATGACAGTTGTGGCTACAATACACATGCCACACCAAGCACTGTGAAGCTACCACTGCCCTCATTCAATGATTGTTGCCTACTCTTGCTGTTTATATGTAGTGTTAGTGTCACCTACTGCCAGACAGCCACACTACAATTTTTGTTTTTTGATTTTTATCTTACATTTTCCAGCTTTTTACAAAATTAAATAAAAGCATATTTTTCTAAAATATTTATTAGTGGCAATGGACCCATTTCATAATGCCACCACAGCACTCCAAGCAGTGCATTTTGTGGGACAGTGGCACTTCTCAGGTGGTGGAAGCACTTGTCCCTTTGGCCATATGATTCAACCCTTCTGAGCTGTGCCGTTATTCTACCACAGTCCACTCCCTGTTGTATCTTTTTGCTTAATTGTCCTCTGCAGTTGCCATGAACTTTCTCATGTAGTTAACTTGCATTTGCATATCCTTTGGAAGTAGCACTTAGCATTATATCATAGTACACTAAAAACTGCACTTTTTTGCACCCTGCTGTACCAAGGCATCTCCAAGTAAAAGAATAGTTAATTTCTATAATTCCAGATCTTCGAGAATATCTTCTGCATAGAGACAAACTTCTTTGGTCTTAGCTGGAGGCGATAGGACCCCGCAGGAATAAAACTTTGTTAGGGCACCAGCAACGGTGCTGGTACCAGTGCAGTTGTACCGTTTTGGGCTTTATCCAGTAACTGTAGGCAATATTCTAACTACCTTAGTTCTTTCTGTTAGCAAGACTTGTGAAAATGTAATAAAAGTACCATGTTTGCATTAGGACAAAGAAAGGAAAAAGGATATAGGCCGTGAAAAGAAAAACTGAATATAAATGACTAACAACCTCATAGGAACAGAGGGAAGAGCTTCCCTCCCCAACATGCTGCCCTTTTAAGGGTAGACAGATTGTACAACAAAGGAATTCAAGGGCCAAGGCCATCATCCAGTAGCAGCCTCACAGAAATCAGCAGTTCTGAGTGCTGTGGGACCACAGACACTAAAACACAACAGCAGAAAGGCTGGGCACACTTTACCTCTCCACAGTAACTGCACAGTCAAAATAATGTGCAGATTGCCTCTTTGCTGCATATAGCATGAGTGTGCTTTATTAAGGCACAACTTGATAAAGCGCATGCACTTGCAAAACACTGGCATGTTTTTTTCAGTGCGGCTGCTAGTAAACATCTGCACCATTTTATGAAGAAGTAGTTTGCATATTATTTGGATTAGTTATTTTGGCGAGGGTGTAGTGCGCCCATCATACAGAAGGTCTAGATGAGGGAGGAAAAATATAAGGCAATTATGCCATGCAGCTGCTTGTTTAATGCTGTCAGGCAAGATATTGTCGCCCGTGGTACAGAGTAGTAGTTTAATAATGCCACAGGCAATTGGCATATGCCGAGCACCAAGGCAGTCGGAGTGAAAAAGTATCTCTACTTAAAGAACAGAAATGTAATTGTCGAATGGCAGATGTATGCAATCCAGTGTGTGTCCACATCCCCCATAACTGGAAGGAAACTGTGATAGTGATTCCACTGGAGAGCCCGTAACCTTGGTGACAGAGAAGTAAACATTTTAGATACTGGGCATCTGCAGCTGATACCCCACAGTTAATGGGAAAGATCAATTAGAAAAACCTATTCTGATGGGAAAAAATGGTGTAGTGTTCAGTGCCCATGCCAAGTAAGGCTCAAATTCCAAAACTTTGTAGATGGTATTAGTCTAGAGTATCAGGAGAGAAAATTGAGCCATGCATCACCAAGGACTACATGTTAGATATATCAGTATTTTGTCTTGAAAAAAAGTTGATTATAGGGACACCAATAGAAAAACTCTGACCTTGTCCTAAATGGTAAAAAAGACATGAAAAAATACTATCCCTAAGGAGCAGGATCTCCAACAGTGCTGGCAAAGACGCAACCATTGGAAGTACAGTGATAAGCTACCACATTAACTTTTTTGTCAGGTGGTTATAGCAATGATGTCAATATTTATTGCACTGGGAGTCCAGTTGGTGTCTGGGATAGAATATAGAAAAGGAGGAAAGTTAAATACAGCAAAAAATGGGAATGTACCCTGTCTTGAAAAATGAAAGAGAATTACAAAAAAAAAAAAAGAGATAGAAAAGTGGGTCTAATGATTTTCCATTTTCAATGGAAAATGTGAGTAAAAATGTAATTTGTCATTTTTATAAACCAGCACTTGGGAGTAAATATTTCATGAAAACATGCTGGCCCAGTGGCAGGGAGGGCTGAGGTGCTGCAAAGCACCATACCTGTTGCCATGCCAGCGACCTGGGTTCAGGAATGGATTCGGGTCGTCAGGTGTTGGCTGGGGAGGGAGAGGATTGAGTGTCTGAGGCACTGTGCTCCTCTCCTGGGAAAGGGGTGGCTTGTCCTGGCCTCTGCTGCCCCCAGGTGGAGGTCTGCAGGTAGAACAGGTCAGGGAGGCAAAATAAGGGAGGGCACTGCGGGGGAATGTAGGATGGGAGCATCTCTGTGCGTGACTCGTACACTGCACAGGAGGTGTGGGACAGAAAAAAGCAGAAAAATGGACATGAGGGCTACATGAAGCCCAACCCAGCCATCTCTTCATCCACGCCACTGCTTGGTGCGTGACCTGGTCCACCTCGGACTTGATGTACTGGGAAGGGGAGGACGTCCCTCCCTCCTTCGCCCTGCCATGAGAGAGGAACTCTTGGGGAGACTTCTGACCAGCTACTTATCGGGACAGGCAGAGAGCCGGCCTGGGGAGGCTGGGGATTGAGCTGATGCAGCCCCCGATGTAGGAGGATCAAAATTTTCAAGAAAACACCCACTTTTTTGGCAAACACCAACATTTTAAGCCTAATTTGTGCACAAACCATGCTGATTTGCCCTCAGTTTTGGGGGAAAAATGAATTTGATGATTTTGCCAAAAAGAATTGCCCATTTTTGAAAACTGAAAATCATTGGCTCTAGAGAACAGAAAAAAATAATCTACTTAGAAAACATGTAATTTTTTTTACGTGCCCATGCAGGCAAAGAAGTGACCAGTGCATCAAATAAAAGGTATCATCTGGAGGCTGAGTATAAAAGCTGCACACAGTATAAAAACGGGCATGCTGCCAAAGAGGATGAGCCTCTGGAGCCATAGGCTCAGTCTCTATGTCTTTATAATATGGATGTGGCAATGGGCATGTGAGTGCGACTCTATGGAGAAGATACTTTTGAAGATCTAAGACTATGTTATTTAACTTTCCTATCTTCTAAGAATTTTCTCCATAGAGCCCTATTCTTTGGTCAAGTAGTTGTCTTTCCATTAAACAGGGAGGAGCAGGCTCAACCCAGGGGCCATAGGCCTCAGTGCTTCCTAGAGGAAAGCTGAGGAAGGGGTTCACCCAGATCATCACCGTCCAGGAAAAGAACGGGTGCAGCTGGTCCTGAGGAACAGCAGGTGATGGTGACCCCAGCAGCTACTGCCCCACCTTCCATGAAAAATAGTCAGGCCTCCCAGAACAGGGCATGCAGGGCCTTATGGCGGGTGACCAGGCCTAACCGGGAAAGTCCTTGCCAAGACATTAGCCCGAGACTGCTGAACCTACATAGTGGGAAGCCATCTTGTAGATGTTGTAACATGCCCTAGTCTGGTTCCATGCTGTTTACATACCCTAAGTATTGATGCCAAGGCCAGGTTTCACCTTGTAATTAACTTCTCAGATCTTTCTGAGCCCACAGATGTCGCCATGTGTGCTTATATGATGCTGTGGTCAGGAAGGACTTAGCCATAGTGAACTTCTTCCTCCCAAGGTGTCCATCTGCTTGGAGTCCTACAGTGTAGTGTTATGACCTAGTCATTGAAATGGGCCTGCTGTCCATCAAGGTCAAGAGAGATGTCATTCCTGGTGAAGTGTGGCCATAATCTCCAAGAGACCCGAGGAGAGTTTGTTGTCTACTCTGGTGACCTCTCGGAGCAGGAGGAGCAGAGAAGGGATGCTTCCAGACTGCTGTAATAGCCTCTTCTAGTATAGTATACCAGGAAGAGATTATGGCTGTGTCCAAGCTAGACAATGACAGAAGCCCAGCCATATGGCATTAGAGTTCCTATCCACGAGATAGGGCCAATCCATCACCTACTGAATCTCCATTATGAGTCACTGATGGAGAATATATTCAGCTGTAGAGGAGAGATGGAAAGAGCACTTATTCTCTAAAGAGAATCTCAATGGAGAGGAGGCTGGAAAACTACCAGTGGATGGAGCTGAGGAAGGCACCTAAATGAGCACCGGTTATATCTCCCTAAATCAGGGCTGCATATTCTCGATCCCTAGTTGAAACTGCTGCTGAGACAACAGGCCCTGAGGCCTAAGGATCTCAACCACCCAATTAAATAAGGACAGTGACTCTTGAGGTGGCAGCCTAAGGGAGGACATAAGTGGCGTGCGGACCCACAATGCCTGTGCCTTGACATGAACCTGTTTCTCCTTCAACTGCCGTATTCGGTGGGAGGAGTGGGAAGAGTCTTTTGATCCAACAGCACCAGCAGTGGCAGTAGCTACTGGGCAGGTGTTCCTAGGGAGGATCCCCCTGCCAGATGACAGCTTGCTTGCTTCATCAAGGCCCTGCTGCAGGGACCAGTCTGGATTTGGAATTGTTGCCCTTGATACCATGGACAGTGGTACCAGGTCAAATGCTGACACCGCGAGCAGTGTCAAAGTCTGGGCCCAGGACAAAATCGGTGCCAAACGCCACAGTGGCACCACCCTGGGTTCGCACCAGTGCCAGCACCAACAGCCACAAGTGGGTCAGACACTAAGACTGGCACCGATAGTTGCTGTCACTACAGGAATGGTTGACCTAGAGGTATCAACCATAGTAACAGGAAGGTCCAGCTCTGAAAGCTGACTGACCATGATGTGTGCTACCTCGACTGCCAAGAAGGATTGAGGGTCCTACTCCTCCCTACTCCACCACCACCCAAGACTGTGTTACTTCCACAACCCAGTGGTAGGAGGGAGAGCTTAGTACCTCAACTGACTCTGAAGAGCAGTGAGGGAACGGTGGTGTATGGTCTGAGTACCTTCCTTTTGACTGTCTGGGTCAACACTTTCCCATGAAAGTTGGAATCAGCCATCCCAACTTCAAAAATCAACTCTCCAGTGTCTGGTATTCAAAGCAGAAGCAGGCTAGTCATGGCTAGGCCGAAGGCAGGTAGAGCACAACATATGCCAGTCAGAGCTGGTGATACCTGACCCACATCCACAGTGTCGTAAAAGTGACTTTGACTGTTTCAGGGCTTCAGCTTTCTTACAGCCAGACATGATGTTTGGAAAATAAAGAAAAATAAGAATGTAGAGCTTAACCTGAGGTCCTGTATTTTGCGCCTCATTGCTTACTCAACAGTGGGAAACACCAAAGTGAAGCACTTAGGGGGTTATTCGCAGTTATCTTATTAAGTGCACAGTGTCACATGTGCCAGTGCCAGAACCAGTGCTGACACCCTGACTAAAATACACACCCGGGGGTCCTAGGACCTTTAGCTTAAGACCAGGAGAAGAATGATTCTTGGAACTTCAAGATATTATGTCATAGTGCTATCCCACCACCTGGTTAATGCAGATGTCAAATCAATCAGTTTGTTGGCTAACTAGTACTCCCGCTGTCAATGTACAGTGATGATGTACTTTTTGTACTGTAGCCTGGGATTGGCTGGGTGGTGGAGCTACCCTTTTGTCAGTAGTTTTAGTCTGATTGATTGCAGGATCCCTTCTGATATTTTTGTGATGGTTGTCTGTTTTAAAACAGATTTTGTGGCTCCTCTTGCCTTGGTGAAGTAGGAAATTGACCTAGGAGTCAGAATAGACAGGGGGCTAAAGCTTGACAAGCAGTGCTTCGCTGCTGTCTTAGGAGGTTAGAAGAATATTAGAGTGCATCAGAATAGGTGACCAGCAGAGCAGGGGAAGTAAGTCTGCCACTTCACAAGGCACTGGTCAGGCCCCACCTGGAGTACTGGGTGCAGTTCTGGACTCTTCAATATTAGAAGAAAAAGAAGACACTGAAGCAGTCAAAATGATCAGTGGTACAGAGGACAGAAGCTATGTGGGAGACTGGTGGTGTCCACCCTAGAGAAAGGGAGGCTGGGGGAATTGTCTGTGTCTCCCACACACTCAAGGGTTTTGAAAAGATCAAAGAAACAAATATGTTTGATTTGGTAAAGTCCATCAAGATGTGAGGGGGGACATGCCCTGAAACTCCAAGGTGGTACATTTTTCTCCCATGGGGTTGTATACCTATGAAACCGCCTGCCAGCATAGACTGAATATGAAGGCTGTACAGGCCTTCAGGCAAGTCTGGATGAATTTCTACTTACCAAGATAGGGTATGAAATAAGCTGAAGAAAAATTAATCAGTTTTATGCATGAAAGTGCTAATCGGCTGCAAAAATGCATAGCAATTGGCACAGAATGGTTAGCAAAATTAAAAATATATAGATAAATGTATTAATTTTGTCTACCATGCCATGGACTCACTGAAAAAACGGTTAGCAGTCTACTGCTACACATTTCTGGAAATGGTTAGCATTACCCCCTGTTTTGCATAGCATTTTACTGTGCTATACCAACTATTTAATACCCTGCAAGAGAATCGCACAAGAGAATTTCATATGTACCCTGGGGAAGTAGAGTTGGTGGAACTTATGAACGCCCTCTAAAGTGGTACATACTTGCCTAACATACTTATTAATCTCTGCTTATGAAGTCTGGGGCGGGGTGGGGTGAGGGTGGACTTGATGAGCCTAGAGGGAGTGGAGTCCCTTCTGACCTTAAATTACTATGCTTTTGAGGAGCCATGGAATAGATGGCTCTAGTCTGCCCCTACAAACCCCAGACCAGTTGTGACAGATGTACCTTTCAGATGTCTGTCATGATTAGTGTCTAGTTCATGGGGGTGGATCAGAGTTATCTTTTTCTTGGAATCCTCAAAAAATAACTGAGGTAAAAATAGACTATTTTACCAAAGTTATTTTTAGCTTGCAGTAGCATAATTATGTAAGGTAGACTTGATGCTTCCTTACTGAATCGAAAACAGCACTGTTGTATTTTGCTAAGGTCAGCATGAACTGCTGCTTTAAAACATTGGGTATGTCATGCTCGGAAAACCTGAACAATCTGTTACCATTTCTGTGTCCCTCTCCCTAAATTACCAGTCTAGGGAGCAGTAGACAAGCAGAGTGGCTTTGTTGAGTGAATTGAATGTATATTACATCAAATCCCTTGATTATTAGGAGCTCTAGGGAGGAGCTGTGCAGAATGATTCAGAGTGAGAACGTCACCTGGGGATAGATCTATTATTACTCATTTAAATTTTTAAAATGTAATTTAGCCACCGATTAGTCATGCAGTGTCCGTGTTGCATATTACTGTATGTCGCATTTTCTGTTTGCATCTCAAATGAAGTCCAGCAGAGAAGTAAGCTATAACATTGGGTACAGCCTTAACCACAGCATTAGAAAGGGAAACATCACGTTGTAGTTCATTAATAGCACTATGGTTTCAAGTATGCAGAAAATCTAAAAACAAACAAAAAAAAAACAAACATTTGCAGCTAAAGTTGAAATGAAACTGTAGGATTAGTACAGAATTGTGCGCTGCCAGCTATATGTAAGTTGCTTTGCTGCATTTATTTGCATAGTCGACACTTTCTTGCTTTCCAGCTAGTTTTCAGGTGTATTCTGGGGAAGGGGACAATGGAATAATACAAATACGCAGGAAAATATGACCTTAGCTGTAAAACCATAGATGTGCAAACTGCAGCAAGTTATATAGTTGTTGCAGAATAAAAAGAACAGAACATCCTTGAAACAAGCAAACCCAGTAAAGGGTTCTATCAGATTTAGAAGGCAGTGAAGTCCTTTAGTACCTGGTGGCACACTTCCCTGAGGACTTTAGCATCCCAGCACTGGCATCTTCTTGACATGCCAGCATATAATATCTTGGTAGCTCACTAAGCCAAAGCCAGCCAGTGATAGAGCTGTACAGATAGTGAGTATACCAATAAATATGTGCTGACCATGAAAACACATGTTTCTAGCACGTTTTCATTTTTTTTTTTTCATATACAATTCATACCCCACACTTGACATGTCTGTGCTCTTCTGGCCTGGACAACTACTGAGCCCTACCGCCCACTAGCTCAGCACCAGCAGGAGGGTTGCATGTCCATGGTGTGGGGCCTAGGTGTGTCCCAACTGTCTTTGTGACGCACAAGTCCAAGAAAACTCTCATTACTCACTTGAATTGGGTGCCTCGCTTGGCTAAGAGACCAACTAAAGAAAGAAAAGCAAGTGCACTGGAGTCTTTGCTTATGCAAATGATTTATTGCACAAACTTGTTTTAAGGTGTAATTTAGTGTAGTACTATGCAGAAATATCAGTGTCATTCTGGCGCTTGGAGGATTTTTACCTTGGTTGTTTACTTGTCGGCCCTCCACCTGATAGCACTGCTGCAGCTGTTGGCCTCATACACCACAGTGGAGCTCCAAGGGGGTAATCAAGCTCCCTGGCCCTCTACAGGAGTATCTGCGGGTCCAGAAGCGACATCATCGCTTCTGTGGGCTAGGAAACACTGCAGTTGCAGCTTTATTTTGCGGCCACAGCTATCCACCTACCTGAACATCACTACTCTGCTCTAGAACCGGGTTGTCGACATGGCAGTATTTTGGGTCAGTGGGCTGCCCTGTTGTTCACCTTTTCAACCCCTGAAGACTGCTGTTGGGAGTTGTACACTTTTAGATGCTACAGATATGTTCTTTGCACTGTAGCCTGAATGGGATCTGCTGGGCTGTAGTGTTGGTCAGTCATCAGACATACGTAACAGTAGCTTGTTTATTGGGAGAAGTGTTGTTCAGGTACTGCATACCCAAAGTGGGACAGATCTGTCTATTGGATGGTGGTCAGTTGGCTACTAACTTTCAAAATCTGGTAGCCAAGCCTGTTTTTTTTTTTTTTTTTTAGTGCCACCTTTTTACTTGATTTGGCCCACCCTTTGCATATCTGAAGCAGCCTTGCAATTGCCAAGAGTATTGCATTAAGTGAGTTTTTTTTTTTTTTCTGCTTGATTGGGAGGAGGAGGTACTAGAGAGTTTGAACTAGCCAAATGCTGGTAGATTTGGCATCATACCAGCAAGATCTTGCTTTAGCCCTGCTGTCTTCTAGAGGAGGAGGTGACATTAAGATAAGTACACAAGATACGACAGTGGAATATCTATGTGACCAGTGAGTTTTCTCTGCCACTAGCCCTGTTGGCTAGTGACTGCAAAACTTAATTTCAGCCTTATACTTGAAAACTTGTTTGTTTAACCCTTAACAAATATTGCAGTTAGAGTACTAGTGACAGCAGTAGGATTTTGAAAACATTGGTCAAGTAGGACACAAAAAGGGGAAGGCATGGTGCAGGAAGGAAGGTTTCAGCTTCACTGGGAACTGGGTACCAACCGGGAAGGATATGGTCTGCCACAGAAGTGACCTCATGCTCAGTGGGAGGTTTAAATATTAATTGGATGAACATTTAAAGTAACCAAGGGGGAGTCTGTATTATCAAGGGAGGCATACAGTGCTCCCTTCCCCCCACAGGTTGAAGCAACAATGATGGAGGGCCCAGGGGAGACAAAGACGCAAGATGAAGGGTGTAAAGACAAACTGGAGGACGGGGGGGTAAGAACAAAGGAGGCAGAAAGAGAGGTGCAGGGGAGATGAGAAACAGTAATGAGGCAAGAAGGGAGTCGGGAAGTTACAAGGAGCAGCACAGGCAGAAAAGGGTGAAGAAAGGGGGATTGCAGGCAGGGAGAGAAAGAAAGGTTTGGAGAGCAGTGTTACTCAATGCAAGGAGTCTTGGAAATACAATTCTAGACCTGGAGGTTGTCATGGTGAAGGAATACCTGGATCTGGTGGCCATAACTTGAGTTGTGGTGCACTGAAAATCATGACTGGGACATGGCCATAGCTGGCTACTCTCAGTTCAGAAACGATAGGTGGGGAGGAGGGGTTGTTTTGTATGTGAAGGAAGGCATCAGGGCTATGGAAGCGCAAGGGATCCAAGTGGTAAAGAATGGGCAGGTGGTGCTTTGGGTCACTCTAGAAACAGGAGCTAGGGCTACTGTTGCTTCTGGGGTGATGTACAGACCTCCAGCACAAGGGGAGTAGTTGGATAAAGAACCAAGGGAAACCATGAGAATGGATGGATGGCAAAAAAGGAGATGTGCTGCAAGCTGGGGACTTCGTCTGCCAGATGTGGATTGGAGCCTTCCAGCTGCAGCTTTGGCTAGAAGCAGGGCCATTCTTGACTCCCTGCAGGGGCTGTTTCTCAGGAGCTACTCTGTGAACCATTTAGGGATAGGGCAGTACTGGCCATGGTGCTTACTAACAGAGACAGTATTGCAAATGTCACAGTGGGATGTCCTCTGGGGACCAGTGATAAAGTACAGTGTGGCTTAGCATTTAAACTGGTGCAGAGGCAAACCACACAAAGATTAGGGTCTTGGACTTTAGGAGGGTGGATTGAAATGGGGACAGCAGCAGCATAGCAGGGCTGAATTGCAGGGAAGGGGTAGAGGAACAGTGTAGAAAATTAAGGGAAGACAGAGAGAAATCACTCAGTTTCTGTGTGAAGGAATTGAGCAAAAGTAGGAGGGAAAAAAGACCATTATGATACTCTAGGGAAGTGACCAGAAAGGTGAAGGAAAAAAGGGTGGCATTCAAGCGATACAAAGAATCGCAGAAAGAAGAGGATAGGGAGGTGGACCAGGTAAACTAGAGGGAAGCTCATAAGGCAGTGAGAGGAGCAAAGATGCAAACAGAGGAAAGCATAGCCAAAGAGGAAGCAAAAGTGAACAAGACTTGCTTGAGATACATAAACAACAGGAAGGCAGGGGGAGGGACAGTGAGGATAAGGAGGAGAGCAAAGTGAGACTGTGTAGAGGACGGGACTTGCAAATCTGAAAGTTGACAAGGCCATGGGACTTGACAGGATTCACCCAAAGGTGTTACTGGAACTCAAGGAGGTGCTGCACCACTAATGGCCTTATTCAACAACTCAGTGGAAATAGTAGCAGTTCCAGAGGCCTGTAGGAGAGCATACACAGTCTCGCTCTGCAAGAGTGGCAGCAGGAAGGAGGCTAGCAACTGTAGGCTGATGATTCTTACATCAATGGTGGAGAAATTAAGACCCTATTAAAGGAATGTCTGGTGGAGTTTCTTGAATCTAACAGGATGCAAGATAAAGGCAGCTCGGATTCACCGGGGGTGGGGTGGGGTAGAGGTCAAGTCAGATGAATCTGATTGACTTCTTTGACTGGGTGACCAGGAATTTGATCAAGGAAGGGCAGTGGACGTGGCTTATTTGGTCTTATAACAAGGCTTTTGACACTGTGCCTGATAGAAGACTAATAAATAAATTGGGTAGTCTAGGAGTGGGATCCAAAGTGATAAACTGGGTAGAAAACTGGTTCATGGATAGGCAACACAGGGTGGAGCTAAACGACAGTCACTCTGAGGACGGGGTGTAGCCAACAGCATGCTGCAGGACTCAGTCCTAAGACTGGTCCTCTTTAATGTTTTTATAAGTGACATTGTAGAAGAACTTGAAGGGAAGTTATGCCTTTTTGCAGGTTTTTGGCATAGAAACCTAGGAGCTGAGTATAAAATGGATTGGTGGGCAATGAGGGTTGAGGCGCTGGACACCACTCCTCATGCCACGCCGGTGACCCGGGTTTGGGAACGAGCCTGGGCCCTCGGGGGTCAGTGGGGAGGGAGAGGATTGAGTGTCCGGAGTACTGCTCTCCTCTCCTGGGGATGGAGGGAGGTTCACATTCTACATTTGACTGGCCTCTGGTGGAAGTCTGAGGCAGAGCAAGAGCAGAGCATACAGTAGGGGATAGGGAGTAGTGACGGTGGTGACACCATGACGTCAGGGTGCATGCCACTCCCCCAGAACAAAGGTAAAATGCTCTTTGGGAAGATGGAGCACCAGACCAGATGCCTCATTGCTCGCACCTGCCTGGCCATCTAGTTCCGATGAATCTTGAAGTGTCGTGGTATAGCAGCCCCACCTTGTCCCCGCCAAGGGGGAAGAACCGTGGCTCCTTGGGGGTGAACAGGAAGGTCCAGGTAGGTGGCAGAAGTGGGGGCTGGCTCCATTGGTGCTCCCGAAAAAGCGGAGCCTGGGGAGGTGGGAGTGAATTAAAAAATATGATTAAAAAAAAACCAAAATGGATTGGTGGGGAGGAGGGGTACTGACTGCCACTAAGCAGGAAAGAGACCTTGGGGTTATGTTATCTGATGACCTCAAAGTGGCGATAGAATGTGACAAGGCAGTGGGTGGGGCCACTAGGATGCTGAGGTACATAGGGAGAGGTATCACCAGCAGAAGGAGGGAAGTGGCCACTTTATCTGTCACTGATGAGACCTCACCTGGAGTACTGTGTCCAGTTCTGGAGGCTGCATCTCAGAAAGGATGTAGACATGGTGGAGGCAGTTCATAGGAGGACATCTAAAATGGTGCAGGTGTTGCATCAAAAGCCACATGAGGAGGGACTGAGGGATCTCAATATATACACCCTATAAGGAAGGGAAGATGGGGACCTCCCAAGTATCTAACAGGGGAGAACAGGGTACAGGAGGGGGGAGTCTATTTCAAATGAGGAAGTGCACCAGGATAAGAGGATAGGCAGTGAAACTGGAAGGAGGGGCGGCTTTAAGAGGAATGTGAGAAGGTACTACTACACTAAGAGTGGTGGATGCCTGAAACGGCCTGCTAGCAGAGGTGGTGGAAGCAAAAACAGTGGGGACTTTCACACATGCATGGGATAGGCATAAGGGAATATTGGTAAATAGGCGGGGAGTGTCAACCGAGACCAGGTTGGGTCTGTAGTGATGGAACAGGCAAAGAAAATCTGGGCACACTGGGTGGTCCGAGTGGCCCTTTTCTGCTGAAAATTTCTATGTTTCTGTGAAAATGTGGTTGTGGAGACTGCTACTGGATCAAAGCAAAGACATAGAAAATGAAGTTTTCCTGTCCTTATACTGCTGATCCTCAGAATCCTTACTTGCCCCCTTCCTAGCTGTCATCAGTCTCGCATATCTAAGAATCTTGACAAGTATGGTAACTTTGACAATGTCGGTGGGAAGGTGTAAATTTCAGGAGTGTGTTGGAGAATTCAGAGTAAGGATTGCAAAGTTTAGGGCTGGAAACTTTGTCTTCAGGAACTGGGTGCATTAAGCAATGCAGTAGTTACGAAACTGGGAGGAATGTTTTATTGCCAGAAATATGAGAATGCTTCCCCAGCAGTGTACATGGCACTCACCGAACTGAAGGAACAGGATTTTGGATCGGATCACTGGTAACCATCAGCTGGCATTCCTAGGCAGGCCAGTTTCCACTCTGAACACACACATGCATCCGGGGGTTGGCTAGCCCCAAATCAGCTTGTACTCTCACATGCTGCCACTGGCACCACCATGTCTCCACGAGCTGCTGCTGCTACAAGAGCTGTTCATCGCTACTCAGTCATGTAGTGTGTTGCCCTCCGTTTCCTGCTTCTGCTCCTGTCATTCCTAGCCCAGGTGCAAACCCAAATCAGCAGCATGCCAGGCAGCTCCATGGAGCAAGATCCTATGCAAAAAAAAAAGTAAATCACAAAACATGTTTGTAATCCATTTCAAAATGTTTCCTTCACTTTTTGTAACTTTTAAACAATATGACCTATTTTATAAGCACAATATCCTACTTTAGGGCAGCTTAGTGCTGAAGTAATGCACCTGCTGGGTACTTCAAGACACTTGGCTATAACTTGTGCCTCAGAAGTCCCCAAGGACATACATTAAGCACGTGCACTTCCTGGATTATTGTTTACTTAACTGATTCCTGCTTGGAGCCTTGCAGCACATAATTGAAACGTGCTGTGGTTCTGTATACAGCAGGCAGTTAGTAATAGTGTTGTGTATGTCTTAGTATTGCTGCAAAGTGTATATCCCTACAGTGCTAATAAACCCCCTACCAACCCTCTCCTGCAGACCCCCAAATACATGTTGAAGCACACAAAGGCTATGCTTTAGTACAGATCCTTTGTATTGAAATGTTTGCACCTATTATTAGCAAAAGAGGGTCTGGTACTGTAGTACAAAGACACTCCAGCGGATTTCTGACCCCCAGATTATCTAACTTGATGCCCACTTTGCTAGTGCTACAGCAGGCTGTACTCCATGTTGCTATTCCTGGTATAAGTGTGCATATTTTGGTGACTATTTTTGACGAAACATGTGTCTCTCTGTTACTTTTATGAGAATGGCAGCTGTGATAGTTCTCTGTGTTGTCATTCTTAGTCCTTTGCTAAAAATTCAGCTGTGTGCTCTGCCACAGTCAGCAGGCAGGTTAAAAAAAAAAAAAAAAACCTTGTCAACTATTTCTGGTTAATACTGGGGAAGTGGTTGGGTTGTCATCTGGTGTTTAAACCATAACCTAGCAATTGTGTGAGAAGGATTCTGGTGTGTGAGAACATGCACTTTGTGCGTGCGTGTGTGTCTCAAATGAAGAACAAAAAGCGTAATCATGAAAGTAGAGATCATTTGGCAGGGAAACTGTTTGCAAAAGTGGAACAAAGTGTAGAAACAATTCTAAATGGCCCAGCTGTGCTGGTGACTCTGGTTCAGGAGAGAGCTGGGGTCACCTGATTGGGTGGCCATGATCCGGGACTGCTGCCTGACGGAGGCTGTTTCTCCTAGACGGGGGGGGAGGGGGACAGCATCTTCTACAGTTGCTGCGACCCTTACAGCAGTGACATGTGGAGTTTCATATCAGCATTGCACCGTGATGTTGGGGAGGCTGGTGGTGGGAGGGCCACAGGAGAAAACAATGGGGAAAAATAACCAGGGACTTTAAGAATAACGGCTGGTATTCTTGTGTTTGGTGCCATGCCATTTGGTGAGGTCATGGAACCTCTGATGTTGAACTTGGAGGTTACTGGACTCTGGGGAGACTGCCTGGACTCTGAGGAGACCGCCTGGAGGATAAGAGAGAAAGACTGAAAATCTAGAATTTGTTAGCAGAAAAGGACCCCATGACCCACCCAGTCTGCCCAGATGTTCCGTGCCTAATCTGTCTCCACAGACCCTAACTGATCTCTGGCGTCCCTCTCTTCTCTCTGCCCATTTACTAATATTCCTTTTAGAGGCTCTACTAGGGAATTAATGCCTGATTTTGGGGGCAACCAGGCATTAATTGTCTAGTAGAGCCCGACTTTAGTGTGGATTAATGCGCTTGTAACATGGCAAGTGCAAATTCATTAATGTAACAAGTCAATGGCACGTGGGACATAAATGAACAGCAAGTTACAATATTGTTTAATACAATATTAACTGCTGTTCAACTGTGCACTTCTCAATACATGTCCACGTCCAACAGGTGCGTGCAAGTTCACAGTTTGGTATATATTTATATTGTGACTACTTCTTATATTGTGACTACTTCTAAATCTTGTAAATATTGTCTGTGACAAATGTCTGTAACACATGCTTAATGTAACCACTGTTATACCATGTATCTCATGTTTAATGTAATTGTTGTTATACCTACTCTGTGTTTCCATCTGTCTTACATGTGACGAGGTCCCTTTGCAAATGAGCCTCTGGCTCAAAGGTTGTAAACCGATATATCAAATAAATAAATAAAATAAATAAATATAGGTTTCAAACTGATGTTTAAAAAACACATTTGCCACAGATATGACGAAACAATGTGATTTTTTTTTTCTACATAAAGTGTTCACTTCACTCGTTTGCTTCGTTTCTACTTGTGCTTCACTACTGCATTCTGGGGAAATAATGAATATTTGCATATCTGCATATATGCAGATGGTGGCAGGAGGCACAAGGAACCCGGGTGTGATTCGACAAAGGGGTCCAGGGACAAGGGGTGGGTGGTGGTGGTGTTAGTGAATGCCAAGAGCTTGGGTAACAAGTTACCAGAGTTCCAGGCCATGCTGTTCGGGGTGGATGTGGCAGCGGTCACAGAAATGTGGGCCAACAACAAACATGACTGGGACCTAAACGTGAGGGGAAATGTTTTGCTTAGGAAGGATAGAAATGAGGGCAGAGGGGGAGGAGTGGCTATGTACATTAGAGAGGACATAGAAATTGCTAGGGTAGAAGAGGCAGAGGGAAATGTGGAGGCCTTATGGGCCTCCTTACGAACCCCAACAGGAGGTAAGGTCAGGCTGGGTGTAGTATATAGGCCCCCCCAGGATGGGTGATGTTCTGGAGGATGGTTTGCTGGACAGCATCATTGCCCAGTGCGGACAAAAAGGGGAGAGAGTGGTGTTGATAGGGGATCTTAATATGCTAGAGACAAACTGGGGAACCATGTCCTCTAAGGTGGCCAAGGAGCGGAGGCTACTAGACGGTTTCCAGGCTGTGTTCTTAACGGAGCACGTGAGGGAGCCCACAAGGGAGGGTCATGTTCTGGACGTGGTATTGGTGGATGGGGACCTGGCAAGCGACCTGGTGGTAGAGGACCCCCTGACTGGAAATGACCATGACACTGTATGTATGGTTTCAAATTAACATGGGGGGGAGAGATCTAGGACACTGGTAGTGGATTTCAGGGGAGCTGACTTTATGGGCATGGGAAACATTCTAAAGGACCACATGATAGGGATTACAAAAATGATGGACGTGGAACAGAGATGGGAGGTTATAAAACGGGGACTTCATGAGGCAGCAGGGTCCTGTGCTAAGGTGAAGCGCAAGGGAGCAAGGTCAAATAAACCGTACTGGTGGACCAGTGAAGTTCAGGGAGCGGTCAGGGAGAAGAAGGCTGCCTACAAAAAAATACAAAATATCGAGAGGGGAAAGGGAAAGGGAAATGTACCACCTTGAATCTAGAAAAGTCACCCAGGCGGTGAGGGGAGCTAAGGCCAGTTAAGAGCAGCGTCTGGCACAGGGGATTCGGGGAGGGGAACAAGGTTTTTTCCAGTACATCGGGGAGTGGAGAAAAACTAAGGGCAAGCTTGGCATACTGAGAACGGAAGGTGGGTGGGTGGAAGAGGCAAGGGAGCAGGCAGAGGTATTAAATGAGCACTTCACCTCGGTGTTCTCCAGGGAGGGGGATGGGATATTTACTAAGCAAGGCATGAAGGGGATAGAAGTAAAATTGAGAGGGGCCAGGGATTAACAGAAAGGGAGCATAAGGGAGGGAGTGGCACCCCTGGGATTTCACAACAGGACATGGACAGAAAGACCACCAAGGAGAGGGAGACAGACTAAGCTATCTCCGCTGAATGGGTGTGGCAAGCCCTGAAGAAAGTTAAATCTCCTGGCCAGATGGCATTCATCCTAGGGAACTACGGAGTTGGCGGATGTACTGGCCGCACCTCTGGCGGAGCTCTTCAATAGGTCGCTTAAGACAGGGACGGTACCTGGGGACTGGCATAAGGCGCATGTTGTGCTAATCCATAGGGGGGGGGTTGAGGGAAGTACCAGGTAACTATAGACCCATCAGTTTGACCTTGGTAGTGGGAAAAGTAATGGAGTGTATACTGAAGGAACGACTGGAGGTGTTCCTGGAGGGGGGGTGAGGGCTGGAAAGTATGCAACATGGGTTTGTGCCAGGTAGACTATGTCAAACCAACCTTGTGGAGTTCTATGAATGGGTAACATCGAAACTGGACAGGGGGAAGCCTGTGGATATAATATTTTTGGACTTCAGCAAGGCGTTTGACTCTGTTCCCCACAATGGGCTGGTGGAGAAACTGAAGGGGTTGGGAGTGTGCCCTTTGATGGTCAGATGGATAGGAAACTGGCTAGCTGGTCGCACACAGAGAGTGGTGATCGGCGGGGAGCTCTCGAACCCTAGAGAGGTCGGTAGTGGAGTTCCACAGGGCTCGGTCCTGGGGCCGATCCTGTTTAATGCATACATATCTGACATCATAGAAACATAGAATTTGACGACAGATAAGGACTGCTTGGTCCACCTAGTCTGCCCATTTCCCTACCTAACAGATAAGCTGCAGATCTTAGTTAACCAACAGCCTACTTCCTCCTACCCCCCACTAGAATTGCCTTATGTCTGTCCCATGCATTCTTGAATTCCCCCACTGTTTTTGACTCTACGACCTCCTCAGGAAGGCTGTTCCATGTATCCACAACCCTCTCTGTGAAGAAATGCTTCTTCATATTACCTCTGAGCCGTCCTCCCTCCATCTTCAAATTGTGCCCGTTTGTTTTTGCACATCTCTTTTTCTGAAAGATGCTACCCTCTTGGACTTTGTTGATTACCTTTAGGTATTCGAAAGTTTCTGTCATGTCCCCTCTCTACCTCCTTTCCTCGAGGCTATACAACTTTAATTCCTTTTAGTCTTTCTTCATATGTCTTCTGATGCAGACCCTGCATCATTTTGGTTGCCCTCCTCTGTACAGCCTCCACCCTGTCTATGTCTTTGTGGAGATGAGGTCTCCAGAACTGTACACAGTACTCCAGATGTGGTCATACTAACTGTCTGTACAGAGGGCCAACAACTTCCTGTTTTCTACTGGTGATGCCTCTCCCTATGCATCCCAGTATCCCCCCAGCCCTCCTTACTGCCTTCTCACATTGCTGGCCCATCAGGGTGGGTATAGGGTGTGAGATGAATCTTCGACGACAATTCCAAGGTGGGAGCAGTAGTTGAGGGGAAGGAGGGAAGGTTGGCCCTGCAAGGGGACCTAGACACCCTGGAAAGTTGGGCTGTCACATGGAAGTTAAATTTCAATACAACCAAGTGCAAGGTGTTACATCTTGGGTGGGGAAACCCCAAACACAGGTACACCCTGGGAGGGGTGGCGCTGGAGGCCTCGTCTGGGGGAAAAAGACCTAGGGGTCATGGTAGATGCGTGTATGAATAACTGAGCAGTGC
The DNA here is from genome assembly GCA_016271365.2 of Neoceratodus forsteri. Classification (NCBI taxonomy): domain Eukaryota; kingdom Metazoa; phylum Chordata; order Ceratodontiformes; family Ceratodontidae; genus Neoceratodus; species Neoceratodus forsteri. Next base: position 724,966,664 of record CM028133.1, read on the forward strand.
AGGAGAGTGGCTAGCAAAGCAAACAAATGTTGGGATGCATTGTAAGGGGGATCACCTCTAGGAGCAGGGAAGTGATTCTGCCACTGTACAATGGGCTGGTGAGGCCTCATCTCGAGTACTGTGTACAGTACTTGAGACCACACTTAAAGAGGGACATATAGCTCCTGGAGAGGGTACAGAGGAGGGCTACCAGGATGATTCGAGTACTGGGGGAGTTGACGTATAAGGATAGACTTGAGCTCGGACTGTTTACTTTGGAGGAGAGGAGAGACAGGAGGGACATGATCGAGATCTTCAAGTACCTCAAGGGAATAAATAGGGTAAACAGGGAGGGGATCTTTAAACTAAAGGAGGGAGGTATCACCAGAGGGCATGGTTTGAAGTTGGAAGGTGGTAGGATGAGGGGAGGAAGAGGAGGAGGTTTTTCACAGAGAGGGTGGTGAATCCTTGGAACGCACTGCCTGGCAAGCTGGTCCAGATTTCCAATGTGGAGGGCTTCAAGAGAGGGTGGGACAGATACAGAAAGGGGTATCAGAACACTGGGGGGGGGGAGGGCCTAGATTCCCAACAGGGGTTCTGAGGTTCGAGCAGACTCGATAGACCATGAGGCCTAATCTGCTGGCATTTAGTATGTTAGTATGTTGGTATATCTGGCATCTCACTTGATTGTGCATGCCAAAGTATGCAAATATTCCTAATATCTCCAGAATGCATTCTTCATTAAGAAAAAAATAACCGTCAGCAGTGATCGAAGTAAAGGGACACAGACAGGACTCATGGTATGTTTTTTCAGCTCCCTCTCGATCGAGGAGTCTTATCGGGTAGGTGGAAAGCCTAATAATTCCTCGCACACCACTAAGCAGAGATGATCGTGCAGGTAGCTCCCTCTTGACTGCGGTGCCCATGGGTTTGCTGGGGTCAGCTGGCGAGCACAGTCAAGATTTCTGCGGCACGCCCACAGCGAGAACTGTGTTCTAATTGTTTCTGTTGCATGCTGCCGTTGTGGCTGCAAACACTACTACATTCTGAAGGGGGATTACTAGGGGAATTAATCCCCGCTTCAGATTGTACCATGTGTTGTGTTTGTACCAGTCTACTTGCTGTATTAGCTTATGACATTTCTTGCCATGTTACAATGACATTTATGCACCACCTGCAGGGTGACCAAGGAGTGGCATTGGTGTCAGCTGTTATATACTCACCCACTCTCCCAGCCTCAAGGTTGGAGTTATGGGGGCTATGATCTTTTTTTGGTGAAATGGAGAATGAAAGTGGAACTATGAGGCAAAACCAGAATAATTATGAAGAAACCTTTTCACTGTGGAAGTATAAAGAACAGGAAAGGTATTTTCAGTGCATTTTCAATATGGTGCCTTTTTTGCCATATTTTCTGTAACTCGTCCAAGAACTTGTGCACTGGATTATATAGGTATTGAATTTATACTTGTGTGGTCTGGTGGTTAGAGCACAGAGTTGCAAACCAGGAGGCACAGGTTGAAATCCCACCAAAGACACTTACTGTGGGACCTTGAGTGATTCTTTTAACCACTAGCAATAGACTGATTAGAGATGTGGTCATAATGAAAATTAGACATTGCAGCTCAGCAGGGATATCCTCGGTAAGAAAGTAATATAAATATATATGGATATGATTATAGTGTCTGGAAAAGTAAGGAAATTCTTTGCAAAAAACATTGTTAATGCACTAGTTAGGGTTCCAGTGACAAAAAGTTGGGAAATGTACTGTTACGGTAACTCTAACATCCCACCCCCACCCTGCAGGCAGGAACAGGCGTGGGGTGTGCCATGGGATTATCATCCCTAATGTTGACCCAATTCTGATATACTGTACCCATCTCTGCTTACTTACACATGGAATGGGGTGAGCGTTAGGGTTGACAACACCATGGCACACCGCATGCCTGTTCCTGCCTGCAGGGTTGGGATGGGGGGATAGGGTGGGAGTGGGGTGTTTGGGTTGGAAACACAAACTAGTACATTAACTAAGTTTTTAGCAAAGAAGATAAACAGATAGATATTTTATGCAGCACCTTTGAGTGTATTTCCAGGCACCAATCAGTGATATTTTTACTTCCTCCAGACCTGGAGTGAAAATATCAAAATATTCTCACTCCAGGTCTCCAGGGGCAAAACTGTTCTCACTGTAGGTCAGGATTGATTGGCTGAAGCTGCCAGCACTAGCAGTAGATTTCTGTTTCTGTACCTCAACTGCTCACTTGACCTCCAGCTCCAGCATTTCTGGTTAACGTGCGTTGTTTTTTAAACCACTCAAAACACATTGAAAAGTATTTCTTCCCATTTAAATATCTTGAAAACACTTGTTTTGCCCTAAACTTTGTTCAGTGCTGCCAATACTGCTGACCACTGAGCACCTCCTCCCTCCGTATCGTAGGGCCGACCTCTGCTATCTCGACAGGCACTCACCTTTCACTGCCTCAACCCTGGTCTCAAACACGGTCACAGCTAACGCACCGCGTCACTTCCTCATAAGGCCGCATCCTCCGACATTCGCTCTGATGCCTGCCCTCTTCATTCATGTGACTACTGAATGATGTGCTGATGTAATGTTCGTTAAAAAAAAACAAAAAAAAAAACAGCAACCAACTTGGTCATCTGAAAACCTCAAAAGTAAGCATTTTAAAGCAAAGCATATAAATAAAAAAATAAAACCCAGAGTGTTGCATAAATCGAATATGACATGACTCTATTAGGCCTCACAACCCCAATGACACACCCTGTCAGCTGTCAATCTTGATGATGGGCAGGTCCGGGGGAAGGGCAACCCTAAAGGTCTAATTTCTGGAATTTTTATGCTTTAATCCTAAATGATGCATTAACGCAGTTTTTTGCATAGAATTTCTTTACTTTTTGAGAAAGAATACAAAACTAAGAACTTGCGCAAGTTAGGTGGGAACGCAGGCCCTTTGGGCCTCGCTCCCACCAACCTCGGGAATTTGGGAGCGTGGCCCTTTGGGCCCCATCCCACTCAACCTGCAGAATGGGAGCGAGGCCCTTGAGCCCTGCGCTCCCAATAACTTGTAAATGTGTGCGTACCACCAACACCCTCCAAATTTCAATGTAAAACACCAAACCGTGTCCGAGATATAACATGTATAAGTTTGACATTTTCATTCATCAGCGATGCAGAATTCTGCACCCGTTAACATTTTACAGGCACAACGACTGAAAACTACATCCATGACACTAAGGCTATGTACCCTATCAATTTCAAGCCACCAGCATAATGCAAAACACTGACTGCAGCACACAAATTGCATCACGCAATATCTCCACAAAAAGCTTTTCTCTGGCACGTAAACACCGTAATTCACATCTACAGGACATGCCGAGAACACCCTCCAAATTTCAAGTAAAAAGACCAAACCATTTCCAAGATATTTAAACTTAAAGATTGGTGAAATTGCCCTATCTAATGCATTATAAAATCTGGCCATCTTGTCCCTATCTCACGATCAAAGATGGTGATCAAAGAATTTGCAGGCTCACGATCAAAGAATAAAAAATTCTGTAACTTGAGTTTTAGGCAGAATTAAATGGAACCATCACCATGCCTTGATAGAACGAAGCCCCCTGAACAAAACCCACCCTTATTTGTGTTCCTAGGCCGCCCCTGGGCTGACGACTTCACAGTGCCCAGTGCAGCACTGAAGCAAGCTGTTAAAATCAAAGAAAAACAGCAAAATCATATGGATGTATAGATTTATGCAATGCCTGTGAGGACACAAACTGGCAAAGATTACCAAATTTGACTTAGGGGTCAATACCTGTCATCACCACTGCGATGTCCTCTCCTCCCTGGGCTGGCTAACGTACAAATCCAAACTCCAGTATGCCACGCTGAGTCTAGTGCACAAACTGGTCCACCATTACACCTCTCCTTGCCTTACTGAATTTATTCAGCTCTGGCAACCACCACATACCCTTAGATCTGCCTGCCTCTTCTCGTACTGCCCAAACCTCGGATAGCAGTGGCCTGGAGATCTTTTGCCTTCTCGGCAGTGTCTAGCTGGAACTCACTACCACACTTTATCTTATACTGAACCTCCTTTGCTAAGTTCCAATCCTCCCTATTACACCACAACAGTACCTCATCACTTTGCTCCTGCTTCTGTTGACTCTTGGTCTGGTTTCCGTAATGCTATGCATGAATTTTCCCTGTTCACTGATCCTTATATGAATAAGAATCTCTGCCCCCTGACTCTTTCTGTTTCAGGGTTTTAAATAATTGATTAGCAGTTTTTTTCCTGGGACAATACTGACTGTACAGGAAGTATTTATATAGGTTTTCTAGAAGTGTTATGTTTGTTAAACACAGTGAGGCAAGTGCTATGCATTTTTACAATGTTTTAGCACTTTTATGAGCAAAACGCTAATCAATTTTTAGAGTTAAATAAAACCCTGTGTTTATGTAAATATTTGATGTAAGTGTATCTGTAAATGGTGTATTTTGTAAATCTATGAACAATGTAAATATAACTACTGTAACTGCCATGCCTTTGTAATCTGTAAATGTTTAATCTGTGACTGTTTCTGTAAAATTATGAATTTTTGTAAATCAGTGAATGATGTAAATGTTTCCACAGCTGCTGCCATGTCATTGTCTATGTTCTGCATTTTCCCGGTCGCCTCGAAAAAGGGACTGTAATGTCTTAGGGGGTTCACACCTTTACCAAAATTCAAATAAATAAATAATATTCTCAGTGTGGTCAGACCCACAGAGAGGATATCATTTTTATCCTCACTGTGAGTCCTTTATCTACACAGTAGGTCCAACACAGGTAGTCATTGCACTTAACCACAGCCACGTTCAAAGGCAGATACTGCACTTAACCACTGTTCCCTTTCACTATTACAGCTCGCAGTTCACCCACATGCCGGCTCCAACTCTTTTTAGTGTGAAACAGGTATTCACATTGAGGTTCACATTTTTTTTGTTTTTTTTTACAGTTTTCCACTATTTAGAAATGCTCAACCCACATTTCAATACAAAAAACTCTCAGATCCTTCCCGAAAACAGAACAGCAGGCCCCAATACCTCCCTCACTTTCCAGCTCTGACTACCAGGCAGCCTACCTCCGACCGCAATCACAATACCTCCTGGAAAGTAGAATCCCTTGCCGCTCAGTACTGCTGCTGAACACAAAAAGCAGGATCAACCAGATAAAACAGCTCCAGTGAATTAACTTAAAAATAAAAGAAAAAGTGAAACAAGATGACGAGACTGCAGCCTAGCTCTGTCGCTATGCGAGACCAGCCCTACACCATGTTTTCAGAACTGTTCGGCTCGACCACACACACAATTGCAGCCAGTTAAATGCCACTCAGAAAAAACAGACGCTCATAGTAACTCTAGCTACTAAGCTAGCGTCCCTAGTTAGCTACTATGAGCTGCATAGAAACAACACTGCAAAAAATCCTCTTTGATATATTAAAAAAAAACTTTACACCAAAAAACAAATAATTAGGCATTGCATAAATAAGATATGCCATGGCAGGACTGGAAATATCAGTGGCATTTGCCGCTCATGCTGATTGACCTTATGATGTCACTCATGATGTCATAAGGTCAACCTGTATTTGGGGCAGATATTACTGATATTTTCAGTCCTGCCATGGAATATCCCATATGTTATATGTATTCCTGTGAGTTGATCATAACATTCCGTGGCAGTGACACATTACAGCTGTAACATCTTGGGGAGGGGGTGCGGTTGGTGCCACATTACTACCCAGACATCTCAAGGAGGGAAACACCAGCTGCTTGTGCTAATTTTCTGTTAACAGCCTTAATGAGCACTAAGAATTCTTCATTGGTGTTATGGGGCAAGGTATGCTTATAGATATGGACTCTGCTGTAGAAGTAGCTATATCTACCATGTCTAGAATTTGTGTGTGTGTGTGTGTGTGTGTGTGTTCGTGCGCGTGTGTGTGTGTGTGTGCGCGTGTCCCTGTTTTAGGAAGTCATAAGGAGCTGGGTGATGCAGTTTCTGCTTTTAAACTTATGGCACCCTGCTCCTTCCATTGTAATCGGCAGAAAATAGCATTCTGTCGAGTGACTGCAAGGAGTCATAAGAAAAATTTGCTGAATCACATGCCAGTTCACCTAATGAAAAACGTGTTGGCAGACTGTTTCAGACAGACGACACTTAAAATAATCTGTTTCAAAATAGGTCAGGGATAGGGATGTTCTGTGTTGTCATTTTTAAAGGGACACTAGATTCACAGATGGGAGTTTTTGTGTATGCCCCAGATTGTCTGTCTCTCGGTTTGGTCTTCAGCAACAAAACACATACTTGCAAACACAAGCTTATGGATGTATGTGTCTGGCATGTTTCAAATCAGCATGTGCCCAAACAGATACTGTAAATGGTTCTTTCTTTCTGAGACTGTTAGAATCACGAGGTCCCAACTTTTGATACACACAGAATATAACAGTGGTGAATCTACAAGCTAGCTCTTTTCCCTAAACTTACGGGTGGATGGTTGCATGTTTTTTATACTGTTGTATTTTGGGGGATGTACTGGGCAACGGTAAACTGAAGCAGCAGTTGTCCAACAGAGCTTGCAGATATGGTCTAGACTTCTGCTATTTGTCAAAATGCCTTAAACCAGTGTTTCTCAGGGACAGCAACAATAGCATTTTATATGTACCCTGTAATGCTCTCTATTGCGAAATTTGTTTTAAAACGAGTAAAACTTCATCTTGCCCCTCTTTGTGCTCCCTGACGCAGGGCCTAAATTGTATGAGACAGCCTTTGTGACCAGTGCTGAGAGGAGTCAAATGCTGAGCAAGTGAAGGTGGTTCATAATTTGTGTGAAAGTTGGCAAAAGCTGCAGATTTTCTTGCTGTAAGACTGACACCCTGTAGAAAAGCTTCTGATCCCCTCTAAATCTTAAAATGAAATTTGACAAATACCACATTGCTTCTTTGACGGTATTTATTTTCTAACTGTGCTACAAGGTGGAGGCAGTATCCCGTCATGGGTCTAGTCCTTCATGCAGGAAGTTATATTTGTGTTTTTTTTTTTTTTTTTTTTTGTAGACTCTTTTTCTTAACGGATCCCCGAGGAACTCTCTCCAGCGACCTCTCAGCCCAGGCTCCTCCCTGTCTGAAGCTCGCTGATCCAGCCCGGCGGATTCCCCGGCTCTGAGCCCCCCGAGGTGGGACCACATTATGCCCTGGCATTCTATCTATAATCTAATGCGCCGTGCTGGAGTCGGGAGGTGCACCTGGTGAGCAAGCCTGATGTCGGGAGTGTGGCCAAGACTGGAGGCACCTATGCCTATCCCCGGGGCTGGAGATTTCTTCTTAGGTTGCCCCCTAGGAGTGCGGGTGTGCAATGACGCCTGCACGGAAGAGCCGTAGGTGTCCACTGCACTCCTCCCCTCACGTACACCAGACACAGGTAGTACCTCCGGTCTCCACTGGGGAGTCTCTACTGCACCGTGGAGCCCCAGAACCCACCCCAGAGAGAAAAGAGCTGTCCTCCGGATGCTCGATCCTCTTCCTCCCCTGCCAGCCCCCAAAGGCCCGGGCTTGTTCCTGAACTTGGGTTGCTGGCATGGCATCTAGCGCCACCGCGCCGGCATTATATTTGATTTTTAAATGCCATTTATTTTAACCACTGTTGTTGAGATTCCTGTTAAATGTAGCAGCTACGTGCTCTATGGGAAGTGGGAATAGCATTCTGCTTGTGGTAAAACTGAACAGGTTTTGTATTTGACCTGGACACGCCGTCTTAGTTCAAGTGAAATTTGCCTTAGCCCCTTGTTTGCCAAGATATTTGGGGGGTGTAAAATGAGTAGCTTGCCATACCTTTTATAATCTAGTCCATGTTTGAAATAACAGATCCTCAAAGACCCTGAAAAGAAAATATAAAAAGGGAAGGCGTATGTTCTGAATGACCTGTGAAATTTCTCTGTGAATTTAGAGCAACCTGTGACCCTGTTGCTCCACTAGATCTTACTTCAAGGGGGCTCCTTCAACAGGTAACTCCAGTAGGACTGAAGACGCCAGGACCACATGGAAAACTAATAGCTAGCAGTCTATCGGGGGGACCGCTCCCGCCGATGTCAGCATGCTGATGTCCACCTGTCCTATAAAGGGGGTGGTCCCCCACACCAAACCTCGGTTCTTTTCAGCTGTTGACCTGCACACGTCAGACCTTTATGGAAGCCAGCTTCAGTTGACTGCCACTTTCTCACATTTAACCCATGCTTTTATTTTATTTCTTTGTAGTGCCTAAAACATAACATTTTCTGTGTTTTTTTCTTCTAAGTTTATGTCTTCTTCTCCAGCCTCGTTTTCCCACCGGCTGAAGAAGTGTGCCTGTGCTAAGCAGATTCCTGCCAAAGGTGGTCACTCTTCTTGCCTGCTCTGCTTAGGCCCAGACCACAACACCGAGGCCAACCAGCACTTCAACCAGGCCACACGGAGAAGCCGTTTGAAGACCTTGGAAAGTAATTTACTCAAACATAAGTTGGCCACGATGGAGAAGGAGCTTCAGACCAAACGTTCTTCAACTTCCCCAGCTCAATCTTCCGTGGCTGCTGCTGCTGCTTCTTCATGTTCATGTTCGTCATCATCTTCTTCTCGCAAACACTGGGACAAATACCGGGACTGTCCTCGGTCAGCCTCTCAGTCACCACATAGACCAGCCACTGCCTCTGGGTTTTCCTCCTATGGTAGCCTGCCTCGTCATCCCTTACTTCGTCCAGGCTGCCAGTGGTCCAACCGCCTGCCCTCATCTCTGTTTCAGGTGGCGGTTCTTCTGGGCAGCGACAAACTGCAGGGACTTTCAACCCCACGAGCCAACCCCCTCATGGCAGATGCCTGCTGAGCTGGTCTCCAACCCCCCCCCACTCCTCCTTCTAGCTACAGAATGGAGGTTCCCAGGGTGTCCCCATGTCTGCGGCCTGGGCCAGGGTCTGAGTATGCAGGGGGTCCTGAGGCATAGATGGCTTTTTCCCCTTATAAGTTTCTCACCTGAGCGAGCAGCAGGACGTGCAAAGATGTTAAGACATTGGTATATGCTCCCGTGTACCAGGCGTCCACATCCGTCCACTGCTCCAACTAATGCTAGGCAGGCCTGGCTGCTGTCCCCCAGCATGTCTCTAGGGGCCAGGCAACACCGGCACTATGATCCCTCCCTTCCTCCCCCCCGGAGAAAGAGAGCGGTCCCTGGGAGGCTCGATTCCCCAGTCGGCCCTCTGACAACCCAAGTCCGGTACCGAACCTGGGTCGCCTGCATTGCAAGCGGTAGCTGTACTGCTACGCTGGTGGGCCGGCTTACGTATGTGCTTCCTTATTTGATTCTTCACAAAGACAGAGTCTCTTTGCTTACAAATCCCAAGTTTCTACTGAAGGTGGTATCTGAATTTACATTGATTCAAACAGTGCCCCTTACTGTGTATTATCCTGAGCATGCCAACCAGGGTGAGGCACTGCTCCATACTTTGGATGTACGTAGAATACTATATTGCTCGCGCAAGGACTGCAGAATGTCCTCTCAGCTTTTTTTTTTTCATTTTTCCCTAGGGAAAGAGGGCACTCCTGTGTCTAAACAGTGCCTCTCCAAACGGTTGTCACATTGTGTTACATTCTGTTTTTATTTATTCATTTATTCATTATAGGAAATGTGATAAGGAACTTTCTGGTGTTGTACATGGTCGCACCACAAGGGGTATGATCATTTCAGTTGCTTATTTCAGAAATATCTCTGCTGCAGAGATATGTGCTGCAGGCACATGGAGCACTGTTCATACTTTCACTAAACTTTACAGTCTGGATATCGTCACTCGTAGATGTGCTGGCTTTGGGCTGGCTGTACTGCAAGGCTGTCTGTCTTGATTACATATCCAACTGTGCTGTCCTCACAGTTTACCTTGTACTACTTTGGAGTCATTCCAAAGGTGTGGCCTAATGGAGGAGATTTCCTCGAAGAAGATAGACCAGTTATGTAAGATCTTACCGTAATGGTAGATCTTTTCCATTAGGCCATACCGTGCCCTCCCCTCCCTTCTTCCCCTTGTGCTTTCAGTGACAGTCTTAGCACATGCTGTGCCTAAAACCTTACTCCATGCATCCTGTCTCCAACCCTGTGTCTGTCCTTGTATACCTGGTGCTAGTCTCATCTTGTGGTTCCTCATGGCTGAAGGTCCTCCAAGGTTAATCTCTGGCGGGGAACTGAGGAGTGATGGTGTCGCCCACGTTATATATGCGTAGACACTGCATGTCATTTTGGGTGGCCCCCAGCTAGCAAAACGTTTCCAAGTGGTCCTGATGCTGATGGCTTTATAGTCCCAAGGGTGTGGCCTAGTGGAGGAGATTCTCTCGAAGTTCTTCTGTTACAGTAACTTGTTATGTAACTATTCTTTATTTTAATTGATAAGGTTTTGCACAAATTGAGTAGGTTGGAATAGATTTGTTCTTGTTGGTTAAGTATGATTGATTTGCCAGAAGCAGCCAAAGTTAAACAGGAGCAGCCAGCATGAGAATTTCAGGAGTATTTGAGGGTGGTTGGGATCCTTGTGCCTGTGCTGCACTTAGGGACAGGTCAGTGAATGTCATACAGTGAAATGAGAGAAAGAGAGGGAGAGATATCTTATGGAAAGTGTTTGCAGTCACTTCTTTTCTAAGCTTTGAAATTGGATAGGCACAGCCACATAGCTGGTAAGCTATTTTTAGCCATGTTTATTGAAGGCAGGCAATAGAACTTCATCCCCTGTTGTTCCTTGGTACCCTGCATACAGGAACTGCGTAGGAGACTGGCAGACTTGCATCAGGCATGTACTTGTTCCAGTTGCCTGTCATGCAACAACTTCAAAATGTAAGAATTTTTGTTTTTTGCTTTCATTGCCAAAGTATCTAATACAGGGGTTGTGGCACGTAGTTCTCTTTTTACTATACCACTGTTCTGATCCTGGCTTGTGTCTGAAAAAAGGTTCACTGGACCAGCACATTTACACAATCAGCGAATGAATAAATAAATAAACCTTCAAGATAATTGCTATGAAGAACAGAGTTGGGGTGGGGATTTCCAACTTTAATGACCTGCTGGAGGAATATTTTACCCAGCCCTTTAAAACCAAGTAATGGTAGTCAACCTGAAGGATGCAGCTTTATAGTATCTTTTTATCCTTCTTCTGTGCCCCCCAAGACCCCTCACATTCAGACTTGGGGTGAAATCCCAACCCCAGGCGCCTTTTTATCTCCACAGCAGCCCCATCCATGACTTTCCCCTGTGACTGGGCCATTAAACCAAGGGAAAACCTTTAGGACATTGAAATTGAGCAGTGTCTCAGGTGGAAGGCAGGGTTTGAGAGTGCTTTAACCTGGTATGATTTTTATGCTGAGTTTTTTTCCTTCTTACCCTAAACATGCTGCCACCTGCTGAGCCTCAAGCACCGTGCAGTGATGTGGTGTTGGGGCAGTAGTTGGCATCTGCCCCCAGCCTCCATTAGACTTTATGGCTGCACTGCACAGCTAACTGAACTACCAGGGGACAGTACTGCCACTAGCCTGTCTGCCATCCTGCTGTACAGAATGAGGCATTGGTGCAGTCACCACAGGAGCCTCCTGCCACCCTGCAGTGATCACCCAGCTGTGAACCCAGTTGACTGGCATGGAAGTGGCTCACCAGCCAGTGTGCTATTAGGCCAGTTAAGTTACAGAAAAGATTAGATCAATTGACTGTTAATCATCATCATTCTTATTTTCTGACAGTTTTTAGGTTGGCAGAGGGTGTTCCTGTGTCCTTTTATCCAGCTGAAAGCTGTGCAGTCAGAATTGAAGATCTTCCAAGAACCAGTCTTCACCACTTATTTCCTACTTATGGGTCTGTGCCGGAGGCACTAGAACCCTGTGGGAGCAAAGTCTTTAGCAGCCTACAGCTAGGGGACTGACACTGGTGACAGCGCCACCAATGAGACGCACATATGACATGGCACTCATGGACTGGCCAGTGACTGACGCTGGCCTCCTGCCTTTCTCAGTTCTGTTCTTCCAGCCATCGAATGCACACAGTGGGAGTGCTTCATGTCTTTTTCTGCTGCATCACCGCCTTCCCAGTTCACCACCACTTAATTTGATGCTGTACATTCGGTCCCGCTTTCTGGTGCCACATTTCTCTCTCTTTTTCTAATACAGCACCAAGTTCTTTCCTTATCCTGTTTTTGTTATTTTCTGAAGTTCATCATTTCCAACTCATAAGAACTTAAGAAAGAGTCTTCCAAGAAGATTATTAAGGATGCCCTCCCAGTGCTTTGATGCGCCTATGGGGACACATCTCGTCTGGTACTGGCATGACAAGTGTTGGATCTGCCTTGTCGCAGAATATGACATGGATTAGTGCAGTGCCTTTTTCTCCATGGACTACCGCACCTTCGAAATCTGCCTGTTAAAGTGGGGTCATTTGCACTCCACTTGTGGAGGCAGATGTTGCACCAGGAATGCCAGGGTAAGGTCCCTGGGCTGTTCCCTTGAGCCTCTCCCTAGTACTGTGCATACCGAGAGAGACCAGGCATCTCCTCACGCCTGCCTCATCGAGACATTGGAGTGCCTGGAGGAGAGGTCAGGTGGACAGTCTGTCTCCCCCGGAGGACCAGCTGAGCACCCCCCCCAGTCCATCTCCCCTTCCAGGCAATGGATGCCATGGTGGTGAGGTCAAAGCTACATGCTGGGCTTACACCAGTGGGCATCTTGGTGTTGCGGCCTGTCACCGCCACAGCTTCTGGCAGTAAGGCTGGTGCTGGTGAGCGGGACAGTGCCGACTGCAAGACCAGATCCCCTCCAGACACTGCCTTTGGTCCCGGGAGAGGGAAGGTTACTGGAACTGGTCCCTCTCATCCCATCGAGGTCTTCTGGATATCTTGCCCTGCATGGTCAGATGACCTGGGGAGGGTGTGGAGGTGGATCTCAGGATCATGGAGGTTGCCAGCCCCTTTTGGGCCTGCATCAGGTTCAGGGTTGTCCGAGGTGACTGGGTCTCTGGGCAGCACCAGGCTTAGTGCTGGAACCCCCTGCTGGCACTGTTTGCGGTGCTGCTTCAGATTCAGGTGCCATTTCCAGTGCTGCCCCAACTCTTAGTGCTGTTTGTGACATTGAGGAGAGAACCAGTGTCACTTGCGGTGCCAGGGTATAGGTCAGTGCCACTCGCAGTGCTGTCTCTAGCTCAGTCACTAAGGAGGCTTCTGATTCTGATTCTGACCATAGGTCTGAGGTTGGGACAGTGAGATCCAGGTTGGCGGCTTAGTCTTTGTCCAGAGTAGGTGGCAGCTTTGGCAGGAGTCACAGCACTAACTCAGAACCACAGAGTTCTCCGGAACCATCTGGCTCTGTCACTGGTGGGGACTGGGGCCACCCTTGTGACCTTCATGGCTCTGCTGTCCCCACCTGGAGACTTCTCCCCAAGGGTACCATCTCAACCGGACCTTGGCGGTTGATTGCTTGTTAATGGAAAAGGTTGCCAGTCCCTCCCCCGCAAGGTCCCCTGCACATTATCGTAGCTGTGACAGAGGATCTGTCCTAATCTTGCATAACCCTCCTCCTCTGCCTCCTCTTTCTCCCCTTCCTGGTATCCCAGGTCCTTCAGGTTCCCTGTCCTGAGAGCTGTCGAGGGCGGTGGCTAGTGTGTTCCCTCAGTATCTCAGATCCTTACACCAGGCCATTTTCTGGCCTGAGATCCCTGCACTGCCGCTGCATGACTAAAGCTCCTCTTCATCTCCCACTTCCTGCTCTGAGTAAGAGGACATTTCTCTCCATCTTTCCTCTGATGCAGAGTAGATTCTTTACCAGCAGTTCCTGGGGAGATGATAGAGGAGCATAACCTTCACCACTTTGCCAGTCGCAGCCCTGCTAACCTGGCACTGTCATTCCTAGGAGATTACAGCAGAGACTCAGCAGTCATCCCTCCATGGCCCAGGCCCTTCAAGGAGGTGTCCAGGGATGTATGGCATCATTCCTCTGCCCTTCTCCAGCTCCGAGGGATGTCTAGTGCAGGTACTGCACACCTGTGGGATCTCCAGTGGCCATGCCACATCCCTCTTCTGGGATTCAGCTCCTGGATACCCCCACTAGGCATAGGTGCCCAGTGCATAACGCCACCCCTGAGACTCTGACTCTCCAGAGTTTGGTGCCTGGGGCAGAAGAATTTTTACAGTGGTACGCACCATACCACACACCAGGCTCATCAGACGACTTATGGCAGACACTTGTAGATGATGCTGGGTCAGTTCCTAGCATCTTTGCCAGATTGTGAGGCCCAGGGCCTGGAGCTGGCGAAGCACCAAGTGAAGGCATCTTGCCAATGAGGTGGTTTCCAGACCAGTGGGAACTGTGGTCTACATTCGGTGGATGGTGTAGCTTTGCTTATCACAGTAGTCATCCTTGGCCTGGTGTTGGGTGACTGCTTTGCAGTTCAAGGGGACCCGCTTCTTCTCCCGTAGGGTCAGACATAAGTTAATACGGCATATTCTTGTTCTTGCTCCCAGTCCACTGGAACCTCCGCCTGGCTCTGATCACTTTCAGGTCTTGCCAGACAGGTGAAGGGTCCTTGCCTTTCTGTGGTTATCCCCCACAGGAGGCTGAGGGAACAAGCATTTTCCTCAGAGTGAACAAGCAGTACCCTCTTGGGTTATAAGCTTGGTACTCCGACCCATAAGTGGTGGAGGTTGACTCTCAAAAGATATGAAAATTACATAATCACCATAATTCTTGATCTTACAGAATATCTTACCCACTTATTACCTTGCCTGCCCACCATCCCTCTGCTCAGCTTAGGCAAGGCATCTTTGCAGCTCACCGTGTTCCTCCTTTCCTTTTCCTCCCTTGCTCTCTTTCTTTGCCTTCCTGAGAGCCTTTTATTAAAAAAAAATAAATAAATAAAAAGAGTTGGCTTGCACTATGGCTTCTTTTGAGCCTTGTTCCTACCAAAAAAAAAAAATTGGTTCCCTTCTTCATCCCCCTCCCCCAAGCTTTGGCTTTCTACCTTAATTGCCTGTGCAGCGGGTGTTCGTTCCTTGTTTACAGGCAATTTTCCTAGCCTTCTCTTTTATACTGCTCGTAATTCTCTCATCTAAACCTGGGTAGCATATTTCCAGGGATAAATTCCCTTATCTCCCTATTCCACTTCCTTTTCTCCCTAGAGTGGCAAGGGGGCATTCTCTTTTTCCTTTTTCCCTTTTTTTGTTTTCCTTTTCTCTCCTTTTTCGCTACCAAAAAAAGTGTAAAACACACTTATTAAAAAAAAAAAAGAGGGATAAAGGGTAATTTGACCACCTTTTCTGCAGGGCCTTTCTTTGGCTTGAGCCTCCTTCACTCTGCCCAGATGGCTCAAGGCTTTGTCCTCAAACCCACTACCCTAGACCCACCCTCCAACCTCTTTAATTTGACAGTCAGGTTTCATAGTTTTTATGATTTTTATATTCTATATCTTTTTTTTTATCCATTTGAGCTCTTTTAGCTCCACTGTCTTTTTCTCTCCCACTTTGTTTCTTCTCCTGGCAAACAGAACTGAGGAAGGCACGGGGCCGGTGTTAGTTACTGGCCGGGCCACCAGCGCCAAGTCACACGTGTGTCTCGTGGTCGGTGCCATCACTGACGTCAGCCCCCTAGCTATAGGCTGCTAAAGACTTTGCCTCCAGCACAGACTCGTAAGTGGTAATAGGTGGTGAAGATATTCTGGAAGATGAAGAATTAGGGTGAGTATGCAATTTTCATTTATTCAACAACAGGTGTTCAGTCTTAAATTTTTTTTTTTTTTTAGTTAGAATACTATAGAACTGTTGGTAAAAGAGTAGGAGAATACTAGGGCCCTGGACAAGATTCCCTTTCTCAGTGAATAAAAAAACATACTGATGCTGCTGGGAAGCAGCTTGGCCTAGTGTTAGGAGTGTAGAGCTATGAATATGGAGACCCAGGTGTGACTACCACAGCTACGACTTTATAACTGTATGAATCTAAGTAAGTCACTTAAAATCCTTGTGGCTTACCTCTCTGTAATCTGTCTCTGTGTCGCCTGAATCTCCCTGTACATTTAATAACAGCAACATCCTCTCCCTTCCCTCTTCTGGATCGTAGAGTACTTTGGCATATTGTCTGTATGAAAGGTACTATAATATGGAAGGCACTATATCAAATCAAATCTCTTCCCTGTATGGGATGTTGCTGGTGTGTAATGGCTGTTGTGTTTGGCCAGTCCAGCGGTTCAGTGACAACGTGGCAGACGTCGTCCCTGAATCACACACTGGAGCCTTCTCTGGGCCAGGTATGTTGGGGATATGAGGTACTTGGTTCCAGGAGGGAGGGGAGGAGGGAGGGTAGGCAGTGGCTGTAGGCCAATCACAGTAGGTTATTGGTGTCAGCTATGAAGGCAGCCGCTCACATGCTCACCCCACCAAAGGTAGCATATAGCCAGGATATTCCTCAACATTGAAGGGGGGGGGGAGCATGGTCAATCAGTGGAAAAAAAGGAGGGAAATTAAATAATAATGACGTGTGTATGTGTGTGTGTGTGTGTGTGTTTTAAACTTGCTTTATTTCAAAGCTTCAGTACAATTGATCACATTGCATGGTACAGCAGTTACTACAATAAACCAATACTCATCTTAGTGTAGCCAGTGTGACTTCACACATCTGTGAACTGTTATTAATCTACTTTTTTAATAATATATAACAGGTAAACTAATACTAAAGTAACTAAGATATTCAACTTCAGGATGCAAAAGTTACTACTTGTGAAACCATTATATTTCATTGCTAGAGTGATAAGTTATTCTGGTCTCTGAGGTGGATGGGGGTGGGGGGTGTGGTTCTAATTGCCTCAGAATATTATGTCTTTTTTTATCTTATTCGTCCAACCTATAGGTAATGTAGCTGGTCTTCCACTTATCCTGCTTCTTGTTTACAATCTGTAGCAAAGTCCCATCTCGTCCAGTTTTCTACATATTTTTCTATCCTATCTTGCACTTGGTATGTTTAGCCTTTCAATGTCTGAAATCTCCTGTACAGTTGTTTACCACTCTTCTTTAGCGGGGTAGGGTGGTGGTGGGGGGGGCCTTGGAGCCATTTTCTAGTGATAGCTTGGCCTATGACAGAAACATATTTGTACCACATGTGCAGGGTACTTGCACTTGTTATACTTTTGGCGGGGACGGGACCAGGAATCAGTTCCTTGAAATCTAAGGGAGTCAAGAGATGAAATAAGGCTTGTAACTGTCCAGTGACAGCAATTTTGAATGGGTCCAGTATTAGGCATGTGTAAAAGATGCGGGAGTGATAAGCCTGCTGCTCCCCACAGCACCTCCGACATGCTGAAAGCAGTGTAGTATCCCATTTGGTTTTTATTATTGGGGTTATGAAAAATCTGGATTTTATCTTCAAAGAAAATTCCTGCCAAGAGGGAAAGAGGTGGTTCTAAAAGAACCTTCCCAAATTCTGTTCCACTTTTTACTAGTAAGAGTGAAATCACCTCCCCGATGAAGAGGGTTATCCGTCGAAGTGCCAGGGAACTTGTCTTGATGTCCCAATAAAATGTATCTTTAATCTGGAGCAAACTCTATGTGTATCATGTTCTGTTAGTGTGTTCTGCTGTGTTCCTGCCTTTTCTTAATGCCAATCCATGGCACAACTGTTCAGCGTGATAAGTTCATGTAAATTGAAGGGTGAAATACACCTGGCTGCAAAGGAGGAGGCCACTGTCCTCCTGCTTTGTATTAGGAAATGATAGGTCCTGGGTATCGCCCCTTTTTGATTCGCAGAATTGAGCAGCTGGACAAGGGTGTATGGTCCATATCTACTTCACCCTTGCTCCTCCCATACTTTCTGACATTGACCTGAATAAAATCCCTAATTTGGAAATAAGGAAATCTGTCTGTTGGGGGACCCATTGAAATTCCATCCTATACTCTTCAAAGGGTTTTACTCATGACCCCACTAACAGCTGATCTGGGGAGCAGAGTCCCTGCCTCGCTTGCCTGTGAATCCAAGGGTCTGTCCCTCCAGGGAGGAACGTGTTATCCCATGCAAATCATTTATGCTTCCAGCTCTGTCCTTTCAAGTGTGGGATCCATGAAGCCCTCTTCCAGACTTTAAAAGTAACCGCTAATGCTGTATAGATGGAACTGCCTGTGTTTTGCAGTGCTGTCTGGTCAAATAGAAAAGTTGCTAAGGGATGTTGCACATAGGTTGCCTCCTCCATGTCCTTCTAGTGTACTCGATATTGTGAGCACCCCCAAAAAAGTGCACTTCTAATATATACTGTTTACCAGTAATCACCCAGACAAGGAGTCCAGAAAGATTGACCATGTAACAAGAAAGGTTTGTGCTGCAGTGTCCTTGGGTCTTTGACAGGCAATCTATGCCGTTATGATGGCTGATTCAAACAACATGAAGTCTTGCTGTATTCTTACATATTGCAGTTAGCACCAGCACTTGAACTGCTCCAGAGAGGGAAAGAGTTAAATTCTATGCAGAGCATAGAACGTTGAGCTTGAGCTCGGTTCAGACCTCTGTTTGCTGCACTTTGACGTGTAACCGTCAGATTCTTTACTCCGCCTAACTGAACAGTCGCTGTGGAGATTTCTCCTCTGCTTTCGGTTCTCGGTCAGTTAAAGTCGTCGGTTTACCGATAAGTACTTTTTTTTTTTTTTTTTTTTTAAATTACTGTTTATTCGCCTTCTTGCCTGCCATCCCTGACCCTTCAGGAGCCTCAAGGTAGACATCCCTCTACCTTCCACCCTGCCCGTATGACCCCCCTGGAACCCCATGGAGCTTCGGTTTACCCCCCGAGCGGGGATGGGGCAGGGCCCCCTTACCCCATCAATCAACTATCGTCGGTCCAGGGGTCATCGGGCGGGTGAAGGCAAATCGAGGGCATGTCTCCGGAGGCTCCATCTTCCCAGCGATGGCAGGCATTTCCACTTTTTCTTTCACCCCTACAGCGTAGGACCCCTGATGTCAAGGCGCAGAGCGCTGACATCACGCTGTATATTGGCAGCCCTTCCCCTTAACATTAGGGGCTTGCAGTACTCTGAGCCTCCGCTCGGAGTCACACAAATGCTCTGGCTATAGCCTTAACCCTCCCCGGAGTAGGCGAGCTGTCATGGGATGCTCAAGCCTAACTCCCCCCGGCCGGCCCACCAGCGACCCGAGTCCGCCCCGAACCCGGATCGCTGGCGTGGAGCGAGGTGTGGCGTCCAGCGCCTCAACCCTCAGTGCCACTGGGCTGGCAGAGTACTTTGTTTTTTTCGGTTCAAATCCCTGTCTGTGGTACAGTAAGTACGTAGGTAGTGGACTTTAGTAAGAATCTTGTGGAAATTGTAAAACTTGCTATTTCAACCGGTTCGGCTGAACCGGTTGCTTTGTAGAGTGTATCTGATTTAAATTTCTCTATAAAAAGCTATTGTGGTACCGGGCCTTATCGGTTTAAAAAAAAAAAACATGTTTTTGCGTTTTTTTCAAATACCTGTGACATGGTTAGAAACCGATATGGGTGTCTTGCCTGGCTGAAGCTGAGTAAAGGGTAAGTTTTTAATTTAGGATGGCCATGCCGCCTCACTCACCGCTGTGAGCTTTACACCCGGCTTGAGTGGCTCCCACCGGAAACTCACCGCTCCTATGTCATGGGCAACTTCATTGACAATATTGTCAGAACTGCCGCCCCTCAAAACCTTGCTGAGACCCTTATTCTTGCTACACCCTCTTACAACCTGCGATCCAGCGGCTCCCATGCCCTCCTGGTACCTAAAACCCGCACACAAATAGGTGACTGAGCCTTCGCTGCATATGTGCCCAGGGTTTGGAACTCTCTTCCAACTAGCACTCGCTCCCTCTCCCTCGCACCAGAGCTTTAAAGCCTCCCTCTGGGGTTTTCTCAAAACTGCTGCCACCTGTCTCTGCACTAGACAAACCCTCTCAGCCTGAGATGCCACCTAAACATTACGACTTGGGCAGAGCACAACTGTGCTCATACTCCTCCTGTTCTCACAGCATATATAAAAATGGACCATTTAGGCCCACCGGCAAAACAGGGTGAGCACTATAACTGTGCACTCCTTTCTCTCGCACTGGGCCCACTCTATCCCAACTGTGACTCCTCCTTATTCTAACTGCTAGCCTTACAACTTGCTGCCTGGAGCGATGAATTCACACTGCACGTCCTCCTACTTGTTTTTGGTATTGTTGTCTTATAATGTCCCTGTATTCTGGTCACTTTATATTAACTCTTCACTACTATTTGCCTGATGAAATCTGATCTTATAAAGTCCCTGTTGTGCTAATTCTGTGTAATGTAATCCTCCACTTGTATTTGCCTGATGTTCATGTATGTACCTTGTAATCTCCCGGGTCACACCTAAAAATAGGCACTTGGCTGACTAGTGTGCTTACCTGGTTAACAAAAGCAAATAAATAAATAAATGTCTGAGAAACCCAGAATGAAAACCAGGCCCACTGGGTTTCAACACTGCAGTGTGTGTGGGGAGGCCTTTGCAAAGGCTGATTCCACACCACTTGTGTTGATTGTCTGGGGTTTGACCACCTCGAATCAGACTGCCAAATTTGCAAGAATTTCCCTAAAACCATCCTGGACAAAAGATTGGGCAGGCTTAGGGAAAGGGAGGCAAAGAAGTCCGCTGACCCGGATGGCCAGCCCGGTTCGGTTCCGACCGAACCAGAAGGAGTGCCCTCTGACCAGGGCGAGACTCCTTCGGGCATAAGAAGAGCCAATCCTGAGGGATCGGTCCCGTCCAAGAGAAAAAGAAAAGACAAATCTGCTGGTTTGGATCCAGAACCGCAACATCTGACTGCCGAGGAAATTGCCCGAGCGATTTGCATAGTGGAATTGCTTCATCTGATTCCGCTCTATCAGGTGCCTTCTGGCAGGCATTTGGTTCGGTCAGTTCCTCCGGTTCAGGATTATGCCCCTGAAGATTTTTATGAACCGGATCTGGAGGGGGACAAGGATTTTGATGATGATGAAGGTGGTGATGATGATGGAATAGAAGGCCTGGATGAGCCCATAGAACTGGACATCTTCCCAGACTAGCCTTCTGGTGTTTCCCCTCCTAGACTTGTTGAGTCCCCTTCCCACTTTGTGTTTTACAGAAAAGTGGCAGAAACCCTCCAGCTCCCTATGGAGGAAGCTGTTGAGGAGCAAGAGGAGCCTGACTTTGTGGAGATGATGGATATCCCAGAGTCAAAGAGGTTGTCTATTCCCCTTCACAAATCATTTGGGAAACAGACACAAAAACTATTAAAAACTCCAAATTCATTACCTCCTGTGGACAGACGGATGGACAAGAAGTACATGCTGTCAGGCTCAGGTTCGGAGTACTTGTACCAGCAATGCAGCCATGTTGGGATTGTGCAGGAGGCTGTCTGTGATAAGGCTAACATCCCCTTGGCTTCACACACCCCAGAGAAAGACTCCAGGAAGCTGGATGCCATGACAAAGAAGCAGTACTTGGTCTCCTCCTTGGGACTCAGGCAGGTTAATTACATGGCCTATACAGCCAGGCACCAGAGGTCCAAGTGGGACACTGTTCTGGAACTGGCTAAACAGGCCTCCCCCAGCTTGTCAAGGAGCTGGAAGAGGTGGCTGCTGATGGGATTGAGGCATCAAAAATTCAATTTCATGCTGCAGTGGACTCTAATAATGTGTCATCAAGAGTCATGGCTACATCTGTGGCTCTTTGGAGACTAGCTTGGCTCAGATGTACTAGCCTATCACGGGATACCCAGGATAAGGCTATGGATTTCCCTGTGGTTAATACTTCTCTGTTTGGGGAGCAGACAGAGAATTATATGAAAAAGATGGATGAGTACAGGACCACCTATAGGAGTACACAGGCCAAGGAAAGGCAGTCAACTCCTCAGAGGCAGCAAGCTAGGGGCAGGCCTTTTCATAGGCCTTTCTACCAAGCACAGGCCTCCTCTCCTTTTTCCCCAGAGGGTTTTTTTCAGAGGGAGAGGCAGAAGGGGGATGAGCAGGGCTGCATTCACCTCTCAGCCTAAGGCTTCTGCCAAGCAGACACCCTGATGTGTCAGCCGGGTCGACTCCCCCATTCCTGTAGGAGGCAGGCTGGCTTACTACTTCCAGGACTGGAAGTCTGTTACCTCAGACAAGTGGGTCCAGGAGGTAGTAAGCAAGGAACTGGCTCTCAGCTTCAAAAGGTTTCCAAAGTTGAGAGCCAGATCTTTTTCACCTGCAAACATCTCCAAAACCATTGCTGTAGAGGCAGAGGTTTAATCTCTTTTGGCCTTAAAGGCCACAGAGAGAGTTCCTACAATCCACAGGGGGCAAAGGTCTGTACTCCAGGTACTTCCTTACCTCCAAGAAAACAGGGGAGTGGCGGCCCATCCTAGACTTAAGATACCTGAACAAGCATTTATTAAAACCAAAGTTCAAAATGGTGACTCTGGGAATAATCCTTCCCTGTCTAAGGTCAGGAGACTGGCTAGCCTCCTTGGACCTAAAGGATGCTTACCTTCACATTCCCATCAGGTGCTCCCACAGAAAATACCTCTGGTTTGAACTGCCTTCAGGCCATTACCAGTTCAAAGCAATGCCCTTTGGCCTAACATCAGCTCCAAGGGTGTTCACAAAATGCCTGGCAGTAGTAGTGGCTTGCCTAAGGAGAAAAAATATCTCCATATTCCCGTACCTGGACAATTGGCTCATAGTGGGCCACTCTCCAGACCAAGTCAAGTCAGATCTAAAAGTGACCCAGCAAGTGCTCACTTCACTAGGGTTCCTTCTCAATCTTCCCAAGCCAGTTCTCGAGCCAGTACAGCTGTTGACTTTCATAGGGGTGGAACTAGACACTGTCAAAGCAAGGGCATTTCTTCCCTTGGTAAGAGTGAAGGTCATCATTGAGCTGGCCTCTTCCTTCTACCCTCTGGTCTCTCGACCACCAGTACACTTTCTTCCATTGCTGGGCCACATGGCAGCTTCCACTGCAGTGGTCCAGGGGCCAGATTTCAGATGAGAGACATTCAGTTTCATCTGAGAGCTTTTTGGTCTCAGAAAGAAGATACTTTGACCAAACTGATTCCAGTGACTCAGACTCTGATTCAGGCTATTCAATGGTGGCAGGATCAGGACAATCTCAGGCAAGGGATCCCATTCATTTCTCAGTCTCATTCTGTGGTTCTAACCACAGACGCCTCTCTCTTGGGTTGGGGAGCCCACTTGGATGCTCTCACAGCCCAGGGAGTGTGATCCACTCAGGAATCTCTTCTCCACATCAGCCTTTCGGAGCTCAGGGTGGTTTACCTGGTTCTACAGACTTTCTCACAATCAGTAAAGAACAAGGTGGTTCAAGTCAGGACAGACAACACCACCGCCATGTGGTACATCAACAAGCAGGGAGGCACTCGGTCTATGGCCTTGTGCACAAAAGCCATGAAAATATGGCCCCTGGCTTACTCCCTACAGACCTCTCTGGTAGCAGTCCACCTCCCATGAAAGGACAATGCGTTAGAAGATGCATTGAGCAGGATTTCACAGGGCCATCACAAATGGTCCCTGGATCCCCTAGTGTTAAAAGTAATTTTTTCAAGATGGGGCACTCCAGAGATAGATATCTTTGCAGCCCCAGACAATCACTAACTTCCTCTATGTTGTTGCAGACCCCCAGTCTTGGGTTCAGTCCCTCTGGATGCTCTGACTCTGAATTGGGAGGGGAAATTTCTGTATGCCTTCCTTCCTTTTCCTTTGCTGTTCAAGGTAAGGTCACAATCTTGCAAAGTGATCCTGATTGCTCCAGATTGGGCCAGGCAGCCTTGGTTTCCCCTGTTGCTGTCCCTAGCAGTCCATCTCCCTCTGTCTTTTCCTAGGAATCGCAATCTGTTAACCTCCTCTCAGGGGAGGATTTGGTATCCCAACTTCGGTCTCTCAATCTCAAGGCATGGCTCTTGAAGAGTTAGAGTATGCAAGTTTGCATCTGTCTCAAGGGGTTCTGGACATTCTCAAAGCCTCTCAAAAGCCTGCCACCAGGAAGACTTATAACTCTATATGGAAGAGATTCAGCATCTGGTGTTCCAAAAAGCATATATCCCAGACACTGCTGAATTATCTACAGTTCTGGATTATATAGTTCACTTCAATTGCCTAGGCCTCAGACCAGCTACCCTCAAAGTACATTTGTCAGCCCTTTATGCTTTTTTGTCAGTGGGAAAGCCTTCCTCTCTGGCATCTCATCCTGTTTTCTGTAAATTTTTCAAGGAATTGCTTCATACCAATCCTCCCTTTAGGGATCCTACCCCTGCCTGGGATCTTAACGTTTGCATTGCCCAGCTCATGCAACCTCCTTTTGAACCCTTGTCTTCAGCAGAACTCAAGTACTTGACTTGGAAGACTGTGTTCCTGGTAGCTATTACCTCTGCCAGACATATCAGTGAGTTGCAAGCTCTGTCAGTGGAGCTTGATTTTATCTCATTCCACAGAGATAAGGTGGTCCTTAGAACCAGTAGGAGGTTCTTACCTAAAGTGACTTCAGATTTTCATTTGAACCAATCCATATCTCCCTGTATTCTTCACTGATCATTCTTCTTGTGGAGAAAGAAGATTACACAGTTTGGACATTAAAAGAGCTCTTAGTTACTATATTAAATGTACTAAGGCACACATGTTTGATTCCCTCCAGTTGTTCCTCACTTATGGGAAAGTGGGTAAGGGCAAACCTGCTACTAAGAGAACTGTTGCCAGGTGGATTGTCTCTTGTATACAATTCTGCTATGAGAAGCTAGGCAAACTACCACCCTCGGGCCCGAGGGCTCATTCGACTAGAGGTACAGCTGCTTCCCTGGCTGCTGCCAGGGATATTCCTTTACTAGGTATATGCAAAGCAGCCACCTGGAAAACAGTCTATACCTTCACCGAGCATTACTCTCTGGATATGTAGACTAGGAGTGATGCTCAGTTTGGTACAGCAGTACTGCAGAGCCTATTCCCAAGATAGGTTTGAATCCCTCCTCCTTGGAGGTACTGCTTGGTAGTTTGCAATATGTCAGAATACAGCAAGACTTCATGTTGTTTGAAGAAAAAAAATTATGTTAGTAATTGTGTCTCTTCTAATGGAGTATTGCTGTATTCTAACCTCCCTGCCTGCCTCACCTCTGAGAACCTATTTTTGGGAAGTGGGCTGGCAGGTGCAGTGTTGCACCCCAGGGGTGCATTTGGGCACTCCCTCATTTAAGAGTGGGGGAGTGGATTATGTTTCTTTATTTCAGTAGTCATAAGTTGTTCACTACCTGATTTTTTATTTTGTGTTTCTTGACTTGAGTCTTTTGAGGGATCCAAAATATTTGATTGCCATTTGGCTAGTAAAAGTCTACAATTTCCACATAGTGGGTTAGTTAGTTAGTATTGGCTTATAAGAATCTGACGGTTACACTTCAAAGTGCAGCAGACAGAGATTTAAACCAAGCTCGAGCTCAATGTTCTATGCGCTGCATATAATTTAACTCTTTCCTCTCCGGAGCAGTTCAAGTGCTGGGTCTAACTGCAGTATCTCAGTTAGAGGTGACTGGGGAAAGAAACTTCTAGCTGGATGCTGTGAGGAAGTAGACTTGAAAGATTTGTCTTAGCTGGTTTTCTGTTTGTTTCTAGCAGACAATTTGGTGTGTGTGTGTGTGTGTGTCTTTAAAAGCTGCTGTCTGGTCTATAAGTGCAGGCATCATATTACAGGGGATTAGTGCTGTTTGAAAGTAAGGTGGGACTCTTAACTCAGTCAGTCTTCAGTTAGAGGTGAATGGGGAAAGAAGCTTCTAGCTGGATACTGTGAGGAAGTAGACTTGAAAGATTTTCTTAGTTGGTAGTGCTTGGAGAGGCAGTGAGGAGCAGTCACAGGGCTGATACACTTTTGTGAGAGTCGGGTGTAGGCTCTTTTCCCACCCTCCCCAGAGCTAGGCTGATTTATAGGGGAACACCTGCCCTGCAATTGGAGGAAAAGGCTTCAGGTGCAGCTCATGTAGTTCTAGCCACTGGGGGCTGGGTTTAAGGGCTGAGAGAGAGGAGCTTAGGGAGTTGTACACTTCCCCTATACGTTTACTGTGTAGTACTGCACCTAGTAACGGAGGTACCTGTTTACTGTGGGACTGTATCTAGGATTAGTGGGTGACCTGATTAGTGGGTAGGGATGTGTCTTGGACTAGTGGGGAACCTGGTAGTTCACCCAAGGAAACCTATTTGGAGGGGGATGGGACCACACATCATTAGGGCTGGCATCTTTGGGGGGGTGGTGGAGTGCACAGGGTGTGGGGTGGCCATGATACTGGACTGGGCTTGAAAGTTTGGCGGTTGCCCAGTGTGCCACCAGCTGGCACAGCTTAAGGAGGATGTTGAGGGGATTAGGGGACAACTGGAGGGAGGGAGGAGGTATGGTTGGGGAATAGGGTAGGGGCTCTTGCACGGGGTTGCATCAAGCACTAGGGGCGGGGGCATAGGGAAAGGAGAGTACTCTGGGGTCACAAAGGGACCCTGACAGAAGGGACCCAAAAGGAGGAAACTGTCAAGGAAGCAGGCAGGTATCTGGGACCCTCACGGGGGCAAAGGGAGGACATTCTCAGGGAAGTAGGCAGATGGCTGGGGCAGGACAGAAGGAAACAAGGGGGGCGGTGGATCAGACCTTAAGCTCAGTAACTGCTTCAATTCTTTTCTTCTGCTTGAGGATGAAGGGTCACCATAACAAGGGCAGTTGGAGATGGAAAGGGAATGGAGGGCAGGAGGCAGGGACCAGATAGCAGGAAGAAAAGGGGAGAATTTGGAACTTGGGAAAATGGGGGAGCGGTGGATCAGAGCAGGATGAGGAGGGGGTAGAGAGAGGAAAGTGCAAGGAGAAAGATCAGTTGGGAGGAAAGGGCAAGGAGAGGGACCAGAAGTAAAAGGAGGATACAGTAAAGGCAGCTGAGGGTTTATGCCAGGGGAGCACGACAGACAAGGAGGGGCTGAATGGAGATGGGCAGGAAGACGAGATGAGCCAGGCAAGTTTAGCAGATGGGGGGGAAGGACCAGTCGCAAGCAGTGACAGGGGATAGCGGGGTACAAAAGGATACTTGGGAGAGGAGGGCATAGGATCAGAGGGGAGGGCAGCAGGGGGCACCCAGATAGGGGGAGGAGCAAGGAGCCAGCTGGGGGGAGGGGGCGGTAGAAAGAATGAGGGACATGGAAGGGGGGAATGGAGGAAAAGGGGTGGTCAGAGTAATCCTGTTGGGTGATTCCATGATCAGGGGTATCAAATGGGATAGGCGGGGGAGGCTTACCCGGTTAGAACAAAATGCCTCCCTGGACTAACGGTGCACAGGGCCAAGCATAAGGTATATCAGCTGGCAAAGGATTGTGGAGGTTCCCCGGATATACTGGTCCACCTGGGTACCAATGACATTGAGGGAAATAGTGAGCTAGAGATGTAGGCAAGGTTCAGGGAGCTTGCCAGGGTCTGTCATTTCCTTCTCAGAAATCCTGCCAGTGCCAAGGGCTAGTGGGGAACACAAGAGGAAAATTAGGGAGATAAACCAGTGGCTCAGGGAGTGGTGTGGGGCCAGAAGGTATGGATTGATGGGGGACTGGGGGGAGACCTGGGAGGATAAGGGGCTATTTGCTAGAGATAGGCTCCATCTCAATTTGGAGGGAAGGGAAACCCTTAAGTTGAAAATAGAAGGGTTCATTGGTGAAAGGTGGAGTTTAAACTTGTGAAGGGGGATGTATGGGAGAGAAGGCTGTTGAGGGGGGTCCGATAAAGGAGGGACTCAGTCTCCACCCCCCTGGGGAGCTGGAGGAATGCGGGAAAAGGCCAATTGGTAAGATGCTGACCGGGGGAACACAGAATCCCCATGGGAACACGAGCAGGGAAAATGGAAGTATACAGAAAGGGTGGAAGGTAGTCCTGCTAAATGCCAGGAGCTTGGGCAATAAAATGCCTGAGCTCCAGGCGATGCCAACTGAGGGGAGACGTGGATGTGGCAGTGGTCACAGAGACCTGGGCCACTGCAGGGCATGACTGGGACCTGAACCTGGAGGGTTACACCATGTTCAGGAAGGACAGGAGGGAAAGAAGGGGAGGACGGGGTAGCCATAATAGTCAAAAACTGCATTGGCATAGGAGGAGTGGAAGAGGCGGAGGGAACTGTGGAGGCGATATGGGTCACCTTGATAACAAATGGGGGCAAGAGAGTAAAAATAGGAGTGGTGTATAGACCCCCTGCGCTGGCGGAGGAGCTGGAGAGTCTGATGGCAGATGTTGGGAGACACTGCAAATTGGGCAGGGGAAGGGTAGTGGTGTTGGGGGACTTAAACATGTCAGGAATGGACTGGGAGACTGACATCCTCGGTGGCCAGGAAACAGAGGTTGTTGGATGCCTTTCACAATGTGTTCCTAACTCAGCAGGTGGGGGAACCGACCAGGAAGGCGCAGATACTAGATGTGGTCCTGGCAGACAGTGACCAGATTGGGGGCCTGGAGGTAAGGGACCCTTTGGCGGGGAGCGACCATGCCACAATCTGGTTCTGCCTGGACCTAGGAGGGGTAGAAAGCTGCACAAAGATGGAGGTAACTGACTTCAGGGGGGCAGATTTCAAGGAAATAGGAAGGATCCTTAAGAAGTATTTGGATGGGATTGGGCCAGACATGGATGCTGACAGTAGGTGAAAAAGCATCGGGGGGGGTGCAGGATGCTACCAGCACCTGTGCAAGAGTAAGATGAAAATGTGGTAGGGCCCGTAAACCCTGCTGGTGGACCAGGGAGGCTCAGGAGGTGGTGAGGGGAAAGAAGGCAGCTTATAGGCATTTCAAGTGCTCAAGGAGTGAAAGGGATAGAGGGGAGTATGAGCTGATGGCGGCTAAGACAAGGAAGGAGCAGAACCTGGCCAGGGAAATTAGGAGAGGGAATAAGGGGTTCTTTAGATACGTTGTGGAAAAACAAAGGGTGAAGGGGCAGATTAGCAGGATTAAAACAGGGGAGGGATGGGCACAAGATCCGGGGGAGCAGGCTGAGGTACTAAATGTGTACTTAGCCTCGGTTTTCTAAAGGAAAATTAGAGGCTGCATCATACATGGGAGGAGATGGTGAAACTTGGGGGCCCTTGCCAGTCGGGTCTGGGGAGAGGATGGGCTATCACTGGCGGGGGGCGAGGTAGCAGAGGTGGAAATCATGGCAGAGAGAGTGAGGGACGCCCTCAGGTCCCTTAAGATGGAGAAAGCACCGGGGCCAGATAAATTACATCCCAGAGTGCTGAAGGAACTTGCGGATCTCCTGGCGAAACCCCTGGCGGAGCTTTTCAGCATCTCTCTGAGGACAGGGTGGGTGCCCCAGGACTGGAAGGTGGCGCATATAGTGCCTGTCCACAAGAGGGGAATCAAGGGAGGTGGCAGGGAACTACAGGCCTGTCAGCCTGACATCGGTGGTGGGCAAGGTGATGGAGGGCATTGTCAAGGAGAGGCTGGGGGGGACCTGGAAAAGTCGGGGTGCCTGGACAATAGACAGCATGGATTCATCCCAGGGAAATCGTGTCAGACAAACCTTGTGGAGTTCTATGACTGGGTGATGAGAGCCTTGGACCTGGGTAGACCTGTGGACGTCCTCTATCTTGACTTCAGCAAGGCGTTTGACTCTGTTTCTCATAGGGGCCTGTTGAATGAATAAGCTGGGAGAAATGGGGGTGGGAACCAGATGATCAGATGGATAGGCAATTGGCTCCAGGACCGGACCCAGAGGGTTGTGGTTGGTGGGATAGTCTCATCCCAAGGAGGGTCATTAGTGGGGTCTCTCAGGGATCAGTCCTTGGCCCCCTCCTGTTCAATGCCTATGTCTCTGACATAAGGAAGGGTATCAGGAGTGAGATGTGTGTTGCAAGGCTTGGCTGCATTTATCCATCTTCATAGTGGACACCAAGCATAAATTGGCCTAAGTCCCTTTTTTTGGGTACTAACCTCTTTGGCATATGGGTGGAAGGACATCTCACCCTCATCGAGAAGTCCATTGCCACCTTTAACTCTATGGGATTGCACCAGAAGGAGCAGATGAAGAAGCCTAAGAAACAGCTTCAGAAGAAGAAGCCTGAGAAACAGGCTTTCCTGTATCAATTCTTTCAGCCACAGCCTCCCTGGCAGCACCCTCAACAGTGGCAATACCAAGGCTGGTGTCTGAAGCCCAAGTTTGACAGCTGGAACCCTAAGAAAGGGGGGGGGCATGGGTGTTGGTGTTCCTCCAGCCGAAGCAGCCGGTGCCCTGGCAAAAGCTGCACAGTGACGGGTTGAGGGGGTGCTAACTCACCAACCGCCTGTCCCTGACTGCACTTCTGATCTGGGGTCGGCTGAGTCACTTCTTGCCATGTTGATCCTCTATCACAACAGTCAAATTGGTATTGGTTAACTGGACATCATTACAACACAGAAGAAATAGGAATGCTGCAATTTGGATATTCAAAGCCTTATCAGGCAAGCTACCTACCTATATCTCAGACTGTTTTACTCAAATTACTTCTAGGCCATACAACCTAAGGATCAGCAAAATTATCATTCTTAAGGTCCCCAATATCTGCACCCAGTTTGGGAGGGCTGCTATCAGCTACCACTAGCAATTGTTTGAATTCACTCCAAAACCATGAAGCTAAATAACCTCCTACCCTTAATATCCTTCAAAAGATTATTCACCACCCTATTCCCAGAACTCTGCAACTGCTTCTCCACAAGGCCTAAACCCGGCCCTACCTACCCCCTTTCTTTTTCGTGTTCCTATATGCTGATAAAACTCCCGTTTCCAGTCCCAAGATTCACCCTCAAAATGCCTGCTAGGTCCTATAATCTACATATTACTCCTGATGTGTCCATTGCCTTCTGTCTCACAGATTAATAGTTTTAATGTGCCGTGTACATATGTATATTGTTATATATTAGCACTTATGTCATTGTATTACTGTTTATGTTACCACTGTCATTGTATTACTGTGTTTGCTACCCTTGTCAATGTATTAACACTTGCACTTCTTGACCACTCAGGTCCATCTTGTAAATGAGCTATGCTCAATGATGTTCGCCTGATTTAAATAAAGATTTTGATTGATTGATTGA
Source organism: Neoceratodus forsteri (assembly GCA_016271365.2). Classification (NCBI taxonomy): domain Eukaryota; kingdom Metazoa; phylum Chordata; order Ceratodontiformes; family Ceratodontidae; genus Neoceratodus; species Neoceratodus forsteri. The sequence goes on from CM028133.1 coordinate 724,997,774, forward strand.
TTGATTGATTAGAATTGCTAGGCAGAGGGCTGCCTCTGAACTTCGAGGCTTTTCTGACTTACCAATTCCCCACTCTTCGGGAGTCCAGGTGTCAAAGGACATGCTGTCCACCCTTTGGGAGAACTTCACTCAGCTTTTCGTAAAATTGATTTATTTAGTTTTTGTTAACCAGGTGTGTACACTAGGCAGAAACTGCCTGTTTTCAGGCACGACCCCAGGAGAGTTGCAACAAGGGAGATGCAACACCAGACAGTTTACAATCAACAGCAATATACATGTTCAGAGGTAAAGATAACAGACAGTATGTCCCAGATGCCCTGGCCAGTCAGGGTTATGTGTCCAGGTACTTCGTGGTTCCAAACCAGATGGGGGTCTGGTGCCCCATGCTGGATCTGAACTAGTTCATGCGGAAGCACAAGTACCGAATGGTCACTCTGAATTGATTCATTCTGTCACTGGAGCAAAACATATGGTTTTGCTCCCTGGACCTTCATGTTTTGTTCTTCTACATTCCAGTCTGTCTGTCCCACTACGAGTACATCCGGTTCTGAGAGGAAGAGGTCCTGTACCAACCAGGTCAGTGCCTTTCAGTGTCTCCTCAGCACCCAGGGTCTTCACTAAGTGCACTGCATGGCGGCGGCATTCCTGAGGTGCCAAGGCATCAGAGTGTATCCCTACCTGGATGACTGGCTGATAGCTGGGCCATCCCAAAGAGACAGTAGAGAGGTCCAGAGATCTGGCTGTCTAGACCTGCCGACATTTGGGCTTGCTAGTCAACCCAGACAAGTCTGAGCTGGTGCTCTCGCATGTGATCAAGTTCATCACGGCAGAATGGGCCAAGGCCCACCTCCCTGCGGACTGAGCATTGGATGTTACTTTCTTTGCCTGATCATTTCATGTTGGGCTCTCCCACCCTGCCTGGGATTTCCTGCGGCTGTTAGGGTACATGGTGTCATGCACCAGCGTGGTCTGTTGGGCCTGCTGGAGGATACACCACCTGCAGTGAGTTGGGTCATCAGTGGTCCTAGCGCCTAGGCCACTTGGACCAGCCGGTCGCAGTGACCCAACTGATGTGGATGCTATCCAGTAGTGGCTGATTCCTGAACATCTGGAGGAAGGAATCCCATTTGTCCGACCATCATGCTCTCAGTAGACTCATCTCTGGTGGGGTGGGGTGGGGAACACACCTGGAAGACCACAGAGCCCATGGGTTCTGGTCCCTTGGGGGTCCCAGCACCACATCAACCTGCTGGAGCTCCGTGCAGTGCGACTTGCTCTGACAAGAATTTGCTTCTCTAGTTGGGGATCATATCATGCAAGTCCAGATGGAAAATACTATGACCCTATTCTACCTGAATAGGCAGGGTAGGGCAGAACACGCTCCCATCCCTTTTGTCTGTAGGCCCTCTGCACCTAGATCCTTACGTGCAGCCTGGGTGAGGATCTCCTGGTGATCCTTGTTGTGGGAGTTCACAGTCAGCTGGCAGACGCTCTCAGCTGGATAGGAGAGATGTTGCATGAGCGGTTCCTTAATCAGGAAGTGGTGAACCACCTGTTCTTCCTGTGGTGGATCCTCTTTGGAGAATGCCAGACTGAGGCAGTTTTGTGCCTGCCCCCACAGTCTGGTACACTGCTGGTGGATGCCTTCATGAGGCCCTGGACCCCAGGCCTCATATACACCTTCCCTCCCCCTTGATCCACAAGGTGGTGGTTAAGGCCCGGAAGGACAAGGCACAGATGATTCTTATTGCTGCAGACTAGCCAGAACAGTTCTGGTGCTTGGGTGTCCTCAGCCTCAGCAGCAGGCCATCATGGCTGCCACCTATTCACCCAGATCTGCTGAGCAGACAACAGGGGATGGTCCTGCAACTGGACTAGAGATATCTGCACCTCTCATCCTGGTTCCTGAATGGCTAGAGTTCCAGGCCTTTGGTCCCTTGGAAGAACTGCTCCACGTTGTAGAGGCCTCCTGAAAGGAGTCTACTCACAGATGCTATCCATTTAAATGGAAGAGGTTTCCCTTTTACTGCCAAGGCAAGGAGCTTGATCCCCTTGCTTGCTCTGTGGCAAGCTTTTTTGAGTACTTCTGCTCTCTCAGTTGGGACTGCGAGTGACATCCCAATCTGTATCTGGCAAGTTGAAGTCTCCCATTATCAGAACCTCCTCTTTAGCTGTCATGTTTTGTATATCTTCTAACAGAGAAGCCGCCTGGACCTTGCAGCTAAGAAAGTGTACGCTGCCTTCTCGCTTGGTCTCCACCAGGCGAGCTCGACCCTCCTCACGGCCCACTTCTCTCACGCCCTGCTGTTCAGTCTCGATGAGTTGCTTCCTCATCTGCCAGTGGACCTTCCGACCACAGTCAGACAGGCCCAGGACTATGGCCGGGCTGTAGCCAAACAGCTGCAGACAGATATGGACATTGGGGACTCCTGTGCCCGTGCCATGGTAGCGTCGGTGGCCATGCACCGCAGGCCTTGGCTGAGGATCTCAACCTTTATGGTGGACACTCAGCACAAGCTGGTAGATGTCCATTTCCGGGGCACCGACCTGTTCAGGCCTGGGGTTGAGGGCCACCTCACCTGTATCGAGAAGTCCACTGCCACCTTGGACTCCATGGCATCTGCCCAGAAGGACCCTAAGGGCTCCAAACAGCAGAAGAGGAAGCTCTTTCGGTCCATCTCCACTCCTACTTCCAAACCTGCCCAGCCTCAGGCTGGCAAGCAGGCTCAGGCCTGGCGACCTCGTCCCAAGTCATAGGCCTCGGTCTTCTGCAAGTCTGGAGGGAGAGGCTCCAGTGGCACCTCAGCTGGGCCCCCCATCTCCTCTAAGCCTGCCCAGTGACAGAATGAGAAGTGCCTCCCTCATGTCCATCACACCTCCCCTGGGTCCTCCCGTGGGGGGCCGGCTCCGCCACTTCCTTTCTGTCTGGTGCTCTGTCACCACGGACAGGTGGGTTCTTGAAATGGTGGGTCAGAGTCTGCCTCTGGAATTCAAGCAGTACTCTCCTTGCTGAGCCTGCGCTCAATGGGAGGACTTGGTTTCCGCAGACATGCTGTCAGCTGTCAGAGCTGACATAGCCGAGCTCCTCCACAAGGAGGTTGTGGTCCCTGTCACGGATCTTCCAGAACACCCAGGGTTTGTCTCCATGTATTTCCTAGTGCCAAAGTGGATGGGGAGGCTGGTGCCCCATTCTAGATCTGCACAACCTAGACAAATTTCTCCGGTCACGCACCTGCAAGATGGTAGCTCTATCTCAGATCATGCCATCTCTAGAGCGAAACATTTGGTTTTGCTCCCTGGGTCTTCAGGACACGTTCTTCCACGTCCCAATCCATCCGTCGTATCGAAGTTTCCTCCACTTCAGAGTAGAGGGAATCCTCTACAAGTTCCAGGCCATGCCATCTGGCCTCTCCTCAGCCCCCCAAGGTCTTCACCAAGTGCACTGCAGTGGTGGCAGCTTACCTGAGGTGCCGAGGGGTCCAGATTTACCCTTACCTGGATGACTGGCTGATCTCAGGACCCTCCAGGCAGGAGGTGGAGTGGTCCAGGGACCTGGCCCTCCAGACTTGCATATCCCTTGGCCTCCTGGTCAGCAAGGCCAAGTCAGAACTCGGACCTTTGCAGGTTATCAGCTTCATTGGAGCAGAGCTCGACTCTTGCAGAGCCAGAGCCCTGACTACCAGCAGACAAGGTGGAGGCTCTCTCATCCTATGCCCAATGATCTCCGGTTGGGCAATTGTGCCCTGCCCAGGACTTCCTGCACGTGCTGTGCTACATGGTGGCCTGCACCAGCATGGTCCGATGGTCCCACTGGAGAATGCACTCCCTGCAGTGGGAGCTGGCCTGCCCATGGTCTCGTCGCAAAGGTCACTTTGACCTGCTGGTCACTGTGACCCAGCGGATGTGGGACGCCATCCAGTGGTGGTTAGTCCCAGTGTATCTGCAGGAAGGAAGTGCATTTATCCACCCAGAGCCGACTGTCATCCTGATGACCACTGCCTCTCTCACAGGCTGGGATGCCCACCTGGGGGAACACAGAGTCCATGGGCTCTGGACCCCTGAGGAGTCCCGAAGCTACATCAACTTGCTGGTGCTTCAGGCAGTTCGACTAGTGCTGACTGCATTCGCTGCACACATCCGGGGTCAGGTGGTCAAGGTGCAAACTGACACTACCACGACCATGTACTACCTCAACAAACAGGGCAGGACAAACTCCCTGCCCCTATGCAGGGAAGCGCTCCACATTTGAACCCTCGTGCGTAGCCTGGAAGTGGATCTCGGAGCCACCCATGTGGCAGGGGCCTCCATTTAACTGGCGGATGCTCTCAGCTGGGTGGGCAAAGGCGTCTCACGAGTAGTCTTTCTACCCAGAGGTAGTGCACAGTTTGTTCTCCCAGTGGGGCACCCCACAAGTGGACCTGTTCCCTTACAGGGAGAATGCAAAGCTGAGTCTGTATTGTGCCCACCCTCTCAGCAGGGAATGCTGCAGGGGGATGCCTTTTAGAGGCCCTGGACCCCAGGCCTCTTCTGTGCCTTCCCTCCATTTCCTTTGATCCACAAATTGCTTCTCAAGGCCAGGAGGGACAAGGCACAGGTGATCTTGGTGGCTCTGGACTGGCCATGCCAATTCTGGTACCCCGATCTCCTCAGCCTTAGCAGCAGGCTCCCGAGGTGTCTTCCCCTACGCACAGACCTGCTTTACATCAATCAGGGAAAGGTACCCCCGGATCTTCAATCCCTGCACCTGACAACCTGGTTCCTGAGCGGCTAGAGTGCAGGCTTTTGGTCTCTCCGAAGCTGTCTTCACCATTGTGGAGGCATCTCAGAAGGAGTCGACCAGGAAGTGCTATGCCGTCAAATGGAAGAGATTCTCCATTTGGTGTCAGGGCAAGGGGTTGCACCATTTGTCCTGTCGCTAGCATTCTGGATTATCTGTGGTCCCTCTCTGTCGGGCCTTCGGTCAACAACCCTTAAGGTGCACCTGGTCATCTCTGCTTACCAGGGCAGGCCGATCAGCAGTCAGTGGTGCAGGAGAAGGTAATCTGGCACTTTTTCAGGGGCCTTGACCACATTTCCCTTCCGGTGCGTGAACCACCACCACCATGGCACTTGTTGCTGGTTTTGGCACAGCTCATGGGCAAGCCATTTGAACTGATGCACAGGTGTGAGATGTCTCACCTGTTGTGGAAGACCGCCTTCCTGGTGGCTGTCACATCAGCCTGAAGGGTTAGTGAACTCCAGGTGCTTTTGGTGGAGTCTCCTTACCTGGTCTTCCACAGGGACAAGGTTGTTTTTTTATTTTATTTTTTTATTTTAGTCTTTGGTAACCGGGTAAGGCCCACTAGGCACAAGTGCCTGTTTTCAGGGGTGACCTGGGAGCACTGGGTGGTTGTGACTTGCTCAGAGTCACACAGTATGCAAGTGGAGGTTGTGAGAATCAAACTTGGGTCTGGTCTGCTGGATGTATCAAGCTTGTGCATACCTCGTTCCTCTAACCTCTAGGCTATACTGCCAGCCCATCTGTCTTGCGCCCCAACCTGAAGTTCCTCCTGAAGGTTGTTAAATTTTCACCTTAACCAGGTGATTAATCTCCTGGTGTACTTCATCAGTCACACCTTGGAGGCCGAGCACAGGCTCCATACTCTGGACCTGAAGCTAGCACTCGCTTACTATAAGGAGCACACGGCTGGAGTTTGGGGAGAGGTTCGACAGCTGTTTGTCACATACACTGAAGCCACACCTGCAGCCAAGCGGACAGTTGGCAGGTGGCTAGTATCCTGCATTGATCTCTGCTATAGGTTGGTGGGTAGGGAGCCTCCTGGAGGGCTAAGGGCTCATTCCACCCACCATACCGCTGCGTCGGTGGCTGCTTCCAGGGACATCCCTATCCAGGAAATCTGCAGGGCTGCTACTTGGAGGTCAGCGCATACCTTCATTTCCCATTACCAGATTGACCTCGAGTCATACCAGGATGCTAGTTTTGGGGCCTCAGTTCTCAATCTCTGTTCCCTAAGTAGGGGGTGTGTGCCTTGCCTTCCTTCTCCTCCTGGAGAACTGCTAGTAGTTTGCCAGGAGTGTGGCTAGAACATCATATCCACGTTCTTAGAAAAACAGGTTACTCACTTGTAACAGTAGTTCTAGGAGTGGTATATGATGTTCATCCACATGGACCCACCCGACTTCTCCTGGCTTTGGCGCACACGCTCTGTTTCCAGTGGGCAAGATCTGGCATTAAGGGGTGGAACAGAGGGAGTTACCACCCAGGTGGGTGGGAGGAGCCAGCTTGAAGACTTTCCAGCAAGCATTAAAGGGAAAGGACACTATCAGAAGTGTAGATGAACATCATATACACTCCTAGAACTACTGTTACAGCTGAGTAACCTGTTTTTACTTATCTTTAACTGTAGTTCTAGGAGTGATATACAGTTCACATCGACACCACCCACCCAGCCTTCCTTGGCAAGTGGCACACAGATCCTTGCTTACAACATGCAAAGGTCTGATGTCACAGGGCAGAGTCGAGGAATATATTGCCCGGGTGGTAGGGGGAGGTTAACTTCAAGATGTCTGATGAATCAGCACTTCTGGTGGAACAGCTAATGTGTGGATGTGAACTATACACCACTGGTAGAACTACAGTTACAGGTGAGCAACCTATTTTTACTGTATTTTATATATTTCAGATTATTTGTTTAACATTTTTGGTGGGAAATTGAACACTGAGCCAAAGCTCGTTTCCAGGTGTGACCAAGGAGAGAATAAGGCACAGGGCGGTTGTGACTTCCTTTGGGTCACTCAGTATGCAAGTGACGAGTAGAGGATTCAAACCCAGATCTGCTGGGTCTCCAGATTCACAGCTCTGTTCTCTAACCACTAGGCTATACTGCCTGCCTTCGTAATGAAATAGATAGAACGAATCCTGAAACCTGATAAACTGTAAGGTACTTCCAGTTAGGCTGATGTTGCTGCACAACATCATAGCTGAAAGCATCTCCAGCCATCAGATTCATTTCTGGTCCCAGATCCATCTGCCCTTGATCTTAGCCTCAAATGCCCACATTTAAAATAGCTGTTCTGGCATCATCTTGTAAAAATGCCCCAACAGGCCACCACACCAAATATTTATATGAAATATAGAAGTAACAACATTCTTCAACACCCCCAATTAAAAAACTGCCCCACAGAGCCAGGAAAATGTCTCCAACCTCCAAATACACTGTTGAAACTGCCACAGACTACGCAGCATACTTGTGCTCTGTTTCTTATCCTTCACCTTCCATTCTGTTCTTCAGTGCTGTGTTCTCTCATTGCAAGCATCAACTCTCCCCTGGTTCTGGCACAAGACGGAGCCACCATAAACTATAATTTATGTAGACCATTAAAGGCTCCAGTGGTGCCATCATAGAGCCACCATCAACTGACACTGACCATGTGTCTAACTGGTGACATCTGCCCAGGCATGGCACTCCTAATCTTGTGCTGCAACTGGGTAGCGAGAACTGGAATATCTTGGTGCTCTTTCTCGGTAAGAATAACCTGACGCTACTACTCCTGAACACAGTGCCCTTCCTGTGCCCATAACTTTGTGGCAAACATTTTTTCATAGGGTTTTTGCTTCATTTGGTGGCAAAACACCAGCACTGCATTGCATTACTTTTTTCTTAAAGTAAAAACATAAAAAATACTCAATGAAATGAAAAAAAAAAACATTTTTAGATTTTTTTATCATATCTTAAGATTAAATGGATCAGTTTCTTCATCACAGTAAGACACTCCAAGGTATGCATTGTGTTGGGATAACAGCACTTTGCAGGTGGTGAAACAGGGTTTTAAATAACTCTAAAAATTGATTAGCGTTTTGCTCATAAAAATTCTAAAACATTGTGAAAATGCATATAACTTTCCTCACTGTGTTTAACAAACATGACACTTCTAGAAAACCTATATAAATGCTTTCTGTACAGTTAGTATTGTCCCAAGAAAAAACTGCTAATCAATTATTTAAAACCCTGGCGAAAGAACTCTGCTACGCTTTGTTCTTCTAGACACCAGAGGCACACCATTATCCCACCACAACACCTTGCCATGTCTCATTGTATGTTGTGCAGAGTGCTTGGATTTGTGTGTGTAGTTCTAGTGAGTTCTTTCCTCAGTTTGCTGTTAGGACATGTTACTAAATTTGACTGCTTGTTTTATGGTCCCTAGGGATCTCCATGCTAGTATCTTTTACTGCCTTTTTCCCCCACATTGTCTTCTGTTCCATGTGACCATAATACATAGGAGACCATTGATTCAGTTAGTGCGGACTTACTGTTCTGCAGTGGCACTGTGCTGTTAAAAGCGGCTGAGAATTCTTGAAAACATAATATTTAGACACAATTCACCTTATATTTCATTTACATTCTTAACATTTTCCCCCCTCTTATTCATTACAGAGAAAGATTGCACAAAAACAGGGTCTTTATGCCTTAGTGTGTATCTACCCTTACAGCTTAATCCCTGCTTGAAATCATAATTCTCTGTTGTGACATCACAGTCTGATGCCATGGGAATAAATGTGATGCCACAAATGGAATATTGTGACATCAGGTAGAGGAATGAGTAATAGGGGCTGATGAACTCTTAAGTAACAAAGATTCTGTTTTCATGCATATGACCGCAGTAATAACAGGAACAAGAAATACAGAACTACTGTGAAATATGAACTGAACTGTGTATAAATATTATGTTTTTCAAAGTTTTCTTGAAGGTGGGGGCTACTCTTTAAAAGCCTGTTGTTCTGGCTTCAGATAAATAGCTCTTTCAAATCCAATCTTTTCTTTCTAGGTGCTTGCCTAATTCTAGCCAGCAGGAGTCAGTGTTTTGTTTCAGCTCATTTCTTTTCAACAGAACACATACAGACATGAAAAAGCACACAAATCTCCCTAGTTCATCAGTGCTATAGTTAGTGAAGACAAGAATAGCCCTCTCCCGTTATCCCTCAGGTGTTTGCCAATCTGTGAATGTAGCCTTTATTAGTGCTCACTGGATAAGGAGAGGCACTTAAAAGAACTCACTGAATCAATGTCTCCGAGGCATCATTGTCACGTGGGACAGGAGGCATAGTGGGAAAAGCAAAGGCAACAAAAGATACAATTATCGAGCTCTCCAGGGGCCATAAAGCAAGTAGGTGACGTTAGAAAAAAATCCTAACAACAAAAAAGGGAAGGACAAACTAGGACTGCATACACAAATCAAAATACTTTGGGCAATGTATCTTATTGTAAATTTTGACTGTATTTCCCTTTAATTAACAAGTACTTATTTCACTGTTTCAGATTCATTTGTCACCACTTGACTTCTCAGTTCTGCGTTCCTCTGGTAGTATCTTTTTTTGTTGTTGATCTACTGCTAAAACAACACTGGCAGAAATACCCTTCATTTTTCACTGGTTCAGGGCTATGCTCTAATGAAGGCAAAATACCCTCTACCTAGGCCTTAAAGCCTTGTTTACACTGCAGACTTTGCAGCGCATCAGCCCATGCGCATGGGTTGATGCACTGCAAAATCTGCAGTCTTATTCATTCAAGTGCCTTAAGTGCTCTTCAGATTCTTTTGATGCAGCCAATTTGTGGGGATCAGTATCGGGGCGAGTGCATTAAGCGCTGGTGTAGATGCATTGCTGCGCTCGCTCCGTTCATGTGGCACTGCTAGGGTTGGCTGTGTAAACAGTCACTTGTGGGGAAGAAGCAAGCGCGCCGGGAAGGGAGCGGCGGTGATGCCAGAGCGCTGCCGCTGTGTAAACAGGACTTTTGATTATGGAATACTTGTAAGTTAAGTCAGCTGCTTCCCTGTTTTTCTACTGTATAAATCAAGAGTCCATTGTGTTATACTAGCTGTAGGATTTAGATTATGCCCTGGTTTGTATATAGTAACCGTGTTCATATTACTATTCTGTAACTGATATTTATATGATGAACTGTTGTATCTGTAAGGGAAGCTGTTTGTACCTAAAACTCTCAGAGGAAGCCATACCTCTAAACTGGTGCCTTGCAAATCATATACAGAGTTCGGGAACAAATGACCAGAATCGGGTGCATCTTAAAAAATGAAAATAACTCAGGAAGCCTGCATGTTTGTGTGTCATGATGTGAAAAGTATTTTCTGAAAGAAAGCTGGACTGTAACACTTATGTCTGGCCCTATTTTATGCTACAGATTCCTCCCCAGTAACAAAAATGTAAAATTTAGGAAGGACTGAGAAATTTTTGAGGCAAAATCAGTGACATCCCTGAAAAACAGACAGTTGAGCGGCATGGAGGAAACCATTCAGAACGAGCCTTGGCTCAATTGGTAATTTTTTCTAAATAAACTTATCTTTACCACTGATACTTCAGATGCTCTGTTTGTGTCATTACAATCTGTTGTGATGTTAAACACTATAATACAGGGGTCAACTGTAACATTTTTTTGCACTAGCCAGCAGGACAAGTTGATTCAAAATTGTACTAGCCTGCAGATGGTTGCACTAGCCTTTAATTATAATGGTAAATTGTGATCACTTATACAGGAAACAATGCAAGCAAAGCCAAGAAATACTCTGATTATTGCACATTTATCCTGCTCCCACATTGCTTCCAGCTCCCCAACAGATAAAGACTGCAATGCCATCCATCACAGTGAGACCCCCCCCCATTGTTTTGTACCATGGCCTCCTCTCTTCCTCTTTCTGCCCCCCACACACACAACAACAAACAGATAGGATATCACAACAGCAAATGTTTCAATCAAGCAGTCCTAGCTCTGTGCGCGCAATAGCTGACTTCATCGTGCACCTCACCACACTGTCATCACCACCCACAGGGCAATGAACAGAGTCAGTCAGAGAAAGACACTCTCTGTCCCCACCCTATGATCAACTGGAGACCTGCACTTTTGAAAGTTTTTATACAGTCTCAAGTGAGCTAGGAGCACATCTAAGATTTTTTTTGGGTGGGGGCTAGACAGACCTAAGGAGCTTGGGAAGTAGAAAACTATGGCATTTTTATTTGTAAAAGCATTGATTTTAATATGCTCTTCCTCATCAATAACAGATTTTTCTTTAGCATTGTCCTTTCATCAGCACAGGGGAAACAGTACACAGGCATAACACTATACTATGTCTATTTCTGTATAGGATGATCTATGCACCCCAGGAATGCCTATTTCAAGGTTTCAAATTATGTATTTTATCAAGGTTTATTTTTGTACCATACATGATCCAGAGCTTTGTTTTTAGGCTGAAAGGATATGCTGAGTGGGATGAAGGTGGAACTGTATGGATGGTGATGACTGGCATGGTACATTTAGAAGAGCTGGAGACCCCCTACACTTGTCAGTAATGGCAGCTATGGATCTATAGATGGTCACTTCAGAGTCTGGTCTGCAGTGGTGTCCAGGGAAAGAACATAGTGGAGAGGGAAGTTGTGGTGAGGCTGGGATAAAACCCACCACCTGTCTGGCTGTTCCTGAATACCTCTTTGCATTTTGTCACTGATATGTTGGATACAAACACTCAAAATGTAGAGGAATGAGGGGCACTGGTCTTAATAATATTGGACAAACTGTTAGACTATAGGCACTTTAACACACAGGCGAGTACAACGGAATGGCCATTACCGGTGTGCCACCATTGTACTCTGTTCCATTTGTGGTTCACTTTACACGCAGAGGGTATTCCGGCAACCCCCTCATCTCTGTTTTCTGTATTTGTGTTTCGGCTCCCCCATGGAGTGTGGTGTTCTATGGCTGTTTTTACTTCTACCGGAATGGCTGTTTTACACAGCCAGGCAAGCGAATCTATGAGGCAAACCGGGGAAGGAAGAGATTGCGGTTTGGGTGAACGTTCACCGGTGTAACGGAACAGATGCATTTTACACACAGGGGATGTAACGGTATACTGTTTCCGTAACAGTCATTCCATTACAGAAACCTGTGTGTAAAGACGCCTATAGATGCATTCAGAAAACTGTAACCTAGTGACTTAACAGCACTCTATCCTTGATCTCACCCTGGACACTAGCTGAAAGTCTTAACAGTGGAGTGATAATGACTCACATTGAGTCTTTTTGTGGGAATCCCTCTCTTTAACTGCCAGATAATTGCAGCTCTGAATGAGCTGTTTTCACACCTGGCCATCTGGAACATTGAGAGAGATAAGTATGAGGACTAGAGAATGCTAAAGTAGAGACATTTTTAACTTCGTTAACAGCCGTGAAAATCTGCACTGGTCAAGACAGGTAAGTAGAGCGTTAGCTGCACTAGCCCTGGTCAATTTGCACTAGTGTTTGGGCTAGTAAAACAGTGTTAAGATCGACCCCTGTTATAATTGTAAAATGTTTTTATGGGATGGAAGTAGCCCCCCCCCCCCCCAAGTCTGTATTACCCAACCTCCACTGTGGTCCTAACAGTCTGTTCACCTAATATATTTTCATAAGAGTTTTAACAGTGTTGCTGTACTGTTGAACAAGTTTGTAAAAGCCACGTCATGGGGAAAAGAGGTAAGCTAAAACTTTCATTACAGTGCTCACTTGCATTAAGTGGGTGGATCGTGTATTCTGTTCTACTGCAATTGTTTTCAGCTATGACCACTCATAAAACTGAGAAGTCCCCCCTCTAGATATATGTGAGACAATTAATTTCATCACCTTTACTGCCACCTTCCAGCAGACCCAGCTTTCCATTGCTGTCACAACTTTTTATCCTGGATTTAACAAAACTTAAATAAAAATGTATTTCTCTAAACCCAAGATTTATTTTTGTGTGTCAGAATTCCTTGATTAACCTTCTGTTCACCTTCTTGATCTCATTCTCACTGGCAGTCAGGAACACTTGAAGGATGTCAGGTAGTTTAGTGTCAGTTGCATTTGTGATGATGGGAGTCCCACTAGGGGAGGAGAGATATTTAGCAGTGATTGCACTATAAATTTGTAAAATCCTGCTGCATACTTTAATATAGTGGCGGAGCCAGGTTTGGGAGCATTTGGGAGCCACGGGGGGCCATTCAGTCAATCATGGGCTCCACAATGGGCACTGCACAGTGAATAAAGATGGTGGTGGGGCAGCCAGGAGGGGCGGCCGCCTCCCCAGCCCCCCCCCTCTAGCTCTGCCACTGTTTTAGTACATACTTTGTGGCTAATTTGGCAAAAATTACTGCAGTACCTGGTAAGTGAATGGAACACATTCTGAAGAAAGGGGGTTTACTAGTGGAGTACCTCAGGGCTCAGTACTGGGTCCAGTCCTCTTTAACGTCTTTATAGGTGACATTGCAGAGGGTCTGGAGGGAAAGGTATGCCTCTTTGCAGATGACACAAAGATCTGTAACAGAGTTGATACACAAGAGGGGATAGAAAAGATGAGAAGGGACGTGGCAAGGTTGGAGGAATGGTCAGACATATGGCAACTTAGATTCAATGCAAAGAAGTGCAAGTAATTACCTGGGAAACAAAACCCAGGAGAAGAGTACACAATAGCAGAGGAGGTACTAATAACAACAAAATGGAAAGGGACCTGGGGTAGTCATATCAGATGACCTAAAGGTGGGTAAGCAATGTGAAAAGTCGTAAGGAGAGCCAGGGGATACTGGGATGCATAGGAAGGGGCATCACAAGTAGAAAAAGGAAGTGGTTATCCCTCTGTACAGACAGTTGGTGAGACCCCATCTGGAGTACTGTGTGCAGTTTTGGAGACCTCACATCTCGCAGGACATAGGACAGGATGGAAGCAGTCTGAGGAGGGCAACTAAAATGGTCGGGATCTGCATCAGAAACCATATGAAGAGAGGCTGAGAGAGCTCAATATGTATACCCTTGATGAAAGGAGGGACGGGGGGACATGATAGAAACTTTCAAGTACCTCAAGGGAATCAACAAAGTCTAGGAGGGTAGCATCTTTCAGAAAAAGAGATGTGTAAGGACAAGGGGGCACAATTTGAAGATAGAGGGGGGACAGCTCAGGGGTAATGTGAGGACATTTTTTTTCACAGAGAGTGGTGGATACATGGAACTGCCTTCCTTGAGGAGGTAGTTGGGTCTAAAACAGTGGGGGAATTCAAACATGCATGGGACAGACATAAGGCAGTTATAGTGTGGGGGGGGGGGTTGCAGGAAGTAGGCTGTTGGTTAACTAGAATCTGCAGCTTATCCAGTAAGTAGGGAAATGGGCAGACTGGGTGGGCCAAATGGTCCTTATCTGCCGTCAAAGTCTATGTTTCCATGTTTCTAAGACGAGTAAAATTTCAGAAAGTGTTTTCAGATGCATTATAATAGCTGAATCTCTTAAATTTGTAAAAGTATATTGTAATGGAGCTTTGCTCTTTAAGGAAAGTGACTGGTGACAATTTTATTAGACTAGTAAATGGGGCGAGTTCCTTAAAATTCTTGTTTTCAGAAAACAAAGCTGACTTTTATACTTGATTGTCATCATTCTGCTAGGACTTTTGGTGGGTACTTGGATACGTTTTCGGGGTTGGGGTTGGCGAGGGAGGAGATTGTCTAAAGAACACTGTTTGCCGGCAGCAATAAATCAGTCATATCAGAGTCAAATTTGGGTGTCTCAAATACAGACAGTCTCACAAGTCGTCCTGTGGTTGAATGGTAATGTGCATAATTTAGTTGTAATGATCAGATGAGACTCAGCTCATGTTCTCCGCCCAGCACTTCTCTGTGGATGAAAGGGTCCCCACTTCGCCACAGCTAGCCCCATAAAATGTATCTGAGAAAGACTCTGATGTGGCTTTGAAAGTGCAACGTTGACTACCTTGGGCTAGTAGAGCAGGAAGTGCCTGTCTCCCTGTATTGATTAGACTGTGGTCAGAAACAAACTGAGAGCGTGATGGAGACAACCAGCAGTTAGATACATTATTTAAAAAAAAAAAAACTGTTTACAGGTGCTAAAGGATGTAAAATATTAGGCATGCTTGTTTTCCGAACATACAGATTTATGTTTGCAGTATTTGCATCAATTGTTTGCTTGTCAGTCTCCACTGGCCCCTGATGTTGCCATATTTTTGTCAAACAAGGGACAGTTTAAGACCTGCGTGTGGTTGACAGCATCCCTTTAAATCTCAAACAGTGCCATGTGTGTATATACCTGTATGATAGAGATGAAGTAAAATAGCTGGTGAATGAACTGTTGAATCACCTGGTTAAACAATTGGAAAAAAACAAAACAAAACAAAAACTGTTGAATCAGACCTTTACAACCCATCCTCTCCTCAAAATGTGCTCAAATGTTACTTAATTTAACAACAGATGTAATGGTTGTGGCCTTCTGAAGAATTTTCTTTTCTTCTCCATTTTAACTCTTTAACTTTGAGTGGCCTAGGTATGACCTCTTTCAGTTCACAAATCCCTCTTTCCATCTAGGTAACCTGTGTCTCACATCTTCTATCTGACACTGACTGGCCCCTATTTCCTTCAATTGACCAGATCAACTCCAACATGTTGGGGGGGGGGGGTGCTAAATAAGTGCCCATTTGGATGCAGGTGGGGTGCAGATATCATTTACCTTCTGAGGACTCTGCATTCTCCCCCAGTTTTCACCCTGCCTGACACCATGAGTACAGTTGGCGACAATGCCACTCATGAGGTTAGGACTTCTTGACCATGCCCCTCCCTGTAGCTGTGCTGACTCCTCAGCTTCTTGGACTACCAGGGGCAATTATGTTGTGGGATCAAGCACCCTCCCTCCTTGGGGGAGGTGAGTGTCTGGGCAGAACTGTGTTCCTCCTTTTGCCAGTTTATTCCAGAATTTCTAGGATCACATCACAAACCATAGTCACCATTAAGCCATAACATTTTCATTTTAAACTAGTAACAATATGACAGGTGGACGGTTACTGGTGTCCATTAAAGTTTTGATATGGATACATGTAAAAACACACAGCCCGATGAATTAAAATATTAGCCTGCCATTATTACTCTTTGCTCAGTGATTAGTTTGATGACTATGTAGCCATGCATAGCCAGTAAATGAAGCATGTCTGTTTCATTTTGCAGTTTACAGGAGCAGAGTATCCAGGTTTGTGTACTTCTGTTCAGCTTTATTATTATTATTTATGTTTTTATTTTTTATTTATTGCATTTTGGTACAAAGCAAGTACATAATGAATGCAGAAGAAAAGTATATATCATAAGAAATACGTTGGCGTTAATTCTCTTATAGTACCGCATTATGGAGGGATTCCTGAATTGATATACAACTATAATAAAGCACAATGAGCTACTTACAGCCAATGCCATCCACGTAATATCACATTATTTTATAACTAGGGCTTACCAACCAGATTAGCTTTTAATATGGTTCATAGCTACCAAGAAGTCTCATGTCCCCACACAAGCTTTCATAGCCTAGATAAAGAAAAATATGAGCAATATAACAGCTTTTTTAATAACAATAAATTCAACTTGGTACCACCTATCACCCTCTTAAAGAGCAAAACAGCAGGAAAATCCGATACTAGTACCCAGATCAAATCAACCTGAACTAGGTACCTGACTCATTTGACTCATGCACTGAGTAGGCTTCCCCACCCACACATGTAGCAGAGCAGCAGTAGTGGACCTCACGCATGCAACGTACTTTCATCTAGGAAACCATCTGTGGTGCATTTTATCAAATACGTGCATGAGCATGCTGGTTTTGTAATAAAAGGATTGTTACTGAATGAGACCATACATTTTCTAAATCCTGATTAATTAGTGTCAGATACACTGTCCCTAAATTTTAAGTGGCATCCTTCTCAAATATAGAAAACTGTTAACTTTAAACAGTAAAATCAGTAACCATACTCAAGGTCTAACTTAGTATAGACTGAGATAATGAAAGGAAATCTGTATGAGAGTGCCAGACAGGCATAGTTTTATCTAGTGTATAGATCCCATTAATAATGTTATAAAAGGTATTTTAAGTATTTTGGAAAACATGGAGTCCACACACAACAGTCCTTCTGGCCCCAAGTGTTCCCCCTTCAAACACCAGCTGAAATAAACAGAACTCTGCCCCTGATCTGCTTGTCTATATCCGCTGGCAGAGCAAAAATTACATGGTCTTGATACTAGAGTCAGTCTATGGGGGCATCATTTTCAATCTGCAAAACAGTACGTGATCCAGTGCAGGAGTTTGTCATTTAGTAATGAAGCATTGCCAACTCTTAATTGGCATCCCCATCCAGCAGGCCTCTGAAACATCATCTTCTCATTCCCCACGCTTGTCGTCAGTTGGACAGCAGGGCAGCAGCTTCTTTTAGACCAGTAAACACATAGAATTTGTTGTCTGCAGTAAACTGTAAATGTGCATTGAATAACAGGGTATATAAGATGTCCAAATCTCAGAGTTGGTGCTTCACCACTTGGAATCCTTTTTGTTTAATGTGTATGGCATAACTAAAGTCTGGGAGCATTAAAATTCTGGCTCCATTCACTTCAGTTATGTCCCCTTGTCTCTTGAGGTTACAGATGTGGTCACACCAGGCGAGTCCAAGGGTCGCTATCTGCTACAGTGGAATGGCACAAGGTAAACCTGTATGGAGGGTTCGAAATTAAGTTTTGGAGCCACTAGCCAGCAGAGCTAGTGGCTTGGAAAATACATTGGCCCCATATAGTTTCCACTGGCCCAGCTGATGAACAGTGCTGATGTTGGCAGAGTCATCAATATTATAAGCGACCCAGTATTTAATTCAGCAAACAACATCTTGGTTTCAGTGTGCAAGCAGTTCAGGAGTGAAGGTAAAGATAGTTTCCCACAACCCTCAAATTACTGACAGTGACTTAAAACTGCTCTGTCAATCATCACGTTTTGTCCCAAAACACTTCACATTGGCTTGGTTCGATGTGTATGGTTTGAACTGCGGCTCAGACAGACAAGGCAAGGATTGTGTATACAGGAGCTGAAACGAATCTCATTTGTTAAGTTGGATGGCGACGACTGAGAATATCCAACATTATACAATGGCACTTCTCAAAAGAGAAAGTTGATTGGCTAACTGGCTCTTTTATCTGCTAGTAAATCCCAGCATAACTCAAGGATAAAGACCCAGTCAGCCTCCTTACCAAAAGCCAAACTGAGTGACAGCTCCAGTCAACCCCCCTCCCCCGAAAACATAAACAAAATCCTGCCATATTTAAAATTGCTACCTGAGACCGGCAACCACTTCAGTGAGACATATACTTCTGTCAGAAAAAAAATATCTGATTTAAATACCAGCTTCCAGCCAGACAGCGCCAAAACTCTGGAAGTACTGTTCAGTACCCTCACTGGTCCTTAGTCAGCTGACTCTGTTGCGCAAGAGAACGACCAGATTCTCCAGTCAGACTACTTACCTTAGGCTGAAGCTGCACCCTGCAGTGCTGAAGCCGCTGGAATTGAGACCAAAGCTGTAGCCATGGCCCAGTCCACGAATTTCCTCACAGCAGCCAGAGACCCTAAGGGGAAAGGAAACACAAGGTACTACTGAAACACAGGCAAGACACTTAAATCTAAATGAAACAGATATACTTCAACTAGAAATGGAGAGAAGCAAGCCTACAACACTAAAGCAAGCCAAATGGGCTCTGAATGTGTTTGACAACTGGTGCACAGACCCCCCAACAGTAAAAGCTGACCGTAATACAATCCCAGTAAAAGACCTAAGTGACATATTAAGACAATATTAAAGCTTCTGGAGAAGGACCTGGTTGGTCCGAAAGCTACAGCAGTTTGTTCTTTTTTTGTGTAACATCTATGTTGATCCAATAAAAGGAATCAAATCATTTGCTTCTGGAGCTGACAGTATGACAGCACTATAAAAAATGCAGCTGGAAAAGAGTATAGGCTAAGCAGCTGCATCAGCCTTCAGTCAGGTCTGAATTGGCACCCTCCAATCAGTACAGCTGTAAATCAGATGACAAATAAAGAGTTTATTACAACTGATAACATCTTCAAGGGGGTAGTAAAGTACCACAGGAGAGAAGGCAATGACAGAGCAGTACCCCCCCAACTGACAGCAGAAAGAACTGCACTTATTAAGAAACTCCCCCACCATGTCTCCCAATACAGCACTAGGACTTGTTAAGAAAAAAAAAAGGTCTAGCTGGACATTCAGCTTCAGATGGCAAGGAGACGGAATGAAGGGGTGCGATCATTCACTCCCGAATCATTTGAAATACAAACTGCAGCAAATAGCTTAAGGTACCTGACAAACACCTATAATGAGGAAACTATAAATCATAAAAAAATGCAAGATCCCCAACAAAGAAAACACACAAGGTTTTCTATTTGAACAACCAAACAACCCACTATGCCCCATAAAGAGCTATACAAAGTAGATCTCCAAGCTACCCCCAAACCTCTCAGCCCTAGTTTGCCATCCCAGAAAACAAGCACAAAAGACACTAGATAAATTACAAATATGCTACACATCAGAGCCTACGGTTCTTAACTGTCTTAGTTCAGTGGCTACCAAGAATCTGTACAGAGGCCAGTTTACAAACATTTACACCAGCCACTCACTCTGGGCCACAGCAGTGGCCCTGCTGAGTGGAGGGTGGTGCATGCGGTGCCCCTCCGTGAGCGTGGGCCCAAGGACAAACCAGGGAGCTATAGACCAGTCAGCCTAACGTCAGTCGTGGGAAAGCTAATAGAGACTATCCTCAAGGAAAGACTGGTAAAATCTCTGGAGGATAATGATCTCCAGGATGGCAGACAGCACAGATTTGTCTCTGGGAGATTCTGCCAGAGAACCTGGTGGACTTTTTCGATTGGGTGACAGGGGCACTGGACAAGGGTCGTGCGGTGAACGTCCTATACCTGGACTTCAGCAAGGCCTTTGATTCAGTACCACATGGTATGCTGATCAGCAAACTGAGCAACTTGGGAGTGGGGAGAAAAACTGGTTAGATGGGTCAGGAGCTGGTTGCAGGATAGACAGCAGAAGGTAGTAGTGGGGGTGAGGTATCTGAGCCCAGGGTGGTGGTAAATGGAGTCCCACAGGGCTCAGTGCTGCAACCAGTGCTGTTTAATGTTTTCATTGCCGACATCACAGACGGGATAAAGAGTAAGGTCAGTCTCTTTGCTGATGACACCCAAGATCTGTGCAGAGATTGATGGAGGGGAAAGCAGTACAGTACTCCAGGAGGATTTGGCAAAACTGGAGGAATGGTCTAACACATGGCAACTTGGGTTCACTGCTAAGAAGTGCAAAGTCATGCACTTGGGAGCCAGGGACCCCGGAAATAGTTACTGGTTGGGGGGAGTGCAGTTATCCATGTCAAAGGAGGAGAAGGATCTGGGTGTACTAGTGACAGGGGAAATGAACCACTCAGCCCAGTGCAGGAAGGCAGCGGTAAAAGCCAACAGAGTGCCTGGGTGCATCGCAAGGGGAATCACCTCTAGGAGATGTAAAGTCATCCTGTACAGGTTCCTGGTGAGGTCGCACTTGGTGTACTGCGTGCTGTACTGGCGCCCCTACTTGAAAAAGGACATCAAGTTGTTGGAGGGGGTACTGCGCGGGCAGCAAAAATGATCCTGGGGTTGGGAGATAAACCTTATGAGGAGAGACTGAGAGAGCTCAATATGTATTCCCTGGATAATAGAAGGGAGAGAGGGGATATGATTGAGACCTTCAATTACCTGAAGGGTATGAGCAGAGTAAGCACCGAAGTATTTTCAAAGTAAAAGGTGGAAGGGAAACCAGGGGTGGAAGGGAAACCAGTTGGAAGGAGGCAGATGCAGGAGGGAAATGAGGAAGCACTATTTCACGGAAAGGGTTGTGGCAGGGTGGAACACGCTGCTGGAGGAGGTGATATCACTGCAGACGGTGGGCAGCTTCAAAAGTGGGTGGGACAGGTTCAGAGGGAGGGTTCAAACTGGGGGGGGCAGGAGGTGGAAGTGATGGATGCATAGGCAAAATCATTGTGGGGGGAGGCAAGGTGGGGGGCAGCTGCAGTCTGAAAGACTGAAGTGCTGCACACTCGAGTAGACTAGACAGACCGATATGCCTTTATCTGCTGGCAGTTTCGTATGTTCGTGTGAGTGCTGCTGGCTTAGAAGCCTGTGAAATAATGACAGTCACGGAGCACAAAAATAAATCCTCTCTCTGTTGGTACTGTAAGCCCAACATGGATGAATGCTACCACTGCAGCAGCATACTGGCTCCGAAACCGGAAAAAACAACCAGAATGCGCACCAAGCACAAAGTATAGCAGTAACCAGTACTATCACAGCCCAAGTGAAGTCGACCCCTGCACCAGCTCCTTTATTTTGCACCATGGAGACTCAAAGTCTTGCAACTCTGGTATAGCGGAAAGCACAAAATAAGGGTGAACACCCTGAAAGATCAAAAACACCCACATTACCAATGGTACAGCAAGAGCAGCAAACCCAAGCGGATTGTTCAAGCATTAAAAAAGCAAAGCATGTGGAAATCATTTGCATGCAGAGACTACAACTACTACCCCCCAGGTCGTGCCTGCAGATAGGCAGGATTTGTCTAGTGCACTTACCCGGTCAACAAAAACTAAATAAATAAATAAACAACTGCCCATCTCGCAGCATCATAGCCAAATCCAATACTCTGATGAGCACCACTTACTCCAAAAAGAAATCTGCTGCAAAACTAGAAGGCACCACTTTGAACCTCAAAAAGAAATCCAAGAAGTAGAAATCGCCCTCGATGAATTACCTTCCTGCATGCAGCTCATTGGCGACCGATACGAACTCTACCCAAGAGTCACCGAAAAGAAACACTCGAGAACAGATCAGCAGACCCGCCTCAACCAAGAATGCTGGTTCTCAGTAAATTTATCAACCACGACACAATCAACTTCTATTTCAAACAGTAGGAAAAAAAACACCGAACAGCTCACATATACAACAAAGAAAGCAAGCCTCCGAGTACTGAATTAGAACTTCACGGTCCTCTAAACAAGTAAGACAGCACTATACGAACAGTTTAACATAACAGTTATATGCAGAGTTCGTTCAAAAAAAAAAAAAAAGCAGTTGCAAACTGTTAACGCTGTAGTTAGTTAAATTTACACTTCATTCAAGTAAAAAAAGTGTTCGGTTAAATGCAGTGTTCCTTTAACTAGATGAAAAGACAGTTCTGAGTTTAAAATACATTATTTATTCAACATTCACCTACAAAAGTTATTTAAATACTACAATGAAAACAGTACTTTGTAATACAAAATAGATTCTTTGTTGCCTTACAGAAGTATTTGCAATACGACAGTAGGTGTAAACCTAAGCTTATACTGTTGTACAATTTGCTTCATGTTCCCTACAAAATACAATTAAAATTAATAAATAAAAAATAAAAAAATTCCCACATGGGACTTCTTTCTGAAGTGGAAAAATACCTGCAGAATTTCTGCATAAGAAAATAAAAACAAAAGTAACTATTTCTCGCTGTCTGTTTAGTACAAATTACTCTTGCCATATGTATAATTGCAATAGTCCACTCCAGGGTGTGGGTTATGTTGGGATTTACTCATGCCTGGTGCAGATTTGGTCACTCGGCCTGTGGCCCCATGACTAAACCACACCAGGAGTGAGTAAATCCCAGCACAGCCCACACCCTGTAGTGCATTAGTGCTTAACTATCTTATAATGCAGAAGGAACAAAAAAAACATTTGAAACTGCTTGAAGAAAATAAAGAAAGCCTTAAGGGATTTTTATATAGGGACCTTAGCAATGCAAACGGCCCCAGCTAACTGTACAAAATATATCTCTCTGAATGTCCGCCTGACTGAACATCAAAATATTTGGTACAGTAAAAACCAATGGGGGTGCAGGGTTTTATTTAACTCTAAAAATTGATTAGCGTTTTGCTCATAAAAGTGCTAAAACATTGTAAAAATGCATAGCACTTGCCTCATTGTGTTTAACAAACATAGCACTTCTAGAAAATCTATATAAGTGCTTTCTGTACAGTTATATTGTCCCAGGAAAAAAACTGCTAATCAATTGTTTAAAACCCTGGGGTGAACTATTTAGGCAACTTATTGTCTTCAATATCAAAAGAAGCCATGCTATCCACGACTTTCATCAATCACTACCTCAGAACCACAGCAGTGCACTTACTGTACTTTCAGAAGCCGGACTAGCCAGCCATGAAATAATGGTCATAACTGGCCTCAAATGTGAGTCAAAAAGTTTGAGGAATTACTGTACAACATCAACATCAAATTGAAAGGAATGGAGCTCTGTTTTAACTGGTGCAAGTGTTGAAACCCCAAGTACTGCAAACACTGCAACTGTAAAGGTGGAGAACATCGACTTGGAGCAAAAACAACACCTAGAGAAAAAAAAAACAGAAAAAATGAAACAAAAGAAACTGTATTTGGTATACTTCCCAGAAACGATAGCCAGTTTAACATCCACGGCACTGTGAATTTCAATAATTACTACAAACGAAGATGGCTGTGAAATTCAGTCATAAGTTTTGTGTAAAAAGTGGCACAAATGAACTGAATGTTTAAAAAATCCTAAATGTCAAAGGTTCACAGAGCAGTTAGGATCTGTATAACGTTATTGTAAAGTTCACTTACAATGATTACATTGGTTGCAGGATGTTTTTTTAATGTGCGGTTCATGGTTGCGGCAGCAGTCCCAAGCTATGGAGGAAAAAGGCTGCAGTTTGCACTGATGCGTATGATGTCATAGTTTGATAGAAAACAAGACGTTTTCAAAAATGAAATACATATTAATACTTAAAAAGACATATACATTTAATAGGTATATAAAAATTTCAAACCAGTTTTACTCAGTGGAACTTGCTTTCTTAAGCAGAAGTATACCATTCAAATGAAACAATATTTTATGAATTTAAAATGGTTCTGAGTATTTTTTCAAACTAAAACACATTAATTTTATAAGCGCAATAACTCACTCCATGCCATGGTTGTATTGGTGCAGTAATGCACTTTCCTGGTGGTTGGAAGGCACTTGGCTTTCATCCTCATGCCTCACAATGCATCTGAGGCATGCATTAAGGCCTGCATACCCCCATAGACTGTCGAGGATTTTAGCTTACTCAGTACTGATTCACCCACTCAGAACTTGCAAGGAGACACTACAAGCTTGAGGGACACTCTGGCTTCCATATAAACTCATAGTAGAGCTTCTTGCAGTCAAGCATTGTGAGATTTTTTTGTTTGTCAGTAGTTTTTAGTTTCAGAGTAATAATGATGACAATTACAGCAACAACATTGCAGAGTTGATACCTTTGCTAGGAATAAATACCAAACAGCAATTACAGAATCCAGCTCACAGTAGAAACAACAAATTAAGTAATCCAACTCTATCAACATAAAAAGTATAGCCAAGACCCAGAAAAGAGAAAGAAGGAGAAGGAAAAAAGAAAGAAAGCACACCTTAATCCATTTGATTCAAAGAAAGAGCATTTTCTCTGTTCAACGCATCAGGTTGCCTTTAGGTTTCAGCAGCTTGACCATTCTGTTTGGTAAGACATTTCAAACATGATCCCACTATGTCACACATTTAGATTTGCTTGAGTAGAAGCAATGTGCTAGTTTCTCAACTCTGAGGAATTCTGTCAGAGTTTGCCTGTATTCTGGGAAAGCCAGGGGCATTACTGAAATCCAGTTTTCAGTGTAATGTTTCTTTGTTACCATTGAAATGATTTTTATTGAATGCAGGTTTCTAGTTTTAAGTTAAACATATTTGGGAAGGAATAAAATAGTCTAGCAATTCTTGTCCATAAATTAGCAGTAGATTTGCACTGCCAAGCATTGTGCAAATGGACTTTGCTATTGGCTAAATGCCAAACATGGGGATATTTTTCTGACCTACTTACAGTGAAGATAACATTTTAATGACGCATCGACATACTGATGAATGGGTACAAGACAGCAGGAATACAACAAAATTAGCAAGTTATGTCACTGCGTTACCTGTGAATACATGCACTTACTACATATAGGTACTTGAAACTTTTCTCCAAGCCTGTGGTATGTGTGGTATGTGTGTTTTGTGTGCACGTATATGTGTATTTATTTTACTGTTTGATGTTTGACTTAAATCTGTACTGCTTGGGGCAGCACAGGGTTTGGGGGCACAGTATAAAGTATTGATAAAACTGACACTGGTAAGTTTTAAAGATTTTCTTCTACTTTGTGTGTGGTTTCGGGTAAACCATGCCTGCGCCATAGCTCAAAAGGGCACTTTGAACTGTAAGACAAGCAAAAACTAAGACGGCCATCCAAATCCCAAAACTGGAATGGGAACATTGTGCATATACAGGCAGGTAAACTCCAAAAGTCCAGTGCATAAAGACAGGATAAACAACGAGTGAGATTTGATGATGTTATACTTGTATGTTTTGTATATGGAGAGATAGGTCATTGACAGTGTAAAGGTGTGTGGCACATTCTTAAGGTAGAAAAAATGAGCAGACTTGGATGGGCCTTGCGGTCCTTATCTGCCGTCAACCTCTATGTTTCTATGTTAGACTGGAATAAAGGGTCAGAGCAGTCAGCCAAAAGGCAGGCCTCTTCATGATTTGCAGCTAAAGCTTAGGGGCCATGATATCAGTAAATCCTAATACTCATTGCATGACCTCAGGCAAGTCCCTTAGCCTCTCAGTGCCGAAGCCAGCCAGCTACGGAAATGGAGAGAAGCAGGACCCCACTGGAAACAAGATGTTGCATCTCAGATGGGCTATCCTGGGTAAATAAATTGTGATAAAACAAATAAATGACAGCTGTAAGTGGATAAGTGTTACTAGCAGTTTTGCTTAATTCAGGTCACAGCCAAATTGATTTCCTGAACTGAGGGTAAAAGGAACAGTGTGAAACACAGCAGTGCTGATTAAAGAAAGAAGAAACGTCCTGTTTGGGTTGAGTCAGTGTACTGCTTTAAGAATGTCAGGATGAAAAACACTCTCCTCCTCACATCCTTCCAGCCAGCTAATTTACAGCGCCTTTGTCTAATCACTCAGAAGTTCCCCAGTGGTTTGGCTATGCAGCAAAACAACCCCTTTTCTGATACACAGCTAGTTGGCCCAGACCAGACAAAACACCAGTATTTAAAGGCCAGATTCATTTTTTTTTATGCATTTGACCACTTTTTTTTCTCAACTCTGATCCCCCACCCCCTCATGACAGATGGGTGCCATGGCTGCCCCCTTTCTCCTGCTCACATGGTGGATAAGTAGCTTTCTTCACATCTGATAGCAGTACTGCTCTTTAAGTGGCCATCTGTGGTGGGGGGTGTGGTGAATGCAAGAAGGCCCATGCCGTCCATCTGTGGAAGCCAAGTACCTCACCTTTGCGTCCCTGATTGACTGAGAGCCATCACATGAGTGTCCAGTCATCTCTGCATAACCAGACAGCTCTGATATGGTAGAGGATTTCTCATTAAATGTTCTTTTTTTATTATGAATAACACACTTCAGAGTGCCCTGTTGTGCTAGGTATTCAGACATGTCTGCTGACAACCAGGGTTTGGGAGCAGACCTGGGCATTGTGGGGTCGGCCGGGGGGGGGGCTGAGCGTCCAGGGGACTGCTCGCCTTCTCTGGAGAGGAAGGGGATATGGTGCTCAGTGCCTTCCAACCCCTAGTGGTGGCTAGAGGAGGTTTGGCAGTCTGAGACCAGTCGGTGGGAGCTGTCAGATCTCAGTTTGTCAGGTGTGACGCGGTCACTGCATGACCATCTCTGTCTCAGTGACTGCAGGGATTACGCTCAAGGAGAAAAACCACCTTGTCATCCAGGGTTGGCAACACCCACAGTATCTAGAGGAGGGAATCCTGTTTGTCTGCCCAAAACCTTCCATCACACTCAGTGGATGCGTCACCAGTAAGGTGGGGAGTGCCCCTGGGAGACTGTAGAACCCTTGGGTTCCTGTCACCATGGGAGTCCCGTCACCACATCAACCTGTTGGAGCTCTGTGCATGGCATCTAGCTCTGATAGAATTGGTCTGTTGCTCTGGAGTCAGGTCATTCAGGTCCAGATGGACAGCACCACAACTATATTCTACCTGAACAGGCAGGATGGAATGCACTCCCTTCCATTGTGCCAGGAGGCTGTCCACACCTGGCTATTCATGTGCAGCCTAGATGCGGATTTGCTTGTGATCCATGTTGCGGGAGTCAACAGTCAGCTGGGAGACACTCTCAGCCATGTTGGAGAGCTGTCGCATGAGTTGGCCTGCATCTGGAGGTGGTAGACCTGTTCTCTCATTGGGGCGCTGCTCTGGTAGACGGGTTTGCCTCTTGGGAGAACAGAAAAGTGAGACTGTTTTGTGCTTGCCTTCACGGTCTAAGACACTGTTGGGGGATGCCTTCATGGGGCCCTTGATCCCACACCTCTTGTACACCTTCTCTCCCTTCCCCTTGATCCACAGGGCTGTGGTCAAGGCCTGGAAGTACAAGGCCCAGATGACACTGATCGCTGCAGATTGGCCCAGGCAGTTATGATATCCAGATCTCCTCAGCCTTAACAGCAGGCCTCCATGGAGGTTGCCACTCTGTCCAGACTTGCTAATCAGATAGTATGAGAAGATCCTGCGCTCAGACCTTGAATCTATGTACCTCTCAGCCTGGTTCCTGAGCGGCTAGAGTTCAAGATTTTGGGCCTTTCGGAAGACATCCTCCATGTTGTGGAGGCATCACATAAGCAGTTGACTCGTAAATGCTATGCATTTAAGTGGAAGAGGTTCTTGATCTAGTGCCAGGGTAGGGAGCTTGATCTCCTTACCTGTCCCATGGTGATTATGCTTGACTGTCTATGTTCCCTCCCTCGGTCGGGCCTGTGAGCAACAACCGTTAAGATGCACCTGGCACACATCTCTGTAATCTGGGCGCAGGTTAGTATGCTGAAGGTGGTCTGGCATTTTTTCAAAGGCTTGTATCACTTGTTCCCTCCTGTACCAAATCTTCTCCTCCATTGGGCTTACTACTAGTGTTGGCAGTGCTCAAGGGCAAGCCTTTTGGGCCAATGCGGAGATGTGAGATGTCATACTTTTTTTTTTTTTTTTCTCTATATACATATTTTGGTATTTTCCCCCATTTTTTCTCTCTGATCCAGCAGTTGCGGCAGTTTGTGCTCGTGGAGGCACACACGCACTGTGGGCACTGGCTCAGCCCCTTCCACCCCACCCCTGGCAATTACCGCCTGGTCCCACATGCGCTACCCATCGGACTTCCACCCAATGGGAAAAGAACTACGGGGGGGAGGGGAGTGGACAACCTCTCCGGGAGAGGAGAGCTGCCTTTCAGCTACACAGTCCTGCCCCCCCACCCTGTGCCGGCTCCCCATTGACCCAAGGTCATCGCTGGTGTGACACGAGGTAAGGCATCCAGCGCCTCAGTCCTCTGTGCCTCCAGGCCGGCTAGATGTCACACTTGTTGTGGAAGTCTGCCTTCTTGGTGGCCATCACCTCAGCCAGAAGGATTAGTCAGCTCCAGGGGCTCTAGATGGAGTCTTCTTACTTGGTTTGTTCCACAAGGGTAAGGTCATCCTTTGCCCCACCCAAAGTTCCTCCCAAAGGTCGTATCAGAGTTTCATCATAACCAGGTCATCAGCCGTCTGGTATACTTTACCAACCGGACCTTGGAGGCCAGTTGCAGGCTCCATACCCTGGACCTGTGGAGGGCTTGTTCGTATGGCAAAGAGCACATGGCTTGAGTTCAGGGTGAGGCTTGCCAGCTGCTTGTAATGTACACTGAAGCTGCCTCTGGCAGCCTGGCAGGAAAGCGGATGACTGCCAGATGGATTACGTCCTGCACTGACCTCTGATATAGGTTGGCAGCTAGGGAGTTGCTCAAGGGGCTTAGGACTTATTCCATCAGACATACTGCTGCCCCAGTGGGTGCTTCCACGGGCATTGCAGAGGTATGCAGGGCTGCAACCTGGAATAAGGCACACACCTTCATCTTCCGTTACAGCATTAACACCATGAGTTGGCAGGGTGCTGCTTTTGGGTCCTTGTTCCTCCAGTTTTTGTTCACCAAATAGGGGTGCGGGCCTTCCCCCTCTTCCCGGAGGACTGCTGGGAATCTGCCAGTGTGTGGACAGTAAACTGTAGCCACACTGTTAGAAATATGGGTTACTCACCCATAGCCATAGTTCTGCTATTGGTATACAGTTCACATCCAGACAGCCCACCTTATCTCTCATGGCAAGTTGCACCTGAATCCCCACTTCTGACATGCAAAGATCTGATGTCACGGAGCAGAGCCAGAGAATATACCTCCTGGGTGGTGGGAAGAGCTTAGCTTGACAACTTCCAATGACTCGCCTGTCTCCAGGTAGCCTGCATGAGTGTGGATGTGAAATGTCCACCACTAGTCGAACTACGGTTACACATAAGTAACTCGTATATCTTGACATGCTGTGTAGCTAACCTCTCTAGACAATGTGTTATCTGATGGTCAGCTACATCATGACAATGTTATCTTGAAAAACTTTTAATCTTGATTAGTTACCTGGAGATGAATAGGAATGCAGTTTAACAATCACCGAAAATATTAGAATGGGACAGTGCAGCATTCTAACAGTGCATTCTGATCAGTGTTGTGAAGCAAAATACAGTTTAAACTCCCCAGAATAGCTAGTTGTAAAATATTACATTTGAAAATGGGTGCGATACATAACTCTCAGTTGTCCTTGATTTTCATGGACGTCACTCATTGTACTTAAGAATGTTCTCTGTCCCCTCCTAAAATTGTCATTTGTGTCAATGAAAAGTTGGTATTTGAGGCATAAATTTATACTGAACATTTAAGCAATAAGGCATGACCAAGGCTTATGTTAATGGTCTGTTAATCACCATCTAGGGGTGTACTGTGTCACGAGGTGTAGCCGAGTGCCACATGCCCCTAGAGGGTGAGTAACTGACCATTAACGTAATCCCTGGGAGTGCCTTATTGCTATTATAATAATAAAAAGATTAAAACAGTGTTAAATCTTGTTCACCATATGATTAAGCTCTACATGTATGTTAATAAAAGATTAACATAAGGCTGTTAGAATGTTTGCAGCTAATCAGAAAGCTCCATTTCCCAGACCCATTTTATAATTGGTGTTACAGTCTAGTTCTGTATCCGAAAGTGCTTTTTATATAAATCACACATTGTAACTGGCTTCTTGAGCTTATAGTGCCAGTGTTTAAAATGTGCCCTTGATTTTGGTCATTTGTTCCTGTTTTTTTTTTTTTAAGTTCTGTCCTTTATTTCCATGGCAGTATAAACTGGATACACAGTGGCCTGACTCAGAATATGCCATTTATCTTTATTTGTGAGGGAGAAGGACTTTCACAGCTGACTCATGGCTTTGACCTCTTACCCATGTAGATAAATGACATATTCTGAGTTGGCCCATTGCTCATCTCTGCCTGTCTGTCTATCTCTCTTTCTAGTGGGTACCACACCCCTATGTTAGAGTTGAGTAGGCACTTTTATGTTAAACCCCAGTTTTTGTACCTTAATAGCAGGTCTGTGTGAAGTTTTGAATATGCAAGGGAACTGTGGTGAATACACCCGTTACGCACTTTGCAGAATTTTGCATAGTGGCTACTTTGTGATTCGCCACAGTCACGCAAAGTTCATTATGCATGTTAATGCAGTTTGCCACTTTGTGGCAGTTTTTCACCGCAGAGTGCATCAGTTCATGTAGTAACATTCGCTGCAGTGTGCGAAATGTGCTACACAGGTCACAAATTGCAAAAATCTAGTAGAAAAATGCTTACAGAATTGACACACTTTATGACACAAACTGTGAATTGCAGAGTTTAAAAACTTTGCAAAGTGCTACTTAAAGGGACAGTGTCAGCATTTTCAGTCATTATTTGTCATGAGTGATTAGTGTGGCATCTGCAGTTGTTGCCTATTCTTACTACGAAATGAGCCCCAGCCTACTCCAGTTCTGCTTATTGTTGAAGATATTTGTAAAATATTTATCCTGAGCAGTCCGCTCTTATTTCTAGCGGCTTGACATGTGATTCATGGCCATATGGCTATGCAAGTTCACAAGATGCTCTCGCTAACATGACGTCCCGGACCTGACCATCTGGTTGTGCATGCATTAGTGTTGTCATTTCTATAACCCCAATTTTTTTTCCAGTTTATAAAAAGAGCTGTTACTATAAAGCAGATGCATGTAGGTGTAGACTTAAAACGTGCAGTGTATTGCTCAAATGAGTGATTTGAAATCCAAAGCTGTGACTCTGGACATGTGCACCAACACATCATTAGTGCGTGTACCCAGAGTCGCGGCTTCAGATTTCAAATCACTCATTTGAGCATTATATTGCTCGTTTTAAGTCTATACCTGCACGAATCTGCTTTATAGTAAAATTAATTGAACAAAAATGTGGGGTATAGAAATGACAGCGCTCATGCATGTACAAATTGATGGTCAGAGTGGGGCACCATGTTTGTGAGAGCGCATTGTGAACGTGCAGAGCCATGTGGCTGCGGATCACAGGCAGAGCTGCAAGAAATAAGCGTGGACTGCTTAGGATAAATATATTACAAATATCTTCTAACAGTAAGCAGAAACAGAGCAGATTGGTTCTGATTTCTTATTATACAATGGCAAGAAAATTTCCTGGACTCTGATCAGCGTATCCCTGGTACAGTGAGGTTATTACAGCATAACCTCACTGTACTGATTAGTTGGATGATTTTTTTTTTTTGAAATTTCTTTTTATCCCCTCCTGAACGCCCTTGTCACTCCACTCCTTCGGGCTTGCTCAATGCCCACCAGTCCCCCCCACTGAGTCTGCCCCTAGAGTGCATCTCAGGTGTCTCCTACCTGCCTCTTACTCCCTCGAGCACCTTGCTGCGGGTCTGCCCATGTTTTGCAGACTGGGTGGCTGGGCGGCTGTCATCGGGCGAGGAGGGTTGTTTTCTAGTTTCTGTCCTCCTCCCACCGCTGAGGGCGCGGCTCAGGCGGAATGTGCTTACGCCGCCTGCCGTGCCAATGGCGTCCTCCCTCCCAACTCCCAACCCAAAGGGCCGCCCGTTGCCCGAGTCGGTGCTTCCACGTCTCCGAGCGTCGGGTGTATTAAACACCCTGGTACCCTCCCGAAGGAGGAGAGCATCCGTTAGGACACTCGATCCTCCTTCCCCTGCCGATCGGCGACCCGAGTCCGTTCCGAACCGGGTCCGGCGTGCTTGTAGTGTGGCGTCAGCGCCTCAACCCTCAGCGCCACGGGCGGCGTGTTGGATGATTTTATGGAGCTACCCTTAAGAAAAGAGATACTGGCACACTAAAAATCTATAAAAATGTTTTTAATGTTTTTTTATTTTGTACAACGAGTGCTGGCCTGATGGCAGAGAGGGTTGAGGCGCTGGACGCCACACCTTGAACCATGCCGGCGACCCAGGTTCGGGAACAGACTCTGGTTGCTGAGGGCTGGCAGGGGAGGAGAGGATTGAGCATCCGGAGGACTGCTCTGCTCTGCTCTCCTGGGGTGGGTGGGGAACGTGCTTCACTCTGTAGTGGCCCCCGGTGGCAAACTGAGGCACTACAAGGAGTGTCGCAATGAGGGCTCTCCAGAAAAACGTGAAAGATGGCACGTCTCTGACCGGATGACGACAGCCCCACCTCCCCACACCTCTCTGCCACGAAGCATCCAGGGCTGCAGTATCCACGCTCCGCCCAGAAGCAAGAGAGTGCTTAGTCACGCTATACTCCCCTCCCTGTCGCCCTCTCCGGGGCAGGGGCCCCAGCAAAGGATCGCCCAGGTCAGCGGGCGTTGGAGCAGCAAGGATGGTGGAGTCGGCGGCAGAGAACAGCAGCAGGACTAGCTGCCCGAAGGAGTGGACCGAACGTGCCCGGTAGGCGGGGATAAAATAATATGTAAAAAACTAAACAAAACAATGAGGTATTGTGTAATAGCAATAATGCACTCCAGGGTTGTAGTGGGATAACTTCACTTCTGGGACTTTGGACACACTTGGCCTGCGACCTCGTGCCCAACCACCCAGGCATGAGGTTATCCCAGCACAACCCGCACCCTGTCATGCATTATTGTTTAAGTAAGAATAGGTAACAATTGTGGATGTTACAGTAATCACTCATGACAAAAAATGACTGAAACCACTGACAATGCCCCTTTGATAGTGCTGCCTTTCCAGGAAGGAATAACTAGTAATTTGGCATGCATGTTTTCTGTGCCAGGATCTCTGGATCCTGTAAATTTGGTAACTGCTAGTAGAGCGGTTTGAATTTAAAGGTTGAAACTACATAACAATATGTTTTTAGGGCATTTTTTTTTTTTTTTTTGCTCACTGATATCACAAAAATGTCTGAGTTGAAACTTGATACTTTCTCAGGTTTGTTAAAGTTTGGCCCAGAGATGATTCTAGTGCAGATTTTAAATTAAGAAAATTAAGTGCCATTTTCACGTAAGCACTGTGATGCTTGGCCAGCTGATTATGATATTGTAATATAAAAATGTAGTGTGTGATTGTCCCCATAAGACCAGCTGGGCTATGGGTGCTCCCCCCCCCCCAAGGTTTTAGAGGAAATAACAGAATATATTAACCTGAAACCAGGAGGTAATTAAAAGACTAGAGAGACTTAATTAAGGATCTTCTGTTTCTGACTTAATTAGAACTGACCCAGCTACCAGGATATAGGGCTTGTAAACCTTTATGATGTCTAAGAGGAAAAACATGTTCCCACCATGGTGCTAAAGTTATAAAAATCCTTTCATGTGCCTTGGGAACAGGAGCTGCTCAAGATCAGAGAAAATGTTAATTTAGGAGTCATATTTGGGAAATTAGGTTTTGCTGATGTCACCTTATTTAATATACCTCCTGACAGGACATCCTGTTTGTACTTTTTTTATATTCTAAAAGGAGGAGCTAGGTGACATCATGGAAGGGGTGTGTGAGAGACAGTTAAAGTGAATACTGATGCTGAACTTAGAGACATTTCTTTTTGGGCTCTTAAGAAACAAGATCTAACTTAAGCACTGTAAAGAGGTAATACATTAGATAGAAAAAGTCTAACTGTATGTTGGTAGGCGTTTATCTGTAGTTTTTGATTTTCTTTTAAGTGATTGTATGCTTTGTGATATATTGTTCTGTATTTACATTTTACATATTGTTATCCATTTTTAAGTAACCCTTTTATTCCAAAGACTTCCTGGGTGTGTCTTCGTTCTTTTTGCATGTGACGTATAGAGGGTTAAGACTGACAAAAACTGTTCAGAGCGTGATGGTGTTACCAAACTGGGAAAAGGTAAGACTATACCTAAGGTCTTTTATAGAGTTTTAAGGGTTCATTTTGGATAGTTAGGTGCCCTTAGGTGAAAGATATCTGGCATTCCCCCAAAGAGCAGATTATCTGAGCCTATGCATTTGGGTATGCTAGCATAAGGTTCACAGTTTGAATCACACCAGAACTTGAGACTAAAGGTGATTCGGACCCACAAGCAGACAGGAGGGTTACCCTGTCTGTTACCTGTTCACAGTACTGCACTCGGAGGTTGGCAATGTGGGAGCAGAGGGCCTGACCTGCTGAGTGCGTTCGTGACATGCACAGTTCATTTTTTTCCACTGATTTTTCATAACTGGATTAATACAAAACTGACATCTGTCACTTTCACGAGTTGGAACCCACTTTAATGAGATAAGACATGGTTTTGTGAGCCTTTTCAGTCACAAAAGTGGGTGAAACAAGAGAAAACTTTACATATCAAAAACAAGAAAATGTGTTGGTAATTAGATCTGAAGCTTATGTGTTTTTTTTGTTTTGTTTTTTTTTTATGCACCGGTACTCACCGAGGCATCCTTCAGAGGTGCCCTCTCAATTCTGATCCTTCTTCTCCCACTGTGGCCAGCCTTCACCAGTTCACCCCTCCTAGAGGAACTTCCCAGCACTCCAGATCACCCCCTCCCCCCGGAACAGGGCCCACCCACCCTCAGCGGCTTTTCTGAAATTAGAGGGTCCATCCCTCTGGGAGGTCGGCCGTGGATCCCCGGAGTGGCCTGGTCCGGCATTAGGATGAGATAGAGATCCCTGGGGCCCTCGTCATCTCCTTGGCAAGCTGGGGATTTTTCTGTACTTTTTTAGTTCCCTCCTTCTCCCCTGCAGAGCCTGGCCAGCAAGGCAACGGAATGCCGTGGCTCCACCCCCCCTGGCATACGCCGCACTGCTACTGTCGGCGATCTTCCAGCTGCCACAGGAGGTTGTTTCAAGAGCAAGTACACCCCATACCCACCCCCGGGAAGAGACACTCGATCTCTTCTCCCCTCTCCCCACTGACCCCCGGTGGCCCAGGCTCGCTTCCAAACCCAGGTCGCCGGCATGGCTCAAGGTGTGGCGTCCAGCACCTCAACCCTCCGTGCCACTGTGCCGGCCCTGAAGCTTATGTGGTTGATAGTGTAGGATGTAAGGTTACTTCTTCAAGGTTTTCTTTTTTTTTATTATTAAATCCTGGACAGAGCAATAATGAGAGGTCTAAACCCTCGCAGGCCCTGCATTGATGTCAGGGCTGGGTGACGGGACTAGGATGGTTGTATCAGGATAATAGAGTCTATACCAGGGAAGCATAAACATATTAATAAAAATTTTTTTTTTTTTTAAATATTAAAGAAATTGACTGTTGCATCTGACAAAATCAGGCCCTGCTTTCATGAGCTGTGAACATACTTTTGTGGTCGTAGACCCACTTTTGTGAGTCTTGCCAGTAACAAAAGTGGGGAAAAGAACAGAAAACTCTACGCATCAAAGACAAGAAAATCCATTAGAAGGTAAGTCTGAAATATTTAGGGTCGAGAGGGTAGGGTGTAAAGTTCATTCTTCAAGAGTTTCTTTTTTGTAAAAAAACAAGTACTTTTTCAAATGTTAATAAAATAATCTGAAGTATCCAATGAAAATGGGCCTCATTTTCGTCACTCAAGAACATGCTTCTGTGACTCCCTGTTGTGACCTAAGTTTTGTGACACACTTAGAGTCACTGGACCCAACTGCCTCTGTTCCTTTTTTCTCCACTTTCAAAGCACACTGTATTTTACTACTACTTTGGCTTTCAGATTTTAGTCATTTATATTGTCTTGTTTCTTTCTCCCACAGCCTTACTTATCCAACGTTCAGAAACCATTGTGGCAGGTAGGGCGCCTGAAAGGCCAGTTATTCTGGCTCTGGAGTTGTGTCTGATTGCTACTTCTCTCCAGGCAAGTGTTCTGGTACTAGGCAGTCCTCTCTTAATCACAAATAAATAGTCCCAGCCCCGTTAACACTTACTGTCAGATTCTAGGAACTGTTCAACCTCCACCTCGTCCCCTCATAAAAAATGTAAAGAAAAGAGACAACATAGGTCCTGATCTGTTTCTCAACCATTCTGCCCTGAGGGTTTTGTCTCCCTTTGTGTGTGGAAGTTCCGGTGTCTCCTCCTTTGGGGCAGTATCACAGACTTTCATGTACTCTTGAGACCATCTCCTTCATCTCCAGTGCGCCCTCTGTCTTTTGGGGATACACTGGATGAGCAGCATAGTCGATGGCCAGCTGTCGTGGAGCAGTGGTTCCTTGCACTGTTTCGTAGGAGCTAATAGACTGTCTGCACACACTCATGGGCCACTTTGGTTCGCCAGCCTATTGAAGAGACACTTGCCTGAATAACCACAGTCTCAATTTGGCAGTTTAGAGTTGGGGGGGGGGGGGCCCTCAAAATCTGGAAATCAATCTCAAATTGCTATTTAGTGATTGCCAGCTTAAACACTTCTTTTCTGTCCGAGAAAACAAGGAGTATCTGGGTCATTCCTCAGCCTTTCATAAACTAGCCTTTTCTACTCGTACTCGCCTCCTTGTACTACACTTGGCAGGCAAGCAGAACTGTCTTGTAGACAGTTTTATACCTTTTCTCATAAGTAATCTCTGAACATGGTGATTCTGGACAGCACTAAGATGTTGAGAACTTGATGGGCAGCAAGCCTTCTTCCATCCTGTTTTTCTTACATTGATATGTTGATATGGATTCTGTAGGTGCTGGACTTTCATAGGTCTGGTTTTGATTAAGGGCCGTATATATTTTCATGCGTAGGGTGCATGTTCTATCCACCTTCAAGATTAGAATCTTCTTCTGTTTCCTTTATGTTCAAACTTGCAAATTATCTGTTTTTTTTTCTATTTTTTTAACTGGTGGGCCATGCTCTTTCAGTTTGAACCATGCTGGTGGCAAGATTTTACATTTGTCTGGAACCCTGTGTTCTTGTTTCATGACTCCATCCCCTCGGACCATCTGGGAACAGTTTTGTAAACATTGTGAGTTACACACCCTCCCAGAGAGCAGACATCTGAAACAGACCCTCAGCACTGCCTCTGCCCCCAGTCTCTGTGACTGAACAAGCTCAGGGTGCGAACCCAACTTGTCAACAAGGTAGGGTGCAGTGCTCACTGTTAGGCCATCAGGCAAACCCAGATTGCCTGTTTTATTTCAGCAGCCTATTATTACGGTGGGCCAAAGAGTGGAGACCTGGAATCTCGGTCTCATACGGAACCATTTTATTGGCCTTCCTTTTAAGCCTGTAAGCCAGATTTATGTATCTTCTCACCATCAGGTCTGTCCTGTTGGCAGTCTGTTTTGGACAGGATGGTCAGTGAAATAGGTGCCCATGATATGAGGGGGTTTCTCCTGGGAGGGGTATTTCTCAGTACCTGTCCAAATGATGTGGATTATGTAATGTTACTGGCTCAGTAAGTAGCACACTCACCTCTGGGACCAGAAGATCGGAAGGTCTTGTGTTCTAGCCCCATGCCAGGTACTTCAGGTAATACCCATAACTGACAGTGTAGTACAGCAGGAGGTGGTGTTGCACTGCTGAGGTGCTGTCCTTCATATGACACGTTAAACCGAAGTCCCTCCTGCCCGTTTCTGGCTACTGTCCGGGTGGAAGTTAAAGATCTAATGACATTACTCAATTAGGAATACGGGGATGTTACATTTTTGACAATATCTATATCAGCGAGGCCATATACATATATATATTGCATTTTTTATTTATTTGAATTTTGGTGACCGGGTAAGCCCTGAGAGATTAGAAGTCCCCTTTTCAGGGGTGACCTGGAATTAGTTACATAGATATACAGTACAGTAAAAGAAATGTACAAATAAAAGAGCAAGTGAAAGAAATGAATCATAAAAAACATAGTTTACAATCAAGGAAATGAAAAAAACAAGAAAATATTTTCTGAGATTATTTACAAACTGCTTTTTCATTTTAACCCTCCTTTATTTTCCAACATGACTACCTTTCATCCTCCCCCTCTTTTTACAGTACGTTCCTTTCCACTTTTGTCCTAGATCTTTATCCGACTAAAAACATTTATCAGTAGCATAAATATTGTGGATGATAATCTCCCCATACCTCAATATTGTGTCATCTGACATTACCTTGTTATAGATCAAAAACTGACACCTCGATTGCCAGAGGTGCCAAAGATAAAACCCAATGTAAGTATAAAATAAAAATACAGTCACGTCATGATATTTCCCTTTGTGTCCATATATCCACTTCGAGTATTTAGGGTGAAACAATTGCGCGTCTTTCATTTTGTTAGTGGCACAATTCCAAAAACCAACTGAGAATGGGTATTCCATAAACAAGTGAAGTACAGTTTCTCTTACTGAGTCACAAGATGAGCTTGGAAAATCTTTCATGTACAGCTTTATGTTTTAGTTTATCCTTCAGATTCCATTTCCCATGAAGGGTTACTCAGATAGTGTTCCATATTTTCTGATGCATCCTAGTATCCATCATACTTTGTAAAACTAATGTCATTTGATGGGGGGGGGGGGCGCAATCCTCAAATAACACCATTCAGTGTTACTGCATCTAATAAATTGTCGTACTCTTTCCTTCCTTCAATAAATCCTTTCCATCTGCACAATATGTACACCTTCAGTGTGGAACTGAACTAAACCATTTTCTAGTCCAGGATACCCAGAGCCTTGAATGCTTCTGCAAACAAGGAAAAAGTTAGCAACAAAAAAATACTAATGAAAAACATTAAAGGAGTAAACATCCCTAAACCCCTTTGTTTTTTCTGTAACTACCGTAAGTGATATTGTGGTGTACTGGATTTAACCCACTCCCTTGTAATAATTGAAAGAAAATATATAATTTGGAATATAGGTTACTGGGGACATGTAACTTACACAATTAATATTGGATTTACGTATAGTTTCTTTGTTATACTTTTTAAAATTTTTTACAGTTTTTGGTTAGGAAAGACACACTAACATACTAACAAGCCAGCAGAATAGGCCAAATAGTCTGTCTTGTCTGCTCGAAAGCCAGCAACCTAGTGGCTGCTTGCCTTACCACCTCCCAGCCCCCAAGAGGGTCTTCTTTAGTTTCAGTTTCCCCTTGTACCTGTCCCACCTCTTCTTTAATCCCTCCACTGTGCCCTCCTCCACCAGCCTCCCAGGCATTTTATTCCATGGCTCCACCACCCTCTTAGTGAATAAATGCTTCCTACGCTCCCCCCTGTAGTTTCCCCCCTCCAGCTTTCACTCATGGCCCTGGTTGTCTCCCCTTCTTTAGCCCAAGGCTCCTTGGTTCCACTCCTGGTTATTCCTTTACAGACTGGAAAACCTCTATCATATCTCCCCTGTCCCTCCTCTCCTCCAGTGAGTAAAGCCCAAGCTCTTCCAGTCTCTCCTCATAGGGCTTCCCCTCCATGCCCTGAATCATCCTGGTCGCTCTCCTCTGAAACCTCTCCAGCAGCGCTATGTCCTTCTTCAGATGAGGTCTCCAGAATTGTACACGGTACTCGAGCTGCGGCCTGACCAAGGCATTATACAGAGGGAGGATCGCCTCCCTCCTTCTGGATGTAATTCCCCTGGCTATGCAGCCCAGTATCCTGTTTGCTTTGGCTGCAGGTTATCTACAATTTTCAGAGTTATTCATTTTGACGTCTATCACCACCCCTAAATCCCTTTCTCCCAATGTGGCTTGCAGTGTGACCCCCCCCCGGCGTATTCATGGCCCGGGTTCTTTACCCCCAAATGTAGTACCTTACATTTCCCAGCATTAAATTTCAGTCCCCACCTCCTTGACCACCCCTCCAGCGTATCCAGATCCCCCTGGACTGCCTCCCTCGCTTCTTCACAGTCCACCAGTGCTCCCAGTTTTGAATCGTCCGCAAAGAGACTCAACCTATTCCTAACCCCCCTCCCTATATCTGAGACATAGTTGCCGAACAAGAGGCCCCAATACCGAACCCTGAGGTACCTCACTGATTACCTTCCTGGGAGAGTAGAGTATCCCACTCACCATTACCCTCTGTAAACGCCCCAAGAGCCAATTTTCAACCCAATTGAGCTCCTGTCCTCCCACCCCCATCTCCCCCAGCTTTTTTATCAGCCCATAACATGGTACTGAATCAAACGCCTTGCTGAAATCTAGGTATAGGACGTCCACTGGCCTATGTCTGTCCAAGGGCCCCGTCGCCCTGTCATAAAACTCTATGAGGTTGGACTGACACGATCTCCCCGGAACGGTCACTAAACCGAGGCTTGTTTCTAGGTGTGTCCTGGAGCACAAGGAAGTTAAGTGACTTACTCATGGCTCACATTATGCAAGTGGTAGCTGTGGGATTCAGACCCATTTTTCCAGGTTTGCAGATCAGTGCTCTTAACCACTACACTATACGGTCTCCAACATACGTCTTGCTTTAGACATTTACCATGATTTCATCCTTGCAACTTTTTGATTACATTTATTCATTTTTGTCACAGTTTTATCCCTGTAGTATATTCACAGTATTTGGATAGGTTCTCTGGAAATATTTATCCTTTCCTACTGATTCTGTACAGAATCATCTGGGTTAATTATCTTTATGGCCTGCACCAACCTCATATGCTCTCCCTCTACCCTGATGTCCTTCTAGTCTCGGAATCTTGGCTTTCCCCTAAAATCCCTGACTCTGCCATCACCACTTCTGGCTACTCCATCTCCCATCAAGACCGTGTTAAAAAAGGGTGGTGGTATTGCCATCTACATTTCCTCTTCCATTCAGTCTACCCCAGTACTCTCAATAACCTCCCCTACTGCTTATAAGCTCCTCATACTTAAACTCTCCTTCCCTTTCTCCATTCCTGTCTTTGTGGCAGGTGTCTACTGTTGCCCAGGGATATCTTCTGCTTCTGTCACCGAATTACTAAATATCATCTCTTCTCATGCCTCTTCTGGTGAGCTGTTCATTCTGGGGAATTTTAACATTAACTGGCTCTCTCACTCCCCTTCAAATCCCTGCCAAAACATTAAGTCCCTACACCTAACACAGCTCATCTCTGTCCCTACCTGCTATAACTCTTGGTCCCGAAATTATTCGCTGCTGGACTGGGCACTTACTACTCACCTCCCCCCCGCATCATTGACGCTGGAATCCTCCCTGATGCACTCAGTGACCACCACAAGGTTTACTGTGTGTGTAAAATTCACCATCCCAAAACCCCTGTGAAATTTATTGAAATCGGGTCCTTCGAGTCAACTGACCTGTCCTCATTGCCTGCTGATCTGCTTTCCACTGACTGGTTCCCCATCTCCCTACCCAGTAACATCAGTCAAGCCCTCCAATGTTTCCACACTAAATTCTTACAAATCTG
This sequence comes from Neoceratodus forsteri, assembly GCA_016271365.2. NCBI lineage: Eukaryota > Metazoa > Chordata > Ceratodontiformes > Ceratodontidae > Neoceratodus > Neoceratodus forsteri. The sequence goes on from CM028133.1 coordinate 725,039,360, forward strand.
GGACCGGCATGCCCCCTCCAGAAAACTAAGGTCAGAGGTTCTCACCTTCCCTAGATCTCAGCTGAACTTAAGGCCTGCCTCCATGCACGTGATCTGACTTGGAAGTCCTACAAGTCCACTGGCACTCTGACAAATCTTAACAAGTGCTGTGCCTTGAGGAATACTTGTACTAAGGCTAGTAGGCTAGCTAAGGCTGAGTTCTTTTCCTCATCTTTCCAGAAAAACTTAAATCATCCCTCTAAGTTCTGGAAAGTCATCCATGCCTCTTCTCCTGCTCTACCCAGTCCCATCCCCGGTCCTCAAGGTGGGTGACTTCACGATTTCCGACCCCCTTTCTGTCACTGCTGCTTTCAACTCCTACTTCATCATCTGTGCTTGCTATCTCCTGTCTGCCTTCCCCACCTCTTAACCTCCTCCTACATTTCCACTGACCCCTCCCCCCACATTTCCCTTCTTATTTTTGCCAGTTACCCAGTCTTCTTCTCTAAAGACCCTCTTGGCGCTAAACACCCAGAAAGGCGGGAGCCCTGATGGGTTTGATCTCAAGCTCCTGCACCTCTGTGCACCTGCCATTGCCATTCCCATCTCAACCTTTTTTTTTCTCCCTCGGCTCAGTCCTGGACTCCTGGAAGCATTCAACAGTCGTCTCTCTCCCTAAAGGTGGTGACTACTCCTCTCCTGGCAACTTCCACCCTGTATCCCTTCTTCTTATCCTATCTAAACTACAAGAACACTTTTTTATTTCTCAACTCTTCCCCTGCTTTGATTCCTCTTCCTCCTTTACCCCCTTCCAGTCTGGCTTTCACAAACTTCATTTTACCACCTTTTCTCTTCTCAGGCTCATTGACTCTATCCTTAACTGGTATGGATCATGGTCAGCTCACAGCCGCTATCTTTGTTGATTTAGCAAAAGCTTTCAACACTGTCTCCCACATTGTTCTCCTCGATCAAGTCAAGACGGAGGGTCTCATGGACTCTGACACTAGTTGGTTCTGCTCCTATCTGGTAGGTAGATCTCAGTCTGTGAGAATTGGAGATTCTTTGTCCAACCCCCTCCCTATCCATACTGGAGCACCCCAAGGCTCAGTCTTTGGCCCATTACTTTTCTCCATATTCCTCAATGACCTTCCCTCAGCCTGTTCTTCTGCTTCCATCCATGTGTATGCAGGTGACACGGTCCTCTTTGCATCTGTGTCTTCTTCCTCGGAGTTATCATCCAGGCTTCAATTTGATTTTGATACTATACAGAACTGGTTCCACTCAAATCAATTAACACTAAATGCAAAAAAACGTTTCCATGTGTTTCGGCACCAGGCAAAAGCTTTGTAGGCTGTCCTCCCTCCCCACCTTCCACACCCTTGATGGGGGTACAGTTATTGATGTACCCTCCTTTAAATACCTTGGCATCTGGCTTGACAGGCACTTTGGTTTCTCTCAACACATAGACACTATTCATAAAAAACTCCACCCCATGCTTGGTGTCCTTTATAAGAACAAAAGCGGTATCCTTTTACCTGCTCGCTGAGAAATCATTTCAAAGATGATGCTTCCCAGCTTTGATTATGGTGACATAGTTTATGTTGCTGCACCTAAGTCCACTTTGGCCAGGCTGAATCCCCTCTTCCACTCCTTCTGCCGGTTTGCCTTGTCCTGTCCTTCCTGTACTCACCACTGTACTCTGATCTCTCCCTCCCTGGTGACTGTGGCGTTGGTGCCATTGCCATCCTTGATGGATTAGTGGTATTGGTTCAGGAAGCCATATTGGTGCTAGTTTGGAGATCCCTTTCTCTCTGGCACAGATGTCGACTCCAGAATGAGGACAAGTCTGACAGTGGGGCACACTCGGGGGCATTCGTTGTCCAGCCCTGGGCTCCCACCCCTGGCCTCTCCAAGTTAGGGGTTTGAGATACAGGATGCTTTGCCCATTTCTCCCCTAAGGTGAGAAGACTGTCAGAATCTCAAGGATCCATCCAAGGCATGGGTACTGTGACATCTCAGGTTGCTCTGTCTGTCTCTAGGCTTCCCTCTTAAATGCCTTGGGTCTGGTTGGATAGGCTGACTGCGATCTTCAGGCCTTCTGGCCCTTTGCCACATGACCAGTACCATGTCTGTATGAAGAGTGTAGAATCTGGTAGAGAGAGAGCCAGACAGGGCCCAGTTCAGGGCACCTGTGCCTGTAATCCATCCAGGTGGCTGCCTGGCTTCCTCTCCCTCAGGGTCCTCCTTCAAGGACAATGAGTTGTCCCTCCACTTGCCCTCAGCTGCTGAGTACATTCTGTACCAGGGATTCGTGGTGAAAAAGCTGGGAGCTTTGGGCACCCATGTTAATTTAGTCATGATCCTGTCACCCTGCCTCTGGAACTCATTGGAGTTCCAAACAGCAACACTATGGTCACATCTCCCTGGCATAGGGCCATGGAGAAGGAAACCAGGGCACTATGGGGCATCCATACACTAGCCCTCCTGTCACCAGGGACCTCCTGATATGGTATTGTGTATCCACTGGGAAGATTGGTCAAACACCTTAGTCCACACGTGGACTTGAGGTAATCCAGACTGGGAGTGGCTGTTAGCCTGTAACTGGAAAGTACTCTGTTATTGCAGACTCCAGGAGTTTTAACACATTGGGCAGGAAGGTTATCACCTCTGCCAAGTCTGTCATCTCCATAGCCTTGCATCAGGCCCATATGGCACCATATCAAGGCCATTTACGAATGCTGGTGTACTGCTTGTTCTTTGTGGTGCCTCTGAGTAAGTCAGTATGGCAGGTCATGGACACTTTCCTTAGAGGCCTGGAAGCAGCCCAATACCAGTGGAGGACGTCATACGACACCAACAAGATTGACTCCAACATTGTTGGATCGTTCTTCCGTATCACAGATGTCCTGGCTTTGTCTGTCCTGCTTTGCACCTTTGGCCCAGCGTAAGGTGTTGCATTCTCGATTCCAGTGGGCTTACTTTTTCTCCCCTTGGGTCAGGCAGGAATGTCCACGGAACCTTCCCACTCCTGAACCTCAGAAACTGCCACGTGAGACAGAGTAATTTTGGGGCCATCCGGACCAAAAAGAGCCACCTTCCTTGCTTCTCCCTACATGCTGAGGCTGTCTGAGCCCCAGGGGTGAGCAGGCTGCTTTCTGTTTAGGGAAGCTTGTTGCAGTGACCCAAGAGTGGGGTCCTATTGAGAAGATTGATTCTTGGGAGAAATTACAGTACTTACCATAACTGTAGGTCTTCCAGAATATCTTCTCCATAGATCATTCTAAGCTAAAAAACCTGACTGAGTTGATCTCAGTAATTCTTACCTGATGTATGCTGGACTCAGAATAAGCATGATAATCCAAGCTTTGGGGTTGGGGGTGGGGGGTCATTCCAGCATGGTGCAAAGAACTTGATCTGTGTTTAACTCCTTGCTTATCTGGAAGGAGGTTTATGTAATTGGCCTAGCGTAAGGTGTTGAATTCTCAGTTGCAGTGGGCTTACTTTTTCTTCCATTGGGTCAGGTGGGAACGTCCGAGGAACCATCCCACTACTGAGCCTCAGAAGCTCCCACCTGACCCAGACCAACCTTTGGCCATTTAATTTATTCACAACATTTATAATTTTAATACTGAAAGTACAAGTACCTGACCATGACGCTGTCTGGTCATGAAACTGTTAATAAATACATTCATTCAGTTCTTTTGCATTATATGACAGGTATCACATTATTTTATATGTTTTTATCAGATTAGATTAAGTAAAAAAAAAATAAAAAAATTCTTTTTTTTATACTAATTTTGGTTTGGACATCTTTCTTTTGTGTCTTTTACCTGTAGTCCAGAAGCTAATTTGTGCAACGTGTAACTACATACCATTGTCCCTTGTGGCTCATAACTTGATCAGAATGTAAAATTAAAAAAGTCGGAAATTGAACTACCCTGGTCAGGCAATCTTTTTAATAAAGAAGCGTCCCTGGTAACAAGTAGTGAGGTTGCCATTGCACCCTTAAATTATCTGCTGCTCAAGCAAATGTATTAATAGACATGACAGTTACAGGCACACCACTCCAGAAAACAAAATATGAAAGTGTAGGGTTGCAAGCTGAGTATTATGGACATTCATCACACCTTCTCCTCATCTATTCTGTACGACATCCCCTTTCTCTTTGTGGACTTAATGCTTTTCTTGCTGTTTGTAGCTTCTCCTATTTTTCTGTCTGCCCACTTTTCTATGAGTGGAACAGAATTGAGGACCAGGGCTTTTTCCTTGTAACACAGTGGAAAGAGTATTGTAGTTCTGCAAAACCATGGCTGTGCCACTATATATGAATATTAGGGAAACTGAGCGCATGCAAGACCCAGTGCATGAATGGTGTAAGGTAACTACTGCCTTCAGCTCAGTCCAAAGGCAGGGTTTTGTTTATTCTTATGTTGGTCATTTGTGGTGCAAATATGGTATAACGGCTGAGTTGCCACACGCTCAGTTTTGCTACTGGTCTTTACTTCAGGCTGCAATAAAGCTTAGCCACTGGTTACAGGAGGTCAGTTCAGCACCATTTGCTAGCACGCTAACATTAGATGCTTTAGCATCCAGTAGAGGGCAGCAGTCTATAACTGAAAATATTCACACAGCTTGTACTTTCATCACTTTGCAAAGATGGTTCTGCCACCTAATATCAGAGTTATGATTTTTGTATCTAGTAGTATGTGAGGGTCATCCATACACTGAAAATCAACAAAAATAAACAATGAGTTTTCTTGCTTACTTTTGAGTTACTTGGTGATATTCTTAACAAAAAAAGTGTTGATTCAGAAGATCAGTTTCCTTGCGTTATCATGAGTGATGAAGAATGAAGTTTGGATGCAGCATTTCACAGAATCATAGAAGTGTGACAGCAGAAAAGGACCGACAGGCCCACCCAGTCTGCCGATTTGTCCAGCTATCTGCTATGACATATCCTCCCCCCCCCGATCCTCAGCACTCCCCTGTGTCTGTCCCATGCCCTTTTGAATCCCTCCACTGTCTCCTCACCGATCACCACCTCTGGAAGCTTATTCCACTTATCCACCATCCTCTCTGTGAAATAGTACTTCCTAATGTTACCCCTGAACTGCCTCCCTTCCACCTGCAGGCCATGCCCCCTTGTCCTCTGATTATCTTTCAGCTGGAAGATGTTTTCCGATGGCACCTGGTTTATACTCTTAAGGTACTTGAAGGTCTCAGTCATGTCCCCCTCTCTTCCTCCTCTGATCCAGGGAGTACATGTTTAAATCTCTCAACCTTTCTTCATAGGATAGGTGGCAGAGCCCTCTTACCATCTTCGTTGCTGTCCTCTGAACTCGCTCCAACCTCCCCACATCCTTTTTGAGGTATGGCCTCCAGAACTGGACTCTGTACATGAACATTTGTCATAATGCTTGCTTTATTTTATTTGACTAATTGAACAATACCATGTAATAGTTCTGTTAAAGTCCAGAACTATTTAGTTTTGAAGTTTGCGTGACTTGGATCACAGGAAGAAAACTGGAACATTAAATGGTGTGGGACACTTCCGAACATGTAGGCAGCTACCACACGGTGGAGCTGATTACATCTCTTAAGGATATGGTGAGTTTTGTTTACAGATATTTCTTAGTACAGTAGGTCAGCAGGGTACAGCAAGCTAACATTAGACTCCCAAAGGTGACTGTAGTCTTGGTTAACTGCAGAAGTGACAGTACCCATGGGGGAAAGCAGGATACAAAGCCTTTTTGCAAAGTCATTTTACCATAAACTGCTAGCTGCTCCGATGTTAACAACCAGTGTGTAGTTTAGATTTCCCACATACCTTGCTCCTCCTGCTGTGATGCTGTGAAACTAGCTGTGCAGCCTCTGTCATGTGGAGGATTGCTTTTGGAGAACAGTACAAATGTAGCTTATACTGGAAGGTAAGAGCCTATAACTCCTTACTGCCACTACCATTCATATGATTTTTCAGCCAACTGTTGGACACTGTCCCTTAAACTGTGGGGAAAAGAAGACAAAATCAAGAACACGATCAACTTTTGGATATACAGAGTAACCATAAGGTCAGAAGGGGCTGTAGGTCCATCAGATCTGCCCCTCCCGCTTTGTAAGCAGGTATTAATAAAAGTGCTGTGCAAGCAAATACTAATTTATAGCACTGCCCCTCCTACTCTGGTTCTTAGGGTGCCCTGTTATTCACTTAGTAATCGGACAAGAACTCCTTCCCTGCTCAGGTCCGTGCCGCGCACTCACAGATGTGTCTCCTTTCCTCCCTATAGAACCATCTAAAATTTTCCTCAGCCTGTGGCTGCCCCAAACCCTCGTGAATTGATCCATCACAGCACTCCTCTGCTCTGGAGCTACTCCTGTACAAAAGACCAGACTCCAAGAGGTTGCTAAGCTGCATATAGTGTCACATCTGAAGGATTTCGATACTGTGCCCCTGGATACTGCTCTTGGCTTCCATAATGTGTTTATGTTGTTATGTTAATATTGTATAATCTATGCCTTACCACGCTCGTACGCTGTTGATTCTGTAACATTACTGCTCTTATCTCCCACAAGGTGTTTATTTTTATGTTACTACTGTATAATCTATGCCTTACCTTGTTTCGTATGCTGTGTTGAATCTGTATCCTCACATGAACTGTAACATGTCTAATTTGTACAATGTCGTTGTACGTACCTAAATCTATTATTCCTGTACTCTCCTGGGTCGTACCTGAAAATAGGCAATTGTCTTGTCTAGTGTACCTACCTGGTTAACAAAAGATAAATAAATAAATTTGTCCATGCTTAACTTGAAGTCCTGCACTGTCTATATTCATTGTCTTCACTTGTAGGCTGCTCCATAGCTTCTCTGCCCCCTGGGAGAAAGAATAGCTGTGAACGTTACCCCCTGCATTTACCACCTCTAAACTTCAGAGAGCGTCTCTGCTTCCAGCTAGAGCACACCAGATCAGGCATCTTTTTCTTTTCTACCTTAATAGCCTTGAGTGCACAGAAGACTGAGATCTTGTTCCCCCTTAGTCTCCTGTTCTCCACGGTGAGCATGTTAAGGGCTTCCAGCTTCTCCGCATAGCTTTTTCCTCCATGACCCCTGATCATTTTGGTAGCCCTGTGTTTCACCCTCTCAAATGTCTCAATGTTTCAAGTTTATTGCAGGAAAACTCCATTGAGCAAGCTCATTCACAAGAAGGTCCGTGACAGTTATACAGGCAAGTACACAGTACATATAGAGAATAACATAACAACACTTGATATGCAACAAAATTCCATAATGTACATAATGTTCAGGATAAAAAGTAACTCTGTTGATATAACGAGTGTGAGCCTATGGGGAGACAAATGGAACAAGAGGAGTAAGGAGTACAGTACAAGTAAAAGGGGGAAGGATTGGGTGGTAACAGAGTAGGGACTACTAAGAAGGGGGAATGTAGTTTAGAAACAGCTACACGTATCTTTTAGTTTATCAATAGCTATCCTTTTGAAGAAGTTAACAGGGACAATACTGGATAATTTCAGCGAGGATTGTAACCGATTCCAAATGGTTGGAAGGGAACATGAGATAGCGCGTTTGCCAAAGGAGGTACAAGTCCTGGGTACATCAAGGAGGAGAAAGTCTGACATTCTGAGTGAGTAGACTCTGTGAGAGATGTAGACTAGAGAAGTTGGGTAGCTCGGGAGTTTATTCAGAAGAAGTCTGAGCCCAGATACCAGCATGGAGCGTCCGTCTAGTAGTGAGCGAGGTCCAGCCAACAGTTGCGTGGAGATCACAGTGGTGGGTTTAGTATGGGGAGTTAGTGATGAAATGCAGGGCACAGTGGTAGAGGATGTCTAGTTTATGGAGGTTGGTAATTGCGGAAGAGTTGTAGATTATGTCACCGTAATCAAGAAGGGGGAGGAATGTGGCCTGGACAAGCCTGGTTCTGATCTCCAAAGGAAGGAAAGACCTATTACGGAAGAAAAAACCTAGCCTGACTTTTAGTCTCTTGGACAGGTCATCAGGATGATCGTTGAAGGAGACCTTGTTATTGAGCTAGATGCCAAGATATTTGAATTTTGAGATGATTTCTAGTGGTTCTCCTAGGGAGGTGACAAAGTCTTTAGGTGGGACGAGAGTAGTAGTGGAGGAAGTGCATGGGGAGAAAATCATGGCTTTAGTTTTCTTAGCATTTAGGAGCAGCTTAGCGTTGATTAGATTAGTTTCTAATTGTGCAAAGTCAGCTTGGAGAACGTCCCTGACTCCAGACTTTTGCCAAAGCTGTAATGGTGCTGTGGTTAGGGCGAAAGCCGGATTGTGATGGGTTTAGAAGAGAATGGGTTTCAATGTGTTTTTTTAGTTGTGTATAGATCCATTTTTCAAACACTTTTGAAAGGATAAGCAGAATTGAATGTCCTTTTCTATTGAGGAGTGTAGAACTTCTCGCAGTACTCCAGGTAGGGTCTGACTAGGACCTTGTTAGTCAGTGACAAGATTACATTTTCTGCTGTGCTAATCACCCCCTTTGATGCACCCAAGTATTTTGCTGGCCCTCCTTAGACAGTGGCCCTTCACTGCTTTTCATTCTTCATCCCCATTTCTGTTATGTCATGAGGGTCCTTTTTTCCTTCCCTGCTACTGCAAGTGAAGCCTCAGATAGCTCTTCGGTTCTACCTTTGTTTTTCCTCCTCAAGTGTAGCACCTTGCATTTGGCTACATTTAATCTGAGACTTGAGGGAATTAGACCAATCAACCAGCTTGTTCAGGTCCTGCAGAAGTTTGTCCCTATCCTCAAAACAGTCCCCCCCCCCAGCTATCATAGTTTCATTGGTGAACATAAGTTATTGATGTTTTTTTGTGAATTGAGCATCATAAAGTTTTATGAACGTTTGCTTCAAATCTAAGTGCACTGTGTGGATCAGCACTGACAGTGCAGTATCAAGTGGTACATGGAGGATGTGCCTCTGAATGTCAGATTGAGTTGAAGGGTATGCCATCTTTACTATTACCATTTGTTTAGCTTGTTATGAAGGTGTGTAACCTGACTGCATGCAGAACAGCATTCTGTAATCTTTAGCAACTAGGGAGAGAATGAAAAGTATAAGAAAGTACGTCTATGGGAAGTTATGGCAGTGACTTTGTGTGCAGTCATGTATGTTCTGTCACAAGGATCGCAAACCTAAAAGCACTTCACATCATTATCACATAGTAGTGGTGGCAGCTTCCTGTTCTATAGGACAGAAATATTTAACATCCAATGGCCAGAGCCCCTCCATCCAAATGCTATCTACCAGAGGTGTTTCATAACCATGAGGGAAAATACTAACTTGAGCTACTGGATTCTTTACTCTAAATCCCATTGTGTGGGCATATTAGTGTCTGTGAGGCTATAAAAAGGCCTGAAGATTCAGATGCGTTGATAATAACAGTAGACTGATTGATGGAACCATTTCTACAGTACCAGTGAGTTTGACGTGCACTTACAGTTCTCTAGTACAGGCAGGATTTTAGAAACTTGCTTTAATTTTGGACCATGGCCACACTGTCTGGCATCCAGAAACAGCACCCTTGATCCCATCCCTCACTAATGACTGCCATTAGTGGGAGTTTTCTGTCTGCCAGCCGAATACTTCCTGTTTTCCTTCATACTTGGGGGAATAGCAACCATTGCATTCCTGCTAATGAAATGATGAAACTTATTTCTGGATGCCCTGAAGATTTAGTAAGTTAAGTGCCAGTTGCCTTTACTCTATCTCATCAGTACAGAACTCCAACTGGGCCCCCACCCCACAAAAAAAAAACTGTATGGGTTAATTAACTTCTTCATAATGTTGACTTTCACCACTGAGCAGTTTCATTAGCTAGTGGCAGCATGTCGCCATTATGGCTTTTTATTTAGAGGCAGCATTCATGAGTTTTCAAGCTTTATTGATATTCTTATTGTAGGGGGTGATTTGTGTTATATTACCTATATTGATTGACCACTGTTTTAGTGTCACTGTTTACACGTTTTGCAGTTTATGATTTTTATTGATTTCTGGAATGCCTATGTATACTGGTACACTTGTTAATTAAGATTAGAGGTCTTGTATTTCACCTGGTATCTCTTATTCTGAAAAACTCCGGTAATTATGATGTTGTGTTGTTTAGGTGCTTTTAAGTGATTCTGTATAATGTCACATCTGCAATTCGGAATTGAGTCTGGGGCGTTGGGAGCAGGCCAGTAGAGGAAGACTGAGTGATCCAGTGGACACGCTCCTCCTCCTGGGTGGGTAGGCAGCAAGCTCCACGGCAACACTGCCACCGAGGTGACCCTAAGTTGTGGTGCAGGTGGAGCAACTAGGGGATAGGGGACACTCCAGTGGGAGATATAAGCACGCTCGCTGTATGTACTGCATCATGCTGCAACTCCATGGAGCATCCAGGGAGGGAGAAAGTAAGGAGGAACCCCCCACTGCCTGTGGCAGACTGTTGCAGATAGCCCTCCGCAGGCCTCACACTGCCTGCTGAACTTAGGGCAAGCTCGACCTAGCGAGGCTTCCAGAGGGGAACTGCAGTACCCCTACACCAGCCCCACTACTGGGGGAAAGCTGTGGGGAATTGAGTCAAGGCTAGAGGTAACTCTCAGAGATGGCCGGTGATGGGGTTGCGAAGGCCATCGTCCAAGTGCGGTCCAGACAGTGTGTGGGGAGAGGGAGAAAAAAGGTGGTGGTTCTAAATGGGGTAAACAGACACCCCAAGCACTACCACACTTTTTGCCATCAGTGTTCATTTCAGATATTCATCTGTGTTTGACAGTTACCAACCAAGTATAAAAAGTAAGGGTCAAATGAAAAAAATATTGGGTCATATATTGCTCAACCGAGCCCAGATTCATAAAACAGCAGTTTAAAACCTCTTAAACAGTGAGCAGGTTGTCCCCAAAGTAGAAGGAAGAGGTGGATTAGAATTAAAAACTGTGTGCCTATTGTCCTAGTCCCCCACCAAAAAATGAACCCTGGCCATAATAGTACAGGAGTGACATTCAGGGATGCAGTGGTCCCACATGGCTTGGTACTACATGTAAATATGCACAGTAAAATGTTAGTGGGCTCAATCCCCGTTTGCACCAATTAACATGCAGGTCTGTGGCCTCTGATGAGCCTTACAAGGCACTGCGCCAGTTGCAAGGTTCCTGTGCCATGATTATCACTCTGACACCATAGCACTACTGCCATTGGTACATTTCACCCACATTCCTCTCCCCTTGATGTCCACATGTGGACTGGTGATTGTGTATCTTCCATAGTCCCTGGTAGCCTTGTGCTTGCCTCTCAAGCACTCCAGCAACAGTATCACTTCCCTGGTGTCTAGTGATTCTCATCTCCATATTCCTGTCCCTCTGTACAGATGATCACTGCCTAAGCTTTCTCCCATCAGAATTTTGCTCAGTTTTACAAGCCTGTGCCCCACTGTAGAACTGCCTGTAGCAGTTTTTCAAGGCATGGTAGCGCTGTGGCTTGTGACTGGGGTGAGGAGGCTTTTGAGCGGTTGAGTATAACTCAGTGGCTCATTAGCAGTCCCCATTCTTTTCCTGTGTGGTTACACTTCACTTAACGAGCAAGGGAAAGGTTTGCGATTTTTGTGCATGGCACAGCGTGGCACGAAACAAGAAACTGGCACTAATGCCAGTATTTTGAGATTATGTATTGGGCCCACAGTGTGTTTTTTTTGCACTGCACTGTTAAATAAATATGTGAAGATTGTTCTTCTGGTACTCAAAATAGTGTGCATCTTTTACTTTGTCTGTTGAAGAGTCACCAGTTTAGTGTAAACACCAAGTATGCTCTTTGTTGCTTTTTGCTGCTTCTTATCCCATACTTTTTGCTTAGGTTTGGAATTTTTTTTGTGTACTGTCGGATTCACAGACAGAGTTGGCAGAAGAAAACTATTGGTCATCCCATTTGCCCCGTTTTATCCTTTCTTTCCTGGTACCTACTGTATAGATGTGGTTTTCCTTGCCTCCCCTTGCTCCCTGGTTTACTGTTATCTCTTCTCGAGTAATTATTAAGCTGTTTATTTGCAGTTCGCAGCTTGATCATTGGTAGAACTCTGTTGTTGGAATCAGTTTCACAGCTCAATGATGTTGTAAAATGATGTTTTCGTAAGTGCATTGGGGGATATACTGTACATGGCTGGCATACAGAACTTATAAGGGAGAAAGTATATTGATATGTATGACTCATAAATCAAAAGTAAAAGAACTCGCTGTGTCTTTATTCACTTCTATCCAGTGCAAAGTGCTGTCTTTGAAAGAGTGAGCTTCTGAGGATAATTTGAGCAGTCAGATAGTTGTTGCTTATACCATAGATCACTCTGTCTAGCAGATATGGCTGGAATGCCACAGGCAGCCAGACTGATGTGATACTTCTGACAGTTATAGAACGCAGTTGCCTTTTGAGTATTTATTAACTGGTATATAATTGAATTACTGTATTATTTAAAAATGGTTGGTATGAGGCATTGCAGTAAAAAACTGAATTTCCCTCGGACTGAAAACGGAGTTGGTTTTGTAATCATAAGTGCTACCACAAGCAAAAGTAGTGTGATGAGTTCTAAGGTCTCAGCTATGTCTGGCATGGGGTGGCTGTTACATTTAGGAACAGTGCTGCTTAGTTTGGTCTAAAAACTCCTCATATTTACAAGATGTTGAGAAATGCTGCTAGGGTAACAATAACCTTTCACAGGGAACGTGGTTTCTCTTGTGTGAGACAAAATGCTGAATGTACCATTTTATAGAATACGTTCCGAATGTATCACTGTTAACAATGTAAGAGTGTTGTTCTTGACCATCCAAGTAATTCCTATAAATGAAACCTTCCACTTCAATAGGCCTTTTCCTAATGATTGTTAATTAAAAATAAAGGATAATAATAGCAGTAACAGCACCGCGATTCCATTCCTGTTGGTGCAGCAGAAACACTGTCTTAGTTGTGTTGAGCTGCCTTCCTCTGGCTATTAGATGCCTTAAAGAGCTACTGATGCCTCAAAGAAAACTTTAAACATATTTGTACCTAATTAGGTTTTTTACATTCCATGTATAGTCTGTATATTTCTCCTCCCAATCATTTATTAATTTGCATGAATATATGATTTTTATTCCTTAGAGTTTATTTAGAGTTCAACTGCCTCTATAACTTGCTCCCTAATTTGTCATAATCTTCTGTCGTGACATTATAATTTGTTTCCATGAGAGTAACTGTGATGTCACAAGAAGTGCATTATGACCTCAGGTGGGGGAGAAAACAACAGGAATAGATGAACTCTTCAGGAGCAGAGATCCTGTTTTCATGCAAGTGACCACTGCAAAAAATAATAGGGGGAGGAATGCAGAAGTAATGTGAAATATACAAGCTGAACTGTGCCTAAATATTATGTTATGTTAGTTTTCCAGTAGGTGTCTACTGCTTTTTAACTGTGCTGCCTGAAGAATTCTAATACGTTGATACTGATTAATATCTGTATGCACTACAGCATTTACTGCAGTGCTATTTGTATTGTTAACAACTAAACAAATATTTTAATAAAACCTTATATACAAAAAAAAAATCTCAAGCTGTCCTGGTGGCACTGAGGGCTGAGGCACTGGACACCACGCCTTGCACCACGCCGGTGACCCGGGTTTGGGAATGGACTCAGGCCTGCTGGGGGTTGGCAGGGAGGGAAGGGACTGAGCGTCCGGAGGACTGCCCTCCCTTTCCGGGGAGGGGTCCAGGGTTATGTGCCGCTCCTTAGTGGCCCCCAATGGCAGTCGTGAGCACTGCAAGGAACCTGCAGTGCAGAAACATGGGGCAGAGTGGCAGCAGGCGGCAGCATATAGTGCCTGGACACCATTGCATGACTGCGTTCCCAGGACAACTTCAAGTGTAAAAACCCTGGTGGTCTAAGTGGAGTGGAAGGGGGCCTCGGAGACCCACCCACATCCTGCTGCCGTACTTACCTCATTAGGATCTCCCGTCTTCTGCCTCGGTCCAGCGGCTGTCCCTCTAATCACAGATAGGCCACCAAGGGTGGGCAGGCTGGACAAGCCATGGGGACTGGGGGGGCACCCACCCAAGGAGGTTTCAGGCTTGGAGTAGTGGTGGTAGTTGCAGGGGTGCTCTGGAGAGATGCCCTGGACCATCAGTGCATAAATAAAATCTACCCTCAAAAACCAAAAAATTCTCAAAAATATATCTTTAACATAAAATTTGAAATGGACTGAAAGTCAGGAAGTGCCTTTGTAAGGATTTCTCTTTTGAAACACTAGTGGAAAATAAAACAGAGTTTAACCAGATGTGCAAAACATATTGTTTTCTGTTGAGAGGAACCAGTAAAGATTCAAAAGAATGAAATGGAAAACATGACAAACTATGAGTATAAACAGTCTGATTATTTTTTAATCGGTAAACCTAGGAAGGATTGAAGAAATGGACCTAAAAATAGGAGGAGGGGGTCTGAACTGTACCGCAAATGATAGATGCCAACCATATAATATGAGAAATGTCTTCTCATTTTTTAAACCATTTTAAGTGCATGAGACACTTATAATCGAAATATTGAAAATAATAAACACTTGCAGTAATTGTGTACATAAAATGTTTTTTAGCCACAATCCCTGGTGAAGTGATATAAAAATTGGACATTATGACATTTGGGAAACGGATTTACATTTATGGCTACAAAGATGAAATAAGCATCTAAGGACTAGCCGTCTGCTTGTTTTTTTTTTCTTTCTGTTTGATGTCACTGGTTTGGACAAGAGCCTCTCTGAATAACTTACCTTTAATGACAAGACCCAGGCACCAGAAGATAAAAAGACAAGAATAGAATCTTGAAATTAGTGATCTGGAGACCAGAGCTGTCATTCTGGCATAGAGGCAATTCAAGATCAGATTACTTCAGAATCAGTAAAGGTCCAGCTGACCATGCAGGGATCATCACTTTCATAAACAAGCAAAGCAGCACAAGAAGCGAGATGATTCTGATGGAAGCACACTCACTTCTTCACTGGCCAGAAGCTGGTCCATCTGGAATTTGGCCAGATAGCTCAACTCATGGGCAGACTGGCTCAGGCCACCAACATGTACATCTGGGAGAAGCGTCTCTGATTCCAGAGATATTTCAAAATCTTTGCCACAGAATCGGGTATCTGGAGATAGACCTTTTTACCTGCCAAAGCATCACACATGTGACAGTATTGTACATTTGGTACAGATGTGCAGAAGCAATGGGCACACTGTCTCAGTCATGGGTTTTCAGCAAGATGCATCTTATTCCGCCATTTCCCTTACTCCCTGCAGTCCTAGGAAATATTTTTTGACTGTGAGCCGGCCCGCTGGCACAGAGGCGTGATCGCCTTCTTCGACGCTGATGACCCAGGTTCGGGAATGGACCCGGGAGTTGGAGAGCCAGTCGGGGGGAGTAGGATTGAGTGTCCCGTAGACTGCTCTTCTACTCTGGGGTGAGGTGGGGTTGAGTGTCCAACGCATGATGGACCTCTAATGGAGGCTGGGAGCTCCGCTGCGGTCGGCGCCTGCACATTTGGGGAGGTGGGGCAGATGCAGATCGTCATTGCACGTCCCCGCCCCCGTGGGGTTTCACAGCCTACAAAAATGCTGGCCCCTGCTAATGAGCCAGCTCCATTGCTGTCCCCTCTGGCCACCAGGGTTCGCCTATCGGCGATCTCACTTGGGGTGGTTGGGGGAGCAGAGCCGGCACGGGGGGGAGATTTTTTTGACCATGTGGTTGGTTCATCCTAGTGGCATCAGCATGGCCAGGTAGCTTGGTTCTCATATGAAGTCAGTCAGTCAGTCTAAGAGCCCTTCTGGCTCCCTCAGCAGTGCAGTCTTTTGTTTCAAGGTCTGATTTTTCATCCCAGTGCAGCTCAGCCTCAGAAGGCAGTTTGGCTCCTGAGATGGGAAGGCTTCTCAAACTGGGATATTCTGAGAGAGAGTGGTTCAAGGACTCCTGAACCCTTTATTTCTGGGGTTGCTATTTCAAAAATCAGATATCATGGAGAGTTAGAGCAGAAGCTGCTATTTTACACTACAGGGCACCTTGCCTTGTGTCTTGCAACAGAATTATTTTTTGTCATGTTCAAAAAAAAAAAAATGTTCACAAACTTCCCCCTTGTTAGCAAATCGTTGCCGCGATCCAGCCATAAGATGGTGCCAACGAGAGACGTGAACATATCATTGAAGTGAGACCGCTATTAAACAGCTGTAGAAACCCTATCTGATGGCCTGTTTCTAATGATAATGTCTAATTTCTACATATAAACATAGAATTCGATGGCAGATAAGGACCACTTGGCCCACCTAGTCTTCCCATTTCCTTACCTAATGGATAGGCTGCAGACCCTAGTTAACCAACAGCCTACGTCCTCCTACCCCCCCCCACTAGAATTGCCTTATATCTGTCCCATGCATTCTTGAATTCCCCCACGGTTCTGACTCAACTATCTCCTCAGAAAGGGTGTTCCATGTATCCACCACCTTTTCCATGAAAAAATACTTCCTCACATTACCTCTGAGCCATCCCTGCTCTGTCTTCAAATTGTACCCCCTTGTTCTTGCACATCTTTTTTTCTGAAAGATGCTACCCTCTTGGACTCAGTTGATTCCCTTGATGTCCTTGAAAGTTTCTGTCACGTCCCCCCTCTCCCTCCTCGAGTGTATACATATTAAGCTTCTTTAATCTCTGTATGTCTTCTGGTGCAGACCCAGCACCATTTGAGTTGCCGTCCTCTGGACAGCCTCCATCCTGTCTATGTCCTTGCAGAGATGGGGTCTCCAGAACTGCACACAGTACTCCAGATTGGGTCTCACCAACTGTCTGTACAGAGGGATAACAACTTCCTGTTTTCTACTGATGATACTTCTCCCTGTGCATCCCAGTATCCCACCACCCCTTCTTACTGCCTTCTCACATTGCTTGCCCACCTTAAGGTCATCTGATATGACTACCCCCAGGTCCCTTTCTGTTTTTGTTGTTGTTATCTCACCCTCCGCCCATTGTGTACTCTTCCCCTGGGTTTTTGTTTCCCAGGTGCATTACTTTGCACTTCTTTGCATTGAATCTAGGCTGCCATACATTTGACCTTTCCTCCAGCGTTGTCAAGTCCCTTTGCATCCTTTCCACCCCACCTTCTGTATCAACCCTGTTGCAGATCTTTGTGTCATCTGCAGAGAGACACACTTTTCCTTCCAGTCCCTCTGCAATGTCACTTATAAAGACATTAAAGAGGACTGGTCCCAGTACTGAACCCTGCGGTACCCCACCAGTAACCTCCCTTTCTTCAGAGTGAACTCTGTTTACTATTACCCTCTGTATCCTGTTGTCCAGCCAATTATTTACCCAGGCTACCACTTTGGGACCCACTCCAAGGCTGGCTAACTTGTATATTAATCTCGTGTGTGGGACTGTGTCAGATGTCTTGCTAAAGTCTACATCACACCAACATGGTAATCTGGGACTTAACACCATTCATCAGAGCTGGATCAAACATCCAGCTGTCTTTAGTGACTGCTTGGGGGCCGAGAGTACTTCGGCATCATTCTGGAGGTCTAGGGATTTTTGCTCTTTGGTCGCTTTCATCTCTCACAAGAATGTGGTAAGGAGGGCTGCAAAACATGCACCCAGTGCCAGCCAGTATCCTCCTCCTTACACGATGCCTCAAGCTGCACTGCCACGTTTGGGCACCCATGTGGATGCATTGCAGTGAGGCAGAAAGTGTTCTCCGGGATGCTCTGCCCCCTTTCTGCTGGACATCCGGTGTCCAGACCCATGGCAGAAACATGTATTGCCTGCACTGCAAGTGGCAGTCATGCTCCTATACTGATAAGTCAATGCTGCTCAGTTTTGTTTTTTTTTAATCAGTAACCTCTTCCTTGATGTTTTCCAAGTTCCTTTCCTTAGTGTCTGTTCTCTGACATAGTTGCTCCATACACACGATTCTAATCTGGTCATCCAAGTGCTTGAAGAATTTAAGACTTTAGCCTTTTGCTCCACCATCATTTATTTACCCTAGGGGGCAGTCTGCGGTTGTTGCTCAATTGAGGAGAGTGGGAGGAACATCCGATAGAAGGTAAGGTTGAAATTCTTCAAAATACCCTTCATACAGATTGAAATGGGCACTCTGGCAAACCTCACTGCCTTGCATTTGAATCTGCCACCAGGGGCCCGATGAGCTGCAGCTTCCCTCTGCCAGTCTTTATCAAGCCTGCCCTGCACCTTCTCATATTGTGTTTGCATTTCTTTTTTTAATTTGGGGCATTTCTGTAGTATTAGTTTCGAATTTTCTGATGCTTGCTTATATCTTCTATTTTGCATTCCCATGTACTTTTTGATGGCTTCTGAATTTTTTATATACTCTGTATTTTTGCTAATAATTATTCCAGGTAGTGAAACAAGGAATTTTTCATCTAGAGCCAGGCCAGATGTGAGTCAGGGGTGTGGCTCGACTCTACGAGTCAAAACACAAGCCGAGCCCTGGGTACTGCAGACTTTTCTCTACAGAGGCGTTGGACATTTGAGACACCACATTAACTGCTCAGGCTGACAAAGAAATGTTTATTTTGACGATAATTGACTTGGCTTGACCTTGGCTGTTAATTGCTTATAGAGCTCGAGCCAAGCCAGGCACTGGCTTACCCACCTTTATTAATTATGTTTACTTTGTCCTTTGCCCTACCCCCCATGGTCTATCTTTTGTCCTTTAGCCCCGCCAATGGTCACACCTGGAAACTAGCTTCAACTCAGTGTGCCTGTCTCTGTCACCAGAGTTTTAAACAACTAAGGCAAGGCATCAGAACTCTGGAATAAACAAACCAGCTCACAGTGAGCAGGTAAAATCTTAATTGGACCTAGAAGGCACCAGATTTAAACGGGTATAGTCAGCAGTGAGAGCCCACACCCAAGTGTGGGGCTGGCTCCAATTTGCACATTACAATATGTGTAAAAAACATTTTTAATTTTTTTTACTTACTGTTTACTGCAGTTTAGTAGACAGTAGCAGGCGTATCCTGCTGACTTCCAAACTGACATTTTCTTTAACTACAAATCCCAGAATCCCCTGCAGCTGATATCTCAGCAGTGGAAGACTCAATAATCTGTGGGACATGTTGGAGTTTTTATAAGCGCTGATCTTTTTGTAGAACAGCAAGCCCGGCAAACATCTGTATTTCTTGCTAGCATCCTAGATAAAACATATGTGGCCAACAGCAATTGTCAAGTTGAATTTGGCGACCTGGAAACATGATTTGCTGTATCCCCTGTATTAGTCCTTACAGGCCTACCTTGACTCAGATCTCTCAACTGTAATTACAGTGGTTCCTTACATTTTCAGTAAGATTAGTGTTTGTTCTCATCTTCTCTGCTGTATTTATCATTAGAGAAAAATGTTAGAGTAGGGGTGCTGTTTAGCAGTATGTTGGCTATTGTGACACAGTAGTCTCCTGCAGAATGGGACTGCCAATTGTAAAGTATCTGTCTCCTGCTGGGTGGGGCTTGGAATTTAATTTATTTAAAATTTGGTGAATGGGCCAGCCAAGTGGCGCTGAGTGTTGAGGCACAGGACACCACACCTCATGCTACGCCAGCGACCCAAGTTCGGGAATGACCTCGGGTCACCGGGGTGCCAGCACAGGGGTGGGAGCAGGATCGAGCGTTGGCTCTCCTCTTCTGGGTAGGAGGTAGGGTTGCCTGCTTGTAGTCCTGCCATCACCGAATGGAGGTTCGGTGCCAGCGCAGGTGGTCAACGATGCGACTGGAAGGGAGAGGCGTCCCAAACGGCATGCACACATGTGCCTCCACATGTACACACTACGTCGGGGACGCATGGGTGTAGGGTCCAGGAGAAAACCTGCAAAAACCCAGAAACTACATATGAAAAAAAAATTTGGTGAACGAAATAGGCTCATTTTCTGGAATGAGCCAAGGGAGGGAATACAGCAGGGAATGAAAAAGCAATAATACTGTAATAACAATACATACTAACATACTAAAATGCCAGCAGAATAGGCCTAACGGTCTTCCGTGTCTGCTCGTTTTGTCAGCCCCCACCCTGGGAGCTGACCTTGCTGCCCCCCTCACCCTGTCTGTCTTCTCCCTTCCCAGTTCCGGGTATTCTCTCTGTACTGGATTTTGCTTCCAGAACCCTTCCCCTGTACCTGTCCCACCACCTCTTGAACCCCTCCACCAGCCCCCAGGGCAGCGCATTCAATGGCTCCACCACCCTCTGAGTGAAGTAGCACCTCCTCCTTTCTCCCCTGAATCTTCCCCCCTCCAGCTTCCACCCATGCCCTCTAGTTGCCCCCTCCTCCTTCCTTCGAAGCACCCTGACTGCTCCTCCCCTATTTACCCCCTTCATGTACCTGAAGACCTCTATCATGTCCCCGCGGTCCCTTCTCTCTTCCAGTGTGTATATATTTAGCTCTTCAAGCCTCTCCCCATAGGTCCTGTCCCCCAAGCCCCAAATCATTTTGGTTGCCCTCCTCTGGACCCTCTCCAGGAGTTTAATGTCCCTCTTTAAATGTGGCCTCCAAAACTGCGTGCAGTACTCGAGGTGTGGCCTCTCCAAGCAGTTATACAGAGGGAGTATCACTTCCCTCCTTCTGGAGGTAATCCCCCTAGCGATGCATCCTAGCATCCTGTTGGCCTTGGCTGCTGCCCTCCTACAAGTCTCAGAGTTGTTCATCTTGACATCCACCACCACCCCCAGGTCCTTCTCAGCCATCGAGACTTGGCATCCCAGGTGTACACTTGGCCGGGTTTCCGGCCCCCAGGTGCAGTACCTTGCATTTCCCTGCATTGAACCTCAGCTTCCACTTTCTAGACCATCTTTCCAGAGCCTCCAGGTCCCCCTGTAGGGCCACCCTCTCCTCCTCCCCATCCACCACCGCCCCCAGTTTTGAATCATCCGCAAAGAGACTCATCTCACTCCTGATACCAATAGGTGCATGTACATGAACAGTAAAATCATAGTACAAGTAATGAATTGTAAGGAAAGAAAAAAATCTAAAATGTGTACAAATACATTGATTATAGGGGAAGGTTGCTAGAATGAGAGTTAAGGGAGTTGGCTGCCAACTTATGGCAAGGCCAGCTGTCTGGACTGATGAGGTAATTGTATAAAGCTGTTTGTTTCAAGCCAAGTAAAAATGCCCATCTGCAGCTGAACTGTACTGTAGAGGTACTGATTTACTTTAGTGTACCTAAATACGTAGCACACGTTGAATCACATACTGGTGAGCAATCAGATTGTTCTTCCTGCATGGACTGCACTGACATTTAATTAATGCTTTTTAATTTGGTCTGCTTAAGCAGTCGAGGGCTGGCAACAAACCTTTAGGCTTAAGCTAACAAAGTGTTTACACCAACACTGGCAGTGGATAAAACAGGGCATTTCACAAACATGTACAGTGTCCTGCCTTTGTTTGGGGATGGTGCTTTTGAAGGTTTTACAGTAGGCCGTGAGGCACAAGCCAGAAAGTATTATCTTATGATGCCCCCCTTATTGATATCCAGTAGTTGAAACCTTCCATCTGGATGTAGTGAGACTGTTGAAAAGTGTAGGGGGACTGGATCATGCCCAGTGGTTAATAAATGGTATTTCTGATCTGGATATAAAAAAAAATCAGCATATCTAGCAGAGACAGGAAGTGTCTGAGACAATGGCAGTGGTGAGAATAGGAATGGTACACATTTGGCTTGATTTTTGGATTTCTTTGTTTTTTTTTTTGATTAACCTCCCAACTTGTGTGATACCCTTCTTTCTCCATTCCGAATCTGCTTTACTTTTTTTCACATTTGAAATAATAAAAGTTCAACTTTTATGACTTGAATCGGGTTTCATCAATATTTGTAGCTGTTTTTGAACACCTACAGTACTTTCCTATAAGGTCAGGGAGCAAAGCAAATTTTATTTTTAAAACACCATAGCGTTGTACATAAACATAACTAAATCATGATAACCATAAAACACATAATCAAAATCAGTTATAAAATCAACAAGACTTGAGCCTCAAGAAAGACAAAATTAAAAAGATATAGGTTTTCAAGGCAGATTTAAAGGCCTGAGCAGACAGGCACTCTCTGATCCGACGAGGTAGAGAATTCCACAGGAATGGTGCTACAAAAGCAAAAGATCTAGCTCCAGACATAGTCAGACGGACCCTGGGAATCTCTAGCAATCCCTCATTGGCAGAACGGAGTGGGCGAAGGGGCAGTAGGGGGCAAGGAGATCTTGCAAATACCGCGGTCCCTGTATGTGTAGGGCATTACTGGTAAGCAAACAGACCTTGAAGATGATCCTCCACTGCACCAGCAGCCAGTGCAGTCCCCGAAGCACAGGTGTGACATGGCAAGATCTTGACGAGCCAGACAACAATCTGGTAGCCGCATTCTGCACCAGCTGCAGGTGGTGAAGATCCACCCCTAGCAACCCTAGGTATAGGGCATTGCAGTAATCAAGGCGTGAGGTCATGAAGGTGTGGATCAGAGTCTGAAGCCCTGGATAATCTTCACAACATCCACGATGACCAACTGGTCAAAGTCCGACCAGCCAGACTGGGTGACTGTAATCTCCCACCGATCACGGCTCTGCCCATTTGAGCAAGCTGTAACTATTTCCGATCTGATGTTGACAATCTTATTCGCAAAAAATTGAGCAAACTCATCTCACTTCTTCTGTGAAAAAACTCCCCTATTCTTGAGATAGGCTGGATTGCACAGCCTGTCCACAGTATGGAAGAGCTGAGCCAGTCGATTTCATGCAGCTGCAATCTCCCTGGACAGGAACACTGCCTTCTTACGAGAGACCACAGATTGATTGTCCTTATAATGGGACATCAATCTAAGTTTGTCATCAGTCAATCCAGATTTCCGCCAGCATCTCTCCAGCCTTCTCCCCACTCTCCTCAATTCCTTCAAGATCCCATCAGACCAGGGGGGACAGAGGGCAAAGAGTGAGGGGGCAAACCTGGACAGGAGCTGTGGAATCCAGAGTGGTCACCACAGCCTTATTATAGGCTGGCAGTAGCCCCTCTGGATCCCTGCTAACACTCAGACTCCCTGAAAGGTCCAGTACTGCCATAAGACCATCAGGGGTCCATCCCCATAAAGAGAGCACTGTCTGTTGCATCATAGTTCATTTTAGTCTCAACACAACTGGTGTACTAAAACAGCTGAGAATACTGATGAAACCCGGTCTGAGCCATATTAAAAGGAGCACTCCTTTTATTATTTCAAATGTGAAAATAAGTACTCAGTCAGACTGAAATTGAAGAAAGAAGGGTTTCATACAAGTCAGGAGATAAGGAGCAATCTAAAATAGAATAAAAAACTACAGGTCAAATTTTTCACCGCCGTCATGCATTGCTGCTTTAATAAGTTAATTGGAATTGAATGATATTTGAATAGCAGTAAAGATGTGGGGCAGATGTTAACTACTGTGCTGTATGCCGTGCCATATGGGGTGAAACTAAAAAAGCAGTTTTTGAATGGTGTGATTGAATGTCTTTGTTCTTCAAAGACTAAAAATGATATGAAATGCACTGCAAAAGTAAGTTAATTTTGAATTCTCCATGCTTTGTCTCCTTGGTAATTGTAAAACAAACAAACAAAAAATTACAAGAGAAACTCATGTTAGAAACATAGAAACATAGAAGTTGATGGCAGATAAGGACTGCAAGGCCCATCCAGTCTGCCCATTTCTTTTTCTGCCTTATGAATGTGCCATCAGCCTTTGCTCTGTCAATGGCCTATCTATTCATACTTTTGCTCCCTTATGCCTATCCCATGCCTGTTTGAAGCCCTGTACTGCGTTCATAGTCACCCATTCCTGAGGTAGGCCTTTCCATGCATCCACCACCCTTTCTGTGAAAAAGATCTTCCTCGAATTACCCCTTAATCAACCTCCCTCTAATCTCATGCTGTGTCCTCTTGTCCTTCTGTTTTTCTTGTGATACCCCTACTAATATACCCCAACATCCCTCTAGCCTTACCTACTGCTTTAGTGGTCTGCTTGGATGATTTCAGGTCATCAGTGATAACGCCCAAGTCTCTCTCTTCCCTTGTGACTTACAGGAACTCCCCTCCCAGCCTATAGGTGGCTTCAGGGTTTCTCTTCCCTATGTGCATGATCTAGCACTTCTTTGCATTAAACCCCAGTTGCCACTCTTCAGACCATTTTGCTAGTTTATCCAGATCTCTTCTCATTCTGCCCACTCCATCTGGATCATCTACTCTGTTGCAGATCTTGGTGTCATCTGCAAACAGACAAACCTTACCATCCAGTCGTTCTGCAATATCACTGATGAAGATATTGAAGAGGACTGGCCCCAGGACTGATTCCTGAGGTACCTCACTTGTGACTTGCATCTCTTCTGACTGTATACCGTTTACCACCACTCTCTGTTTTCTGCCCGTTGACCAGTTTGCCACCGAGTTGACCAACTTCTGACCCACCCCGGGCCTACCCAGCTTGTTAATCAATCTTCTGTTAGATTGTGTTGTATTTTATTATGAGGTAAGTGCTCACAGGATAAACATTTTGGAGAAAAACATCATGAGTATCTTGAAAAATTGTCACCACCCCACAGCCATACTCTTTCTGCAAGTGGGAGATTGACCGAGCACATACCTACACAGCTGATGCCGCTTCAGTGCCAAGTGTCCCCCCACACACACACACACACACACACACACACACACCATGCCTGAGAACCAAGTGCCTCACTTCTGTGATGTGCTCATCTCTCAGTATGACATACTGGGGTTCACAAATAAACATCCTTTTCAATGGAGGTAAGCACAGTGTGCTGCTGATACACCATTAGGCAGCCCATTGGAAAATACATCCATTCCAGTGGCTGTCAACAGTAATCTCGGTAGCACCAATGAACTGCAAGCGTATTGAGCTGTCTTTCCATACTTCACAGAATAGGAGGGGCTATTCCTGTACTTCCAGCAATAGTTAAAAATGCAGTGAGGTTAAAGCTGAGGGAGGCAGTGTGGTCTAGTGGTTCGAACATGCTGTCAGTTTGGAAGTGAGGAGACCTAGTTCATGCTGATGGTAACAGTGGGTGCAAGCAGTACCCAAATTAAAACAGGATGTTGCATCTCAACTGCTCTACCCTGTGTAAATAAACTGTGACAAAAAAAAAGTTTCAGCCACTACCATCCTTAAAAATACATTTCTTCTTAAAATAAAATAGGTATGTAATTCCCTGCGTCCTGATTGGCTGTGGGGTTTAGGAAAACAAAACCATGGCTTTGGACTTCTTCAGCAAAAAGGACACATCGTATCTTAATGTTTAATGTTTTCAGTTTCTTTTCAAATCCATTTTCATGTCAGCCATGTTTCTAAAATAAAAGCAAAAGTTTACATAATTTCTTACAGTCAAATGTTTGTAACTACAGCCCCCATACCATCATTTCCCTCAAGTAAACACGTTGACATAGAACAGTAAACAGTAGGGGCAAGGTTTACTTTCTTCATTTGACATACAGCTGTTGTTCAAAGCCTCAATCTCACCTCACTAAATTTCACACCCAGTCCTGCTTAATGGAATGCTCTGCCTGTTGTAAAGAATGTCACAGCGGCTGCTGCTGCTCCTCCTCCTCTCAAACATCACACTCTTTGTCCTGTCCGCTCCCGATCATGATTACTATCAGCATACCCTCTGATAAAAATGAATGATCTTGTATTGAAATATAAAGGAGCAGCACCTGCTAGTATTGTGGGCTGAATGTACTCGGTGCAATGTCATGCAATGGTCATATTACCCCGCAGATTTATAGCAGCTGCTGAGACTCCACCAGCAGCTCCACATTTGTCCATATTTAATAGCAAAGTAACAAAAAAACAAACAAACAAAAATTTTGAAAAGATGAAAGTACCACCTGCAAAATCTTATCAGTCTGGCTTTGCTTTTTCTTTAACAGCCACAATTCCACTCTTACGCATTGCATCTCACATGAACACAACTCATATGAACACGGGATACGGGAGACTGTCCGTAAAAAAAAAAAAAAGTTTTCTAGCGCTCACACAGTAATTCTAAAGACAAATTGGTGAAGTGTGTGTATGTGTGTTGAAGTGCTATAAACTAACCTCCTTTAGTGCTACTGTATATTAGCTGTGCTAATTCCCAGCACAATTCTACCCATGGATAATCAGCATACAGAGGTTGTGTGTGTGGCAAGATAAGGCCATGCCTTATTGTTCTAATCATATTTCACATCATTTTATGTGAGAAGTGCATCAGAGATGCCCATGGTGGCCCAGTGTAACTTGCAAGGGATCATGGGTACAAGGAAAGCCATGGGCCCCAAAATTATGTAATTTTCTTGTTACCGGGTAGAGAAATTGTTGGCTGCTTAGCCAGGAACTGAGAGTTTGATTAAACCATTTAAAAGAAAATAAAAGGGCTAATTAAGCATAGTTGGGAGGCCAGGTAGTCCAGTTTGCTTGTGAAAGGCAAGGGCATCTAGTGGTGCCATTTCATGTGGATTACTTTTGTCTCTGCAGGTCTACCCTGAGCTAATCTAGTAACAGATAAATGGACTAGTATTTTAAGTAAATGACTGTAGCTTAATTACAACGATTTTGGGGAGGGGCTGGGTCTGCTCCTGGAATTCAAGCTGAAACTGGTTTGCTTCTAAGTCCTATGTTACCTGCAGAGATGAACATTTGTTTTTTTTGTGATAAAATATTAAAAGCAGATTAGTTGCGCAGCCATGGAGATAGAATGCTAGCCAACTGTAGGGCAAGCCAATATCCAGTGGACCTGCCCTTTTGGAAACGCTTAAAACAAGGGTGCAGAAGGTTATCAGAGCATTTTTAACCTTCTGCTTCTGTCTGCTGCCTGTTTGCCATTTTATCCTTTGACCTTGGTGAAAGAACATTGCGCTGGGGACCCTGCTGAAACAGCAGATACATTTTCTTTCAGTAATTCTTATGCACTGCCAAGAGCCAAGATTTTCAACTACCTTTTTAAAGACTTGGCACTTCAAATTCAGCAACCAAGGACCTGAGGTAGAACTTTTAAAACCAGAAATTCACAGTTTAGGTTTTCTTGTATATTTTCCATTTTCTTTTCCATATCCTGTAACCAATGTCTAAACTCATCTATCTTTGTTATTTACTGCATTTATCAAGTAATTAACCTTCGTTGTACTGCCTCCCTACTAAATCCTATTTTGCTGAAATGTTCTCTTTTAACTACCTCTCCCTGCCTGTTTCTTTTTTTTTTTCTTTTACCCTACACCAGCTATGAGTTCCTTCCCCCACCTGCTCCTTCCCTCCCTCCTTGTCCTTGATCTTCCTGGACATAAGTCTCCACCACTCATTCACACTAGTGGGATTAGCGCCGGAGGCACTAGGACCCATCGGGAGCAAACTTTTTGCTGGAGGTCGGCCTTGAGAGATGGCGCCGTGAGGCATGGCGCCCAGAGCAGCGGCTCGGCGGCAATGATCGCCTCGGCGACGAACCCTCCAACCTCCTCAGTTCCTTTTTCCCGCCATCGAAAGTGCGCTTCAGTGACGACGCCGCCGCCTGTCGGGGAGTCAAACTTCAAACTAGCGCATAGTTTTCAGTTTATTTTTTGTAACATTATCTCGATAGTAGTATCGCTTAATTTTATTCTATTTTCGTTAAATTTTTCTAATATTTTAAATTTAACTTACTTGAAGAAGTCTCGGCCTACTGGATGAGTCGACCATGAGCAGGTCGGTGGCCGGTAGGGAGACTTGTGTAAAGCTGTTCAGTCAGCCGGGCTGGGTCCGGTCAGCCTCCTTCTCCTCAGCGGGGTTCCGACAACGGTCAGTCCGATGCCCGGGGGGATGGGCGGTCCCCCCGTCGGCATAAAAATAAACGGTCGCATTCTCGGCACCGTTCGGCCTCGAGCTCTTCTTCGGCCCACAGGTCAAAAAAGAGAAGGCATCACTCGAGGTCGCCCTCTGGTATGTCTGCGCGTCGACGGTCGGTTATCGTAGCTAGTTGCCATTCTCCTTCTTCGGAGTCGCCAACTGCTGGTGACCGTCGTCCTCGACATCGGAGCCCTTCCCCGCCTGTAGGTAGGGCTCCAGATGAGCAGTTTCATCAGTGGGCCGCTCTTATGGAGCGATGGGCTCGGAGGTTGGTTCTCCTGCCTGGCTCGGTTGCCACGAGTCGGGCTCCTCCAGCGTCGGGTAGGCGGTTGGACCTTCCTGAGTGTGGCGCCTTCTTGATGCGGTGACTCCAGCCGCTTAGGTGTTTCCCCTCACATGGCTGCGGCGCAGGGGCCACACCGATGCCCTTATCTCCTGGTTTTTCCTTCTCTAGCTTTCCAGGTTCCTGGGGCGTTTCCGGCGCCTTCAGCGGGGTCTGTTGGCTTGTCGCTGCCGTTTTCGGTGCCGCTCGGCCTTGCGGCACCGTCCGCGGCGCCGCGTGGTCTTGCGGCGCCGCCTCCGCGCTATTGGGTCTGGCCCGGTGCCATCAGCGGCGCCGCTGGTTCGGCAGCGCCGTTGGCGGTCACCGCTTTGCTCAGCGGCGCCGCTTGCGATGCCAGCGTGCCTCGGTGCCGTGCCCTCTGCGGTGCGGTTTCCAACCTGTTTTGCCTTCGGCGCCGGGGCCTCGGGGACTCTCCTTGTTTCTCTGCTATTTCCTCCTCCTAATTTCTACTCCTTTCCTGTCCAGTCAGTCCTTTCTGGACCATCAGGAGATGATGTTGAGCCTGACCCAGACCTTCGTTGGGTGATGAAGTGGAGGAAACAGGATCTTTCTTTGCTACAGAGCCTGTGTGAGGACCTGTCCTTTAAGTCTCTGTTGAAGAACCTGAGATCCTCTTTCTCTCCAGACTAGACATCGATCCTGGGAAGATATTAAGACTCCAGTACCTTCATGCTTGAGATCCCTATGGATTTGACTCCTCCGATCCAGCCTTCCTTGAGGCGCTGTCTCAAATGGTATGGAATAATCCTGCTCTTATTCCCTCAGTGGCTAAATCCATTGATAAGAAGTATTCAGCTCCCAAGGATCGTCCCATTTTGGCATCCCAAGCCTTTGCGGATCCTATTGTAGTCCTGGCAGAGAATGATAAGGTCGTTCTTCCTCAAACTACTACAGCTCGACCTATTAACAAAGAGTCTCGTAAGATTGATACATTAGGTAAGAGAGTCTTTGCTGCCTCCACTCTAAGTATGCGTATTGCCAGTTATCAAGGCTATTTTTCCCAGTATGAGTATATCCTGTGGCACTCTTTGAAAAGAATGGTTGAAGCTCTTCCGGATTCGGACTCCAAGTCAGAGCTTCTTCTGACCGTTACTAGGGGTATTGAGTCCAATAACCAACAGGTCAAAGCCGCTATGGGCGCTTCGACACTGCTTCTCGCTCAGCAGCCGAGGTGTTTGTACTCGGCGCCATTCCTGGCTGCGTACTTCTGGCTTCACGAATGATGCTCAGCAGCAGGGTAATGGCGCTGCCCTTTGATGCTCCTTTCTTTTCGGTCCTCAGGTGGAACAAGCCTTAGAGGCCACTCAGAAGACTAGGTCGGCCATTAGTTGGCCAGACCTCCGCCTGCTCCCTCTGGGGCATGTGAACAGGCGTCAGTTTCATAGTCGTCAGTCCTTTGAGGCAGAGGCAAGGAAGCTTCCAAAAAGCCAACCTGCCCAACCTCAAAGAAAGCGCAGCAAGCGCAGGGGCCTAAAGCCCCAAGCGCCACCTTATGAATTGCTGGCCCAAGTTCCATCCACATTGCCGGGTGGAATTTTCTCCTCCGGTGGGAGGTCGTCTGATGTACTTCTACAACCAGTGGAAGTCCATAACTTCGGACAAATGGGTCCTTCGGATAATTCGCGAGGGTTATTCTCTGAATTTTTTGGAAACCCCCCCGAATTGTCCTCCCAGACGACAACCCAGGTTGTCGGCCTCTCAGTCAGACCTCCTCACCGCCGAGATCCAGGGCCTTCTAAGCAACAGGGCAATAGAACTGGTGCCCCCGCATCTGCGGAGCACAGGGTTCTACTCCCATTACTTCCTGGTTCCAAAGAAGTCTGGGGGAATGTTCCATTCTAGACCTCAGAAAGTTAAACAAATTTCTCCCCAGGAGAAATTCAAAATAATTTCCTAGGTACCCTGTTACCCTTGCTGCATCAGCACGACTGGCTGGCCTCCTGGATATGCAGGGCGGCTTACCAGCATATCCCCATCCACCCGACCCACCGCAAGTTCCTCAGGTTTGTAGCTCTGGGTCAGCATTATCAGTTCAGAGTCCTGCCTTTTGGGCTATCCTCGGCGCTGAGTCTTTACAAAGTGTTGTGCAGTTCTCTGGCGCATCTCAGGAAGATCGGACTCCGAGTGTTTCCCTACCTGGACGATTGGCTTCTAGAAACCCTTCCAGCCAAGGGACTTTGGAAGCCGTGCAAATGACTTCTGCGTCTTCTTCGTCCATGGGAATTCTGCTGAATTTGAAAAATCACAACTGCAGCCCTCCCAGAGCTCCTTTTCATAAGGGCGCTTCTAGACACCCCTTCCATGAAGGCTTTCCTTCAGAGGACAGAAGACTCGACATCCTTCGGATGGCCCGTTACATCGGGAGAACCAATACGCTACAGCTCTCTCGATGCAACGCATGTTGGATCTCATAGGCGTCCCTCGGTGTTCACTGTACCCTGGCCCGGTTGCACATGAGAACCACCCAATGGATGCTCTCCACTCCAGTGGTCTCCGACCTCTCACCCCCAGTCTTATCCCATCAAGGTGGCGGAGCCCTTCAAGGTCTCTCACCTGGTGGACTCAAGAAGCAATCTCCTGGAAGGGTTCCCCTTTGCTCCCCCGGATCATCAGATCTCCATCACCACAGACGATCGCTAATGGGATGGGGAGCTCACTGTCGCTCCCTCCACACTCAAGGTGTATGGACTCAGTTCGACACTCTTCTCCACATAAATGTCCTGGAGATGAGGGCGGTCCTCTACGCGATCCGAACTCTGAAGGATATCCTTTGTCACAAGAACATTCTCCTTCAAACGGACAACAAAGCTGTGATGTATTACATCAACAAGCAAGGCGGTGTTTATTCTTACCCCTTTGCAGGAAGCAATGAGGGTGTGGGAGTGGTGCTTGGAGCACAAGTCTCTGATTCAGGCGGTTTATCTGCCAGGTATACAAAACGATCTAGCAGATCACCTCAGCAGAGCGGAGGCAGACCCTCACGAGTGGTCCTCGATCCAGCCGTAGCTCGTCACTATTCAAGAGTGGGGACTCCAGACCTGGACCTTTTGCATCCCCACTCAGCGTAAAACTACCTCTCTTCTGCTCCAGAAATCCAGGGCCTGGCATTTTCTGTCAGGATGCGTTCAGGCTGCGGTGGACAAAGCGTTTTCTTCGCCTTTCCACGATCCCTCTAATCCAGAGTTCTCCTCAAGTTCGAGTCTCGGGACCAAAATGATTCTCATTGCTCCTCCTGGCCTCGGCAACTATGGTTTCCTCTGCTCAACAGTATGTTGGCAGCCTCTCGAGACCACTTCCCTCGAATCAACCTTTTGACTCAGGGTTCGTTGGTCCATCCCAACCTGAAATCACTTCACCTTCATGCTTGGCTCCTGAAGAGGTAGAAGTGAATCGATTCAACGTCTCTCGTAGAGTCTCGGACATCCTTCTGGCTGCTGGAAGCCAGCCACCAACGTCGACGCTTCCAAATGGAAACGCTTTTCTCTCTGGTGTGCAAAGTCCTCTTGGAATCCCTTTTCCTGTCCTCCTGACAAGGTTCTGGAGTATCTTTGGACCTATCAAACTCAGGTCTCCAGTACTCACAGTTAAAGTTCACCTTAGTGCCATCTCAGCGTCCCATGAGCCGGTTTCTTCCTTGACTCTGGCTCAGCTTCCTATAGTGAAGAGATTTCTTAAGGATTCTTCATACCAGACCCCTGTTAGGCGTCCAGTTGCAACCTGGGACATTAACCTGGTGCTGGACATGCTCACTCGGAAGCCTTTCGAGCTCTTAGCTACCTGTGAGCTAAAATTTCTTACCTGGAAGACTGCCTTCCTGGTGGCCATTACCTCAGCCCGCAGGGTCTCGGAGATTCATGCCTTGGTGACGGACCCTCCGTATACTGTATTCCATAAAGACAAGGTAGTTCTCCATACTCATCCTAAATTTCTTCCCAAGGTTGTGTCAGAATTCCATCTAAACCAACCTCTGGTACTTCCTCTTACTTCGCTAATTTCCAAAATGAAGGGGACGATCTCTTCATTCCTTGGATGTTAAGAGAGCCTTCGCAGTTCTATTTAGATAGAACCAAGAATTTTCGCAAGACTCAGCAACTGTTTGTTTCTTTCAGCGACACCGGCTGGGTCAACCCGCCGCTATTAGATGCATCTCATCATGGTTAGTGGCATGCCTTCGACATTGCTACTCCATGGCTCAAGTTAAATTGGAGGGTAGAGTGTACGCCACTCTACTAGGGTGGTCGCGCATCTTTAGCGGAGATTCACAATGTTCCAATTATGATATCTGCAACGCCGCCACCTGGAGCTCAGTGCATACCGTTAAGCATTATGCACTGGATGTTCATGCCAGGCAACATTCCGCATTCGCAGAACTATCCCTAATGGTCTTCTATCTTAGACGCGTGAGCTGTGGCTCTCCTGCGCCCTTTGGGGATTATCAGCTTGGTACTCTCTCACTAGTGTGAATGAGTGGTGGAGACTTATGTCCAGGAAGATATGAAAATTACGTACCTACCAGTAATTCTTGATGATCTTGACGTAGTCTCCACCACTCATTCACACGCCCACCCTCCATCCCCGAGCTCACGCTGTGTTGGTCTTCACTCCTCAAATCTTTAGGCCGTGAGGACTTCTTTGCTGACCCTTCTTACACGGGCCGTGCGGACTATCTTGCATCCGTTTTGAGTTAGATTTACTCTTTACGTTGGTTGCGCTGCACCCTTGGTAAAAAGGTACTGGGCGCGTTGAGGGTCGCCGAGATGGTCATTGCCGCTCGAGCCGCTGCTCGCGGCGCCATGCCTCGCGGCGCCATCTCTCGCGCCGACCCTCCAGCAAAAAGTTTGCTCCCGATGGGTCCTAGTGCCTCCGGCGCTAATCCCACTAGTGTGAATGAGTGGTGGAGACTCGTCCAAGAAGATCAAGAATTACGGTAGGTACGTAATTTTAATTTCTCTCTCCCAGGCCCCTGTCACCCCCACCTCATACCCACTATCTACTTGATCAGTACCAGTAGCACCTTGGGAATGCTCCACTTCTTGACCAGTCCTCCCCATGGGCCTCCACTTGGAAATATCTGGCTGCTTCTTAACACCACTAAGACCGGTCTTAATGCCAGCCTATTCCTACTGTACCACATTGCATATCATTAGGGCTGTCATATGGACTCTACCTACTGTCCATACGCTAAAAGGAAACACAAATTATCACTACTGGACCTGTGCCTCTGTTCAGTGAAGCTCCTCCTGCTTCTCCTACTGATCTCGGGCAACGTCCATCCGAACCCTGGTCCGGGCTGTTCAAGCTTTCTGAAAAAGGCAGGAGCCCTCACCATCACAACCATCAACATCTGCAGCCTGTTACCAAAGCTTGATGCACTCCAAGCCTTTATCAGCCAACATAATCCTGACATCCTTGCTGTAGTTGAAACATGGCTGACACCAAAAGTTCCTGATCTGGCAATTACCTTAGAGGGCTATAATGTTTTCAGACTGGACCATGTGTCTAAAAGGTGAGGGGGCTGTGCCATCTACATTAAGGATAATCTCCTGAGGCACCTTGTTCCAACCCCCGTCCCTGCCTCCTCGGCCCAGCTTCTACCCATTAAAATTCTTCTAGGTCCCAATCAAAAAGCCCTCACCATCGTCTTTGTATATATTCCACCTTGAGATCAAGATCTTGGCATCAAAGAAGTTCTTAACTTCGTCAGCTCCCAACCTCCTGGCTCTGAACACATTCTGCTTGGTGATTTCAATATAAACTGGCTCACATCTGATGTCTACACTCATAAGGATGCCCTTGCAGCTGCCAGCCTCCCACAATTGGTCACCACACCCAAGGGCGTAGCCACTGATACGCCAGACATGCTACGGCATGTTAAACATCAACGGGTGGGTAGCAGAAGCCGGCTGGCATGTCAGCATTCCTTTGTTTGGGTGTGTTTTATTTTCACGCACTTTTAGCCCCTCAGTCGGTTTCAACTTTTTTTATAGGGGGAGTGGGGTTTAAACCTCTGAATGTGCCCCATCAGACCAGATTGAGATATAGTTTGCCCCGTCTCAATCAGGTCTGCTTGCAAACAAAGGAGGCGTGCCTAGCAAGGGGGCGAGTCGCGCAGGCTCTTTAAATGCCCTGGAAACTAGCGTTTGGTCTGTTCTTTTCCTGGTGGTCCCTGGGCTTGAAGGAACTTTGTCTGTAAGTCTGTTTACGGTTTGGAGCTTCGGAATTTAGACAAGTAGCCGGAGGGAACTAACTTGGTGGAAGTGTGGACTGACTGCGGATGCAAATGAGTGCTTCGGGAGTCGGGACTGGAGGACAGTCACTCTGTTGTTGGTTCATCGGTTGTTGCAGCAGGCAGGTGGCACAGCAGTTGGTAAACTTGGACCGGGACGAGACTTGAAAGGCCAAAGAAGTTGGGGAGAAAGCCAATTCGGTCTGTGGGGAAGAGTAAAAGAGCTGCCTGTAAATCACTTCTCAGTCCTCTGTGCCAGTTCTCCCATTCTGAGGCTGTGTGGAGGACGCTGACTTGAGAGCCGGCTGGGGTGCAAATTGTCTGTGCGGCTCACGGCTGTGGTTGGTGCAGTTTTTAGGAAGTTGAGGGTGGCGAGTGAAAGAATAGAATCTATCTGTGCCACGGCCGCACTGCTGAGTGCCACACTGCCAGACTAGTACCCGGACCATCCATGCTGCTCCAAGTCTACTCGTCGCTGGTAGGCCGAGGGAGCTTTGCTACGCCTGCCCTGCACTCCAGTCGCCAGCCCAGAATTTGGAAACTAACTGCAGGTCTACAGAGTGGCGAGGAGACTAGCTGAGTGAGGTGAGGGTCGGCAGCAGTTGACTGAGCACTGCAGCAGGTGAGGACTGACTGAGGGTGAGTAAATGAGCGGGGCACTGGGACTGGGACCTTGCCTGCAAACAAACACGCAGTGTTTCTTTTATACTGTATAGTCGTCATGCTGTTTTCTGGGGACCTTAAATTGTGCTTGTTGATTTGACTGAGTTGTGGTAAAAACAAAATTTATGCTTGGTACCAGTTTGTTTTAATGGGCGGTTTGGGCTGTTGGGCATTCTTTTTTTATTTACACATGTATTTTTTTTCTGCTCCAACTTCACAATATTTATGGTATGTCTAATTCAGGTGAGATTGACATGAAATGCAATATTAACTTTTGGGGGCAGTCAAAGTATTCTTTCAGTTGCTTGTACTTTGTTAATTGAGACAAAGGTGCCACCTTTTTGGGCATTCCAGGGTATTTCTGTGTTAAATACTTTGGATGTTATACTACTTTACTGTGATGACTTGGCTTTTTCTGGGTGTGATCATTTTCACCTGTGGATTCAAATGGGGATTCAGGCTTTCTGTATTTATTTGTTGTTGCTTTGTAGTGTGCAGTCTGTATATGTGGCCATTTATTGTAGATTTTAAACTGCACACTATCTTTGGGGGGCAGGGTACAGTTTACTTTGACTGCTGCCTTTTTCCTTTTTTTTGTTTTACACAAACTACTTATGATTGCCTTTTCATGCCTTTTTTTTTTCCTGTTCTAGGAACAGGATGAGGGCTGACATGTCTACAGTGCTTGTGTGGAGGCATCACCTCACAGTTCTGTGAATGGTTATTATATGGCTCAGTCAGAGGCATGTAGCATGCAGGTGCAGGTGCAGCTTGTGGGAGTTGAACCCTTCTACTGTGGATGCGCCAAGCTCATTTGCAAGTTTTACTGTCCTGTCTTGTTTTCTGAATTGCTTGGTTTTACAGTGGCCATCTCTGGGATGGTTTTTTTGTGTCTATATTTCAGATGTATTTTGGAGTGCTGAATGTTTATTTTGTACCATTACTTGTACTCACCTGTTTGAATCACTGTCCGAGTCTGTCTGTGGTAATCATCTGTTTAGGGTGTCAAAATATTCTGTTGTTAGGAAAGAAACAATTACTTTTGATGATTTACTGGCCTAAATTCTCCAACGGGCCAGCACTGGATATATGCTTGGAAAATTTGGAAGTATTGCTGTGATTTTTAACAAGTTGATGGGACTCCAAAATATTTACTGTTAGTCATTTTATGACTTAGAAGATATAAACAGAGTTTTGATCCTATAGATACCTGGACCAGTATTTGTGGTGGCCTGGGTTCAAGTCCCAGCTGAGGCACTTTCTCGCTCCTCTGTTTGAATGAGTTACATAAATATGCACACAGCACTCCTGTGTGATTGTTTAAAGTAAATATTTGTGCTGCCATTGGGTTGTTTCCCTAGAAGTCTGTTGCTCCTTACCCCTGACCTCCTGACTTCCCTTGTCTATCCCATGCATTCCTAAATCCTATGATTGTTTCAGCCCCCACTACTTCCTCTGGCAGGGTGTTCCACTTGTCCACCACTTCTTCTGTGAAGAAAATATTCCTTGCATTTCCTTTGAATCACCCTCCCTCCAGATTCACACCATGCTCTCTAGTCCTGGACCAGCTATTGTGCTGTAAATAGTGTATTCCTGCACCCTCTTCTCCCTGTAAGATACTTGTATGTCTCTATCATATCCCATCTGTCTCCTTCTTCTCTTCCAGGATTTCCGTGCATAAGTCCTTCAACCTGTCCACATAGGACTTGTGATGCAATCCATCTATCTTTGTTCTCCTCTGAACCCTCTCTACCCTATGTCCTTATGTAAGTATGGTCTCCAGAATTGGACATTGTATTCCAGGTCGGCCCTAACTAGTGTGTTCTATAGTGGAATTATGACCTCCCTTTGCCAGCTGTTGCTGCCCCTGCCTGTGCATCCCAGCATCCTATTTGCTTTACCTGCTGCCTTGTTGCACTGTTTCCCTACCTTGAGGTCATCTCTTTCCTGCTTCATGTATGCTGTATTCTCACCACCCCCAATATGTTCCTAGGTTTTTGTGCACCATATGCATTATCTTGCACTTTGCTTTGCATTAACTGCCAAACTCCTGATCATTCAAGTTTCTGCACTAGTCTACACCCTCTGGTGTGTCAACTCTGTTACACAGCGTTGTCATCAGCGAACCACTAAATTTGTCCTTCCAGGTCCTGTAGAATGGGACCAGTCCCAGCACTGATCCCTCACGTGCCTCACTGCGAACTCTCTTTCTCAGTGGAGCAACTGCCATTTACCACCACCCTGTGTCCTGCCACCTTTCCAGTTACTTACCCACCACACAACTGTCCTGTCTACTCCCATATTCCCCAGTCCCACAGAGGTCTCTTCACATCCTCCACACTATGCATGCCACCACACCAACAGGTGGCAGACTCAGACTGGCTTTTGGTTACAGTATTGCATTGTGACAAGGCTCTGTACCTCATCAAGGTAGCCAGTCCACAGAGGTTCATTTACAGTTTGTTTAATGGCCTATGTGGCAGTGTTGAAAGGCCTTGCTGAAGTCCAGATAGGCCACGTCCACTGCCATCCCCAGTCTACTTCCCTTCTCACCCAGTTGAAAAGTTCAAATGAGGATGGTTTGACATGACATCCCCCTGGTGAAACCATGCCGCCTTGGGTCCTGTAGTCAGTTGCCAACCAGATGTTCCACCAATCTCTCTGGTAGTGCTTCCATGGTCTTCCCCACTACTGAGGTGGTGCTAGCTGATCTGTAGTTCCCCCGCTTAGTTCTTAGATAGAACTCTGGGGTGCATTTATCTAGCTGGCTGCATTGCTTTATTAACTTATTCCTACCAGTTCCTTTGGACTCTCTCATTTAAAGGGACTTGTCTATTTCGGTACTATTCCTGCCCCTTGTTCAGGCCATTACCCTCTACTGAACATAGTGGTGTGTGTGTGTGTGTGTGTGTGTGTGTGTGTGTGTGAATGGACCTCTGTGGGACTGGCTACCGTGATGAGGTACAGAGGCTTGTCATAATGCAATATTGTAACCAAAAGCCAGTCTGTTAGACACTTGTTGGTACTGGGATGGTGATGTGCTGGCATAAAACACAGAAAATGATGATAGCGTCTGAGAGGGCATGGGCAGTGGGGGAGGGGTAGCTCACCCTAATGTGGGGGTAGCGGGTAGCAGTGAGTCCACTTGGTGTGCAGCTCAGAAATTCCTGGCTACACCCCTGACCACACCAACTCAGATAAATTACAAAACTGGCACCAGTAACCTGCTGGACTGGTTTCTCACCAATCACCCTACCAGGATCTCTCATACCTCCGTTCTCCCAGACTGTCTCAGTGACCACTCCCCGGTTGTATGTGAATGGTCTAATAAATTTCTAAAGCCACCCCCTATAATCATTACCAGCAGAGTCCTCCCCCGTGGTCAACTTGCCCATCTCAAACAGTACCTATCTTTGCAAGACTGGCTGCCCATCTACAAAGTGACGGATGTTAACCTAGCCCTCTGCTACTTCATCACCGCCTTCAATAAGGCCTGTGACCTCTTCGCTCCTTCAAAGAAATGGAAAACAAAAGCCCTCTGTAACCCTTGGATAACTGCAGAGCTCCTTTCCCAGATGAAATCTAGGGACCACCTGTGGGCAGTGGCTAAAGCCACAGGCAAACAATCTCACATCCAAAAATACAAACATGCCCATAATGCCTGCACAAAATCCATTCGTCTCATGAAAAGCTCATATTATAAGGACGTCCTCACCAATACCTGGGGAAATGGTCGTGCTTTCTGGGACAATATCAAGGACATTACTGGGAAACAATCAAAGTCCCCTCCCCTCCAGCCATATTAATTGTTGAAGTGTCCACTACCCTTGATCCAATGGTCATTGCAAATACCTTTAACATGGCTTTTACTGACCTCAGTACTGTTCTACCACCTGATTTCTTCACAGTCAGTCATACCCTTCCCCCCAACACACCCTGCACTCTTGTCAAACTGCCCTCGTTTTTACTTAAGGGAGATTAAGATGAATGAAGCTCGCCGCCACATCGCCTCAGCCATCTCCACTTCCAGAATCAGCAGTGACACCCTGGACCTTAAGCTGCTATCACTTACACTTGACGAGGTCCTCAGTCCCCATACTAAAATTCTTAACCTCTCTCTCCACACCAGTACATTCCCTGAAATATTGGAAAACTGCCACTGTGACCCTGGTCCACAAAAGTGGGGACAAGACCTGCCACTCTAACTACCGCCCGATCTCCATATTGCCACCACTATCCAAGGCCCTAGAGCGTATTGTTGCAGACCAGCTCACTGATTATTTGGACAAATATAATATTCTATGCACACAACAGCACAGTTTTAGAAAAGGGCATAGTACCATCACTGCCCTGCTTGAATTTACCAGTGCAGTGCATAGTTCCCTTGATAATGGTCTTCTTGCTGGGGCTGTCTTCATCAACCTCTCGAAGGCGTTTGACACGGTCCATCATTGGCTGCTGTATGACCAACTACTCCTTGCTGGCCTCGCACCGGACTCAGCCCGCTGGTTCAGAAGCTACCTTGACAACTGCTCTCAAAGAGTAAAAATTGTCAGTGCTATCTCTGACACCTTGCCTGTCCATTCCAGAGTCCCTCAAGGGTCCATACTTGGTCCTCTCCTTTTCAGCCTCTTTTTAAACTCCCTACCACAATCCTGCTCAGAACAAATCATCCTTTATGCGGATGATGCTGTTGTCTTTTCTACGCACAAGGACCTTTCGCCACTACAACACAGCCTCCAATTCTGATTCAGTGCCATTGAAACATGGTTCTCCAGTCATAAGCTAGTTCTCAACCACAGGAAAACCAAGTCATTGCTATTCTGCAATTCACATAACCATTGCAAGCAACACCTCTTGCCATCTCCACCAAGCAGGGGACTGTCCTTGAACAAGTTTACTCATTCAAATGCCAAGGGATTCTGCTTAACCCCAATCTCTCCTATACAGCTCACATTGACAGCATGGCTAAAGCTGCCAACGCACGCCTTGGATTACTCTACAGGCACAGGCAGCACTTCACCCTAGAGGCCCTGAAGATTGCCGTCCAGAGCTCTGTGCTGTCAATTATTGATTATGGCCTCATTATCTATGGCTCCGCCACGATGTCCGCCCTCCAACGTATCACAAATGCACTTAACAAAGCATGCCGACTCACAACTGGTGCCCACCGCCTCACCCACACCTGTGCCCTTTATGAATAATCCGGATGGCTCCAACTCTCCAACCATATAAAATATCTTACATGTGCTGTGGCGGGAAAAATCAACCTTGGCCTCACACCCCCTAGTGTTACTGCCTTGTTACATCAAAACACCAACTGACAGAACACCAGGAGCTCGACAACCCAGATTCTACAAGTTCCTCGCTGTTGAACTACGCTGGGCCAACGCTCCTTTGCCTATAGGGCTCCTCTATGGATGAATGGCCTCAGCCACACCATCTCCTCTGCCTCAATACTAGGTCTGTTCAAAACCAGGCTCCGGGCCCATCTCATTGCCTCTAGCTCCTGTGACTGCCTCTCCTAGATGATGACCTACACAGCTTTAATCCTAACTTATTTACTGCTTAACCCCAGTCCCCATCCCCCCAGCTACTGAGGCGCCACTTCAAGTCGCAGGTCTTCATACCACCTCATTAGTCTCTCCTTGCCCCATTATAGCACTTATAATGGGGCAAGGAGAGACCAAACTCCCTTTTTCTCTTCTATCACTCCTTCCCATTTATTTTTCGGCAAATGCCTCTGGCTGCATCTTCATCCTCCCCCTCTCCTCTCATCCCTGTTTCTCTGCCACCGCTGGGCACCTGACCCTACCCATTCCTTGTGGGCACATGCATCCTAGCTGTGTTCACCATATTACTATAGCTGCCTCTGTTAACTACCTACACTTCTCCTCCTCCTCTACACTTTACTCTTCTTATAATTGACCCCTCTCAATAGCACTGTTGTACATGAATTGTTTACTGCTATTTCACTGTTGCTTCCGTGTTGTTTGTTATTTCTGACATGGAACCTTTGTAAAAGAGCTTTGGCTCAAAGGTACTTGTAATCCTAGAATAAAAAAACAAAAAAAAATTAAATAAAATTAGTAAAGCCTTTGGCTTATTTTAAGATGATTCTTCCAGTGTTTTTTTGTGTGTGTGTGTGTGTGTGTGTGTGTGTGTGTAACTGTGTCTGTGTGTGTAAGAGTTTGTTCAAACTATACTACACCTGTTTGGCTGCTAAGGGCCATACACTACCAAAGTAAAGTACCACAAGGGACTCTGTGGCTGCAGCTTGGTGCCCTTTGGAACTGCCCCCTGTCATGACACCAAAGCCCCCGACCACAGCAGGGCTTGGTGCCCTTGAGAATGCCCTGTGTCGTGACACCAAAGCCCCGGCCACAGTAGGGCTTGGTGCCCTTGGAGTTGCTTCCCGTCAGGACACCAAAGCCCTCGGCCACAGCAGGGCTTTATGCCCTTGGAGCTGCCTCATCGTGACACTCAGAGTCCCTGGCCACAGCAGGGCTTGCACCCTTTGAGCTGCCCCCCGTCATGACACCAGAGGTATGGAATAGGACACCAGTGGAGTTGGTGTTCTCCGAGGTGCCCTGCAGCGTTTGTCCTGATTCGAATTTGGCGCCATTTTTCTTTCTCTGCTCCTCACTCCAAGGTGAATCTGACTTATTAGACATTCCCCTGACTATTTCTGCCGAGTTAATTAGTCAAGTTCAGACAGCAAACAGCTCTGCCTATTCTTGTGCTCTCACTCGGCAAGCAGTAAATTGTGTTCCAGGGTGAACTATAACTTTGCGGTACACTTGTAAGGGCAGAGGATTTCTCTGCAGCTGCTTGCGCTGCTGCTCCCCACCCCTCCAGTACACACCCACCCTTAGCAGCTCTTTAATTTATAGGTGGCCTAGATCACGTGTGCTAGTGATGGCTTGACAAAACTTTATCTCCCTACTTTCTCATCTGCAGGTTATTTTCTGCAACCACTAGAGGCTGCTATTTCTTTTTCTCTCTATCCCAGCTGTGGGCTGCTAAGTCTTTGATCCACTGTTTCTGCTTTACCTCTAGCTTGCACTCCTAATTTCAGTTTCCTCTCGTACTTCTCTGCTCCTGACCTAATATGAAGCTACTCTGTTTTTGTATCCTCTTTTCTCTCACCTTACCAACCCTAGACATGTTGGGACAAATTCTTGTGTCCACCTGTACTCCCCTCCGCTTCCACTGATGAGTTTACCTACTCAGACATGCTGGTACATCAAACCACGGCTTCAGTACCCTTCCTGGGCCTCAGTATTCGATCTACTAGGCTTCTAATTAGGGTTTTACTATGTTTGAAGCTTACCTCATCTGGGCGCAGATCTCGCTCTTTTGCACTCACCATCATCTGGCTCATAACTCTATCCTTAGCCCTATCTGGTGATATTGAGTCCAATCCAGGTCCAAGGGATCAAACCAATTCCCCCATAGTCCCTCATTGGATACCACATTCTTTTGGTCTAACCTTGGCTCACCTCAGTATCAGGAGTCTAACTGCTAACCTTCCTGATCTACAAGCTTGGATGCAAGTTAATAACCTAGACATTTTAGCCGTATCTGAAACCTGGCTGAAGCCCTCTATCCCCAGCTCTTTATGCACAATTCAAGGCAACAACTTACTTTGGGTTTACTGTCCCACCTCCAAAAGAGGAGGTGGACTTGCCCTGTATCACAAAGCCCACCTAAATGTGACCCTTATACCTAAACAGCAGCTGGACAATTGTGAAGTCCTACACTTTCTCCTTCTCTTGGGAGGCGCAAAGAAACTCCATATATTTAACATTTACTTACCCCCTCGTGATAGCAAACTTGGTCTTGAGGAACTCATTGACCTACTACCTCCGGTGACTACGAAAAACAAAATTTTATGTCTGGGGGATTTTAACCTTTGATTGGCTTGGTCCAAACGCCTTTTACCTCGCATCAGCTATATATAAGCAATGCAAACGTGTCTCAGCTCGTCCAGTCACCTACAAGGATCTCTGCTAACGGTACTAGTCGAACTCTTATAGACTGGATATTAACTAACAGAAAAGACTGACTTAGCTCAGTCGGTGTACTTCCAGACTCTGTCAGTGACGACTGCCCAGTTTACTGTGTATGGGATGCCGCTTCCCCTTCAAATCCACCCAAAGTGCTAACTTTCACTAATTTTGCTGTACTTGACTCGGCTTCACTTATTCAAGATCTGTGTCATAGGGACTGGTCCCCAATTTTTGTCACCAATGATATCAACTCTGCTACCGAATACTTCACCAGCACCTTACTCTCTATACAGTAGAGGCATATCTCACTCTCAACGCAAAGGGTGAGGGGTACTGTAAGTCTACGAAATGGCTCAGGTGCTCTCTCTTGCAACAGCTGAAACTAAGGGATAAACTATGGGCTACATGGAAATCCTCCTCTCTTCCTTCCGACTGTGATAATTATAATAATAATAATAATAATTTTATTTATAAAGCGCCTTTCATAATATCAAGGCGCTGAACAAATCCATAAAAACATCAGCAAACAATACAAACAAACCATGAAAATTATAAAATATATTCTAAAAGCATAATAAATTACAGTAAAATTATGCACACTGTACAGTGCGTTTAACTTTCATAAAAGGCCCTTCTCCAGAGATAGGTTTTAATCCTTTTTAAAAGTCTCCACGGAGGAGCATTCCCGTAACCGGCAAGGTAGAGAATTCCAAAGAGTGGGTGCGGCATAGGAAAAAGCTCTACTGCCGGAAGATTTCAAACTCACTCTTGGAATCTCTAACAACCCCATGTCGGCCGAGCGGAGTGATCAGCTAGGGCAATGAGACACCAGAAGGTCTTTCTAGATAGGCCGGACCCTGATTGTGAAGGGCTTTGAAAGTCAATAAAATGACTTTAAAGGTGATCCGCCACCGTAGATGGAGCTAGTGCAGCTCATGACACCGGGGTACTATGACAGGACCTGCTTGTCCCAGTCAAAACCCGGGCTGGCCGCCTGCACAGCTGTAGGCGGATTTCAACCCCAGAGCTCCAAAGTAAAGGGCGCAGCAGTAATCGAGGCGAGGACAAAAGCGTGACCAAAGTTGGCAGGGGAGTCAGATGGAACAAGGTGCCTAACCCGAGCAATATTCCTAAGATGGTAAAGGAAGTCTTGAGCTGACACCTGAGATTGAAAAGTCAGCCCTACTCGTCAAGAATCACCCCAGGTTATGCACCGCTCAGAGGTCAAAGCCACA
Source organism: Neoceratodus forsteri (assembly GCA_016271365.2). Lineage (NCBI taxonomy): Eukaryota > Metazoa > Chordata > Ceratodontiformes > Ceratodontidae > Neoceratodus > Neoceratodus forsteri. The sequence goes on from CM028133.1 coordinate 725,083,699, forward strand.
CACCGAGAAAAAATTCCAGACGGGCGCTACCGACATGACCTCCCAATCTGACCACCCGGGTCCACAATCAAAACCTCAGTTTTCTCCGAGTTCAACTTTAGCCAACTAGAATCCATCTAGTCTTGGATCTCCCCCAGACAGTTATTAAATACCGAGAGAGCTCCATCCTGGTCGGGTGCAAAAGACAGGTATAGCTGAGTATCATCTGCATAGTAGTGAAACCTCAGCCCATACCGTCTTATAATGTTTCCGAGGGGCAGCATGTACACTGCAAATAACATGGGCGACAGCACAGAACCCTGAGGCACTCCACACAACAGAGAGACTGGGCCAGAGGAAAAAATCAATCACTGCATAATGTCTGCAAGAAAGAGATTCGACTAGCAAAAAGCAAATACTACCAAGAACTCCTTTGCTCTTCTTCATCTGACCCAAGGCGGTACTGCTCCCAAATACATGAGATACTAGGGAGCACTAGGTCTGAAGCTTCAAAAGAGATGATAGTTGAAGATATCTCCTGTAATATCCCTTCCACTATAGCCAGTGCATTCAACTCCCTCTTTACTATACTTCCCAAGATCTCTCCCTCTCTATTCCAATGCCCCCATCATTGGAGCCAGTTACTAAAGATGTTCCTCCTCCACTGGAACTAGCCCCTGTCTCCCGTCTTGAAGTTCTGAATCTGCTTAAAATGATTCCTATCCATGGTAGTGCTGGTCCTGACAGCATTGAACCAAGGATCTTTAGGCTGGCAACCTCCATCCTAGCTACACCAATAACTAGACTCTTTAACATATCCATATCCTCCTCCACTGTACCACAGCTATGGAAAACTGTGAGAACCATTCCTGTATACAAAAAAGGTGACCCCAAGATCTTATCCAACTACCGACCCATAGCCATACTGCCTACTGTTAGTAAATTATTTGAGAAACTAATCCACGGTCAAGTTTCTTCCCATCTCTAAAAATCCGAAATCCAGGCTCCTACACAATATGGTGTTAGGCCAGGACATAGCACCACTACAGCCCTGACTGTGTTCACTAGTGAAGTCAAGACGAACATGGATAAAGGTCTCCTTACTGGGGCTGCCTTTACTGACCTCACAAAAGCATTTGACCTGGTCAACCATCCTCTGCTCCTGCAGAAACTCCAAATGCTTGGTGTGACAGAATCCTCCTTGTCTTGGTTTAACAGCTATCTTAATCATCGTACACAACTATCTCCTTCTGTAAAGTCCTCTTTTCCCCTTCTATCCTCTCCTGCAGAGCCCCCCAAGGTTCTATACTTGGCCCTTTGCTCTTTTCTCTGTTCATTAATGATATCCCTTCCACTCCAACTCACTGCTGGAACATTTTGTACGCTGATGACTTGGTCCTCTTTGCTGCCTCTAAATCCATCAGAGGCATAAGTGATCATCTATCTTCCTTCTTCCAATGCATCCAGTCCTGGCTCTCCATGAATCATCAAACACTCAATCTACCTAAAACGAATGCTGTGCTCTTTGGGTCTTCCAGAAAGGTCCAGACTGCTACCCCCATCTGATGGTCCGCTGCCTCGATGGATCAACTATATCCTGTACTGACTCCTTTAAATACCTGGGAGTGATGCGTGACCCTTCTCAATTTTTCCTCCCACATAAACGAGGTCTGTAAGCATATCAACGTTAAGATTGGAGTTGCCTACAAAGTTCGCCATTCCCTGACTCCCTCTGCCAGGATCTCTGTAGCCCGAAGTATCCTCGTGCCAGGGCTCAAATATGCTGTACCTGTCCTGTCCCAGGTCAATGTCAGTACACTCCATAAGTGGGATGTCTCTTACAATAATAATTGTAGATTGGCCTTATCTGCACCTCTTCTCACCCACCACTGTTTACTCTACTGCTCCTTAAACTGGCTATCCCCCTGTGATTTGCGCTCTTACACCCTTGGATGTTTTATTGACTCTCTAACCAGAATACCCTGTCCTGAATCTCTGGGAGCTATGTTGACCCCTATGACCTATTCTCACTCCCTTAGGTCCTCTGCTTCTCCTCTGCTCTTCATCCCAGTTGCTCTACTAAAATGGGTGAACAAGCTGTCTACCACTCCGCTCCCAAATTTTGGAACTCCCTTCCCAGATTCGGTGCTCTGCATTTCACAGCTCTTTCAAGAAGGCACTCTTCTCTCACCTACGGACTCATGGTGTCTGTAATTGCCCTTAACCCTGTGTATCTGTTGCCTGTCTTGCTGCAATTACCTTTCGTGATGTGTTCTCCGATATCTTCTTCCTGCCGCCATTCTCTCTCTTACTCCAAGTGTCCTATGTTTATGTGTATGCTATTTTGCTTGACCTTCCTGTGCTGGTGTCCTGTGCTGGTATTTGCTCACATGTTTTTCTTCTAGTGACACTCCTGCGTGGGTGTCTTCCTGTACAAATGGATTGCTGTTGTATTCTGACCTTCCTGTGTTGGGTCCTGCCTGTCTCATGTACTATTACTACTGTTTTGCTCTGTACTTTGTAACTTGGTGTTATGTACTCTCTCAGGTCGTGCTAGAAAATAGGCAGGTCCAATTGTCTAATGTACTTATCTGGTCAACAAAAGCTAATAAATAATTAAGAAGGGGAGCAATACGAAGAGTCTCAGGAGGGATCTGTGAGGGTTAGAACTGGTCTCTGCATTTCTGGGGAAAGACACAAAATAGGGTGTATAGGGCATCAACCGAAGTACTATACATGCCTGTGGCTTTTGTGGTTTGTTGTGCAGTGGCCAAGAGGCTTCTCTCTCAGGAACACATACCTGAGACTGTATTTGCACCCCCTCGCATGGAGAGAGGGAGCCTCGGAATCTTCTGGGGTTTGTTCAGTTGTGAAACAGCGAGCCTACTAAAAGGACAGATGAGAGGTATCCCTGGCCCCTGTCACAGGAGGGATTTGCTATGACGCAGAGAATCCCACCCCACCTGAGTGGGCTTGTGACTGTGTGTGTGCGTGTGTACGTATGTTGGGGTGAATGGTTGAGGGAAACAGAATAAGACTAACCTGATGGTTTCCACAATTGGCAGTCATGAAAAAGTCGTCTACAGCTGTCCTAATCAACGATAGCTCGAGGGACCGTTTTTTTCTGATTTTTATTTATTTATTTTTTTTTTAAATGTTTATTTAGAATAAAATAAATGTTTATTTTATTTTTGTTACAGATTTTTAAAGCACAATAAGATACTTAAGGTTGTGGAATTCTTTGTGTAAACTGCACTTCCAGGTGGTTGAAGAACTTGGCGCATGCGCCTCATGCTTCACAACACACCTGGGTGTATGTGGTTTATAAGTAGAAACCCCGCACCCTGTTGTATCTTATTGCTTACTACCCATGTTCTTAATAAAACTTTCTTTTGCTGTACTTTTGTACAGTAATAACATATATTCGCTTCCATATTGGGGTAGACCCTCATAAACTTGTTTCCATAAAAGACAGCATAGCTGTATTTGCATTACTGTCTGACTTCTTATAGCCATTATAATTGGTAGCTTGTACATTTTATATCCCTGCTGTATTCCCCACACGTAATAACAGGAAACAAGCCCTCCTGGGCTGTACTTGCTTACCTGGTAAAAAAATAAATCCATATCATTAGAAGGAGAGACAATATTTCTGAAAATATTTATATAAGTACATCTTGCATCTTGGGTTCAACTAATGCAACTACACCCGAGTACCTCAGAAACGAAATCTATCAGTGTGATGCTGTTAGAACTCTTGGGGGACACTTGAATCTTAATTGTTTAGGATTCATAATTTTTTTGTATCTGGCATATGTAACTTTATAGGTAGATTTGCTGGTAATTGTTTCCAAATCAGATGCTGCCTAATTTGTCTGCTAGTGTGGCCTTCTGTAGAATGTGAGGAAATGTTTCTAAATAGGTTTGCAGGTACCATACTGGGTCATTAGCGCTGATGCCCTTTAGGGTATCTGTTTACCACTCTGCAGCTGCCAGTGGATTATGCACAAAAAAACAAACAAAAAAACACTTATTATGACTAGATTACTGAATATGACTAATGGAGCTTGCGTGTACAAATTTGAAATGCTGGTAACAGTAAACACCGACCTCCAGGCACGTGCTCTGCTTTGTAAATAAATAATTTTTGTTGTTCTGTTATTAAAGTCTGAGAGTCCTGTTTCCTGAAGTTTCAGGCTTAATCCTAGGGACACTGATTGTGTTATTTTACCGTTGTCAGTTACTGATATTTGAAAATGGGAAGGTGTAAAACCAGTCACCTTTTTGCTAAAGAGTACTCATCACTGTCTCTTCTTGCCAAATCCAATTCTCCCCAGGGACTGACAGTCTGCCAAGTCTGTGTATTGTAAACCACTCCACTCAGTTGTCCCCAAGTACTACAGTTTTCTGGGGCACTCTCCCAACTTCCCCCAGGTGGAGGTACCATGCTATTGATGTTAGTTTTCCCTGCTCCTTGTGAACCAGAAGAACCCAAGTGAGCGCTCACAGTGTTGGATGAGTCTCATGAGGGCTGTCCTTCCTTGCTGGACAGGATGAAAAAATCTCAGCGAATGCTTGGGACACACTACTTCCCAGATTCCCTCAGTCCAACCTTCTGTCTAAGTCTGCAGCATAAAAACACTGAGAAATGGTTAAACCCACAATAAACATTAAATGGCAGCATATGTTACATTGGCCCGATAGTGCTTCAGCCCACTACACTGGTGAACTGGCTTTGGGAGCTGACTTAAGTCACATGGGCCGGCCATGGAGGAAGGAAGATCTTGTGTCCTGCTGTGTGACTGCCACATAGTCAAGGCTGGATGGCAGCGTAGGTGGGATGAACACACATGGGGATGACCCACCCTCGTTGCAGATACATGTGTGCATGTAGAATGCCCCACTGCACACTTGGTGGCCTCCGTGGGGAAAGTGCACATTGGAAACCCCCCAGCTACAGCTGAATGACACCCAGTCCTAAATCGCTAACTGTGGCACCTCTACATCTGGATTTTGCTCAGGAGGAGCCTAGCCTTTCCCTCTGTCCTCCACCATGGGTGGGGTTGGGGGGGAGTGTGGTAATCTATTGGAGACCAGATCCAAACAAAAGGGAAGTCAGTGAACTCCCATGGTGGTGTGCTGCATGGAGAAGGCTAGCTAGCCCACAAACACAGTCCACGACTCCAAGTACTTCTTGCACTCAACTGAAGAACTACACACTATTCTTGAATAAGGAATTTAAATGAAGTGACGTATCAATATTATACAGAATACTGTGGATGGACTGTCAGACGTCTTGTCAGTCCATCCATAGTATTCTGTATAATATTTGATGCATTGTAGAATTTAAATTCCGTATTCAAGAATATCGTGTGGTTCTTTGATTGACTGCAAGGAGTACTTGGAGCTTTTAATCCATGGGAGACCCTGCAAAGAAGTAAGCCCTACGGATGGTGGGTGACGGGGTTGAGCAGAAGGGGGCACTTCAGTGAAAAGGGGGCATAAATTATTGAAAAACCCAACATGTGTTAATCACACAAGAACAGGGAACTCTAAGAAATATAGGACAGACTGTACCATAGGGAAAAATACAGCACTGAAAACTGGGAAGGCTTGACTACTTATTTTATTTATTTATTTGAATTTTGGTAACTGGGTAGGTCCACTGAGACCAGGGGCAACCTGGGATTAATTACATTCAGCAAAGGAACCAGCATGAAAAACTGTTGCAAGTGAACTAATTTACAGAAGGAGAATAACGTAGAACTGAATTACAAACAAAGATAGTGCATACATTAAGACGCCAAACTAAAAATAAATAACCACTGTTTACAGTTTGCGGGGTTACAGGCAGCAGTGTACAAATGGGCATAAATAACTATAAGGTTACTAATATAACCTAGGGTCTCATGAAGGGGAAAATAACACTAATTATACACCATAAGATAGGAGAAATGGCTGTGATAGGGGCACAGCTAATCTAGTAGTCACATGAGTCCTGGGGCTGAAGTGGGCAGCGGTTAGGTCAGCAGTTGCAGAGGCAGCGAGAGCCATTAGACTTAAATATGGCAAGGGAGAAGCAGTTTTGAACTTCAAGTGGAAGTTCCAGGCAGACAGGTTAGACACAGCAAATGATCTCGCTCCAGAGCATGTCCTGGGCCTAGATATGCTGAGCAGGGGACAGCTCGAGGAGCGAAGGAGCCATCTTTGGGGTACCAGATTTAGAAGCCCTTCAAGACTGGAGGTGGGGGGGAATTTATTACAAGTTTGTAGGCAAGGCAGAGTAGTGGGTAGGCCAGTCTAACCTTTCTGATGACCAGTTCAGATCCAAGAAAACTCTGCAGTGACTATCCCTGGAGCGGGCACCAGCCACAAACCAAGCAACACTGTTGTTTAGGACGCACAATCTACTGAGCTTGGTTTCTTGCAGGGAGTAAGTAGGGGAGCACCATACATTAGGGCAGACAAGGGAGTGCTGGTGGCGATGGCCGGTTGTGCCTCCTTGGTGAGCTAGGTATTGAGTCTAAACAACAGACCAGTCTTTTGGTGAAAAGGACTAGTGACTGCATTAACATGTGGTTTGAGGGTGAGGTACTGTTCTAGATGAACCCCTGGGTATTTCAAAGAGTTAAAAGCCGCACACCTCAGCTGGACATAGAAAAATACTATTTTATTGTTAAAATCCTCCTGATGACATACTAGTGTTGTACGAAACCGGTCAAGGTTGGTCAGTGAACATGTTTGTGTGGCAACATGGCGTTGCAATTTTAACAATAAAATAGTTTTTTTCTACGTCCAGCTGAGGTGTGTGGCTTTTTGTTTCTGGACATTGATACTTTTGACTCTTGCACCCTTGATTGCTGTGAAGCTGTTTTGCTGTTTACATTTCAAAGAGTTAACCACTTCCACTTTTAACCCAGAGAGGGTAGATAACATGAGTAGGTCCTGTCTGTTCCTGCCTGGGGCCAAATAACAGGGCTTTTTTTTTTTTTTTTTTTTTTTTTTACATTAAACACACGTTTGTTATTTAATAACCAAGATTCAAGGAGCCTGAAGTCACATCAGGGACACAGTTGATTTGAGGGAGTTTAGGTGAGCTTCTGTAAAGGATGGCATCATCCGCATAAAGCCGAAGCTTGGACGCACCACAATTATCAGACAGGTCATTGACATATAGAAAGAAGAGCTTATGGATGGGACCTACACATAACCTGAATTACTGGTAAGGAACCAAAATTCCTCTTTTTGTCGGCTCCTATAACAGTGGGCCCTAATAAGCAGTTCCTAAAGTGGGAGGGTCAGTGCTCTACAGCCAAGCTCAGCATTCACCTGCATTGGCGGAGCTGAACACATCAAGGTGATATGGCCTAGAAAATGTGTGGACAGAGGCCCTTGTAGGGGCTTTTCCAATGTCCTTAAGTGATGCAAAGAAACAGCCATAGCCCTTGTGGAATTAGCTCTGATCTCGGATGGAGAAGATAAACCCCAGGAAGAGAGCTACTCTGATAGTGGCTTATGGCAGTTTGACTGAAGTACGTTTGGCTGGAGCAGACCTGTTCTTCCCCGGATCGAGAATAAGAGTCTCTCAGTATTGTGAAATGGCTTAGTGTACCTGAGGCAAACTCCAAGGGTGCTGTGAAGCTGAGAAAATGTAGCCAGTACTACATGGTGGTGTTTGGGTTTAGATAGAGGAATGGCAACACAATCTCTTGTTGCCCAACCCTAGAAAGAAGGAGTGCACCATTCTGAGTGAAACACCATAAAAGGCTCCTTGTGTAAAAGTTGCTTTAATGGCACACATTCTCCTAGCCTAGCAAATGGCTGCAAGGTAGAGAACCTTAAGGGATAGTACTAGGAGCCACTAGACACCGAATGGCAGCAAGGACCACTGGAAGCACCCAGGGAGGTGAGGCCAACATGCTTCTGGAGCAGAGCTTGTGGCATAATTTAAAGAAGTGTACTGCTTGTGGAGGGGCCCCAGAGAGTGCAATCCCTCATAACCACTGATAGCGGAAAGGACTGTCACCTCTGTGCCCAGAGGTAGCTAGCTGAAATCTCTTTCAAGCCCTGCTGCAGAAATTACAAACACAATGGACACAGAGGCAGCTGAAGCTTGATCTGAGAAAGAGTGTACCATTTGCAAAACAGATACCAGTTTCCTCTTTCTTATTCATAGTTGCCTGTCTGTGTTGCACCACGATGTGCATTTCTTTTGCAGAGTATCTTGTCGCCACATATCTTGTGTGCTCAGGAGTACCTTACGGTCCTGGTTACATTACCAGCATACCCATCAAAGTACTAAAATGAGGTAGATAGCTGTCTGTGCATCTTACCCACTCTAGTAGTCTGCAGTAGTAGAACATTGGAATACCACCTGGTATTCTAGTCTGAGAGCCCACCTCGCTCCTTTGAGCTCCACTGTTGGCTGGCAAGTCTTTTCTCTGGTGCAAATGGAATCTACAAGTAGATGCCATCAAACAGGACCCCTTGAAGGGGAAACTGCTTACAGGCCTCCACTGTCCTAGTAAAGTCTCCATACTGGATTGAGACTTTGGAGAGGCTGCCTAGAGAGGACAGGTGCCACCCCAAACTTGCAGCCAAGTGCCACCACCTGAACCTTGCCCTTCTGGCCATTTACAGCCGGTGCTGCAACAGGGCTAACCCTCTTTCTTTAACCTGGATCCCACTGGATCTAATAGCCTCCAAATCTGGTTTATAGGACAAGTGTTCCCATATTTATACCCCATAGGGCAGGGCAACCCAGACAGGATGGGGCCTTCTGTGTACAAGAACACTGAATACAGGATATTCCTGAAAGTTAAAAAGTTTCCTGAAACAGAATCTCACAGAAACACAGTTTAACCCTTATTTATTTTATTTTTTTATTTATTTTAGTCTTTGGTAACTGGGTATGGCCCAATAGGCACAAGTGCCTGTTTTCAGGGGCAACCTGGCAGCACTGGGTGGTTCAGTGACTTGCTCAGAGTCACACAGTATGCAAATGGGGGTTGTGAGAATCAAACCAAGGTCTGGCCTGCTGGATGTACCAAGCTCATTCACAGCTTGTTACTCTAACTTCTAGGCTATATTGCCAGCCCATTTGCTGGAATGGACAAGCTGACACTGGCCTAAAATAGTATGCCCCCAAAAAAAAAATTTTGATTGGAAGAGGCAGATGGGTTGCAGACAATATTATTTAACCCTAACGTTTTTTATTATTTTGTAGTTGCATCACTTTTTTAGGTCTGTTACCATTTTCATTGCCTGTAGGTAGGTAGGTAGGTAGACAGAAATTGTATTTCTTGGGTGCCTTTCCAGTGCTCAAGGTGTTTTACAGTATACGGCTTAAAATTACAAAAAAACACATAAACCTGGTACCTTGACTGCAGACTGAGTGGGTATGCACCAGCTTTGCAATAGGGTTCAAATGTTATAGTGAAAAGATTTTATAGAATAGTTAAAAAAATTAGAGTGAAAGACATGATCATGAGACTTGCTTGATCTCAGTTCAGGTAAACCCTGGAGTGAGTCGGAACAGTGAAGACGTTTTACTGGTGATCTGATTCCTGACAAGTTTAATAGTCTCTGCAGCTGTAGAGTGCATTGGCACAGAAGCGCTGGTGGCACAATTCCAAAAGAATGTTCAGTTTTTGTTGTTTTTTTGTACCCTTTTGATGTCTCATTGTAACTTTACACATAGACAGATACAGTATTTAGTTATTGGGCAAAGCAACATGATAAATGGGCAGACAACAACTGGTACTACAACCCACAAGAGCCAGGGCTATCCTAGATCTAGTAATGACTAACGGGGAAAGGATAACAGAACTCCAGGTAGGTCACTTGGGGGCCAGTGACCATCACATGGTATGGTTCAGTTTGGCCACTAGAACTAAATCATCCCATTCCAAGGCAAAAATATGGCAGAGGAGCTGACTTTGATAAGATGGTCAATTGAGTTAAGCTAGCCCTGGCAAGAAGAAATACAGGTGAGGGGGTACAGGCAAAGTGGGCAAGCATTAAGGATGCAATACTTGAAGCAACATCCCATTGTGTTAGAGAGAAAAGCAAGATTAAAAGAAGGAGGAAACCACTTTGGTTCTCAAAAACAGTAACAGAAAAGGTCAGAGCCAAAAGACTGGCCTTCAGGAAATATAAGGGACAAAGATAGGGAGGCATACCAAACTTTCCTAGGGGAAGCAGGGACGGCAGTAAGGCAAGCAAAGACCCAAACCGAGGAAACACTAGCATGAACAGTAAAGTAAAATAAGGGGACAAGACTTTCTATAGTTACATTGGTGAAAGGAGAAAGTCCAGAGGGGGTATTGCTAAGATGAAAGGGGATAAGGGGGAGTGTGTGGTGGAGGACAAAGGAAAGGCATCTATTTTAAATATACTTCTGCTCAGTATTTACTGAGGAGAAGGTAGGGCAGGGCCCACAGCTCAGCACCATGGACGTTGAGGGAAGGGAGGTGTGCACAAGTCCCTTCACAAAAGATAGGGTCCTACAATGGCTCGCTAAGCTCAGGGTGGACAAGGCAATGGGACCTGATGGCATACATCCCAGGTACTAAGGGAGCTAAGGGTGGAACTAGCAGAGCCATTAGCAGAATGTTTAGTGAGTCTCAGAGCACAGGAAAGGTCCCTGAAGACTGCAGAAGAGCTCATATGATGCTGCTCCACAAGAGTGGCAGCAGGGAGGAGGCAGGGAACTACAGACCAGTCAGTCTTACCTCAGTAGTGGACAAGATTATGGAGGCACTCCTTAAGGAAAGGATAGTGCAACACCTGGAAACCATAGGAGCACAGGATCCAAGACAGCATTGGTTTACAACAGGAAGGTCCTGTCAAACTGTTCTCATAGATTTCTTTGACTGTGTAACCAGAGTGGTGTACCAAGGGGGTGCAGTTGATGTCGCCTACTTTGACTTCAGCAAAGCTTTCGATACTGTTCCACATAGACGATTGATTAATAAGCTGGGTAGGCTTGGTGGGTCAGAAGTTGGTCAACTGGGTGGCAAACTGGTTGGCGGGCAGAAAACGGAGAGTGGTGGTAAACGGTATACAGCCAGAAGAGATGCAAATCACAAGTGGATTGCCTCAGGGATCAGTCCTGGGGCCAGTCCTCTTCAGTATCTTCATCAGTGACACTGCAGATGGACTGGAGGGTAGGGCTTACCTGTTTGCAGATGACACCAAGATCTGCAGCAGAGTAGATGATCCAGATGTGGTGGGCAGATTGAGAAGAGATCTGGAAAAACTAGAAAAATGGTTGGAAGAGTGGCAGCTGGGGTTTAACGCAAAGAAGTGCAAGATCATGCACATAGGGAAGAGAAACCCTGAAGCTACCTATAGGCTGGGAGGGGAGTTGCTGACAATCACAAGAGAAGAGAGAGACTTGGGATCATCATCACAGATGACCTGAAATCATCCAAGCAGACCACTAAAGCAGTAGGTAAGGCTAGACGGATGTTGGGGTATATTAGTAGGGGTATCACAAGTCGTAAGAGGGAGGTAATAATCCCTCTTTACAAGATGCTGGTTAGGCCCCATCTGGAGTACTGCATGCAGTACTGGAGGCCGCACCTGCATAAGGACATTAACAAAATGGAGGCAGTCCTGAGAAGGGCAACCAAAATGGTGCAGGGACTGCATCAGAAAACATATGAGGACAGATTAATGGAGCTCAATATGTATACCCTAGAGCAAAGGAGGGAGGGAGAGAGGTGATATGATCGAAACGTTCAAATATTTAAAGGCATTAACAAGGTGAAAGAGTCTAACATGTTTCAATGTAAGAAAAATATCAGGACAAGAGGACACAGCATGAGATTAGAGGGAGGCTGATTAAGGGGTAATGTGAGGAAGTTCTTTTTCACAGAAAGGGTTGTGGATGCATGGAACGGCCTACCTCAGAAAGTGGTGGATATGAATACAGTGCATGGGATAGGCATAAGGGAGCAATACAGATAAGTATGAATAAATAGGCCATTGACAGAGTAAAGGCCTATGGCACATTCATAAGGTAGAAAAAATGAGCAGACTGGATGGGCCTTGCGGTCCTTATCTGCTGTCAGCTTCTATGTTTCTATGACTGGGTGGGCCATAGGCCCTTATCTGCCGGCAGTATGTATCTGTGTATAATTGTGTGAAGGGATTTGGAGTTCTAAATAGTATTTATTGTAAAGAACCTTTGGGATTGTTGGAGAAGCTGTTGCATTCTTTTTCTTGTTTCGTGCCACAGACCATTAAATACAGTAATGCACAACACATTTCAAATACTTCTTTTCTTGGGGGTGCCTGCGTGTGTCATGACGTAGAAGACCAGCACAGTGGAGAGGGCTATTAATATTTCAGAGGTTCTGTGTAAGACGTTGTCACAGCTGTAGCTGATGTGGCATTCCTGGTCTCTGGGTATTCTGCAGTTAGACACCTGTTGAAACTGAATTGACCTATCAGGACTGGGTTAGGATAGGCTTCGCAGTTTTTTGTCTTCTTTATCTGTCAGGCACTACTAGCTCAGTTTGCTCAATAAATAATTAGCTGTTTCCTCCCAGTTATGAAACTTTCCTAGAGATGTAATGATTTACCTACAATTTACTAACGAGTTTAGAATAAACTATGATTTAATCACTTTATGCACATCCTTCACAGTCTAAAGTAACAGTCTAAAGTATTTGGTGATACTGGTAGCTAAAAATAACTTTTTTGAGGTGGCTTTATTTACTTTCGTTCTGTAGGTATCAACCAAATCTAGGGTGCCGATTTAAAGGAGAACTACATTTAACTCGTCTGTGTTTCAGTAGAAGTGTGTGGTTTTTTTTTTTTTGTTTTTTTTTTTACTCAGCACCCTGCATTCACAATGTCCACCCCTTCCTCTGGGACTCCCAATGCCACCTGGCAGCGTCATGGGGGACACACCCCAGCCATGGATAACCCCCTGGGTGAGATCCCCGATTATCCTCCCCCCCCCCCCAGCCAACATCCAACTTGTCAGGTGGCTCTTTCGTGGCTGCCTGGGTACTGGGGCCCGTCTCCTGGTGCGAATGCGGGGCATTTTTTTCCTATGTTCTGGTCCTCCCCCTAGATGTCGGAAAGCTAGGAGGTCCAAGGAACTGGGGGCATGCTGTGACGTGCCTTCGCTCTGGACCTAGGCCGACGTCTAACCCTCCCTACAAACTCTGCTACCCTGACTTGCACCGCCACCTGTGGCCACCCAGTTGGTGGTATAGCCAGGGTTTCAGATAAGGTGAGTACCGACCTATTTTACTCATCTCATTTTAGGAAATACTCTTCAGAATTTTTTTTTTTTTAATGAGTACCAGTACTCACTCAAAATTTGTAAATGCTGCACATTCCAAAAAATAATGCTTCATAATATAACTGATGATTCAAACGGAGCATTTTTTTCCAGATTTACAACACTCCTATACATCCCATTTTTGTTTTACTCACAATATTTTAAACTGGTGAGTAAATTACTCCTGTCTGCCAACATTAGCTAGAGCATTGTTGGCACCTGATCAGTTCTTATCTGGAAAAAACTGCATTGTTTTTGAAAATGTACTCCTTACTGCACTCTGTTCAGTCATTTGTACACACCTGAATTTGGTTTTACTCAACTCACTTTCAAAATGAGGAGTAAAGTACTCATCCCAAAAAATCTTATCTGGAGCCCTGGGTATAGCAAAGGGATCTGCAGCCCACCCCTCCCTGGAGAAGGAGAACAGCCTGTTGGGTGCTCAGTCCTTCTCCCCCCCCCACCCCAGCTGGCCTTCCTGCAGCCGAGGCTCACTACCGAACCCGGGTCACTGGCATCTCAAGCGGTAGCTCTACCACTGTGCCAGTGGGCTGGCCCATTTGTTTTGTTTTTTAAATGCTGGTTTACATTTTATGATTGTTCTATCTTTACTGACCTTATGCAAATTTCAGTAAATGTTTCTGATTTACACACTGGTGGTGATAACCATTTTATACTTGTACAATGTTTTTGATGACTTTGTTGAGTTCTTAAATTGTCACAATACATGGTTTACTGTATTTTTTTTTTTTCTTGGTAGTATTATTTTTGCATTCACTTGCTGTCTAGCTCAGCCAGGCCACTCTGAAGGCCAAGCAATGGCATGATGTGCAGCAGTGCAGGTGATCTGAGTGTGATAAGAAGCTCAGGAAGCCCTTTGGGAAGTACCAGTCCACAACAGCTAATGCATTGTTCTTGGGCCGTGTTGGTGTCTGGTTTCTGTGCTGCAGTCAGCCCTTTGGTGGGGCAAGAAAGGTTTCTCACTCCAAAGGGATGCCATCATATACACACTTCAAAAAAGACTTGCACACACCAACCTCAATAAATACAAGGGCACAGGTCTCAAAACCAGATATTTTAATTTAAGGCATAAAAGAGGCACTTATAACTTTGAGAAAAGATGCTGTTTCATCCGAAACACTTCAGGTTATAAGTGCCTTTTTTATGCCTTAAAATATTTGTTTTTTGAGACCTGTGCCCTTGTTATTTATTGAGACTGGTGTGTGCAGGACTTTTGTGAAGTGTGTTTACTGGTTAGTCTGTTGCATCACCATTCCTTGTGCAAACTCCAGTCTGTTGCTAGGGTGTCACCATATGCAGCTGAGGCCACCAGGGAGATGGCATGCTAGGGAGAAAATAAGACAACCCCCAAACGATGTGGGTTTCTGTGATGGCCGGGTCCTGCAGCCTGGGGATTCTACCACAGAGCCGCTGTTGGATTCAAGTCCAGTGAATGACCTACCTTCACGGTTGGGGAAGGGGAGGACAGCCCTCCCATTGGAGCTCCTGCCATGCAGGATGTTGGCTTTGGTGGAGAACCAAGAGGAATTAAGGACACTGGCCTAAACTGGATTTATCCCTGCAGCGAGTATGGCTGAGGAGAGAAAAAACTCTATGGAAAAAAGCAAATTGCTGTCTAATTTTTATTCACCTCTACTTGTACCTTTTTCCTTGCTTGTCCACCCCATTTCCTGTTTCCTTGTCAACCAGTTCCTTTTCTCCAAAATACTCCAGTAAAAAAATTACAGCAGTATCCTTTTGGGCCGAACATTTTAAAATAAATACATTTTCAGTAGCAATATATTCATACCTGGGTTTAAAGTTTGCCAGATTAGTTTTAGTCACATTAGCAACTGGGGCTAGAAATATTTTTTTGTGGATGGAAGGGACAGTTGTAATTTTTATTTTGACTTTCCCACAGAATTTGTACCTGTCCTATTGGTTTTTGTTTACATTTCTGTTTCCAAATATGAGCTAATAATTAGTGTACCCATTGACTGGTACAGTGCCCTGAAAAAAGCTTAATAACCGATGGTGCCCATTGTAAGGTGCTCTAAGAAGGGCTGCTAAATATTACCCACTTGCTGATACTGGCCCAGAAAAGGACTTGGCAAGTGTTCCTTCTGTTCACTACCCTCATAAGGACTTTTAATTTACGTCCCCATTTTGCTCAGTAGTGGCTCCGATAGGAGCTTTTAATTACAGTAACCCCTTTCTGCTCTGCCCTGACAGCTGATCAGCTTCCTCCGCTCCTGTGTATAGCCCGTACACTAAACGTCTCCTCCCTCCCCAAAGTAATAACTATGACGGGGACTTTTTAACTAGCCTCTCCATCTCCTGTCTCTGGAGCCCTCATTGCCCTGACAAGGTTTTTTTTAGTGGATCCTCTCCTAATCTCTAAATACTGAGTCCCACCTTTTTCCTGCCTTGACTGTCTGCCCTGAATTAGCCCTTACAGTGACTCTGAATTAACCGTACACAGACCGCTCTGGTAGACAGCCTTGAAAAGGGTTTTTAGTTTGCATCCCCAAAACCCTTCTGGCTGTGAACAGAGCTAGTTTTGGGCTGCTATTGGAAGTACAACACACAGAGAGCTGAAGTATGCAGTGCAGAAAGTACAATTGCGTCAGAACTTACTGTAACAGTACCTCTTCGAGAGTATCTCTTGCAGCAGGTCATACACATGGGAATTTAGCCGCAGGCGTCATTTCTTCCAGATGGCTTCTCAGCAGTCGACCCTGGGACCTCCCCTAACACTACCATGTGATGTCTGCCTGGCAGGTATAAAAGGGGGAGGTCCCAGCTACTCCTCAGTTCTTTTCCATCCTGGCGATCGAATGTGAAAACATTTCTAAGGCCTCCTATGGGAACTGAGGAGGGAAATCACAGTAGCTGCTCATGGAGTCGAAAAGACAAGCGCAAGGAACCCTTCTGAATTAACAGCAAGGGGAAGGGGGCTGCACGACCTGCTGCAAGAGATGCTCTTGAAGATCTTCTGTTACAGTAAGTTCTTGCGCAACTGTACTGTCATCTTGGAGGCAATCTCTTGCAGCAGATCATACACATGAGAAGATTCCCAAGCAGTAATTATACGCAGTGGGAGGAGGAAGCAAAGCATGAAGGCCAAGGACTGTAGGCCGAGTAGGATGACCTGTCCAAAATTGGTCCGCTTCTTAGAAGCGAAGTCTGGTACTGAAATGCCTGGTGGGGTCATGTACAATAGACCACGTGGCGGCTTCGCAGTCATCCAAGGCAGAAATGCCCTGGAAACATGCTATAGAAGCAGCCATGTTTCTGGCAGAATGTGCTGTATATAGCATAGAGTGTATGCAACTGTGAAGTGTGGAGAAGGGAAATGCTTGATGTTCCAAGCACCGAGAGGAAGAAGCATGGCTTCGTCTAGATTCTGATGCTCCGCAAAGTACACTGGAAAGAGAATGGTCTGATTTAAAGTAAAGTCAGAAACATATGGGAAGAACGCCGGGTTAGTGTGTAAAGACACCCATTCGTTTAAGGTTAACATACTAGTAATGGCAACTAAAAACAGTTTCCCATGAAAGATAACGAAGGTCCCTGGTTTCAGCGAGCCCAAACGGGCTCGAAGGCCATTTGTGAAGCACAATATTCAAATCCCAGACAGGGACTGGATCCCTGATAGGGGGATGGAGGTGCAGAACACCTCTTAAAAAGGCGCGAAGCACTGGCAACTGGGACAAAAGTACTTTATCCACAGGCAAATGAAATGCAGCAAGGGCCAAAACGTGGACTGTTACAGTAGGAATATTGCAGGCCACCCTCCGATAAGGAGAGAACAGAGGCTAAGATGCGGTGATGGGAACACCTGTAAGGATCCAAGTCCATGGAAGACACCCAAATAGAGAAGCATTTCCACTTCTGGGATTAGGAAGACCTAGTTGAAGGCCTCTGAGCTGCCTGGAGAATCATCGCCACCTTTGGGAATACTCTGAAGCATGAGAGGATTGTCCTCAGGAGCAAGGAATGCAGGTGGGGGATTGCAGGCCCGGCTGTAACAGTGAACGTTGTGCCTGGGACTGAAAGGCCCAGCAAATTGGCAGAGGTAGAGGCACAGGCTCCAAGAGTTGTAAAAGACGAGGGAACCAAAACTGTCCTAGTCAGAATGGCACAATGAGAATCATTGACGACCTGTCCTGGACCAGGTTCAGGAGTACTCTCTGAATGAGTGGAAAGGGTGGAAAGGCATAAAGAAAACTTCCTGTCCAGGAAAGAGATGATGCGTCCCGCCACACAGTTCCAGGACCTCGCACGAGAGAGCAGTAAAGCGGCAGTCTTGCATATTGCGGAGTGGCAAATAGGTCCAACTCCGGCCGGCCCCACCAGTGGAAGACGGCGTTCAGAACAACTGGTAAGACATCCCACTTATGGGCCTGGGCAGAGGAGCTGCTCAAGGCATCCGCCAGGGTGCTAGACACTCCTGGGATGTGTACTACCAGGTGGTGTATATTCCTCTGGATTGCCCAATACCACACCCTCATTGATTCTCTGCAGAGGGGGTAGGAAAGGGCGCTACCCTGTTAGTTTATGTAGTGAACTAACATAGACATGTCTGATTGTACTTGCAGGCAACCTGGAGGGAGGTGAGCCACGAATGCCTGTAAAGCGAAGAGTACCGCCCGCAGTTCCAATACATTGATGTGGAGGTGGGCCTCCAGCGATGTCCAAGATCCTTGTGATGGGACATGCAGGAGGTGAGCACCCCACCCTGTCAAGGAAGAGTCGGTCATCAGAATGAGACTCGGGATAGGCGATCGAAACAGCATGCGTCACATGAGACTGTCCCCTGATGTCCACCTTTCCAGGGCTTGAAGAGTCAGGGAAGACAGCAGGACCAGGGCATCGAAATCGTATTGTTTCTGGTCCCATTGGACCTGAGGGACCCCGAATGACGCCTCGTATACAACCTGGCATTGGGGACAGTCAGGATCGTAGCTGCCGAATGTCCCAGGAGGCGGAGATAGTCCCTTGCCGAGATCAGTCTGCTGGATTCCAAGCTTGTATGCTAAAGCAAGCAAGCAGGCCATCTGCCCGAGCCATGGGCAGAAATGCCAGTTCCACGTTGAAATACAGCATGGCTCCCATATACTGGAGGCATTGAGTAGGGTCCATTTTGGCCTTCGGATAGCAATCCCTACTTGGGTGAACAACTGTAGGGTACAAGAAAGCATGTGAGACAGCCGGTGTCTGGAGAATGCCTTCAGGAGCCAGTCGTCCAGATAGGGAAAGACAAAGAGGCTTGCCCTTCGGAGGGCCGCTATGACCACTGCAAGGCATTTTGTAAAGACTCTCGGGGCCGAGGAAAGACCAAAAGGGAGGGTCCTAAAATGGTAATGACACCCTTGGAACAGGAAACAGAGAAATCATCTGTGAGCCTTGCACATCATGATATGGAGGTATGCATCCTCCATAACAAGAGAGCAGAGCCAATCGTCTTTGTTCAGCAAATGAAGAAGTGTTGGAAGGGACACTATGTGGAACTTTTGGCAAATGATGGAGAGGATGGGAAACCCCAAATCCAAAATGGGGCGTAAATCCCCCGTCCATTTGGGGACCAGGAAAAAGTGGGAGTAAAATCCTGAACCCTTTCGAGGAAGGGGAAATGGTTTGATAGCCTGTTCTGACAGCTAGACATTGGTTTTGTTTTGTAAGACACGTGCCAAGTCTGGAGGGTAGCGAGAGATTCTAAGTGGTAAAGGAAGAGGCATCCCCATGAACTCCAGTGTGTGTCCTGCCTCAAATTAGTTGCAGGGGCCACCAGTCAGAGGAGAAAGGCTGCCACCCTGGCAGATGTGGGAAACCTCACCCAGACAGCCGTGGGTAGGGTCTGGAAGGCCTTCAGGCAGAAGGCTGGCCCTGCTGGCGGGGGCAGCAGGGACACAGCAGTGGTTTCGAGTAGGTTCAGGATCTGGCAACTGTAACTGAGATTCTCTCTTGTTGGCAGGGTGCCTGTGAGCAGAGGGACGGCCCTTGTGGGGATGGCCCCTGAAGGCCGTATTGGCCTCCAGACAATAAAGAGTTGCACCGATTTAAGGGTACGACCGGAGTCTTACAGATCGTTCAAGATATCTAGGGTCAGCGGACCGAGCAGTCGAACTCCTTGAAAGGGACCATCCAGAATAGATTGCTGTGCGTCCTTTGAAAAGTCTGACACCCTGAGCCAGGTGTGCCATCTGAGGCAGACCCCAGCCGAGGAGATACGAGCCATAGTATTTGAACACCATCATAAGTGGTCCCCAGCAGGTGGCGGCATACTGCAGCAGCAGTACATTAGTTTTACCATCAGAAAAACCCAGACAGAACCCGTTGGGAGGGGCAGGACCGTCGCCTGGGAGTCCCCTAAGATATCCTCCTGATATGGCAGGAGGAACCCTGTATAATTCAGTATACATAGAGACAAGGTGGCTGAGGAAAAACCCCATTTCTCTTGACATCCAATTTCTTGGATTCCAAATCCGGGGGCCAAGCACTCCTGTGTAGAGGCCTAGAGGACCAATCATGTTGCGGCATTGATCACCACAGAGTCCGCCAGTTTTAGGCGGAGACATTAAACAGGGGTGATGTACCGGAGCCCGACAAATCCCATCAGCCTTAAGCAGAGTAGAGGGAATCATGAAAGGTTGCAGCCATTCTAGCCTCTTCAAAGGCGTCCAGCAGGGGTGTGGGGAGAACGACTAGTGTGGGGAATTCTGGAACACCCAGATACTGAGCCAGTTGCTTCCTTGAAGCAGCTTGTGCAGTGCTGTAGAAGCCAAACGTTCTGTGGAGGTGGATCACAATGTCCAAAAATGTTTGGTCATCTGACAGAGAACAAGGGAGTTCGAGGCAGTGTCACCTCAAACAGTGGAGGTGGTAGAGAAGGACGGAGGGGATTCCCCTTGGTCGATGTCGTCCGTGTCCTCTATGTCAATAAGATTCCAGTCCTGCAGGAAAGGGTCCTCCATGTCTGCATCCCGGGCGTACAGGCCCAGGGGGACAGAGGAAAAACTGACCATCCACAAGGCCAAAGAAGGCTGAGAAGCAGCAGAGACCAGAACCCACCCCTACCGGGGGGGGGGGGGCTCAAGGTCTGAGTCAGGTCCAGGATGGTCTGTACCAGAGCCTAGACATCGAACAAGGCCAACAGTCCAGTGGGTCATGGCTGACTGGACAGAGTGTTTTGGAACTAGTGGAATCAAACGTGTAACCGTAGATGAGGGGTGTTATATAGGACCCCAGGATCGGCTACATGGGTGCCAACGGCAAGCCCTGTGAGACAAGGCTGGTCATTGATGATGGGATCGCCGATGGGCCTGAAGCCCTTGGTGTGCCGGGAATCGTTTGCCGATGGCAAGATCGTTGATGGGCCATAAGGCAAGGTCGATGACGGTAGAATCATTAATTGTCTCAAAGCCACCATCGATGGACAATGGTTAGACAGCACTGAAAGGGGGAGGCAGCCCCTGGAAGTTGTAATGTGATCCCCGAATGCACCATCGATGGAGCAGCCATTGAAGGAAGTAAGAGAGGAGCCAGTAGTCACCGATGGAGAAGATGACAGAACAGTGGCTACCATCTCAGGTACCCCTGAATGCACCGCCGACAGAGGAGCCATCGACGGAGGCAAGAGAGGAGCCAGCAGTCATCGATGGTGTAGAAGACGACACAACAACTCCCCCCATCTCAAATACTCCAGAACTTATTGTCGACAGGGGAGCCAGTGAAAGAGGCAAGAGAGGAGGAAGCAGTCGTTGACAGTGTAGAAGATGACACAACAGCTGCCCCCATCTCAGGGACTCCAGAACTCACTGTCGACAGAGGAGCCGTCGACAGTGGAAAGAGAGGAGCCTGCAGTCATCGACGGTGTAGAAGACGACATAACAGGGGCCACCTCTCAGACACTTAACTTTTGTGGTACATCTTATAAATTTTTTTTTCCTAGAGCAGTGCGACCACGATGGATCCATGGTGAACTGCTTACAGTTGCACAGTCCTGGGAGCCTTGTACAGGATTGGCCTTGGTGCCCCAAACAGAGTTTCATTCTGGTCGATAACTGGTAAGCAGAGCTCCGAAGGAGGACTTGTTGCATGCAGGTTGCGGCTGAAAAGAACTGAGGAGTAGCTGGGACCTCCCCCTTTTATACCTGGCAGGCAGACACCACATGGTAGTGTTAGGGGAGGTTCCAGGGTCGACTGCTGAGAAGTCATCTGGAGGAAATGATGCCTGCGTCTGAATTCCCATGTGTATGACCTGCTGCAAGAGATTGCCTTGAGGAAGATCATACAGTATGGGGATACGAATGTGTCAGCAGAAACAGACCACCTGGTCTAACTGTCTGCTCGAGTGTGCAGCTAGCACCCCTAGTTTTCAGCTGCTCCACCCCCCCATCCCCTTTGTCATCCCACTGCCAACCCCCACCTCCCCCACCCTCACTTTCCTCTGTTCTGTGCCCCATGCCCTTTTAAAGCTGCTCACAGATTTACATGATACCACTCTTTCTGGTAGTGCATTCCATTTTGCTACCACCCTCTCTGTGAAATAGTGTCTCCTCGTTCCCTCCTAAATCTTCCCCGCTCTATTCTTAGCCAGTGCCCTCTGGTGTCCCTCCCACTCCTTAGCCTAAAGACCCCATCTGCCCCATCCTTATTGATTCCCCTCAGATACTTGAATGTCTCTATCATGTGCCCCTGTCCCTTCTATCCTTCAAGGTGTACATATTCAGATCTCCCAGTATGCTGTCATAGTCTCTTCCCTCCATTCCACATATATTCGTTGCCCTCCTTAGCACCCCCTCCAGTAGCCTAATATCACGCTTCAGGTATGGCCTCCAAAACTGCACACAATACTCCAGGTGCGGCCTTACCAGTGACCTGTAGAGGGGCAAGATCTCCTCTCTTCATCTGGACAAAAACCCACTAGCTATGCACCCCAGAATTATGTTCACATTTGCAGCCACTCTCCTGTACTGTGCAGTGTTGTTCATGGTCTCTGTTACTATTACGCCATGGCCCTTCTCCTCCTCAGTGATCCCCAGCTTAACGCATAACCTTACACTTCTTTGCATTGAACCCCAGCTGCCACCTCTTTGACCACTCCTAGCTTGCTTAGGTCCCCCTGCAGCTGCTTCCTTCCCTCCCCTCCATCCACCTCTGCTCCTATTTTGGTGTCGTCTGCGAACAGACCTACCTTGCTCACCACCCTGTGCACAATGTCTGATATGAAGAACCCAAATAATACTGGTCCCAGCACAGAGCCCTGTGGCACCCAGCTTGTCACTGGCTTTGGAGTTGAGAGCTCCCCTCCCATCACCACCCGTTGCAGCCTCCCACTTAGCCAGCTTGTAATCCAGTTTGTAATTTTTGCCCCTACCCCTACACCAGTTAGCTTCCTCCCAAGCCACCCATGAGGCACCGAATCGAAGACCTTGCTGAAGTAAAGAACATCCACCGCATGACCCTTATGCGGCTTACCTGTCACCCAGTCATAATATTGATCAGGCTGGTTGGCCAAGAAGTCCCCGAAATGAACCCATGCTGCCTCACATCCCGGAGGCCGTTGTCCTCCAGGTATGACACCAGCCTTTCCTTTAGTATCGTTTCCATGAGTTTGCACACTGTGGAGGTGAGACTTACCAGATGATAATTACCTGGTTTGTCTCTTGGTCAGCTCTTGTGTAGCGGCACTACATGGCAGTCTAGTCGTACTGCTGTATTTTCTTTGCTGCTGCTTGACAAAACCACCAACCGCACAGAAAGCCCATCGTGGGACTTTTGGTTGAATAGACATTACTCAATATGTGACACCATCTCATGATGTTGGGATGTCCATAGCCCAGCCTTACAGATGGCAGCATGTCCTGGGTCCTGGTGCCTGCTAATGCTTTTTCACTTGATGTCTGTCCCAGGGACAGGCAGAGAAATTAAACCAGCTGTCCCTGGGGAAACCTGGGTGTCTGGGACAGGCAGACAAGTGGTTATTTCAACCCCTGTTAGCAACCAGAATGGCTGCTGTGTACAGCCTGTAACCTATTTAATGCTAGCCCTGATCAGTTAAAACATTGAAAGAAGGAAATTCCTAAATTCAGCCAAAGGAGGTGCACAGTTGGTACGTTTCTGATGGCAGACGTGCTGTAGATCAGGTCACTAATAAATAACATATAAAATGGTATACAGTGGGTATTCCACTGTACATCTATCTATAGGGATCTAAATGAACTATTGGGCAGTGTAGTCATGTTTTCTTTTTTATTCATTTGGTAACTGGGTAAGGTCTACTAGGCAGAAGTGCCTGTTTTCAAGGGAGACCTGGGAGCACTGGGGTGGTTAAAAGCCCACCCTCAGCACGACAAGTGTTTTGATTCATTTACTTATTTCTTGGTTTATTTTCTTTTTGTAAAAAGAAAAGTATCTGAGGATCAGTGACAGGATTTTTAGGACAGTAAATTAATAAA
Source organism: Neoceratodus forsteri (assembly GCA_016271365.2). Taxonomy (NCBI): domain Eukaryota; kingdom Metazoa; phylum Chordata; order Ceratodontiformes; family Ceratodontidae; genus Neoceratodus; species Neoceratodus forsteri. Next base: position 725,107,441 of record CM028133.1, read on the forward strand.
AAGGGAACTAGGAGAGTTTCAGTAGCAGACAAGTAGTGGAATAGCAGTATAATTGCAGTATAATGTGGGGAGTGGTGCAATGCAGTGGCTGTGGGGCAGCCATATTCAGGCAGACCTTCTGGACACTAAGGTGCTGCCCTATCTGCATGCATCTCTCTGGACTGCGGGATGAGGTAGCCAGACTCAGAGCGGAAGTAAACTGGGTCGGGAGTACCATCACCTCTATCCAGAGACCACCCGGTCCAATGCAACTGCCTCAAAGGATGCAGAGAACGAGGAGCACTTGGATGACAGTGGGCTCAGGGAGGGTTAGAGCTGTCAGGCAGAGGCACATCCCAGATCCTATTCCACTCAAGAACTCATATGCCACACTGGCAAACGGGGACCACCAAATAGAGGTACCCAGAGACGTGGAAGGAAAGGATGTGGAGGTTAGCCAAGGAGGTGACCTCAGCGGGGAAAGCAGTGGACCCCAGAGGAGGAGGAAGCGAATCCTGGTGGGGGACTCCATCATAAGAGGGATACAGCTAGGAACACAGGAGGGGGAGGACAGGGAGGTGAGGTGCCTACCAGGTGCCACGGCATGGAGGGATGGAAGGAAGATCCTGGGGATCACTGGGAAGGCAAGACGGAGAGTGAGCTGGATGTCATTATCCACCTAGGTACTAATGACCTGGCAAATGGGGAGCCAAAGGAAGTTCAGGAAGAGTTTAGGAAATTGGGAGGGGTCTCTAAGGAAGTAGCTACTTCTGTCACTTTCTCAGAAGTACTACTCAAGTAGAGGCAAGGAGAGCATAGGGTGCATGCACCAGGAACTTTAACTCATGGTTGAAGAACTGGTGCTGTGAGGAAGGGTTTGATTCATTGGGACTGGGGACCCACCTGGAGGATGGAGGTTTGTTCAAGCCTGACGGCCTGCATCCATCCTGAGGAATCCAAACTTCAATGATAAGTTTAAATGCTACATTGACAAGCATTTAAACTAGCTTAGGGGCAGGCCAGCAAGGAGTAAGTGCCTACTTGCTCACCCCTTGCAGCTAGCAGTGGAACCAGTGAACCAGAGGAGTGGCTATCTCTACAAAGCAGTGTGCAAAGATGGAGATTAGTGCCCAAGAGGTGGATAGGCAGAAAAGGGGCAATTCAGCAGAAGGGCAGACAGCAAGGAGAACCAGGGATAAGGACAACCAAGGAAGGGCTGGAGAAGAACAGTGAAACAGTCTAGGAGGTCAAATCATGGAAAGCCATGTGTGCAAATGCCAGGAGCCTTAGCAACAAGATGGAAGATCTGGAGGCTGTCATGGCAGCTCAGACCTGGCATTGTGGCCATCACTGAAACCTGGTGTAATGATAACCACGACTGGGAGATGGCCATACCTGGCTACAACATATTCAGAAGAGACAGGGCAGGCAGGAAGAGAGGAGGAGTGGCACTGTATGTGAAAATGACATAAGGGCCACAGAGATCCAGGAGGAACAAAATGGGGAGAGATACTGTGTTGCTGAAAAGGAAAATAATAGCCATCCGCAGAGGTGTGGTCTATAGACCACCAGCCCAGGAGAGGAAGAAACAGATAGGTTGTTGATGCTGAGCCATCCAAAGGATGGCAGACAAGGGTGAGGTAGTACTGGCTGGAGACTTCAGTATTCAGACGAGACTGGAGCATCCCAGCAGCAGCAGCATCAACTAGGAGCAGATTTATCCTGGACTCCCTTCAGGGTGCTCTCCTCAAGCAACTGGTCATGGAACCAACCGGCAGAAGGCAATACTGGACCTTGTGCTCACAAACAGGGACAGTGTGATGGGGTAACAGTGGGGAGCACTTGGGGAACAGTGACCACCAGTCATTGTGGTTTGAAATCACAGAAAGAGCAGAACCAAACCACAAAAAACACGAATCCTGGATTTTAGGGGCAGACTTGGGAAAATGGGGAGATTGAAGAGGCATTAAGGGAATGGGGCAGGAATCAGGGTTGAGGAACAGTGGGCAGTATTTAAAATGGGGATTACAAGAGCAACAGAATTATGCATTAAGCAGGTTAGCAAGAGGAAAAGGAAGAGGAGACCATTATGGTTTTCCAAAAGAGGTAGCAAAGAAAGTGAAAGCCAAAAGATTGCATTCAGGCAACACAAAAAGTCACAGGCAGAAGGGGATAGGAGAAGTACCAGGAGAAGCAAAGGGAGGCAGGGAGGTCCAGTAAAGGCCAAAAGCTCAGACAGAACAACACATTGCAAAATCAGTGGGTAGAGACGAGAAACATTTTACGGTATAGGTGAAAAAAGAAAGGCAAGGGAGGATAGTGAGACTGAAGGGAGGATGGGGGCCCATGGAAGATGACAACAGTAAAGCTGACATATTGAACAGGTGTTTCTGCTCGGTTAACTAGGAAGAGGAGGGTAATGGGTTTGAAGGGAGTACAAGGGTGAGAATGGTGCAGAATGGACACAAGTCCCTTTACACGAGAAAGGGTCCTGAAGGAACTGGAAGTAATAAGAGTTGATAAAGCAGTGGGGCCAGATGGTGCATCCCCAGGTCCTTACAGAACTAAGAGAGGTGGTGGCTGAACCTCTGGCTATCCTGTTTAGCCGATCTCTGGAAACAGGGGAGGTACCCAAAGACTGGAAGATAGCAGATGTAGTCTCCTTATACAAAAGTGGGAACAAAGAGGAAGCTGGAACTACAGACCAGTCAGCCTCACCTCGGTAGTGGGAAGATCATGGAAGCACTACTGAAGGAGAGATTGTGGAACATCTGGTTGTCAATGGACTACAGGACCCAAGGCAGCATGGTTTCACCAGGGGGAGGTCATGTCAGACCAACCTCGTTGAATTTTTTGACTGGGTGACTAGGGAGGTGGATCGGGGAGGGCAGTGGACATGGCCTATCTGGACTTCAGCAAGGCCTTTGACACTCTGCCACATAGAAGACTATTACACAAACAAAGGAATATGGGTGTGGGCAGGACAGTAGTGTGGTGGGTAGGTAACTGGCTGGGTGGCAGGACACAGAGGGTGGTGGTAAATGGCTGTCACTCCACAGAGGGAAGAGTGACCAGTGGGGTACCACAGGGATCAGTGCTGGGACCGGTCCTATTCAACATCTTCATCAGTGACATTGCGCAGGACCTAGAAGGCAGAATTTCACTGTTCGCTGATGACGCAAAGCTCTGTAACAGAGTACACACACCCAGAGGGTGTGGACAGAATAAGGGACTGCAGAACTGAAGAATGGTCAGGGGTTTACGGTTAGTTCAATGCAAAGAAGTGCAAGATAATGCATATGGGGCACAAAACCCTGACACAATATATCAGTTGGGGGTGAGGATATAGCATGCACCAAGCAGGAAAGGGATCTTGGGGTTATCATCTCTGATGACCTCAAGGTAGGGAAACAGTGTGACAAGGCAGCAGGTAAAGCAAATAGGATACTGGGATGCATAGGCAGGGGCATCACCAGCAGGAAAAGGGAGGTCATAATTCCACTATACAAGACACTAGTGAGGCCCCACCTGGAATACAGTGTACAGTTCTGGAGACCTTACCTACGTAAGGACATAGACAGGGTAGAGAAGGTTCAGAGGAGGGCAACAAAGATGGTGCATGGATTGTATCACAAGTCCTATGAGGACAGGGTGAAGGAACTGAACATGTACTCCCTGGAGGAGAGGAGGGAGAGAGGGGATATGATAGAGACATACAAGTATCTTACAGGGAGGAACAGGGTGCAGGAATACACTATTTTTAAGCGAAAAAGATGTTCCAGGACTAGAGGGCACGGGATGAAGTTGGAGGGAGGACAATTCAGAGGAAACGTGAGGAAGAATTTCTTCACAGAACGGGTGGTGGACAAGTGGAACATCCTGCCTGAGGAAGTGGTGGGGGCTGAAACAATCACGGGATTTAAGAATGCATGGGATAGACATAAAGGAATTCTGGATGTCAGGGGTAAGGGGCAACAGACTTCTAGGAAAACATAAACTGAACTTACAAGCTCAAATGGGCAGACTGGGTGGGCCATGGGCCCTTATCTGCCGACACTGTCTATGTATCTATGTATGGGTCACACAGTATGCAAGTGGAGCTTGTAGGAATCAAGCCTAGGTCTGTTTGATGTACCAAGCTCATTACTCTAACCTCTAGGCTATATTATCAGTGAAGAAAGACCTTAAATGACAAGCAGCCCAATGAGTTGTTCAGGTGTTCCGGAGCACACATGGGTCGTTTGTATCGGGAGACAGACAAGTAAGGTCAGCTGCTGCTCACCAGTGTTCCTTGTCTGGGGAGGGCTGGTGGTGGGTTCCAGTTCTACAGTGGCCCCTGCAATTAGGCCCGGAGCATGTTGCATTTTCAGGGTCAAACTGTGCAGTACAACACTAACAAACTGCTGTGCCCACACCAAAGGAAAGAGGCTGTTATCCTCACAAAGGCCCTAATTGGTGGAGGGGAGTTCTTTGATGAAGAGATAAGGGAGCTTCTTCAGTTCTGGGTCAGCAAAAGGACTGGGCAGTAGCTAGGCTGATGGGGTTTGTGCCTGGACAGATAAGAGGAGAAACACTAAAGGCGCTTTTACACACAGGTTTATGTAACGGAATAACTGTTACGGAAACAGTATTCCGTTACATCCCTGTGTAAATTGCATCTGTTTCGGTCCCTAAATGACGTTACCGTCAAACTGCAATCTCTGCTTTTGCAGTTTGCACGCGATGGTTCCGTTTGTCATGCTGTGTAAAAAGGTATTCCGGACAGAGGCAGAAAACAACATTTGTAGAGCAGCAAACTCTGGGGGAGCCAAAACAAATGAAGACAAGGTTGCCGGAATACTCGCAGTGTGTAGAAAGGAACCTGATCGCAACAGAGTACAACGACGCCACACAGGTAACGCTGATTCCATTTTAAAAACCTGTGTGTAAAAGTGCCTTTAATCACACACAACCCCCAACCACCACCACCACCACCACATGTTCTTGTTTCCATGGCAATTGTGCATGAAACTCTCTTCTCAGAATAATAGTGTTTCACACACAGGGGAATGGAGTGTTTCTGTTGATCAGGAGAACCCTAGAATAGTTCTCAGACTTTGTCACAGTGAGCCTCCCCAAATCCATGGAAAATATTTTGAGCTTTCCCCAAAAATTGAAATAATCTTTGGCCTCCCCAAAGAAAAATAACATACTGTACTTTGCACAGTACAGCATGAATAAACTGAAACCCCTCTGAGTACTTGGCTCACATTCAGTTCTTTGTCTTATACTGACGTGGAACCTTTGAAAAAGAGCTCCTGTGCTCAGAGGTGTTATCTGAATAACAAATAAATAAAATAAACAAATATTATTATTTAGCTTATTGAACCCCCCCACCACCACCACCACCACCACCACCACAGGCCAACCTACGTACTTTGCTATTTTCATTCTTGAACCATTGTTACACCTTGTTACAGTACCTTCATGGGTCAGACTACTTTCTCTGTTTCCCCTCTATATGAAATAACTTTCCTGCATACTTTGCCTCTCCCCATCCTTCCCTGCTCCTAAGCAACTTCTCAGTGATTACTTTGCTCCTACCTGCTATTCTATGCTCAACCCTTGTATTTGGGCTGTTCTGCCATCAGGCTACAAATTGATCAATTACCACCTCTCATTATTAGTTTATTGTTCATATTTGTTTGCAGTATTGTTCATTGTGTATTTCTTGATTGTTTCGCAGTTACGCTTTGAAATGTATTCACTCCCTACTCTTCCCCGGGTACACCTGAAATGAGCCTTGGCTCATTCACCTTCCCTTGTCACCTGTTAGTACATAAATACATTAAATTCACTCACTGTTATCCTCTTTCAGTTTGCATCATTTCTTCGCACAAAATATATAAAACTAAAAATTTAAATACAGTACTTTTTCAGACTTGCTTGAGCCTCCCCTGGAACAGCTTGGGGCCCTCCCTAGGGAGGCTGGCCTCACCATTTGAGAACCCCTAGATTATATAATGGAAGGAAAGAATCCTGGACTCTGATTGGTCAGTGTGTGCCTGAGACAGTGTTGTTATTACACAGTAACATCACTGTCATTGATTTATCTCTTGTATCCTTCAGAAACAAAGATACACTGCCTCACTAAAAATCTACTAAAAACATTTTTTAAATTTTTTTTTTTTATTTTGTATAACAAGACATTGTATATTAGCAATAAGGCACTCCAGGGTGTGTGTTATTGTGTAACAACGCCACTCCTGGGGTGGTGGAAGCACTCAGCTTCGCTTCATGCTTCGACCCACCCCAGGAGTGACGTTATTACATAACACGCACCCTGTCATGCCTTATTGCTTAATTATGAAATGGTGGAAGAAATCCTGAATTCTGATTGGCTGGTAGGTACTTTCAGTTGTGGTGTTACCTGGCACAACAACCCAGCTGAAAGTAGCTCCAGGCAGACAGGAATCTGCACCCACCCTGAGATCCGTCCCCTTGTATGCCCCAGTGAAAATGCCCACATCCATCATGGCTGACTTGGGGTCACATCCAGACATGGAGAAATTGGGATGCTGACCTTGCCGTGACCTTTTCAGCAACTGCAGTTTCTTGACTAGTGGCGTGGGAGACAGACAGGTGGTATGGAGATAGTAGTGTGGAGCAACAGCAGGCAAATTCAGGATCACCCTCATCTTCATCTTCTTGTTCTCAGGCTGAACAGTTTTCGGGAAGGCGACAACAGGGAGATATCGTCATGGGTTGAGCGGGGGGGGGAATGCATCAGGAAGGTGAGTGATGGGGTGGGAAAGCAGGGGCAACCACAGACAACGGCGTAGAGCAGTAGCTGAAGAGAACCAGGTGGCTCTGTGAAGTCAGCACTGCCCTAATTCTCCTGACCATTGCCCATAGTTGTTGTTTTTTGTGCAGCATTGGTGCCACCTACTGGCCATTGGCCAACACCACACTCTACTGTACAGGTACGGTAAGTATTTTCAGTTGGGCTTCACCTTGTGCTTCAGCCCACTCAAGGTGGGCCATTATACCACCATATAGCACCCTTTGATGTGCCGTACTGCTTAATTTTTTACGTGCTTTGAACACATAGTGCAAGTGGATGGGGCTCCTGTGTTTTGGTGTTACCACACAAATAGACCCCCCGCCATGTTATTTTTTTCACACTTCTCTTAAAAACTGGGTTGACTAATTCACAACATTAATCAGTTTGCCAGAAGTTGATACTGGATTATAACTAACACAGACCCCAGCTTGGTCTAGCATCAGTCACATGCCCTGCATCATGCTGTGTCTGTGCAGTCAAGCACTGTTGTCCAGAAGTCTCCCCACACCCTCTCAGGTCAGCCATCCTCAAATGTTCGTAGGCCAGTGCCCTAGTAGTCCAGTGTCCTTCCATCTGCTCCCCAGGTCCACAGATTTCCCTGGTGCCTAATGGAAGCTACCCTCCCTAGCCCTACTGCAGTGAAAAGCATTCTCCAGTGGCATCTTCCTGCAGTCGTGTCCCCAGCTGGTTCTGTCATAACCCTGTGAACACCTTCACCCTTTCACTTACCTATAGATAATTCTAGCGGGGAGGAGAGGGGTTGTCTGAGGTTGTGAGAAGCAGCTCAAGGGCCACCATATTCTAAGGGAGGCCCTCTTGCATGGCAGCTCCCTTCCCCATATGGTCACAGACTGTCCAGGGATGGGTTCTATGATCTTAAAGTTTGGAGTGGCGTGAAGTGATTGCAGTGACCACTAAACAGCACCAGCTAATAGAATATGAATAGGGCTCTGGACTTAAGAAAGCATAATAGGAGGCAGTATAGTGCAGAGGTTTAAGGCTCTGAGCTGCAAACCTGGAGACCTGGGTTTGAATCCCACAGCCCCCAGTTGCATACTGTGTGACCCTAAGCAAGTCACTTAACTTCCTTGTGCTCCCAGGTTGCACCTGTAAACAAGCTTCAGCTTAGTTTGTCTCTCCTGGCTAAAAAAAAAAAAAAAAATAATAATAAGGGTTGTGTCTACCATCAACAAAATAGTAGCTGGCATCAACAGAAGTCTGCTACATTGCATTCCAAAGGAAACAGCATGTCAATCCATTCCCTTCATCATTCCGAAGGCTGTTCACGTTAAAGCAGGAGCTTTGTCCCTTGCAGTACTTCTACAGCTGAAGTCACAGTGCTCTGCATATGAGAGCACAGCCATTTCCGCAGTAACAGACTGTGATGTCACAAGCAGGGAATTACTACTTCAGCTTCTGAATAACCTTCAGCTGTAAGCAAACTTTAATGGACAAAGATCTAGTTTTTATTTATTTATTTAGTTTTTGTTTACCGGGTAAGTACACTAGACAAGTTTAATGCCTATTTTCAGGAACGACCCGGGAGAGTACAAAAGGGTACAACAGGTACATTGATACAGTAATTGGTTCAGACGAATACATTCAGGTACAATTGTCTTAAAATGTCCTGAATACTAAAGAAAACAATTGAAATTCAGATTTTTTGTGTGGGGACAGGAGTAGCATGCTGAGTAAATGAGTTCTGCTGCTGTCAACAATAATTTTTTTTGCTGTTACCTTGACCCCGTCTTTAAACACACACTCTGAAATTCTGTGTTTACCACAGAACTGCATTTTTCCTGTAAGCCTGTATTTTCTGTAGACACTGTGTTTCAAATACTGGTTTCTTTTCTTCTGTTATTCTGTGTTTACCAGCCTTTTTGTAAACTGAATTTGTGCTTGCCCCTTATTATTTTTTTTTTTTCGTAAACAATGAAATGAGTGCTCTTTTTATAGTTTTTCTTCAAGGACAGGGGCAACAGAATGTTTACATTCCTGGGTAAGGGCCATTACAGAAGTCCAGTTTATGTCCTTGTCGAGCCTTGGATTGTTGTCACAGTGCGTATGTGTTCTACTATAGAACTCTGCTGTTCGAGAAGGATTTAAAACTACTGTACATCACACAGTTCTGTTATGGTGTTCATCAGTAGGTCAATGAGAAACACCCATTGAGGTAACTAAAAGGCCAGTAAAGGTGAAGCAGCAACAGAATGGGAACTATGATTCAAAAACCAAATGCTTATATAGGAAAAATAACATGCAGGTTTAACGCAGTTCTCCTTTTAGATACTATCAACCCAGGGCTCGCTCGCTGCACAGCAGTAGAGCTACCACTCACAATGCTAGTGACCCGGGGTTAGTAATGAGGCTGGGGATCCGGTGGTCGGCTAGTGGGGAACAGGATTGTGCATCCCAGAGGACACACTCATCCATCGATGTAAGAGTGCTGTGTACTCTGTGACACTCCCAACACCTGGATGGTCTTGGGTGGTGGTGCAGCAGGAGTCACTCAGAAAAAGAGATGGTGATGATACCAGTCCTCTACATGCAAGCAAGCACTGTATATGCACACCCTATGTGCTTTTGGCAGTGTCAAAGGGGTTCTGGGAAGAAAATTGCTGGGGGAAGAAAATCGAAAGGGGGTGGGGACTCTGATTGCCAAAGGTTGATAGCCAGTCCCCTGAAGGTCCTGCACAAATGACCATGCACTCTTCTCCACTGGATGTGGATCTTTGGAGGTGTACAGGGAAATCCCAAAGGCCCCCCCCCCTCCCCAGTGTGGTTCAAGCCATGGGAGAATGAAATTGGAGTAGATACCTGGACACTATCAAACCAAATAAATTTAAAATGGTCAAAATTAGTGTGGGGGGGGGGGTGATTCAACCATATCCCTTTCATTTATTTATTTTTTTTAACCATAGTTTTATCCGCCACTCGGGGCTAGGCACGATCCTCCTCCTACCTCAGAGAGATTTGTTTATACCGTCCTACTGAGAACCTGCCACCTATCTGGTCAGGACTGCCAGCCTGCTTGCGACACACTGCTGTGCTGCCCCCTTGGCTTACCCCCCAGGGCTGGGTACACCTTCAGCTGCATGGCATTTCTTCCCCACTGTCCATCTAGCTACCCACAACAGAGGTGAAGACTGGCAATTTCCCTGGGGGAAGATGGCTCAGTTCTGGTGGTGGCATCCTGCCAGGCCCGCACCTCTGTTTTTCCCTTTCTTTTTTGTTTCCCACCCACCCCTCTAGGAGAGAGTGGCATGATTGGTTGCTGGCAGCGCCCAATGCAGTTAATCCATGTACTGGATCCAAGCATCCCTCCGTGTTGACCACTGCGCGCGTGCACCGCCACCATTGGTCACCCCAGGGGCAGTAGTGCAGGGGGTTGTGACACCCTCCCTCCCATCCTAGAGGAGGAGAGCATTCTGTGGGGCACTTAATCCTGCCTCCCCCCCCCCCCCCCCCCCCGGCCAGCCCTCATAGCGGCCTGGGCTCATTCATGAACCCAGGTCATCAACACCATGAGTGGTTGCACTACCACTGCACTGGCAGGATAGCTCAACCTTGTGTCTTTAATGAACATGCCTTCAGTAATAAAAAATGAAAGGTTTTAAATGCATATTTTTGGTGAGTTTTGTTTAATTGAACTCAGCTTATGGCAACCAGGAATTTTTTTCTGAAAACCCAAAACTCTCTTAAAAGGCTAACACCTAGCCGGTGACCTAAATTTGAGAATGAGTTTGGGTTGGCTGGGTGGGGGAGGTTAAAGGTTGGGAGAGGATCAGGTGGCCGTCTGGCAGCTCTTCTGTCCTGAATCATAGAGGTAAGCCTTCCCAGCTCTTGGCTACCACCGTTGGAGGTCCAGTGGTAGCACCAATACTTGGAGGGGCTGGCATAACGTTGGTTGGGGGGGCAGGGCTGGTGGTTCCAGAGCACATGTGTGCCTCTACACACATGCACTAACCCATGTTTGCCATAGTTCCAAGATATCAGGGGACCAAACAGAAAATCGGCCTGTGCAGGCTACATGAAGCCCTGCCCACTTGCCTCCGTCCTGTGCCATCACCTGGCCACTGGCCATATTTTAGATTAGAGTCACCGGGTGGGAGGAGGACATCCCTTCCCTTCCTGGCCCTACCATTGGGGGGACAATCCATGGGGGATCTTGGGATCGGTGGTTTTGGGGCAGGGCGCTGGGTGAGAGGAGGTGGGGATAGAGCTGAGAGCCCAACCTGGGTCGACCAAGCCTGGGGAAAAAGCTTTATGAAAAAAAAAAAGGCTAACACCTCTGAGCAAACTCTTGAAACATATTTGAGCATAACTCCATTTATGTATTTCATTTGCTGTTTTTCTCTGTAATTCGTTCATTATTTCTTAGGATATTTGTATGTAAACTGTAGTTTAATAGAAACATAGACTTTGACGGCAGATAAGGACCGCTTGGCCCATCTAGTCTGCCCATTTCCCTACCTACAGGATAGGCCGCAGATCCTAGTTAACCAATAGCCTATTTCTTCCTACCCCCCCACAAGAACTGCCTTATGTCTGTCCCATGCATTCTTGAATTCTCCCACAGTTTGACTCCACAACCTCCTCAGGAAGGCTGTTCCATGGATCCACTACCCTCTCTGTGAAATAATACTTCCTCACATTGCCCCTGAACTTCCCCCCTTCTATCTTTAAATTGTGTCCCCTTGTTCTTGCACGTCTCTTTTTCTGAAAGATGCTACTGTCTTGGACTTTGTTGATTCCACTGAGGTACTTAAAAGTTTCAATCATGCCCCCCCTCCCCCTTCTTTCCTCAAGGGTATACATATTAAGCTCCTTTAGTCTCTCCTCATACGGCTTCTCTTGCAGACCCTGCACCATTTTAGTTGCCCTCCTCTGGACTGCCTCTATCCTGTCTATGTCCTTGCTTAGATGGGGTCTCCAGAACTGGACGCAGCACTCCAGATGGGGTCTCACCAACTGTCTGTACAGAGGGATAACAACTTCCTGTTTTCTGCTGCTGATGCCTCTCCCTATACATCCCAGTATACCCCAGCCCTCCCTACTGCCTTCTCACATTGCTTGCTAATCTTAAGGTCATCTGATATGATTACCCCCAGGTCCCTTTCCTTTTTTGTTGTTGTTACTACCTCCCCACCCATTGTGTATTCTTCCCCTGGGTTCTTGTTTCCCAGGTGCATTATTTTCCACTTCTTTGCATTGAATCCCAGCTGCCATACTTTTGACCATTCCTCCAACTTTGCCAAGTCCCTTTTCATCCTTTCCACGCCTCCTTGTGTATCAACCCTGTTGCAGATCTTTGTGTCATCTGCAAAAAGGCATACTTTTCCTTCCAGTCCCTCTGCAATGTCACTGATGAAGACATTAAAAAGGACTGGACCCAATACTGAACCCTGCGGTACCCCACTAGTAACCCCTCTTTCTTCAGAGTGGACTCCATTTACAATTACCTTCTGTGTCCTGTTGTGCAGCCAATGTTTTACCCAGGCCACCACCCTGGGACCCACTCCCAGGCTGGTTAATTTGACTATTAATCTTTTGTGTGGGACTGTGTCAAATGCCTTGCTAAAGTCTAGGTAGGCCATGTCCACAGCCCCTCCCTGGTCTACTACTTTGGTCACCCAGTCAAAGAAATCAATTAGATTCGTCTGACATGACCTTCCCTCTGTGAACCCATGCTGCCTTGGTCCTGTGCCCCACTGGCCTCTAGGTACTCAACTGTTCTTTCCTTCAGAAGTGACTTCATCACTTTCCCTACCACAGAGGTCAGACTGACAGGTCTGTAGTTTCCTGCCTCTGTCTTGGTCCCACTTTTGTGAAGGGGAATCACATCCCCTTCCTCCAGTCCTCGGTACCACACCATCCTCCATGATTTATTAAAAGAGTAGCCAGTGGTTTCACTAGTTCCTCCTTAATTTTTTAGAATTCTGGGGTGAATTCCATCAGGACCCATTGCTTTGTCCACCTTCAGTTTTAGGAGTTCTTGCAGAACCCTTTCTTCTGTGAAAGGACTGGGATCGACCCCCCTATCAAGAGTGCTTCTGTTAATTGGATTAGGCACTTCCCCCTCCTCTTTTGTAAATACTGAGCAGAAATATTCATTCAGTATCCCTGCTTTTTCACTGTCCCCCTCTACCCACCCACCGTTCATTCTATTCAGCCTCACTATCCCTCCCTTTGTCTTTCCACGCTCACTGATGTACCTATAAAAGGTTTTATCCCCCTTCTTAACTGAGTTGGCTGTCTTTGCCTCAGTTTCGGCCTTTGCTATTCTGACTTCCCTCCCTGCTTCCTTCTGTCTTAACTGGTACAGCTCTCTGTCCTGCTCCTTCTGTGTTTCCTTATACTTCCGGAATGCTATCTTTTTCTTCCTGACTTTCACAGCCACCTCTTTTGAGAACCATAGTAGCTTTTTCTTTCGTTTTGATTTGTTTATTTGCTTCACACAAAGGCTTATTGCCTCTGTGATGGCAGTTTTGATGATTCCCCATTGTTGCTCCACACCTCCTTCTAGCCTGTTTGCCAGTGCTTTTCTGAGGCACTCTCCCATCTTGCCAAAGTCAGCCCTCCTAAAGTCCAGTACCCTCACTTTTGTATGGCTTGACTCTGTAGCTGAGTTTAACGTGAACCACACTGTTTGATGGTCACTTGTTTCCAGATGGCAACCCACTTCTAGACCTGAGATCCTCTCACTGCCCCATTTGAGAGTATGAGGTCTAAGATTGCTCCCTCATGAGTGGGTTCCGAAACTAGCTGTCAGAGGCCTGCCACCTGTAGGGCATCAAGAATGGCCCTGCTCTTGGATGTGGCTGCAGCAAATGTGCTCCAGTTAACATCTGGCATATTCAGGTCTCCCATCAACAGTATCTCCCTTTCTCTGCCATTCTAAGAATGCCTTCTATCATACTGAACATATGAAATTTGCCAGCAGATAAAGGCCTAGAGATCTATCAAGTCTGCCTGAAATTGCAGCTAGCACCCCTTATTCTGCAGCTGCCCCTCCCTTCCACCCTTCCCCTTCATTAACCCTCCCCCTTGTCCTGTCCCATCCTCGTTTGAAGCAGTCCACTGTTCTACTGCATACCACTTCAGCAGGTAACGCATTCCACCCAGCCACCACCCTCTCTGTAAAAAAAAAAAAAAGTGTCTCCTCATCTCCCTCCTGAACCTTCCTCGCTCCAGTCTCATATCATGGCCCCTGGTGGCCCTCCCCTCCCTTACTTTGAACAGCCCCTCTGTACCCGTCTTGTTTATTCCTTTCCTGTATTTAAAGGTTTCAATCATGTCACCCCTGTCTCTCCTCTCCTCCAGTGAGTACATGTTCAACTCCTTCAGCCTCCTCTCATATGATAAGTCCCCCAGCCCCTTGATCATCTTTGTCGCTCTGCTCTGCACCCCCTCCAGTAACTTAATGTCCCTCTTCAGATACGGACGCCAGTACTGCACGCAGTACTCCAGGTGTGGTCTAACTAATGACCTATACAGTGGCAGAATCACCTCCTCCCTCCTCGAGGGTATACCCCTTGCAATACAACCCAGCATTCCATTAAAGTGATTTTGTCATGGTTGCCATAGCAAATGGGAGTAGTAACATGTAGGAGTTGTGAATCAATCTCTTACCATTCAAACTGCCAAAAAGTGCTGTTTTCCATGAAAAAAAGCTTTTATTTCTGTGCTGTGCTTCATATGCATAATCCTGCCCCTTTTTTCCTCAGTGTTGCAAGCCCCAGCCGTGACATCATGCAAGGGAACACTGTGTTGAAACAGAGACCTCTTTGGGTCAGTCTTGGTATTGCAGACATCCTTTTTCTTTCACAATTTTGGAACTCATAGCAGAAGCTGGACACCAAAGAAAAGGAAAAGTAGTCTGACTCATACTTGCACTCCTGAACTACTTTTAGTCATTCAGGCCCTGTCACATAAACATTGAAAAGTATCACCATGCTCCCACATTCTGACAGGAGCTACCATTTCAGACCTGTCACTTCACCAGCAGGCAGTAAAAGTCAAATATCTACACAGACTGGCAATCTTTTTGAACTATCTGCATCACAAAAACAGTTTTCCAGAAACTTTTCTACAGACTGTACTGCTGTAAACACTACCGACATAGGAGACTGCACTTTGATAAGGGAGGCAGAAAAATCAGCTATGTACTGTACCCACAATGCCTTGCCATGTGTATATATGTGTGTGTGTGTGTGTGTATATGTATTATGTATGTGTATATATATATATATATATATGTGTGTGTGTATATGTGTGTGTGTATATATATATATATATATATATATATATATATATATATATATACACACACACACACACACACACACACCATAGATGTTGACAGCAGATAAGGGCCTACGTACTTAGCTTCTTCAAGCTTCTCTAGAACTAAGTTATATGTCTACATATTGGGTGCTATTCTGCAGTCTCCACCACCAAAATAAGGGACTGCACCTCTGAGTAATGAACATTTAAGTAGGTTTTATAATTTAGACAGAATTTTTTGTTGCTGTATGTAAAACATTGACAGTTCCCTTGCATGACATCATTCTGGGTGTGTGGCCGCATGCAGAAAACTGGAGGGCGGGCAGAAACAAAAACATACAAAAAATGACTGACAGATTTTTTTTCAAAACAAATTGCAGCTTCAACATCTGAAGCATGGATGGCAGTGGCATACTATGTGAAACGAGCATTTATGGGATGCGACTAAATCGCTTTAAACTTCATCTGCTTTGTGTGTGTATGCCCCTCCTGAAGTCATAATCTGCTTGTGACCACACACTTGTTTTCTTTGCAACAGATTGTGATGTCACAAAGAGAGGATTATTACTTCATGTAGGTAAGGCATGCACAACGTGCAGAAGTACCTAAAATTGGACTGTTTTTAAGGTTAGCTCAGTTGAAACTATTGAAATAAATATATATATATGTGTGTATATATATATATATATATATATATATATATATATATATTATATATATATATATATATATATATATATATAGAGAGAGAGAGACAGAGAGAATAATGGATGGGCAACTGTGTGATATGAGAATTTAATTCACAGCCGAGGTGTGGGATGATACATAAACCCCGAGGGGCATATGCACACTTCCCCATCTTTTATTTTCTATAATTTGCTGGTCAGCAATTTTTTTCCAACCTAAGTGCTATGATCCCTTCCCCCCGCCCATACACACACACCGTCTCTGTCTATACATACATGTACACACACACACACACACACACACACACTCTCCTCCCCTTGTCCTTCTCAATAAATCCCAGTGACACCTTTACTCTAATTCTCTGGGGCACCAATGCAGCAGCTTCCTGCCCCCCAACACCACCTCCCACTCTAAATTCACCATGCGAGCTGTGCAGCACTCCATAGTCCCTCTGTCTCTTGTCCCACAGCACCCTCCTGCTCACTCTGCTCCCAGTTTAAAAACTTTTTTTTAAAACTTACAACTAAAATCATGATCGTGATTACAATCGTGCATACCTGTGTCAGGCAGGCAGACACAGACTCATTCCCGCCGATGGTGTGTGTTGCCCAAAGCCAGCGAACTGCAGGATCAACCAGATACTTAAAAAATGGTGATAATTAAGGTAGGGACAACAAAACGGATAAAAAAAGGAATTATGGAAGGGAAGGTGAGGATTTACCTGTAGCGGCTCCTCGCTAAGATACGGAGCCACCATGTTTTCAGAACTGTTTAGCCTGCCCACTCACAAAACGGGAGCCAATGAGGGAGCGCCCCCTTTTGATAGATGAAGCACGTGAATGCTGTAATAACCGACTGGTTATTATGGCAAATAATCAACTCGGTGAGCCCATTTAAAAAATTGCTGTCATTAATTATATATATATCACTCTGGTAAAACTGTTTAAATTGCACCGTTTGGACTCAGACGTATGTACTAAGTGCAAGGCTGAAAGAGACATGTTGAAACATATTTTATGAGATTGTGCGCAGGTAGCGCCACTCTGGAAGGAGATTAGGGACAGACTGGACTTGCTGCTTGGCCTTCAAGATGCCTTTGACCCATTAACTAGTTTTACTGGCCTCTGCCTAGAGAAAACTAGTTGGTGAACACTACCAGATGGCTGATATTGTTCGGGGGGGGGGGTCATTGCTAGACACTGGCCTGATGATCACACCCCATCCTACAAAGAATGGCTAGCTGCTGTGCTTGTAGCTTTGAGAATGGAAAAAATGTTGGACAACATCAGTCATAGATACAAAATGTTTAGTTCCAGATGGGAAAGCCTGTAGGTCCTACTGCAGCTGCCACAGGTAGACAATGGGTAATGCCTATCTCATAATTTGTGCTTTCAAAACTGAGTTGACTAACGGTGAAGTTAACCACCACATTTTGCACAGATAGTTTACCTTGTAGTAGAATAGAAGTATGGTGCTAGACATAATGGAGACACAGTTTTGACAGTTCAGTTTAAATATTAATTAATTGCTTTTATCGTATATGGTTCCTGTTGTCTTCATAACCACACATTGTACTGCCATGCCTGTTTTATGAACTTACGGTGAATATACAGTATGTGAAACTGTAACAGTGCTGTTTTATATCTGCACAGTTTGATAAAATCAGTAGAGTACACTAAGTTAAAAAGGATTATGACTTCAGTTGGTGGATAAGCAGCAGATGTACTGTAGATTAACTTGATAGTGCAAGGACCCAATGTTTATGCAAGTATCCTTAAAGAGATTCTCTAGGTTTTTGCGCGAAAACATTACTGTTGGCATTGCCAGAAGGGAAATCTCATAAGATTCCAAACTATGTGAATTTCTGGTCACATCTTCGTTATTACTCAAGCTATATAAATATAAAGCTATATAGGGAGGCAGTATAGCGCAGTGGTTTAAGGCTCTGAGCTGCAAATCTGGTGACATCCAACAGACCAGACCTGGGTTTGAATCCCACAGCTTCCACTTGCATACTGTGTGACCCTGAGCAAGTCACTTAACTTCCCTGTGCTCCCAGTTTGCTCCTGTAAAAAAGCTTTCAGCTTAGTGTGCTACTCCTGGTTAAACAACTAAATAAAAAATATAAAAGAAATGGGCTCTTTGAGCCCCTTACACTTCACCTGTCCCCACTGCTTTTTTTGCTTTGAAGCCTTAATCCTCTGCTTGTGACATCAGAATTATGTATTGACAAGAGGTTGTTTTGTCACAAGGACAGGATTACGACTTCAATCAATCAATCAAACTTTATTTAACCAGGCAATTGCATCATTGAGCAAGCTCATTTTCAAGATGGTCCAGGACTTCACGGCAGGTATAAGCAATGTCTCGGATTAATTGCTGATTGGTTCTAGTTTCTGTACCATTTTCTAGTGCCTCCTCAGTTTGCTTCCGTTGACCTGTGCAGTGTTGTGTGCTTAAGCTTTGCTACATCATTAGTTCGCTGTCATCTTGTTTCTCCACCTACCACTTCCTTTCTCTCTTTCCACCCCCTCCCTCACTAAGCCTCTTTCCCTCTCCTACCCCTCCTTACCCCTACAGTAATTCCTTTCTTACTGCCTTTAGTAGTTTAGTACTGCCTATACTCCCTGGGCTACTTTCAGTTCTCTTTTCCCCCCTCACTCCTCACTCTGTGCCTCCTCCCCCCTCCATCTCACCCCATTACTGTCTCCACTTCTGTCCCCCTCCCAGCCTTCCTTCCCTTAACACTATCTGCATTTTTCCCCCACTTGTGATGTTCTCCACCTTTCCACTCCTTCTTTTAGCTTTGTACCTCCCCATCCTATCCCCAGCGTCTCCACCCCACCCCACAACAGCGATTCAAGCCCGGCACACTCATCCTTCTCTCCCCTTTACCTCCTGACCCCTCCTCCTTTCATCCTTCATTCCTTGTCTCCCTCTCCATTTCCACCCAGGCCCTACTCCTTTAATCTAGAGCTTCTCCACAGACTCTTCTCCTCCTCTGCTCCCATCCAAATTAAACTACACTTGCTACATTAGAAAATGTTAGTCCAAGCATTATCTGTTCTTCCTTTTCCTCCTCCTTGCAGGTGATATCCAACCTAACCCTGGCCCCCCCACCCTCTCCCACACCTACCTAAAAGCCACAAACTATGCTCCCCCTCCCACTCTTCCACACCTGATATTCCCAGAGGGCTTCTTCTCGTCTGCCTGAACGCCAGGAGCTTCCTCTCTAAGCTTGATGCTCTAATGCTGTGGATTGCCCAGCATTCTCCCGACATCTTGTGCATCACCAAAACCTGGTTGTCATTCAGGATCCCTGACTCCTCCCTCACCCCCTCTGACTTCCACCTCCACTGACAAGATCATGGCAAATGGGGTGTTGCCCTGTACATTCACCAGTCCCTTTGCTGCTCCATTTCCCTATGTGAATATCTCCCCTCCTTTCACAAACTTATCCTTGCAAACCTTTTCCTTTGCCTCCTCTCTCCCAATCTATGTGGGTGTGCTAGATGCCTCTCCATGGCTTACACCCGCATCCCTGATCTCCTGCATCACCTCCATTGCCTCCCATGCTGCCTCTGGTGAGGTCATCCTTTTAGGTGATTTCAACCTAGCTTGGCTCTCGTCCTCTAAGCCTACTCTTCAAATGATTGAGTCTCTAAATCTTACTCAGTTAATATCTGAACCTACCCACTATAACCCTAGCACTCCTAACCATTCCATCCTAGATTGGGTGCTATCCTCCCATCCCCTCTGTATCTTCGCTTCAGGCGTCCTCCCAGATGCCCTCAGTGATCTTTGCCTGACCTACTGTGTCAGGAATGTGCATCTTCCCCAGTAGGCCCTCAGATATATGGTTCTGTCCTCTCAGTGCCCTCAATTCTGATGCCCTCCTTCATGACCTAGCTGGTGCCGAATGGTCTCCGGTGTTCTTTGTCCCAAACATTGACTCTTCCCTTAGCCTCTTCATTAGCATCCTCATTCTGATCTGGAACCTCCATGCCCCCCTTAAAAAAGCCAGGGTCAAACGCCTTCACCACCCTTGGATCTGAGCCGATCTTATTGTCTTGTGCAAAGCCCGAGATCGAGACTGGATGCAGTTTAAATCCTCCCATTCGCTGGCTGACCTGCAGTCATACAGATCACAAAGAAATGCTTGCGTGAAGGCGGTCCGCACAGCCAAGGCTGAATACTTCAAGACCCACTTTAAAATTAATCTCAACTCGCCCTCAAAATTCTGGCACTTCATCCACTCCCTTCTTTACCGGGGGGGGGGGGAATCCCATCCCAGTTTGCCCCAAGCCCTTGCTGTGGATGGTTCACCGCCTCAGACTCCTCCTCTGTAGCAGCGATTCTCAACAAATTGTTTACAACTTGCGCTCTTCATGATCTTCCCCTGCCTGCCTTTTGTGACGGCCCCCCTCCCCTCAGCTG
The DNA here is from genome assembly GCA_016271365.2 of Neoceratodus forsteri. Lineage (NCBI taxonomy): Eukaryota > Metazoa > Chordata > Ceratodontiformes > Ceratodontidae > Neoceratodus > Neoceratodus forsteri. Next base: position 725,127,653 of record CM028133.1, read on the forward strand.
GAGGCTACAGTTCCCCCCAGTTTCTCATCAGGAAGTCTACCATGCACTAATGTTCTTAAATCCTGCCAAATCCAGCCCTGATGAGTCCACCCTAATCTCCTCCATATCTCTGCACTGGCAATTATCATCCCTCTTGTACACCTTTTAAACCTCTCATTCCACTCCAGCACTGTCCCACTGGCCTGGAAAGTAGCTGAAGTACTGCCCCTTCATAAAGGTGATGACCCATCATCCCTTGGCAACTACTGGCCCAAATCTCTTCTTCCCTCACTCACTAAACTTCAAGAGTCTATTGTCTACCAGGCTTGCTGAGTTCATATCCTGTACTGACACTCTCTTCCCCCTTCCAAACTGACTTCAGGAAGCACCACTCAAACACCTCCTCCCTACTTCGGGTAACAGATTCCATCCTCTTGGGGATTGACACGGGTCACATTACCGCTGCCATCTTTATCAATTGGCTAAGGTGTTTGACTCAGTTTCCCACTCCCTCCTCCTGAATAAGCTACTCTCTACTGGCTTGATGGCTCCAACAGTAAATTGGTTCCGCTCCTGTCTCTCTGGCCGGCAGCAGTCAGTCCTGGTTGGCAGTGTCCTGTCGTCTTCTCTCCCTATCCATGCTGGGGTTCCCTAAGGGTCCATACTTGGCCCCATCCTCTTCTCCCTTTTCATCAGTGACCTCCCCACATCCACGTGTATGCAGATGATACTATCATCTACACTTCGGGACCATCATCCACAGATGTGCAATCCCCTCTCCAGCACGACTTGAACAAAGTTCTAAGTTGGTTCCAACCTAACCCACTCAGAGTAAACTCAAAAAAGACTGTCTCAGTGACTTTCCATTCCAGGCAAAAGCTGGGAAGGCTTCAGACCCTTCTGGAGTTCACCACTCCCCGATGCCCCCCCCCCGCCCGAGATTGTCCCCGCATTTAAATACTTAGGGATCTGGTTGAATAGCCATCTCAACTTCTCCACTCACATCAATGCAATCTACTCTAAACTTCACCCCAAGTTAGGAATCCTACACCAGAACAAAGACAGCTTCTCCCTCCCTGCCCATTGTGATTTTAGTAACTAAAAGTATACTTCCAGTATTTGACTATGCTGAGGTTGTCTGTGGCACCGCCCCCGCAATATCCCTCACCAGTCTCGACACCCTCCTTAACTCTTTCTGTCGTTTTGCTACCACCTCCCCTTTTTGCACACACCATTGTTCTCTCTACACCTTCCTCTCTATCGCTCCCCTTTACCATCGGAGACTGAACCATTGTTTGGCCCTTACTGCCAAATACTGATTTGGGACCCTTCCTTCTATCTCTCCTCCCTACTATCCCCTGCAAACCCCTCCTCCTACCCTCTTTGCTCCAGGGACACCTGTTCTTTCTCCGATCCTCATCCCCGCTCAACTTCTGGCCAGTCTGATTTTTTTCTGTCGCTTCCCCTTCCTCTGGAATCCCCTCTGCTTTGACATTCACCTTTCCCCCTTGCTCCCTACCCTTAAGCACCTGCTCTGATTCACTCCCATTTCCCCTTGCTCCTCTACCTCCCATGCCTCCGTGCCTCAATCCTACCTAACCTCTTAGAAGTCCTGTAAACAACCTCCCGACTAATACAGTGTGTTGCAAGCTGCTTATTATGTAACTTTGTGCTTATTTAGTGTTTAGTGTTCTGCCTTTTGTTACTATGTAATGATTTTGTTTCTTCCAATATTGTATCCCTTTTTCCCTGGGTTGCACCTGGAAATGAGACTCTGCTCTGTGTGCCTTTCCCAGCTACCAAAATTTTAAATCAAGTAAGTAAATAAAATGTAAACAGATGAAGTTTAAAGAATATAGATTTAAAAAAAAACTATAGATTTCGATAAAATCTTGCGAATCACAAATCTATACAGGACATTACACAGAGGGAGAACATACAGTAAAGACCAGTTAGTCATTATCTGTAGGAACTTTGAATACCTGCATGTGTTACCCACTGAGGTGGTAACATCAATAAACTAATGGAACAAATTACTAAACGTAAGCTGTACTGCAGTGATCATGGCAGTCATTACAGGTCAAACAAGCATTTGTCAATGACGAATGTTTGCTTGCTGGCATTGGTAGTGTAGGAGCTCGAGAGATGCATAATAGGAATGGCAGTGAATTACTGAACAAAACCAACCCACCACCACCTGCAGGGCCGACAGGCATTGGGGTGTGCCTTTGGGTCGTCAGGCATAATGGCCATGCCATTTCATCACACACTGCCCTGCAGACACCGACAAATGTCATGGTGTGCCTTGGGGTCTTTGGGCCTTATGCTCACCCCATTCCATAAGGAAATATGGTGAGATGGGTGCAGTATAGGAGAATGGGGTGAACTTTGGGGCCGAAGAGTCCAAGGCACACCTCGATGCCTGTCACTGGCTGCAGGGTGTGGGTGGGGGTGGAATGGTATGATAATTACAGGTGACAATCCCAAGCTATACCCTCGATGGCTGTCAGTCTCTACAGGGTGGGGCGTTATGGCCAGAAACCCTAATGCTTCAGGCGTTCATTGGTATTTCCACTCTAATTTTTCAGCATGGGTTTTTTGTGACCCCCCACCTCATGAACAATGGCAATATCAGTTTGTTAGCCGAAAGCTGATTTTGCACGGCGACTAGACCATTTGGCACCACAGATGAGAAAACACATTTTGAACAGGATGTGAAAACTGACAGCTGTACTGTTTATAAGGAGGTGTAAAAATGGCAATGTTGAAAATCTGGAGTGAAAATATGAAAAAACTGGTGAAGTCACGAGTGTGCTTAGAAACTGTGCAACGCACACCCGTAATGTAATTAGTTTGGGGATTGTTTACAGCAGATTGTCAACACAGGCATTTTGGTACCTCTGCTTATAAACAGTGTCACTATGATTTTCGTAATCTGTCCCGAACACTGATTTCCCACAGCGACCACGCATTTCTGTGCTGGAAGTTAGCGAAAACTCATTTCGGCCAAGGTGTGAAAAATGACAGCTGTACTGTTCATATGGAGGTGGGGAAAAATGCCACTGTAGAAAATCTGAACTGAAAATATTACAAATTCGTGAACTTACGAGGGTGCATAGAAACTGCGCAGTGCATGCTCATAAATGTCATTTTATGGACTTTTGTCACCAAATTTTCAACATAGCCATTTTAAGACCTCTGCTCATGAACAGTGTCACTGTGATTTTCTTGATCTATCCCGAACACTGATTTCACACCCCGACCACGCCATTGTGCAAAAACACATTTTGGGCGAGATGTGAAAAATGACTGCTGTACTGCTTATAAGGAGGTGTGGTAAAATGGCAATGTTGAAAATCTGGGTGAAAATATAAAACATTTGTAGGATTCTGCGTGTGTAGGAACTGCTGGCACGCCTTAAAAACATTCATTTTGGGATTTTCACTAGAATTTTCAACATAGGGTTTGGGGCCTACCTCATGAACTGTGAATCTGTTGTTTTGTTACTCAGCCTCGAAGGTGGTTCCACGCGAGTGATCAGAAATCACCTTTTGGGACCAAATAACAAAATGATAGTGACTGAGTTCATGAGGTGGAGACCTAAGAACTTATGTTGAAAATTTGGTGAAAAATTCCCCAGAATGGCGAGACATGCACAAATGTTGGAAATTAAGCCATTATTACAGCTTACTGTAATTTCTTTAGTTCGTGGTCAGCTCGAAGAGTGCAGAATTGTTCCGGTCCATTCAAGATCGCCGCACTGGGCCCGGAGGTGTGGTATGGGGTGGGGTGGTGGTGGGTGCAGGTTGGGGAGGGTTTAGACAGTCAATGAGACCTTTCTTTTCTTTTTTTAACAGGTCATTTTTTTATTTATTTTAGAAGATGACAGAACTTTTGCCGCGCTGGATGGGCTCCCCAGCGTGGCAGCTAGTTATTTTTGGGGGTAGTGGAGCTGATGGGGATTTGGGCACCCCTCGGCTAAACGGACATTTGCCACGCTGGGGTGGGCTCCCCAGTGTGGCAACTGGAAGTCTTTTTTACTGGGGGGTCAGTGGAGCCAATGGGGATTGGGCACCCACGCCACGACACGGACTTTTGCGACGTTGGGGTGGACTCTCAGCGTGGCACCGTGAAATCTATTTGGGGGGGCAGCGGAGCTAACGGGGGATTGAGTACCCCCGACTGCCATATGATGTGTGGGTGGGGGGAGTGCATGAGCATGCTGGGGTGGGCTCCCAGCATGCTACATAGGTGTTCTGGGCATGGAGGGGGGAGAACTATCTATGACAGTTCTTGGCAGTATGCAGATTGTCTACTTATTACCACCGCTGATTGCAGTGGGTTTTCACTTTCAGCTGTATGCCACGGCATCGGAACTGCTGTCATAGACAGCCCCAACATTTATTGGTGCGGTGAGACAGTGCCTGCAAAAAGGAGCAGGGCATTGGAAGCTGAGTGGCACACCTACACAAATTCGTATGGTGGCACTATGCTTCTTGCTCATGCGTGTAAGCAAACATAAAACTGTATCATAATCTTGGTGCAAAAGGCACCATATCTGTATCCAGAGATGCAGCTTTTTAGACAGATAGTAATAGAATAGCTGGAGTGTATACAGACATAAGGCCCCAGCTGTAGACCATACTTCCAGTAAAAGTGTACATTATAATTGTAAGAAAGAGTAACTTTTAACTTGGCAACAGTGTGGAGGGGTTGTGGGATAACAGATGGACCAGACACAGAACTTCAGGTTCAACACACAATCTCTGTGATGTTTATTTAAAACACAGGGGATAACCTTAAGCAATGGCATATCCCTTCTTCAGTACCTCAGTTTGCAGCAACATACTATGCATGTCCTTCCTTTGCTGCTGTTAGTCAGCAGCTACTGACACACTGATGTACCGGAGATCTCTTTCTTCAGTGGAAATTAATTCGTTCCCTGTGTTGGTCTTGTGTGTTTGGATGATGGGGAGCTCAAAATAGAAAAACTCAAAAACAATCTAAAGACAGGGAACCTCAGTGCAGAAGCACTGAAGCAAGGGTTACCCCAAAGGGCATTGGCAATAAAGCCAAGTTTCAAATAAACACATCATCACACATACCCCATAATGCAAAGCATCATGGGATGTCAATGTTAATCACCATGACATTTTTGGCTGGTTCAGCCTAAAGCAGGAATGCATGGTGTCAAATGGCATTTCAAACAGTCTGTGATTTACTTGCATTTTAAATAACACGACATGGGTTTTCTGATATCTCTACCCTGGTAACTTAATTTTTATAATACAGTGCCCTAGTAACTTTTTACCTTTATCAAAAACACCTAGTGCCATGATATTTTCAACATTTACAGGTTTCATACACATAAGGCAGGCATGTATACATCAAGGTATTTTATGACATAGTGCTATTGCATACTAAATCCAACAATGAGGAACACAGCCTATTTTACATCAGCTCAGAGGTCACCACAGTAACCTCCCTGTGCGAGGATCTGAGAGGGAAAAGTAAAATTAAAGAGGACAGTATAGCCTAGTTAAGAAAGGGGAACCCTGCCCATAGGTGGCCAACCTTATGGACTAGAACGTGTAAGGATAGATTAGGTTAAGAAACAGAAGAACTGTTGCAACAGGTTTAAGAAAAGGTCGGTCCTCAAGAGTGGCAGGATCTCATTGTCACAAACATCAGGACTATAGTAGTTAATATTGCACATATAGCATGCTGGGGATATTCCCCACACGTAGTGACTGTCAGTAAGTTGTAAAATAACCAGGAAGACAGTTAATACAGCATCTTACTACAGCATGTATAACTTCTCATAGTAAATGAATATGACCGAGTAATATACATACCAACATGTTCAGAGTATTACATTATGAAGGAACCAGGATTTTTAATCAAGTCCTCATTAATGAAGCTGGTAAGGGCCCCAAGAAGTTTGAGAGTAAATACATGCTGAGGCACATTCAAAATGATCACATACCAAGTTGACTCATAAGATTACCACAGTCTGTTCTCTATACTACACCAATGAGGGAAGTCCTGCAAATGGCTACAAAATGGCAGCCGTTTAGCAAATCATGGTATGTCACCCTCCTCAGAATGATTAGACTCCTCATGTGAACCTGCCTCCCCTGCTTGTTGCTCCCTCTCTTTGTCCAGTTTATAGCGGAGTTTATGGATATCTTGAGGGTGTGTATAAATATGTGTTTTCCCACCTATCTTTACCTGCAAGGGCCAGAAAAAGCAGGGTGAAGGGGGGTGAGTCAAGGTTCTGATATTCCATTTAGCCCCTTCGAACACCTTCCGCTTCTGGTTGGTGGCATATAAGATTGGGTAAAAGGGAACAATGACTTCCCCTGACAGAATTTCACCAGTTTTATGAGCAGTATATAAAACTTTTTTCCTGGTACTCACTTTTGTACAAAACATTTAGAACTATCCTTGGAGTTTATTCTGCAGCTGCACTTTGAGGGTTTACATCGTAGACTATCAGTATAACCTTGTTGTGGTGCAGTGTTCCATTTACGTAATTGTGGTAGCCAGCTTAAAAAAAAAAAAAAAAGGTTATCAGTTTCAAAGCCCTTGGGGACACCAACTACACATACATTGCATTCTCTTAGGACATTTTCAGTATGCTTGAACCGGAGGTGCAGTTGGGAGTTCTCATGGATCAGTGTTGTTGCAGACACCATGGTTCTGTCTACATGGCTTACGGCTTCTCCCATGTGGCCTTGCATGCCTGCTGCTGATTCTTTGACTTTAACAAGTTGGTCGGTAAAATTGAGGATCTATTTTCCCCACAGATTGGATCATCTTACTCAGAGTTTTTAAGAAATTTTTAATCTTGGCCAGTTCATTCGCAGTAGTAGGTTCAGGCAGTGTCCACCCAGGCGGTAGCTCTGCTCCTGATCGCCTCTTCTGCTTAAAGAAGTCGGCAGCCAGTTGCTGAGGTGCAGCCAATCTTGTTTTCCCCATTGTGTGACAAATGAGTATTCCAATTACTGATTACTAAGTTTGTACACTATTGTAGGCATGTTTAAAAGTTTTACATTTTAAAGTAAATAAAACCAAGAGCCTGCAGCAGGAGCTCTCTCGAAGCCCATCTGCTTGCTCTGGTGGTTAGCTATGCCTCCTCTTGAAAATGGACCCTTTTAATGAAAATATCTTTGGTAGTAAACAAGATGTAAGGTCCTGAAATATAAATTGGGGGGGTGGGGTTACAGAATTCTGCTGATGTAAACTGACTTCTTTGCTGGAACCCAGAAAACCTCTTTGCTGTAATAATAAAAGAGCAAGGATAAGATTATTACTGAATATGACATTTTTTTTATTTTTATTTTTTACTATATGTTTTTCAAACTCTGCAAGAGACATCAGCTGCTGTTAAAATTGGTGCAGTGAAACTTTTTTTTTGAGCTTTTCTCTATCCTTGATTTAGTCCATCTTTACTCAAGAAAGTTGGGGCCACAGTTCTTGCTGTTAGAGAACACAGTACTGATAGCAAACTCTCAAGTAGTATTTGCAAGCTAAGATGAGGACAATTTGCCTTAGGTTAGTGAAGATAAGATGTCTTTGGTCTCGATTTGTCTGGGAAACTGGATTCTACAATGTGCTGACTGCGGATATGAAAACTCGTTTGTTTATTCCCTATGCACTCATTGTTGTATCATGCAATATCATCCCCCCCCCACTTGCTACATCTGTCTTCTCAGATGACTCTTGGATGTTTATGGTAACAACCTCTTAATAACAGATAGTCTGTTATGGGAACAGAGACAGAAATAACCATTGTGTGTGCTACATAACAGCATTTTGATTAGCAACATGTTTCTATACTGGCAAAAAGGTGTTTGTATAACCAGTGGTAATATGTGGCAGAGACAGTTCTTCCTTTTTTTTCTTTGTGTGCGAATTTAGTGTTTGTGAAAGGTGCTGGATTGACAGCAGCGAAAGCTGAAGTCCTTTGCTTATCCTCATGACAGGTACAGCAAGGGCGATCACAGTGCAAGCTTCCCCACACTTTCCTGCCAGTGTGCCTCAACCCTGTCTTGGAGGGATCACCACGTATGTGAGAGGGCAGTGCAGAGTCTATGCCCATTCAGTCCTTGGACTTATATGTGAGACTTGCAACAAGGGTACCACTTGTGTTGGTGGTTTTGTGATGTGAACATCTGCTCCTGGGAACTGAACTTAGACCACCACAGCTCATTTTGCATAGGCCCCTGAACTACCCTCTGGTGATAATGACTTTTGGCCACTGCCGACCTGTGCTGGATTTGAACCGGTGAACTAGAGGTGAAAGGCTTCATAAGAGAGAGTCCTTTCTGAGAGTACATCTGTAATGGTAAACTCATAAAGAAGTCACAAACTTATATTGCAAAAGGTCACCTTTTTAGGAGTCCAGATTCTCCGTTATGAAACGGAGAACAAATGTTGCCCGCAGACTGTATAAAATTCCATGTTGTACAAGATCATTGTTGTTTACTTGATTGTCTGATTTTGTAAGGCTCAGCTTGATTTGTGCAGCAGTTGTGATGGTGCTAGATAAGACCACATAAACAAATCTCAGGTTGATTTGTTCTTGATTACGTGACATAACTTGATTTCAAAACATTACCATTGATTTGTTTTATTTATTCAAATAATCATCCAGGAGAGCCTTGTGAGATACAAAATGCTTCATTTTTATATGTCAAGGGAAAGCAGTAGTACAAAGAAATTGTAGCAATAAGAAAATGGTAAAGCACTACAAAAGCATTGTGAATCAAAATTCATAACAATGGCAAATATCAATGAAATCTGAAACGAGTACTGCATTAAAAAGTTGATTTAGTTCTGATTTGAAACAGATTTCCAACCATGTGGACCTCTGTACTTGGTTGCTCTCTTTCCAACTTCTGTTATGACTTCAGGGTCTGGAGGGATTGCTCTGGAACTGATCCTAATAAATAACAATAGGAAACTGCGTTGAAATACGTGATGTCTGCATGGGGAAATAGACCTACAAAGAAGCCCAGTGCCTGTTTCGACTAACCCATAGGTAAGCAATATCAGGAAACTGAATTTGCTTACATCTGGTTTCTTGATAAATATGCATTCATGCTACCCTGTATTAATATCCTTCACTATGACTAGCAGGGATTTTCTTTTACGTATGAAGGCTCTTATTAATTGCCATGCCTACAGTAAATATTTTTGAAGTGGCACCATCAAAGTTATTCTTGAATGTAGGTGTGGGCTGTAATTGTTCCTGGCTCCAAACATTATGCTGAGATGGCCTAGGGTTGAATATCCATCCTCGTATAGAGCGTTTTTCTGGTCTTTCAGTCCAGTGGAATCTGAACAAAACTGATGGGCAGTACTGTAAATGCTGGGACTGTTTCTCCTAGTCTGGCACTTGCCCATATTCCAACATTTTGGTTATAATGCCGCTGACCTTGGTTACTATGGATTAAATTGATTTCTAACATGATAAATTGAATACCTTATTTGGATTCCATATAAATAAATCTGCACCTCGTGTAACCTAGGTGCAGAAGGCTAGAGTTCACATTTATATTTCTTGGTTTACTCCTGCAAAAAACGAACGTTATGAGGTTTTGCATTTTCTGGTGACTTACTGTATATGACAGGAAAAATACTCACACTTACTGGCATGCCATACACCTTTTGTCGTTGCTTTTTTCAATACCAGATACTGGGACCACTTACACATTTGATACTAGATGGTAATCAAAGAACTAAGGACAGTCTTTTGAGTATTTTTGCTAAGATGCAGGATGGGAGGAGGGACATTTCTTGGGGGGGGGCTTGACTAGAGCTGTGGGTTAACACTCATGCATTTGTATTAATCCCTTCAAGATCTATGCATTCAAACTGGTTCTTTGGTGCCAGATTGGGGGGTGGGGGGGTTGCTCGGCATGATGGGTTTGCATCCTGAGCCCAGGACATCTGGAGTTAACTGGCAGGAGCAGGTGGGTGGATAAGATACTCAGCTGCCTGACACTGCTCTCTGGTGGCCCAAGGGGAGTGGGAGTCGACATGGGAGGGGACTGTAAGCTGGGAGAGACTATTACCAAGACATAGAAACATAGAAGTTGACGGCAGACAAGGACCGCAAGGCCCATCCAGTCTGCCCATTTCTTTTTCTGCCTGTGCTCTGTCAATGGCCTGTCTATTCATGCTCATCTATCTGTATTGCTCCCTTATGCCTATCCCATGCCTGTTGAAGCCCTGCACTGTATTCATATCCACATCCACTGCTTCCTGAGGTAGGCCTTTCAATGCATCCCCCACCCTTTCTGTGAAAAGAATTTCCTCACATTACCCCTTAATTGGCCTCCCTGAAATCTCATGCTGTGTCCTCTTGTCCTGCTATTTTTCTTATATTGAAGCACGTTAGACTCTTTCACCTTATTAATGCCCTGAAGGTGTTTGAATGTTTCGATCATATCACCCCTCTCCCTCCTTTGCTCTAGGGTATACATGTTGAGCTCTGTCATCTGTCCTCATATGTTTTCTAATGCAATCCCTGCACCATTTTGGTTGCCGTTCCCTGGACCGCCTCCATTTGGTTGATGTCCTTGTGAAGGTGTGGCCTCCAGTACTGCACGCAGTACTCCAGATGGGGCTTAGTCAGTGTCTTGTAAAGAGGGATTATTACCTCCCTCTTCCGACTTGTGATACCCCTGCTAATACACCCCAACATCCCTCTAGCCTTGCCTACTGCTTTAGTGGTCTGCTTGGATGATTTCAGGTCATTGGTGATGATGATGCCCAAGTCTCTTTCTTCCCTTGTGACTGCCAGCAACTCCCCTCCCAGTCTATAGGTGGCTTCAGGGTTTCTCTTCCCTATGTGCATGATCTTGCACTTCTTTGCGTTAAACCCCAGCTGCCACTCTTCCGACCATTTTGCTAATTTATCCAGATTTCTTCTCATTCTGACCATCCCATCTGGATCATCTACTCTGTTGCAGATCTTGGTGTCATCTGCAAACAGACAAACCTTACCCTCCAGTCCATTTGCAATGTCACTGATGAAGATATTGAAGATGACTGGCCCCAGGACTGATCCCTGAGGTATCCCACTTGTGACTTGCATCTCTTCTGACTGTATACCGTTTACCACCACTCTCTGTTTTCTGCCCGTCAACCAGTTTGCCACCCAGTTGACCAACTTCTGACCAACCCGAGCCTACCCAGCTTAATTAATTAATCTTCTGTGTGGAACATTATTGAAAGCTTTGCTGAAGTCAAGGTAGGCGACATCAGCTGCTCCCCCTTGGTCCGCCAATCTGGTTACCCAGTCAAAGAAATCTATGAGATTAGTTTGACAGGACCTTCCTTTTGTAAACCCTTGCTGTCTTGGATCCTGTGCTCCTGTGGATTCCAGGTGTTGCACTGTCCTTTCCTTAAGGAGTGCCTCCATAATCTTGCCCACTGCTGAGGTAAGACTGACTGGTCTGTAGTTCCCTGCCTCCTCCCTGCTACCACTCTTGTGGGGCGGGATTACATGAGCCCTTCTCCAGTCTTCTGGGACCTCTCCTGTGCTCAAGAGTCCCACTAAACAGTTCTGATAATGGCTCTGCTAGTTCCACCCTTAGCTCGTTTAGTACCCTGGGATGTATGCCATCAACTCCCATTGCTTTGTCCACCATGAGCTTATCGAGCTCTTGTAGGACCCTTTCTTTTGTGAAGGGAATAGTGCACACCTCCCTCCCCCCTGTGTCCATGGTGCTGTGCTGTGGGCCCTGCCCTACCTTCTCCTCAGTAAATACTGAGCAGAAGTATCTATTTATGATTGATGCTTTTACATGGTCCTCCTCCTCACATGCCCCCTTATCCCCTTTGATCTTAGCAATACCCCCTCTGGACTTTCTCCTTTCACTAATGTATCTATAGAAAGTCTTGTCACCTTCTTTTACTGTTTGTGCTAGTGTTTCCTCAGTTTGGACCTTAGCCTGCCTTACTGCCTTCCCTGCTTCCCTTAGGGAAGTTGGGTATGCCTCCCCATCTTCATCCCATTGCGTTCTCTTATATTTCCTGAAGGCCAGCCTTTTGGCTCTGACCTTTTCTGCTACTGTTTTTGAGAACCAAAGTGGCTTCCTTCTTCTTTTGCACTTCTTTTTCTCTCTACAACATTGGGATGTTGCTTCAAGTATTGCATCCTTAATGCTTGTCCACTGTGCGTATACCCTCTCACCTGTATTTCTTTTTGCCAGGGCTAGCTTAACTCTTTTGGCCATCTTATCAAAGTCGGCTCCTGTGAAGTCCCATATTCTTGCCTTGGAATGGGATGATTTAGTTCTGCCAGCTGGATAGGTAAGCACTAGGGCCTAAATGTGGTAGCTGGTGTGGTTAAACACACTCCAAAATGTTAGCCACATTGGAATTGGGTTACCGATTGTTAAAAAGTAAAGTAAAATAAAGTAGTCGTTAATATGGGAGACTTTTCGATGCTCCCGTGAAACAGGAATAAACTCTTAATTTATTCTCTTTGCCATTTCAATTGAGTACCTATCTATCCGTTTAGGGTTGGCTTACTGATGAGATGTATACAATCTGGAGACCTCATGAATTTGTAGGAACACATTTTAATGGAAAACTTTTATAGCCCATTAAAAGTAATCAGACATTTTCACACATTATAATATTTGTACGTTCCGGATGGAAAGGTCATATGGGGATATGACTCGCATTTCGGTACTTCTTCTGCTTCCAATTAACATGATAAAACAATGGATACAAAAAAGACATTATAAAGGGTTATATAGTCATGAGTTGCTTTTATCACCTTAAAAGATTATGTATTCACTTCTAATAAATAGATAATTGGCAATTTATTTATAGATTTTTAATGTTTTAGTACTTACTTTCTGCTTTTGTATTTATTTATGTGATGAATCTAATGTATTTTTACCTTTACTTTTCAAACTGGTAATAAAAATAATTCAAGTAAAATTCTGCTATTGTGATGTAAGAAATTCTTGACTACTTAGGATCCCAGTGTATTTCAGTGAGCAGCTGTAGGTTATTTCTGTCTTTTTCAATAGAAAAACAGACACTTTTGTCAGCAAAAAAAATTGTACCTTTCATTTTGGCAACAAGCCACTCCAGGGCATGGGTGTGGCATGGGTGTATGCTGAAATAATGCCTACCTTGGCAAAGTAGCAAGACATGAGGCCAACACCAGAGTGCGTTAAGCAGCCAGACATGCTTAACCCAGCCTACACCTATGCCCTGGAGTGGTTTATTGCATTTATAAAATGGAAAATATGTTAATTTAATTTTCACAGATTGGTTCTCTCCCAGAAGTCTGCACCATGTTTCCAGTTTCCACAACCCTTCAGATGCCTAAATGGTCACCTTGGTATATTGCCACCCCTCAGACTGACTCTGACTCTCACTCAGGGTATCATTCAGTCCAGACCCTGGTCTGCCATTACGACCAACAGGTGAGTCCTTGATGTGGTCAGCAGTGGAATACCTCTCGAATTCAGGGCCACTCCCCACAGCTGAGCCCATGCCCTACGGAAGAAGCGGTGCCCTTGGACATGGTGTCCACCCTTCGGGAGGACATTCTCCTCCTCCTCCTCAAGGAGGCAGTGGTGCATGTCCAGGACGCCATGCCCAGCTCAGGGTTCATGTCCAGATAGTTTCTGGTCCCGAAGCAAACGGGGGGTTGGCTCCCCATTCTGGATCTGCACAACCTCAATCGGTTCCTGCATCCTCACAAGTTCCATATAGTTACTCTAAACTAGATTATTGCATCCCTCGATCAGAATATGTTTCTGCTCTCTGGACCTCCAAGATGTCTTCTTCCACGTCCCCATCTGCCTGACCCACTGGCGGTTCCTGTAGTTCCACTCAGAAGGGACTCTGTAAGAGTTCCAGACCATGCCGTTTGGCCTCTTCTCGGTGCCTTCACCAAGTGCATTGCAAGTGGTGGCAGCCTTCCTGTGGCACTGGGGGGTCTGGGTGTGCCCTTACCTGGACAACTGGCTGATCACAGGATCCTCCAGGTTGAAGTTGGAGAGTTCCAGAGATCTAACCCTTAGACCTGCTTGGCTCTCAGCCTGTTGGTCAGTGATGCGAAATCAGAACTCAATTCATCTCTGGTGATTCAGTTCATCGGAGCACAGTTCAACTCCTACCAGGCTGTGGCCTAGTTACCAGTGGACTGGGTGGAGGATCTTACCTCCTTTGCCCACTCATTTTGGGTTGGGCAGTTGCGCCCTGCCCGGGACTTCCTGTACCTCCTGGGCCTCATGGCGGCATGGTCCGGTGGTCCCGCTGGGGAATGCACTGTCTGCAGTGGGGGCTGGCCTGGCAGTGGTCTCACTGCCACAGTCACCTTGGCCAGTTGGTCTCGATGACCCGGAGGATGTGGGAAGCATCCAGTGGTGGCTAGTCCCAGACCATCTCCAGGAAGGAGTTTCCTTCATCTGCCCAGGGCAGATGGTCACCCAAACGACTGATGCCTCCATTCTGGGGTGGGGTGCCACCCTGGGGGTCCACCGAGTTCATGGACTCTGGAACCTCGAGGAGTATTGCTGCCACGTCAACCTGCTGGAACTCTGGGCAGTGCATCTGGCACTGATGGAGTTCTCTTCCAATGTTCTGGGTCAGGTTGTTCAGGTCCAGATGGACAACACAATGACCATGTACTGTCTCAAAAAACAGGACAGGATGTACTCCCCTCCTCTCTGTCGAGAAACTCTCCGCATCTGGACCCTTGTGCGCAGCTTGGACACTGACATTCTTCTGATTCATGTGGCTGGAGTGTCCAAATAGCTTCCGGACGCCCTCAGCCGTGTGGGTGAGGCGTCTCATGACTGGTCTGGTCATCAGGAGATAGTCAACAGTCTCTTCGCCTGATGGGGCACTCCCCAGGTCGACCTCTTTGCCTCTAGGGAGAATGCAAAGCTGAGGCCATTTTGTGCCTATCCCTCAGTGTGGGACACTGCAGCGGGATGCCTTCATGAGGCCCTGGACACAGGGCTTCTTGTATGCCTTCCCTCCCTTTCACCTGATTCACAGTGTACTGCTCAAGGCACAGAGGGTACAAGGCACAGGTGATCTTGGTGGCTGTGGACTGGCCATGCCATTTCTGGTACCCCGATCTCCTAAGCCTCAGCAGCAGGCCTCTGTGGCATCTTCCTCTCCGGCTGGATCTGCTTTCATACTCCCAGGGGGAAAGTTCTCCATCCAGACCTTCAATCCCTGCACCTGATAGCCTGGTTCCTGAGTGGCTAGAGTTCCAGGCTTTGGGTCTTTCCAACGAGGTCCTCCACTTTGTTGAGGCCTCTGGGCAGGAGTCGACTCACAAATGCTACACCGTCGGGTGGAAAAGGTTTTCCGTTTGGTGCCAGGGCAAGGAGCTAGACCTCTTATCCTGCCTGGTGGCGAGTTTCCTGCAGTACCTATGGTCCCTCTCTCAGCTGAGCCTCCAGTTGATGACCCTTAAAGTGCACCTGGCTGCCATCTCTGCATACCAGGCACGGGCTGGTATGCCGAGGGTGGCACAGATTGGGTGATTTTTGAAGGCCTGGACCACTTGTCCCTGCCGGTGTGTGAACCTCTACCACCTTAGGACCTGTTGCTTGTCTTGGCTGTGCTCATGGGCAAGCCATTCGAACCCATGCATAGGTGTGAGATGTCACACCTGTCATGGAAGACCACCTTCCTGGTGGCCATCACCTCCGCCAGAAGGATCAGTGAGCTCCAGGTGCTTTCTGTGGAGTCTTCTTACCTGGTCTTCCACTGGGACAAGGTTGTTCTCCACCCCACTCACAGCCACTTTACATGACTGAGCTAAATCTTTTATGGTTAAATGGCAACAATGGATATGGTACATGGCTCAAATTGATCCTGGCTTCATCCCTTGATGGTGATCCTGTGGCTTGGGGGTGGGGTACTGCTCCCATTGGGGAGGAGGAGGGATAAGAAAGTATATCTCTTGGAAATTCAGTTGAGATTGGTTCTCAAACAATACTGCTGTGAAACTATCTTTTATTTACTTTAAAGCATAACCTTTCAGTTGTTTATACATAAGATGTCATACATGAATCCTTTTCCTAAAAACCCAGTGTATGCATTGCTGGTGTATGTACACCACATATATATGTAATCTAGAATGTTTGTAGTTGTGTGTCTCACAAACTTTGCGTAATAAAAAATACATTTAAAAAAAAAAAAAAGTCCTCCACCCCAACCCGAAGTTCCTCTCGAAAGTTGTTTTGGAGTTTCACCTTAATCAGGTTATCAATCTCCTGGTGTACTTCACCCATCACATTTATTTATTTGCTTTTGTTAACCGGGTAAGCACACTAGACAGCCAAGTGCCTATTTTCAAGTGCGACCCGGACATCTCGGAGGCTGATCACAGGCTCCATACTCTGGACCTGAGGCATGTGCTTACCTACTACAGGGAGTGCATGACTGGAGTTTGGGAAGAGGTTTGCCAGCTGTTTGCCACCTATGCTGAAGCTACACCTGGCAGACCGGCAGCAAAGCAGATGATTGGCAGGTGGATCGTCTTCTGCATTGACCTCTTCTTATAGTTTGGCTGGTCAGGAGCCTCCCGTAGGTCTTAGGGCTCAGTGCACCAAACATACTGCTGCCTCGGTGGCTGCTTCCAGGGATGCCCTATCCAGGAGAATCTGTAGGGCTGCTACTTGGAAGTCGGCACACACCTTCATCTCTCATTATCACAGCAACCTTGAGTCACGCCGGGATGCTGGTTTTGGGGCCTCAGTTCTCCAATCTCTTTTCCCAAGTAGGGGGTGTGCGCCTTACCGCCTCCTCCCAGGAGAACTGCTAGAGTGTGGATAGCACACTGTATCCACGCCCCTAGAAAAGTGAGTTACTCACCTGTAACTGTAGTTCTAGGAGTGGTATATGGTGTACATCCACACAGCCCACCCGACCTCCCCTGGCAAGTGGCACACCTGTTTTGCTTCCTGTGTGCAAGATCTGATGTCACAGGTGGTGCCGAGGAAGATACCACCCGGGTTGTGAGGAAGGGGGGGGGGGGGAGGAACCAGCTTGAAGACCTTCCAGCCACTCTTAAATGGGAAAGGATTCTGCTAGACTGTGGGTGTACACAATATACCACTCCTAGAACTACATTTACAGATGAGTAACTTGTTTTTATCCTGTGGTGGTGGTACCAATTATTTCTTCAGGAGAGGTAGAAATAGCAGTAGTCCACTGCCAGTGCTTTACTTGGTGCCTATTTTGTCACAACTGTATCTAAAAATGTAAACTAGCAATTAAGTATTTGTTCCAGTTCCTACAGGTCCCTTTTGATTTTTTTGGGTTTGCAGGAAATTTTTTATTTTAATTTGGCACTTAAAACAGTTGTCAGATGTCAACTTATTTTCAGTTAGCTAGTGACTACCAATTGAAAAAATAAACTTGGGGCCATCTTAGACTTACCCTACTTTTTTAACTTAAGATGTTTTTTTATTTTTATCTAATGAAACATGCACAGTGTACATACCTTTTAGGAAACAATATGCAAGGGTTTTGTACACAGAAAGCAGTGTAATACAAGAGTAATGAATCAGTGTCTCTTGATATTCTTTGCATCACAGAGAGGGATTGCTATAATTTTCAAATCAAGGTTCTGTCTATAAATTTATTTGCTGTATTGATGAGACCATGGCTCGATGACTTAACTGTAAAAAGGCTTATTAGTAAACAGAGTCCTTTCTCCCATAGGAAATAATGGGTGTCATACTTTACCAAGAGAAACCCATATAATCCACATTTGACCACTTGAGCCACTAGCTTGCAAAACATTGATATACCAGAAATGCAAGATATTAGAGCTTAAATGCAACACCTCTTAATGTAAATGGAGTAAAACAACTATGACCAAAATATACAACACCTATGATTTTTCTTTGTATTTCATACCATCTCTATGGCCTGAGTCGTGCCTGAAAACTGTCCCTGGGACCAGTGTACCTACCCAGTAAACAAATAAATAAAAATAAAATAAATAAAAAACAGTCTTAATATTTCTGTTCCAAGAGTTAACTGGGGTTAACAATACAATCTTCGGACTTGCAGTACTTTATGATACTTCAGGAAACTTTACAATTTTCAAGTGGAATGGTGGGATTCATTAAATTAGGGAAAACTGATCAAAGTAAAACCACCAGTGCACCTCTTCCACAAAAAATAAACTGTATCACAAGTTACTATGTGTTCTTTCCTACTTCTCCAGGCCAAAAAAACCCTATCCAAAGGTTCCTTCTTGAGTAAAAGTTCAATATTAAAGCATTAAATATCTCAATAAATGATCCTGTAACAGCTAAATAAAATATGAAAGAAAGGTATGCATTCCAAATGAAAAGTCAACCCCTTTAGTGTAAGAATCAGTTTTTCACACAACGTTATGTTTTAGGCCCCCCCCCCTCACCCTGTGAAAATAAATGTCTACTGCCACTTCCAAGAGTCACTAAAATGCATGGCCCATTTCCCAGTATCAGTGTAATCCATACAAATATACACCTTTCCGTAGTGCGTTACCTGCAGATTAGCAGGGAATATGAGTGAGGCAGTGCCACATCTCTGAGCACTTGACGTATCAAATCAAACTTTCCATCTGTCTTCTTGCATATGAGCTGTCTGGAAAAAATGTGATTCATTTCCAGCAAAACTTATCTCTCCTGTTTGATAGGTGCAGCACCGAATCCCTTGTACCCATGCCACCTGTGACCATGATGAATGACTCTTGGGACGGTTTAGTCACATTTTTGCCCTTTTGGTGTTATGTGGTAGGCTTTTTGCAAGGACTATGGTTTGGCATCCATATTCTTTCTTGTCATAATGGTGTTTTTATCACCTGGTCAAACGAGCGTCCCTTTAGCCCTGTCCCCATTATCTGCAGCTGGCTTCCACCACCACCAGGTTCTTATTGATAGTCTCCTGCAGACCCCTCCCTCCCCCTGTGCTGGGGCCAGGAGGGGAAGGGCAGTCCCCCCCACCCAGGCAACATATCCATATGTCTCTGGTCCACGGAGCGGGCTACAGGGAGACAGGCAGAGTTTAATTTAGCCTGTCCTCCCATTTTCTGTGTTTGTCCCTCCCTGACACTGGGGCGTGCACTTCAGAGTGTGAGTGTGGAGGCATGTATGCTCTTCAGAATGCCACAGCACCCACCCAAATGTGTCACTCTTGCCTGGCCTACTACATGACCTCAGTCTGGTGGCAGTCACATGGCAGAGTTGGCAGCCATCCTCCCTCGTGAGAGGAGAGCAGTCCATCAGACACTCAGTTCTCTCCCGCTGTGGCCAACCCCCTGTGAACCAAGAATATTCCCAAACCTGGGTCGTCTGCGAAGAAAAAGGTAGTGCATGCATGCCACCTCAGTCCTCTTCACCACTAGGCCAGCTCAGCATCTGTATTCTTGAAGACCACTTCCTTTAACCAGTCTTGCAAGTAAAGTCCCAAATGGTCTCCCTCTGTGCCTTCTGGCATTTCCATTATCTAACATACTAACATACTAAACGTCAGCAGAATAGGCCTAATGGTCTGTCGTGTCTGCTCAGTAGCCAGTCACCTAGTGGGTACTCGCCTTCCCACCCCCAGCCCTCGAGAGGGTCTTCTTTGGCTTCAGTTCCCCTTGTACCTGTCCCACCCCTTCTTGAAGCCCTCCACTGTGCCCTCCTCCTCCACCAGTCTCCCGGGCAGTGCATTCCACGGCTCCACCACCCTCTCAGTGAAATAATGTTTCCCATGTTCCCCCTATAATTTCCCCCTACAGCTTCCCTCATGCCTCCTGGTTGTTCCCCCCCCCCTTCTTTAGCCTGAACAGTTCCTTGGTTCCGCTCTCGGTTATTCCTTTTACGTACTTGAATACCCCTATCATGTCTTCCCTGTCCCTCCTCTCCTCCAGTGTGTACAGCCCAAGTTCTTCCAGTCTGTCCTCATAGGGCCTCCCCTCCATGCCCTGAATCATCCTGGTCGCTCTCCTCTGGACCATCTCCAGCAGTGCTATGTCCTCCTTCAGAAGAGGTTTCCAGAACTGTACACAGTACTCGAGTTGCGGCCTTATATATTATATATCTGCCCAATAGTGTTGTGTATTTGGGTCACCAAAATGTTTAGCATCTTTTATGATTCTGCGATTCCTTCATTAGTGTAGGTTGATTCAGCCTGTTGGTTCCATCCTGCACTTCAAATTTTATTAGGTAGACTGCATTCTTGACTGTTTTGAGGCATTCGACTGTTCTAAGGCAATCAGTAAGAGTCCAGCTTGTTTACTGGAGTTTCTGATAATATCACTCAAACTTACTGCCAGAAATCTGCAGGGTTTCCTTCTGTGCATCTGTACCCAGGCCATTGTTGCCTCTGGGCATTCTGTTTGGAGGTGTATGGTAGGGCGGCGTTAAGTCGACTGGAACTTTGCATGCAGCAGGTCATGGATCAGAGAAGCAGGCCGTACCCCTCATGGAACTGGAGGAGACCATGTCCTCTATTGGTCTTAAGCTGCAAAAATTAATTACATCTGTGGGGGACTTAAGTGCCAAAATGGACACTTTTACAACACGGATCACTCTGGTGGAGAATTCAATAACAGGGATGCAGGCGGAGATAGGAGATGCGAGGCGGCAAGCAGAATCTGCAGCAGCTGCAACCACACTCCTGGTGAAGGAGAACCATCACCTGAGAGCCAGACTCGAAACCCTAGAAAATCAAGCCCACTCCTCGCACGTCCGAATCCTGGGACTTCCCGAGGGGATAGAGGGAGACCACCCTCTTGTGTTGCTGCATGAATGACTGGATTCCAAATTAATGCCAGAGGGCCAGAGCTTAAATATTTCACTACAGAAGGCTTACCGAATCACGCCAAGAGGATTCCAAGAAAATGTAGAGAAACCCAGGACACTGCTTCTAGTTACGGACGGAGTTGGTTCTCGTGACAGAATCCTGCGCCTCGCAAGACAAGCTAGTCCTATAATACAGGACGATCAAAATATATTTTCTTATTCCCTGATCTAAGCTATGCTACACGTACCAGGAGAAAGAAATTCGACAGGGTTAGGAAAGTGCTACGAGAGGCCTCAATAATCCATTCGATGATCTTCCCTGCCAGACTGCGAATAGTACACGAGGGCAAGGTTTGGGCCTTCTCCGACCCCACCGAAGCCGGGAAATGGGCCTTGAGATTTGCTTCAAGCCAAGACCGTCGTCGAGAACCTGGAGAGGCTGACTCGGACACAGAGGACTGAATTCCAACGCACTGTAATGTAATATAGTGGATATCCTCAAGTTACAGTTTTATTTTTAACCTGAAGCAATGTCGCTTTGATGAGAGGATGTCCTCGAATTCGTATATAATTTGAGAACTTTAAAGCATTGTAATATTAACAGCCCCTCATGTTGAAACAAGGAGACATGCTGTATGGGAAAGTTTAACAAATGTTGGGTTTTGCTCCCTGAAGGGAAATATAAGTTATTTAGATGAGCTAATTTTGAATCATACTTTGAAAAGTAATGGGTTGGGTGGAGGTTTTAAGGTGCTGCTGCCTTAGGTATATATAAATATAGTTCTAAATTTTTAGTTTAAATAGTATGACACCATTAGCCCACAGGTTGGGTATGGATTTTTCGGGACTTTTATGGACTTAAGTTCACAGGACTCAGTCATACTGCTCATGGGCCCATATCACAGCTTAATTTGGTTTTTGATATATATATTGATGTAATACTGTTTAGCTACCCCTCCATGTGGTATCAATATATCTAGGATGCATTTAATCCTAAATATTAAGGGGAAATATGACTGTTTCTCCAGATGGAGATTTATTATTGTATTATGGTCTGTCCTAGATATGGATTTATTATGTGTATGTATACATATATAATAATAAAAACAAAATAAAAAAAAAAAAGAATGCAATTATTTGTGCGGGGGCCCACAGGGTACCAAATTGGGACCTATTCTTTTTCTTCTTATGATCAACGATCTACATACAAAGGGGTACTGTATTAAATATGTGGATGACATGTATATAATGTATGGTAAGTGCCTATTAACCACCATAATCAGCAGTTACACAGCTTTATAATGTATGATAGAACACTGTTAACCTTAGGAAGTCATCATTTCCTAAAGTTAACCTATCGATGTGACTTAGAAATGTTGTTAACCTATCGATGCTACGTCACATCGATAGGTTAACAACGGCGCATCGTCCGCGCATGCACGCTTTTTACACTGGGAACCGACGGATGAACACAGTGGTTAGGGAAGGACCGAACGGCTGCGGCGGTGACTATATTTCAAACAGTAAGCAGCCGTTTTCCTTTTTATGTGGGACCATACACTATAAAAAATAATGTATGGTCCCTCTATCGGCAACCGGTCACTGTTAACCATCTCGAGGTTGCCATGGCGACATAAACCTCTCGAGCTTCGCTCTCGAGGTTTACATGGTCGCCCTGGCGACCTCTCGACAGTTAACAGACTGGTCACTGATAGAGGACCATATATTATCCTCTGTGTTATGTACTGTTTAGAATTTTAAAAGTTGTTAACCACACTTCGGAACTTCCAAACAGTAGCATAACAAAAAAGAATGCACCAGAGTTCCATAATTCTCACACACAGAATGCAAACAGTGTTTTTTTGACCATACACTATAAAAGATGATGGCTGGGGATTGGGTGACAACCACGCTGAAATCACCTCTCGTGGTTGCTAAGGCTACAGTAAACCTCTCGAGCTGCGCTCTCGAGGTTTACCGTGTTGCCCTAGCAACCACTCGAGGTGATTACAGCGCGGTTATCACCCGATCCCCAGCCATTATCCTCTGTTATTGATAGATTTAAGGAATTAAGTCAAAGTACTATACAGGAAGACTTAAAAAAAATATTGAAGCTTGGACATTGTGCAATAAGATGCAGATAAATCCAGACAAAACGCAAGCAATTAGATTTGGGAAAACCAATAAAGCAGAGTTACCTTCTCTTACGTTTTGGGGGTACCATGGTGAAGGTGGTAATGGGTGTTAAACTGTTAGGTTTCAAAATTCAAAATGATTTTGGCTGGAAAGAACAAGTGGCTGAGATGGTTAAGAAAGGATATTCCAGAGTGTACTTTCTGACAATGTTAAAGAGAGCAGGTGTGAGCCAGGATGATTTAGTGTACTTTTTCTGTACTGTTGTTTGCCCCATCTTAGAGTATGGGGCTACAGTATGGGATGCTGGGTTAACTAAGGTAGAAAGCAAAGAGATTGAGAGAATTCAGAAGACAGCCCTGCGGATTATTTTAGTTCGTGAAATGTTATACAATGGCGCACTGAAGATTTGCAAGTTGGTATGGCTGGATGAACAACTGAAATGTCAAAGAAATTATTTTATGAAATTTGTAATCCCCAACACAAATTGCATACACTGTTATGTCCTAGAGAGGTTGCAGTCTATGGATTAAGAAAATGGGTTAGATGGAGAAAACCAGTGTTCAGAACAACTAAATATCAGACATCCTTTTTCATGAGATTTTTAAATGACTGTTAATATTATTATTTGTGTATTTATTTATTTATTTAAAAGTTTTACCAGGAAAGACATACTGAGCAGACTACCGCTCGATTCCAGATGTGTCCTGGGGGAGGAGGGAAACGGGATATAACATACTAGTAACAATAAATTGTAGAGACAGCGAAAATTACATAGGTAACATACAATATGTACAAGGTTTCGTTATTACAGTGAAAATACAATAATCTAAGAAATTGTATGTACAGGAGGCAAGAAACAGAGTGAACAGCATAATAGTAGGCAGAAATAAGAATAGGAGATCATCAAAAAATTTGGTAGTTAAGCATTTGGGTGGGTAACCTAGATTTATATTGGGTTGTTGGTCCTTACATTGTGCACACCAGCTTGACAAGGCCCATGCTAGTGTACATCAAGTTGACATATGCAGCCTGTGGGGACTAGACCTTTTAGAAGGGAGATTTGTATCCAAGGGAAGGGGGAGAGCCGGATGTCAGCCGGCAGGGAGTTCCATAGTTTTGGTAGACGGACACTAAAAGCCGACTGTCCAGCAGAGGTGGCCATGTGTGGGATTTGCAGTAGGTGGGAGTTGAAATTTCTGAGCGAGTAGGCTGTTGGTTTTTGGGCTGTTAGTGTAGAGGCTAAGTAGGAGGGCAGTAACTGGGTCCAGAATTTGGCTATATATATATATCCTGTGTAGTATAAATTTCCTTTTTATTGTTCTGGTTTTTAGAATTATTTTTAAAAAAATGTGCATTTGCATAGGGCATTTGTATATTTTGGTGATTGTTTGTATACTACTTCAGCTGCCCCCATTCTTTGGGTGTTGGCTGCAATGTGCTAATAAACTAAACTAAATCTTCTGTGAGGTGCAGAGAGCGCTACTGCTTTGCAGCTGTCTTGGTTGGGCTGCACTACGCCGCCTCTGAATTTAGCCTTTTTTGTTGTTGCTGTTGTTTGAGCTTGTGGATCGCTGTGTCTTAATAAATGCTTCTTTTAAGATGGGGAAATGGAGGAGAAGGTGTATTACATTGTGGTGAACATATTGAACAAGAACAGAAATACAAAATTACATATCCCCCACTAATGCAAGCATCAAGGGAAGTTTATGCAAATAACCCTGAAGAACTGACTGAACCATTTAAAGCAGGACTGAATGGTGCCAAAGGAACTCTCAGACAATCTGCCAAGGCCGAGAACAGCAGGCACAGACATGTGTTTCATACTTGATAGGACTCATCTGTGTGTCTCATCTGCATCTCAACTCAGGATGGGGGGTAGCAGTCATATATGATCTTAAAAGACAAAGAACCTTAGTTTAAAAGCACTGAAACAAGGGTTACCCTGGAGGGGCAGTTGCAGTTGAGTCAAGTTGAATGAGGACTTTCTCTTAATTTTTTTGACTATGAGGCTACATAGCCACTACAGTTAAACCTCGTTTATCTGAATGCTCTGGGGGACGTAAAAAAATTTTGGATAAACGGGGTTTCAGATAAATGAGAGAATTACCATGGAGCCTATTTAGTGAATGCTGAAAGAATGCTCCGACAACTTGTTAATCATATAAAAACATTTATTAAGGCAGCAGACACATAAACTATTAAATAATGTATAAAAATAATTAAAATCTGGATTTAAAAACAGTAAAAACAATTCAAATCTTTTTAAAATAGTCATTGGTAGCAGTTTGCTTCCCCCCGTCGTTCCGTAGCCTCATTACCTTGTTTCTAAGCTGGTGGAGAAGTAAAATCTGCAGTAAGTCAGTGTCATTTACATTTTTTAGCCACATTAAACATTTATCAGAACAGTCTGCTGCTTCAGAGTGACTTGGTATGCTTCGTGTCTTCATCTGTCTCCTCTATGTCATCTTCTGGCTCGCCATTTTCAGAGTAGGTATCGGCAAGCACACTGGCAACAATCTCCGATTCTGTTAGCAATTCTTGAACCACGTCTTCATCCAGCAGCTCCCACTGTATCAGATCAAAGTCTGTTGTATCGGCAAGTGCTGTTAGCTCAGCTTGAACTTCTGACTCTTCTGCAGGGTCACTGGGTTCCTCACTATGGGCATCAGTCAGAAGTCCAGAGTTAGCCCAGCATTTTACAACAGTTTCTCTATGGATTTCTCCAGCTCTTAGCAAGAAGGTACACTGTGTCTTTGACTGTGAGACCTTTTATTATCTTGCAAAGGGGAACTTCGTCATTTTCTTGAAACAAAACCCTAGATAGGAGTTTTCCCCAATAAAGTCTCTTAAGGGTCACAAGAATGCCCTGATCCATTGGTTGGATTTTTGCTACAGTATTGTGTTTGCGGGCAAAAACTCGCAATGAATTCTGCCATCCCCGGTCACTAATTGATCTGGGTGGGCGCCAGCATTGTCAATGAACAGCACTGCTCTTGTAGGAAGCCCCTTGTGTCTCAGGTGCGACTTTACTGAGGGTACACATGAAGGAAAGAACCATTCTTTAAAAAGTTCTGTGTTCATCCATGCACTCTGCTGTGATCTGTAAATTACGGGTAAATTGTTCATATTCACATGTTTAGAACATCGGGAGTTACGGGACTTCCCTATCACAAGCAAGGGAAGCATATGGTTACCTGTGGCATTTGTGCAAGTTAAAATTGTAAGTCGCTTTTAATTTTTCTTGAAACCATGAGCATTTTTTTCATTACCAGATGCTAATGTTTTTTCGGGGAGCAACTTCTAGTAGCTCCCTGTCTCATCAGCATTGTAAATTTGTTCGTCTAAAAGACACTCTCTGGACATCTGATCATTGTTTCTTTCTAAAAGGCTCTATGGACTCTAGGGATGCTGACAGGCTCTCACCGGCAATGCTTAATTGGCGTATCCCATGCCGATGCTTGAATCTGTCAAACCACCCCTCGCTGGCAACAAATGTTGTTTCTGTCCCAAGTTCCTTATGAAAGTGCCGAGCCTTTTCTTTTATTAATGTGCCAGAGGTGGGACTGCCCTTACTTCTGTTTTGTAGGAACCATATGTACACTGCCTTATCTAAATTTTCATCCTGACAAGAGTGCATTGTTTTCCGGGTTTCCGTTTTAATGCCACAGTCCATGGAGGCAGCGAAACTTCTAATTTTTTCCTTTGCTGAATGAATGTCACGTACAATGGCATTTCCAACACTGAACCACATAGCCACATCTACAGTCTTGCTGCCGGCTTCAAGCGCTTCTAGTACCCGCAGTTTTTGGTTAATGTCGAGCATGAAACGTTTGCGTTTTGACATTGAGTGTCAGCGGTATGGGAACGGACTTCAGCAGTGAAGCAGTAGTGATCTGAGAGCACCTGTTCTGAAAACATGTTAAATAGGGCTGCAGGTGAGGTGATTTCATTGATTAATTAATTGAATGAAACACAGAGTGGCAAACTAAATGACGTGAGGCTTGCAAGTTGCCTACAGGGGGGAAAAAAAGCAGAACTGCGATTAACACCTCATATGCAGGGAACATGAAAGGATTTTGGTTAACTGAGAGTTTTGGAAAAATGGGGTTTGGTTAAACGGGGTTACACTGTAGTTACAAAATTAATTTTTTACAGTGAAAAACAGAAACCAACACATAGTGTTTTAGTCTTGTCATTACTGTAACATTGATATTCTGGCATTTAGCTAGGGTTTTTCTCCAGAAAAATTTTGGAAGTGCTCCAGCTTGCACATACAGTAAATGGCTGTTTACACACACAATTGTTAAACGAGCAAGTGCGTGCTGTAAATTTAGGAATATTCTGGTATGGGGTATATTGAGGGCTATGGACTCGGCCTCTGTTTTTAGAGGTTCCAGGGTCAGATGTGGAAGCATCCACCTTCCTTTAGATGGCATTTCACCCTATTTTTTGTTTACCATGTCATGTGTATAAGCTGCACCAGGCTATGGGCAATATCTCCAGGATAGGGAGAACTGGGAATATTGAAGTAGGCTCTGCACACTGAGGGGTGTGGAGGCCAGGCCAAGAATTTCCTGTGTGTTTTCTGCATCTACTTTGCTTGCTAATGCAATTAAAGGCAGTCATAATGGGCAGGTTAAACTTTGGCTGAACTCTTGGCCCACAGGGTGGACCCTTTGAGATCACTGAAGCTGATGTCAGGGAGTGGACTGGAAAATTAACTGCAGTTTTAGACAAGAATGTTTCTCTCATCGTGGTCCCAAATCATAGACCCCGTCCCTCTCTGTGCTTTCTAAATTTGGCCATTTGAAGGGTTCAGTCTGGAATTTCTTTGTTTAAAGATTTAAACACAAGAAAAGCCTCATTTAGGTGTATCAGTTTTTAAGAGTGCCCCAAGGGAGCATGGGCAGCAGGAGTGGTGTACACAGTAAAAATCATAATCTAGATAAGCAAAAGCTAATTTACAGAGACAATTAAGAAACATAATAAACACACAGCCGATAAAATCACTACTTACAGCAGGCATTGGGCTTTTTGATGTGATTATATGCCTTGGTATAAATAGGGTTAGTGATGGGGCATCTTTACAATTTTTGGGGATCGTGTTCACCTGCAGAGTGTGCACATCAGTTTCCTCAGCATTGGCCCACGGTAGCATAAGGCTAGGGGCCTGTGCTAGTAGGACATCGCATAAAGGCTAGATAGCCCGTAGAATATATCTATACCTCAAGTCATGAGCCTCATTGTAGTCAGATGCAGAGACAATGATTGTCACAAGCAGTAGCTTATATTACTGAATGCAAATAATAATAAAAAAATAATTTATTTAGCACCATTCATGAAAGATCTCAAAATGCTTTACAGTCAACACAGAACCTCCACCAAATACTTTACTGTAATACACAGTAAACTTGTTTTACCAGTATTTTGCAAAAGTTGTTCTTGACATGTTAGAATGATAAGAACAACATTCCTCAGCAGAGTCAGTAAGAATCAGTTGATCTTACTTCGAGGCCTCTTGCAGTAGGTAATTACAAATAGGACTGAAGCCGGCAGGCAGGACTCCACGGAAACATTTCTAGCTAGCAGTCTCTGGCGGGGGACTGCCCCCACATCAGGTGACCGATGTCAGTATAAAGGGGCGGTCCCCCACGCCTGCCTTCCAGTTCTTTCCCGCCATTATCTCGTGCAGTGCCTTGTGGTTAAGTTCACTGCTTAACAGTCAGTCGTTGGTAGTTTTAGTGCCTATTTTCTACTTTTTTCTTGATTTTCGTCAGCCTTACCTACAGCTGCTGTGTATGTCGTCCCAGACTCCCTCTGAGCACAAAAACAAGTGCGATTCTTGCGGCGCCCAGCTCCCACATAAGGATGGACATTCCCAGTGTCTTCTTTGTCTAGGCCCCGATCATCCCATTGAGAAGTACCAGCTCTGCCAGCAGTTTAATGCGGCCACTTGAAAGTGGAGCCAGCAGTCCCTGGAGGCCCACATTCTTAAACAAAAGATGACCTCCATGGAACAGGAACTGAAAAAACATCAGCAGGCTTTGACTTCTCCGGAGGGCCACCACAAGAAGAAGCACCAGGACCGGGACTCCTCATCGTTAACCTCGGCCTTGGCTGGGATCGCGGTGCTCCTGGTAACGCCTCTCCCGGGAGGCAGCTCCATGGCGGCCATCTTGGAGACTTCCAAGATGGCGTCAACCCTCCTGTCGTGCTCGGGCCCCACGGGAGTCTCTGGGTCTAGGGAGGCAGCCGCTCCTAGTAAGGTCACTGCCGTGCAGCCTTCTGGTTCGAGCGGCCCCGATAAGTCAGACGTCGGCTCCTCCGACACCCACCTGGGTAAGGCCGTTAAGACGCCTGATCCTCCGGGGCAGTGCATGGCCTCCAAAGCGCCCGCCAAGGCCGCCCCTCCTTCGTGGCCTTCGTCAGGCATTGGGTCCGATAAGTCGGATGCCAGCTCCTCTGACGTCCGCCTGGATCTCGTCGATGAGACGGACGTCGGCTCCTCCGACATCCACTCGACGTTAGAGCTGACGCTGGACCTTTCGGGCCTATCCATCGTCCCAAGCTCGCTGCAACGCTCGTTGCATTCTGAGGCACCAGCATCTCCTTTGCTGGATCCCGGGGATGGTAATCCTTCTTCCCTGGGTGACACAGAGAAGGTGGGTACTCTGCCGTTGGGTCTCCCTCCCGCTGGGCCGGATGACCCCATGCCGGATCCTCGGATGCCAGTGCCGACGCCCAACAATATAACATTGCTGGACGCCGCCCTTACGCTGGGCCTTCCGCCCACTGGGCCTCCCGTTTTGGGCCTGCCTGCTGGGCCGTTTCCGGTGCATTCTGCTCCCTCAGACCCCCTGGTGCCTGGTTATCTGACCCCATCCTATCCAATACCATCATACCCAGGCCCGCGGTATCGGCACCCCAGTACCCGGCGGCAGCATTTTCGTGCCCCAGTACTTGGACGCCGCTTCACGCCATAGGGATATGGATATGCACCTTACGGATACCTTCAGTATCCGTATCCCCCTCCTCCTCCTCTACCGCCCCCTCAGTCGCCGGTGGACTTGAAGGAGGCTCTGGTTTCCTGGTGGGCTGAGGCTAAGGCTCAGCTGACCAGGTAGGTAGAGATCCGTCTTCTGATGCCGGTCCCGGTTCCGGACCCCCCTATGTCGGAGCCAAGAGTCCTCCTCCCCACCTCCGGATACCAGAGGTGAGCCCTCCGTTTCCAGGGCAGGGCAGGATATGCTTCCCCGAGGGCTTCCCAAGGGGTCTGTTCCTCCCACGCGCCAGGAGGAGGAGTCTTCTTCCTCTTCATCCTCCTCGGAGACCTCGGATGACTCCAATGGTCATTCTGACCTAGATGACGAGCCACGCACTCCGGACAAGCCCAGGCCAAGGACTCCTCCGAAGTCTGCTCTGGAGGATCCTTCCTTTACGGAGTTGTTGCGTAAAATCCAGGCAGTTCATCAGTGGCATTCCTTGGAGCCTGATCCACAGTGTAAGAAACTCACTGCGCACCTGGATCTGCCTGAGACCACTCCTGCCCTGGTGCCACCCTGGATTGAGCCTCATGCCGACCTTGTTTCCACCATTTGGAAGCAACCGTCTACATTAGCCCCCCTTCCTAGGAAGTCGGACAGGCTTTATCAGGCTGCGGAGGGTGTTGACTCTTTAAATTCACACCCTCGAGCTGATTCGGTCATGATTAGCGCCGCTCACAGCCAGACGGCTAACCCCAAGCACTTGAGCTCGTCACCACCTGACAAGGAATCCCACCATCTGGACCAGTACAGGAAGAAAGTCTATGCTTCTTCCACTCTGGGTATTAGGGCCCTGAATTATGTTGGTCATATGGGGGATTACCAGAAGGCGATCCTTAGCGAGGTGGAGGCTAAGTTGGACTCCTTTCCTGAGTCTCAGATGAAGCAGGAAATGGTGGATCTATTCCAGTCTGCGCGTCCGGCCAGTCGGCACATGCTTCATGCCACGTACGACGCAGTGGATGCTGCTGGTCGGAGCTCAGCTTTTGCCGTGGGTTTGCAGCATCATGCCTGGGTCTGGTTGTCAGGTTTGGTCCCGGAGGTACAATCTGCTATCCAGGACGTGCCCTTCAGGGTTCAGTGCTGTTCGGTGGCGATGTCAAGGACATCATCACCAATCTGCAAGAGAAGGGCACTGCACTTAAGTCTGTTGACTCCATGTACATACACCCTCAGGCTCAGCGTCATCCCTTTCGCAGACATTCTCGGCAAAAAGCAAAACCTCAGGGAAAGCAGGCCAACAAATGTCGGGCCCCTCCGGCTGCCAAGCCCCCACCCAAAGAAGCAGCGGGGGCTTCAGCCGTGACGCTGCCTCACACCTCCTGACTCCTTTCCTCTCCTACAGCCTCTAGGCCTTCCAGAGGAACTGGTAGGAGGGAGATTCTCCCTCCATCTACTGGGTTGGGAGAGGATCACTGCAGACACTTGGGTGCTCCAGCTGATCGCAGAAGGACACTCAATAGAGTTTCTTCAGAAAGTTCCTTGAAACCCTCCCCCCCTCAGGTTGTCTTACTCCCCAGAACATCTTCTTTTGGTTCAGGAAGAAATATCCTCTCTTCTTCTGAAGGAGGCAATAGAGCCTGTTCCTCCCCATCTTCGGGGGACTGGTTACTACTCCCATTTCTTCCTGGTCCCAAAGAGGTCAGGAGATGCGAGGCCGATTCTTGACCTCAACTTCCTGAACTTGTTTGTGGCATACAAAAGGTTCAGGATGCTCTCTCTGCAGAGTCTTCTGACCCTTCCGTCCGGGATAGAGACTGTGTGCTCTGGACATGCAGGATGCTTACCTGAATATCCCTATTCGCCCTTCCCACCTCAAATACCTGCATTTTGCATTCCAGGTGGACCACTGCCAGTTCAAGGCCCTCCCATTTGGTCTTTCCTTGGCACCCCGAGTATTCACCAAATGCCTTTCGGTGGTAGCGACCTACCTGTATACTCAGGGGGTGCAGGTTTTCCCATACCTGGACGACTGGCTCCTGGCGGCCTCGTCCAGGGAGGAACTCCTGTGCTTCCTTTCCCTTACCCTGCAGGTTTTTACCTGCCTGGATGTTACCATCAACCAGGCCAAGTCCCACCTGATCCCTTCCCAGAGGCTCCAGTTTATCGGGGTGATCCTGGACACCACCTCCGGCATGGCATTCCTGCCACTGAACAGGGCGGGCCTCACTCTAGGCTCATGTCAGCCTGTTGTCCAGCTGCAGGCAGGTCAGCGCCAGGTCAGTCCCTCGCCTCCTCGGGCTCATGGCAGCTGCTATTCTGACAGTCCCTTGCGCTCGGCTCCACATGAGAATCTCTCAGTGGACGCTTCGGTCTCAGTGGGATCAGCTGGTGGACGACCTAGATCAACTAGTTCTCGTCTCCAGTCCTATGGCATGGGACTTGCAATGGTGGACGGTTCAGGAGAACTTTTGCTGGGGAGTTCCCTTCTGCCTTTCTCCCCCCTCCCAGACGCTGACTACAGACGCCTCAGGCAAGGGTTGGGGAGCCCATCTCGGGCCTCACAGGACCCAGGGCTCCTGGTCCAAGCTCGAAAAATCTCTCCACATCAACGTGCTCGTGCTTCAGGCCGTGCTTTACGCTCTTCAGGCTCTGCATCTTTACCTGCTTCTCCGACATCTGGCTGTCCAGACGGACATGTGTGTAGTCTGGTACATCAACAAACCGGGAGGAACTCATTCCTACCCTCTATGCAGGGAGGTGGTGCGCGTTTGGGTTTGGGCATTGCAGCACAACCTTCACCTCACGGCCATTCACGTCCCGGGGGTTGAGAACATGTTGGCAGACCGCCTCAGTCGGCCATCTGCTCATGCTCACAAGTGGGAACTAGATCAGGGGGTAGCAGACGATATCTTCCTATGCTGGGGAACTCCTCAGGTAGACCTGTTTGCGTCTCCTCTCAACGCAAAACTTCCCGCCTTCTGCTCGATTGTTCCAGGGCGTGGCATTTTTTGGAGAGACACTCTGTCTCTAGACTGGAAGGGAAGATTCGTCTATGCCTTCCCCCCAATCCCCTTGATTCCGAGGGTCTTACAGAAACTCAGCTCAGAAGTTGCTTGCGTGATCCTCATCACTCCTTTCTGGCCCAGGCAAGTTTGGTTCTCTCTTCTACAACAGTATTCAGAGGAACCTCCTCTTCCTCTTCCTCTGTCGCAGCTTTTGCTGACCCAGGATCAGGGGACCCTGGTCCATCCAGGCCTCAAGTCCCTTCAGTTGTACGCGTGTCTCCTGCATACGTAGCTCAAGTTCGTTTCGGGGTTTCCCCGTTGGTCGCTGAGATTCTGGTGGAGGTCAGAAAACTCTCAACTAGATCGACCTAAGCCGTGAAATGGAGACGGTTCTCTATTTAGGCTGCTTCCAAAGATTTCAAGCCTTTCTCTTGCGCTGTTGGGCGGCTGTTGGATTACTTGCGCCATCTCTTTGATCTGGGTTTCAGTCATTCCTCTCTGAAGGTTCACATAGCGGCCATCTCCGCTTACCATGTTCCTTTTGGGGATAGGACTTTTGCGCAGTTAGAAGTCTCTAAGACTTTCCTTAGAGGGGTTCTCCACTTGCAACCCACTATTTGTGCTCCTGCCCCTCCTTGGGACTTAAATTTTATCCTTGAGAAGCATACTCTGCCTCCTTTCGAGCTGGCAGCCTCTGCAGACCTGGAGTTCCTTTCTTGGAAGACCTTCCTCCTAGTGGCCATTACTTCTGCTGAAAGGGTTTCCGAGCTTCAGGCCCTCATGTGTAAAATCCCTTACTTGAGTTTCCACAAGGAACGTGTGGCTCTTCGTACCAATCCTAAGTTTCTCCCTAAGGTGGTAGCAGAATCTACGCTGAATCAATCCATGGAGCTGCCTGCTTTCTTTACGCAGCACTCCAATCAAGGGGAGTACCTCTTGCATACTTTGTATATTCACCGAATCCTGAGATACTACACCACAAGGACGAAGAATCTCAGAAAGACTGATCAACTGTTTGTCTCTTTTGCTCGTAAAAGAGAGGGCAGTGCTGTTTCTAAGCAATGCCTATCTAAATGGTTGGCTCATTGTACCATTTTCTGTTACGACAAGTACAACAAGACCCTCCCGGGTCAAGTCAGAGGCCACTCCACCAGAGGGGTCGCTGCCTCCGCTGCTTGTTTCAAGAATGTGTCAGTGGCAGACATCTGTGCAGCCGCAACTTGGACTTCTGTCCATACCTTTATGAAACACTGCAGTTTGGACATTGTCTCTTGCCATAGAGCGGGCTTCGGGTTGGCTGTTCTAAAAGGTCTTCTTTCCTAAGACCTTCACAGCCAGAGGATCTACTTTTTGGGTAGTTTTCCTTCTCCCGTTTGCTTCTGCTTGTTCCAGACTGCTTGGAACTCAGTCCTATTTGTAATTACCTACTGCAAGAGCCCTCTCGAAGTAAGATAGTACAGTTATGTGAGAACTTACTGTAACAGTAGATCTTCAAGAGAGGCTCTTGCAGTAGGTAATACCTTCCCGCCCTCCATCCCCCTAAACTTTTTCAGCTCCTTTTCCAGTGAAGGAAACATCCGATTCTCTCTCTTCTTGCCTTTTTGGCCTTTGGTGGGAAAGAACTGGAAGGCGGGCGTGGGGGGCCACCCCTTTATACTGACGTCGATTGCCTGACGTGGGGGCGGTCCCCCGCCAGAGACTGCTAGCTAGAAATTTTTCCGTGGGGTCCTGACGCCTGCTGGCTTCAGTCCTATTTGTAATTACCTACTGCAAGAGCCTCTCTTGAAGATCTACTGTTACGGTAAGTTCTTACGTAACTGTACTTTCTTAACACTTCAGAACGTGAAGAACAGCTTTAGTCAGGTGCCGTCACCAGATTCTTACTCCCCAGTCGTATAAACCATGGGAGTGCAAGCTGAGCTGCCCGTAACACACAGCTGATCGAAAATGAATCCGTGTGAGCTAAGTAAAAAACAATAGCTTGCATTTAAATTATCACACAGTGAGGGCAACTTAACAGCAAGTATTTTGAGTCGGTCACTGAATTTAAAATAATAATAAAAACACCACTAACCTCCGGTTTTTGTAAAACATGCTGTCTGTTGCATTATATATAATGAAGGAAAGCCTCAGCACTAAGAACTCAAGTTCTCAACACCTTATTAGAGTGGTGACATCATAAAGCAAAGTGTCACTGTCGTGCTGAGTATGGCACCACTCTAACTCTGTGTTGAGAACCAGCTTGTCTTAACACCAAGGGGTTAATCATTATCAGAGTACTGCATCCATCTCTTGGGTGGAATGCAGCAGTCATTCATCTCCAGCACACTTTACAACGATTCTCCAGTTGTCTGTTCCCAGATGCAAACCAACTGGTATTAAACCAGGTTAATCTGTTTGTGGATTAGTAAATGGTTAAATTTGACCCAGACACTAAGGAAATTCACCTATTCTTTCCAAGAAGTGTCATAGAGTCTTGAACGTCCACCTGAGAACAACCACCAGAACAAGCAGACAAGACCTTGGTTATACCTCTCATCTGAAAGATAGCACCAGTCTGGGGCCTCAAGGAGGGGGGAGTGCCCCTGTAGAGCTGCCAGCACCACTTCCTGTAGCACCTGGTGTATGTTGTAAGTCTCCCATTTGACTACTGACCAGGCCTGACTCTCTTTAGCTTCTGAGATCTGAATGGGCTCAGTCTTCAGGGTGGTAAGGCTACAAACGGGTGACAAGATGAGCAACATCATTCAACAAATTCTAAAGGACAAACTTCTTTTCAAGCAGGCATTCCTGGTAAAGTATGAAAGCGAGGTGAAACACCTTGCACTCACTTTACTTGCATGCATTCTTTTGTAAAGAGGGGGAAATGCTGAAAACTAGTACCAATGTTTTAGCCATACCAAAATGTGGCACTTCATATTCTTTGAGGGTGATGTTAAATGAAGGCCCTTTGTGGGCTAGCCTGTTGATGCAGGGGTTGTGCTGCTGCTTCCACTGCTGTAAACCAGGTTCTGGAACGAGCCTGGATTTTCAGGGGCTGGCCAAAGGGAGACAGATTGAGCGTCTCACAGGACACTGTCTCCGGGGTGGGAGACAGTGTGACACTGCTCCTCAAGCTTCACCTGGGTGTCACAGTAGGAAAGTGACATGCCTAGAGTAAAAGGGGATGCTGGTTGGTCCCTTGTGTCAGCACACTGCTGCATGTGTGTGTGCACCCTAGCCATTGGAATCCCAAGAGTGTGGGAGGACCAGAAAAGAACAAAACCACCCCGACCTGACAGGATGAAGGTAGTGGCTTGCAGACCCCACACCAACAACTTGACACTTTCTTCCATCAAAATTCGGACTTAAGAAGGGTTTGGGGGAACCGTGCAACCCATCAATTGAGAGGAGTTAATTATGGAAGAAGCAAGCAAGGGGTAAGTCTGAGGGAAGGTGGAGGATGGGGCTGCAACCGCCAGGCAGAAGGGGGCTAGGGAGGTGAAAAAAGGAGGGAAAACCAATAATTTGAAAAAAAAAAAAAAAAGTAGGCCCATTATGTCTGTTTCTCAGGGTCAGAGATATCACTCCAAGAGAACTTTTTGGGGGGCGGGTAGCGAAGTTGGGAAAAAAGGTGGGGGAACCATAAATTATACTTACAGCCTTCCTCAGTCCAGAAAGAACCCCAAACCCTATGGGCTTTCCACCCCTGCCAGAGGATGTTGTTCAGGTGTAAAATAAGGATCTTATGTCATTTGTTTTGAGAGAAGAGAAGGAAGGGAATGAATTTGGTTTCAGAAGTTGAAATAAACCTTTGCAACCACTAGCTAGAAAGGCCAGTGACTTGAGAAATTTATTGGATGTTCCATCGGCTCAATTGGTGTATTTTGTTTACTTTTGTTTTTATTTCACATAAAACCCTTTTAGGCAGGGCCTATCTTCAAAGGGTTTAGAGTCAGGTACAACAAAAAAAACTACTACTACTGAGTCAGTCACAGGTGTACAATACAATATGACACAGTACAATAAGGTACATTACAGTAAGGCTACAATTATAATCCACCGGATACAGGTAAGACAATAACTTAGCAGTCGATAAGTACAGCAATAAACAGTACATGGGATACTAGTTGGCATTACAGTCAGTGAAAGTGCAGCGTACATAATGTATTGTAGGAAAAACAGTGTTGGTTAGTGGAAGTAATTGCATGTTCTGGGTGGGGTAAATGAGGCGAGAAATAGGGATTTAAACTGCCTGATAGAACAATCAGTTTTATGAGTCAGGCAGATCATTCCATTGCTTGGCAAAAATGGTGAGAAAAACAAGATTGACCAAGAGAGAGTCTTTTCTACGGAAGTAGCAGAGAATGTCTCGCCATACCCCTGGTGGAGTATAATCCACTGAGATGAACATTGTCTGAAGGCTAGGGGACAGCAGGCCTTACAGTGCCTTTTTCCCCAGTGACAAGGGTGTGGTAGAGCAGCCTCATGTTGCGGTTTAGCCAGTTCAGGCTGCTGTATATCACACAGGTGTGTGTGTGTGTGTGTGTGTGTCTCATTGTTTAGACCAAGCGCAAAGCGGCAGGCCCTATTGCAGAGACCCCTGACCCTGGAAAGCACACTGTTACTCCCAGAGCCGTAGACAACAATTCCATAGTCAATAATACTAGTGATGAGGCACTGTACAAGGAGTACCCTAATTTCTGGAAGGAAATTGTTTCTGTGCTTGTAGAGTAGCCCTAGTCTAAAGTTTCCTGCATTAACCAAGAGGTCAACATGTGCACTGAAAGACAGTGCACTTGAAGAGTAACCCCAAGGTATTTAAAGGTTTGTACCTGTTAAAGGGGGGTCCCAATTGTGCTGCTAATAGTTAAGACAGGTAAGGTATGGGTCTTGTTTCGGGTGCCGAAAAACATGCATTTTGTTTGTGTTCATAACTACAATGTTAACAGTGAGCCATTCCTGGATGGCAGTGAAGTCAGACTGAAGTCTTATCCTCAGTTTCTCCAGGCTTTTGTAACTGGATAGAATGACAACATCATCTGCAAAGAGTAGTATACTGGTTGCCCTGCAGACAGTAGGTATATTGTTTATAAAAATACTGAAGAAGAGGGTCCTAGAATCTAGCAGAGTGGCATTGCCAGTTTTGTAGTTAACTCTGGTAGGGGTGGTAATGACCTAGATTAGGTACACGTCAACCAGTTTATCTTTAAGAGCCCTGTTGCTGTTGCAGGGGAACACGCACCTTGACAGCCCTATCCTGGGAAAGTACTCAGCGGCATTTAATAGCTTGGGTTCTATCAGCTAGGTAGGTTTTAAACTAAGAGACTGAGTCTTCAGAGAGGCCCAGATTAATTAGTTTCTGGCATAGGAGGGCAGGGTTCACAAGGTCAGAGGCCTTGGTTAGGCCAATGTAAATGGACCCAGACAGTTCTCCTCTGTCCAGGACATAGTGAACTGAGTCAGTGAATTCTAGTAGTGGAGTCATAGTACTGAAATTTTTCCTAAACCCATGAAGCTCATTTGCTAGTAACTCATGCTGATTAAGGTGTTGGGTGAGCTGATCATTTACTACCTTTTCTAAGGTTTTAGATAGAGGGGGTAAGATGGATATCAGGGAGTAGCTGGATGGCAGGCTGTTGTCACCCCCTTTTAAATACTGGGGTCACATGGGCGTTTTCCACAGCTTTGGTACTTGCCCAGTGGACAGGGACATATTGAAAATTATCTGTAAGGGATAGGTGACCTTCCTAAGCACTAATTTGAGCAGTTTCATATCTATGTTGTCTGTGCCAAGTCTAGTTTTAATTTTGGTTCTTTTTAGGTAGCCACGCATTTCAGCCCAATTAATTTTTTTAAAATAGAAAGAAAGTCTAATGGGGTGGACAGGTGTAACTCCTTCAGTGTTCATTCACATATCGGGTCTGTGTAGTACAGTATGGTCTGCACGCCCATTGGTCCATGCAGTAGACCAATAGGCATACAGACCATACTGTACGTTGTCATTCAGCCCCAAGGGCAGTAATCGGCATGCGGGTGCCGCTGAAGAGAAAGGGGGTGCTGGGTGGCGGGGACCCTGTGGGAGGGTGGGGTGGGGGTACCACTGGCCACCAGGTGACACTTTCTGGGAGTGGCAGTCCGTGATCGGGCAAAGGGGACTACTCACTAGACCATCAGGGAGCCTGTTTCATACATATACCTGCGATCGGGCGAAGGGGGGATTCCTACTAGACCACCAGGGGATCTGTTTTATACATATGCCCGCAATTGGGCAGGGGGGGCACATGTCTCCCAGTGCAGGGTGCTTTTGAACAGTGTACCTGCTGGCTGGGTGGCCACCCACGGCCGGCGGCTGTTGTGTTGCATCATGCATTACAGCCACCCGCCTGTGGGTGGCCGGCATTTGAGCCCTTTTTTTTGGCTCAGCATTGTGCACCAGTGTGCGGCGCATGTAGGGGCTGCACCAGCATATGGGCCGCACATCCAGGGCTGAATATCGAGATGTGCCGCATATGCATGGGCACATCCCCTGCATCTGCGCTGCATACATTACCAATGTGCCCTGGCGCATCTGGGATTGCGCCAAGCAGCCTGCCCCTTTGAATATTGCATCAGGGCACATTGTGTTGCGCATGGCACACCCCTGTTTCGCCATGTGCAACCCCTTTGAATATCCGGCCCTTTGTGTACTGGTTAAGAAGGACCAGTCTCAACTTGTTGGAGTAGGGCTTGAAAAATATGGGAGTTTGTGGGTGTGGAATACCCAGGCTTTAATGCTGGAGGGCTCACCTTTGGTCACTTTGGCGGACCATCTGCAGGTGACTGGGGAGTGATCACTGAGGAAGTCGGGCAGCAGAGTTCTCGAGATGGCCCTATTAGGATGGCTAACAAGGACACAATCTAGCAGAGTGGCATTGCCAGTTTTGTAGTTAACTCTGGTAGGGGTGGTAATGACCTAGATTAGGTACACATTAACCAGTTTATCTTTAAGAGCCCTGTTGCTGTCTGCAAGCCAGTTGTAATTAAAGTATCCTAAGGCTATTCTTTCATGCTGCGGATTTAGACCTGATACAGCATTGATGAAGCCAGATCAAAGTCATTACTGACATTCTTTGGTGAAAAGTATGTCACAAAAAGGTTGAGATTTTTTGGTTTTTGAGGCCAAGTCTTATATTGGCTGCAAGAAGTTCACAGCCAATAGGTTCGAGAGTGAGGGGGAGTCTGCTAGATCTAAGGAAGGGCTTTATGCATAAGAAACATCCACCCCCCCCTTTTTTTTTTGGAGCCCGTCTTACCTGAGTAATGTATAGTCATATATGTCAATTTCTCTGTCTGGGATCCTGTTAGTGAGCCAGGTCTCTGTGACAGCCACAGCATCAGACTGGGAGTTTGTCACCCAGAACTTGAATTCATCCAGGTTGGGCATAAGGCCACCAGTGTTCACATGGGGCACCTCCAGATATTCTCTAAAAGTGGTTTGGGATGCATCAGGGATAGGATTGTGATGCACATTGCCCGCAATGATTAGTAGGAGGAGCAACAGTTGCCTAATTGCAAGGTACAGCTTAAATGTTTTGGGGCCTAGTACACTTCTGTTTTTTTGCCTTGTGGGTCATGCAGCAGGTTTGTTGGAGGAAGCTTAGGTAGCTCTATCTTGGCTTCTAAAATGCAGTGAGGCTGCAGTATACCACAAAATAAGGTAGCAGTGTGCAGCGAGCTTCTTGGCTGCACTTATATGTGTGTAGGTGCAGTGGATGTGAGTTACAGTATCACACAACATTTGGGGATGGTAGGAGGCTTTTATCACCGACATGGTACTAGTTAGTACTGACATACCAACTAAGGCCAAGAAACTTACAGTAAAGGTCCTGAGGAGCCACCTGGAGGGATGCAGACCTATACTGGTGCGATGGTCTGCATCTGTCCTGGGGGGGGACCAGGATCCTAGGTGAGAGGTTTAAATGCTTCATTGGCAAGCATTTAAACTAGCCAAGGGGGGAGGCACTGAAAAGGAGCAGGGAAATCCCCCCCCCCCCACAAAACATGGTAATTAGTGAGGTAAACACCAAGGTAGAGAAGTTATTAGGGATCAGAACAGAGGTAAATGTAAAAAAAAAGGCAAAGGCAGTAAGGACAGGAATGGGGCTAAAAGGGGTAAGGCTATCAAGAAGTGGAGGGTGATGAGTACCAATGCCCGTAGTCCGTGTAACAAGCTCCCTGAACTAGTGGCCTTGATGGAAGAGGGTTGCCTGGAAATTGTGACAGTCACAGAAACATGGTACACAGAGAACCATGACTGGGATGTCAACATACCAGGATACACAATCTACAGGAGGGACAGGGAGGGTAAAAGAGGAGGAGGAATAGCTCTCTATGTAAAGGAAGGGATCAAAGCAACAGAACTAGAGAGTAAACAGGGAGCAGATGAGGCACTCTGGGTCACCCTGGAGACAGGAAATGGCACCACAATCCGCATGGGGGTTGTATACAGACCCCCATCTCAGGGGGAGGGAATGGACAAGGAAATGATAGAAGGCTTCCTTAGAATGGCAGAAAAAGGGGAGATATTGTTGATGGGGGACCTGAATATGCTAGATGTTAACTGGAGCACCTTTGCTGCAGGCACATCCAAGAGCAGGGTCATTCTTGATGTCCTACAGGGGGCATGGCTCAGACAGCTGGTATTGGAACCCACTCGGGAGGGAGCAGTCTTAGACCTGGTGCTCTCAAATGGGGACGGAGAAAGAATCTCAGATTTAGAAGTGGGTAGCCATCTTGGAACAAGTGACCACCAAATAGTGTGGTTCACTATAAACACAGCCATACAATCAAGCCACACAAAAGCAAGAATATTGGACTTTAGGAGGGCTGGCTTTGGGGAAAATGAGAGAGTGCCTCAGAAAAGCACTAGCAAACAGGCAAGAAGGAGGGGGTGGAGGAACAATGGGGAGTAATCAAAACAGCCATAACAGAGGCAACAAGCCTTTGTGTAAAGCAAATCAATAAAACACAACGAAGGAAAAAAACGCTATGGTTCTCAAAAGAGGTGGCAGGAAAGGTTAAGGAGAAAAGGATAGCATTCAGGAAATAGAAGGAAGCACAGAAGAAGCAGGACAGAGAACTTTATCAGTTAAAGCAGAAAGAGGCTGGGAAGGCAGTCAGAATAGCAAAGGCCCAAACCGAGGAAAGGATAGCAATTCTGTTAAGAAGGGGGATAAGACCTTTTATAGGTACATTAGGGAGCGAAGAAAGACCAAAGGAGGGATACTGAGGCTTAATAAAGGGGAGGGAATGAGGGTAGAGGTGACGGTGAAAAGCAGGGATACTGAACGAATATTTCTGCTCAGTATTCACAAAGGAAGAGGAGGGGAGGTACCTAAACCAAACAAGAGAAACACTGTGAAGACGGGGGTCGATACCAGTCCATTTACAGAAGAAAGGGTTCTGAAAGAACTAATAAAATTGAAGGTGGACAAAGCAATGGGGCCTGATGGGATTCACCCAAGAATTCTAAAAGAACTAAGGGTAGAACTAGTGACACCGCTGACTACTCCCTTTAACAAATCATGGGAGGATGGGGTGGTACCCGAGGACTGGAGGAGGGCAGATGTGATTCCTTTTCACAAAAGTGGGAGCAGGACAGAGGCAGGAAACTACAGACCAGTTAGTTTGACCTCAGTGGTAGGGAAAATGATGGAATCACTTCTGAAGGAAAGAATTGTTGAGTACCTAGAAGCAAGTGGGGCACAGGACCCAAGGCAGCATGGATTCATGATGGGAAGGTCGTGTCAGACGAATCTAATAGATTTCTTTGACTGGGTGACCAAAGTAGTAGACCAGGGAGGGGCTGTGGACATGACCTACCTAGATTTTAGCAAGGCATTTGATACAGTCCCGCACAAAAGATTAATATACAAGTTAACCAGCCTTGGAGTGGGTCCCAAGGTGGTAGCCTGGATAAAAATTGGCTAGACAACAGGACGCAAAGGGGGTAGTAGTAAATGGAGTCACAGTGAAGAAAGGAGGGTTATTAGTGGAAATGCGAGGTTCAGTACTGGGACCAGTCCTTTTAATGTCTTTATAAGTGACATTGCAGAGGAACTGAAGGAAAAGTATGTCTCTTTGCAGACGACACAAAGATCTGCAACAGGGTTGATACACAAGATGGAGTGGAAAGGATGAGAAGGGACTTGGCAAGGTTAGAGGAATCGTCAAATGTATGGCAGCTCAGATTCAGTGCAAAGAAGT
Source organism: Neoceratodus forsteri (assembly GCA_016271365.2). Lineage (NCBI taxonomy): Eukaryota > Metazoa > Chordata > Ceratodontiformes > Ceratodontidae > Neoceratodus > Neoceratodus forsteri. The sequence continues at coordinate 725,170,775 of CM028133.1, forward strand.
GCAAGGTAATGCACATGGGAAACAAAAACCCAGGGGAAGCATACACAATGGGGGGTGAGATATTGACAACAGTAAAAATGGAAAGGGACCTGGGGGTAATTATATCAGATGACCTAAAGGTGGGCAAGCAATGTGAGAAGGCAGTAAGGAAGGCTGGCGGGATACTGGGATACATAGGAAGAGGCATCAATAGTAGAAAACAGGAAGTTGTTATCCCTCTGTACAGACAGTTGGTGAGACCCCATCTGGAGTACTGTGTGCAGTTCTGGAGACCCCATCTCCATAAAGACATAGACAGAGTGGAGGCTGTCCAGAGGAGGGCAACAAAATGGTGCAGGGTCTGCACCAGAAGACATCTGAAGAAAGACTAAAGGAGCTTAATATGTATACCCTTGAGGAAAGAAGGAGAGAGGGACATGATAGAAACTTCAAGTACCTCAAGGGAATCAACAAAGTCCAAGAGGGTAGCATCTTTCAGAAAAGAGATTGCAAGAACAAGGGGCACAATTTGAAGATAGAGGGGACAGCTCAGAGGTAATATGAGGAAGTATTTTTCACAGAGAGGTTGTGGATGCGTGGAACAGCCTCCTTGAGGAGGTCGTGGAGTCAAGAACAGTGGAGGAATTCAAGAATGCATGGGACAGACATAAGGCAGTCCTAGTGGGGCGTAGGAGGAAGTAAGCTGTTGGTTAACTAGGATCTGCAGCTTATCTGTTAGGTAGGAAAATGGGCAGACTAGGTGGGCCAAGCTGTCCTTATCTGCCGTCAAATTCTATGTTTCTATGTTTCTGATTGGGAGGGTGGCCATCTTATTTTTGACCTTCTGTTCAAAGTGGGGCAACAAAGTATACCTCCCTCTTATGGAGCTAATTATAGTTTCCTAAGTTCAGCCAGCAGTCCGATTCACCCATCTGATGTGGCTGTCTTACAAAGGTTGCCTGTACTATGGCAGGCAAGAAAAGGTTATGGTGGCAACAGCTATGAAGGCAGTACAAGGTAGAGTTGGCTGTAATTATTGATATTAATTGAAATATTATCTTCTCCAATACACACCAGCAGGACTACTGAAAGGAATTTTTTACTAGACCAACACAAAATGTACCAGCATTTGGCAAGTAGGATGGTGACAGTTCCAAATGTTTACTGGACCAATAAAAAAGTTACCAGCATTTGGCTAGTAGGATGGTGACAGTTTTGACTCCAATATACTGCAGACAGTATCTCAAAGTAGTTTTTAGTCCAAGAGAGGGCGAAGATGGAAAGTTGCTGCTGTTTTAGGCTTACGGTGAGATTCAAAAGCACAACAATATAATAAACAGAAATTAGAGGTTAAGCACGGGGAAGTTGTATAACTTTCATAGGGTCACACAGTAAGGTAGGTCTGGGATTCAGGCCGAGATCGTTAGGTACGGTATGTTCAGTGGGTTCCCAGCTCAGCACTCTTAACCACTAGGACAAAGAGCAGGACAGACGGGACTTGCGTGTTCTATATACTATTCGCTCCCTTTATTTCTCTTAAAACAGCCACCGTTGAGTAGATGATGAATGCATGCATTCAGGGTTGTGTGTGAGTCCTCCCCCCATGTTTTATGCCCTGTCCCAGCGCCATCCAGGGATGTACTTCTGATGGTCATTGATCTGTTAGTGTATAGAAACATAGAAGCTGACGGCAGAAGGAGACCGCTAGGTCCATCTGGTCTGCCCATTTGTTTTAGACCCATTTTGACACTCTAGTTACCCTTTGTAGTCAGGGCTCCCTTGTGTCTATCCCATGCATTCTTGAATCCCCCCACAGTGTTGACCCCCACAACCTCTTGGGGCAGGCTGTTCCAAGCGTTCACCACTCTTTCTGTGAAGAAAAACTTCCTGGTGTTGGTAGAGAACCTCCCTCCTTGCAGTCTGAGGTCATGTACCCTGGTCCTGGAGCTCTTCTTGAAGTGAAAAAGTTCCTGTGCCTGTACCTTGTTAATGCCTTTTATGTACTTGAATGTTTCAATCATGTCCCCTCTCTCTCTCTCTCTTCTCTGCTTCAGGGAGTACATATTCAGTTCCCTAAGTCTTTCCTCACAGGACATGTACTGCAGACCCTGAATCATTTTTGTCGCCTTTGTCTGTACTGTTTCCACCCGGTCAATGTCCTTCCTGAGGCCTCCAGAATTGGACTCCATATTCCAGGTGAGGCCTGACCAGCGATCTATACAGTGGTAGTACCACCTCTTTCTTCCTGCTCGTGATTCCCCTCCCAGTGCAGCCCAGCATTCTGTTGGCCTTCATTGTTGTCTTCTCACACTGCTTACTAACTTTCAAATCAACTGAGATTGTGATTCCCAGATCTCAGTCCTGGTTTGAGGCTGCCAGTCTTTCGCCTCCGAGGTAATACTTCTTTCTTGGATTTTCTTTCCTGTGTGCATGACCCTGCACTTTTTGGCATTAAATCTCAACTCCCACACCCCAGACCATTCCTCTAGTTTCTTAAGGTCAGCTTCCATTTGCTCACTCCTTCTGGGGTGTCCACCCTGCTACATATCTTGGTGTCATCTGCATACAGACACACCTTCCCTTCCAATCCGTCAGTGATATCTGCTATAAAAACATTGAAGAGCACAGGCCCTAGACCTAACCCTGGGTCACCCTACTGGTCACCCTGCCTTCTGTCGATTGCGATCCATTAACCTGTATCCTCTGGGTTCTGATTGCTAATTACTTCTGCATATCCTGGCCCATGTGTCCTTTTTATAGACATTTTACCTAATTTCAGAGAGACATAGGCAGACTGTACCAGTCAGCTCAGATACAAACAGTGATTGTGTGTGTGTGTGTGTGGGAAGTGTTGGTTCTATCTTCTTGCTTACAAAAACAGTAAACAACTTCCTGAAATTTAACTTAATAACAAAACATGTGACATGAAGGCAACTTCCATTTAGTGGGAGCGGTACAGCACCCAGTCCCTATCATTGATCACTGTCATGTGGCAACTGCAGCCAAAATGCACCTACTGACACAGTAGAGCATCAGTTAGGCAGTCTATCACAATAGAACAAGTAAAAAGGGTAGGTTAGGGTAGTGGAGAGATGTTATTTTATAATTAATTGTAGGACATGGTTTGACCTTATTGTGTATGGAATTCAGCTAGTTACAAAACGTTGTTGTACATGGTCTAAAAGCTGTTCTAAAGATGATGTGCACATTCCATCATTAACTCTGCTTTGTTCCCGTCGCCTCACTCCCACCGCTTTCAGTTTCTCCAATAAGTCACACAGTGTGTCCCACCACGTGCACTGTCACGCAGCCGCTGCTTTCCCTTTCACAGCAGTGTTCCTCTAAATCACACAAAGGTAACAAACTGAAAAAAAAAAAAGTCTAAAACCATATACTATAACAAATAAAATCTGGGCTATCATACAGAACTTGTCCTGTGTTTCCATCGAGGGATTGAGGACTACTGATGTTCATCCCAACACTTGGAAATTTCCCACAATGCATGAAATAGTCCAAACAATATGACAAGGCAGTGGGAAGAGCCAGTGGGATGCTAGGGTGCATAGGAAAGGGGTATCACCAGCAGAAAGTGGGAGGTGGTGATACCGCAGTAAAAATCATTGGTGAGACCTCATCTAGAGTGCTGTGTCCAGTTCTGGAGACCACATCTCCGGAAGGACATAGACTGGGTAGACGCAATCCAGAGGAGGGCAACTAAAATGGTGCAGGGCCTGCATCAAATACCCATGAGGAGAGACTAAAGGACCTCAATATGTACATCCTGGAAGAAAGGAGGGAAAGAGGGCATATGATAGAGACCTTCAGGTCCCTCACAAGTATAAATAAGGTACAGGAGAGAAGCATTTTTCAGAAACAAGATGCTCAAGAACAAGGGGGCATGCTATGCAGCTGAGGGGGGCAGACTCTGGGGAAAAATGAGGAAGTACTTCTTCACAGAAAGAGTAGTGGATGTCTGGAATGGCCTTCCAGCTGAGGTGGTGGGGGCCAAAACTGTAATGGAATTCATGGGATTGGCATAAGGTTAAAGGGAACCTTAGTGGTTAGGGAAGGGAGAGCTAAGCCAGAGAAAAAGTAAGGTCTGCGGTATTACAGTAGGTAGGGGAAATGGGCAGACTAGGTGGGCCAAGCAGTCCTCATCTGCTGTCAGATTCTATGTTTCTATGTAAAAAGTGACTGAAAAGCCACCTAGGCCTGTGGCCCTATCGAAAGTTAGTGAAAAAATTGCTTTCCTAACTTCCTCCCCCATTATGGGATTACCCAGTAATGTTTGTTGCTCTGGGGACAGGGTGGGAAGGTATGCCGAGTCCAAATACTGATCAGTCGCTCCCTGGGAAGGTGGGCATGCTGGTTTTCCATTAAGGGATTGATAAAAAGCACGTAAGGCTTGGATGATACCTCTGGGGGCAGTACAGTGCACTGGATTCTGTGGATGTCTGACTGCGTTAGTTTTCCTGGCTGCTTCCTGTTGCTTTGGTGGAGTACCATGAGTGTACTGGCCTTCTCACCCTAGTCCACATATTCAGAGTGAGTTCTGGAAAATGGTGCTCAGTCCTGCACTCATGGAGATCGTCAGTGCCTCTCTGAATGTGTTTCCAGCAGCCTTGAAAGAGGCTGTGGTGCCAGCCCTCCTTAAGAAGGCCTCTTTAAACCCAGACAATTTTGCAAGTTTTAGACCAGTCTCTAACTTGTCTTTTTTTGTGAAAGTTATTGAGATAGTGGTGGTGGCAGCATGGTTACGAAAACAACTGGAGGAGTTTTTCAGCTGTGAGCCTTTCCAATATGGTTTTTGTCCTTAGCACAGCGCTAATATGTCCCAGGTGAGGGTTCAAAATGATCTGCTTCTTGTGAGGGATCATGGAGAGGTTTCTTTCCTGATGCTACTGGATCTGTCATCTGCATTTGACACTGCTGAACTTGGGGAGCTAGTGGAGCGTATAAGGAGGATCATTGGTGCAGAGGGGGGTGTACTTGATTGGTTCCAGTCCTTCCCCACAGATCACAGTCGGTCTGTGATTTTAGCAAACTTTTGATCTTCCAGTTGTTCATTTGTTGTGGCGTCCCACAGGATTCCATTTCTGTCAGCACTGTTATTTGCAGTATTTAGGTTGCCGCTCACAGAGGTGATGCAAAGCAATAGCTCAAGTTTTTATTGCCATGCCAATGACACCCAGATATATCTTTCTTTTAAATAGGGACAGGACACCTCATTGGCTGTGCTTGAGTGTGCTCTATACAAGATCAGTTGGTGGACGTCTCATAGAGTGGGTTGAGGCTGAATCCTTGCAAAAACGAGTTGTTACTAGTGGGATCAGATTGTCTGAAATCATCCATTCTGGAGAGCCTGGACATCCTTATTTTTGGGGATGAGAGGCTCCAGGCTTGGCAGGTGGTTGCAGCCAAGTGGTCACTCTTGATGAGGAGCTATCACTCATTTCTGGGGTGTCGGCTGTGGTTCAGAGTGGCGTATATCACTTGAACAGCACAGCTGGATTGCACCTGTACCTTGACTTGGACGGTCGCATAACACCAGTCCATGCTTTCGTTGTCTCTCACCTCGACTACGGTAATGTACTCTTCTGGCAGGTCAATCTACCATCTCCTGCTGGTGCAGAATGTAGTAGCCATAATTGTTACCTCTATTAGGAGGAGTGATCACATCTCTCCTGTGCTGCATTGTCTGTACTTGCTTCCTTAAAATGACTGATATATTTTTAAGATCTTACTTTTGACCTTTAAGGTCCTTAACGGACTGGGGCTTCAGTATCTTCTGGCAACCCTACCCGGTATCCGTGAATTCCCATCTTTTGGCACTGGCCTGTTAGTTGTTTCAAAAACAAGACTAAAATCAGCACGGTAAAGAGCATTTTCTGCAGCTGCACCCCTTCTTTAGAACAGCTTTTCCATGGATGTGTGGGCTGTCCCCATCTATAAAAGTAAACTGAAAACATGACTATTCAGACAAATATTTTCTGGGGACTGATGTACCTTGTGGCCTTCTGCACTGTGTGTTTTATGTTTATGCTGTGTCTTGATATAGATCTGTTTTCTGTTTTACATTGTTAGATGTTATACAGTATTTGTTCATGATGTTTTTTTCTGTACAGCACCTTGGTTATTAGAAAAGATGTTTATCTGTCTTAAAAATTGGTTGCTATAAATATACCCCTACAGTAAGGGATCACTGTTTTTATTTTATTAAGAGGCAGTACCATCTACTGGTTAGAGCACCAGCTTAGGAACTAAGAGATCACAGGCTCAAACCCTGCATGTGACCTTGGGCAGGTCGCTTAATCTCACAGTGCTCAAGTCTAGCCAGCTGTGGAAGTGGTTAAAAACAGAATCTCACTGAGAACTGGATGTATTTCAGCTGGGTAAATATTTTATTTACAAAAAAAAGGAAAAGCAGCTCCCCCATTATTTTCATGTTGCTGTGACAATTTTTAAAAGGGAGGTGGTTTTTTTTTGCGTGCACAGCAGTAGGTCCTAGAGGCTCAGAGAAGATACGATATGTGTAAGATTTGTATTCATACATAAATGTACAGTATTACGTTTACAGTGAATATGTGATGTGAGTTTACATAGAAACATAGACTTTGATGGCAGATAAAGACTGCTTGGCCCACCTAGTCTGCCCATTTCCCTACCTACAGAATAAGCTGCAGATCCTAGTTAACCAACAGCCTATTTCTTCCTACCCCCCACAAGCATTGCCTTATGTCTGTCCCATGCATTCTTGAATTCTCCCACTGTTTTAGACCCCACGACCTCCGCAGGAAGGCTGGTCCATGCATCCGCCACCCTTTCTGTGAAAAAATACTTCCTCACATTGCCCCTGAGCCGTCCTCCCTCTATCTTCAAATTGTGTCCCCTTGTTCTTGCACATCTCTTTTTCTGAAAGATGCTACCCTCTTGGACTTTGTTGATTCCACTAAGGTACTTAAAAGTTTCTATCATGTCCCCTCCCCCCTTTCCTCAAGGGTATACATATTAAGCTTCCTTAGTCTCTCCTCGTATGGCTTCTCTTGTAGACCCTGCACCATTTTAGTTGCCCTCCTCTGGACTGCCTCCATCCTGTCTATGTCCTTACGGAGATGGGGTCTCCAGAACTGGTGCAGTACTCCAGATGGGGTCTCACCAACTGTCTGTACAGAGGGATGACAACTTCCTGTTTTCTGCTGATGGTGCCTCTCCCTACACATCCCAGTATCCCCCCAGCCCTCCCTACTGCCCTCTCACATTGCTTGCTAACCTTAAGGTCATCTGATATGATTGCCCCCAGGTCCCTTTGCATTTTTGTTGTTATTTCCTCCCCCCAATTGTGTAATCTTCCCCTGGGTTTTTGTTTCCCAGGTGCATTATTTTGCACTTCTTTGCATTGAATCCAAGCTGCCATACTTCTGACCATTCCTCCAACCTTGCTAAGTCCCTTCTCATCCTTTCCACGCCTCCTTGTGTATCAGCCCTGTTGCAGATCTTTGTGTCATCTGCAAAGAGGCATACTTTTCCTTCCAGTCCCTTTGCAATGTCACTTATAAAGACATTAAAAAGGACTGGACCCAGTACTGAACCCTGTGGTACCCCACTAGTAACCACTCCTTCTTCAGAGTGGACTCCATTTACAATTACGTTCTGTGTCCTGTTGTCTAGCCAATGTTTTACCCATGCTACCACCCTGGGACCCACTCCCAGGCTGGTTAATTTGATTATTAATCTTTTGTGTGGGACTGTGTCAATTGCCTTGCTAAAGTCTAGATAGGCCATGTCCACAGCCCCTCCCTGGTCTACTACTTTGGCCACCCAGTCAAAGAAATCAGTTAGATTCATCTGACATGACCTTCCTGTTGTGAACCCATGCGGCCTTGGGTCCTGTGCCCCACTGGTCTCTAGGTTCTCAACAGTTCTTTCCTTCAGAAGTGATTCCATCACTTTCCCTACCACAGAGGTCAAACTGACAGTTCTGTAGTTTCCTGCCTCTGTCTTGCTCCCACTTTTGTGAAGGCGAATCACATCCGCCATCCTCTGGTACCACATCATTGTCCCATGATTTGTTAAAAAGGGTAGTCAGTGGTGTTACTAGTTCTCCCCTTAATTCTTTTAAAATTCTGGGGTGAATTCCGTCAGGCCCCATTGCCTTGTCCACCTTCAGTTTTAGGAGTTCTTTCAGAACCCTTTCTTCTGTGAAAGGATGGGGATCGATCCCCCCTATCCAGAGTGCTTCTGTTAATTGGATTAGGCACCTCCCCCTCCTCTTTTGTGAATACTGAGCAGAAGTATTCATTCAGTATCCCTGCTTTTTCACTGTCCCTCTCTGCCCACCCACGTTCTTTCTATTCAGCCTCACTATCCCTCCCTTTGTCTTTCTACGCTCCCTGATGTACCTATAAAAGGTTTTATCTCCCTTCTTAACCGAGTTGGCTATCTTTTCCTCACTTTGGGCCTTTGCTATTCTGACTTCCCTCCCTGCTTCCTTCTGCCTTAACTGGTACAGTTCTCTGTCCTGCTCCCATCTTGCCAAAGTCAGTCCTCCTGAAGTCCAGTACCCTCACTTTTGTATGGCTTGACTCTGTAGTTGTTTATCGTGAACCACACTGTTTGGTGGTCGCTTGTTCCCAGATGGCTACCCACTTCCAGATCTAAGATCCTCTCACTGTCCCCATTTGAGAGTACAAGGTCTAAGATTGCTCCCTCACGGGTGGGTTCCAAAACTAGCTGTCTGAGGTATGCCACCTGTATCTCCCCTTTCTCTGCCATCCTAAGGATGCCTTCTATCATACCCTTGTCCATTCCCTCCCCTTGACATGGGCGTCTGTATACAACCCCTGTGCTTATTGTGGTGCCATTTCCAATCTCTAAGGTGACCCACAGTGCCTCCTCTCCTCCCTGTGTACTCTTTTGTTCCACTGATTTATTGTCATTAGTTTACTAGTTTACCAGACCAGATCACTTACCAGTGGTGGAGCACAGCCACTCACGAGTAAATCAGTATGGGGAAAATGAGGTTAGAAAAAAGAGCACATGCTGATCAAAGGCATGATGTATTTAATTTACACCTCACTCACTCAAAAATAAATATTTATGGGAGAGTGGTGTGACAGGAATTGTGGAAATAATGTTGGAAATAACATTATTTCCCCACTTCTGCAAAATTAAAACTTTTCATAAGATGGGTGCACAGAAACGTGCAACCTGATTGGCTCAGTCAGTTTGCGAGGCTGTGGATTAAGTTAGCATTAATCCACGGCCCCACAGAGCAATTGCGGAGAAACCGCCGTTGGATCTCGTTGTTTTCTCCTGTGAAGCAAAGTTGTATGACAGACATTTTTAGTTGGTAGTTAGCGAGGGTGACAGTGATGTAAGATTTTCCCATGTTGTAGCCGCTGTCCCGGGATGTGTTGAAGATCAGAACCTTTTGCACAGAGTGTTACATTGTTGTCAGTAGTGCTCCTATCCCCAATATCACTTCTTGGATCCCCACTCACCCGCCCCATGGATATTGATCTGCGCGCATACCGTCGATTGTGGTGTGAGGTGGGGGTGCCTAGTCCTGGCGTCCCCCATAGACATTGTCACCAAAGTTCCGTGCCCGATGTGAGTGGTTGGCTCTCCACCCCCCGCAGATCTCCCCGCCCCAATGTATTGGCAGACAGTGGCGATGTGAGAGACACAGTTGATAACTGCACCGGGTGACCATGATGACTGGCGGCTCCCAGCCATACCCACACCTTGACAGAGACAGTGAGTGCAAGGCAGACATGTAATGCTGGAGTCCAGTGTGTCTCCCATTCACCCTCGGACTGAAGTGTACGTCGGTGCGTGGCAGTCGGCTGTACAGGTCGTTGTTCCAGTGGCAAAGTGCAGCCCCCCCAATTCCGTAGAGTGAGAGACACAGAAATACTGAGTGCCGCTTCCAGTGCTGCATATATGCAGTAGAAAGGGCTGTGCCAGGCATATCCTGCCTTGCCTCCCTAAACCATGTACCAGTGATAGCGAGTGGTGGAGAGAGAGAGAGACCACTGGCAGGTACATCGTAACATATGCAGTCTTCTCACTCTCTTTCTATTTGTGGTCCATGTTATGGAATGAGGATGCTGCTAGAGATCGCAGGAGAGAGAGAGAGCAGTTTATCACCTGTCCAGTTCTCCCGTGTCCTCTCTCTTTTGCCTGAATGTGATCAGCAGACTGTGGTGCCGTGCAGCTTGTCCCGACAGCTGGACAGGTGACAGAGTGACCGGAGGGAGTGTCAGACACAGAGCTGTGACAGTCGGTGAGAGAAAATTAACTGGACACAACCAGTGAGTTTCCCCAGTCCACTGTTTAGTGGCAACCTATGTTAGTTAATACGGTGATGTGTGTGTTTCAGTTCACAGTGCTCCTTAAGGTGCTTAGATTGGTAATGGTGTTTGCATATGTGTGTGTCTTTTAAGGGGGGTTGGGGAGGGCAGCAGAGTAAAGATGGTAATACACAATATAATGCCTACAGTCTGTTGTGTCACAAATGCTGTGTTGCGTGTCTCAGCCATGCTTACAGAGTACTGTGCACAATGTGGATGTGAGGGTAATTCTGTTTTTTTGGGGGGGAGGGGCGGTGAGCAGAGGTGGTACATGCTGTAGCTGCCAGTATTTAGCACTAGAAATGTCACAAATCCTCTCAGTAGTGTATGTGACACATTTTTGTGTACATAACATCAGTGTAGATTGCATTATTTGGTAGGGACTATTTTACAGGGTGACAGGATACAGCGCCTTTCTTGCTGTTCAAATAGCAAAAAAAACACCTCTCGATATTTTTTTCTTGTTTAAACATAACCCATGTTATAAGTGCAATAACCCACTCCAGGGTGTGCAGTTATTGGGAATTAACACCATGGGTGCTATGAGGATATTCTGCCTGTGGCCTCGTGTCTCACAACGCACCTAGGGTGTTGATTAATCCCCAATAACCCACACACTGTGTCGGGGGTTATTGCTCACTTATTGAGCACAATGTACACTCACAATGTGTGGAAAAAAAAAAAATATATATATATGTAGGGAAATTGTTGTTTTATTGGATGATGAGCATCACATGACCATGCGTATATGTGAGTGCGACTGCGCACCTGCACTTTTACCCCTCAAAACAATTTTGACATTTTATAAGATAGATAAACCACTCGGTGTGCGGTCGCGCTCTGATATACGCACGCCTTGGGCGGTTGACGGACTCGGCCTCCGGCCTCGTGCGTACAACGCACACCAAGGCGTGCATATATCAGAGCGCAACCGCACACCTCAGAGTGGTACATCTATTACATATATCATATAATATGTAGGTTATGGCATAGCTCTAATGAAAATGTCTTTTATACCCCCCCTCCCCCAAGTGTAGTGTAACCTTAGGATATCACGAGTGGTAAAGTCATGCCTTTTATTATACATTGGCAAGAAAAAATCCTGCATCCTGATTGATCAGTGGCCACCTTCAGCGGTGATGTTATCCCAGCAAACCACCACTGTATGAAGGTAATTGTAGCTCAATGTCACTCTTAATCAGGATCTACAGTGGAAACATTTTTTGCCACTATGGACCACGCGTGAGAATATCATATCAATTGTGAGGGCACTGCAAGAAAAATAAGGAGTATGCACTTGCCATGCACATTACGCAGGCAGAGATACAGAACAACGTAGGCTTAGTTTCACAGGCATTGAAAAGGTCGGTGTGAGACCTCAGGGTGGGAATATTGAGATGGGCATGACACAGAGAGCAGTTTTTGCATTTTAAAAATGAATACCTTAGAAAGTCCAGGGTTAAATGATAAAATCGAAGTTGCATCTTTTTGTAAACTAATAATGTTAAGATAGGAGTATGGATTCTGATATAGCATACATTTTTAGTATATTAAATATGTATCGGCCTCAGACAGGAAATCAGCTTTCTCATGCTGCCTCCCATCCCTCTGGAACCAGCTACTCTTCCCCATCCATCTTACATAGAAACATAAAAACATAGATTTTGACGGCAGATAAGGACCGCTTGGCCCACCCAGTCTGCCCATTTCCCTACCTATTGGATAAGCTGCAGATCCTAGTTAACCAGCAGCCTACTTCTTCCTACCCCCACCCCCTAGAATTGCCTTATGACTGTCCCATGCATGCTTGAATTCCACCACTGTTTTTGACTCACAACCTCCTCGGAAGGCCATTCCATGGCATCCACAACCCTCTGTGAAAAATACTTCCTTAAATTACCTCTGAGCCACCCCTTCTATCTTCAAATTGCGCCCCCTTGTTCTTGCATACCTCTTTTTTTGAAAGATGCTACCCTCTTGGACTTTGTTGATTCCCTTGAGATACTTGAAAGTTTCTATCATGTCCCCTTCTCTCTCCTTTCCTCGAGGCTATACATATTCAGCTCCTTAAGTCTCTCTTCATATGTCTTCCGGTGCAGACTCTGCACCATTTTAGTTGCCCTCCTCTGGACAGCCTCCATCCTGTCTGTGTCCTGCGAGATTGGGTCTCCAGAACTGCACGCAGTACTCCAAATGGGGTCTCACCAACTGTCTGTACAGAGGATAATAACTTCCTGTTTTCTGCTGGTGATCGTCTCCCTGTGCATCCCAGTATCCCCAAGCCCTCCTTGATGCCTCTCACATTGCTTGCCCACCTTTAGGTCATCTGATGTATGACTACCCCAGGTCCCTTTCCATTTTGTTGTTGTTAGTATCTCACCCCATTGTGTACTCTTCTCCTGGGTTTTGTTTCCCAGGTGCATTACCTGCACTTCTTAGCATTGAATCTAAGCTGCCATACATTTGACCATTCCTCTAACCTTGCCAAGTCCCTTCTCATCCTTTCCACCCACCTTGTGCATCAACTCTGTTGCAGATCTCTGTGTCATCTGCAAAGAGACATCTCTTCCTTCAGTCCCTCTTCAATATAAACATAAAGACATTGAAGAGGACGATCTAATACTGAACCCTGCGGTACCCACTAGTAACTCCCTTTCTTCAGAGTGGACTCCATTTACTATATACTCTGTGTCCTATTCTCCAGCCAATTCTTTACCCAGGCTGTCATCTTGGGACCCACTCCCAGGCTGGCTAACTTGTATATTAATCTTTGTGTGGGACTGTGTCAAATGCCTTGCTAAAGTCTAGGTAGGCCATGTCCACAGCCCTTCCTGATCTACTACTTTGGTCACCCAGTCAAAGAAATCTATCAGATTTGTCTGGCATGACCTTCCCGCTGTGAGTCCATGCTGCCTTGGGTCCTGAGCCCCTCTGGCCTCTAGATACTCAACAATTCTTTCCTTCGAAGTGATTCCATCATTTTCCTACCACTGAGGTTAAACTAACAGGTCTGTAGTTTTCTGCTTCTGCCTTGCTCCCACTTTTGTGAAGAGAATCACATCTGCCCTTCTCCAGTCCTCGGTACCACCCCATCCTCCCATGATTTGTTAAAGAGGGTAGTCAGTGGTGTCACTAGTTCTACCCTTAGTTCTTTAGAATTCTGGGATGAATCCCATCAGGCCCCATTGCTTTGTCCACCTTCAGTTTTAGAGTTCTTTCAGAACCCTTTCTTCTGTAAATGGGCTGGTATCAACTTCTGTATCGAGTGTTTCTACTGTTTGTTTTAGGTACCTCCCCCACTTCCTTTGTAAATACTGAGCAAAAATATTTGTTTAGTATCTCTGCCTTTTCACAGTCACCCTCTGCCCACCCTCCCTCCTCTTTATTAAGCCTCACTAGCCCTCCTTTGGTCTTCCTTCGCTCCCTGATGTACCTATAAAAGGTTTTATCCCCCTTCTTAACAGAGTTGGCTATCTTTTCCTCGGTTTGGGCCTTTGCTGTTCTGACTGCCTTCCCAGCTTCCTTTTGCTTTAACTTGATACAGTTCCTGTCCTGCTCCTTCTGTGATTCCTTGTACTTCCGGAATGCTTTCTTTTCTCTTGAACCTTCTGCCACTTCCTTTGAGAACCATAGTGGTTTCTTACATCGTTATTTTGTTAATTTGCTTCACACAAAGGCTTGTTACCTCTGTGATGGCAGTTTTATTATTCCCATTGTTCTTCCACCCCTCCTTCCTGCCCATTTGCTAGGTGCATTCCTTAGGCACTTACCCATTTTGCAAGTCAGCCCTCCTAAGTCCAGTACTTTTGCCTTTGTAGCTTGACTCTATTGCTGTGTTTATTGTGAACCATACTGTTCAATGATCGCTAGTTCCCAGATGGCTACCCACTTCTACATCTGTGATCCTCTCTTCATCTCCATTTGAGAGAACCAGGTCTAAGACTGCTTCCTCTTGAGTGGGCTCCAATACTAGTTGTCTAAGGCATGCCCCTTGTAGGACATCTAGAATAATCCCACTCTTTGAAGTGGCTGCTGCAACTGCATTCCAGTTAACATCTGGCATATTCAGATCACCCATCAGCAATATCTCCCTTTTCTGCCATTCTAAGTATTCTTTCTATCATTTCCTTGTCCATTTCCTCCCCTGAGAGAAGGTCTGTATACAACCCTGTCTTGGATTGTGGTGCCATTGCTGGTCTCCAAATTTACCCACAGTGCTTCTTCGTCCCTGTTTTCTCTTTTGTTCTGTTGCCTTGATTCCTTCCCTTATGTAAAGAGCTACTCCTCCTCCTCTTTTACCCTCCCTGTCCCTCCTGTAGATAGTGTGTCCTGGTATGTTTATGTCCCAGTCATTGTTTTGTGTGTACCATGTTTCTGTGACTGCCATGATATCCAGATGTTCCTCCTCCATTAAGGCCGCTAATTCAGGAAGCTTGTTACTCAGACTACGGGCATTGGTACTCATTGCTCTCCATTTTTTGATGGCTTTACCTTCTTTTCCGCCTCCCTTTCCTCCATTAGATGCCAGATACTCCGCCCCCCCCCTTGCTCCTGCTAACCCTGTTCCTGAACCCTTTCTTACCCTTGCTTGGGTTTTTACCACCACATTCCTCTCCCGTCTCCCTAACCTCATAGTTCTGGCAATGTCGCTCTAGTTTATCAACCTGTTTTGACTCCTCCTTTCAGCACCAGCTCTGTCGCCTGTCACTGCGGCATTGTGCATGTCTTGAGTTTGTCCAATTTACACAAATGATTTGTATGCTAATTTATTTGTCCTCCAAATACAGTATTTTGCTATTTTGTCTGTACTGCACTCATCTTATGCTATTTATGGCATTGCCATTGTAACCACATCACTAGACTGGCTGTAATTTTTTGTAATTGTGCTTCTCCCCTTCGCCTTGGTCGTGCCTAGAAACAAGCCTCAGCTCAGGGTGCCACTCCCAGTTACCAATTTTTAAATAAATAAATATTAAATAACTAACATTACTTAACTAACAAAACATGTAGCGCATATTAGAAGCATTCCAACATTGCAACTAAAGTACTAAACCTATCTTTCTTTTTGCTCTAGCTCTTCACAGTTATCATAGCATTATAAACAGATTTAGAGACAAGAAGAGAGTTTTTGTTAAAATACCATCAGCGGTTAGTTTTTTAAGTGTTCTTGCACTGTACACATTTTTGTTGCACTGTTTATTTCTGCCCATTGATTTAAATGAACTGTATACATGTAGAACACAAGGGGGCAGCACCATCCCTTGGCAGCGCACTAAGGTGCAAACTTTTGGGTTAATTGTTTCAGTGCATAGCACTTTAGCTCACTGCTGCAATAAAAGTTGGTGGTTATTAACCACAGTACAGCCTTTACGCATGTGTGTGTGTGTGTGTGTTTGTGTGATTTTTTTTTTTTTGATGTGGTTTTGTATGTATGTGTGTTCTTGTTACTGTATTGGACTACTGCAGCATCACACTTCCCCCACGGACTGGCCATGTTTTGTTTCTTTGGTGTAAATTAAATACATCATGCCTTGTCTTAGCATGCACACAATTTATTTTCACCTGTTTGCCCCACCTAATTTACTGAGTCAGTCTGGGGAAACTTGTGAATATAAATCACGCGCGTGCTGAGAAGACATGATATATTACATATATATGTCTGTCTTTCTGTAGGCATAGACGGAAATGTCTTCATCTGTTTGTAACCTTACAAAATACTCTGTTGTATAAACAACTAGCACATAAACAGAATTTTTGGAAAATGAAGAGCCAGTGATGAGAATCGTGTGTTTAAAATGATGATGAAATAGCCATTAAGGAAAAACCTTGTTTACACGCTCTGGTTCGTTCACAACACCAAGGCCTCCCCTCTTTCCACAGGAGGCACTCAAGTAGTAAGGTATAAACCATAGGCTCTGGAGTCTGTACTGCCTCCTGCAGTGCTGGGTGGGGAGTTGGCATCTCAGCATGAACCTGTCTCCTGCATGGCAGCAAAGTGCTCTCCCACAGGCTGAATGGGGTCAGGCAGAGTGGAATCTGGTGTGTGTGTGTGTGTGTGTATTGAAGTGCTGAAGCGGTGGTGCGTCGCCGCACCTTCGCAGCAAATGGAGTGCCCCCTGCATCCTCCGGACTTCCGGATTCCGTACTTTTTACAATTAAAATACACCAAGTTGTGGCGCGAGAAAATGCTGCTCGTGCTACTAAAAGCTAAACCGAAGAGTTAGCTTTTCGGGTGCGGGAGCCCACGATCTCAGGAGTTTTCCTTTAAGGAATTATATCTAATAGCAGCATGAGCATACGTAATGGACTGCTTCCTATAACTCTGCTGCAGGGTGTTGGTATTTTGTATTATTTATTTATTTTTATAATCTCGGATTAACACCTATGAGCTAGAAGCTCTTTTACATAGGTTCCACGTCAACAGGTTAACAAATAGGTTTTAACCTACGTAAGGACATAGACAGGGTAGAGAAGGTTCAGAGGAGGGCAACAAAGATGGTGCATGGATTGCATCACAAGTCCTATGAGGACAGGTTGAAGGCACTGAACATGTACTCCCTGGAGGAGAGGAGGGAGAGAGGGGATATGATAGAGACATACAAGTATTTTACAGGGAGGAACAGGGTGCAGGAATGCACTATTTTAAGCAAAAAATGTTCCAGGACTAGGGCATGGGATGAAGTTGGAGGAGGGCGATTCAGAGGAAGCGTGAGGAAGAATTTCTTCACAGAACGGGTGGTGGACAAGTGGAACACCCTGCCAGAGGAAGTGGTGGGGGCTGAAACAATCACGGGATTTAAGAATGCATGGGATAGACATAAAGGAATTCTGGAGGTCACGGGTAAGGGGCAACAGACTTCCTGGAAAACATAAACTAAACTTACAAACTTAAATGGGCAGACTGGGTGGGCCATAGGCCCTTATCTGCCGACACTGTCTATGTATCTATGTAAGCTTGTAAGAAGAAATAAACTGTTTTACAAAGAAATAAGCAGTTGCAATCAGACAAGGTAATTGGCATTGTACAATGTATGCCAGGCAAATAACTTTACAGTGTTTATACTAAAGTATAGGTTAATGACAGACACTGTGAAGCAGCCAGGAAGGCCTCGTCAAGCACAGGTAGATAAGCAAGAGTGAGGTTAGGTAGGGAGATGGGGATACGAGGGGCTTCAGGAAGATGCAAATATGAGGGATGAGAGGGAGGGATATATTTGTGTTGTATAACATATTACGTAAACCTGGGACATAGATGTACAGTAGCCTAGGAGGCATTGTCATTTATTGGCCAGTGAGAGAGAGGGATAGATTAGATAAGGGGTGTAGAGTATGAGGGAAATGATTTTGGGGGATAGGGGATGAAAGGGGAGTAAGGGAATGGGTAAGGCGGGTAGAAGGAGAGGGTAGTAAAGTCAGGTGTAAGGGAAGGGAGGTGAAAGTTCCCAATACGGGAAGCCCAGTAGAGCTGAATGAAAACAGCATATCCAAAAAATAGAGGCAAGAGACTGGAATAATTTGGGTAAATTTAGTTGTGCTACTACCTAGTTCAGTCCCCCAGCATCTGTAAATTAAATTGTGTGTGTGTGTGTTGTGTGTGTTCTGCAACATGTTGAAGCATGCAGTGACCTACAACATATGACTGGCTCAGGTGTGCCCTTATACAGTCTGGAAACATTACATATGCAACACTACCCAGTTAACATTTACTCTGTAACATAAAATAACCTTGTTAAAAAACAGAGGGGTGGGGAGAGATTTAGTTACGTTATTGGCATTATAGACACTTGTCAGGATGGGACTTGCTGTTTAATTTTTGGGGCTGGGAGGTAAGTATAATGGGACTAAAAAGGATATTTAAGAAAGAAGCAAATATTTAAAAAGGCAGAATATTTTATTCTGCATCATAGGAAGCTGCTGACTGTTATCCATCCTGCGTTTTACATTTTGGGAGGTATGAAACTGAGTGCTTTAGAACACCATCCCCCAGTACTATTACCAGTGGCACACATTCCTTATAATGTTCTAAATTCTGCTGCAGACGTTTTTATACCAGCGTCAAGCCTTGGGTGGAGTCGGTTGCCAAAACAAAGCCATGCAATTGAGTAGAGCCTTGCAATCTAACCTAAGTATTCAGAACCCACAAACTTCCTCAATGATGGACACAGGCCAGCTCCCGGAATTGAGTACGTACAGTTTGCTTTTTTCAGAAATGAGCACAAAGAAGTAGTGGATCTTGGCTCTGAAAAGACTTCACAGCTCAATTTCAGGATAATCCTGTGGTCCAGTACCAAGACAGTCATACCAAGGATATATTTTTTTTTTTTTTTTTTTTAAATACAAAAGCAGTAATAGGGGATCAGAAGCAGTTTTCTTTTTGGTGTTGGACAGATTTCTTACAAACAATGCAAAAATCTTTGGTGTCCACACAGTTGCTAGAAGAGGTAATCTTGTTGAAGACACTGGGCAGCTTTAAGAGAGGCTGGAACAGGTATAGGGGAAGGGTAAGGGTCATGGTAGGGAGGATGGGAGGAGTGGGGTGAGGGAGCAGGGACAGTAGCTCTAGCTGTGAACCCTGCAACATGAGCAGACTTGATAGACCAAATGACTTTCTTCTGCTGGCTTCTTCATATGTTTATATATGAGTGAGTACAAAAGAGTGAGTAAATAATAGCGAATGGCATTTTAGCGACGTGGTTTTAATAGTGCGTGGCTGTTTCAGCCCTGTAGTCAGGGAGTTGTTGAATGACGTAGGCAGTAATGATGTGATGGGATCTGTGCTGGCAGCATAGCTTAGAGGTTAAAGTCACTGCCTTGGGGCTCCCTTGCTATGGTCGGCAGATCTGGGTTTGAATCTTACAATGCCGGTTCTTTTTTTTTTTTTTAATTATTATTAATGTTGCGTCAGCTTTGTCCCTCTTCCCAAGTTGGGTTCCACCCATCCCCAGAGTGGGAACAGTTTATCTGTGCCCCCGACTTACTCCCCTTCCAGAGTTTCTCCCCGTCCCGGAGTTGTGCCCCACCTGTGCCCCACCTGTTGTTGATTATATATTTTAAGGGGTGTGGGCAAAGCCCCCTGCAGAAAGTCATTTTTGGCACTGTTTTCGTTGTTTATGGAGGTTGCCGTTATGTGCACACACTGTGCACGCAGTATTTTTGACTCACATTTTTTGTATGTGCTGGGGGGTTTTTTGCGCTGTTTTGACATGGAACCAATCTCAAATATTGTAGATAACTAAAACCTCAGGGTTCATGTGCACTCCTCTTTGTTTCCTTTTCCAGTGCTGTTTGTAATCATCAGTATGGGAAAGTGGGCCAAAATGTTTTGGGGGTTCATTTACATGGTCGCGTTTGCACTGGAACAACCTGTGTGCTTGTGTTCCAGTGCAAAGGCTTCTGTGTAGACACTTAGCCAATCATGGTAAGTTTATCATTATGGCGCTCCCAGATTCTGTTCCAACGTGGGTATGCGCAGCGAATGGATTAATCAGCCATGTGGACTGGCTGTGCCACTCGCTCTGCGGTAACACATCCTCTTACCCATGATTCTTGGCTGTCCCCCAACATCCTCCTCTGCCTCCCATGATTCCAATCTAGGAAAGTAAGACACTCGTGGATGATAACCCAGGCTTGTCAAAAATTAACACGGACACCAGAAAGTTGCGAAATGTGAAAAGATTTTAATCCAGCCAAGGACAGTAGTGTGAACAATATTGTGAGGCAAACCTCAGCTGCATAGACACCACAGTCTTTCTCGGGGTGGGAGGAGTTGCAGAAATGAGGCGGCACAGAGAGTCAGCCCATTGGCTCGTGCAGAAGGGTTTTAAATGGGGGAAAAAAAGTAAAGAAAAAGAATCTACATCCTCCCATCTTCTGCTATGATCCTGATTGTAATTCTGCTATTTACTGTGGTAATCTAGTGGTACTTCCTCCTGCCTTGATCCCCATTCTAATTCTGACATTTAACCTGGTAGTCTAGTGTTATCCCCCCTGCCAGTTTCATCTCCATAGTAATTTTGACATTTACTCTGGAAGTCTAGTGGTACCCCCTCCCACTCCAGTCCCCACTGTAATACTTCATCGTAACTCCCCCTCCACCCACTTCAAAACCCGCAGACGTTGCTGATGGATGTGCCTGGAGTCACGGCTTTATTTTTCAAACAGAGAATAAATATGATATAGTGATCGTTCAATGCACATGCAGGTATTGGTGAGCTCAATTCAGTGGCCACTAATCAGTGAGCCATTTTTTCATGAGCTCCCAAAATCGCCAAACTCATTAATGCATGTGTTTGGTGCAAGTCTCGGTGGTATGGCAGTATTGTGGACGCGCAGGCAGTGGCAGCGGCAAATAAGGTCAGTCCATTCCAGTTTCGTTTTTGTCAGAAATACTCATTGTAGGAAGAGAATGTGCAGGCATGTATCTTACTACCTGTAAATGCCTGATAAGACCTTTACTTATGCTGTTATTAAAGACCCAATGAAAAAATTGATCAAAAGCCTGAGTGTCCCTTTAAGATAAATACCTATGTTTTTCAGTGAGTATGTACCAGGCAAAGGAAAAGGGACAGTAATGTTGCTGTATTCACCTTTAAATGTTCAGGACCATATGGCTTGTAGATAGGCCTATGACTGAGATGGCATGTTTTCTCATGAAGATACAAGGTCCCTCCTTTGTTGTGGTGGGCAAAAGCTCTGCAAGGAATCCATGACCTAATTTGGGAACTATTGCCCCATTTCCCTCCTCCTCCTCCCTTTGCCAAACTTCAGGAGACCTTAATCCATACTAGGATTACTGACTTCCTCACCGTCTCTAACACTCTCTCACTGGGCCAAGCCTGTTTTAGGAAGCACCATTCCACCACCTCCTGCTGCATGTCACAGACTCCATTCTCTCAGGCATGGACCTGGGTCACATCACTGCAGCAGTTTTCATCGATCTACCGAAAGCATTTGATTTGGTGTCCCACTCTCTCCTGTTAAACAAGCTCCACTCTTTTGGCCTTGCAGCACCAACAGTAAACTGTTTCAGCTTCTACCTCATGAACAGGTGTCAGTCAGTTCAGGTGGGCTCTGCCCAATCATCTCCCCTCCCTGTTCTCTATGGAGTCCCACAGGGTCCCATCCTGGGCCCCATACTGTTCTCCCTCTTTATCAACGACCTACTCTCAGTCTGCTCACATGCACATATCCACGTGTATGCCGACAACATGATCATCTACTCCTCTGGCCCCTCTACCCCTGACATTGAGGCCCCTCTTCAGCAGGACTTTAACAACAAACTAAACTGGTTCCAGGCAAACCAACTGAGGGTAAACACAAAGAAAAACGTCTCTATGACCTTTGACTCGAGACAATCTTGTCCCCACCTGTTTTACCACTCCAGACGGTTCCCCCTTGAAGCTGCCACCGCCTATAAATACCTGGGGGTCTGGCTAGATAACATACATACTAACATAACATTCATACTAACATACTAAAAGCCAGCAGAATAGGTCTACTGGTCTGTCATGTCTGCTCGGTAGCCAGTCACCTAGTGGTTGCTTGGTATTCCGCCCCCTATCCCCCAAGAGGGTCTTCATTGGATTTAGAATCCCCTTGTACATGTCCCACTCTTTTTTGAAGCCCTCCACTGTGCCTTCCTCCACCAGCCTCTTGGACAGCGCATTCCACGGCTCCACCACCCTCTCAGTGAAATAATGCCTCTTACATTTCCCCCTATAATTTCCCCCCTCAAGTTTCCACTCATGCCCCTCGTTGTTCCCCTCTTTTGTAGCCTAAATAGCTCCTTGTTTCTGTTGTCAGTATAACAAGCTAGATTTTTCTACCCATAGTGACTACTTGCACTTAAAACTACGTCTAAAACTCAGAATGATGTACTGCAACAAAGACTGCCTCTCCCCACACGTGTTGGGAATTGGTCACAAAACTATCTTCCCTGTGCTCGACTACTCGGGCATTGTTTATGGCACTGCAGCCTCATACCTCACCAAACTAGAGTCCCTCTTAAATGCTTTCTGCTGTTTTGCCACAAAGTCCCCCTTCTGGACCCACCACTGCTCCCTCTACTCCTTCCTGTCTATCCTTCTCCTCTCACACCGCCGAGTGGCCCACTTCCTAGTTTTTATTAAAAATTCTGGTTTGGACTTCTTCCCTCCTACCTCACCTCACTCATTCCCCTAGCCAGTTCCTCCTCCTACCCTGTAAGGGTGTCCCGATCCTTCTTCCTTCCCCTTCCTCACACAGTATCAGGTCAGTTTGTTTTATCATTCCATCTACCATCCTTCTGGAACAAACTCTCACTCAGGGGGACCTGGATACCCTGGATAGGTGATCAAGGAGGTGGGGATTGTGGTTTAATGCAGGGAAATGTAAGGTACTGCAACTGGGAGTCAGGAACCCGGGGGGTCACACTGCAAGCCACATTGGGCGAGAGGAATCTAGGGGTGGTGGGGGATGTCAAAATGAATAACACTGAGAGTTGTCGAAGAACTGCAGCAAAAGCATACAGAATACTGGGCTGAATAGCCAGTGGGATTACATCCAGGAGGAGGGAGGTGTTCCTCCCTCTGTATAATGCCCTGGTGAGGCCGCATCTCGAGTACTGTATGAAGTTCTGGAGACCTCCCCTTAAGAAAGACATAGCACTGCTGGAGAGTATCCAGAGGAGGGTGACCAGGATGATTCAAGGTATGGGGGGAGGCCCTACAAGGAGAGGCTGGAAGAACTCGGGCTGTATGCACTGGAGGAGAGGAGGGATGGGGGGACATGATAGAGGTCTTCAGGTATGTAAAGGGGATCAATGTGGGCGGAGCCAAGGAGGTGTTCATACAAAAGAAGGGGGGAACAAGCAGGGGGCACGAGTGGAAACTGGAGGGGGGAAAATACAAAGGGGAGCGTAGGAGACACTACTTCACTGAGAGGGTGGTGGAGCCATGGAATGCACTGCCCAGGAGCCTGGTGGAGGAGGGCACAGTGGAGGGATTCAAAAAGGGGTGTGATAGGCACAGGAGGAAACTGAAGCCGGGGAAGACTGTCTCTGGGGGTGAGGGGGTGGAGAAGCAAGCACCCAGTAGGGGGCTGGCAACTGAGCAGACACGGCAGACCAAGAGGCCTATTCTGCTGGCTTTTAGTATGTTAAATGCCAGCAAGACACTTCACTCCCAGCTTTCAAACACATGCTTAAAATTACGCCTCCTTGTTTCTGCCCTTAGTTGCCCCCAATCTGTTCCGACAGATTGAGCTCGGACCTTTTTGTTACTTTAAATGTTTATACAAATGTTGTAATTTTTAGTGTTTGATATTATTTGCACTGTTATTTATTTATTTATTTATTTATTTATTGTGGTTTCGGATTAATACCTTTGAGTCCTAGGACTCGTTTACAAAGGTTCCAGGTTATACAAAAAACAGTTAAAGGTGATCTGCAATGAAGCATTGGAGCCCCCTCACGTTCTCACATAGCTTACAATACTGTTGTGGGAGTCCGGGGCTGCAGTCGGCATACTTTTTCTCATCCTGGGTTAATTTGAATAAAGCGCCGACGTTTTCAGCCGAACGCGGAAGTGCGGAGGGGACCCGACTGAGCCAGCACAAGTGTTTATGGGTAATACACCCATTTAGTGACATCGCTCCCACGACTATCCTTATAATAGCAGCATTAGCGGTTGCTTATTATGCCGATTTTAATGCTTCCCTGGGGGTCTTGACACCCTAAATATTACTTACTGCAACAGCGTGTCCAGGTGTTTCAGTAAGTAATATTTAGGGTGTCAGGACCCTTGGGGAAGCATTAAAATCAGCATAATAAGCAACCGCTAATGCTGCTATTATAAGGGTATTGGTGGGAGCGATGTCACTAAATGGATGTACTACCCATGAACACTTGCACTGGCTCAGTCGGGTCCCCTCCGCACTTCCGCGTTCAGTCGAAAAGCTTGGTGCTTTATTCAAATTAAACTAGGATGAGAAAAATTATGCCGATTGCAGCCCCGGACTCCTGCAACAGTATTGTAAGGTATGTGAGAACGGGAGGGGGCTGCAGTGCTTTGTTGCAGATCACCTTTAAGTGAAACATACAGATTACATACACTAAACACAATACGAATTAGTTATGGTGAGGGACAGTTTGTTTCGGTCAGCTTACAGATATGAAAGGTAACAAGGTTGCGAAGGGATACAGCATTTCAAAAAATATCCAAAATATAATTCGTGTGTGTGTGTGTGTGTATGTATATATATATATATATATATATATATATATATATATATATATATATATATATATAAAACAGTTACAAAGAAAGTGCTTTAGGCTGTCAAGAGGGTAGTGCCTTAGGCTCCTGGGAGTGCTGTCTACACAGGTAGGGGACAAGTTTATACAGTGGGGAGAGTGGGGTGGAAGCAGTCTGAGGATGGTGGTGTCATTTTGTGTGTGGGGGTGATGGTAGAGGGGGCGGCAGCAGGGAAAGGGTTGGGGTGGGGAGGAGGGTTGGCAACTGGGAACTTAGGGGAGGCAGGTGAGGGGAAGGGACAAGAGTGGGGAGGCTGAAGGGGGAGCTGGTGTAGGGGGTGCAGGTGAGGGTCTAATAGCAGGAGAGGATGGGGTGAAATGGTGGGGGGGGTTGTGGGGGAGTGAGGGTAATTCAGGCTATAGAGTCCAGTTGTAGGCTAGCTGAAGCATACAGAAGCCATTTCATGATACAGGAGAGTTCCGAGTCCTCTTTTGAAGAGGCTAATCTTATTGCTTTCAATGAGGGATGCCAGTAGCCCGTTGTACCATTTTGGCCCTTGGTACGAGATGGATTTCTGTGCCAGTGTGGTGCGCTTAAATGGCACCAGGAGCCCACCTTTCTCAGCACTCCTGGTAGGCTTGGGTGGTATTGCCTGCTGGAAGTCCACATAGAGATGGAGGCACAAGTCCTAAATGGGCTTTTTTGACAAGCAGGCAGGTCTGGTATCGAGCTCCGAGATCGAGAGGAAGCCATCCAGTTTCAGAGTAGAGGACACAGGTGTGGGTAGAAGATTCTGCTCCTTGTTTAGTAGGGTTTTTATTCTGTTGAGGGCAGTGTCGGTGTCTGCCCTGTATACTGGTAGGCCGTAGTCAATAGACGCTAGGACCGAGCTACTCATGGCAAGTTTGTGTGTCGGGTGTCATAGAGTACCTGTAGCGGTACAGCACTCCAAGTTTCATGTTGGTGGTCTTGACCACATGATCAATATGACTGGAGAAATTGAGAGTGTCGTCAAGTGAGAATGCCTAGATATTTAAAGGAGTAGACTTGCTCTAATGCTTCTCCCTCAAGGTTCCGTATAAGCATGGGGTGGAACTTCTTTTTGTTCTGTGGGGCAGTGAACAGCATGCTCTTAGTTTTTTTGTGGTTAAACAACAGTTTTGGAACCAGGATTCAAGCTTGTGGAAGCTGTCAAGGAGATGAGAGGTGATGGTTGACTGATCCCTGCCTGGGGTAGAAATTATGGCATCATCTGCATAAAGTACGATGTGTGCCGGGCAGGCTGAGGGTAGGGTATTGATGTAGAGACTGAAGTGGAGTGGCCCAAGGATTGACCCTTGGGGAACTCCAAGGCTTATCTCCCTGGGAGCTGAGAGTGAGTCACCAATTCTGATGCGCTGAGTCCAGTGGGTGAGGTAACTGCCAAACCATGCCACTCTGTCTGGGGACAGGCCTGCTGACAGCAGGTTGTTAAGAAGGAGGTGGTGGTTAACAGAGTCGAAAGCCTTCGTGAGGTCTATGAATATTGACCCCACTGCCATCCCTTTGTCCAAGGCGTCATATATTTGGGAGGTGTATTCTACTAGGGCTGTTAAGGTGGAGTGGTGATTCTGGAAGCCGTGCTGTTGGGGGCACATTAGGTTGTACTTCTCGAGGAACTCTGTGAGTTGGTCAGAGACCACCCTATCTAGGGCTTTGGGGGGGGGAGGGGCAGAGGATAGATATCAGCCTGTAGTTGGAGGTGTTGGTTCTGTCTCCTGTTTTGAAGACAGGTGTGACAAGGCCCTCTTCCAGATGTCTGGGAACACACCCGACCTGAGTGAGGTATTAAAAACCTTTGTGAGTGGGTCGGCAAGCTCATTTAGGACAAGGGTAACCAGCTTTATATTGACTTGGTCACTCCCCATCCTTGTCTTTCCAAGGACGAGCTTAACGTACTTGATTGTCTCAGCCCTTTTGAGTTGTTTAAAGTAGAACAGTGGTGTCTCAGTTCTTGATTTTTTTTTTTTTTTTGCTTACTCTTTTCTCCGCTAGGTCCTGGTTGGCTAGTCTGTCCTTGTTTTCCGGCCACCGTCCGGTCTGCCCCCAGCTCCTATTAGGGCCCTCGTCTTTCCCCCACAGCTTCCCCCCCCCCGTGGTGGGGAGCCCCAAACTCACCCACCCTTCCGGATCCAGTTCAGCGATGCCCCTGAAGCCAGGGCGCCCATTGGATGGCCATCAAGCCGCCGCGACCTAGGATGCCTTTTTTCTTGTACTCCCCTTACGTGAGTGGGGCGTGCAGTGACACCAGTGGAAGGAGTGCACATGCATCTGCATGTGCTCCTCCTGGCGTCTGTCCCATCTCAGCCCCCTTTTAGTGCACAGTATCGGTGCACTGCCTCCCAGCCTCTGCTAGGGGCCAGAAGCACACCGACCACTGGAGTCCCCCCCTCCTTAGAGAGGGAGAGCAGTCACTCAGATGCTCAATCCTTCTCCTCCCCTGCTGATCCCCGGCAGCCCATGATCGCTCCTCAACATGGGTCGCCGCATAGCTCAAGGTACTGCGCCTAGCGCCTTAGCCCTCAGCGCCAACGAGCCAGCTCTCAGTTCTTGATGTTGAGGGGGAGGCTTGATTGGAGGATGGTACTGTAATTGTATTGAAATAATTGGCCGGTAGCACACCTGTGAGATCTGTAAAGGCAGTGTTGAACTCATTGGCTATGCCAGCGGGTTCCTGGAATGTCTCTGCAGAGGTTGTAATCGGGTCAGGTGGGGCTCTGGGGGCCCCTGACCGTAAGGAATTTCATGGAGTTCCAGAAATCCTTACCTGAGCCCCAGCGCTTGGTAAGAAGATCTTTATAGTGTATGGCTTTGGCTAATCAGATGAGCCTGGTGCAATAGTTTCTAACATAACTTGAGCAAAGGAGGGAGAGAGGTGATATGATCGAGGCATTCAAACTCCTTAAGGGCATAAACAAGGTGAAAGAGTCTAACATGTTTAAATATAAGAAAAATAGCAGGACAAGAGGACACAGCATGAGATTAGAGGGAGGCCGATTAAGGGGGAATGTGAGGAAATTCTTTTTCACAGAAAGGGTGGTGGATGCATGGAATGGCTTACCACAAGAAGTGGTGGCTATGAATACAGTGCAGGGCTTCAAACAGGCATGGGATAGGCATAAGGGAGCAATACAAATGACTATGAATAGATAGGCCACTGACAGAGCAAAGGCAGATGGCACATTTATAAGGTAGAAAAAGAAATGGGCAGACTGGATGGGCCTTGCGGTCCTTATCTACCGTCAACTTCTATGTTTCTATGTTTAACTTTGGTATTGTTTGCATCAATCCTACCTGTACCAGCTTGTTTGTATCTATGTCTTAAGTTACTGTTATACTTATGTGTTGTACTGTTATACTGTGTATTTGTTTGTCTTACTGTGACAAGGTACCTTTGTAAATGAGCCTATGGCTCAAAGGTTTTCCAAACTGCTGTTAAAATAAAATAAATAAAAAAATGTAGCAACATCGGCTTGTTTCCCGGACAACTTGGTCTTATGCCACAGGTTGTCGCGGTTATGCATCAGATCGATTAGTGAGCTGGAGAGCCACGGGTTATGCGTTTCTTTCACTTTTTTAGTTTTGAAAGGTGCAACTATGTCACAGGCTCGATTGAAGGTCATGACTAGGTAGTTCAAGGCTTGGTTGCCATCAGTGGCTCTGCCAAGTGGTGTCTAGTCTATCTGTGTTATATACGCTTGAAGATGTCCAGTAGCCCAGGCCTCAGGGCCCTATTTCTGGAAACCTTGGGTGGGCGTTTGGAGAACTTGTTGGACCAGATGAACTGGACTGGGGAGAGGTCACTGAGGCTGTCTGGCAGGACAGATACTTCAGATATGTGCTCAGGGTGGGAGGAGAGGAGCCAGTCAATGAGTGTGCTGGTTCCAGTTTTGTAGTTAAGATGGGTGGCATGAGTGACCAGCTGGGCAAGGTACAGACTGGAGACAAGGTCTCTTGTTTGGGATTCTTTCTGGGAGTGCCAGTTGGTGTTAGTTTCCAACAATGACTTTTTCCCAATTTGTGCCCGGCTGTTGCCAATTGTTTACAAATAGCTTGAGGCCAGCGGCATGCTTATCTGGTGGTATGTACACCGCAATGAACAGTAGGACCTTATTTTGTTGTCCTATGGAGAGTTTTAGATTAAGGATTTGGGCCTCATTAGAGTGCAGACTGCTGTCCAGTGTCTGAACATTAATGTAATTTCTAACATAGACAAGGCAACCACCCCTGTGCTTGGTTAGCCTATCCCGTCTGAAAGTGTTATAGCCATCTGTCGAGATGGAGGCATCCAAGTTTTTTTTTTTACAGAGAGCCAGGTCTCAGTGAGGGCTATAATGTCTGGTTTAATCATCTCCACCCAAGCCTGGAACTGGGGGAACTTGTGGAGGAGGCTATGGATGTTAAGGGAGATGATCTTGAGGTGTCAGTTTCCTTCAGAGGTCCTTCAGGAGGAGGACCCAGTTTAGAGTGAACATCGTCTGATAGGAGTAGTATCAGGAGTATCAGCTGGAAGCTGGCGGGCTTAGGTATGTGGCAGGTCTGAGAGAATCTCTGTGCCATTGCCCCCGTCGGCTTGCTGGCCCTCAGAGGAGTTCTGTATATTGCTGTAATTTTTTTTTCTATCCAATGTTATATTTTGCTCTGTAATGTTTTCTACTTACCCTAACTCCGCTGGGTGACACCTGGAAATGAGCTTTGGCTCAGTGTGCCTTTCTCATTTAACAAAGTTTAAATAAATAAATAAAATTGGTCTTCGATGTGTTCAGCATTCTCCTGGGAACCAAAATGCACTTTAATTTTGAGCAGACGTTCACCAGCATCTTGGAAGTCCTCAAACACAAACTGCTTCTCAGCATACATGACTCGCAAATGAACAGGGTACTGCCCGTGATTAGTCCCCAAAGATCAAAGCTCACTTCGGATGACATAAAAAGATTTGCACCTGTCACTTGTGGCTTAACTGAAATTTAGGTACAGCAAGAGTTTATTACCTGAATTGGCTCCAGCGGCCTTAAATTACTGGCGGCTTCAAAAACCTGGCCTCTCTCAGCTGTGCTGCCAAGGACACCAGTAATCTGCGTGGGGTATTGTAATTTGCAGCTCTCTTTCGGGGGATTGTGTGGTAAGCGCACTGGCTGCTGGGTTTAGGTCCAGCTTTAAATTGTGATCCAGTCAGTCTTTCATAAAATCCCTTGGAGCGTCCCTCCTCAACTTCCTGCAGCAGAATCAAGATCCTAGTATTGCTGGAGTGAGCCTGGTTGGTTCTCCAGTGCTTCCAGTCAAAAGCGGAGCACTTTGTGTTCCTTAAGCAGGCCAGTTGTCACCATGCTCATGTGTAGGGCCACCCTAGCTGCCTCTTGTGCTTCACTGAATGCTGATGCCGACTTTGCTTCACAGACTTGCTGTCGGCTTTAAAAGTTTGATACCTTTTGAACCAGAGAGATAAGTCTCTGCTCCAGGCACACACTGCAAAGGAAGGAGCACATAGTCACTGGTGGCTGTCAATGTCTCTCTGTCACCAGGTCTAGGCTTCCGCAGGGCCTTCTAACCCCCAGAGTCCAAATCTGCTTTCTTCACAGTTCCCATGGCAAAACAATCCAAAATTAGGTGTGCGCACAACACACACACTTAGAAACATGGAAGATACAAAAATAATAATGTTTAGTATGAAATTCCTTGTTTTATTAACTAAGTTCAGGAGGCAGGCACAGAGCAGAGAGAAAATGCTTCTTTCCTTAGTTATCTCGCACTACCCCACCCTCTTCCTTTCTGTTTACGCCCTAAGACAGTCTGCTGTTCTAAGTTTTCTGAGCTATTGCTTCATGCCCTGAGAATATCATTTCATATTGCCCCCCGCCCAATGATTCTCTCTGCCTTTGCGCTGAAGCCCTTTCAGATTGGGCAGTGATTCCTGGCCTATTCAGTATTTGGATCCTTTGATGAAGATATTGGGGGGGGGGGGGTGTAGCAGGCTATTAGGTGTGTATGCAAGCTGCAGCTGTCATCTGTACAAAGCATTTCCCTGTGTCCTGGCAGTCAGACTCCATGTAAATGCTGTGCTAACTGACTGAGTGGATTTGCTGTCTCATGGCAGAGTCAGATTGCTCAACCTCTGGCCCTAGGAAAGGGAGCAAACAGGAGTTGCCCACATAGTAGTGCAAGACACTACTGCTGGCCCTGTGGAACTGTTATTCTTTACTCGAAATTGTAATCATGAGTTGTGTGTCTGAACATTCAAAAAATGTCAAACGTGGCTTGGGGGAGGGGGCAGTTTTGCTTTATTGCCAAAATACTACTGTAACCCCTAGATGGCGCTATCCCAGGGGCTACTACCCCTGCCTGATTTGCCACTAACAGGTTGAGGGGCCTGGATCCAATGGCGGGTGCCTCCACCCAGAGGTCAGGGTTTGCAATAGTTAAACTAACTTGGTCACAGCCCTCTGGGACACTGCAACCCCCCTTTCTTCCCACTAGTGGCCCACACAATATATCAGAATTACCTTCACAGTATACACTTACCCCCAGGTCTGGTTCCGGCACTGGGACCTCCTGTGAAATGAGATACAGTGCAACAATCACAGTACAGTACTTTAACATAGACAAATACCTCAGGCAGTATAACTTTGCTGAAACAAGCAGCTCTGATTTATTTAGGGGATATAACAAGGACAGGGAAATCAGGTTAATTAGCTTATCACTCTAATAATCTACCTATGGCTCTGTGCACAGGCCTATCCCTATCAGTTACTGGCCCTGGGTACCCAAGCCCTAGTGGCTAGTCCAAACCGTGGCAGCTGGTAGGGGCCCTTTCACACAGAGAAAAGGAGAATTAAACAGTCAGCAGTACAGTAATTCCATTTGGATTTAATGTGGCAATTCAACAGGGAGCGACCCTGAATTAGTACTCACGACCTCCAAATAAGATAGGGTCCTTCAATGTCAGCAGGGCTCACTTGAGGTACACAAACCTCTTCACACATTTATATAAAAGAAGCACTATACCAGGCAGGCTGCATCTGTATCCCGATCGCAATTACTGCACAATACCGGGAGAACACACAGCAGATTCAGTTCCTGACAGACCGAGTGCAATTTTCAGCAATTCTTCCAGTCTTCTACAGGGTGAGCCTGGTTTCTACTCTTCAGAGATCCTTTGATTCTTTTCACAGGACGGATTCAGTCCTAACAAGCTGCAGACCGGAACTCTGGGCCTTACACACGTTTTTTGACTAAAACTGCACACTGAAAAAGCACAGGGCTCCTTCCTTCTTCACTGCCAAAGCTCAACTGCCACTCCAACCGACAAAAACCGGGCACTTCCTTTGAGTTCCTCCCAGTTCTTGACTGGATTGGCTGTCACTCACAATAGACTGCTGCTGTTGGTCCAAAAGGCACTGAAGTCTAAACTACATCTCCCAAGTCCTGCCCATACAATCCTCTTGTGGCTGGCTCAGATTATGAGTCCAAGTTCTGATTCGTCCAAGGCACCATTTTAGAGCTAGCTTACCCACACTGATTGGTCCAGTTTAGCAGTTCAAAACTAGAATGGGAACTAGCAGACACAGTTCTGACTGCAAAGAAAGCAGGTTAGACAAACTGTAATTTCATTATTACTCTAAATAATTTCTGGCAAACAGTTACATCTTTCAGATAGGTTCCTTTGCACTCCTAGTGACTGCAAAATGAAGTGAATTAGCAGCAGCTTGAGTGGTACTCAATCAAAGAAACACACAGTCCCCATACAAACTAATTATGTTTGCAAGCAGACAGCTCTTAAAGAGACAGTACCAGAGGTTCTAAAACACTCACTGATAAATGGCTTAAATGCCAAACACCATTCAGGCTTGGAGCATTCAAGCAAGCTCCTGAAGTCTTTTGGAACCCCCATTTGCAGGGGGTTACACCCTTCCTGGCCTGGGAAAGCGTGGCGTCGCGTCAAGCAAGTACCCCATAAGTTTTAACTGCAACCATATACATTTGCATTAGGCTCACACATGTAATCATCAGTCAATATATCATTTTACCAAGAACACATTTCTGAAACATTGCAGTACATCACTCTTTACACAGTATTACACACATTGTACCATAACTCAAGTTATTACCTCTTGTACATGAAACCTGAAGAGAGGGGGCCCTTCCTATCAGTTACCTTGGGGCTGGACGGGGCAAGGGCACCATACTAGAGGGCAACACAAGTAACTTGAGTTAGCACTGATGCTCAGTTTGGGCAATGAGCTCGGGACACATACACTCCTTTATGGACAACATTGAGAGGCAAATCCACAGGCCTCCCAAGGGAATCATAACTGAGGTGCACCACAGGCTTTACAGCTCGACCAGTCTTTCTAGGGGAACTGTTATAGTCTCTGCACTCTGAGCCTCATTTTCAGCATTGTCCTCACTTGTCAGGGAGTCTCCATGGGGGGTAGAGGCTAGAACTTGGGGCACTTTCAGCTCCAGGAGTTACAGTTTCTGAGTCCACAACATTTGGCTCGCATGGAGAGCTTTCGGACACTGGCAGTGGACTGTCAGGGCACTCAAAATACTCTTCTTGTTCGCGTGTATCACCAGTCTGCCCCAATCTATCATTTTCCTCCCCTGAAAGCTCAAACAGTTCAACCATGCACAATGATTCCATTTCATCTGATCTGATGCTTTGCACTTCACTTTCTGGGAGCATTGGCTCCAGGGATGAAGCTGGGGCTTAGACAGTCCAGAAGGCCCAGCTTCATCTCCAGTATTGACTAGGGATTGCCCGAAACAATTGACTCAGTTAAGTAAGGATAGTATTCAAAGTCACTCTCACTTTCTTCCGATATGGACTGACAGTCATGCTCAACTGGGACTTGTGGAGGGAACACTTTAACTTTGCTTCTGTAGGTGCAGACTTTCTTGATCTTTTCTTAGCAGCAGCTCTAGTCACTGGTCCAGAGGGGCATCTTCTAGGGCTCAGACTCAATTAAGATTTGTCCAATGGGCAGTAAATGATTTCTATGCATTGTTTTACATCTTTGAATTATTCTCAGGCCTTACTTTGTACACTGGCAGATCATCTAGTTTGCCCACTACAATGTGAGGGAGATGGTGCCATCTGTCAGCAATCTTGTGCTTGCCATGCAGTCCCAGATTTCTTAGCAATACCCGATCTCCTCCTGGAGTTCCTGTGCTTTCACCTTTTATCATACCTTTCTTTGTGGCCAGATTTCTTTTGGCAGCCATGGTTTGAGCCAGTTAGTACATGAGTTAGCTGGGCCTTTAACTTTTGCACATACTGTAAATAGTTGTCAGCTTGAACCCCATCAGGAGAGACCCCAAAACACACATCTACTGGTAGTCGAGCTTCTCTTCCAAACATCAGGCGGTAGGGGAGAATCCAGTGGCATCACTTTGGTGCAGTTATAAGCATGTACCAGGGTGCTAATTTGTTGGCTCCATCTAGGCTTGTCCTTTGGGTGCAGGTGCCTAGCATATCTAGCAAAGTGCGGTTGAAACGTTCAGGCTGTGGGTCCCCTGGGGTGGTAAGGAGTGTTCTGGACTTCAGCACTCCCCACAGAAAGCATCTCTTTGATCAGGCGACTCTCAAAGTCTCTCCCTTGATCAGAATGGATTCTTTGTGGAGCCCCATAGTGAACAAAAAGTTTTCTACAAGTACTTTGGCCACAGTGGATGCTTTCTGGTCTTTGGTGGGGAAAGCTTGGGCATATCTCGTGAAATGGTCAGTGACCACCAGCACATTACTGTATTTCTTTGATCTGACTCCAAACTCAGAAAATCAATACAGACCAGCTCCATGGGTGCACTGGTGGTGATGTTAACAAGGGGCAGCCCTCTGGGGCAAAAGCTTTCCTCTGTAAGCAGCGACTACAAGTTGAATGTGGCTCCACATCAGCCCCATCTTAGGCCAATAGAATCTGGATCTCACCAAGTCAAGTGTTCTGTCTATACCAAGGTGCCCCATGTGGTTGTGCAAGGACCTCAGTACTGAGTCTCGAAGGCAGTGGGCAGCACTAGTTGTTGTTTGTCTACTTGTCCCCCTCTGTCTACTGTTTCTCTGTATAACAGTTTATTGATCAGTTTCAACTTAGGACCTTCTTTGTATAACAGTGCAGTTCTCAAATCAGTGGGCGTAATTTGGACACATCTTTTCCTGCATAGAGGCTTCTAAAGCTGCTTTGATCATGGGATCAGAGGATTGAGCCGCCGAATACTGTCATTGTCCAGCTGAGGCAGTGCACCAATGTCTATTGCAGAAAAGTGGCAATAGCAGCAGGTATGCAATTCTCAGAGGCTCCCAAGCAATCCCATGCAGTCCACTGCGTCCCGTGGACATTTGTTCCTCCCTGTCAAACTTCGGCAGAGTGCCCGAATGTCAGGTTCTGCCAATCGGACCCAATCATTCTGGGGAACAGGCCTCGGGAGAAAGCATCAGCATCTATGTGGTTCAGACCTGCTCGGTATGAGAGCATAGTCATATGTAGATAGCAGAAAGCCACCTATGGCCAGTGGCATCCAACTTAGCTGAGGTCTGCACATAGGTCAAAGGATTATTGTCAGTTTTACTAGTATTTTAGCCCCATACAAGTACTCATGGAATTGGTCAACAATAGCCCACTTCAAAGCTAGAACTCTAACTTATGTACAGGATAGTTCTTTTCGGATGGGGTCAGGCTTCTACTGGCAAAGGCCACGGTCTCAGGCCATTCTCGTGCTCTTGGTACAACACAGCCCCCAACCCTTGCAAGCTAGCATCAGTGTGCAGGGCGTAAGGTTTTCTTGGATCGCATAGGCCAGCACTGGAGCATGGGTAAGTTGATATATGATCTCATGAAAAGCAGTCTCACAATCAGGGAGTCAGCAGGCCCCAAATACTTCACTTGGATGAAAATACACTCTTTCAGTCTTGAGGACGCTGACTTTTGGTATTTTGTGGGTTGGGGATACCCTTGAGTAAGGTTAAGTAAGGCGGATCACTCTTGAATAGTCCTTGATGAGCGCCGATAATAACCACAGAATCCAGGAATCTTTGCAGTTCTTTTAGATTTTGGGCTGTGGCCAGGTAGTCAAGGCCTCAACTTTACTTGGGTCGGTCTCTATTCCTCGGTGGATACTATGTGTCCCACATACTTTACTGATGTTTGAAAGAATTGACACTTATCAATGGACAGTTTAAGGCCAAAGTCCTCCAGTCGGTCCAATACCTTAAATAATCTGCTTTCATGTTCCTCCAGTGAGCTGCCAAACACAATAACATCATCTAGGTATACCAGGCACTCTAGTAAGTTCATGTCCCACTGCCGCCCATCAATCGTTGAAAAGTGGCTGGGGCACTAAATCCTTGAGGCATCCTCATGAATTCATAGAAGCCAAGCGGACAGATAAAGGCAGTCTTCTCACGTCCTCTGGGGCCATCGGATCTGGTAGTACCCTACGGAGATCCAGCACAGAGAACCACTTGCTCCCGTTTAGGCAGTCCAAAGCATCCTGAATGCGGGGCATTGTGTACTGATCAGGGATAGTCCGCCGGTTTAAGGTGCGATAATCCACACACATCCTTACTGTTCCATTCTTTTTCCTCACTACCACAATGGTGGAAGCATAAAGGCTTCTGGATTCTTGTATAACACCAGCAGCTAACATCTCTTGCAGATGCCGTCTCACATCATCTATGTCAGCAGGTGCCAGGCGTCGAGACCTCTCACGAAATGGTCTTTTCGTCATGCAGCGGATGTTGTGCTCAAGCTCCTTGCACGCATCCTACATCCCATTCCTTTAAAGAAAACACCTGGTCTCTCTGGGCAAGCTTCTCACTGATCCTCACTTTCCATTCAGCTGGTAGCGAAGTCGCGAGAATCAAACAAGTCAGGCGTTACTCTGTCATTCTTCCTTGAACTCTTGCTGCTGGGTAGCACTGCAGTGTCTGCACAATGCACATTAGCCAGGATGCAACCTCTGTTTACTCGAATGTCTCTTTCAGACACATTATGAACTTGGACCATTACCCTTCTGGCATAAGCATGGGCTCTAGCGGGCAAAATACAAGGCTTGACCAGCAGTCCCTCTGGCAATTTTCCATCGCCTGGTGCATCCAACATTAATATTTTATTCTTAACATCCTTTCTGATACGGACCTCTCCTGTAAGGTACACTGGGCATTTGGCGCAGGATCAGAGACTCAGGATCCTTCTTCCATACAATTCCGACCGGTTCCTCTGGTTCTGTTTTTCAGCATCTCTCTGTGCCTCATAGGCCTTCTTAATTAAAGCGAACTCTTAAAGCTCTACTAGTCTTTGACCCCTGTTTTCATAACACAACTGTGCCAGCCTTCCGAACATAAGCATTTGTTCCAATCAACAAAGGGACACCATCATACAGTCCAGTGGGGGACACACTAAGGCTGGGGTCTCTACTTGTTCGGCCACTCCAGCCACAGGTGGGAAAAGACAGCAAATCGGATATACCAGAATAGGGTGAGCCTTCTCCTTAACCCCCATACATGCAGTCCTTCTAATGGTTGTAAGGTACGCCTGACAAATGCTTCTGATACCAATCCTGGAACATAATTGTCACTGGAGCCACTGTCTAATACAGCTCTTGTAGACACTCCATTCACCTTTACAGTGGTCTCCATGGAGGGACCCACTATTCTGGACCAGTCTGGAGAGGCGGTAGGGGGCCTGGGCAACTGACCTTGCCACAAAGGACGTGAATTAGCATTTTGGTGCCCTCACTGGGATCATGCGTGCACCTCTTAACCACTGATTTCTTCTCCAAGCTCTCCTTGTAGCCTATATGCAACTTTGTCAGTGTCTTTTGGGGACTGGCATTCCCTTTTCATGTGCCCATCTTTCCCACAATTATAGCAAAACATACTTTCTGGAGTTTGAGCTGGCCGGTGCCACACTGGGAGCCAGAGGCGGTATTACTAACTGGAAACCTGGGTGCCATCTCTGTCTGCAGTGATAAGCATTTGGAGACATCTCGTCAGTTTCTCCACTTCCATGGTCAAGGAATTGAGTTTGGAGCTGTTATCAGCAGGAGATACATGGGTGTGTACCCCCACCCCATAGCAGATGCAGTCGGATATAGGTCAGGGCCTGCTACCTGCAGGCGTAGCCTTCATAAAGGGACTGTTTTGAATTCCGGATCTCTCTCAACAGTTCGCCCCATTGTGGCATATCTTTTTCCTTGTCAGAGCACTCATTGACTGTCAACTCTGCCCTGAACTTCACTTGATGGGTCACCCTCAGTCACCGGTCGTAGCCACAGCTGTTGGTGCAGGTACCTCCCGAGGTCGCCTTTCTCAACCTCGAATTTCTCTCATTAACTCATCATAGGAGGGTGGGGGATTCCAGTCGATTTGCCAGGCGTAACTGGAAGCAACAGCAGTTCTGAGAAGGGGCAGACTTAAGGATTCTGTCCAGTCTGGTTCGGTCCAGTTCAATCGCTGGCAAACTACCCTTTCTGAGGGCATTCTTGCAACAATTTTTCCAGCCGAGAGACATACACAGACAACAACTCCTTGGTACTGTTGTGCATTTCTCTCTCCACCATAGGTCCTCATCAGAATCTGGGCTCCCATACACACATTCTCCAAGGCCTCAAGATAGGCCTGTGCAGTCGCTTCAGGGTTACTGGCCCGGTTTGTACGGATGGTAGCCAAGGGCAGGACCTCGGAGCTCTCACTAACCCTCTTTGCACTGCCTTCCGAGCATTGCCATTCTAGCACTTGGGGCAACATAGTTCATCCAGGTCTCCCAGCCATCCTCCTCCCTTTGGGGTGGGAGGGTGCCAGAGAAGATCCTCAACCTTCGTAAGAAATCGTGACTAATGGCAGGTGCAGAAATAGGAGTCTGCATTGGTTCAGCCACCATTACGGGCACTGAGCAGGAGAGGGTGTTGGGAGGAACACCCCAGGTGGCAAGAATAGTTTCTTCAAGTCCTCCACAGTTTTCCTCTCCCAGCAACCATTCAGCAAATTTCTCCTCAAAAGTTTCAGATAGTGGTGGGGGCTGATTCCCCAGGTCTTTACTGTCCTTAGTTATCACCTCCAAGCAGTGAGGGCTCCTCTGGGGTAATGGTCTGTGGCACTTTGGAGCTATCTATGGGATCCTTAAACTCTACTAGGGCCAGGAAAGTGTGGGTGAGCAGATTAGCATGCCGACCCACCACCACAGGGTTTTGTAAACCTTCCACTCGGAAAGTACTCCTGCACAGTGTCCGTATTGGATACAGGGGATGTCCAGGATAAGCATAGCATTTTGGGGGTCGATCTCCTCCCCCAGTACACCACTCCACCAGCCGTGCACAGCCACTTCTGTCGGGTACCCATTTTTTCTTTAACAGTGGTTCAGAATATGGCCACTAGAGGACACACAATCCCAGCGGTGAGCCTCCAAGATGTAACCCTAGATGGCGCTTATCCCAGGGGCTACTACCCTGCCTGATTTGCCACTAACAGGTTGAGGGGCCTGGATCCAATGGCGGTGCCTCCACCCAGAGGTCAGGGTTTGCAATAGTTAAACTAACTTGGTCACAGCCCTCTGGGACACTGCAACCCCTTTCTTCCCACTAGTGGCCCACACAATATATCAGAATTACCTTCACAGTATACACTTACCCCCAGGTCTGGTTCCGGCACTGGGACCTCCTGTGAAATGAGATACAGTGCAACAATCACAGTACAGTACTTACATAGACAAATACCTCAGGCAGTATAACTTTGCTGAAACAAGCAGCTCTGATTTATTTAGGGGATATAACAAGGACAGGGAAATCAGGTTAATTAGCTTATCACTCTAATAATCTACCTATGGCTCTGTGCACAGGCCTATCCTATCAGTTACTGGCCCTGGGTACCCAAGCCCTAGTGGCTAGTCAAACCGTGGCAGCTGGTAGGGGCCCTTTCACACAGAGAAAGGAGGAATTAAACAGTCAGCAGTACAGTAATTCCATTTGGATTTAATGTGGCAATTCAACAGGAGCGACCCTGAATTAGTACTCACGACCTCCAAATAAGATAGGGTCCTTCAATGTCAGCAGGGCTCACTTGAGGTACACAAACCTCTTCACACATTTATATAAAAGAAAGCACTATACCAGGCAGGCTGCATCTG
Source organism: Neoceratodus forsteri (assembly GCA_016271365.2). Lineage (NCBI taxonomy): Eukaryota > Metazoa > Chordata > Ceratodontiformes > Ceratodontidae > Neoceratodus > Neoceratodus forsteri. The sequence continues at coordinate 725,210,492 of CM028133.1, forward strand.
TATCCCGATCGCAATTACTGCACAATACCCGGGAGAACACACAGCAGATTCAGTTCCTGACAGACCGAGTGCAATTTTCAGCAATTCTTCCAGTCTTCTACAGGGTGAGCCTGGTTTCTACTCTTCAGAGATCCTTTGATTCTTTTCACAGGAATGATTCAGTCCTAACAAGCTGCAGACCGGAACTCTGGGCCTTACACACGCTTTTTGACTAAAACTGCACACTGAAAAGCACAGGGCTCCTTCCTTCTTCACTGCCAAAGCTCAACTGCCACTCCAACCGACAAAAACGGGCACTTCCTTTGAGTTCCTCCCAGTTCTTGACTGGATTGGCTGTCACTCACAATAGACTGCTGCTGTTGGTCCAAAAGGCACTGAAGTCTAAACTACATCTCCCAGAGTCACTGCCCATACAATCCTCTTGTGGCTGGCTCAGATTATGAGTCAAGTTCTGATTAGTCCAAGGCACCATTTTAGAGCTAGCTTACCTCCCACACTGATTGGTCCAGTTTAGCAGTTCAAAACTAGAATGGGGAACTAGCAGACACAGTTCTGACTGCAAAGAAAGCAGGTTAGACAAACTGTAATTTCATTATTACTCTAAATAATTTCTGGCAAACAGTTACATCTTTCAGATAGGTTCCTTTGCACTCCTAGTGACTGCAAAATGAAGTGAATTGGCAGCAGCTTGAGTGGTACTCAATCAAAGAAACACACAGTCCCCATACAAACTAATTATGTTTGCAAGCAGACAGCTCTTAAAGAGACAGTACCAGAGGTTCTAAAAACACTCACTGATAAATGGCTTAAATGCCAAACACCATTCAGGCTTGGAGCATTCAAGCAAGCTCCTGGAAGTCTTTTGGGAACCCCCATTTGCAGGGGGGTTACACTACTGTTGTGTGAAAATAGCTTTTACTTCAAAAGAAAAACACAATCCTGTTAAGAAGTAGTATCTTGCAAGGTGACTGGTATAGGGTGTTATTATTTAGCACATAGAATTTATTAGGATGGGTTTTTGTCCCACACCTAAAAAGAAGGGGGGTGAAAAAAAGATCAGTCTCCCTAAAAAAAAAACACAGTGACCAGATTTCCAGACATTTTACACATGCAAGTTGTTAATTGCAGCAGATTTTAAAACACTTTTTTGGGGGGCTGAAACGGCCTGTTCAGCATTTGTAGGGGCCTCGTCATAGTTATAAATTCTGGTGATGTCCCTAGAAATTCTGGGCAGGCAGTTTCTGACCATAAAGTGTGTTGTCATCTGCTGGAGCAACCAAACTTGTAGGTGAAAATTGTTTGAAAATTTGATCTGCCAGGAGACAAAGTGTAGTGAAAAACATAACTACAGGGGAGTTACATACAGCAGCTCCAGTGGTTGGGCTTGCTGGTCTGTGTAAAAACACATTATTTAGCTTTTAGGACCCACTCACCCAGTTTTTGCTGATCAGTGTTTTTTTTTTTTTTTTTATTTCACACTTTTTTAACACAAGATAGCCCACCTGAAATGCAGCATATTATTTTCAGTGGAGTCCTGCTTCTGCCCATTTCTGCAGCTGGGTGGACTGGATCATTGGAGGTTATGTGACTTGCCAAAGGTGACACAGTGAGTATTTGGCTTCAGTGGATTTAACCTGTGATCTTCTGGTTGCTAAGCTGGTGCTATAACCACTGGACCACACAGTCTCCCGATTATGGTTCTTTATACAATAAACATTGTGACCCATTTCCTCCTGGAGAAAAGTGGTTCACTAACAGTGACCTTAGAGGATATTTCCCTCCATAAAGCCAAATCTTTGGAACTGTAAGTCACAGGTATCAGAACTACTCAAAAACTTGCGCCTAGCTGGGGCTGTCCATGTTGATGTATGTTGTCGTCACCTATAGAATGCAATTGGCCGTATACCACCTCATTTTTTTCTCCTGCTGTCAACCGCTCAGGTTAAGAAAAACACCTTTGATGATTTCTATTGTTTAACAAAACCTTTTTTTTTTTTTCGTGTATAAGATGAACTTATATGCTTCATTCACAGCATAACAAGATACAGATAATCTGTTACAGCAACATTCTTATTATAGGATACTTCATTGATTATGCCCAGTTTTGTACCTCGTTTGGGAGTATATAAACATTTTGTAATATGACTTTTAACAATTTCACATATCAACAATGAGCCACATAAGTGAGTGACCATATAGGGGATATGTGTTGGGCTGTGGTGGAATACGGGATTCATCTGCATGAGTGCACACTGACCTCGGGTAACTTCATGAGTAGCAGAACCATGAGTGATGTTTCTGGGGTCAGTGTGTCTGATAAATCCGCTCATTCCCTCCTCATATCTTCTATTAGGGTGTTTTTTTTTCTTTTTCTTGTTTTCTTATTTTTTCATATGCTTTTTAATTGCTTTCTGTGGGCTTTCTGATGGTGTTTTGTTCGGTTTGTACTGTTACTGCAGGGTTATGATTGGCTGGTTGTCGGTGTAGTGTGTTATTGCACTGTTGTGATTGGTTGGTCGTTGGTGATATGTTTTCATTTTTTCTGTGTTAGTGGGCGGGAGTTTTGGCATGTCACTGTTGCTTTCAGTTTTATTTTTTGCCATGATAGTGTTCTATATGATGTGGATATTTCTTTGTTCATGGATTTATGGTATGTTTTGGGGGTGTTTGGGTATGTGATATTGGGAGGGTTTGTTATTTTAGTGCTGGCTGTGATGGATCTTTCAACTGCACTATTTGGTGAGGGACGTGTGTGTGAAGGGGGTTGAGTGGTGCGTCTGTACACTTGCAAGCTTTTTCTTTTGGGTTGTTTTATAAATTCCATTTTTCCAGTACTTTATTTTGTTGTGTTTCGCTTTTACAGCGTTCTCCGAGGCTGCTTTGAAATGCAGTTTTATTTTTTTCAAGTATAGCTCAGCATGCTTTTAGGTTGCTCTGGGGTACGAGAGTTTCCTATTTTGATTTTTCCTTGGGGTGTTTACTCATTCTTAGTGCTAGTGTTGTGATTTGTTGCCTTGTATGACATAGCTACCATATAGATAAATGTAGCTACAATGAAGATAAATGCCATTTATTCCACCATAGCTAAATTTATCACATCATAGCTCATGTTCCAGTATGACAGTGCCTTTTCTCTACCTATAGTTGGTGATACGGTATTTTATCTGATGATATATCAGTTCATCCCAACTGTAAAAATTAGGATAACAACCTACAGTGTTCTCCATTCATTGTTTTAGTGCGGTGGGCCACCACCACCCTATATTTTTTTCTACCACCACTCTATATTTTTGCCACCATTCTATATTTTTTCCAGCACAGTACCCTAATTTTTGTTATAAAATCCTCCAAAATGTTTATTACCACCATTCTTTACTGTACGTCTACCCCTTTTTGATACCAGTGCTCTATACCCTATTAAACACTACTTATGCACATGCACAATACAATTAGGAGTCCACAGAATACTGCACCCTTGGCCCCAATCAGCACCACCACCGCTCTGTATTCCCAGAGAGAGGGGGACCCTGAACCTACATGTGGTACTTCCAGACAGCGATATAGCTGTCTGGAAGTAATAGTTAAAACTGCATGTTGTACTAGTGTTTTAACTGGAACTACTACTCGTGTGGTTAATAAAATCTAGCCTGAACACAATAATCTGTAACGGGAGCTAGTCATTAATTGTACTTTGGCTTAAGTTCATCTATGCAGAAGTTATCCCAAACAACTCGGCTCTGAACATTATTGTACAACGATCATTCCCAGCACTGCTCATTCAACGGAAGTGAACAGTATTTAGAATAGGAGAGACCAGAACATTTAAACAGTTGAAGGGTTGTAGAATCGACATTGCTAACTGGTTCTTCTCTCCTACTATGAAAGGTTATTACACAGAGCAAAACAGAGCTTAATATGTACAACCCAGAAAGTTTTAAATTTCGACACCAGAGGTTTTAAAGTTCAACACTAGCCTCTTGCTTAAACAGCGGTTGCCATTAAGTTCCAAGAACCTCGAGCCTACTGAGTTGCGCTCTTCTTGCCATCTTGTTCAAGAGATTAGCAGCAAGAGATTGACACCCTTTACAGAAAAGGGAGCAGGTGGAGGAGGGAGGAAACAAAAGCCATGAGGAGGCGCCATGTTGGTATTTAGGACTGTCTTAGGTTCGGCCAATTCACTTAGTAAAAGCAACAGTAAAATTTAAAAGTCTCAAAGTTTATCTCTGGTCGTCCAATACCTATTTAACAATCAAAATACTGGAATTGTCTCCCCTTCCACACCCCATCTCCCTAGCTGTACTCACAATTTGTCTGATCTGGTGCCCCATTTAATCAAGAGTCCTCTCCTTCATCTGCTAGGCTCTGAGCACCAAAGTCTTGTTTCATTTTTATACTAATGCCCCAGCATCTTTAGGTTCACTGAAGAGGTGCTGTTTTCTGGTGTATATTATCTTTAGTTTTGCAGGATATATTAAGTTGTGTGAAACACCAAAGGAGCGAAGCACCGTCCTGGTGGCATCAAATTCTTTGCACCTCTCACGAGTTGCAAAAATTAAGTCTGGTGGTAATGAGATTCTGTCTCCGTTTTCTGCCAGTAAGGGGCCTGATCCGTGTGCTGCATCTAGGATCTGATTCCTTTCAAGAGGTCCCAGCAAAGTGATTAAGAGGGTCCATGGGGTATTCTTGTTGTCCCACTTCTTCCTAGGGGTTATCCTGTAGGCTCTGTACATAATTGGAGCCAGTTCTAGGCTCAGTGCTTCACCCAGCCATTGTCCTGCATAAGCTGCTGGATCATCCCCCTCTGTTGCCTCAAGCAGTCCCAGGACCCTCAAGTTCGCTGCACAGGCCAGATTCTCTATGACTTCCAAGCGGTAGCAGAGAGTATTGTTTTCATTGAACAAACCAGTAGTTGCAGTCGAGGTTTTTAGTGCCATTGCTGCCATGTCTTTTGCCTCCATAAGTGCGATGGCTGGAATTGAAGTCTTCAACTTTCTTGTTGAGAGTTCCTACTCTTTTATCCAAAGCTTGTATTGCTCTGAGAAGACCTTTGTTGGTGGGTTCTTCTGCAAATGCCTTTGGCAGCATCAGTGTCTTAGTGCCACTGTATCCTGCCTGAGGGCTTCTCCAACCTCCGCTTTCTGTCCCCTTTTAGCTATTCCCCGTCTCTCAAAAACTTTCACTTTTCAGGCCATCCATTAGAGCACCCCTCAGGGTATTAAGATGTGTTCAGATGATAAAGAAGTTTAAAATTGCCTGCCAATTAGAAGTGATGAAATCTGTAGTGAGAGAGCTCCATCAAAACACGTCTTCTCTCGATGGCTGCTGCCCACACACCCCGCCTAAAACCTCTTTTATTACTTAACTTACTTTAGTTGTATCTTTGTTGCATGCTGCCATCGACACCTTTGATGAGTCCTCTTTTTTTGTTTTACATCTGTCCATGCTTCTTGAAAATATTTCATGATAACGTTCAAATTACTGGTTGTTGTCTGGAACTTTTACGAGACGTGAAATCCTTCGCCATTTGTCAGGGCTTTCACCAGGCGACGAGTAGACACTGCCAAAAAACTTTGAAGAATTTCCCGCAGAACATGGAGAACACCAAGTGGGCAGCTTCAGCATCTTCCTGGAGTCTCCAGCTCGCCCTGCCAGATCCAGCGCCGTAGACCCCGTAAGTCTCAATGGATGGCCATGTTGTCGCCATCTCGGGGAAAACACCTTTAATCAGAAGAAGGTTGAAAAAAGAAAAAGTCCCCTTCCACTGAGTGTCACCACAGTTCTCATTCTCCCTCCCAGTTTAGATCCCCCCGAATCACTGTCCATGGACATGGCACCTGTGGCATTCTCACTTCTGTGGCTTGTTTTTGTTCAGTCTCAGCAGCTAACATAAGCTCTGCTGCCACATGGACTTGTGTCCATACTTTCACTTGGGCATGCTTCAGCCTTGTTCTGTCCTTCAAGGTCAGTTGTCGTAAGGGTCTTTTTGTATCTCTCCTGTGTGGCCTCCTCCTGTTCTGCAGTCTTGTACTGCTTGGGGATTATTCTAGAAGTGTGGCTCTATCCTTGTGATGGCACTCAAAATGTGGAGTGGTACCCATGCTAGTCTGCACTTCTTGGAAATATGTACCCCTATTCCTTATTTTTCCCTGTTTGTTCCGCATTGCTGCTAATTTTAAACACTCCCTTTTCCTTGATTCGACAAGAGTACCACATGTTGGTGAAAGCACCACCGCTGGGGTGCTCTGTGAAGAGGGATGTCCTTGAAGAAGAAAGGTTAGTTCCCCAGACTTGTTATATGTGCAGGACTTGTTGCACTACAGAGTTGAAAAGCAAGTAAGGAAAGGAGACCAAGAGAGAAAAAGAAATGTGCACAGAGAACTTTAGAGAGAGAAATGTGGAGAAAAATCAGAGTCCATTTAAAACACTTGGAGTAAGTGTCCTAGGAAGGCAGTTTGCAGGAAAGCAGATTGTGGGTTCTGTAAAAGGATGCCAGGAGTGAAGACATCCAAATTGTTTGTGTTTGTGCATCTCTCCAAACCATTACACATACTCTGAAGCCTCATTCCCAGAGCAAGGCATCATGGGTATGCAAATCCTTGTGTAAGTCAGGCTGACAGGGCTTCACTAGAACGGACATTGCCTTTGAAACAGGCTTGTTTGTCTGATCCAGCCTAGGCCGAGAATGACGCAGGTGACCTCCGACTTGGACAAAGATAGTATGGTTAAGGGGAGAAGAATCTGAGACAAGAGAAGGGGATGGTGTGTACCATGCCTGTGTAACTTGACAAATGCCCCCATCCTTTAAATTGTTTTTTGGAGAACACTGGGTTAAAGTGGGCGGTTAGCTGCATTTTCCTTTCTGGACTGTTAGATGTGGTATACCTTTAATTGGTGCATGCTGACATCGTGTGTGTGTTGATGTTATAGTACACTTTGAAGAGCTCTTGGCATCTCAGGGGCAACCCTTAACAAGCATAGGCTGTTCTGCGTAGAAATCCATCTCGGCTTAAATGTTGTTGTACCACAGTTCAAAGGTCATGGGACACCATTGTACTCTTTTGTGGTACCACAGTGTTTCCAGCTGATCGGAAATCCTTGTGCCATCTGTTTTTTTTTTTCCCCCCACAGGGCTGCTGCAAGCACTTGGCAGTTCAGCTTCTGAACTGAAAAGACTGATGCGGCAGAGCTGAGAATGAACAGATCGCTGCCATGCACTAGAACTTGAAATAAATCAACCACTGCACAATATGTGAACTCGTACTTTTTTCTTTAATTAAAATTACACAAAATTGTTTTTTGGTTTACTTTCATAGCTGCTACTGACAGCTTTTGCTGCTGCCAAAGTTAGACTGCTGCCAACACCACTTTTGCGTTCAACAAACTTAAAAAATTAATAAAAAAAAAACTGCACACTATGAAATATAGTGGCTAGGCAACCATTGGCACAACAAGCCTGTGCAGCCACCTCGGGGTTCTGATTTCGTCAGACCTTGAGATTGAAGCTCTCTAGGTCAGTGATGCAATCACAACCCCGCTGTGGCAACATAGACTTTTTGTGCATGGTTGCCAGGCACTATTCTCTGTTTTCCACTGCTAAGCTTGCACTTTATGTGTTGCTTGGATGTAGGAACTCATTTTTTTTAATAACTCTGCACATTAACATGCAGCTAGGATGGCCCGCCAGCGCAGCGGTTGGATTTCCTCTTGCGACGCCGGCGACCCAGGTTCGGGAACGGATCCAGGTCGTCGGAGGGCCAGCTGGGAGGAGAAGGATTGAGCATCCCTAGGGCTGCTCTCCTTCTCCGGGGGGCTCTCACAGGTCACGATACCTGGCGGAGGTTGGGTTTGTCGCCCTGGACTGACACAAGGTCGAGTATATCTGGGACGGGACAGATGCTGGCGTCATTGTACGTCTCTGCCCCAGCTTACAGGGGACAAAATCCTCCATGCCTGCCACCTAGATGAAGCCCTGTCTCTGGGCTTTGATTAACCTCCTGGCCCGAAGCTCTCACAATATATACTGGTATCGCGGTACTGGTGCCCTCTATGGTGCCATGACCTCATCCCTTGGGGGGTACACTAGGGGTAACCGGGGGAGCATGGGGGGGGGGCTTAGTAGGAGGTGGAAGCCATGGGGATGCCATGACTGGGGCAGAAATACCGGCGGCAGGCGAGGGCCAAAAAGTAGAATAAATGTAAAAAAAAAAAAAAAAAAAATGCAGCTAGGAATGTTGTTCCGTAGACTTCATCTGCTGTGTGTGCTTCTCTCCACCTAACATCACAATTATCATTCAAACAACATGAAGTCTTGCTATATTATAGACATTAGCAGTTTGATCCAGCTCTAAAACTGCCCCAGAGTGAAATGGTTAAAACCATTCCAAAATAGAATTTTGGCACGAGAGCAGCTCTATCTGTGTCATTTCAAACTTGAACTGTCAGATTCTTTACTCCGCCTCAGTGAACAGTCGCTCCGGAGATTTCTCCTGCTCAGTTCATTTCTCGGTTTAAAAAGTGTTTTCTCGGTTGGATTTAACCGAGAATAGTTTTATTTTAACCACAAAACCGTTGGTTCAAGCTCTATCTGTGGTAACGTAAGTAAATGAAGAGTTTTGTCTGTGTGGAACTTGTAAGTTATCGGTTCGGTTTTGAACCGATCAGTGAGTTTAAAACTCATTTAAAACTAAAAGTTACTATTTTAGAGTGCAGTTCCCGGTTCTATCGGTTCTAAAAAAAAGCGGTTGTCGTTTTTTCCAATACCATGATACGGTTAGGAACCGATCAGGGTGTCTTGCCTGGCACTGCCCGTTAAAGGGCAAGTTTGGGTTAGGCTGGCATTATGTCTGAGAAACCCCAAAGAAAAACCGGGCCCACTGGGTTTCAACACTGTGATGTTTGTGGGGAAGTCGTTGCCAAGGCTGACCCATACACCACATGTGTTTATTGTCTGGGGTTTGACCACCTCCAGTCAGACTGCCAGGTATGTAAGAATTTCCCTGCAGCCACCCTGGAAAAAAGATTGGGCAGGCTCAGGGGACGAGAGGCCAAAAAATCTGCTGACCCGGATGGCCAGCCCGGTTCAGTGCCAACCGAACCAGAGGGAGTGCCCTCTGACCAGGGCCAGACTTCCTCGGGCAAAGAAAAGCTGGTTCTGAGGAACCAATTCCAGTAAAGAAAACAAGAAAATCAGCAGGTCTGAGTCCAAAATTCCTTCTCCAACTGCTGCAGAGATAAAAAAGCCATACAAATTGTCCAGTCACTGTCTCAGGGTCCGTCCAGACCACCACTATCTGGTAAAAGGTCGGTTCGTCCGGTCCCAGTGGTTCAGGATTATGATATTGAGAATTTTATGAACCAGAGGAGGGGAGGAGGATTATGAACAGTATGAATGTGGCTGGGAAGGTCTGGGTGTGCCATTGAACCGGACATCTCCCAGACAGACCTTTAGAATCTCCCCTATGCTGTCTGAGTCCCCATCTCATTTATGTTTTATAAAAGTTGCTGAAACCCTCCAGCTTCCTTTAGAAGAGGCTGTGGATGAGCAAGAGGAGCCTGATTTTGTAGAAATGATGGATATTCCAGAGTCTAGATTGTCTATTCCTTTACATAAGTCTTTTAGGAAACAAACAATTAAAATTTTAAAAGCTCCTAATTCTGTGCCTCCTGTAGATAAAAAGATGGACAGAAGGTATACATTGTCAGGCCCTGATACAGAATTCCTTTCTCAGCAATGCAGTCATGTTGGGAGTAGTTCAGGCTGCTGCCTGTGATAAAGCTAATATTCCTTGGCTTCACATCCTCCTGACAAGGATTCCAGGAAGATTGATGCCATGGCAAAAAACAGTATATGGCAGCCTCTCTGGGACTCAGGCAAGCAAATTATATGGCTTATGTAGCTAGGTATCAGAAATCTAGATGGGATACTGTTATGCAATGTGCAAAGCAGGCCCATGGCCAGCTGGCTAGTGAACTAGAACAGGTGGCTACTGATGGCATTGAAGCCTCTAAGGTTCAGTTTCATGCTGCTGTGGATGTTAATGATGTTTCCTCTAGGGTCATGGCCACATCTGTAGCTTTTCGTTAGGTTGGCCTGGCTCAGGTGTACTAGTTTGTCACAGGATACCCAGACTAGCTATGGATTTTCCTGTGGTGGGAAATTCTCTGTTTGGAGAGCAGACAGAGAACTACATGAAGAAGATGATGAATATGGGACTACTTACAAGAGTGCCCAGGCTAGGGCGGCAAGCCACTCCCTCAAAGGCATGCCCCAGGGGTAGGGTGAGGCCTTTTCACAGGCCTTTCTACCAGACTCAGGCCTCCTCTGCCTATGCTCAGAGGGGCTTCTTCAGAGGCAGGGGCAGGCGGGGTGGGCAGACCTGCTCCCACCCCCAGCCTAAAGCTCCTGCGAAACAGGTACCCTGATGGGGTGCCCAGGGCCGGTTCTCCTGTACCAGTGGGGGCAGGCTGGCTTACTTCAGTCAGAATTGGGCTTCTTTAACCCTCAGACAAGTGGGTTCTGGAAGTAGTAAGCCAGGGTGTGGTTCTCAGCTTCAAAAGTTTCCAAGTTGAGAAGCAGACTTTTCTACCTGCAAGTGCTTCAGAGACCCTCGCTCTGGAAACAGAGGTCTCATCCCTGTTAGCTCTCAGAGCAGTAGAAAGGGTTCCTCCCCTGCATCAGGGCAGGGGTCTGTATTCCAGATACTTCCTTACCCCAAAAAAGACAGGAGAGTGGCGGCCCATTTTAGATCTCAGATATCTGAACAAGCATCTTTTGAAACCAAAGTTCAAAATGGTAACTCTGGCAATGATTTTACCTTCCCTAAGGCCAGGGGACTGGCTAGCCTCCCTGGACCTCAAGAATGCCTATCTCCATGTCCTAATCAGAAGATCCCATCGAAAGTACCTCAGATTCGAACTGCCCTCAGGTCATTACCAGTTCAGAGCAATGCCCTTGACCTTACCTCTGCTCCAAGGGTATTCACAAAGTGTCTAGCAGTGGCCCACTTAAGGAGGCAGAGGATTGCTGTTTTCCCTATCTAGACGACTGGCTCATTGTAGGCCAGTCTCCAGAACAGGTAAATCTCACCTGCAGGTCACCCAGCAGCTTCTCACCTCCCTGGGTTTTCTGCTAAACCTACCAAAGTCAGTTCTGGAACCAGTCCAGGTACTCACCTTTATAGGGGCAGAATTGGACACAAAGCTAGCCAGAGCCTTTCTTCCCCCAGAAAGGGTAAGGACTTTAGTGGCTCTGGCCTCTTCCTTCACTCTGCAGGTCTCTCGACCAGCAAGACACTTTCTACAGCTCCTGGGGCACATGGCTGCATCCACAGCTGTTGTGCAGGGAGCCAGATTTCAGATGAGAGACATTCAGTTTCACTTGAGAACCTTTTGGTCTCAGAGAAGAGACCCACTTTCCAAGTTGGTCCCAGTGACTCGAACCTTGATCCTAGCTCTCCAGTGGTGGCAGGATCAGAGCAATTTAAGAGCGGGGGTCCCCTTCATTTCCCCTTCTCACGACTTGACTCTCACTACAGATGCTTCCCTTCTGGGTTGGGGAGCCACATGGGTGACCTTTCCACTCAGGGAGTTTAGTCCCCCCAGGAATCTCTGCTCCACATCAATTTGCTGGAACTCAGAGCTGTCTTTTTAGCTCTTCAAGCTTTTTCTGCATCTGTCCACGACAAGGTGATACAAGTCAGAACAGACAACACCACAACAATGTGGTACATCAGCAAACAGGGGGGCACTCAGTCTTTGGCCTTGTGCACCAAGGCAATGAAGTTGTGGTCTCTGGCCTATTCCCTGAACACTTCCCTCATAGCAGTTCATCTTCCAGGGAAGGACAATGTCCTAGTGGATGCCCTCAGCAGGATTTCCCAGGGCCATCACGAATGGTCCCTGGATCCTCAAGTGCTGGGGATAGTTTTTGCCGGGTGGGGCATCCCTCAGATAGATCTTTTTGCAGCCCCAGACAATCACAAACTTCCTCTGTTCTGTTGCAGGCCTCCAGTGCTGGGCTCAGTTCCCCTGGATGCCCTTCTTCTGGATTGGGAGGGGAAGTTCCTCTATGCTTTCCCCTTTCCTCTCCTATTCAAAGTACTAGTCAAAATCAGATCTCAGCCTTGCAGGGTGATTCTGATTGCCCCGGATTGGGCTAGGCAGCCCTGGTACCCACTCCTTCTGTCTCTGACAGTCCATCTTCCCCTGTGCCTCCCCAGGAATCACAATCTGTTGACTTGTGCCCAGGGAAGGGTTTGGTATCCGGACCTCAAATCCCTCAACCTCAAGGCCTGGATCTTGAGGAGTTAGAGTTGCTGATTTACACCTCTCTCAGGGTGTTCTTGAGATCCTAAAGGCTTCCAGAAAGCCTTCCACTAGGGCTACTTATAGTTCTAAATGGAAAAGGTTTTCCATTTGGTGTGCTGGGAAAAATATTTCCCCAGAATCTGCTGAATTGCCCATTTTGTTAGATTACATGGTACATCTTAATTCCTTGGATCTCAGACCAGCTACCCTGAGAGTTCATTTGGCAGCTGTGTCTGCTTTTGTGTCAGCAGGAAAGTCATCCCTCTTTCCTCTCATCCTGTATTTTCCAAGTTTTTAAGGGATTACTCCATACTAATCCTCCCTTTCGGGAACCGGCCCCTGCTTGGGACCTTAATGTTTGCATTGCCCAGTTAATGCAACCCCCTTTTGAACCTCTGTCTTCTGCAGAGCTTAAGTACCTAACTTGGAAAACTGTTTTTCTAGTGGCTATCACTTCTGCCAGACGCATAAGTGAATTGCAAGCCTTGTCAGTGGAGACTGACTTTATTTCTTTCCACAGGGATAAGGTACTCCTTAGGACTAATAGGAAGTTTTTGCCTAAGGTGGTTTCAGATTTCCATCTTAATCAATCTATCTCCCTTCCAGTATTTTTCACTGATCACTCCTCTTGGGTGAGGAGGTTGCACAACCTGGATATTAAGAGAGCTCTTAGTTATTATATAGGCGTACCAAAGGTCACAGTTGAATCCTCCAACTTTTCCTTACCTATGGTGAAGTTGGGAAAAGGAAACCTGCCACTAAGAGATCAATAGCCGGTGGATTGTCTCTTGTATCCAATTTGTTATCAGAAAGTGGGCAGAGCCCCCTCCCCGGTTTGAGGCTCCATTCTACCAGGGTACAGCTGCGTCTCTAGCTGCTGCCAGAGATATCCCTTTATTAGATTTGCCAGGCTGCTACTTGGAAAGCGGTACACACTTTACCAACATTACTCCCTGGATGTCCAGGCCAGGAGAGATGCTCGGTTTGGCACAGCTGTTCTTCAGAGCCTATTCCTAAGTAGGTTCTGCCCTCCTCCATGGAGGTACTGCTGTGTATTCTGCTAATGTCTATAATATAGCAAGACTTCATGTTGTTTGAAGAAAAAATTACTCACCTTAGTAATGTTGTTTCTTCTAATGGAGTCTTGCTATATTATAGACCTCCCCCCCAACCTGCCCTCTCAGAACCTCTACTTGGTGGGGTGCGGGCAACTTAGTGTGGGCACTGCTTATGTCCTGTTAGCATTTTGTCCCCTTTGGGACTTTGGGGGTGTGTATGTGTATGTGTGTGTGTGTTTTATTATACTTATGTTCCATTTTCATATTATTAGAATGGTGTTAGTATTTCTGGTCCCCTGACTTGAGTCTTGGGTGTTGGGACCATCAATGGTTGTTATTATTTAGGTAGCCATTTAGCTAGTGCAGGTTACAGCTTCCATACAGACCTTAGTGAGTTTGGCTCGTAAAGATCTGACAGTTCAAGTTTGAAATGACACAGATAGAGCTGCTCTCGTGCCAAAATTCTATTTTGGAATGGTTTTAACCATTTCACTCCGGGGTAGTTCTAGAGCTGGATCAAACTGCTAATGTCTATAATATAGCAAGACTCCATTAGAAGAAACAACATTACTAAGGTGAGTAATTTTTTCGTTTGTGACAGCATAACCTGTTGCCGTGGAAATAATTGACAGCATGACCAGAGGATTGGGATGTCAAGTGAAGTCAGGCAGGCAGCACAGATGAAGTCTAGATGACAGTGGGGAAATGTGTCTACATATGTTTGTTTATTTTGTTTGTTCTGTTTTTTTTTAAAAGTTCCCCGCAGGTCATCAGGGGCTTCTTAGGCTTTCATGACACACAAGTCTGTTGGTGGCAAAGGGCATTTGTGGCCCTGAAAATGTTTACTTATTGTAACAGTTTTGCACAACAGCTAGTGTAACCAATCCTCCCTAGGGTGCATTCCTAAATACAGTAGGAGGCTGATTGGGGTGCTGGTTCCGGTCTCCTAATTTTCTAGATTTTGGTGAGGTACAACTTCACACGCATGCACTTCTAGTAGCAACTTCAAATAGTTCACTGACCACAACTCAGAAATCATGGTCAGAACAGTGCAACACACATTTCCATCTAGATGTTACCCAATTATGGCTATACATTACCACTCACACTACTGTCAGATAGACCCTGGATGAGGGTCCCAACTTGCTTCTGACATCAAACCACACTGTTTTCCATGGAGTCCCCTTACATAGAGCCAACTGGGAATGAAACTTCCTGATGGGGAGCCAGTCAGATGAGCACTACCTATGGGTCTGGCTCTGGGTCCCAGTCTTTTAGTCAACTCTTCCCCAGCACCCAGTTACAGTAATGGACACTGTACCTTTTGAAATGGAGCAACACCTTAGAGGACCAAGTGCAAATCCACACCAACCTCCTTCTATCTTGTGTGGGATCCTTCCACCCACCATTTGTTGGGGCCCTTGTAAAGTTGATGTGGTGGTGCTCCTTCAGCCTGACTTCTGGTCTCTAGCAGACTGGGATGCACCCACTTTTTCCTCCTGTGAGATAACATTGTGGGCTTCATAGCCCACTATCCTGGGGCAGCCAGAGTCCCTCTGTGTTAAAACGATAAATTGTAATGCACTGGTTAAAGTTTGGGAAGTGATCGTAATTCTGGCTGAACTGCCAGCCAGTCGATCCCTTCACACTTCCCGGTCTTCCTGCTGTGCCCCCGTGCTCTCACGTTTTGTGATGTGGAACCAAAGAGAGAGCTGGGACATGCCCCATACAAGTCTGTGATGCTCATTTTCAAAACATTTTTACACAACTTTAAACTATTGATAAAAGTGAAAGCCACCACTCCTCTAATAAGGACCCTATTACCTAGTAACATAGAATTTGACGGCAGATGACGACCGCTTGGCCCACTCAGTCTGCCCATTTCCCTACCCGATGCATAAGCTGCAGATTCTAGTTTATCAACAGCTTACTTCCTCCTGCCCCCCACTAGAACTGCCTTATGCCTGTCCCATGCATTCTTGAATTCTCCCATTGTTTCTGACTCCACAACCTCCTCAGGAAGGCTGTTCCATGCATCCATAACTCTCTTTGTGAAAAAATACTTTCTAACATTACCTCTTAGCCGTCCCCCCTCTATCTTCAAATTGTGCCCCCTTGTTCTTGCACATCTATTCTTCTGAAAGATACTACCCTCCTGTACCTTGTTAATTCCCTTGAGATACTTAAAAGTTTCTATCATGTCCCCCCTCTCCCTCCTTTCCTCAAGGGTATACATATTAAGCTGCTTTTAGTCTCTCCTCGTATGTCTTCTGGTGCCAGACCTTGCACCATTTGGTTAACCCTCCTCTGAACAGCCTCCACTCTGTCTATGTCTTTGCGGAGATGGGGTCTTCAGAATTGCACGCAGTACTCCAGATGGGGTCTCACTAACTGTCTGTAGAGAGGGTTAACAACTTCCTGTTTTCTACTGTTGATGCCTCTCCCTATGCATCCCAGTATCCCCCCAGCCCTCCTTACTACCTTCTCACATTGCTTGCCCACCTTTAGGTCATCTGATATAATTACTCCTAGGTCTTTTTCGATTTTTGTTGTTGTTATTAACTCACCCCCCTTTGTGTACTCTTCCCGGGGTTTTTGTTTTCCAGATGCATTACCATGCACTTCTTTGCACTGAATCTGAGCTGCCACGTATTTGACCATTTCTCCAACCTTGCCAAGTCCCTTTTCATTCTTTCCACCCCACCTTGTGTATCAACCCTGTTGCAGATATTTGTGTCATCTGCAAAGGCACACCTTTCCATCCAGGTGCTCTCAATGTCACTTATAAGATATTAAAGAAGACCGGTCCCAGTACCCGAACCCTGTGGTACCCGCTAGTTACCCTCCTTTCTTCACTGTGGACTCTGTTTACCATTACCTTTTAAGTCCTGTTGTCCAGCCAGTTTTTTATCCAGGCTACCACCTTGGACCCACTCAAGGCTGGCTAACTTGTATATTAATGTTTTGTGTAAGACTGTGTCGAATGCCTTGCTAAAATCTAGGTAGGCCATATCCACAGCCCCTCCCTGGTCTACTACTTTGGTCACCCAGTCAAAGAAATCTATTAGGTTCGTCTGACATGACCTTCCTGCTGTGAAACCATGCTGCCTTGGGTCCTGTGTATGTTTAACATCGAGCTCCATACTGGCTTAACTCCTTACCCCTAGACATTTCTTCTGTAGCCACGTTAGGCCCCTTCAAACAAAAGCTAAGGCACCGTCCTGTTGCAAATTCCAGCTGTGACTGCTTTCACTAATTCCCTCAGTCTTAAAGGGGCTTGGTACAGTATACTCTTCTCCCAGGGCAACCCTTAGATGGCCCACAGTTTTTCTGCTCGTGGTTCCTAATTTCCTTGGCCTTCCAAAGCAATTTTCCCCTAGTTATCCACTCCTCTAATATATCTCCCTCCAATCCTCCCTATCTCCCCCCCCCCAGTTTTCATCCCTGAAGTTGACTGCCACCTGGACCTGTTTCCACAACTTGTAAATATATCCTCTTCCCCCCACCCCTTATGACAAAGCCTCTCTGGCTGATGTATTCTCCCTCCCCTATAAGTCTTCCTGTCTATTATGTATGTCTTAGCCTGTCTTACCCAACTGTTACCTTTACTACCCCTCACTCTCTTGCTTCTAATTGTATTTTTACATACATTGTACAATGCCAACTTGATGTCTTGTTACCTTAATTGCCTAAGTTTAAAATTGTATGTATAGATTACTACGTATTTAATTCTTGCTGCTTAACAGCAATCACTTGCGTTTACACTGTTTATCTAACTCTGTTACATAGAAACATAGAATTTGACGGCAGATAAGGACTGCTTGGCCCACCCAGTCTGCCCATTTCCCTACCTAATAGATAAGCTGCAGATCCTAGTTAACCAGCAGCCTACTTCTTCCTACCCCCACCCCCTAGAATTGCCTTATGACTGTCCCATGCATGCTTGAATTCCACCACTGTTTTGACTCCACAACCTCCTCCGGAAGGCCGTTCCATGCATCCACAGCCCTCTCTGTGAAAAAATACTTCCTTAAATGTACCCTGAGCACGCCCCCTCTATCTTCAAATTGTGCCCCTTGTTCTTCACACCTCTTTTTTGAAAGATGCTACCCTCTTGGACTTTGTTGATTCCTTGAGGTACTTGAAAGTTTCTGTCATGTCCCCCCTCTCCCTCCTTTCCTCGAGGCTATACATATTAAGCTCCTTAAGTCTCTCTTCATATGTCTTCCGGTGCAGACCCTGCACCATTTTAGTTGCCCTCCTCTGGACAGCTTCCATTACTGTGTATGTCTTTGCGGAGATTGGGTCTCCAGAACTGCGCGCAGTACTCCAGATGGGGTCTCACCAGCTGTCTGTACAGAGGGATAATAACTTCCTGTTTTCTACTGGTGATGCCTCTCCCTATGCGTTCCAGTATCCCCCCAGCCCTCCTTGCTGCCCTCTCACATTGCTTGCCCACCTTTAGGTCATCTGATATGACTACCCCCAGGTCCCTTTCCATTTTTGTTATTGTTAGTATCTCACCCCCATTGTGTACTCTTCCCTGGGTTTTGTTTCCCAGGTGCATTACCTTGCACTTCTTAGCATTGAATCTAAGCTGCATACATTTGACCATTCCTCTAACCTTGCCAGTCCCTTCTCATCCTTTCCACCCCACCTTGTGCATCAACTCTGTTGCAGATCTTTGTGTCATCTGTAAAGAGACATACTTTCCTTCCAGTCCCTCTGCAATGTCGCTTATAAAGACATTGAAGAGGACCGTTCCTAATACTGAACCCTGCGGTACCCCACTAGTAACCCCCCTTTCTTCCGAGTGGACTCCATTTACTATTACTCTCTGTGTCCTATTCTCCAGCCAATTCTTTACCCAGGCTGTCATCGTGGGACCCACTCCCAGGCTGGCTAACTTGGAACCTATGTAATGAGCTTGTTCACAAAAGGTATTAATCCGAGATCACAATAAATAAATACATTTTCCAAGGACCAACAGAGGGAGGTATGTGGGAAGAAAAGACTGGGGAGATGCTGACCTCAGAGATCATCTAGACTTCCTGAATATGGTGCTGACCAGCCAGAGTATGAAGCACTCCTATATTATATAAAAAAAGACCTGGCAGATTTTATATGGTGATTGAGGAGTTGCAGCAGGATGGGATTACATATTGGATATGTAATTTGAATATACACATTCCCATGAATCATAGGCGGTGGATAAACATGGCAAAAGTATATAGGCATAATGCTTGTATTACGTTTGCATCCTGCCAAGTGTTTTGGATGAGCTGCCTCTCTTCTTTTTCATATCTGGTTTACCACGCTTCTAATGACTGCCTAAGTAACTGATCCAGCCAGAGAAGTTGTGAATATTTCTTATGAGACACTTCCATGGCTGTTATCAAGCTGCTTTCCCTCGGTCAGACTGAGTCCCCGATAAATGGGGCTTGTAGACTTTACAGACTCAAGCAGACTCAGAGCTGCTTTGGACTTATCAAAATCTCTGGCACGCTTAGAAGCACTTCAGAGGCACAGTCCGTTATCCATGGCTCTTAGAGCCCAGTTAAATTTAGCTCTAATATGTTGTAAATAGCTTTCAGATGGAAGAATCGGAACACATGTGCTTCTATTGCCTTAATCCCCTGAGAAGCAAAAGGGCACAACACATTTTTCAAGCTGAATCCTGTTACACATTTACCGGCAGCTGGCTGCACTGCTGCTTTTCTGTTATTCTTATTATGCTTTAATAAGGGGGCTTTAAGAAAGACACCAGTTCTGTGTTTGAATACAGCAGGGCAGAGTGCCATTTTATGAACTGAGTTATAGCAGTGGATTAGGAACAAGTGAGGTTTCACATACTGAAAGAAAGTAAAAATGATTCAAATGGATCACTTTACAGGAATGCAGAGAGAGAGAGAGCGAGAGAGAGAGAGAGATTGACTGACTTGCCTGGGATGTTATGCGCAGGACAGACCTGCTCCCTCTCTCGGAGCGGTCATGAAGTGCCAGGATGAGAATCTGCGCTGTGTGCAGATGTGAACTTACTGTACTTGTCACTGGATCATTTGTGTCATTTTTGGCTTATGCTCAAATTACATTTGGCAGTTGCTCATCAGGAGCTGCAGGAGTGTTCAGAGGTAGCACGGCTATCTCACTACTTTGTGGATGACCTGGAATAGCGACATGAACCAGGATCTCCACACTCCAGCAGCCAAGTGGGTGGATATGCTGTTTTCTGTAGAGCGCTCCATCCCAGGGTGCGAAATAGGAGGTATACATGTTGGTGTCTCCTGCTGTAGGGGGCTATTGATGGGGACACTGCAATAAGCATGCACACCAGTTACTGGGTTCTAGATCATCAGGGAAGTTAATCCTGGCTTCTTCAGGCAATTCTGAGACCCTGCCTTTCTCAATTTTTATATTCCCGATGCTGCTTGGTGGGTTGATTCCACCATGGTGTGGGTTTGTGTTGGAGTTGTGATAACCTGAGGAGTACCAGTGTTGTTAGGTGAAGACCACTGAAGCAAACAAAGATGAATGGCATATTCTGAGTCTAGCCTGTATGTGTCCAGTTGATATCACATATTTACTTTCAAATAGAAACATAGACTTTGACGGCAGATAAGGACTGCTTGGCCCATCTAGTCTGCCCATTTCCCTACCTACAGGATAGGCCGCAGATCCTAGTTAACCAACAGCCTATTTCTTCCTACCCCTCACAAGAATTGCCTTATGTCTGGGAGTCACGTGATGCCAGCTCTGTAGGAGCAGTCTGATCCTTCGCCTCCAGCCTCCCCACGGCATTAAAGTTGATATTTTAAACTTCTCGGGGTACTAGCGGCTTTATTTCGGTTTTTGTAGTAGCACTAAGTTATCCGGTCGGCTATCTTGGCACTTTTGGGCGTATATGGAAGAAGAGATGAAGAAAAATACGTCCCGACACACGCCGCCCGTGTCACCGGCGAAGGCCCAGCCGAAAAAGCCGAGAGTCGCAATGGAAAATGAATGCCCCGAAAGTAGTGGCTTTATTGGTGAAAACGAACCCCTGACCCTCGCCCAGTTCCTGGCGGAGTTCAAGCCTTTTAGAGCCGAATTGGGGTCGATTGCGGAGGAATTGAAGGCGGTCACGTCGGTGCTGGAGGACCTATCAAGGCGTACTGGGGACACCGAAGTTAAGGTTTCTTTGTTAGAGAAACGGGTCTCGAAGCAGGAACCGGAGCTAGTTAATCTTCGGCAGAAGGTCTCCAGGATGGAAGCAAAATTAGATGATCTAGAGGGTCGGAGTCAGAGGAACAATTTAGTGATTATTGGCCTTCCGGAACGAGAAGAAGGAGCCGACCCGACCCTTTTCGCCCAGGGCTTCTTTAAGGAACTGGTAGGCCCAATGCCCTTCGGGAGAAGTTTATAATTGAACGGGCGCATCGGGCTTTTGAGCAGTGCCAGCTTTGGGTGCCCCCCCGCGGATTTTCATCGTCCGCTTTCTAAATTACCAGGAGCGCCAATTCGTGCTATTGAAGGCTAGGGAAAGAAAGGAGCTGAGCTGGAAGGGAACCCCCATCAGAGTCACACAGGACCTGCCTGTTACAGTGAGACAAAGGCGTCGCGGAGTATCATCTGCTGGTTTCAAAGTTGATCCTGCAGGCATCAGATTTAAGGTATTGTACCCTGCGAAGTTGCAGGTCTTACTTAACGGGCAGTGGGCCACATTTGAGGACGTCTCTGCTGCTGGTAAGGGTCTGGCAACCGCCCTCCCGGATCTCTTTAAGTAACCATGGAGAGTTGTTGGAGAAGATGGCCTGATTTCTGTTCCTTTTTGACACTGCTTATGGCTAAGGGACCCCTCGATGGATAGGGGTTAACGTCCCTGCTTGGCTTCGACTTTAGCTCACTCCACCTAGACTGAGGACTAATATGGGTAGTGTTTGTGCCCAAAACTAAAGGAGTGCAGTCTTTTTGTTTCTTTTTTTTTTTTCTTTCTGTTTTTTCTCTGTCCCGGAGTGCAGGGCTCACGTTCCGGAGCATAGTTTAAATGAGTGTAATGTCAGCTCTTGGCGGGCAATGAAGTGCACTCTTTTGAATGCAGGGGCCTCCTCGATGATGGCAACAGAGAATCATGTAATTACAGGCCATGCTGAGGAAAATGCCGTTGCCGTGTAAACTTCGCCCTCAGTTCTGGAAACTGTCTTAACAACGTGGTAGAGCACCTTATCTCCCTTTGGGACCGGGCTGTGCCCTGGGTGCGTCGTGGATGGCTGCTGAAAAGGGCAAAATTGGACTGGAAGGGGAAGCATGGATACCTATGTGGACTGTGATAGCTTGCCTCTCTGAAGTGGTAGTGTGGACAGACTGAGGAATGGAGCCGAGTTCTGTGTTATGTTATTACTTCCTCGGCCAGGGGCTAATTACGCTTATCTGGTGACTGGATGTACATTTACTGTAATTCGCCAGGCTATCTATGCCTTTTTGAACCCACGGGCTACTCCAGATGAAACTCTACCAGGATAATGGACATTTTTCCATTTTCTGTCTCTCCCCCTCTTTTTTTTTTTTAAGAAAACGTGAAGCTATTGCAAGGACGCTTGAAGTTCTTTAATTGAATTACGGAATGCTGGTTTGTGTTGAATTTGGGGAAATATGGTATGGTTATGGGTGGGGGATGAGGATTGGGACTTAAGGGAAAAGTTTTGTGGAATACATAAGGGTATATACGTGGATAGAGGTTCATTCGAATATAGGTATTAATAAAGGGTTTGATTAAAATGGGTCAATTTGCAATGTGCAGCTGGGGGTGGTGGGAAGAGCTAGCTGGCGGAGTTATGGACATCATGGACCAAGAGTGTTGGGGGGTGGGGGGATATTGAAGGGTGGGACATGGAGGGTGTTGTTGAGGGTTGAGTTACTTAGTTTATGATACTACTGGTGTATTATTGATACTATTTGTAGGGGTAGGCAGGGTGGTGGGGAGGTTATAATCATGGGGTACTGGGGTGGGGTTTAGGGATCTGCTCACCCTGACGTCGGACCTGAAATGGAATACAGAATAATTGAGAAGGGAATTAGAGGGAGTTATGTGGAATTCCGGGAAAATGGTTAGTCTCTTGGAGTTTTGTACATGGAATGTTAAGGGAGTTAGGCAAAAGATAAAGAAATATAAGATTTTAAAGCACTTGCAATTATTAAGCGGACAGATAATGTGTCTGCAGGAAACCCATCTGCTGAGAAGGAACTAAATACACTTAGATGTCAGTATATTGGTCAGATATTTGGGGCAGGTTTCAATGCGGCTGGAAGAGGGTAGCGCTTTTATTACACAGAAAGGTGGCTTTTGTATGTGAAAAGCAATTTGTGGATCCGGCAGGCCGCTATATTTTGGTGATGGGGCTTTTAAATCAAACAAGAATAGTATTGGGCAGTGTTTACGGGCCCAATGTAGATTCCCCTGGGTTTTTCACGAGCTTACTTGATATCTTAAGCCCGTTTCACCAGTATCCGATAGTCCTTGGTGGAGATTGGAATTTGCCATTCACTCCAGACCTGGATAAGGAAGGTAAGAGAATTCAGGGGCTATCTCCAGCTCAGAGAGCTATTAGGGAGTTGGCTGATAGCTTGGGGTTATGCGATCCATGGAGGGTTTTGCATCCCGCAGGTAGAGAATATACATTCTTATCGGAAGTTCATAAGTCCAGATCTAGGATAGATTATTTCTTGGTGAGTAAAGGGCTGTTGACAGGACTGGTGAATTGTAATATTGCACCTGGAATTTTTTCTGACCATTCCACGGTTTGCTGTTCCCTTAATTTGACCCCTAACACTTCTAGACAGACTGCTTGGAAGCTGAACAATCAGGTTCTACGGTCTGCAGAAATAAGGGAATATCTTGGACGTTAGGATTGAACAATATGAGACGGAGAATAATCATCTTGCTATCAGTGGAGATTTGTGGTGGTGTGCATTGAAGTGTGTATTAAGAGGGGAGTTTATTAAGTTAGCAGCAGTGAGAAAGAAGAAGAGGGAGGAAAAGACTAGATCTCTTTTGGTACGTATCAGGGATATTGAAAAAAATCTATCAAAGAGTACATCAGAAGAGACTAGGGAACTATTATGTAAATTGCATCATGAATATGAGGGTATTCTGGGAGAGAAAGCAGAATATGTGATTTTGAAAACCAAGGCACTGTATTTGCATCAAGGGGAGAAGTCAGGCAGGCTTTTAGCGATGAGGTTAAGGGGCGGTGGAGGCATCTAGGATAATTCAGAGTATCACGTCTAATGTTGACGGTATGGTTAAAACAGCACCTATGGAAATTGCTAAGGAGTTTGAAGACTATTATAAGGATTTGTATAGCCCTATGGCCCCGAGGCCTGGTAAACAGGAAGTAGAGGATTTTTTGGATGCATGTAACCTCCCTCAGGTCTCAGAAGACCAAAGGAGAGGCTCTCCTTCGATTTCAGAAAAGAGATTTTGGAAGCAATCAACACGCTTTCCAATGATAGGGCCCCTGGTCCGGATGGATTCACACCTAATTTCTATAAAAGTTTTGCGACCCTGTTATGTCCTGGGTTAAGCAGATTATTTCAGAGTATTTTGACTCAGGACAAAGTAGATGGGTATCTTTTCGAAGCCCTGGTAGTGCTTATTCCGAAGGAAGGAAAGGAGCCAGATAAAGTTACAAGTTATAGACCAATCTCCCTGATCAACTGTGATATTAAGATTTTAGCGAAGGTTCTAGCCTCAAGGTTGTCCAGGGTCCTGTCTAGGTTAGTTCATCAGGATCAGGTTGGATTCATGAAGGTAGGCTGGCATTGGATCATTTAGTAAATTGGTTCATGTTTTCTCCGCCTCCAGAGACTGTAGATTTCCATGTGTTTTGATGTCAGTGGACGTGGAAAAAGCATTCGACAGAGTGGATTAGAGTTCCTAGAAGTTACTATGGAAAAATTTGGCTTCCAGCTCAGTTTATCAAGTCTGTGTTTGCCTTATACAGGGATCCAATGGCTAAAATATATTGCAATGGGGTTTTTTCGCAAGATTTTGCTAAATTCGGCACTAGGCAGGTGTCCCTATCACCCCTTTTATTTAATTTATACTTGGAGCCCTCCTTATTAGATTGAGATTAGATTCCAGGGTTAGGGGATTAGAGTTGGCTCACAGGAGCTTAAGGTTTCGCATATGCAGATGACATTTTATTACATCTTGCTCAGCCAAATACTTCAGTCCGAGCAGTGCTGGAGGTTATTGAGGAATATAGTAAACTGTCTAACTATAGGATCAATATAGGAAAACCAGATTTTCCTCTGAACATGAGTATGTAGGTGGAAATGTTGGAACTGGGCTTGCAATGGACTCCGCATGCGCTGAAATATTTGGGTATATACCTGGCCAGGTCGGATCGTAAGCTAGTCAACATTAACTTGGATGCTATTGGAATACGGTCAAGCAAGACTTGCTAAGGTGGAGCGGACTACCGCTATCTCTTTGGGGCGGATTAGTATAGTTAAAATGAATATTAAGATTTTACCCACTCAATATGCTTAATGTTTTGTTGCCCCAAAGATGGTTCACTGAGCTGCATGTACTGATTTCTGATTTTATTTGGAAGGGGAAAAGGCCTCGTAGGGCCTATAATAGGCTAGCGGCTCCTAGGGAAAAAGCCAGTCTAAACTTCCACATTTTGGATTATATTACTGAGCAAGTAGTCTGTGTAAATATTTGAAATGGGTGGTTCCTGTTAATAAATTTGATTCTCTGCCTTATGTCCCCTCGTGGGTTAAATTGGAAATCGAGGTGACCAAGGAGGCAGGATTGGATCCGGTCGCCTTTCTTTATTCCACTCCTAAGAAGCTACCTCCCAGGCTGGTTAATAGCCCAATTGTAAATTTTTTGCGTATTCACAGACAGTTTTGTGGTAAAGTGGGTAAGCTCCGGATAGGGATAGACATCAACCGGTATGTCAAAATTCAGACCCTGAAAATTGGAGGAAAATGATGTCGGGTAAGTGGATGCCCAGTTGGAGGGGCTCGAATTTCGGATTTAATGGAAGAGACCATGTACTCCCAATTAAGGAGATCTTAATGAAGTATAATATGGAGACTAACCAGGTCTTTAAATTATACCAGCTTACCCATTTACTGAAACAAGTAGGGACCCAACCTCCGAGGGGTGTGTAGATGGGACCTGGTTTGAATCATTAGCGCAAGTAGTGTGGAACTGCCAGGTTTCAGGGTATATAGGAAACTTCTAGACCTAAGTTTTAGGGATCTGGATTACACAGGTATTGGACTAACTGCATGGGGAGCAAGAGCGAGATTGGGAAGTGGTTTGAAACATACATACAAGTATCTCAGACAGGATAGGTTAAGGGTGATGCAGTTTCATTTCTTGAACAACTTATTTTGGACCCCTGCTAAATTATTTAAAGTGGGCGCTAGACCGGACCAAAATTGTTTCCGGGGTTGTAAGGTGGTTGGAGACTTATATCATATTTTTTGGGTTTGTCTGCCGATAAAGCAATTGTGGATACAGATTAAGCAAAGAGCGGACCCGCTGTTGGGCATAGAACATTATTTTACCCCTGACATTTGTTTGATAGGAGACTACTCTGGTATTGAGTTTAGGGTGCGTAGGTCTTATATGGCTTTGATCTCAGGATCGCTTAAAAGAGTGGTTTTGCGACATTGGATGACTGAGTCCCCAATTTCATACACGGAATGGTTGCAGGAAATGCTTTTTAATTTGAATATAGAGATAGGGGCGGTAGAGACAACAGGTCTCAGGTTTTTGAAGAGACTTGAGTGGTTTCTCGCATTATACCTTCCCCAGGTGTCGCTAGCTGAGTAATGTGAGAAGAGGAATGACGGGGTGAGCAGATCTTCCAGGGATGGGCGGGATAAGGGTGGGAAGTTTAGGGTATGGGGGGTAGGGGGGTTTTGTGCTAGAGGGGAAAAGGAAAAATTTTGTGACTTGTGTACATTTTGTCATGTGCTTCAGTGGGATTATATAACATGGTTCTTTTTGAATATGTATGATGTGTTACTCAAGAATTTCTGTCACAATAAAAATTTTAAATTTCAAAAAAAGAATTGCCTTATGTCTGTCCCATGCATTCTTGAATTCTTCCACAGTTTTAGACCCCACAACCTCCCCAGTAAGGCTGTTCCATGCATCCACTACCCTCTCTGTGAAATAATACTTCCTCACATTGCCCCTGAACCGCCCCCCTTCTATCTTTAAATTGTGTCCCCTTGTTCTTGCACATCTCTTTTTCTGAAAGATGCTACCCTCTTGGACTTTGTTGATTCCACTGAGGTACTTAAAAGTTTCTATCATGTTCTCCCTTCTTTCCTCAAGGGTATACATATTAAGCTCCTTTAGTCTCTCCTCATACGGCTTCTCTTGCAGACCCTGCACCATTTTAGTTGCCCTTCTCTGGACTGCCTCTGTCCTGTCTATGTCCTTGCGGAGATAGGGTCTCCAGAACTGGATGCAGTACTCCAGATGGGGTCTCACAAACTGTCTGTACAGAGGGAGAACAACTTACTGTTTTCTGCTGCTGATGCCTCTCCCTATGCATCCCAGTATACCCCCAGCCCTCCCTACTGCCTTCTCACATTGCTTGCTAACCTTAAGGTCATCTGATATGATCACCCCCAGGTCCCTTTCTTTTTTTGTTGTTATTACAACCCCCCCCCCATTGTGTATTCTTCCCCCGGGTTCTTGTTTCCCAGGTGCATTATTTTGCACTTCTTTGCATTGAATCCTAGCTGCCATACTTCTGACCATTCCTCCAACCTTGCCAAGTCCCTTCTCATCCTTTCCACGCCTCCTTGTGTATCAACCCTGTTGCAGATCTTTGTCATCTGCAAAGAGGCATACTTTTCCTTCCAGCCCTCTGCAATGTCACTTATGAAGACATTAAAAAGGACTGGACCCAATACTGAACCCTGCGGTACCCCACTAGTAACCCCTCTTTCTTTAGAGTGGACTCCATTTAAAATTACCTTCTGTGTCCTGTTGTCCAGCCAATGTTTTACCCAGGCTACCACCCTTGGACCCACTCCCAGGCTGGTTAATTTGAGTATTAATCTTTGTGTGGGACTGTGTCAAATGCCTTGCTGAAGTCTAGGTAAGCCATGTCACAGCTCCTCCCTGGTCTACTACTTTGGTCACCCAGTCAAAGAAATCTATTAATTAGATCTGCCTGACATGACCTTCCCTGGCCAGAACCCATGCTGCCTTGGGTCCTGTGCCCCACTGGCCTCTAGGTACTCAACTATTCTTTCCTTCAGAAGTGACTCCATCACTTTCTGTACCACAGAGGTCAAACTGACAGGTCTGTAGTTTCCTGTCTCTGTCTTGGTCCCACTTTTGTGAAGGGGAATCACATCTGCCTTCCTCCAGTCCTCGGGTACCACACCATCCTCCCATGATTTATTAAAAAGAGTAGCCAGTGGTTTCACTAGTTCCCTAGAAGTGGGTAGCCATCTGGGAACTAGCGACCATCGAACAGTATGGTTCACAATAAACACAGCAATAGAGTCAAGCCATACAAAGACAAAAGTACTGGACTTTAGGAGGGCTGACTTTGCCAAAATAGGTGAGTGCCTAAGGAATGCACTAGCAAATGGGCAGGAAGGAGGGGTGGAAGAACAATGGGGAATAATAAAAACTGCCATCACAGAGGTAAAGAGCCTTTGTGTGAAGCAAATAAACAAAACAAGATGATGTAAGAAACCACTATGGTTCTCAAAGGAAGTGGCAGTGAAGGTTCAAGAGAAAAAGAAAGCATTCAGGAAGTACAAGGAATCGCAGAAGGAGCAGGACAGAGAACTGTATCAGTTAAAGCAAAAGGAGGCTGGGAAGGCAGTCAGAACAGCAAAGGCCCAAACCGAGGAAAAGATAGCCAACTCAGTTAAGAAGGGGGATAAAACCTTTTATAGGTACATCAGGGGAGCGAAGAAGACCAAGGGAGGGATAGTGAGGCTTAATAAAGGGAGGAGGGTGGGCAGAGGAGACTGTGAAAAGGCAGAGATACTAAACAAATATTTGTGCTCAGTATTTACAAAGGAAGAGGGGGAGGTACATAAAACAAACAGTAGTAACACGCTGGATACAGAAGTTGATACCGGCCCATTTACAGAAGAAAGGGTTCTGAAAGAACTCTTAAAACTGAAGGTGGACAAAGCAATGGGGCCTGATGGGATTCATCCCAGAATTCTAAAAGAACTAAGGGTAGAACTAGTGACACCACTGACTACCCTTTTTAACAAATCATGGGAGTATGGGGTTGTACCCGAGGACTGGAGGAGGGCAGATGTGATTCCCCTTCACAAAAGTGGGAGCAAGGCAGAAGCAGGAAACTATAGACCTGTTAGTTTAACCTCAGTGATAGGTAAAATGATGGAATCACTTCTGAAGGAAAGAATTGTCGAGTATCTAGAGGCCAGAGGGGCACAGGACCCTAGGCAGCATGGATTCACAGTGGGAAGGTCATGCCAGGCGAATCTGATAGATTTCTTTGACTGGGTGACCAAAGTAGTAGATCAGGGAGGGCTGTGGACATAGCCTACCTAGACTTTAGAGGCATTTGACACAGTCCCACACAAAGATTAATATACAAGTTAGCCAGCCTGGGAGTGGGTCCCAAGATGACAACCTGGGTAAAGAATTGGCTGGAGAATAGGACACAGAGTAATAGTAAATGAGTCCACTCAGAAGAAAGGAAGGTTACTAGTGGGGTACCGCTGAGGTTCAGTATTAGGACCAGTCCTCTTCAATGTCTTTATAAGCGACATTGCAGAAGGACTGGAAGGAAAAGTATGTCTCTTTGCAGATGACACTAAGATCTGCAACAGAGTTGATGCACAGGGTGGGGTGGAAAGGATGAGAAGGGACTTGGCAAGGTTAGAGGAATGGTCAAATGTATGGCAGCTTAGATTCAATGCTAAGAAGTGCAAGGTAATGCACCTGGGAAACAAAAACCCAGGGGAAGAGTACACAATGGGGGGTGAGATACTAACAACAACAAAAATGGAGAGGGACCTGGGGGTAGTCATATCAGATGACCTAAAGATGGGCAAGCAATGTGAGAGGGCAGTAGGGAGGGCTGGGGGTATACTGGGATGCATAGGGAGAGTTATTATCCCTCTGTACAGACAGCTGGTGAGACCCCATCTGGAGTACTGTGTGCAGTTCTGGAGACCCAATCTCCGCAAAGACATAGACAGGATGGAAGCTGTCCAGAGGAGGGCAACTAAAATGGTGCACGGTCTGCACCGGAAGGCATATGAAGAGACTTAAGGAGCTTAATATGTATAGCCTCGAGGAAAGGAGGGAGAGGGGACATGATAGAAACTTTCAAGTACCTCAAGGGAATCAACAAAGTCCAAGAGGGTAGCATCTTTCAAAAAGAGGTGTGCAAGAACAAGAGGCACAATTTGAAGATAGAGAGGCGGCTCAGAGGTAATTTAAGGAAGTATTTTTCTCAAGAGGTTGTGGATGCATGACGGCCTTCCGGAGGAAAGTTGTGAGTCAAAATCAGTGGTGGAATTCAAGCATGCATGGGATAGTCATAAGGCAGTTCTGGGGGTTGGGGGTAGGAAGAAGTAGGCTGCTGGTTAGCTAAGATCTGCAGCTTATCCAGCAGGTAGGGAAATGGGCAGACTGGGTGGGCCAAGCGGTCCTTATCTGCCGTCAAATTCTATGTTTCCCCACTTAATTCTTTTAGAATTCTGGGTGAATTCCATCAGGCCCCATTGCTTTGTCCACCTTCAGTTTTAGGAGTTCTTGCAGAACCCTTTCTTCTGTGAAAGGACTGGGATCGACCCCCCTATCAAAGAGTGCTTCTGTTAATTGGATTAGGCACTTCCCCATCTCTTTTGTGAATACTGAGCAGAAATATTAGTTCAGTATCCTGCTTTTCACTGTCCCTCTGCCCACCCACCGTTCATTCTATTCAGCCTCACTATCCCTCCCTTTGTCTTTCTACGCTCGCTGATGTACCTATAAAAGGTTTTATCCCCCTTCTTAACCGAGTTGGCTGTCTTTTCCTCAGTTTGGGCCTTTGCTATTCTGACTTCCCTCCCTGCTTCCTTCTGCCCTAACTGGTACAGCTCTCTGTCCTGCTCCTTCTGTGTTTCCTTATACTTCCGGAATGCTATCTTTTTCTTCCTGACTTTCACAGCCACCTCTTTTAAGTACCATAATGGCTTTTTCTTTCATTTTGATTTGTTTATTTGCTTCAGACAAAGGCTTGTTGCCTCTGTGATGGCAGTTTTGATGATTCCCAATTGTTGCTCCACACCTCCTCCTAGCCTGTTTGCTAGTGTTTTTCTGAGGCACTCTCCCATCTTGCCAAAGTCAGCCCTCCTGAAGTCCAGTACCCTCACTTTTGTATGGCTTGACTCTGTAGCTGAGTTTAACGTGAACCACACTGTTTGATGGTCACTTGTTCCCAGATGGCAACCCACTTCTAGATCTGAGATCCTCTCACTGCCCCCATTTGAGAGTACGAGGTCTAAGATTGCTCCCTCACGAGTGGGTTCCAAAACTAGCTGTCTGAGGCCTGCCACCTGTAGGGCACCAAGAATGGCCCTGCTCTTGGATGTGGCTGCTGCAAATGTGCTCCATTTAACATCTGGCTTATTCAGGTCTCCCATTAACAGTATCTCCCCTTTCTCTGCCATTCTAAGAATGCCTTCTATTATATCCTTGTCCATTCCCTCCCCCTGACATGGGGGTCTGTACACAACCCCTGTGCAGATTGTGGTGCCCTTTCCGGTCTCCAAGGTGACCCACAGTGCCTCCTCTACTCCCTGTTTACTCTTTTGTTCAGTTGCTTTTATCCCTTCCTTTACATAGAGAGCTACTCGTCCCCCTCTTCTCTCCTGTAGGTTATGTACCCTGGTATGTTAACATCCCAGTCATGGTTCTCTGTGTACCATGTTTCTGTGAATGCTATGATATCTAGGCATCCCTCTTCCATCAAGGCCACCAGCTCAGGGAGCTTGTTGCCCAGACTACTGGCATTGGTACTCATTACCCTCCATTTCCTAATGGCCTTACACCTTTTTGCCCCATCCCTGTCCTTCTTGCCTTTGTCATTTTCTCCATTTACCCTTGCCCTTCTCCCTATCGACACCTCTATGTTGGTGTTTACTGCACTTACTACCATCATTTTTGGGGGGGCTAGGATTTCCCTGCTCCTTTCCAGTGCCTCCGCCCTTGGCTAGTTTAAATGCTTGCCAATGAAGCATTTAAACCTGTCACCTAGGATCCCGGTTCCCCTCCTGGACAGATGCAGCCCATCATGCCAGTATAGGCTTGCATCACTCCAGGTGAACCCCCAGTCCCCAATGAAGCCAAATCCCTGAGCTCCACACCAGTTTTTCAACCACTGATTGAATCCCATGGTGCGGAACACCCTAGCATCTCCTACGCCATAGATGGGCAGCACCTCCGAGAAGGTTACCGTGCGTGCTACTTGTCTAAAGCCCCTCCCCAATTCCACAAACTCTTCTTGCACTTCTCTAATCCCTTTCTTAGCCAGGTCATTTGTCCCTAGGTGGACAGTGACATCCAGCTGCCTCCCCTGTGCAGCTGCTCCGGCAGATCCTGAGGATTCGCTCCCTGTCCCTCAAGCCATGGCACCAGGCAGGCACCTTACCTCCCTCTCCCCTTCCTCCCCCAGTTCTACCTTCCTAAAATGGAGTCCCCACAGGAGTTGTTTCCTTCCTCTGCAGGGTCCCCTGCCACCCTCCTGTGGGTCTCCTTTGTGGAGGTTCCCAGCATCCTCCTTGGTCTCCACTGCGGGTGCCTCCATAGAGGAACCACACTTTGCCAGAATGGCATAGGAATTGTGGAGAGGTACAACTGGAGGGATGCGCCTCTGTTCCACCACCCTCACCCTCCCTGAGCCCACTGTGGTCCAACCGCTCCTCTTTCTTGGCAACCTCTGAGGCAACGGCAGTGGCACAGGTGGTCCCTGGATGGAAGAGGGAGGTCCCACAAATCCTGGCCAACTCAGCCCAGATAGGTGCCTGCAGATGGGACAATGCCGCATCCTCTAGAACGTCTCCCGGAAGATGCTGCTCCACAGCCACTGCACTGCACCACTCCCATCATGTCTTATTTCTGGCCCCTTAACTGTTTGCAATCCTTACTCTTTCCTCTTTTTTTTTTTCTCTTTCTCCTTACTTTCTGCCTGTATGCCCTTTAAGCTCCTGATTGTCCTGTTCTGAGACAAGAATATCCTATATTTCTCAGCAGACCCCTTACTTGCTCAGAGGCAGACCTCCAGCAGCTAGAGGGGGGCCAGAGAGCTACTCTTGCCCTTCTAGGATGGTGGTTCTTTGGTGGCTCTGTGATCACTCACTTCCTGCTCCTAAACAGGAAGTTCCTGTTGTCAGTCAAATCCTGTGCCTATAAAAGTAGAACTAGCTTTGGGTGGGAGGGAAGGAGGGCAATATAGTCCCAGTAGAAGAGTCCAGTCACACAGCAGTCCTTTCTCCTGGTGTCTTCTGCCAAGCAATATCAGAATCTTTCTAAGGCAGAGAGCAGGGGTCGAAAAAAGAGGTCTGTAACTGTTTATTTGTACTTCAATCCTCCGGTTACCTGTGGTGCTCATGTTTGCACAACATACTTATTTCTCCATATGTGCTTGGGGGGGCTAGATATGAGGGACCTAGAGTTCCTTTTGTACCTTAAATTGCTAAGTTATGATGCTGCACAGCTCCACTGTGATGCTCTGAAGCATTGTTTGAACTGCTGTCCCATTGGCTAAATATAGCAATATGACATATTTGTAACCTATGTTATTTTGTTTGGGACAGATGTACTATCAAGATACACATTATTCCGGCCCAGTGATGCTGAGGGTTGAGGCGCCGGATGCCACACCAGTGACCTGGGTTTGGGAAACGGACTCTGGTCTCCGGCGACAGGCAGGGGAGGAGTAGGATCAAGCATACGACGGGCTGCTTTCCTCTCCTGGGGAGGGTGGGCGGTGCTGCCACAGTTCCAGCGGCTCCCAGTGGAGAGTGGGAGCAATGCAACTTGCAGCAGACGTACTCAGTAGGGGGGGTGTCGACGGACATCCTGTGCACGTGTGCGGGAGCGCACCAATCATGCACTGTATGTCATTACACGTCCGCACCCTCTGGAGCACCAGAAAATAAATACCCTGGCACCCAGGAAGGCAAAGGCAGGACACACGGGATGGCACCCACGCTCACTGCTGGCTGTCACCCTCACTCCAGCCGCCCAGTAGATTATAGATGCCGGAGGAGTTGACGGTCCCACCTTGGGGGACTTGGAGCCGGGGGGTCGGTAGGTCAGGTGGGGTATGGGAGTGCCTGGGATGGAGGTTCAGTGAGGGGGTCTCGGCAGAGTGGGAGAAAGCTGACCCAAATGTGTTCATGCTGGAGAGAGTCCTATGGGGCCAGAGAGCAGGGGGCGAAAAAAAGAGTTCACAAAAAAAGATATATATACAATATTTTCTTTTCATAGAGGTTTTTCTCCATCTGCGAGTTCACGTCATCACCTCTAACTTAAATTTCTAGCTCCAACCGTTCCAAAGTTAGATCTTTTAAAAGATCATTTCTTTAAAATGGGTTAACTTTGGAACTATTAGGACTAGAATATATATATTTTTTAACTAAAGCTTGGGAGTCAGCTTAGTCAATGCATCAGTAAGATACTGCTACAGTTACCATATACGTATTGATATAAAAAACATAATGGTTAACTACATATTTAAAATTCTGTTATTTTTAACAACTTATTGCATTTACATGTACAAACATATAGCAGCATAGGAGAACTGTATTGTTAGGGTCTGCATTGATCAAACTCAAACCTTTCATTAAAAAACTAAGTGGAGCGGTTGCAATTTATGCTGCAGGTGTCATGGTAGACAGGAAACAGTATGGTTGACGGGAATACCATTGCAGATGGGGAACCCCATCAGTGCCATAACTGTATGTCCGTCCCAAAAGTTTACAAACACATTTCAGACTTTTTGGAGATTTTACTTGTCCACCTCCTGAAAGTGGGAGGCTGTGGGAACCGAACCCCTGTCCCCGACCTGCCTACCTCACAGTCCACTACCCTAGCCACTATACTAAACAAGCACAGCTGCTGGATCACACTTCGCTAGCAAACCTTATAGTTTCAGATGGTGTGTGGTAATCCAAGCAGCGCATGAGTAGTCCTGAGCGATACTCTCGTGCAGCACTAGACTCTCTTCCGTTGCAAGGTGTCTGCCATGATACCTGCAGTAGAAAGTGCAAGCGGGCCAACTAAGTGTCTGCGATTAACAATTCAAATGTTACTGCTTCAAGAATATTATTGCAAGTATTATAAAGTATCATAAAAGATTATTTTTGGAAATGGTTAGAAGGTATTAGTGGTTGTTCTAAGAATAAACACATTCTTTTTTTAATTTACGAATTGCAGTTTTCCTTACCAGTTGGAGCCACTTGAGGCGTAGCATGTTGTTAACGAGTAGGTCCTGGGGAACAGTAGGATCCATTCACTTGTTGCATTTAAATCACGCACGCCTGCATAAATACATTTCTGTCTACATTATTTACTATAATGAAATACGTGTTAAATCTGTGAACAGGTGCAAGCATCGTTGTGTTGTTGATAAGATAAGAATGTAATTTAATTGACCTCTGAACTGTGTGTTCTCTTGCAGCCCTTGTTCCTGAAAATCAGCCAGCCAGTCATGCTGCCTGCCTGATTTCAGGAATGTGCACTGCACCGTCCAATGGTGTCGATCATTTGGGAAAGCATGCTACTGGTTGTCATGTTAAATTGTGCACTCTAGAAGAGGACAGGCATTTCAGTGAAACTAAAATGTCTTCAAATGGTGCCTGGCCTCTTCCCTCTTTCTGGGCTCCTCCTGCTGGCCTTGAGACCCCAAGGTTTGGTTCTGATTGCTGGCTGAGGTGATGGCTTGAGATTGAGGTAGTGAGTATGGATGGGAGGGCTTTTCTGATTTGGGATTGGTGAAGCTGGAAGGAGGTCCTGGGGTGGGAAAAACAAGAATGGTGGTTGAACTGAAAGTTAAAATATTGGTGTGTGGTCTGATGGCTCTGCAGCCACACTTTATGCTGCAGTGTGGGAGACATGGGTTTGTGCTTAATCCCTTGATCCCATTATGTGCATCTCACGCTAGTGTATTCTAGGGTATAATATGGAAGTGACTGGATCTGTATGTATGCCCCAGCTGGCCAATTTCAAGAGCAGGATGATGTGACCACCGGGGGCGGGATTTAGAGGGGCACAACTAGTGACAGACTGAAGGGCCTGAGGAAACCAGAGTCCTTGTAGCTAAAGCTTTCTTGAGCCATTGTCAAGACAGGGACCAGTATGTGGCATCAGCTCAGTGGGGTACAAGGTGTGGGTAGTTTTCAGTTTTGTAATGCTACATTAAATTCCTTATATTTGTTAATTATTTATTTAATTTTAATTTTTTTATTTTAGTCTTCGGTAACCGGGTAAGGCCCACTAGGCACAAGTGCCTGTTTTAAGGGGTGACCTGGGAGCATTGGGCAGTTAAGTGACTTGCTCTGAGTCGCACAGTATGCAAGTGGAGGTTGTGAGAATCAAACTCAGGTCTGGTCTGCTGGATGTATCAAGCTCGTTCACACCTCGTTCCTTTAACCTCTAGGCTATACTGCCAGCCCAGATTTGTTGCAATCAGTGCTGCTCTCCCCTTATGTATTATTGTAATTACTCCTCCTTGCCCTCTACCGTAGTCATTTCTGCCACCCGTCCTGGTTTCAACTCCCAACATGTGCCTATTAAGTATTTCTTTCCTCCCTCTTTTATTTCTCCATGCTTTCCCTCCACTCCTCTTACGCCCCTATGTTGCTGGTTGGCAAAACTGTACACCTCTCTCTCGCTTGCTCCCCTACCTATGCCACCTCTTCCCGGCTTCCAGTGGCCCCCACCTGGTCGCACAACTCTTGGCTGGTAGGCCCTACTATACTCCTCCCGCTTCCACGCTGGCCTGATTCCCCTTAAATCCACCTCTGGGTCTCCTTTTGTCTCTTCACATCCCCACCCCAAATTCCTGGCACCCCCTGCAAAGTTTATGTTACCACTGCTGCTGGCAGGTGACATAGAATCCAGTCCCAGTCCTGACGCACCCACACCCGTACAACTTCCTTATGTCCTAAAACTAGCTCACCTTAACATCAGGAGTCTCCTCAATAAAATCTCACTGCTCCAACCCTTAACTCTCTCCCTCAGCCCTGATGTACTAATCATTACTGAAACTTGGCTAAAACCTGACATCCAAGGTGCTTGTGTCTCTATCCCTGGCTACTCCCTCGTCCACCAGGATCAGATTGGAAATGGAAAGGGTGGAGGAATAGCCATGTGCATCACCTCTTCTCTTACATTCACACCTATATTTGTGTCATCCCTGCCCCACTCTCATGAGTCCTTGTTGGTGAAACTCACTTTTCCTTGCTCCATCCCTATTTTTATCTCTGGCTTCTACTGCTGCCCCAGTGCCCCCATGTCCTCAATCACCGACCTCCTAGCCACCCTACAAACACATGCGTCTAGTGGCGAATGCCATGTCCTGGGTGACTTCAAAGTTAATTGGTTCACTCCCTCTCATTCCAAAATTCGGCAAGACATAACTACGCTAAACCTCACTCAGCTGCTCAATGAACCTTCCCGTCTAAATACCAGATCTGTCAACCACTCCCTTATAGATTGGGTCCTCTCATCCCACCCGCACTGAATTTTAGCAGCTGGCCTACTACTGGACTCATTAAGCGACCACCATCTGATCTACGCAGTTTGGAAACTCCATCGCCTCAGAATCCCCCCAAAACCCTGCTGATTCGGGCTTATTACTCCCTAGATATTGCTTCTCTCCTAAACAATCTGTCTAGCATTGACTGATCTTATATCACCCGTGCCTCCTCCATCGACTTTGCTCTTGCTTATTTCAAGTCAAAATTCCTCTCCTCCTGGAATAAATATGCCCCGCTGAGAAGGATCCGTGTGTGTGGTACTCATCTGCCCTGGATCTCTGCTAATTTCATGGCCTGTCTTTGAGCTAGGGACAAAGCATGGAAAACCCACAAATCTACCGGCCTTCCCACTGATTTCCAGAAATATCAAACACTTCGAAATGCCTGCACCAGGGCAATCAGACTTGCAAAGGCAGAATATTTTAAGGACACCTTCCTTACTAACATAAATCACCCCTCCAAGTTCTGGAAGGTGGTCCAAGCTCTATTCCACCTCCATCCCAGCCCCCTACCCCCATTATCAAAACTGGCAACAGCTCACTGTCAGACCATCAATCTGTAGCAGAGGAGTTCAACTCATTCTTTACCTCCTGCATGTCGTCCCTGATGTCCTCTGTCCTACCAGCCTCTGATGGTCACACCTTCCCTAATTCCCCTCAACCTGCCCCCCCTTCCCGCTCCTTCACCTTCAGCCACATTACCCCTGAGGAGGTCTTCAATTAACTTATTACACTCAACCCCTCCAAGGGCAAGTGCCCCTGTGGGCTGGATGCCAAAATGCTCTACCTGTCCACCCCTGCTATCACCTCCCTCTCGCCTCTCTCCTAAATCTTTCTTTTACCCTCGCTTCTGTTCCTACAGAGTGCAAAAGTGCCACTGTTGTCGCTCTCCCTAAAGGTAGTGACCCCTCCTCCCCTGGCAACTACCGCCCTATCTCCCTCCTCCTCATTCTCGCTAAACTGCAGGAATGTCTAGTACTATCTCAGCTTTCCTTGACTCCTCTACCTTTTTTACGCTTTATCAGTCTGGTTTTATCACCTCCCTGCTGAGGATCACTGACTCCATCCAAACAGGCATGGGTCAGAGACTCATCACCTCTGCCATTTTCATCGACCTCACAGAGACGTTCAACACTGTGTTGCACCCCCCTCCTCCTATCTAAGCTTTCCAACACAGGGCTATCCAAGGAGGCCACCAGCTGGTTCCAATCCTACCTAGTTAGGTAGGTCACAATCCATCTAGATTGGGAACTCTCTCTCTCCCCCCACCTCCCCATCACCACTGGTGTGCCCCAAGGCATCGTCCTTGGCCCTCTGCTGTTTTCTGTCTTCCTAAACTGCCTACCCTCCGTTTGCCCACATAGCTCTATCCATATGTACGTAGACAACACTGTCTTGTATGCATCTGATCCCTCCAGCACTGATGTGGTGACCAGACTCCAGCGTGACTTTGATAACGTTCAGCTCTGGTTTCGCTCTAACCAACTTTTCCTGAATACCAAGAAAACAAATCTCCATGACCTTTGGCATTAGGCAGAGACTCTCTCGGCAACCCTCCTTCCCTTTCTTCCACACCCTGGATGGGACACTGCTCGAGGACTGCTCCTCCTTTAGATACTTCAGGGTCTGGTTTGACATGCGCCTTAACTTTTTTATACACATTGAGGCCATCCACAAGAAATTGCACCTCAAATTGGGTGTCCTGTACCTCAACCGTGGATGTATCCCACTGCAGGCTTGCTGGACCATTGTGCAGAAAATGATTCTCCCAATTTTTGACTATGGTGATGTGGTCTACAGTGCCACTCCCTCCTCCTCCTCAACCAGACTGGACACACTCTTCCACCCTTTTTGCCATTTCGCTCTTAACTGCTCCCCCACCCCGGCACACACCACTGCACCCTTTACCAATCCCTGTCCCTCCCCTCCTTAGAGGACAGGCAGCGAATCCACTGGGCCAGCTTCTTGGTTAAATTCTGGTCCCAGTCCCTGCCATCCTGCCTCTCCACACTTCCCTCACCTTCACCCTCTCAGTCACTCAGAAACTCTGACCCTCTCACCTTATCTGTCCCTCGTTGGACCACCTCAGCAGGCCAGGCTGCCTTCTCCTATATTTTTCCAAATCTGTGGAACTCCCTCCCCTGCTCCATTCACTTTGCCCCCTCCCTTCGGGTTTGCAATTCCCTCATTAAAGACCACTTCCACATCTCCTGCACCTGTTTCTAGTCCTCTGGCACCTCCTCCCCAGTCTCCTTGCCCTCTTGTCTGTCATTTAATTGTCTCTGCGCATTTTGCCCTGCTTGGTTGCCTGCTGTTTGTATTCTGCCCTTCTTGGTTGCCTGCTGTTTGCATTCTAAAATTGTCCTGCAAATAAATTGTAAATAATTTTGTAAAATGTAAATCCTGTGTATTCTGCTGTATTGTTTGCTTATACTTTGTATTTTGTACTGTACTCTCTCACCTTTAATTGTTCACTGCTACATCCATAATGTATTCCCAACTGCTAATTTACTGTATATAAGTACATTTGTCTGAACTGTCTCTCCATCTGTTCCCCTTCCCCTCAGGACGCATTTGGAAACGAGCACATGCTGCTCAGTATGCTCTTCCTGGTGAAACTTTTAAATAAATAAATATTTAGGTAGGAATACCAGCAGATTTGTAATGCATAAGAGGTAATTTTTGTTGCATCAAAATAACAATGACAGGTTAGCCCAGTGTTGTGGCTGATCCGGGTAGTGAGGGAGCCGACTCTGACAGCTACACCTGCAGTAGTGACCTGTAAATCAATAGGAACTAAAATCATGTTGGTGGATATGTGGAGTCTGGGACAAGTAAAATCTGGATAGCTAGAGAGGTATGTAGCACATATGCAGGGGTGTGCAAATCCTGTTGTCCCCTGTCTGGGGCAAGTAAATTTCTTTGAAGGGCAAGTACAAAAAGAGAGCTAATTTCATTGTAATATATAGGGGCAAGTGAAAATTCAGCTACAGTCATGGCTGAGCAAGTCCTAAAAGTTTTGATTTGAATATGCTTGCTGCACATGTGATGTCTGGAGGTGTTCTTGTGGCACATTTGTTAGCACATCTGCCTCTAGGCCAAAAGGTTGCGGATTCTAGTCCCACAGTAGAACTTCAGCTGAAACACCAAAATGCTGGGACTGCAGTGTAGTACTAAAGGGTGCTGTACCATTCTTCAGATGAGACATTAAACTGACATCCATTCTGCCCATCTCTGGTGCTGCTCTGCTGCATAACCAAGTGGAAATCAAAGAACCCATGGCACTTTTCACAAGATAGGGGATCTGCCCCAGTATCCTGACCAACATTCCTGTTCCCAGTTAAAACTGGTTCAGGAAGTTGTACCCGGCTCTGTGGGAGTGTTGATGAGCCAAAGGGCTACCACTGACTACACATTTACAGTCTCTAGCTACCAGTGTTGAAATTACACTTTATGAACTTTGGGAGCTAGGAGGGCCCATAAGGGCTCAATCTTTAAATTGAGCCCCCCCATTTCCATTATACCTCAGTGGCAGTGATGCATGAGCTACAGGGGCTCACCAGATCTAGTGCCCCCATAATTCCAGAACTGCGTATTACTTGTAAAGTGCTTTAGGATACATATATTTGCTTTTTAATGCATTATTCAACTTTAGCCAGTGAACATAGCTGCCCCGGGGCCTCTTTTACTGCTGCCCAGTTTGGTTTGGACAAGGAAGAGCAGCCCCTGAAATCTGAGAGGCCCCTATGCTGCTTTGATTATTTATAGGCTGTACGGGCGTGGAAGGGGTTCCTGATGCTGAAAAGGAAACAAGGCTGTTGAGAATGTTGGCCATTTACAAAGATGAATTTTTTGTCATTATTCACAAAGTGAAACTGACATTAACAGAAAGCTGAGCTAATTTGACAGATAACATAGAAAGGAAGAATCTGTTTGTCAGGAGCTTAACGAGGCAGCTGTGTTTTGGTGCCTGTGGGAAGGTGGACAGGACAGGAAAGGAAGTTGAGCAGGCTAATCAAAGACTGTATGCTAGTGTGATTTAGGCAGGGCAGCTTGCCCAGGGAAAACACACACACGGTTTGTTTGGAGTTCATGAGGTTTGTGCGTTGGGGAGCTCCCTTCTTTAACTCTGCTGTTGGAAGAGAGTCCTCCTAGCTTTTAGCTATCCCTCTCCCCTCCTTTTTTTTTTTTTAAATTTACTTTGTGGTACTGTTCTCCTTTGCTTTGTTTGGGGGCATTTAAGTGGCTTCTTCTGAAAATCTGTTACTGATGCAAATGAGACACCATTAAAAAAAAAAAAGAAAAAGCAGGCGGCAGCTGTCTGGATTTACTTGTTGAAGAAACGTGCTTGAGAACTGAGGATTGTGTCTGGCTCTCTCAGTGGCTCATGGCAGAGCAGTTCTTGTACAGAACTTCAGCGGAGTTCATTTGAAAGGGAGTGAGAGAGAGAGAGAAAGAGAAGTATTTTGACACCCCCAGGCCACTGTTTGCTCAATGTGATTGTTTCCTTGGGCTTCTTGTTAATTATCCCAGTCTCTGTTCTGCTGATATTTTCTCACTGTGTCTCAGAGGAACCTGTAGAGAGATCCAGAGTGAGAGCTTCCTTGTAAACAATCTCTTCTCTGGTATACTGCGAGCTCATTACCCTTTCAGTCTGGATTTCTTTATCAGAATCCTGTCCGCAAGCATGAGGTTGAAGAGGAATGGCTCATACACGTTAAATCGGTAAGCAAGGCATATTGTCCAACTATTTTCATTTGTCTTGTTCTTAACATAATACTGTTTTTCAGAGACTGGTGGCTTCATGTGAACTGTGTTTTCTAGAAATCTTGGAAACCTCACCAAGGGCAGTATATTTGCTCAGTTAATGTCAACTGGAACGCACAGCTGCTATGGTAAAATAGTGCTGGATGTAGTAGTATCCTAGCGGAATTTGTTTGCCAGTGTTCGTGCTGGTTAAAGCCACAGTAGCTCCCTTTTGAGGGTCTCATGAATAATCTTGACCAGAGTTTCTGTTCCAGATTGTCATTTGGCTGGTGACCTGCAGTAGGGCAGGTTCTTTACTGGCACTAGCATCTAGGTGATCACAGGGGGTTTGCTTACTGATTACACACCTTAAAGAAAAACAACTCTGGTGCTTGAAAAATCCACAAATCCCTCTTACCTATGTACTTAGAAATTTGTAATATTCTCATTTTGGGAAAATAAGGGATTGTATTTGGGCTAGCAGGATGCAGCTGCCAGATCTTTTCCACGTCCCGGGTTTGCCAGCTGTGACCCATGTGCTTAGGCATTTGTGATGTCTGTACAGGAAGAGTGCAAGGGGAAGTTCCATTACAAAAAAAGGATGTCTTTTTGTATGCTTTTTTTATAGGTATTTTAAAGGGTAGTTTGATAAAATGAAAGCCACTGCTCATCTAACAATTTAGTTGGGTGGTGACTTCGACGTTTATCAAACTTCAGTGTAAAATATTTAAAAACTATTTTAGAACAGCATCCCTATTGTTTTTAATGGAGCTCCCCAGCATTCCTCCTATACAGATGTTGCAAAATGCCTAGGCACGGGGTGGAGCTGGCACAATAGGAAGCGGAAGGGATTGGACGTTCTACTCCTCTGAGCCCAAAAGTGATGCTTTCCTGGCATTAGTGGAGCACTCTGGGCCCCCTGAGTACTTCTTTTTGTGGGGGTCAAATACAGTATTTATGCCGACATCTTCATGTAGACAGTTGCATGCTTCAGCCTAGTACCATACTATACATAATTGTAATAACTGCACCGCAGCTAAACCGAAATACAATGAAATGTTTATTGCACATATTAGTCATCATAACATTATAATGGCATCTAAAAAATAATTAACAAGCAGCATTTTCAAGCGTGGACCACGTGAAATAATAGCTGCCATTAACAGCAAGTTAAAAACATTTACATCTGTAAGGTGACTTACTTCTAGCTAAGAAGTGTAGTTAATGACATGTTTTTTCTCTCGCTTTTTGGAGCAGGCTTTTCTTAATTTTGGTTTCACTTTCTGTTGGGGGGGCTCTGCCCCCCCACCCCCGTTTCGACTATCGGTACTGGGAACTGTGGAGCAGTGATACTTTAATGCCTTGGAGAATTACTGGGCATTGTGAAAAAAAAGGAACGGAACACAGACAGCAATGGTGCCCTCTTACTTGGACGGAGTCTTTTGATTTGGGGTCTCTGCCCCCATACACACCCATTTAGGCAGTCAGTACCTGGATCCGTGGATCAGTGTGAGTTTAATGCCGTGGAGTTTAAACCAATGAACAGAACACCACGGAAGCAGTCAATAACATTGTATTCTATAAAACTGTATCTGTTTTCTGTCCCCCACAC
The DNA here is from genome assembly GCA_016271365.2 of Neoceratodus forsteri. Classification (NCBI taxonomy): domain Eukaryota; kingdom Metazoa; phylum Chordata; order Ceratodontiformes; family Ceratodontidae; genus Neoceratodus; species Neoceratodus forsteri. Next base: position 725,253,982 of record CM028133.1, read on the forward strand.
CTCCTATTTTGTGCATTTTGTGAATCGCAAAAGCGATTGTAAGACTAAACCTTTGCGAGCAAAACAACTATTTTTTATTCGTGTGCTTCTTGTGTGAATGTGAATGCCGTAATACCTGCAGTCAGAAAAAAAACGCTTTGGGGGCCCGGAGTGCTCCGGTTTCACTGCTTTCCCTTTTCGCAAATGGGGATATTAAAAATTTAGAAGACAGAAAGGCTGAACTCCCATGCAAGTGAGGGAGCTTTGTAGTTCTGTAAGAGTTTTGTTTGAGGAGTGTTCAGCAGGTGCTTTCATTTGGCACAGCTTTGCGTCAAACAGAATGATTCGTAAACATATTTCCGAGCAGAGACATGCTGTGTATTGGAAGGTAAAATGCCCTCAAAGACAGTTGATTACAGAGCTTTTTTTAACTAAAGTTTTCAAGTACTGCACACCCCTGTGCAGAATTTGATGGGTGTTACCTAAAAAGCTCAGTGACTCATTCCAGCAAAATACCTAATTTCTTTTAATGACTATAAAGGTGTCTGAAATCTGCTGAGCATCCTCACAATGTTTACCTGACATTTACCTCACTGGGGGTACAGTGAAGTCCTAGATATCCCAGTAGGGGAGGGAGGTGTATCTGGAGAGCTAGTGTATTTATGTAACCATGAATATTCCAGTCTTATTCTGAGTAGTGTGTATTCCAAATAAGTATTCCAGCCCTGTAAATGGCAGTATTTCAAATACTGAGTGAGCATTTTGAACACTAGTGTTCCAAATAACACAGCGGGCTGGGGATGTCCCACTTGTTTGTTTGTTTGTTGAATTTTGTTGACCCGGTAAGCCTACTGGGCCTAGAAGTCCTTTTCAGGGGTGGCGAGGCGGGGAGATACAGATGGTAAGCAACTGAAATTGAACCAGATTAAGCTGTTGGTGGTATTTTTTGTGAATGAGGGAAATTTGGCCAGGACACTGGGGAAATTCCCTACCCTTCTTGATAAGTGCCATGGGATCTTTAACATCCACCTGAACTACCACCAGTCCAGGCAGATGGGACCTCGTTTTAACTTGTATTCTGAATACTGGTGGAATACCATGCCATGTAAATGCAGGATGCTCAGCATTCAGAATATGCCCCAGCCTAAGCGCACTGAGCATGTGCATGACCTCTGACACATTTTTCTCACTCAGGGTGCCAATCAAACACCAGTCAGTATACAGAGCATGCATGAAGTGCTGCTTATTCCAAATGCTGCAACTTGCATGCAAACTGCGAATAGAAATGGAAAATGTATTTTCGTTCACTCGGAATATTCAGTAGTCCGAATACTGCTGTATTCCGAATACTTTGGCCATATAACTACTGTACTGAATGACGTTTTCATTTCTGTGCATCATAGTCTCCATTCTAAGTCCTGTTAGAGTACATGCTTTTTATGTAGTACAGTAACTGAAAACATTACACAAGCTTTTGAGATTTCTAAAGTCTTCTCATCAGGTGCAGGGGGAACTAACTGGTCCTGTTTCAGAACATCAGCAAGGGTATATAGAGCTAGTACTGCTTAAAATGTAATATTAACTTTCAAAAGTACTAAACTATTACCACTTACATTGAAGTATTTTTTCTTTCTCTGTCTGCTAATTAAAAGATTTTCTACTTGTCAGTACTTGATGTGATGTGTGCAACAGTACTCTACCTGGAGGCTGACGCAGCTAGTTCTGTTCCTTCTCCTACTTTAGCAGCCCTATGACCTTATTGTCTGTAATATCACAGCTAAGAAGAGCTAATCAGCTGCTGTACGATTGGTCATTTTTTTTTGTTTTTGTTTTCATATGTACTTTATGGAGTTCTTCCCTTTTTCTCCCCAACCTGGGACTCCGGCAGACATGTACGCTGCGCGTGAATGGAGACGCACGCCGAGTACTGGCTCGGCCCCTTCTGCCCCACCACTGGCTATCGCCACCGCCCCCTCTTGCCTGCACTTCCCACCAGAACGCCACCCAGTGGGAGCGGAACTACGGAGGGTGCAGGCATCCACCTCGGGAGGAGAGAGCTGCCTTGAAGCTGCTCAGTCCTGCTCCCTCCCCCCTCCATGCCAGCTGCCTGATGATCCGAGGTCATTTCCAAACCTGGGTCTCCGGTGTAGCACAAGGTAAGGCATCCAGCGTCTCAGCCCTCAGTGCCACCGGGCCGGCTGTGACTGGTCACTTGTGATGTCACACTAAGGGAGGTCACAATGCTGAGTAAGCAATAAGACACGATAGGGTGTGCATTGAATAAATATTACTGCACGCTCTGGGGTCATAGTGAGCAGCCTCGTGCCTTCAACCCCTGGAAGTGCGGTAATATCTCTTCAGCGCACACCCCAGAGTGTCTTATTGTGCTTATTTAGTTGTTTAACCAGGTATAGCACACTAAGCTAGAAGCTTTTTTACAGGAGCGACCTGGGAGCACAAGGAGGTTAAGTGACTTGCTCAGGGCCACACAGTATGCAAGTGGAAGCTATGGGATTCAAACCCAGGCCTGGTCTGCTGGATGTCACCAGATTTGCAGCTCAGAGCCTTAGACCACTGCACTATACTGCCTCGCTCCTTTTTGTTTTGTTTTTTTGTAATACTTTTTACAGTTAGCAGAAGAATCGTGTTTATATGTAGAAAACATATGTTCATATGTTCCTTCCCTCATTCTACCTTTACTCCCTAGCCTTCATAGTCCCTTGCAGGGTTCTCAGCATCCTGAAGGGGTCCTACTGGGCCTAGGCTTGTCTCCTCTCCTTCCCTTCCCATGTACCTTTCTCCGTAGTCTTCGCATTCCCCCTTGCAGGGTTTTCAGCATCCTGAGGGGGTCCTACTGCACCTAGTCTTGTCTCCTCTCCTTTTCCTCCCCCATCTACCTTTCTCCCTGGCCATCGTAGTCCCCTTGTAGGGTTCTCAGCATCCTGAAGGGGTCCAGCTGAGCCTAAGCATATCTCCCCTTTTCTGTCTAGCCACTATCTTAGCTTTCCATGACTACTAGCAGGGGGTCCAATGCATCCTGATAGACTATTGATTAGGCCCCATCCCCTCCAAAGGTGCAAATTATCTTCCCCTCAAGGGTTCAGTTCTCCCTCCCTCCCTCTCCTATCACTCTCTTAATCCCTATCTACTGACCTTCCCCCCAACCCCCTTGCAGGGTACCCCACATCCTGAAGGGTCCTCTCTTGGGTTTGGTCCTATTCCCCCTCCTAGCATTAAGTCACACCTCCTCCTTCTCTTTCCTCCCTCATTAAATCCCTACAGCCTTATCCCACTTTCTATCTAGCTCCACAGCCCCCTTGCTGGGTTCCCCACATCCTGAAGGGGCTTTCTGGGACACTGCCTAATTCCCTTCTCCCTGGTCCCCCCTCCCCCATCCCCTTGCAAGGTTCCTCGCATCCTGAAGGGGTCTCCAGGGACACAACTCTTCCCCCTCCCCCACCTCGCCCCTCCCTCTCCTTTTCCCCTTCTCTTTCATGTAAGCACTTGTTTACTTATTGACCCGGCACTTATTATTGTCCATTCTTTTTACCTATTATGCGCAACACTGTTTGTAACACCTGCTTTATTAATGTTGATCTTGTAACTTGAATGTTTAATGTCTCATTCCTATTGTACCCCTCCCCCCCCACCAGGTCGTACTGGCAGACTAGCAACTTGTCGCTCAGTGTGCCTTCCTGGTGAAACATTTTAAAAAAATAAATATGTAACCTCCCTGTTACTAGAATCCCAGTAAGACCTATTTGTAGGCAGGGGAAGGCAGCTTGTGAAACTCCAGTTAAATGGATTTTACACTGTCTCACTCTGTTCTCAATCTCAGCTGAGACTGAGGGATGACATCACCATAGAACTATCGCAGCTGCATGAGCCACATTGGAATCTGCAGAAGGGAGTTTGATTAGAATGTTGGGAGTTTTGAACAGTCAGTTGTAGTTGGAGATTGTTGTGTGAGCAGTCAAGAGGAGAGGAGCACAGCAGTTCTGTGCACAGGCTCTTGGAGCCTAAGCTCTGAAATAGAGCTACTTTTAGGGAAAGGTGTGTGTTTCCGCCTAAAGAGGGACACAGTAAGCTGTTCTTGAAGTGGTGGAGACTGCTGATACGGGTCTCTGTGCCCCATCCCTGAGGGGCTGGGGGTGGAAGGTTTGCTTGCTATTCCAGGGACAACCCCCTGGCTACTGCTAGAGGAGAAGCCGCCTTATTTTTTTGAAATGTGTTGTGGCACAAGAAACTGTCAAGATTCGCCTGTGGGGCACCTGCAACCAAAGGGTGAGTTCTGCTCTTTTCAAAGGGCCCATGTTTCACCTGAACTGTGTTAAAGTGGGGATTGGACTACTGAATTAGTGGGAGGCCTAGAGTAATAGGCTTAGCTAAAGTAAAAGTATGTTCAAGTCCAGCACAAGGGGAAAGTCAAGACATGTAGAGGAGATGTGCTATACATCTACCCTGTAATCTATCTACATTGCCAGGCTTTCAAAAAGAGTTGTTTAATGTCCAGAGAAATGGCCGGGTATGGATTGTGGGAGCTGGAAGTGGGAGACCCCCCATCTTTAGTAACTAGGTCCACCTCTACGGATTTGCTCCGTGGATTTCTACTTTGCCTCATGCACTTGGCCAGTGATGAGGGAAGTACCCAGATGTGGGATTGGAAGGAAAATTTCCCTTAAGGAGTCGAAGGTTCTAAGGTGGTTTGGGGAGCCACCAACAGAAAATTGGTTCACTGCCATATGGACTGCGATCAAGTGGCCGGCGGGGGAGCCGGGCCAGGGGAAAAACCCCAGGTAATGTACAAGTCGGGCTGTGTACCCAAAGTTGCGTGCAAGTTTAGGCTGTGCACCTGGTGGGTTCAGAGCCTGAGGGCTGAAATGTGAAGAAGTGTTCTGTATCTCTAATCTGCATTACCAGGAATGTAGCCCCGTGGGGGTCCACTATGCTTTGCTTGTTCAGTTTGGATGTGAATAAAAGCCACACTTTAGAATCCCATTCCTGGTATTGGACATTAGTTATTGCTTCCTGTGTTCGGATTTACTTGGGTGGCCCTGTGCAGAGTAGCCAAACCTAGACCCCCTGTGCCGAGTAACCTAGTCCTCCCCAACCAGTCCCCACCTGGTACTGCTGTCAGCTTCAACAGCATACCACCTGTTGTTTTGCAAAAAGGCAGGGGTGAGGGTCTTACAAATAAATAATAGAACACATGCTTTGCTCATGCGAATTTATTATAAAATAGTATTTACGCCTACTACAAAATTATGTCATTCTCTATATGGTGGAGAAATTCAATTCAAGTTTATTGCAGGAAAACTCCATTGAGCAGACTCATTCACAAAAAGATGCTGGCATTAACAACATGATCACATAGAGGGAGGTACATACATAGTCAAAAACAATGGAATTCATATTTATTTATTTATTAGCTTTTGGTAACCGGGTAAGTGTGCTAGGCAACAGACCTGCCTATTTTCAGGCACGACTCAGGAGAGCACAGGACATTGGTTACAATATGCAGAAATGCACAGACATAATATAGGTGTACGGGAGCAAAACAAGATATACATTGGGTAGCACAGTAATAGTTACATAAGGGTACATTTTAGGCATAGATCATAAGGATGTAAAATATATAAGTTGATACATACATTTACAGCTAGATGCTGGTATTTACATAGTGCAAAGGTGGGGCAGAATACATCAGAGAGAACAGTAAAGGCATATTGCAGCATGGAATATAACAGAAATAGGCAAAGGCATGAGATACTCAAACACTGAGGCAAGGGAGTGCTGGGGAGGAATTAAATCATGGGGTATGAGTAGACTAAATGGTTATCAAATGCAGCAGGGGAGGAGAAAGAAAGTAGGGCAGAGAATGCGGGGAAAGGAGGAGGGGAAGCTTAACACGGTTAACAGAGGATGGTAATAGGGTAGGGAGGAGGTGAGAAGAGCTGTTCTCTGGCATTTACAGAGAACCGTAAAGTGCTTTGAGGCTAGTGACTTGAAGAAGTTAATCGGGACCAGACTGGTGAGCTTGAGTGCTGCCTAAATGTGGTTCCAAGCCATAGGTAGGGCATGCAAGATAGTGCCCTGACCGAGGGAGGTATGAGTTCTAGGGACATCAAGGAAGCAGAGGAAGGCTGACTTCCTTAGGGAGTAAGTGCAGTTCGAGATATGGGTGAGAGAGGAGATCTTGTTGTGAAGAGCTTTAAGCATCCATATGCCAAGGTGAAGCAGTCTTCTGGTGGTTAGGGACGTCTACCCAACAAGAGAGTACAAGTCACAATGGTAAGTCCTGATGGGTGCTTTGGTAAAGAATCGGAGGGCACGGTGGAAAAGGACATCAAGCCTGTGAAAGTTGATTGCCGAAGTGCAGTTGTATATGATATCCCAGGGTTTTATTTAACTCTAAAACTTGATTAGCATTTTGCTCATAAAAGTTCTAAAACATTGTGAAAATGCATAGCACTTGCCTCACTGTGTTTAACAAACATAACACTTCTAGAAAACCTATATAAATGCTTTCTGTACAGTTAGTATTGTCCCAAGGAAAAAACTGCTAATCGGTTCTTTAAAACCCTGTATCCCCATTGTCTAAGGTGGGAGGAATATAGTCTGTACGAGTCTGAGTCTGACCTCGGTAGGGAAGAGAGATCTGTTTCTGGGCGGCAGGACACAGAGGGTGGTGGTAAATGGCTGTCACTCCACAGAGGGAAGCGTGACCAGTGGGGTACCACAGAGATCAGTGCTGGGCCCGGTCCTATTCAACATCTTCATCAGTGATATTGCGCAGGACCTAGAAGGCATAATTTCACTGTTCGCTGATGACACAAGGCTCTGTAACAGAGTAGACACACCAGAGGGTGTAGACAGAATGAGAAGGGACCTGCAACTTGAAGAATGGTCAGGGGTTTGGCAGTTGAAATTCAATGCAAAGAAGTGCAAGATAATGCATATGGGGCACAAAAACCCTGGCACAATATATCAGTTGGGGGGTGAGGATATAGCATGCACCAAGCAGGAAAGGGATCTTGGGGTTATCATCTCTGATGATCTCAAGGTAGGGAAACAGTGTGACAAGGCAGCAGGTAAAGCAAATAGGATGCTGGGATGCATAGGTAGGGGCATCACCAGCAGGAAAAGGGAGGTCATAATTCCACTATACAAGACACTAGTGAGGCCCCACCTGGAGTACAGTGTACAGTTTGGAGACCTTACCTACGTAAGGACATAGACAGGGTAGAGAAAGTTCAGAGGAGGGCAACAAAGATGGTACATGAATTGCATCACAAGTCCTATGAGGACAGGTTAAAGGAACTGAACATGTACTCTCTGGAGGAGAGGAGGGAGAGAGGGGATATGATAGAGACATACAAGTATCTTACAGGGAGGAACAGGGTGCAGGAATACACTCTTTTTAAGCGAAAAAGATGTTCCAGAACTAGAGGGCATGGGATGAAGTTGGAGGGAGGACAATTCAGAGGAAACGTGAGGAAGAATTTCTTCACAGAACGGGTGGTGGACAAGTGGAACACCCTGCCAGAGGAAGTGGTGGGGGCTGAAACAATCACGGGATTTAAGAATGCATGGGATAGACATAAAGGAATTCTGGAGGTCAGGGGTAAGGGGCAACAGACTTCTAGGAAAACATAAACTGAACTTACAAGCTCAAATGGGCAGACTGGGTGGGCCATAGGCCCTTATCTGCCGACACTGTCTATGTATCTATGTAAAAAAGAAGCCTAGTCTGGCTTTGAACTTGGCGGTGAGGCTGTCAGTGTGGGCACTGAAGGAGAGTTTGTTGTCGAGCCATAAGCGTAGGTATTTAAACTTGTCAACCACTTCGAGTCGATCCCCTAGGGATGTCAGTACAGATGCAGTACCAATCCTAGACAGGGGTGGGGTGATTGTTATGACTGAAGAACATAACCTTTGTTTTTCTTGCATTGAGGAGTAGCTTAGCGCAGATAAGGTTGTGTTCTAGCTGAAGGAAGTCTGATTGAAGAACATCGTAGTCTTCGACTAGTGATGGCTTGGAGGTGTATAGTCCGTGAAAAAGTGCAGTTTATAATTGACAATGTTGGAGTCAAGGGTGTTGATATAGATACAGATATATATCGAGAAAGTTTGTCCTTAACTGGCATCAGTAGTAGTGCTTTACGTTTGTTGCCAACCTGATGCAGGAGCACAACCCCCACTACCCCATGTACTGATGTGGAGTTTCTTTTTTGTTTGTTTGTTTTTAATGGGATGCAGCTGCTACTATGAGAGAGAGAGACAGAACTCGTGTTTTTTTTTTTTTTATTAAACCGCGACTGATGGCAGCACAGCAAGTGCGGGCAGGGACTTGCCAAGCGGCAGCGTAATGCCTGCAGAAAGGGCTTTTATTCTGCCATATTCTCTCTTTTTTTTTTTTTTTTTGAGTGCGATTTCACTTATTTGCATAACTGAGTCACACGCATGCAGAAGACTGAGGATTCCGTTGGAAAACATGTATTAAAACAAAAAGATGCATCTGGTAAGAGGCAGTGTGCTGTACTGTAAACAGAAAAAGACAATCATTTTGGGGTGGCTTAATGTCATTTTCTTGTTTTTGTAATGAAAGTTGCAGTTGGAAAGACTGAGCATAGTGTGAACAAGAGAGCGACCGGTGGGCAGCAGCAATTATGTTACAGCGGGAAAGACCGTATACAAAAATCAGGATAAAATGTTTTAACAAATTTAAAAAAGTAGTAGGTATTTTGTTTCTTTTGCTGTTCACAGGACTTTAATTTTCTTTAGGTTGGTGCTTCTCTTTTTTGTATTCTGTTGCTATCACGGATGTAAAATGTTTTAAAACTAAACATTCTAGGCACCTTGATTTCTGCTTTAGTGCATCCTTATTATGAGGTACTTGTTTTTTCTTGTGCACTGAACGGATTCAGTGCACAGGTAGCAACCAATCAGGATGCTGGAATTTCCCTGCTAATTTTATAATACGGTATAAAGAGGAACTAGATGTGTTAGTCACCAGATAAAGTACTGCTGTTCACATCACACGTAGTACTATCTGGTAGAAAACCTTCCAGTGAACAAATGGAAAAAAGAACTATACTTAAGAAATAAAAAGTAACAGCTGACTACTTTTAAAAAGTAATATTCTGAGCCGGCCCGCCGGTGCAATGGTTGGATTTCCGCTTGCAACGCCAGTGACCCGGGTTCAGGAACGGACTTGGGATGCTGGAGGACCGGCCAGAGAGAGAAGGCTCGAGCATTGGATGACTGCTCACCTTCTCTCGGTGGAAGGGCAGGGAGCCGACCCAGCGATAGCTGACTCCTGGGAGAGGCTGGGAGTACGGCAATGTGCTGGGTCCCAAATGACTAATGGGGCATGGTGAACATCGGCGTATACCTTGACATTAGTGGCACACCACACCCCGGGGAACAAAACGAGAAATGAGCTCCACGGTTGACAGGATGACAGCCACCAGCTCTCACTGCCACAAGACCTGGAGCAGTCCATGGACCGCCTCAACATCACCCGGGCCAAGAGTCAGTGTGTGCCCACCCCCCCACCAGCGCCTTCCCCCTTGGAAGAGAGGGACCCATCTAGCGAAGGGTTACCGGGGGGGCTGCAATATGGGGTGATGGGTGGCTGCATCCGGGCAGTGTGGCAGTGAAGGGTGTAGGTAGGCTCGAAGGAGAGGCCAGCCTGGAGCTGGAGGAGCAAAAAAAAAAAGTCATACCCTTTCTGCCTTCTATTTGTGGTATTGTCCCTCTTTACAGATTTGGTTTAACATGGAGCTTATATCGGTTTAGTTTTTCAAGTAGGGATAACTGAAAGTGGCCTTTTTTCACACAGCAGAGAATAGCGAATACCTTTTTTGTATGTTAATACTGCAGCCGAGATGAGACCACGCTTATGATTATAAGAGTGGTCTCATGCACATTCTTGGGATATGAGAACCATGAACTGAAGATGAGCAGTTCTGATACCCTAAGAATGTGAGACCACACTTACAACCATCAGAGTGGTCTTGGTGGTGATATTAATATATTATTGATAGAGTTTAATTAATGATACATTAAATTGTTCAAAAACTTTATTGGAATGTGACCGTTCCAAGGCAACTGCATATGAGATACTTTTCAGAGAATAAGAATGTCTCATGAGCAGAGGAAAGGAACTCTCCAGAGTTGGTTGAGAGTTCTCCCTCGATCTGTACATTTTTATTTTTATTTTCTTTCTTTCTGGTAACCGGGTAAGACCCACTAGGCACAATGCCTGTTTTCTGGGGTGACCCAGGAGCACTGGGGAGGTTAACTGACTTGCTCCGGGTCAAACAGTATGCAAGTGGAGATTGTGTGAATCAAACCCAGGTCTACAGGATGCAACAAACTCATTACTCTAACCTGTAGGCTATACCGCCAGCTCAAATACCTGCCATGTGGACATCAAGGGGTTCCAATAGTAATAGTAGGCAGCAGCCACTGTTGAATATTTTTTGATGCTTCAGTACCTGCACTTCAGTCTAGTAGCACAACTTTCTAATCAGTGGCTCTGGGCCTTAGTGATAGCAAGTCCTGTTCATGTTCAAATAGCCCCATTGGATAAGATCGTAGGGTTTGTCCTATGCTGATTAAGTATTCTTATCTAGGTTCCATTGTTGTTTTACGTTGGCCTAAACTAAAGGTTGTTGGTGGGGGCGCAATTTAGGAGGCATATAAACATGTAATAGGCCAGAACACACCAGATGGTTTCGGAACTTAGCTACTGGCATACACTGTGTGTGACCTTGTTGCACAAGTAACACCCCCACCAAGTTGTAGAATAAGAATTATGCCGTAAACGAGTTATTAAATTACTTTTCTTCAGTTGGATCATCCTGATAAAAATATCGTTCCAAGTTAATTAGCCATCATCTGCCTTTTGCACATGGTGACAGTTTCTGTTGAAGGCCCTGTCCACACTATAAAAGTTTTAGCTAAATTAGTTTAAACAGGTTCAGCAGTGCTGTTGTTAAACTTGTTCTCCCAGACAGCATTTCCTATTGAGTTTTGGGATTATTTGTTTCGATTTGTTTTTATCCTAGAATTCATTGAATATAGCGCAAGAGCTTTGTGGCTGTCGCTGTGAACTATCCTTGTGACATGTGAATAACCGATAGGTGTCTCTGGTGCTGCGCTGATAGCTGTATCATTTCAGTTGATGTTATTTTGTAAAAGAAGAGTTCCTATGCAGACTCATGATTTAGAATGAACTCCACACCCACCAAAAATAAAATATATAAACTGGCCAGTGGCTGATTTTAATATTATTATGTTATCATGAAATAGTGTCCCTACATGGTGCATCTTCTCAAGCACAGTAGATGCAATGCAGGGTTTTAAATAATTGCTTAGCAGTTTTTTCCTTGGGACAATGCTTACTGTACAGAAAGTATTTATATAGGTTTTCTAGAAGTGTTCTGTTTGTTAAACACAGTGAAGCAAGTGCTATGCATTTTCACAATGTTTTAGCACTTTTATGAGCAAAACGCTAATCAGTTTTTGGAGTTAAATAAATTCAATTGTGTTTATGTGATTATTTTGGTTACAAAATGTGATGGCATTGCAAGGGCATAGTAATCCTGTACTTCCTGTTCTGGTGTTCAGCTTGCTGTTGTGGTAATTGAGAGCTTGCCTTTCAGAGCCCACCAAGTCACATTGTGAACTTGGAGACCTAGATTTGACACACACACACATACACCACTTGCTTTTTGTTGAGGGGGAATTATTTCCCCAAACTGGGAACGTGAAGCCCCAGGCTTGAATCTTACTGCTGCCACTAGTTTCTGTCTGGGGTGGTCAGAATTAACCTACAGACCCAGGTTTGACTCCTCCTGGTACCCAGTGGCACTCCCTTACCCTGTCTCATGCCATGCACTGTCTGGTGTCCAGTGGCATTCCCCGACCCTTCCTTTCCATTGTCAAGCACTGCCTGGATATCCAGTGGCAATCCTGTCCTTTCTTGTCCTATGCCATACTCTGTCTAGTGTTCAGTGCCAAGCACTACCTGATGCCTATTACCATGTGCCTCCCTCCCCATACCCATCCCAGTACTGTCTGGTATCCAGTGGCATTCCACTCCCTTCCTCCCCATCCCATGCCAGGCACTGCTTGGTGCCAATGGCATGCCCTCCCTAACCACATCCCATGAAAGTTATTCCCTGGTGTCCAATGGTACCCTAATGTCAAGTGTTCTAGTGGCACCCCATCCCAATTTTACCTTTCCCTGTCACTCAAGTTGGCAGTCGGCAGAGCCCTCTTCTCACTTCCTTGGCCGTCCAGTGTCTGACTAAAAATAGTACTGAACTGCAGATTCTGTTATACTGCAGTTTAGCTCATTTTTCAATCATGGGGTGAGCAGAGGAGGTGTGTGGAGGGCTATTACAGTAGTTTTCTAGGGCTGGGTGAGGGTAATGTGGGGGGCATAGTCAGTTGTTTATTTCTTTCCTGTCGCCAGCAGGGGCTGGGACCAGCAAAGGGACAGCACAGGGATCTTTTTTTTTAAACATGCATGTGCAGTCCTGTGGTTCATGTCCATACTCCATTCGTCGGCAGGAGTTGGGAATGCTGAGGGAACAGCACAAGAACAGCAGTTTTCTTTTTAAATACATAAAGGGTCTGGCAGTCTATACTTGGTTAATTTTTAACTTGATGTCCAGCTGCGCCCCCTCCTTAAAGTAAAATCACATGCGCGTGGGGGCGGACTGGTGACCTGCACTCAGTTGTGTGCAGGGATACGACTTCCCTCACCCTGCTCCATATCCAGCTTTCCCCAATGCCCAGTTGTAACCCCTCTCTTACTTTACCCCATGCCATGCATTCCCTGGTGTCCATTGGTAGCCCCCCTCCCCGCAAGAGTCTCTGGTATCTATTAGCAGCCCCACCCCAGATGGCGACCAGTATTTTCTCACTTCATCCAGACATCATCTGATTTAAAAATAGAACTAAACTTATGATTATGTAGCAGTTTAGAACTATTTTAATCAGACATTGGCATCCTGAGAAAGTGGGATGTGCCAGTCACTGCCTGGGGTGCAGAAACAAAGGGAGGTTTGGTATGTCAGCAAGGAAGCAGTGGCACAAATTCTCTCTCACGTTGCAGGTAGAAGCCAGGTCCAGTGAAGAGTTCAAAGCCCATTAAAAAAAAAAAAAAAAGTTCCAGTGTCCCTCATTCATTCGCTGGGAGGGGAGCCAGGGATGGAAACACATAGCCAAATGCCAGAAGGGGAGATGTTTACAACAAGAAGAGCAATGGCCCAAGTTTGTCTCCATCTTCCCTTCTCCCACACCAGCAGGAGCTAGAACCGGCGATGGAAATGTCCAACACTTTCTTTTCTAATAGTTTTTTATCTTTTATTTTAAGGCAGCAGTACAATGAAAAATGTTAGCATACCTGTTTTTTTTCCTCTCGATACTAACCCTTACTTGGTCTACAATGGTAGTTCTAAGCCAGATGTGGCAGCCATTTTTTTCCCTTGAGAACTCTAAATTAAAACATTTTTAAAATACTCAAAAGTTTGGTGGAACTAGGCAATGTTATCACCAAATAAAACTGGAAGATGCCTGGAAACTTTTATAGCAAAAAAGGTATGGTCAGATTTTTTTCTCCAATTTTATTGCACTGCTGCTTTAACTTCTTCCCTTGCCCACGGGCATCCCACTCCTTCAGGTCTTGCAGAAGTCCCAACTTCACACTGGACTTCACACCTTGCTGCCACCGGAGATTCCACCCTGATGTCCAGATGCTCCCCAAGTCACCCTATGGCTAGCTTGTCTCTTCCAGGGAGCTCATCTGGCCTTGAGGAAGATCGATGTTCTCCTATTCTCCTTCACTGATGCTGGCTTGTCCCTGCTTAGAGCCTCCCCTGTCCTAGATGGAGGAACTAGTTTAACCTGATGACGTGGGCTGGAGGAGACCACCAGCGGTGCACTGTGTGAGTCCGTTAGCTTGGGGGGGGGGCCAAGCAGGCTGTCGTCCAGTACACACGTGCAACATATCCGCCTTTCTCTCCTCTGCCTTCTCCTCCTTATTGCCCATGGACACAGCTGCCTTGGGAAGTGCCAGATGGCACGTGATCACCCGTGTCATCAAGGTTTCTAGACCAGGAGCCGTTATACTAGCAGTGCAGCAGTTGCCTCCCCCTTCCCGGGAGGTAAGTGTCCACTTGATTCTGTGAACCCTCTGCCCCCAGGTCACCAGCGTTCCAGAGCAGTCTCCCATCACTGTTCACCACAGAGCTGGCTGTCTTTGTTTTTTGTTCATTTGTTGTTTTTTAGTAAGAAGTTGTCAACACTTTTCTGCCCCTTGACCCCTCATAGGCAGAAGCCAGAACCAGTGAGGGTGTGACACATAGCCAGATGCAAGGGGTCTGAGTTCATGTGTGGAAGGGACAGTTGTCCCTGAAAATACAAAAAAATGTTGATTGAAAGGTTTTAATACCGCGGTGTACTGTGACATACCGTGAATCACTGTTATCTCTGTATCAGAACTGCCCATGGTATCAATACTGTGACTTCTGATACCGTGGTGTACCATAAAACCGGTATACTGTGACATCCCTACTTTCCAACCTTCCTCCTCACTGGCAGGAGTCAGGAGTAGCAAGGGAAATATCAAGTGCTTTAAAATCCATCCCTCTCTGGAAGGAGCCTGGACTGGTGAGGGTCACCTTGTTGGCAGACAGAAAAGATCCAGGCAAGAGCAGACCCGAAGGCCTGGTATAGTTTATTTAATTACTGCGAGGATTATTGGAATACCATAGGAATGACCGCTGGAAATCTCTCTTTCTCCTCTTGAGTAGCAGGGTTTGAAATAATGACCTAGGTGGTACATTTCCACTGGAAATGTTAGTGCTGCAGATAACACATAGAGGGCAAAAGTTAGATTTCTACATGGAAATAAAAAATAAACTTAAAAAATCAAGTAAGAGCGCTTCAGGAGCACCAGAATTTAAACTATTGATAATTAATGTTTAATCCACTGACTGTTTTACTTCAGTAAGTCTAAAAGTAACTCACTGAGACACAACAACATTTTTTAATATACTAGTGTTTTATTTTTTTCAAGATGCAAGTGTTTAAAATGCAGTCCTCTTTTTACCTCAACACAGGGGTGTCTTGAAAGCATGCTTGCTGAGAAATTATGTATTTAATGTATGAATCCCCCAATGTGTTTTTATCAACCACAAAACCTCAGGGAAAGACCATTAATTTTAAAGTTATCAGAACAGTTCATTTCAGTGTAATGAAAGTTAACCAATTACTGCATTTGGTACTGCAGTACACTAATATAAACTCCATTTTTATTAAATAACTTTTCTGGATAGTTTTTTTTTTTTGATAAACCATTTATGGTGGCAGAGCAGCAGGAGCCTGATTATTAAAACCATTGTACAGCACCAACCAGCCTTGTGCTTCAGATTAGGCTGCCTCATGCCATAAGATAGGAATGCGTCTCCAAAAATCTTTTTTTCTCTTTTTAGGTGCAGGATTTTATTTATATAATGAGACACTCATTCCTTGCACAGGTCAGCGCACATAACTCCTCAGCTAACTCGATTACACATCAGCATATCTCAAATGTAACTCCCAGGTGCTGCACTTATGTTATTCTGATTCAGGTGAAGTGATCCCCTCCCAGTTTAGCACTGAATATGGTAACTGTAATGTTCCCCCTACCTAGTTCATCACAAGATAACTCTAAAGTGACCCCCCCCCACACACACACAGTTTAGCACTGAATAACTGAATTGCAAATTCTCACATAAATGACCCTGTTTGTCTGACACCAAATGTGATCTGGCAAAAATGCTACCTCTAACAGCCATTCCACTGCTCTTCCCAGCTAATCAAACTTACATTTCATTTGTCATGCATCCATCCATCCATCCATCTAACCAACCAACCAGAAACGCTGATCCTAATTTAAGACCCCAGGGTTACCTGAGAACCCAGACCACTTTCAGCAGACCATGCAAGTCATTGCCGATCTGGAGCCTCTGCGCCCCACGACCGACCAGAAGTGCTGTTTGCTGCCACTCTGCCACACAGCTATGTTGTGAACTGGGGCATAGCATTTCCAGATGTAAATGCTAGGATCTTGAATGTATTTCCGAGAGGCTTTCTGCATTTCACAGAGACCTGGAAAGGTTATATTTTGAGCCCTTAGAAAGAATAAGTCTTGAAAGAGTGAGAAGAATCATATTGGAAAGTAGGAAAAGTTTTGTTTTTTATATGTTTATGCAAAACAGAGTTGGATTAATTTTTCTTCCTGTTTAACATACAGAGTGACTGGAATGACAGCACATCATCATTTCAGCCCTCCATTGGCAAGCAGTGCTGTACAGTATTTAAAGAAGTCGCTGTGAATGGCTAATAGTCACTTTAAAGCACTTTGGTAGGAAGGCAGATATAACTGCAAATTGCTGTTAGCATTTGCACATTACCCTGCCTCCGCCTTAAAACAGGATGAAGAGAAACATGATGGGGAGCATTCCTTTAAGTAGTGCAAAGTAGGCAGGACCTTAAAACAACTATGTTTATGAAAGAGACAGGATTGGACAGATGTCATCCCGAAGCTGCTCTGACTTGGGCTTTTGTTTCTGACAGTGTGCTGGAGGAGCCCAAAAATGTTTTTGGGCTGGATAAGTGAAATGTTATTCCGTGTGCGCCTGGCCTAGCATTACACTGATCTAGCCTGTGAATCCGTGTGGTCTTTTGATAGGAGAACTACACTATTTCACATATGAATAGAGTCTCAAGCAGGGGTCACACACGCAGCTGTATTTGTGTTTACATTTCCATGCGATTTTTAGGTTATATATGGTATATGTTAAAGCAGCAGTACTAGGTAACCAGAAAGTCTTCATAACTTTACAGATTTTTGCATCACCTGGAAATTAAAAAAAAAAAGTGCTGATCTCACTTTTGATGGCTTTTTACTGTTTTCTGATCATTGCTTCTCTTGATTTTTAATAAATTTCTAATGTTGTGTGGATCACCAGGAAATATATCAGCCCCCTACCATTTTGTTTCTTCACCTTCGTTTACAAGGCTTGCTCCTAGGAACACTCAGCAGGCAAAGGATGGGTGTGCATGCCAGTAACACCAGACAAACTAACCAGTTGGAGAATGGGGCCACCTCTTTTTCTTCAGACTACACCATGGCACTCCTGGCAAAGATCTGTGCAAAACTGACAGAAAACAATAAAGAAAACCAAATGGAAAGAAATGTGTCACAAACCCACTCAACCCCAGGCAGTATGCCTCTTGCATTTAGGCGCCGCAGACCTTCAATTGTGTTCGCCCCTCACTCAGTCTTGTGCCCATTCTCAGCCCTCTCAATGAAGGTGGAATGCCCTGGACACCTGGACCCTTTAAAGGAGGTAGGAAATGATTTCATGCTGTTGTAAACTGGTAAATAAATGATGAATAACAGACAGTGGCCTTTGCGTGTATTTCTTGTATTTGAAATGTTTAGAATACTAATTTATGTATGTGCTCATCATTTTAAATGGACCATTGGCTTGACAGTGAGTGTTTTGGTATCGCGAGCCAGCGTGTGGCAAGCTTTGAAATGTCCATGACACAGACTCCCAATACAACTTTCAGTTAGCTGCAGCCTTCACACACAGGACTCATCTGCTGCTTTAACAGTGTAGGATGATGCCACACTGCACTTCTACAAGAGAGGGACTCCAGATTAAAGTTGTCTCATTATTTGGAAAGAAGTCTCACAGGCACCCCCAGGCCACTCGCTATATGGATTTGAAAAACTGGTAATTATTTATTAGTTTATTTGTGCAGAGCAGAGCCCCCCCACCCCAAAATCATCCTTGCCCAATCGCCATACGGATTACAAAAAAAGCAACTCTCTTCTCTCTTGTTGCGAAAAAGTAACTCTCTTCTCTCTTATTGCGAAAAAGTAACACTCTTCTCTCTTGATGCGAAAAAGTAACTCTCTCCTCTCTTCCCAGTTAGTAGTTTACCTGTAATGTCCTGTAGGGCTCAGTAGCAGCACCAACCGCCATTGAATTGAGGAAATCCTTTCTTTTGTGGATGGGAGCAGCTTGTCTCTTCACTCCTCCTGCCTCTCATAAACTGTACCTGGGCAGAGGACCACAAGAAAAATCTGCTGCATTTCACAGGTGAGTCGCTCAGAGTCCATTCTGCTTCCAAAGAGAGCACAGTAGAGCGAGAAACAGAAGCACAAGAAAGCAGCAGAGCAACCTTACTTCTGGCACTACTGAGCGCCTACAAATTTCTCCGGTGCCAGTCGCAGAAAAGAAAGGATTTCCTCGATTCATTGGCTGTTGGTGCTGCTGATGAGCCACCCAGGACATTATGGGTAAACTACTAACTGGGAAGAGAGCAGAGATTTACTTTTTTGCAATAAGTGAGGAGAGAGTTGCTTTTTGCAATCTGTATGGCGATCAGGCAAGGATAGTGGGGCAGGGCTCTGCACAAATAAACTAATAAATAATTACTGTTTTTTCAAAATCTATATAGCGATCGGCCGGGGGCTGTGAGACTTCTTTCCAAATAATGAGACAACTTTAATCTGGTGTCCCTCCCTTGTAGAAGTGCAGTGTGGCATCATCCTACACTGTTAAAGCAGAAGATGAGTCCTGTGTGTGAAGGCTGCAGCTAACTGAAAGTTCTATCGGGAGTCTATGATGTGAAAATTTCAAAGCTTGCCACGCGCTTTTAAGTCCAGTCACCAGTAACCCGCGTCAAGTCAAGGCAGACTGCTTGAACCTCAGGCGAAGTGTGGGTTTGGCTTATCAACTTGTATTCCAGTCCTTTCCCAGTATCAGAAGGAATTACATTTTCTTCAGTTAATTAAAATAAGTGTCTCTCTTTTGGAATGATGGATCCCTCTTGAGACTTACAATACCTCTTGTTAAAAATGCATTACCAGTCAGTACATGTTATGCTAAACAGGCTGCATTTGTCTATTTTCTTTTGGATGAGGCATTAAAGTGAGGTGCCATGTACTACTTCTGGTGGTTGTTCTGGTGGACATTAAAGATCTTCTTCGGATGTGTCTCCGTCATCGGGTCACACTGTAGGAATGTCACCGTTCGTGAAGCAGGATCCACATGGACGATTTTCCTTCAGTACAACTGGGGCCACCCAGCCACTGTCACCTGCCAAAGTCTTCAACCCTATAAAGGCACAAGTGGCCCCACTCCCTCCTCAGTTCTTCGCTTTTTTTTTAATAACTTTCTTTATTTAAAGATAAGGATTGTTAAAAACAACAGTTTATAACATTACAAGACAAGCAGTAACTAAGCTTGACAGTTCATACAATGCTATATGTTTCTTGAATCAGGGTAAAAAGTCAGTGCATCAATATGTCCGGTATGCTATGCCAAATTCATATTGATACCTGGGGATAGCTACAAATAAGTTCAGGGCACAAAATCCTGTCTAATAGGGGCTTGGTAAAGCACCCATCTCCTCCATAGTAATTCAAACTATATTTGTGTTTTATTTAGAGTGGCTGTTAGTCTTTCCATTTTATATATTCCAATCATTATGTCATGCCATTGTGACAAGGGGGGGGGGAGCTCGGGACAGCCATTTCTTGGTAATGGTCCTTTTAACTGCCAGTAAAGAAATTGCCAACCATTTTGTTGTGTGGGGATCTCTGCATCCCACAGGGCATTCAGAGAAGAAATAAAGTGAGGGAGTGAGTTGTAGTGATGATGTGAATATCGTCGATAAGGCTTTCTGTATATTCCTAAGAAAGAGGAAGAGTCTGGGGTATCCCCATTACAAATGGGCATGTGTAGCTGGGGAATGCCCACACCCCTTCCAACATTCCACTTTCCTACCCTGTATAAACTTGGCCTGTATCGCAGGTGTTCTGAAAAACCTCATAGTGATCTTCCATGAGAATTCCCTCCAGCACACAGAAGTAGTTCCTCTATGCAATTTGCTTAAATGATTCTCCCATATGTCAACTGAAATCTGAATATTCAGGTCTGTGGCCCAGGCCTGTTGTATCGAATCCATGGAATCCCCTTCCAATGAATGCACTGCTGCATATAAGTAAGAAATCACGTGAGTCAGGGGCGCTCTTCCTTCTAAAGCTGCTTTATGAATATTCAAGATCTGGGGGGGTGGGGATGTTATTCCATAATTCTCGGGACAGTGTTCTTACAAAATCTCTTACTTGGAAGTATTTAAATCTGTCTTGGGAGGGGATTCCGGATTGTGCCTCCAGGTCTGTTAGGCTGAGAAAGGCCCCATCCTTCACAAACTGATATACCAGGTGCAGACGCTGTCTCTCCCATCTACGATATCCCACATCCATCTTGGCCGGCAAGAAACCCTCCAGATATGGGAGGGAATAGAATAATGGTCTCCACTGGGCAAATTTCTTGGAGGCTAGCTTAGACTGCCAGCAGTTTAAGCTGGTGATCGTATAGGGGTTGTTGATCTCCTCCAAGACTGTTCTGGGAGGATGTGTCAGCAATACCCTGTGTAATAGAGTAAGGTCCTCCTCTTGCTCTTCTAAGAACTTCCACGGCCTCATTGCTAGGGTGAAGCTAATATAGGACAGTTATAATCTGAGCTGCCAAATGGTAGTGTTGCAAATTCGGAAGGGGCAATCCTCCCTTTCACTTTGGGAGCTGCAGAATGGTAAGCTGGACTCTTGGTTTCGGGGATCCCCAGATATACTGTGAAATCTTTTTATTCAGGATTTTATAATAATCTCCTGGGACTAGAATCAGAATAGTTTGGGCTAAATATAAGAAGTGAGGTAGCAGGACGATGTGGACAGCTTCAATCTGCTGTATTAAAGGAAGGGGTAGTACCTCCATCTCTCCAAATCAGAGGACAGTTTACTTAAAAGGGGGGAGTAATTGAGGATGAACAGCTGGTTATGATCTAGGCCCACCTGTATTCCTAGATATTTAATATGCTGTAAATTCCACTGGAACAGAAATTGTGATTTAATGTGATCTGAGGGGGTATCATTTATTTTTAATACCTCCATTTTGGAGGAATTAATTTTATAATCCGCAGTATCCCCAAAGTCATTTAGAAGTCACCAGAGCAGTCCCAAAGTCCTCTCTGGGTCTGTCATGTAGATCAGTAGATCATCAGCATATAATGCCAGTTTGTGGTGATCTCCTCCAGCCCGTAATCCTGGTATTCTATTATCCTGCCTTATAGCCTGTGCCAGAGGTTTTAGGTACAGGGTGAATAACAGGGGCAACAAAGGGCACCCCTGCCTGGTGCCATGCAAAAGATGGATCAGTGTGGATATAGAACCATTTACCTTTATGTAAGCTAAGGGGTAAGAGTATAACAGCGATAATCTTCGTAAAGCCCTCCAGGAATCCCATCCCCTCCAATACCGCCCCCAGGAATGGCCAAGCTACCCGGTTGAAGGCCTTCTCCGCATCCAAGCTCAACATCAGAAAAGAGGCCTCTGACCGGGCAGCATAGTGTAGCAGGTGAAGTGTTCATTTGATATTGTCCCGGGTCTGCCTTCCAGGTATAAACCCAGTTTGGTCCAAGTTAATTAAGGAGGACAGCCACTGCTGCAGTCTTTTGGCTACTATTGAGACAAACTCTTTGTAATCTATGTTAAGTATTGAAATGGGATGATATGAGGAACCGTTGGTGCTATCCTTTCCGGGTTTTAGAATATTGGTAATAGAGGCATATTGCCAAGAATCCAGTATTTTCTCTCCATCCTGCACCTCCTGACATGCCTCAAGTAAAGCAGGGAATATTTTTTCTCTAAATGTTTTGTAGAACACCCCCATATACCCGCCAGGGCTCTTATCAGTTTTGATATTAGCAGCAGCCCTTGCTAATTCGGCTGCAGTAACTGGTTGTTCCAAAATTTGCTGCTGCTCTTGAGAAAGAGTTGGTAAGCGTAGCTTTGCAAAGAAAGCCTGAACTTTAGCTTGGTCTGTCTCACGTTCAGGGGTGTATAATTTCCGGTAAAATTTCTGGAAGGCTTGCCTGATCTGGGGAAGGTGATGTCACTACTTGTGCCATTTCTGAGTCCCTGTTTTGGGCTGTGGCAGATTGAGTGGTCCTCTGCCTGAGCCTACGTGCCAGCAGGCGCATGGCTCTAGGGTCCCCTCATAATATTTTTATTTAAATATTGCAAGGCCTTTTCTGTGTGAATATCAATCAACTTGTGTAACTGTTCTCTGGTGGCCTGAAGTAGGGGAAGGGCTCCAGAATCTCTTTAAGCTGTTGGTGGAACCTGTCTAGTTATGCTGTTTGTTGAGAGGCATATTTTATTATATCCCCCCACAACATCTCTTTAATTGTATCCCAGAGAATTTTTTTTTTTTTATATTTGGGAATGAATTCTCTTGTATTATTTGTGGGATCTGTTCCTCAATTACAGTTTTAAAATATAAGGAGGCAGTATAGTGCAGTGGTCTAAGGCTCTGAGCTGCAAATCTGGTGACATTCAGCAGACCAGACCTGGGTTTGAATCCCACAGCTTCCACTTGCATACTGTGTGACCCAGAGCAAGTCACTTAACCTCCTTGTGCTCCCAGGTCGCTCCTGTAAAAAAGCTTTCAGCTTAGTGTGCTATACCTGGTTAAACAACTAGATAAAAAAAAAAAAATCCTGTTGATTTAAAAGAAAATTATTGAATTTCCTCTGCACCTCTTGTGTTTTCGGCTGGCCAGTCCAGTTTTAAGGTTAACTGAGAGTGGTCTGAGAGCAGAGAAGGCACAATTAGGCACTCCCTCACTCTGTAATGGTGTTCTTTTGAAATATGAAAATCAATACGAGTATAAATGCCATGTGGTGCAGAGTAATGTGATCTTCTGTTTGGATGTAAGGACATCCACCCAATGCATTTCCCTGAAATATACCTGAGCTACCTTCTGTGTTGCCAACCTCTTGGGGACTTGGGGGTTAGATGTGTCCAGATGACCACAGATCTGATTATGGTCCCCTCTCAGGATTTAGGACCCCTTGATGTAATTCTGTAATTTTTTGGCAGAGGATTATAACCATCCCTGCATTGGAACCAGGTGGAATATAAAGGGAGGCTAAAGTAATCATCTGGCCCTCCAAGAATCCGGTGGCTATTGCCAGACGGCCCTCTGGGTTCGAATATAATGCCGAGAGGTGGAATGGGGTAGCCTGACGGACCAAGACGGCTGTGCCACTGCTCTTCCCTCTCCCATATGAGTTCAAGTTCAAGTTTATTGCAGGAAAGACTCCGTTGAGCAAGCTCATTCACAAGGAGGTCCTGAGGCACATACACATACAGTTCGCAATTACATAGACAGGAGATATAAAATGTAGAACAAAGGAAAAAAATATATATAATACAAGAGGTATACACATTAGAAGTCCTTATGCTATGTATGTAGTACATTCCAGCTTTAATCGTGCCCTAAATTATGCAACACATTTCAGCTTAATAAGTAGAGGGCCAGTTGGTACCTAGGAAGTTGACTTGCCGTTGGGGGCCTAGTAGCACTTACATATGTCTTTTAATTCAGAGACAGCTAGTGTTTTGTAGGAGTTAATTGATACGATGCTGGTTAGCTTCAGCATGGCTTGTAGTTGGTTCCAAATGTTTGTGCAGGCATATGAGACAGCTCTTTGGCCAGTTGTGGTACGTGTTCTGGGAACATCTAGTAGGATAAGGTCGGATTTCCTTAGGGAGTAGGCGTTATCCGAGATGTGTATGAGAGACATTAAATAGACAAGCAGTTTGTGGAGTAGTAATTTGAGGGTCCAAATGCCAGCATGCAGGAGGCGTCTGGTGGCAAGAGAGGTCCACCCAACTGCTGCATAAAGATCACAGTGGTGGGTCCATGTAGAGTTAGTAATGAAGTGAAGAGCGGATGATAAGTATGTCCAGTTTAGATAGGCTCAAGGTTGGGGAGGAGATAAAGATAATGTCTCCGTAGTCAAGCAAGGAAGGAATGTTGCTTGGACAAGTCTTTTATGGTCGCGAGAAAAGAGAGCCCTATTTCTAAAGAAGAAACCCAAGCGTGCTTTAAGCCTCTTTGATAGATCCTCGATGTGGTCATTGAAGGAAAGCTTGTTGTCTGTCCACATACCTAGATATTTAAATTTAGTCGACTTCCAAGGGTTCACCTAGGGAGGTAACTATGAAGTTTTAGGTGGGGTAGGTAGGGGCCAGACAAGGCAAGTCTCGAGAAAATCATTGTCTTGTTTTTTTTGGCATTTAAGAGAAGCTTGGCATTGATAAGGTTGCTTTCTAACTGGATAAAGTTAGCTTGGAGTGCTTCCTTGACTTCCGTTAAGGACGAGCCTGATGCATACAAAACCGTATCATCTGAAAACAAATGTATGCTAGAGTTCTTTATGTGGGAGTCAAGGTTGTTGATGTACAGAGAAAAAAGGATTGGTCCTAGGATGGAGCCTTGAGAGACTCCTCTGGCAGCTGGAAGGGGGGCAGATAGTAGGCCATCAGCTTTGACTTTTTGTGTCCTTCCTGTGAGATAACTGTTAAACCACTGTAAGGTAAGTGGAGTGGCACCTATGTAGGCAAGACAGGTGATTTGGAGGTGATGGTCTACAGTGTCGAAGGCCTTACTGAGGTCTAGAAAGACTGCAATAGTAACCTTCTTGGTGTCCATAGCATGGATCCAGTCATTAGAGACTTTAGCCAAGGCTGAGATGGTACTGTGCTTCGACCTGAAGCCAGATTGAGCTGGGTTTAGGAGTGAGTGCGCTTCGAGGTGATTTTTCAGTTGGTTGTCTATAAGTTTTTCCAGCACTTTGGAGAGAACAGGCAAGATAGAGATAGGACGGTAGTTGTTTAAGTCACAAGGATCTCCTGATTTGAAGAGAGGAAGAATATGGGCAGATTTCCAGCAGGATGGAACGGTGGCTGTGGTAATAGAGAGGTTGAAGATGTGAAGGATGGGAGCTGTGAGCTGGGCATAGCCTAGCCACAAGAAAAATATGAGGATGCCATAACTGTGGTAAAACCAAATTTAACAAGCTTTAAATGCTCTTCTTTGTTTAAATGAGTTTCCTGAAGTAGAATTACAATTGGCTTCTGCCTTTTTGACAGAGATGAGCAATTTATACCGCTTAACCAGAATATTTAAGCTGTTCACATTACGTGAACAAATAGTCAGTTGTGGTGTACGATTCATCTGATAGTTACTTTCCTCTTGTTACTCCTGAAATGGTCACCAGTGTTTCCCCTGATCAATCCCCCCACAGGGATTTTCCCATCTTCTTGTTTTATCATCCCACCCCTCTGAAAATCAACAGAATGCCCAATAAAGATTTTCAGTTTCCATCTTAATATAACTGAGCAGTCCGCTCCTTGTATAAACAATTTCCCTGATAGCTCCATTATTGTCAAGCCTAACAAATACAAAACAAGTACCAACAAGTGTAAAACTTATTAACCCAACAATTATCATATTTACAAAAATTCTTCCAAGGCAGGAGGGCTTATAAATGCACCCTCTACAGCATTGGGTCAGAGAACCCACAATGGACCCCCCTCCCCAAGAGGGAGGCATAGTGGCATGAATTCTTGCCTGGCCTCCCTGGGCCCTGTAAGTACCAGGGCCTAAAATGATGAAGAATAGCAAACAAGTCACCACCTTGAGAAAGTGGGAGCGAACAGTAACTACTCTGAGAACCATTCATTCAATGAAAATGTGTAGTCCTCCTCCCACACAGTGAATCTGTAGGACAATAAATATCCCTGAGACTTACAGAATTTAAAACAAAGTTCCCTTTGAATTAGTAAGCAGGAGCCCTACTGAAAGGAGTACAAGGCTCCCAGTGGATCAGCCTCTTCACTTGTATCAGCTCTCCCATAGATCCTCCTTTCCCATGCCCCACTGCTCCTGCCCAGGGGGTGCACATGTTGGTTAATCGGAGAACCCTTCTGCCACCTTATATTACTTAAAATTCAAAACCAGCAGACCTTGGCATCAAATAGAAAATTAAACATGAATATCACCAGTACTAAATAATGTTTTGTCCCACATAATCATTATAGGGGGTAGTAAAGAGCATCAAGTTCCGTGCACAAGTCCAATAATGTCCATATTGAAAGAAGGTAGACTTGTCAAAGATGTACACCTATTACAAAATAGACCCGATATATTAATCAGTTCCTCTCAATGAAAACATTTTTATTCCAGGTTCATCGATGTTTCAACGCTGGTAATATACCCATGGAGCCAAGCAGAGGGTTTGTCCATGTCAGTACTCTGAGACTTCAGAATAATTAGGAGAGCCCTTGATGTCGCGCCCCCCTACCCTAGGGGTGAAGTGTAGCAAAGCGGGAAAGGAGGAGAGAAACCGCCCCCTCTCCCCATCTGCATCCCCAGTTAGGTCAGAGCGAGCCCCAGGGCAGCCAACTCTCCCAAAAATGAACATCAGCATGAGGATTTTAATACTATGGACCCACCAGGTATCTACTGTTCATCCAGGTGTCTCCTGTGTCCTGAGTGGTGGTCTGCCTGGCATCCAAGGGGCGACTTCCTCCAAGTAGTGATTTCACTTCATGTAGGGTTTTTCATTCATATTGCCTAGCTTGGCCTCTGTTTTGATGGCGCACATTCTGCTTCCACTGTGAGTGTGGGGGGGGCAGGGCGTTGCTCCTTAGACTGGTCTGGCTGTGTACTCCAACCTCTTTCTTTGAGGTCCTGCAAAGCCTCTTCTGGTGAGTCATAAAGAATGGTTCCTGCATCCCAAAAAACTCTGTTTCACTGGGTATGGGTTCTGGAATCTCACCTTATTTTTTCATTTTATTTTATTAAACTCTAGGATTACAAATACCTTTGAGCAGGAACCGCTCATTTACAAAGATTCAGCGTCAAAGGATGTAGGGTAACATACATACAAAGGTCAACAATGGTTACAGTCTTAAACACAAAGATGTCTAAGCATTTATTATACAGCCAAAAATGGAGAGAGACAACATAAGCCAGCTTCAGACAAGTTTCAGGGTGAACAGTATATAGTTAGTACAGGGTAGGAGGGAGTCAGGAAAAAGTAGGTAGGCTAAAGGGCCATTGTCGGCGGGTAGAGGTGGGTGGCAAAAGTGTGAGGTGGATGGGCTGAAGGGCCCAATATCTGAAAGTGCTATTAGAGAAGGAAGGGGGTGGGTGAGGCGGTGTGGTGTGGGGAGGGGGAGGTAAGGGGTGAGAGTGGGGGAAACTGGTGCCAAAAAAGTGGAGCTCTAAGGGAGGTTACAGGTCACCTTCGACTAGGGTAAAATGAGAAGGCAGTTACTTAAGAGAGGCAGTCACATTGAGTGGTAGAGGCGAGGAATAGTCAGAGTTGCCTTTTAAAGGGACCAAGTGTCGCAGTTGTAAGTGTTTCTTTAAGGGCATTGTACCACTGAGGAGCCCTGTGCATGAACGACCTCTGTTCCATTGTGGTCCGGCATCTGGGGACCTAGAAGGTTTGATATAGAGCACTGCGTGTAAGCTGGGTACTGCTGCTGGCAGTAAGGAGCTTTGCCACTAATGATGGTATGAGCCCGAGGAAAACATTTTTGGTTAACAAGCAGGTCTGGTATTGTATTCTACTAAGGAGTGGTAGCCATCCGGCCTGGGCGTACAGGTCACATGTGTTTGTTAGGCAGGCGGCACCCGTTAGAAGCCTACAGGCCTTGTTGAGTGTCACCGATATCCTCCGGAGGGCACCAGGGGAAGCAGAGCCATAGATGACTAGACCGTAGTCAACGATGGCACCCTTTGCAGACTGTGTGAGAGGCTTTTCTGCACCATTCATTTCTGCTTAAAGTTGAACCAGCATAATATTTTGTGGTGATTTGCACATACAGCTCATGATGCTTTGCATTATGGGGGTATGTATGATTTTGTATGTCTGACACTGGTGTCAGGGCTGCTGTCACAGGCATTTACCTTCATAGGCACACCTGTCTGAGGGTCTTGGGGTTCACGGCAGATGTCCAGTAAAAGGTACTTAATGCCCCATTCAATGGCTCAAAGTTCTTCGGGCCTTATGTCCAGGACATCATTAATGAGTTATAGGCCACTGGTAGGGCTTTTAAATCTGTCCATGTGCTCTACCATACCCAGCCCGGGAGCAGACAGCAACCGTCCATTTGCAAGGTGTCCCACAAGTCCACTGCGGGCACCCATCTCCAGGTTAAATGGAAGGCCAGTTCAGCCTTGCTTACTCCCTCATCCTCCTCCAGTCCTGCCGCAAAATGGCTCAGAGGTGACGGATCAGCCCCCAGCAGTCAGATCCACCTCTGCCTGACTCCTTGAGAGACCCCTCTTTCCAGTCCCCGACCAAGAGGTGGTGATTGGAAGTCAGTTCTCCTTCCGTCTTGGTCAATGGTGAACCATAACTTCAGGTATTTGCTTTCTTCAGATTATAGAAAGAGGCCACACTCTGGAGCTTTTAGAAGAACCCTCAGAGACTCCTCCTGTACCCTCCACCTACCCTCCAGACCACGCAGTGGTCCTTTGGGAGGAGGTGCACTCCTTTGTGCGGAAAAGGGCGAAACAGCCAGTGTCCAGGAGGCAAAAGAACAAAGGGTTCTATTCCAGGTTCTTCCTGGTCCCCAAAAGAACCAGAGACCTGAGGCCTATTCTAGATCTCAAAGACCTCAGCCTTTACATTCAGTACAAAACGTTCCACATGGTCGCTCTGCCAGGCTTGTTGCCTCTTCTCAAACAGGGTGACTTGCTGTGCTCCCTCGATATGTAGGACGCCTACCGGCATATTTCGGTGTGCTCACTGCATAGGCGGTTTTTCCAGCTTCTTTTTCAGGGTGAACGTTACTAATTAAGAGTCTTGCCCATTGGCTTATCCTCTGCACAGCGGATTTTTACAAAATGGTTAGCGGCGGTGGCTGTGGCCCTATGGCGAGAAGCCCTGTGCATCTTCCCCTACCTGGACGACTGGCTTCTCAAAGCCTCACCTAGGGATCTGCTCCTCTAAACTCTGAAGAGGACCTTTCAGTTCTTCCACTCCCTGGGCATCACTGTTAATCTGTCCAAGTCCATTTTGATCCCATCCGAGAGGCTGCAGTATGTAGGGGCGGTGCTGGTCTCAGCGCAGGGCAAGGCCTTCCTGCCTCCAGACAGAGCTGAGTGCTTTATATCACAGGCTCAGTTGGTGGCTCAGAGCTGTTATGTTTCCACAAGGGTTTACTTGAAGCTCTTGGGCCTCATGGCTGCAGCTGATACCATTGTCCCCTGGCCAGATTACACATGTGGGTGCTCCAGTGGACCTTGCGGGTGCAGTGGGACCAATGCACAGACGACCTGGAACAGCTAGTGCTGTTCTCCTTTCCAGTCCGCAGGGTACTCCAGTGGTGGATGGTTCTCCAAAAATCTCTTAAAAGGAGTCCCATTCCTGATCTTGTCTCCCCAGCAGATCCTCACTACAGATGCCTTCGGTTTGGGCTGGGGGGGGGGTGCACATGGGTCTCTTCCAGACTCAGGGTACCTGGTTCCATATCGAGACATACCTCCATAGAAACATACTTGAGAATGAGGGCAGTTCTGTATGCCATACAGGCCTTCCAGAATCGCCTCCCTCCGGGCCCATTGTTGATTCAGTCAGACAATCTCAGTGCGGTTTACTATATCAAGAAATGGGGTGGGGGGGCACATTTGTACCTTCTTTGCAGGGAAGCGATAAGAGTCTTGTACTGGGCATGGGACCATAGCCTGGAACTCACGGCAGTCCATGCCCCAGGTGTGCTGAACACTCCGGCGGACAGCCTTAGCCAGACGACTTATTCCAGGATGCATGAATAGGAGCTCCTGTCGTCTGTCACAGAAGATCTATTCAACAGATGGGGTCATCCAGAGTTGGACTTTTTTGTATCCCCATTTGACACAAAACTGCCCAATTTCTGCTTGCTAGATCCAGGGCCAGGAGTTTTCTGGTGAGATGCATTGTCCCTCTCTTTGAGCAGGAGGCTCCTTTGTGCTTTCCCTCTATTTTCCCTGATTCAGACAGGGCTAATGAAGCACAGATGGAGGGGGCCAGCATCCCTACTAGCCACAGCCAATATGGTTTCCATTACTGCAACAGTTAGTAACGGGACCTATGGTGCCTGTGCCCCTCTGCAGGGATCTGGTGACACGGCTCAGGGGACTGGTCCATCCACACCTCATGTCCCTTCCTCTGCATGTCTGGCTCCTGTGGACATAGCCATTGCCCGATTTGGAGTCTCCCAGAAAGTGGCTGACATCCTAGTGGCAGCTAGGAAGCCCTCTACTGGGGACACCTATGCCATGAAGTGGAAGAGGTTTGGCATCTGGGCTGCCAAACACCATCTGGACCCTTTCACCTGTCGGATGAGCCAGATTCTGGACTACCTGATATCACTGTCAGACTCAGGCCTCCAGTATTCCTCCCAGTACTTTTCTCAGGGGCATCTTGCACCTGAAACCCCCAATCTGTACCTCTGTCCTGGCTTGGGATTCAAATTTTGTTTTGGAGAAATTGACCCTGTCTCCATTTGAGCCAGCCACAACTTACGAGTTATGCTTTCTTTCTTGGAAAACGTTGTTTTTAGTTGCTATTACTTTTGTTTGAAGGATTTTCGAGCTTCAGGCTCTCTGATATGGGGAGCCTTATTTGATTTTTCACAAAGACAGGTGCCTTTGCGCATGAATCCTAAGTTTCTCACCAAGGTGGTGTCTGAGTTTACACTGAACCAATCTATCCACCTTTCTTTGTATTTCCCGGAGCATGTCAATCCAGGGGAAGCACTGCTCCATACTTTAGATGTGCGCAGAATTTTGAAGTATTATCTGCTGCAAACAAAGGACTGCAGAAAGTCAAAGCAGCTGTTTGTTTCTTTCGCCCAAGGACGAGAGGGTGTTCGGGTTTCCAAACAATGTTTGTCCAAATGGCTGGCCAGTTGCATTACGTTCTTCTACAGCAAACATGGCAACGAGTTGCCAGGGGCAGTGAAAGCCCACTCCACGGTGGGGCATGGCTACCTCCATAGCCTGCTTCAAAGGGGACTCAACAGCTGACATCTGTGCTGCTGCCCCTTGGAGTAATGTCCATACTTTCACCAAGCACTACAGTCTAGACATTGCTTCCAGGACCCAAGCAGGCTTTTGCTGGGCTGTTCTTCGGGGCCTTTTGTCCTAGACCTCAGTTTGCCTACATCCCAGGCTGTCTTGCTGTACTTCTAACTGCCTGGGACTCGTTTCTGCAGTATGGCCTGATAATTGAGATACCACCAAAGAAGACAGAACAGTTGCATAAGAACTTACTGTGACAGTAGATCTTCAAGGGGATCTGTGTCATCAGGTCAGCCTTCCCTCCAACTATCCCCCTTCTTGGGGGTGCTTTGTTCTCAGAACTGGCTATCAGATGTATCCAGTCTTTTATTTTGGCCTGGGCACCTCTCTCTCTCTCTTCCTCTCTCCTCAGTCCCCTGTGGCACGAGCTTGCTTCCTTGGTCTCTAGGGGGAAGAACTGAGGAGGGAGAAGGGCTGCTCACACCCTGATAGGGTTGATGACCTTGGTAGGTGATGTTGGTGTGGGCGGCCCCAATTGTACTGCTGGAAAATCTTTCGCGTGGATCCTGCCTCACTGCCGCTGAAGTTCCTACGGTGTGACCTGATGACCAAGGTCCCCTCGAAGATCTACTGCTACGATAAGTTTTTACGTAATTGTTCTATTCCACGGCACTTCTCGAAAAAGAATAGGGGAATTTCTCCGGTGTCCTGGCCAGATTTCCCCCATTCATTAAAAATAGCATCAACAGCTTCATCTGGTTAAATTTCTGTGTTGCTTTCCATCTATATCCCCCCTCCCCCAATGGGATGAGGCTGAAAATAAGCAGACTTGTGTACTCCTCATTTCCCGGTCATGGAGGGTTACACTATGTTCAGGAAGGACAGGGGGGAGGGAAGGGGAGGAGGGGTAGCAATGATAGTAAAAAACTGCATTGGCATAGGGGGAGTAGAGGAGGCGGAGGGAACCGTGGAGGCGACTGGTCACCTTGATAACAAGGGGGCAAGAGAGCAAAAATAGGAGTGGGTGTGGCACCTGCCCTGGCGGAGGAGCTGGAGGACAGTCTGGTGGCAGAAGTTAGGAGACACTGCAGACTGGGCAGAGGAAAGGTGGTGGTGTTAGGGGACTTAAACATGCCAGCAACAGACTGGGAGACTATGACATCCTCTGTGACCAGGGAACAGAGGTTGTTGGATGTCTTTCAAGACGTGTTCCTAACTCAGCAGGTGAGGGGAACCGACCAGGGAGGCACGGGTACTGGATGTGGTCCTGGCAGACAGTGACCAGATTGGGGGCCTGGAGGTAAGGGACCCATTGGCGGGGAGTGACCATGCCACGGTCTGGTTCTGCCTGGACCTAGGAGGGTAGAAGGCTGCACAAAGACGGAAGTAACCGACTTCAGGGGCTGGATTTTAAGGAAATGGAAGGATCCTTAAGGAGCATTTGGATGGGATTGGGTCAGACATGGACGCTGGATAGTAGGTGGAAATCATCAGGAGAGGGTGCAGGATGCTACCAGCACCTGTGCAAGAGTAAGACGAAATGCTGTAGGGCCCAAAACCCTGTTGGTGGACCAGGGAGGTCCAGGAGGTGGTGCGGGGAAAGAAAGCAGCCTATAAGAAATTCAAGTGCTCAAGGAGTGAAAGGGATCGAGGAGAGTATGAGCTGATGGCTAGAAGGGCCACTAGAGTGGTGAGGGTGGCTAAGGCAAGGAAGGAGCAGAACCTGGCCAGGGAAATTAGGAGAGGGAAAAAGGGGTTCTTTAGATACATTGGGGAAAGACGAAGGGTGAAGGGGCAGATTAGCAGGATTAAATCAGGAAGAGATGGGCACAAGACCCAGAGGAGCAGGCTGAGGTACTAAATGAGTACTTCACTCAGTTTTCTCCAGGAAAATGGGGATGCTACATCATACATGGGAGGAGACAGAGATAATGAGGAGGGGGGCCCCTACCAATCGGGCAGGTCTGGGGAGGGGGGCATCACTGGCAGTGGGGGGAGGGCTACAGGAGAAGAGGTACTGAAGTGAAATCACAGCAGAGAGTGAGGGAAGCCCTCAGCCCTTAAGACGGAGAAAGCACCGGGCCGGATAAATTACATCCAGAGTGCTGAAGGAACTTGCAGATGTCCTGGCGAAACCCCTGGCAGAGCTTTTCACCATCTCTCTGAGGACAGGGTGGGTGCCCGACTGGAAGGTGGCGCATGTAGTGCCTATCCAAGGGGGATCAAGGAGGTGGCAGGGAACACAGGCCTGTCAGCCTGACATCAGTGGTGGGCAAGGTGATGGAGGGCATTGTCAAGGAGAGGCTAGGGGGGGACCTGGATAAGTCAGGGTGCCTGGACGATAGACAGCATGGATTCATCCTGGGGAAATCGTGTCAGACAAACCTGGTGGAGTTCTATGACTGGGTGACAAGTGCCTTGGACCTGGGTAAACCAGTGGATGTCCTCTTTCTAGACTTCAGCAAGGCATTTGACTCTGTTCCTCACGTGGGCCTGTTGGATAAACTAGGAGAAATGGGGTTGGGAAACCAGATGATCCGATGGATAGGCAATTGGCTCCAGGACCGGACCCAGAGGGTCGTAGTTGGTGGGATAGTCTCTTCCCAAGGAGGGTCATTAGTGGGTCCCACAGGATCAGTCCTGGGCCCCTTCTGTTCAACGCCACGTATCTGACATAAGGACAGGAATCAGGAGTGAGATGAGTCTCTTTGCAGATGACTCAAACTGGGGGCGGTGGTGGATGGGAGGAGGGAGGGTGGCCTGCAGGGGACCTGGAGGCTCTGGAAAGATGGTCTAGAAAGTGGAAGCTGAGGTTCAATGCAGGGAAATGCAAGGTACTCCACCTGGGGGCCAGAAACCCAGGCCAAGTGTACACCCTTGGGGGAATACCACAAGTCTCAATGGCTGAGAGGGACCTGGGGGTGGTGGTGGATGTCAAGATGAACAACTCTGAGACTTGTAGGAGGGCAGCAGCCAAGGCCAACAGGATGCTGGGATGCATCGCTAGGGGGATCACCTCAGAAGGGAGGGAAGTGATACTCCTCTGTATAACTGCTTGGTGAGGTCCACACCTGGAGTACTGCATGCAGTTTTGGAGGCCGCACTTAAAGAGGGATATTAACCTCCTGGAGAGGGTCCAGAGGAGGGCAACCAAAATGATTTGGGGCTTGGGGGACAGGACCTATGAGGAGAGGCTCGAAGAGCTAAATATGTACACTTTGGAAGAGAGAAGGGACCGGGGGGACATGATAGAGGTCTTCAGGTACATGAAGAGGGTAAATAGGGGAGGAACAGTGAGGGTGATTCGAAGGAAGGAGGAGGGGCCACTAGAGGGCATGGGTGGAAGCTGGAGGGGGGAAGATTCAGGGGAGAAAGGAGGAGGTGCTACTTCACTGAGAGGGTGGTAGAGCCATGGAATGCACTACCTAGGGGGCTGGTGGAGGCAGAGACAGTGGAGGGGTTCAAGAGGGGGTGGGACAGGTACAGGGGAAGGGTTCAGGAAGCAAAATCCAATGCAGCAAGAATATCCGGAACTGGGAAGGGAGAAGCCAGAGAAGGCGAGGGGGACAGCAAGGTCAGCACCCAGGGTGGGGGCTGACCAAACGAGCAAACACGAAAGACCATTAGGCCTATTCTGCTGGCATTTTAGTATGTTAGTATGTTTTTTTTTTTTTTTACTGGGCAAGTTTTGTTCTGGAATGCACGAATTCAGACTTCTGCAGAAGTATTCTGGCAGCATGTTGACCACAAACACATACAACAGAAGGCCCCACAAAAGCCAAGGATTCAAGTTTATCTGGGCAGGGTTAATCAGCAGAGATTTACATGGTAGGCATGTAAGATTAGGAGAGTGTGTGTGTGTGTATTAATGGTCAGTAAAGAAGCTCAAAAAAGTAAAGCTGTGAGTAGTACTTCATTTTTTTTAATTCCTGTATGTTCATAAAAGGGGGATTATAAAGGGAAAGAACACACATTTTTTTATTAATATTTTGAGGGAGTTTCAGTTTTGGGACCTAACTGACTTCATTAGTAAGGATAAAGTTGGTGGCCATGTCTGTAATGACAGTAAGGAATTTTTTTACAAAAAGTATTGATGCATTAGTGCGCTGGGTCCTGATTGTCGGCACTTTTTTTTTTTTTTAACAAGTGGACAATTTATCAATTTCATAGCTGCTGACCAATTAGGATGCAGTAATTTCCTTACCCATTTTTATAACTCAGAACATAATAGGCCTTTAGTCTTTGTCACAGTTCTGCCAGTGCCTTAAACAATTGCAGCACTGTTAAATGTGTGATTTATTTAAGACAAAATATTACAGGTCTTTTGCAGGATTAACCTGACAGGGTTGTGACGTCCAACAGGAGTGTTGTAAAACTGAGAAATACAAGTTACATGTATGTACTAGATTATTGTAGCTAAATAGGGTTTATCGTACTAGAATAGGGATTAATGGTGTCTTCTTTCACGATGGAGGAAGTTCAGTTAATAGTCTGATATGGGATTGGAATCGGATTCTAGTCCAATTCCGATTCCATATCCAACCCTTTTTTCGTAATTAGTAGTTTTAGCCTTCACTTCCGAACATCAGATTAAAAAAACAAATATATTAGAATCCGACTAATCCAGTTTTGCAAATCTGATTCCAATCAGCCCTGTTCATAATCAGGGAAGAAGCAAGTATGGTGATCAAACATGTTCCAGTTTATAGGAGTTTTTTATCCACTCTACTATCCATGGTACCTGGTAACTCTCTTGGTAAACAGAAATGTGCCTAGGCTTACCTTAAAGGCTTGTCTTCATGTCCACTATCTCCACAGATAAGCTGTTCCAGAGATTCACAACCTTCTGATCATAAATGTGCCTCCTAACATTACCCCTGAATTTACCACCCCTAAGCTTCGGAGCATGTCCCTGTGTCCTACTGCAGAACACCGACCAGATCACAGAAACGCAGAATTGTACTGGCAGAAAAACACCCTCTGTCCATCAAATCTACTCAGTGCCTACCTTGGTTTTTGCCAGTCAAGCACTGGTAGGGCCCATGCTGCGCTCCAAACATGTAGCTCTGCTTTGTTAGGGCCACTCAGGCCATCTCCCCCTTCATCATTTTCACCATACTGTGTGTCTGTCCCCACCCTTTCTTGATACCTGTAACCATCTTGACCAACCACCTTGGGTAGATGGTTCCACCTGCCCACCACTCTCTCCATAAAGAATTTCCATCCATCCATCCTGAATCTCCACCCCTTTACCACCATCAGTTTGCAATTATATCCTCGTACACCCCTCACATTGCCTGAGCAGTTACTGGCTGTTCAACCTGTTAAAGAGCATTTTCTTACTTATAGTTTGCCCCAACCCCCAAAGACAAAACAAAGCTTACCTGGCTCGGAGTGGATTGCAATATAAAGTGTAATTTATTATTGCCAAGTTACTTTAAGTCAGCGTTCTCAGTTTTTTCAAATGCCTTTTCAGTACCATGTCTGTGATATGTCATTATTGTTGTACCTTGTGTTCACTTACGTATCTCATTCATTCTAATACGTCATTTTGTAATCCTGTAAATGTGTTGTATATTTTTTGCACTGTTGCCAGTTCTCCTTTTGTATTTCTAATACCCACTTAGGCACCATTGTAACCCGCCTATGTCTCTGCTCTTATGTGATTGCCACTTATCCAGGTTCTGTTGTAACCTGCCTGAGACGCCATTGTTATGGTCTATATATCTTATGTATGTATGTTTTTTGCCTCCTTTTACCCTTTCCCTTGGGTCACACCTGGAAATGAGCCCTGGCTCAGTGTGCTTCTCCCGGTTACCAACTTTAAATAAATAAGTTAACAGAGGGAAGGCATTGTGTTTCCCTCCATGGAGCCCATGGGCAGAACACTTGCTCTTCCTTATTCTGAGACCCCCCCCCCCACCTCGTGCTGACCCGTTTTGTAATGTCAGTAAATGAAGAGCACGTGGAGGCGCTCCGTACACTAGTATAAGGATGTTTTCGAATGACTTTTTATTATACTTTAGAGTTCCAGTAATGACAGATGAGGGCCAACTTGAGCACAGATCATCTCAGCAAGGATATCAAGGGGTGTGCACACACTGTGTGTCGCAGTGCACAGACAGGGAGCAAGACGGCAGAGATCTTGCAGAGTAGGCTGGAACCCTCCTCCCTGGAGAGGGTCCTCTGGAATACTCCAATCCTTGTGTGTGTGTGTCTCCCCCGCCGTCAGTACCCGATCACTTGGGCACTCGAAAAGTGAAATTGTGACTCTGGGCATGTGCATCAGCATCACCGCTGAAGCACATTCCTAGAGTCACAGTTTCTAACCGCTCGTTTTATTGGTCAGAATGCTCGTTTTACAGTCCGACTTATATTGCCTATATCAGATCTTTGCCATGTGTATCTAGCTCACCTTGCTCAAAAAAGCCTAACTCATGCATGCATGAGTTCACTGGCAGTTTGGTGCCATCTTGGGTTCATGACCATGCTGGTCATTGGGTGGCAGACCATCAGAGTCAGTCAGGTTGAGAAGCATCAAATTATTTATTTATTTTTTTTACTAAAAATATGCAAACTGTATGGATGAGGCAGATCAGGGGCCATTTATGCCATCGGTGAGCAGGTTTCTTACAGAGCACGGTCTGTCATGCACTACAGTGCCATCTTTAAAACCTGTGTTCCAAGGCCGGTGATTGCCGCAGTGGTAGAGCAACTGCTTGTGATGCTGGCTTCCTAGGTTCTGGAATGAGCTCAGGACACTGGAAGGCAGGTGGGAGGAGGACGCCTTAGTGTTTCCACAGGATTTTCATCTCCTCTGAATGAGCACCAGGCATGCCTGTTGCGTGCATGCATAATTCCTTACAGCCTGGCAGGATGGTGTCTCAAATGTTTGGGCCCCTTCTTGCTTGTCCATTCAGCCCACAAGTGTCCCTCTGATACCAAATTTGGACTCCTGATGGCCTTACTGCAAGGGATGGTGGAGGATGAAAACCATGGGGCAAGTAAGGGACAGCCCACTTGGGAACAGGGGCATTCAGTGGGGCTGGGCAGTTGCCAAAGGAAGCAGATAGTAGCCATGGTTGGGGGAGGAAAAGTGAATAAAAATAAAATACATAAAAAAAAAAAAAACTTGTGTTCTAAATCTCAGTGCTACAAGTAATCGTCCCTGTAAGATCAATGCAGTTGCCCAAGGCTGTGTTGGAGATGTTGCTGTGTGCATTGTGATGTCTC
Source organism: Neoceratodus forsteri (assembly GCA_016271365.2). Classification (NCBI taxonomy): domain Eukaryota; kingdom Metazoa; phylum Chordata; order Ceratodontiformes; family Ceratodontidae; genus Neoceratodus; species Neoceratodus forsteri. Next base: position 725,292,207 of record CM028133.1, read on the forward strand.
TGTCTACACTGCACTATCTAACTGGCTACCTTGTAAAACACATCAAGCTACAGTGTACATGAAATGCATAAAACTGCACAATTATAGACAGGTGTTGCAGAGGAAATTGCTTCCTTTGTCACTAAATTGTAAAACATTTTCAGGAATAAATTAAAAAGGTCTGTGCATTCCATTTGCATGAAATAGTCAAGCTGCACACCATGTCAAGGCATCTCTAGCACCTGAGTCCTAACACTTGCTAAGATCCCGTTATGCAAGTAAAATACAGAAACCAGTTCTTAGACCCTGTGGATGTAATGCTGGTAACAATCAGCAAGGTACAAAATTCATTGATAGAGGTTTAGAATTGTTTGTAGATGTCGCACTTTGATACCCCAGTACAGAAGGACAGAACTGAAATAACAGGATACTGCAGCCATACTTGTCAGAGAAAGTCAACACATAGACTTGCCAAAAAATGATTTCCCCATTGAAGAGAAGCACTGATAAGTGCATGTAGCATCTATAAAACACATGCACGCACATATGTGCGTACACACACACACACACACACACACACACACACACGGTGTAGCTTCTGTTTACTGAGGAAATCATTTTTTGGCAAGGCTGTGTTGACCTTCTCTGACTAAATGTATGGCTGCGGTATCCTGTTAGTTCAGTGACCAAAAAAATTGTGCAGTTTTTTGTGGATAGATGGGAGAGGCGGACTTGGCACAGTGTTTCTGCTGTTTTTCAGACTTCAGAACCTTGAGCTATAAACTGCACAGCAGAAATTTTGCATGATCAAATCTTTTTGTTTTTTTGGTAGCATTAGTAACCGTACATTTCTTTTCAACATGAAATGCAGTATTTTTATTTATTTATTGAAATCTCAGATTGCAATCTTTGAGCTGGAAGCTTGTTTACAAAGGTTCCACGTCATGACAAAACAGGGATACAGTAGTTAAATTATACAAGTCAAAACAGTGTTAACAAAGAAAACAAACAGGCAATTCAGATACAGACGTTTAACATGTAGGATTTTAAAAGTACAGATAGTATGGTACCGTATATGCAGCAACAAAATCACCTGTAACAGAAGTGCACTAATACTGCAAGGCAGGAGAAGGAGCGAGGACCATGGATGGTAAGGGACTGGTAGCAGGGGATGAGGGGAGGAGAGGGATAGTGAAGGAAGGACAAAGAGAGTGGATGAGGGGAGGAGTGGAGCAGCCAAGTAGGCCTTGTTAAAATTTAGCGGATGAGGGTGCAGAGGAGTGAGGGAGCGAGGGGGCAGGGCATGTAGATCTGGGTGGGTTGGGGGGATGGAGGGATATGGCTGGGGAATCTATGGGAGGCATTGAGAGAAATATGAAGGTGGGGGATGTAGGAGGGGAAGTGGAGGTATTGATATGGGCTTGAGCAGGTTGAAGGTAGCAGTCACAACAGCTTAGGGTTGCAAGATAGTCACGAAACTTAGCTTTGAATGGACCAAGTTTAGCATTGGATAGCATGTCCTCGCTGAGAGAGTTCAGCCAGAGGGGAGCACGATATAAGAAGGAGCACTGGCCCTGGGCGATGCGGGAGAAAGGGACTTTTAAGGTCAGGATGTTGGACCCCCTAGTGCTGTGGGTATTGTCGGTGGGGGAGAGAATGCTTTGAAGAACACCAGGAGATGCAAGCCCTAGCATAGACTTTTTAGCTAGAAGGCATACCTGGTACCAAATTCTGCAGTCCAAGTTTAGCCGCCCTGACTGGGAATAGAGGTCACAGGTATCTGTTAGGTGGGGAGCGTCAAGGACAAGCTGGCAGGCTTTGTTGAGGGCCACTTTGACCCTCTTGAGGGTTGTTTCAGTGGCAAGGCTTTATACTACCAGTCCATAATCAATCACAGATAGGACAGAACTGGTAACGGCTAGGTTTAGGGCACCATCTGTTAGGCAGTGCTTGTGCCTGAATAGTTGGCCAATCCTAGCATTGGCTGCTTTAGCTATTAGGTCAGTATGACGAGTGAAAGAAAGGGAACTATCCAAGATGACCCCGAGGTGTTTGAAACTCTGAACCACTCTGGGGGGGCATTCTGAGAGTTCACTATGTGTAGTTGGTAGGATTTGTGCCGGTTATGAGGGGAGGCAAACAGCATAATTTTTTTCAGTAGTTTAATAGGAGCTTAGAGTTGATGAACCAGGACTCATCAGCAGCGGCGAAATTAAGTTGCATCTGTTTTTTCATCATTGCTGGGTCTGATTAGCTGGAAAAAAGCACCGCATTGTCTGCATAGAGGAGAACCTTTTCCAGACATACTCAGGGGAAGAGGTTCAAGAACAGGCTGAGAAGCAGGGGGCCCAGAGTTGACCCATTGTGTACCCCTGTAATTACAGCCTGGCTTTCGGAGACGACATCAGCGATTTTCACTTGCATTGTCTTGAAGAGGTAACTAACCAACATACAGTTTCAGGAGAGAGTCCCAAGTGGGTTAACCAGTCCAGTAGAAGTTTATGGTTGACTGTGTTGAAGGCCTTGGTGAGGTCAATATAAGTTGCTTCCACCAACTGGCCCCAGTCAAGAGCATCGTGGATATAGCCTGTGAACTCCACCAAGGTGGTGGTGGTGCTGTGTTGTTTTCAGAAGCCATGCTGCTCTGGGCATAGCAGCTGATATTTGTCAAGGTGGTCAACGAGCTGGTCGTAAATGATTTGTTCCAGTGCTTTTGAGAGAGGGGGGAGAACAGAGATCGGCCTATAATTGGCATGTCTTGCTCTATCCCCACTTGTGAAGATGGGGGTGACCAGAGTCTTCTTCCATGTCCGAGGGAATTCCGCCACTAATGAGCAAGAAGTTCAAGATTCGGGTATAGGGGGGTAGTACCACATCTAGGGTTAAGGCAACGAGCTTGAGATCAAGCATGTCACAACCCACTCTGGTTTTCCCAAAGACTTGTGAGAGGTATTTTATTGCTTTGCCTGGGAGGTCATTTTAAAGTGGAAAGGTGGGGCAGGGGGCCAGCCAGGGAGACTTACGAGTTGAGGGCATTGGAGACGTCTGGAGGTATAAAGAAATCTGGGGGGAGTATGCTACTTAGGTCTGTAAAAGCCTTATTAAAGGTGTTAGGTATAGTTACAGGGTCCTGGGTTATTGTATCATTTAGATTGAATAGGGTTGGTGGGATTTGTTGGGTTTTCCAGTGAGAGTCTTCAAATTATCTCAGAATTTGCGGCTGTCTCCCCAGTTGCTAGACAACTCATTCTTAAAAGTAGTGACTTTTTGCTAAGCGAATAGCCCTTGGCTGTTATTTCGAGCAGTGTTGTAGCTCTGGAAGTCCATGGAGGAGCCATTATTTCTGGCTTTGTGCCAGAGAATTTCCCTAAGTTTCATCTGCTTGAGGAGGGCCGAGGTGATCCAAGACTTACTGCACCCCTTGGTTTTGCGCTTGATGGAAGGGGCATAAATATTACAGACCATATTGAAGGTCTGAATGAAGTGATTGAGTGCGGAATCAATGTCATTAGTTGCGAAAAGATACAACCAGTCCAGTTGCAAAAGGTACACTCTAAAAGAGGCCAGTTGCCCTTCTTTTAGTACTCTGGAAGTGTGTGTTTTACCAGAGGTTCTGGGGAATTTATTCGACCAAGTACAGATTATAGGTGAATGATCACTGATAGTCAGGGACTGGAGGACAACTAGGTTGGTAACTCTCTCGGGCTGGTTCATAATCAGCCAGTCCAGCAGTGAACTGGAACCGGTTCAATAATTTCTTCTCATGGGAGAGTCTACTAGCTGTGACATGTGTAGGGAGGAGATAGCATCTTTGTACGGTGCTGCATAAGGCAACTGCCAGTTGATGTTGAAGTCACCTAAGACAAGAACCTCTGAGTTCTGGTCCAGGTTGGAGAGGTAGTTGAGGATTTCAGAGAAGCCTGTTGATTGCTCTTTGGGGAGTATGTATACTGTAACGATTGTTAGACCTTTGCTGCGAGTGCCTACCATAAGTTTAATTGCCAGCATTTGTACATTTCTGCTGGTGGAAGGGCATGGGAGGACGCATCCTAGGATAGTGTCCTTGGTATAAATGACACAACCCCCACCCCGCTTCCCAATCCTATCCGGCCTGAAGGAGGTATACCCCTCCAGCTGAGTGGCCGTGACTGGAATTCTTGGTGAGAGCCACGATTCTACAGTGGAGAGCATGTTGGGGTTATGTTGCGATACCCAAACTTGTAATGTATAACCTGTTGGAGCACAAACCTTAGAACCCAGGGATTGTAGGTTCAAATGCCACTACTAGGGCCACCACGTGCCACTTTCTGTGTAAGCTGGAGCAACTCATAATGACCTTCCTATGCTTCAGTACACCAGCTACCAAATGGGGTAAAAACTGTTCCCCATTGCAGATCGGACGTGGCATCTCCATTAACTTATCCTGGTGAATACATGGCAAAGAAAAAAAAGTAAATTTTTTTATTTCAGTGTTCCTGTTACAGGAGTGAATCAAATGGCAATATTGCATAAAGGAGGTATACAACAGAGAACGGGTGCTGACAACATATAGTGTAGCAAGTACAGAAGGCAAAAAATCATGCAGTACATCCTTGACAAAACACATGTCTGTAGTTAGTCATTAGAAACAGAGACTTTGACGGCAAATAAGGACCGCTTGGCCCACCTAGTCTGCCCATTTCCCTACCTACAGGATAAGCTGCAGATCCTAGTTAACCAACAGCCTATTTCTTCCTACCCCCCCAAACAAGAATTGCCTTGTGTCTGTCCCATGCATTCTTATAATAATAATCTTTATTTTATTTATTTATTTATTTAAAAGTTTAACCAGGCAGGCGTACTGAGTAGAGCACCACTCGTTTCCAGATGTGACCTGGGGGAGATGGGGGGATTGGGGAGCATATGATTTAATTGAGCGCCTTTCAAATATCACTTCACAACAGTCTCAAATAATTCATAAAACCACAATTAAAATCACAGAATATCAGGAAATGCTTTAGACCATAAAAACATTTTCAGTGCCTACTTAAAGCTCCCCACAGTCCTGCACTCCCGAAGCTGACGGGGTAGAGAATTCCAGAGGGTTGGGGCGACAAACATAAAAGCACGAGCCCCAGAAGAATTCAAGGTAACCCTCGGAATCTCCAGTAACCCCATGTCAGCCTAGCGGAGCTGACGCACAGGGGCGTAAGGAATCAGAAGTTCTTTCAAGTAGTCAGGACTAAGTCTGTAGGCTTTGTAGGTTAACAAACCTATCTTAAAGGTGATCCGCCACTGAATCGGCAGCCAGTGCAGACTGTGCAGCACTGGAGTAATATGAAATCTCCTAGATACCCCAGTCAATAGGCGAGCAGCAGCGTTCTGCACTAGCTGCAAGCAGCGGATATCAATCCTCGGAAGCCCTAAGTAAAGGGAGTTGCAGTAGTCAAGGCGCGCGGTCACAAAGTCGTGAACTAGAACAGGCAGATCACTGGACAGAACAAGGTGCTTGATCCTGGCAATGTTCCTAAGATGGTAAAAGGTTGACTTCATGACTGCTGACACCTGATGACGGAGGGTCAGCCTGTCATCAAGTACCTCTCCCAGGTTGCGCACCCGTTCGGAGGTAGGGATCTGAGCACCCCCCAGGAATATACCGGAGGGCAAATCAGTCCTCAACCCCTCTATCCTACATCCCGGGTTCACCAAAACCTCTGTTTTACCTGCTTTCAACTTTAACTCGCTCGAATTCATCCAGTCTTGGATTTCAATGAGGCAGCTGTTAAATACTGAGAGAGCACTAACCTGGTCGGGGGCAAAAGACAGGTAGAGCTGGGTATCATCAGTATAGCAGTGAAACCTCAGCCCATACTATCTTACAGTGCCTCCGAGGTGCAGCATATACACTGCAAACAACATGGGAGACAACACCAAACCCTGGGGAACCCCACAAGGCAGAGAGAAAGACTCGGAAGAATAAATTCCTGAGATGACTCTCTGAGTTCTACCGGTGAGGAAAGACGAAAACCATCTACGCACTGTACCAGTCAATCTAGGTGCTCAAGGAGTACCCCATGGTCCACAGTGTCAAAAGCTGAAGAAAGATCAAGGAGTACCGAGATGGAACGGTTTCTCTGATGTCTCACCATCAGGAGATCATTGAGCACCCGAACCAGAGCAGTCTCAGTACTATGCCTCTTACAAAAAACAGATTGGAGAGGTTTGTATATACTATGGATGGTCAAATGGTTCTCCAGTTGAGTTGCCACAACTTTCTCGATAACCTTTCCCACGAAGGGGAGGTTTGAGAGATATCGGTAGTTTGCTAAGACATCCGGGTCTAGGGAAGCTTTCTTCAGAAGGGGTGTAACCACCGCCTCCTTCAGGGAGCTTGGAAACTCTCTCAATTCTAAGGAGCACCAAATAATCTGAGCCAAGACCGGGCTGCTGATATCACTACAACCTAAAATTAAGGAAGTAGGACCCAGGTCTAAACTGCAGAACATAGGGCGCATCCCCTGGACAGTCCTCATAATAGCGACGAACTCCGGCAGGTCAGAGGTACTCCAGGAAATGAGAGGCACAGTGACCGAGCACCGACCACCAGCATCCCCCATAGAATGGGTCTGACGGATCTCTGACCTGATGTCAGCCACCTTATTCGCAATGAATCGAGCAATTTCATCACACTCAATTTGTGAAAAAACTCGATGGAGCTGCAGACATGCTGGGGTTGCACAGCCTGTCCACAGTTCGGAAGAGTTGGGCTGGTTGATTCCGAGCGACAGTGATCTCCTTGGAAAGGAATTCTTCCTTCTTACAGGAGATTGCTGATTGGTAGAGCTGATAATGCTCCAACAAAATAAGATGGTCAGCATCCAAGGCAGATTTCCGCCAGCGACGTTCTAACCTACGTCCCATCCTCCGCAGCTCCCTCAGAGACCCATCAAACCAAGGTGCCCGAGGGCGACGTGGAAGGGGACGAACACGGACTGGAGCAATCTGGTCAAGAGCTGAGGAAATGGCCCTATTATAGGCCTGAACCAATAGCTCTGGGCCTGAGCAGACATCAACGAACTCCGAGAGGTCAGTCACCGCCACCAGGTCTTCAGGGACAACATCCCATAAAGGGCGGAAACTGACCATCTCCACAGGGGTAAACCTACATGGGGGGCACAAAAACTAAACCTCATGGTGTAGTGATTGGACCAACCGACAGGTTCCACCCCCAAGTCAGAGGCCTCAGTCCCCAGGAGGAACACCAAATCCAATGAATGCCCTCCATTATGGGTAGCTGAGGAAACGACCTGTGTGAAGCCCAGTGATGTCATTAGCTGGAGGAAGTGTTGTCCAAAAATCGAGGCTTCATCGTCGACCCAGGCATTGAAGTCATCCAGAACCATCAGTCTGGGTGACTCCAATGCCATGTTGGCGGCAAAATCAGCTACTTCCTGCAGGAATAGCTTTTCATCCACAGGGTGGATGGTAGATGAGAGCTATCCTGCACCCCATACCAGCTACCATGGTACATTCAAAGGATTTGGCCTCCTCTACTGGTACATCCGTGATGCCCAATTTGGCCTTGAAACAGACTAGTACTCCCCCCACCCACCACCACCACCACCACCACCACGACGATCCAGTCTCGGGCGGTGCGTCACCAAGTACTCGGGCAGAATAGCTGCCTCCAAAATTGGAGCCGCATTTCCATCCAACCAGGTCTTGGTGATGCAAGCCAGATCCGCTATTCTAACAAAATCTGCAATAAGCATAGTTTTGTTTTTTATGGATCTGGCGTTGCACAACAACGCCTGAGTTGGACGATATTCGTGAGCCGTCCCAGCTACTTGCCCACCCAAAGGGGTGGTGCCCTTGGATATGGGGACTAGACATGAACCACTGTCCCTAAATCCACTAGAAAATCAGCTACAGTTCATCCACAACTAAGTCCATTGGATCTTCAGCTTCACAGCCCATGCAAACGCACAGACCGAGAGGACAGTGGGCCGGTACGCGAAAAACAAAAACGGTAAAACTTATGTCCCAATCACAGGGGCGTTCTCTGAATCAGCCCCACTCTCGACTAAGAGATCCCTTAGTCCAAATTAACAAATATCTTCTGACAAACAGGAGGCTGATCAGTGGCAAGTTGAGCCCCTCTCAGTATAGTGAACATCCTCACACACTCGCAAGCTCAGCTCTTTACTCCAAAACAAGTGCACGAACAGGCTGACAAAATCCAGTCGGCAGCAAAAAGGAAAGCAGACACGTTCTAATCCCAATCCCAGGCACATTCTCCAGCTCACCGTACTCACAGTACTCAGCGCTTCTCAAAACAAAAACAGGATGGAGTAGAGGGTAAAAAGATTATAACCCTCTCAAGTGTTCAAATCATAGCAAAAAAGAAGCACATCCGAAGAAAAACCAGAGGAAACGGTCAAATTCGTAAAACCGAAACACTTATAACTATTAAAACAAGTAAAAACTGCAGAGCAGCTCACAGCACGCCCAGCCTGGCGGCCATCTTAACTTCCAGCTCCCAAATGGAACATGAATTCGCCCACAGTTTTAGACCCCACAACCTCCTCAGGAAGGCTGTTCCATGCGTCCACCACCCTCTCTGTGGAAAAAATACTTCCTCACATTGCCCCTGAGCTGTCCCCCCTTTATCTTCAAATTGTGTCCCCTTGTTCTTGCACATATCTTTTTCTGAAAAATGCTACCCTCTTGGACTTTGTTGATTCCACTGAGGTACTTAAAAGTTTCAGTCATGTCCTCCTCTCCCTCCTTTCTTCAAGGGTATACATATTAAGCTCCTTTAGTCTCTCCTTGTATGGCTTCTCTTGCAGACCCTGCACCATTTTAGTTGCCCTCCTCTGGACTGCCTCCATCCTGTCTATGTCCTTGCGGAGATGGGGTCTCCAGAACTGGATGCAGTACTCCAGATGGGGTCTCACCAACTGTCTGTACAGAGGGATAACAACTTCCTGTTTTCTGCTGGTGATGCCTCTCTATACATCCCAGTATCTCCCCAGCCCTTCCTGCTGCCTTCTCACATTGCTTGCTAACCTTAAGGTCATCTGATATGATTACCCCAGGTCCCTTTCCATTTTTGTTGTTGTTACTGCCCTTCCCCCCCATTATTTTGCACTTCTTTGCATTGAATCCAAGTTGCCATACTTCTGACCATTCCTCCAACCTTGCCAAGTCCCTTCTCATCCTTTCCACGCCTCCTTGTGTATCAATCCTGTTGCAGACCTTTGTGTCATCTGCAAAGAGGCATACTTTTCCTTCTAGTCCCTCTGCAATGTCACTTATAAAGACAATAAAAAGGACTGGACCCAGTACTCAACCCTGTGGTACACCACTAGTAACCCCTGTTTCTTCACAGTGGATTCCATTTACAATTACCTTCTGTGTTCTGTTGTCCAGCCAATGTTTTACCCATGCTACCACCCTGGGACCCACTCCCAGGCTGGTTAATTTGACTATTAATCTTTTGTGTGGGACTGTGTCAAATGCCTTTCTAAACTCTAGGTAGTCCATGTCCACAGCCCCTCCCTGGTCTACTACTTTGGTCACCCAGTCAAAGAAATCAATTAGATTTGTCTGCATGACCTTCCCACTGTGAACCCATGCTGCCTTGGGTCCTGTGCCCCACTGGTCTCTAGGTACTCAACAGTTCTTTCCTTCAGAAGTGATTCCATCACTTTCCCTACCACAGAGGTCAAACTGACTGGTCTGTAGTTTCCTGCCTCTGTCTTGCTCCCACTTTTGTGAAGGGGAATCACATCTGCCTTCCTCCAGTCCTCAGGTACCACACCATCCTCCCATGATTGTTGAAAAGGGTAGTCAGTGGTGTCACTAGTTCTCCCCTTAATTCTTTTAGAATTCTGGGGTGAGTTCCATCAGACCCCATTGCTTTGTCCATCTTCAGTTTTAGGAGTTCTTTCAGAACCCTTTCTTCTGTGAAAGGACTAGTATCGACCCCACTATCCAGAGTGCTTCTGTTAATTGGATTAGGCACCTCCCCCTCCTCCTCTTTTGTGAATACTGAGCAGAAGTATTCATTCAGTATCCCTGCTTTTTCACTGTCCCTCTCTGCCCACCCACCATCCTTTCTGTTCAGCCTCACTATCCCTCCCTTTGTCTTTCTATTCTCCCTGAAGTACCTATAAAAGGTTGTATCCCCTTCTTAACTGAGTTGGCTGTCTTTTTCCTCAGCTCGGACCTTTGCTATTCTGACTTCCCACCCTGCTTCCTTCTGCCTTAACTGGTGCAGTTCTCTGTCCTGCTCCTTCTGTGTTTCCTTATACTTCCTAAATGCTATCTTTTTCTCCCTAACCTTCCCTGCCACCTCTTTTGAGAACCATAGTGGCTTTTTCTTTCATTTTGATTTGTTTATTTGCTTCACACAGAGGCTTGTTGCCTCTGTGATTGCAGTTTTGATGTTTCCCCATTGTTGCTCCACCCCTCCTTCTAGCCTGTTTGCTAGTGCTTTTCTAAGGCACTCTCCCATCTTGCCCAAGGCAGCACTCCTGAAGTCCAGTACCCTCACTTTTGTATGGCTTGACTCTGTAGCTGAGTTTATCGTGAACCACACTGTTTGGTGGTCACTTGTTCCCAGATGGCTACCCACTTCTAGATCTGAGATCCTCTCATTGTCCCCATTTGAGAGTATGAGGTCCAAGATTGCTCCTTCACTAGTGGGTTCTAAAACTAGCTGTCTGAGGCATGCCACCTGTAGGGCATCGAGAATGGCCCTGCTCTTGGATGTGGCTGCAGCAAGGTGCTCCAGTTAACATCTGCCATATTCTGGTCCCCCATCAACAAAATCTCCCCTTTCCCTGCTATTCTAAGGATGCCTTCTATCATACCCTTGTCCATTCCTTCCCCTTGACATGGGGGTCTGTATACAACCCCTGTGCGGATTGTGGTGCCATTTCCAGTCTCTAAGGTGACCCACAGTGCCTCCTCTCCTCCCTGTTTACTATTTTGTTCCATTGCTTTTATCTCTTCCCTTACATAGAGAGCTACTCCTACCCCGCTTCTACCCTCCCTGTCTCTCCTGTAGGTTGTGTACCCTGGTATGTTAACATCCCAGTCATGTTCTCTGTGTACCATGTTTCTGTGACTGCTACGATATCCAGGCATCCCTCTTCCCCTCAAGGCCACCAGTTCAGGGAGCTTGTTGCCTAGACTATGGGCATTGGTAGTGATTACCCTCCATTTCTTGATGTCCTTATCCCTTTTTGCCCCATCCCTATCCTTATTGCCTTTGGCATTTTCTCCATTTACCCCTGCCCTTCTCCCTATCGACATCTCTATCTTGGTGTTTATCTCACTTACTACCCTGATTTTTTTTTTTTGGAGGGGGGCTAGCTCCTTTCCAGTGCCCCCCCCCATGGCTAGTTTAAATGCTTGCCAATGAAGCATTTAAACCTATCACCTAGGATCCTGGTTTCCCTCCTGGACAGATGCAGACCATCACCCCAGTATAGGCCTGCATCACTCCAGGTGGACCCCCAGTCCCCAGTGAAGCCAAATCCCTGAGCGCTGCACCAGTTTTTCAACCACTGATTAAATCCCATGGTGTGGAGCACCCTATTCTAACCCATGCCATAGACAGGCAGCACCTCCGAGAAGGTTACCGTGCATGCTACTTGTCTAAGGCCCCTGCACTGCTCTGACCCCTTTCTCAGCTAGGTCATTTGTCCCTAGGTGGGCAATGACATCCAGCTCCCTCCCCCGTGCAGCTGCTCCAGCGATCCTGAGGATTCGCTCTCTGTCCCTCCAAGCCATGGCGCCAGGCAGGCACCTTACCTCCCTCTACCTTTCCTCCTCCATTTCTACCCCCCTAACAATGGAATCCCCAAAAGGGAGTTGTTTCCTTCCTCTGTGGGGTCCCCTGCCACCCTCCTGTGAGTCTCCTTTGTGGAAGTTCCCAGCATTCTCTTTGGTCTCTACTGCGGGTACCTCCGTAGAGGAACCACACTTTGCCAGAACGGCATTTGAATTGTGGCGAGGTACAACTGGAGGGATGCACCTCTGTTCTACCACCCTCACCCTCCCTGAGTCCACTGTGATCCAACCACTCCTCTTTCTTGGCAACCTCTGAGGGCCTGGTGGTCCCTGGGTGGGAGTGTAGGTCCCACAAATCCTGGCCAACTCAGCCTGGAGATGAGCAACCTCCTCCCTAAGCCCAGATAGGTGCCTGCAGATGGGACAACACTGCATCCTTCAGAACATCTCCCGGAAAGACTGCTGCTCCACAGCCACTGTGCTGCACCACTACCATCATGTCTTATTTCTGGCCCCTTAACTGTTGTTTGGAATATTTACTCTTTCCTCTCTTTATTTATTTTTTCTCCCTACTTACTGCCTCTGTGCCTTTTAAGCTCCTGATCTGAGACAAGAAGTTCCTATATTTCTCAGTGGTCTCCTTACTTGCTCAGAGTCAGACCTCCAGCAGCTGGGGGGGACGGAGAGCTACTCTTTTCCTTCTAGGATGGTGAGTCTTTTGTGGCTCTGTGATCACTCACTTCCTGCTCCCAAATGGGAAGTTCCTGTTGTCAGTCAAATCCTGTGCCTATAAAAGTAGAGCTGGCTTAGGGTGGAGGGCAATATAGTCCCAGTAGGGAAGTATAGGTGTAACAGCAGCTCCTTCTTCTTGGTGTTCTCTGCCTGTTCTCTGGCAGAAGATATCTAGGGTAGTTTTTAAATCTGGCTTTAACCTGGCTTCCTTCTAGCTAAGCCACTCCCCCTACTTTACAGATCTTTCTACACGTGGTTAATTGCACAGATGATTCCTTTCAGCCACCTGAGACAAACACCTAGATAACTGCACAGATAACAATTCACTTCAGCCAACTCGGACAAACACACTCATTTATTTTTTTTTTTACCCTAAATTGAAGGTCCGAGTAGTAGAGTTCTAGTTCTTTAGTCCCAGTGGAGAAGTATAGTTATAACAGCAGCTGCTTCTTCTTGGTGTTCTCTGCCTGTTCTCAGCCAATTGTAGCTCAGATATACAAGCTTGTTTAAAAGACGATGTGTGTTTTGGTGAAGTCTTGTAAACCTGGCTTGCAGAAGAGTTTGGATACCCATGTTGCCTTACATCCTTGGCTCAGAGTGCTTGTGTGGTTTGGAGAGATGCACAAAAAACAGACACCTCAAGAAAAGAGCTGTGAGCATGGGTTGCTGGAGTTTTGCAGTAAGAGCACAAGAAGCATGGCATGGACTCTAACTGACAGTTGGATTCACTTTGCAGTTTAGCCGTCTGTAGTTCACCACATTGGTTCCTGGATGAGCAGCCGGATGCCAGTGTTCAAGCCGGTATATACTCCTGCACCGTACTGACCCTGCAGCCACCTGCTAAATTTTTCCTGCTGCTTCAAACTCCTTTTTCCAAAACGGGGAAGTGTGTGTGTGTGTGTGTGTGTGTGTGTGTGTGTGTGTTTATGTGTGTTTATGTGTGTGTGGTGTGGGGGTGGATAGGGAGATTCGATCTCAGGATTTTAACATGCAACCTACTAATTCCCAAATCAGACCTCTCCATCAAGGTAAAGACGCAGCTTTCCTAGCTGAGCTAGTAGATGTTATATGTAATTTATTTGAAAAGGTTTCACCAGGAAAGACAACATGAGCTGTAAACGGCTTGTTTCCAGAAGTGTCCTGGGGGGAGGGGATACAGAAATGGGGGGATTGAGCAAAAGCAAAACAATCAAATACATACAGTGCAATTCAGATACATAAAGTGTAGTTCCATTATGCTGGAAATCCACTCATATCATACCCTTATTTAAATCTGTGTGACTTAAACAATTACAGACCAATCTCAATCTTGCCCATCCTTTCAAAAGTCCTCGAAAAATTGATTTATATACAATTGAAGAATCATCTGGAAACCTACTCTCTCCTCAGTCCAGCCCAATCAGGCTTTCGCTCTAATCATAGCACCGTTACTGCACTAGCTAAAGTCACCGATGACTGGATCTCGGCCAAGGATGCTAAAAAAGTTACGGGTGCAGTATTCTTAGATTTGAGTAAAGCATTCAACACCGTTACCCATACTCTAATTGTGAACAGCCTCACCAGTATTGGCGCTACCCTAGTTACTACCAAATGGTTCTCCAGTTACCTATCAGGTAGGATGCAGAAAGTCAAAGCTGGTGGGCTGTTCTCTGCCTGCTTACCAGTTACTAGGGGAGTCCCACAAGGTTCCATCTTAGGTCCTATACTCTTCTCCCTATATAACAACAACCTCGATTCTCAAATAACCAGGTCAACCTTGCATTGCTTTGCAGACAGTACAGTTTTGTATACATCCAGCCATGCAATATCGGAAGTCAGGGATATACTTCAAGTCGATTTCGCACAGCTAGAAACAAATCTCATCAATACCAAACTCCTCCTAAATGCTAAAAAAACTAAGGCCATGATTTTCCCCCCTAATACTTCCTCCATCACCCTCACTGTCCCACCTAAAGACTTCATTCTTACATCCCTAGGTGAACCACTGGAAGTTGTCTCTAAATTTAAATAACTCGGCTTTTGGTTAGACAACAAGCTCTCCTTCAACGAGCACATTGACGACCTGTCCAGAAGACTAAAAGCTAGACTAGGTTTCTTCTTCCGAAATAGGTCCCTCTTTCCCCTGGAAACCAGACTCAGGCTTGTTCAGACCACCTTCCTCCCTTTACTTGACTATGGGGACATATTATACACTTCTGCAGCAATTACTAACCTAAACAAATTGAACATTCTCTATCACCGCGCCCTGCGCTTCATTACAAACTACCCATACCGAACCCACCATTGCGAACTATACGCAGCTGTTGGTTGGGCTTCACTTACCATTAGACGCACACTCCATGCTGGCATTTGGACCCTAAAACTTCTTTTGAATAAATTACCAAGCTATTTAGTAGCACTTATCTGTACTGCCTACAGCTCTTATTTCCTTAGGAAATCAGATTTTATCCTACTTGACGCACCTAGGACTCGTACCTCCTTTGGCAGACGAGCCTTCTCAAGTGCCCTACCAACTATTTGGAACCAGCTACAATCCACTCTGAAACTATCCAGTAGAGTCTCAGTAAATTTCTTCAAAAAACTGGTGGCTTCAAAAGTAAAGGACACCTGTAACTCTTTCTAAACTCCCTCCCTAGCTTTCTCCTTGCTTCCTTAGTTTGTTCTCACTACACTGCCTTCCTTAAACAATCTGTACTAAATGTTTTTTTTTTTTTCACCAAGGACTGTTTACCCATGTACCTTGTAGGACCTGGTCCACCATTTATGTATTGTTATGTTATTGCCTGCATTGTATATTTGTTGTAACCGTGCACCCAGGACCCCCTTGTGAATGAGCTTGCTCAATGGAGCTTTCCTGCAATAAACTTGAACTAATACAATGCAATACAATTCAGTACATGACAACAGAAGGTATTGTAAAAAGAAAGTGGTAAATGGCAAAGTAAAGTCATAGTCATTGGGGGAGAGATGGGGGTAATATAACTATAGCTCAGGTAGTAGTATGCAGGTGTAGGTGTATCGTTAGGTAAGGGGACGAAAGAGGACAAGAGGTAGTGGCAGCGCACTGACAACTAAGTGCAGATCCAGCTCAGAAAAGACAGACTTGGAGAGTTGCTAAGTGCTCAAAAAGGATTTAGAGGAAGGGGAGTTATAGCACGAGTGGGAGAAAGGAGGGGGACGCCAAGAATGATCTTGTACACTGAGCCTAGATGCTCATATCACACCCCTTATTACATCACCCCCAGCATCTGACAGGGTGTGCCTGTACCCTGTAGTTCTTATTGTGCTTAAAAGATGTGTACATCGGACAATAAAAATAAACTGTAAGAAGTACCGAAGTCTTGGTTGTTGCAGAAGAACCCATTCATGTGATCACATTTCACCATTCACACTACAGGATTTTCACAACATGTGTTACAACAGATGATATAATTCAGTTCTCAGGCATTGACATGCCTGCAGAGCCTCTCCCAGGTGTTGGCTCTGAATGAATACAATTAAGTAGGAATGTTAAGTGCAGTCTTTTGAGAAGGAATGTTTCATGCTCATGGGACCAGACTCCTGAAAAGAAGTGTGGATTTAACACCCAAACTACATGCTTGCTAGCATTTTAACTGTGCAGTAGCAACCTGTATAAAATTGTGCATTTTGTGTCGTGTGGCTTCCATTAATAAACTGCCTTCAGTAGCAGTGTTAATTGTCCTTTTGAGATTCTGTGACTGGCTGAGGACAAGAGCAGCTGGACCTAACTTTAACAACCATGGCTTAAGGCCAGAGAGGGTTAACAAAAAGTGCTTGAAGAGGCAATTGTTTCTGAAGTAAAGCAATTAATGCCTCAGACAGTGAGTAGCATCCATTCATCTTCTTTCGAAATCCCTGTTCAGCCCCTGTTAATCAGGATACACATTGCTGAGTTTGAATAGCACAGACTACAGGCTGTCCCACAGAGGTGTCACATTCTGCACCTTCATGCTGGTAGGGAGAGGACGTAGTTGCCTCTCCTCCCCTCTTCCCTTTGTATACCTTGTATGAGGACCCCGGTTCCCGGAAAGCTAGTCAGTGTCTGTGCTGTGGAAAGTTGTAAAACGGTTCTTCCAAGTCTGCGGTACACACAGCAATGTAGATGGACATGCTGGTCTGTTTCAATTGTGTGTTATATAGGTACTGTATTCTCTGTTTCCTTCCTCAGAGTGTTTGGCAGACCTTTTCTTTTTCATTTGTCCTGTGGTTTCATATAGATTTGTGGATAAGCAGGGTCTCAAGAACTTTGATGTGAATTTCACCTGGTGAGTCAGCCAGTGGACTTCAGTGTGAAGAGGGGATCAAAGGGAGGAGGGATATAGTTGAAGTAGAAAAATGCATTTCCCAGATTAAATGTGAAATTTTCAGTCTCAGAATTAAGGTGGCACCTTTATGCATTTCATGTTAATGTTATGTGGTCAGGAAAGGCACCGTCCACGGTCCTTTCCTCCCACACCTTAACAGGTTATTTTTGCTTTGGGATTTAGGTGTCTCTAACTTCATCTTAACTTTTTGAGCTGTTCATCTACAGACATGAGGGTGCCATTCCTCTGAGTTCTGGTACATATAGTCTGTGAATGTCATTGTATGTGTAACTCCCAGCGTGGTGGAGGCTATAGCAGATGTAGTGCCTTGTCATGTGCATTTCCCCATAAAGTATGCATGTGAATGGAAACATAGGAAAGAAGACACTGTAATCAAGTTAGAAAGTGAAGTGGAAGTTAATCAGTTATAGATGTACTAGGCATTTAAAACTGTGTTGCTTATGAGTGGATCCTCTTAACAGAGGGTTTTGTGAATGAGTGTTTTATAACAGGCTGCATTTGGTATGTGTACAGTACTCAAGCAATCTGCATCAGGTAATGTTTAGTGTAGTTTAGACTAATCCAATATTTTAGTCTGCTAATCCACAAGAACGAGTCAACAGTGAATGATAATAGTTCCTTACTGTCATCTTATAGTTGAACTGTTTTACCTGGTTGGTTAAGTGGAGCTGACATCTCCAGTTTTTACATTTCTGCGTGAGGGCACAAAAATGCTTCAATATAGCCAGCTCTTTGGCATGGTGGTAGAGCTACTGCCCACGACGTTAGCAACCTGGGTTTGGTAGCCAGCCAGGGTTGGGGGCTGAGCAACCATGGGGACACTCTCATCCTCCAGGGATGGAAGGTTGCTGCCTCCACTACAACACTGCCACCTGGGTGGCATTGTATAGGACTGCAGCAGAGGCACGACGGAGAGGGTCGGGGGAGATGCTGGCAGGCATTGCATGTGTGGGCTTGGAGACCTATGTGTGTCAGTGCCACAAAGAGTGTGGGTGAAAAGAAAGAAAAAAGCCTTGGAGCATGCAGGATGGTTCCGTGTTTGCTCAGGCCCCGGATTCCACTGCTGGCTCTCCTGCACTGTGTGTCCTCCCACCCTTGAAGAAAGGGATGTGGGTGATTGTGTCTGGCACTGTTGAAGCCCCATCATTGGGGCTTTGGGTCTCAAAGGAGCAGGTAAGCACCAGAGAAGTTTTTTTGGGGGGAGTGCCAGGCTTGACATGGGGGGGGCAGAATCTGTGAGGACAGAGGCATGAACAATAAATTAGACACACACAAAAAAAACATTCACTAGTAAGACTGTTTACATTAGTCCTTATGGTACAATGTGCCTGAAACTGTGTGTGTGATTCTCAATTCTGGAAATGACTTTACTCAGCATTGTCAAAATATCTGTTCTGCTGAGCATAGGTAGAGGGGGATTCGCACTGAGAGAAGGACATCTAAGAATCAATGACTCTTCAATGCTCGGGTCCAAATCCTTTCGATTTTGGACAGATTTCTTACTGAGCTTGCTCTCGCAGATCAGCATGCTGCACTTTCTGTCTTTGAAATATTGCTTTTCTGAAGCTTAGGAAACCACTTCAACGTTTAGGCTACACAGATTTTAGGTGGGGTTGATCACTGATTTCTGAGGTTATGATTGTTTGTACAACATGCCTCAAACCATAGTATCAGAGTAATTTTATTGCAAAAAGTAACCTGAAATCCATTAGCAGATGCTTGTTTTCCAAAAGTGTATTTGAGGTTTGCTGATGTCTGCATTAAGCCTAGCAATTTTCTGAGTCTACAAACAGGTGCCTAATTTAAGATTTTTGAAGGCGACTTCACCCATCCAAATGCTGGGAAATGTTATTTACAGTGCATGCATTTAATCTTTGGAGAATGACTCATTTGAAACTGCTTTATTCTGCTGCTGCCCTCTCCAGTAGTATTCGCGTTCCCATGTAAAGCTAGATTAAATCTGCCCACTTAGTATAGTATTGCCTTTGAGAAATAACCCAACTTTTACTCAGTAATGCAAATTTGTGAAAAGACTGACTCACTGTGTTGCTGTCTATCTCTCTCTAAATATATATAATACAACAGGTGTGAAAATAAATTTGCCAAGATAAACATGTTTTCGGGGAACATACTAAAATGCCAGCAGAATAGGCCTAATGGTCTTTCATGTCTGCTCGTTTGGTCAGCCCCCACCCTGGGTGCTGACCTTGCTGTCCCCCTCGCCTTCTCTGGCTTCTCCCTTCCCAGTTCCGGATATTCTTGCTGCATTGGATTTTGCTTCCTGAACCCTTCCTGTACCTGTCACCCCTCTTGAACCCCTCCACTGTCTCTGCCTCCACCTGCCCCTAGGTAGTGCATTCCATGGCTCTACCACCCTCTCAGTAGTAGCACCTCCTCCTTTCTCCCTGAATCTTCCCCCCTCCTTCCACCCATGCCCTCTAGTGGCCCCTCTCCTCCTTCCTTGAAGCACCCTCACTGTTCCTCCCCTATTTACCCTCTTCATGTACCTGAAGACCTCTATCATGTCCCCCCGGTCCCTTCTCTCTTCCAAAGTGTACATATTTAGCTCTTCGAGCCTCTCCTCATAGGTCCTGTCCCCCAAGCCCCAAATCATTTTGGTTGCCCTCCTCTGGACCCTCTCCAGGAGCTTAATATCCCTCTTTAAGTGCGGCCTCCAAAACTGCACGCAGTACTCCAGGTGCGGCCTCACCATGCAGTTATACAGAGGGAGTATCACTTCCCTCCTTTTGCCAAGATTTGCCAAGTAAATTTGCCAAGATAAACATGTTTTCGGGGAACATGAGCAAGATAAATGAAGCTGGTTACTGAGCATGCTCAGAAATGTATCTTTCATTTTGGTCACACTTGGCATGCTCAGGAATTTACTCTCACATTTGAAGATAACATTTCTGAGCATGCCCAGTGACCAACTTACTTCATTTTACCCCAGGATGCCTATGAAAATAAGCTACTATGGCTCTAGTATGTGCCGGAGGAACTAAAACCTCAATTACCCAGCCAAAATTCATATTTAATATATGCTTTGCCAGTTTCAGTGTCACAAATTATCTTGGTGAACTGGCATCAGTTGAATGGCAAACATTTTACATTACCCCTACAGTGCATGAGGCAGTGGAAATTCTCGATAGGCTATTGCTAAAGGCTATAAATAAGCATGCTCTCATGGTCAAATAATGAGTAGAAAAAGTAACCTGCCCATAATTCACCACTGAGCTGAAAACGGCACTGAGAAACCGGGACCTGCTCTGGGCAACTGCCAGATGCACGAAACTGGACTCAGATTAGGTCAGCTTTAAATGAATGAGAAACTCCTGCACCAAACAAATCTGGGCACCTAAGGTTAATTACTGTCTAAACTCCCTGGACAGCAACCAACATGATGCTGTGAAATTTTAGAAGCTCATCAAAACAGTCGAAGGCACACCACCTGACCCTACCCTTCTGTGGAAAATTCTAGTTAATGGCAACCTTATAACAGACAGAAAACCATACTGAGTAAATAAACTCTCACTTCGCATCAGCTGGCGTGGCATTTGATAGGTCTCCAGGTGCATCATATCCGATTCCCCAAGACACCAGAAATCATGTAGCCCCACCACCAGCCCATTCGCTTTCCAACCTATTACCTGCAAACAAATGGAGCAACTCCTGTTAGGGCTTGATACCAGAAAAAAGTGCAGAGGCCAATGGCCTGGATCCCTTTTCCTCAGAAATGGCTACAGGTATCTCACAGCACCCTTAACCCATCTCTTCAATTTACCACTCTCAAGTAATGATATACCACTACTCTGGAAAACAGCACCCGTCATTCTTCTCCTAAAATCAGGTGATGCTAGTATTCTCAACAATTATAGACCCATAGCCATTCTCCTAGTACTGGCAAAGCTCCTAGAAAAACTTATCAGCGCCTAAGTAGGAGATTTCTTGGAGACATTGAACATTATAACTCCCCTCCAATCAGGTTTCAGATCAAAGGATAGCACTGTCTCTGCCCTAGCCAAGGTCACTTAATGATTGGATACAGGCAGTTGACCACAGGCAAACCTCCAGTGCTGTTGTTTTTCTTGATTTGAGCAAGGCTTTTGACACTATGGACCATAACATTCTGATTCAAAAACTAGCTAAGATAGGAATTGGCACTGCCTCATTGAAGTGGTTCACAAACTACTTAACAGGCTGGGTACCACAAATCAAATCAGAAGGTCTGTACTCTACCTGTGCCCCCAAGGCATTCCGCAAAGCTCTGTAATTGGCCCACTAGTCTTTATGATACATATTAATGATTTAGGTGAGACCATCACTGACACCAAATTATACCTTTATGCACGTGAGACAGCCTTGTATACCTCCAGACCCAACATTGGCACCATATGTTCTGATCTTTAAATAGCATTTAATAAATTAACAGTTAAACCTCTTCCACTCCAAACTGTTGTTAAATGCCTCCAGAACAATGGTTATGCTCTTTACTTCACACAGCACAGCAACACATTGTGCACCTGCCCCAGCCATTACTCCTTTGCCCGGAGATGCCATTGAAGTAGTAAATAAATACAAAGACCTTGGAGTATGGATTGGTAATAAACTAGTCTTCACCACCTGCATAGAAGCACTGTGTAAAAAAAAAAAAACAAAAAAAAAAACTGCTAGTTAGACTGGGATTTTACTTTAGAAACAGGTGCGGCTTCCCGCATGACACCCACAAACGTTTGGTCCATGCCACCTTTCTACCGGTTCTTGACTATGCTGACCTAACATACTGTCACTGCTCAGCCACTAGTCTCGCTACATTAGATGTTCTCTATCACAGAGCACTCGGGTTTATAATAGAATCAGGACCCAGGACTGACCACTGTACTTTGTACTTCACCATTGGCTGGTCCTCACTAACAACCAGAAACTATTGCATCTGTATACCTGGGCATACAAGGTCTTGCAAAATGATCTCCCAGGATATATCACTAGAACTATGTTGTATATCTCACAACAGATACTCTCTTAGAAAAAATAATTACACACTCCTAGTTATTCCGAAACACGCCACACAGATAGGAAAACCTGCATTCAGTTGTTTCATCCCAACTCTGTGAAATTCGCTGCAGTTCTCTAAAACACTCCTCATTGGTTAGACTAACACCTTCAGGGTGCTCTTCAAAAAAATTGCACACTGAGACCTGCTTTTGTGGCTAGTTTTCATTTAATTTACACCTATGGTCATTTGATTGGTAACCAGTTTGTATGTTATAGTCCCCAGTGGGCGTTACATAAGCTGTTGAATCTAATGAATTTTGTTATTTTGTATATTCTGCTATATTTTATTTTCCCACAGTCTGCACAAAATTGATAAAGACAAGACTCCAATGAGTATACTCTTTTGTGAATGTGGCTATGCCTTATATACCTCTGTACACGGTATCATTGCTTTAAACTGTGCATGCTGTCTTACCCACGACCTCCTTATAAATGAGCTTGCTCATCCGGAGCCTTTTCCTGGTGAAATAAATACAGAAGGCTTTTCCTGGCAAAACCAATTCAATAAGTGAATAAAATGTGAGTTGCTATTTATTCTTGGATCAAATATATATTGGTCTGTGTAATTTAATTGTTGTACTTTTTTGTAGGTTTTTTTTTTTCATTTCTATTACAGACCTCCCAACCACCTGTTGTTCGTTCATTTAAAATCTGGAAAAGTCCATAGTCCAAAGACCCGTTTACATGGGCGACCAGAACAAATAACACCTGTTGTATAGATCAAATATGCCATGGGCTGAACTAAGATAACATTTTTATCATCATTTAGGGTATTGATCTATTGCTGTCTGCTTCACTACTCGTGAGATCAACAGAGCTGTACCCACTCATGAAGGCAAAACTGATATCTTAAGTCAACTTGTGTCATATCCCATATTTATATAACATAACGTTTTGAGATAGCTGGCCAGATAGAAAGTGATATCTTTCTGAACATGAAAAGCTAATATCTTTTTGTGTTGTAGTGTTCTCTTTCTCTGTTCAGGTTTAGAATGTTTGGCCTCAGTAGCAGTTCTAACCATATTCAAATGCAAATAACTTTAAAATAAGAAATGATAGCTGGCCCGCTGGCACAGCGGTTGGATTTCCGCTTGCGATGCTGGTGACCTGGGTTCAGGAATGGACCCTGGTCATTGGAGAAGTCGGCGGGGGGAAAGGATTGAGCATCGCTGACGCTCTTCTCCTGGAAATTGGTGCTGTGCGCCCGTTGCAATAAGCGACACCTGGCGGAGGCCAGGATTAGCATGGCACCGTGCCAGTATCACTTCTGGGGCGGGGTGGACACTGGTCGTCATTGCACATCCCCACCCCATCCTATGGGAGGAAAAAAGTGCTGCCCGTCCGTCTATGTGAAGCCCTGCCCTGGGCTTCAATTAATCTCCTGAGCTGGGCTTTCCTGACTAGTCCCAGTTTTGCGGCGCTGGTTGGGGTACTGTGCTGCGACCCCACCTTCTGGGGGGCAAGCCAGGGGTGACTGGGAGAGCCACCAGCAATCCAGGAGGTAGAAGGCTAGGGGTGCCGTGACCAGGGCTGAAAATGCTGACAGCCGGTGCAACGAATAAAGAATAGAAAAAATTAATAAATAAAAAATGATTGCATGATACCATGAACATGAATGTTGCTCCACACAAAATGAGTGGTGTTTCATCTATGGATACCTTTTAGATTTTTTTTTATAATCAGCAAAAAAGGCAGACTTTTGTTTTCAGTTTTTCGACAGTTAAAAAATGATAATTGTGTGGTACTTTCAGCATGAAAGTTGTTCAGCACAAATTTATCTACAAAATGAGTGGTGTTTTATTTATAGATACCTTTTTAGATTTTTTTTCATAATGAGAAAAAAAATGGCAGACCATTGCCATTTTTCCACGTTTTTGATGAACAAATACCCCAAAAAAGCAAAAACAAAAGACTTGTACATCAGATTTTTTTTCATTATATACTGGCCACAATGTTAAACTATGGGCTTAGTGAATGAAATTAGAGTAGTAGTAAATCTTGGAAACCACTCTCAAACAAGTTTAGTAACTTGCAGTGTCAGTGACTCAGTAGGTAGCACACTCGCCTCTGAGGCCGGGAGATCAGAAGGATGTGGGTTCAGTTCCCACATCTGGCACTTGGGTGAATATCCCAGTAGTGACACTGTAGTGCAGCATGACAGGGGTGCTGCACTTCTGAGGTGCCGTCTTTTGAATTAGATGTTAAACCGAGGTCCCATCTGCGTGGATAGGTGGTAGTTCAGGTGGATGTTAAAGATCCCATGGCA
The DNA here is from genome assembly GCA_016271365.2 of Neoceratodus forsteri. NCBI lineage: Eukaryota > Metazoa > Chordata > Ceratodontiformes > Ceratodontidae > Neoceratodus > Neoceratodus forsteri. The sequence goes on from CM028133.1 coordinate 725,316,363, forward strand.
CTTATCGAAAAGAGTAGGGGAATTTCCCCAGTGTCCTGGCCAAATTTCCCTCATTCACTAAAAATACCACCAACTGCTTAATCTGGTTCAAAGTCGGTTGGCATTCATCTGTACCCCCCTCCCCCGGGTCGTGACTGAAAATAGGCAGGATTTGTCTAGTGCACCTACCCGATTAACAAAAACTAAATAAATAAAACTTTAACTGTAAAATAAGCTGAAAGTTAGTCACATATTTCAGGGATACAAGCACTTTTTTACACTTTCCCAATCATATTTATCCCAAAACATATGTCTGAATAAATAGACCATGGCAAAGCCTGACTGAAAATATCGAGGTCAATAGATGAAGTAAACAACCACACCTTATGCAATAATCTTTATTCATAAAGGAATGTAAAATGAGATCCCCATGTCAAAAGCCCAACGTTTCACCCGTGTGGGCTTCATCAGGGATGAGGATCTATGGATAATCACATAAAATTGTATCAAATTATCTGAATAACAATAAACAACACCTAAACTTCTCTGGAAATATTGACGCCATCCAGAAAAAACTGCACCCCAAGCTTGGTGCCCTGTTCAGGAACTGTAGTTGCATCCCTCCTACAGCTAGGCGTGAACTTGTTCAGAATATGATACTGCCCATTTTCGACTACTGTGACGTAGTCTGTGGTGCTGCCACTAAGTCTTCCCTGGCCAGACTGGACACTCTCTTCAGTTCTTCTGCCGCTTTGCCCTGGATGCCCCCCTCACACCCATCACTGCAGTCTTTATTGTGCCCTATCCTTCCCTCTCTTACAAATAGGCAACTCTCCCACTCCACTGTGCTAAAGTCACGTCCAAGCACTGATTGGGTGAGCTCCCTTCCTACCTCACCTCCTCCTTTATAACCCCCACCCTCCCATTCCCTTAGATCAACTGACTCCCATACCCTGGTTGTCCCCACAGATCCACCCAAATCGGCCAATCCGGTTACTCTCACCGCTCCCAAAAATTTGGAATTACCTCCCCTCAAATCGGCACCCATCTTCTGCCTACTCCATCAGCTCTGCCCTCAGTAATTACCTTGCACCTAGGTGCTCCTGCCATATCCCTCCTTAATTCCCTCCTCTAAGTCCTGGACAAACTCTACCCCTCTACCCTGCCTTCATTTTACCCTGTTCACCCCCCAGATCTCTAGCCCTCCTCCTTCCCCAAATTGCTCCCCTTACTGGCCTCCCTTGATCTCTCACAGAATGTAAAGGACCCCAAATGATCTCCATGGGTCCCTCTGCTACCCCACCAAGGGGCTTGTATCTCTCATCTACTCCCTTCCCCCACCATCTTAAAGGGGTCTCTCTGGGACACTACCTTGTCCCCTTCTCTCTGGTCCCTCCAGTCCCCTTGCAGGGTTCCTCGCATCCTGAAGGGGTCTCTAAGGACACAACTCTTTCCCCATCCCCCTTCCCGCTTTTCTTTCACGTAAGCAGTTGTTTACTTATTAACCTGGCACTTATTATTATCCACTCTTTCTATGTTATGTGCAACACTGTTGTAACACTGTTTGTACACCTACCTTACAACTGTATGTTAATGTTGATGTTGTAACTTGAATATTTAATGTCTCATTCAGTTGTACCCCTCCCCAGGTCGCATCGGAGATGAGCAACTTGTTGCTCAGTGTGCCTTCGTGGTGAAACATTTCAATAAATAAATCATAAACATATTATTATTATTGTAACATGCTATCAATTATGAACTATTGTTTTTTTTTTTAAAGCCTTATGTTGAGGTGTTAGAAAGGTAATGTGCATGGTGAGAATTAAAGGCATAATACAGACCATATGTTTTCTTTTAATAGTCGTAATGCAAATTGACAAAAAACTGCCATAAGTGTGAATGCTGAGGGAACATTGTGTGTTAATCTGTTTTGCAATTCACCACTACGATGTACACAATATTATGTGAATCTTATGACATAGTTAGAACAGCATAACAATCTGTTCACTCTACAGTGATAGGTTTTGATAGCCTGAGTATAATGGGAATTAATAGCAGTGTATTAATAGGTTTATGATTATTGTTATTCCGATAATTTGATACAAGTTTTATGTGATTATCCATAGGTCCTTATCCCTGATGTAGCCCACATGGGCGAAACATTGGGCTTTTGACATGGGGCTCTGTTTTTTACATTCCTTTATGAATAAAGATTATTCAGTATGGAGTTTAGTGCGGCTGTTTACTACAACTATTGAGGTTGAACATTTGCATTGTGCAGCCCCCGAGTTTGTACAGTTGATCAAGAATACCTGAGAAGGGTACCCACCCAAAACTTCTCTTTTGTTTGAAAATATCAAGGCCAACAGTATTAAAGAGCTACTGACGCCTCAAAGAAAACTTTAAAAAGCATAATAATCAAGTACAATTCTGCCTGCATTCTATTTATATTTTATTTATTTCTCCTCCTCATTATTTATTACTAAGGAACTTTGCACAATATATGACCTTTATCCCTTAGAGTTCCTTTATAGTCCATCTACCTCTATAGCTTACTCCCTACTTCAAGTCATAATCCTCTGTTGTGACATCACAGTCTGTTGCCATGGGAGTAACTGTGATGTCACAAGCAGTGCTCTGTGACTTCAGGTAGGGAGAAAGCAGTAGGAATAGACAAAGTCTTCAGGAGCAAACATCCTGTTTCATGCATATGACCTCAGTAGTAAATAATGGGGAGAAGGAATACAGCACTAATGGGAAATAAAAGCTGTACTGTGTCTAAATATTAGGTTTTGTTAAAGTTCTCCTGAACATGTCACCAGCTCTTTAAGGTATCTCACTTGTCGCTTTGTCACTCATGAGGTATCATAATATCATTAGACTCTCATGAAGACAAAATGTATCTTCAGTTAGGTCATGTCATATCCCCTATATATAATATGTAATACATGGTTTCATTTTTTTCTTATAGAAACCCGGCAGCTACTGTGACACGTAATACCATTATTCTGACATCAGGAATCCATAATACTATCAATGTGACATCAAAACGATGGTATTACAGATTAGAACTTTTGAAACACTTGCAGTCAGTTCAGCTCTTCAGTACAGAAAGTGAGCGTTTTAGGATTAGCCGCTGTCATCCCTGACATAATGTGAGCAAAACTGAATATGCCTTCTTCTGTCTTAATATTAAGACATTCTTTTTAACAGTGGAGTCACTTTTGCAAGCTTAGAAAACCATCCTCTTTCAGAATATACATTTATCAGACACGACTGGGAAAAAAAAAAACTTGTTCATGCACGAGTATCCAGGTGCTTTGTCACCATGTTAACAGTGCATGCTCGGGAGAAGCAGTCCGTTTGGAATTCAGTCGAGAGGGATAAAAGGCAGAATATTGAAAAACCATCTAAATCCAAAGATTTTATGGTAGGCAGACACAACATACATGACAATGTGATACAGATGTGTGCATGTATCCCTTATTAAGATGGCCTAAAAAAATCATATAAGAGCTGACTGTCCCTGTAAAGGGCAATGGTCAGAAAGGTCGCACCCAAGTATGCAATTGGCCCTGTTTTATACTTTGTGTGCAAAAACATTTTTTTTCTTAACTGTTTACAGTAGTATAGTAGATTGTATCAGACTAATTCTGCTGATTTCCAGGCTGACATTTTCTCTTCTAAATTACAAATTTCAGAGCAAGTATACAGCAGTGGAAGATTAAATAACATGCAATGCAGGCTAAGTTTTTATAGGCTCTGGTCTTTTGTTTGCTGGTCCTGCTGTCCTCCCCATTCTAAGTACAGTTGCAGAGGATTATACTTGGCCTGGGACAACAGCAAGTCTGCCAAACATCTGATCATCTGATCTGAGCCAGAGTATTAAATAGCTGTTATAACAAAGTATAGCAAAATACTATGCATATTAAAAGGTAATGCTGACCATTTTCTGAATTGCATAGCACAAGACTGCTTTAAACTGCTGGTTGGGGACTTCAGTATGTACACCCTGGAAGAGAGGGAGACATGATATAGACCTATCTACGGGGTAAACAAGGTACGGGAGGGGAATATATTTCAGAGCAGAAGGTGCTTCAGAACAAGAGGATGTGCAATGAAGCTGTAAGGGGGGCAGTTTAGGAGGGATGTGAGAAAGTACTTGTTCAGTGAAAGATTGGTGACCAGGTGGAACAGTACAGAGGTGGTGGGAGCGAAAACAGCAGTGGACTTCAAGCATGCATGGGATAGGCACAAAGGAATCTTAGTAGAAGAGCCGGGGAGGGGAGTAGCTGGAGATCAGGTAGGTTCTGCAGTGACCATATAAGCAGGTACAAACTTGGGCAGACTAGGTGTGCCAAGCAGTCCTTATCTGCAGACACATTTTTTCAGTCTACCAGATGTGGATTGGAGCCTTCCAGTTGCAACTTCTGCTAGAAGCAGAACAATCCTTAACTGCCTGAAGGGGGCGTTTCTCAAGTAGCTAGTCACCAATACCACTAGGGACTAGGCAGTACTAGACCTGGTGCTCTCTAACAGGGAGAGTATTTCCAAAGTCACAGTGGGTAGTCCCCTGTGGAACAGTGATCACTATACCATGTGGTTCAGCAATAAAGCAGGTGCAGAGGCAAACCACACAAGGACAAGGGTCCTGGACTTTAGAAGTAGGGATTTTAATAAAATGGGAGACTGCCGTAGAAGCAGTCTGGCATGGGTGGATTGCCAGGGAGGTGCAGAAGAACAATGGAGAAAATTAAAGGAAGACATAGTGAAGGCAACCAGCCTCTGTGTGAAGGAAGTGAGCAAAAGTAGGAGGAAAATGATCATTACTGTACTCTAGAGAAGTGTCCGTGAAAGTGAAGGAAAAAAGGGATGGCATTCAAGAGGTACAAAGATATCTTGAATCCAGTGGGTTAAAGGCGGCAGCGTGGGGCGCGCATCAGTGGCAGATCCAGGATTTAGCAGTTGGGCAGGTTGAGGTGGTGTGCATACTTGATTTTCAATTTTTTTTATTTTTTTTGATCCTTTATATTGTTTTCTATTATGTTTTTCATTACATGTTTGACAGAAAATACAGATGCAATCTATAGTTTTGAATCTATATTTTCTTAAAATCAATAAACCAAGCAAGTTACAAAATTGGGGACACAACCGTCTCCTTCACTCCCCCCTAGATCTGCCACTGGGGATCGTGCCTGACAGATCTGATATATTTCTTTGACTGTGTAACCAGGGAAATAGTTTGGGGAAGGGCAGTGGATGTGGCCTAGTAAGACTTCATCAAGGCCTTTGACACTGTCCCACATAGGAGACTGATAAAGAAATTGGACAGTTTAAGGGTGGGATCCAAAGTGGTAATTTGGGAGGAAAAAATGGTTAATGGGTAGGTGACAGGGTGTGGTGGTAAACACTCACCCTAATGAAGGAAGAGCGACCAGTGGGTGCCGCAGGGCTCAGTACTGGGACTGGTTCTCTTCAGTGTCTTAAAAAGTGACATTGCAGGAGAGCTGTAAGGAAGGGTATGCTTTTTTGCATATGACACCAGAGTATTAGGTTGGATACTTGGGGGGGGGGGCATGGGTAGAGATCTTAGAAAACTGGATGAATGATAGAGTATGGCAGCTGGGGTTCAGTGCCAAAAAGTGCAAAATCATGCACCTAGGACATAAATCCCAGGGGTGGAGTATATGGCCCTGTCCACACTCACAATCACGAGAGTGTACCGGTTTCTGTAACAGTTTTGCTCTTACAGTTACCACGTGTCCGAACTCTCCCTTCAGCATTCTGCCCAGAGGTGCACTCTCCATCATGTTGCGTCCACACTGGAGTTGTCCGGTGGTGATTTCAACAGCCGCCATCATCCATATTCGGAGAAGTGACACACAGAATCCCAGAATGCTGTGCGTCACTTCTCAACTTATCCAAGCATGCCGCTGCTCATTTCCATGGGCACAGTAAACGGAAACAAGCAGAATGGCATGCCATGGGATCAGTAACTCAGGGCTATCATTAGCCCTCCCCCCCGAAGTATCTTGTATGGCTGTCTGGCTGGCACGTAGCACATATCACCTGTGGCATCTGGCCATTAAATAGCCTGCCTATCATTGTTTCCTGGTTCCTTTGCGCTCAGCATTTACAGGTGCTGCACTCCATCATGGGATGCCTGACGCCACCATGGAGGACTGGGGTTTAGATGAACCCGCACTTGCCCATCCGCACTGGTGAATGCACTGCTTTGTAACCGTTTTCTGCTGCCAATCGTTCCTGCTTCCGATCTCGAAACTACCTACCAACAGGTCTCAAGATTGGAAGCAAAACCAGATTGTGTACTGATACCAGTGCAATAGTGTACCGTTTTTGTCCGGCTCCATAACGGTTGCACCCCGTGGTAATGGTACAGACTTGAGTGTGGACAGGGCCTAAAATTGCACTGGGGGGGGAAGGTACTGGTGGTCATTAAGCAGGAAAGAGACCTTGGGGTTGTAATATCTGTGGATCTCAAAGTGGCATGGCAGTGTGACAAGGCAGCAGGTAGGGCCAGTGGGATGCTTGGGTGCATAATTAAAAGTATCAAAAGCAGGAGGAGGGAGGTGTTGCTACCACTGTGTAGGTCATTGGTGAGACCCCACCCAGGGTAATGTGTCCAGTTCTGCAGGCTGCACCTCAGAAAGAACATAGACAGGGTAGAGACAGTCCAGAGGAGGGCAAATAAAATGATGCAGGGGTTGCACAAGAAGCCCTAAGAGGAGAGACTGAGGGATCTCAACATGTACACCCTTGAGGAGAGGAGGGAGAGGGGAGGCATGATGGAAAGCTACAAGTACCTCACAGAATGAACAGGAATACAGGTGTGGGGGTCTGTTTCAAATGATGAGGTGCACCAGGACAAGAGGGCATGTGTCACAGCTAGAAGGTGGGAGTGTAAGAGGAGTGTGAGGAAATACCACTTTACTAAAAGACTGGAGGATACTTCGAACAGACTTCCAGCAGAAGTAGGGGAAGTGAAAACAGTGGGGGGCTTCAAGCATGCATGGGATAGGTATAAATACTGGTAAATAGGCGGAGAGTGTGGAGGGTCGCTGGAAACCAGGTAGGGTCTGTGGAGACAGAATAGGCAAGGAACATCTGGGCAAACTGAATGGGCCAAACAGTCCTTCAAACAACAGGAAGTCTTGCTGTATTCTGACATATTCTGACATGTGCAGTTAGCCCCAGCACTTGAACTGCTCTGGAGAGGAAAGAGTTAACTCTTTGCAGGAAGCATAGAACGTTGAGCTCGAGCTCGGTTTCAAACCTCTGTCTGCAGCACTTCAAAGTCGTCAGATTCTTTACTTCGCCTAACTGAACAGTCACTCCGGAGATTGCTGCTTCGCTACAGTCGGTTCGGTTTAGAATCCGTCAATTTAATCACCGATTTTGTTGTTTATTCAGCTTCAGATCCCTGTCTGCGGTACAGTAAGTGTTGTAGGTAGTGGACCATAGGGTAGAATTATTGTATTTTTGTGTGTAAATTGTAAAAACCTGTTGATTGGTCCGGTTAGGAACTGATTGTGTTAGGGTTTTTTCTGTTTTTCTTTCTTTAGTGTGAGGTATTGATTCCTATCGGTTTAAAAAAAAACCACGATTTTACTTGGTTTCTTCCACGTCCCGTAACATGGTTGGGAACCGATAGAGGGGTCTTACATGGCTAAATAGCTGTTAAGGGTAACTTGTAGCCTGGCCATATCTGAGAAACCCAAGGGAAAAAACTGGCCCACTGGGTTTCAACACTGTGGTGAGTGTGTGGATGCCTTTGCTAAGGCAGACCCTTACACCATTTGTGTTTATTGTCTGGGGTTTGACCACCTCGATTCAGACTGCCAAATTTGCAAAAATTTCCTGAAGGCCACCCTGGAAAAGAGGTTGGGTAGGCTCAGGGAAAATGTGGCCGAGAAGTCCTCTAATCCGGATGGCCATCCCGGTTCGGTTCTGGCCAAACCTGAGGGAGTACCCGCTGACCTGGGCGATATTCCCTTGGGCAAGAGGAGATCTGACCCTGAGGGGTCGGTTCCATCGAAGCACAAGAGGAAATCGGCCTGTTCGGATCCAGAACCTCATCATCCAACCGCCGAAGAAATAGCCAGGGCGATAAGTATTGCGGAATCGCTCCGTCTGATTCCGACTGATCCACGCCTCTCGGTAGGTGCTCGGTTAGGTCTGTTCCCCTGGTTCCAGATTATGTCCCGGATGAATTTTATGAACCGGAGGGGGAGGAGGAAGAAGATGATGGTGATGAAGTTCTGGATGAGCCCATTGAACCGGACATCTCCCCAGGCAGGCCTTCTAATGTTTCGTTTCCCAGGCTTCTGAGTCCCCATCCCACTACTTGTTCTACAAGAAATTGGCTGAGACCCTCCAGCTTCCCTTGGTTGAAGCTGCTGAGGAACAAGAGGAGCCTGATTTTGTGGAAATTATGGACATCCCAGAGTCCAAGAGATTGTCTATTCCCATCCATAAATCCTTTCGGAAACAGACACAGAAAGTTCTTCAAACCCCAAATTCTTTACCTCCTGTAGATAAAAGAATGGACAGGAGGTATATGCTTTCAGGCTCAGGTACAGAGTTCTTGTTCCATCAATGCAGCCATGTTGGGGTAGTGCAGGCTGCAGCCTGTGACAAGGCTAACATACCCTTGGCTTCACACCCCCCAGATAAAGACTCTAGGAAGGTGGATGCTATGGCCAAAAAGCAGTACTTAGTATCCTTCTTGGGACTCAGGCAGGTGAATTATATGGCCTACACAGCCAGATGCCAGAAGTCTAGATGGGATACTGTTTTGGAGCTGGCTAAATAGGCCACCCCCCAGCTAGCTAAGGAGCTGGAGGAGGTGGCTGCTGATGGGATTGATGCATCCAAAATTCAGTTTCATGCTGCTGTGGTCTTTGTCTCTCAGGAGGTTTGCTTGGCTCAGGTGTACTAGCCTCTCACAGGACACCCAGGCTAAGACCATGGATTTCCCTGTGGTGGGTAATTCTCTGTTTGGGGAGCAGACCGAGAATTGCATGAAGAAAATGGATGAGTATCGGACCACCTACAGGAGTGCACAGGTCAAGGAAAGGCAGGCAACTCCTCAGATGCAGCAGTCTAGGGGCAGGGACAGGCCTTTTCACAGGCCTTTCTACCAAGCGCAGGCCTCCTCTCCTTTTCCACAGAGGTGGTTCTTCAGAGAGGAGAGGTAGAAGGGGGATGAGCAGGGCTGCATCCTCCTCTCAGTCCAAGGCTCCTGCCAAGCAGACACCCTGATGTGTCAGCCCGGGTCAACTCCACAATCCCAGTAGGAGGCAGGCTGGCTGGCTTACTCCTTCCAGCCCTGGAAGTCTGTTACCTCAGACAGGTGGGTCCTGGAGGTAGTAAGTCAGGGATTGGCTCTAGGTTTTGCAGAGTTTCCAAAATTGAGGACCAAGTCCTTTGTACCTGCTAACCTTTGCGAGACCACTGCTTTAGAAGCAGAGGTTTCCTCTCTGCTAACCCTCAGGGCTGTAGAGAGTTCCTACTCAGCACAGGGGCAAGGGTCTGTATTTCAGATATTTCCTTACCCCAAAAATGACAGGGGAGTGGCGGCCCATCCTAGACCTAAGATACCTAAACAAGCACATCTTAAAACCAAAATTAAGAATGGTGACTGTGGGAGTAATTCTTCCCTCTCTAAGGCCAGGGGATTGGCTAGCTTCCCTGGACCTCAAGGATGCCTACTTTCACATCCCAATCAGATGCTCCCACAGAAAGTACCCCAGATTCGAATGGCCTTCAGGCCATTATCAGTTCAGAGCAATGCCCTTCGGCCTAACATTGGCTCTAAGGGTGTTCACAAAATTCCTAGCAGTAGTAGTGGCCTTTCTCAGGAGACAGAGTATCTTCATTTTTCCATACCTGGATGACTGGCTCATCGTGGGGTAGTCTCCAGACCAAGTCAAGTCAGACCTACAAGTCACACAACAGCTGCTCACTTCTCTAGGGTTTCTTCTCAGTCTGCCAAAGTCAGTTCTCAAACCAGTACAACTCCTCACCTTCATGGGGTAGAGTTGTATACTGTGCAAGCAAGGGCTTTTCTTCCCTTGGCAAGGGTAAAGTCCCTTACAGATCTTGCCTCCTCTTTCTGCCTTCTGGTGTCTTGACCAGCAAGACATTTTCTTCAGCTCCTGGACCATATGGCAGCTTCCACTGCAGTGGTACAGGGAGCCAGATTTCAAATGAGGGACATTCAGTTCCATCTGAGGTCCTTTTGGTCTCAGAAAAAAGATCCTCTAACCAAATTGATTCCAGTGACTCAGACTGTGGTCCAAGCTCTGCAGTGGTGATTGGATTGGGACAATCTCAGACAAGGAGTCCCATTCATCAGTCAGACTCATTCAGTGGTACTAACCACGGATGCCTCTCTCTCCTGGGCTGGGGAACCCACCTGGGAGCCCTCACAGCATGAGGTGTTTGGTTTCCTCAGGAATCTCTACTTCATATCAATATTCTGGAACTCAGGGCAGTATTCCTGGCTCTCCAAGCCTTCTCGGACTCCGTGAGGAACAAAGTGGTTCAGGTCAGGACAGACAACACCACCACCATGTGGTACATCAACAAGCAGGGAGGCACTCTGTCTATGGCCTTGTGTATGGAAGCCATGAAAATATGGTCTCTGACTTATGCCCTGCAAGCATCTCTAGTAGCAGTCCATCTACCAAGGAAGGACAAAGTGCGAGCAAATGCCCTGAGCAGGATTTCTCAGGGCCATCACGAATGGACCCTGGACCCCTTCATATTAAAAGTAGTCTTCTCCAGGTTGGGCACTCCAGAGATAGATCTCTTTGCAGCCCCAGACAATTGCAGACCCCAGTCATGGGCACAGTTTCCCTGGATGCTCTGGCTGGATGCTCTGGTTCTGGATTGGGGGGGCAAATTCCTTTATGCCTTTCCTCCTTTTCCCCTGTTATTCAAGGTCCTGGTCAAGATCAGGTCACAATTGTGCAGGGTGATCCTGATTGCACCAGACTGGGCCAGACAGCCTTGGTATCCCCTGTTGATGTCCCTAGCAGTCCGTCTTCCCTTATCTCTTCCCAAGAGGCTCAACCTGTTAACCTCCTCTCGGGGAAGAATCTGGTTCCCCAGTCTTCAGTCTCTCAACCTCAAGGTTTGGCTCTTGAAGAGTTAGAGTATGCAGGTCTGCACCTGTCTCGGGGGTGCTGGATATTCTTAAAGCCTCTCGAAAGCCTGCCACCAGAAAAACGTATAATTCCAAGTGGAAAGGATTCAGCATTTGGTGTTCCAATAAGGATGTCTTACTGGATACTGCTGATCTGACTACAGTTCTGGATTACATGGTTCATCTTAACGGCCTAGGCCTCAGGCCAGCCACTTTAAAAGTTCATTTAGCAGCTGTATCTGCATTCCTGTCAGCAGGAAAGGCTCCCTCTCTGGCATCTCATCCTGTCTTCTGTAAATTCTTTAAAGGTTTGGTTCATACCAACTCTTCCTTTAGGACCTCTACCCCTGCTTGGGATCTTAATGTTCACATTGCTTAGCTCATGCAACACCCTTTTGAACCCTTGGCTTCGGCAGAACTCAAATATTTGACTTGGAAAACTGTGTTCCTGGTAGCTATCACTTCTGCCAGGTGTGTTAGTGAATTACAAGCTCTGTCAGTGGAGCCAGATTTTATCTCATTCCATGGAGATAAGGTGGTCCTTAGAACCAATAGGAGGTTCTTACCCAAAGTGGTCTCAGATTTTCATCTGAACCAGTCCATGTCTCTTCCTGTGTTTTTCACTGATCATTCTTCTTCAGGAGAAAGAAGATTACGTAGTTTGGGTGTTAAGAGGGCACTTCGCTACTACCTTGAGCATACTAAGGCACTTACGTATGAATGTCCCCAATTGTTTCTCACTTATGGTGAAGTAGGGAAAAGGTAAACCTGCTACTAAGAGAACTACTGCCAGGTGGATTGTCTCTTGTATTCAATACTGCTATGAAAAGCTAGGCAAAATACCCCCTCAGGCCTGAGGGCTCATTCAACTAGGAGTAAAGCTGCTTCCCTGGCTGCTGCCAGGGATATACCTTTACTAGAAATATGCAAAGCAGCCACCTGGAAAACTGTCCATACTTTCAGCAAGCATTACTCTCTGGATATCCAGGCTAGGAGTGATGCTCAGTTTGGAACAGCAGTACTGCAGAGCCTATTCCCAAAATAGGTTTGGTAACCCCCTCCATGGCAGTGCTGCTTAGTAGTCTGCATATGTCGGAATACAGCAAGACTTCATGTTGTTTGAAGAAAAAATTACTCAACTTAGTAATTGTGTTTCTTCTAATGGAGTCTTGCTGTATTCTGACTTCCTTCCCTGCCTGCCTCCCCTCTCAGAAGCTGTTTTTGGGAAGTGGTCTGGCAGGTGCAGTGTTGCACCTCAGGGGTGTACTTGGCACTCCTCCTTTCTAGAAGGGGGGAGTGGGTTATTGTTATGTTGTTTTGATAGCTATATGTTGGTTCACTACCTGGTCTATTATGTTGGGTTCTCGGCTTTGAGTCTTTTGGGGGAACCAAAAATTTGTTGCCTGTTGGCTATGTTTTTTTGCAATTTCCACTTTAAGAAGTGTAGTTAGTTAGTAATAGCTCGTAAGAATCTGACGGTTACATTTTGAAGTGCTGCAGACAGAGGTTTGAAACCGAGCTCAAGCTCAACGTTCTATGCTTCCTGCATAGAGTTAACTCTTTCCACTCTAGAGCAGTTCCAGTGCTGGGGCGAACTGCATATGTCAGAATACAGCAAGGCTCCATTAGAAGAAACACAATTACTAAGGTGAGTATTTTTTTTCTTTTCTGCCGAAAGTGTCTGTGCTTCTATGTTACACATTCAAAACAGATTAAAAATTAGACATTTTTATTTGCCTAATCAATCTGTGGCAGGTGCTGTGTAGCGGTTTTGCATGCAAAAGAGCTAATCAGTTTTTTTTGCTTATTTAATACCATGTGAACGTGTAACGGTTTTGCCAGGGGAGTTTTGTGAATGCTGGGGCCTCTGGCCCTATTAAACAAACACGCCAGTGGAATGTAGTGTAGCCTACATTCCACTAATGCACAGCACATAGGCTTAGTGAATTGGGCCCTTTGGCTGACGCATAGCACATAAGCTTAGTGAACTGAGCCCTTTGGCTAATGCACAGTACATAGGCTTAGTGAATTGGGCCCTTTGGCTAACGCACAGCACATAGGCTTAGTGAATTGGGCCCTATGTCTAGCTCAGAAGAGGACCAGTGTGAGTTGGGTGTTGGAGTTTTAAATATCCTCTGCCCAAGAGAGATGCACTTGAGCATGAAGTTCTAGTACAGTGTAGAGTGGCCTGTACTGGGCTTGAGCAAGTTGTCTATCACCTTTAGTTAAGCAGGTGGCTTCTGCTGCCAGTGCCATCCATCAGTTTATGCTTTGCGAACTGTGAAATTGTCGCATTTAAATTTGAAAAAAATACAGTATAAAAATACCACACTTCTTTGACCATGGCTTGGTAGCTGGTTGAGCATCTTCTGGATTACAAGAAAATGATGCCTAATTTAAAGGCATTGGCTAAATCATTAAACGCAAGAGGTAAACATTATGAAAATAATTGAAAGGCACAGTCTTAAACATACATAAATGGCTTGTTTACATATAAAAATAGAAAGAGAATTAACTTAGCGTTTTGGTATTCAGGATGTGAATATTGTTAATCAACTTTAAGTACAGCATTATGCAGTTACATAGATGAATTATTCAAAGTCCCTAGCAACAGCTATTCATTTGAGGTACTTGTTTTACTGCCTGAAACTTTCATGAGTATTATTCAGTGTCTTATCCAGATAACAACTAAAAGACCCATTTCCAAAGCACACTGCAGTCCTAAGATGTTGGCTGTGATTGATTATGATCGTGGTTTGGAGCACCTTGTAAAAGAAAACTTCATTTAAATGAATAATGGCACCTGCTTTGTTGAATTGATAGGGATGTCTCCTGTCAAGACTAGGAAGTGAAGAGCTTTGAAGGCCTAAACATCCTGTCTGTGTTTCAGTAGGCTCTTGTACTCGGGGAGAGGTGGGAAATGCATTGCCCTAATGGCCACAGCAATTCCAGATCAGATCTGGGATCTGCTGACTTGAGCTCAAGAGTCCCCTCCCCCAGCCGGATGTGAGGGGTTGGTTGTTTTTGACGGGGGGGGGGGGGTTGTACTGTGTTATGATTTGGCATGGTGGTTGAGGGTGCATGAACTCCATTATACCACTTTCAAGTTGTAGTGCAACAGTATTTGCTGCAGGTATCAACAAGCTGAGGGTTGTGGAATCACATAGGATTTGTTTTTAAATTCTGCCTTTTCTACATGACCTATCCTAAGCCCTGATTACACGGTCACATTTGCACTGGAGTAACATGATCGCTCGGGTTGCTCCAGTGCAAATGTGACCGTGTAGACAGACACCCGATCGTAGTAAGCCACTCACAAACATACTCCCGAATTCACTAGCAAGCTGGGAACACAGAACATAGTAAGCGACTTACAGCAGCTTACATTGCCTTGTCGACTGTGTGCGCCACTGCAACCCGTTCAGTGGCTCATGATTCCTTGAGCTGCCGCCCCCCCCCAACACAAGGCCCCTCACCAGTGCAGATTGGAGTGATTCAGAGAGGGGCCACGTAGTCAGGTAGACCATTTAGTCATGGGTGGTTGGGACTGTGCTGTTGTGGTTGGAATTGAAAGCACTACTGCCATGTAAACACTGCTCTAGAGTGTGTTACACAGAGTTACTAAAACAGGCAGCCATTATTATACATCAACAAGATCCCATAAACCATAGTGGACAATTGGAAAACTGTTTTTTATTATTATTATTGAAACCAGGACAGCAAGGTAACATAAATAGAATAATACGTTGGCAACTATTTATTTGTTTATTTGAATTTTGGTAACCAGATAAGCCCACTGAGACATGACAGTCCCTTTTTCAGGGGCGACCCGGAAAGAACAGTACAGTTGAAAGTGCAGCAGTTGATACAAGAAAATTTGTACATGAAATGAGCACAGCAGTAGATACATACAACAGTACATCAGGATAGTACAGTTTCATCAAGCAATAATAACACTTTGGGCAGAGATACACAGATTATGCAGTTTTGTCCTGTACGATACTGTATACTCAGGACTACGTACAGGCCACAGATAATTATTTACACAATAGTTCTTGCAATTGTTTGGGGGTTGGGGGGACAGAGGTGATACAGTGATACTATGTATTACGAGGGAATCAAAATATGTTGGCGGCATTGTGGTCTAGTGGTTAGAGCACTGATACGAGAACCTGGAGATTGCAGGTTCAAATGCTACTAGAGCTAAATACTCTCTGTGTGACCTTGGGCAAGTCTCAGTTCTCTAGTACACACAGCTACAGAAATAGGTAGAACCTGAATCCCACTAGAAACAAAATGGTGCATCTCAGCTTGGCTATCTTGGGTAAATGAATTGTTTAAAAAAAAAAAAAAAAAAAAACATTGAAAGGTTCTGGTGATATGTGAACCAAGACAGCAAAGCTCGAGATGTTCCAGCTTATCACCAGAACCTTAAGATGGCTTAGGTTTTACATACCTCCCTATTTATTATTTTTGCAATATATATCTGAGCTGTGTTCTCTCCCATGGAACGTCTGCTCTCATTAACATTGGTCCACTAGTGTCTCTTGGAACTTTACTTGCATGACGTGCCAGTACTGCAAGAGCCCACCAACACAGCTCCTTTGTTTATATATTTATAAAAAAAAAAAAACTCTTGAAGAGCAAAATCAGCCTTTCTATGTCCATGTCTGTGAGCCTGCACAGAGTCACCTTTTCTTTCTGTAGCTGAGCGCAGTGACATGGGCTTGACACAAGGTTGTTTCTGAATGTTCAATCCTGTTCTAGTAGCCTTATGACATCACAGCAATGGTATTATCAGAAAGATGATGTCACAACGATTCCATGGATTTTGATTTCACCATTGCCCTATTGGGGTGGGGAAGCACCTGTATGTTGTGGTAACATATTAATTTAATGGGGAACTATAATCAGAATGTAAAAAAAACATCAATGGTTGCAAATGCACCACTGTCACTTGGAACAGAAAGCAGTGTAGGAAAAAGAAGAGCAATGAAAAAAATTAAAAATGGGGATCCCCAGTAAGGAGCCATAAAAATTACTAGGCAGATTAAGAGAAAAAAAAACAACTTTTAACAGCAAACAAAGATGTACTAGAACAACACATGCAGATCAAAACTCTGTACAACATATGGTTCTGCAAAATTTGACTGTAGTTCTCCTTTAAAGATAGAAGGGACTCTAGGCCCATCAGTACCCCCCCCCCGCTTCTGAGTTGTATGTTGCAGTATACCATACCCGTTAGAACCATTGTTTAGGATAGTGATTAGTCACTTTGTGGGTGTCACAGGCACTTTTTGAAATATGGACAAAAAGGTAAGGAAAAGGTGTACCGTGTCCCTTTAATCTGTAGCCCCATTTATTCTGACTAAGCTATTACACACCAATGTGACTCGCACAGTGTCAGTCAGCACT
Organism: Neoceratodus forsteri; assembly: GCA_016271365.2. Classification (NCBI taxonomy): domain Eukaryota; kingdom Metazoa; phylum Chordata; order Ceratodontiformes; family Ceratodontidae; genus Neoceratodus; species Neoceratodus forsteri. The sequence goes on from CM028133.1 coordinate 725,332,927, forward strand.
TGGTTGTTGATGAAGTCAGTGGTGTACAGCACTTTAAGAGCAGGTGTTTACTTCTAGTAAATAGACAACTGACTATTTTAATTCATATTTTGATGTGTTGGTAATTAATTTCTACTTTAATGTTAAAATATTTGTTAGTACAGTGAAAACAAGTGTGTTTTCACCTTTGCTTTTCCAGTGTCCCCAGTTTGATTAGGCATTTTCACAGTAATTCCACAACAATGTTCCTGTGTTTTCTTGTAGATTACATTATTTCCTATGAAAGCTAAATTGCTCTCTTGTCACTTATAGCCAGTGCAAGTCTATGGGAACAATTTTCCTGTAAATGGCTCAATTTCCCTGTAAAATACAGGAACCCCTGTATATCTAGGAGCCCTGCTTTTCACACTGCTAGCAAAAAAGAATTTAGTAGCATTCTGGTACTGTGATGTTAGAAATTGCCAGCTACTTAGTGGCCCAGTGTATTTCAGTGGCAAACAAAATACTTTTGTTTTCATCTTTTTCAAAAGAAATAGATACTTCTTTCAACAACAGACTGTGCCTTTTATATGCTTGCACTGGTCCATCTATATTATTTTACAATTTTAAAAAAATTGACATTTAAATACTTGTAAATTTTCTTTCTCAGACAGCTGGTCTCTGGGCTTCCATACTCATGGGCTGTACCTCTTGATGCTGATAGGAAGGCAGGAATCAGACCTTTGTAGCAGGGGACATCCAGCCCTCCACTTCCCGTCTCCCTCAGTTCTTCCTAAAGCAGTCCAAATGTGGCAATACCACAAGAACTTGGAAACAAAAAACAAGAATGTTAAGGCATAAATGGCCGTGAGGCCAGCCAACAATATATATTCTGGGAAGGAATCCGAAGCCAGGAGACCAGCCGTCGGAGAAAGAAAAGTTACAGGTATTTAAATTTCGATTTCTCTCTCCTAAGCTGGTGTCCGGGCTTCCTTACTCATGGGATATACAAAAGCAGTACATCCCCAGATGTCCTGGCTGGGAAGAATGTCAAGTGCCCATAAGGGTCCACCACCATCTGAAACACAAGGATGCCTCCGCTGAGGGCATCACATCCAGCTTATAAAATTTTGTAATCATTGGAATGGATGATCAGTCGGCCACTCTCTATAAGTCTGCTGGAGATGCTTCTATGAAGTACGCCCATGAAGGAGCCATAGCTCTGGTGGAATGGGCTCTCACTGGGCCAGGCAAGGTTACTCCGGCCTGATCATAAGCCATGGAGGTGTCGGATAGAATCTGTCTGGCTATAGAGTCTTTTGAATCCTTATTACTCATAATTTTGGCCCGTAGTTGAAATGGACAAACTTGAAGTTTTGCGAATAGCCTCCGTGCTCTCAATATAAGTTTTTGACACTCTTCTCGGGTCTAGTGGATGAAATTCCCCTTCCTTATAGCTTTTAGGAAGTGGGCAGAAGGAAGGAAAAATGAACCCATGATTAGAATGGAAGGGAGACATAACTTTTGGCAAAAAACCTGGATCTGTTCGGAGTACCACAGAGCCTGATAAAAGACAGTGTATGGCTCTTGGGTGACCAGTGCTCCTAGTTCGCTGATTCTCCTGGCTGAAGTAACAGCTATGAGAAAAAGGTGACCTTCATTTAGATGCATGAGGGATGTCTGCCGGAGAGGCTCTAAAGGAGCTTTGGTCCCAGCCTGGAGAACCAGATTAAGGCTCTGTGGTGGTATTGTTGGTTGGTTGGTTGGTTGGAGGGTGTTTTAATGTTGCTGCCTTTAGAAACCTCCAGACATGGGGAAGTAAGCCCAGTGATTCCCCTGAATCCAACAACAAGAGTGCCCTAGTGTGGAAACCTGAACTCTTAAGGTGGCTGGTTGCAGTACTTTGTCCAATCCATCTTAAAGGAACTGCAGTAGTATGGGTGATTACATTGGATGGTTCTGTATGTGATTGGAATAAAGCCAGAACTGGAATTTCCTCCACATTCCACAACACACCTTGGAGGAAGAAGGGCTATGTGAATTCACCATCATTTCAATAAGAAGAGCTATGTAGCCTAGCTCCTTGGAGTTTTCCCGCTCAATCTCCAGCCTAGAGTGACAGGTTGCTCAAATTGGGATGCAGAACCGGACCTTGATGGATAAGGTCCATGCTGAACTTGAAGGTTAGAGGTGGTCGCCTTGACAAATGAATGAGAAGCGGGAAGTATGGGTGGAAAGGCCATAAGGGATGGACTAGAATCATGTTTGCCCTATTCAGAGCAACTTTGTGGAGGACTCTTGAGAGAAGCGGTATTGGAGGTAAGGCATACAGGAGACCGAACTGACCCCAGTCTAGAGAAAAGGTGTCCTGAGCCACCTCTGGTTCGTCCTTGGCCAGGGAGCAGAATTGCTTTACCTTGGAGTTCTGCCAGCAGGTGAAAAGATCTGTCTGAGGATTGCCCTCTGTTATGTTAGGATATGGAAGGCACCGTCCTTCAGTTACCATTCCCCTGGTAGAACAACCTTGCGACTGAACCAGTCTGCTGTGACATTTTCCTGTCGTTAAATATACATTGCTCTGTGGTGCTCAGCCCACTGAAAGAGAAGAAGGGAGTCCCTTAGCATTTTTGAGCTTCTTGTACCGCCCTGATGGCTGATGTATGCTAACATTGTCCAATTGTTAGTTGGAATCAGTCCATCCTGATTGAGGAATTGCTGTTTAGAGTGCCTCGGGACAAGGCATACTGCACTCATCATGAGAACGTTTATGCTGTACCTTGTATCTAACAGTGACCACCTCTCCTGTGCTGACAGCTGATACAAGAGAGCCCCCCAGCTCCTGAGGCTTGCATTAGTCGTGGTTCGGGTTTGGTGTGGATGGCCCAACTTACGACCCATCATGACCTCTGTCCTCCAAGACCATCACTGGAGAGATGGTTTAATCTGCCCCAGTTAGCTGCATGAAAAAATAAGCAGGTAGCTGAGGAGCTATGTGAAAGTCCTTGATGAGCTTTAGCCAATCCCTACATTTAGTTTCCGGGGGAAATACCTTGTTGGCTTGTGTCCTGATGTCTGCCCCCCAGGAGGATTTAGGTCTGTCCTGGAGTTAGGGAAATCTTTCTCCAATTAATGAGAAATCCGTATGCCGACGGGCCCCAGACTACCTCCACCCCTGCTTGTATTGCTTGGTTGAGCTGTGGGGCCTTTATGTGGACTATGTCCACTACTGGCATCTTTAATAATGTCTGTGGGTCTGAGGAAAACCCGAATGGCAGAGTTTTAAATTAAGGAACTGCTCCTCCACCTTGAACCTGAGATAGTACTTGTGTAGTTCCTGAATGGGAATATGCAAATCGGCATCTTGCAAATCGATGAATGCTGGAAAGTCCCCTTTTTGTGACTCCCTGATGCTTGATGACCAAATTTCCACCTTGAAAGGTCTGCTGTGGATAAAACTGTTCAGGAATTTGAGATGTAGGAGTAGCCTGAATGCCCCTGTGCGTTTTGGCTCTATGAAGAATAAGAAGTAACTACCTAATTGATCTCTGTGGGGGAACATTTCTCAATAGCCCCTGCCTGTAGAAGGTTTGTAATGGTTTGTAATATCACCTGTCTTTTGGATGGGTTGCCAGAGATAGGAGAGGGCAGCACACGAGGTAGTGGGGGCTTGCTAGTGATGTCTAGGACCCCTCTGTCTGACTTGATTTGGACCCATTCCTCGAGAAAATCTGCCCCCTACTCGAGGATGGGCCCGGATAGCTTGTGACTACTTGTTGCCAATCCCTGTGTCTCTGGTAACACCCTCACCACTGGATCTGCACCCTCTGAAGCTATGCTGGCTACGTGAGGAGAACCGTACTCTTTTTCCTGAGAAGTTAGAGTTTGACCCTAGTTGTAAGCTCGGTCATGAAATTTGTGTCTGTGGTCCAAGGACCATGAATTGCCCCTGCCCTTGACTGGGGCATGTGCACCTTAGCCATCTCCCCTGATTTCTTCACCGCCTTCAGGGCTGACCCAAACAGGAGAAAACCTTCAGGGTACATTACCAGACGGCTCTTCGAAGATGTGCCTGCTTGCTAGGCCCGAAGCCAGAGGTTGTGACAAGCCAAGGTTTGAGTGTCACCCCTGACAGCCTCCTCTGACACGTCTGCTGCCTAATCCCACTAACTGCAGTTGATAAATAATATGTGTTCTTCTCTGGGTCCTCAGGGAATTGAAAGGCTAAATCTGAGGCTCAGGACAGGGCGGTTCTGGCTGAAAAAAGTTGGTGGCTGCCACCTTGAGAGACATTGCTGATGCTTGGAAGGCCTTCTTGAGCAAGGCATCTACTTTCTTGTCCAATGACCATCTGTTTGGTTAGGTTTGAAATCAGAGGGTAGCTCCTACGGCAATTTAACCACTTTTCCAGTTGCTTCTTGTCAAACCTGAGAAGCTTAGAGATCTGCCAGGGCACTGGCTAAGTGCATTCTGGACCTTGCCGTTCCTCCTTTAGCAAGTTCTCTTATGGTTGGAGGAAGAGGAAAAGCTGTTGCTGGTTTGGAAGTAGATGTCAGGTGAAAAAACTGTTTCGGTTAGGTGGGAGCCGTTGGGGGAGATCTGAGGGAAATTTCGTCTGTGATCTTTTTTATGAAACTCTAGGTCCTCCCAGTCAAGGTTTCGCCCACTAGCTCCCTCTCTGGGAGAAGATAAATTGGAGTCTTAGGAGTCCGAGAAACACTCCCTGGAACGCTTTCCTTCAAGAGTGCCCCTAGATTTCCTTCAAGAACTAGATCTTTTCTTTTTCCTGTGATGTGAGGAATGTTGATCCTCCTAGGACAACTGCCTCTCAGGGGTGAGGCTACGGATGGGGTCCTCTTTCTTTTGCCTTCTTGTGAGGGCTCACATCTGGTGATCTCAGGTTTTCAGTCGAAGCATACCGGAGCTGGAGCAAGTCCTATTTAACATGTTCATGAGGTCTGGTGCCAGAGAGGGAGCTACGGACTGCTGGGTCTCTCTGGTGACTGCCGCTTATTTTGACCTGTCTGTTGGCTGTCAGACTGAGCCAAGGAAAGGTCTACCTCTGTCGCGTCTTCCCCATTCACAGACACTGCTGTCTAACATTTTGGGCAAAGCGACCCAGCTAAGGTGAATTAGTAGCAGGGAACTTGCAGCGCTGGCGTTTTCTGCCCCTGGAAGGTTTGTGTGAGCCATGACACCAAATAGGCTGTACTCCCCTTTAATTCAGCATACCCCGTGAGGCTTCCTGATGTTATGCTGCTAAAGCTGCAATTAATTGTGCTGGCCTTTAAAAGTTGTGCTGGCCCTGTAAGGGAAAATACTGAGCTGCCTTGTGTAATCAGTAATTGTATTTCATTCCTTGGAGACTATGCAGGAATCCTCCAGGCATCACTTCTTGCTGGTTTGGTTGGGGAGGCTGTGAACGCTGAGCAAAAGCTCTGAATTAGTGCTCTTCTTGCACCGTAGTGCTTGTTGATGAGAATTCCCTGATCATTGACGAGCTGCTATAGCCGCGCTGCGGGCTCACTGTCGACAAGCGGCTGAGGTGATTTGATTAGATTGCCAGCCGTCAACGGCTTGCTCCAGATTTTGACTCCTTATGCCCCTTAGTGCTTGTCGATGAGAGTTCCCTTGCTCCACTTGTCAGCGAGAGTTCTCTTGCTCCAGATTAGGGCTCCTCATACCCCGCAGTGCTTGTCAATGACAGCTCTCTGTACGTTGACGAGCTGCCATAGTCGTGTTGCCGGCCCACCGTCGATGAGCAGCTGATACAAACAGAAAGCTGATCATCGACGGAAAATATATGGGGCAGCCGTCGGTAAAGGAATAGATCCTTCCTAAGCACTCCAGTGCTGTTTTAATTCCCCTAAACAGACTTTCACTGCACTGAAGAAGCATTCCAGGTTGAGTCCAGAAGTCGTGGGAAAAACACTGCGGTGAAGTGGGGCCAGTCTGTGCAACTTGCAAAGCTGAGACTGGAACCCACACAGGAGCTTTTAAACACAGCTGTGATTCCTCAAGTATCCAAATTAAACCAAAATGGCTTGACTTACAGTCTGCTGTCTTCAGCTCTGCCACGTGGCAGAGCTCTGCTTGCAGAGTACCTGCCAGTCTGAAGGCAGGAGGGAAACTGAGGGAGACAGGAAATGGAGGACTGGATGCCCCCTGCTGCAGAGGTCTGATTCCTGCCTTCCTATCAGCATCCGGAGGTACAGCCCATGATAAGGAAGCCCAGAGACTAGCTTTGGAGAGTGAACAATAATTGGTTTCTCTTTTCTTCTTCCCACGTCAGATCCAGTTATGAAGAAAATGTCACCTGCTAAATTATAACAAAAGATCACAGGTTATCAAAAATCCCATATTTCTATTAAATGTAGAATATTTTGGTGGTAGAATTATTTCTTTATAAAAATCTGAAGACAGATTTGCAGTTTCCCATTGAAATACACTGCCAGCCTTGCCAGTGAAGAGTTTCAGACTTCATAATACAAGGATTCCATTGGATTCTTGTTTACTAGCAGTTGGCAAACTACAAATAAAATGACGAAAAGGTATGTGAAACAAAAACAAACTGAATTATTGCAGAGGCATCAAAATGTCCCAGACCTTCATCCTTACTAAGCACTTGCTCTTTAAGGACTCCGGCTTCCATACCGGTGTCTCGGGAACTGCATCGTAGGACCCACCCTGCAAGGAGTGTGTTGTGATGCTAAATTATCCTCAGGCAACTTGACATCACCCACGCCTGTTCAGCTCCTTTTTCTGGGAGAGGAACAGAAGAGCCAATCAGTTTGATGCCTGCACAGTTTACACTCGCAAATGTACACTGGTGTGACTCTCCATATTATCTACACTGGTGTTGAAATGGCCAGTGAAAATGGGCCTTAAAGGGACACTGTCAGCTTTGCCCCTCAGTTCTGTCTGTGTTTGCAACAATAACACCACAGGCACATACCTGTACCATGTTAGAGCAGAATGCCCCTTCATAAGCAAAAACTGAACTGGTTACCTGTTTTAGTAAAAAAAGCATTATTTCAGCTCACTTTCGGACCAAATGCAACCCCGACCCACCGGAACGAGATCCCACGCTGAGAACGCGCATGTAGTCGGAGCGCGGTGCCAAAGTGCATTTTTTATGGTCCCCATCACAACAAATACATCATTCAGTTGAACTCCATAATATGAAGTGCTGCTGGTATTTAAACTGTAATCCTGAGCACCAGTTCAGCCGCAAAACACTTTAAAAGTGTGGCACCAAATCCCGCGCATGCATAATCGTGGCACGTTCTTGCGCATGCACAAGATTTTTTCCTCTGGCTGCTATTGCACATGCATGGGATTTCGGCACCACGCTTTGAAAGTGTTTGCCACTGAACTGGTGTTTGGGATTGGATTTTAAATACCAGCAGCACTTTACATTACGGAGTTCTACTGAGTGGTGTATTTGTTGCGATGGGGATCATAAAAGTACACTTTGGCACCGCGCTTCAACTACATGTGCTTCGTGTGGATCTCCTCCTCCGTGGGCCGGTTACATCTGTTGGAGAGTGTCGAAATAATGTTTTTTTTTTTTACTAAAACATGTAACCAGTTCAGTTTTTTGCTTATGAAGGTGCATTCTACTCTAATATTGGTACAGGTATGTGCCTGTGGAATCATTGTTGCAAACTATGGCAAAACCAAGGGGCAAAGCTGACAGTGCCCCTTTCTTTAATAGTACCTCAGTAGAGCTAAGTGATGTTTCTCAAATTTCAGAATCAATAGACTCGATTTTTGTGATTTTGTTGACTGAGAAAGGGTTACACACAAGCCTGAATGGAGTATGGCATGTTTATTTTTTAAATACCACACATTTTCATGGGAATGCAGACTGTGTCTAAGCATGCAAATCATGGAGAAGAAGTGTAAAGGGGAATGGGCAATTTATCAAAGGGCAGCATATCAAGGAAACCATTTTTATTTGCGTGAGAACTGTAACTAAAGCAAATGGCTCATTTAAAATCAGAGGTAGGCTTTTCTGTTTGACTGAGAAACTGATCCTTTGAATTGTGCCTCAAACTAAACCAGACGCCATTAGCAATGCCAATCTAAAAATTTTGGAAAAAGGCTTAATTAAAAATCTAACCATCTAAATAACGACCATCTAAAGATTTTTTTTTAAAAAGTAGATGTTAAAAAAACATAAGGCTGAAGTCAGCCCTGTACCTCAGTGGTAATGCTACCGCTTGCAGTGCCACAGGTTGCAGGTTCGAGAATGGATTCTGGTCTTCAGGGTTGGCTGGTGGAAAGGAGGATTCAGCATCCCAGGGACAGCTGTCCTCCTTCAGAGTGGGAGGAGATGTGTGCTTCTCAACAAGATCACCCCCCTAGTGGTGGCTACAGGGGGATCTTAGTTGGGGCCACCAGAAGGAGAGGGACTTCGTCAGACACCGGTATGACCGCACATTGGTGCGTGCACATTACAGTACGATGGAGTCCCTGGGGAGAAACAGCTGCAGGAAAAAAAGCCTTCAGTCTGCCAAAAGACGCCACCGTCACTCTTCGCCCACCTTCGCAGGCCCCTTGCACTACAACATAGCTCTCTACCCACCACACGTTTTGTCCTAGGTAGGCAGTGGTTTAAGTGTAAATCTGTGAGAGGGTAGGTAACGAGGCTGGCCGGGGTGCCATCTGGAGAGGAAGGTTGACCACAAGCTATGCAGGGGGGAAAAAAATGACTGTTCCCTTGACTCACTTAACGTGGGAAACAAATTGTAGTGGGAGAGAACTAATGTTACAGAACTGGAACTTAAATCCAGCCCCTGAAAATAGCATATCAGTTCTCTACCAGCTGAGATATTAGACCCACTTACTAGCCTAAGCTTCCTGCAGTCCCATTTGTTCTCAAATTGTAAATCCTGCTGCTAGGAATGACGCTAGCAAGGAACTGCAGGTGCAGCATTGACCACTGCTAAACATTTGAAGCTCAAATTGCAGTGAGAAATAAATAAGGTGACCTAACTGGGAGGCCACCCTGAATACAATCCTAGTGCTGTAACAGCTGAGTTATTGGACCAGTTGGCTAGCCACGGCATGGAAAGACTTGGGAATCCTTGCTCAGAGATGACTGACAGGAAATCGCTCCTATGGTTAGTCTGTAAGGAGGTCAAAAGCGAACAGAGGTCTAGTGAGCCCAGTGCAGCTGCCAAGTATAAAATTGCATTAGTGACTGAGATTTGACCTCCAATATGGAATGGTTGTAAATCTTCAGCAGTTGCTAGAGTCCATAAATGTGTGGCTGCTTTGCTGTAGGATCTCCCTGTCTCTATAGCACTGTTTTATCAGGCACCTGACTTCTTGCCCCTGGAACATGGGTAAAGTGGAACTTTTTTTTTTGCACCAGTAAAGTGGCACTGTTACCACTCCAGAGTAAAATTATTGATGGTGCGTGTTTACTTACTGGTGATTTGCATCGACTGTAGCTGCCTTGGCTGGGTGATGTGCCCATCTCACTGGAACTAGAGACTTTTAACAAACTGTTTTTGTTTGTTTTTTGAACAGTCTGTTTTTGTTTTGTTTTTTTGTGGTGGAGAGGCAGTACTCTGAGTAGGATGGGGTACTTGGCGACATTCCTCAGGGGTAGCTGGGGCCATTGCTGTTCAACATTTTTATCAACGAGCTGGTAATTGGCGTTTCCAGCAGGCTGCTAAAGTTTGATGGTACACAAAGCTGACCAGGGTGGCAGACTGCCTTGAGGATGGAGACAAACATCAGGAGGACCTGAACAAGCTGGGTGGTTGGTCGTACTCCTGCTGTCTCAGATTCAGTATAGTCAAATGCTTGGTGCTGCACTTTGGGAGAAAAACCAGAGGGTACATTTGAAGAAGAAAAGGACCTTGGGGCCATACTAAGGGACTGAAACATGGCAGTGCTCGGTCACTGTCAGTACGGCTGTCAGAATGCTAGGGAGCATCAAAAGGGAGATGACTAGCAGGGCAGGGGATGCCAACTTTACAAGTTTCTCCCTGGTCAGGCCCACCTGGAGTACTGTGTGGGAGTTTTGAACTCCTCAATGCAAAAAAAATATTGAGACACTTGAGAGAATGTAATGCAGAGCCACCAAAATGATCAGGGTATGGGGAGATAAACTATGAGAAGAGGCTACTGGACATTACCATCACAGTTAAAAAAGGCACAGCACTTCTTCCTGATATCGATAAAACATCCATGCTGGGAAATAGATTTGACCTTTTTTTTTTTTTTTTCATTTTATTCCTGTTCGAATGAAAACTGTGTAAAACCATGCAGGTGCACGGAGGGCTTCACCATGAACAGTCCCAATATTTGGGGCTCTTCTCCCACACTTGGATGGGACCCAGGGCACTGAAATGTATCATGCTCATACAGGTACAGGCATAGTACCATTATAATTGTGAAAGAAACTGCAGAGGAATGAAGGAAATAGTCCATAACAAGAAGATAAGAAATCTAGTTGTAAAATTGTTGGTTTATGAAATTCTTAGTATGCATAGTATTAATCTTTAGATATTATCAATCAAGGATTGGTGAGGATCCTGCTCATACCACTTTGTGCACTGCTATAATCATGTATGGAAGCCTGAAAGATAAGCCGTGCATTTGAAGACCTTGTTTTGTTGTGGACTCAGTTTTCTTTGTTTTCTCTGTGGTTTAATCGTCGTAATATAATTTTATGATGAGCACCAGCACCCCATGCACCTGCACTCTTTTACAGAGTTAGATTTCACTGGACCATGAATAGAAAAGGAGCTGAAGTCTATTTCCCAGTGTGGATGTTTCATTTATCGAGGTCAGAGAGTGCTGTGCTTCTTTTGATTGTACTTATTAGCAAGCAGCACAGTTTTTTGTTGCTTTGGACCTTATGTTCACCTTAAAAATAGGGAGGCTGGGCTGGCCAGTCGGCGCTGCAGTAGCGCTACAGCTCATAACGCCAGTGACCCAAAATCAGGAACAAGCTCAAGTTCTCAGGGACCGACTGGGTGAGGAAGATGGAACACCCCAGAAGACTCTCTCTTCCTCTTGAGAGGGAAGGTAGCTACTTTTGTTGAAGTACTGCCTTCTGGTTAACCACGGGTGTCATTGCAGCAGCAATACAGCAGGGAGGGTGGATGTTTTCCAGGCGCTGCTTGCAGGGTATATGTGCATGGACATTAAACTCCCTGTGTGCCGGTGTACCAGGAGCAGGGACCAAGAAACAGGGAAACACCATGTCTCATGCGGGATGATCCTGGGCACACTTTGACCCCAAACCCTGCTACTGTCCACTCCCCTCTCCACTCCCTCTGCAGTCAGGAAAAGATGTGAGATGGACCTGGCATAGCTGTACCCTGCCAGGTGTGTGTATGTGTGTGTAAACCAGTGGTTTTGGAAGGAGAGACACGAGGTTGGGTCTGGGTCTGACCCAGGGTATTGATTGAACAAATATGTTTGATCTGGTGTCTTTCAGCAGAACTTAGGTACAGGCCTGAAGCTCACAGATAGTACATTCAATTGGAATGTTAGAAGGCACTTTTTCTTCCAGTGGGTCTTGAACCTATGAAACAACCTGTCAGCAGAGGCCATGGATAGGAAGGCAGTACAGGGCTTCAGGGTCAGCCTGGACAATTTCAAGAGAACCCTGCCCACTCTGGGTAGTAGATCAACTATACTGGAGGACTACGGACCCACTTATACTGTTTTGATAACTATACAATGCTCCATGCCACGTCAACCCACACTCTTAAGCTCCCTCCACTGCTACTCACACACTCAGCCACACTCCAACTGCTCCACAATGTTGATTTTGTTGTTGGTGGAGCTCTACAGATCCACTTACTGATAGGGAGAAGGGCAGGGGTAAATGGAGAAAAAGACAAAGGTAGTAATGACAGGGATGGGGCAAAAAGAAATAAAGCCATAAAAAATGGAGGGTAATGAGTACCAATGCCCATAGTCTAGCTAAAAGCTCCCCGAAATGGTGGCCTTGATGGAAGAGGGATGCCTGGATATCGTGGCAGTCACAGAAACATGGTACACAGAGAACCATGACTGGGATGTCAACATACCAGGCTACACAATCTACAGGAGGGACAGGGAGGGTAGAAGAGGAGTAGGAATAGCTCTCTATGTAAGGGAAGGGATCAAAGCAACAGAACTAAAGGGTAAACAGGGAGGAGAGGAGGCACAGTGGGTCACCCTGGAAACTGGAAATGTCACCACAATCCACACAGGGGTTGTATGTAGACCCCCATCTCAGGGGGAGGAAATGGACAAGGAAATGATAGAAGGCATCCCTAGGATGGCAGAGAAAGGGGAGATATTGCTGATGGGGGACCTGAATATGCCAGATGTTAACTGGAACACTTTTGCTGCAGCCATATCCAAGAGCAGGGCCATTCTCGATGCCCTACAGGGGGCATGCCTCAGACAGCTAGTTTTGGAACCCACTCGGGAAGGAGCAATCTTAGACCTGGTACTCTCAAATGGGGACAGAGAGAGGATCTCAGATCTAGATGTGGGTAGCCATCTGGAAACAAGCGACCACCAAACAGTGTGGTTCACGATAAACTTAGCTGTAGAGTCAAGCCATACAAAAGTGAAGGTACTGGACTTCAGGAGGGCTGATTTTTGTCAAGATGGGAGAGTGCCTCAGAAAAGCACTAGCAAACAGACAAGAAGGTGGGGTGGAGCAACAATGGGAAAACATCAAAACCGCCATCACAGAGGCAGCAAGTCTTTGTGTGAAGTAAATAGACAAATCAAAACGAAAGGAAAAACCACTATGGTTCTCAAAAGAAGTGACGGGGAAGGTTAGGGAGAAAAAGCATTCGGGAATTATAAGGAAACACAGAAGGAGCAGGACAGAGAACTGTACCAGTTAAAGCAGAAGGCAGTCAGAATTGCAAAGGCCCAAACTGAGGAAAATATACCAAGGGGAATAAAACATTTTATAGGTACATTAGGGAGCAAAGAAAGACTAAGGCAGGGATACTGAGGCTGAATAAAGAGGAAGGTGGTTGGGCAGAGAGTGACAGTGAAAAAGCAGGGATACTAAACAAATACTTCTGCTCAGTATTCACAAAGGAAGAGCAGGGGAGATACCTAATCCAGTCAATAGAAGCACTCTCTGGATTGGGGGGTGACATTAGTCCGTTCACAGAAGAAAAGTTCTGAAAGAACTCCTGAAACTGAAGGTGGATAAAGCAATGGGGCCTGATGGGATTCACCCAGAATTCTAAAAGAACTAAGGGAAGAACTAGTAACACCACTGACTACCCTTTTTAATAAATCATGGGAGGATGGTGTGGTACCTGAGAACTGCAGGAGGGCAGATGTGATTCCCCTTCACGAAAGTGGGAGCAAGACAGAGGCAGGAAACTACAGACTTGTCAGTTTGACCTCAGTGGTAGGGAAAATGATGGAATCACTTTTGAAGGAAAGAATTGTTGGGTGCCTAGAGGCCAGTGGGGCACAGGACCCAAGGCAGCATGGATACACAGCAGGAAGGTCATGTCAGACAAATCTAATTGATTTCTTTGACTGGGTGACCAAAGTAGTAGACCAGGAAGGGGCTGTGGACATGGCCTACCTAGACTTTAGCAAGGCATTTGACACAGTCCCACACAAATGATTAATAAAGTAGCCAGCCTGGGAGTGGGTCCCAGGGTGGTAGCCTTGGTAAAACACTGGCTGGACAACAGGAAACAGAGGGTAATAGTAAATGGAGTCCACAGTGAAGAAAGGGGGGTTACTAGTGGGGTACAGCAGGGTCAGTATTGGGGCTGGTCCTTTTTAATGTCTTTATAAGTGACATTGCAGAAGGACTAGAAGGAAAAGTATGTCTCTTTGCAGATGACACAAAGATATGCAACAGGATTGATGTGCAAGGTTGGATGGAAAGGATGAAAAGGACTTGGCAAGGTTGGAGGAATGGTCAAATGAGTGGCAGCTTGGAGATTCAATGCAAAGTAATGCACCTGGGAAACAAAAACCCAAGGGAAGAGTGCACAATGGGAGGTGAGATACTGACAATAAAAATGGAGAGAGACCTGGGGGTAGTAATATCAGATAACCTAAATGTGGGCCAGCAATGTGAGAAGGCAGTAAGGAGGGCTGGGGCGATACTGGGATGCATAGGGAGAGGCATCACCAGTAGAAAACAGGAAGTTGTTGTCCCTCTGTACAGACAGTTGGTAAGACCACATCTGGAGTACTTTGTACGGTTCTGGAGACCCCATCTCTGCAAAGACATAGACAGGGTGGAAGCTGTCCAGAGGAGAGCAACCAAAATGGTGCAGGGTCTGCACCAGAAGACATATGAAGAAAGACTAAAGGAGCTTAAGATGTATAGCCTCGAGGAAAGGGGGGGGGGCATTATAGAAACTTTCAAATACCTCAAGGGAATCAACAAAGTCCAAGAAGGTAGCATCTTTCAGAAAAAGAGATGTGGAAGAACAAGGGAGCACAATTTGAAGATAGAGGGGGGACGACTCATTGGTAATGTGAGGAAGTAGTTCTTCACAGAGAGGGTTGTAGATGCATGGAACAGCCTTCCTGAAGAGGTCGTAGAGTCAAAAACAGTAGGGGAATTCAAGAATGCATGGGACAGACATAAGGTAATTCTAGTGGTGGGTAGGAAGAAGTAGGCTGTTGGTTAACTAGGATCTGCAGCTTATGTGTTAGGTAGGGAAATGAGCAGACTAGGTGGGCCAGGCGGTCCTTATATGCTATCAGATTCTATGTTTCTATGTTTACCATAGTTGTGACACTAGAGGCTAGTAGGTATGACCCTGTAATTTTTTTTTTTTAATCAGTCTCCCCCACACCCACACACACCAATGTTACATTCAGAAACATGGGGGGGTTGGGTTGGAGCACCCCAGCTTAAATTGATTTGAAAAATACACAGCCATACCCAAGTAGCCCTGCGTAGTATAAGCTGATAAGCTGGTCCGTAACTAGAGTAAGTGGGTAAGTAGATCTCCACTTTTGCCCTGATTTCTTGCCGCTGGGTCATGTACAAGCTGGCAGCTGTAGCGCTTAGTCAGGCATCTCTCAGTCACGCAAGTAATGTGGCGGTTATGTATTGTAATGTACACTAATTCCGTGACTTATCTCTGTGCTACTTGTGTGAGTCTGTTGTCCTCCACTAATGCCAAAATCTCTATATATTAGTACATGTTCGCACACCATACTTATTTGTCACTGCTTATTTGTTTGTTTTCCCCCCTCTGGCTGGCTCCTCTTCAGTCCATGCCTCTTCCACAGCCCCATCACTCATCCCTGGACTTATCTGTTGCACCCCCACCCCCCCCCCGGGCAGAGCCGCCAAGAGGACCACAATTCTTTCAGCAGCATTAACGTTCGTTTTGGTGATGGTACCTGTTCGGCAAAATGGAGCCTGTGAGGAAAGAGAGGATGGCAAACTACAGCTGCCGGCATTTTCCTCCTTTTTCTCCCCACCCATGGATGTCGATGGAGGCCCTGTGTAGTGCGGGCACACAGAAAATGAATAAATGCCAGAGTGCGTCAATGCCCCACCCCAATCCAATGTTCCTGCTTGCAACCACCACCGTGGGATACCAGGTGGCAGTGGCATAGCAGGGGATGGTAGCCTTCCCTCCCCTGAGTAGGCGAGCATTCCTGGGATGCTCCACCATCCTGTCCCGGACGGCCTTCAGACAACCCAGGCTCGTGCCCAAACCTGGGTTGCTGGCATCACGAGGGGTAGTGTGGCCACTGCACCAGCAGGCTGGCTTTTCATCACTGCTTATGACGCGGGGTTGGGGTGATTGACCTAGATTCCCTACCAATTTCCAATATTAAACTAATATGTTATACTGTGAAGATAAACATGATGCTGTGTTTTGTGTATTCACCCCACTTATTTTTTTAATGTAGTAAGGGATAATTAAATACACACTCTAGATTGAATTTGAGAGCAGTTTTTAAATGTCTGTTTTTATTTCACACTGCCACTCTACTGGATGGGATTATGAGTTGGGAAGGTGTCACTACCCAGAAGCTCTCTTTTCCATAATACAGTATACAAAACGGTAACTTCATAAAAGTGACAGTTCTGTGTAGTGATGCCAGTCATTTTACTGTAGGTGGGGGAGACCTGGGAGGATAAGGGGCTGTATGCTAGGGACAGGCTTCACCTTAATTTGGAGGGGAAGGAAATCCTTAAGCTCAAACTAGCGGGGTTCATCAGTGAAAGGTGGGATTTAAACTTGTGAAGGGGGAGGGATCAAAAAAGGGGCAGTACCAGCAGGTACGATAAATGAGGGACATGGTCTCCACTCCTCTAGGGGGCTAGGGAGATATGGAAATGGGTCACCAGGTAGGGTGCAAGAACTGAGAAACGGGAGCTCAAGGGGGGAAAGGAGAGGCGGGGAAAAGGGGTGGAGAGTGGTCCTGATAAATGCCAGGAGCTTAGGAAATGAAATGCCTGCACTCCAGGTGATGCTAGTTGAGGAGGAGGTAGATGTGGTAGCAGTCACTGAGACTGGGGCAACTCAAGGGCACGAGTGGGACTTTAATCTGGAGGGCTATACTATGTTCAGAAAAGATAGGGGGGGAGGAAAGTGGGGTGGTGTAGCACTGTTAGTCAGAAATGGCATGGGTATTGGAGGGGTAGAGGAGGCAGAGGGGAATGTGGAGGCTATTTGGGTCACCCTGCTGATGCAGGGGGGGTAAGAGAGTAAAGGTCGAAGTGGTATACAGACTACCAGCACTGGCGGAGGTTCTGGAAGAAAGTTTGGTGGCAAATCTCGAGGGACACTGTAGATTGGGAAAGGAAAGGGTAGTGGCAATGGGGAACCTCAACATATCAGGAACAGACTGGGGGACTATGACATCATCAGTGGCCAGGGAGCAGAGGCTACTGGATGTCTTCCAGGACGCGTTTCTGGCACAGCAGGTGAGTGAGCCAACCAGGGAGTCCTGTATACTGGACGTGGTCCTGGCGGACAATGATCAGATTAGGGGCCTAGAGGTGAGGGGCCAGTTGGCGGGGAGTGATCTTGCCACAGTTTGGTTCTTCCTGGACCTGGGGGAGCAACAAGGACTTTAGGAACCGACTTTAGGGGTGCAAACTTCAGGGAGCTGGGAAGGATCCTTAAAGATCGTTTGGACAGGAAAAGGCCAGATATGGATGTTGACAGCAGGTGGGGGATCATTAGGAGGGGAATACAGGAGGTAACCAGATCCTGCACAAGGGAAAGACGTAAGTTCAGTAAGGCCAGAAAACCCTGCTGGTGGACCCGGGAGGTACAGGAGGTGATGAGGGACAAGAAGGTGGCCTATAGGCACTTCAAGCGCTCAAGGAGTGCAAGTGATCAGGAGGAATATGAGCTGACAGCCAAGAGAGTCACCAGGGTGGTGAGAGCAGCTAAGGCGAAAAAGGAGCAGTCCTTGGCCAGTGGGATCTGGATGGGGGACAAGGGGTTCTTTATATACATAGGGGAAGAAAGTAAAGGGGCAGATCAGCAGGATAAGGATAGGGGATGGTTGGGTACAGGAGGTGGTGGAACAGGCAGAAGTCCTAAATGAGTACCTAGCCTCAGTTTTTACCAGGGGGGATAGAAGGGCTGTGTCTTGTGGGGGAGCAGGGGCAAATCAGAGGAAGGGGTGGGACCGTTAGAGATCAGGGGCCCTGGCCGGGTCTGAGGAAAGGGTAGCCACCACAGACAGGTGGAAATTGTCACAGGGGTGAAAACGTGGAGGACGTGGAGACTGAAATCCTGTCGAGAGAGTAAGGGAAGCCCTCAGGTCCCTTTAGACAGAGAAATCACTTGGGCCAGATGAGATACATCCCAGGGTGCTGAGGGAACTGGCAGATGTCCTGGCAGTCCCCTTAGTGGAGCTTTTCAACATCTCTTCGAGTACTGGGTGGGTGCCCCAAGACTGGAGGGTGGCCCATGTTGTGCTGATCCACAAAGGGGATTAAAAGAGGAGGCGGGAAATTACAGGCCCGTTAGCCTGGCGTCGGTGGTCGGCAAAGTAATGGAGGGTATTGTCAAGGAAAGGCTGGGGGGTTACTGGAGCAAACTGTGTATCTGGATGATAGGCAGCATGGCTTTGTCCCGGGAAGATCGTGCCAGACAAACCTTGTTGAGTTCTATGACTGGGTGACGAGGGCCCTGGACCAGGGTAGGCCGGTGGACGTCCTCTTTCTGGACTTCACAAGGCCTTTGATTCGGTACCCCACAGTGGCCTGCTGGCTAAGCTACAGGAAATGGGGGTAGGGAGACAGTTGTTAAGATGGATTGGAAATTGACTCTCTGAGCATACTCAGTAGGTGGTGGTTCGAGGGTTAGCCTCATCCCCAAGGTGGGTTGCCCCAAGGCTCAGTGCTGGGGCCACTCCTGTTCAACACCTATGTCTCAGACATAAGGAAGGGGATCAGGAGTGAAATGAGTCTCTTTACAGACGACTCAAAGCTGGGTGCAGTGGTGGATGAGGAGGAGGGGAGGGTGGCGTTGCAGGAGGACTTGGAGGCTCTGGAAAGGTTGTCAGAAAATGGAAACTAAAATTCAATGCAGGGAAGTGCAAGGTTCTGCACCTGGGAGTCAGAAATCCAGGCCAGGGGTATACCCTGGGAGGAGACACAATTCAAGTCACGGAGGGTGATAGGGACCTGGGGGTAGTGGTAGATGTCAAAATGAGCAACTCTGAGACCTGTAGGAGGGCAACGGCAAGGGCAAATAGGATGCTGGGATGCATCGCCAGGGGGACTACCTCCAGAAAGGCGGAAGTGATCCTTTCACTGTACAACTGCTTGGTTAGGCCACACCTCGAGTATCGTGTACAGTTTTGGAGACCACATTTAAAGAGGGACATTACAGTCCTAGAGAGGGTCCAAAGGAGGGCAGCCAAAATGATCTGAGGCCTGGGGGAGAGGACCTATGAGGAGAGGCTCAAGGAGCTCGACATGTACACCCTGGATGAGAGGAGGGACAGGGGGGACATGATAGAGGTCTTAAAGTACATACTAAAACATACTAGAAGCCAGCAGAATATGCCTAACGGGCTTTCGTGTCTGCTCGGTAGCCAGCCCCTAAAGGGCACTCGCTCCTCCACCCCCCCCAGCCCCCGAGAGGGTCCTCTTAGGCTTCAGTATACCCATGCACCTGTCCCACCCCCTCGTAAAGCCCTCCACTGTGCCCTCCTCCACTAGACTGCCTGGCAGTGCATTCCATTGCCTCACCACCCTCTTGGTGAAGTAATGCCTTCTACGTTCTCCCCTGTAGTTTCCCTCCTCCAGCTTCCACTTATGCCCCCTATCTTTAGGCGGAACATTTCTTTGGTCCTGCCCCTGTTTAGCCCTTTCACATATTTGAAGATCTCTATCATGTCCCCCATGTCTCTCCTCTCCTCCAGCGAGTACAGCCCAAGGACTTCCAGCCTTTCCTCATAGGTCCTTCCACTCATGTCCCGAATCATCCTGGTTGCCCTCCTCTGAACCCCCCTCCAGCAGTGCTATGTCTTTCCTATGGTGAGGTCTCCAGAACTGCACGCAGTACTCAAGATACGGCCTGACCAAGACATTATACAGAGGGAGTATCACCTCCCTCCTCCTGGACGTAATTCCCCAGACTATGCAGCCCATAATCCTGTTTGCCTTTGCCGCAGATCTTCTGCAGTTTTCAATGTTATTCACTTTGGCGTCCACCACCACCCCAGATCCCTTTTACTCATTGTGGCTTGCAGTGGGACCCCTCCCAGGGTGTATACATGACCTGGGTTTCTGATCCCCAGATGCAGCACCCTACACTTACTTGGATTAAACCTCAGGCCCCCCCTTCTTGACCAACCCTCCAGGGTATCCAGATCCCTCTGGACTTTCTCTCCCACTTCCTCCCCGTCTGCCAGTGCTCCCAGTTTTGAGTCATCCGCAAAGAGGCTCATCCTACTCCTAACCCCCCTTCCTATATCAGAGACATAGGCATTGAACAGGAGTGGCCCCAGTACCGAACCTTGGGGAACCCCACTGAAGACCTTCCTAGGCGAGGAGACAATGCCCCCAACCGCTACCCTCTGTGTTCTTTCCATTAGCCAATTTTCTACCCAGCTAAGCATCTGTCCTCCCACCCCCATCCCCCCAAACTTTGTCAACAACCCATTGTGGGGTACAGAGTCAACACCATACTGAAATCCAGATATAGGACTTCCACCAGTCTTTGTCGTTCCAGGGTCCCCGTCACCTAGTCATAAAAATCTATTAGGTTGGTCTGACACGATCTCCCCGGGACAAAACCATACTGCTTATCGTCCACGTGCCCCAACCTTTCCAGTTGCCTCATGAACTTCTCCTTGATGAAGTCCTCCATTAGTTTGCCTACCACAGAGGTTAGGCTGACAGACCTGTAATTTCCCATCTCCTCCTTAGACCCCCTTTGTGGATATCACCACATGAGCCACCCTCCAGTCTTGAGGCACCCATCCTATTTGTAGACAGGCATGGAAAAGTGGAGCTAGCGGAGCTGCTAGTTCGTCCGCCAGTTCCTTCAGGACCCTCGGATGCAGCCCATCCGGTCCCGGTGCCTTATCAGTTTTCAGCACCCGAAGGCCCTCCCTCACTCTGTCCTCTGTGATTTTTCCCTCTCTAACCCCCCATCAACTAAACACCCTTCCCCTTCTAGGCCTGGCCCACCTGATGCCCCAGCCTCTTCTGATCCTCTCATCTCCATCTGACCTCTCCGCTCAGCTGTCTCCCCCTCCCTCTCTTCTGGCTGAATGGATCCCCTGTCTCCTTCCATAAATATCGAGGCAAAGTATTCATTTAGTACCTCCGCCTGCTCCCCCGCCTCATAATCCTGGAGATCTGTACTCGCCCTTTTCTCTTCTCCCCTATATATCTATAAAATCTCTTTCCACCCCTCCGGATATCCCTAGCAAGGTTTTACCCCATCCTCGCCTTGGCTCCCCTCACCACTCTGGTGGCTCTCCTTGCTGCCATTTCATAGTCTCCTCTCTCCTTTGGCCCCCTGGAGCACTTAAAACATCAACAGGCAGCCTTTTTATCCCTCACTGCCTCTTGCACCTCCCTGGTCCACCAGCACAGCTTGTTGGCTCTACCATTTTTACGCCTAACCCTTGTACATGAGCTAGTAGCCTCCTGCACCCCTTTCTTAATGGTCTCCCACAAGCTGCCAACATCCATGTCTAGCCTAATCTTTTTCAATCTCCTCCTTAGAACCTGCCCATGCTCATGGAGTCCGCCCCCCCCCGAAGTTCACCACTACTGTATTTGAGTGGTTATCCTCCCCCAGACACAGCAGAAACCAGACCGTGGCATGGTCTCCACCTGCCAGCAGACTGCACACCTCTAGTCCCCTTATCTGGTCGCTGTCTGCAAGGACAACGTTCAGTATCCTCCCCTCTCTGGTAGGTTCCCCCACCTGTTGGACCAGGAAGACATTCTGAAACACATCCATCAGTCTCTGCTCCCTGGCCACCACTGATGTCAGTGTCCCAGTCCGCCCCCGGCATATTTATATCCCTCATGACCACCACCCTGCCCTTTCCACGGTCACAGTGCCCCTTGATATTCTCAACTAATTTTTCCTCCAGGGCATCATCCATTGCGGGGGGGTCTGTACACCACCCCTATTTTCAATCTTTTGCCTACCCTCGTTTGCAGTGTTACATGAAAGGGATCAATAAGGGAGGCCCAGTCAGGGTACTCCAAAAGGAGGAGGATGGGGCAACGAGAGGTCATGGGTGAAAGCTGGAGTGGGGCAGGCTCCGAGGGGAGAGGAGGAGGTGTTATTTCACTGAAAGGGTGGTGGAGCCATGGAATGCACTGCCCAGTGAGCTAGTAGAGGTGGAAACTGTGGATGGGTTTGAGGGGATGAGACAGGTACAGGGGGAGGCTAAATCTGGCCAGTCCCAATACAGGTAGAACATCTGGAACGGGGAACAATATAACCCAGGGGGGAGGGTGGGACACCAAAATTGGCTCTCAGTGTGGGTGCTGTAAATCGAGCAGACTCGAAAGACCTTTAGGCCTATTCTGCTGGCATTTTAGTATGTTAGTATGTATTATTGGGATCCGTACTACTGTCCGACCGTCGAATAGCCAACAATCATCTTCCCGAAGTCAATTTCCTGACCGGGTTCATTTACCGAAATATTAAATCCCGCAGCACCATTTACCGACAGATGACCCAAAACAAACAGAACACACGTATTTAAAACATACGATGCAAAGAATGCCAGCGCATGCATGTTTATGCTACTGATCACATGATGAAAAGGTGTGAAAAATAAAATGTATTTCATTCTCAGCAGTTTTATGTTTTCCTATTCCCCTCAGTTAGCTTCTGTATTCTGTAAATACCAGTAGTTGGGACAAAACGTTCACTCGACAGCTTCCCTTAGATGAAAAATGAGTTGTCAGTTCCTCCTCCCAATCCTCCCTGAATCAAACAGACTTGTATCATATGGGGTGGGGACCAGACAAAATATTGCCAAAAAGTAAAAATAATCACAGCACAAGAACAAAAGAGAAAAAATGTCCTAATAAAGGTAAAGAGTTTTTTTTTATTTTTGAAATGGAAAATCATAACGCAAGCACTTTAAAATGCCCCAATACCCCAGTAACCTGAGACTTTCAAGCACAGCAGTGTGCTAGACTTATGCTGTCCAATTAGCACCAAAAAATCTCTGGGAATAAAGCCAAAACATGAAATTAAAGTACAGTACACAGAGGAGGTAGAACTGGTCTGCAAGTTGGCTTTGCAAACCAAATTGCCCCAACGACTCCCTGCATTCGCCCTCCTCATGGTTAACTGCAGTCCAGTGTCCGAGGAGGGCTTCAGCCACCTTTGACACATCTACCAAAAACTCTCAGGTATGGAGCAGATGGTACTGAGGCAATAAGATTAGTGACACAAGTTGTACTGGAAAGACTGCGTGAAAATGTGTACCACACCAAGACAAAAAGGGGAATCTAGTGCCCTGATTGTGGTAGAAACTAGCTCTGTACATCAAAAAGACATGGATAAAAATGAGGTGATGCAAGACCCTAATGCTTATTTTTTTTTGCTCGAGATATGTAAAACGGGGATGCGATTGCTTTTTATTTTCTATGTAATTGGTGTTGGTCGGGAAGAGATTCTGTCGGCAAATGCTACCGACCGGGAAATTTGTTTGCGGGAACTTGCAGGCGGAATGTATAATGTTGGGCAATCAACATTATTATACGTAAGGCCAGGCAGGATAAATGGGTCGGACAGTGGGCTTTGTTTTGCCATTGATTTATATGTTGCTGTTGTAAACGCAGTAGAAATTAGCTGATATTTTTTTTTTTGCAGGTGTAACAGTAGTTAGGAACAAGCACTGGATAAAATAACTGTTTCACTCCTTAATGCTATTAAAGTAACAGGTTTGACTAAAAATTACGTTGAGCCGTTATCTACTGGGGCAGTGAAGATGGGCCACTGCTTCATTTTTAAATGTATTTTATACAATTTATGTACCCAAGATAGCCCATGTGAAATGCAGTATCTTGTTTTTGTTTGTGACCTGCATTTACCTGGCTGCACAGCTTGATGCACTACAGTACAGGCAGGTTAAGTAATCACTTCCTCAAAATATATATTAAAATAAATAAATCAATCAGTAGGAGTCCAGGGGAGATGTTACTTGCGACTACAAAAAAGTAAGGGGACCTGCACTTGCAACTACACATGAAAAATTGCACTACTGCTTGAGTTTACTGTTGCAAATTCTGAATCTTTTATTAGCATGTTTTCAGTTAAAGGCATTAACTTGCATATAACAGCTGCAGCATGAATCTTTTTAGTGCAGACACCTTCCTACCCCAGTGTTTTGAACTCGGTCACATGCGGTTTTTGAAGGGATGACAATTCTCCTGTGACAACCTGTTTAAATACCCCACATATACAGATATGATTTGCCTTAGTACATCCTCTCATTGCACTGCATATCCAGATTATACAAAAGCACCTGCAGTCTTGCTCTTTAAAAAAGTGGAATTTGGCTGACCACTGCATAAACCATATAGCCGCTGTTTCTGTTTTGCCTTGCCTTGGTTTTTCCATTTTTCTAAATTACTTCTCCACAGTCTGTCTCCTCACGCATAAATATGTATGCAGATGACACTGTACTCTTTTATTTTGGCCTTGATGGCCCCTAAGCTGGAATAGTCGCTTCAGTGCAATTTTGATAATGTTCAATGCTAGTTTTGCTCAAATCAACTCTTCCATAATGTCAATATGACTGTTTCCATGAAACACTGGCACTATGCAGGGGCTAGTGAGGCTCCAACCCACCCCAGTCTTTGGTACTCAGGATAGCACCCTATTTGAAGTTGTACCCCACTTAAAGTATCACGCAGCATGGTTGGACCAACATCGTAGCATTTCTACCCACACTGATGCCATGCATAAAAAGTTCCTCCCAAACTAGGCATGCTGTACCACAACAAATCCTGTTTTCTGTTCCCGATCCAGTGCGATTTTATCCTCAAGATGACCCTGTGTTTGACTACAAGGATGTGGGTTACAGCACTGCTCACAAATCCACTTTAACCAGACTGGATTGCTTTTTCAGTACTTTCTGTCGCTTTGCTCTAAATGAACCAACCCTCACCCATAATTGCTCCCTTTATTTAAACCTGTCTCCCCTCGTTTGAGGATGTTGCATCTCCCACTGCTGCCGTTTCCCTGCTAAATACTGGCTTACCACCATTCCCTCCTACCTCTCGTCTCTCCTCAACCTCTCCATCCCATCCCATTCTCTTACTCCCTTCAGCCCTTTGGCACTTGGTCTTTCTGGATTCCTCACAGAAAAACCTCTTCAGCTCAGCCTGCCTTTTCAGTTTACCTTCCAGCACTCTGAAATAACCTCCCTCCCTCCCTTTCTCTATTTGCCTCTCATCCTCTATCATAATTGTCTTAAATTGCTCATGTTGTCATATCTCTCTCAACACTACTCCTGCAGCTAGTCTCACACACCAACTGTGGCTGGTTTATGCTTAATTCCTGATTACCTCTTCGCCATCCACCCCTCCCCCCATTCTGTTGTTACATTTTTTATGTCTTGTAAGCGTTGTAATTTTTTTTTTTTTTTAAATGTTTTACTAAATTAGTGGTTTTGTTCTCCTTTGCCACCCTCCTTCTCTCCCCTTTCAGACCCTGAAACCAGCTCCAGCCCTGTGTGCCTCTCCAGGTCAACAAATTTTAAATAAATTAATAAACACTGTTATGCTGTGCATCTCCAGGGAGCTGTTAGAAGCTAGACTCTACACCCAGATTAGACTGCACTGGTAAGAAACTTGGCTAAAATTGCCTAAGTCCATTTTTGGGCAGTCTAAATAAAGACGAGGTTAAAAACAAAGGGGGAGCATACAGCATACTGTGGCATTTTTACGCTTCAGAATTTATCTGTTGTTCTGCTGTCTCATGGAGTCTATTGGACTGTGAAAGAGAGCAAGAAGATGGAATGTGACTTGGGAGTTCAGTTATCTAGTCCTGCTTACGAGTCAGTTCCCTCACGGTATGTGAACAAACTTTCAAAACTCAAAGGCTTGTCAGCAGTAATTAATATAGATTTGAATTCTGTTTCGTGTGTGCAACTTTTGAAATAATTCATAGCTGAACGTATAATGTGGACCAAGCCTACTGCTCTGGATCAGTCTACCTATCAGCCAAGCAGGTCAAATGGTGCTGAAAATCTGTACAGACAGCTGAAGTGTAAGAGTTCGCTAGTTAAGAACTCGGATGGGTGGCCTTAATTTCTCCATGTATCAAGATGGTGAAATTTCACCGCATTATAACATAGTAATCTGAGGTGCAGTTCACTGTCTGAAATGGCAGTTCTCCAACACGAAGAACAAGAAGGCCAAACTCGATAGCAACATCTGTTTCCAAATAGTATATAAAAAACCAGAACATTATACCCGAGGAACTGAAGAAATTCAGCCCACTTTAAACAACGTACAGTTAAATTACTTTAAAATAATGTAACTTAAAGTATAAATTCAGCTTCTTCTGTTCAGAAGGCTGTTGCACTGGATGAAGGAACCTATGTGGGCCTGAAAGCATGTGTACTTATACCATCTTTGTACAGGACGTATGTTGATGTAATAAAAGGTATCAAACTATTCAGCGACTCCTGTTTCCCAAGGACAAAGATGGCTACATGCTAAGACTTTTTTTTTTTTTTGCTGTTATGGAGCTGACCCACCGGTACAGCGGTAGTACTGCTGCTTGGGACGCCAGTGACCTGGGTTCAGGAATGAGCCTGGTTCATGGGGGTGCTGGGGGTTTGACTGAGCATCCCATGGACATTCGCCTCCTCCAGGGAGGGAGGGAGGGAGGAGTATTGCCTCAGTTACCGTACTGCCACCTGGGTGACCACAGGTAGTGGTACAGCTAGAGCCATGGACTGAGGGGGTTGTCATCGTCAGCATGATACGATGCATCAGCAAGGTCTTGTTGACATTAGGGGTGGGACAGAAATATGGAAAACACCTGACTGCAGCAGGATGCCATGTGCTGCAGGCCCTGCACCATTGACTAGGTTCTTACTCACCAACACTAAACCTCATGTCGGGGGGGGGGGAGAGATAAGGGCCAGCCTCTGGCAGTCTTTCCCATGAGGGGTTATTTGTGGGGAATTGTGAGTTAAGAGTAAGTCCCAGAGATGGCAGGCGATGGAGCTGGACAGGTCAGTAGGACTGATGGGGGCTGGTCGGGCTAGAAGGAATTAAAGTCTAGTAAACTGGAGGGAAACAAATTATAGGCAGACAGCAGGGCTCTTGGTAGATTCTATCCCCCAGGGGTCAGGGGCTCCCATCATGATAAACTGGGGGTCCCAACACAGATTCTGGAAGGCCAGCAGAGTTCCTTAAGTACGTCCCACTATAATGGTGGTGGCTACCATGCAGCAGATTGGGCATCTTGAATTGCTGTCAGTGTGTCCTAGTGATGGAAAGTACTCACAAATGTGGCTCCCAATGGGCTGCCGGTGTGTTAAGCATGTGGTGCCCCACGTCCATCCCTGAGAGCCCAGTTTCTGCATAAGAAAGTAGGATTGTTTGGAAAAAAGATAGGGAGGGGCACCATATTAGTATAGTAAAACCAAATAATAGTTCCCCTTTTAGGTCTGCTGAGCAAGCAAGGGGAATGCAATTTTCCTTTTTTTGTTAAACACTGACATACAGTGTGTATAAAACACCCCAAAAAAAACTCCATTTTAGTTTAAGAGGGCCCTAGTTGGTCCATATGGGCTTACAAATGTCCATCCAGCAGTCGAGCTTATTGAGTACCTATGGCCCGTAATTCATCATCATCATCAAATCTTTATTTATTCAGACGAGCATCATTGAGCAAGGCTGATTTACAAGATGGACCTGATAAGGTCAAGGTTCAATAGTTGATACACAACAAATACATCATACGCTTTATAAGACAGTTATACATACAGAGAAAAATAATGTTTATAACACAATGATGTACAGTGAATTCACATGTTAATACTCGGTTAAAGGAAGGTTAAGCTAATATCTACAGTATGTACAGTACATACATATCCCAATGGGGGCCATGACAGACACACATCATAATGAATATTAGGATGGTGAAGGTATTATTGGGTGCCATAAGCTGGGGGTGTCTGACTGGAAGGAATATGCCATATATGATTGGAAGCCAGATTTGTAGGATGACTAATCTAGCTCTAGCGGTAGCAACTGCATTTCTCTGTGAAGAAGGCTGTACACTGCTGTTTAAAGGATGCAAATGGAATGATAATGGACAGTTTAGGGATTTTTGTAGGGTGTTCCATGCTATAGCTAGAGAATAGCTGATTGCTGCCCTCCTAGTCTGGTGCTGACTTTGGGCAATTTGAGCAGGATGATATTGTTGCTTCTTAGGGCATAGGAGCTAGGAGTGGTCTGGTTGAAGCAGTCCAGGATATAGTTTGGGAGTTTTTTGATAAAGCTCTGTAAATCCATAGAGCTGCATTTCTGCTCCTCCTGATATGAAGGAAACCCATCCAACTGCGTCATAAAGAGAGCAATGGTGGGTATTATATGGCAGATCTGTAATGAACCTTATTGCTCTATGATATAAGGTATCCAACTTGTGAAGGTAGGGGATGGGGCAGTGACTATAAAGGAAGTCTGCATAGTCAATAACTGATAGAAAGATGGCCTGGACTAACCTCATCTTTGAGTCTCTGTTAAGGAAGGGTTTTATTCTATAGAGGAGGCCAAGCCTTTGGCGAAGCTTTTTTGACAGTTCTTCTAGATGATGAGAGAAGTCGAGTCTGTTGTCAATCCACACACCTAGGTATTTGAAGTTTTCAACATACTCCAGATTTTCTCCAAGTATAGTGCATAGCTGGGGGAGAGTGATTGAAGAGGATGTGCTGGTGGAGTTTTGAGTTGTGAACATCATTGCTTTAGTTTTCTTTGCATTTAGCAGAAGCTTTTCTCGAGTAGCTGATGTTGTAACAAGGCGAATTCTGTTTGTAGGATTTCATGAGCAACTGTAGACGAAGGGTTGCTGACATACAGAACAGTGTCATCAGCAAAGAGGTGTACTGAGGACTTGGTAAGGGTTGAATCAATGTTATTTATATGAATGGCAAAGAGGATAGGACCCAGAATAGAGCCTTGGGGGACTCCTCTTGACAGTGGTCTTAATAGGGATAGGTCACCTTCAGCTTTTACCTTCTGTGACCTACCGGAGAGGTAGCATCTGAACCACTTAAGGGAGGGTGGATCTAGGCCAAGGGAGTGCAGGGATGAGAGTAGCAGCTCATGGTCCACAGTATCGAATGCTTTGCTCAGGTCCAGGAATACTGCACAGACCTTATTCTTTTTATCCAATTTGATTTGCCAGTCATTTGTGACCTTGGCTAATGCAGTGATAGTGCTATGTTTGGCCCTGAATCCAGATTGAGCTGGATTTAATAGGTTAGCATTGTCAAGATATTCCCTTAGCTGATTACTCACTAATTTCTCCAGCATCTTGGATAGCACAGGTAGAATGGAAATGGGCCTGTAATTATTAAGATCCATAGGGTCCCCTGATTTTAGAAGGGGGACCACTTGGGCTGTCTTCCACAGTGTGGGAATAGAGCCAGAGTTTAGGGAAAGGTTAAAGAGGTGTGTTAGGGGGACTGTAAGTACATGGCACGCAATCTTTAGAAAGAAGGGGTCCAGAGAGTCTGCTCCTGCACTTTTTTTGGTATCCAGATGCCATAATAGATCCTCAACATGTTTCAACAGTATAGGTTTGAAGCTAAAGGAAGAGTCAACTCTTTGATCACCAGTGTAGTGGGAGCTTAATTGGTCCCTCAGCAGGTTAGCTGGGGAGGTGTCAAAGGCAAGGCCAGCCATTGTGAAGTAGTTGTTGAATGCGTCCAGGATTTCCATTTTGCCAGTGATAGGGTCATAACTATTGTGTAGTTGAGTTGGAAGGGGGTTGTTAGCGTCCTGTCCCATCATACCCTTGATGGTGCCCCAAAACCTAGCAGGATTATGGTAGGAGGAGTCGAGCTCGGCCAGGTAGAAGGCAGCCTTTGCATCCCTAGCTTTCCTGGTGCATCTATTCCTGGCTTTCCTAAAAATCATCCAGTCGTTTGCATTCTTAGTTTTTCTTGCCACTTTCCAGAGTTTGTCTCTCTCCAGCAGTGCAGCTTTGAGGTCAGCTGAAAACCAGCGACAGGATTTGTTTTTTATTTGGATACTAGAGATTGGGGCATGGGTGTTAAGGGCATTTATTATAATGCTATTTAGCACCTGCTGAGCTTTTTCTACAGAATGTGCAAGATAAAACTTTTGCCAATGTGGAGAGTAAGCTAGATCATGCAGATATCCTTCAATATTGATGTTTTTCTTGGATCTCCTCATGAGGAATTTTGCAGGATTAGTTGTTATGCTGGTGGATCTTACCTCTGTGATGGGGCAATGATCACTTATATCGCATAGGAGCACCCCAGCGTGTGTGAAAAGATGTGGTTTACTTACTAGCATGATATCAAGTAGTGTGCTGTTACTACTATTCCTTGCATTTATTCTTGTTAGTTCATTAATTATCTGTGTGAGCCCATAGGTGTCACAGAATGATACCAGAGGTGTAGCTGCCTGGGTGAGCCAGGTGAAATTCAGGTCACCTAGAATAATGACTTCTTCAGTGCTGGGCTTGACCAGGTTCCCCAGGTGGGATAAGAGCTTGTGTTCAGCAGAGGGGTCTGTAGCATCCAATTAGTTGAAAAGCTGCTGTATTGGGGAGAGAGACTTTTAGAGATAGGCATTCAAACTCCTTGGGCATAGATGTTGCAGCAGTACAAGATACAGCTATACCAGCTTTTGCATATATGGCTACTCCACCTCCCCTTGTTTGGCGATCAGCTCTGAATAGCTGATAGGTAGGTTAACATCCCTGTCCGCTGTGGTGGGTTTGAGCCATGTCTCAGTTACCACGAGAAAGTCTGGCAAGGTATGGGCAACCCAGGCTTGTATCAACGTAAATTTTTTCAACAGACTGCATACATTAATATGCAGGAAACTGAGGCCTTTAATTGAGGTTAGGTCTGATGGAGAGGTGATACTTTCAAGAGGTCCAGGGTTGATTTCCACATTACCAATACAGAGCAATAGAAAGAGCAGTAGTTTCATGAGGGCTGCCAGTGATAGGGAGAGGGGGCTGTCTTTGGTCCTCCTTCTTTTATTCTGTTGCCACTCTTTTTTGTAGGTGCTCCCTGTGGTTTTAAGGAAGTGTGGGATACCAAGTAGCAGTTTGCTGACTAGGCTTAGGGGGGATCTATATATCTAGCAGTGGAGCCTTGGCTGAAATACATGTGTGGTGGTATGTGTCTCTTTATGGTGATTATACCACTGTAGTCGATGCAGCAATGGTAGAGCATATATGAGGGTTTGAGTGTCAGCCAAAGGGGTTGGTTCAGAGAGACTGGGCGGATGGACCACTCTAAATTGTATGACAGGGACATCTTCTTTGTGGAACCCTATGGCTGATAGTGAAAGGAGTATCAGAATTAAGCTCCCCATTCTGAAAGAGATATCGGTAGTTGCCTGTGGGGGAGTAGTGAAGTTGCTGATTGGTTGGATCAGCAAGCTGGTGTGACTCTCTGTTGGTTTAGAAAAATTGCTGAGGGGGGAAGAGATTCTGCAGGAAGATGCCTATAAATTCCACACACAAGAGGGGAAGGCGGGTGGGCAAAAATGTTGCGCCTTTGCCGACTGCTCCCTCGCTGTTCCTCCCTCCTAATTAATAGGCTGAAATATTTGCTTTGGCATAAGTCTGGATAAATGTGGTTAAAACACTGTATGTACTGAAGATTTTGCACCTGAAGAACATACTGAACTGCAGACGGATCATTTTCTAGATGCATCCTGTGAGAAGGGGACAGGAGATTAAGGGAAAACTACACCCTCGTATCATTTAAATTTTATTTGTTTCCATGCAAACAGGCAACTCCTTTCCTGTAGCTGTTGTAGCTATATGTGTTACCTTTAGTTTGTTTTCTCTGCTCATGGTAGCCCCTGTGACTGCCCTGGGGGTCTCCATTTCATGGTTGTTGAAATCCCATTGTCCATGAGAACTGTATTAGCATATGAGAACATGATGTTTGATCAACCATTTGTATCATGTATCTATGCTGAAAGAACAAATAACCTGCAAAAACTCTCTGGAAACACATAAACTAAATGAAGTTTAAAGGCAAAAACCCTGCATTATAACTGATATAGTTTGCAAAGCTCACTGAAGGTAGAAGTGGTATTTCACACCTTCTTGCAGATTGTTTCTTTGAAGGCTAATTAAGCAGACAGGCATACTGGGGAGTTTAAAGGTTGATTACGCAGCATGTTCTCATATGCTAATGCATCTCTCAGGGTCAATGAGGTTTCAACAACCACCAAATGGAGCCTCCCAGGACGGTTACAGGGCCTAGTATGAAGTGTGAAAACATACTAAAGCCGTGTTTACATGGCAGTAGCACTGGAAATACAAACCGCAGCAGCACGGTCCCGACCACTTGCCCCCTCTGCGGATTTTGTCTGGTTCACACGGCCCCTTTTCTCTGCACTGCCGCAGTGTGTGCTGCTGTGAGGAGCCGTATACTGCAGGGAAGCCAGACATCTGTTGTTTGCTGCAGTGCAGGCAGTCCACACTGCCACTTAAGCCGCTGTAAGCTGCTAGCTTCTCTTGGCACTCCCAGCTTGACAGAGAATCTGGGAGCGTCACAGCAAGCGAGTTACCCCGATTGGTATGTGTCTACACAGCATATTTGCATTGGAGCATCCCAAACGCATGGGTTATTCCAGTTCAAATGTGACCATGTAAATACAGCTTGAGGCTGCTGCATGCATCTCTAGCAGCTACATGAAAAGGGTTGTCTGCTGACATAGAAACAAATAAGATTTAGAAGATATGAGGGTGTAGTTTTCCTTTAATTCAAATAAAAGGGTCAAAGAAAGGTGCAAAAGTACTACAACCAGAGCAAGTAAATGTAAAAGAGGTACAAGTGTGTAAAAGAAATAATACAACAGGAACTACGAATGCAAAACTGGCTGGGCAAAAGGTGGTAGGTGGAAACTATAAATATTATACAGTGTAAAATATAAGGACTGTGTGATACCTGATTTATGTACACTGGTGCTGTTTGACCTTGAGTAAACTCAGGAGTGGCATTAGCCATGAATGAAGTGTTCAAGGTCAAACAGCAGAAGTGTAGATAAGTCAGGTGTCGCACAAGGTCCCCCCCACCATATTCCATTTATGCAATAGGAGAAGACATTGTGTGAATTATTTTTTTGTACAGTAGTTGGTGTTTTTGAAGTAAGGCTGCTCTGTTGGACCCTTGGTTCCTTCCCACGCCCCCAGCCATGAGAAGGAGGTGTCTGAACTCCCTGTGGTAGGAGGCATCCCAGTGTTCTAAGTAAAGTACAGTTGCAAACCCAATTACCAGGATTGCAAGTGTCTGCACTGCCCAGCCACTCCATTAGTTAAAAGATTTATACATTTTTTTTTTATCTCCTAGCTGAGAAAAGCATATGCACTGAGGCAGCTTTTTTACTTTGAACATTCGAAACTGTAATATATTTTATAAAAAACGGCTAACCTGTGAGTACTACTGGCTGGGCTGCGCAGATAGCAAGCTACCATGTAAGGTGGTAATAAGCATTTCTTTCGGGATCATGATGAACTGGTTGCAGTTGAGGGCTAGCTCTTTACTAAAGTGATCATGAGGTCACCACTTTTTTTCTTTATCCAAAACAGAATGTGCTTGGTAAGCAGCCTGACAGCACATATGAGTTCAGTGTTGTTAAAGAGCCACCGACGCCTGAAGAAGAACTTTGCAGAACATAATATTTGGACACAAAGCAACTTATATTTCTCATTAGCTCTGTATTTCTTACCTCTGTTATTTATTACTGAGGTCAGATGCATGAAAACAGAAGAGCTGTCCCCTGAGGGTTCATCAGCTCCTATTGCTTCTACCCAACCTGATGTCATAATACTGTGCTTGTGACATATTAAAATGCCAGCAGAATAGGCCTAACGGTCTTTCATGTCTGCTCGTTCGGATATTCTCGCTGCACTGGACTTTTTTTTTTTTTTTTTTCGTCTTTATGCCGCCTTCCTAGCTGCCAGCCACCCGGTAGTATCGACCCGGTCATGGGCCACGGCTTCCACTCCCCAAATCGGCCTCGGGCTCTCCGATACCCCGTGGCTTACCCCCCATGGCGGGGCTGCGGAAGCGGGCAAAGGAATGCCGCCGCAGACACTGGGAATTGGTCGGAGAGTTGGCCTGGGGAGCTAATTGAAGCAGTGGCGGAGCTTCATTGAGGTGGCTGGCAACCCGTCCTTTTTCCGGTTTTCTCGGGGAGGCGGGGTCGTGCAATGATGTCATCGTCCGCGCCTCCAAGCACGCTTGCTTGCGGTAGCTGCATGACTCCAGCCTCGCTGGGGGTGCAGTGCTCCGGACGCCATCCCGCCTCCCCTGGAGAAGGAGAGCGTCCCTGGACGCCCATCCTTCTCCCCGTCGGCGCCTTCCAGCGACCCGAGTCCGCTCCTCCAACCCAGGGTCGCCGGGCGTCGATGCGAAATCAACCGCTGCGCCGACGGGCCGGCTGCTGCACTGGACTTTGCTTCCAAAACCCTTCCCCTGTACCTGTCCCACCCCCTCTTGAACCCCTCCGCCGTCTCTGCCTCCACCAGCACCCTGGGCGTGCATTCCATGGCTCCACCACCCTCTCAGTGAAGTAGCACCTCCTCCTTTCTTCACTGAATCTCTCCCCCTCCAGCTTCCACCCGTGCCCTCTAGTTGCCCCTCCCTCCTTCCTTCAGAGCACCCTGACTGCTCCTCCCCTATTTACTCCCTCCATGTACATCACAGTTATTTCCACAGCAACAGACTGTGATGTCACAAGAGAATATTATGATGTCAAGTAGGGAGTAAGTTACAGAGGCAGATGAGCTGTAAGGGATAAAGATCCTATTTTTATGGGAATTTCTTAAGTAACAAATAATGAAGAGGAGAAATCTATAAAAGATATCTGAAATACAAGCTGAATGGTGTCTAACTATTGTGTTTTCCAAAGTTTTTTCAAAGGTGTCAGCTGCTGTTTAACACATATGATAAAAAGTCACTACTTTGATTTTTTAGCACTTGTGACAAAAGTCCAGAAAAACAGTTACCTTAATAAATTGTCACTAACACACTGTTTGTAGTTAAAAACATTTGCCTTCTTTCACTGAGTAAAGCTTCATGTTTTGAGAAAGTGAAGTTGGAACTGATTGGGGGAAGGGGATATGCCTGTTGTGTGGGGCTGCCATAAAACAATGAGCAGTTTTCTGATTCAGTTAAGTTTGTACAACCGGGGATTGCTAATTTTGATGCATTTGGTTTGGGGCATTGAGATAAGGACAGAAAGAAAAAAATTAAATACATGAATAAAGGAATAGTGGTGCTAATGCAAAGGAACCAAGAGCACTGTGGTGTATGATGTACCTGTCCCCATGGGAGTCTGTCCAAAATAGCCACTTTGCTACATTTTTTCCAGCACTTCATTGCTCTTCTGTTTTTGTATCCACAAGAAATGAGCAGTCAAAAAATGACTGTACTTGCAGAAACATACCTCCAAGAAACATAGAATTTGTCAGCAGAAAACAAATGCTTGCCCACCCAGTCTGCCAAGGTGGTCCCTACCTAGTCTGTCTCCACAGACCTTAACTGATCCCCAGTCATCCTCCTTTCCTATTGACTAATATTCCTCAACTCTGTCCCATGCATGCTTGAAGTCTCCAACTTTTTATTTGTCTCCGCCACTTGCTGGCTGTCTATTACAGGTGTCTACCATTCTTTCAGTGAAGTGGTACTACCTTGCATCTCTCTTAAACTCCCCCTTCCGTCTTCATCACATGCTCTCTGATCCTGGTGCTCTTCCTTATTTGAAAGAGACTCCCCTGCTGCACCCTGTTAGTCACCATGAGGTACTTGTAGGTTTCTGTCATGTCCGCTCTTGCTCTTCTCTACTCCAGGGTGTACATGCTGAGATCCCTCAGTCTCTTCTCACAGGGCTTTTGGTGCAACCCCTGCACCATTTTAGTCACCCTGCTCTGGACTGTCCTATCCTGTCTGTGTCCTGTCTGAGATGCAGTCTCCAGAACAGGACAAAGTACTCCAGTTGAGGTCTCACTGGTGAGCAATACAGTGGCAACACCGTCTCCCACCTCCTGCTGGAGATATCTCTCCCTGTGCATCCCAGCATCCTACTGCCCCCTATTCACTACTTTGTCACACTGTTTTGCCACTTTGAGGTCATCAGATATGATAACCTCAAGGTCCCTTTCCTGCTTAGTGACTGACAGTAACCCCCCTCCCCCCCATACGCAGCACCTGACTTTTTATGGCCTAGGTGCATGACCTTACCCTTTTTGGTATTGAACCCCAACTGCCATGCACTTGACCCCTCCTTGATTTCCCAAGATCTTAACACATTCTTTCCACCCCTTCCTGATTGTTTACCCTATGACAGATTTTGGTATTATCTTCAAAAAGGCATACCTTCCCTTCGGGTTCATTTGCAGTGTCACTTATGAAGACACTGAAGAGGACTGGTCCCAGTAAGTACGGTACAATAACCAGTTTCTAACCCATATTTAACACTTTGGATCCCACCCCTGGGCTGCTCAGTTTCATAATCAGTCTCCTGTGTAGCACAGTGTTGAAGGCCTTGCTAAAGTCCAGGTAGGCTATGCCTTGCCTTGATCTATTTCCCTGGTGACCCAGTGAAACAAATCAAACAGATTCTTCTGGCATCCCCCCACACCCAAAATGAATCCATGCTACCTTTGGTCTTGCAGCCCATTGTCTTCAAGATACTCTACCAACTTTTCCTTTAACAATGAAGATTCAGGGGAGAAAGGAGGAGGTGCTACTTCACTGAGAGGGTGGTGGAGCCATGGAATGCGCTGTGCAGGGGGCTGGTGGAGGCAGAGACGGTGGAGGGGTTCAAGAGGGGGTGGGACAGGTACAGGGGAAGGGTTCTGGAAGCAAAATCCAGTGCAGCGAGAATATCTGGAACTGGGAAGGGAGAAGCCAGAGAAGGCGAGGAGGGCAGCAAGGTCAGCTCCCAGGGTGGGGGCTGACCAAATGAGCAGACACGAAAGACCGTTAGGCCTAGTCTGCTGGCATTTTAGTATGTAATGGTTCCATTAATTTCCCAACCCCTGAGGTGATGCTCACTGGCCTATAGTTACCAGCCTCTTCCCTGCTGTTATGTATATGGACCACATTTGCTCTTCACCAGCCCTCCAGAACCATGCCCGATTACAGTTTGCTTTTGAATAAGGCTGTCAATGGGGCACTTAGCACCTCCCTGAGGTTTTTTTGATACCCTTGGACGTATCCCATCTGTTCCCATAGCCTTGTCCACTTTCAGAGCTACAGGTGCCTTCAGGATTCTTTCCTCTGAAAATGGACTCGAGTCCACCCGCCCACTTTGCTCCTGCTGCTCCCTGGTGGTCCACCCCCGCTCCTCTGTGAAATCAAAGTTGCCTGCCTTTTCTTGGTCCTCTTCTGCACAGTCTCCCTCTACTGCTCTCCTTATCCGCCTACCCTTGCTTTCTTCTTCTCACTTTGAAGAATGTCTTATCCTCATATGCTACCCCCTTGGCAATAATTTTCATCCGCCTGTCCCTTTGCTTCCCTCACTGCCTTATCTGCTTCCCTCTGTTTTACTTGGTATACCTCCCTGCCTTCCTCTCTCTGCATTTCCTTATACCTCTTGTATGCTACCCTTTTTTCCTTCATCACAGTGGCCACTTCCCGAGAGTACCATGATGGTCTCTTTTTCCTTTTGCTTTTGCTCACTTCCTTCACGCTGAGGTTAGTTATCTTAAGGGTGCCCTTCCTTATTTTTCCCACTGTGCCTCTACCCCTCCCTGGCAACCCCCCTACTAGACAGTTTCTGAAGTAGTCTCCCATTTCTTTAAAATCTGCTCTCCAAAATCCAGGGCCCTTATCCTCGTCTGGCCCACCTCTGCTCCCATCTTAATGTTAAACCACACTGTACTGTAATGACTGGTACCCAGGAGATCACCCACTGTGATGTCTAAAATGCTGTCCCTGTTTGTAAGCACGGGGTCCAGCACTGCCCTGTCCCTAGTGGGTTTATTGACCATCTGCCTCGGGAAGGCCCCTTGTAGGGAGTCAAGGATGGCCCTGCTCCTTGCTGAAGCTGCAGCTTGAAGGCTCCAATTCACATCTGGCAGGTTGAAGTCACCAACTAGCAGCACCGCCCCCATATTTGCCATCCTGATTATGTCTTCCCTAGATTTCTTATCCAACTCCTTTCCCTGTGCTGGAGGGTTTATATACCACCCCTGCATGGATAACAGCCCCCGCACCTGTCTCTAGGATGACCAACAGCACCTCCAGTCCTTCCTTAATCTCTGGGTGCCCCTGTATTTCAGTAGCTTTAATTCCCTTCCTCACATATAGTACAACCCCCTCCTCTCCTCCTCCCTTTCCTATCTCTCCTGAACAGAGAGTGGCCCAGTATGGCCATATCCCAGTCATGGCTGTCAGGGTACCATGATGTTATAGCCCCCAAATCCAGGTCAGACTCCTTCATGATGGCCTCCAGGTCCAGAATTGTATTTCTAGAATCTTTACATTGGTGCACATGGCTCTCCATACCTTACTCTCTCCCTGTCTTTCCTGCTTTTTCCCCTCCCTCCCTCGTGCCTAAGCTGTTCTCTGATGCTCCCCCAACTCCCCTTTTCCCATGCTGCCTTCTCCGTTACCTGTCTCCTTTATTGCTCTTGTTTTGCTTTCCGAGTTATATAAAAACCCTTCATACAAGCAGATTTCTCTTGGAAGCTTCAGGGCTGTCAACACAGAAGGGATAGCGAGACTGGAGCAGAACAGTGCCATTGGAGCTGAGCTTTTACAACCACCTGGGCGCAGAGAATGGAAGACTAACTGTTCTGTAGATTGGTTTGCTGGCATAGAATGGCTGTTGCTTTCCACCCCAGTGGTGGCTGTACTTCAGTGATGTCTCGGTATTGAGTTGTGTTTTGATTGTTAGCACTTTGAGATGCTCACGTGAAAGATGCTATTGAAATTTAGAACATGGACGATATAAATCTTGTAACCTCACTGGTCAAGAAACCTCACATGACCATTCATTTTCTTACAACTGCACACCTAACCTGAACTACATAACTTTGGATCATTTTAAATTGTGCCGCTGCTAGTGCCCATTTTAAGAGCTGGATAACACACTGCAAGGTATGCAGTTATAAGGGAATATACACTCATCTTGGGTGGTTAAAAGCATTGTACTGCATTTTTTTGCTAACTACCTGAGGTATCGCAATGATTCCCCTACAAGCTCATGCCCTGTCGTGTGTTACCCCTTACAAAAATGGTAATGCATTAAAAAAAAAAAAAATTGAATGTGCTTGCCACTTGCTTGAAATCAGAGATTAGGGCAGAAGAAGCATGCTGGTCAGAAAGCCTGAATTTTCTGCTGTGCTCTGTAGGGTTGCAGTGGAGATGGTCGCTTGTTAGCCATTGGATGACCTTCCCAGCTGTAGTGCACTCAGTCTAATGATGGGGAACAACTCCTCATCTAACTGTGCGCACAGAAGTAACGTCAGTTAAAGCACACTCACCCTGCGCACACAGGTATATGCGCACACACATGTTTGGCTCCCAGTCTTTTGTTTTTCTGCTTTAGCCTAAATAGCCTCTTTTGAAAATATGTTCATTTTTTTATTGTTCAGCTCTCAGTTCTGTTTCCTATAACCATGGTGGCTGATCAGCCAGTGATCACCAACACTTATTGTGCATCAGAACCTCACAAGAGGTGCTCGCTTGCAAGTTCTGAGAAAGGGGAATGTTCCACTCTTTTCAAGAGAAGGTTGTCTTTTTCTTTGTTTTTCAAATCAATATTTTTATTAATATTTTACTAACTGGGACATTTCAAAAATAATTTATGTAAATGTTAAAGTGCCCTTGCGCCTTTTAAGAGTACATCTTGTGACCTTTAGGTGCCAGAAATGCTCCATTTCAGTTTCTGGACCTCTTAACCCAAATGACGTTATGCAGTAGGCTTGAGAGTAGAGCCACCTCATCGTATTTACAAATGCCTTCCAAGTCAGGCAAGGTTGTCTCTGTTCCTTTACTTACTGTCCATGGTTTGGTGGTCATGGAGAGGCAGTGCTTTGGTTTTCTGTAAGACAACTGGCAATCATTCAGAGGCCCTTGCAAACTAATCTATTAAGGCAGACGTGTTGCTGCATACAGCAACACTTAGCACGTCCTTTTTAGAGCCTGAAGTTGTTAGGCATCCACTCTCTCCCTCCCTCACTCACAAAACTCTTATCAAGGTACTCCTCCCTGCAGTGAGATAAGCAAAAAAAAAACATATCCCAAACTGAGGTCTGGTTTGGTAGATTAGAACTACTGCTTGCCCTGACCCTTGCTGCATCCATGATGTGGGACATTATTCAAACAGGCTGCTGGTGTCAAGGAAGCAGAATTTCACCAGTGCAGCAGACAAAGTAATGGAAGCTCCTGGGTGCCCTGCTGGACCTGAGGTCAGCATTCCGAAGCAGTCATATGATCTTCATCTGAGTGTGCTGTTGTCTTTATTCACCAGGTACTATGCTTTATGGTTTCATTTTTATTGCACACAAAATCCTTTAGGCAAATGTGTATTTTCAAAGGGTCCAGAGTTAGATGTCAGTGTGGCTTAGTTGTTAGCACATCCGCCTCTGGACCAGAAGGTTGTGGGTTCTTGTCCCAGACTGGGATTGGACTCGTACCTAAAAATGCTGGCACCCAAGTGCAGGGGCGGGGGGGTGCTGTACTGTTGGGATGTGCTGTCCTTCATATTAAACGTTAAACCGAGGTCCCTTCTGCCCATCCTGGTGCTGTCTTGGTGGGTGTCCAGTTAGAAGTAAAAGAACCTAAGGCATTCTTAGCAAAGATTAGAGGACATTCCCGGTGTCTTGGCCAATATTCCCATTCCCATAAACCAGTTCATGCAATTATCCAGGCTGTGTGTGTGTGTGTGTGTGGGGGTGTGGGGGGGGGTGATGTGCAATATGGACGTCACTACACATTCAGTTACTTCACTACCAGTCCAGCATTGCTTGTAAAGCACTTTGGGATACATTGTGTATGAAAAGTGCTATATAAATGATGATTCTATTTCTTCTCCTTAGGTGCACAGACATTAAAATACATACATACAAAGGATTATGTGTAAAAACACAGTACAGTATTAAGTTACAGGTATTTATGGAAACGAAAGCTGTAGAGAGAAAAACATATTGTCAGGAGTCCTCAAGACCTTTGAAGCAGTTACAGGTACTGAAAGCAGTAAGAGTAGCTGGTAGTTGGGTTTTAAAGTTGATAATAGTCGCTTAACAAGTCCATCAAGTCCATAGAGGCTTTCGGTCTTTCTTATATTATTATTTTTGTTCAGGAGAGAACACACTAAGCTAAGAGTACTTCACTTCCAGGTGTGGTTGGGGGGCAGTGTACATGGGAGAAGGAACAGCCAAAAAAAGTGAGAAGCTTTATAATGGTGAACATTTGGGTGGGGGGGCTTCAAGGAAAATTTGGTTCCAGCAGTGAAGTTAAAATGTTTGACTCAGTTCCTCAAGCAGAATGGGGAAGGATTGCTCCTATATAAAATCTGTCTCCTGAAAGTTATAAAACAGACGATATAAAGTATAAGAAAGCAACATAGAATTAGAACACTTGTCCCCTACCTGAGTCTGATATGTTCGAGCCTGCATCAAAAGTGGTGGATTCCCAAGTGAATTCTTTCCGTTTCCAACACTGTTTACATAGTGCCTTGCCTCAGTCTCCAGTTTTAGATCAGAAGTGGAGTTATTGGGGGGACAGAGAAAGAGGCATGGAGGGGAGGGCAAGTCATGACATGGGCAGAACACTTTTTTTTCTTTTTCATATAGCCTTTTCTCCTGGAGTCAAGCAGGCAACCTTTCAGCCCTGTCCTTGCCCTTCCCGGTGACTGGCGACCACCCTCCCCCAGTCCCCAGGCTTAATTCCCCAAGAAGGGACCAGAGGAGGGATAGGTCGCTCCCTCCCAGTACACAACTCAGAAGTGCCTGGGTGGGGGGGTGGCGCAGGCTGAGGGAGAGCAGATGAGGCTTCATTAAGCCCGCTAGGTTTCATTTTCGGTTTTCTTCCATTCCCCTGGTCGCAGCACATAGTTTTATGTGGGTGGAGGTGCGCATGTGCTATGGAACAGCAGTCTCTGCCTTTCAGTCACTCAGAATGTGCACTATCCTCCACCCAGTGGCATTCAAAAGACGAGACAGCTTACTACCCCTCCCCAGGAGAGGAGAGCAGTCCATGGGACTTTAGTCTCCCCACCAACCAACCCCCAGCAACCCGAGTCTGTTCTCGAACCTGGGTTGCCGGCATGGTGGCAGCTGAGGCGCAAGTGGATCAGCCCTCCACTCCACTGGGCTGGCGGGTAGGACACTTATTGATGTGACATGTCGATAGTCAACATTTGTTTAGTGGTGGTACAGATTTGTTATTTAAACTGTACCATCTTGTTCTGGTGTACCAAACATTTAAAAGACTAATTTGCATTTTGTAGTGCTTTTCTTCTACATTTTGTACACATACTGTGCATTAGCTGAGGTTGGATGGCAGTGTCTGAGAACTGAACATGTTTCTTTCTTGGGCTGACATTTCTGTTGTAATGAAATACATTTTCTGTTGCTGGTTTGCACCCTGTGCTCATGATGAAGAGAACTTAACGGTCCCAAAGGCTTGGGCTGGCTTGCAGGTGCAGCGGAAGCACTTCCATCGGTTCCACCATCCCACAGCGACATACATGTTGTCAACGCCGAATACTGCACCAGCAAAATGTTGCCAAGCACTGCAGTGCCAGATATTTGGTCTCCCAGGAGGTACTGTGCCAGAGCGCCTCCTAGGAAATGATGGAAAGCTTTGTGGGGCTTGGCCTCACATCCTAGAACTAAATGTAACCACCTCCAGGGCGGGCATGCCCCAGAGGGGGTGGAAACTGAGTGGGGGCAAAGGGTGACAGGAGTGAGGGGTGATCTAAAATCAAGATCGCCCCTTTCATTGTCACCCTTGTTGCGGTACCCAAATGTAGTCATCAACTTGATGGACTATGACTTCCATCTGCGGCACCGATGACCAGGGTTCAGGAGCAGACCTCAAACATTGGAAGGTCGCTGGGATGCAGGAGGTTGAGCGTCCTGGTGACTGCTCACCTTCTGCGAGGGGAGGGAGACTTGGTACCCTTTGCCCACTGATCCCTAGCATTAGCAGGGGAGGCAGCAGCCCAGACCATACTGGGAGCCTGTTAGGG
Source organism: Neoceratodus forsteri (assembly GCA_016271365.2). NCBI lineage: Eukaryota > Metazoa > Chordata > Ceratodontiformes > Ceratodontidae > Neoceratodus > Neoceratodus forsteri. Next base: position 725,375,783 of record CM028133.1, read on the forward strand.
CGGGGACCAGTGGCCTCTGCACGTCAGGTGCAAGAGCATACCCAATCGTGCACAGAGGTCATTTCACGATTGGCCCTGCCTCGGAATGGTGGGAAGGGGGGACGCACAAGTGGAAAAACTCTCGGTGCAAACCCCATGACAACTGGATCCTGACAGGTGCTGGGACCTAGTAGATGGGTGGGGTGGGCCCATGAATCTCTCCTCCCCCAAGTTGTGTCCATGGGTCAAAAATATAAACCAAAAAAAGAGGACCCTAAGGCTTGTATAAATATTCTTTAGTAAGTCTAATAGAATATATACCCAAAGCACGTGTACTGGACTTCACCCAGTCTATCACGGCACTATAAATCTGCAACTTGAAATACCTGTGGCATACTGAATGTACTACTGACCTTTGCGTACTTGAGCACCACTGCTGTTGCTTTGTGCAGTGAACACATGGATCCCCGGCTGTTGTGAGGGGGAGTGATGGTAAGTTACTGAAATGTAGGCACTGGTGCAACTTGAATATGCCATGATGGATGTGGCTTCCTATCCAGAATGTTGCAGAAATCTTGTCATACTCTATAGACACCAGATAAACTTGCTGTAGAAACCTTCTTTATACACAGAAGTTGTAGAAAATGTGTGGGTATAATCAGCTGCTTCTCGTGGACAAGTAGTTTAGCATTGACAGATGGTTTTGAGGGTGCTTGCCCCACGGACAGGAGGCCTTTGTGGAAAAAGTCACGGGGGCGCGCTAGTCTCATTTGTAATTTCTATACTGCAGGAGCTGGTAGTATGCTGTTCTTGGCAATTTGATGTAGAAGTTTTCACATGGAAAGTCATATGGTGGTGATGGAAAACAGCTCATTTCCAGACGTGTCCTGGGGAAAGGATACAGGGGGAGCTCAAAAACACATTTTTGTACAATAAAGAAAAAAAAAGGGGGGGGCATTCAAGAGCTAGTCCCGACACTTGCACCTTTTTTGGGGCTGGCAGTATAGCCTTGAGGTTAGAGGAACGAGGTGTGAATGAGCTTGGTACATCTAGTAGACTAGACCTGAGTTTGATTCTCACAACCTCCATTTGCTTACTGTGTGACTCTGAGCAAGTCACTTAACCACCCAGTGCTCCCAGGTCACCCCTGATAACAGGCACTAGTGCCTGGTGGGCCTTACCTGGTTACCAAAGACTAAAAATAAATAAATAGTGCACTGTCTGAAAGTAATGCTGTCTTTTCAAACAGTCAACTGTTAGTTTTTTCAATATCTCCAGCACTTTTCTCTTTCCTATGCTGGTCCGGGCTTCCATACTGATGGGCTGTACTTCTTGATGCTATCATGCAGGCAGGAACCGAAACTCTGCAGTGACTTTTTCTTTTCTTTTTGACTAATGAGAACGTTTTTGACCTGACATCACTAGGTGTGATGCATGGAACAGCACTGTGCCTGGAGACTGACATGTCTAGTTCTGTTCTTCTGTGTACCTCATCAGCATTGTGACCTCACTGATTGTGCCAACACAAATGCTCAACTGCTGCCAGATTGTTCCCTAGTAACATAATAATGGGTGAGGTAACAGAGCTGATGAGGTATGAAGAGGAACAGAATAAGATATGTCAAAGGACAGGTACATCATAAAGAAAACTGTCAAATGATTACAAGAAAAAAAGTAAGAGCTGCTTTTAAAAATTACAAACTTTTTCTAGCTGCCAATTTTTGGTGGTAATAGGTCTTTAAGAGTTCAATGGAATATATCAGTATGAACATGAATTACTGAGACACTAGGGTCTGTAGGCATGAGAGCACAGGTTACTATAGGATGGAATATGGTATCACAAGTTCTAGGTTCCAAGGATACATAAACCATAAGGTAATTAGTACAGTCAAAGCCACTTATAATGGGCACATTTGTTTAAGTAAAATCTGCCCGTTATACAGAGTGGTCGCTGTAACCAATTTCCATGTTTTTCTACATTTTTCTTGCCAACTTACATTACCTATACATCGTGAATATGTACAGTAATAGTGTCTGTGTTATTATGATCAGGGGTCCCTCACTACGGACCGCCGGGGGGTTGAGGGGTCTGTGAGTAGAACCAGCTCCCGTTTCTCATCCCTCAAATACTGTCAGTCAGTCATCACTTCTTTCCACTTCATGTATGCAGTCCTTGATGGGCTGTGGATCGGGACTGTCAGCAGCTGCCAGAGGAGCTCTAGTGCAGGAGACTGCCTGGCGATGGGTATAGAGCAGCTCTGTCTACACAGTCAATAGCCTGGTGTCCTCAGAGAATGGGCGACACAGCAGTAACACAGATGGGGTGGCTCACTGAACATTTTTCGCCACTCGCAAATCAGTCTGCAACTCAGATATGCCGTGATCTCACAGATGTGTAATTCAGTTCAGAGAATAGGGGAAAGGGGAAAGAATCACTCCAAGAATAGGGGTAAAGAGGTGCAAGGCAGGAGATAAATTGGTCTGTAGCTTAAAGTGCTTCAACCATCAGGTGCTACTGTACAGCTACTGTAACTGGGGGTGTTAATTTGCCTTATTCACACTGCAGCTACTTGAAATACCAGGCGCTTATCGAACCGCTAATTAACTACAACTAAAACTCCCTCTTAATTGGCCACAAAGTGCCCGCTATACCAGGCGGCTCTAGATCGTTATAACCAGAGGATTTTACATAGTCGGCTATTGATTTGGCAAATGGTTTTCAGGATTTGCCCGAAATAAGCGGCTGCCCGCATTAAGCGTGGTCGCTATAAGTGGAGCCGACTGTATACGTTATGGACTTGAAGGGTATTCAGAAGTGCTCCTGAAATATGATTCCCAATATACACGGATGAACTCTTTGACAATCTACAGTGATGATATTGCAGGACAATAATGCCTGTATGCTTTGGACTGTAATGGTATCTACTGTTACTGAAACATTGTGGCTGCATCTGTCACATACACGTAACACTGTATCTGCACTTACTTTGGGTGCCTTTGTAAATGAGCCTGGCACAGTGGCTTTCCAGACACAATCTAAAGGAATGAATGATGTAAGGAATTATTTGCTACCCAGAATTAACTAAGATAGAAACAAATACAGGTCTGCCAAAAAAAAAACAAAAAAACAACATACTTGAGACTGTAAGTACACAGTTTACATACTGCCGACTTCGTTTAGAAACAAGACATCACAAACAGGGCTGTACCTGATGTGCCTCTTCTGACCAGATTTTATTTTTTTTTTTTAAGTCTATTTTTTCTCGTATGTCTCTCCGACACAGAGGACCCACCTCCCAGGGCTTCGCTTCCTGCCTGCAGCTAACTGTGGCTTGCCCCCACAGAAGTGCCTCTGAGGATGGCCACAAATCCCTCTTAGGGCTGTAGGCAGGTTGCCTGCATCATCAGGTGTGGGGCCTGTGAGAGTGGCGCTGACCATCATCCTGCTTCAGGAAGAGAATTTCCCTTATTTCTCTCTGCTGAGGACGTCAGTGACATCAGACGTGCTTGTGTACTAAAACATGCTTTATGTAAATGTCAGTGGCGTCCTCTCCTCTAGTGACTGTCTCTGCTGTATTCTCCCCCTTCCCCGAGACCTCCAGACGATGGTGTAGCAACAAGGATCAGCACCCTCGCTTCCTGAAGGGACGGAGCATCCTCTGGGATGCTTGACTTCCCTTCCCTGGTTGACCCTCCAGTGATCAATGCTCGTTCCCAAACTCCGGTCACCAGTATCGTGAGTGGTAACCTCACCACGGCTGCTCCAGCCAGTCTGCTTATGACAAGATTTTTATTATGAGTATGACTATATTTATATTTTCTTGAATTGCTTTAGTTTGAAGAAGTAATGTCATGATTATAAATGTTAGGCTGATGGGTAACTTCCTATCCGTCTAAGGGGACTGGGCACTTAATTTGCAAAACATGCTCTGGAAATGCTAACCTTGAATAGCTGTAAGCTTACCCTCCCCTAGGAATCCTCCTGACACAGAACCAAGCAAGCGTCTCTCATGGGGGGGGTTGCTGCCTTGCAGTATAGGGGCCATTTGGAACACGACTTCTGAATTTGTGACAGTTAATAAACAAAAAATATATGCACTATGGAGTGTACAGTCTGCGCTCCATAATGCACATAGTGTGCTTTATTTTTATCCTCAAATTAGGTCAGATGGCATTTGTTAGTGGGCCTTTATATCTTACTGGGAAAGTGCCACCTTCCACCCCCAAGTTGATATGTCAAGAGACAGGATAGAAGGATTTATTTATTTATTTATGTACTTTGCTTGGACTCAACGTCCACACCCATCTGTCTTTCCAGATTACTCTGACCCACGCTACCACCACAGCTGCCGTCTCCCAAACACCCCTGACTTGTCCCCCAGGGGTGGGTCCACTGGGCATTCCCCTATTCTTCCCCCAACAGAAACAAATGGGTAGCTTGGGACCGGGAGCCCAGTCAGCAGTGCAAGGTCCACAACGTGGGGTGGACATAACCTAGTTGAGGCAGAACCTCTGATTTTTCCATATTTTAACCCCAGGTGGTGTGACTTGCAATGATGTGGGCACCTGTAGCACCTCCCCGCAGAGCCGGTACCAGTTGCTACCGATCCCCAGCCTCTGTCGGTATTGTACTAGTCACTCATCCCCGGCCCCGGAGAAGGAGAGCTGTCACCAGGACACTCCGTCCTCCCGGAGTCCATTCCTGAACCCAGGATGTCAGCATTGCAAATGGAAGCCCTACTGCTGAGGTAGCGGGATGGCTTGGATAGAAGGATTTATAGCTGTGAATGCGTACATATACAGCCCATATGTATACATAACACATATAGTAACATAGTAATTTATGGTTGGGGGGAAAAAACTCTAGGTCCATTGTGTCCAACTCCACCCCACCACCACTTCATAAGCAGGGTTACAGTAAGTGTGCTGTGCAGATACATAACAAGTTATAGGGATTCCCTAGTCCCATCCTGCTACCCAAGGTACCTAGTGATTTCTGTGGTACATAGAAATTTGTTCATTACCTTACAGGCCTATATTATCTTTACGTGTGCCACTGTCTTCGCTGGTAGGCTGTTCCTTAGTTTTACCCCCTCCCGGGGGGAGGTCCTCCTAAGTTCACCCCTGAGCTTCAGTGCCTGTCCCTGTGTTCTGCCGCAGGTCATAAGTGCAATCATCTCTGACCATTCATTCTTGTTGATACACTTATTGTCCGAGGGAGACTCCCTTGGAAATGACACACAGACTCATTTTTAGTAGGTGCTCGGCTGGCAATTATTTTATTAATATTCCACATCAAAACATCCTTTTTTTGTCACCCATTATTTTTCTTGTTACATATTTACAATCACCATAATGTCATTGTAGTCACACTAGGCATTTCATCAAGTCCATTCAAATCCACACATCCAATATCGTAAATTGTCTCCGATTTCTTCCATCACTCTCCTTGAGTCTGGATGCGTGAAACCAGACATCCCTTTTTCTTTCCAAATGTTGTTGCCCTACCTGAGTTCGGGTGCTGAACCAAACCGCCTCCCTGTTTAGTTCAATCTTCTTTTTTCCCCCAACTTCCTTCTGCTGCATTCACGGACAGGTGTGCCTGACCCTGGCCCGTGCCTGCTCCCTCCCTCACTCCCAATCTTAGCTCCTCCTTACCCTGCCACTAGCCCATCTCCAGCTTATGTGATGGGTGATTGCCCCCCCCCCCCATTTTCTCTCTCACACCCAGCTCGTTCGCTATTCCTCAATGTTATCACTTAGCTGTAAAACAAATGCTGACATCCCACTGTCATAGATGGACCACATCTGGTTTCTATGAACCTGGATGGTAAAAGAAATATCATTACACCTGATATTGTGGCCCCAGCCCTTAGCTATCCATGCTGCTACCTGCCTGTTAACCTGCTTCCTAGGCCTTTCCACTGCCCTGATATCCCTAGCATGCCACCAAATTATTCTGGAGATTATTTCCAGCCATGCTACCCTAACATCAGGCCAACATTCTTTTACGACCCTAAATCCCTTTCTATATTCTTGTACAAGACCCCCCATGGCTGATTCCCCCAAATGTATTGTTAACAGATATGGCTTCGCCATTTCAACTTCTCCCCCAAAGTCGGGATGATTTGTGCCCATTTCATGCCCCGGACTCCTTTCCTTTGTAACTTTATCCAGTCGTGTCCTAGTTGCTTTCCTCCTGGATGAATAGTGGCCCACTTCTCCGCCCAGTATGTGTATGAATGCCCAATGATCCACACCTTCCTCGTCCTTCTCCACCCTGTTGGGATAAAATCGGCATATATTACCACATCTTTCTCATGTATCTTTTATAACAGTTCGATTTCCATCACTCCACCTTCCTCATGTCCTCTTCTGACCCCCCTCAGATGCTGCACCAATTCTGAACGAGTGTGAAGAGAAATGCTTTGGATCTTCCCCTATAAATGCCATTCCCTTCTTTAACCCCCGTCACCTGGTAACACGTGACTGGCTTCCCGTCATTGTGCACAAAAAACTGGCTGCCCCCTTCCAACCTTACCTCCCTGTAATCCCAAAGAGAAGTCACTGGGCATGCTCCCAGCCCCACCTGTTTGTCCAGTATGACCTCCGTCCCCACTTCCATCTGGTCCATCTTTGAATGCCTCAACCAGATTACTACCCTCTCTGTGCTCCATTGTATATCGTCCCCGCATAAACCCCCTATTCCATCCCTCTTGCTTCCGGCTACCACTTCACCTCCCCTAAAAGCTCCCTTTGTTATTACCATAAAAATGACTTTAAAGAGACAGGCTTCATATTCTGAGGTACATATCCATCCCAGGACCCCCACTAACTCGGGTGTAGCCCCACTGGGCCATCTCTGCTCCTGCAGTCAGTGGGAGGAAGCCGTCGTCCAGACCCCAAGCTTCAACCACATCCTGAGAACTTTATCCCTCTAAAAGTACCAGGTACGGCATCTCAGTACCAGCTCTAAAGCTGTGAATGCAATTGGACAACAGCCACTGAAGACGACAGCCAAGTGGGGGAGGCAGTATAGTGCAGTGGTTTAAGGCTCTGAGCTGCAAATCTGGTGACATCCAGCAGACCAGACGTGGGGTTTGAATCCCACAGCTTCCACTTGCATACTGTGTGACCCTGAGCAAGTCACTTAACTTCCCTGTTCTCCCAGGTCACTCCTGTAAAAAAGCTTTCAGCTTAGTGTGCTACTCCTGGTTAAACAACTAAAAAAAAAGAAAAATTGGTTCGCGCAATAACAGCCAGGCCCTGATTGGCTGCTGCACTTGTGGACCATCTTGGGCTGTTTCTCCGCATCTCTGGCTGCTTCCCCATAGCTTCTCAGCCAGAAGGTCCCTAGCAGCCGTCGGATTCACCACTTGACTCTGGGTTTTTCATTGTGAATCTCGGGGACAGTATTTTAGGTTGCTAGGTCACTTGGTTCATTTTGGGAACTAGTGGAAAAGTGTTGTCGTTTGTAATCCCTGGGAATACTCCTAAATGTGCCTTACTTTGTTTGAATTGATTTATAGCTGAATGCTCCCAAATGAATTTGATTCCATTATACAGTAAATGTATGTAAAGGTGCTGTATGAGTTGTTAGCTCCGTGCCCCCCGCCCCGTGACTACAGACAGCAATTTTGTGCTTTGGGTTAAGCTTAGGCACCAGCCAATGGCCTCCTGCTGTGCTGTTTGAACTCCCACCCCTCATCCCAGCCTGTCTCTCACGCTAATCCCCTTATCCCCAGCTCACCTTTTGTTTTGAACCTATAACTTTAACTTCCCCTTTCTCTCCTTCCCCAGGTGTAGCCCCAGTGGGCCATCTCTGCTCCTGCGACCAGCGGGAGGAAGCCGCCAGCCAGACCCCAAGCTTCAACCACATCCTGAGGATTTTATCCCCTCTAAAAGTACCAGGTATGGCATCTCAGTACCGGCTCTAAAACCGGAACTACGATTGGACAACAGCCACTGAAGACAACAGCCGATTGGTGCACGCAGTAACAGCCAGGTCCTGATTGGCTTCTGCACTCGCGGACCATCTTGGGCTGTTTCTCTGTGTCTCGGGCTGCTTCCCCATGGTTTCTCGGCCAAAGGGTCCCTAGTAGCTGTCGGGTGAACCACTTGACTCGGTTTTTTTTGGCCCACCCTCTCCCTAGGCCACCTTAAGTACATGTTGGCCACTCCTACTTCTTAGTACAAGCTTCCCATTGGATAATTCTTTTAGTGCTATCGGTTGCATTGACGCTGGAAAGACCACATTGCTATTTCTTCCAGTCTGTTGGACTGTGGAACCTGTAAGCCTTCCCCTTGTCTACCCTTCAGTGACTCAGATCTGAAATTGTAATATTCTTGTCTACATCATTCTGTACTGAATTAGGCAACAGAAAAACATCTACACTTTGAATTAAGCATCAGAAAAACATCTTCCCTTCTGAATTTGGCATCAAAAAAGCCTGTCCTCCTGTGACTCAACCTGGAGTTACAGTATTCTTGTTGTACTGAATTAGGCAACAGAAAAAAGCCTACCCTTCTGTGACTTGGACTTGGAGTTGCAGTAATCTTGCCTACCTCATTCTGAACTGAACCAAGCATCAGTAATCTGCCAGAACCAGCTCTGTGTACAGTACTAAAAAAGCAGGCCGCATATTTACCTCATTGTCTTAATCTACTATGCTTCCTTAATATTTTAACCTTTCACCACCAATTACCTAACAGTGCGAACAAACCTAACACTACCGTGGACTGATTGGGTATGCTGGGCTCTGCAGAATACTGCACTCAGGTAATTCAGTTACCAATATTGGAACCATCAGTGCAGCTGCCCTGGCGGGCTGGTACCCTGTCAGGGAGGGCCACAGAGTGTACATCTCCCCTTGTCATCGACGTTCCCCCAGCAATCCCTGCCTTATTTGGTCCGGGTGCTTGTCTGTATGTTGGTAGGCTCACATGGTGTCCGCCGCAATGACCCTCCAAAGCTACTTGATTATCCGTGTAAATGAGAACGGGTTAAAGCCCATAGACTACTTCTAGGGGCAATAAAGAAACTCTTGCTGCTTTTATTATTGTGCTGTGGCAATATAGAGCTGAACCCTGGTCCTCCTGCGGCTATCCCATCACCTCCCGACCTTGTCCATATTAAAGGCATGAGTTTCATGCAGGTTAATGTGTGCAGCCTACTAAAGAAGCTTGCTTCTATACAGGCCTGGATCATTCATACCAGCCTGATGTCATGGTGGTCTCCGAATCCTGGCTCAGACCAAGCACCACAAACTTCGAGGTGAACATCCGATCCTACACCGTTTTCAGAACAGAGAGGCAAATTAGAGGTGAATAAGTGGCCATCTATGTCCATGATAAGTTCTCAGCCACTATAATTAATTCAACTTCAATTCCCCAAAAATTTGAAAGCCTGACTCTCAAAGTCGAGCTTTCCTCTTCGATCTCCTTCTGTGTCATAGGATGTTAAAAGCCCCCATTGGCTGGACTGCAGATATTAGACCATTTAAACTGTATGATGGGGTCCCTGTCCTCCAAAGTTATCGTACTGGGTGACCTTAACATGGACTGGTGTTCCAGTGTCTCCAAACCCCTCAAAAACCTCTGTAACTCCTTCAGTTTATCCCAACTCATAACTGAAGTAATACACCCAGACAGGAAGAACCCAAACAATAGCACATTGTTGGATCTTATTCTAGTAAGTAAACCACACCTGTTTTCACGTGCTGATGTGGTGTTCTCTGACATCAGCGACCACTGTTTCATTGCTTGTGTGAGATCTGCTACAAAAATCAGCCTCTACATCCGCATTTTCTGTCAAGAGGCATCGCCGTAACTTCAACCCTTGTGCATATCTCTCTGACCTGCGGGACTCTCTGAGATAGCAGGATTTCTATCTGGCAGAAACATGGCTTATAATATTTTTCAGGAAATTATGCTGGGGCACTCAACAAACATGCACCCTAAGTGAAAAATCGCACTAAGAAAAAATCATACCCGTGGTTTACGGCAGAATTAAAGGACGCTGTATATAATAGAGATCTGCTTCGGAAAAAAGCTTGGAGAGCCAAGCTTGTGGCAGACTGGACCTCGTTTAGGAGGGCCAGGAATCTTTGTACTAAGATGGTCAGAGAGACCAAGGCAAGTTTTTATAGGGCAGAACTTGATGCTTCCTCCAGACGTTCTGCTAAATTCTGGAAAACCCTTAAGGGCATCTTCCAACTCGCTACCCGTAAAAGTCACCAATGGTGGCATCACTGTCAGATAAACAGACAATCCTTGATCATCTTAATAATCATTTTGCCACTGCAGGGCTTGCCTTTGATACTTTCCCAGCCAATAACCCCTGTTTGCAACTCAGTGCGCATGACCTAGTAGTCTCGGTCGCTAATACAGCGTTTTCTTTACAGCCTGCCTCCCTGAAGGAAGTTGAAGATCTACTTTTATACCTGGATACCAGAAAGCATGCTGGAGCAGACCTCATATACCCCTTTTTCCAAAAAATTAGTATCCATGTCCTGGCTGTGCCAATTGTGCATCTCTTCAACCTATCTCTCCTACATGGTGACATTTCTCCCATTTAGAAAACTGCCCATGTGATCCCCTTATTTAAAGCTGGTGACCCTTGTGATCTCAATGACTATTGACCAATCTTACTACTTCCTATTTTATCTAAAATGTTAGAGAAAATAGTGAGTGCACAGCTCAGGAACTACTTACTCTGCAAATCTGCTAAACCCTCCACGATCAGGATTTAGGCCATACTATAGCACTATCTAAGCCCTTGCAAAGGTGACTAATGACTGGCAGGGGACCCTGGACACACAGAACTTTGTGTGCGCAGTCTTTCTGGACCTAAGCAAGGCGTTCGCTGTCGACCATGACTTGCTTTTGGTATCCTTCCATAATATTGGCGTGGACTCCACATCCTTGAGATGGTTTTCAAACTACCTCTCAGGACGCCAACAGCAGGTAAAAGCTGAAGGGGAATTCTCACCTCTGAAACCCCTGCCGAGGGTCGTACTACGAGGCTCCATTCTGGGCCTGCTGCTTTTCGGAATTCATATAAATGGTATTGACATTGGAATCAAGTCTGCTAGTATTAATCTTTTTGCTGATGATACGGTTCTTTATGATGGCAGACCTACTCCTGAAGATACATGTATGGATTTACAACAAGAATTTAATCAACTGCAAGTGCAACTACTAAAACAGAAACTTCTGTTGAATGCAAAAAACCAAAGGCTATGCTTTTTTCGCCCCTTATCAATGCTAGCAACCCTGCAACATTAGGATCCATACCCCAGATTACCACACTGTTAGGCAAACCACTAGAATTCGTATCCAAATTCAAATACCTGGGGGTGTAGATCGACTAGAAACTTTTCTTCCTCGATCACATGGAGGATCTGATGAAAAAGCTCAGGCAGAGGTTTGGCCTTTTTTACAGAATCAAACATCTGCTCACCCAGGATGCCAATAAGAGATTGGTACAAACCGCATTCCTATCCTTGCTGGATTATGCCAACTTCTTGTACTGCCAAGGGCTGGCTTCTGAACTAGCCAAACTCAATACGCTGTACCATACAGCCATAAGGTTTATCACTGGTGCTCCGTATTCCACTCATCACTGCTCCTTATATTCTACAGTAGGGTGGCCATCCCTTAAGTATAGAAGGCAGAGAAATGCTGCATACTGGACCGATATAGCTGTTAATAAAAAAGCTATTGTAATACGTAGAAACATAGAAACATAGAATTTGATGGCAGATAAGGACTGCTTGGCCCACCTAGTCTACCCATTTTCCTACCTAACAGATAAGCTGCAGATCCTAGTTAACCAACAGCTTACTTCCTCCTAACCACCACTAGGACTGCCTTATGTTTGTCCCATGCATTCTTGAATTCCCCCACTGTTCTTGACTCTATGACCTCCTCAGGGAGGCTGTTCCATGCATCCACAACCCTCTCCGTGAAAAAATACTTCCTCACTTTACCTCTGAGCCATCCCCCCCATCTTCAAATTGTGCCCCCTTGTTCTTGCACATATCTTTTTCTGAAAGATGCTACCCTCTTGGATTTCGGACGGTCTTCCACTAAGTGAGGTAGGTAAATGTGCCCTGAAAAGTGCCTCCTATATCTCACTTGCAGTACCCAGAGTCAAATCGTGCTTTGGTAGGTCATCCATAAGCTATGTACTACCTCAACTGTGGAACAACTTGCAAAAAAACTTGAAATTTGTCCTCCCTATCAACTTCCCAGCATTCAAAATGCTTTATGCTCGCTCCATCAAGGAATCGTGTAGTTGTTTCTCTTGAGTTGCGGCCTGCCACCATTCGTCAGAATAACAGACACACCCTGGCATCTGTTACCCACCTTGCCCTATTACTTCCTCTTTCCCCATCGGTTTCCTAACGTTAACAATTATTCTGTTATGACACCCTGAATTTACTCCCTCCTGTCTGCTGTCACTTGTCCCCTGTCCCTTCAAGGCTCATTGAACTAGTCTTCTTCCTCTAGAAGCACCTATTCTTGTCTACCCTCTCCCTCAGTTGGTTTTGTTCCAGCCCTACCTTACACAGTATCTCTTTCCATTCTTACCTTAGTTCCCCTAATCCATGGCTACCATCCTATCCTATGTTTATTCTGTATATATATTACTCCCTAGGTATCAGTCTTCCCTATATTTCCTGTTCATTGCATATAGTCCCGGGTTATAATCCCTTTTTGGACCTTATCCTGCTGTAAACTGTCTGAGTATAGTCTATTCTGTGGTCCGCTCATGTTCACTGTATGCAGAATGTGCCCTATGTGCTGACCACGTATACCGCATGTATACCAACCTTGTATGCTTGAACATATGCACTGTGAGGATAATTACCCTATGTATTGATTATGTATACTTTCTGCATATCCTTCTCTGTGTATGGAACATGTCTAATGTGTATGTATCTGCTTGTAGTTATTGTGTATGTATATATATGTGTGTATGTATGTATATATATATATATATATATACTTTGTACATTCTGTTATTCCTTGTACCGATTATGATTTGTCCAGGTCTTTCTTGAAAATAAGCTCTTGTTCACTGGTGATTGCCTGGTTAAATAAAGACTTGATTGATTGATTGAACTTCTGGAGTGCCCACACTGCCATTGGCTTTCTAGCATCACCCAGTCTTCCTTTTATCCTTTACCAACCCATCAACATATGGCGTTCCACCTTAAATTTGTTTGGTTCCACTCATCCTCTAACACTGCAGACCCATCCTGTCCCTGCTAGCTGTACCCCCATGGTCCCGCTCACCATTTTCCCTTCCCATTTCTGCACCATGTACTTCGCCATCTGAGCCTGTGTAGCTGGCTCACTTAACTCAAACTCTTTCCACTCCTGAAACTCCTGGAATGCACTCCACACCCTCTCGTATGCCCTTAGTGTGTTCGCAGACCAGGAGCTCCTATACAGAAATCAGGCTCCTTCCAGCCAATTTCCCACCTGTGTTCCTTTTGCAGCCGCTTGTGGTGCCAAGGACATGAACCTGTCCAACTGCAAATGGGAAAGGCTGTCAGCTATATCATTATTAATCCTTTCAATACGCTTAGCTTTAAATGACAGGTTTAGCCTCAGCCCCAGTAACAGCAACTGCAGCAATATGCCATTCACTGACTCAGTGTACCCTCCCTGCCTGTTGATCACCTCCACTACTGCTTTGTTGTCACACCAGAAGATGATCTTCCTATTTCTAAGCTGATCCTCCCACGTCAATACTGCCACCCATATTGGGAATATTTCTAAGAATGTGATGTCCCTCAGTATCCCTCTCTCTCTCTCTCTATGTCTCAGGCCACGCCTCTGAGATCCACTCCCCCTAAAATATGCCCCATCCCCATTGCACCCGCGGCATCTGTATAGAGTTCAAGGTCATTATTTTCCAACCAGTCATTCTGCCAGAACGTGATTCTGTTGTACCTCTCTAAAAACTGACACCACACATCCAAACCCTGCCGTATTCCCCTTGTAATGTCCACCCAATGATGTGGAAACTTGGCTTTCCCCATCACACTTGATAGCCTCCTGCTAAAAGCCCTACATGCAAAGTTCAGATGACCCAACAGTTGCTGTACCATCTCCAGTGGCACTTTCCTCCTACCTCTGACCTCCCCCAATAACTCCCTCAACCTTGCTACCTTATCCTGGGGAACCTAAACATCTGCCTCTCTGCATCCACCTCTATCCCTAGGAATTCCAACTTCTTTGCTGCTCCTCCATCTTCTTCTCAGCTGATGGTACTCCCATAATTCCACACGTCTTTAAATGCACCAAGCATCTTCTCTGCCCCTTCCCTGCTTTGTCATATCAAGAGGAAATCATCCAAATAGTGCACCACCGCCTTATAAACATACTTCTCCCCAAATACCCATTGCATCCATGTGCTAAATGCCTCAAATTTAGTGCACGCGGATGAACAGCCTATCGGCATTGCCTTATCGAAATAGTAGTTCCCTTGGAAGCAAAATCTTAACTGGTCTCAATCATCTGGTCTGACTGGTAACAGCCAAAAAGCTGACTCTGTCAGTTTTCGACAATCATGCCTCCATGCATCACCTCCACAAACCATATAAAAACTACAAACAGGTATCTGCCTCTATCTCCGAAATCAAACAAAGGGGCAGAGGACACTGCAGAGCAGGACACTGCAGCACAGGAGCTAGCACAACAAAACTCTTCCAAAATAGGAACCAAAACAAAAAAAGTAAAAAAGAAATCCAAAAAAACTTATGATCATAGGAGACTCCATGATTTGGGGAATTGATACCTATCTCCAGCCAGGGGTAATGGTCAGATGCCTCCCAGGTATATCATCATGGAGTGACACTGACCACATTGCTAAAATTGTTCAGGAAGCAGGAGAAAACATTGCCATCCTGGTACAGGACTAACGATCTCGCCAGCCGGTCAGTTGAGAAGACCAAGGGACACCTGACCAGGCTAGGTGATAAACTATCATCCATTTCGTCCGGCATCTCCTTCTCTGAGATCCTGCCAGTCTGGGAGAGGGGGGCAAATGGACGGAAGGTCAGAGAAGGGGAGATGGGGAGCTAAAGATGTGGCTCAAGGGCTGGTGGCAGGAAAAAGGACACACATTTGTAGGGAACTGGCAACACTTTTGGGAGTGAAAGCTCTTTAAATTTGATGGACTGCATCTGACTAAGGAGGGAGTCCATGCATTGGGGCAGAAGTTTGACATCTTTGCAGAATATTTAAACTAGCAAATAGGGAGAGGGGTGCAGCACCCCATACGTCGAATGGGAAGAACACACCTTCCCCATCAGCTAGTGGTCAAACAGGAGTTCTGCATGTTTGTAATTAATTTACATCACCAGGTAAGGAAAAAGGTCCGGCTCCCCATACGACGCACAGGGAAAATGCCAGACCTCACCCAACAACTAACACACCGAAATCTGGCCAATGGAAAATCATGTACACAAATGCTTGCAGTCTGGGAAACAAGATCCCAGACCTGCAGGCAATAATGACAGAGGCTAAAATGGACATAGTAGCCATTAGCGAGACATGGTTTACCAGTAACCACACTTGGGAGACTTCAGTACCTGGCTATGTATGTTCAGAAGAGACTGAGGTGCAAAAAGGGGGGTGTAGTGGCCCTTTATGTCAATGAAAATATCAAAGCTACAGAAATTCAGAATACACATAAGGAGCCAGAAGAACTGTGGGTCACCCTGGAAACAGGAAATGGGACAGCCATACGAACTGGGGTTGTGTACCCGCCTCCAGACAAGGGGGAGGACACAGAAACATTACTGTTAGAAGATATACAAAACATGACAGCTAAAGGGGAGGTTCTAATAATAGGAGACTTCAACATGCCAGATACAGATTGGTGAATACCAGCAGGAACATCTGCCAGAACTAGACACATGGTGGATTCTCTACAGATGGAGGGCCTCAGACAGCTGGCACAAAAACTCACAAGAGACAGGGCTATCCTAGATCTGGTTCTGACTAATAGGGAAAGGATCACAGATCTCCAGGTAGAAGGTCACCTGGGGGCCGGTGACCATCACATGGTATGGTTCAATTTGGCCACTAGAACTAAATAATCCCATTCCAAGGCAAAACTATGGGACTTCAGAGGAGCTGACTTTGATAAGATGGCCGACAGAGTTAAACTAGCCCTGGCAAAAAGAAATGCAGGTGAGGGGGTACAGGCAAAGTGGGCAAACATTAAGGATGCAATACTTGAAGCAACATCCCACTGTGTTAGAGAGAAAAGGAAGCGCAAAAGAAGAAGGAAACCACTTTGGTTCTCAAATACAGTAGTGGAAAAGGTCACAGCCAAAAGGCTGGCCTTCAGGAAATATAAGGGAATGCAGCAGGATGAAGATAGGGATTCACACCAAACTTCCCTAAGGGAAGCAGGGAAGGCAGTAAGGCAGGCAAAGGTCCAAACCGAGGAAACACTAGCACAAACAGTAAAAAAAGGTGACAAGACTTTCTCTAGATACATTAGTGAAAGGAGAAAGTCCAGAGGGGGTATTACTGAGATCAAAGGGGATAAGGGGGCATGTGAGGAGGAGGACCATGTAAAAGCATCTATCCTATTTACTGAAGAGAAGGTAGGGCAGGGCCCACAGCTCAGCACCATGGACAGAGGAGGGAGGGAGGTGTGCACTAGTCCCTTCACAAAAGAAGGGGTCCTACAAGAGCTCGATAAGCTCAGGGTGGACAAGGCAATGAGACCTGATGGCATACATCCCAGGGTACTAAAGGAGCTAAAGGTGGAACTAGCAGAGCCATTATCAGAACTGTTTAGTGAGTCTGTGAGCACAGGAGAGGTCCCAGAAGACTGGAGAAGGGCTCATGTGATCCCGCTCCACAAGAGTGGTAACAGAGAGGAGGCAGGGAACTACAGACCAGTCAGTCTTACCTCAGTAGTGGGCAAGATTATGGAGGCACTCCTTAAGGAAAGGATAGTGCAACACCTGGAATCCATAGGAGCACAGGATCCAAAACAGTATGGGCTTACAAAAGGAAGGTCCTGTCAAACTAATCTCATAGATTTCTTTGACTGGGTAACCGGAGTGGTGGACCAAGGGGGAGCAGTTGATGTTGCCTACCTTGATTTCAGCAAAGCTTTCAGTACTGTTCCACATAGAAGATTGATTAATAAGATGGATAGGCTTGGGGTGGGTCAGAAGTTGGTCAACTGGGTGCTAAACTGGTTGACGGGCAGAAAACAGAGAATGGTGGTAAACGGTATACAGTCATAAGAGATGCAAGTCACAAGTGGGGTACCTCAGGGATCAGTCCTGGGGCCAGTCCTCTTCAATATCTTCATCAGTGACACTGCAGATGGACTGGAAGGTAAGGTTTGTCTGTTTGCAGATGACACCAAGATCTGCAACAGAGTAGATGATCCAGATGGGGTGGGCAGAATGAGAAGAGATCTGGATAAACTAGCAAAATGGTCGGAAGTGTGGCAACTGGAGTTTAACGCAAAGAAGTGCAAGATCGTGCACATAGGGAAGAGAAACCCTGAAGCCATATATAGGCTGGGAGGGGAGTTGCAGGCAGTCGCAAGGGAAGAATGAGACTTGGGCATCATCATCACCGATGACCTAAATCATCCAAGCAGACCACTAAAGCAGTAGGTAAGGCTAGGGGGATGTTAGGGTGTATTAGTAGGGGTATCACAAGTCGTAAGAGGGAGGTAATAATCCCTCTTTATAAGACACTGGTTAGGCCCCATCTGGAGTACTGCGTGAAGTACTGGAGGCCACACCTTCACAAGGACATTAACCAAATTGAGGCAGTCCAGAGAAGGGCAACCAAAATGGTGCAGGGACTGCATCAGAAGACATATGAGGACAGATTAAGAGAGTTCAATGTGTATACCCTTGAGCAAAGGAGGGAGAGAGAGAGATGATATGATCGAAACATTCAAACACCTTAAGGGCATTAACAAGATGAAAGAGTCTGACATGTTTCAATATAAGACAAATAGCAGGACAAGAGGACACAGCATGAGATTAGAGAGAGGCCGGTTAATGGGTAATGTGAGGAAGTTCTTTTTCACATAAAAGGTGGTGGATGCATGGAATGGCCTACTTCAGGAAGTGGTGGCTATGAATACAGTGCAGGGCTTTACACAGGCATGGGATAGGCATAAGGGAGCAATACAGATGAATATGAATAGGTAGGCCATTGACAGAGCAAAGGCCGATGGCACATTCATAAGGTAGAAAAAGAAATGGGCAGACTGGATGGACCTTGTGTCCTTATCAACCATCAACTTCTATGTTTCTATGCCTCGTCAACCATCTTAAGCAGTCCCACTGCCTGGTCCAGTGTCGCGTAAGACACTGCATAGCATTCATCGGGAATATGATCATTCACCGATGCCCCCTCTGGATATCATAAATGATGAATTAACCTAGACTTTCCTGGTTGCTTCTTTGGTACAGTCCCTAATGGTGAAATCCTGAAGTTTTCAAAAGGCGGCTCTGCAAATGGCCCCTCTGTCCTTCCCGCCTTCGGCTCCTACTGGATTTTCCTATCTACAATGTCCTCTTTTCCCCTTACAGATCCCAAGTTCTTAGGTCTCATACCCTCCCTAACACCCTGGTAGCCTAGACTGAAACCTCTTTTGAAACCCTTCCTCAACATCCTGATTCCAAGTCAGGATACCCCTTGGTCCGTTCCCTTACTATCCCTGCATTGACTGGCATATTTGCCAGCTGGACACCCCAACCCCTTTTCCCTCCACCTCACTGAGTTCCGGTATAGCCTGCACCAAACCCCCCTCCCTTGGAACCCCCCCCCGCCTTGGTATAATCCCCCCTTGTCCCCCCAAAAGTTCTCCGAAAGGGCTGCCCGCTGCCATTCTGGCCCCTGACCTGTCACCCATCGATCTGCAGCAGGACAGCGGATGGTGCCCTGCACACTTTGAACATACATGTCTAAACTTACAGTTTGTCCAGGTGCGCAAGGCTTTGTTATATCCCCAACACGTCTTTACTAACTGACTGCCTCCCCCTTGCTTAAATACCTCCCCATACCCCCTAAATGTCCTGATAATGCCCTTACCCTGAATGTGTAGAATCCCACCCTAGATCCCCCCCCCAGCTGTCATCCTCTGCCTAAATGCCTCATCATATTTCAACCAGCCATAGCCTAGCTTTGCCTTATATGCATCCTTTATAATGGCTGAGTAGGTAAGCAAAGGGGATAGCTAACTCCAGCCTCTTCTTTAAGAGGATGGCACTAAATATTGTGAAATCCACTTGCCATGTGTCAGTGTTCTTCCCCTTATATGTGGTTTCCTCTAACTTCTTCCCCACCATACTGTAGCTAGTGCCACTGCCATTTCTGATTTACCCACCATCTCTTTCTGCTCATACCTCTTCACTGTCTCTTTGTCCACTAATGAAAAAATATCCACATACTCTCCCTTTCATATCTTCTCCTTGATGGTTTGGGTTTATGATCCCCCAGAGTCATGCCTGGCACTCCATCATTATCTACTCTAATATCCTTGCTGCCTCCTCTACCCTCCCCCATCCCCTCCTTTATAGCTCCTTTTAACTCCTCAAATGCCTTTTCCATCCTTTCTAAACCTTTCTCTCTCATATCACCTAACATACCTGCCAAATACTCTATCAAATCACCCTCTTGGGGCTGATCGCCCCCTCTTACCATTCCTGGCCTCCGAATCCTCCGATTTCATCACTGATTCTTGTTCCGTCACCTCCTGTACCGGTCGCTTCCCTGCTGGACTCTTCCCCGCTCCATCTGCAGGCATCTTCCTCTTCCCTGCTGCTTCCTCCACTTTCTTCCGCCTTGCTGCCTCCCATAGTTCGTTCACCTTGTCCATCAGGCCCTTTGCTGGTGCCTTCTTCGCCTTCGAACATACTGCTTCCTCCTCTGCCTTCTTTTTCCTCACCATCTCCAGCATCTCATCCACCTTTAACATCAGCTCCGCCGCCTACTCCATCACTTGAGCGCTTGTGACCTCTCTGCTTGCTGTCATCCTGCTAATTAGATTTGTAGGAAAACAAAAAAAAAAAAACACAATTTGTTAAAAGTCCTATGACTGTACATCTTGCCATCCTTTAACCTGTCTTATCACCCGTATCTCCGCCAACCTGGCCTGGCCATCCGGGAAGGCCATAACCACAACACAGAAATAGGGGGAGCCTTTTGACAGCATGACCCACATAGAACACTCAACTGTCCCTAATACAAAGATGTCCCTCATATTCTGCCTCAGAGCTGCTCTATTCCCACTTTTTTTTTTTTTTTATATGGACAGTAGTACTGCCCCTACATAGTAGCTGCTGTACCCCATATTTGTACTTAAGTGCAAAGATCTGTATTCTTTCCTTAAGATCCTAACATAACCGAGTGGTCTTTAAGTTTTTTCCGATTTATAATCTTATAATTCACTTGCAGTTTGGTCTATTAAGCTATACTGTTCATTGTGCTGCTACTACTTGAGCTTGCTTGATGTAATCAGTAATAGTTAAGGCACCTCAGCCATGTTCCTTTGCAAAATATCTGACCTTCCTAACCTGAAAATCTAGTGAGCCCCCTATGCGTTGCCTGAATTTCCCACTGTGTTTTGTTTTTATTTTATTTTTTTATTTTGATATAGCTGCGCTGTATTCAGTGCTTTGCTGCTGCTTCAGCTTAACCAGTTAGTTCTTGATCCCGGGTCACCAGCATTGCGAGTTGCTATGCTGCTGCCGAGTGATGGGCCTGAACTTGCAATGGTTGTCTCAGTGACATTAGATTTATTTATTTTTTACAGATATCTTTCCGTAAGTATTGAAAGAAATCCTGGATCTGACCAGCGGACACCCAATAAAGAACCCTAGTGTTAAATACCAACCAGAACAACAAAAAGAAAAACAAAATTATATTTAAAATTGTGAGTTAAGCTCCTCCATCTCTAAGATTGAGAACCAAATGATAAGCACCACTAAACACCCCTTGAGGTGGGCCTACATTATGTACTTAGAATAATGCGATACATTTCCTTCTTGGTCCCCAAAAACTATCAAAATGGCACTGCCTTCCCCGGAGCGCATGTGCATTGCCCGCGGGCTCCCCACGCATGTGCAGCTGCGCCGAGTCCCTGACCAGCATACATGGACAGCAAAACCTCTGCGGCCTAGTGCACATCGACCGTTGGTCGCATCCTCTCTTTGTAAGCAGCCTGCAGGCCCTTGTTACTGCTCTGCTTTCCACCCCCACACCATCTATCTGATCCCAGTCAGTGATCCATTATTCCCGCTGCCTAATGGCCCCATCGGCCCATCACAGGATGCTCCCCAACCTCCAACTTCTGCCCCTGTACCCTGCTGTCTGCCCCCATTTAAGCAAACTGGCTGCCCAGGCCTTGATTTCCACGCAGTTGATCCTTTGTCCTTTAATATGGGCCACAGACCAACTCTCTAGCTCAGTTTACAAGTGGGAATGTCCCGCCAGTCTCTGCAACACCCTCGCTCCTCGAGGAATCCGTGGCCACCCGACCCCAGTGATCTATACCTCCTTTCACCAAGAGGATGCCTGTGAGGATCCCCCTGACCTGGGCCTATTCCCTGGGCCTCTGCCGCGCCTCTCCTGGATGCACGCCGACAACCAGGCCTCCCGACACCCAGGTAACATACACAGTTTTCTCTGTCTCGCAAATTTTTTTTTTTTAATTTTAAAGCGCTGCTATCGCACGATGCCTGCATCGAATTCCCCAGCCTGAACTGAAGCAAAAATGGCCAGCAAGCCTTATGACTTAGGTGCTTGCTGGCCACTAGGCCCCAAGCCTGGCCCACCTCACGTGGCCTGCCCATTAGCTTTTAACCTTTCCCCAACTGCCCTTTTTACCACCAACAAACAACTTACCCTTGTTTTAATCCCTAATTTACTTACATATTTTTATAAATCCAAGATGTTATATTTGCTTCCTGGCCCCTTCCTGACCACTCTAATAACTTCTAACTTACCTCTGCCAAATTTTTCTAATGAACCTTGCCAGTCGAATGTGCTGAGATCCTACAATTTCAGAAATCCCAGCAAAAGAAGGGTGAACTTAACCTTACATCCCTTCTTATACCCCAAGGACCCCTTGTAAAGACCCCCCTCAGCTTCGACCCCCTCCCCTCGACCAATCCCCCTTCCTGCCACAACTTGTATTTCAGGGTTTTAAATAATTGATTAGCAGTTTTTTTCATGGAACAATGCTAACTGTACAGAAAGTATTTATATAAGTTTTCTAGAAGTGTTATGTTTGTTAAACACAGTGAGGCAAGTGCTATGCATTTTCACAATGTTTTAACACTTTAATGAGCAAAACGCTAATCAATTTTTGGAGTTAAATAAAACCCTGTATTTCTACTACATGATGACCTCATAACCCCTCCCTCTTTCTACACCTGTGCCTGGCTAATCCAGCCCCCTTCCACCCCACCCCCCCAGTCTAACCCACTTCCTCCTTTCCCAGGGAACAATTTAGGTTGCCTTTCAGAGGCAACCACATATGTGCAAAAGACAGAGATCATGTCCCCTCTTGGCCTACTTTTCTCCAGGGTGAACATTCTAAGAGTCTCCAGTCTCTTCTCATAGCTTTTGATCTGGTTTGCATGTGTGTCTGTCAGGGTTGTTTCATTGTAGATGTTCTTTATTTTTGTTGTAGTTTGTATCTATTAATCTATTGCTCAAAACACATTCTTTAAATGATATATCAAAGGATGGTTCATTTGTTACTCAGTTCAAAATGTAAACCACTTGGTGCTGGCCCACTGGTGTGTAGGGTTGAGGCACTGGACTCGTTACCTGCCCACACACTGGGAACCTGGGTTCAGGAATGAACTCAGGTCGCTGGGGGGCGACTGGAGGACCTTTCTGGGTATCCTCTGTCCTGCTACTTGACTGCCCCCTAATGGAGGCTGGGTTGCAGCGCCAGCGGGAGCAGCAGAATGTGAAGGGTGGGGGTGGCAGATACCCATGTTCATTGCACACTGGTGTCATGGGGTGAAAATGGAGGAAGATGTCCCCTGCTGTATGGCTTCCCCCCACATGACCCCAAGTGGCTCTCCGCCCTCCATGTGATTCACCTGTCCACCAGACAAGTTGGTGGTGGGTCTAGGGTGGGGAGTCACCATATAGAGGGACACAAGGAGGAAAAGTGTTGATTAAAAGGAAAAACAAACAAACATGTAAACCATTTTGGGGGGCAATATTATCAGCCCAGAATTTTTTGGAGTAGCACCACAATTTTGTTATTGTTGTAAATCTCTAGTAATGTCCCTATAAATTCTGGGCAGGCAGTTTTCAGTGATAAAAGGTTTTTTTTAATTCGCAGGAGCAACCAAATTGCATTTGAAAATGTTCTGAACATGTGTCTTTTAGTTTGCATTGTATGCTTGTAAATACACACATGAAAGTATGTGTGCTGGCAGTATAGTCCAGCACAGGACAGTGAACAAGGAAATCCTGGTTGAAATCCCAGTGCAGCTATTGCCTGGCTTAATGTATGACCTACGGCAAGTCACTTGACCCTTGTACTTCAGATGTAGTCTGCATGGCTAGCACTTTTTATCAGCAAGAAAAGGCAGGGGCCCATTATGATACACACACACACAAACACACTCTGTCTTACATTATATAAACATTGTCTCCTTTCTGCTGACTCCCTCTCCTTTTACATCCCTAACTATAGAAATTCTGCAGGTCTGATGGCTTTTGCCACTCTTCTGTCTGGAATAGTCTCACCCTCTCCCCTTGTATATCCTTTCTTTCAGACATCTTCTTTGTGACTCTCTGCACATCCCTGTTCCTGTTTCTACCCCGTCATCTGGCCTTGGTATCCATGGCCCCTATGCCTGTCACCTCTTTCCTCCTCCATGGTCAGCAGTCTTTGTTTTCACTCTAGCTACACTTTCCTTTGTTGACTGCTTTGTCCGACCAATATTTATTATTTTATCTCTTAACGTTATGAGTGCAATGTATTTTGAATTTTTTTTTTGCCTATGTAATGCCCCTGTATTATTGTGTAACTGTTACAGAGACCTAATTGTCTTACCATCCCCCCACCCCCATATCTGGAAAACAAGCCTTGGCTCAGTGTTCCTTCCCCTGTCTTCAGTGTCTAAATAAAGTGTCCCCGCAAATTGTTTATGTATCAGTGTGCCCCAGTACTTTCAGTTTCAGCTTCAATGCTTTTTCAGCAACACCATGCTTCCCACTGTATTATTTTATCAATACTCATCAGTGAAAGCACTGGAGTTGGGGGGTGGATATTGCAGAATAGACAAGAAGGTGTTTCCTGTGGCTTTGATACTTTATGTACACCCTAATCTTTTTGCAAGGTTTAATGAAGCCTTTTATCCTCTGACTTCAACCTCTCCATTCTCAGTTCATTCTCTAGAGACCTCTCAACTCTAACAGCTGCTACTCAGCGGCTATTTCACCATCGTAAGGAGGGAAAGAGTACTGGCCTTTATCATGAAAATGGCCTCTTGTTTCTCTTTCCTGGCCCTTGATCCTCCCTTCTTCCCTGGTGCCATGCACAACCTCGTGTTAGCCTTGCATAAACACAGCAGACCCCTGACACCTCGACAAGGTCAAGGAGAATTTTGTACTTCCTCAGCATAGGACAGTGCAGGGAACGGCCAAGAGACCTTTCCATGGCCTCACACATGCGATGCCTGCCTCAGAAGGCGGGGATCGAGTGACTTCACTTCAGTGCTTGGATTTCTAATGTATGGCAGTCCACAGAAAAGCAGGCATCGCACTTTCTGCCAGGGGCCTGGAGTTGGCAAGGTACCAGTGAAGGACATTGTTTGATGCCAGTGAGGTGGCCTGCAGGCTGTTGGGAAATGCAGACTACATTCGGTGGATGGCATGGCTTCAACTTGCATGACTGGCACTTGTGGCCTGGGGAAAGGTGCTAAACTCCCAGTGCCAGTGGGCTCCCTTCTTCCGTAGGGTCAGGTGGGAGCTGTCAGGGCCCCCTCCCACTCTACCACCTGGCTCCAGTTGGTCTAGGGTCTTGCCAGACCTGTAAGGAGCCCCTGCCCTCAGGTGTTCTCCCCCATGCAGAGAGCTGGGGGTATTGTTACCCTCAGGGTGAGGTAGCTCCTCTCATTTTGGGAAGCTTGGTACGCAGGCTCACATGTATGAATCGATGGTAAAGTTTGATTCTTGGAAGCTATGAAAATTTACATAGAAACATAGAAAATGATGGCAAAAAACAACCCATGGTCAATCTAGTCCACCAGAGTTCCCTATTTAGCCCTGGGATGTACTGTCCCTCCCGGGTCCTAGCCCTCCCCAACCTCCCCCATTCTCCTTCAAGCTTCTGCCACCCTAAGCAAAAACTATACCCTTCATTCTGTCTCAACCATGCATGAAACCAGCAGCGGTTTTTGCACTTACCACTTTGACTGGTAGACTGTTTATTTATTTAGCTTTTGTTTACCAGGTAAGCACACTAGACAGTTAAGTGCCTATTTTCAGGTGCGACCCGGAAGAATTACAGAGGTACAGGCAATAACAATTCGGAGACAAGGTGACAGCAGTCATCAAGGTGCAGTCAGGTACAGGCAGAGAACTCAGGCAATAACCAAATACAGAGGCAAGGTAACAGCAATCAACAAGGTACAGACAGGTATCGGCAGAGAACTACAGACTGGTACAGGCAGAGAACAAATACAAAGCTAATACCATGTTAAGGCATGGCAATTGCAGGAGGCAGTTGAGGAAGCAAATAAAATATTAGCAGGACATTTTTGAAGTGAGCACTATAGATGTATGCACATGTGCAGTCAAAAATGGGCACAGGTGCACCATGGAGTGTAGGACTGTTAAGAGCAAAGGCAGACAGAGGCTTGTTTTAAGTAGCCCCAGCTGGAGGACCTGAAACAGCTGTGGGAGGGGGCAGCTCTAACATGAGAAGGGAGGAGGTTCCTGGCTCTGGGGACAAGGGCTGTAAAGGTGCGATCACCTGCTAGGGAGTGAGTTTTGGGGACCATGAGAGCCTGAGAGTCGCTAGACTTCAGCCGATAGCCAGAGGGGGCAGGCTTGAGCAGATCTGCAAGTGCCGGGGGTGGGGGTGGACAATTGGATGATATCCATAAGTTGCCCATAACAAAGGATCAATGATGACTAGGGGAGAGCCACCCCAGCCTAGAGTAGAGCTGGCAGTGATGGGTGAGACAGGGGGCTGATAGGGCGAAGCATGTTGTTGTACGCTGTGTCCCATTTCGGAGCCATTTTTTGGGGCGTTCTCGAAGGAGGCGAACCCATAGCAGAGTGTAAGGAGAAGAACCCCTTTTGCAAGGGCAAGTCAGGCAGCTGGGGTGAGGCAGCTTTTAAGCCATGTACGCCAGACCCAGTTTACAGTTTGTGGCCTTGCAGGAGTTACATATGTGCAGGAAGCGGTCCAGCTGAGGGTCAAGGGTTACCCCCAGGTACTTGAGAGTCGAGCACCGTCACAGGGACGCCATCGGTACAAACGACTTTGAGATAGGCTGGACACACTCTAACCTTGGCAAGGGAGTCAAATAACATGACCTGCGTCTTCTGGAGGTTAATGACAAGCTTATTTGCCTTGAGCCAGGATTGGATGCGGTCGAAATCAGAGTATAGTCTAGTGTTTATGTCACTGGTATCCTGGGAGCTAGCAAGAAGCACAAGGTCATCAGCATAAAGGGTGATGTGTCCGGAGGCAGGGACCAAGGGCAGCTGATTAAGAGGAAGAACAGTAAGGGGCCGAGGACAGACCCCTGAGGCACCCCACAGTTTACCGGTGCAAGCTCAGAGACGGCTTTCTGGAACCTCGTGTACCATTACCTACCTGAAAGGTAGTTGGTAAACCAGGCTAGGATGGGGGAAGAGGCCGAGGGACTTGAGGGCAGCACCCAGGAGAGTGTGATCAACTAGATCAAAGGCCTTAGACAGGTCAATGAAGATGGCCCCTGTGAGTTTGCCTTGGTCAGTTGTAGTTCTTATTTCAGAGGTGACATGTGCAAGGGCAGTGGAGGTGCTATGCCCTTTCCGGAACCCATGCTGCGCAGGGGAGAGGAGGCTGTGGGGCGGCCACTACCTTTTCAAGCAGTTTGTTTACTGCATATAGAATAGCTGTGGGGCAGTAGTTTTCAAGTATTTTGGGATCTCCTTGCTTGAGGACTGGAATCACATAAGCCACCTTCCATATGACTGAGATAGACCCAGATATGGGAGAGGAGTTGAGAATGTGGGAGATTGGCCAGGCCAAGTGGGGGGGCCCCAGGTTGAGTAATTTAGGCTCAGGGTTGTCATGCCCAGCTCCAGAGTGAGGGGAGAGTTCAGCTAGGAGCTTCCATGTCTCTCTGCAGGAGGCAGACTTAAAGTAGAAGGGAGAGGGAGGAGGATGGGACACAGCACCACTGGTGGGACCCAGATCATTTGTTACTGAAGGCTTGGGGGTGTAGTCAGGCAGGTCAGAGAACGGGACATTAAAGGCATTGACAATAGCCAGGGCATTGTTACTGCTGATTTGCAAGTCTGAGACCTGGGGGCAGGCAGGACCACTAGCAGTATGTTTGATGGTGCCCTAGAAGCTCCTAGGGTTCTTGGCAGACGCTTCAAGGGAGGATTTGCAGAATTCACTCTTAGCCGAGCAGACTGCCTGCTTGCATGAGTTCCTGAGCTGCCTGTTCTCCTCAAGGTCAGATCTGTCCCCGGAGGCCTTACATTTTTGCCAGCTTTTGTCCCTAAGCTTCATCAGGGCAAACAGGCCCCCTTGCAGCCATTTAGTGACAGTGCCCCTCACTCTTCTTTTTATGAGTGGGGCATGTCTGTCTTGTAATGGGGCAAATATGGTTAGGAAGCAGTCAAGAGCAGCAGAGGGGTCGCAGTCTGCGTAGACCAGGAACCAGTCAGTCTGGCTGAGGTCAGTAAGGAAGTTGTTGTAGTCAAATTTTGAATAGTCCCTCATCTGAATTACTTTAGGAGGGATCCTGGGGGTAGGGACCTTCCAGATACAGTAGGTAGGGGAATGGTCGGAGATGGAATCAGAGAAGAGGCCAGAAGCAGTGATACGGTCAGGCCTATTACTCAGCATCCAGTCAAGAAGAGTGCCTTTTTCCCCAGAGGAAGAGGGTCTGGTGGGCTCTGTGATAATTTGACCTAGGGCGAGACCAGACAGGAGGGGTTCATAAATTTTAGCGTTGCCACTCAGCCAGTTTAGGTTAAAATCCCTGAACACTATGAGTTCACTAGTCCCGACCTTGGGACTGAGGCAGTCAAGGAGATGGGAGAGGCCATGAACACCGCCTTTTGGTGGATTATACACACAGGCCAGGTGGAGCTTCTTGTGTTGCCCAGTAGACGAAAGGCATGTAGGAACTCGCAAGAGGGGGAGGATGAGTGAGGTATGACCGTCACTTTAAGGTGGG
Organism: Neoceratodus forsteri; assembly: GCA_016271365.2. NCBI lineage: Eukaryota > Metazoa > Chordata > Ceratodontiformes > Ceratodontidae > Neoceratodus > Neoceratodus forsteri. The sequence goes on from CM028133.1 coordinate 725,404,216, forward strand.
GTTTATAGCAGAGCAGCAGTTCACCCCCCCCCCACCGTTTGTTACTCACTCTGTCCTGCCTGATTGTAAGGTAGCCGGGAAGGGCACAGACAGAGTATGGATGGGCAGGTTTGAGCCAGGTTTCGGAGATTTCCAGGATGTCCGGAGTGTAGTGGGTGACTCGGGTCACTGGGTCTGAGAGGTTAGCGAGCAGACTGCGGACATTGAGGTGGGCAATCTTTAAGCCCTTAGATTCTGCCACTGGGGGGGAGGCGTACTAAAGCGGGTGGGGGTGGTACAGGTATATGGCTGTGAGAGCAAAGACCAGACAGGAGAAGGGGAGTCAAGTAGAATAGCGCTTATAACTGCTACATGGTAACACTACACCGCACAGGTTGATAAAGTCTAGCAGAAGTGCAGTGGCGGTGGAAAGGATGAGAAGGGACTTAACAAGGTTAGAGGAATGGTCAAATGTATGGCAGCTTAGATTCAATGCTAAGAAGTGCAAGGTAATGCACCTGGAAAACAAAAACCCAGAGACTACACAATGGGGGGTGAGATACTAACAACAACAAAAATGGAAAGGGACCTGGGGATAGTCATATCAGATGACCTACAGGTGGGCAAGCAATGTGAGAGGGCAGCAAGGAGGGCTCGGGGGATACTGGGGTGCATAGGGAGAAGCATCACCAGTAGAAAACAGGAAGTTATTATCCCTCTGTACAGACAGCTGGTCAGACCCCATCTGGAGTACTGATGTGCAGTTCTGGAGACCCAGTCTCCACAAAGACATAGACAGGATGGAAGCTGTCCAGAGGAGGGCAACTAAAATGGTGCAGGGTCTGCACCGGAAGACATATGAAGAGAGACTTAAGGAGCTTAATATGTATAGCCTCGAGGAAAGGAGGGAGAGGGGGGCCATGATAGAAACTTTCAAGTACCTCAAGGGAATCAACAAAGTCCAAGAGGGTAGCATCTTTCAAAAAAAGAGGTGTGCAAGAACAAGGGGGCACAATTTGAAGATGGGGGGCTCAGAGGTAATTTAAGGAAGTATTTTTTCACAGAGAGGGTTGTGGATGCATGGAACGGCCTTCCGGAGGAGGTTGTGGAGTCAAAAACAGTGGTGGAATTCAAGCATGCATGGGACAGTCGTAAGGCAATTCTAGGGAGTGGGGGTGGGAAGAAGTAGGCTGCTGGTTAACAAGGATCTGCAGCTTATCCATTAGGTAGGGAAATGGGCAGACTGGGTTGGCCAAGCGGTCCTTATCTGCCTTCAAATTCTATGTTTCTATAACGTAAATGCAAAGGTCAGCAGATAGATTCTTGGCAAGCAGATCAATTCACAACTAAAAAATGCAGATGCCAGTGAATAACTTCTGAGCTAGGGTGCTGTAATCAGTATCACTAGTTAGCTTTAATATAAACAGTTCAAATGACCACCACGAGGGAGTCAGCAGAGAGTAAGAACAGTCTGGTGCAGGTTTATATAGTGCTGCATGACATATAGGTAACAGTTGAGGTAAAATAAAAGCAGATTTTTAGTGACCCATCCACGAGGGGGTCAGCTGTGTGGAGGGACAGGCAGGTGTAATAACCAACAGAAACGGAATGTAGTAGGCCCAACCAAATAAGAGGGAGGGGCTAGGGCCCATTTCAGGGGAGGAGGGAAGGGGGGGGGATTGTCTTTGTTTAAAAATCAGTCCCAAACTCTGGTCGGGAGCCTCCATGGCTCCACCACCCTTTCTGTAAAATAATACTTCCTCATGTCCCTCCTTTTAGTTTCTACTCATGTCCACATGACTGTGAACTGGTATTCAAGCTAAATATTCCCTGCAGTTCATTTTGTTAACTCCTCTCTTAGGAACTCGAAGATCTCGGTCATATCTCCCATCTCCATTCTGATCTCCAGGAGTGCATGTTGAGTGCCTTGAGAAGCTCCTCATAGGACCTACCCTGTTAGCCCTGAACTATTTTTGTACTTGCTGTAACTGTTGATCTTACAGAATATCTTCCCCCATTATTCAAATACCCACCCATCATCCCTCGCTCAGCTGAGAGCCTGGGCTTCTGGCAGCTCACCCCAGTGTGGTGCTGGCAGCAGATTAGTGTGCAGTTGTCTCCTCTGCCATGGTCCTTGGGTGATTCTCCTTGTTTTTCTGAGAGAACAAAAAAAAGGGCGAGACTTTGGTGCCCCCCCCCCCCTCCAAAAAAAGAGGAGTGGTGGTCACATGTGGCCACTCTGCCAATCCAATAAAAATAACTTTTTTTTTTTTTTTTCATTGAGTGAATTTTTCTTTATCCTCCTCCTCCTTGCTCAGGGTGTAGCCCCCTTTAGGTTATATCCATATTAGCTGCTATATGCAACATGTACCCTGGCTACTACCCAGTCTGTCTCTACTGAGGAGATGCGCGTTCTCTGGAGTGGTGCTGTGCACTTGTTGGATCAATGTACTAGCTTCACACTGGCCACATCCCTGTGGTTGAAGGAAGCAGCAGGGCATGTTGTTCTTCTCATGTTAGAATTTTTGGGTTGGCATCCCTTCTCACTACTGTGCTTTGGGCTTCACCCACTCCATCTGGAACATGCCAGAGAAGCTAACTGACTTTGGACCCCCTAGGACTGCTAGTCCTGCAGCTCCTACGCTCTTCATCCCTACTTATCTCCCATCTGTTTTAGAGAAAAGAGTGTTATGAGTTTGCTCCGGTTTTATCTGGTAACATGGATCTATTCTTTTTTGAGAGTCCAGATATCTTTTTTCCATTTTTGGGGATTTTTGGCATCTCGTTTGCAAGGAGGTTCCAGTCGGGACTTCATTTGCTACTTCTGCCGGAGCCATTTGCTCAGGGCTGCTGCTCTGTCTTTTTACATATCCATATCCACACTTTGTCTGACTAGTGGTAAGAGGCTCTGGCGCCTTTTTAGGTCTGCTACTATTGTGTCACCTTGCAGGCCCAACCCATAGTTTCTAAGTTGATAGTCGGGTGTGTGTATATATGTGTGTGTATATATATATATATATTTTTTTTTATTTTCTATATCCTTTTATTGTCCCTTTTTGCTAGAAAGTATCTAGTCCTAGCTTTGATTTTCTCTCCGCTTTGTTTCTTTCCTAACAAACAGAACTGAGGTGAGTGAGGGAGTCAGCTGTTATTGGCTAGCGCATGCAACACTACATAGTGCGTGTGCTGCATCAGTAAACAATGTCTGCTCTCTCCCAATAGAAAAAAAGCTCCTATGGGGGTCCTAGTGACATCGGCCCTATACCCATATGTACGAGTCAATGATGAATATGTTCTGGAAGATCAACAATTACAGTAAGTATGTAACTTTCATCTCTTAGAGCAGCACCTCCCTCCAAACCAGAAGCTGCAGCATGTTTGCTCCTGAGAGTGGTGAGCAGAAGTGTAAGTGAGTAAACAAGAAAAACTGCATTGTTCTCAATGTGCCAGATAATGATCCTTGAGTTCGTTCTAGACCACTGAACCCCTCAGAACAACAACACCACTCTCTGATGGCATATGGCTGTCCCCTTGCAAAGATAAGTCACAGCAGTGAGGCAGCAGTCATCCCAAGAAGGCAGTACCAGGAGGGAAGTTTTGTAGGCAGTAGCAGCATGTGGAGCCTGAAGAAGAGGAACACAAGAGCAGCAGGGAGCCAGCAAAAAATATAGTATCTAGGGCTTGTAGGTCCTGCTCACTGAGAAAAAACATGCATAAAATAAAATAAAAGGAGGGGTTGTAGCGTTTCCAGTGCTTTCTTAGAACTGCTTTTCAGCTTAGTTCTCTAAGTTAGACTACAGAATAGTACATCTTTGTATTAACTGAGGGCCCATGCTGCATTTTGGGGTAAATGCCATGCTGGCACTGCAGTCTCCACCTCACTGTTAGACCTGTCAGCTTTGGCTATGGATCTGGGATAAGTTGAAATTGGTTTAACTAACAAGGGGTCTCTGTTTAACGAGAATGGTGGTGTTCTAACCTCACTTCCTGTGTAGCCACTTACAACTGCCAGTTTAAACTTTCTCGTTCACTGAGACTGTAACACCCCCAGCTCAGTTATTTAAGTCTTTCATTAAAGTTACAGATTTTCTTACTGTTTTAAAGAGCCACAACCCTTTTTTTTGGAGGCCTGATTTAGGGTTTGGGTCAGAGGATACATTACACAGCTTTCTCTCTCACCAGAACAGTTTAATAGGAGAGCGCCTTTACATTTCTTCCATCTTTAAACACTTTCTTGTGTCTTCCTTTCAATGTTAACCACTCCTGATATGTGTTGGCTGTTTTGTTAAAGATTTTTTTTTTCCTGTTACTGACACAGAGTCTACTTTGTATTCTCTCTCTTTGCTTGCATACTGCCTCTCTGCTTTTATTTCTGGGGCATTCCCTAATGTCAGCCCCACTGCCGCACACAGATCAGTGATGAGCACTGAACAGTGGAACTGATATAGCTGCCTTGGAAACATAGAAAATATGGATGTCACAAGAACCATGACTCACTATAACCACGAGAACTTTCACTGTGTAGTGGTTACCGTTTTTCCCAATATACTATTAGATATTGTGATTAAGTATGCAAAATATCTGCTGCTCAGTCTACTGTCCCGTTTTCCCCAAAAAAGTTAGGGTACAGTGGGTCCCTCCTACAAAACTCATAGCAGTCACTGTAACAATGATAATGTTTTCAAGGTTATTTTTCCGTGAACATTTTCATATCATGACAGCAGGAGTTACTGACGAAGAGCAATAAAAGGCAGACAGTGGCAGTAAAGATGGAATAATGTACATGGGTGTTGTACATTATGAGCTTTTTTAACACACCAGAGGTGTAAGTAAGTAATAATATCCAACAGAGTGGGCGTTATTGGGATGTAACGGACCGCCCATGGATGTTATGAGGCCCGACGCCACAGGCAGAGGGCCTTATAGCCCCTGCAAGGTCTGTTATATCCCATAACGCCCACTCTGGAGGGTATTATTACACTTAAAAAATGGACCACTGTATTTAATGTTTTAAAAAAAATAATTTTATGTTTAGATGTTTAACTTCTTGCAAGAGGTTTGTGATGGTATCACACACTTGATGGTGTCTAAAAAAAAACAAACTGAATAATGTTATCCTTTTTTTTTTTTTTATTATTTTCTTTTGTTTTTGTTTTTGTTTAAATGCTGTAAAAGCATTGTGGAAGTTTAAAGAATGTGTTGGCTTTGCCATTTACTGTCTTAAATGATGAACTTATTGTATAAACACAAACATTTGCCCATTGTGAAAAAAAAACCTACATTGCAAACTTTTTCTTTGAGGGGGGACTCATTCTGCAAATGCCACTGAATATGTGGGGCGTAACCTGAAACATACATTGGGGGGGGGGGAGTAAGTCCACGAAGAGCTGTTTTTATTTTCTAGTATGGACCTTCGTAAACTTTGTGACAATTGTTAGTTTAAAGAGCACCTTTCTTGGTCTTCTAAAATTTTGCCCCAGAACATATAAGGAAGCTTATGTGGCCCCAAGTCTAGTGCAGTATAAATTTCAATTTATTGCTGCTGGTATTTAAGAAAGGAAGGGATTGTATTTTGGCTGTGTGGAGGCCAACGCCTGATCCTTTCCACTTCCCTATTCAGAGACACGTCCCACACTAGCACATTTTATGATGTCAGTATAGGGAGAGCATGGGGTGTGCTCCACAGACTACAGCAGGGATGTTTTTAAAGTGCTGCTTGGTGTACTTTAGAGTTCTGACTATGAAAAATCAAGGTCACCGCTCAGCTAACAAGGTTATTGTTAGTTGAGCGGTGGCCTTGATTTCTCAGGAGGGAAGCTCCCTCCATATGGGATGAACAGTATGGCTGAGATGGATTGGGGGCGGCCCCTTTAAAGGGGAGCAGTCAGTCCTTTAGTGGTCTAATTTACCAATTGGCCAGAGAAAGAGGTGATCATAAGGTGCCCAGTGATGAGAGGGGAGGTTAGAGGGTTATCAAGCCATTTGCCTTTTTAACCTAGAGCTCAAGGGACCAGTCGGGTCCTTCCCCATTGCACGCAGGAGCCAGGAGTTCCACCTGGAACTGAAACATTCAGAATGACAATTCAAGGATAAGGTGATTTTTTTTTCCATTGCGTATAGTTGACCCACCAGTGTCCACCAGGAGTAGAGGTCAGGGAGCTGGGGGGGTTAGCCACAGGTGAGTAATTCATTTTCTGTTTGTTTTTTTGTTTGTATATTTTTGCTGCAGCATGCAGGCTACTAAGCACATATCTAGAATCTGGGTCTCTGTAGACCCCTGGAAGCTGATGAAGCAAGAACAGCTCCCAGTGAGGGGGTAGGTCAGCCATAGAGTTCCGTAAGCTCCTTTTCTAGCTCCTCAAAGAAGGGACAGAGCACCAGGCAGACCCACATATTATGGGTGTGAGTCGCTTGGGGCATCCCACAATTACGCCTGCAGAACACTAAGTGGGAGTGGGAATAATTTACTATGATAATTGTTGTCCTAAAGAACTGTAGCAAGTGCTTCCAGGTATACTCCCACCAGGAGTGTGAACTGGCTACCGTCGAAGAGATGGAGCAGGCTCGTTGTCGGTCTTCCTGGGAGATCTGGATTCCCAGTTCCTCCCCCTATTTGTGTGCCACCTCGAGAGAATCCTCTCCTTGGGTGTACTGTACTGCACTGTCTCGTGAATGTGTGATATCACATGCGTGGAGGGTCCTGTTTTTTAAAAAGTCAGGTAATGATGGCCGGGTGAGTGAAAAAAGCATGTGCTGCCAGTGGCAGCAAAAGAAAATAGTGCCTGAGTTGCAGGTATCTAAAGAACTTCTGGTATGAGTCCAAAGGTGGCCTATAGGTCAGCAAAAGAGCTGAATACCAAGTCTGAAATAAACTGTGAGAGGCATTGTAGGGATTATCTCTCCCATACCCTATAACCTGGATCTAGTGCTGCTGGCGGAAAGTTCGACGGCTGGGGGATAGGGCTTATCATATCATCATTATAAAAGCGGTAAGATGCAAGTGGTTTCTGAATGACTGCCAAATCAGCCACTGATGACATAACCAGGGGTTGCCCTCATGACCGGGGGGAGGCGGCCTGAGCTGAGTCATTCTTGTACATACTCTTTATAGGTTCTGTATTTGGGAGGAATTCCCTCTCTAACTCAAGCCAGGTGATGAGGGAATTGACAAGATGTCTGTAGAGCATGAAGTAGAATTGCACAACCCAGTAATAGAGGTGGAGAAGAATGACAGGCCACCTGCTGCCCTAGATGGTGTAGAATCTTTAGTTTGTTCTTAGGCTTTTGTCCTGTCCCAATAAATCTTGAGATTTCTCTGTTCCAGAGAAGTCAGTCATTTAGTGGGTAATTCAGGGAAGCATTTTAGAGTAAGTGGAGTGCCCTGGCTACCTCAAGAGTGTCCCATCATGTGAAATTCTGATTAATTTGCTATGTAAAAGGCTGGTAGCAATCCTGAAATGCAGTGGAAATAGAATGAGCAACAGGGAACCTCAGGTAATTAAACTTTTGAAGTTCCCAGCTTAATGGGAAGCAGAAGCAGGTAGTCGGTGAAGGAAGTAATGAACGCTAAGGGTCTCAGGTTTGCCATTGCTGACCCAGTAGCCCAACACCTCCCCAGATGTTTGGAGCAGGGATGAAACTGCCAGGAGGGCAGCCTTTGGATTACACAAATATAGTAGCACATCATCCGCATGAAGTGCAATGCAGTGCCCTTCTCTTCCTATAGTTATACCATGGAAGCAGTGGGATTCATGGATGGCCTGGACAAGGGGCTCTATGTAAGCAGTGAATAGAAAGGGGGACAGTGGGCATCCCTGTCTAGTGCCCCCGTATAGTGGAAAGTCAGTAGTCTGGTAGCTGTTAACTTTAATTCAGGCAATGGGGGGGAGGAGTCGATTCTTTGAAGAAGCTGCACAAAGGAGACCGGTTATACCAGCCAACCCAACACCAGGTAAAGGTATGGCCGGGACACCCAGTCAAAAGCTTTCTCAACATCTGAGCTGAGCAGTAAGGACTGGGTTGGGTCATCCTGCATTTGGTGGAGAAGATGCAGTGTTCCACGAGTATTATCAGTGGTAGTCCTGGAACGTACAAATCTTTTTGATTCCAGCCTGTCATGGTGTGAAGCACCCTTTGCAACTGTTTAGCTAGTATGGCCATAAATAACCTGTAAACGGTGTGTAACACTGAAATTGGGTGGTAGGAGGACAAAGTAGGCTGTTCTTATCTGGTTTTACTGTCACAGAAATGGTCGCATGAGACCAAGATGGGGGGGACCTCTGCAAATGTCTTCCAAAACGCTGCCAGGAGAGGCTGAGTAACAAAATCCCAGGCAAGTTTGTAAAATTTGGTGCCGTCAAGGCCTGGGACCTTCATTGTTTTTATTCTCTAGATTACAACGTCTAGTTCCTCTGTGGTAATCTGAGTCACTAAACCTGCCCCTTGTTCAGGTGTGAGTTCCAGGAGAGTGAGTGGAAATAATCCACAATTTATCTTAGTTTAGTGAGCTGGGTGCCTGATTGTGGGTGAAGCATAGCTGTGACTGTGGCCAGCTGTCTCTTCTTCCTTAAAGGAGAAGTCCACCTAGAATGTGCAAAAACATATGTTATGTAGAGTGTTTTAGTATGTATGTTAAGTCCTAGAGTGTCCTTCCCTCTGTCTGTTATTAGGAGTTTTTCCTAAATTAGCCTGTTAGCTGTATGGTAGTTTTACGACCCTTGGGGATCTCCATCACAAATAGGTTTATTGGCTTTCTTTCTCCTACGATGCAGCCTGGTTCATGTGACAGTGATGTAGCTATGCCCTAGATTTAGCAGGGTCTGTCATAGCTCAGCCATAAAGATAATACTTCTTTCAGAGAAGAAGTCATATTGCTACATTTTGGGTGAGTGTAATCATTATTATTTTTTTGTATTAGTACCTTGTCCTGCTATGTTACAACCTATAAGGTGATGTTCAGTTTTTGCTACTTAGTACTGGTGCAAAACCTGAAAGTGACTGAGAGGAATTGAGTAAACAGTGACATGATTCACGCACACACACACAGCAGAGTATAGCAGGACAAGGGACTGATATCAAAAAATAATGATTACACTCACCCAGAATCTAGCAGTTTGTCTTCTCTGGAAGAAGTATTTTCTCTGTGGCTGAGCTGTGGCAGACCCCTTCTAGCTAATCTCATGCCCCAGCTAAAGTCACATTTTTCTAAGCACCAACTGTTATTCTGGATGTGCAGTCAATGGGTTATAATCAGAGCCCCTGGTGCTCTGCAGCAGAATTTTCTGATTTCTGCCACAGCATTTTCTGATTTCTGTGGCATGATTTATTCATTTCTGTGGCAGAATGCAGTCCTACCATTGGCCAAAATATGATGTGATGTCTTAGATGACATCACCTGCCAAGCATAGAGGAGGGACTCGCAGGTCCCGCTCCCGACCAGCTGGGCTGCCAGCCTGAACTGGATCTGTGCCTTAGCAGGGGCATGACCCCCCCCCACTGACCCCACCAGAAGTGGGGAGCAAGCCCTGGGGGAAGAAGGCTGGCAAGTCCCAGTGGTCATCGGGGGATGGGACTGGGGCACCCTTCTGATTGAGGGTCGACCAGGTAGGCGAGAAATAGAGTAAGAAGAAAGAAAAAAAGCCTGAATGGCTACCCCCAGGGGCCATAAAACTGCCAGGAAAAAGTAAAAACAAAACAAAAAAAAAACCTTGTCACAGACACAAGGTACAGAATACTAGGGGCCATCAGAAAAATAAAAACACAATGCACAACATGCGTTTTTTAACATTTTTGCATGTAGTTTTCCTTTAAGTCAGCCTAGGCAATCAAATTGATGGCCTAGTAGACGTACTCTTGGACCTCGTTTTGAAAATGGCGCCCACTGTTTCCAAGTGTGCCTGAATCTTTTTCTTTGAAAATCCTGGTGTGCATTTTTGAGAGGCAGAGTACACCGAGGGAAGCATTTATATACTTAACTTCAGTCCAGTGCATAAAATACTACCCACCCTGATGCTTATATACTTAACTTCAGTCCAGTGCATAAAATACTACCCACCCTGATGCCTTAGCTATTGCACTTTGCAGATGTAAAAGCTGCTTTTGACCAGAGGGAGGGGAGATTTTTGCATTGGTATTCGTAAAAATTTATAGGCAGTATGGTTGCTTGCGTCTATTGGCATCTGCATACAACCATAGTAAATGGGCAGAAGGTGAAAGCTTTCAGAAGAAAACTACTAGTTTTCAATACCTCATATACTTTAAATCTTGTCAGAAGGAAAGTCTTGAAATACTGGTACATGTTGTTAAGCATTTAATGGCGTGACCCTATCAACTTTACCCCCATACCCGTCTCAATCCCAGCAATTCCTGATTTGACCACAGGGGACACCCTAGCTAACTGGGCTCAAAAGCCATGTAGAACAAGCTTCCTCTATACATTATAGCAGTATTGTTGGTTAAAGTGAGAAAAATAACTCTCCACTGCTGATGATTCCTGGTATTCATAACACAACTTGTATTTATGCAGACTCCTTTTTGAATTCTAAATTTTAAGCTGTTGATGCAGATGCAGTTGTGTGTGTATACCCCAAAAAAAAAAAAAACTCCCTGGAGTCTTTAACTCAGCTAACACAGTTAGTGGAATCCATCTTCCCCACTGAAAATCAGAACCATCCAATCAGTTTTTATGTATGTAGTTTAGGAGAGCAGACTCGGACCTTCAGTCTCCATCTGCCATCAAATTCTGCATTTCTATGCATGTTTATACAGTATCGGCATTGTACAACAATTTATTAGAAAAGAATATAGCATCATTGAGTTAAGTTATAAGATTTAGTTTTACTGTTAGGCAGAATATAGGACAAAAAAAGTCCTGTTTGCTCTACTATGTCTAGTACAGTAGTTGCTGCCTTTGCTTGCTTATATGTCTTTAGGTTGTTGGCTCAGGGTGGATGGGTGGGGGCACCTCTGAAAGAAGCCCCTTGTATGTGTATATGTATGTGAACCGCATGTTGAGACCCTGAGGAGCCTCTTGAAAGCACAGTCAAAGGGGCCAAGAGCAGTGAAATACAGGAGGGATGTTTATTTTTCCACTTGCTGCTGGAGACAGGAGGGCTATGAAATAAGCATGTGTTCTAAAAATAAAGCCTAAACTGTGATGCCTTGTATGCGAAAGCTGAATTGCCTTTGAGATTAGATAGCCCTTTCAGGGTTCACATTTTACTTCTTCTAGGTAGCAAAATGCCACTTACGGCTGAAATATTGCTGTCTGTAGCTAAATCAAACAGGGATGATGTTATGCCATTGGTTTGAGATAGGGTCACTTACCACATCATTGACTGGTTAATCCAGTGGTATGGCAGTGCCTGGAGCAGGCAATTGGGAACTACATTACATGGAGTGGATTTTGCCCCCCCCCCCATTAGTCCTGAACCAGTAGTGGCTGGCAGTATGATAGTAGTACCACAGTCTGGTGATGGTGCAGCTACCTAGAGAATTAGGACTCCCTGCTAGACAGCTATGGTCATTGGGGTCTACTTTTGAAGCAGTCGCTCACCTGCCTCCCTGACTGAAGGATATTACCGTACCATTAAGATTCAGATAATAAAAGTTTCTTTTTTCAGTAGTTTTTTTCCAGGCCAGACTTCGTCATCTTCTCTGGATTCAGTGACCACCCAACCCCATCTGTCCATAACTTCACCACATCAGTCATCTCCCAAGTGTCTCCCTCTGTGATAGTTTTTTTTTTTTTTGGGGCTTCTCCCAGGCAACTCGATTAGGATCCAGTAACCAGTGGTGAGCCATGTAAGTTGGGTCCCAAGTGTGCCAGTTTCCCATTAAACTGACAGAGGCCTTCATTTGCTCCCCAGCATGTTACCTTCCTTCTTCCAAGTGGCACGTGCACAACCCTCTGGTGGCTTCACACATGCATAGCGTGCCCCTATGGCATGGGAAGCTCCCTGGTCCTCCGTAGGGGGTCACTGTAGTGCTGGAGCCTGGTGCTGAACCTCCATGACCTGAGGCACATTGTCGTTGGCAGCTACCTTAGTTCTGGCCTGCCCCTGATGCTAGCAACCGAACTCCGTTCCCAGATCTGGGGTGCCTTCATGGCAGCGTATGGGCCATCAGGGCGGCCCCAAGGTTTTTGTCCTTTTTAACCTTCCTTGAATACATCCTCATCCCTGTTTAGGAATAGGTGTGGCCTCCACTTTACACTTTGCCTGGCAGTATCACCTGTGTGCCATGCCAGCTGCTGACTAAAGAAGATGTTTTTTTTTTCCTCCATCTCTCTTAACCTTTGGTCTCACAAACATTTACCTGTAGCGCTTGTGAATGGTAAGTTAACTGATCTTCTTAAAGGACTTCTCCTTTAGAGCCACACCTTTGGAACTGTGAGCTGTCAGCATCTGGACGACTTGGAATTGTTGCCTAGCAAGGGCCACTCATGTTGATGCCGCCTGTGTAATGTAGATGGCGCCATTGCTCTTCAGTTATTTCTCCTGCTGTGAATCGCTCAGATCATGTAGAAACTGCCTACATTGATACAGGAAGCCAACAGACAGACAGAGATACCTGCACAGGAAAAGTAACCACCCTAATCATACAAAAAAATCTGTCATATACAGTCAAGCACTTCGTTGTCAACGTATTTGTTCAAATGAGGATGACAGAGATACATTTGGCTATGTTGAAAAACACCTTTATGGAGCAGGGACACTCTTCCAGGAAATTGACAGGATAACAGAACGGGCAACGCAAGTACCAAGACAACAACTACTTCAATATAAAGAAAAGACAGCTACAGAAAGAATACCCTTGGTAGTCATATATCATCCAGACCTTTGAACGCTCATGAAGATTATTAAAGATCTCCACCCAATATTTAGTGAGGATGACACCTTAATTGTATTTTTAAGGAACTCCCACTACTATCTTTTAAACAACCGCCAAATTTATCCAGCCTAATTATTAGGAGCAAACTTTCACCGAACAGAATACCATGTCACACAATGGCACACGACTCTGCAATCAACGCCTGCAAGACTTGTGGCTAATTTCTACCTCAGACTGTGTGGTTACATCACAAAACTGACAATTCCAGGTGCATGGGAGTTATACATGCATGTCACGATATGTTGTTTATTTCATTCAGTGCAAGAGATGTCCACAAACAGGTTATGTAGGAGAGACACGCAACAGCTCCGCACTAGGATGAACTCACACAGGCATACTATTACAGCAAGGAAGACTGAAAAACCAGTGGGCATCACTTCTCCCAGCCTGACCACTCAGTCTCAGATATGTCAGTAATGGTCTTAAAAGGAAATCTCAAAACACACAACAGAGACGAGCTTTTGAGATTAAACTTATTTTACATCTCAATATGGTAGCAGATGGATGAACTTGGATATTGGCTTTATGGGACACTATAGAAATTAACATCCACAGACCTTTTCTTCTTCAAGCTGACATATTATAGGACTTCAGCATGTGTGAGATGTGGATGCGTGTGTGTATGTATATGTGTGGGTATGTGCTGTGAGGTATGTGATATAATAGATGTGGGGCTTGCTGTCACATTGAGGTAAGTCTCTATTTAGCTATATGGAGTTATAATGTGTTACTATTTTCATTTCACACACAACAAATTTCTCCTTACTTTTTATCTTTGCCTGTGGGGATTGATTCCATTGCACCATATTCAGTTTACCCAGCCTGCTAGTGTACATACAGGAGTGTTATCTTACACTGTTATATATAATTTTGTAACTCTGTACATATTGGGATGTGTGATCTCATTTGCTTGGGGGTCCTGACATATCTTTTACATTAGGCTAATATTGTAGTAATTTACTCAGAATTTCATTACAAGTTGTATTCCTTTGGGGAACAATTACAGTGACTGAAGTTAATATAGGTTCACTAGAGAGAGATTGAGTGAGTGTGTGTGTGTGTGTGTGTGCTGCTGTGTCTGTGGGGGACAGAGAGAGAGAGAGAGAAAAGGAGGGGGAGAGAGAGAGAGAGACAACATCTCGTTTAAGCTATAGATCTCCCCACCCACATTATTGTGATGTGGGTGGGTTAGGTTGTACTGTTTGTATGAGCAGGAGGAGATAAATTACTTTTTATCTCTTTTCAGATTCCTAGACACTTGTGGTACATGTAGTTGCTACATTCTCAGTATATATTGACATCAGTACATATCAGGATGCATGGTCTGAATTCCTTGAGGTTCCTCTACTAGAGTTTTTGTTTAACACTAATATTATCAATTTATATTTAAATTATCATTTATATAGTCCTGAGGTTTTGTAGTTTCTTGGGCCTTTTATTTAGCTTGAGAATACAGCTGGGTGGCATGTCTAGCTAGGTTTTACACATCACACAGTGTGCACTGATGTTTTTAGACAACTTTACTGGTATTCTTGTCTTTAATGCCATTGTAATTTCATGAGCTCTATAACTATCTTAGTTTGTCTTTAAGTTGGTGGGGTTGCCTTCAGTAATCACATCCTTATACTGACTGTGACACTCATGGCTTGATTTGGGAGTTATCTGCTTCAGCAGTGTTATCTTATGTCAATTAAATTTATGTGCAGTAGGATTTTTGTTTGTTGCACCAAGCACATCTTAACCCAAGGTTCATTCGGACTGAGGGCAGTATTGTACTGTTTAACTTCTCTGACATCATCTTCTGTTTTTTTTTTTTTTTAAATGAGTATTTTAAACCAATGGGGATTTTTTTCTGTTTTTCTCTGCATTATCTAGCTGTTATAAGTATTGTATTTTCTAAACAACTGCCATGAGCTTCTGAAGAAGGACTGGTTGGTCCGAAAGCTAGAGCACTTTGTTCTTGTTGTTACATCTATGTTGGTCCATTAAAAGGTATCAAATCATTTGCTTCTGGATCTATTCTTGCAAGGACCAATACGGCAACTACTAAATCAAGATTTCAACATGGAAGATACTGAATTACCGTAGAATATGGCAGTTATAACATCAAGAAGAAATTGGCACGGCTAGACAGTGACATCTATTTTCTAACCCAGTGCAAGAGGAGAAACATTATCCTAAAGGTCTTACTATTTGGAATCCATTAAGAAATACAAACAATTCTACTTATGCAGAACAACTTTGTCATAGGACCTCTGAGAAACTGAGAAATCACAGGATTCGCATGTCATATGCCCAAAAAGTTGTTCTTAACAAAAGTTTGCTGAAATTGTAACCACTCTGGAAAGGGTGTCTGGGGAACCTATTCAAGACATCTTGCGAGAGATACACATTAACTACCAAAGGACCTTAAGAAAAGCCATGCTTGTGAAAAATAGGAAATTAGATGCCTTCAACATACCATACTTCCTAACAACCATGAAGCACATAATGGAGTCACTGAACAACAACACAATACTGATGGGCACCTTCAGTTGTTAATTTGTGCAACCACACACTGACTACTGGAGAACTGAATGTACTTTCAAAGGGCCTCACTTTCTGCCCAACAAAACCACTGATAACATACTGTTTTGTGGTGAACTAGAGGAGTACTTCCGAGATTGAGACTTAAAGAATTCTTTCATGGCAGGGAAGAAATCACTGGTAGTGAAGACAGTGCAAACAGCAATAAGGTAATGGATAAGAAAAAGGAATCTGATTTTACCCCTCAAGTGGGTTATAATAAAAACTAGACAATTATATTAATTGTTTCCCAACAAGTCAGTGGTCAGATCCTTACCAGGCAAAACAAACCCATTATAACCTCGCCCACTGGAACGGAGAGCTATAGGGACACTGAAATCAAACCACAACATTGTCATCAAAAAGCTGATAAAGGTTCTGCAGTGGTGATTTTAAACAGAGAAGACTATATTACTGAAGCTAATAGACAGCTAACAGATCTTACATACTACAGAGAACTGGAGAGTGACCCCACTACAAGATATAAAGATGAACTATGTGACTTAACTAAAACTTTTCCTGACCATGTCCGAAAGAAAACTAGCTCACCTCATTCCTGCTGAACCAAAGCCAGGGACATTCTACATGCTGCCTAAAATACATAAACCTGGCAATCCAGGGAGACCCATAGTCTCTGGTAATGGTACCTTGACTGAGGGGATCTCAGGGTTTGTAGAGACCATTTTGAAACCGCTGGTTATGGAAAGAGACAGTTATATCCAGGACACTACGACTGTTGCGTGTACTTTCTGGTTATAAGGATTTACCACCTGATACCATTTTAGTGACAATGGATGTAACATCCCTCTACACTAATATTCCACACACAGATGGCATTGCAGCATGCCTTAAATACATACGTGAGAAAGGACCGGACCAAAACATCAACCCTGGAGTGGTGGGGGAACTTATGGAATTCATTTTGACACATAACAACTTCAACTTCAATGGTAAACATTATGTTCAAACTATGGGAACAGCAATGGGCACCAAAATGGCTCCACAGTATGCTAACCTCTTTATGGCTGACTTGGAGGAGGATTTTTAAGGCAGTATCCCCACAAACCACTGGCTTATTTCCGTTACATTGATGATTTGTTTATCATCTGGACGGAAGGCACAGATGCACTCAAAGATTTTCATCACAAACTTAATAATCTCCACCTTACTATAAAGCTTACCTTGGAGTACTCTACCACCAAGGTTAACTTTCTGACACCACAGTCATCATTAAGGATGGAACCTTACATACATGTATTTACAGGAAGCCAACAGACAGACAGAGATACCTGCACAGGAAAAGTAACCACCCTAATCATACAAAAAATCTGTCATATACAGTCAAGCACTTCGTTGTCAACGATTTGTTCAAATGAGGATGACAGAGATACACATTTGGCTATGTTGAAAACACCTTTATGGAGCAGGACACTCTTCCAGGGAAATTGACAGGATAACAGAACGGGCAACGCAAGTACCAAGACAACAACTACTTCAATATAAAGAAAAGACAGCTACAGAAAGAATACCCTTGGTAGTCACATATCATCCAGACCTTGAACGTCTGCATAAGATTATTAAAGATCTCCACCCAATATTTAGTGAGGATGACACCCTTAATTGTATTTTTAAGGAACTCCCACTACTATCTTTTAAACAACCGCCAAATTTATCCAGCCTAATTATTAGGAGCAAACTTTCACCGGAACAGAATACCATGTCACACAATGGCACACGACCCTGCAATCAACGCCCCTGCAAGACTTGTGGGCTAATTTCTACCTCAGACTGTGTGGTTACATCACAAAACAGACAATTCCAGGTGCATGGGAGTTATACATGCATGTCAAGATATGTTGTTTATTTCATTCAGTGCAAGAGATGTCCACAAACAGGTTATGTAGGAGAGACACGCCAACAGCTCCACACTAGGATGAACTCACACAGGCATACTATTACAGCAAGGAAGACTGAAAACCAGTGGGCATCACTTCTCCCAGCCTGACCACTCAGTCTCAGATATGTCAGTAATGGTCTTAAAAGGAAATCTCAAAACACACAACAGAGACGAGCTTTGAGATTAAACTTATTTTACATCTCAATATGGTAGCAGATGGATGAACTTGGATATTGGCTTTATGGGACACTACAGAAATTAACATCCACAGACCTTTTCTTCTTCAAGCTGACATATTATAGGACTTCAGCATGTGTGAGATGTGGATGCGTGTGTGTATGTATATGTGTGGGTATGTGCTGTGAGGTATGTGATATAATAGATGTGAGGCTTGCTGTCACATTGAGGTAAGTCTCTATTTAGCTATATGGAGTTATAATGTGTTACTATTTTCATTTCACACACAACAAATTCTCCTTACTTTTATCTTTGCCTGGGGGATTGATTCCATTGCACCATATTCAGTTTACCCAGCCTGCTAGTGTACATACAGGAGTGTTATCTTATACTGTTATATATAATTTTGTAACTCTGTACATATTGGGATGTGTGATCTCATTTGCTTGGGGTCCTGCACATATCTTTTTACATTAGGCTAATATTGTAGTAATTTATCAGAATTTCATTACAAGTTGTATTCCTTTGGGGAACAATTACAGTGACTGAAGTTAATATAGGTTCACTAGGAGAGAGATTGAGAGTGTGTGTGTGTGTGTGTGTGTGCGTGTCTGTGGGGACAGAGAGAGAGAAAAGGAAGGGGGAGAGAGAGAGAGACAACATCTCGTTTAAGCTATGTATCTCCCACCCACATTATTGTGATGGGGTGGGTTAGGTTGTACTGTTTGTATGAGCAGGAGGAGATAAATTACTTTTTATCTCTTTTTCAGATTCCCTAGACACTTGTGGTACATGTAGTTGCTACATTCTCAGTATATATTGACATCAGTACATATCAGGATGCATGGTCTGAATTCCTTGAGGTTCCTCTACTAGAGTTTTTGTTTAACACTAATATTATCAATTTATATTTAAATTATCATTTATATAGTCCTGAGGTTTTGTAGTTTCTTGGGCCTTTTATTTAGCTTGAGAATACAGCTGGGTGGCATGTCTAGCTAGGTTTTACACATCACACAGTGTGCACTGATGTTTTTAGACAACTTTACTGGTATTCTTGTCTTTTAATGCATACATTGTAATTTCATGAGCCCTATAACTATCTTAGTTTGTCTTTAAGCTGGGTGGGGGTTGCCTTTCAGTAATCACATCCTTATACTGACTGTGACACTCATGGCTTGATTTGGGAGTTATCTGCTTCAGCAGTGTTATCTTATGTCAATTAAATTTATGTGCAGTAGGATTCTTTATGTTTGTTGCACCAAGCACATCTTAACCCAAGGTTCATTCGGACTGAGGGCAGTATTGTACTGTTTAACTTCTCTGACATCATCTTCTGTTTTTTTTTTTTTTTTTTAAATGAGTATTTTAAACCAATGGGGATTTTTTTCTGTTTTTCTCTGCATTATCTAGCTGTTATAAGTATTGTATTTTCTAAACAACTGCCATGAGCTTCTGAAGAAGGACTGGTTGGTCCGAAAGCTAGAGCACTTTGTTCTTGTTGTTACATCTATGTTGGTCCATTAAAAGGTATCAAATCATTTGCTTCTGGATCTATTCTTGCAAGGACCAATACGGCAACTACTAAATCAAGATTTCTACATTGATTTTGGACATTTTTTATTTTTCTGTTGTACGTTTTCTTCATACATCATTGTTGCATGCCATTTCTGTTTCCAGTGAAAAAGCCAGAACCTTTACCATTGTTGGTCTAGTGTGAAGATCTTCAGAGATGATGCTTAGTCCTGCTATGTGCACCACCTGGGTCTTTTGCATGACGTGAACTTACATTTTGCCAGGACTTCAACCAGGCTATGAGGTGATGACACAGAAAAGTTTTATAGAACTTTTTGCAGAAAATGAAAAACATTCAGTATTTCACGCTGGAGTCTACCCTGGTGTCTCTGGCCCCATGGCTAGAAATAATTTTTTGAGTGGCTGCCTGAGGATCAGGTGCGGTATTCATTTTGACTGTCTCATAGAATATGTGTACCTGTCCTGCTAATTTTACATTTCTGCTTCTGAATGCAAACTAATAATAACTAACATGCCCCCAGCTGGTACAGTGCCCTGAAAAGGGCTTAAAAGGGAAATGTCCACTTGAAAAGCCCCTGATTAGGCTTTTTGCCTAAAATTAAACATTTTCCTTCAGGCGTATTGTCGAGGGTCTCTGTGCACCTGAAACTCAGAGTGGACCATTACGTAACATATGTGCAACGCCTGAGACTCAGTTTTTAAAACTACAGATGCCACTACTAAGTTGATAAAAGAAGATATGCAACTGCGCCAATGTTTGGAGTCTGTGGAGAACCAGGAGCGAGAAAGGAACCTCTGTGTTGGGCTTATCTGAGGCTGCTGAGGGGGAGGATTGCTTGACCTTTTCGAAAACCTTCCTGCCAGCTATCTTGGGTCTCACGGAAATGGATCCCCCTTTTTCAGTTGAGAAAGCATATTGTATCACTCCACGGCGGGCGGCAATGAGCTCCGCTACTCCTCGGACATTAATGATAGTCTGTACTTGTATAGGGGATTGAGACCATGCCCTTGCTATTGCTAGGAGGCGTAGATCTGTGAAGTATGGAGAAACTACCCTTATGATCTTCCCGGATCTCTCATACAGCACTCGCCAATGCTATTGGGCTTTTGTTGGTCTCAGGGGTCACATTCGACAATTAAAAGTGCAACATCAATTGCTGTTGCCAGCCAAGTTTCGGCTGGTATGGAATGGGCAGCAGTACTTGTTCGGTGATGTCAAAGACGCCAACAAGCTGATAACACGTATTGACCAGGAGATGGCAGAGGAGGAAGGCAAAAGGAATTCTTTGGATGAGAACTGAGCAGCAGGGATACTGCATGTTCTGAACAGTAAGATGGGATGCCAGGGTTTCTGATGGCAGCCAGTTAGCAGGTCTTGTGTTTGTGTGCCGCTATCTTTATTATTTCATATGCTGCCTGAGATGTCATAATTTTGAGTTTGAGCTCTAACTGTCTTTGGAGAACTGTTGTTTCTTTAGTTAATTAT
Source organism: Neoceratodus forsteri (assembly GCA_016271365.2). Classification (NCBI taxonomy): domain Eukaryota; kingdom Metazoa; phylum Chordata; order Ceratodontiformes; family Ceratodontidae; genus Neoceratodus; species Neoceratodus forsteri. Next base: position 725,424,747 of record CM028133.1, read on the forward strand.
TGGGACAGAACTGAACTGCGCCTTTAGTTTTTGATAAGATGGCGGCCTGTGTTGAACCCAAACTACTTAAAGTATTCTGAACTCTTCTGTGGCCATATCCCTGTACTGACTAAAGACTGTTCTGATGCGTGGGAACCTTTTAGTTTCTGCTCAGTTTCTGCTCTGTAGTTTTTGCTGGACCTACAGTATATTACACCTTCATTTAAGCAGCTTCATGTTCAGTTTTACCCTTTATAAGCTGTTTAGTACTTGCCAGCCTTATGTTTTTTAATTACCTTGTGTGTTGATATTTTCTGTATCTGTTTCTGTTGGGGCTTGGGGGAATATTATTACCAGTGTTTAATGTGAGTGCATTGGGGAATCACTATGACTATTGAGTCACCATGATAAAGGGGCAATGCGTTATATTTTATTCTCATTTAGATTCCCCTTTGTTCTTCCATGGCTGCATGCATTTGGGTAGTTATATTAACTGTATGTCAATATTGGTGTCCCCCCCTCCCCCATGGTGTACTGAACTGGGAGGTGTCCTTCATTAATTCTTTTTAAGAGAACACATAGTGTATTGTATGTTCTTGTTACCCTCCTATGTATGTGTGATTTTTAAGTTTTTTGCTTGCAAAATCAATAAATAAAAAGTTCAAAAAATAAACTGTCCACTGAGGACTGCAGTTCCCTTCCCAAGTGATTGCTGGCCATCACCCCTGTATAGGCCCTTATCCTCCCAGGTAGGTTCCCTGTCCCCAGTGTAGCTGTAGCTGAACACTTCCTCTCTGTACCATTTCTCCAGCCATGAGTTGAAGCTTCTGGTGTGGAGATCCATATCCTCCCTCCCCCCCCCATCGTAGACAGGCAGCACCTCAGTAAAAGCCACTGAGCGAGCTACCTAAGACCCCTCCCCATCTCCCTAAACTTCCCCTGCACTATCCCAGCCCTGTTCCTAGCCAGGTCATTAGTCCCCAGGTGGACAATGATATTCAGCTCTTCCTCCTGTCCTGGCGCCCTAACAATCCTCAGGATCCACCTCCCATCCATGGCGCCCGGTAGGCACTTAACTTGTCTCTCCACCCATTTCCTGTTCCCAAATCTATCCCCTCATAAATGCATCCCCCAGCAGAAGTTGCTTCCTCCTCCTCTGGTGTCATTTGTCACCCTCCTTGGGGTCTCCACTACAGAGGCCCCCACATCCTCCCTGGTCACTATTGTTGGTTCTTCCTCCCGGCATTCCTGCCCTGCCATAGCGATATTGGAATTACATAGTGGTACCGGCTAAGGAATGTGCCTCTGTTCCACCATCGCCACCCTTCCGGAGCCCACCATTGTCCAGCTGTTCCTCCTCCCTGCCATCCTCTGAGGTGATGGTGGCAGACTTGGTAGCCCCTGGGTGGGGGAAGAGTTCCACCAAATCCTAGCCAATTCAGCCTGGAGTCTAGCAGTCTCCTCCCTCGATCTGGAGAGGTGTGTGCAGGCGGGGCAGCACCACAGTCTCCAGAAGGCCTCTCTAAAAACTGTTCCCCTCAGTCACTGCACTGCACCCCTCCCAGCATTCTCAACTTCTTTTCTCCCTGTGTTACCTGGAAATACCTTTGTACCCTTACTCCTAGATGAATAAATTTAGTCGCAGTGCTCGCCCACATGGGGTGCAGATGCAAGGCCTAGATACATCACAGAAAACAGCAACAAAAGTACAGGGTGCAGCCCCAAGCCCCAGCTTACAACACAGAAACCACACAGCAACTAACCTATATTTGAAGTAAGCACAGCTGTGTGCTAAATGTGGAGAACCTAAATGCCAACACAAATTACGAGCAACATTTACTTTTTAAGACTTACAAAAATTGGTATTCTAAAATTGTATTCCTGGTATTCTAGAGCACAGTGCTTTGTGTTTGTTTTAGTTTTTAATTCAGGAACGGGGGTTTTAAAACTGCTTATCTTCTGCATATTTGATTTTCCTTTGTGGCTAACTGGACTGATTACTAGAATTCTGTGAGAATCTGCATCAATATATTTTGCAACTTTTGGTGGTGTTGTGTGATTCAAAATAGCAAAAGCTGCAGTTTGTAATTGGATGCCAAACATAGCCTGAGGTGGGGGTAATTGTCTTCACAAGTCAGAGGTCTGCATCCCAGCCATTTGTCTAGCTAGACCATTTCAGCATTGTTCAATTACTATAAACTAGTGGTGTGATCCTGTTTGAGGCAGAAGTCCATCTTCTTCCAAGTTGTGTACAGGGAGTGCTTGGAAACAACTGAGAAGCTGCGTGGAATATACTATTTTGGACTAAATATCAGTAACTACTCTCTCTCTCTCTCTCTCTCTCTCTCTTGCTTACAGCTGAGAGAAGTTTTCCTCACTTTTAAAGTGGTATTGCTTTGTGTTTGTTTTAGTTTTTAATTCAGGAAGGGGAGTTTTAAAACTGCTTATCTTCTGCATATTTGATTTTCCTTTGTAGCTAACAAACCACCCGGCTGTTTTGGGGCTGGAGAGGTTTACCTGTGTCTGACTTGGATGTCTGGATTTTTCTCTGTTTGATTAGCAGGGTACTTTCTCTGTCAAATTGTTGTGTAGGGTATCTTGCTGACAGGAAGGCACTCATCGCAGCGGTGTATGAGAGCTTTAGTTGATTGTTTTGTGAGGACACAGTTTAGGCCTAACCTTCCACCCTCACCCCACCCACCCCTAAAATAGTTCCTTTATACCTGAGGTTCTGACATCATTTCCTCAGTGCAAGGTGCATTTCACTGTCATATCCTCTCTAGCACACTGCACTGATAATATAAGCATACACATTGTATAATATATATATTTCTATATAACAAATCACACACGCCACACACACACACAAATACAAAAAAAAAAAAACTAGATAAACATGTGGGGAGTAGTGAAATGTAATGGCTGTGGGGCAGCAGTCTTCCGGGAGTCTTTCTGGAGGCTGAGATGCTGCCCTATTTGCAGACAACTATCTGCCCTGAGGGAGGAAGTTGCCCATCTTCAGGCCGCACTGGACAGTAGTAAGGAAACCTTCCCCCAGGCCACACTGGACAATAGGAAGGGAACCTCCCCCATCCAGGGAGCACTAGCGCTACCACCACTACCTCAGAGGTTGCGAAGAAAGCACAGCAGTTGGACCACAGTGGGCTCAGAGAGGGTGAGGAGGGTGGAACAGAGGCACACCCAGTCAGTTGTTCCACTCCACAATCCATACACCATTCTGGGGGAGCATAGCTCCCTTATGGATGCATCCGCAGAGAAGACTGATGATAACTGTCACAAGGGAGGCCCACAGGAAGGAGGCAGAGGACACCACAGGGAAAGGAAGCAGCTCCTGGTGGGGGACTCAATTATTAGGGGTATAGAACTGGGGGAAGCTGGGAAAACTGAAGTAAGGTGCCTGCCTGGTGCCATGGCTTGGAGGGACAGGAAGCGCATCCTCAGGATCACGAGAACAGCTGCAAGGGATTCTGAGCTGGATGTAATTGTCCACCTAGGGACAAATGACTTGGCTCATGATGAGATTAGAGCAGTGCAGGAGGACATTGCAGAGTTGGGGAGGGACCTAAGACAAGTAGCACACACAGTATCCTTCTCAGAGGTGCTGCCATGTCAAAAGCATGGGGGAGGCGAGGGTAATTGGCACCATGCAGTTTAATGAATGGTTGAAAGAATGGTGTGGAGCACAGGGGTTTGGCTTCATTGGGGACTGGGGTTCCACCTGGAGGGACACCAGCCTATACTGGCAGGATGGTCTGCATCTGTCCAGGAAGGGAACAAGTCTTTTGAGCAATCGGTTTAAATGCTTCATTGGCAAGCTTTTAAACTAGTCAAAGGGGGAGGCACTGACAAGCAGCAGGAAGATCCCAGCCTCTCCCTACAAAACAGGGTTCTAAATGAGAAAAAGACCGAGGTAGAACGGTCAGTGGGGGATGCTGCAACAGAAGGTAAAGCCATCAAAAAATGGAGAGCAATGGGTACCAATGCCCGTAGTCTGGGTAACAAGCTTCCTGAATTAGTGGCCTTGATAGAGGAGGAACATCTGGATATTGTAGCAGTCACAGAAACATGGTACACACAAAACCATGATTGGGACATAAACATACCAGGATACACTGTCTACAGGAGGGACAGGGAGGGTAAAGAGGAGGAGGAGTAGTTCTTTACATAAGGGAAGGAATAAAAGCAACAGAACAAAAGGGTAAACAGGGAGGAGAAGAAGCACTGTGGGTAAATTTGGAGACTGGCAATGGCACCACATCGACAGGGTTAGATACAGACCTTCCTTCTCAGGGGAGGAAATGGACAGGGAAATGATAGAAAGTATACTTAGAATGGCAAAAAAGGGAGATATTGCTGATGGTGATCTGAATATGCCAGATGTTAACTGGAGTGCAGTTGCAGCTGCCACTTCGAAGAGTGCAGTTATTCTAGATGCCCTCCGGGGGCATGCCTTAGACAACTAGTACTGGAGCCCACTCGAGAGGGAGCAATATTAGACTTGATTCTCTCAGATGGAGATGTAGAGAGGATCACAGATGTAGAAGTGGGTAGCCATCTGGGAACTAGCGACCATCGAACAGTATGGTTCACAATAAACACAGCAATAGAGTCAAACCATACAAAGACAAAAGTACTGGACTTTAGGAGGGCTGACTTTGCCAAAATGGGTGAGTGCCTAAGGAATGCACTAGCAAATGGGCAGGGAGGAGGGTTGGAAGAACAATGGGGAATAATAAAAACTGCCATCACAGAGGTAACGAGCCTTTGTGTGAAGCAAATAAACAAAACAAGACGATGTAAGAAACCACTATGATTCTCAAAGGAAGTGGCAGTGAAGGTTCAAGAGAAAAGAAAGCATTCAGGAAGTACAAGGAATCGTAAGAAGGAGCAGGACAGAGAACTGTATCAGTTAAAGCAAAGGAGGCTGGGAAGACAGTCAGAACAGCAAAGGCCCAAACTGAGGAAAAGATAGCCAGCTCAGTTAAGAAGGGAATAAAACCTTTATAGGTACATCAGGGAGCAAAGGAAGACCAAGGGAGGGATAGTGAGGCTTAATAAAGGGGAGGGAGGGTAGGCAGAGGGAGACTGTGAAAAGGCAGAGATACTAAACAAATATTTTTGCTCAGTATTTACAAATGAAGAGGGGGAGGTACATAAAACAAACAGTAGTAACACTCTGGATACAGAAGTTGATACCAGCCCATTTACAGAAGAAAGGGTTCTGAAAGAACTCTTAAAACTGAAGGCGGACAAAGCAATGGGGTCTGATGGGATTCATCCCAGAATTCTAAAAGAGCTAAGAGTAGAACTAGTGACACCACTGACTACCCTTTTTAGCAAATCGTGGGAGGATGGGGTGGTACCCGAGGACTGGAGGAGGGCAGATGTGATTCCCCTTCACAAAAGTGGGAGCAAGGCAGAAGCAGGAAACTACAGACCTGTTAGTTTAACCTCAGTGATAGGGAAAATGATGGAATCACTTCTGAAGGAAAGAATTGTCGAGTATCTAGAGGTCAGAGGGGCACAGGACCCTAGGCAGCATGGATTCACAGCGGGAAGGTCATGCCAGACAAATCTGATAGATTTCTTTGACTGGGTGACCAAAGTAGTAGATCAGGGAGGGGCTGTGGACATGGCCTACCTAGACTTTAGCAAGGCATTTGACACAGTCCCACACAAAAGATTAATATACAAGTTAGCCAGCCTGGGAGTGGGTCCCAAGATGACAGCCTGGGTAAAGAATTGGCTGGAGAATAGGACACAGAGAGTAATAGTAAATGGAGTCCACTCAGAAGAAAGGAGGGTTACTAGTGGGCACCGCAGGGTTCAGTATTAGGACTGGTCCTCTTCAATGTCTTTATGGGTTAAGCATCATGGAAGGACTGAAGGAAAGTATGTCTCCTTTGCAGATGACACTAAGATCTGCAACAGAGTTAATGCACAGGTGGGGTGGAAAGGATGAGAAGGGACTTGGCAAGGTTAGAGGAATGGTCAAATGTATGGCAACTTAGATTCAATGCTAAGAAGTGCAAGGTAATGCACCTGGGAAACAAAAACCCAGGGAAGAGTACACAATGGGGGTGAGATACTAACAACAACAAAATGGAAAGGGACCTGGGGTAGTCATATCAGATGACCTAAAGGTGGGCAAGCAATGTGGAGAGGGCAGCAAGGAGGGTTGGGGGTTACTGGGATGCATAGGGAGAGGCATCACCAGTAGAAAACAGGAAGTTATTATCCCTCTAGGCCAGACAGCTGGTGAGACCCCAGCTGAGTACTGTGTGAGTTCTGGAGACCCAATCTCCGCAAAGACATAGACAGGATGGAAGCTGTCCAGAGGAGGGCAACTAAAATGGTGCAGGGTCTGCACCGGAAGACATATGAAGAGAGACTTAAGGAGCTTAATATGTATAGCCTCGAGGAAAGGAGGAGAGGGGGACATGATAGAAACTTTCAAGTACCTCAAGGAATCAACAAAGTCCAAGAGAGGTAGCATCTTTCAAAAAAAGAGGTGTGCAAGAACAAGAGGGCACAATTTGAAGATAGAGGGGTGGCTCAGAGGTAATTTAAGGAAGTATTTTTTCACAGAGAGGGTTGTGGATGCATGGAACGACCTTCCGGAGGAGGTTGTGGAGTCAAAATCAGTGGTGGAATTCAAGCATGCATGGGACAGTCATAAGGCAATTCTGGGGGGTGGGGGCAAGAAGAAGTAGGCTGCTGGTTAACTAGGATCTGCAGCTTATCCAGTAGGTAGGGAAATGGGCAGACTGGGTGGGCCAAGCGGTCCTTATCTGCCGTCAAATTCTACAGTGGACTGAGTGAAATCTGTGAATTTAGTATTCTTCTATTAAAGGAATAATGCATGACAGGGTGCGTGTTGTTTTGGGATAACGCCACGCCTAGGGTGGTTGAGCATGCGGCCGTAGGCTCGTTTGGAGAGAAAAAAAAAAAAAATGAGAAAAATGATTAAAACCTTTATTTAAGCTGCATTTTTCTGTTATTTTTTTGAAAGGGCAGGTATACTTTTAGAAACAATAGTACATATAGAGGATAATGGCTGGGGATCGGGTGATAACCACACTGTAATCACCTCGAGTGGTTTCTAGGGCAACATGGTAAACCTCGAGAGCGCAGCTCGAGAGGTTTACTGTAGCCCTAGCAACCACGAGAGGTGATTTCAGCGTGGTTGTCACCCGATCCCCAGCCATCATCTTTTATAGTGTATGGTCAAAAAAACACTGTTTGCATTCTATTTGTGAGAATTATGGAACTCTGGTGCATTCTTTTTTCTTATGCCACTGTTTGGAAGTTCTGAAGTGTGGTTAACAACTTTTAAAATTCTAAACAGTGCATAACAAAGCTGTGTGACTGCTGATTATGGTGGTTAATAGGCACTTACCATACATTATATTATTTTTATTGTCCAATAGGTGAAGCTGTTGTTTTCAATGAGACTGTGCCTTGCATTCCACCTTCCTTGTTCTGCTACCACCCCCCTTTCATTTGCTTGTTTTAATGTGTACTCAAACAGAAGATTTTAAATTTAGATTTTAATGAAGTGACTAGGTTGTTGCCAGTCATCAGTGTGATTGGCTTCAGCTATTCCACCAGCTGTCAGCATCTCAGAACTGATGGTGTGTATGTAGTGAAATGTACACTGTATTTCACTTACTCTTTTTTATAGGGTTTAGGATATGCCAGCTGTACTGGGAGAACAGCACTGAGGCTTAAAATGAATTTTAATACGGAGTGGTGGCAGGTGGTTTCCAGTTTCTCGAACAGTACTCGGGATGCTCTGTGTTTTTTGTCATCTGAAATGAGGAGGACATACTGGGCATAAATGGATTATGTGTAGTGGCTTTGTAAGAGGAAAGCAGAGTAAGTGCTATTTCTTTACTTTTACTTCTAATTCAAAGCCGCATCAGTCTGGTGTCTGTTACGCTCCTATGTGTAACTTTTTTTTTTCCGTACATTGACACTCGCGCGCTGAGTAGCCTGGGCTTTACCTTACTCCTGCTATGGTGAGCTGCATTGTGTGTCTGGTTCTCCCGCTATGGTTGTTTTGTACCAGGAGAGAAATACAAAAAGACTGTGAGGGAAAACTAGTAGTTTAGAGTTGCACCTGATGTCTTTACTGCGTTGATGGCAGATGGGGAGCATAGGTTGTCAGCAGTCAGTGCTATATCTTTTATCGGAGGAACAGCTGGGGTCTGGGGAATGATTATTTTTTTAAACATTTAATGCGGTCATAAGTGTGGAGGGACTAGATCTGTGGTGTTATGGCACACTGACCAATCAGAGTTTGAGATTTTTTTTTTTTTTGCTATTGTATAATACAGTTTCTATTACAGAACCAGAGCACAATGCCAGAACATCTGCTACTTAGTAACAACAAATAGCTGACAATATACTAGACTGATGTTGCTTTTTAAAAATAGAACAAAAAATAAATAATTTCGAAACCAGTAAAAATTAGTAGCCCAGAAAGCTTCTGTAACTACGGACAAGATCACAGCAACGGAACAAATCCAAAAGACAGGAGAAAAAAAAAATCTGAGACGACAACAGAACAAATCCAAAAGATGGAAGAAAAAAAAATCTGAGACCGCCCAAAAAAATATGTACTATAATGTATTAGGCGTAATAGGCAGAAGAATACCTAAAAAGGCCCATTGTCTACTGGTCCATTTCCTCGGAGGGAGTTGTCCCAGAATTATATGTTCAGAACCAGGGTTCCAAATTAGGTTGGCTATAGCGCCAAATGTTGACCCTAATTCCAGCCCAGAAGGGTTGAGTTACAGGGCAGCTCCAAAAGGTTTGATAGAGTGTCCCTTCTGTCGCACAGTGCAGTTCCTCCAGCATCTGTCACTATGCCCTGTGGTGTAATGTTTAATTTTGGAGAGTATGAAGAAGTAGTAACTAATAAGCTTCCACCTAAACTCTTTTCAGTTATTCGAGGCTGGTGTGTGGTATACCGCCTTCCAGACAGCCTGCTACTCTTTAGGGTAAGAGTAATATCTACTTCAGTTTCCCATGTGGCTTGATAGTGGTGGTGGGGGGAGGCTGTTTGATGGGACATGTTAACTGGAAGCCAAATGTGAAATGTATTTTCTTTGAATCTGGCCTGGCTCTGCTTCTTCTATGATCTTGACCGGGAGCTGGAGGGGTTCCCTTGAAAAATTAAGAATACGTGAACCTGTCCTCAGGAAGGAAGCTACTTGTAGATAGATATATATATATATATATATATTTTTTTTTTTAAGTCCGACCTTCTGTGTGTAAATTCTGTTTGCACTTGAGTAAATGAATTCAGGACACCGTTCTGAATAAATTGTGAAAATATGACCAGACCCAGGCCCTTTCATCTCTGAAAAACAATGTCTGTGGAGATGGGGTTGGGGGACATAAATTCCAGGATGGTGTAGCAAGTCAGTGTAAATTTGGTCTTTCACCCATGTCTGCTGTGCCCAAATATTGGCACTGTTTCTTCAGCGTTTCCTACTACTTTTCATGCTTAGACAGTATGTGCTGTTAGCTGTCTGGCACTCAGTCTTGCTATGCTTGTTAATCTTCCAGGCAGTTTGACACTAGCAGTCATTCCCCTCCTCCATTTTAACCATTTTCCTCTCAAAATGAGCCTTCAGTTTGCATTGGAAATATAGGAATGCCTCTCTTATCTGGGATGTAAACTAGTGGTATTTGACCTTGAAGGACAAGAAATGCTTGCTGTATCAGTCTTGTAAGTCAAAACCTTTCATTTATCCATACCATGCTACTTGTATTTATGTAGTGCATTTTATTTATTTCAAAGTTCGGGAATACACCTTTGAGCAAAAATGCTCATTTATAAAGTTTTTTCGTCAGGATGACAATTTGTTTTCACCATGTCAAAGAGTTTATGCAGGCATCTCAAATAACCTGCTTAACAATAGTCATACAACTCACAGAACAATCACTGGAGTGTGCAGTCATTTCTTGGGTGGAACGAGGCAGCTGTTCTTTGGCAGTACAGTACACAACAGCTGCACACCCATAATATGCTTAATAGGTTAGTGAGTGGGGAGAAATTGGCCTGGACTCTGGGGAAATTGCCTTACTCTTTTCAGGGTGTTCTTGGGATCTTTAACATCCACCTGAAAAACCACTAAAACAGGCAGACTAAATTTTTAATGTCTCATCGGAAAGGCTGGGAATACAGCATTCCTCATGTTACTAAGCTGCCACAGGGAGAAGGTGCTGCCTCATATTGTCCTCCAATGTTTAAAAGCATTGATTCATAGTTAATCCATGTTCACTCAGTGACAAAACGTAATGAACATGAAAGAGCAACTTTTCAGTGTTCAGTGTTTTTTGTCTCCATGATATGATGAGCTGTCCTAGCCTACATTTCAGCAATTTTTTCCCATGTTTTGAAGGACCTGGTATCACATTTAGGTGACAAAAGGTTATGAGGTTTCACCAGCTCCGGCTATGGAAGGTGCCTCTGAGAACTGCAGTTTGATGGGAATACAGTGAGGGTTTTCCGACTGTACCACAATTAAAGAGCCTCTCATTTATTCTCTATCATCGGTCATGCAAACAGAAAGTTCTTCTCTAGATCACCATGAATTACAACACAATACAAGTATAATAAGATAAAGGACAACTACAGTCAAAATAGACAAAAAAAGTTATGCAGAGCAATTTGATTTGCGTGTGTGTAGTCCTCATGTGTTCTTTCCTTCAAACTGATTGTTGCTGGCCTCAGTCATCATACCTTCTCTATACGCATCAGTGCCATTCTTAAGAAATTATACCCTAAACATGGAGCCCTATACTGCAGTAAAGATTGCTTCCCTCTTCCAGGCTGTCAAAGATTATTACACAAAAAAACCAACAATGATATTACCAGTGTTTGATTATGCATATATGATCTGGGGGGGTTGCTCCCAAGATCTACCTGGCAAAATTGGATCCCCTCTTCAGTTCTTTCTACCACTTTGCCCCAAACTCCCCGCTCTTCACTCTCCACCATCTCCTCTATCAGTCCCTTTCCCCTGTGATTATTGGATTTTCAGTCTCTACTTCACTGTGTATCCCGTCTTTCTAAATTCTGTTTTTCACCTTTTCCTACCTACCTTAGGTGTCTGCTATCCTGTTTACCTCTTTCCACCTACTCCCTCTGACTCTTGTAGTTTTTCCTGGAAAGTCTACATTATGTTTCCTACTCCCATCTGTTTGAAACAGTCTTCAAACCTCCCTCCACCTTTCCACCTCTTATTTAGCTTTCACATCCTCTTCCATACTCCACTCGCCATCCCTGTTGAAAATCATACCTCTGCTGGTACCACTTTCCCTCTTCCCTATGCCAAGTAAGAAAAAACAAACAAACAAACAAAAAAAAAGAGTCCTTGGCATTGAAAGTAACAGCAGTACTAGAATGACAGCAGAAGTATGCACTGCGCTGCAGTGTCCCAGTCCCTTGGCCGGCTGTCATTGAAGTTCCCTGTGGCTGATTCTAACAATGACCTCAGCTTGGGGACATTTCTGGGATAGGTTTTCAGTTGGGGTGTCGGGACATTAGTAGGGTCAGCATGATAAAATGTATGATTAGAAAGCTACCCATTGACAAAAAATTAAATCTTTGGTAAAAGGGACTTCTGAGCTCTGGGCCCTCTAGGTAGTGATGCACTGAGCTACAACAAAGTTACTGGCTTGTCCAGTCAGTAGCCTTTAAAGATTTTTTGGGTGCAAAGGTAGGATAAGCAAATACATATTAAAGAAAAAACAGTCAAAAATTTATAACAATATATAACTCCCACTAAAGTCTTCTTTTTTGTAAAATTTCTTTACTAGAATTTCATAAAGAATTACATAACATACAGGAGGACAAAAAAAGGCGGGTAACAAACAAGGAAAACTAACAGTTCATTCTACAGTGCATAGCTCAAGCATGTAAATAACAAAAGCATTTCACTCTACATCATCCAAAAATTCCACAATTTATTAGTCTGGTTGCTGATCAACCGGGCCCCATCTTTTCATGCCTTCCCCTGAGTGGCGTTAACTCAGACCTTCCCGTAACCTCATAGCATCAGCTGGCAAGAGATAATTCAGGAATCTGCTCCAATTATCAATAAAACTCTCTTCCTTCACTTTCAGGATGTATGTCAGGTGTTCCAGTGCCAAGGACTAGATAGCTAATGTGAGAGTTGGCCTTTTTACAAGAATCCCAGGTATTTTGAATATACTGTCCCGCCAAAGTTAATCTTACTCTCAACTATCTCAGGTATGAGTCTCACCCTTCAGTCCCCAAATCTTACATACCTAGAAGTACTGAGACAGATGTATTTGTCAAAGGTTGACCCCTCATAGCGGTGAGATTCTGGGATCTAGCCAACCAAAATTGCTTCAACGTGGGGCAGTCCCAGAAATAATATATATATACATGCCCGCTGCTCTCTGGCACCTTCCCACAGACCGGGGAAACAGCCAGATTAAACTTGTGTGCCACACTAGGCGGGCACTACAGATGAGTGAGAAATTTAAACTGAGACTCCTTTTGTGTGTTACAGAACAGTAGCTCTATAAGTGACCTGAGCACTGTTGTGTTTTGCTTCTGTAATTGCCACACCTAGGTCCCTCTCCCTCTCAGTGAGCCTTCCCCTTCTCTGATAGGTTGGGGAAATATTGCCTGTCCTGCCTGGCCATTTTTTCCTATTAGCCCTTTAATATCCATTCCGGCACCGTAAATTGCATGTTATAATTGTGCCAATGGGGAAGCCTCTACTGGGTCTCTACACATTCTTCTCCCATATGCCCAGATCTGTAGATACTTAAAATGATGGGAATTTGGAATCCCCACCATACCCTGAATTTCTGTGAACGTACATATCCCATCACTGGTATACAGGTCACCTAAGTACTTCTCACCCCTATCCTCTCACTCCTTAAATCCAGCATCCAATAGTCCAGGTAAGAAGCCTGGATTGCTAGCCACCGGCACCAGTAATGTGTTATCTCCGTCAGCACCCCTCCTCTTTCTGACCTCTTCCAATGTCTCTGGAACATATTGTACCAGAGGGTTAGGGTTAGCTGTTTGCCCGCAGGTACACTTACCCCCAGTAGTAAGTATACAGATAGATGTCCTGGGCAGCCATTCTTTTCCAAGTCTATCCAGCTAGTTGCCTGTCCTTTGTTAACCCAGCCCTGTATGTAACAATGTTGTATGGCCAAATAATACCCCTTAAGGTCTGGGAATCCTAGCCCTTCCTGGTTCACTCCACTCATAAGTCATTGTAGACTCATTCTTGGGCGCTTCCCCTGCAACATAAAGGTGGTGAACCCCTTTTCTAGCTGCTTGATATCTGCCCTGGTAGGTCCTACTGGTAACATTTGCATCACATCCCATCCCATTTTGCATAACGATTGCTGCTGTCTATATCCCACCAAAAGATCCTGATTCCGGGCCTACAGGCTGTCCTCGAGTTTGTAAGTACACAACCTTCTGACATCGAACTCCTTCTCCTTGGGGACTTTAATATAAATTGGCTTGCTCCTGATGCAGGGTCAAACAAAGGTGCTATCCTAGCAGCAAATTTAACGCAAGTGGTAAACTCCTCTACCAGGAAAAACTACAAATCAGGGACCAACACCCTCATTGACTGGATCCTTACCAGCCACCCTACCCGTATAACCAATGTAAGTGTTCTCCCTGATTCGCTCAGTGATCAACTCTCCTATAATATGTACCTGGACAAAAAAGTTTCGTAAGCCGCCTCCAAAAACCATCTATAGCAGAGTCCTACCTTATGGCAACCTTACTCATCTCAAGACCTGTCTTAGGCAGATAGACTGGTCCTTGATTTACAAAACTCAAGATGTTGACCTAGCCCTTGATTACTTTATTACTACTTTCAACACTGCCTGTGACACCTATGCACCAGTAAAAGCCAAAATCAAAGCACTCACAAATCCCTGGCTCACGGCGCTATTGGCACAACTCAAAGTAGGGATCACCTCTGGGCCACTGCAAGAGCTACTGGCACTCTGTCGGACATTCAAAAATATAAACAGGCTCGCAACCACTGTACTAAACAGATCCACTTGATGAAGAGCTCCTACTTCAAGAATGCCCTCTCCAACTCCTGGGGTGAAGGGGAAATCCTTCTGGGACAACATAAAGAATATCATGGGTCAGCAGTCCAAATCCTCTCCTACAATAATGAATGTGGATGGAACCACTACATTAGACCCAGAGATCATTGCAAACACCCTAAATTATACCTTCACGGACCTTAGTGGTGTCCTCTCATCTGATTTCTTCACTGATGCTGACCCTCCAATTTCTACTTCTACTACTGCCTCTCCAACCAAACCACCCTTCCATTTCAAACTAGTAAAGGCCCATGATGTCTATAAATATGTAAAGAAGGCCATTTCTAAGTCCCGAGCAAGCAGCAACACTATTGACCTTAAACTTCTGTCCCTCACTCTGGAGGAAGTGCTGCTCCCCCTCACGAAAATTTTCAATCTCTCCCTCTGCTACAGCCAATTCCCTAGGAAATGGAAGGCTGCAGTTGTCACTCCGGTGCACAAAGTGGAGATAAGTCACTGCCTGGTAACTATGGGCCGATATCCAATGCCACCTCTCTAAAGGCCCTTGAGCATGGTGGCGGACCAACTTTCAGACTACCTGGAAAAGCACAACATCCTATGCACTTAGCAGCATGGATTTAGGAAAGGGCACAGCACATCGACTGCCCTACTTGAATTCTCAGGAGCAATCCACAATGCCATGGACAAAGGAAACCTAACTGGAGCAGTCTACATTGACTTAACCAAGGCATTTGATACAGTACACCATGGCCTACTCATCAAACAACTACTATCCATGGGCTCTCGCAGGATCCTTGTGACTGGGTAAAATTACCTTGCTCAAGCGCTCTCAATCTGTAAAAAGTAGCAGGAGTTCTCTCAGACTCAAAACCAGTTCGCCAGGAGTTCCCCAGGGATCCATCCCAGCCCTCCTTTTCAGCCTTTCAAACTCCTCCCCAAATCCTGCCCTGAACAAATAATCCTCTTGTGCCGACGATGCCGTGATTCTTGCCACTCTAAAGATCCAACGCCTTACGCCTCAGCCTTCAGCATGCTTTTTCCAAAATTGAGATGTGGTTCCTTGAACATAAGCTGGTTCTAAACCACAAAAAAACTAAATCCATGCTCTTCTCTAACCCACAAAACAAGAAACGTCAAGTCCCACTCACCATTAATACATACCTCGGAAATACCCTTGAACAAGTGCCAATTTTCAAATATCTTGGAATCAACTTTGATCAAGGCCTGACCTTTGCAACTCACATTGATAGTACAGCAAAAACTATTAATCAGCGAATTGGGATTCTGTATCGGAACCGACAGCTCCTTACCCATTCTGCACTGAGGATTGCCATCCAATCCTCTATCATCTCATTCGTTGACTATGGCTTAGTTATATATGGATCTGCCACTACTACAGCACTTAGTCGCATTGCAACATCCCTAAATAAGGCCTGCCGTCTGCTCACTGGTGCACATCGACGTACCCACACATGTGAACTCTCTGCTGACTCAGGTTGGTTGCAGCTCTCAAACCGGATAAAGTACCTTACCTGCCTGATGGCGAAAAAATCCACTCTGGGCCTCACTCCACCTTGTATCCAAGCCCTGTTATGCCCGAGCGCTAGCACCCGTTTTACCAGAAGATCAGAACACCAGCCTCTCCAAGTCCTCCGATGCCGGACTTCTCAGGGACAAGGATCATTTGCCTATCGTGCCCCCAGCTGGCTAAATGCCCTAATCACTCCTATTACTGCCTCCACCTCTCTAGGTATTTTCAAATCAAGGCTGTTCTCTCACCTTGCCACCTCCAGCTCCTGTGACTGCCCTGATTAAACCTCCTATTTTCTCACTACCCACCCTGTTCCGTTATTTGACAAAGACATGTTTGGGAAACCTTTTCTCCTGCTATGGTCTGCTCCCCACACCTTTCACTTACTCTCTCTGTTCTGGACTTTTTCCTATTTGATTCTCCTAATCTGGCATGACCTCTTTCTTGTAATAATAATGTGATTATTGATATCTCATGTCCTTTTGCACAAATGATTTGATATGTATTTGTATATGTTTTCTCGCTCTTGACACAGCACAAATTGTTGTTATCTATGTAACCTTTTTTGTACTGTACCTAATTGACGTGGAACCTTTGTAAAAGAGCCTCTGGCTCAAATGTAGTAATTCCTAGAACAATAAACTAAACTAAAAAAAAAAAAAAAAAAGTATAGCAATATGGGCAAGGTGTTTATTTTTATCAAATTAATGCGCACAAGCCACGAAATTGGGAAGGCCCACCATCTTTCCTACTCATTGAGAATAGTAGTAGACAGCAGTTTGTAGTTCAGTTAGTATACACTCCCAAGGTCTCGACCTACTCTGATCCCCAGATAAGTTAGACTCACCCACAGCTTCAAGTCCCCAGGCTTCCACTTAACTTCCAGCCCTCGGAACCCCCAGACATAACATCTTTGATATATGTAAATTTAGCTTATATCCCGAAAAAGCTGCAAAATCCACCACAACCTGCAAGAGGACCAGCATTGAAAGTTTTGGTTCTGTGATGAACAATAGCAAGTCTTCAGCTTTCAGTGTGATTTTTAAGCTATACCCCTGACTTCCCGATCACACTCCGAATTTCCCCTGTCTCCCATATTTTAATAGCAGGGGGCTCAGTGGCCATTGCAGATAAGAGAATGGAGGGGGCATCCCTGTTGCATACTCCTACAGAGCCAAAACACATGACCACACTAGCCGGTGGTTCACGGTACAGCATCTGCGCCAGTCCCACAGATCCATCTCGCAAGCCAAAGCACTGCAGAACCTCAAACAGGTAACTCCACTCAATACGGTCAAAGGCCTTCTCCGCATCCCTGGACAGCATATGTGCTTGACCAGGACGCCGAGAACCCCCAGCATACTATAGTCAACAGCCGACGCATATCATGGTACGACAAGCGGCCTTGAACAAATCCAGGTTGATCAGAGTATATTATCCTATGGAACACCTGCTAAAGGTGCCAAGCCATAACTTTAGCAATAATTTTGAGATCGTAGTTTAGCAGGGAGATGGGATAGTAGGAGGCACTCTCATGGGGATCCTTTGCCAACTTCAGCAAAACACATATAGTCACCACATAACAGGAATGGAGTAGCCCCTCCTGCTCCTCCTGGGCCTCCTTCATTTCTTGCAGTGGTTCTACCAGGGCACCCCCCTATCTTTTTATAGTATTCCGCTACAAAGCCATCCAGACCCCCCAACTTTCCCCCTGTTCAGGCCTGCTGTGGCCCACACAATTTCCTCCTTGGACTGCTTTGCCCATAACATCTCCCTCTGCTCCTCTAAAATAGTAGGGACTGTAATACCATTCAGAAATGCTATGGCCTATGCCTCTTTATTCATACACTCCACCTTAAATAGCCTTTGTTAAAATTTCTTGGATTTCTCCCTCCCTGAGAGAGTGCATTATGATACTGTTGGATGCCAGCAAGCCTTATGCACCAGGACCCATGTGCCCCCATTGCACCTGTGTATCCTTGCTACTCCAGGTGGCCAGCCAGGTGGCAGTACAGAAGCCAGAGACTGTGCCCTCCTTTCCTGGCAAAAGAATGTATCATGAGGGCCTCTTGATCTTCCTCCTGCTTGCTTTCCATTACCCTGGACTTGGGACGCAAACCTTGGTTGACTGCATTATAGGTGTCTGTCTACACAGATGGGCCATCCGCTGGAGGGCCCTTTTAATCTAAAATTGGGTTGTCCAGCTTGAACTTATAGTTATGTTTTACAATCCCCCTTTTATGTTTCATTGCGCTTGCACAAGAAACATTTTGTTACAGAGAATGGCATTTCAGAGGTGTGTCACTGACTAGCCCAGTGCAGAGCAGTCTACATTGGGCTCGTCCTTGTCAGACCAATGACCACGCAAGCCAGTGTGACAGTGCTCACAGTTTCATGGGCAGAAACTTTGTGTACTTGAAAAGACTGAAACGCTCCAATGAGAGAGCGCTTCAGTACTTTCATTTTGCATAACGCCGTCCGGCAAGCAGGTGAGCGGCTTTATTACTTTGTGGATCATTTCTTTGTACCAACTGTATGTTACACATCACCCAACTCGTAACAGTATTTATTCGAAACTGCTTCAGGAATATAGTTCTCCACACTTCAGTTCTCAATATTCCGATTTTGTGCAGTTGGCGTTCCCATTCTGAACGCTTTAATGCTGAGCTTAAAATATACATAATTTATTAAAACAGACTTGTGCAATTAAGTAAACTGATCACTGCTACTCTGGATAAACCACAGAAGTGTTGTAAGGCTTATCAAGGAGATGACCCCTTGCACATAAGTATCCAATGTATAGCCCTGTCGGGTCAGGCGGTCCACTTGGCAGCAAGCTCAGCTCCACTGTCAGAAAGTGATGGGAGAACAGTAAAGCAACACTCTCCAAACCCTGGGATTGCCAGAACTGGTTATTTATACTACCCCTCTGGAAGTTCAGTTTTTGTGCGTGAAACAAAGCTGGCTGATTGTGGCTCTTACTCTAAGAGCTTAGTGTGCCACCTCCTGACAGCTGAGAAGGAAGTATTTTGGCACCTCCGTGAACTCACAGTGCACAGCTTGCTCACTGAGGGCCATAGTACCATTCCTAAAGTGTAGCCAGTGGCAAATCCTATGTGTAGTACATGCCTGTTGACTCTCGCAGTTTGTTCTTGAACATTTATTGTGCAATGAGTTAGAATGGTGACCTCTTTGCCAATAGGTTGTAACGATTTGTTCTGCTTTTTTTAATGGAAGCATGCCCTTCTATGAGCTTCCTTTACAGCTCACGTTTTATTTTTATTTATTTATTTATTGAAATCTTGGTTACACCTGTGAGTGGATGTTCGTTGAGAGGTTCCACGTCAAATACATTAAACAAGGCAAAAAAAACAAAAAAAGAATGAAGACAGTTTACAGACAATACAATGAGTGTTTAGCAAACAGATAATGAGAGTATTAAACATAACGGGTACATAAAATCCAGCCAGGAACAGGTAGGCTGCGGCATTGTACAAAGTATGCCTGCATCAGTAGGAGGAGCAGAAGAAGGAAGGGGGGAAAGAGGGGCAGATTAAGCAGGGCAGTGTGGGAAGAGGCAGGGGTTTGACTGGGACATGATTGGGGTACAAGAGTTTGGGGAGGATTGCTAAGTGTCGGGGGTTTGTCTATCCCAAGAGATAGGGACTGGGAAGTGCTGGTGGTAGTCAGTCGGTGCATGGGGTGTCTCAGTGGTGGCACCTGCAGGAACTCCTATCAATAAGGTGTTGGCGCAGTCTGAGTTTGAAGGATCCAAGAGTAGTAGCGCCAGAGATTTCAGGCGGTAGCGCGTTTGTCCAGAGTGATGCCCGGTAGGAGAAAGCACATTGTGCCATGGATGTGTGACATCTGGGCACATGGAAGGTTTGTATGGAGGAACTCCTGGTTTGTCTGGTGTTTAGTGGTAGGGACAGTAGCTTCTGAACTCCAGGAGGAAGCCAGTTTAGCATAGCCTTTTTGGCGAGAAGGCAGGTTTGATATCTTATTCTGTTGTCAAGTTGGAGCTAGCCAGCAGAAGTATAGAGTTCACAGGGATGGGTTATTTTAGGTGCATTTGTAAGCAAGCGGCAGGCTTTATTTAGGGCAACAGCGATGCGTTGAAGTGCCGTGTCGGTTGCAGATCCATATATTACCAGTCCATAATCTAAAAGAGATGCAATCAAGCTGTTAATTACCAGATTCAGAGATTCATGGGTGAGAAAATGCCTGTGTCAGTAGAGGATGCTGATTCTGGTGTTGATGGCTTTAACAGTGTTGTCGATGTGCTGTGTGAAGGACATGGAGGAGTCGATTGTAACCTCCAGATATTTGAAGTGTGGGACGAGTTCCAGGGTGCTGCCACTGTCATTCCGTAGGGACCTCGTTTGACTTGCACACCGATCCCTTAGTCTTGAGGGGGAAACAAGTCTCAATTCTGTCCAAAAAGCATTTAAGGGAATACTAAGTCCTTACAGGAAGCAACTGCTTCTGGCCTTACGCCCCCACACACCTGCATTGCCAGTGTGTGCGGAGGTGAACACCACTCCGAGGGAGGAGAGCATCCGTGGGGACACTCCATCCTCCCTCCCCAGCCGACCCCCGCCGACCGTTCCCAAACCCAGGTCGTCAGTGCAGCACGAGGTGTGGCGGAAGTCTTTTTTTTTTTTTAATAGTTATATCAGTGATGTCTTTTCTTGTGGCAGGGAGAGAGAGAGTGAGTGACGGGCTGCTGCAAGAGAGCGACAGGCAGGAGAGTAGAATGCGCTAATGAATGCTGTCAGGTGAAATGAATGATGCAGTGCAGTGGGGTCCAGGGTGTCCAAATCAGGAGAGTGTTCATTCATGACAGTTATGTTATGAACAGCAAATGCTTTGTGTGTTCATAAGTGAAGTATGATATGCATGAGCTCTTGGAGACTACTTTTCTCATGTGGGAGGATACACATGTATTTCTTTGACTTCAACAACAGTCAAACCCTCTGGGTTCATTATTTTGTTGTTATTACTTACCCCATGTTATAAGCGCAATAACCCACTCCAGGGTATGGGGTTATTGGGGATTAATCAACACCCTGGGTGCTGTTAGGCTCAGCCTGCAGCCTCATACCTCACAACACACCTGGAATGTTGATTAATCACCGATAACCCCACACCCTGTCATGGGCTGTTGCTTACTTAGAGTACTAGCAGCTGTAACCTGTAAGTAAATGGCTAGATACTGGATACTGTAAACCATGCGGCACCTCTCAACCCCCATTACCATCGTACACACTACATACAATATTTAATCTCAGCACTGTGTTCACCAGTACTCTCTAGTAAAATGCCAAATGTAACTGCATGATATGCCAACCAACCTTGCGTGATGATATCCACCAACAGCCAACTTTATTCCTTTTGGGATCCTCTATCCTGCCTCAGCTGCTGATCACAATTGCCTGATGGAGAGAGCAAGACTAAGACCTTTGAAGCTGCTGAAATGCCGCTGAACAAGTCTTGCTGTCTCTGTCAGGCAAGTGTTAATGATCTAATCTCTTGTCACTTCACAGTTGATTGGGGGGGGGCGCTGACTTCAACTGGCAGGCGGGAGTGCATTTCTTCCTTGTTCACTCTTACAGTGGATCTTAGCACAGCGGCTTCTTCTGAATGGCACCTCAGAGGGGCACCGCTCCACAGACATAGGTACCAGAGTGGGTGACTGACCCCGCTTCGGCACAGCATTCTGATGCCCCTTCTGTCTGCCCTAAAAAGTTCTTCAGGCAGGAGATGCTGGAAAATTCTGTGCCTAATGGAATCAGGTCACATGGTAAACCCACCCCTTTGCTCACCAGCACACTCTGATGTGTGCTGGCATGGAAGAGGAGTGCAACCCCCTTGATCTTAGCTTGAGAGGAGGTTGCAGGCAAGGCTGTGGGCAGCAGTTTTGCACCAGTGTCCTGTGACTGAGACTCAGGTTTTTACTCTTTAAGGTACTGGCTAAAACCGAAGCAGTTCATGTACTCCCATACCTCCGGTCTGTCACCTGATAGCAGCGGTGAGGAGATCGTTCCTTATGTAGCTCACAGCACTGTTGCCCCATACCTTCCTCCCTCCCATTTACCCCAAGTGCCAGGGGTATGGTTGCTACTGACCGTTGTAGTATCTGCCGTCTTCCCCCATCATCCAATGGTAAGCTGCTCCCCTTGTAACTCGCAGGCCGGACAATAAAGTTTGTTTGTCACTGCCAAGAAGGGAGGATGGCCACCGACTCGCTAAAGGTAAGTAAGTAAGTAAAATTTTATTTATAGAGCGCCTTTTCAGAACCTTATGGGGAGCACACTTTGAACTGGTAAAAGGTAGAATCAGATTGTGTCGTGAGCTATACAGTGGGGGGGGGGGTACTTATTGCTGCTGACTATTTTCCATCAGAAAACTTAAGTTTAAAGTGCTGTAGTTCGATGTTCCTACTGTTGATTCCTGTTTAGCTTGTTGAAAGCTGGATTAGCAAGCATAAACTGCTACCAAACTATAAAAAAACAAGTCTATGCTTTTCTGCAGCACACACAACAACTACAAGCTGCAACCTTCAACCATCACAAACTGCCATGGAGCTGCCCTACAGCAGGTTCACACATTTAAATATCTTGGGATCATTTTAGACAGTCTCCTCTCTTTGGAACCTACATTGATAGTGTTGCCAAAGCTGCAAATACCCACCTTGTTCTCCTCTATAGGCATAGACAGCACCTTACATCAGATGCCTTAAGGGTCGCGGTTCAATCAGTCAATCAATCAAAGTCTTTATTTAACCAGGTGATCACCGTTGAGCAAGCTCATTTTCGAGGTGGACCTGGGTCCGTTGTCTCAATTATAGACTACGGACTGATTATTTATGGCACTGCCTCGCAAACGGCTCTTAGGCGCATATCCACGACGCTCAAACAAAGCCTGCTGGCTCATCACTGGCTCCCATCGACTCACACATACGTGTGACTGGTATGCACAATCTGGCTGGCTTCAACTCTCAAACCGCATAAAATACTAGACCTGCCCTATGGCAAAGAAAATCACCTTGGGTCTTGCGCCACCTGGAGTCCAAGCTCTCCTTTGCCCTAGCAGCAAGCTTAGATCTACAAGAGTCTTTGCAAACCAACACTTTCAGGTTCCCCGCTGCTGTACTTCCCAGGGTCAAAGATCCTTTGCCTATAGGGTCCCCAGCTGGGTGAATATGCTCAGCAGCGACCTCTCATCTGTGCCAATGCTTAGATCGTTCAAATCCAAACTCTGCCTATACCTCTCTGCCTCTAGCACCTGTGACTGTCCCACTTAATTGGCTACCTCCCCACTCCCTACTGCCTCCTTAGCCCACCCCTTAGCTGCCTCTCTAGTCCCCCTCCTTGCACTTCTGCTACTCCCTGCCCCACTTCTTCTTTTCTTTCTTTCTTCTTTGCATTTTTTTCCGACTCCAGCACTTCTATCTGTGTTATGACAGTGCCTCTGGCTGCACCCTCAGTTAGCCACCCCCCATTGCTCTGTTCTCTTACTTTTTTTTAATCATTCTTCTTTCTCCGATTGGCTGCCCCATTCCGACTGACTCCCCCCCAAGCCCTGTCCCTGCAGTAACCGGTGCTTCCCTTGTACCCAGCCTGGGAGTGGAGCTCGCGGGGAGTCGGTCCTCATCCTGATGCCACTGGCGTTTTCTGCCTCCAGTTATCGCCCAGGAGTAGGAGAGCATGCGCCTTACAGCCTCTGTTACGACTCCTTTCCCCCACCCCATGGCCTAACGCCTGGGCCCCCTCGAGCCTGTGCTACTCAGAGCCTCCACTAGGGGTCACTGTTGGCCGAGGGATGCCGCATCCCCTCCCCGGAGAGGAGACCCTGCCTGTCGGGAGCTCAATCCAGCTCCACCCCCACTGCCGACCTCCAGCGACCCGAGGTCGCTCCTGAACCCGGGTTGCCGGCGTGCCGCGAGATAAGGCATCCAGCCCCTCAGCACCACCAGGCCGGCTGCTCTGTTCCTCTTACTACTGCTGCTCTGTGCTCTATCGCTCGTTAGCCCAAATGTACATGACCACATATTTGTACTTGGTGTTATGCTGTTTACCTGACTATGTAACTGAATGTCTTGTCTACTCTGTATTGTACCTCTTTTGACGTGGAACCTTTGTAAAAGAGACTTGGCTCAAAGGTACTTGTAATCCTATATTAAATAAATAAAATAAAAATATAATGCCCAGTAGGCATGTCCTGTACAAATGCGTATGCTGCACTAGTGTTCCGGTAGCCAGTATTAAACTTGTTTTTATTTGATTGAAGTATTGTGCTTCTGGCCAGTATGTCCTTGGTCTGGTGTGCTGAGTAGTAAGGCACTGGAGTAAGCATAGTGTGTATTATGTTAGTACAGAGGTGTGTGTTTAGTTTACCTGGTGGAATAAATGCTGCAGAAAAAAAGATTGCATTTTCTTTACCTAATGCAGCAAGCAAAGCGCAGTGAAGATGTCCTTGGCAATACTTCTGAATCTTAACTTCCTCCCGGTGTGGGTGGGAGAGTGCATAAAAATGAGTAGGACAGCTGGTTTGAACCTTTGCAATGCACAGCTGTTACTCATACTAAGAGCTGTCTGTATCTGTCCTAAATACAGTTCAGTAAATTAGAGCAATTAAATCTTTTATCAGACAAACCATGAAGACAGAGCATGTTCTCTCTCCTAAGCTGGTCTCCTGGTTTCTTTACTCCTGGGCTGTACCTCCTGATTCTGATTGACAGGCAGGAATCAGACCTCTGCAGCAGGGGACATCCAGCCCTCCACTTCCTGTCTTCCTCAGTTTACTTCCTGCCTGCAATGAAGCAGGTACTCTGCAGCAGAGCCCTGTCACATGGGACAGGGCTGAAGAGACTGCGAGTTACAAAATCTTTATTCTACATTTGAAGCAAGCATATTTTTGGATTAGAATAAATGCTGTAGCAATGGGAGCAGCATTGAAATGCTCCAAGGTGGGATCCAGTCTTATCCTTGCAAGCTGCACAGGCTGGCCCCACCTCTTACTGGCTCGCTCTTTAAAATGACGCCGGAGTGTGTCCCAAAAGTAGAGGCACCCACAGAGTGGCTTATGAGGGAAAAGATATTTGAGGGTTTTCCATGAGTCAGGCAGCCACCCAGTGCCTAACCATCGACGCACGGTTTCTGGAAAGCTGCAGCCGCTCGTCAAAGGGGTTTTTCAGCGTGCTAATTGGCCCCCTCATCCCCAGGGGTTTCTTAAGAGTTTTGGTCCCAGCAAAATGTTTAAGCACCGGAGTGCTTTCAAAGGGCTAGGCTGGCACGGCATGGCTTCCGATCGACGAACGGCTGTTGGGGAAAGCTGCAGCAGTTCATCATCGGTATAACTAGACAGCGCTCATCTAGGAAGCATGCCTGGCAGTCACACAGTGCCTTACCATCGACGCATGGCTTTTTGGAAGGCTGCAGCCACTCGTCGAAGGGGCATCTTTTCGCGTTAATTAGCCCTCTCATCCCCAGGGGTTTCTCAAGAGTTTTGGCCTCAGAAAAACGTTTATCTAAGCACCAGAGTGCTTTCAAAGGGCAAGGCAGGCACTGCATGGCTTCCAATTGACGAACGGCCGTTGGGGAAAGCTGCAGCCATTCATTGTCAGTATAACTACACAGCGCTCATCTACACAGCAGGTCGGGCCACTCAGTATGCATATTTAAGCACCTGAGTGCTCCAAGGGGTTAGGCAGGCACTGCATTAGCTTCCATTCGATTAACCACTCTTTTGGATAGCGGCAGCCATTCGGCGCACATTCAAAAAAGCTTGCCAAGCTGCTCTTGATCTGCCTTCTCATCGATGAGAGCTGAAGAGCCTAACAGGGTGGTAGCGCCGTGACAGAAATTAGTTCAGCGCCTGCCCCCAACCCCCCCGCCAATCTCCCTCATCAAAGGCAGGGACTTATTTTACCAGGACCTGAGAAAGGATCAGTTACTCCTAAGTGACTGTTAAAGAGTTAGCTAGAACTTCTAAGGCAGACTAAGATTATTCCGGGGAAAGCCGTTTTTGGTGAAAGAACCTTTTGGTGACAGAACCTCGGACAAATATCTCTGGGGCAGAAAACCTAAAGGGCAGCACTCAGTATCTTGCCCTTAAAGGGCTAGCAGCAGCATAGTCCAGAAAGCCTCCAAGGGGAGGAGGTACGCTGAATAACAAAAGGCAGCGTCTGTGAATGCCGAGATCTCGAAGGATGCAACCCTTCCCTCGGCTCAGATGGGTAGCCACCAGATCTGAGAGAGCAACGGCCACCGGGGGACCTAGCAGTCCGCAGTCCCTTCTCGGGCGCCAAGTCTCGATGACAGGGGAAATGGGGCCTCTTTGTCTTGGGCCACAAATGTTCCACCCATGATCAGTATTTGGGCAAACTGTCTGGAGTTTCCAGATGGGAAACGTCGCATGACAGCTAGAGGAAGAGGTCACCATCTCTGTTCTCATCTGAAGAGGAGCAGCTCTCCTCACATCTCAAGGCCTGGGGGGCCTGATTCCTTTTCATATTAGAGGGAAAGGAAAGAAAGAAAAAAAAAAAAGGAATGATAAACTTCCACCCAGTCAAACAGGCTTTCGCCTACCAGATGTTACCAATCGGGCTTCAGCCTTCCCTATCCCTCCAGCCATAGGAGGCTGGCTAAAGAAGGAACGACAAGGTCCAAAACACACCTAAACAGTGGCCTGTCGGATCTCTCAACTTAGCAAGTTTGGACAAGGAGCAATCTAAAAGCGATCAGGCTGCAGAAGAATCGACCTTCAGATTTCAATGTTTCTTTTAACCCTGGCTCACTGCAACCTCTGTCTTCGGGCCTGGCAAAACCCTGGCTCACTGCAACCTCTGACTTCGGGCCTGGCAAGCAGTCACCTCTGTAAGAGCCAGCTGGTTATCGTATCCAGTGAAAGTAATCGCCTGCTTGGCTCAGCCATGAAAGAGACAGTGTGAGATTCCGGGGACATGGCCAAGGCGCACATGTCACATTAAGAGGTGGGGGCCAATCTTCAGACCCTAGTTGCCTTCTTCATTACCAAGGATACCTTAAGGGTTAAAACGCTACCTTCTTGGAGAAGAAACAAGAACATGACATCCAGGCACATCCTCCGGTAGGGGACAGGTTTTTAATAAACTCTCCATGAATGGGTCCAAACTGAGTTGGGCTGAGGGGTCATAGACATTACCAGCATGGGTCACCTAATACAAACCCCACACCCCCCGCCACCACCACCATCTTCGCTGGCAACCCATCTGTCAAGCAGCGCAACAGGCCATTACGGATTTTCCGCAAACGGGCTAGTTCCCCCACAAAGGTCATTTGAAGGCCTTTTCTCCCCATCCTTCATCATGCCAAAATGCACAGGGAGACTCGGGCCAGTCCTAGATCTCAAATTCTCAAATAGTTTTGTTCACAGCAGACCCTTCAAGGTGGAAACCTTGTCACAAGTAATCGGGGAGTCGCAAAAAGGGGACTTTCCGGCACCCATAAATCTGCAAGATGCCTATTTGCATATTCGCACGCAGTAATGGCACACACTCTTCCCAGGGGAGAGCAGTACTTCCAATTCAAACTCTGCTAATTGTGGTCTTCCTCAGACTCACAGACAGTATTTAAGGTGCTAGTAGTGGTTATAGTCCACTTACAGGTCTCACAGCTCAACCAAGCATTACAGGCAGTGGCAGAGGTAGTCGGGTGCCCTATGGCACATGATTTTCTCATCAACTGTAGATAGAGCTCCCTAATTCCAAACCAGACCGTGGTCCTCCTGGGGGGCTCACATCAGGACAGGTTTCTCCACCGAAAACTAGATTTTTTTAGGATCTGTAATAGCTCTTCAAGGAGTTTCGCAAGCTCCTCAGCTGCCTGCTTATTTTGTCACACAGCTCATTAAGACAATTAAACCCTTCCTCCAGGGACAATCCTGGAGGTCAGAGGTCATGAAGGGCTGCAAGTTAGGCCATCTGCACTAAGTCAGGATCAAGACTGGTGCAAGCCTCAGGAGCTGGGAAGGGCTCACCAGCATTAGCTGTGGGCACTGGGCAGGGGATTGCTGTTAGACACAAGGTACCGTATAAGCATTCATGAGAAGTGAACAGTAGGCCATGCCCCCAGACACGCTGAACAGCAATTTCTCAACCAGGATAGTCTGATTCCAACTGACAATCTGGCAACGCTGACATACAGTGACCATCAGGGCGAAACAAGAAGCCCAAAGATGCTAAAGGAATCGCTTCTTTTTCAGGGGGTTGAGTATCATTGAGCGGTGTTGGTATCAGGACAAGAAAATGTCACAGCAGAATGATTCAGTCGCAAGGTGGGTCGACCAAGGGAATAGCAGCTGAAGGACAGTGCCTCCCACATTCAGACAGGATAGTGGGGCAATACTCAAAACAGATTTTTTCACTGGTGGGCAGAACTCCAAGGTAAAGCAATTCTGTTCCCTGGCCAAGGACGAACCAGCGGTGGCTAGGACATCTTTTTTTCCCCCCCCTAATTTGGGATCTGTTCGGTCTCCTGTCCGACTTTCCTCCAATCCCGCCTCTATCAAGAGTCCTCCACAAAGTGGCCTTGGATAGGACAGTCATGATTCTACTCTGTCCCTTATGGCTTTTCCGCACTTACTTGTTTCTAATTCATTGGTCAAGGCAACCACCTCTAACATTCAGGTTCAGCCCGGGCATTCTCCATCAAGGTTTGGTTCTGCATCCCATTTTAACAACTGGTCTCTCTAGGCCTATAAAGTGAGTGGAAAAACTTTCACGGAGCTATATGGCACAGCTTCTGTTATTGACATGATGGGGAACTTGTGTGTCTCTTCTTCCTCAGAATTGCATTATAGAATCTGGAGGAAAATGTGGTTCTGGCTTTATTCCAGACACACACAGAATGACGCAATATAATCGCCTGTACGACTGTAGTTCCTTTAAGACAGATGGACAAAGGACTGCATCCAGCCACTGTACAAATCACAGTTTTCTGCACTGGGGGCACTCTTGATGGACCCTGGGGAATTGTTGGGCTCATATCCCCATGTCTGGTGGTTCTTCAGGAAGTAGCATTAAAACATCCTCAATCCACCAAAGCTATCACCTTAAGAGTTTTAATATGGTTCTCAAGGCCGTGACCAAGGCCCCCTTTAGAGCCTCTCAAGGCATCCATAATGCATCTCAAAATAAAGGTCGCCCTTTTTTTCTCAAAGCTATTACTCCAGCCAGGAGGTTTAGCAAACTAAAAGCATTGCTTGCCCAAGAGCTGTACACTCGTTCATCAGGCTAGAACAGTTCCAATTTTTTGTTTTGCCAAAGTTATGTCTCCCCTCTATCACAATCAAGGTTTCATTCTTCCTTCCTTCCTTCTGCCCATTCTCTAAAAGCAACAAGGAAGGAAAATTTCATACTCTAGACCTGGGCAGAGGGAGAATAAAAAGTGAACTTTAAGAGAGAGGAAGCTATTCGCAAAACTTCAACTTTGTTCATGCCAGCTAAGAAGAAGAAGGGAAAAATATATATGTTTGGGCAGCAAGGATTCAATAGGCTCTATAGCCAGACGGATTCTGTCCGTCACCTCTACAGCTTATGAGCAGGCCAGAGTAACTTGCCTGGCCCAGTGAGACCCATGGCCCCTTTGTGGACGTAATTCAGAGAAGCATCGACAGCACACTCATCCTGAGTGGCCCTTTTGATCATCCAGTCACACATTCTTAATCACACACACAAAAAAAAAGGGGGGGGGCTTTTTTCGCCAGAGGTGATGTCCTCGGCAGAGGCATCCTTGTCCACAGAGGGTTTCAAGCGGCAGTGAACCCTTAAGGGCTCTTGACATTCTTCCCACCTGGGAGATCTGGCGACATACTGCTTTTGGACATCCCAGGACTAAGGAAGCCCGGAGACCAGCTTAGGAGAGAGAAATTGAAATTTAAATACCTGTAAATTTTCTTTCTCCGACGGCTGGTCTCCGGCCTTCAGATTCCCTCCCAGAATGTATATAGTTGGCTAGCCTCACGACCATACATGCCTTAAAATTCTTGGTTTTTGTTCCCAAGTTCTTGTAGTATTACCACACTGGACCACTTTAGGAAGAACTGAGGAAGACAGGAAGTGGAGGGCTGGATGTCCCCTGCTGCAGAGGTCTGATTCCTGCCTGTCAATCAGCATCAGGAGGTACAGCCCAGGCGTAAGGAAGCCCGGAGACCAGCCGTCGAAGAAAGAAAATTTACAGGTATTTAAATTTCAATATTTCCACAGTGGTCAGCAGTGTTTGGACCCACAACTTTAGGTTCCCAAATCCCAATGTTGCATGGATGGTCATTTTTTTGTTTGTTTGTTTTGTTTTTTCAACATAATACACCCCTGCCACATACACCATGCAAGGAAACATTTGGTATTGGCAAATGCTTGTTTAATGTTAAGAGTCACCAGAGCTGCACCCTGCCTCTGACTGGGAGAGCAGAGGAATAGTTGCGTTCACAGCTGATGCTAGTGCCATCAGGCACAAAATGACATTGGCATTATCTGTAAAGATAGCCACTCGTCCACTCTCCCCGCCAGAGAAGTGGGTGCAGATGCCAGGTGGGCTGAATTTTCCCTGTGAACTATGCAGCACCTCTGTTATGTGCCCATTCTCCGTGTGGGATTCTGGGGGATTGTTTGTGAACCCCATGGACCCAGCTCACTGAGTTCACCCATAAACCTATATTTCTGGTATTACAGTGGTTGTGCTACTAATTCTAGGGGAAATCTAGTCATTCAATCAAATGTAAATGATTTCCAACATCTGCAGTTTTATTTACCTTTACGAGCCTTCGTATCAAGCAGTTTAAGTAAATGAAAATATTTTGTAATCAGTTTCCATTTAGTCCACACAGTGCCCATATCAGTGCAGTGATGGGCCTTACCAAGGAGCAGGGTAAAGAAAATATATATAGTGCACGATATTGGAAAAAAAAAGAAGTTAGCAGGCATGTGAATGTGTTTTTGAACTGTAACTGGCAGCAAATGACTATGTTTAAAGAGCACCTTTCGTGCTCTGTTGTAAAATATCCCCCAGAGGCCATGAAGGACCCTTACCTGGCTCTGAGTTTGAGAATATAAAACATATTTTTTTTATATTGTTGAGTTTTTGAGAGGGAAGGGATCGTATTTTGGCTCCAAGTAGCCAAGCCACCGATCCCTTCCACTTCCCAGTTTGGAGACCTGCCCCCATGTTCTCCCATATTCTTACAGCACAATGTGCTTGCACAGGGGCACGCTCCATAGGTATGTTTGGAGCGTATGCCCCACACAAGCATATTGTAATGTAAGAATATGGAAGATCGTGGGGGTGTGTCTCCAAACCAGGAAGTGGAAGTAATCGGTGGCTCAGCTCCTCTTAGTCAATACGCTCCCTTCCCTCCCGAAAACGTAACACTATATAATTTTGTTTTTTTAAATATCGTTGAACTCAGAGCCAGATACAGGTCCATCATGACTGTGAGTACTAATACCACAAAAGGTGCTCTTTAAAACTCAAAGAACCTCTTTGTACAAGCACTGAGGCAGTGGTTACCCCAAAGGGTATTTGGCTGGGAAGCCAAGTTTCAAAGAAATACAAAATCACACATGCCCCCATAATGCAAAGCACCATGGGCTGCACATGCAAATCATCACAGAATACTATGCTGGTTCAATTTTAAGCAGAAATGCATGGTGCCGAAAAGCCTCTCACACAGTTTGCAAAGGGTGCCAACAGAAAACAGACACATTTTTCGTTCTACCAGGACTCATCAGTATGCCTTATCTGTTTGACACCCCAGTGTAATGAACCAGCTACCCTAAAATGGTCTATCTGGGTTATATTGTGGTGAACCCAATTAAAAAAAAAACTATTTAAAAGACAGAGAACCTCTTTGTGCAAGCACTGAGGCAATGGTTACCCCAGAGGGCATTTGGCTGGGAAGCCAAGTTTCAAAGAAATACAAAATCACACATGCCGCCACAATGCAAAACATCATGGGCTGCATATGCAAATCACCACCGAATACTATGATGGTTCAACTTTAAGCAGAAATGCATGGTGCCAAAAGGCCTCTCACATAGTTTGCAAAGGGTGCCAACGGAAGACATAGACACTTGTTTTGTCCTACCAGCACTCATCAGTATGCCTCATCTGTTTGACACCCCAGTGTAATGAACCAACTCAGTTGCTCTGAGGTGGCCATTTTGCAGTAAGATTAATTATTGGAATCTCCAGACTTCTAAAATGCACTCATAGTGCTATTGGTGCTTGAGAGTCAAAATAAGAAGTTGCACTGTTGCTTAGAGCACTATTTCATTCAAACTTCTAAAATGCTCTACAACTGCACTTGTATACTGACCCCTAGAATGGGGAGTCTTTTATTTGAACTGACACCCTTTTTGCTCAGGGGCCAGTGAAATGTAATTACTAATGAACTGGAATCCAGTGATCAGCAATTACTTTCTGATGTCTGTTTCACAGAATAATCATGGACTAGTATCTCAGTCATTGGATTATTGGGTTTAGGTGCTTTTTCCTTATTTTCCAGGGCTGTGCCAATTCTGTTTCCTGGATTGATTAAATGGATCATAAACCTTTGGGAAGGGCTGACTTTTCTTGTCATGTTTCCTTCTCAGGAAGCTGTGTTTGATGTCATGCCATATCAGGGTGAGAAACAGCAGCCTGCCTTCTTCTATTGACTGTCCATTTTAGGTCAGTGTCAGGTTGTATTACGACTCTGCCTGCATGTTTATCTGGTTGCGCCACAGGATTTTGGGTTGCTAACAGCTCAGAAATCATCAGTAAGGTTATAACAAAAACAAAACAAAAAAGCGGTAGATGGGTGGGGTGATTAAAATTGGCTGAACACAGTGCCTATTGCTGACTCACATATTCTCTGAATCTTCAAAGCATTCTTCGAGTTGCTGCATTATCTATTAGAAAACAAATGATCCCACGGCAGCTTAGTCAATCGTTTTATGCGCTTGCCTTGCACTGTTGTGCAACCTGGTAAAATTCTTGCTCTCTTGGTTTGAAGGTAGTGTCTGTTCTGTTTTTATTTTTTAATTCCTGCTCTCCAGTTGTTTAAAATGGCTGCATACATTGGGACAGAGTAATGCAACTGGAGTGAGAGAACTCCAGTGGCGTTACAGGATGCAGTATATCAGTACTGGATCCTTAATCTCCTTATGAGAGCAGCCAGATTTGATTATTTTATTCTAAATAATAGAGTTGCTTGGGGCTTGGACTGGGCAGTATCATGTCCTCCAATTCCAATTCCCGAACTGTATCCCAAGCATCCTTTAAAGTAAACCTATCAATCATCACGGATAGGTTCACTATAGATTTCTGCAAAGTTTCTCACACCAGTGATATGCGTTTATTAATATGCTTTATTTCTGTGTTTCCTTTGTAGATATGTTGTAACAGATTTTGTGACAGATCCCTGTGAATGGGAACCTCTTCCTGGAGGGAGATTGTTAGTGTACAGTATAGTCATGATAAAATAAAATATGCCAGATATATATATTTTTTTATTTTATTTTAGTCTTTGGTAACCAGGTAAGGCTCACTAGGCACAAGTGCCTGTTTTCAGGGGTGACCTGGGAGCACTGGGCAGTTAAGTGACTTGGTCAGAGTCGCACAGTATGCAAGTGGAGGTTGTGAGAATCAAACCCAGGTCTGGTCTGCCGGATGTACCAGGCTTGTTCACAGCTCATTACTTTAACCTCTAAGCTATACTGCCATAAATGGGCATAAAAAATGATGGTAGCAATCTCATATAAGGACTATAACTATAGATCAAAAGACAGACTTGAATATGATTCACGTGTTCTGGTGACGGGCATTATGACTTGAAATTTAAAATTTTTTGGATTTTTCATGCGTTTTCCATCCATAGTAAGTTTTGATACACACACCCCACCACCACCACCACCATAACAGTAATGGAATAATTGACAGAGTTTAAAGTTTAAGTTTTAAAGTTCATAAATTGTTTTTGTACTGAAACCATGAAGTTTGCAATGTTCATTCTGGGTGCACCATGCAGGAAGCTTGTCCTGACAGTCCACAAGGCAGTGGGACTAAAAGACTTGCTTTCAACTGCTTGCCTTGAGCAGTCTCCTGTGCAGAGTACATGAACATTGAGTGGAGCAGAGACGCATGCCTGTCATCATGACGTCATTGCTGGTGCCAGATGGGAGCACAGTCTCGGAAAGGCACATGTGGGTGCAGATTTCAGGCAGGACTGCAGCGCTCAGACCACTTGCACACATTTTCAGTTTTACAAAGAGACACGCTGAAGATTTGCTCCGTCTTCGCAGATACAACTTTAGTTCTCAGACAACAGGATTAGGTAAGAGGATGAATATTTTAATGAAAAATCAAATTAGGCAGAAAGTTGCACTTGTGACTAAAAAGGCAGACGAGCCCCTGCAGATACAATTTTGAAACCCTCCTCTCTCCCAAAGCCCTGATATTTATGAGGCTGTGAGAACCTGGTAGGCAGTGGAATTACATGATTTTTCCTCTCTACATGCTCTGGGGTTTCTAGCCTTAATTTAAATTGGGCTGGTCACTGATTTTCGATCTCAACTGTGACTCAGGCAGACTGGGGAGGCAAATGGTAGGCAGGATTTAACAGATCACTAGTGCAGCTGGACTTTTTTTTTTTTAAAGGGAGTTAAGAGATCAGTGCTAGGCAAAGAAAATTTACAGACATAGGGGAGTAAGTTGCCCTCTTCTCTACCCAAGGTCCCATTATCAGGCTGCTCAATTATTTTTTTCTTGCTACTCAGGCAGGCAAATCATAGGTTGGGGAGCCAGTTTTTTATTATTTGTGGCTGGACTGTTGAGAAAAACAAACGTAGAGCAGTCGCAATTAGAAAAGGAGAAGTCATTAGGTGATGTCATTTAGTTGCCCTCTTCTCTCCTCGTTATCAGGCACAAATTGATTTTTGACTGCTCAGGCAAGCAGGCAGATCTTATGCAGGAGCTAGTTTATTTTGTATTTTTGCTATACAGTACCTTTCCTTTTTTCCCATCAGCATTCCACGAGTGGCAAATAACCCACCGTTTTGGAGCTCAGTGAGCCGTTTGATCCACTGAATTTAATTTCTAGTATGAACACTGAATTTTACTGCTGTTATACTTCTTTCAGCAGTGTTTACTCAACTGTGTGTACGATTCTGAATGTGTCATGTAATGATCAGCTAATTGTGATGTGATCTTTTTCCGTGTATAAAAGAGATGTCTCTGCCCCCTGGCGAAGGTCATAGACTGAAGCACCAGGGAAGTTTTCCTGGCAGTTCTTGTGTTTTTTCCTTCTAGACAATAAATGTATTTCCAATGTGCATTTGTGCTACTTAACATTGTCTTCTTTTAAGTGCACTGTTCCAGTTCTGTGGTTTCATCATTAAGCTGTTAGCTATTACCCTCAGCAGCACCGCCAGCTAGCACCGAGCAGAGTGTGGATCAACTTACTGGTTGTTTGTTAAACTCCAGCTTTTGCCTGCACCAGCTCATCATGAGAGTGGTACTGGTGCAATTTTCTTAGATCTTAGTAAAGCGTTTGATACCGTTAATCACAATCTACTTGTTTCTAGTCTTATTAAATTAGGTGCCAGCCCTTTCACCGCTCAGTGGTTTACCAGTTAACTATCAGGGAGGACCCAGAAAGTTAAAGCTGATGGCCTATTCTCAGCCTCCTTGCCGATCGCTAGGGGAGTCCCGCAAGGCTCCATCCTAGGCCCTATCCTCTTCTCCTTGTACATCAATGACCTGGATTCTCACATAACCAAATCCAAATTACATTTCTTTGCGGATGACACAGTACTATACACCTCAGGCTCAACCTTGTCCGAAGTTAGGAACAAGCTACAAGCTGACTTTGCTCAGCTCGGACTTAATCTTAAAAATGCTAAGCTTCTCCTCAGTGCTAAGAAAATGAAATCAATGATATTCACTCATAGCACCTCCTCTACCACTGCCCCGTCTCACCTAAAGACTTTGTTGTCACCTCTCTAGGCGACCCTCTGGAAGTCATCTCCAAATTTAAATATCTTGGCATGTGGACAGATAACAAGATCTCTTTCGGTGACCATCTTGAGGACCTAGCTAGGGGGCTAAAAGCCAGGTTAGGGTTCTTTTTCAGAAATAGGTCTCTTTTCCCATTAGAGACTCGTATCAGGCTTGTTCAGGCCAAATTCCTTCCCCTACTTGACTATGGGGATCTAATTTACACTTCCTCTGCACTCTCAAGCCTAAACAAATTGGACGTCCTCTATCACCATGCGCTGCGGTTCATTACAAACTCCCCTTACCAAACCCATCATTGTGTTGTATACGCAGCTGTTGGCTGGACATCACTTGCCACTAGACAGCTGCTGTATGCTGGTATACGGACTCTAAGGCTACTCCTGAACAAACTCCCGAGCTAACCAATATCTCTCATCTGCATCTCTGGTAGTGTATTCTCACTTAGGAAATCCGACTTTATCTTCCTCGTCGTGCCTAGGACTCGTACCACCTTTGGCAAACTTGCCTTATCACATGCTCTTCTAACTATCTGGAACCAACTGCAATCCACACTGAAACTATCTAGCGTTGTCTCGGATAATTTCTACAAAGCGTTGGCTGCATCTGAATAAAAGATATCTGCAGTTGTTTTTAAGCCTCTTCCTCACTCTTCTGCTCCTACTTGGCCCTCCCATCTATCAGGAAATAGTGCCATCCATTTCTGAATCTATATAGCTTCTGGCACTGACTAAGACCCCTAAAATATCTGCTGCAGCTAAACTATATGATCCCTTCAGCCATTCTCATGATCCTCCACAACTCTTGCACTCCTATCTATATCTTACTCCCTCTTACTCTCGCTAGCACGTTCCATTCTTTGATCTCCATTAATCCTTAACTCCTCCTTCTAAACCAACTTCTCTCTCTCTCCTGATATTCTATACTTTCCACATTTACTGCTTTTTCCTAGCATATGTTTGTAATCCTCTCCTTGTGTTTCTGAACATTGTATTTCATATGACCTTAACTGTACTGTATTAAACTGTGATGTACTATTCTGTGTAATGGTTCACATGAACTTTAACTGTATTTTTAGGATGCCTTTCTTTTTTTATGTAATGTCTCATTGACAGTATACATGCTTCAGGACCTCCTTGTGAATGAGCTTGCTCAACGGAGTCTTCCTGCAATGTACTTGAACTTGAGAGTGGTTGCCTGTAAAACAGACTATATAAAAATAGGGGGGAAAATTACAGAAGGAGAGGGAGCAGCTAGATGTTAAGTCTAAGTAGGCACAATTCCTGCCTCAGGCACAGGAGGGGCTTCATTTTTTTTTTTTTTTAACTTTGTTTATCCTCCCTGGTCCCAGGCAGGACCTCCTTCCACCTTCTGCCAATGTGCCCGGTTCCCATCCAGCTGACACTCTGCCACCTATTCTTCTGGAACAACTATCCCACTCACGACTCACCATTGTGCCCCCCCCCCACCCCCATCCTGGCTTGCCTTTGTATGCCTTCAGCTCCACGGCATTTCTTCCCTGCATCAATCTGGCCATTCACGATGGAGGTGAAGAGTGGCGGTGTTCCTGGTAGATGGCAGCTCGAGTCCTGTGTGAGACATGGTGGGCTGGCGAAAGTTTCTTCCTTCCAATCCTGCACCATTTTTCTGATTTTTCTCCCCACTCCCCACCAGGAGCATGCATGGAGATTGGCTGTTGGCAAGACCTGTGGACGCACTCCAGTAGTCTACCTCCTGCCATTTGTGTAGCCCCTACACCGCTATCTGTGGTCACCCAGGTGGTGGTAAAGCAGCATGGACGTGACACCCTGCATCCCCTGAGGAGGAGAGCACCCTGTGGGATGCTCAGTCCTCCTTCCCCCGGCTGTCCCTATGACGACCCAGGCTCATTTCCAAACCCAGGTCACTGATGTTGCAAATAGTATACTGCAGCTGCTGTGCCGGCAGACTAACTCTCAGGAGGGACTTTCTGAGTAAGCACAAATGGCAATACCTACCTCAGAGACAGGGGTTGTCTCTAAGGGATGCACTACCTCTGAGGCAGAGCCTGTCTGAGTGAGAGGAATACCTTCTTTCCCCTAACCTAATTCGAAATTCAGCATTTCTGTTACCCTTGTTGTTGGTACTAATCCCTGTTTAGAGTGAGCCCTAGTTAGGTTCCCCACCCACTCTTCCTTCTGATTGGTTCCCCTATCATCCATCTGTCCCATAGTCAGTGTAACTATCAAATGTAGATGTCAAATTTCTGCCCCAGAGCACTGGCTCCCTCTCTCGTAAGGTGAATGGTATCCTCCTTGAAGAGCCCTCTTTCCCAGAAGCACCCCCACCCAGTCTCCCAAAAAGTGGTCTCCCTCCTCCTGGCACCATCCCTTCAATTTCACTAAAAATACCACCAACAGCTTAATCTGGTTCAAGGTCAATTTATTTATTTATTGATCATATCATGGACTCATTTACAAAGGTTCCACGTTGGGCAATAAACAGTGAGACAAAAAATACAGAAATTGTTGAACAAAGACATAGAACTACAGTAAGTATAAAAATTGCATGAACAGGTTGGCAAGGAAAATGTATACAGGCATTGGCATATAAATAAACTTAAAAATAGGTTTGTTATACAGAGAAGGTTACAAATTTGGTTTAACAGTAACACCTAGGAGTAGCCGGGTTAGACTACACAAGCTAAGCTGGCGAGGTCAACAGGGGAGGCACGGACAAGTGGCACGATGCAACATCCTTTGTCAGAGAGGAGGGAGATGGAGGGGGGAGGTGGGAGAGGAGGTGGAGGGGGCAGCCAGGGCTTGTAGCAATCACAGGTGCTAGAGGCCATGAGGTGTTCCCTGAGTAGGGATTTGAAACTGCTAAGCTTATTTTCAGAGACTATGGTGCTGGGGAGGGCATTCATCCAGAGTGGGGCTCTGCAGATAAAAGTTCTTTGGAAGAGGAGAGTTTGTCCCGGGGAAGCAGGAAAGAGGATTTACAGGAGCTGTGGGTGGTCCCTTAGTACAATGGCAGGTAGTAGAAGGGAGGATAGACCCAGGCGGGGCCTGAGGAGATCTTTTGCAGAAGGCAGGTTTGATACTTAAGCTTATTATCAAAGTTGAGCCAGCTAGAGATTGTAGAGGAGCAGGTGTGAGTGGATCGGTCACAGTCCAGCACTAGGAGGCAGGCTTTGTTCAGGGCTGTTTGTATGCGGTGCAGGGAGGAATTGTCAGCCGCACCGCATAGAAGAATACCATAATTGATAAGGGAGAGGATAGAGGAGGAGACTGCCAGGCGGAGGGTATCAGGGGTGAGACAGTGCTTGTGCCGGTGAAGAAGACCAATTCTGGTGTTGATGGCTGTGCTAAGGAGACAGATGTGTTCGTGGTAGTAAGAGAGAAGTCCAAGATGATACCTAGATATTTAAAGGTAATTTACCTGGTCAAGGGGCTGTAATTAAAGTTGGTGATATGCAGGGGATGGTCTTTGTGCTTGTTCTGGTGGTGGGCAAACACCATAACTTTGGTCTTTTTATAATGTAATACCAAGAGGTGGTCAGAAAACCATGATTCCACATCAAAGGAAGCTTCCTGGAGGGATAGCTGGAGCAAGTGAGGGATGGAATGGGAGGCGAAAAGGACCGTGTCGTCAGCATAAAGAAGCATATTCCCGGAGCAGGCAGTAGGGAGAGTATTTAGAAATAGGCTGAAGAGAAGGGGCCTGAGTATGGAGCCCTGGGGCGCCCCAGATTTAACTGGCAGACTGGAGGAGTATGTGGTGCCAGTCTTCACTCGTTGGGACCTGTCAGTAAAAGATAGTGAGAAAACCAGCTGACAGCATCCTGAGACAGACCAGTGTGGGAGAGGACGACCAATTAGCATTCATCTGTAACCTTCCCCCCCAGGTCGTGCCTGAAAATAGGCAGAATGTGTCTAGTGCACTTACCCGGTCAACAAAAACTAAATAAATAATAATAAATAAAACCACCCATTAAACTTCCTTCCTTACTCTATCATTTTCATTCGCCCTACTCTAAGCAGGGAAGACCTTGGAAAGCGGAGTGCACCTTCAGTCTGTCCCCCAGCCTCTTAAGGTTCCACTTCACTGCCTTCAGAGACTGGCTCGCCAGACTATTCATACCCATATGTGCTAGCTCCCCCTCCCCCCTTTCTGCCATCCTCCCTATCCTGTCTATTTCCCGGATGGCTGCTCTACCAGGAAGGCATTTGATCATCCCCATCTCTGTCCTCTCCCCACTCACCACCCTACAGTTTTACTTTTCTTTAGCGTCACACAGTTTTTCTATTTTTGTTTTTTACTTCTGTTTATTTGTTCCTCTTTATATTGCACATGCAGTACCTAGCATATATTTGCTGCTCCTACTGCAACAATCTCTAACTGCTATGCTGGCAAAACAGTAATATTTATAGAAAAAATACTTTTTCCATGTTTATAAACTAGCATTTGCATGTCAGGATGTCATCCATTTGTATCATTGTTGAAAGACGCACAAAAACAGATGCGATTAAGCCCCCATGTACAACACATCTTGGTGGTGGAGGGGGGGTGTAGAGCATATAGTCAGGTAAAACTAGAGATCAGTAAGTAAGAATTCTCCTGTGGTTTAAACACACACACACTCTTCACATTTGTAAGACATGGAGAGTGGAGTTTTGCCCAGGTTTAACTGTTTTTTGCAAGGAAATGCCAAGGTGTGCCATGGGGAGCTTTGTTAACCTGTTGGTTTGACGTGATCAGATTCATCATGACCTAGTACGCCCACAGGAGTGTGCAAGAGCATCATTAGAATCAGAATGATCTTACAGTGTGCGTTGTTTTGTGCTGTGTCATGTTCAGCCCTGCTTTTGCTTGCCAGACCTGCCTGTAGCAAGAGATTTTACTTGTAAATAAACAGCTCATGTGCCAGCAATTGAAAAAGCTCTGGTTCAGCAATTAACTTTACCTGTTCAGACCTGTTGTGGCCAGTGCTGTGTAATTCTAGTTGTGCCAGTTATACTTTTAACCCATCCGCTGTGTTACTCTTAGATGGAACGAAAGGCAGCTTTTGTTTCAGAGTTCAATGAGACGGTGACAGACTGAGAGTATGGCAATATTTTACAGTTGTTTTGATATCTGGGTGGGGAAGTGTGTTGCGTGCTGGTGTCTAGATCCTGTTAGCTAGACCCTCAGCCCTAGCCTTCTGCATCACAGATGAAAGAAAACCAAAGCAAACAAAAGCATATTTTACAGAGCAGCAGTAGGAGACGCTGTTACTCATCACTGGGGATGACAGCTGGGCTGTAGTTGATTTTTTCAGGCAGCTCAGTATCTATATTGATATTTAGTTTCCTCAGGTGGTGCAGTAACTGGAATCATGTTGTTGCTTTTATAAGCAGGAAGAACCGACATATGATATGACAGTCTAAAGGTATGAGAATGATTATTTCTCTTTTATGTCTTGTATCCTCTGTAGCTATCAATTTATCAGACTCCTTGTGCTTCCACCCCATCCCCAAAGTCAATACTCATATGTCATTGCCTGCAGCAGTTCCTGTTAGGACATGCTGGGAATGGAGTAACTGTGGTCTTTCTCACAGCCAATGCTCTTATCCATTTGCACTATAAGATGATTGGCTTATAGAGCCAGTTAAACGTTTTAAAATCTTTCTCACTCTTTATAATAATATTTCTTACGTAGAAACACTGAATATAATGGCAGAAGGAGACCCAAGGTCCATCAAGTCTGCCCTTACAATACGACTTCACTCATCGATCTACTGTCTTGTTGGGCTATAGCATTCTCTCCCCAACTCCTCCGAAACCACACCCCTCGAACCTTTGCACCCTGCCAACTGTGTTTAATTCCATTAAGGGTAGCTGCGCCCACCACTTGTGCCAGCAGTCTGTTCCAAAGAGTCACTATCATCTGAATGAAGTTGAACTTCTTCTTGTGTCTTCTTAATTTCCCACCCCCAAGCTCTAGTCGTGCACAGTATTGACTGCATCCCTATTTCTTACAAATAGGTCTTCGCTGTTTACCTTGTTTATATCCCTGAGAAACTTGGCTGCATGACAATTCTTTATCAACTGTTTGCTCTTTTCAGAACTTGGGAAACGCTCCAGGAAAGTTCACATTTCTCACTGTAAAGTAAGTTATTAATAGAAGGTTGTCCAAAAATATAAATAAAATCTTGTGGTATTTCATATATGTGGGAGAGAAGGAGCGAACTGTTACGGAGCGAATTGCCGGTAGCGAATTGCTGTGACACCGATAAACTCTTATGTTTTAATCACGTCCTGCTGCTCTTGTCTGCCCTCCCATGAACACGTTTAGTGCCTCCAGCCATACTTCATAGGATCTGCCTTGCTGTTCCTGGGTCTCAGAGTACATGCTGCATACGTGGTGGGAGAAGGGTACTATGAAAGATTAGTTTATTTAAGCTCTATACCTTCAGGAAAAATTGGTCTAAGGGAGAGGGGGCATTTGGGTGACTAGTAGATCATAGTAGTACCAGGGGATGTGGTAACAGACTATGGATAAAGGGTAGAATAAATGTGAGGAAGAACTGGTTCACCAAAATCGTCTTTGGGTGGTGAAATTCAGTGGCACAGGTAGTTAATTGAGTGATAGTACTAAGGAGCTCAAAGGTGGGACTGGACTGGACTGTCTTCTAAGAGTTAGTCTCCTCCGTGTAGCTTGACTCTGGTCTCAAAGCTGGAGGCAGTAGCACCCTGCAGGAATCAGAACTTCTGGGACTGGTGTCGTCAGTGTTCAGCACTAACATATGGCACCATGTGCACGCCATCAGCATTATAAAGCAGTACTGATCTCAACAGCCTCGGTTCCTTTCTGCCTCTTGTCACAGAGCTTCAATTTCATTGGTGAACAGGACTTCTCATTGCTGTGAATACTTTTCCTGTCTAGTTTGCTGTAGTTTTTATTGTTTACTTCTTGTATTTAGCTGTTATTAGTGGTTCAGTGCCATTTTTCACAAATGTGACTCATTTTCCTTGGTGCTGTGTGGCCGATTGGATCAGCTACCATGGCAATTATGCTGTGGGTTTTCCTTTCACTAGAAGTTATTTTTAGCAGCTTTTCCATGCCATTAAATTCATTGGCACCGACCTTTTCTATGCACCAAAGCTCAAGTTGTAAGTGTTTTGAGCCTGTCTCGATATTCAGCATTGCTGCGGCTGTCAGGCAATGGCTAGAGGACTGGCTAGAACAAGGTCTAAGATGAGAACTTTGTTGGATTATCTGAGTAAAGAGGAGGACACTAATGAGGTCTCATTGAGACCCATTGTATACAGGGATCATTTGATGGATAGCTCCATGCCACGCCATAACATGACAATGGACACAACAGTGGTACTGACATCGATGCAGGTAGTCACACTTTGTTGCCTTGATGGTACCAGCGTTGGATGCCTTTAACATCCTTCATTCTCAGTGGTCAGTGCCAACATTGCCACCAGGCATTGTACTGTCACTGATGCCATTTTGACACCTGTGATAAGTGCTATTTTCATGCACTTTTTTTACAGTATTATTTTCACACAACTATGCATTGGTTTCATGCAACTTTCGTTATGCCCATGACATTTTGTGTTATTTTCTCTCATATTTGCACTATTTTCATGGAAGTTTTCTCTGCTTGCACAGCAGCTCCTCATTGCCAGTGGAACAGATGGTAGCAGGTAAAGGGCAGTCTGATGACCCAATTTGGACATGTTAGCCAGATAAGCAGTCCGACAGTACATCCACTTCCATTGTCTGAAGTGGATGCGTCTGTTCCTGAAACAGTGGTTGGTGCCATCTGCCTGCGCTGCAAAGCATCACCACAGCTAAGTACTACAGTGTATCTATGCTAAAGTATGTCCTTATCTAGAGATGGTCCCGCCATGCACAATCAGAGCATGTTGTTTTGGGGATCTTCCTTCTGTATCTCTGCATGGAATGCTTTACCATGCAGGCATCATTCTCAGAAGAAGGTGTTGACATGATACCTTTCTCTAAAAACACGTTCGAAAGGTGGATGTTTTCAGTAGTCCAGATACCCAGCCTTCTCCTCAAATAGGGAGAAATGCACGTTGCTGTATGCGCCGTTACATCTAGGCGAGGATCAGGTCTAGGCACATTCTGTGTAGTGCATGTTGATCCTTTAGCTGGCCACAGCTCATTTAAAATACTAGTGCTTGGACATGTAAGCTTCACAGTAACTTTTCAGCCCCTGGTGTGCACAGATTTGCAGCCTTGGCTCATCCTGCGAAGTTAGTCAGTACAAATACATTTTGTTTAATGAGCAGCTGGCAAAGTTTTTAGACACAGTGGCATGAGCCAGTAACTAACTGCCAGAGATGATGCTGTGCTGTGTCTCGTAGGGCCTTTACAGATGAAGTCCAACAGGTAGTAAGTTCCCTATGGTGGGTAGTACGGTGCTGTGTTTTTTTTACATCCAGTCACTTGCCGCACAAGGAGTGGGTACTGGGCTTGCCACTAGCCTAGGTTGGTGTGGGAACTCTTAAGTG
Source organism: Neoceratodus forsteri (assembly GCA_016271365.2). Classification (NCBI taxonomy): domain Eukaryota; kingdom Metazoa; phylum Chordata; order Ceratodontiformes; family Ceratodontidae; genus Neoceratodus; species Neoceratodus forsteri. The sequence goes on from CM028133.1 coordinate 725,468,919, forward strand.
GTCTTCAGCATTCAAGGTGTTTGTTTATCCTTATGCAGCTGAGGAAAAAAGACTACCTAGTGTCTATAAGCATGAGAGATGTGTACCTGCACTTGCCATTCTGGTCCACTCGCTGCAAGTGGCACAGATTCTGTGTAGGCCTGTAGTACATTTGGTTCAAAATGCTGCCTATCAGTCTTGCTTCATGTGTCTGCGAAATTCCCTGAGAACTTTGTATCCATTCCAAGTACTCCCTTATCTGCACATGGGCTAATGCTTAACCCATTCAGAGCTTTAACAGAAGTAGCAGTTTAGGTACTTGATACTTTCAGAGAATTTTTGCATCCAAGTATTCCCTTATCTGCACATGGGCTAAATACTAAACCCATCCAGAGCTCTACCAGAAGGAGAGGTTTAGGTACTTTGCTCATTCTTGGGCACAAGGGAAGTACTTCTGAGGCTGTCAAGTCACAGCTAGTCTCAGTTCAAAGACTGCAGTTCTGGAGAGCCACAGGGCAACATTCTAGTTCCTCTTATGAGGCTTCACAGGAGGACACCAGGTGGATATTTAGTGAGAACAGCCCCCAATCATCATAATTGCTGGATCACCCTGTATAGGTGACACCTGATGGTGGTTGTGATCAGCAGTATCTCCGAAGTGGTTCCCCCTTTCACTTCCATGTCCTTCAGTGCTAGTGACAATGAATTGGTCTTCAAAAGGTGGGGAGCCCACAGCCAGTTGTTCAGACCCAAGTGGCTGGCCTCCCTAAGACCACAATCACCACATAAACCAGCTGGAGATGTGAGCAGTGCTGTTCAACTTTCAAGTCCTGGAGGATGCGATTTGAATCTTGTTGGCTCTACTACTGCTGGACGGCAATGTTTAGGTTCAGGCCTTGCATATCTGGAAGTGAACTGTGTGCTAGTCGACAGCTTCTGCCACACAGCAGCAGATCCCCATTAGCAGTCTCTAGCAGATAACATTGTATAGTCCTTATTCAACAGTGGTCAGACTGGAAATTGACCAGTTATGTGTCCCTCCAGATGCTGGCTGAGGCAGAGCTGATAACCAATGCTTCAGCAGAGGGCTACCCAAGACCCAGTAGACTTCCTCAGCAGGGGTCAAAATTGGCACCGGCCCACTAGCCAAATACTGGTAGATTTTGTATCAGGCTAGTGGCATCCTTTGCTACCTGAATTCTAGGGTCATCTGTTGATTTAAGCATTCAGCCTCTGCATCTGCAAGCAAGGCTCCAGAAGATCTAGAAGTTGCCAGGTTCAAAGTAAAGAGTGCATAATCCAGGTCTTGTTAGCAACAAGAAACCCTTCCACCAGAAGGAGCAAGACCCCCATCATGCAGTTTCTTCCCTCCGTAAAATTTATTGGAAGAATTCTTAATGTCCGGCACCAGTTAACAACACAGTGAACAGCTGGGCTTTTTACCTGGTCCTTGGTAGGCTGGGCTTTTTACCTGGTCCTTGGTAGGCTGACAGCCTTCCCCCACAATTGAAATAGGCAGCCATGTGACCTAATGCTCTTCATCTGGAAAACCTTTCTGCTGTTTGCCATCACCTCAGTCAGATGGGTGTCAAGAGTTGCATGATATACTACCTGTGGTTGATGTGACATATATTCTTAGTTTCTACATTGCTAAACAAAGTAACATAAACCATCATCTCAGCTGTTTATGTCCTGTGATCCTAATGATGAAGGGAGGCCTGTCTCCATGTGATTCCTGACCAGCTACTGTAGAGTGTTAGCTGTAGTCAGAATTTGCTACTTGCTCACAGGAAAGCATAAAAAAGGCTTGATAAAAGCCTGTTCCTTGTGAGCACTGGTTACATCTGTAGCTTTACTAAGAGCTGTTCCAATTGCATATGTTTGCAGAGTCACAACAGAGTAGTGTTCACATTTTCACTGACATGGATTTCAATCTAGAAAACATGCAGGTTTAGGGTTGGTGGTACTACAGTGTTTTTCTCTTCTTTTGAGTCCTGCTGTCTTCCGACTTCTGTCTACTTCTGTAGAAAGGGGCCCGGAGTCATCTTAAGTGACTCCCAAAAAAAAAAATCAATACAATGAGGTGTACAGCAAGGCAACCAGGATATTGTGTGTGTGGGGGGGGGGCATTGGGAGTGGTTTCGACAGTAGTAGGAAACTAGGGGGTGGTACTGTCACTGTATAGATCACAGTTGAGGCCCCATCTGGATGGAATTGTGTACCCAGTTATGGAGTCCCCGCCTGAGAAAAGACAGGGATAGACCAGAATCAGTTCAGTGAAGGGTCACCAAAATAATTCAGGACCATCAGAGCAGATCCTATGAGGAACAGCTGGAGGCACTAATCATGAATTCACTCTACACTAGAAGGAGAGGGGCAACATGATAGAGACATTCATGTTCCTGAGAGGAACAAACAAGGTGAACAGTAAGGAGTTATTCCTTAGGAATCGGGAGCCAATAACAAGGGGGCATGAATGGAATCTGGCAGGAGGGAGGTTCAGAAGGGATGTAGGAAGTGTTATTTACTTCATGGAGAGGGTGGTTGAGCTGTAGAATAGCCTACTGGCAGAGCTGGTAGGCTCAGGGACTGTTAATGGTTTCAAGCACAGCTACAACAGAGTAAGGGGTCTAATGGTTCACCAAAGAGACTTAGTACTGGAGACACAGGAGCTGGGATGGGGTGAAAACCCCCAAACCCCACCTGGACAGTAGATCTTGGGGTAACGTAGGGAAACCAATTTCAGGCAGAATTGATGGACCTTTAGTCTTTTTCTGCCAACAGTGTCTATGTTTCTACAGTATGTCTTACCAACTACCCTTATCTGGGTAATATTTACTGCTTGCCACTTGACCAAAGAGTTATGCTTTATGAGGAAATTTACTGTTAGAAGATAGATAAGTTACTTACCTATAAGTCTTGATCTTTTACAATACCTCCTCCATAAACAAATGCTTAGCTGTCCCCAGGACTCACAGGCATGTAGTGTATGTGTATGGTTTGTCTGTCCCTTTAAATTGCAGTACAATAGTTTGTCATTCAGTAATTTCTTCCTACACTCTGCCTCAGTGAAAAAGATACTGAGGCAGCTGGGTCTGGCTCTGTTTTATATGCAAAAGTTCTGATTCACGTGGGGTTCCATTACCTGGGAACAAAGAATGTCTTTCTGTGGAGTAGATTCCAGAGAAAATCAAGAGTTCCAGGCAGTGGTTTAATTGGAAATGTTTAGGTGGGGGAACTTGTACCTTTTAGGCAGGGGAACTGTCATCTCTAGATGGTGGAACTCTCCTATAGTATTCAATGGAGAAAGATGACAGAGGTGTAGGAGCTCATGGGCAATTTTGTAAGAGGTGGGGGAATGGACTGCCTGGGGTTTCCTGCCCAATTTAACCCTTGTTTCCAGGTAAATAACCTTCCTGCTCCCTAAAATAAAAGGAATACCGGTAACTATTCTTGCTGAGTAGATGGAAGAATGGACTTTTAAGCATAGCCTCTTCCATATGTGCTTACCATAGTCTGTTAACGTGCTTATCTCAGAAGGTGGAATGTCAGCTGGCCTTCATTTTATGCCTGTCCAGAATGAGTGTGGAGTGTAAATTTAGAAAGGAAAGTAAAGGATGAGCTGCTTTTTACCTTTTCACTGGTGAAAGTCATCACTTACCTGACATGTCTGAGATCTGCAAACTTGCCATATTCTTTTGCCTCCTGTTTTTACACACCTGCCCCTCCCTTCGCTTTCTTATTACATTACAAGCACCTTACCTCGGCCATGACATGTATGAGCAAGCAGTCTCATCTGAGATTGATACTAGGTTTTGCAGGGGGTGCTGTTTCACGTGTGTGCAGCAAGTCCCCTCACTGCCTGGACAACAAACCCATGAGCTCCATGACTTGTGCAATGTCTGCCATGGCCCAGAAGTGAAAGATCGGAGATTTTTTGCAAACCTGGTTATATTAGGCTTCAGTGAAGTGGTCTTTTGGCACAGAATTTAGCTCCTTGTTTGTGTGCACAGTACCGGCACCCTGCCACTAAAACAAAATAAACACAGAAAATGGAGAATGCACTACCAATCAGATCTGTTGCTGCTATTGGGGATGGCTGTCCCTATACTCTCGCTAAGAACAAAAATGGTAAAGTGCATTTAAGACGTGCTTCTTAAAGCACTGGCGTGTTCAGTGCACATCAGCGATCGGTTCCCTTTGACAGGATGTGCTGATAAATTGTTTTTGCAAAGGGATTTCTTCCAGGGCTTTGCAACACATTTCATTCGAGTGTGCTGGTCCTTTGTTCTTGTTGCCAATTCTCTGTGTTTCCATAAAAACTGAGCAGTGTGAGCACAATGCATTGGATGGAATGCACATAAGTGCTGGTGTGTAAAACATGTCAGAATGAGTTCCCATGCTCTTCACAAAAATGTGCTGAACTGATGTTTTCTGTGCCGCATATTTATTTGAAATTTTTGACCAGGAGAGCATGCACTGCATTGCAAAATACTTGTTTCCATTTGTGTGATGCAGGAAGGATAAACAATGGAGAAGATTACATAAAACACAGACAGTAGTATGCAAAAGACCCCTGTTTGCTTACCAGTGTCAGGCATGTGCTTGAGAATTGATCAGTCGGGAGTACTATCTGGATTCCATTATAGCAGCTGACTATCTGTATTGGGAAGCAACTGAGATGGAGTGACAGTGTACAACCCCGTGCAATGGACAGCTGAAAAATTAGTTCAAAAATGGTGTCTATCTGTCCAGTCTCAGGCAGCTGTGGGAAGTCTTCCGTGCAAATACTTAAATATTAACTGCACAAAGACAAGGTAGTGTTCTGAGAACTCTGCTGAAAACACTTTTATATATGTATATATATATTTTTTTTAGGAACTCCGATTTCTTTATCCAACATTATCTAAATTTGTTCTGCCAGGTTTCTTGCGCCATGGTATATGATACTAAAATCTTGATGCATGCTCATACTTGTATTTTAATCACGACTGTTGGTGGCCATATTTTTATTAATTTTTCCCTCACTCTCACCCATCCTGATAATTAAGGCTGCACACTTCTTCACTGTCTGCTTCACTATTTGGTCAGCCAGAGGGAATTTTTTTTTATTATTCTTTGTTTATACCACTTCTGTGCCACAGCCAGATCTATCCTTCGGGGTCCTCCAAGGTTGCCATATCTAGGCTTAGTACCAGACCCCTGCATGTGACCTGTCTCCATGCTGCCTTGGATTCAGTCCCCACTGGGCGAGGAAGGAGGGAGAACCCCTCCTACCTGCACATGTCTTCGTCAGGATAGCTCCTGAGGGTTCCAGATTTGGTCCTCCTTGGTTCACCAGAAGCCGTCGTCCAGCTGGCTGCAAGGTTCATTTTCTGTGTTCACCCCTCCCCAAAGATGCAGATAGTCCTGGAGATCCAAGGGGCATGTGCATGCCTACGTGTGCTGCCACTCTGGAGCTCGTCCTGTGTCCTCCCCTTCCACAGTGCCCCCCCAACAGCACTGCCACCTGTGGTCACCCAGGTGGCAGTATAGCAGCGGAGATGATGGCCCTTCTGCCCCAGAGGAAAACATCCTCTGGGATGCTTAATCCTCCTTCCCTCAGCCGACCCCCCAATAAGTCAAGCTCGTTAGTGAACTCGTGTTGCTGACATTGCTTCCACTATGACGATGGGCCAGCTCCTGTTTGCCATCTTTGAGTTACCCAAGGAAATGCAAGTTGATTTTCAGAAGTTAAAAATATCAGATGAACAAAAAAGTATGCAGGACACAAGAACAGTTTGGTAACCTATTTCATAGATACTTCATAACCTGGGATAAAATACTGCTGATGGCAGTTTTTCTTTTAAAATCTTGACAGCGTCTTTTAACCAAAAAATCAAATACTGCACCTATGTGTCTGTGTATATGTGTGCGCCTTATCAAAAAAGTGAAGCCAAAAAGACAACCCAAAATATATAATAGTACAGCTGTACAAAGAGAGTGGTTAGGAGCAGCAGCTAAAAATAACTATTTTGTGGTAGTCTACCACCTTCTCCAAAAGCGTCGGACTTCTGGTATGGTATTGACCCTGTTGGCTACTTTTTTTTTCCTACCAAGTTTTAATCCTGTATATTGTACAGATGAAATGGGAACCATACAAGGTGATTCTTACATAGCTTGGTGTCTTTTCCAACAGACTGCTCTTTTCATGAAACAAAAAATGCTCAGATATCAGGAGGTTCTCGACTATTAGGGGAAGTATGCAGATATATTTACTAAAGGCTGTGAAATGTGCTAGCAGTACATTAGCATTAGTGGAAAAAAAAATTGAACTGGCGTGCACAGACCTGAGTCGCACGCTTTGCTGGGCATTGGTAAACCATGTGCGTTTAGTGTGACAGACCCCACTTCATCATGGATCAGTGGCTGCTGAGAAAACCTAGCTGGTGGCAACAGCTGTTAAGGTCTGTGATAAGTTTCAGTTGGATCACAGAGGCAACTTGCCAACTACATTTTTTAAACTCAGTAAAATAAATGTTGCTTTTTTAATGAGGATATTATTTGAATATATAAAAATTACGAGAGTGCTGTTAAACGTGTATTTATGGGCATGGCTGCTTGAAGTCTGGGAGCAGCCTGTCTGAAAACAGGTGAGAGAGAAAACCCAGATGGAAGAAGCATCTTGGTTCTTACTGTGAAGCTGACATGTGGTGCTGGAGTTGAAACCAGAATGGACTGAACACGAATATCAGTTGCATCTGACTGTCAGTCTTACAGCTACTAGTCACTACTGGTTACATGTCTGCACTGACGCAGGGATGTGTGGAGAAGGGACCCAGAAAGTGCTTTTGTTTTTCTGAACCTGCTACTGCATGTTATCCCCCCCCCAAAAAAAAAGTCTGAATCCCTTTCCTCCATCACTCTCTACTGGTGCATTCCATGCTTACCTCAGCTTCTGTTGTGCTGTCCGCATAACTGTTGCAATAATTCCTCTCTGACCGATGATTCCTTATGGACTTCATCCATACCACTATGTTCAAGTGTGTCTTCTCCATATTTACCAGTCTAGATCAACATTAAATCTTCTCCTGTGAATGTACTATACTTCAGTTATTAACTGCTTGGTATTGTCCCTGCTCTGCTAACTACCTTTGTGTACCTTCATTACAAGTACTCAGTCTAATAAAGTTGCATATTACATTTTATTTTGCTTTCTGCTGTTTTTATTATGTATCCCATTAATATCATGCTCCAGAATAGCCGTGGAAACGAGCTGCCTGCAGCCAATTTTAAATATATAAAAATGCTGCAGTTGTACCCTGTTGGCCATCTTCCTTAAGAAGTTGATTCCATTTGCTTAAATGCTGGGCATACATTGCATTTACAACCAGGCAAACGTGTCCCTGCTTTATTTATATATGGATGTGTGTGTGCGTGCGTGCATGCACGCTTCCACTCTTGTTAAACATGACAGCACATGCACAGCCACATAAACTGGTTTCAATCAAAGCTGTGAAACTCTCCTGTCAAGCCCACTTATGCCAATTTTAAAGCACCTCCAACTCCTGTGTTCTGAAAGAAGGAGGTTGCTCTTATTAAGCAGCTGTTTGCCATTGTGATGTGTTGTGCACACAACAGTGAAGACATTGGTAATCGTACATACTTTTCTAGCTTTTTATGGGAACCAAGTCCAACCATTGAGGCTGCAGGAATTGGGGGTCTTGATCATACTGTTTGGAGCTGTGATTTGACTAAGATACACATTTATTTATTTAGATTTTGTTGACCAAGGTAAGCCCACTGAGACCAGAGATCCCTTTTTCAGGGGCGACACGGGGCTGAGAACACCAACCAATTTACATTAGGTGTGGATACAGTAGCACAGTTTGAGTACATTCACAGTCAGTAGGATACATTTAGACAATGATGGTAAGTACAGTTTCATTACAACAGGTCTACAGTAACAATTGGTATTTGCTTATAGGCAGTCCAAGGAGAGAGAGATTTTAATCATGCCAGGATAATTCTTTAAACCAAAGCCATTCTGCAGTCATAGCTATGGGTCTCCCTCAGGACTCTTCATGTAGGCTTTAGATGCAAGAGTGTCACTATTTTGTGTTTGTAAATCTGCCATTTTGTCATCTTGGGCTATATTTGCATGGTATTCTAGTTTGTTAAGCAGTAAAAGTGTTATCTGAATCAGATTCAGTACAATCTGACGTGGAACCTTTGTAAAAGAGCCTTGGCTCAAAGGTACTTGTAATCCTAGAATAAATAAATACAAAAATAAAGAATCAGAAATCTGATGGCAGAAAAGGACCTCATCGGCCCATCAAGTCTGCCCTTTACCCATTCCCCTACTCTACTCCACTTATTAATCATCAGGACTTATATTCACAGATACAGTTCTGCTCAGAGAGATGGGAGTGTAATCAAGGCAACATACTTGGTAAAGGGGCCCTTAAAATCTCTAAAGCCCAAGTACTGCATCTGCTTTTGTACCTTGTTCGGATGAGACATTTTTTAAATCAGGGTCCTTTCAGATGGTCTTGGTGTAAGCTGTCAACGTGGAATGTGTAAGCAATAATACCCTCCAGGGTGGGCGGTACTGGGCAATACCGGACTGCCCAGGGGCGCAATGAGGACCGCCCACCCTGGAGGATATTATTGCACTTAGAAAATGGCAGTCTTTAAATTTGAATTAAGTAAGAAAATAGATGAGGAAATCAATTTCAGAAGGACTACAAATGTGCTGTTCAGTCTCCTGTCTCTCCCCACCCCACCCCCACACAGGTCATACAGCCATTCTCTTATACTAACCTACCCCCCACCAGCTCCAGTAAAACAAGTGGACTTTATTGTAAACTCTCTGCCAAGCACTCTGATGCCTTTGTTGCTGTAATTAAAAAAAAAAAAAACCTCTTAAAGTTATCTACCCTTCCTGAGGATTTTTCTTTTTTCTAGGGGGGGCCTGTAATCGGAAGAAGCAGGTGTCGGGCGTGCAACACCAATACCTACAGACAGGAAGTGGACAGTTAGATTTGTGTTGAGGTAGGTAGCGCTCTAAACTTTATTTTATTATTATAATTCAGAGCTCTTAGCTTTCTTGTATGTGTTGCGATAACTTGGAATGTCAGGAGTATCTGGTTTAGTGGTAGCTTGTTTGCTGCTTCCATGGGTTTGATGTGCGATTGGTGTCGGGGCTGTGTGAAGGACAGCAGAGTATGTGGGGAAACAAAGAAAGGCAGTAAAAAAAGGGTACATTTAAATGTTTGCATCGGGATGATTTGTCCAAACATTGCTGGTAGTGTGTGGGCGACTTTTGTGAACCATGGTACTTGCAGTCATGAGGGGAGACACAGTCATTCAACATTGTTTTTTATGCACACGGTTTCATATTCTTTTGTGACTGTTTTACTGGTGAGGTTCCACTGTTTTTTTTTTAAGTGATTACTGCTTCGTTTTACTGCCTTTTGTCTGGTTCATTTTTAATTGGGCCCAGACACAGTCAACATACTTTCCCCGGTTCTGCTGCCTCTACAGGAAGACGTGCTGCCAGCTTGTAGTTTGGAGGGTAGCAGCCAGCTTTGTGGAGCATGACAACATATGGGCTGTCTGGAGTTCACAAGGTTTGGCTTCAGTGAAAAGGTTCCGTTTCTTTTAAGTTGTTGATTTTTATTATGTTTGGGAATGATTTTGACACCGGAGGGATGGGTCGGCCTTGGGTGGGGGGACTCTGAATTACTGCTGTTGTTCCAGTCTCCGTTAACGGAGAAAAAAACATGGCAGTTTTACTATTTCAAAAGTTACTGTGTCCAGTGATATTCTTGATGCGGTCCTTGCCCCGGTACTTTTAAAACTTGTGCTCTGTTGTCTGATAAATGCCCACCTTATCAGCCAATCAGAGTTTGGGATTCTATTAGCCCATTTTTCAAACTGTAGATAGTAGTTGGTCCTTGTTGTCTCATGACTCTGAATAGGATTGGGGGTAACCCATGGCCCAGAACAACTTTCCCTGCCTCAGCCAATAAAAGCTGATAGAGTTGTTCATGTGTGTAGGACATTGCTAATTACATAGTGGTTGCTCACGTTAAATCACTCAATTTCAGTTTTTTTAAATTAGAAAATATTGTACAAAGCTGGCCTGCCGACACTGTGGTAGCACTACTGCCGGCGACCTGGGTTTGGGAACAAGCCCAAGGTGTCAGAGGGCCAGCCGGGGAAGGAGGATCGAGCATCCATAGGACAGCTGTCATCCTCGGGGGGTGGGGGGGGGGCAGCAAGAGCTCGGTGCTCGACTAACCCCTGATGGAGGCTATGGGTATTGCAGCCCAAGCTACAGAGGAAGTGGGAGAGACGTGGCAGATGTCAGCGTGTGCACCTTATGTTCGTGCATGTCACATCTCCCGTGGGGAAAACGGGATGACCACCAGCCTCTGCAGGCCCCGCACCTGGCAAGTCAGGTGCCTGCTGGAGGTTGGATCCTGCTTCTGGTGGACTGAGGGATTCCCCACCCCCTGCAATGGAGGCATAACTGTGGGGGACTTCGGGGAAAGCAGGTAAGACCTGGGAGAAGCCGGGGTGATGGGACTGGGAGGGCCGACGCAAATGAAGGCTGACCAGGATGAAGGAAAGAAGAAAAAAAAAGAAAATACTGTACAGGAATCATTCCACTACTTATTTATTTGAAATTTGTATCTATCAGGTAGAAACATAGAGGTTGACGGCAGATAAGGACCACAGGGCCCATCCAGTCTGCCCATTTTTTCGACCTTATTAATGTGCCACACACCTTTACACTGTCAATGACCTATCTCTCCATATTTGTCTGTATTGTTCCCTTATGCCCTCCCAGGGTGGCCTCATGAGATACGATAGCTTGTTTCTGTGGGTTCCCATAGTAGAGCAGGTTACAAGAGTATATAGCTTATCGTGCATGCAGTCAGATACATAAGAGCTTGTTCTAACATGATACTCAAATAAAAATTGCCAACTGTACAAGAAAGTTCACGGCAACAGTGGAGGACAAGTACTGTATAGCAGATAAGGGATGAGAGTTTCAGGTTTCCCTTTTATATACACAGGCACTTCGGAACGGAAGGTGGGTGCTAACATTCCATATAAAAAGCACTACATATTGGTGGGGTGGATAAGAAGAGGGCTTTTCTGTTCCTGGTGCATTCAGCAGCTCTGTTCTAGCATGTCCGTTCTCAGGGGCATTGCTACAGCTAGGATACCAGTGGGACTGAATTTTGGTTCCCCTACCAGTGTGCCTGTGGCATACGAAGGGAAACTCTTCTGTGGATACATGCTTGCTAAGAGGTACACCAAACTGTTTTATGTTGTTTGAAATATTGTCCAGATGCCCTTTTCCTGAACCTCTCCTACGTTAAAAGTTTCAGCTGTTGGTGTCTGTGACCTGTTGTATTTCAGTTCCGAAAGCCACTTACTGTGAAACACACTCTGACCCGACAGTAGTTCTGTGGAGTTAGCTGCACTCAGTTGTGCTCTCCGTATGCAGAATTAGTGCCTTGGTCGCTCTCTCTCTATGTCTTATCAGCCTTAAAGTCAGTGGGAGCTTTGAGGTGGCTTCCTCCCTAAATACATTAAGAACACTGGGCTCAAGGATAGCTGTGCTGGTGCTGAACCCAGACTGCCAAATACGATTCGAAGTAAGGAGCTTCAAAGTGGGTGGCACTGCGGTTGAAAAAAACGAACCCTCACAATAAAAGTAACATAGGTGAGTTTTATTGAACTAGCCCAACATGAAGGTGCTAGAAGACACGTGCCCTGGTGCTTCGTTCACGTGGGTCTTCCTTGTGTTATTTTTATTGTAAGCTTTCATTTTTTCAACCAGAGTGCCACCCACTTTGAAGCTTCTCCCTAAATGCATACCTTCTTGGCCAGAACTAGGTTTGCTCTAGAGTCTGGGCCAGTTGTCTGTGTTTACACACAGGCATATGTGAGAACAGTAGTGAGGCTGTAAAACTGTGTAGTAGTACTAATTGATTCACAGAGCAGTTTAATGTCAACTAACCAGAGCTCATTCAAACTTGTGCCCTGCATCTCTGGAGCAGAACTGCACAACTACCATTGTTTTGCTCTCACCTGAGGCCAGCATGGGCCAGAAATAGAGCCTACCATGTTCCCTTTTGTTCCTTCTTATGGCTAGGAGTGTGGAGTGGGAAGCCAGACCATACCCTGGGACATATTTAGGGTTTTTGTTTTGTGGAAAGGAACGAGAATACAACAATGTTATGAGATATGCTGTCCATGGAAAAGTTTAAAATTGTAAAATGGTGATTTGTTTGGGGGGAGGTGGGCCCCACCCAAAATATTGGCAGTGTTTCTCGCTCATGTGGTTTGACCTTTGGCATCATTTTGTGGCTCCGCCACTTGTGAAGTCATAAGGTCAAACAGCACTTGTGAAAAATATTGCCAATATTTCTCCTGGGGCCATGGCATATCATATTAGATAGAGATATAGATACTGTATATATGTGTAGAGGACAGTAGAGGAAGCTGAGAGGATGTTCCAGCCATGCGTTTTAATTTCTTTAGAGCGCAGTAAATTAAAAACATTCACTAAAAGTGGCCTATTTATCTACTGGAATTCGTGAGCCATGGATCCATTTCAGTAATGTGGTCACCATTTTTTTTTGTTTGTTTTGTAGCGAGCGGTGCCCTTCTTTCCTTAGAAAGTCAATAAACAAAAAAAAAAAAAAAAAAAAAAAAGGGCAGAAGATAGCTTGCCATACTGAAAGCAATGCCTTATCTGTCTCCACAGGACCTGCTGTCCCCACATTGTCCCCACATGACTTGCCGGCAGTCTTGCTCTGTATTCCAACTGGCAGTTGTAATCAACATGATTACTTCTGCACACTGTTTTAGAAGATTACTACTGTACACTGTTTTAACATACTTGTGTTCTTGTACACTGTACTTTTTGCCTCTGTAATTGTCCTGTTTATGCTTTATAACTGCAGCTTTATTGCTTCAGAAATTTGTTGGTTTTGTACCCCACTCCCCCTGTTTTCCCCAGGTCTCACCTGGAAACGAGCCTCGGCTCAGTGTGCCTTTCCCAATTACCAAATGTTTTAAAAAAATAAATAAATAAAACTTTTATGGAAAATGCAGCGGTCACTTTTCATAGCAGCCAGGAAAGTGGGTGGGAGGCAAAATGTGAAAAGTCAGCATTGTGAATTAATGAATGAAAGGGAGTGGTGGTTGGAAGAGAAGACCCTGCACAGAATAAATAGACAACGGGTGGGAGACAAAACTCTGAAAGTAGCCTCAATCTGCAGCACCCCTACTGGCAATTAATTGGAGAGAATGTTTTGCTTCAGAAAAGAAAAACTTTTATTATTACTATTTTATTTTTTTTAAGTTACAATACTTCTCAACACATATTTATTTTATTAGTGCAGTAACACACTCCGGGGTGTGGGTTATTCTCTGATAAACACACTTCTAGGGGCAGTAAGGCACTTGATCTGAAGCCTCGTGCCTCACTACGCCCTTAGGCATGCATTTATCAGAACATGACCCACAGCCCATTTTGTGTTATTGCTTACATAAAATATATACAATGTAGGTGAGAGTCAACACTTACAGATACATCATTTATTTTAGCAACTGAAGCATTCTAAATAAATTTATTTCCATATTAGGTGGGTCATCAGCATTTGTTTTCACATAAGACTGGTAACAAAGAGCTGGCCCGATGGCACAATGGTAGCATTACTGCTTGTGACGCTGGCACCCTGGGTTCTGGAATGAACCAGGGCACCAGCCAGGGGGAGGTAGGATGAGTGTCTCATGGACTGCTCTCCTCTGGGATGTTTAGGGAGCCATTCCCCACTTCCAGCTGACTCCTTTCGGAGGCTAGGAGAACAGCGGCCAGAGACCTCCAGATCTGAAGCTTGATGTGACAGAGGACACTGACACACTAGGCATGGGAGAATGCTTGGTTGTGTTTTGTGTGTCATTGCACTACCACACTTCCTCTGGGAAACATGCAGGAGAAAACCCATAGGAGCAGAAACAGCATGACTCTCCCTGGTCACCCTCCCAAATGATGCCTCGTCGTAAGCCTTATCTGGGAATTCAAGATATTTCTCAATCTCTCCCCTCAGGGAGCCTTGACACAGGGGGTAAGCTGTGGGCCTTCCAGTCTGGGTGGCTTGAGGGGATGCCGGGTGTGGGGGGTCAAGGGGTTGATATAGGGTTAAGTTCTTAACCAACTGAAGAGCAACTTGAACAACGCCTGATGACATCAAATGGTCTCTGCTGCACTCAAAACAGAGCAGTGAAATCAAACAGAAACAATTAAAAACAAAATGTGAAGCTCTGTAATTTAAAATACATTGTATAAATTGGACACACAATGGCTTTCTTCATAACACCAGTCAAACGATCAAAATCTTTATTTAACCAGGTGGAACACTGTTGAGAGAAACTCATTTTCGAGGTGGACCTGGACAATATACATATTCAGTACACATACATACATTCATAACTATACATATTCAGTACACATAGTAAACATATATACAGTATATACATGTTCAATTTAAGTACATAGTGTAACTTGTACACACAGTTTACATGAGAGTACACAGAGTAAGTAATGCTCACATCAGTACACAGAGGGACAGGATCCAGTTAGGGAATATGACAGGTCAATATACTAGAGTAACACAGGCAGTCAAAATAGTGCTGGAGTAACACAGGCAGGTACCTAGAGTAGCATATACATTAACATGGAGTTTGATGGGAGTCTTGAGAGAGAGAGAAACAGAGGGTAAGAACAGAGGATGATAATGTGGGGGTAGGCTTGGAGCATACATAAAGAGGGGAAAGGGAGGCAAAAACAAAGATGCTTGAAAAGGAAGGGGACCAGTATAGTGAGCCCCTGAAGGTAAGGAACAAGTGCGACCATTGGGGGAATATTTATCCAAGACGGAGCACCTGTTGTACATTTTGGGTACCGATAGAGAGGGAGGAGGAAAGGGGTATGGTAGATAGCAGGTGCCAGGGGGACTCGGTGGCCTTGAAATATGGTGACATGGCGCTGATCAGGGGAAGCAGTTACAAGACTCCTTGACAGAGCGTACATACAGCATTTTGAATGCTGAGAAATTTATAGGCCGGACCAGTTACAAGGATTTTTGCAAGTTGTTCCATAGTAGGGATAGCGCGTAGCTTATGGATGATCTACCGAAACGCGATTTGACTTTGGGTACAGTAAGTGAGATATAGGAGGCACTTCTCAGGGCATACTTACCTACCGTACTTACTACGTACCGTAACATTACATTTATCATCACTTGTGAGGGGGCAGGACTTTCAAAACTCACTTGTGGGGGATGGATTGCCACTGCTGGGATGTGCTGGGACAATTTTTCTGCGTCTGTTTACCCCCAGGATCTTTGAGCCCGTTTTATAATTGCAATAAGACCTTCCAGAGTGTGTACAGTGCTGGAATGACAGCACTTAGTGGGTGGTTGAATGCACTTAGCCATGCCTTGTGCCTCACAGCACACCCAGAAACAGTACATCACTAAAATGTCCCTTGTCAAGATGCACAATGATCTCCACCTAGCTGGGGATATAGGGATAGGTTTCTGTTCTCCTCCTTGAGCTATCATCTGGTTTTGTCTCTATGGACCACTGGTGAGAATTACTAAATAGCCTTGGACTGGAGAGCTGTTGGTTATGGTTGGTACTGCTCTTCAGTTGTTCAATAATGGGAGGGGAGCAGTCGGTGGCTATTGTTGTTTTTTTGTTTATTTTTTCCATTTGTGCTTTTTTGCTCTTGACTGTGGGGTTCCCCGGGGTTCTTTTCTGTTCCTTTCCATACTGTCACTTGGCTATTCAATCACTGCTGAGTAAACATGATGTAATGCAGCTAGGGACACTTGTATGCACGCATACATGTGTACAGATATACGCACACACACACCTGTGACACCATCCCCAGAAGCCAAGGGATCTCATTTCACTGGCATTTAGGATTGGAGCACTCTGCCAGAGACCCCTCAGTTGTCTAGTGTTGGTCGAGGAACAAACAGCTTCAACTTATAGCTCCTCTGCTTTAATTCTTTGCTATTATTTGTTGTTTTTTTTTTTTTTTCAAGTGTGGTAACTCTTAGCAGAGAATCCTGTTTGTTTTTGCAAGCAGAATATTCTAAATTTAAAGTGTGCCTGTTGTTTACAATTTAAAATGGCTCCTGCTTTTAAGCTCGAGTCCTGTTGGATGTCTGGGTGTTCTGTGAGTCTGTCTTTTCCATTGCCTGTGTTGTCCAGGTGTATATGCTTCCGTTCGGTGAGCTCATAAGGTGATAACAGCATTAGGTTCCACTGCTAGGCTGATGACACACGTTTGTATCTATCATTTGACCACGACAGTGTGTCTTCAGTGATGTTGCAGGAATAATGTCTTGGGAGATAAGAGCCTGGATTGTCTCCAGCTGGTTGCCACTCAACCTGGGAAAAACTGAATTGCTCTTGGTGGGGTGTGATTATCACTTTTCTGCCTTAAATGGCAGCCTTAAAGAGATTTTCCAGTTTCCAGGAAAATATTCAGCATGCATATGCAAACATCACACACAACTCCACTTACATTTGAATTTCCGGACCTTCTTTTTGTTATTTCTGAAAGCATGTTTCTGTTCATTAAAGGAGAACTCCAGTTACCTGAAGCTCCTCACCCCATGAAGCCTGACCACCTGATTAAGCTTTTCTCAACAGAAAACAAAAATTAAGTGCAGGGCTCTAGATGAGATTTTTGGGATGAGTACCTGTACTCCTCATTTTGAAAGTGAGGTGAGTAAAACGAAATTCAGATGTGTACAAATGTCTTGCTTGAGTGGACTGAGGAGTACATTTATTTAAAAAAATTAGTTTTTTTTCTAGATAAAATTTCAGGTGCCAACAATGTTCCAAATAATGTTGGCAGGTAGGAATTTACTCACCAGTTTTAAAACATAGTGAGTAAAACAAAAGTGGGATGCATACAAGTGCTATAAATTTTGTCAAAACTGTTTCTTTTGAATCATCAGTTATGTTTTGAAGCATTATTCTTTGGCGTGTGGAGTATTTACAAATGTTGGTGAGTACTGGTACTCATTAAAAAAATTTCTGAAGAGTATTTCCTAAAATGAGGTGAGTAGAATAGGCTGGTACACACCTCATCTGGAGTCTGGAGCCCTGATTAAGTGCCTGTTGTTAATTGCCATTATGCTCGTAAACTCTGCCGGCAGGCAACATGGTGGGTGCTGCACGGTGCCATCTCGTTTAGAGAGTGCGGCACCACACTGCTCGCTTGTATGCTTCAATACAAGCAAACAGTGCAGCGCACCACTCTCTCATGAGATGGCACCGCGCAACGCCCACCATGTTGCCTGCCAGCAGAGTTTACAAGCATAACGGCAAGTAAGTGCAGGCACTTATTTTTTTTCTGTTGCGAAAAGCCTAATCGGGTGGTCAGGTTTCAGGGGTTGGGGAGCTTCAGGTAACTGGAGTTCTCCTTTAAAACAGCATATGTTTTCCTTTAGACTAAATATCTGTTCATATTGCTTCTGCCTGCTTTGGAGTCATAATCCTCTGATAATGACATCACAACCTATGTTCCTTCTAACAGCTATCACATGGTGGGTGGAAGTTCTCTGTATGCAGGCAGAACTTTTCACGAAGCAAAATTACATTACAAAAGTATGGTTGTATAGTTCATACAGTTTATTAGCTATAATCAGCATAACACATTAATATACATTTGTAGACAGTGTAAAACACAGACTAGGAGTGAAACCATTGCCAAAGTAAAAAAAAACAAAAACTGTGCAGGTTAAAGTAAAGGTGTGAGGTTTTGACAAAACATTTTGGGCTTCAAAGCCCACTACTCTGGGGCGGCGATAGCCCCTCTGTGTTAAACTTATATTGCAGTCCTGTAAGTTTAAGAAGGGATCGTAACTGTGGCCTAACTGCCAGCTAGCCAATCCCTACCCACTTCCCGGTCTGCCTGCTCCACTGCGCTCGCATGTTTTGTGACATATCACCATGGAGACCGTGGGGACGCGCCCCATAGAAGTCTATGTGGCTCATTTTCAGAACGTTTTTACCAAACTTTGAGCTACCTTTTGACAAAAATGAAAGCCACCACTCAACTAATAGGGTCCCTATTAGTTGAGCAGTGGGTGGCTTTCATTTTTATCAAAAGGTAGCTTAAAGGAGAACTACTGGCAATGGGGAAGCCCCGACCGCTGCACAGATCAGAGCTTCACCTCATAGATTCCCCCCTGCTGGCATCATATTAAATAAAGAGTTTTATTGTGTGAATTCTCGTAAAAATTGCCTGAAGCTCCCCTGCAGCTGGTATGTTTAAGTATGGCATTCTCCCCTCCCCCGTAGTCGCTCTAGTAACATTGCAGTATAATGATGTGGCACTTCCCCTTCCTTAATAGAGCCCTTATTTATTTATCTAATTTTTGTTGACCGGATAAGTGCACTAGACAAATTCTGCCTATTTTCAGGCACGACCCGGGGGATTGGGATACAGATGAATGCCAACTGACCTTGAACCAGATTAAGCTGTTGGTGGTATTTTTAGTGAATGGGGGGAAATTTGGCCAGGGCACCGGGGAAATTCCCCTGCTCTTTTTCGAGAAGTGCCATAGGACCTTTAACATCCACCTGAACTACCACCAATCCAGGCAGATGGGACCTCGGTTTAACGTCTCTTCCAAAAGCTGGCACCTCAGGAGTGCAGCACCCCCTTCATGCTGCACTACAGTGTCAGTATTGGGATTTAACCCAAGTGCCTGGCTGTGAGGATAGAACCCACAGCGTTCTGATCTCCCAGCCTCAGAGGCAAGTGTGCTACCTGCTGAGCCACTGACACTGACGTGTCTAGGTACAGAGATGTTATAATAACCATATCTTCGATGCCCAGCACTATTTTTACAGAATTTGTCTAAATGTAGTGTGTATGCCCATACAATTTGCCAATTTTGGGCAATTTTTATGAGCATTCCGGTAATGAAACTCTTTATGTAGTATGGTACCTGCAAGGGGGATCTGTGAGGTGAAGCCCTGGTCTGTACAGTGGTCAGGGCTTTGCCTCTGCCTGTAGAACTCCTTTAAAATTCGGTAAAAATGTTCTGAAAATGAGCCCCATAGATTTCTATGGGGTATGTCCCCATGCTCGTCTCAGTGACACATCACAAAATGTGGGAGCGTGGGGTTGGAGTAGGCAGACCGGGAAGTGGAAAGTGGTCAGCTCTCTGGCAGTTCAGCCACAGTTACGACCCCTTCCCAAACTTATAGGACTGCATTACATTTTTTAATTTTAAACAGAGGGGCTATCGCCGCCCCAGGGTAGCAGGCTATGAAGCCCGCTCAGGTATTTCACACCTTTACTTTAAACTTGGGTGGGGGGGGAGCAAGAATGAACTTGCGTAAAAAGCAATATACAGGTGAAATGCGTACTAGTAACATGAATATACAGGTGGTGGAAACAATGAAAAACTGACCCATATTTTTCTCCTACTTGTATAAAGACATGATGGTTTAGTGTTTCTCTTCTGTCTCCCACTTTTTCAATGGAGATGTATTTGATCAAAATCTATTTTCCCACCAGATAAAAGGAACAGTTTGGTTTGCATTGGCATGTCCAGGTGATTTTCTTCTAATCTCTTCTTGGATTTAACTGATATGCTGTTCGTTACCACCTCTCTCGCAGTCAGTGCTGGAGGCTTGGAATGTAGCACATACTGTACATCTACAAGCTTAGCCACAGAGCTGTCCTGGGCATTTGTCAGAACAAAACACACCATGTCATTAAACTAATTTAATGATCCACTTTTGATTTTTTTGTTTTTTCTGCCACTGCAAATCATTGCCTGGTCACTCATAGTGAAGTGAACAAGATGGTGTGGATGAAGGAAATGTGCGTAGGTTTTCCAGATCATTCTGACCTTGGGCACAACATTTACATTGACATTTACTGTGATAGTGGTGGGCTGTTCTTACCAATGTGAATCCCACACCAAGACACGTGCATCTTTCTTTTTGCAGTCGCACAGGGTTACATGACCTAGGCCTTTGCACCCTCACATAGACACATTAAATTCCTCAATACCTGGGGCTTTTTCAAACCAAGCCAGGCACATACACACAACAGAAGTGCTTTAACTTTAAAAACCTAACACACAGTCAGTTCTGTAGACCTTTATATAAAAACACACACACAAAATTGCTTAGGCATTTGAAAACTGGACCGAGATGGCACACATTCACTTAGGCCATTAGAAACAGACACTCACATTACCTTTGTCAAAACCCATCATTATATGAACTAGCAGTATAGCCTAGAAGGTAGAGTAACAAGCTGTGAATGAGCTTGGTACATCCATCAGACCTGGGTTGGTTTGATTCCTACAACCTCTGCTTGCATACTGTGCAACTCTGAGCAAGTCACTTAACCACCCCAGTGGTTCTGGGTCGCTCCTGAAAACAGGCACTTGCCCAGAAATATTTTATGTTTTAGTTTTTCTTTTTTTTTTTTTTTCACAGCCCTCCAATTATAGCAGCGGAAGGCAAGCAGCGTGTTTCAGTTCAGAACTTGAACTGATTGCTCTGCACGTGGGAGCACTGTGCAAAGCAGTGGCTGCCACGAGGATTTCCAATCAGCTGGAATATTGTTGTACCATAGAAGGGTATGTTGACATTCCATGACCTTTGAACTGTGGCATAACAACTTTTCAGCAAGAATGGAAATTTGTGCAAAACAAGGGCCAACTATACCCTATATATAGCTAGAGCCACATTGTATAGAACAGGACAACCTGACCTTCCCTACCCCTTATGTGTAATGTTTGTGCATATAGGACTACACCATCTCCTCTCCACCACCACCAATGGAAATGGCTCCTAAAGTTTTCATTTTTTTTTTTTATTGATTTTAGGGAGCGTTTGTAATGCAACAAGACACATAATTTGAAAGCAACATTTCATGGTCACAAACAGGTTTCACTTCATGCACACACTTCTTTTAAACCCCCAGTTTTGGTCCTACTGTACATTTGCTTCAAAATATTTGAATTTACACACCACATTTTAATTTTATGTTTACCGTTTTGAGCAGAAAGTCAGGTATCATACAGCCAAAATATCTTCTAGATTCTTATTTGACTAAAGTACACAAGTAGAAGACTCATCTCATCACTGGCTGAACTCCTCCCCCCAATTCCTTTAATTTGAAATTGATTTAAGTTGAATAAAAATAAAATTAAAGGACTGGGAAGGGGTTCAGCTTTAACCAAGTAAGATAAAAAACAAAAGACAGGCCAGCCTGGTGGCACTGAGGGCTGAGGCACTGGACACCTTACCTCGTGTCACACCAGTGACACAGAATCAAGAATGAGTCTGGGTCGTCTGAGAGCTGGCACGGGGTGGGTGGGGGAAGAGCAGGACTGAACAGCAGAAAGGCAGCTCTCCTCTGTCGGGGAGGACCCTGTCACCCGCTGTAGTTCCACTACCCCCGGATGGAGGTCTGCAGGCAGTGCAGGTGAGTGAGCAGCAAGCAGTGGAAGGGCGCCCGGTACCACTGCATGTGCGTGCCAACAGGACAGGGTCGGGTGAAAACGGGAACAAAATCAGGGAATAAAAAACTATATGGAAAAAAACAAAAGATATTTTGGCTGTACGATACCTAATCGAATCCTCTAAATGCCTCTGTTTGGTTAGTCTCCTTCATTATTTTTTTTTTTTTTAACATTGACGGATCCTCCTCTTAGTTGCTAACAGATCACCTTTTACCATAGTGTCTTTTTGTTTAACACAAAAAATACTGTTCCTCTTTCCATTATGTTTAACAGAAAAAAATACTGTTCCTCTTTCCGTTATTGCAGGCAAGAAAAAAATTCTGTTTTAAACAAAAAAATTGAAGAAGGCCTAGTGGGTCCCCTGCTACATCCAGTCCACCCACCCTAATTAATTAAGTATCTAGATGTGGTAAATTACTTCAAGAGAGAAGCACCACTTCAAAAATCTGAAAGACTCAAAAGAGTTCCAAACTTTTCAGCCTATGTCCCCCACGTCCCAAGAAATGAGGATTACTCACCTGTAACCAGAGTTCTAGGAGTGGTATATGGGGCACATCTACACAACCCACCCAGCCTCTCCAGGCAAGTGGCACATGATCCCTGCTTCCAGCGTGCAAGCTCTGACATCATGGAGCAGAGCCGAGGAGGAAACAGCCTGGGTGGGTGGGAGGAGCTTAGCTTGAAGATGTTCTGGCAGGCATTAAAGGGGAAGGAAGACTGCCAAAAGTGTGGATGTGCACCATATACCACTACTACAACTACGGTTACAGGTGAGTAACCCTCATTTTAGTCAGGCCTATTTTGTTTTGTGGTAGTATACAGTAGTTTGCTGTCTTGTTGTGCAAGAAGTATTTTTACGTTTGGAATCTGTTTTTTATTTATTTCTGTATTGTACAATATTTGAACATGAAATGGTGTACAAAAAGTCCAGAAACCTGACTAGCAGATGAACGTAGAACCCAGTGCTGTGGAAAAAGATGCATGCCCTCATTGACCGTAAAGAAGAACTGCGTTGAACCTGTATGTCATTTTCCCCAGTAAAAGCCTATTTTTAAATAGTGGTTTAAATTCTGTTACTGTTCCACTTCTACAAACTTTTTAGTTAGTGGGTATTTCTGATTCACACTGAAGTAGTAAGAACCATTTTAGAACCGTATGATGTAGTTTATGTCCCTTGCTCAGCTCTTCCAAAGTTGGCACAATGCATCTGTGTTCAAGTACAGAACTTTGTGGCTGAGGGACATAAAGTACATCATACAGTTCCAAAATGGCACTTAACATCAGAATGTAGTCAGAAACATACAGTGTGTTTATTCAAAGGCCTTCACAGAGGAAACATTAACAGAACTGGAACCATTACTTAAAAACAGTTGCTACTGGAGGAAATGTCTTACTGGTTCAGTGCAGACGCAGCTATATCATCAGTTCACTAACTTATTTAACCAAAAAAAAAAAGCAGCATCTCCCATCTGGTGGCGAACAGGCACAATTACAATGGCACAGTGGGACCTTTTTTCTTTTTTGCTAATTCCTTTTTTCTAACTTTTACATTCCTTTACTGATCCTAATAGATCCTTTCATAATTGCACTAAGGCACTCTATGATCCTATCTGGGGTCAGCTTACATTTGTAATGTGGTTCAAGGAAGCATACGGAAGGAAGCATAGCTAAGTACAGTATTAGAGAAAGGCTGAACAGTTAATATATGGAGATGGGCATGCAGTGGGAGCAGGGAGAAGTGGGTAGAGTAGTGTAGTTCAGGGGGTGTGGGGTGGCAATATTTCTGGGAACTCTTTGGGAGGTGGTGGGATGCCTGGTTTTCCGTCATATTAGGCAGCTGAGGGCGGAGGTTAGGCCGCTGAGGACTAAGATAGGTGCACTGGTGGTGGTGGGGGATTGATAAGGTAACAATGGGAAGGGCAGAGGGGCCACAGGGCTTAGAGGCAGGCAGGTAAGGGGGAGAGGGAAGGAGTGGAGCCAAGGCAGGGCGGGGGCCATAGTGAGGGGGTAGGAAGAAGCAGGAGATTAGGCAGGTCCCATGGACCCCCCTTCCCCAACAGGAGAGGAGGCCAAAGGAGGTTTGGGTTACAGTAAGAGGGAAAGGTAAGGCAAGAAGATGAGGGGTCCTGTGGGAGCATCCGAGAATTACCAGTGAGGAACAGACTCCTACCACTGGACTGGGGAGGCGGGGAAGTCGGACTTGGACCGTCTCACCAGGATACATGGAAATTTCAGGTCTCCCCATTCGGGTACCTGGCCACCTTCTAAAATCATTGTATTTATCATCTTTTTTCCTAATTAAATGGGGTATATCAGGCAATTTAGGTAAATGTAAGATGCAAACACAGAGCTAGAGTATCAAATTGAAATGGAACACGGATATGCGTGTGTAACCCTAGGCCCTTCATATTAAGGGTCCAGCTGGCCCCTGTATCCACTTTTCAGGTGGGCCCCTTGAACCCCAGTCCGACCCTGGGGAAAGTGATGATAAGAAAAGGAGTGCCGAGAGGGGAAGGGTTGGAGGAGGTAGGGGGCAGGACGGCAGGGTAAGTAGGGAGACGTGGTGAGAGGATGTGAGTTCAGGGGAGAGGAGGAGGGGGTGGTGGGCATGGGAGAATGAGGGGATAGGCAGCAGGAGTGGCAGGCCATGGGAGCAGAAGGGAGGGATAGTGTGTGTGCCAGTGGAGTGGGGAGGTTCAGGAGGAGAGGATAGGGATAGTGGATGTAGAGGGTTAGGAGGGAGTACAAGGGGGACAGCAGGAAAAAGAGGAGGCAGGTGGACATGGGCAGCAGTATGGACAGAAGGGAAGAAGGGCCAAGGATGGGAGGGGCAGGGTGGTGATAGTAGGGCATTCAGTTGTGAAGGGGGTACAGTAGGGAGAGGGCCAAACTGTAAGAGGTAGAATGCATGCCTGGGAGGACAGCAGAGAAGGTGGGACCTCTGGTAGTGCAGTGCATGGGAGAGGGAGAAGGGAAACCTTGCATTATAGTACACTTGGGTATGAATGACCTTACAGGATGTGAGGTGGGGGTAATGCAAGAGAGGTTCAAGAAGGTGGGGAGAATCTGCAGAGTAGAAGGGAAGTTGGTAGCCTTCTCACAAGTGCTTCTGGTCCTCAGGGCTATCATGGCAAAGAAAGTAAGGATTGCCAAATTTAAGAAATGGCTTGGAGGGTGGTGTGAGGCAGGAGGGTACGGGTGTGTTCATGGTTGGAAAGGGACATGGGATAACAGGGACCTGTATGCACTGGACAGGTTACACCTAAGTAGAAAGGTCACAAGGGTTCTGAAGGGAAAGCTGGAAGACTTGATGACTAAAAATATAAATGTAAACTGATGGGGGTGGGTGGCGGCAAGGTGCACAGCACCCTTAGTCACTTGGTGGAAGAGGCTGATAGGCTCACTCTCCAGGTAGGACAGCAGGAGGAGGAGGGGAGGGATGGAAGGGGTGGAAAAAGAATAGAGAGTCCAGCAGAAGATGGAAAGGGATGGAAGGGGTGGGGAAAAGAAGAGAGAGAGTCCAGCAGAAGATGGGGTGGAAGCGGACAGGTCAGGAGTAAGAGAGGTCCGAGTCACAGTGGAGGGTGGTGTCTGTAAACGCCAGAAAGTTCAGGGAACAGAATGGCAGTCATTGTTAGCTGAGGGAAAGGTGGACTTTGCAGCCATCACAGAGAGTTGGGCCACACAAAACCATGACTGGGACCTCACAATTCCCAGCTATAAAATGTACAGAAAGGATAGGCAGACAGGGTGTTGGAGTCCCAGATCATAGGTCTGTCTGGGTGTGTGTGTGTGTGTGTGTGTGTGTGTGTGTGTGTGGTGGTGGTGGAGGCGAGTGATAATAATAGAGGATTTCAGTCTACCTGGGGTGGATTGGAAAATCCTTGCTACCTCCTGCAGTAGGGAACAGGTACTGCTGGATGCTTTCCAGAATGATTTCCTGACTCAAGGTGTCATGGAGCTCACTAGAGAGAGTGCTGTCCTGGATCTGGTCCTCTCCAACTGTGCACATGTTCAGAATGTGAAGGTGGATGGGCCGCTTGCAGGAAGTGACCACCACAAAAATGTCCCCAGTACATGTGCAGAGGGATTGTCACGACCAAGACAAAGGTCTTGGACTTTTGGAGGGCTGACTTTCATAGGATGTGAGAAATTCTGAAAAGACATCTTACTGGGATCAGAGTGGGGGTGGTTGTGGAACAGAATTATGCCATAATGCAGAAGGAATTCATGGGCACAACTAATGAGTGTGCCAGAATTAAAAGTAAGAACTAAAGCCAAAAAATCCAGCTAGTTTGGCAAGGAGGTGGCAAATGCAGTGGGGAGTTGAGGGCAACCTTTGGAAAATACAAGCGTACTCTGGAGGAGGAGGATAAGGTAGACTGTGCCGCTAAATCAAGAGAGACAAGCAGGGTGGTAATGGAGGCAAAGACCATGACAGAGGTACAGCTAACCCAGGGGGTAAAAGAGGGTAAAACGACCTTTTTCAGGCATATAAGGGAGAAGAGAAACATAAAGGATGAGATTGTCAGGCTTTAAAAAGGAGGGTAGTTGGGCAGAGGACAGTAAAAAAAAAAAAAAAGTGAGGGTGTTCAACGGGTACTTCTGTTCAGTCATCACTTGGGAGAAGGACAGACCAGTACCCGAGGGGAGTAGTGGGGTGGGGACAGGGAAAGGGGAAGTCACAGACAGCACAATTCAAGTCGAATAGGTACTGAGATCACACCAGGGCCAGATGGTATGCACCTAAGATTCCTTAGAGAACTGGTGGAGGTTCTGGTGGGTCCTCTGGCAGACTTGTTCAACACCTCTTTGGAGTCCGGAAATGTGCGCCAGGACTGGAGAACAGAGCATTTAGTGCCACTCCATAAAAGTGGGCTGAGGGACAAACCGGAGAACTACAGACCACTCAGCCTGACATCAGTAGTGGATAAACTGATGGAGACCATCCTGAAATAGAGACAGTCAGCTTTCTGAAGGAAAATGGGCTTCAGGACGAGAGGCAACATGGGTGTGTGTGTGCGGGAGTTCCTGCAAAACTAACCTAATTGAATTCTTTGATTGGGTCACTAGGATAGTGGACAAGGGCCAGGGGCCAGGTGGTTGATGTCCTATATCTGGACTTCAGCAAAGCCTTTGATTCAGTGTCTCATAAGAGACTGGTCAGGAAAGTGAAGGACCTGGGGTTGGGGGCTAAGCTCATGGGATGGTCTGAAGCTGGCTACAGGATAGAAGCCAGAGGTGGTAGTGGGGGATCAAGAAGTGAGGCCTGTGACCAGTGGGTCCCACAGGACTCGTTGCTCATCCAGTGTTGTTTAACATCTTCATAAGCGACATCATTGATGGAATCAATGGTAACATATGCCTGTTTGTGGATAACACAAAGCTCTGTGAGAGGGTGGACATGGAGGAGGGAAGACAGGAACTCAGGGAGGACCTGGCTAGGTTAGAAAAGTAGTCTGGCATTTGGCAGCTGGGGTTCAGAGCTGAAAAGTGCAGAGTTATGCACTTGGGGGGGCAAAGAATCCGGGGACCAAATACTGGTTGGGTGGAGTGCATGTAACCAGGTCAGAGAAAGAAAAGGACCTGGGAGTAATAATCACAGTTGACCAAAAACACACTGCAAGAGAGCAGCAGCCAAAGAAAATTGAATGCTGGGCTGTATAGCTAGCCGAATTACCACCAGGAAGGTGGAGGTCATTCTGCCACTGTACAGGTCAGTGGCAAGACCACATAGGGAATACAGTGTGCAGTTTTGTTGCCTGTATCTTAAGAAGGATAGCAACTTGCTGGAAACAGTCCAGAGAAAGGCAGCCAAGATGATCCAAGGCCAGCAGGGCAGTGCCTATGAGGAGAGGCTTGGAGAGCTCAACATGTACTCTCTTGATGAAAGATGGGAGAGAGTAGACATGACTGAAACCTTCAAGTACCTTAAAAGTAGGTTTACTGCCAAAATCACACATGCAATGTCACGCGTGTAATTACAGCGCATACATTTTAGCACTCCTTCATATTAGCGTAGTACCATAACAGCTTGTATTTTATAATGCATTAATGAAATCGATAGTATGCCATAGTGCTATGTCAGCTTACCGATCTATGCTCCTGCTAGTGGTTCCTGTTTGCTTCCCAGTCTATGTTCCTATTAGCTTCTGTAATGTTTGCTAGGACCCTGGTTGGCAGTGCACCACAATGTGTCACTCCCTTTCCCCTCCTGAACTTCCTGTTCCTATCTGGATAATCCTCAAACACGGTAACACTGCAAGTCTTTCAAGGTACAGTCACATAATTCATCTTTCTTGATACATCAAAAACAAAAGTAAAGGAAGAAGTATTTAAAACTGGACAGCTGTCGCATTTCTAGTGCGATTGATGCTTTACATAGTGCATATGTATGCTAGTCCATTTATGCCTGTAGCTGAAAGTTATAGGCTATCCCTCTAAGGTATTGGTTTCGGGTGCGTTGAGCGTACTGAGATACGATGCTTGTTATGCATTTTGCAGAGTCTTTGTATTTCTTTTTTACAAACCAGCACTGTACTTTCTGCAATAAGCTGTTCTATAACAATTCTGTTGTAATGTTGCTCTGTTTTCAAGAACTCTATGAAATGCCAGAAGGGTGGGTGATGAGCACCGATAAAATGATTAACTTTACGATGCCAGGCTTCCACTGAGTTAATGGTGCGAGGCTGGTCATACTGCACTGCATCGTAGCAGTTCCACAAAGCTATTTCGAACATTGGCCGTCTTCTACCTCCTCTGGCAAGAGGCCTGCCCAACCATGTATCCTCGAAATAGTCAATAAGACAGGTTAAGGACTCAGCATTGCTTTGATAAAACTCTGTCTGCATTAACTCTTCAAAAGCGGTAAGAACATCGGGCACTGGAACATAGGCGAGTGAAGGCAATAAATGAATGTGCATAGCATAGTTGGGGTCTGACGTATATTGAGCACACACCTCTTGAATTTCTTGTACCTTGTGCCAAATTGGTTGGCATAGATGGAAAAAAACAGCCTCTTAGTGTAGCAGTGGGGTATGCTTGCTTGACTGCTTTAAGTGCTGCAGATTAAAAATCAATTAGAATAGATTCTGGTTGAAGATCACCACATAAAGTTTTCAAGGCAACAAACACTTTTGAGTACGTAGCAGCTGTACGATTTCCCATCAATATATAAATCAGAGGGACCACTATTTTGTACTTAACAACATGTATAGTGTACAGTTGATGGAAAAATGGTTGGGCAGCATCTAAAAGTTCCGTCTGCAAACCAGTGGGCACTTGCCTTCAATATATCGAGGTCCTGGTAAGTTGTGAATATAAGAATTCGATCACTGCTGGGACCAGAGTCAAACAGTAAGAATTTCTCATTCTTAGATGCAACAGTGAACTCCTCTGGTATAATGAGAGCTGCAGCATTCTCTGGTTCTGGAGGAGGGCAGGCAGTGGCCATTCGGTTTCTTTGGACCGTATGCTTTAATTGTGACATTGAGGGAAGTTGAGATGATATTGAAGGACACAATTCAGACATGCCAGATGCCACGATTTGATGAGTGGACTCGGGTAGTTTTGGCTTGTGTTGGCCACTGCCTCCTTCACAGCAAGCTCAGCTGGGTCAGGTACATGGTTATGTGCTCCCAGTTCTTTTAACACTGTATCTCCTTTCAAATGCAAACGAGCGCAGGGTGAGCTGTGAGCAATGAGGGCCTCTTCAGCCTTAGCGGGAACAAGATCACTAGAGGACACTGCCTAAAGCTGGTGGGGGGGGGGGTGGAGTTAGAAGGGAAATGAGGAGGGACCTCTTCACCAAGAGGCTGAAGGCCAAGTAGAATGAGCCGTTAGATGTGGTAGTATCCCTAAAAATGGTGGCCTAGCTTCGAGAGGGGTTGGGACAGGGTGAGGGTTGTAGGTAGAAAGAGGGGGTGAGTGGGGGGAGCAGAGGGAAGTCTAAAGGGGAATGGGGCAGTTCCCTTTGTAAATACATAGAGAGCTGCACAATCAAGCAGACTGGATACTATAAGGCCTTTACCTGCTGGCATGTTCGTATGTTCATAGGATTTGCCTTGTGATGGGAAAATGGACCTTCTTGGGTGTTGGAAGCACTCTACCTTGTTCTGCAGTTCACCTGAGACATGCCATTATTCCAGCACAAAGCACACCGTGTCATGCTGAGGTTCAGGCTTTTTCTGAATCCTGTGCACAGGGAAGTGAAACGGAGCCTCACTGGAGTGTCCTTTTCAGATAAGTGAGCTCCAGCAGCATGGCACAAGGACAATGACTGCTCCTCACACCCTAGCTACTTACAGTCACCAAGCAAGAACGAGACCTTGGAGTCATCCTATCTGATGACCTCAAAGATGCCGGTCAGTGTGACAAGGCAGTTCGAAAGGACAGTGGGATGCTGAGTTGCACTGGGAGGGGGATTTCTAGCTTGAGGTGGGAGGTGGTGCTGCTGCTGTATTGCTCACTAGTGATCCTGCCTGGAGTACAGTTTACAGTTCTGAGGGCTGCACCTCTGCAAGGACATTGATAGGGGAAAGCAGTACAGAGGAGGGCAAACAAAATGGTGCAAGGCTTGCATGAAAAGCCATACAAAGAAAGGCTGCAGTATCTAGCATGTACTCCATGGAGGAGATAAGAGCTTGGGGGAGACATGACTGAGAACAAAAGTACCTCACAGGGTGAACAAGGTGCAGGTGGAGTGCCTCTTTCAGAGGAAGGAAGGCAGTAGAACATGGGGGCATGCAGTGAAGCTAAGGGGGGAAGTTTAGGAGAGATATGCAGAAATACTTCTTCATGGAAAGGGTGGTGATCCACTGGAACTGTCTGCCAGAAGAGGTAGTGGGGGCAAAGACTGTGAGGAGCTGCAAGCAGGTTAAGTAGAGGATAGGGAAGTGGAAGGGGCGCCAGTGACCAGATAGGGTCTGAGGTGTCAGAATAGGCAGGGAAAAGGGGCAGACTAGATGGGCATACTGATCCTATTCTGCCAACAAAGCCTGTGTTTCTGTGCCTTATTGTTAAATTGTATCTTGCTCCTAGATTAAAAGTATACAGTACCCCAGACACGACTGTTCTATAGCCTATAACATGCTGTTATTATTACTATTAATGATATGACAGTCACTCCTAAGCAGTTGGCCACATAGCTTCCTCATAAGGAGTCTTGTGAGCTTGATAGTATGTAACAAAAACAAAGGAGGTTGTTTTCTTTGTATACTGTAGGCCTTAGGACTGCAAGTTACTAGTCCCATATTTAAAGGGGCACTGTCAGCTTTGACTCACTTTGCTCAAGTAATTTTAACCATTGTGCCTCTAGGCACATACTGTACATTTCAAGCAAGTGCCACATAATGCCTCTGTAGAGCCCAAAACAACAGCTTTTACCTAGTTTATAAAATGTTTGCATTAATTACCTTTCAGTTGGGTCCGTATGAAAGTCTGCCGTCCACCAGAAGCATATCGCTAGGGAGAACGCGTGTCTGTTTGGGAGCGCGGTCCCAAAGTTCACTTTTTGCCATGACCATGTAAGAAAGGCATCTGTGTGATACATCAACCTCTAATTAAGCTTTTCTTGCCTCTCAATTACAAAAACGAGGGGGTGGTAATGCCGCAAAATATAGTTTAAAACATGGAGCCAAAATCTCATGCATGATGAACAGCTGCCAATGCCAAAATCCCGCGCGTGCACAAGGGTGGAACACTCCTGCACATGCAAAGGATTTTGGCACCAGCTGATCTGCATGCATGAGATTTCGGCTCTCGTTTTAAATGATATTTTTCGGCATTACTACCCCTTGTTTCTGTAATACAGAGGGAAGAAAAGCTTAATTAGAGGATGATGTATCACATAGATGCCTTTCTTACATGGTCATGGCAAAAAGTGAACTTCGGGACCGCGCTCACGAACAGACACGTGTTCTCCCTGGTGATATGCTTCCGGTGGACGGTGGACCCGACTGAAGGGGAATTAATGCAAACATTCAACAACTAGGTAAAAGCTGTCGTTTTGGGATGTACAGACGCATTCTGTGGTACTTACTGGAAATGTATGTGCCTAGAGGCACAATAGTTAATTTTTTTTGAGTAAAGTGAGGCAAAGCTGACAGTGCCCCTTTAAAGGTATCAATACTCCTTATGGAACAAGCTCCAATCTCATAGAGAGCCTGCAGCTGTTCTCCTAAAAGCACAACCTCATGATAGATATTACACTAGGGTTTGAGTCTAATAACCACCCCCTGAGGACTGCTTTGGATGCCTCTGATGCAGCAGTGTAGTCAGTCGCAGCAGGGATTTCTGAACAGAGCAGAGGCAGTCCTGACTGTGAATAGCAGGATTCATTTCTGATGTCTAACAAAAGATTATGAACATTCTGTTCAACAGAACCTGTCTCTTTTGTCAGAATGTGGAGGAGGTGCTTAAGGTTTCCAAGAAAACCCTTATGGATATCCAGAACATCCGTGCTGCACTTCAGGGAGGTAGAGGACATGGCTTCTTCAGCTGGCAGCAGCCATTTTGTGATAAACCTTCCCAACAAGGCTCCTGCCAGCAGTTTAAGCTGAAGCCCTTCCAGCAGCAGGTGTAGAAACCACACACTGCAAAGGCACCTAGCACAACACTCTTACTGGATGCTTTCCAAGTCCACCTCAGCTGCCCAAGGTGGACTGATCCTCGCCTGTGGTTGGGGGGGGGGGGGTGGAGGCTAGCTCTATTCTATTAGCAGTTGGAGATCATTACCACAGATGCAAGGTTTTTGAAGATCATTCATGATGAATACTCCGTAGAGGTGTTAGAGCAACCTTGGGACCACCCTCCAGAGAACCAGCATCAGTTGACGGGCCTGCTGACAGACCTCCTTTTTGTGGAGGTGGCAGGGCTCCCACAGAACACGGTGGTAGATGAAGTGCCCATCAGAATGGAGCAAAGGGCTTCTACTCCAGATGCCTCCTTTTCCCCCTCAGAAGATGGGCATCCTGTGCCTGCTCTTAAATCTCCTACATCTGAACAGGTACAGAAGGTGCAAAAGTTCATGATGGGTCTTCAGGCTCTCTTCTTCCAAACCAGAGGTCCCATGAGTGAGTGAAAATAAAACAGCACTGTTGCAGGCACAGGTAGACAGCACTTGGGAATAGCAGTTATAGTAAACAGAATACACGCTAAGTGTACAAATAAGGCTCTAATGGCATCTCTGGGTTCTGCCGACCAGTATTATCCACTGATGGTTTGCACTAGGTGTTTATAAGTGCCACCAGAAGCCATTACAGCCTTATTGTGTAATAGGACGAAGTAGAGAAAGTATGGCCTAGCGACTTGAGCACCAGACTGTGAACCTAAAGACCCTGCAGTCTTGGGTTTGAATCCCACAAACCGCCATTCGTATACTGTGTTGTCCTGAGCAAGTCACTTAACTTCCCTGGGTCAAACCTGGAAATTAGCTTAAGCTCTATGTGCCCCTCCAAAAAAAATTCTAAAAAAATATTTAAAAACAAATAGTACACTTAGGTATAGTTTATTCCTTAAAATATTGCTGTGATTATTAGGCACCTAAAAGAGAGCAGCTCAAAAGTTAGAGATGGGCTTTGTACACATACCTGTGTTTTGTTTTGTAATTGGTGCAGATGCTCACAAGTACCTACTGTTTGTGTCACTTTGTTTTAAAAATGTTTTTGTTTAGTCTTTTTATTAATTACAAAATCACTGACCACAATCTCAGTGCTCCTTTCCTGTCTAGTGTATCTGTGCTGAAAGGACTTTTAAGAGCTTCCTTATTTATGGTCTGTGCTGGGCCATGGAATAAGGGGAAGGCTGTCTCTGCCTACGCCTGTGCTCTTCCTGTTAAATCCTTCACTGACTCATCTGTGATTGGCTAACATTGGAGGGCTGACTGAAGTGCAGTTCTAATGTCAAAGCGAATGTGGCCTGACTGATTGCCAGGAAGACAGCAAGTCAGGCGAGAGGGGAAGAGTGAGAAATCAAGAGATCTGGATTACTCTCTCTCCTGAATGTTACCATGGTTGGGGATCATTGCAATCTATCTGGAGACCGATCTTTGCTTCCTCAGAGCCCCAAAACTGGATTAAGCTGCAAAATGGTGCTTCAGGCTATGGGAAAAGTCTTAAGGTAAAAAACAAACAAACAAGCAAACCGTTTTAATCCTTTCAAGGTTGCACATGGTTTTGGTTTTGCTGCAGTCCTTGCTGCCGTGTCTCCCTCTCTCTCCAGTATAGGCTGAACATTTAAAAGCTTGGCTTCAGAAACTGAGCTGTGGAACACATGTTGCTTTGTGACTACTGCCGTTTGCAAGTTGAGAAAAAAATCCTAAAGTTTGAATTACCTGGATTACTTTGAATGAGAGATCTTAAATTCTGTGGTTTCTCGTTTGATTTTGTTTCCAAAATCAGGAAATAAAGCTTAAGGGTTTTCAAAGTTGTGTAGTACATCTTTCTTTTAGGAGCATTACTTGTGCAGAGAGGCAAACAAGTGGTTTTAACCTTGAAAGGGCTTGCTGAAGTGGGGATGCTGCATGCCAGTACAACCTATAGACATGCACGATATACACTCAGATCTGAAGACCTGCTTCAGAGGCTAATCACAAACAGATTTGGATGATTGTTGTTAATGTTTTTTGTCAAGGTATCGTGAGGGATTCCTGTAAATAGCACTTCTCTTCAGACCAAATTAAATTGCAGCCTTATCTAACACAAGCACTGTAAAGAAACTACTTGGTGGGAGAACTGGGAATAGTTAAAATAAAAGTTCAGTGTGACATTTAAAAGGGATACGGCTGTTAAAGCAGTAACATGTATGACTGCTGTTCTTGATATCTTGATTTTGTAATGCTATTTACATAACTAATACCAGGTCAGCTATAAGAAAAGGGGGGCACCATGTCCCTGACGGCTTACTTGGTCACGAAAAACCAAATAAATACATTTCTCAGCATAAAGGCATACGTGCAACAGTTCTCAGTGGGTAAACTATATGGTCCGAATGCTGGGCGGTTATATTTAATGCTTGGGTGGTTACATTTATTGATCTGTTTAAAACAGTTTACAAAATTGCCATTTGAATTGTTCTGTTCCATAGCAGGGTTCCCTTTTTTTTCGGGGGGGGGGCTAGATGAAAATGAGGAGAATCGTTTTTCACTGAGGGATCTTATTAGATCTTGGGAAGCAGTAATTATTTTGTCTTTGCCTAACTAAATAGTCAGTTATGTACCTTACGGACGGTTCAGAGGTATTTCATCTGAATCAATCCCAGAATTCACGCCATACTTGGAAAAACACCTGCAGCTGAAGAAAATGACACTCTAAGCCCTGATTTTACTGTTAGTTGAACTGAAAGACTCTGTTTTTGGGACTGGAGTCGTTTTATACTCAGAATGTTTTGAAAGTGTACCTGTTAACACTGTGCATTCTGTACACTACCACCATTACAGCAACAAATCATGGATCTCTCCAGAACTAGGACAGATTTTCTTTGTTGCAAATTGCAGCAACCCTAATTTCTCAAAAATGTCCATTTGACATTTGTACCTTAGGAGAGTGGCTTTCTCACATAAAAAAAAACAAAACAAAACACATCATTAGAAATTTAAACAAGGTTTAAGTCACTCAGAATTCTCCAAACTTCACATAAAGTAAAAAGGTGGCCTGTTCCTTTGGGCTGAATTAGCCTGTTACTTATCGTTCATTCAGTATAGTAACTGGAAAGCGGTTTGATCTTTGGTCATAGTAGTCTAGTGGTTAAAAAAATTAAAAAAAAATTGTGAAACAGCCCACAGGCTTGAATCCTGCCTCACTGGTTTACTGTGCGACCGTGAGCAAGTCACTCGGGCTTCAGTTCTTCCAGCTTTAAAACTGAGTAGTAGGATCGCACTGAAAATGAGATACTGCATTTCACTAGGGTTATAATGGATAAATCAATTACAACTGAAGGATTTTTTATACAGATGTGTTTCCAAGTCAGAGAGGTATCTGATAGTTTGGATTCAGTTACAAAAGCTCTGTTTTTTGTGGTTTTCTTAGTTATTTAAATAATATTAGTACTGGGAAATGTGCACTGAGCCAAAGCTTGTTCCAGGTGTGACTGGAGGTGAGAGGGGAAAGGGGAGTACAGTATGTAAAATAACATCAAGCCATAAAAAGCGGTTTCAGTGATAAATTACAAAGTGCAGTAACAGAATACAGCACAAGCAGGTGAACAAAGCCAGGACTAAGTGGTCCAATAACTTACAGGGCAGTGAACAACGAAGACAAGAGCTAATTAAAGCACATGGTGCCTGTTAACAAGTGACAATGCTATGGCAATGCAGATAGGAAAAACAGGCAGTTTCAGTCACAGCTAGGAGCCAGAATCATGGGGGCAGGGCAGACATTTGTGGGGGGGCGGGGTCAGGGGTCAGGTGGAGGGTTGGCAGGAGTAGGCAGAAACCTCAGCTGGTGTATAAGGGGTACAAAGGAGGAGGAAGGGGAGACAGTAGGAGAAGGGAGACTGCTCCACAGAGGAGAGAGGGTGGGCAAGGGGTATACATTGCACACCGGAAGATCGAACGGTTGTGGGTTCTAGCCCCACACCAGGCACTTGGGGGGAAATCCCAGTACTGACACTGTAGTGCATCATGAGGGGGATGCTGCACTCCTGAGGTGCTGTCTTTCAGATGAGACATTAAACCAACTACATTTGTATTGAAGCCAGCGGTGTGGTGCTGCACTTTTACAGCAAATAGAGCTGTGCACCGTCTGCCATATTCCCAGTTCGCGGACTTTACGAAATAAAAATAAAGTAATTGGCAGCTTGTGAAAAGGGGCTTTTCTGTGCAAAAAGCTTAATCGGGGGTAAGCCTTGCCTGGGGGGGGGGATTTGCAATTAGGACAGCTTTCCTTTAACAACATATTAGAACAGCTGAAGAGATCGTCTCTTTCCCCAGACTAGTTGTGCTTGTTGTTTCCCCTTCCAACTATGGTGTTCAAGTTAGATTATGGAAGACAAGCATGCAGTAACTTTCTTTTCCCCTACACTTTTTAAAATGACTGCTGTTTTTTCTGTAATGACTGGAACATTAAAGAAATGACTGAAAATTGAATTTTCATAAATAATCCAATCATCGTTGAAATTAAAATTATATCTTTAGTTTGAGCCATTGTCACATACAAAGTACAATAGGGATTTATAGCCAATCATAAATTACAGCCGTCTATGGACAATGAGAAACAGGAAAAGACCAACAAGTTACTGTACCTCTTATTTCGCACACAGTTGGTGTCTTGTGCAGTCAGCAGTTTAACATTTTCATCGGCCTATAATTCCTACTCCTAAACTCAGACTTTTTCTTTCTCTTTCCCACTCAGTTGCTTCCACCCTCCTTGTGTAAAATGTTCTCCCTCTTGACTTTGCAACTTAACCAGAATAACCCTAAAACATTTAAAATCCTAGTGTTTTCTCTTTTCGCACAGGATGTGTTACATATATAGGATCCCATTTTAGCACCAGTCACGTGTTTAGTCTGTTAGACTGCACAGTTCTGAACAGTAGAAAATGAAAGTGGTATTAGAATGGTCAGTTACACTTGGTGTCTGTTTCAATGTAACTGCTCATTAATTGAATGCAACACGGTAATTGCACTGCAGTTACATGTTTGTTGCATGCAAATTGCAATGCAATTATGGTGTAGTTACACTGTAACTACATGTTTCTGTATAACTTTTACTTAATCATGATTTATAATAAGATAATATGGCCTCTGAGGTTTGTCTCTTATTGTAAAAAACTTATCTCGCTTAGTTTGGGTAACCAGAACCACTCAGCTTTGCTTTACGGTCCCCATGAAACAAACTACGCTAGATGACTTATACAAGTGACATCTATCATAGGTCCTATTAATAAGATCAAGTACTATACTTAAACAAGTAGGAATCACCAACATGCATAAAGTGCCTTGTGATGAGACCAGTGTTATGCATCCCTTCTGCAATTTTAACCGAAATGTAACCCTAGCTTTTTCTGAGAAGCATGGTTGTGGATGTCCCTGGTGTCCTGGTCAACATTTCCCTTGTCCAGTAAGAGATGCTACAGTTTTTCTGAGTGTGTCTGGATGCTGCTGAACATTTAGAATCTCCAGTCATCACGGCGTGCAGTCCCTACATTACCAGTAGCCATCTCATTTGTATAAAAAAATACTTTAGTATCACTTATTTAGGGCAAAGCAATTTTATTTGCATAATGCCTTATTATCCACAGAGCTCCGGGTGCTTTATAGAAAAATGCAACATCATCATATATACAACAAAACAGTCAAACTAATAGTGATAAAAACGGAGTGAATATCAAACTCCAACAGCAACCACTACGGCTCTGTACAAACTGCAGCTCAAAAAATGGTTTAAGAAACTGAAATCGTTCACGTCCAGACTACTAGCATGGTTCCAAAAACCATGCTGAAACCACACTCAGACCTGGACAATAACATGATTTTTGAAACGTTTTAAGGGTTTGTTTAGGTTACCTGCATAGTGTCAATGCCAACTGTATCTCTTTCCCCATTGGTGCAGTCCTCCCGATGGCTACAGTCCACTGGGACTGTGGGAGTACCCCATGAGCACTAGCACAAGCTTAGTAATTACAGTATTGCTAATGGACAGCAGCAGTTTTAAAACCATTTTTAAGCATGTTGTCCGAGATGCAGATTCTGCAGCACTGTAAGATCACACTACCATGCTGTAGTCTGTACAGGACCTACATTTGCTGTTGGTAAAATTATCAGGTTCAGCCATCTCCAAATGCTTGTAAATAATCAGCAGTCCGTGGTCACACGCTTTGTAATCTCGGTAGTGCTGATGGACGGCAGCAGTTTTAACCTTTGCAGAGCCGCGGACTGATGTATCAGTCCAAAATTCCAATACATTCTAATTCTGTTGGCAGCCTAAGGGTTAAAACCATTTTTAAGCATGTCATCTGAGATCCAGATGATACAGTGCCAGACTGGAATCACCCAGTTCTGAGCATCTCTAAAAGTGGTTGCAACTGCAAGCATGGGTACTTGAGGTTGTGCTACCAAACCATGCAGCTGCTTGACAACACTTGCTGCTACTGTGTGAATGCAGCCACCACAGTTTGTTCTGTGTGCAGTTTGGGATGAGGGAGATGTCTGTGCTATCCCTGAAAAATAGCCCATGATTTTTTGTGCCGATTACCAGCACAGAGATCTCATTGATTTAGGGTTTTCAAGCTTAAGTGAGTTAAGAGCTCTGATCATGCTAGGCTATCAGCTTAATATTTAATGGGATTTCCACACTGATGTTAGCTGCATGATTAAGTAACTCCTGGATCACATAGCTTTGCAATCAGGGTGATCTTACAAATGACAAACTGCATCCTTCTGTCAGGTGGGTTGCAGCATTCTTGCGGGTCTGTCAAGCATCACCATGCCTCAAGTCATCTTCCAGCCAGAACTAAGTCATGTTTGCCAGCTGCCCAGCTCCTTCAGTATGGTCTTTTTTAATTCCTTCCGCATACGTTCTTGTCAGATTCACTGCGAAACAGAACAGACATTAAGGGAGCAAAGAAACAGAGGCTGGTTTATTCTTCCCCTACCCAGCCTGATTGGATAGCATGAAAAAAGAGTTTTGGGGCCGGCACAGTAAAACTCAAAATTAATGAATAAATAGGTATTTTAGTGCTCAAGGTTTCATGGCTACACAGGTCTTTTCATTAGGATCTTAAAAAAAACACTTTACAGATTCCCATAGAAAAATAAACGAGTGGGGGGGGGGGCCTAAACACATTGGGAATTGTTAAAGTATAATTTTCTTCTAAATTGCATGCATGGGCAGTGGTCTTTATTAACAAAAAAAAAAAAATACTGAGAACTTATTTGCTGTTTAGTCCTGGTAGATATATGCTCGGTTGGTCACTACCACATTTATATTACATAATATATTTAAACATATTTTATCACAGTCTTGGGGAGGTGAGACTGGGAGAAAATAAGAATTACACTACTGCAAAAACTGTTGTCAGAATTGGTACACTCTGTGTTGTTGTTCCCTATGTCAATTTTTGTGCACTTGTAGCAGATTTCTCCACACTTGACGGCAAAATATTCTACATTTGCGCCAACATTTTTTCGCAGTTGTCAGTTCTTCCCAAAATGATGCAGATTATTAAAAAATGTTGTAATTGCTTAAAAACATGGCAGTGATAATCTGAAAAAGAAAAGTGTCAGAAAAACGCTTTCAATTCCAAAAGCATTGAAGGAACCCAGAATGGTACCCAGAACTCTAAGGAATGGGAATTGAACACAACCTGAGCATTGTTAGGCTAAGGGGGAAAAACAAACGGGGGGAGGGAAGACTGTCTTGAAACAAAATAAATTGCAAAAAAGGTATGTTTAGGCACCAGACTAAATGCAGATCACAGTAGCAAGATCTTTAACACTTGTCTTACACCCTTTGACAAATTCTAAGTAAAAATCGGGCAGAATGACAAAACATCCAGGAATCTGGAGTTAAAACAGGAGCCAGTTAATTAAATCAGCAGGCATAGTCTAAATATCACAATACTGTCTGTAAAAACAAACAGGGTTCTCTCTTGAGAGTTGCTGCAGTGGGAAACAACAATAAAGGTTTCAGAGATCGCATTTAAGCAGTAGAGTTCCTGGCTGTGCTGCGTGCCTCTTGCCCAGCAAACTAAAGGGCCTTTTACACGGCAGGCTGTGCACTGCATTAAGAAGTGCAGAGCAACTGGAATGTTACCTTATATGCCGTATATAAGTGAGCCACACCGCATCAGAGGCAAGCGCCTGCAGTCCTGGCATTCCTTGTTTTTCTGGGTTCGCCGTTTTGTTTTGTTGTTTTGAGCCACTCAGTGGGGCTGTATAATCTGATCACAGCAGCCACATCGATTCTTGGATATTGCTTCTTCCTGTAGTATTGTACCCAAGTTCAGCTGAATGTGTGACTATCTAGTAGAAAGAAAGCTGAACTTGGGGAAGTAGTTTTCATATACGAGTGCTGAAAAGAACTTTAAAAGTGCTCCGAAAGTGGCTAGCTGCTGGGCATGCGCCATACATATTCATATATGCATAAGTGCATGCTCAGTATCACAGCCCACTTCGGAGCTCTTTAAAATTATTTTCAGCCCTCGCTTATGAAAAATGACTACTCCCGAGTTCAGCTTTCTTTCTACTAGCTGGTCACATATTTAGCTGAACTCGGCATGGTACCTACTATGTATGGTGAGTTTCCACCCCCCACCCCACCACAGAAGTCTCGGGTTCTCAGCTGGTGGAAAAACAGAAGAACCGCCAAAAGAGCCACAAGATAACTGCACACCTCTGCAGTGTACAACTGGGAGATAGCAGCGCAGAGGGAGCAGAGAACTTGCTGGCTAGCCATGACGATGCGAGTAGGGCTCCGTGTAAAAGAGGCTAAAGACTGACCATTCTAAGCTTACTGGCTCAAAATGTGAGAAGTTGGTTGGGGGGGAGACAGTATAGGGTAGTGTTTAATGGGGTAAAATCAGGAGAGAATGAGGTCAAGAGTGGTGCACCACAGGGTCATTCTTGGGTTCAGTCCTTTTTTAGTATGTTCACCAGCAACAGGGGAGGGATACAGGGCAAAATGTAACATTAGGCCCTGTACCAGGATGGACTGTGAGGAGGAGGTTAGGGAATTGCAGATGAGCTGGCAAAGTTATGGAGATGGTCCAGTATTTTGCAGTTGAAATTCAGTGCCAGAAAAGTGCAGTGTGATGCACTTACTATAGGTAAGAAGAATCCTGGGATATAATACTTGATTAGGGGGGAGCAGTTAGGCTGGCCACTACTGCAGAGGAAAGAGACCCTGAAGTCATCATAAACAACTCCCTAAAACAAACCAGCCACTGCAACAAGGCCTACAACAGGGCAACCAGAATGTTTGGGTTTATTGGGAGGGGTTTTAATAGCAGGAGGAAAGAGGTACTGTTACCTCTCTATAGACCACTGGTGAGATCCCATCTGGTGTGCTGTGCCCAATTGTGGAGAGTCCCTAACTGATGTAGGACAGAAACAGGCTGTAGACAATGCAGCAAAGAGTTCCTAAAAGGATTTCTGGCCAAAAGAGAAGATCCTATGAAGGTCAGCCAAGTGCAACTAAACATGTACTTGCTAGACACCAGAAGGGAGAGGGGCAACATGATAGAGACCTTCAATTCCTGAGAAGAATAAACAAGGTACACTGAGTGCAACTGGTAAACAGGAATAGCAGCAGGTCAATTACAAGGGGATGTGAATGGAAGCTGGCAGGGAGTGGAGTCAGATTCAGGAGGGATAGGAGAAAGCTGTACTTCATAGAGTGAGTGGTTGAGCCGAGGAACAGCCTACCAGCTGAGACAATGGGAGCAAAAAGGAGGAGAGGGATCCAAACCAGAATTGGAGATATGGGGAACACAGTAATAGAGAGAGGGGCAAGAGAGAGAGAAGTAGAGGGGTCAGTAATAAGTACAAGCAAGGCAGTCAAGGGCAAAGTATAAAAGGTGTGTGTGTGTGTGTGTGTGTATCCAGCCTGGATAGAGTAGATTTGGGTGCAGTGTTATACACCACATCCCCATAGTCGAAGACATGGAGGGGGTCACAGACTTTCTTCCTGTGGAGTGCGGCAAACAAGGAGTAGTTTAGTGTGGATGAAGTTAGTATTACCAGAGAAGTCGAGAAGACTGTCCAGCCAGACACTCAGGTAAGGAGAGGAGGAGAAAGTCTCCAGTTGGGAACTATCCATGGTCGTGAAGACCGGGGGAGACAGAATTCCAGCCAGATACTACCTGTTGCCAGAGCAAGGTGATTTGTGCAGAACCAGCACATAGAAACATAGACGTAGACAGCAAAAGGAGACCACCAGGTCCATCTAGTCTGCCCATTGTCTTTTAGCCTAGCCTTCTAACTGCCCTTGGGTTTGAGGGCTCCCTTGTTTCTGTCTCAAGCATTCTTGAAACCTACCACTGTGACTGCCCCCACCACCTCTGTGGGCAGGTTGTTTCAGGCATCAACCACTCTTTCTGTGAAGAAAAACTTCCTGGTGTTGGTGGAAAATTGCTCTTCTTGGAGCCTTAAATCATGTTCCATGGTTCTGCTGCCCTTCTTAAATTGGCAGAGATCGTCTATCTGCACCTGGTTTATGCCTTTTTTGTACTTAAATGTTTCGATCATGTCACCCCTCTGTCTTTCCTCTGTTCCAGGGAATACATGTTCAGTTCTTTCAGTCTATCCCCGTAGGACATCTCGTGCAGTCCCTCAGTCATTTTTGTTTCCCTTCTCTGCACCGTCTCCACTCAGTCAATGTCCTTTTTGAGGTGGAGCCTCCATGCTGTACTCCAGGTGAGGCCTAACCAGTGATCTGACCAGCGGCAGGATCACTTCCTTCTTCCTGCCTGCGCTTCCCCTCCCAGTGCATTCCAGCATTCCGCTGGCACTAAGCAG
Source organism: Neoceratodus forsteri (assembly GCA_016271365.2). Classification (NCBI taxonomy): domain Eukaryota; kingdom Metazoa; phylum Chordata; order Ceratodontiformes; family Ceratodontidae; genus Neoceratodus; species Neoceratodus forsteri. The sequence goes on from CM028133.1 coordinate 725,511,936, forward strand.
TGTTAAAGTCTTGTTGGAGCTGTGTAACTGGTGTGGGGGCAGTAGGACTGCTGGCAAAGAGCACAGGGCCGTCTGTGTTATTGTCTTTGTTAGTTAGGTCTCTGTCTAAGCAGGTCTAATTTTACTCAGCATTGCAGGAGCCTGGTATTACTTTGATGCGATCAGACTTTTCTCTTCTTTTAGGGACAGCTTAATGCCAAGATAGAGTAACTCTTCCTTCACTTGCAAGGAGCCAAACTTCAGTTTTGTTATTCTGAAAAAACGGAGAGCACAAGTCAGGCTTAAAATGTTTGGCTGATATCCCTAGGTAATTTTTCAATTATAGAAGGATTAGGGCTTCAGTCAGAGTTGGAGACTGGTATTAACAGTTTTAAAATCAGCATTTTTAAGATGGAAATAGTGGTATTACTTATGTAGTTGTTCCGAAATACAGTGATATAGTACAAGAATGTTGATGAGGATTCCCTGCTATTATAAGAGTGGAACAGTACTCAAATGAGCATGTTTCCCCCATATTGGTACATTTGTTACCAGCTCTTTAAAATATTTTCGAAAATGGCCTGCCGGCACAGTGTCAAGGTGTCCACTTGCGGTGCCGACATCCCGGATTTGGAGATGGACTCGGGAGTCGAAGGGAGGAGAAGGGCTGAGCATCCCAGGGACTGCTCTCCTTCTCTGGGAGGGAGGATGAGTGTCTGGGAATTGTGACCTCATGTAGGCTGTGGGTACTGCCACTGCTACCGCTTTCATGCAAGGGGGCGGTGGATTTGGTGTCATTGCACATCCCCCGCCCATGGATCTCCAAAATAGAAAAATAATTCCAGCCCCATTCGTGACGCCCGACTTATGTCTGCTTGGGGGTCCTGCCTGCGGCCCCACCCTGGGGGTAAGCCAGGCAAAGAGACTGTGTACCTTGGGAGGGGCACGTGCCCAGCAGCCCTGCCCAGTGGGGGTAAGCTTGGGCATGGAAGGGGGCAGAACCCTGGGAACCAGAGGGGAAAAAAAATGTTTTTGAAATTTAAACCAGCGAATATAGACATTGGAGGAAAGGGACCTGGGGATCATAATGACATTCTGAAGTCCCATGGCCAATGCCAGAAGGCTGCAGGGAAAGCAAATAGCATATTGGGGGTGTTTAGGGAAGGGTGGTTGCTACCAGAAGAAAGGAGATGGTACTGCCCTGTGCAGATCCTTGGGGAGACTGCACCTGGGACACTGTAGTGTTAGAGCCTGCACTTGAAGAAGGATAGGGACCTCTTGGAGACTGTTCAGAGGAGGGCCATAAAGATGAGTCGGGTGGAGCAGGGATGGAGAGGACAGGTTGGAGAGTCTCAGTAGGTACACACTGGAGGCCATGAGCGAAGAGGGGCATAATAGAGACCTAAGTTTCTAAAGGGTATTAATAAAGTGGACTGCAGTGCCCTTTTCACAAGGTGCAAGGGAACGGTAACTAGAGTCCATGAATGGAAGCTGGTAGTGGTGGGACAATTCAGCAGAGATGTAAGGAAGTTCTTTACAGAAAGAGTGATGGAGAGGCAGAATGAATCGCTAAACAGAGCAGTCAATGCAGAGTCCATTGCCAGATTTAAATACTGGTGGGATAGTCACAGGGTAATAGTGTGTACCAAAGGGAGAGAATGAGTGAGTGAGGGTAGACTGTCAAAAGGGGATGAGTGGGCTGGAGGGCAGGTTGAAATACAGTCAGGTCTAGCTGTAGACTAGTTCTGGCTCAGTGTTAGGCTGGTAGGCAGATGCAGGCAGGTAAAGGACTGACTCGATGGGCCATTGGACCTTTTTCTGCTGTCAGTATCTGTGTGTTTGTTATAGTACTGCTGTTACTTCACACGGTTGTTTATGCTCCAATGCAAATGTGTAAGGTGGTGGTTTAAAATTGATTTTCTGTGTTCTGATTTTGAGAGGGGAGTCCCCGCAAGTTCTTTCTTGATGTGTAATGTCCAGCTGTGGAAATAATAGACTCAATAAGTGTACCTAACCCCGAGGAAAGCCCAGCTCTTATTACAGAGTAGTTCTGTCTGTCACAGCAGTTCAGTTAGCATGGTTATAGTCTATGATAGACTAACCTGCCCACTTCGTAGATGAATGAGGGCCTTCCTGTTATACATTTGTATGTGGGAGGGAATGACAGATGCAAACCAAACCAAATTAAATTAAACTGTTGATGGCATTTTAATGAATGGGGGAAATTTGGCCAGGACAGGAGGAAAATTCCCCTACACTTTTTGAGAAGTGCCATGGGATCTTTACATCCGTCTGAACAGCCACCGGGAAAGGCAGACGTGACCTTGGTTTACCATCTCCTCTGAAGGATGGCACACTCTGACAGTACAGTGACCCCTTAGTACTGCACTTAGGGGCCAGCATTTATGGTATGAGCCCAGTCCCAGTGTGGGACTAGAACCCATGACCTTCTGGCCCAAAGATAGATGTTCTGACACCTATTTTTTACTTAATTCTTTGGTAACTGGGTAAGGCCCACTAGGCACAGTGCCTGTTTTCAGGGGGTGACCAGGGAGCACTGGGGAGATTAAGTGACTTGCTCAGAGTCACACAGTATACACGTGGAGCTTGTAGGAATCAAACCGTGGTCTACTGGATGTACTAAGCTCATTCACAGCTCGTTACTCTAACCTTTAGGCTATATTGCCAGCAATCTAAAGAAACTTAAATCTCTAGCCCTAACCGTTCAAATTGTAACCCTTTCCAATTAGCTATGTTTGGAACCTTTAAAGCAAGTAACTGAACAATAGAGTTAATGTAGTGATATATCACAGATAATGTCGATAAATTGGAAACGTGAGAAATCCCTAAATAGCTGGCATCAGGTATGTAGAAGATACAAGTAGTAGTCCGTCAATGAGAGTCACAACTTTTTTCTGATATTTGTTACAGATTTACACAAAGAAAAGAAGGAAATTCAAAACATGCACACTTTTATTTATTTATTTATTTGCTTTTGGTAAACCAGGTAAGTGCACTAGGCAACATATCCTGCCTAAATGATGGAATCACTTCTGAAGGAAAGAATTGTTGAGTACCTAGAGGCCAGTGGGGCACAGGCCCCAAGGCAGCATGATTTCACAGCAAGAAGGTCATGTCAGACGAACCTAATAGATTTCTTTGACTGGGTGACCAAAGTAGTAGACCAGGGAGGGGGCTGTGTATATGGCCTACCTAGATTTTAGCAAGGCATTCGACAGTCTCACACAAAAGATTAATATACAAGTTAGCCAGCCTTGGAGTGGGTCCCAAGGTGGTAGCCTGGATAAAAAATTGTCTAGACAACAGGACACGAAAGGTAATAGTAAACAGAGTCCACAGTGAAGAAAGGAGGGTAACTAGTGGGGTACCGCAGGGTTCGGTACTGGGACCGGTCCTCTTTTAATATCTTTATAAGTGACTTTGGAGAGCACCTAGAAGGAAAGGTATGCCTCTTTGCAGATGATACAAAGATCTGCAACAGGGTTGATACACAAGGTGGGGTGGAAAGAATGAAAAGGGACTTGGCAAGGTTGGAGGAATGGTCAAATACGTGGCAGCTCAGATTCAGTGCAAAGAAGTGCAAGGTAATGCATCTGGGAAACAAAAACCCAGGGGAAGAGTACAGTGGGGGGGAGTTAATAACAACAACAAAATCGAAAGAGACCTAGGAGTAATTATATCAGATGACCTAAAGGTGGGCAAGCAATGAGAAGGCAGTAAGGAGGGCTGGGGATACTGGGATGCATAGGGAGAGGCATCAACAGTAGAAAACAGGAAGTTGTTATCCCTCTCTACAGACAGTAAGTGAGACCCCATCTGGAGTACTGCATGCAATTCTGGAGACCCCATCTCCGCAAAGACATAGACAGAGTGGAGGCTGTTCAGAGGAGGGCAACCAAAATGGTGCAAGGTCTGCACCAGAAGACATACGAGGAGAAACTAAAGCATCTTAATATGTATACCCTTGGGGAAAGAAGGGGGGGACGTGATAGAAACTTTCTAGTATCCCAAGGGAATTAACAATGTACAAGAGGGTAGTATCTTTTAGAAGAAGAGATGTGCAAGAACAAGGGGGCACAATTTGAAGATAGAGGGGGGACAGCTCAGAGGTAATGTTAGAAAGTATTTTTCACAGAGAGAGTTGTGGATGCATGGGACAGCCTTCCTGAGGAGGTTGTGGAGTTGGGAACAGTGGGAGAATTCAAGAATGCATGGGACAGGCATAAGGCAATTCTAGTGGGGGGCAGGAGGAAGTAAGCTGTTGATTAACTAGAATCTGCAGCTTATCCATCAGGTAGGGAAATAGGCAGACTGGGTGGGCCAAGTGGTCCTTATCTGCCGTCAAATTCTATGTTTCTATTTTCAGGCACGACCCTCGAGAGTAAATATAACAATACAGCAAGAGTACAATATCACAGTACAGCAGTGATAATCAGGTGCATGATGCTGTAGAACTTGTCCAACAAATACAATGGCAGAGGACGTCCACAGAAGATAATACACCACCTGTTGCTTTACAAAATCTTTCAATAATTGTGCTCTCTTACTTTATGGGTACAGTGTAGGACTCTAGTGAGTGAGTGATTGTCTGAGTGAATTTATACAAAATTACTCCAGACAGTATAACCCTATAAGATGCAGCATCTTCTTTTCATGGGGGTCCCAGGAAGGACACCACAAGTTAGCAGGTTAACGTAGTCTAGCAAGAATAGTTACATTCACACTAAAATGTACAATGCAAAAACAGACTGTAAAGGTACTGTAAGTACATCCAGCCAGTACTCTGAGCAAAGTGAGGTTACAGTTGTAACCCCTAGATGGTGCTATCCCAGGGGCTACTACCCCTGCCTGATTTGCCACTAACAGGTTGAGGGGCCTGGATCCAATGGCGGGTGCCTCCACCCAGAGGTCAGGGTTTGCAATAGTTAAACTTACTTGGTCACAGCCCTCTGGGACACTGCAACCCCCCTTTCTTCCCACTAGTGGCCCACACAATATATCAGAATTACCTTCACAGTATACACTTACCCCCAGGGCTGGTTCAGGCACTGGGACCTCCTGTAAAATAAGATACAGTGCAACAATCACAGTACAATACTTTAACATAGACAAATACCTCAGGCAGTATAACTTTGCTGAAACAAGCAGCTCTGATTTATTTAGGGGGATATAACAAGGACAGGGGGAAATCAGGTTAATTAGCTTATCACTCTACTCATCTACCTATGGCTCTGTGCACAGGCCTATCCCTATCAGTTACTGTCCCTGGGTACCCAAGCCCTAGTGGCTAGTCCAAACCGTGGCAGCTGGTAGGGCCCTTTCACACAGAGAAAAGGAAAATTAAACAGTCAGCAGTACAGTAATTCCATTTGGATTTAATGTGGCAATCCAACAGGAGCGACCCTGAATTAGTACTCACGACCTCCAAACAAGATAGGGTCCTTCAATGTCAGCAGGGCTACTCTTGAGCTCCAAGAGACCCTCACACATTTATATGGTAAACAGTCACAGGCAAAAGTCACTTAATGGCAGCAGGATTCACTTGAGGTACACAAACCTCTTCACACATTTATATGGTAAAAGAAAGCACTATACCAGGCAGGCTGCATCTGTATCCCGATCGCAATTACTGCACAGTACCCGGGAGAACACACAACAGATTCAGTTCCTGACAGACCGAGTGCAATTCCTCCAGTCTTCTACAGGGTGAGCCTGGTTTCTACTCTTCAGATATCCTTTGATTCTCTTCACAGGATGGATTCAGTCCTAACAAGCAGTTACACAAGCTGCAGACCGGAACTCTGGACCTTACGCATGTTTTTTTGACTAAAACTGTGTACTGAAGGAGCACAGGTTCCTTTCCTTCACTACCAGAGCTAAACTGAAACTCCAACAGACAAAACTGGCACTTCCTTTGAGTTCCTCCCAGTTCTTGACTGGATTGGCTGTCACTCACAATAGACTGCTGCTGTTGGTCCAAAAGGTTCAAGTCTAAACTACATCTCCCAGAGTCACTGCCCATACAATCCTCTTGTGGCTGGCTCAGATTATGAGTCCAAGTTCTGATTCGGCCCAAGGCACCATTTTAGAGCTAGCTTACCCCACACTGATTGGTCCAGTTCAGCAGTTCAAAACCAGAATGGGAACTAGGCAGACACAGTTCTGACTGCAAAGAAAGCAGGTTAGACAAACTGTAATTTCATTATTACTCTAAATGATTTCTGGCAAACAATTACATCTTTCAGATAGGTTCCCTTTGCACTCTAGTGACTGCAAAATGGAGTGAATTGCAGCAGCTCGAGTGGTACTCAAACAGAGAAGCACACAGTCCCCCATACAACTAATTATGTCTGCAAGCAGACAGCTCTTAAAGAGACAGTACCAAAGGCTCTAAAAACACTCACTGATAAATGGCTTAAACGCCAAACACCATTCAGGCTTGGAGCATTCAAGCAAGCTCCTGGAAGTCTTTTGGGAACCCCCATTTGCAGGGGGGTTACACAGTAAAAAAAAAAAAAAAAAGAGTAGGGGCATTGTATGCAACACAGTCATGGTCAGGGAGAGGGGGATACCAGACCAAACTAAACACAGGGGCTTCTAATGTTGCTGGAACTCTTGCAAGCTAGGAACATTCCTCAATTGGAGAGGGAGTTTGTTCAAGGTATATGTTTCTGACAGTGCAGTCTTTGGATGATGCCTACTGTTATCTGCTATGGAGTTCCACATTTTTTTCCACTTTACTTTTGCTTTGGCTTAGCATTTCATACATCTTGTGACCCAAACAGCAGTTGTCATGCAGATTTTATTTTATTTATTTAATTTGGTGATTTGGAAAAAATCTTTGAGGAAAAGCTGTTTTACAAAGGTTCCACGTCATAGATTGCAAAACAAAGTACAGTGGGAGAAAGCAAAGGTACATCACAATGAACGATACAGCTTGGATTCAGAACTTACAGAATAACTCAAAGCATAGGTACAAGTTAAATAACAAGAAATAACACTCTATGAGGGTGGTGGGGAGGGATAGGCTGCGACAAAGTGCCTTGTCAGTAGTTCAGAGGGACGGGGATAGCTGGCAGAGTGGTGAAGAAGGGAGGATCGAGAGAGAGAGAGAGGTCAGTACTGCGGTGGAGGTGAGAGGGTAGGGGAAGATGGACGATAAGGTATAGGGAGAAATGGTGGGGTAAAGGGAGACTGAGCAGAGAGGACATGCTAGAGTAAAATGGTGGGGATATTTCAGTACCTTCACCACTTGTAACATACTATAAAACTAGCGAGGCATGTATAGGTGGGAACAGCGCAGACTGGATGGATGCCGTTCTTTTTCTGCCTGTAACATTTGCTCTGTTTCAATTTTTCTCTGTCATCCATTTTAAAACTTTGTTCCACAGCTCTCGAGCATTATTTGTAAACTTGAAAACCATCACTAGCTGTGTATTAGAAAGAACGATACACTAGCTGTGTATTACAAGAAAAAATGCAAAGTCTCCATTTTAGTCTCCAGTCCATGCTGTAAACTACAGCCCTGCGGTCACACTGTACTGTTATTCGACACCTAAGCAAGTTGTGTAAACTATGCCTGTTGAAATCTCTGCAGCCTATGTCATCTAAACCCTCCCCCAAATAGCTGGTCACGTGTTGCTGAGACAAGGTTACCATCTACCTCAGCAGGAGATCTGAGTGAGAAGGTTTCTTTCATTATAACCTCCAAGAATGAATTGTTAAAGGGAATTGGTTGCCCAAGCCACACATCCCCCCACCATCCTTCCCTCTGAGACAATAATCACATCCTGTTGGGATTTAAATGGCCATAGCCATATGTTTAGTGACAAAATTGTGATGACAGGATTGACGAGCACAGAAGGGAGTTTCTCTCCAGTCCATAGCTCCAGCATTCCCCTCCCCTCTGTGAGGGAAAGAGTGCCCCACTCCAGCTTGAGGGCTGCATCCTGGGGTACTTGAGTATTCATGGTGCCAAAATGGCAGGATGGGAAGTCTTGAACCCTCCGTGCACCTCCATGCTGGGCATGGCTCGGCATCTTCTCCCCCACCACCAATCTGGCACCGGAGATCGCGGACCTGTAATGGGGAATTCCATCCTCAGTCGTGCCCCCTTCCCCTCCAAAGCAGGTGCACTGCACATCCCAGGGGCATGTCCATGGTGATCTCGGCCCGGCTATGCTGGGCGCAAGTCGAAATCCCTTTTGAGATCACCCGTAAGAGAGGCCCCAGTCCACATGACATATGTGCACATTTTGTAAAAAGTAACACCCGGCATATTAAAAACTGAGATTTTAATTTCTCAGTATCTTATGGGCAGTACAGAGGTAGAGGCAAAACCACGTCGTCATATTGCGGTATTTTCCAGTGCAGTCTCCATTACAAGTGATGAGGTAGTTTGTTTTTTTTTTTTTTTTTACTTTCTATTTTTCCGCCTTCCCCTGCACTCCGCTTCTTTGGGAGCGCCTGGCATCTGCCTTGGTTGCTTCCGTACCTGGAGCCCCGCGGCAGTCTCCCCATGTAGCCTTGGATTCCCCCAGGTAGGGACGAGGTGGGGCCCTTACACTCCAAACTAATGGCATTTTGTTGGGGCCGCCACATGGGACAGGCAGGGGACCATTGAGGTCTGTGCTGGCACTCTGTCTTCCCGGAGCAAAGGAGGTGTTTTCTCCATTTCCTGGGTGTGCCATGCGCCCTGATGTCAAGGCGGAGCACAGCCGACATCTGGCACTCCCAACCCTCCTGAAATGGCCATACACTTGCTGTACATCAATCAATCAAAATCTTTATTTATTCAGGCGAACATCATTGAGCATAGCTCATTTACAAGATGGACCTGAGTGGTCATAACAAAAAAGGTTACAGAGTGTATACAAAAACATGATATTGAAATAGCACAAATACAAACATTTATGAGTGAGATAGATGTACAATTATTTACATATATATAAGGCAAAGGACAGTAAACCAAAAACCTATTAAAGGTGAGAAACAAACAGTCTGGTAGGGATAAGGCTTGGATAATGGTACATGGGTGGGCTATATGTTTGAGGTTTGATGTGGAAAGGACCAGAGGAATGATAGAAGAATAGGGAGGAGCTTTAGAGAGAGGGTGTGGGGGTGGGGTGTGGGAGGACTAGGCCTTGTGGAAGCAATTGCATGAATCTGGGATTAGGCTGGTGTACAGCTTTTGAAGGATGTAAGGGGATCAGTGTTTCCATTTTCAATGTCTTTTGGATAGAATTCCAGATAAGTGCCAGGAATAACTGATTGCAGCTCTTCCATACCGGTGCAGGTGATAGGAATCTTCAGCAGGATCAGTTTGTTGATCCTCAAGGTGTAGGGCCTGGATGTGATCTGGTTGAAGCAGTCTGAGATGTAGGAAGGAGTTTGTTTGTCAGAGCTTTGTAGATCCAGGTAGCAGCATTTTTCTTCTTCAATGTTGCAGGGATGTCCAGCTGACTGCATTGTAGAGAGAGCAATGATGGATGCTAGAGGGAAGGTCAGTAATGAATCTAATAGCTCTATGATACAGGGTGTCTAGTTTGTTTAGATGGGAGAGGAGCAATGACCATAGAGGAAGTCAGCATAATCAATGAGGGACATGAATGATGCAAGGATTAATCTTTGTTTGGAATCTTTGGTCAGGTAGTGTTTGATTCTATAGAATAGACCAAGTCTTTGTCTTAGCTTTTCAGGAGCTCTTCAACGTGGGTAGTATAGTCTAGTTTATTGTCTATCCATACTCCTAGGTATTTGAATTTGTCAACATATTCCAGATTTTCACCAAGGATGGTAGAGAGTTGTGGGAGGGTGAATGATGGGATAGTGGAAGAACAGTTCTTGTGGGCAAAGAACATAGCTTTGGTTTTCTTAGCATTTAGTAATAATTTCTTTTTAATAGGTTATGCTGGAGGAGGAGAATTGAGACTGTAGGAGCTCACAGGCTTTTAATGGTGAGGGATCGCCACATAAAGTACAGTGTCATCTGCAAAAGGTGGATATTAGAAAGAGAGAGATTGGAGTCAATATTGTTGATGTAAATGGCAAAAGGATGGGACCCAGGATGGAGCTTCTTGCGTACACCTCTTAGGAGTGGCTTAGGGTAGATAGATCACCATCATTCTTTACCAGTTGTAGCCTTCCAGAGAGATAGCATCTGAACCATTTAATAGAGAGTGAGTCAAGGCCTATGGAGTTTAGTGAGGTGATTAGAAGATCATGATCCACAGTGTCAAAGGCTTTGCTTAGATCCAGAAACACAGCACAGGTATTATTCTTTTTGTCTAGGGCAGTCTGCCTGGAGTCAGTCAAGTACCGGACCTTGTCCCCCCTCCCTGGAGAAGGCGAGCAGTCCACGGATGCTTAGCCCTCTCCCCCCGGCTGGCCCTCCAGCTCCCCAGGCTCGTTCCCGAACCCGGATTGCCAGCGTCGCGAGCAGTAGTGCTACTGCTGCGCCGACGGGACGGCCTAGGTAGTTTTATTCTTTATTACTTTTTGGGACTGGGGGGGAGAACGGGTGCTCGAACTACAGTCTATGCACCAGTGGCTCGAGCATCCTAGGCAGTAGATCTCCTTTAATGCCCCAACAGGAAATATAATGACTCTTGGTGATACCAAACAGGCGGAGGAACTGTTTTACCTTTATTTTACAGTATTTTAATTTTTCATATTTTTTTTACTGTTACTATTTTTTAATTTAATTAAAAACCCATTTTATATAAGCAGTAAGCCACCCCGGGGTCGTTAATTGTGCAGGGTTTCATGCAGCCAAGGAGGTGAAGGCGCTCCACTTACGTCGTCATACCTCAGAACACCTCTGGGCATGTGGTAAACCCTGGACAATCCATACCCCACCATGGCTTATTGCTTAATTACCACGCTTTCTCTGTGGTTGATGACATAATGTGAATGCACGTGGGCATTTTGATAGATCTATCCTTATTTAGGCCCTGTGCTTGTTTCTTTCTTACTCAGTGGCGTTATGCTATAATCTCAAAATCTCTCTCTATCCCCCCGCATCTCTCTCCCTCCCCGGAATCTGCTTGTCAACAAGTTTTATATCGGGAGAGGGTTATAAAATTGCAAACTGGTCAGCAGATTGGATAGGACTAGTTTTTGCTTCTAGTTGCTGTTCTCTTTGAAAGTTCTGCCTCCCTTGTTCCACACCCTGTGAGGCTCATGCTGTCACCAGGATGACTGATTGACCTGTACCTGACTGAATTTCGTCCGACTGCTTCACACGTGAATCAGTGCCTAACTGTTCACTTCTACTCCGTATATGCACTGTATTCTGTATACACTTACATACACACAGAGCCTCATTTGGATTGTGTTACGAGACTGACATTTGTGATCTCATCCAGACTAATGTCGCTGTTTCAGCTGATCTCTAAGCTTTATTTGATATGCTCAAAAATACAGAAGCTGTAATGGTTTCAAGCAGCCACCCTGCAATGACATCTCCAAAGGTTTAAAAAAAAGGGGGTGCTTATTACTCCTTAATTTGTGGTCTAGTGGTTTGAGCCCAGGCTTGGGAACCAGGAGACGCAGGTTTAGATCCCAGCAGAGCTACATACTCTCTTTGTGATCTTGAGCAAGTTACTTAACTTCTCAATGCTTCAGTGTGCTCAGCTGTAGAAATGGGTAAACAGCAAGACCCCACTAAAAATTAGATATTGTATTTCAGCTGGGACGCCCTGGGCAAAAAAAAAAAAAGATCTTAGTGATGAGTCTGGAACTGAAATGAGTGCTTGTCATGCTGTGGTTTCTTTGGAGAAGCGACTGCACCTAATTGTTCTCTTAGCTTCAGTAGTAGTACCATATGTTTATTACAGGATACAGTCAATTGAGTTGAGGCTCTTTTACAGTGACTACCTTCCCATATGCAGATATATAAACCGTTGCCTGGGCTACACATTTACAGTTTGGATGCAACTAACAGTGCAGGATAACTACTACATGAGTTATTCAACCAGATCAGTTACGTACAGATATAGCTTACAAGCTGAGAAACTGTGACAACAATTTTTCAGAAATGCAGTGATAACATGAACTATGTTGACTATGGTTGGAGGGGCTTGAGAAATGTAGTTTAGCAGTTAAAAGTTTAACTTATGTAAAACTTGCAAAGTAATTGCTATGCAAACAGAGTGTAGGAGTAGCAGATTCATACATAACATGTTACCTCCAGACATCTGTAATTTCACATCTTAAACAAAACTTTATTGTGAACATAAAGTGAGAGACCTTGCCTCAAGAACGTAATAAGAAAAAAAAATACTCTTGTTTTTCATGGAGAGTAAGATGAAATTGTTTTATATTGGTAGTGTTTGTGCTTAATGTTTCTTTTTAACTTCTCATGCACATTTTAAAGCACTGAGAGTACTTCGGCAGACAGCTGCCTGCTCAGAATTTGTGGGGACGTCACCAGAATGTACAATAGTTATAAATTCTATGAGGTCTATGGAAACTCATACAGCCATCTTTCTGCTGAAGTGTTTTATAGTTTGTACAAACAACCAGCTAACATTTGTAAATGTTTGGAACATCTGGCCCCAGTTCTGTTTTGGTATCGAGATGCTAGAAAATATTTGTGCCACTGACGAGAGTTTAACCTTGTCTAGCTTAGGCCAGTTGAACGTTCTTCTGCCTAACAGGGAGCAAGCACAGCAGGCAGCATGTTCAAACAGTATGTGCTGTGTAGACTGTGTGTGCGCTGTGCTGTGCAAATTGCGATATTAGCAGTGGGATTTTAGTTTGTCATCCATTCCCTGTATTGGAAGCTGCAGGTTGTACTGCACAAAGCAGTGTGTGCAGTACTGCAAAATCTGGGCTAAGGCGCAAGCTAATGAAATGTGGAGTCTTGCATACATTGTGCACTACAGATCATATATATATAAAAAGTAGAGGAGCATCACTTGACCCCTACAATCATTTGCATAATTGCGCTTATAGACATAGTATAGGCCACTTGCATATGGCAGCATGACAATTTCTATGCACTAACTGGCTGTTTGCACAGAGCTAGTACCGACTGACAGAAGCTTATTTTAACAGGACACAAATGGTGCAAGCCATAGCAGACACTTAACTGGTGTCTTGTACAAGCCAGTTATGGTGCCGTGAAGAACCAAGGGAGTGGAAAAGAATATGTAATATAGCTTCATGATGTATGTTGGAGAGTGGCGTACGTTGATTCAAAACTCATGGTCAGTAGACATCAGTATGATCATATACTGCTGTGGTGAACCTTGAACAAGCACATTAGAATGGTCTTGCTTGAATTCTCAAATGTACCAATATATAATTTTATTGTACTACAGTCTCATATTATTACCTTTTCCAAATGGAGATCTGGATTGCTCTGTTGTACTGCATGGCAACCTCAATCCACTGCTTGGGCATGTAAATGGCTGGTAATGAGATAAGAACACATTAGTGCCTTGCATGATGATTAGGGTCATTTGCATTTTAACTTCCTATATAACAAGTGTTGTGCTCATCTGCAGAAATGTTAGGGCCTCACAAACATAGATGCAGAATTTGACTGCAGATAAGGACCTCTTGGCCCACCCGTCTTACCATTTTTTTCCCTGCCTGTACTGTCACCATAGACCCAACTTGACCTCCAGCTCTCTACCCCCTTGCTTTTCACTAGGAGCCCCTTATGCCGATTCCATGCTTTCTTGAATCTCACCTTTGTTTTCTCCCCTACCACCTCCAGTGGAAGACTGTTCCAGGCATCCACTATGCAGCACTTTTCTCAGTGAAGTACTTCCTCACATCTCTCTTGAATTTACCGCCTTCCAGCTTCATTGGATGCCCCATTGTTCTCGTGCATCTTCACCTCTGAAAAATACTCCCCTCCTGTACCGTATTCAAGGTATTAAATAGCTGGTATAGCATAGCAAGATGCTACGCAAATAAGAAGGTAATGCTAACTATTTTCTGAATTGCACAGCACTAGACTGCTAAACATTTTTTGACATTTTTTTGAAGAAGCACAATAGAAATTAAGCATTTAAAAAAAAAAATTTTTTGCGAACTGTTTTTCTCGCCTCTCCTCCATTGGCCTCTCTCCGGTGTGGGCTTGCGGTGCTGTGACTTCTCCTGTTTGCCTGAAGCTCTGGCTGACCTTCTCCGGTGATGGACACCCCTATCCAGACTCCTAGCCTACCCCCCCAGATCGGAGTCCCCCGGGGAGGTACCGCCTCACTCCTCAGGTGCTCTATCTATAGTATTGCAGGCTGCAGTCATGGAGGGGACCGGATTGGGCGTCCAGATGCCCCACGGTGATGTGAGGTCATGACCTCTGGCCCCACCATTGCCTACCAATGGCGAGAGGGGTTTTTCTTGTTTATTTTACCACCCTCCCCCCTAGAGCCCGGACGTGCAATGACATCCTCCGATGTCCACCGCGGCTCTGTACCCATTGCTTCAGCCATTAAGTGGCGCAGTGCCTCCGGCTTCCACCGGGGGCCGCTGCAGTGCTGGGCTGTCCCTGGATCCCTCCCCAGATAGAGGAGAGCTGTCCTCCAGATACTCAATCCTCTCTCTCTCCTGCTGACCCCTGGTGGCCTGGGCTTGTTCCCGAACCTGGGTCACCGGCGTGGCGCAAGGTGTGGCGTCCATTGCCTCAACCTTCAGTGCCATCGTACCGGCCAGCATTTTTAATTTTACTAAGCAAGTTTTGCCAAGTGCCATGCATTTTCACAGCTGATTAGCACTTTCTCGCTCTAAACTGCTAATCAGTTTTTTCAGCTTATTTAATACCCTGCATATTTCCCCCTGCAAGATATTTATAGAGCTCTATAGAAACATAGAAACATAGACTTTGATGGCAGATAAGGACCACTTGGCCCACCCAGTCTGCCCATTTCCCTACCTACTGGATAAGCTGCAGATTCTAGTTAACCAATAGCCTATTTCCTGCAACCCCCCCACTATAATTGCCTTATGTCTGTCCCATGCATGTTTGAATTTCTCCACTGTTTTAGACCCCACAACATCTCCAGGAAGGCGGTTCCATGCGTCCACCACACTCTCCGTGAAAAAGAATTTCTTCACATTACCCCTGAGCCGTCCCCCCTCTAACTTTAAACTGTGCCCCTTGCTCTATACATCTCTTTTTCTGAAAGATGCTACCTCCTGGACTTTGTTGATTCCCTTGAGGTACTTAAAAGTTTCTATCATGTCCCCCTGTCCCTCCTTTCATCAAGGGTATACATATTAAGCTCTCTGTCTCTCTTCATGTGGTTTCTGATGTAGACCTGCACCATTTTAGTTGCCCTCTCTGACTGCTTCCATCCTATCTATGTCCTTATGTGATGAGGTCTCCAAAACTGCACGCAGTACTCCAGATGGGGTCTCACCAACTGTCTGTATAGAGGGATAACCACTTCCCTTTTTCTACTTGTGATGCCCCTCCCTATGCATCCCAGTATCCCCCTGGCTTTCCCTACTGACTTCTCACATTGCACACCCACCTTTAGGTCATCTGATATGACTACACCCAGATCCCTTTCCATTATTGTTGTTGTTAGTACCTCCCCTGCTATTGTATACTCTTCTCCTGGATTTTTATTTCCCAGGTGCATTACTTTGCACTTCTTTGCATTGAATCTAAGTTGCCATATGTCTGACCATTCCTCCAACCTTGCCAAGTCCCTTCTCATCCTTTCTACCCCACCTTGTGTATCAACTCTGTTACAGATCTTTGTGTCATCCATAGAGTCATACCTTTCCTTCCAGACCCTCTGCAATGTCACCTATAAAGATGTTAAAGAGGACTGGACCCAGTACTGAGCCCTGAGGTACTCCACTAGTAACCCCCCTTTCTTCAGAATGTGTTCCATTCACTATTACCTTCTGTGTCCTGTTGTGCAGCCAGTTTTCTACCCAGGCTACCACCCGGGGACCCACTCCCATGATGGCTAACTTGATTATTAATCTTTTGTGCAAGACTGTGTCAAGTGCCTTGCTAAAGTCTAGGTAGGCCATATCCACAGCCCCTCCCTCGTCTATTACTTTGGTCACCCAGTCAAAGAAATCGATTAGATTTGTCTGACATGACCTTCCTGCTGTGAATCCATGCTGCTTTGGGTCCAGTGCCCCGCTGGCCTCTAGGTACTCAACAATTCTTTCTTTCAGAAGTGATTCCATCATTTTCCCCACCACTGAGGTCAAACTAACAGGTCTGTAGTTTCCTGCTTCTGCCTTGCTCCCACTTTTGTGGATGGGAATCACATCTGCCCTCCTCCAGTCCTCAGGTACCACCCCATCTTCCCATGATTTGTTAAAAAGTGTGGTTAGTGGTGTCACTAGGTCCTCCCTTAGCTCTTTTAGGATTCTAGGTGAATCCGGCAGGCCCTAATTGCTTTGTCCACCTTGAGTTTTAGAAGTTCTTTCAGTACTTTTCTTCTTTAAATGGACTGGTATCAACCCCACTATCCAGAGTGCTTCTACTGTTTGGTTTAGGTAACTCCTCCTCTTCTTCTTTTGTGAATACTGAGCAAAAGTATTCATTCATTATCTCTGCCTTTTCACTGTCTCCTCTGCCCACCTCCTCTCCTTTATTAATCTTCCCTATCCCTCCCTTAACCTTTCTATGTTCCCTAATGTACCTATAAAAGGTTTTATCCCCCTTCTTAACTGAGTTGACTATCCTTTCCTCAGTTTGGGCCTTTGCTTTTCTGACTGCCTTCCCCACTTCTTTCTGCTTTAATTGATACAGTTCCCTGTCGTGCTCTGTCTGTGATTCCTTATACTTTCTGAATGCAGCCTTTTTTCCTTAACCTTCCCTGACACTTCTTTTGAGAGCCATAGTGTTTTTTAGTCCGCTTTGTTTTCTTTATTTGTTTCACACAAAGGCTTGTTGCCTCCATGATGGCAGTTTTGATTTTTCTCCATTGTTCTTCCACCCCTCCTTTCTGGCCATTTGCAAATGCATTCCTCAGGTATTCACCCATTTTGCCAAAGTCAGCCCTTCTAAAGTCCAGTATGCTTGTATTGTATGGCTTGTCTCCATGGTTGTGCTTATTGTGAAGCACACTGTGCAGTGGTCGCTTGTTCCCAGGTGTCTACTGACTTAAGTTTGTGATCCTCTCTCCATTTGAGAGTACCAGGTCTAATATTGCTCCTCCCGAGTGGGTTCCACCACTAGCTGTCTAAGGCATGCTCCCTGTAGGGCATCAAGAATGACCCTGCTCTTGGATGTGGCTGCAGCCCATGTTGCCCAGTTAACATCTGGCATATTCAGGTCCCCCATCAACAGTATCTCCCCTTTTTCAGCCATTTTGAGAATGCCCTCTATCATTTTCTTGTCCATTTCCTCCACTTGAGACGGGGGTCTGTATACAACCCCTGTGCAGATTGTGATGCCATTCCTTGTCTCCAATGTGACCCAGAGTTCCTCTTGTCCTCCCCCTTTACCTTTTAGTTCTGTTACTTTGATCCCTTCCCTTATGTAGAGAGCTACTCCACCTCCTCTTTTACCCTCCCTGTCCCTTCTGTAGATTGTGTACCCTGGTATGTTGACATCCCAGTCATGGTTCTCCGTGTACCATGTTTCTGTGACTGCCACAATATCCAAGTGTTCCACTTCCATCAGGGCTACTAGCTCTGGAAGCTTGTTTTCCAGACTACGGGCATTGGTACTCATTGCCCTCCATTTAATGTTGGCCTTATCCTTTTTTACCCCATCCCTGCTCTTATTGCCCTTGTCCATTTTTCCATTTACTCCTGTCCTGCCCTCTGTCAAGCTCTGTACCTCAGTGTTTACCCTACTACCTGCCATGCTTTGCGGGGGGAGGCTTGAACTTTCTTGTTTCCTATCAGCACCTCCCCCCTTGGCTAGTTTAAAAGCTTGCCAAGGAAGTCTTTAAGCCTGTCACCTAGGAGCGTGTTTCTCATCCTGGACAGATGCAGACC
Source organism: Neoceratodus forsteri (assembly GCA_016271365.2). Classification (NCBI taxonomy): domain Eukaryota; kingdom Metazoa; phylum Chordata; order Ceratodontiformes; family Ceratodontidae; genus Neoceratodus; species Neoceratodus forsteri. The sequence goes on from CM028133.1 coordinate 725,529,867, forward strand.
ATCATGCCAGTATAGACCTTCATCTCTCCAGGTGGACCCCCAGTCCCCAATGAAGCCAAAGCCCTGTGCTCTGCACCAGTTTTGCAACCATTCATTAAATCGCATGGTGTGCAGTACCCTAGCCTCACCCCTGCCATGGACTGGCAGCACCTCTGAGAAGGTTACCGTGCTTGCTGCCTGTCTGAGGCCTCTCCCCAACTCCACAAATTCATCCTGCACTGCACTGATCTCATGCCTAGCTAGGTCATTTGTCCCGAGGTGGAGAATGATATCTAGTTTCCTCTCCTGTGATGCTGCTTCTGCAATCCTGAGGATTCGCTTCCTGTCCCTCCAAGCCATGGCACCAGGCAGGCACCTTACTTCCCTCTCCTCTCCTTTCCCCAGGTCTACACCCCTACCAATTGAGTCCCCTATCAGAAGCTGTTTCTTTCCCTTGTGTTGTCCCTTGCCACTCTTTTGTGGGTCTCCCTTGTGGATGTCCCCAGCATTCTTCTTGGTCTCCAATGAGGGTGTCATCATAGAGGAACCTTGATTTGCCAGACCGACATATATGTTTGTAGAGGTGCAACTCTGGGCTCCACCTCTGTTCCACCACCTCACCTCCCAGAACCTACTGTGGTCCATCTGCTCTTCACACATGGCAACCTCTGAGGCAGTGGTTGTGGAACTGGTGCTCTTTGGGTGGTGGAGTCCTCCTTAGTCCTTGCCAGTTCAGCCTGGAGGTGGGCAACCTCCTCCCTCAGAGCTGACAGTTGCCTGCAAATAGGGCAGCAACGCAGGTTCCAGAATGTTTCCCGGAAAATTGCTGCCCCACAGCCAGTGGTTCAGCAGAAACAAAAGGCAACACACACTAGATAAAGGTGGCTGGTGCTTCTCAGGATGTCTAATCCCAATGTTAGACAAAGCAAACAAAAGTAAAGCACTCTCAGGATTCTCTGGAGTATGCTTGAATAATTTTTATTAGAGCAGTTTAAAAGATGTTGACTGGCAGCTCCAGCGTTTGGACCAAAGGGCTTTGTCAGTGGGTGGTTCAAGCACACACCCCAGAGTCCTACGAGTGCTTGCCTTCTGCTTGTTTTGTAAAATTCCTCCTCCCCCTTCTCTCTTCCAGGGTGTACATATTAGATGGTTTGTCCATCAGTGCCCCCAGCTTCTTCCATTTAGCAGCCCTATGAAGTGTTGTGTTTTTTTGTTTTTGTTTGTTTGCACATCTGTATATTGCACCTGCCCTGGAGTTTGTGCCTTGTATATTGCTGTTCTTACAGTTGTTAAACTGCAGTGCTTGAACACACATTGCAATGTGCATGTTCAAATATAGCCCTCCCCCAACTGCTGAGCTACTCTGCGTGCACAGTAATGACTTTGTGGCTCGCTCTGCAATTTGTTCCGTTATGCTGCCCACATTGCCTCATTTCTTCTGTTCTAACTGTGACTCGGAGGTCTTTCAGTCAAATGTCTAGTAATCAGCCATTGTTGGGTCTCATACGTCAGGCAAGTGTTGCCTAAGGGACAGAAGCCCAGTGCAGTAAGATGGGGTTTGTACCGCAGCAGATTTTGCCAATATCATGGGATAGCTATTTATTATAATCCTACCAAGCTACGTTTACATTGTACATTTAAAATGAATATTTATGCGTGGAGTATGATATGAAGTTGGTTCAGTTTGCACCTTCATTAAAGCAACTCATTTGTGTTGCATTTGAACAACAAATCCTCCCACATGGCTCATTAAATATTTAACAGAAGCCATATGACCCTTTCCAGCCTGCAGCATGTAGGAGTAAAATCAGAGACTAGGAATGAAATGAAAATGTCTGTCTGGGCTGTGCAGGTTAAATATTGATGGTCATTTTCCCCTACAGATAGATCCATGGGAAAACACTAACTATTCACTTCTGCAGAGTAGATGGATAACTGGGAGGTGGGGACGGGGTGTTGCTCTACTTGTCCTTACAGTGGGTCGAAGCAATTGAGGTGGTTTCCAGGCAGGTAATAGCTCTGAAAGGACATATGGGCTTATTCACAGGATTCTGTACATCTTTTGTTGTCATGAAGAGTACGGCTGCAGTGGGCTGTTACCTGTCAGTAGAATGCTACCCACAGGAGTGCCTTCTGTTATATTAAGCAGATTCTAAAACTGATGGACTGCCAAATATTTAGTAGGCATTCAGTTCCAGTGAAAGTCAGCAGTGCCAGTTATCAGAGCGACTGGCCATCCCACTGATCACTTCTTTCCTCTCTCCAAGTTTTGACGCCCCTAAAGAAGATTGTTTTTGCTCTTTGGTTTTATTAAGCTCAACTTAATCTTAGTAACATAATCCATTCCATGGTCAAGGCGTGAAAGCAGTTGTTGCCTGGTCCTCTGTATCAGTAACAAAGTATCAAATAATATGGTTAGCATATATAATGAGAAACTTTTACACACCTGAGGATTGTGTTGACCTCGTAAGCCGTGATGTCAAAGCTGGAATGACTTGCAAGGTCATCAGAGTCAAGGGTAGGAAAAAAATAGTTGACACTGCTCCACATAGTTTATTATGTGTAACACTTTTTTCGGTGCTTTGAAAGAGGAGAGCTACAAAATTATATTTGCAGACCATATTTACTTTAGTGTCACCGGGAAGGTCGGTAGGGGTTAATTTTTTAATGTTGAGTATATGGTGGAAGGGAACTAGAGAAGGAGGAAAAAAAAAAAACACCAGCAGGCATGTTTTCCAACTCTCCAACAGCTGTCAGTCACATTTGACTACTAGACTTATTAGTCTCTATCTGAAGATAATGTGTGCGAGGATGATAAAGAGATAGATTTGTTTGTAAAGGGGAAACTGTTCCCAGTAAGAGTCAAGAATGATACAGTCTCAGTTGCTTGGGATGCATTTATGACCTTTGGAATTCAGGGGGAGTATCAAGTACGGAATAAGGCATGACGGGGTGGTGGGGGGGAATGATTATGCTATGTTAACATCCGAGTTCTAGTGTACTCGTATTGAATGGTGGGTTGGAGTCCCAAGCTCAAAGGGTGAGGGTTTAAACAAACACAAGGTACATTAACATTGCATAATTCCCCAGTGGAATTGCCTTATTCCACTATATAGTGTTTAGTAATGTTAGTTGTTTGTCAGTGTAGTAATGTTGTAATTTGGTGCTGTATCTTAAAATGGGTGTCCAGTTCTGGAGGCCCCATCTCCGGAAGGGCATAGATATGGTGGAGGTGGTACAGAAGAGGGCAACCAAAATGGTGTGGGACCTGCATCAAAAGCCCTACAAGGAAAGACTCAAAGAATTAAATATGTACTCTTTAGAGGAAAGGGGGGGAGGGGGGTCCATGGCAGAATATCAGCAACAATGTTGTCGACATCCTGAACTGTGACTGGAACAATGCAGATTGTCCCCCCCCCCCCCTTCGCATCTCTAATTAACAGTTCCGAGTCAGAGTTGGTTCGGGGTTGGGGCGAAACACCGAGAGTCATGGTGTCTGCATACAGTGGACCGCCACAGCGACCTGCACAAGATTTGTTGCTGTGGTGGTGTTCACTGTAAAACTGTCGATGTACTGACGTGCTACCAAAAGGGGGCACATGACAGAAACGTTCAAATACCTCACAGGTATGAATAAGGTACATGAAGGTAGCTTTTTACATAGAAAAAGATGCTCACCGGCCTGTCGGCACAGCGGTTGGATTTCCATCTGCGACGCCGGCGACCCGGGTTCGGGAACGGACTCGGGTTGCCGGAGGGCCGGCTGGGGGGAGAAGGATAGAGCGTCCGGGGACAGCTCTCCTTCTGGGGAAGGCAGGGGACGACACCCCAGAGGCTGACTTCCTGGCGGAGGCTGGGAGTGCAGCAATACAGCCGGGCACAGTGTTCAAGGGGGCAGTGGCAGACGTCACTCCCCACAGGAAAGCGGAAAAAGGCTGCCCGGTCTGTTGGATGATGGCTGCTGACTCCCCGCCGCCTCAGATACCCCGACGCCTGGAATCTGCCTCAGCAGCACCCAGGGGCTGATTAGTGAGTGCGCTGGTATCCCCCTCCTGGCGCCTTCCCCCTCGGAAGAGAGGAACCCATCCGGCGAAGGGTTACGCTGGGCACCCCTGGGTCAGCTGCGATCTGAGGTGAGTAGGAAGGGGAATGAAGAGGAGGCTCGGGGGGTCTTATGCAGCCAGAAGGAGTGGCGGTCAGGGCCAGTAAGGGCAAAATAACATAATGCAAAAAAAAGATGCTCGAGGGCAAGGGGTCACACTATGAAGCTGGATGGGGGGATTCAGAGGAGAGATCAGGAGATACTTCTTCATGGAAAGGGTGGTGGACGCTTGGAACAGCCTCCCAGAGGAGGTGGCAGTTGCTAAAACGCCTAATAAAAACACAAAATATATTTCAAAACTATGATTCTACGCAAGAACAAAAACATGCATATATACATCACTAAACCGTTATAAAAACTTTTGCAAACATTGCTATAAAAGCTAATAAAATACTGCACACATAGAAACAAAGGACAGGTCAAACTCTCTGCCTGCTTGAATCTTCACTGGCCAGTAATGCACCTAAATAAGGTCATATGATTGACAGCACCCATAGAAACTGAGAAGTTGTCAGCAGAGAAGGACCTCTTGGCCCAACTAGTTTACCTGTTTTCCCTACCTACTGTACCACCGCAGACACTACTCAATCTCCAGTCTCTCCCCCAGGTCCCCTTGTGTCTGTCCCATGCATGCTTGAATCCGGTTACCATGGCTGAAGAAAGACATTTCTGACAGAAACAAAAAATAACCAGTGGTCTACTAATGTCTGTCTGCGCACCAAAAAAATGGCACACTCCTCACCAATTCAGCAACCTAGTTATCTAGAAAGACAAAAATTCACAGAGTAGCAAGAAAACACATACTCTAAGAAAAACCCAAGGCCAGTGTTAGGCTGTTCAACAAGTACCTGTCTGACAAAAAAATCTCATAGCTGATCAGGATGTCGATAACATTGTTGTTGATATTCTGCCATGGAACCCCCAACCCCCACCCGTTTCCCTCCTTTCCTCTAGAGAGTACATATTTAATTCCTTGAATCTTTCCTTGTTGGGCTTTTGATGCTCTACTGCTCTGATGCAATTTACAAATGATGCCCTTACTGCTATGGATCACAGTCTCATGACTGGTGCAGTGTTCATTGACCTCTCAAAGGCATTTGATCTTGTAGATCACCATCTTTTGCATGATTGCCTTAGCTTCACTAGTTTCTTGGAGCAAGCCACAGACTGGTTCCAGAGCTACTTAAGCAATAGAAGACAACAGGTAAAGTTTAATTCTGCGGTGTCAGACTCTGCGCCTATCAATGTTAGTATTCCTTAAGGCTCCATCTTTATAAATGACATATCTTCTAACACCTCTTGGTGCTCAACAATCTTGTATGCAGATGATCTGGTGCTCTACACCTTCTCTGCAAGCATAGAAGAAATAAATAGTCGACTAACATCTGCATTTCTCATAATGCAAGAATGGATTCACAACAAAAGGCTTGTCCTAAACATAAGTAAAACTCTGGGCGTGCTCTTCAGATCTGCAACCAAACTTAGAACAAACCGCAACCTTTTCAATGTCTCCTGTGCAAATGGCTCCCCCCCTTACGAAAGTAACCTCATTCAAGTATTTAGGTGTCCTGCTTGATGAAACTCTCAACTTTGAGCAACACATCATTGACACCTTCAAATCAGTAAACTCCAGATTCGGAGTAGCTTACACGACTAGTCAGATGCTTACCCCCTCAGCTAGACTGGCTATTTCTAGGGGTATCCTACTTCCATCCCTTGTGTATGGTGCTGTCACCTACATAAATGCTTTGAAAACCACCCTAAGTAAGTGGGATACAACGTACAATAGTATCTGTTGTTATGCCTCTGCTTCCCCATGTTTGAAGCACCATTGCTTGCTATATGGAGACCTTAGATGGCCTTCTCCATCTGCCAGTCGACTCCTTGCCCTTGGTACTCTGCTGGACAACATCATTAGAACTAATCTACCTACCTCTCTTGCAGGTATGCTGGTGCCTCTGTCCCCCACTCTACTGGACTCTCTCTACTATACACCACTAGGTGCAGAACCCTAAAAGAAACCTCAGCTTTCTCCTGCCTGGCCCCAAAATATTGGAATTCCCTACCTCTTGTTGTTCACTCTGCACCTAGTCATATTGCTTTTAAAAAGATGCATCACACTCTCCTCATCAAACGTGCCCTATGATCCTGTTTTAAACCCCCATAGGGTGCTTGACATCCCCTTCCTCAGCTCTCAAAATGTTTCAATTTTGTTCTGACCCCTTGTTACTGTTATACGTAGCACTTACCATGGATTATGTGTTAAAACTCTACTGCACTATGATTGTATGCTTATTATGTTTTGTACTATTGTGTATTTTTCTGCCATTGTCTCTGTCGTATTAGCAATACTGTTTACGTCACAGAACATCATGTAGATTTTTCCTTGTATGGTTGATTACCTCTGAACTATACCTGTTATTTGTTTTGTCTGCTAATTTTGTATTGTAACCTCCCAGGTCATGTCTGAAAATGCGTGGCTACGACACCTAATCCCAGTAAACAAAAACTAAATAAATAAAAAAATAAAACATGGGGAAGTGTACATTAACTTGGATTTTATGCACACCCTCTGTGTGCATCATCTTGAGAAACCCCCCGAGCTTCGCTCTTGGGGTTTATGAGGGATCGCACACCTAGGGTTTGCATAAAATCCTTGTTACGCACACTTCACCATGCATAATTCTATACTTTATCATGTTGGTATTCCGACGGGAATACTACTTCTCCATGTCACCACTCTACAGTTTAATACTGTAAAAAGCATAGCTCTTTTACATAGGCAAAATACCAAATATTGTATTTTTTTATTTAGTTGTTTTTTTTAACCAGGTATAGCACATTAAGCTGAAAGCTTTTTTACTGGAGTGACCTGGGAGCACAAGGAGGTTAAGTTACTTGCTCAGGGTCACACAGTATGCAAGTGGAAGCTGTTGGATTCAAACCCAGGTCTGGTCTGCTGGATGTCACCAGATATGTAGCTCAGAGCCTTAGACCACTGCTCAATACCAAATACCAAAATACCAAATTTGCAGTTTTAGTATTCCACCTCCCACTCTAGATTCTTTTCTTGATTTCTAGCCATGCTCTGCCACTCAAACCCCTCCTCATTCCTTACTTGTAGACTTTTCCTTTCTGCTGGACAAGCTACATTCTCCTGGAGAGACTCCCTTCCCTGTAGAAGGCCCTCCCTTCTCTGACTCAGGTCTTTTAAAAGGGCAAGTCTGGGAGCTGACCAGACCTTCCCATAGCTGCTCCCTTACCCTAGTTGGCAACCGACCCTGGTTTTTAATTTATTGTTTTGCTTATTTTGTATCTGTTCTTTACTTGTCGGCGCAAACTCTGCTACTGCATTTTTCTTTGGTGCTGTACATTATTTTGACTGTTACATTTCTGCATGTCTGAATTTTGTTCTGTGAATCCCATGTACCTTTCCCCCTGGACACAAACTGGAAACAAGCTTGTTGCTGCTCAATGTGTTCTCTCCTGGGCACAATTTAAAATTGATAGATCATATTTTTTTATTACTGTGCACCACAAAAAAAAAAGTTTTAAGAGGCAAAGAATCCTGCTTTAGTTAAATCCTAAAGCAGCAGTGCAATAAAAACTGTTTTTCCAAAAAGCTAGTTTCAGCTACAGTTAATAAAAATATTAGCATACCTGGCAAATCTACTTTACTACATACCTCCTGTGCTGCTTACCATGATTTTTTTTTTAGAGTAACTGTATTGACCCTAACCCTTGACAGGTCTACGGTGCTATTTGTAAGCCAAATGTGGCCATCGTCTTTTTCTTAAAGAAAAAAAACTAATGTAAAAGAGAACTCCTGTTACATATAAAGTAGCCAGCGCTGCACAGATCAGAGCTTCAGTACCCCAATCCCACTTTCAGGCACAACCTTCCATACCTGATAACTTGTAAAATCTGCAGATTCTCCTTTAGCAGTCAGGCATTTACTGCCATGCCTTTACTCGCCCTCCAAGATTGCACTGCTGACAGTGCGATATCATGACGCGCCACTGCCATTTACTGTACTGTGCCCTATGTATTGAGATTTAATAATCTCTGTATCTCCTATGCCCTGCTCTGTTTTGAAGGACTGTGAATAAATGCTATGTGTATGCTATGTATACACATGTAGTCTATGAAAACCGAGCAGGGCAAAGGAGTTTATTAAATCTCCATACATAGGGCACAGTACAGTAAGGGGCAGTGGTGAATTATGATATCACGTTGTCAGCAGCACAGTCTTGGGAGGTGAGCACAGGCATGGCAGAAAATGCCTGCCTGCTAAAAGAGAATTCACAGACTTTTACAGGTGATCAGGTTTGGGCACACTTAAATGAAGGCTGTGCTTGCAGGGAGGATCGGAGTACTGAAGCACCAATCTGTGCAATGGTGGCTGTTTTAAGTGTACCAGCAGTTTTCCTTTAAAACATGTACAAAATACTCAGATTCAAGTGGAAGTAGAAAATTTTAGAGCCAAATAAAACTGGAACATGCCTGGTTTCCTTTATAGTGAAAAAACATTAGGGTCACATTGTTATCCCATTTTCATTGCACTGCTGCTTTAACTAACCAACCAACCAACCTAATATCCATGCCGCAATACAACATTTTGAATCCTCAAATGCATTTAAAAAAGAATATTGCTCCTTCTTATCCCTGGCTGCAGTATGGTCCTGCCCTTAGGCCTCTTACGGGGTGGGGGTGGGGGGCTACCTCTACCTACTTTGTGCTTTTTCTAAATCTACGGTGGCAAGGTGACACTGCACTCTTAAATAAGACCTGCTGGTTGTACACTCCATTGTAATGTAATGTATGGTTTATGCCTTACATATGGTATGTTTGCATGTTCCTGTACTCTTAATTTGCTGATGGTATTTTTTCCTCTTGGTTTTGCACTGCATTGTGCTAATGTGACTATATGTTGCTGCTGTGTGACCTACTGATTGTACACTCTGTTGTATGTAATGTATGGTTTATGCCTTACACATGGTATGTTGACATGTTCCTGTACTCTAATTTGCTGATATTATCTTTGCTTTTGATGCTGTACTGTATACTGTATTTGTATCAGACCAATTGACCGTCCATTATTGTAATGTCCCTATGCTCTACTCCCCCAGGTCATGCCTGAAAATAGGCAACTGTTACTGTTTACTGCACTCCCCTGGCAAATAAAAACAAAGTAAAATAAATATATGGCAGTGCATCAAAATTTCAAACTTCAGAAAGTTCTTTGTTTAAAGTCCCCACCCCCACCCATGAGTCTGCCTGGAGGAGGAGCGGAAGCAGCTCTTTGATTTAGTTGAGCAGAAACAGAGCTGTCATGTCGCACCATGTAGAAAATATTTATCTTTGGAGAGTCCAGTAGATTGGAATGAGGGCTGCTGGCAAGAACTGTGTGGTGATGCTTTTGAAGTCATGTGGTTAGACTGTGCCTGCTAAGGAGGACCTAAACTTTTGCACGTAGTTAGAGTTACTCAGACGTTTTATTGAGTTGAATCTCTGAATGATCCAGGTTGTCTAGTCTTTGAATGTGGAGGTAAACTGACAGATTGGGTACCAGTACGGCTTGTAGAAGCCGGTATGGCAGGTAAAGGTTGAATGCTATACAAAGTGACACATGCCCCAGTGATGCAAATCATAATGGAAAATAGATGCAAATCACCACCAAGTTTAGATTAGTACTGCTTTAAGCAGGCGAGTATGGTGCCAAATGATCATTCATACACTCTGCAAAGCCTAGAAACATGACATGCATGTGTTTCATCCTTCTCAAGACTCATCGGTGTCCCTCCTCTGTATCTCAGTCCAGGGGAAGAGGAACCAGCCAGATGATTGTCATACTGATTTGGGTCACGGTGAGATCAAAACAGGAAAGCAAAGAAGCAGTGGTTACCCTGAATGGGCTTCTTAAAGAGCAGGTGTTTACTTCTAACGAACAGACAACTGATTATATTATTCATGGATTTTGACACATTAGGTCATTACTTTTTTCTTTTATAACAAAATATTTATTGCTGCAGTGAAACAAGTGGGTTTTTTGCCTTTGTTTATCTCACTGCTAGTACACAAGAATTCGGTAGAATCATGGTATTGTGATGTCAGAAACTGCCAGCTACTTGGGCGCCCCACTGTATTTCAGTGAGAAACTAAATAGACGTTTCTATCTTTTTCAAAAGAAACTGATACTTCTTTCAGCAACAAACTTTGACTTTTATATGCTTGCATTAGTGTGGTCCACCTGTATGATTCTACAATTTTTAAAACAATAATTGGCTTTTCTTTCCTTCTTCCTAAGCAAAATCTGGTTATGAAAACAATTTCACCTGCTAAATTATAACAAAAGATCACAGGTTATTATAAATCACATATTTATATTAACTATATAATATTTTGGTGGTAGATACTTATTTCTCTATAAAAATCTGAAAACAAGTTTGCAGATTCTCATTGAAATACATTGCCAGTCTTGCCAGTAGGACCTTTCTGACATCATAATACAAGAATTCCGTTGGATTCTTTTTTTGCTAGTAGTTAGCAAAATATAAAGAAAATCATGAACATGTAATTAAAGAAACAAAAGCAAACAAAATGATTACAGAGGCGTCTAGAGACCCCAGATCTTCGTTCTTAAGGTATACATCCTTACTAAGCACTTGCACTTTAATGTCCTTGGTGTCCACTAAGGCATACATAGTGTGGCTAGACAGGATGGGCAAACTGGATGGGCCACTGGGCTTTTTTTGCCATCCTTTTCTGTGTGCCTTAAAGAGAGAAATGGCCTCTGATATTTCGCTTATGAATATCCGCTGTATGTACAGTAGGACTTTCTTAAAGAGCACCAGTCATGCTTATTTCAGTTTACATCCCGAAGTCCCCACTGGTAGCTCACCTGCACCGGAGTTTAACACATCCTCTCTCAAAATGTTGCTGTTATTTTGTGATGGGAAAGGAATCGTAAATGAAAGCTGGCTGACTGATTCCTTCCCCTTCCTGGTCTCGATTTAGTTCAGCTCCACCCCACTCTCCTTTTTGTGACATGGAGTTTATAGAGCGCAGGTGCGTGCTCCATTGCTATGAATAGGAGCGTCTTTTAAAACATATAGTTTTCTAGAGGGTCTCTGGGGTCATATCAGTGCCACCGATCATCTAAGAAGAACCTTCTTAGTTGGTCGGTGGTACTGATATGACCCCAGTGGCCCTGTAAAGTATAAAAATATATGTTTTAAAAGATGCTCCCATTCATAGCAAAGGTTCACACACCCGCACTCTACAAAATCTGATGTCGCAAAACATCGGAGAATGTGGGCAGCATGAGGGCAGAGCTGGACTAAATCTGGTAGGGGAAGAGATCGGGTTGACAGCTGTCATTTATAATCCCTTCCCCGTCACAAAATATAAACAATAGAATGTTAAAGTATGATCTGCTAAAGTCCAGTGCAGGTACAGTATGCCACTCATGGGGACATCAGGAAAGCACTGTAACTGGAGCTCTTTACTAGATGGTGCTGACTATGAGATCATTTTATTTATTTATTATTTATGTATTTATTTTGTTTCTCGGATTACAGTGCCTTTGAGCAAGAGACTCTTTTACAAAGGTTCCATGTCGGAGAGAACACTTGTAGCAACAAATAGAAATCTGCTAAGCACAGTGACAATTTGACATGAAGCAGTTACACACATTAGAGGTAACAAAATAAGATATGGTTAAAGTTGGTACAACAATAGGTAATAGTAGCAGCAAATGTGCAGTCAGTAGGGTGACTTTATCAGTAGCAGGACTGTAGGAGGCAAATACCGGCAGATGAGTATATAACAACATTCAATGACAAAACAGATAAATATACAGAGGTACAGGTAAGTATCATGATTTAATTGTTGTAACATTAAGGCAGTCAGCATAATGACTTTGTACCAGAGTGGAAAAAGGGGGAGGGAGTGGCTCACCCAGCGGTCTGAGACAGGAGTTGAGTGAAAGTTGGAAGTGGGGGGGAGCCAAGGGTGCCAGAAGAGAGTAAAGGCTGAGGGGGCGGAGGATCAGAAGGGCACTTATGCAGGTACAATGGGCACTTTTTGTAAACTAGTTTTTGCCATACAAAAATTAAAAGTGGGGAGACTGCCGCCCTTCTGCGCCCCCCAGTTCCTATGCCTCTGGGGGGAGAATAGAAGAGGGTGGTAGTAGGTGGGACACAGAAGTATTTAGAAGACAGGATGTAGAGTTGATTATAGAAGGGTGGGGGTTGGAGGTAATGGGGCAAAGGGGGAGTAAATGGCACAAAGGAGGTTAGGGTAGGACTTAAAGGGGCAGCTGCTAGGGGGGTTACTCACAACTAATGAGTGTTGTAAGGTGTTGACAGAGTTTGTGTTTGAAAGGACCAAGCATGGATTTATCCAGAACGTTTGAGGGGAGGCCATTTACCCAACTGGGAGCTTGGTACATAAAAGCCCTCTTTGCCTGCATTGTACGGCAGTACAGGACTTGGTAAGTGTGCTTGGATGCACTTCTCTTACTGTGGAGGTTCGGTGCATGTGTAAGAAGATGATGTGCGGTCAGTGGGGTTAGTTTGAGGCTGATTTTTTTTTTTTTTTTTTTTTTTTTTACCAACAGGCAGGTCTGGTATGAAATCCTGCCCTTGAGGTGCAGCCAGTTGGTCTGGGCTTACAAGTCGCAGGTGTGGATGTCATGTGCCTGTGAGCACCAGAGACCAAACGACAGGATTTAAGTGCGATGCAAATTCTTTTAAGGGTTGTGTCTGTTGCAGACCCATAAATGACAAGCCCATAATCAACAATGGACAGGACCGAGCTATTGACTGCTAGTCGGGGTGCTTCAGTGGTCATGGTTAAAATGGATATTTGGGCTGATTTATGTTTATTACGTGGACTGGCGAAAAGCATTACCTTGGTTTTCTTGTAATTCATTATTAGCTTATGTTGGGCAAACCAGGCATCAACCGACACAAAACTGAGCTGTAGGCTGCTGACAAGGGGGAGTGGGTCAGGCTGACTAACAACTAATACAATGTCGTCCGCATAGAGGAGTATGTTGCTGGTGCAGACTTGGGGGAGGGTTTTTGAAAGAGGCTGAAAAGTAACGGACCGAGGAGGGAGCCTTGGGGAACTCCCGAGCACACTGAATGGCTGGTAGATAGTGTATCACAGATTTTAACCTGCTGCATTCTGTCCACAAGGTAGTTTTTGAACCAGAGCGTGATTTCATTTGAGAGTCTGAGGGCTGGAAGTGACTCGAGCAGGAGGGTATGATTAACCGTGTTGAAAGCCTTAGTGAGATCATACAAATTGACCCCATTAAGTTACCTCAGTCGAGAGCCTTATGAAGGAAGTCTGTGTACTCTATGAGAGCAGAGGTGGTACTATAACCCTTCCTAAATCTCTGCTGCTGCGGGCATTGGATGATGTACTGTGCCAGGTAATCAGATAATTGGTCAGAGACAATACGCTCCAGTGCTTTGGAGAGGGGTGGAAGGATGGAGATCGGGCAGTAATTTGAGTGTGAGGCCCCATCTCTACTCTTATGAACGGGTGTCACCACAGCCGCTTTCCACCATGTGGGCAACTGACCAAGGCAGTGAGACAGATTCAGTAGCTTAGTGAGTTGTGACAGGACCGCGTCAAGGGTAAGGTGCAGTAGCTTCAGGTTGAGAGTCACTGCTCTATCTAGACTTCCCAAGCACACTCAGTAGATACTTTTTTGCTTCCTTTGGAGTGACTCTCAGGAAATAGAAGGGGGGGAAGTGTTCGGGTTAGCCTTCTTAGAGTTATCCAAGCTGGCTGGGTCATGCTGCCTTTACTGACCTGGGTGGCATCTCCCCCCTCCCTCCCTCCTGGGAGAATGCCACCCAGGTCAGTAAAGGCAGCATTAAATATATCTGCTATTTGCTTTGGGTCCTGGATGGTTTCCCTATTAACACTGAGCATGGAGGGAGGGGATTTGTTAGGTTTGCCGGTAAGGTCCTTGAGATTATTCCAAAATTTCCTGCCGTCACCCCAGGAGTTTGAGAGCACTTTTTTAAAATGAGTGGTTTTGGCTAGGTGGATCTCACAGGTACAAGTGTTCCTCGCAGCTTTGTAGAGCTGCCAGTCTGCTGGTTTACCTGTTGCTCAAGCTTTATGCCAGAGGTTATGTTTTGAGGCCTTTTGGTTTAGGAGGGAGGTGGTGATACAGGGGTCTCTCACACCCTTGACCTTGCATTTTCTAAAGGAGGCGAAGATATCATATGCAGTGTTGAAAGAAAAGTGTAATAAAGTGTTCCAGAGCTTGATCAACACTTTTTGCTGAATCCATTGGTGACCAGTCACATTGTAGGAGATGGGCTTGACGCTGCTTGAGCTGTCCTTTCTTAAGGAATCATTGGTAAGACACTTTTGCAGGCAGTTTGGGAGACCTATTTAACCGATGACAGGAGAGTGGTCACTGAGAGAGTCTGAAAGGACCTCAATGTCAGTGAACCTCTCCGGGTGATTTTTGAAAATCAGGTCGAGCAGTGAGCTGTAGCCAGTCCTATAGTTGATTCGGGTAGGGGTAGACAACAATTGGGTGATGTCTATGGCTGCGATTGCATCTTTGTATGGGTCGGCTTCCAGGGCGAGCCAGTTAACATTAAAGTCCCCTAGTGCTACAACTTCAGAGCGATTGGGCAAATTGGAGAGGTGTTCAAGTACCATAGTAAAGCCATTGGCATGGTCCTGTGGGGGGATGTAGACAGAAAGAATGGTGAGTGATTTTACCGTAATTACCTAGAGCTACTTTAACTGCAAGGGCCTGGGCACTGTTCCATGATATTATTTTCGGAAAGGCGTGACCCTGTAACGAGTCTATCAGGTATATGGCACACACCCCTCCTCTTTTACCAAGCCTATCCTCTCTAAATAGGGTGTAGCCATCCAGGGAGATGGCAGTATCTGGTATTTCGGCAGAAAGCCAGGTTTCGACCACTGCTAGAACGTCTAGTTTGTGTTGTGATACCCAAACTTGTAGAAGGCTCCGAATATTAACAGAAGCCAGTTTGAGACCACCAGGGCTACTGCCACTGCAGTGAGACTGCTCTACAAGCCCCGGGCTGGGGTGTATATTGCCTGACATCAGCAGAAGAAGCAGGACATTTGGAAGTAAGAAGCACCTAAGCAGCTTAACAGGGGTAGTTGGTCTGTGCTTAGATGGCTTGCTGTCCTTACTTAAGTGATAGCAGCGTGGAGAGGTGAGGTAAAAGAAGGAGTGTGGGGAGTTGAGGTGGTGGGTTGTGCTTATGCCTCGCTTGGTGGGCCTAGGGCAGTGGGTTGGTGCTTCAGCGGCCTGTGGTGTAGCTCTCCTGAGTGATAGAGGGGGGATTGAAACATAGAAACTATCGGCAGATAAGGACCGCTAGGCCCATCTAGTCTGGACGTAGGCCCTATACATTGTATGTGGCCACTGCTCCTATGTGATCAATGGCTTTTCATCACTCCCTCCCCTCTCAGGCTTCCTTTGTGCCTGTCCCAGGCATGCTTAAACCCCTCCACTGTGCCTGGCCCACTACCTCTTGTGGTAGACTATTCCAAGTATCGAGTACCCTTTCTGTGTAGAAAAACTTCCTATTACCTCTTAATCTACCCCCTTCCAATTTCATATTGTGCCCCCTTGTTCTAGTACTTTTTCTACATTGGAAATGGTCCCCTACCTGCACCTTGTTTATGCCCATGAGGTACTTGAAAGTTTGTCATGTCCCCCCGCTGTCTCCTCTGCTCCAGTGAGTACATATTGAGGTCTCTCAGTCTCTCCTCATATGTTTTGTGGTGCAAGCCCTGCACCATCTTCGTTGCCTTTCTTTGGATAGTCTCAGCCTTATCTATGTCCTTGCGCAGGTGTGGCCTCCAGAACTGCATGTAGTACTCCAGGTGAGGCCTTACCAATGTTTTATACAATGGCATCACCACCTACTGCTAGTGATACCTCTGCCTATGCATCCCAGCATGCCACTGGCCCTTCCTGCTGCCTTTGTACACTGATGTGATACCTTAGGGTCACAGAGATGATAACCTCTAGGTTCTTTTCCTTTTTGGTGACGGTCAGTTCCTTCCTCCCCCAAATCTGCAGCTCTTCCCAGGGTTCCCTCTACCCAGGTACATTATTTTGCACTTCTTTGCATTGAACCTCAGTTGCCACATCTCCGACCATCTTTCAAGCTTCTCCAGGTCCCTCTTAATTTTCTGCACCCCTTTTTGGGGTATCTACCCTGTTGCAGATCTTGGTGTCATCTGCAAACAAGCAGACCTTTCCTTCCAGCCTCTCTGCAATGTCACTAATGAAGACATTGAGCAGGACTGGTCCTAGTACTGATCCCTGTGGTACTCCACTGGTCACCCCCCTCTCCCTGGATGGTACCCCATTTACTACCACCCTCTGTCTCCTGTCTGTTAACCAGCTCCTAACCCAGTTTACCACCTTGTTTCCCATGCCCTGACTACCCATCTTGTTAGTCAGCCTTCTATGTGGGACAGTGTCGAAGGCTTTGCTGAAATCTAGGTAGGCGACATCTACCGCCCCTCCCTGATTTAGTACCCTAGTCACCCAATCAAAAAAATCTATTCAATTCATTTGACATGACCTTCCTGCTGTGAATCCGTGTTGTCTCAGATCCTGAACACCGCTGGATTCCATATGTGCCACTATCATTTCTTTTAGCAGTGTCCCTATGATCTTTCCCACCACTAAGGTGAGGCTGACTGGCCTGTAGTTCCCTCCCTACTGCCGCTTTTGTGCAATGGCACTACATGTGCCCTCTTCCAGTTCTCTGGAATGACACCCATGTTGAGTGACTCTGTGAACAGGGCCGCCAGAGGCACTGCTAGTTCCCTTCGCAGCTCTTTTAATATCCTTGGGTGGATGCCATCTGGCCTTATCCACCTTCAGCTTTATGAGTTCTTCTGGAACGCTCTCCACTGTGAATGAACTGTTGTCCACCCCCCATTGCCTCTCAATGCTAACTGTGGTCCTTTCCTCCCCCTCCTTAGTGAATACTGAGCAGAAGTATTTGTTCAGTGTTTTGGCCTTGTCCAGATCCACTCCTTACACTCTCCCTTCTCCCCTTTGAGCCTCACAATCCTCCGCCACCCTTCCCCCCCGGTTTTTCTTCTTTCACTGACGCACCTATAAAATGCCTTATCCCCTTTGTTTACAGACTGTGCTAAGCCCTCTTCTGTCTGCGCCTTTGCCCTCCTAACAGCCTTCCCTGCTTCCCTTAGACATTCAAGATATATACCTCCCCGTCCTCCTCCCTTTGACTTCGCTTATATTTCCTGAAACTCAGCCTTTTAGCCCTAACTTTGTCCCCCACTTCTTTAGAGAACCATAGTGGTTTCCTTCTTCTTTTCCCTTTGGCCACTATCCTAACGCATTGGTTTGTTATCTCCACTATGGCTCCTTTCAGTTTCTCCCATTGTTCTTCCACCCCCTCTATTACCTCTCCCTTCCCCAGGACTACTTGTATACATCTACCTATTTCAGTGAAATTCGCCCTCCTGAAATCTAATGCTCTTGCCCTTGTGTGGCTTACTTGAGTACATGTCTCAGTGCTGAACCACACCATGTGGTGGTCACTGGACTCCAGCTGCCCTTCCACCTGTATTTCTTCAACTGTGTTCTCATTGGTCCATACCAGGTCCAGAATTGACCTGTCCCTGGTTGGCTCATGCACCAGATGCCTGAGTCCATCCCCCTGCATAGATTCAAGGATGGCTGTGCTTCTAGCTGAAGCACAGCGAGATAACTAAAGGGCCCCATCATTGAGTGGGAGTCAGAGCTAGGTAGGGGAGGCTGATACAGTAGAAGGGGGGTCAATAATACCTGCCGTGGTGTGTAAGAGGGGAAGTGGGTGGAGGGGGGTAGCAAGTATCTGAACACGAGTGGTGATCGAGGCAGTTTGAGGGGTCAGTTGTGGAAGGGGGCAGAGGGGAGGTGGCCTTAGTAGGGTGCCTGACTGAGGGTAGTCGTAGGGCAGGAAAGTACCCGAGTCCGAGTTGAGAACAAGGTAGTATTGGGGGGCGAGGATGTGGAGTCCCTGGGGGAAGCTTAGCGGGTGGGTGACAGACTTTAAGTTGGATAGCTGGACGGGCTTAAATGTAACTCTGGAGATAGCGTAGTGGCTAAAACCCTAAAATTAAGCATGTATCTCGTCTCAAAAATGAAATAAAACAAAGACATTTGGTTACCTTACATTGATATTAGAACACTTGTGCGTAATATTTAATTCGTATAGCTATGATGGGCATATGGACACAAAACCCATTAGATGAGTGTTTATAGCATTGATGTCCTGCTGAAGGATAATTGGGGTGTACCACGAAATGCACTGTTCCTATTCCTGTGTGGTCACCAGAATATTTAGCAAATTCAGCGTAGTTTTCTGTCTTACTTGCCAAACATTATGTAACCCCCCTGCAAATGGGGGTTCCCAAAAGACTTCCAGGAGCTTGCTTGAATGCTCCAAGCCTGAATGGTGTTTGGCGTTTAAGCCATTTATCAGTGAGTGTTTTTAGAACCTCTGGTACTGTCTTTAAGAGCTGTCTGCTTGCAGACATAATTAGTTTGTATGGGGACTGTGTGTTTTTTGATTGAGTACCACTGCTGCTGCCAATTCACTCCATTTTGCAGTCACTAGGAGTGCAAAGGGAACCTATCTGAAAGATATAACTGTTTGCTGAAATCATTTACAGTAATAATGAAATTACAGTTTGTCTAACCTACTTTCTTTGCAGTCAGAACAGTGTCTGCCTAGTTCCCCATTCTGGTTTTGAACTGCTGAACTGGACCAATCAGTGTGGGGTAAGCTAGCTCTAAAATGGTGCCTTGACGAATCAGAACTTGGACTCATAATCTGAGCCAGCCACAAGAGGATTGTATGGGCAGTGACTCTGGGAGATGTAGTTTAGACTTCAGTGCCTTTTTGGACCAACAGCAGCAGTCTATTGTGAGTGACAGCCAATCCAGTCAAGAACTGGGAGGAACTCAAAGGAAGTGCCCGGTTTTGTCGGTTGGAGTTTCAGTTGAGCTTTGGCAGTGAAGAAGGAAGGAGCCCTGTGCTTTTTCAGTGTGCAGTTTTAGTCAAAAATGTGTGTAAGGCCCAGAGTTCTGGTCTGCAGCTTGTGTAACAGCTTGTTAGGACTGAACTGCCCTGTGAAAAGAATCACAGGATCTCTGAAGAGTAGAAACCAGGCTCACCCTGTAGAAGACTGGAGGAATTGCTGAAAATTGCACTCGGTCTGTCAGGAACTGAATCTACTGTGTGTTCTCCCGGTATTGTGCAGTAATTGCGATCGGATACAGATGCAGCCTGCCTGGTATAGTGCTTTTATATGGATGTGTGAAGAGGTTTGTGTACCTCAAGTGAGCCCTGCTGACATTGAAGGACCCTATCTTATTTGGAGGTCGTGAGTACTAATTCAAGGTCGCTCCCTGTTGAATTGCCACATTAAATCCAAATGGAATTACTGTTCTGCTGACTGTTTAATTCTCCTTTTCTCTGTGTTTAATTGGGCCCCTACCAGCTGCCACGGTTTGGACTAGCCACTAGGGCTTGGGTACCCAGGGACAGTAACTGATAGGGGCAGGCCTGTGCACAGAGCCATAGGTAGATTATTAGAGTGATAAGCTAATTAACCTGATTTCCCCCTGTCCTTGTTATATCCCCCTAAATAAATCAGAGCTGCTTGTTTCAGCAAAGTTATACTGCCTGAGGTATTTGTCATGTTAAAGTACTGTACTGTGATTGTTGCACTGTATCTCATTTCACAGGAGGTCCCAGTGCCGGAACCAGACCTGGGGATAAGTGTATACTGTGAAGGTAATTCTGATATATTGTGGGCCACTAGTGGGAAGAAAGGGGGTTGCAGTGTCCCAGAGGGCTGTGACCAAGTTAGTTTAACTACTGCAAACCCTGACCTCTGGGTGGAGGCACCGCCATTGGATCCAGGCCCTCAACCTGTTAGTGGCAAATCAGGCAGGGTAGTAGCCCCTGGGATAGCGCCATCTAGGGTTACATCTTGGAGGCTCACCGCTGGGATTGTGTGTCCCTAGTGGCCATATTTACGTAACCACTGTTAAGAAAAAATGGGTACCTGACAGAAGTGGCTGTGCACCGCTGGTGGAGTGGTGTACTGGGAGGAGATCGACCCCAAAATGCTATGCTTATCCTGGACATCCCCTGTATCAATATGGACACTGTGCAGGGAGTACTTTCCAAGGTGGAAGGTTTACAAACCCTGTGGTGGTGGGTCGGCATGCTAATTTGCTCACCCACACTTTCCTGGCCCTAGTAGAGTTTAAGGATCCCATAGATAGCTCCAAAGTGCCACAGACCATTACCCAGAGGGAGCCCTCACTGCTTGGAGAGTGATAACTATGACAGTAAAGACCGGGGAATCAGCCCCCACCACTATCTGAAACTTTTGAGGAGAAATTTGCTGAATGGTTGCTGGGAGAGGGGAAACTGTGGAGGACTTGAAGAAACTATTCTGCCACCTGGGGTGTTCCTCCCCAACACCTCTCCTGCTCCAGTGCCCGTAATGGTGGCTGAACCAATGCAGACTCTTATTTCTGCACCTGCCATTAGTCACGACTTCCATCAAGGTTGAGGATCTTCTGGCACCCTCCCCACTCTCAAGGAGGGGATGACTGGGAGACCTGATAGACTGGTGTTGCCCCTCAAGTGCTAGAAATGGCAATGCTCGGAAGGCTAAAAGCGGAAGAGGGTTAGTGAGAGCCTCCGAGGTCCTGCCCTGGCTACCATCCGCTAAACGGGCCAGTAACCCTGAAGCGACTGCACAGGCCTATCTTGAGGCCTTGGAGAATGTATGGGAGCCCAGATTCTGATGAGGACCTATGGTGGAGAGTAAGAAATGCACAACAGTACCAAGGGAGTTGCTGTCTGTGTGTCTCTCGGCTGGAAAAATTGTTGCAAGAATGCCTCAGAAAGGGTAGTTTGCCAGCGATTGAACTGGACCAACCAGACTGGACAGAATCCTAAGTCTGCCCCTTCTCAGAACTGCTGTTGCTTCAGTTACGCCTGGCAACCGACTGAATCCCCACCCTCCTATGATGAGTTAATGAGAGAAATTCGAGGAGTTGAGAAGAGGCGACCTCGGGAGGTACCTGCACCAACAGCTGTGGCTACGACCCGAGTGACTGAGGGTGACCCATCAAGTGAAGTTCAGGGGCAGAGGTTGACAGTCAATGAGTGCTCTGACAAGGAAAAAGATATGCCACAATGGGGCGAACTGTTGAGAGAGATCCGGAATTCAAAAACAGTCCTTTATGAAGGCCACGCCTGCAAGCACGGGCCCTGACCTATATCCGACTGCATCTGTTATGGGGTGGGGTACTCACCCATGTATCTCTGCTGATAACAGCTCCAAACTCAATTCCTTGACCATGGAAGTGGAGAAACTGACGAGATGTCTCCAAATGCTTATCACGCCGCAGACAGAGATGGCACCCAGGTTTCCAGTTAGTAATACCCCGCCCTGGCTCCCAGTGTGGCGCCGCCAGCTCAAACTCCAGAAAGTATGTTTTGCTATAATTGTGGGAAAGATGGGCACATGAAAAGGAATGCCAGTCCCCAAAAGACACTGACAAAGTTGCATATAGGCTACAAGGAGAGCTTGGAGAAGAAATCAGTGGTTAAGAGGTGCCGACATGATCCCAGTGAGGGCACCAAAATGCTAATTCACGTCCTTTTGTGGCAAGGTCAGTTGCCCAGGCCCCACTACCGCCTCTCAGACTGGTCCAGAATAGTGGGTCCCTTCATGGAGACCACTGTAAAGGTGAATGGAGGTCTACAAGAGCTGTATTAGACAGTGGCTCCCAAGTGACAATTATGTTCCAGGATTGGTATCAGAAGCATTTGTCAGACGCACTTACAACCATTAGAAGGACTGCATGTATGGGGTTAAGTGAGAAGGCCTACCCCTATTCCGGTATATCCGAATTTGGCTGTTCTTTCCCCACCTCCTGTGGCTGGAGTGGCCAACAAGTAGAGACCCTAGCCTTAGTGTGTCCCCCACTGGACTGTATGATGGTGTCCTTTGTTGATTGGAACAAATGCTCATATGTTCGGAAGGCTGGCACAGTTGTGTTATGAAAACAGGGGTCAAAGACTAGTAGAGCTTTAAGAGTTCCGGCTTTAATTAAGAAGGCCTATGAGGCACAGAGAGATGCTGAAAAACAGAACCAGAGGAACCGGGTCGGAATTGTATGGAAGAAGGATCCTGAGTCTCTGATCCTGGCGCCAAATGCCCAGTGTACCTTACAGGGAGAGGTCCGATCAGAAAGGATGTTAAGAATAAAATATTAATGTTGGATGCACCAGGCGATGGAAAATTGCCAGAGGGACTGCTGGTCAAGCCTAGTATTTTGCCGCTAGAGCCCATGCTTATGCCAGAAGGGTAATGGTCCAAGTTCATAATGTGTCTGAAAGAGACATTCGAGTAAACAGAGGTTGCATCCTGGCTAATGTGCATTGTGCAGACACTGCAGTGCTACCCAGCAGCAAGAGTTCAAGGAAGAATGACAGAGTAACGCCTGACTTGTTTGATTTCGAGACTCCCGCTGCCAGCTGAATGGAAAGTGAGGATCAGTGAGAAGCTTGCCCAGAGAGACCAGGTGTTTTCTTTAAAGGAATGGGATGTAGGATGCGTGCAGGAGCTGAGCACAATATCCGGCTGCATGACAAAAGACCATTTCGTGAGAGGTCTCGACGCCTGGCACCTGCTGACATAGATGATGTGAGACGGCATCTGCAAGAGATGTTAGCTGCTGGTGTAATACAAGAATCCAGTTTGCTTCCCCATTGTGGTAGTGAGGAAAAGAATGGAACAGTAAGGACGGTGTGGATTATCGACCTTAAACCGGGCGGACTATCCCTGATCAGTACACAATGCCCGCATTCAGGATGCTTTGACTGCCTCAACGGGAGCAAGTGGTTCCTCTGTGCTGGATCTCCGCAGTGGGTACTACCAGATCCTCGATGGCCCCAGAGGACCGTGGAGAAGACGGCCTTTATCTGTCCGCTTGGCTTCTATGAATTCATGAGGATGCCTCAAGGATTTCAGGTGCCCCAGCCACTTTTCAACGATTGATGGAGCGTGCAGTGGGGACATGAACTTACTAGAGTGCCTGGTATACCTAGTTGATGTTATTGTGTTTGGCAGCTCACTGGAGGAACATGAGAGCAGATTATTAAAGGTATTGGACCGACTGGAGGACTTTGGCCTTAAACTGTCCATTGATAAGTGTCAATTCTTTCAAACATCAGTAAAGTATGTGGGACACATAGTATCCACCGAGGAATAGAGACCGACCCAAGTAAAGTTGAGGCCTTGACCACCTGGCACAGCCCAAAAATCTAAAAGAACTGCAAGATTCCTGGGATTCTGTGGTTATTATCGGTCTTCATCAAGGACTATTCAAGAGTGATCCGCCTTTACTTAACCTTACCAAGGTATCCCCAACCCACAAAAATACCAAAAGTCAGTGTCCTCAAGACTGAAAGAGTGTATTTTCATCCGAGTGAAGTATTTGGGGCCCATTGGACTCCTGATTGTGAGACTGCTTTTCATGAGATCATATATCAACTTACCCATGCTCCAGTGCTGGCCTATGCCGATCCAAGAAAACCTCTGCGCCCTGCACACTGATGCTAGCTTGCAAGGGTTGGGGGCTGTGTTGTACCAAGAGCACAAGAATGGCCTGAGACCAGTGGCCTTTGCCAGTAGAAACCTGACCCCATCCGAAAAGAACTATCCTGTACATAAGTTAGAGTTCCTAGCTTTAAAGTGGGCTATTGTTGACCAATTCCATGAGTACTTGTATGGGGCTAAAATACTAGTAAAAACTGACAATAATCCTTTGACCTATGTGCAGACCTCAGCTAAGTTGGATGCCACTGGCCATAGGTGGCTTTCTGCATTATCTACATATGACTATGCTCTCGATCACCGAGCAGGTCTGAACCACATAGATGCTGATGCTCTCCCGGAGGCCTGTTCCCCAGAATGATTGGGTCCGATTGCAGAACCTGACATTCGGCACTCTGCCGGAAGTTTGACAGGGAGGAACAAATGTCCACGGACGCAGTGGACTGCATGGTGGATTGCTTGGGAGCTCTGAGAATTGCATACCTGCTGCTTATTGCCACTTTTCTGCAATAGACATTGTGCACTGCCTCAGCTGGACAATGACAGTATTCGGCGGCTCAACTCCGATCCCATGATCAAAGCAGCTTTAGAAGCCCTCTATGCAGGAAAAGATGTGTCCAAATTACGCCCACTGATTTGAGAACTGCACTGTTATACAAAGAAGGTCCTAAGTTGAAACTGATCAATAAACTGTTATACAGAGAAACAGTAGACAGAGGGGACAAGTAGACAAACAACAACTAGTGCTGCCACTGCCTTCTCGAGACTCAGTACTGAGGTCCTTGCACAACCACATGGGGCACCTTGGTATAGACAGAACACTTGACTTGGTGAGATCCAGATTCTGTTGGCCTAAGATGGGGCTGATGTGGAGCAACACATTCGAACTTGTAGTCGCTGCTTACAGAGGAAAGCTTTGCTCCAGAGGGCTGCCCCCTTGTTAACATCACCACCAGTGCACCCATGGAGCTGGTCTGTATTGATTTTCTGAGTTTGGAGTCAGATCAAAGAAATATCAGTAATGTGTTGGTGGTCACTGACCATTTCATGAGATATGCCCAAGCTTTCCCCACCAAAGACCGGAAAGCATCCACTGTCAAAAAGTACTTGTAGAAAACTTTTTGTTCACTATGGGGCTCCACAAAGAATCCATTCTGATCAAGGGAGAGACTTTGAGAGTCGCCTGATGAAAGAGATGCTTTCTCTGTGGGAGTCAAAGTCCAGAACCACTCCTTACCACCCCAGGGGACCCACAGCCTGAACGCTTCAACCGCACTTTGCTAGATATGCTAGGCACCCTGCACCCAAAGGACAAGCCTAGATGGAGCCAACAAATTAGCACCCTGGTACATGCTTATAACTGCACCAAAGTGATGCCACTGGATTCTCCCCTACCGCCTGATGTTTGGAAGAGAGCTCGACTACCAGTAGATGTGTGTTTTGGGGTCTCTCCTGATGGGGTTCAAGCTGACAACTATTTACAGTATGTGCAAAGTTAAAGGCCCAGCTAACTCCATGCGCTACTCAACTGGCTCAAAACCATGGCTGCCAAAAGAAATCTGGCCAACAAAGAAAGGTATGATAAAAGGTGAAAGCACAGGAACTCCAGGAGGAGATCGGTATTGCTAAGAAATCTGGGACTGCATGGCAAGCACAAGATTGCTGACAGATGGCACCATCTCCCTCACATTGTAGTGGGCAAACTAGATGATCTGCCAGTGTACAAAGTAAGGCCTGAGAATAATTCAAAAGATGTAAAAACAATGCATAGAAATCATTTACTGCCCATTGGACAAATCTTAATTGAGTCTGAGCCCCAGAACATGCCCCTCTGGACCAGTGACTAGAGCTGCTGCTAAGAAAGATCAAGAAAGTCTGCACCTACAGAAGCAAAGTTAAAGTGTTCCCTCCACAAGTCCCAGTTGAGCATGACTGTCAGTCCATATCGGAAGAAAGTGAGAGTGACTTTGAATACTATCCTTCACGAACTGAGTCAATTGTTTCGGGGCAATCCCCTAGTCAATACTGGAGATGAAGCTGGGCCTTCTGGACTGTCTAAGCCCCCAGCTTCATCCCTGGAGCCAATGCTCCCAGAAAGTGAAGTGTAAAGCATCAGATCAGATGAAATGGAATCATTGTGCATGGTTGAACTGTTTGAGCTTTCAGGGGAGGAAAATGATAGATTGGGGCAGACTGGTGATACACCCGAACAAGAAGAGTATTTTGAGTGCCCTGACAGTCCACTGCCAGTGTCCCAAAAGCTCTCCATGCGAGCCAAATGTTGTGGACTCAGAAACTGTAACTCCTGGAGCTGAAAGTGCCCCAAGTTCTAGCCTCTCTACCCCATGGAGACTCCCTGACAAGTGAGGACAATGCTGAAAATGAGGCTCAGAGTGCAGAGACTATAACAGTTCCCCTAGAAAGACTGGTCGAGCTGTAAAGCCTGTGGTGCACCTCAGTTATGATTCACTTGGGAGGCCTGTGGACTTGCCTCTCAATGTTGTCCATAAAGGAGTGTATGTGTCCCCGAGCTCATTGCCCAAACTGAGCATCAGTGCTAACTCCAAGTTACTTGTGTTGCCCTCATATGGTGCCCTTGCCCCATCCAGCCCCAAGGTAACTGATAGGGAAGGCCCCCTCTTCAGGTTTCATGTACAAGAGGTAATAACTTGAGTTATGGTACAATGTGTGTAATACTGTAAAGAGTGACGACTGCAATGTTTCAGAAATGTGTTCTTGGTAAAATGATATATTGACTGATGATTACATGTGTGAGCCTAATGCAAATGTATACGGTTGCAGTTAAAACTTATGGGGTACTGTTGACGCTGACGCTAAGTTTCTATAGGCCAGGAAGGTGTAACCTTCTGCAAATGGGGTTCCCAAAAGACTTCCAGGAGCTTGCTTGAATGCTCCAAGCCTGAATGGTGTTTGGCGCTTAAGCCATTTATCAGTGAGTGTTTTAGAACCTCTGGTACTGTCTCTTTAAGAGCTGTCTGCTTGCAGACATAATTAGTTTGTATGGGGACTGTGTGTTTCTTTGATTGAGTACCACTCAAGCTGCTGCCAATTCACTCCATTTTTGCAGTCACTAGGAGTGCAAAGGAACCTATCTGAAAGATGTAACTGTTTGCCAGAAATCATTTACAGTAATAATGAAATTACAGTTTGTCTAACCACTTTCTTTTGCAGTCAGAACAGTGTCTGCCTAGTTCCCATTCTGGTTTTGAACTGCTGAACTGGACCAATCAGTGTGGGTAAGCTAGCTCTAAAATGGTGCCTTGACTCAATCAGAACTTGGACTCATAATCTGAGCCAGCCACAAGAGGATTGTATGGGCAGTGACTCTGGGAGATGTAGTTTAGACTTCAGTGCCTTTTTGGACCAACAGCAGCAGTCTATTGTGAGTGACAGCCAATCCAGTCAAGAACTGGGAGGAACTCAAAGGAAGTGCTTCGGTTTTGTCGGTTGGAGTTTCAGTTGAGCTTTGGCAGTGAAGAAGGAAGGAGCCCTGTGCTTTTTCAGTGTGCAGTTTTAGTCAAAAACGTGTAAGGCCCAGAGTTCTGGTCTGCAGCTTGTGTAACAGCTTGTTAGGACTGAATCTGCCCTGTGAAAAGAATCAAAGGATCTCTGAAGAGTAGAAACCAGGCTCACCCTGTAGAAGACTGGAGGAATTGCTGAAAATTGCACCCGGTCTGTCAGGAACTGAATCTACTGTGTGTTCTCCGGTATTGTGCAGTAATTGCATCGATACAGATGCAGCCTGCCTGGTATAGTGCTTTCTTTATATGGATGTGTGAAGAGGTTTGTGTACCTCAAGTGAGCCCTGCTGACATTGAAGGACCCTATCTTATTTGGAGGTCGTGAGTACTAATTCAAGGTCGCTCCCTGTTGAATTGCCACATTAAATCCAAATGGAATTACTGTACTGCTGACTGTTTAATTCTCCTTTTCTGTGTGAAAGGGCCCCTACCAGCTGCACGGTTTGGACTAGCCACTAGGGCTTGGGTACCCAGGGACAGTAACTGCTAGGATAGGCCTGTGCACAGAGCCATAGGTAGATTATTAGAGTGATAAGCTAATTAACCTGATTTCCCTGTCCTTGTTATATCCCCTAAATAAATCAGAGCTGCTTGTTTCAGCAAAGTTATACTGCCTGAGGTATTTGTCTATGTTAAAGTACTTACTGTGATTGTTGCACTGTATCTCATTTCACAGGAGGTCCCAGTGCGGAACCAGACCTGGGGGTAAGTGTATACTGTGAAGGTAATTCTGATATATTGTGTGGGCCACTAGTGGGAAGAAAGGGGGGTTGCAGTGTCCCAGAGGGCTGTGACCAAGTTAGTTTAACTACTGCAAACCCTGACCTCTGGGTGGAGGCACCCGCCATTGGATCCAGGCCCCTCAACCTGTTAGTGGCAAATCAGGCAGGGGTAGTAGCCCCTGGGATAGCGCCATCTAGGGGTTACAATTAGAACAAGGAAAACAAGACTTGCATGGTTGTTTGGAGGGGTACACAGCAGCTGGGTTTTTCACAGCCTTTCACTGCATGTTTCTAAAACTGCTAATTAGTTTGAAGTCAAAACTATGCATGCTGCGTAAGATCTGAAAATGATCAAAAGTACTGATTGACTTTGAAAGTCTTAATCAACCTGCGTCCAAGGGAAGCATGTAAACATTAAACCAGCAGATGTGAAGCTTAGCATTCTTATAGTGCCCACTGTAATAGACAGCAACTTTCTGTGGTCTTGTTAGAGTTCATTCTTGAACAAGTCAGGACCAGCATTCTGATGCACAGTTTTGCTTACTTCAATTCTGTCCTCCTTTGAAATGCAGTACCCTCTGTTTGGAGCTGGACAAAAGGGCTGCTTTGAAAGTTCATCTCCATTGGTGACTCCTTTCCTGACCCTCATCTTACTACTAGGCTGCTATCTTGGGAGGGGTGACTTTCTTGGAAAGAGACAGCTAGTAAACTGGAAACCTGTTGAGCACAGGAGGGGGTTACATAAAAACTAATGTTATGGCTGACAGTATAATGTAGAGGTTAGAGTAAGAAGCTATGAATGAGTTTGGTACTTCAGCAAACCTGGGTTTGATTCCCACAACTTCCACTTGCATACTGTGCGACTCTGAGCAGGTCTCTTAACCTCCACAGTGCTCTCAGGTAACCCCTGAAAACAGGCACTTGTGCTTAGTGGGCCTTACCTGGTTACAAAGACTATATATATGTATATATATATATATATATGTGTGTGTGTGTGTGTGTGTGTGGCTCAAGGAGCTGGGAAGCATGCTTTCAGGCTGCTCAAGTGAATGAACCCAGTTCAGTGCTCTGCACT
Organism: Neoceratodus forsteri; assembly: GCA_016271365.2. Taxonomy (NCBI): domain Eukaryota; kingdom Metazoa; phylum Chordata; order Ceratodontiformes; family Ceratodontidae; genus Neoceratodus; species Neoceratodus forsteri. The sequence goes on from CM028133.1 coordinate 725,558,988, forward strand.
ACCAGTTAGGGGGTTGGAATTGTAGTAGCAGCTATTTTCCAGAACTTGAAGTGCCAAATAGTGTCCTTTTTCGGCGAGATTTTCCACAGATTTCATACTGTTGAGCTGGTGCACATACTTGGAGCTGTGCATGACGATGGCAATCGAAGCTCCACCTCAGTGAAACCTGATGTCACAGCCAGTCACCACAGTTATCTATTGCTGTGGACACTGGTGCGGAGGAGCTTCGAACAGGGAGGAGACAAATGCTCCAAAAAGTTTAAACCTCAGGATACAAAATGCTGACACCAGTACTTTCTGCTATAGACACCATTAATTTTGTAATTGACTTCCAGAAAGTCGTGTGTGTGTATATATGTATATGTGTATACACAATACATACACACACACTTGCATGCAAGCATTATGGCACTTTGTCATCCTTAACATATTTGCAATGCTTTGGCATCTGGTCTTTACAACACGGCATCCGGAGCCTGCACAGAAACTTCCTTTTAAGGCAAAGATCTGCTGTGAGAATAGGGTAGGAAAATGTTTCCCTGGCAAAGAGGCTGTGTTTTTTCCCTCTTAAACTAATAGCAAGAAAGAAAGAAAGATGCAGCCCATGCCAAGTAGATTTTACTCTGTACAATGCTATGGTCTCTCTTTTGAAATGACTGGGAGAGACCTGACAAACTCTAGGATAGAGGATTGTGGTGTTTGGTATATCTGGGAGGAAATGTTTCTACAGTTGCTGGCAACTAATTACTGTATTCTGTTAAAGAGGGCTGGGTAACTGTTTTTTCCTAGGAAATGAGTAAGGTATATATTTAGCCACACTTGAATCATGTATTATAAAACCTTATATAGTGTATGGTAGAGTGTTGTTCTAGGTAGAACTACATTCCTAAAACAACGTTGTTGTGCTCCAGTAGCTACGTCATTTTGTTGTTGTGCTGCACTAGATACGTAGCTACTGCAGCACAGCAACTTCAAACCTGTGTTGCAACTGCTTCCTTTTCAAACTGCGGCTCTGATCGCTGGTACTCACACGCATTACACAGCATCAGTGATTGTGAAAGCCGCTTTATTTATTTAAATTCAGATCATTGGCAGCAGTAGACTCCTGCTGTTGTGGGGGGAGGGGACCATACACTATAAAAAGACGTGTATGGTCCACTCTACACAACAAGCATGAGTAGCCGTCTCATGGTTGCCATGGTGACCAAACCTCTTCAGCATTGCTCTTGAGGTTGAAATGATCGCCATGGCAACTTCTTGATGGCTACACATGCTTGTTGTGTAGAGTGAACCATACATTATCCTCTATGTTTCTGTTAGGCTTGAATTTGTGATATAGAATTTTGCTCTGCCTCCCTGTTAGACAGACTTTCAAACTCAAGTCAGGTATTCACATGCTCTCTATAACGCATCTTTTTTTTTTTTTTTGGGACTTTGTTTATTGCTGTTTGCAAACAAACAGTAAGATACAAGATCCATATGCCAGACATCGCAAAGTAATACAGGAACTATTTAATGGTACAAGGTATCAAAGTCTAAGCACAAAGAATTGCGGATATGGGGGAACCAAACACGCCTACCTACTATGAAGTCCTTGCTAGGCCTAACCCCTAGTGTAACCACCTGTTTATTCAAAACCATTCAACCTACTACAAGTACTCGCTATGCGGTTAAAGGAGGACTAGTGGTGCTGTTTAAGCAGACAACTCTAGCCCAGAGATTCCTCTCCTTCTGGGGTTCAAAGTGGTTCAATGAACTCTGCAAGGACTTGATCAGTGTAGTAAGGCTCGCCAATTAAAATCGGGCCTTCGAAACCATCTGACCCTAGAGACTGTAATTGTGTCCACAACCCCTAACATTACCTAGCTACCTTACACGCAGTGACCCTGGCTCCCTTCTTTCCAGTTCCTCGGGCACTAGTCTAACTTGATAATATGCCTACCCTGCCCCACCGCAGCACCTCCTACTGTTTCTCTCCCAGCTCTATTCCACTGCTCTTCTCACTGCCTCTACCCCCCTTTCCCCAGCCTACCCCCTTGCCACCACTCTCCCACTCCATCCTGTCTACCCCCTAACACACCCCTCCCCAACTCCTACTGTCCACACCCATACCACTCCCCCTGCCTCACCACTCTCCTACTCCCCCTCCTTGTCAATCCTCCTCTCCACTATTACCTTTCAGCACCATACAATGACAAAGCCTTTCGGCTGCATCTAACAAAAGCACTCAATGAATTCCTTAGTCCCCTTACTGTGCCCTGCACTTAATATGAAATTTTGCTCAAGAAACATTTTCCTAACCTTTTCACATTTTATTGTAGCTAACTGTCAAGTCCTGGGTTTCTAACATACTAACATACTAAGAAGCCAGCAGATTAGACCCTATGATCTATCGAGTCTGCTTGGTGATCAGTGCCTTCCCAGGGCACTGTTTTTATCCCCCCCCCTCCTCCTAAGGCCCCCCATCGCCACCCCCTTGCGGGGCTGTGGGATGCACCCTCCTTCTATACCTATCCCAGCCCTTCTTGAACCTTTCCACAGTTGTAGCAGCCACCAACTCCCCAGGCAGCGCATTCCAGGGCTCCACCACCCTCTCAGTGAAGTAGCGCCTCCTTGTTTCCCACCTCAGTCTCCCCGGTCCAGCCTCATTGAGTGTCCTCTGGTGGCCCCTACCTCCCTCTTTCAGCTGAATTACCCCCTCAAGGCTCATCCTATTCATTCCCTTGAGATATTTGAAGACTTCTATCATATCCCCCCGTTCCTTCTCTCCTCCAGCAAGTACAGGTTGAGCTTATCTTTATTTTATTTATTTATTGAAATGTTTCACTAGGAAGGCACACTGAGCAACAAGATGCTCATCTCATGGTGCGAATTTGGGATGCAGAGGAGAGCAGGTGAGTACATGATACATAACATTGAGTTACATTATTGGTGTCATGAATTAAGAATGTCATTACATACATTGTTTACATACATACATACATGCTTACATAACTTACATTAAATTAGAGTTCCACAGTGCTGTCAGCTTAGAACTTGTTGCCTTGAAAGCATTGAGAACAGGGAGTAGGGTTTAGGTCTGGATTAGGTTACACTATACATAGATGACTGTCACTGACCAATAGAATACGTCTGACAGGGAGATAAGCAGAGCTACAATGAGCTTATGATTTTATGATTATATTATTGGTTTTAGGAGTTAAGCCTAAGGCATTTAACAGATGGAATAAGTTCATGATTTTATGATTATATTGTTGGTTTTAGGATGTGTTATTAATTATATTGTTATGGAATTTTAATGATGTGATTTTATATTGTTGGGTGCCTTGGTTTTGAAAGGAACATTAAAAACAAAGTTTATTATTATTATTAAGTGCAGTATGGGGCAAGTGCATGGGTTGGCAGAAAATATATGCCAGCATTTGTGGTCTTTAGCTGAAGCCGCTGGTCAGGTCGCATAAGATGAAGGGGGAAATGATAAGGGGGGTATTAGCAGGAAGGGGGGAGTAGGTCAGTGGCATGAACAGTTTGCCGCATAGTAGTTTATGAGGGCAGAGGATGGAGAATGCCTAGAGGAGGAATGGCGGATTTGGGCTGTCAGGTCGTTCCAAAGCTTAGGGAGATGGTAGAAGAAGGCCAATTGGCCTGCAGAGGTCCGCCGGTGAGGAATTACCAATAGCCGGGAGTTAGTAGACCTGAGGGCATGAGAGGGGGTTGGTGGAGAAGATAGGGGGGAGGCGAGGTAGGGCGGAAGGGAACCAAGCCAGAAGTTAGAAGCAAATTTAGCACTGTGAAGTAGTTGCCGGTTGCTCAGGGATGGTAGGGCCAGTGAATGGAAAAGCTCACAGTGGTGGGTTGGGGGGCATCAAGGGCAGAATGACAGAAAGCATTGAAGAGGGGGTCCAGTCTGGATAGGGTGGACTTAGGGGTAGAGCTGTAGACTATATCGCAGTAGTCGAAGAAAGGTAGTACAGGGTTTTAAATAATTGATTAGCAGTTTTTTTCTTGGGACTATACTAACTGTACAGAAAGTATTTATATAGATTTTCTAGAAGTGCTGTGTTTGTTAAACACAATGAGGCAAGAGCTATGCATTTTCACAAAGATTTAGCACTTTTATGAGCAAAACACTAATCAATTTTTAGAGTTAAATAAATCCCTGTAGTATAGTTTTCTGAATAATTTCGCGTCTCACAGGTAGCGGGAGAAAACTGCGATTTCTATAGAGAGCGCCAAGCTTAGGACGCAGTTTTTTCAGGATAGCGTCCACATGGGCGGAGAAGGAAAGGTGTCGGTCAAGCCAGACCCCTAGGTACCTAAAGTAGGAAACGTCCTCTATAACTGTTCCATCAAGGGTGTGGAAGATCAGTGATGATGTAAGTCTGGATTGTCTCTGCCTAGTGCGGAAGGTCAAGGAGACTGTCTTCTTGGCACTGAAGGAGAGTTGGTGGGAGTTAAACCAGTGCTGTACCTTGTTGAAATCAGCCTGGAGATTGGAAGCGACTTCCTCTTGGGTCTGGCTGGAGGTAAAGAGGACTGTGTCATCTACATACATATGTATTGAGGTAGCAGAGCAAGTTTTTGGCAGGTCATTTAGTAGGATGGAAAAGAGAATGGGGCAGAGACTGAGCCCTGGGGAACACCAGTGACAATAGGGAGTTGGGGGTGAAGTGGAATCTGTGATTTTTACAGACTGGGTTCTGTCTTGCAGGTAAGCTCTGAACCAGTTAGTGGCCGTCGCGGATAACCCAGCATCAGACAGCCAAGATAATAACAGGGGGGTGGGATACAGTGTCGAAAGCTTTGGCTAAGTTGATGAAGATGGCTGATATAATTTGACTTTTGTCCATCCCCAAGAGGATGGAATTCGTGAGTCTTAGTAAGGAGGTAGTGGTAGAGTGGTTTTTCCTAAATCCAGACTGGAAAGGCGTGAAGAAGTTGGATTCAGAGAGGAAGTGGGAGAGTTGTGAGAGCACGAGGTGTTCCTGAAGTTTTGCGAGGATGTGGAGAAGGGAGATGGGATGGTAATTTGCCGCAGTGGTGGGGTCCTCTCCTTTTGGTAGTGGTAGGACTGTGGCATGCTTCCACTCCTTGGGAACTGATTCAGTGGCAAACAAAAGGTTTAGAAGGGCGGCAAGGGGAGATGCAATGGCCGGGGCAGATAGGAAGAGGAGTTTGGTGTCCAAACTGTCAGGTGACTTTCCCTTAGCGGGGTTCAGGGTGAGTAGGGCATCTAAGGTTTCCATGGGAGAGATGTATCTGAAGGAGAAGGTGTTCAGGCTGGGTGGTGTAAGGGTTTCAGCTTGGTGAGTGGGCAGGGTTACTGCTGGAAGGGAGGCAAGGAGGGTCGTACCACATGTGGTGAAGTAGGAGTTGAACTCGGAGGCGACTGAGAGAGGGTCTGAGAGGAGAGTCCCTTGTGTAAGTAGAAGAGGGTGGGATTTATTGATGAGGGGGAAAAAAGGGAGTTCATAACTTTCCAAAATTTAGATGGCCTACCAAGATTGGCGTTTAGGGTGTTAAAATATTCGGCCTTGGCTAATCAGGTGCACTTGTTTCGGAGCATGCGGTAGGTGATGTCACCTGGAAGGAGCTTTTCCAATCTTTCCTCATAGGGCCTTTCCCCTAGTCCCAGTATCATCTTGGTCACCCTCCTGTGGACTCTCTCCGAAGAGCAATGTCCCTTTTCAAGTAGGGACACCAAAACTGCATGCAGTATTCGAGGTGTGGTCTAGCCAGGCAATTGTACAGTGGAAGGAGCACCTCTCACAGGGTTGTGCAAATCCCATTGCCCCCTGACTGGGGCAAGTTAATTTCCTTGAAGGGCAAGTATAAAAAAGCTAATTTTTCATTGTAATTAATAGGGGGCAAGTGAAAATTCAGCTACAGTCATGGTTGGGCAAGTCCTAAAAGTTTTGATTTGAACGCCCCTGACCTCTCGACTTCTTGAGGGTATCCCTCTGATTATGCAGCCCAGCATTTTATTTGCCTGGGATGCAGCCCTCCTACACTGCCCCAGGTTATTCATTATGGCATCCACCGCCACCCCGAGGTCCTTCTCCCCTCTAGAAATCTGCAGTGTCTCCCCCCCAAAGGTATATACATGAGCTGGATTTTTGGCCCCGAGGTGCAGAACCCTGCACTTCCCTGCATTAAACTTGAGCTTCCAGGATCGTGACCACCTCTCCAGAGTCTCCAGGTCCTCCTGGAGAGCCAGCTTCCCCTCCTCCCCCTCTACCACCACCCACAGCTTTGAGTCATCTGCAAAGACGCTAATTCCTCTCCTGATATCGTGTCTGATGTCTGAGATATAGGGTTAAACAGGAGTGGGTCCAGTACCAACCCCTCTGGGACCCTGCTATTGACTCTTCTGGGGGATGAAACCTCCCCTCCTACCCTTACCTTCTGTACGTGCCCCTCCAGCCAGTTTCCTATCCACCTGACCATCTGTCCCCCCTACCCCCATCTCCTCCAGCTTCCCCAGCAGCCGGGGATGCGGTACTGAGTCAAACGCCATGGTGAAGTCTAGAAAGAGGACATCCACTGGTCTGCCCTGGTCCAGCGGCCCTTGTTACCCCTTCATAGAACTCCACCAGGTTGGTCTGACATGATCTGCCCTTAACAAAGCCATGCTGGCAATCATCTAAGTGACCCTGTGCCTTCAGAACCTCCTCCAGCCCCTCCTTCAAGATGACCTCCATCACTTTGCCCACTACCGATGTCAGGCTGACCGGCCTGTAGTTTCCCGGATCCTCTTGCAAGTCGCCCTTGTGTATAGACACAACATGGGCCACCCTCCCATCATGAGGCACCCACCCCGACTGCAGGGAGGAGTTAAAAAGGTCCGTCAGGGGTGTGGCCAGGGTATCAGCCAGCTCTTGGAACACCCTGGGATGGATCCTGTCTGGGTCCTGTGCTTTATCCACTCTTAGGGCCTTAAGGGCTTCCCACACCCTCCCACTGTGGATTTCAACATTCATTTCCCCCACTTCCCTTTCCGGTCCCCCATACCTCTCCCTTCACAGTGCCACCCCCATCCTTCTTGGTGAAGACCGATGCAGAAAAGTCATTTAATACCTCCTCTATTTCCCGCCTTCTCCACCACCCACCCTTATCCTCAGTCTACTAATCTGCCCCTTCCTTCTCTCCTGATATACCAAGAACCTTCCCCCCTCTAATCCCCTGTGCCAGTCTTAGCTCTGCCCTGCCTCCCTTGGCCACCCTCACCACCCTGGTGACCCTCCTGGCTGCCTTATCATATTCCCCCTTGGATATAGCCCCCCAAGAACACTTGTAACCGTTATAAGCAGCCTTTTTTCCCTCACCACATCCTGTACCTCCCTTGTTCACCATTTCCCCACTTATGTCTGTCCCTTGTGCAGGCCTTGGTGGCCTCCAGGAGCCCCTTTTTAACAATCTCCCACCAGGTCTCCGTGTCCATGTTTGGTCTAATCCCATCAGAGTAGCCCCTAAGGATCCACTCCATCTCCCCGAAGTCTGCCCCTCTAAAGTCCACCACTGACATTTTTGTGTGTTCTACCCTGCCCCCTAGGTCTAGAGAGAACCCAACCATGGTGTGCTCACTTCTCGCCAGTGGGCCCCTCACAGCTAGGTCCCTGATAAGCTCACCATCTGACAGGACCACATCCAGGATGCACCCCTCCCTTGTCGGATCAGTCACCAGCTGGGCAAGAAACGCATCGTGGAAGACATCCAGTAGGTGTTGCTTCCTGCCAGATGAGGATGCCATAGTTCCCCAATCTGCTCTTGGCATGTTCAGGTCTCCCAGCACCACAGTCCCCCCACCCCACAGCAGTGGGCCCTAAGGTTAGCCACCAGGCCTTCCTTCCTTTCATCTCCCTGCCCGGGTGGTCTGTATACACCCTTCTTCACCCGCTTACCCCTGGAGCCTGAAAGGTGACCCATAGAGCCCCCACCTGATCCCCCGCCTCCTCAACCTTGCCTATACCAATGTCATCCCTAATGATAAATTCTAAACCCCCTCTCCTTCCTCCCTCCCTATCTCTTCTGCACGTGGTGTATCCTAGTAGGTTTAGGTCCCAATCATGTCTTGCAGTGGCCCAAGTCTCTGAGACAGCTGCTATATCCACCCTTCCCTCCACTAACAGTGCCTGAAGCTCACATCTTGTTTCCCATGCTCCTGGCATTAATCAGGACTACCTTCCAGCTTGCCCCCTTTTCCCCTGCCCTTAGTTTTTGCCGTGTCCTGCCTACAAGGACCCCCTCGTGCACTATTGGTGTTCCTTCCCTGGCCTGCCTCCCCGCTTGTTGGAGGAGCCAGGCCAACCTGGCCTAGGCCTGCCAGCGAGCCCTCTCCTCCCCTTACAAGTTTAAACCCCACCTCAAGCGGATGAATTATGTGTTGAAGCTGCAGGACCTCTTTCCCTCTGAGCTAAGATAGAGCCTGTGCCTTGTGTACAGTTCCTCCCAGGTTGCACTCCAGTCCCCCCACCCATACCCCTGGCTTTGCACCATTCCCTGAACCAAACATTTATCTTCCTTTGTTTTTTGTTTATTTTCCACACTGGTCCTAGGCACCAGTGGTATCTCCGAGGAGACCAAACACCCCACGTCCTGACATACCCTGGCCAGCTCACGGAACCTAGTCTGAATCTCCATCACACTGTTCCCCTCTATATCATTGGTACCCAGGTGGACTAATATGTCAGGGGTCCCCCCACACTCTAGTGCCAGAGCATAGATAAATGCTTAGCCTTGTGCACCATCATACCCAAAATACTTTTGCTCATAACACCACTGGATGTCTCCTCCCCCTCCCCTGCCCTCCCCACCTGATCCCACTAACCATGGAATACCCCAAAAGGAGCACTCTTCCCACCTCCTTTTTCACTGGCCTCCCACTCCCCGACTGCTCCCTCTGACCCCCCACCCGTCAGTTTTTCATCTCCCTCCTCCCCTGCATACCTGTTTCCATCCTGCCCCCGCCCAGCTCTTTCTTCTCACCCGATCTGTCCTCTCTGGCCTCCCTAGCCCTACCCATCCCGCATCACACCCAGACCCAACTCCATACTACCCCCATGTCAAGGAGACCCTCCTGCCTGCTGCATTTGCCCCTCCCCTTATAACCTCCACCTCTCTCTCCCTCCCGGAAATGCACTTCCCACCCATCCCCTCCTGACCCCCTGTCCTTTCTTGGCCTCCCCTTGAGTCTCCCCTACTTTTCCACCCTTGATTTCTCCTCACCCCGGAGTCCTGGTTGCCAACCCTCCCCCCTCCCGCATCTTCCAGTGCTCTCAAATCCTCTGTTTCCCCTACCCTCACTGAATCCCCTTGCATTGGAGTATCTCCACCACTCGTTTCTACCGAGTCTCCTGCCCCCTCTGGAGCCTCCTCCATCCCAGAAGACACATCCTGCTCCTCATGTGACTGCTCCAGGGTGCAAACCTATTGCCATGCTCCACCTTCAGTATCCTGTCCTCACCAGCTGGTCTCTCTCCCCAATCATTCCCCTTTTTCTATATCTCTGCCCTGATCCCCAACCACCCTCCAGGTCCCTGGTCCTTTTATCCCCTCTCCCGTCCTCTGGTGCCCCCCTCCATCCCTTAGGGCCCACCCCACCTCTTTCCCTGTTGGTGGTGCAGTCCCCTGTGCCCATACCCTTTTTCTCCAGACAGCTTCTTCTCTGTTTTGGCCCCGCCCCTGAGCTCATGCCCCCCAACCCACTTCTTTTGATCCCTGCTTGCCCTTCCCCCCACAGTAGGGTCACCATCCATTTCACCCCCCTCGCCATACCCAATGTCCACCTTAACCACATGACCTCCTCCCTGTTGCCACTCCCTATTGATCCTGGCCCGCTTTCCAGCTGCAGGAAAGGATTAGCTGCTCTCCGCTCCTACTGGGTCCTTGGCACGCCGCTCCCTGTTGACCCTGGCCCACTTCCTAGTGGCCGGGAAGGACCCGCTGCTTTGTGCTCCAGGGGAATCGCCCTTAGAATCAGCTGCCTTCAAACTCTGTGCCCTGGGCCGCCCTTTTAAAGCCTAAGCAGCTTTTCCCATCTCTTCTCCCTGGCCCTGATTGGTGTACCAGCTTCCCTTCTCTGATTGGCGCCAGCTCCCACTCCTGATTGGTGTTAAAGAAAAACTCCACAAGTGACTGCAGCTTCTCTAGTGTCCTTGTTGCAGCCGGTCCCTGGATCCTCCATCGCTGCTCCCCACTGACCCTGGCCCGCTTGCTAGCGGCTGGGAAGGACTTGCTGCTCTCTGCTCTTACTGGCTCCTCGGTGAGCCACTCCCTGTTGACCCTGGCCCACTTTCTACTGGCCGGGAAGGACTCACTGCTCCAGGGGAATCGCCCTTAGAATCAGCCGCAACCAATGTATCATGTACTCTTTGTAACTTGCAGAGTTTACTTCTAAAGAATCTTGTGTAACCTATGTGTAGTTGTTTTGTCTTATGTTTCTGTATTAGACTTGGAACCTTTGTAAATCAGTCCATGACTCAAAAGTATTAATCCCAATCTGAAATAAGTAAAACCAACAAATGATACTAGTTCCATCACACAATTAAGTATAGCTGCATCCTACATGAAAAGGTGGTCAGTCCTGATCAATACAAACAAAAAAAATGTAAAATACAAGTGCTGATATGACCCCGTTCCAAACATGTAAAAAAATCACTAAATGTTTAGTACCCCCTATCTAATTCCTACATCCATATATGAACTGATATAGAGCCTTAGAACATATTTTAGAATGTAAATAACTAACAGCATAACACAGCAAATAAGTTAAAGTAAGGTGACTGTCCATGAAAAATAAAACAAGTCTCTTTCGGAGACAGCATGTAGAGGGGTCCATAGTCTAAACCAAGCCCACAGTGTCCAGTAGAATGATCTAGTACCACAAATCAGATGTCTAAAATATAAAATAGGCGATCGCTAGAAGTAGGCCTCTCACCTCCCCCTCTCGGCCAAACAACATTTCAAAGGTACAGTCACCCAATATGAAAGCCAGAACATCGGTGTAGAATTAAAGTCCACTAAAAGTAATCGGGAAGACCGCTGCGGTAAAGGATCCTATCCAATGGCTGCCAGGTCTCACACCTTATCACATTCAAGTGTCCTCATCCTCGGAACACTGGGCCACCACAGAACCAGCCTTGGAGGTTTCAGATTCTCTTTGGATCTACTCCACTCGCTTGCCAGCTTCTGCTGGGTTAGTGAATTGAAATATATGCCTTCCATAATATATGCGCAAGTGGGCCGACATCAGTAGAGAATGCACCACCCCTAAACTCCGCAACTTGGTCCGGACTCCATCACACTTCTTGCACCAGGCCCTAAGTTGCATTGGAGAGGTCTGGGAAGAGATGGAGGGTGTGGTCCTTGTAATTCAGTTGATCTGTGTTGCGGGCCACCTGCAGCAGTTGCTCTTTGGCCATAACACCGTCTGTGCCCAGGAGAACCGTTTGAGGGAGATCCTGTTGTGCCTCTGCCGATCTTGTAGAAGTCCAGTAGGCTCTCAGAAAATGCAGTTCAAACCCGACCTCCAGATGCAGTGCTTTAGGAAGACAATTTTTCAAAAAAAGATAGATGATCTGGGTCCTCCAATCCCTCTGGCAGTCCAGCCAGCTACACACTGGGGGCACAACTACTGTAGCATTCTCCAAGGCCTCCAAACGATAACTCAGCTGGCCATTCTCTTGCATCAGCTTCGCTGTACTAGATAAGACCTTGGTGGCTTGGTTTTCAGCAGACATGCAGAGCTGTAGGGAGACACGTCTGCTCCATAGGTGTGCTCAACAGTGCCCCCCCCCCTTTTGTCTGTTTAAGACCTGAGTGCAAATCAGGCTTGATTCACAAGCAAAGTGAGTTTTATGGTTTAAGCTGACTGTAACAGAACAAGTAAAGAGGCAAGGAGCTGCTATCCGAGTTCTGAAGTGAGGGCCATTCCAGATTATGGTTGAGGCACAGTAGCATAGCAGTGGACCCTCTCCCACATTGCATCAGGCCAGTTAATGCCCTGGTTGGTTCCCATCCCCCTGTGCTATACATTTTCTTTTTTACACATTGCTTTTTTCTGTTTTGGGGAAGGCAGGTGGCTGGTACCCCCCCCCCCCTCCAATGAGTGACATTCACTTCCATTGAGTGCACCAGGGGTCAAGCCCTCCACAGATTTCTCCCCATGGTGGGGCAGGGAGGGAATGTCTGTCCTCCCACCCGCAGTAAAGTATCCAGATCTGTACCTGGTGGTCAAGCAGCAGTGGGGGCAGTGAGGGAGCAGGCAGTGTTTCATGAAACCCACCTTGCCCCACTTTTTTCCTGGTTTTCTCCCTACTGACCTTGCTGCAGTGACACATTAGTATGTGTGCATGGAGGTGTGCATCTCCTGCAGAACAGCTGCCCCACTCTTCGGGCCACTTGGTAACCTGCATTGCCACCAGGCCTCCACCCGATGTCAGAGTTTGAGATAGCTAGCCACCCCTCGTCTGGAGAGGAGAGCAGTTCCTGGGATGCTCAATTAATTCTCTTCCACCCCACTGACCCCCAGCAACCTGTGCTTGTTTCCAAACATGGGTTGCCAGTGTGGCAGGAGGTAAGGCATTCAACACCTTGGCCCTCCACACCACTGGGCCAGCTTGTGCTGTACATTTTCTGTCTTTGTCAAGTACCATGCCATTCAGTAAAATGAAATATCCAACAGATAACACAGATGACCGAAGGAAGAATCTTTGGTTTTCATTCAAATTTAAATTCAAGACTTTTTTACCCAGTCACTTAATTAGAAATTAACCTTATGGGGCCAGACAGTTTCATTATTGTGGGCTGACTTTTAATGGAAAACTAAATGGCATTCTTACATAAACAGCACCATTTATGGGTTGCTGACATCACACAGTGTGCTTCAGCATGAAGCCATGATGAAATAGGTCTGTTTTACACCATACATATTTCATTGCAGTATAAGCTTTCAAACATCACAGATGTCTCAAGCTGTGGAGCTGGATTTATTTAGTATTACTGGTGTTTTACCTTTATTGTTACTTTTGTACGGCTACGGTATGAAGCTTGCAAAGCTGCTCAGAAGACCTAAGGGCTTCCAAGCACTAAGGAGTATGGACAGCAGTGAAGTATGTTTCCCATGAGCAGATGTCGATGCAAATTGCAACATTCTCCACTTTGTGTTTGTTTGGTCTGTGTCTTAAAAAATATAGACAATAACTTCATTAAATAATGACAGTGTTATATGTCATTTTCCTCAGTTAGGCAATCTATCAGTCACTACCATACCAGGAACAGACTCCACTATAGCCCTGGAACTCTTTAGCCCACTCCCACAACCAATGCTCCATCATCACCCAGAAAAACTGGACCAAACACAAAGTGGGGAAAGCATGTGCGACTTTGGAGCAGTTGGGCAGTAGCCCACACGGACATGTAGGAGAGCTGTTGCACTGGTTCCAGGAAACGTGCATTATATCCTGGAGAAGTAAGTGAATGGTAACGTCAACTCTTGCCACTTATGTTATGGACTTACTATGTGTTGTTTCTGAGGCATGGAGCTTTAATGATTGAAAACAAACAAAAAAAATGATGCTATAAACTGACTGATAAAACTTACCTATCCAGAATAGCACTTTTCATGATACTGGCTGGCAAAACCTACTACCAGCTAGTCAACTAGGCTTGTTTGTGTCTGTAACATGGTGGTCTGTTAATAGTAAATGCGGAGATAAATGCTCTGTAAATCAAGCTCAGATTGTTAGATGTTTTAACAGACTGCTTTATGCATGCGTCTGGGCCTTCACAGTTGCAAGTCTGGAAAAGGGGAAGGTACAAGTGGGCAAATTCGGAGCAGTCCAGTAACATTATGGAGAAATCTCTGCGTAGCCTGTAAAAATGTCACAACTGCTGTTGTTTATGGTTCCTTGTAGCACTTCAGTTAGCTTCATGAGTCAGAGTTGCAGTCAGGGCCGTTAACTGTCATCTTCCTGCTCTAGAAATGCCTACTGTACAAGAAGTGTTAAATAACGCTGGTTTCTTGCTGGGAATGTTTTAGGTCAGATATTGTCTCTCTTTTGTTGTGCATGTTTATTGTGTTGCCTGCAGAACAGTTCCTACTGGATGAGAAAGAAAACTCTGCTTGTTTCTCATCAGGACTGAAGAAGTGTAGAGGGTGTGCATTTATTCTTAGGGCCCCAACTGCACAATGGTTCGCGCTTATGGCTACCATAATTCCATCTGTGGCTGCTAGCTGTCGTAAAGGCAAAGCTCAGGAAGTACAGGCAAACCAGAAGCTGTTACAGAATTTATGGGTGGTGTTTTATTATTATCAATAGCAATAAAATAAAAAATAAACAACATTTTTACAGGATGACTTTTCAGTACAGGTAGTTCAGACAAAAGTATTTCATCTGTGTGTATTTCCAAATCTAAATCTGGACAACTAAAACATTATTATTCTTTTTTATTTTTGTATAATCTTTTTTATTGATTTTAAGAAGATAGTGAAAGTATACATTGCATTACATCAGAAACTGTAAACTCATGAATGCACCAAATAAGCATATACAGACATAAAACATTACTGTAACATACTACAAAACATTACCTTACAGTAAAGCCATTCCATTAATTTTGTTAATTTTTTGTTCAGGTATGGAGTTACTATGATAACCAGTTGCAGTTCAAAGTGCCTATGCTGTATTTGAGAATTTAGGGTACCACCCAATTTGTTCACTTCTACTCCCTGTCACCTAACTGGCTTGCTTTTTTAAAATCTGGGCTTCCAGTGAAGAGAAAGAATTCAACAAAAAGATTCTCAGGCAGAATTCTAGAAATTTCTGTTCCCTACCCTTCCGGAGATATGATAATCTTTCCGAGGCCAGGGTTTGAATGACCAATGTTTTCCACTGCAGCATCCTAGGTGTCACGCATGATACCCATGTGTTAAGGATATATTGTCTGGCCAGGGACAGAAGGATCCTAATCCAGCAAAGGAATGGTGTACACTCGTCCCCTCCCAGGTCTTCCGTGCCAGAACGTAGGGAGACTGGTGTCTGTGTCATGGGATGTTCAGAGATAGTTGAGACATCCCTTGCCACCCCTTTCCAAAATTGTTTCAGGATGGGACGAGCCCAGAAATAATGTATATACATGCCCAGGGCCTTACGACATCTTCCACAGAAGGGGGAGATCAGTGGATTAAATGTATGTACAATTGTTGGGGGACAGTACAAACGGTGTATAAATTTTGTACTGGGATTCCTTGTGCCTGCTGCAAAGCAGTAATCCCATGTGTGACTGCATAACCGTAATTGTTCTCCTTTTTTATAAGGGGTGTTTGCCTGGCAGTTTTTAACTCTGCGTTCTGCCCTCGTTAAGGTATAGAACATTGTGTCTGGGGCTGATCTCCTGTTTCTCACAAAATTGTAACAAAATTGAAAATTATGCCTGGGGCTGATTTCCTTTTGGCAGTTCTGTTAAGCTTGTGGAGGTCGAATGGTTTCTGAAGGTCAGCTCACAGTGTTACAGATTTCTACCTTTCCTTTTTTTTTTCTTTCTGTATTATGCCCCCTCCTCTCCTTGTACCTGAACTCCTTCCGCAGTCACCAAGGCATGCCTACTTTTCCACCTTACCTGTGGGCTGGCACACTAAACCTTCCCCAATAGAGCCTTGGCTGTTTCTCCCCCCCCCAAGGTGGGGACGAGGTGGAGGGGCTTACCCTCAAGCTGCAGATTTTTTTCAGGAGACACGAGCAGAGGGTCAAGCAGGGGGATCCTTTGCAGTACCAGGCAAGCTTCATCCTCGGGTGCAGGGGCCATTTTTCCTTGTTTTTCCGAGCCCGAAGATGTCAGCACACAGAAGGGAACCATGGATGTGCTTGCATGCACAGGCATGCCGTTGCACTCAGATCCTGGCTGACATCCTTCCCTTCCCTGACGTCCTTAGCTGCACTGCCATCTGTCACCCAGGTGGCAGTACAGCAGCAGGAACTGCTACCCCCACCCCCCCCCGGAGGAGGAAAGCGTCCTATGGGACCCTTAGTCCTCCTCTTCCCCCTCCCCCTGGCTGGCCTCCAGCAATCCAAGCTCACACCTTAACTTACGTCACTGGCATCACAAGCGTTAGTGCTACCATTGCTCAGAGGGGCTGAATGAGATTTCTATCTTTTCTCACATAACTTTCTGCAGTACATTTCAAACCACATAACTATATACATTTGCAAATCAAGGGATCTTGTTTCACCTAAAGATTCACATATATTTTAATCACAGAGAAGCAAGGGGAAAAGAAAGAATAGAAACAGCAAGTGAATGAAGGAGGATAGCAGGGGGAAGTGTGCAACCTTTTGGAGTGGCCATTTCCTAAGTGCTCCAAGAACTACGAGGGAAGCCCTCCCTGCCTAAACTTCCACTTCAGGATGATCTGCCTTCTCCTATCATTTCCCAAATGTCTGGAACTCTCGCCCCTTTTATTTATTTTTTGTATTTCGGATGACACCTTTGAGCCGAGGGCTCTTTTACCCTTAGATAACCACTCCACCCCGTCCACGAACTTGTTGTCCTATCTTCTCTGAAACTACATTTCCCCTTCCTGCAATTGCTCCTGACCCACATGCCCTTCCCTACTATTCAATTCTCTCACTACTTCCCCTACCCCTCCCACCCTTACACTCTTTCTTAATTTTCTCTTTCATAATTTTTATCCCTCCCCGCCTCCCCTCCAAGCTGATACGCTTTCCATGTTACTGGCTAAGTGGGCTTTATGTAGTTTCAGTCCATTGTGTGGTTATGCTAAAGAGTGTTCAGTTTACCTCTTCTCTGTTATACAGTGAATATGGTTCTCTTAGCCCCACTGTTTTCTACTGAATGTCATAATAATTGTTTTTTTAGTTGAAATTTAGAGTTATTTATGCCCTTCATGTTCAGTTGTGTACAATTTTTGTTTTATTTTAGCTCACTGTATATTGATCTTCTATGCTAATTGTATCCCACGCTCCCCATTTCCCCCAGGATGCATCTGGAAACAAGCTATTATAGCTCAGTATGCCTTTCCAGGTGAAACATTTTCAAATAAAAATTAAATAAAAAAGATGTGATTGCGCAATTAGATATGCAAAGACAGAGAAGAAATTCTGAAATAGGAGAGGACAGAACAGATCCTTGCTTTTAACTGTCTCTGTGTAGCAAATGCGACAGGGTCTTACCCACTCCTGTCACACTAGATATTCTACCATAGTGATTGTTTGATTAGCAGGTTTGTAACTTTATACAAGGCACGTGAACAACGGACTTTTATACAGCTGCAGTATTGGGCTTGTTACAAATACAGTATAATATGCTTGGCGACTTCAGTGTAAGTATCGATCATGCATTAGTGTAAACACCCCGATAGGTTACAAAGCCCTCTGTTCATTTATATCAGAGCAGCTGGTCTGCCTGTCCTGGATACCCCCTTTTTTCCAGGGTCAACTGTTTTTGTTTCCCTGCCTGTCCCAGGGATAGGTACCATATCGGATACAAACCACAGGAACTAGGACCCAGGAAACCACCGCCTCCAATGAGATTAAGATGACTGGTGTAATTGCACCCCATGTCATGTGGTAAGGGATGTCCATCTAACCAACATCGTATTATGTCCTTACTGTCAGTGGTTCCTGCAAGCAGGTGGCAGACAGTCAGGTGAGGACTGTACACCATGCATACCTTATTATGTAAGCACAGCTATTGATCTGCTGCTGTTCCTAACACTGTATCCCTCATTTTGCTCTGTGCTGTGCTTGAAGTAATAGTCTTAGGACAATGCTCAATCTGAGTGAAACCTGTTGTTGTTGTTGTTTAATATTGGGGGGGGGGACCAGATTTAAAGACCTACAGTACCATCTGACTGGGAGCGAATTGTAAAGGTGATATGGGAAACTCATTAAAAGCCCTTGCAAGGGTGAGAAAAGTGTAACTGTAACATGTTAAAGATTCTCAGGGCATGTTGCAAGGGAAGGGAGACTTAGGATTTTGAAAGGAGGGTGGGAACGTAGAAAGGTTAATAAAATGACCTTGTCACGTAAAGTGTAGCTTACAGATGACGAGGGAAGCTGATCAAAATACCTAATTTGAAATGTAAAATTCGTAAAGATCAATAGGATAGGTAGGAACTCTGTGGGACAGGCAGAATTTTCATTTCTCTTGCCCCTTGGACAGCCCCCAAAAAAATTATTATTTCTAGACCCGAGTGACAGTATGGAGTAATCCTGTATGCCTTCTCCATGAGTAAGTGCCCCTCCCCGCCTATCCCCTGTACTTCTGGAAGCCAGCCAGGTATGTACAGACAACAGGAATCACCCTCTGCCTCCTCATATAGACTTACATGTAGTAGGATGGCAGCCCTCATCTGATTTTCCAGGGCCTCCATGTTTGCTCTCAAAAAAGTGTTCTCTTTCATCAGCAGTGCCTGTGCCTGTCTGGCCTATCCAAAAGCTGTCACTGATCCTTCCCCTGATATTTTAATCATATCCACTTCAATCTCAACAGTAGTTACTTGCTAAATGAATCATTCATTTGATGGTTAGCCATCAGTTATCATCATGCTTTAATTTTTGCATCTAAACAGCAAGAGGCATTGTGGCAGCAGGACCCTTTCCTGACCTCATGGGTTGTAGGCCCCTGCTTTCTGCTGTCTCCTTACCTTTTCCCAGTTCTCCATTTTTTCCAGTTCGTCTTACTGGGCAACTGTAGTTCTGGTACTGAGGGACCATGAGTACAAGCTGATACTCTGAGAAGAACTGCTCTGTCATTCCCCTGTTGGATTGTAAGTGCAAGCTCAAGAGTCAAAATTTTGTTTTATAGCCCCTAGCCAGCAGGGCTAGTAACTGGGAAAATCCACCAGCCTCACAGACTTTTCTACTGCCCTAACCCTGCTGGGATACTTATAAAAATGTTTTGACAAGCCCAGTACAAAATCTACCAGCATTTGCCTAGTTGGCTGGCGCCAGTTTTGTCCACTGCAAGCTGTGCCAGACGTACAATGGTGACAACCTGTTGCAAACTCTGGACTTCTACAAATGTCAGTTAGTCTTTATATGAAAATGTAAGCTATGTGAATCCAGCCACAAGAAGCTATAGCACCCTGACATATTGTAAGGCGCTTTTACACACAGGTTTTTAAAACGGAATCAGCGTTACCTGTGTGGCGCCATTGTAGTCTGTTGCGTTCAGGTTCCTTTCTACACACTGTGAGTATTCCGGCAACCCTGTCTCCATTTGTTTCGGCTCCCCCAGAGTTTGCTGCTCTACAAATGTTGTTTTCTGCCTTTGTACCGGAATGGCTATTTTACAAAGCACGACAAAACGGTACACAACGGTGCAAACCGCAAAAAGCAGAGATTGCGGTTTGGACGAACATTCGCCTAGGGACTGGAAACAGATGCAATTTACACACAATAAGGATAATTGAATACTGTTTCGTAACAGTTATTCCGTTACATAAACCTGTGTGTAAAAGCGCCTATTGATTCTTGTTTCTTTTGGCAAACTGTGCTGAAACTAAAACGTCACATTTCCCATGCCTTGTACTTAAATCATATTGTGTCATCAAGTTCCATCTGCACCCACACATTCCCACAATCCCTAAGAAAACAGTGCATTGCTGTACCAGTTATCTGGGATTAATCCTGTGGAACGGTGCCTGTGACATCCGTTGCAGCGCAGCTACATTAAGGTGTTAAGAGTGCAGGAGACAAGGTGAAGGCAGATGGCCAACTAGAGTGTGCTCAGCTGAGTAAATATGGCCAAGTATGGTGGTGACCAACCTTCTACTGGGCATGCAGCTGTTTACCTGCAGTGCAGGACTGAGCAGCGATCACTGGATGAAGCTCTTTTTACTTAAACATTCGTCAAATCAGAGTAGAACAAGATCTTTGTCACATGCCATGGAATTCTGCCTCAGGCATTGGTTTGCTTAATCTTTTTTTCCATTGTAAAAACTGAATGAACAAATGCCCCAACCTCATTTTTTAGCTCTCCTGTGGTTTACTACTACTGTAAATGTTAGGCATTTCTTAGCACTTCAGTGCCTGATCACACTGTTGTACTAGCACAAGTAATGGCCATTATGTGGTAGTACTAAAGGACAAGGAAATACTTATGTGTTACAGTGGAGCTGCCACATTGTTCCTTTGTAGTGAGTGCTTCACACACCTCTGTTACAGTGGAGCTGTCTCAGACTTTAGTATTGAGGGCCCCGGACACATGAATATTATGATGGAGCGGCTCTAATAGCTAATGAGGCCACACCTGTTACAGTGGAGCTGTTTCAATTATACCTTAGGAGTGAGGGTCTTGGACACAGTTATGTTGTAGGGGATTTGGCACTGAGGTTAATGAAGATCCCAGACACACTGCTGTTTTAAAGTGCATCTGTCGCAGTTTAGGCCTTTATGGTAGATTCATAAAATGTGAAGGTCTTCTGCCGATGTACAGTGATATGTTTTGGGCTTGATATGTAGCACTCCTCTTTCTGTGCCCAAGTAGAGGTTCATTCATGTTTTGTCCCATGCACAGTAGTAGTTGCTAAATGAACTGTCAACTAGTATTAACACCAATAACAGAGGCAATCCAGAGAGGGACAATAACAAATGGTACGTGGACTGCACCAGAAGCCCTATGAGGAAAGACTTAAGGATCTTAATATCTATTCACTGGAGGAAAGAAGGGAGAGGGGAGCTATATTAACATACTAAAAAACCAGCAGATTAGGCTAGTGGTCTATTGAGTCTGCTTGTGGATCAGTGTCCATCCCGGGCACTGTTATAGCCTCCCCTCCCCACAAGGTCCCTCCCCCCAACCCCTGGTGAGGCTGTGGGATACACCTTCCCCTATACCTATCCCAGCCTTTTTTGAACCCCTCCACAGTTGCAACAGCCGCCAGTTCTGCAGGCAGTACATTCCAGGGCTCCACAACCCTCTCTGTGAAGTAGTGCCTGCTTGTCTCCCCCTTAGTCTCCCACCGACCAGCCTCATCGAGTGCCCCTTGGTGGCCCCTGCCAGGGGGCACTTGATGAGGCTGGTTGGTGGGAGATAAGGAGGCACTACTTCATAGAGGTATGACAGAGACTTTCAGGTTCCTTAGCCTAATAAACAGGGTACAGGTTGAAAGCATATTTCAGAGAAAACTCTGCACAAGAACAAGGGGGCATGATATGAGGCTGGAGGGTGGAAAAAGCTCAAGGGTAATGTTAGGAAGTACTTTTTCACTGAAAGGGTGGTGGAGCCATGGAACAGCCTTCCAGCAGAAGGGGTGAAAACGATGGGGGTTCAAGAGTTCACAGGATAGATATAAGGGTAACCTGGAGATGTGCAGAGCAGGAGAGCCGCAGATCAAATAGGATCTGGGGCTGCTGCAGAGAGTAAGGAATTGGGCAGACTAAGTGGACCATATGGTCCTTATCTGCTGACAGATTCAGTTTCTAATATATGTTGAACAGTAGGATGTAAAATCCAGATTTTTTTGATGACCCCCCCCAGCCAAGAGAAACAGTTGGGTTTTGCAGCCCAAACAAGGTATGTAATTGTGTTTTGCAGCTCATGTGGCATACAAGTAAGCAATAAGACATGACAGGGTGTGCATTAGACAGTTCTAACTCACGGCTAGGGGACGTAGTAAGGCACGAGGCTATAGGCCAAGTGCGTTCAGTTCCCTTAGCTGTGCGTTAGAACTAACGCACATCCCCAGAGTAGCTTATTACACTTACAAAATGGGTCTGTGTATTCTACATGGGGTTTCTAGTTTTAACCGTGTGTTAGACACTTCTAATGCACAGCTAACAACCAATAAGATTGCTTGAAATCTTTTGCCCATTTTATAAGAATGGTTAGCAGCTCCTGTGATTAATTTAGGATCTTTGCCTGCATGAGGGACCTTGATTTGCATTTTA
The DNA here is from genome assembly GCA_016271365.2 of Neoceratodus forsteri. Lineage (NCBI taxonomy): Eukaryota > Metazoa > Chordata > Ceratodontiformes > Ceratodontidae > Neoceratodus > Neoceratodus forsteri. Next base: position 725,580,899 of record CM028133.1, read on the forward strand.
TGCTATAATCTAGATAACACAAACCTTGCTTTTCACTCCTACGCAAGGATTTGGGTTTACACCCATTGCTGGCATTGCAGTTCAACAGGTCTACTTCTCTGCTGCAGATGATGTCCTTTATATTGTCTTGGGGGGGTGTTAAGATTTGGCTGCTGAAGGGGCATAACTGAGGCAGCACGGTACTCAGTCAGAGCTTACTTTGGGGAAAAAAAAAAACAGGCTCAACGCCTTTCCACATACCACATCCCTTGCTGATAGGTTTTATATGCTTTATTGCATTTAAGGTGTATAAAACAGGCACAAGAAAGTATGGTTTGGAAAATGTATGAGTTTAGGAAGTGGTTCCAAGGGAAAAAAAGAAAGTGTGTTTTGACCATCTCTGAGACCTGGCTGAAATTGAATATATTGGAGTCTGTTTCATTTGAGGCAGACAACTCCCCAGAATCTGTTTTCCTATTCTATACCTGAGCTGTGCCAGGGCAGCTCCTTTTAGAATAGTACATACCTGGCTTAGTCCACAGTTTAACCTCTTATGGAAACTAATTGAATTTGTCCCCACTTATTTAACTTATCCTTGTCCCAAGGGCTTATTCCCCAGATCTGGAAAATTGCTCATGTCACCCCCTTGTTTAACTCGGGGGATCTCTGCGACCTTAACAATTATAGACCAGTTTCCCTCTTCCCAACTTTGTTGAAACTTCTAGAAAAGATTGTCAGCAACCAACTAAGGAACTACCACGAATCCAATAACCTACTAAACCCATTGCAATCTGGCTTTAGAACTAAACGCAGCACTATTTCGTCCCTTGCCAAAGTAACAAATGATTGGTACCGAGAAATGGACAGCAGAAACTTTGTCTGTGCTGTATTTCTAGACCTTAGTAAGGCTTTTGATACAGTGGATCATAGCCTGCTTCTCTCTTCTCTGAAGAGTATAGGCATGGACTCCGTTTCTTTGCATTGGTTTACTGAGTACCTTGTAGGATGACGTCAACAAATTAAGGCTGAGGGTGAGCTATCCCCACTCAAACCTCTACTGAGGGGAGTACCGCAAGGATCCATACTTGGTCCCTTACTATTTGCTATCTACGTTAATAACATTGATGAGAGTGTTAACAAGGCCAATGTACACCTGTTTGCTGAGGACACGGTTGTATGTATAAGTCGTCCGACACCTGAAGCCACTTGTGCTGACCTCCAGGAGGAATTTAACCAGCTCCAGAATTAGCTCCTCCAAAAAAAAGACTTCTAAATGCTAAAAACGAAAGCAGTGTTGTTCTCGCCCTATAGCCATGTGATAAATCCGGCCAGCTCTGGAGCACTACCTCAGATTACCACAATTCTTGGAGAGAAACTGGAGTTTGTCTCAAAGTTTAAATACCTAGGTGTGTGGTTAGACCATAATCTATCATTCACTGAGCACATCGAGGACCTTGTAAAGAAGTTAAGGCAGAGGGTGGGGCTATTCTTTAGAATTAACCAGTTTCTTACTAGAGATGCAGAAGTGTGCCTTGTCCAAACTACTTTTCTTTCGCTGATCGATTATGCAGATTTCCTTTATAGTCAATGTCCCAAAACCTCGCTTGCAAAGTTGGATACACTTTACCACAGGGTTATCTAGTTTATTACTGGTCTCCCCATCTCTACCCATCATTGTTCCTTGTACAAAGCCATAGGGTGGTCCTCTCTTATGTTTAGGCATAATAGAAACACAGTTCTTTGGACCTATAGAATCTTCTTGAAGCGGCTTCCACAATATATAATAGATTGTCTCCCACTAAGTGAGCCAGGGACATATGCCCTAAGAAGTGCATCCTATATCACATTATGTATCCCCAAGGCTTCCTTTCGCTATGGCAGAGTGGCCATTAGTTTCCTGTTGCCAACATTGTGGAACAAAGTACAAAAATTATTGAAATTAAGCTGCCTCCGCAGTATGAATACCTTTAAATCTCTATATGCTCGGTATGTGTGTGAGCAATGCAATTGCTACCCCAGCCCCAAATTTTAGTCTGAAGCATCAGGCTGATGCCCTCTGTACGTAGTTGAATTTATGATCACTTGTAAACTTTGGTGACCTTAACTCTGTGAGCGTCTTATGCCTTAAATGTTTTTCCCCTCTAGAAATCCCTGTAGGGTTATTATCTCTTCATGGTGTTCACTGCCACTACACCTTACTCACCCTGCTGTCTTTTTCATATTGCTTAATCTGTGGCTCTTATTCCCCTACCTTGTACCATTTAACTACCCTATTGTATCTTCATATTCCCTTTCTACTACATTCCACTCTTACTATCTCTTTCCTTTGTCCCCTAACTCTCTTCCCTGCCGTAGACTAGCCTTTCGGGGCTTCCTTCTCCTCAGGAGGGAGAAATACAGATACCGGGCAGTTGTCGCTTCCGTAGCCACTGCCTGAGACACCCAGACTGGACTCCTTACTAACAAGGTGCGGCATTGCTGATACCTAATTGGAACACGAGTGCTTTTCTGCTCTGGTGTCTGATTGGCTCCTGCAGTCTGCTCCTGTGTCTCCCTCAGTACTAATAAAGTCTGATCTTCTGTCTAAAACTTACACAAAAAAGAGCTGTACTTACTTACAGTTATGACCTCAATTTTTTCCTGTTTAGAGTGTCAAGAGTTGGGACTCTGATTATACTCCAGGGCTCGAAATATAGCCTTTCCAGATTTCCATGAAAAGGCATTTCTAGCCCTGGAAATGTACTTTTAATGCCAGCATTTCCATATGGAAATGCATGCTGCAATGTGCGGCTTGGCCACTTGGCTGCAGTGGCAGTAGTGAGCCTCTGTAGCACCTGTGCACGCTATGCCAGAGTCGTGGGAGGGCTGTTAAAAAAAAAATTGTAAAAAAAGAAAACACGTTATGCAGTGAAGCGGGGTGGGAGCTGCAGTAACCATAGTGATGGCTGGCAGTCAGTGCGTAATGTGCAGGAGGGGGAGTGCTAAGGGGGGAAGGAGTCACTCAGACAGGGATGTGTGCGAGCATGTCATGCATGGAGACAGGCGGGTGGGCAGGAAGGGGAAAGAAAGAGAGTCTGCAGGCGGGTTTGTTGTGCTAAATTGGAAAAATGGTGAGTCGACGTGACGCTGGTCCATAATAGTTAAGCAGGACACGGGAAGGTGGAGCGTGGATCATGCGATAAAGAGAAGGCTGCTAAGGAAAAAAAACTGCAAGTTGGAAATGAGGAAGCATGCAGGACCAAAATACAAGTGGGTAATAATAAAGTCCAATGCAGCTTTATTTGGGTCTCTGTACATAATGTGTAACGTTTTATGCAACAATCTGTATGGAGTTTTTTTCAAAACTATGTGCTTTGAGGCTAACTCAACTGCATTTCCTCTGGAACTGCTTATGTTGTACCTTTGTACATGAGCACTTGTGCTCCAAAGTTTTCAATAAAAACTAAAAAATGAGGCAGAAGAAGGGGGCTTGGTAGAAGGCTGAGTCCAGAAAAGTCAGGAAAAATTACACAAAATGAAAAACAAAGGCAGAGAGAAACTGAAAGAAAACAAGGCAGCAGTGAAAAGGAACAAAAGGCATCATGTAGTAAGAATGAGTTAGACAAGACCAGAAATAAAGTGAGAAAGGAAAAATAAAGTAGTAAGGTGTAAATCAGAGATTCCTATACATAAGGACACACAAAAGCAGTGTTTTAAGCACATTTTATTTCACATTATTTCAGTTATAAATCATATATATGGTCGGGAAGGGGAAAGGAAGAGAGCCTGTAAGCGGGTTTGTTGTGCTAATCCAGGGAAGTGTAGGGTGCTGCATCTGGTGGTCAGAAACCCAGGTCATGTATACACCCTGGGAGGGGTCTCACTGCAAGCCGCAGTGAGTGAAAGGGACCTGGGGGTGGTGGTAGACACCAAAATGAATAACACTGAAAACTGCAGAAGATCTGCGGCAAAGGCAAACAGGATTCTGGGCTGCATAGCCCAGGGAATTACGTCCAGGAGGATGGAGGTGATACTTCCTCTGTATAATGCCTTGGTCAGACCACATCTTGAATACTGCGTGCAGTTCTGGAGACCTCACCTTAGGAAGGACATAGCATTGCTGGAGAGGGTTCAGAGGAGGGCAACCAGGATGGTTCAGGGCATGAGTGAAAGGACCTGTGAGGAAAGGCTGGAAGTCCTTGGGCTGTACTCACTGGAGGAGAGGAGAGACTGGGGACATGATACAGGTCTTCAAATATGTGAAAGGGATAAACAGGGGCAGAAGCAAAGAAATGTTCAGGCTAAAGAAAGGGGGCACAACCTAGGGGCATGAGGGAAGCTGGGGGGAGAACGTGAAAGCATTACTTCACGGAGAGGGTGGTGGGGCCATGGAATGCACTGCCTGGGAGTCTAGTGGAGGAGGACACAGTAGAGGGCTTTCAGAGGGGTGGGACAGGTGCATGGGTATACTGAAGCCTAAGAGGACCCTCTTGGGGGCTGGGGGGGGTGGAGGAGCGAGTGCCCATTAGGGGCTGGCTATCGAGCAGACACGAAAGACTGTTAGGCCTATTCTGCTGGCTTTTAGTATGTTAGTATATGTTGGGCACCGTTTTGCTGACACATGGGGGTTTGGCTCAATAGCAGGTAAAACACTTTTTAATGTGGAAATGTGACAGTGACCCAGGAAATGAAAAGTGCCAGGCTCTCATTTCCGGTGGAAATGTAGCAGCCTGACCATTATTTCTAGCCCTGCACTCCTTTCTGAATTTCTGTGGTTGGACCAGTCTTTAGCCATCAAGGAATACCCAACTCTGTTGTCCTGCTGTTTTGGTCCTCCCGCTGGTTCAGATGTTCCATTGTCCAAGGCTCAGTACTTAATACCGACCCCTTCTTCCATCCCCTGCCAAGGATATGTTCTCTACGGGCTCCCTGCCCATACGTGGGGGAAACCCAGGCACCGGGCAGTCGACGCTGCCTCTACTGCCACCTGAGAACCTAAGCTTGGACACTCCATTAGCAAAGCACGGCATTAGCAGCCATCCAATCGGAATGTGAGTGCTCTTCGGCATTGGCTTCCGATTGGTTCCTGCAGTTTGCTTCTGTGTCCATTCTAAGCCAAGCATAAATCTGATTTCCATGCCGAAATTTGCCAAAAATGAGCTGTAATTACTTTTCTCCTTGACTGTTAAGACCCTTATTCTTCTGTTTAGAGTGTTACATCTAGGGATACTGTTTGATTACACTACTTTTGAAATTATGTGCTTGCGTCAGCTCCCTACACGAGCAGCCGATCACTTCTCCCTACTGAAGTTCCTACTAAGCCTCATCTTATGTCCTCCTTAAATGTTACAGAAGCACTCTGAACTGATATGACTGATGTAACATTGAGTACTTACTTGCATTAATTGTTTTTTTTACTTGTGTTATTTGGCTGTATTGTAAATATCTCTTTATGCATTGTACCATTTGACCCGGAGCTAACCAGGTCCATCTTGTAAATGAGCCTGCTCAATGATGTTCGCCTGGATGAATAAAGATTTTGATTGATTGATTGTCCTTAGTGTCTTATCTGGTATTGGGAAACTGCTTTTTTTCAGGTCCAGGTGTAGCTCCATGCTCGATAGACTTTTCTGACTTCACAGCTCAGACCCTGCATCTGTGGTTTAGGCTTCTAAATCCCCCACCGCCCAAAAAAAATATCTTCAACATTTCTAGACTTCTTTGCCTAAATCGGACTTTCTCCCTGCACAAAAACAGTGGCATAATCTCAGCTCATCTTTCATTTTTGTCATTTCTGCAGACATAGGGGGTACTCCCTTTCAAATGGCTTCAGACTCAGTTCGGCTTGAAATGTAGAGAGCATTTCCGGTGGACTGTCCTTCTCCAAAAGGAAGCTAGTAAAACCCATCTCCCAGACCTGATCCCCATTCTTCTTCAATTACTAATGTGTGCCATCCAAGAGGAGACCTAGCAGCACCTGATTAGCAATGTGTATAGAGGGTTACAGGACCTCTTTGGGGGTTTTCGCTCACTTGGTTTTAGCTGCCTGGAACAGGTAGTTATCTACCTCCATCTCTTATGCAACCTGGCTAAAATATACCCTCCTTTCCATTAAAGTTACCTCAGCTATACTCTGGAGGGAATTTCCTTAGAAATGTAGGAACTGCTTTTCTCATACCCCGGATGCTTTCACTAAATTTCTACCCCCAGTATCTGGTCACTGTTGGAGGAGCTGTGGCCACACTGGCCAACCAAACATATGTCTTTTGGTCTTGTCCTGTTCTAACCCCATTCTGGGAGGAGATTTCTGAACCATTCCGAAATTTGTCCAGTACAGCAGAACTTGCTTCTCCCACAATGCTTCTCTTGTCAGTCCCCCCTCCCTGGGTCACAGGGTTACCCCACATTCTGTGTTATTCCTGTATCTTGGCAATCAAGAAGGCCATTGCAAGGTTATGGTTGCAACCGCAACCACTTACAATGTAATCTTGACATCAGATTCTTAAAGATATCTATGATATAGAACAAATAACAGTATCCCTGCAAGGTCAACTACCCCAGTTTGAGGTCAGATGCCAGGTTTGGGTCCTCTGCATTATGTCAGTGAATGACTCCTTTGTTCCCTGACACAGGTCATGTGGTCCTAGAGGGGTTAACGATCTCCACAGTTAAGATTGGTCTGTGTTCCTGCACCATATTAGTAAACTGTTTTTGTTTTTTCCTCAACTCTTTTTCTCCCCCACCTCCCGGATTGGTGGGGAGCTCTGTGCCCCAGACCTCACACCCAGCATCACTCACTAGGCTAGCTCCGGTCTGGGGCGGTCTGCATCTTGCCCCCTGTGTCAGGGCTCCTTCCCTGGGGTGGGGCGGAGGTGAAGTGACTGAGATCCACCAGAGGCCACAGCTGTTGCCACAGCCTGTGGCATAATTCGGGGAGGAGGTCCAGGAGTCGTCACTGTGCTTGCCAGAGGGATGTTTCCCTTGCATGCCCCTTGGAAGTGTGGACGTGCAGTGACATCAGCATGGGACAGGTACGCTCCTGTACCCCTCCCACAGATGTCCGCCATCGCTTCCCAACTTCTTGAGTGGCCCAGTCTGCTGCACACCCAGCCTCTGCTGGGTGTTGCTTGATGACAGGGAAACCATGACCCTCCCCACCCCGGAGGAGAATAGCTTTCCTCCGGATGCTCGATCCTCCTCTCCCTGGCCGACTCCCTTTTCTGCATAATGTGATCATCTGGGTTTACAGTATGCTACAACTGTGATGAGGAACAATAATCTATCCTGTTTTTTTTTCTGGCTGTTTTTGCTGTCTGATATAGGAATTTGGGTACTTGCGGTGCTTTTTATCAATCAGTCAATCAATTTTTATTTATAAAAAAAGGTGCCTTTCCAAAACCAAGGCGCCTGTACAACAAAATAAAACAAATAAAGTTAAATTGCATACATTATATAAATTCTAGTAAATATAAAACCACATAAAAAACACTTCAATTACCAAACACCAGATCAAAAAGATAGGTTTTTAATGCAGTTTTAAAGGTTTTTTACCTGTTGGTTTATGTCAAAATGTCTGACTCAATAAAATAAAATAAAAAAAAAAAAAAAAAAAAAAAATCTTGGATTCTTGATTAGCAGTCTAGGGACCATCTATTGTAGAGACAGAAATCGAAAGGATCGGAAGGTGCGTCTTAATATTAATGAGAACTTGGGGCCTGTTCATTTAATTAAAGAGGAACAACTTAAAGGAAAAGACTGTTTATTAGTTGAAATTGTAAACTGTAAAATGACACCTGGAGTTATATACTCACCCCATAACATAAATACACAGACCTTCAATGACATAGACCCTTTTAGGAATAGAATATTGTAAAGGGTACAACTGTTTTAGTCTGAGATTTTAATGCTAATTGGATAGGACCTAGAGGCATGAAACTGAAAGAATCTTTTGAAGCATTGGATCTAATTCAAAAAAGTGAATTCCCCGACATATATCGGTAACAGTGGCAACACCACAACAATCATTGACCTAATTTTTGTGTCCCAAAAGTTAATGTGATGTGAAGTTGCCTCACCTTAATGGACAGACTAGATGGGCCAAGCGGTCCTTATCTGCCGTCAAAGTCTATGTTTCTATGTTACCTTTATTAGGCGACCACTGTAAAACAGGATGTGTGATCAACCTGGATTAGCTATCGGATTTTGACAAGTCCGATATTTGCAAAATTAGATCCTTTTTTTTTTAATCATGCAACCTTTTTGGCAGATATGTTTTGGGTTGAATGGGGCCGTATTGACCTAATTACAGACTTGGATGAGGCAGTATCCTTTTTTAATAGAGAGTTTTTGAATGTGCGCAGTCACCATGCCCGTTTTATTAGTGTCAGGTAAAAGAAAAGAAGTATGGCATTGATAAATGCAAAAATTTTAAAATACATTTTAATCTGGGATTGTTTGTGGAAGAAGGCTAGAAAGTTAAACTGGGATAGTGATTAGAATATTCTAAATTTCTTAGAAACAAATATGCACAAATTATAAAATTGGTGAAGCCCCAATACTACAAAACTAAAATCTAAACTAAAAGTAACTCGGGGGAAGATACAGCTGTAGCAAACTTGGTTACCTTCTACCATAGGGCAATAAGATTTATCACCAATGCCCCATTCAACACTCACCATTGCACCCTTTTTGCACAATTGGGGTGGTCATCTTTATCAACCAGGAGGCGGCAAAATGCTTCCCTCTGGGCCTATAGAACCATCTCCAAGAACTTACCAGCTTATATATCTATAACCTCTTTAAATTCACCCCCTGCGTGTACTCTCTCAGGTGGCACACTGACATGCTACTTGACTTACCCAGAATTAGATCCCGCTACGGAGCTGCATCCCTAAGCCACACACTACCTATTCTGTGGAATACCTTCCAAGTGTCCCTAAAATTAACACAACTGGACAAGATCCTCTCCTTTAAAACAATGCTAAAGAACTTTCTAGTTGAAAGTTGTTGATGTTTCTCATAACCAGCCCTATTTCACAAGACAACCCCCAGCAGTTATCATGTTGCACATTTCCCTCCAGCCTACTCCTCGTAATTTCCTCCCTTCAACCTTACAACCACCCCCGTCTGTATTCCTGCAGCCTCCCCTTGACTACTTTTTCCCTCCCACACCCCCTTGTAACTTTTCCTCTTACACCCCTCCTTGTTACTCAGGTACCTGTTATAGTAATTGTCACACTTATATTTTGTAAACTCCGTTTCTAGGGACGTGGATGTTGTTCAATCCACACTTATTGGCAGGTTCCTTGCCACTTTAAATGTTGCCGGAAGGTCTTCAAGCTGGCTCCTGCCACCCACCCGGGTGGTAAAGCCCTCGGCTCTGCCCCATGACGCCAGATCTTCCTTACCACTTGGAAGCTCAGGTTCCCTCCTTAACGCTCTGTGTTTTAGGCCTGGATCCACACTCTTCGGTTAATCTGAAACTAATTCTAAAGTTTACAAGACTCCAGTCTTTGTCCTCCCTCGCTGCTGTGATGGACAAATCAACTCCCAGCTTTCGTCGGTGCCCCTGTGGGCAGAAGATGTTGCGGGCCGATCCGCACTCCACGTGCGTCTACTGCCTGGGGCTTGGCCACGATTCGCAGGCTTGCGAATTGTGCAGCTCCTTCTCGGCTTTGGTCTTGGAGGACCGCGCTGCTCGACTACTTCTTGGGCGCCCTGAAAAACAGTTTCCGCCGGTCAAGTCGAAGGAGGCCCATTGGGCGGTGTCTGCAGCGGTGGGATCCGCGGAACAGTTGGAGCAGATGATCGCCCTCGAGGAGGAGGTGGCCCAGGCCGTGTCTTCTTCCTCCTCGGTTGCGGCATTTATCCCGCTGTCCTTGGGCTCTTCCTATACAGCTTCCTTTAAGGAGCTTTGTCAGTCTCTCTCCATCAAGGGAGAAGGACAATCAGGACTTTCCAGTTGGTCCAAGAAGAAGGACTCAAAAGGTAAGTCCCACCGTCGACGTTCGTGGGAGCGGGAGAGATCCTCTTCACTAGACTGTCGACTTTCGACTTTGGTCGAGGTTGCAGCTAAGGCCACTGGCTTCACGGTGTCCCCATCAGGTCAGGCGGCCAAGACACCCATCGATGTGGTTAAGATTTTTTTCGACCCGTCGGACGGTTTGTCGACTGGAGATGCTGACAACCCTACTTCACCGGTTCCCCTGGTGGAAACCAAAGACTTGCCTGTGCCTCCTGTGCCGGAGTCCCCAGTTAAAGTCCCTGTACCAAGGGAGGAGCGGGTTTCCCCAGTCCCCTCTCTGACCCACCCTCGGAATCCCCAAAGGTCTCGGTCTTGGTCCTCTTCCAGGTCCAGCGCGTCCGCCGACGTCGGCAGTCTCGGTCTTGGCACCATGAGCGGGCGCCGCGTTCATCCTCTTCAGGATAGGCTCCGGTGCAAGTTGCATCAGCGTTATGAGGACTTGATGTGGCAGCTGCTCTTACTTTCCGATAACAAGCCGACTCCGTCGCCTTCTCCGGCCATTAAGTGGCTGTCACTGGAGCGGCTGAAACAACCCCTCATAGTAGTCGAGGCGCCGCCACTGGCGCCAGTTGTTTGGCCAAAACTGGCTGCTCCACCCATTGTGGTGGAACCTCTGCCTCCACAACCGAAGACTGGGGCCCTGACCAAGGATTCTTGGTCGGGTCAGGGCTTCCCCCATAGGTTGTCGGTCGCCCTCACGTTCCGATCAACCTCGGTACATGGAGGGTGGCTCAGGCACTTGGCAGCTGTTCACAGACTCCTCGGAGTCTGACGACGACGACTCCTTGTTCTCCAGGTTGCTCGACCTGGAGTCTGCAGGGGGTCAGTCGGTGGACAAGAGACCATCCTCGTTTTTGGGAATGCTTCAACTCATCTCAGAGTCTACTGGAATGCAGCTTGAACCAGTTCAGAAATGGGCCAAGTATCCCCTTACGGAGATACTGGATTGAGGGGACTGCCCTACAGAGGCCTTTCCAGTGGCCAAACCCATTGTTGGCCTGGCCCTGGAGTTGTTGCAGTGGCCAGCATCTTGTCCTGCACCTTTGGCCAGGATGGCTCGAAAGTATGCGGTCCCTACCGGTTCACTCTCCGGTTTCTCGGAGCACCCTTCTGCGGAACGGTTAGTGATCAATAGCATTTTCTGGCATTCCGGGAATGCTCAGGATGTGGACAAACCGCCCGATAAGGAATCCAAAAAGTTGGACTACTTGGGGCGGAAGGTATACGCTGCTTCCTCCCTAGGCCTTCGTCAGACTAGCTCGGCCATTCTGATGGCACACTTTTCACATGCCCTTTTGGGATCCCTGGATGAGGTGATTCCTTATCTCCCTGCTGACCTTCAGATGACGGTCAAGCAGGTGCGGGATCAGGGAAGGATGGTAGCTAAACATCAGCTCCAAACTTCATTGGACATTGCTGATTCGTGTGCCCGGTCAGTAGCGGCCACAGTGGCCATGCGCCGCAGAGCTTGACTGCGGATCTCTACCTTCATGGCTGATACCCAGCACAAGCTGGCAGACGTTCTCTTCCTGGGTACCGACTTGTTCAGGCCCGGGGTGGAGGTCATCTGCAATGGATCGAGACGTCCAATGCCACCTTGGACTCTGTCACGTCTGCCCAGAAGGACAAAGGCCACCAGCAGAAGTGTAAGCCCTATCGTCCTTCAGCCCCTGTGGCACGTTCGGCCCAGCAACACCTGCATCAGGGCCAGCAGGCTCACGCTTGGCACCCCAAAGCCAAGCCTGCTGCTTCCTCCAGCAGGAAGTCTGGAGTAAAAGGCCCAGGAGGCTCCTCAACCGGCCCTTCCTCCAAGCCTGCCCAGTGACGGGTTGAGGGGTGTCACCCCCAAACCTCGTCACTCCTCCCGGGGTTCCCCTCGTGGGGGGACAGCTCTGCCACTTCCTTTCCGCCCAGACTGCTAGGGTGTTGGAAGTGGTAGACAGAGTCTGCCGCTGGAATTCGGAAAGCAATTCCCATCGAGCTGCCGCCCATCGGGGCTACAGGTCTGCAGCCTCTGTCTGCCCGCCGAGCCGACATTGCCTTGCTCCTCCAGAAGGGGGTGATCAGCGAGGTGGTGGACCCCCCCCACCAGACCCAGAGTATGTGTCCAAGTACTTCCTGGTCCCAAAACGGATGGGAGGCTGGCGCCCCATTCTCGACCTACATGACCTGAACAAGTTCCTAAGGCCTCACACCTTCAGGATGGTCACTCTGGCTCAGATCATTCCATCCTTGGAGCCAGACATGTGGTTCTGTTCCCTGGGCCTTCAGGACATGATTTTTCACGTCCCAATCGTCCGTCTCATCAGCGGTTCCTCTGCTTCAGAGCAGAGGGATCCCTTTACGAGTTCCGGGCCATGCCCTTCGGCCTCTCTCCAGCTCCCAGGGTCTTCATCAAATGCATGGCAGTAGTGACAGCATTCCTGTGGCGCCGAGGGGTCCGGGTGTACCCTTACCTGGATGACTGGCTGATTGCAGCCCCCTCCAGGTTGGAAGTGGTGCAGTCCAGGGATCTGGCCCTCCAGGTCTGCTCTCAGATTGGCCTCCTCATCAATGAGGCCAAGTCGGAACTCGTGCCATCGCAGGTGATTCAGTTCATCGGGGCAGAGCGTGACTCTCTTCGAGCCAGAGGTCCTTTCCTCCTTTGCCCAATCATTTCTGGTTGGGCAGTTGTGCCCTGCCCGGGACTTCCTGCACCTTCTGGGCCTCATGGTGGTCTGCACCAGCGTGGTCCATTGGGCCCGCTGGCATATACATCCCCTGCAATGGGGGCTGGCCCGCCAGTGGTCACAGCACTCTCGTCCTGTGGACCAGCCAGTGATGGTGACCCAGGACATGTGGAACGGCCTACAGTGGTGTCTCATTCCAGCTCATCTGCAGGAGAGTATCCTGTTTGTCCGCTCAGAGCCGATGGTCACTCTGACGACCGACGCCTCTCTGATGGGTTGGGGCCTCTGGTCCTCTCAAGAGTCTCGATGCCATATCAACCTGCTGGAGCATCGAGTGGTCTGACTAGCCCTCACTGCCTTCGCTCCGTTTGTACGGGGTCAAGTGGTCCAGGTCCAGACGGACAATACCACGACCATGTACTACCTCAACTTACAGGGCAGGACGCACTCCTTGCTTCTGTGCAAGGAGACTGTCTGCACTTGGTCTCTCATGATCAGCCTGGAGGCTGATCTCCTAGCCATCCATGTGGCAGGAGCCTCCAACAGTCTGGCCGATGCCCTCAACTGGATAGGTGCTGCATCTCACAAGTGGTCTCTCCTGCCGGAGGTAGTACTAAATCTGTTCTCCCATTGGGGCACTCCTCAGGTGGGCCTGTTCACCTCCAGGGAGAATGCGGAGCTGAGGCTGTTTCATATCCCCCCCCCCGCCAAGCAGGGCTTGCTGCAGGGGGGTGTCTTCTCGAGGCTATGGACTACAGGCCTCTTCCTCACCTTCCCTGCATTTCCCTTGATCCACAAGGTGCTTCTCAAGGTGAAGAGGGACAAGGTGCAGGTGATTCTGGTAGCCCCGACTGGCCCCACCAGTTCTGGTACCCAGATCTCCTCAGCCTCAGCTCCAGGCCCCCGAGGTGGCTTCCAGTCCACCCGGACCTGCTCTCAGTCGACAAGGAGAAGGTTCTCCACCCTGGCCTTCAATCCCTGCACCTGACGGCCTGGTTCCTGAGTGGCTAGAGTTCCAGGCCTTGGGTCTTTCCTGTGACGTCCTCAGCGTAGTTGAGGCATCCTGTAAGGAGTCGACCAGAAAATGCTATGCCTTCAAATGGAAGAGATTCTCCATTTGGTGTCAGGACAAAGGGTTGGACCCTTCTTCCGGTTCCTTGGCTCGCATTCTGGACTATCTGTGGTCCCTTTCTCAGCTAGGGCTTCTCAGTGGCGCAGGAGAAGGTGGTCGGGCGCTTTTTCAAAGGTCTTGATCACATATCCCCTCCGGTGCAAGAACCTCCACCTCCATGGGATCTACTGCTAGTATTGGCTAAGCTCATGGGCAAGCCATTCGAACCGATGCACAAGTGTGACAGCTCTCACCTGTTGTGGAAGACCACCTTCTTGGTGGCTATTACGTCTGCCAGAAGGATGGGAGAGCTCCAGGTGCTTTCCATCAAGTCTCCTTATCTGGTCTTCCATAGGGACAACGTTGTCCTGTGCCCCCACCCGAAATTTCTTCCGAAGGTGGTGTCAGAGTTTCACCTTAATCAGGTGTTGACTCTGCCGGTGTTCTACCCCAATCACACCTCGGAGGCCGAATATAGGCTCCATACTTTGGACCCTAGAAGAGCGCTCTCTTATTATAAGGAACGGACGGCTGAAGTTCGGGGAGAGGTTCGCCAGCTGTTTGTCACCTACGCTGAAGCCGCACCTGGCAGACCTGCAGCCAAGCGGACTATAGGCAGGTGGGTCACCTTATGCATAGATCTCTGCTATAGGTTGGTGGACATGGAGCCTCCCAAAGGGATAAGAGCTCATTCTACCCGCCATACTGCTGCTTCTAGGGAAGTCCCTATCCAGGAAATCCGCAGGGCTGTTACCTGGAAGTTAGCACACACCTTTATTTCCCATTACCACATTGACCTAGAGTCATGCCGGGATGCTGGTTTTGGGACCTCGGTTCTCCAGTCCTTATTTCCTAAGTAGGGGTTGCGCGCCTTGCCTCCCTCCTCCCAGAGAACTGCTAGGAGTCTGCCAATAAGTGTGGATTAAACAACATATCCACGTCCCTAGAAATACAAGTTATTCGCCTGTAACAGGAGTTCTAGGAGTGGTATATCCACATCCACACAACCCACCCAACCTCCCCGGCTTCGACGTGCAACCTGGCTTCCAGTGGGCTAGATCTGGCGTCATAGGGTGGAGCCAAGGGTTTTACCACCCGGGTGGGTGGGAGGAGCCAGCTTGAAGACCTTCCGGCAACATTTAAAGCGGCAAGGAACCTGCCAATAAGTGTGGATGAACAACATATACCTCTGCTAGAAGTCCTGTCACAGGTGAGTAACCTGTATTTATTATGTATCACATTGTCATTGTTGTACTCGTTGTCCCACCAGGACCACTTTGCAAATGATTTCTACTCAATGGTGTATTTCCTGGTTAAATAAAATTTAATACAAAAGTAATAAGACAATTGAAAACCCCAGTAAGTATCAGATAAACCTGTTTTTGTTTAATTTAGTTGGTAATTTAGGGACAAACCTGAAGGACATAGCAGACGTCTTGAACTCCTTTTTCACTAGTTTCCCCCAAATGGATACAGCATGTATGTCAAACCGTAGCTTGGATATCTTCAGAAGAAATGCCCTAAAGACAACTATTTGTTGTTTTGGTTTAAAAAATATCATTGAAGGATGTCTGGAAGCAACTAAAAAACCCTAGGATGTATAGGGAGAGGCATCACCAGTAGAAAACAGGAAGTTGTTATCCCTCTGTACAGACGGTTGCTGAGACCCCATCTGGAGTACTTTGTGCAGTTCTGGAGATCCCATCTCTGCAAGGACAAAGGATGGAGGCAGTCCAGAGGAGGGCAACTAAAATGGTACAGGATCTGCACCAGAAGACATATGAAGAGGGACTAAAAGTGCTTAACATGTATACCCTTGAGAAAAGGTGGGGGGGGGGCATGATAAAAACTTTCGAGTACCTCAAGGGACTCAACAAAGTCCAAGACTATAGCATCTTTCAGAAAAAGAGATGTACAAGAGCAAGGGAGCACAATTTGAAGATAGAGGGGGGGGGACGGCTCAGGGGCAACGTAAAGAAGTATTTTTTCATGGAGAGGTTGGTGGACGCATGGAACCACCTTCCTGAGGAGGTAATCGGGTCAAAACAGTGGGGGAATTCAAGAATGCATGGGACAGACATAAGGCAATTATAGTGAGGGGTAGGAGGAAGTAGGCTGTTGGGTAACTAGAATCTGCAGTTTATCCAATAGGTAGGGAAATGGGCAGACTAGGTGGGCCAAGCATTCCATATCTGCTGTCAAATTCTGTTTCTTGGGGTAACTAAAGCCAGTGGTGTTGACGGGTTGGACACCAGAGTGTTGAGCAACACCACGAATGCAATTGCTTTCACCTTGACTAAACTTTTAAATCAAAGTTTATGCACTGGCTTATTTCCTCCTACTTGTAAGACAGTAGGAATGTTCTCTCATTCACAAAGTGGGAGACACAAATTTAGTAAACTGCTGCAGACCTGCTCCATTTGGTTTCAAAGATTCTTAAAAGGAGAATTCATAAGCAGCTTTATACTTACCTGTCAGAATATGAGTGGCTCTCCACCCTGTATTCTGGTTTTAGTCCCCTCCACTTCAACACGTTGGCCTTGCTTGACTTCATGAATGCTGTCTCCCTAAGTCTTGAAAATAAATTGACTGTGGGAGTGGTGTTCATGGGTTAAGCAAAGTCTTTGACACTGTGAATCATAAACTTCTGATCCACAAAATGGAGACTGTGGGTGTGACTCTCGAAGTCTTCTACTGGTTTCAGTTTTACTTGAAGGATGAACCCCAAATGGTATATATAAATGGGGCCCATTCAAAAAGCGTTGATGTTCAGCAAGGTTTACTACAGGGGTCAGTTTTCGGGCCCCTGCTGTTCATACTCTTTGTTGACAGGATGAATAAAGTTGCAAGTTCTGTACAACTTAAGATGTATGATGATTGCACACTATTTCTTTATTTCTTTATTTCTTTATGTCTGGTAACCAGGTAAGCAAGCTGATTCAGAGGACTGTTTGCAGTCATGACCCTGGCCACAAATGGCAGAAACAATGCAAACATCAGCAGACAGTTTCAATAAAGTTGTACAAAATGAAAAATGAAATAAATAAGAGTACACCTTAACAAGGGTTAAGTACATAGCATGAGTAATTTGTAACAGTCTGTTTTATGCAAGTGTTTATTTATTTAAATGTTTCACCAGGAGGGCACACTGAACAACAAGTTGCTCGTCTCACGGTGCGACCTGGGGGAGGGGTTACATAGGGTTATGAAGGATGATCAGTTACAATAATTATACAGTACTTATACATTCAAAAGTATAATACAATTTTACAGGATAAAATACAGTAGTAATCAGTTAAATGAACTAACGTAGAGTCTAGGTTGATGTCAGGAAAACAAGTCATTTAAGCCAGCTGACATTATTCCATGGATACCCAGGAGTGTATGCCAGAAACGAGAGAAGTGGCACAGGTAAAGGTAGGGGGAAGTTTATACGAGAGCGAGAGCAGGCAGCACATAGCACACCCTAGGATGGGTTTCAAGCTATGGAGTTATCTAGGGGTCAGTTGCATACAGCCGCTGTCAGGAGCCAGGCTTTTAGGTTTGTTTTGAATGACTTATGGGAGGGGGACAGTCGGATACACACTGGGAGTCTGTTCCAGAGGGAGGGTGCAGAGACAGAGAAGGCCTTGATAGCCGTAACAGAAGTTATGCGAGGGATTTCAAGAGGAGGGATGGAGGAAAACCCTGAGTCTCTGAAGAACCACCCTGTCATTGAGTAGTGGGGAGTAAGGGGACAGTCGGTAATTTCTGACAGTGTTGTCTACTAGGCAGCCCATGGCATATTCATAACGACCCTACAAGGTGAGCCAGCCTAGGTACTGGTAGAGAGAGCAGTGGTGGGTGGAGAAAGGCACTTGAAGAGCAGAGTGACAGATGGAATTGTAAGTGACAGTTAGGCAAGAGCATAGCGTGGAAGACATGGAGGCGAGTATAGGGGAGCAGTAGTCTAGTAGGGGCAGCAGATTTCCTTGGACGATGGCTAGGCGAGCCTCAGGAGACAAAGTAATTTATGTGGAAAGCTGCACCTGATCTTTGGTGGATTTTCTCCATAGTGTTGCTAATGTGGTCGGTGAAAGTAAGGGAGGGATCGAGAGGGATTCCTAAGTACTTGAAAGAGGTGACAGACCAACTGACCAATATCATGTAAAAAAAATGTTAGGAAAGCCACTGCCCGTAGTCTATAATGGCGCTTGTCCCCCGCGCTCCCTAGCATTGCGTCACAACCTAGCAGAGCGCAAGGGAGGGGCGTGGGCAGCACTTCAGACCGGGAAGTCCTTGGGACCCGGTAAAACTATTTTTACGAGTGAAACCGCATCTAAATAAATGGATTATTTGGGGGCATCTATACCTTATCGTGCTGTCCATGAGGTAAGGCACCTATATATTAGGTGCAGGGGCTGAGACTGGTAAGTCTCTTATAAGTGCGTTCTGCCCTGACATGTAATCCTTGTTTGTACTGAATATTTGAATTCTGCATTGTATAATGTATATGTGTGTGTGTGTGTATGTATGTATGTATGTATGTGTATATATATATATATATATATATATATATATAATTTCATTATAGTGTGTGATGGAACTTTGTTATTGTTAAAAATCCATCACTTTTGAAATATTGTTATGATGTAGTAGCTACGTCATCGTAGCTGTTATGCTGAACTAGCTACGTAGCTACTACAACATAACAACATTGAACGTGCTAGTGCATGCGCATTATATGACCAGGAAGTGGCCGCGGCAGTGAAAACAGCAACGCAAGCGGCACAGTGGAGAAAAAAAAAAGTACGTCACCCAAATAGTTACGTTAAGTATTCGATTTAGTAGCAGTTGGCATCCTACACTATAAAAGCAATGGATACCCAACCATCGGTAATAGTTTGAAAGACCATCCGCGTCGCATGGCAACCAAACCTCAAGCTATGCTGTCGAGGTTCGATGGTCACCATGGCAACCTCTCGATGAACCAACGAGATTATTACCGATAATTGGGTATCCATTATTCTCTGTTTTAAATCTTTGCATGAATTTTGTACTGATGTGTAGCTTACCAAATGAATGCAGGATGACTCTGCAAATGGGCAATGCCTAGCAGTCCTATCCTGTTGAAATATAAATAAAATTCAGTTATGTTATTATGACATGGTGTATATATATATATATATATATGTGTGTGTGTATTCATTGCAAAAAAAGTAATTCATGCATCAGTTAGGGTTCTTAGCAACAAAAGCAAGGAAATGAGGTGTTAGGCATCGGGGGTGTACCTTGCGGTTGTCAACCCCAATGCTCGCCCCATTCTATGAGTAAATAAGCTGACATGGGTACAGCATAGCAGAATGGGGTGAGGACTGGGGCTGATGACCCCAAGGTACAACCCCGATGCCTGTGGGTGTGTGTAGGGTTGGGAGGGATGATGTGTTAGGGTTGGAAACCCTGGCACCTCATTTCCTTGATTTTTGTCGCTTTACTAAGAACCCTAACTGATGCATTAACAAAGTTTTTTGCAATAAATTTCTTTACATTTTCAGATAGTTTACTTGTATCCTTATTTGCACAAAGAACAGACTGATTTGTGCGCAAAGACCTTACAGTGGTAATCGCACAAAAGTTTACTGATAGCACAGTATACTGAGCGGTGCACAATTGCGGTACCCATTCATACTGCTATCGTGCAATGACGCACGCTACGCAACACTGGTAAACATTTGTGCAATTACCACTGTACTTTGCAAAAAATTTAACTTTTCATGCCTGAACCAGACTGATTTGTGCGTACTGTGCCAGTATAATATATATAATATATTTTTTTGCGGTTGTCAGCCCCAATGCTTACCCCATTCCATCAGTAAATGGAAAATATATACAGTAAATATATATATATTTTTATATTTTAGAGTTCATGGACAATTATGAAATCCAATGCCCAGAACAGCATGGCTTCTGAAAAGGGCATAGTACCACCATGGCAGTGTTGGATTTTACTGGTTTCCTCCATGACACCCTCGAACATGGTATATGTGGTGGGGCAGTATTCATTGATTTTTTTTTTTTTTATTTTCCTCTTTACGCCTCTTGGCCGCCGTTAGCCCAGGTACTCAGCCCATTCTATGCTTCCCCCCCCCACATTGACCTCGGGCTCCCCGGATACCCCGTGGCTTTCCCCCCACGGTGGGGCCGCGGCACTGGGGCGCATGCCGCGGACCTCGGATTAGGCCCGGGGCTGGCCTGGGGGCTAATCAGCTGTGATGGCTTCATTGAGGGCCTCCGTAGCTCTCCTTTTTTCCTTTTTTCCGGGAGGCGGGGACGTGCAATGACGCACAGAGCATCCTGCCCCGCCTCCACACAGAGCTTGGTGTCGGCAGTCGTGCGCTTTTCCTGGCCTCCGCCAGGGGTCACGCAGACTCCGGACACAACCCCACCCTCCCCGGAGAAGGAGAGCAGTCCAGACGCCTCATCCTGCCTCTGCCGCCTTCCAGCGACCCGCGAGTCCGCTCTCAACCCGGTCGCCGCGCCGCAAACGGAAACTAACCACTGCACCGCGGGCCGGCTCAGTATTCATTGATTTAACGGCTTTGACACCGCTAACCACCCATTCATACTGATCAACTGACCGCCATCGGCTCTCCAGTGAAGCGCTGCTCTGGTTTGCTAGTTACTGTACCTTGGGGATAGGGTCCAACGTGTCAGGATTCCTGGAGTCACCTCTGATGGAAAAAAACAGTCCCCTTAGGTGTCCCCCAGGGGTCAGTACTGGGGCCATTACTCTTTTCTCTTTCTTAATGGTCTCCCTAGCGGTACAATACCCTTAACAAAGAAGCACTTGCAGCTGTGACTCTTGGTCCCTTTAAAAGGGAGTTATGACTATCCCTCACCTCTACCATGCAGTGTGACTGCCTCTCCTAAACAGTGGTCATCTCCTCCTACCTTAGTCATTGGTGAGCTGTAACCGGCCGTACTGCCTCACTCTTTTCTTCACCAGCCTCCACCATCCCACCCTTTGCCCACCCCCTCTCAGCTGACACAAGGCCTCCAATGCACCCACACCAATCTCTTGCTATCCACTTCTACCGTCCTACAATGGCCCTTTAGCCTGCTGACTCCATTCTGACTCCCTCCTATCCCAAATACAGTTCACCTTGAAAACTGATTCAAGCTGGCTTTTGCTGTCTCTCTCTCCACTATTTACTGTATATGTCAACTATGTGTGTTAAAAATGTAACTGTTGTTTTCCTTTGTATGTATGTTACCCTACATCCTTTGTGGAACCTTTGTAAATGAGCAGTTCCTGCTCAAAGGTATTTGTAATCCTAGAGTTTAATAAATAAAAATTAAAAACACACACACACATATATATATATATATATATATATATATATATAACTGAGGCAGCATAATACATTTTAAAAGTATATACATTTAAATTGCCTATAAATAATTATGTTTGAATGTATTCCTGCCCCCCTGATGAAGCCTTCTGCTGAGAGGTGAAATACTGGGTAGTTTCCTTGCCTTTTGCTCCAGTAGCATAAACTGTGGCTACTGCTCATTTAACTTTTTTTTTTTTTTTGGCCATTTGCAGTTGTTTATCAATGTGCATCTTTTTGCCTTTTTTAATATCCCGGGTATACTAACTGCATCTCTTTGAGTGGGAGTTGCTGTGACTTATTAACTGAAGAAGTCCTTGACCAGGCTGGTATGTAATTGACAGCTTATGAACATCTTTGAGATTCGATCTGTGTTTGAATGTGCTTTGTAAATGCAGTTCTGGCATGTTCTGTTCTTCTCTGCCAAAAGTGTCAGTCTGATCTGTATCAGTGTATTTCAACATAGTTGTAGAAGCAGTGTGACCCAGTGGTTAGAGCACCAGTTTTGGAGTCAGGTGATCACAGGTTCAAATCCCACTAGAGCCACCTATTTACTGTGCCATGGTGAAGGCAACAAACCTCTGCAGATAGGAAGTGAGCAAGAATAAGAGGAAAAAGAGACCACTATGGTTCTCGAAGGAGGTGGCTGAAAAGGTAAAAGCTAAAAGGGTAGCATTCAGGAGGTGAAAAGAGACTTGCAGGGAAGCGGACAGGGAGCTGTATCAGGAGAAGCAGAGGGAGGTAGGGAAAGCAGTAAGGAGCGCAAAGTCGCAAATGGAGAAATAAATAGCCTGGGGGCTAAAGAAAGGGGCCAAGATATTTTTTAGGCACATAAGTGAAAAGAGGATGACTAGCTGAAGGGATTGTGAGTTTAAGAAGGATTGGGGGGCCCACTGTGCAGAGGATAAGAAAAGTAAGATATCCTGAACAAATACTTTTGCTTAGTCTTCACAGAGGAAGTGGAATAGGATGGGCCACATAAAAGTAACAGCAGCACGGGGGAGGGGGGAGACACTACTCCTTTTATAGAGGAGAGAATCCTGAAGGGACTTGCAGTTTGACAAAACAATGGGGCCAGATGGAGTGCATCCAAGGGTATTGAGGGAGCTAAGGGAAATTCTGGCTGCACCTCTGGCAGTCCTCTTTAACAGCTTACTGGAAATGAAGTGGTTCCGGAAGAATGGAGGAGGGTGTATGTAGTCTCATTTCACAAAATCGGTAGCAGGGAGGAGGCTGGCAACTCTAGACCAGTCTGCCTGACGTCGGTGGTGAGGAAGTTAAAGGACAAGTCCCCTCAACCTATTTTCTTTATACATGTGTAGTTTGTAGGCATGAATAATGATTCCCTCTTTTGCACCCCCAAATTTCAACCTAATTGAAATATAAATGAGGTTGCTTCACTCTGTTTTGCCCTGGTGTGAAAACCTATTTGTCTCCATTTCAAACATCATAGCCCCACTCATGCAAGGCATCATGGGAGTCGATGATGTGTACATACACATGCAGCAGACGCTATGCTCTCATTCAGTTTTGTTACATGTCTTCAGAAGTTCCTGTATTGTCTAAAACAATAGTTCTCAGACTTTGTCACAGTGAGCCTCCCCAAATCCATGGAAAAGATTTTGAGCCTCCCCCAAAAATTGAAATAATCTTTGGCCTGCCCAAAGAAAATAACATACTGTACTTTGCGCAGTACACCATGAATAAATTGAAACCCCTTGGCTCACATTCAGTTCTTTATCTTATACTGATGTGGAACCTTTGAAAAAGAGCTCCTGTGCTCAAAGATGTTCTCTGAATAACAAATAAATAAACAAATATTATCATTCCACTTATTGTAACCCCTTCCCCTCACAGGCCAACCTACGTACTCTGCTATTTCATTCTTGAACCATTGTTACCCCTTGTTGCAGTACCTTCATAGATCAGACTACTTTCTCTGTTTCCTCTCTTTATGAGAGAACCTTCCTACATACTTTGCCTCTCCCCATCCTTCCCTGCTCCTAAACAACTTCTCAGAGACTACTTTTCTCCTTCCTGCTATTGCTTTTAGCACTTCTGTGCTCAACCCTTGTATTCGGGCTGTTCTGCCATCAGTCTACAAATTGATCAATTATCACCACTCGTTATTATTTTATTGTTCATATTTGTTTGCACTATTGTTCATTGTGTATTTCTTGATTGTTTTACAGTTACCTTTTGAAATGTATTCACTTCCTACCCTTCCATGGGTACACCTGAAGTGAGCCTTGTCTCATTCACCTTCCCTTGTTACCTATTAGTAAATAAATACATAATATTCACCTACTATTATCCTGTTTCAGTTTGCATCATCTCTTCACACAAAATATACAAAACTCAAAATTTAAATACAGTACTTTTTCAGACTTGCTTGAGCCTCCCCTGGAACTGGTTGGGGCCTCACCATTTGAGAACCCCTGGTCTAAAAGCATTTTATTCTAACTCAGATATACTTTAAACTATAGAAAACAGCAAAGCACATATTATGCCTTGAAAAGTTTTATGTCCAGTATAAGACAAGTACAGAGGGACTGCAGAGGACAGCAACAGCACTGACTAATACAGTACAATTGCTGCAGGCTTTAGCACCAGAACATCATAAAAGTCCAGGCTGCCTTAAATGAGTCGGGTCATGACCTTCACAATGGAGTTAGGCAGGTTTTCACAACAGACTTAGATACCTTCATTTACATTAAAATCCTGATGAAATTAGGAGGGTGCGGTAGAGGCAATCATTGTCCATGCCTACAAACTACACAGGGAAACAAAATGAAAGCCTGAGGGGGACCTTCCCTTTAGTTACGCCTATCCTTAAAAAAGGAGACCCAAAGGATATTAACAACTACAGGCCCATAGCCATCCTCTCTGTGCTAGGCAAGCTACTGGAGAAGCTTGTTGCAACCCAAACCATTGACTATCTTACAAAGAACAACCTTCTCTCAGACACTCAGCATGGTTTCAGAAAAGGGCACAGTACCACAACCGCGCTTCTCAAATTTTCCACCGATATACTCTGCAACATGGACAAAGGCCTACTCACTGGAGCAGTATTTATCGATCCTACCAAAGCTTTCAATCTTGTTGATCATCCCGTTTCTCTCAACCCTGCGTAGACTTAACTTCTCATCCTCAGTAGTTGACTGGTTTAACAACTACCTATCAAACAGATTGAAACTTGTTAAATTCAACTCCGCGCTCTCGGATGTGACCAGCACTGACATTGGAGTACCCCAGGGCTCCATCCTGGGACCCCTTCTTTTCTCACTATACATCAACAACATAGATTATGCCATACTCTCCTGCTCAGCTATCTTATACGCTGATGATCTTGTCCTCTACTCCAGTGCTGACAAAGTTAACATCATTAACAAAAACCTCTCCTCGGATTTCAGGAATGTGCAAACATGGTTAAATGCTAATAAGCTTATCCTCAACACAAAAAAGACCCAAGCCATGCTATTTGGCACTGCCCCCAAACTCAGGGCCTGTAAGGAACCCCTCCTAGTCCATGACTCTGGGGGGTCTCATCAACTGTGTCACATCCTTCAAATACCTGGGAGTCCTCCTTGATAGATCCCTTGATTTCAGTCTGCACATCCAACCA
Organism: Neoceratodus forsteri; assembly: GCA_016271365.2. NCBI lineage: Eukaryota > Metazoa > Chordata > Ceratodontiformes > Ceratodontidae > Neoceratodus > Neoceratodus forsteri. The sequence continues at coordinate 725,605,656 of CM028133.1, forward strand.
ACCTGTAAAGTAACAAATGCCAAACTTGGAATCGCCTATAAGACTTGTCACCTGCTAACACCATCTGCCAAATTGGCAATTGCCAAGGGTGTTCTGCTTCCAGCGCTGACATACGGTTTCTCCACTTTTGCTAATGCCCATAAGACTGCTCTCCATAAATGGGATGTCGCGTATAACAACATATGTCGGTATGCCTCCTCTTCCCATCGTCTCAAGCACCACTGCACACTGTATAGTGGCCTAGGCTGACTCTCCCCAACTGCCTACAGACTATACTCCCTAGGGACCCTCACAGACTCTATAACTGTAACCAAACCCCCTCCTCCCTTGCAGCTGCACTTGTACCACAGACACCTGCCCACGGACTACGCTCGGCAAACAAATTTCTACTTACCATACCCAGGTATCTTACTTCAAAAAGCTCTGGAGCATTTCACTGCACCACCCCAACCACCTGTAACTCCCTTCCTCCCTCCTGCCCTGAGGCAGGCTAACTCCCACCCACTCTTCAAAAAAGAGCTATATCGCCACCTATCCCGGGACCCCTGCACATACTTTAATTCCACTTAATGCCTCACAGCTAACCACCCTGTTTCGCCCAAGACAGTGCTGCACTTCTAAACAAGCTTTGCTATAAAATGTCTTTATAGCTGCCACTTAGCCCAGTTTCAGTTATTTGCATGTATTAATGTCACTTTTGTCATCTCTGCATAGCTATATATATTATCTTGAGTATTGTCTGACTTGATCTGTATTCTAACCTACCTGTACTATATACTATGTTACCTGTACTATATACTATGCATTGTATAATCTTATCTCATTTTATGTATGTATTCTCCCAGGTTGTGCCTGAAAATAGTCAACTTTGGCTAACGCACCTAACCCAGTAAACAAAAACTAAATAAATAAATGGAGACATGGCTAAAGGAAAGTATTGGGGAGTATCTTAAATCTACCTGGTTATAGCGTGTCTGGTGGTGCAGAGGGCTAAGGCAGTGTGCGCCTTACCTCTTGTCAAACAGATGACCCAGTTCAGGAATAAGCTCAGATTGCCGGGGGTCATGGGGGAGGGCCGAGATGGCTCAAGCAGCCACCAGGCAGCTGTCCACTCCAGGACAGGAGTGTCGTGCTGACTTGGCTGTTGGCTGCCACTAGTTGGAGTCCTAGTGGTAGTGCCGATGCACAAATGGCAGATGAAAGTCAGGAGTGGGGGTAAGCTGCAGTTCTGGGGTACATGTGCACTTGCACGCACATGCGTAGCCCGTGGCTCAAAGGGGGGGACTGAAATGGGGACCAGTGGACTTACTGAAGTCCTGCACATCTCCAAGACCCGCACCACCACACAGACACCTAGAGGATCTGGACTTGTAACTTGGGAGGGTGGATGGCCTACCCCCTCTGGCTAGTCCATGGGGGGGCAATCTGTGGGGGAATATCTCCATGCAAGTCCAGGGGAGGTGGGTGCCATCCATGGGGTATGGGGATAGGAGCCGATAGCTGTCCGAGGGATAAAACACTGTATGGAGAAAAAGAAAAAATCCAGCAGGTTACAAGACCCATATCAGCACTGAGTCACGGGGAGTCATGTCAGACAGAGCTGATGGATTTCTTTGACTGGGTAACCAGAGAAATTGATCAGGGTGTGGATGTGCCTACCTAGATTTCAGCAAGGCTTTTGACACTGTTCCACATAGGAGACTCGTAAAGAAGCTGGGTAGCTTAGGGGTGGGTTCTAAGGTGCTAAACTGGGTAAGGAATTAATTAGGGGTAAGCAACAGAGGGTGGTGATAAACAGAGTTCACTCCAGAGCAGAGAGGATGACCAGCAGGGTGCCTCAGGGCTCAGTACTGGGACCTATCCTCTTCAGTGTCTTTATAAGTGACATTACAGATGAATTAGAAGGGAAGGCCTGCCTCTTTGCGGATGACATCAAAATCTGCAACGGTGTGGACGCTCGGGGAGGAGGGGTGGAACGAATGTTCAGAGACCTGAGGAAACTTAAGGAGTCATCAGGGGCATGTCAAATGGGTTTCAGTGCAAAAAAGTGCAAAATCATGCCCCTAGGGCACAGAAACACAAAGGCAGTTCAAAATAGGAGACGAGGTATTGACAGTACCAAACAGGAACGGTACCTGGAAGTAATCCTATCTGATGATGTGAAAGTGGCCAGGCAGTGCGACAAGACATTTGGTAGGGCTAGTGGAATGTTAGGATGCATAGGGAGGGGTATCACCAGCAGAAGGAGGGAGGTGCTTTTTCCACTGTATAGATTGCTGGTGAGACTCCACGTGGAGTACGGTGTCCAGTTCGAGAGATCATATCTCAGGAAATACATAGAGTGGAGGCTGTCCAGAGGAGGGCAAATAAAATGGTGCAGGGTCTGCATCAGTTGCCCAACAAAGAGAGACTAAAGGACCTCAGTATGTACACCCTGGAAGAGAGGAGGCAGAGGGGGATATGATAGAGACCTATAAATACCTCACAGGGATAAATAAGGTACAGGAGGGGGAGTATTTTTCAGAGAAAAAGATTCACAAGAACAAAGGGACATGCAGTGAAGCTTGAAGGTGGTAAATACGAGAGAGATGTGAGGAAGTGCTTCTTCAAGGAAAAAGTGATGAATGCCTGGCACAGTCTTCGGCGGAGGCGGTGGGTGAAGACAGTGGTGGGATTCTAGAATGCATGGGATAGGCATAAGGGAATCTTAGTGGAAATTGGGAGGGGGGGGGAGGTTTGAGATCAGGTAGGGTCCTCGATGACACTATAAGCAGGGAACAAACGGGCAGACCTGGGCCCACCCAGGGCCAAGTGTTCCTTATATGCCGTCTAATTCCGTGTTTCTGTCTTTTTAACCTCCCTGTGCTTCAGTTCACTCATCAGTGGAAATGGGTAGAAGCAGGATCCTTCTGGAAACTAAATGTTGCATTTCAGCTCGGCTATCTACCATAACTAAATTAAAAAATCAAAAATAGTTACTGCAGTGATGTTACGGCCTAGTAGTTGTCCTACATACTAACAAAAACCCCATAACAGCAGTGGGGTCTCCTCATCTGACTTGGCTCAACAGTAATATAAATAACTCTAAGAATAAGGCACTTGAACCCTTCCCCTCAAAAAAAGATTTCCTAAATGATGAAAAAAATAATTAATAGTACTTATTTTAATTATATTTTTGAGGATATATTTATAGCAGTAGATGAGTAAGAATTTAGAAATGTAGTTTTCCTGTCTCAGATTTAAAATGTCACAGCCTAATTGTGTTTTTTTAAGACTTGCTTGTGTGTTGATGATACTGCGTAAGCGTAACCACTGACTTTTCAACACAATCGACCTGTCTGTGTGGAAAGGGCAGGAAAAATTGTCACTCAAGCACTCCTACCTCAGTCCTGGACAGCTGTGAATGATTATCAAAATACTTTGCCATCTGCTGTGCAACTAAATGAAAACATGCATTTTACTATTTACTGTAACATGTAGCTACAAATGAGTCTTTGCTGACAACCTCTCCAGGTGCTTGCTGGCGCCTTGCTTGCCAGTGATACCTCTGCAAACAGTCTGGAAGTTAAAGGTCTCTGTTATGTACCACAGACAAAAGTTACTTTGCAGTGGCTCCCTGCATACACTCAAAGGTCTGCAACATGAGGTTCGGGAGTCGCATGTGGGTCTTTGCTGTGTTCATGCGGCTCAGTAGCTCCTTACCCTCAAAGGTCCAGCATTTATGGTTCTATGAATCACTGCTACTGTGCTCCAGAATAAAAGGATCTGGGACACTGAATGTAGGCTTTTTGGCAATGTATTTATGTAGGGCCACCTTTTAAAGGTCATGCATATGAACATCACATACACACTGATGTGCATGGTGACTTCTATTCTGGGACAGTTAGAGGTAATCAAGAATACTTATATAGGAGAGGCTGTTGACTCTGCAGTGCCCCCCATATTTTAAGTCTGTATCAGTATTCTCATCTGTGTTGTAGATCTTGGCCAGTACGAGGCAAGCCAGCAAACTTTTAAAAACTTGCTGAAGAACTGCTTGATGGCATAGTGGTAAGGATTACTTTTATTTGGTGACCTAGGTTGGTACCAAAACATAGCACATTAAGTAGTAATGTCAGTAAGAATCCAGTTTGGATGCCTCCTATCCTGACTCTACACATGTGCTTCCCTGGTAGCCCAAGGGGAGGGATCATGTTGGCAGGGATGTGCAGTGCTGGACATATTGCCAAATGTCAGCAGGGCTTGTGATGCCTATAACTTGATGCAGAGGTACTAGACATCAAGTTAGGTGTGTTTATGTAAATAGGCTAGGCTTCTGGATGGCCATGCTCAGTCACACTTGCCCAAAACATTTGTGCCCCAAGTGGGAGGAAGAGAGTTGAGACAAAGGTAGGAAAATGTAATAGGATTGGCCAGCAAGATGAAGTCTTACCATCTACCACACAGGATTGTCCAGCCAATTCTTTTATTATTCTTCCTTGTCCCTTAACAAATGCTGAACATTCTATATGCTTTGTTGGGTTATCCCCACATCAGTTGTCTCAATGAGTGCGAGGAGCGAGGTGGAGGGGGACAACCACAGTTGCTTCAGGATGGTGTGCAGTGGCTGGAATGCGAGGAAGACGGTGGTTCCTTGGGTGGGGCAGGAAGTTGTCAAGATGGAAGGAGGACTGATTCAAGACATGGGTCATAAAACTGCAAGAAATAGTGTTTGTTTTTTTTTTTTGTTAAGTTTTTCTTGTTTTCTTAACATGGCACTGGCGCCAGTGAATCAGCTATACAGCTTATGATAAAAATGTCACATCCAACAAAGAAGAGATAAATAGTACATGAGTGTAACATTTCTAGAAGACTTGAGTGATTTTGGTTTCATCAGAGATGGGCATATGTTCCATGTGATGTGCAGGGAAAGTCTTTACAAGAAATAAGAAGTTAAACTGCAAGGGCATGTCAAAATAAAACATTTTACAAATGGCATAAAATATGAAAGAGAGGCATGCAAGAAACATTTCTACACTTAAAAATAAACTGGGCCAAGAGAAGATTGCTTAGACTTCATGGCATGCATCTGTCCAGCTTCCACAGATCCTTGCAGTTGCTTTGTACAGGCAACAGTTTTGTAGATGGAGAGGTTACGAAGGATGCAGTTTTCAAAATGGGACTGCGCTTGTCTGTAGATCTCGAGGAACAGAGCAGAATTTTACTGTATGCTAGATTTGGCACGAGCTTTTCTTGAACACAAGACCATGAAAGACCATGCAAAGAACATTTTGTGGAATATGGATTCTTATCCGTGTTTGTGATATGAGGTTAACTTACTATGTCTCTCGTGCTTGATGAACCGATAGTTAAATATATTATACAGCACAGCTAGCACTTGTAGTCTATTCTACTGTTCGAATGTATTCGGAATTAAGGATGAGTTACTAACTAGTTACCCTTATGGCAACAGGATCAGTGTTAAATTTTTCAGTTTTTTCAGGGAGGGTTTGGAGAAGGAGAAGCTATCCATGGATACGCTTGGTTAATGTCTGACAGACTGTGCACCTACTGTAGCATGGCAGTCCATACCAAGTGAGACGGAAGCTTGAACTTCTCAAAGCAACCTGGCGGTACATTGTGCTTTGTAAACTGGCATATCCTGCAAGATGAAATGTTTGCACATTTACATAGGATGATAAATGCATCACTGTTGTTGAAGACAATTGATAAGGTACACTTTTTAGTGGTTTGCTTTGAGTAGTGCTCCAATTAAATAACATTTGTTTTACTGAAATACACTTGGAGATAATTTTAGGTAAAATTAAGCATTACAAAATACGTATGTTATGCATGCACTCATAAGGCTCTCTGGTGATCAGATCTGTCATGGCAAGTGGACATGTGGCTCCTGGACCTAAAAAGGTTGCAGACCCCTTATAGTTACGCAGTGCCATATTATTTTATTTTATTTATGTTTTTGTTTACCAGGTGGGTGCACTAGGCTGATGATGTAACTTTTTGTTTCATTACTTTTTATATATTGATTTTCGTGTATTATGTATAGAATAAAGTATGGAGTGCAGTGTGTTACGAGAATTTAATACACACCCGAGTTGTTGGATGGCACATAAACCCCGAGGGCGAAGTCCGAGGTGTTTATGGTAGCCATCCAACAACGAGTGTATTAAATTCGAGTGTATACACTGTAGCCCATATTTTGTTTTATATAATTGAAGGGGTTGCATTTTTCACTGACTCCTGTCTGCCCTCACTGTGTGGTGTGGAATTAAAAAGTTAATTATTTTGATCCAGGCGGTGAGCACCTGTGGTGCTACCGCCTACTCACTGCCCTGGCCTGGGGTGAAGTTAGAGGACAAGGAGGCAAGAGATGCTGGCTGGCGAGGGGTGCTGGAGACGGGCAGTAGGAGGGATGACCTGGGGACCTTGCTGCTCTCGACGCTCCTATCTCTTCTGGCCCGACGGAGAGTGTGAGATTGACGATGAGGGAACAAAGCTATTTTTAAAATAATAAAAAAAAATGGGAAACCTTAGCACACAGCGGAGATCCAGACCACTCGCCCTTCTCAGATACCGCAGACAGTCTGACACAAAGAGCCGTGTATTAAAAAATGCTATAATACACATATGTGTATTATGACATTTAATACACACCTTTTTCAAGGGGAAAAAATGCAACCCATTAATTATAATATAGAAAACAGTAAGTGTACACAGACAAAAGCAGTCCAGCACTGTGCACATCTTACAGGCAGTAGAAATAGTAAGTCAGTTGTCTCTAGGTACATTACTAGAGTACCAACAAATTTTATATATACATCAACTTAAACATCAGTGACCAGTGCAGCGCATGCTTTATCTTAGGAACTACTAGTGTATTATGTCATGACAGTAACTTTGGCCATTATAGCATGAAATGTAAAAACTGATGCAAATTTTATCCTCGTTCAAGCTCCTTCAATCCTCTTATATAAAAATATAAATAGCACAACAATATTACATGGGTGCAAACATGCAGTCTAGGTTATGGCCTGCTGGTAGGATGCTAAGCACAAATTTCTCCCAAGAAGGGTAGACCGTGAGAAATGCTCTGTTTTTTACGCAGTCGCCCCCCCTACCTCCATCAGAAACACCTACCCACCATGGGCACAAGCAGACTAAATTAAGTACAGTGTTTCTCCATAACTGCTAAGCAGGGGGCACCGGTGGAAACTGATGAGTCCCTTATAGAGCACCAGGACCCAAAGAAAACTAACAGATAATATCATTTGTTTTGCAGTAAAGTAATTGTAGGGTACATTCCAAAGGAGAGCTTTCTGAATAATTACAAATTAGATTCCCACCAGAGAGACAATTGCAGCACACAAAAGTCCCAGGCCTGCTCTGCCACTTAAGGTGCAGAAACCATCATGTCGTTATTTTTTTTGGGGGGGGTAACATTTGTCATGCGCCCCTGGCCCCCAAACCTCGAGCAGCCCAGCAGGACCTCCCGTTTGCAGAGAGGATCCCCCTATTCAGGAACTCAGGAGCAGGAGTAAGGGTTTCCGGAAGACTTAGTAGCCTTCCTTTATGCATTGGGAGGTGGATTCTGTACTTTTGAGTTCCCTTGACTCTGCACTACTTTCAGTATTTGAATCCCATCACAGTCACTGGCTGCATCGTGCCTAGGTCGTTTTATATGATAGCCGAGCGGGTCTATCTTTTTAGGCACACGGTCCTTTCAAAACATGTCTGTGTAAAATGTTAAATCACACAATCAGACTCCAGGTAGAGTTGATAAGAATATCATAAAAGTTTACTTAACATAAATGCAATACAGAAAAGTCTACAGTTTGGAAGAACTTTGAAATGCAGACAATAACAAAAGTAAAACTGGATGGTTCTCAGAAAACTCTAGATACTATATTCTGAACTATACCTTGTTGTGATGTTAAAGTTCAGACAAGATTTTAAAAGTCCTGGTAGAGATGACCGTTCATTCGGCAGCAGAGTTACAGTAAGTTTGTGTTCCAGTTCTCTGGATGTCCTTTTAAAAGGCTCCAGGTACTTCCTTGGTGCAAAGGCTTGGTTTCCAAAATTCTAACTTAAAATCAGAATTTTTTGTTCAATATGTGACACATCAAACTTTCCATACACTCAGGTCTGGTTTTAGAGATTTTTCCAGGCCTACACATATACTTCTGATCTTCAGGCACATGTCAGCTGGACAGGTGATCTGACTTCCAGCTAAAGTGTTCCTCAACTGCTCAGAGTTCAAAATGTGTGTCCTGTACATACAGGCTGGTCATTTTGAAGCCACGCACCCTGTGTGATGGTGTGCAGCAGTTTACATATCCCTGAATGTGTCACTGTGGTTCCATGTCAGGTTTCATGTCAACCCCAGTGACATCTGATCCATGCATTTGGCTTGACCCCTAGGTCACTAAATTACTTTTCCCTGTCAGGGAAAGCCACAGAGGGATATTTTACGCCTTCCTGGGCTATATACCTGTCTCCCTTATCTTGAGACATGTACCAGATCCACCCTAGCCATTAGAACAATTAAAGCTATTTTTATAATTTCATTCTTAAGGCCTTTTAAAGAGGCAGTGTCTTAATTCTAAAGTACATTACAGTATATACAATATGAACCCACATAAATGGATATCAGCCTGTCATGCGACAACATTAGCCCACCATAACTTTAAGGGCATGCTGCACTGCAGTTTACCTGGGATCTGCCATCTTCTCCAGTGTACATAACCAACAATAAACCCAGTGTTAGTTTCGGTCCTAATTAATGTCCCAACTCATAAAATCAGTAATGGTTTCATAGGTCTTTATTTGGGGAACAAAAAGAATCTTTACACCATATTAATTAATGTTTAGATTCTCAGTGTGATTGTTTACTTCGTCCAGAATAAATCATAGTTATCCATGGTGCACACAGTTTTATGTCCAATCACGCAATGTACAGACTCACAAAACTTTAATAAAAAGCTCCCTCCATTCTCTTCACCCTCTGAGGCTTCCTCCAGTGCATCCTGAGCTCCACCTCCAACTTCTTTACCAATTTCCCTGCCCCAATAGGGTTAGTGCATACATAAACCTTCTTACCCACAGTGACCTAAAGTCTAGCAAGAAAAATCAAGTTACTTGCAATGTCCAGATCTTGAAGTTTACATTTGATAGTCTCAGATCCTTTGCATTTCCTTCTCTTGAGTAAGGTAAGTCCACTGTGAGTAAACCCATGTCATGCAGGATATTCCTTTCCTCCTGGGTGACACAAAGTCCCTGGTTACCATGGACGTGGTAACCATCAAGATTCTCTGAGGCCCCTCCACCTCTGTCGTGGCTCTCCGCGGGGTTATTTTGTACACCATGAGGATGCCATGGGAGTTCCATTCCAAGTGCGCTTAACATCGCCCCAATAAGAAAGACAGTGATAAATCATCCACTTCTTCCTTGATTCCCAGACTCTGCATATTTGCAGACCTCACGGCACTTCCCAATTGCTCGAGCTATGTCTTGAGGAGTGACTCTTCTTTTAGAGAGGCAGGTACGTCTGCCAGCGCCTTTTGCAATGTGTTTCTCAACTGCTTACCACCTCAGCAAAGTCACCTACCTCTATACACCACACAGGTGGAGTAGGCATCCAACTTTTTATCCATCTTGGTGTGATGGCCTGTGTCAGCGAGGTAATCGCACATTGGAGTGAGTCTCAGGATGCCAGTGTGCTGTCTTCCATATGCTGTTCTGTGGTGGCAGGTTGATGATGCCACTGCTGTTTAGTAGTCCTGCCACAAGGCACAAAGAAATTGGTCTTTTTTTTCTTTTGATTTATTACTCACAGTGTCCCAAAGGGCATCAAAATGTTATTGGTACCAAGACCTATTCACCAGTTCACAAATACAGGTAGGAAAATTGGACTAAGTTTACTTGAACCCAATAATTATGGGCTAATGTCTGGAGTCTGAATCACATCCTGTAAGCTTGGCTCCCGCCCCCAATATTGCCATTTATTCTGACACAACCCTGACAAATATTTACAGGCAGACAGTGACAAGAAATGGGTAGTACAGTGTTTACTGAAGACAATTACACTTGTGCACACTTAATAAAAAATGCTTTTTGAATTCAGTTTTAAACAGTCAACATCCATACATTTAGCCTTGATAAGGCTCCCCCAAAAAAATAATCTTTTTACATGATTAACAGAGAACATCTCTTCCACTCTCGTTGCTGTAGCAGCACCTAATTAATCCCACTATGGGATCCTCCTGTCAGGCCTCCCTGACTTGACAACGTCCTCTGGGCAACCTATCCTCTCCCTCCCTCCCACCCTACACCCCATCCCTACCTCCACCCTCTCCAAATGTTGTCTAGGTATGTCTAGAGCTGTACCCCCAGTGTAACCCTTGGGTACCTTGTATTTGACTGTAACCTATTATGAGAAACATTATTATGTAACCTATGTGTGCTCTATATTTAATGTTCTCCACCTGTACTGTTCTCACTGTTGTAACCACACTACGTAACTCTGTCTACCCCCCGCCCCACGAGGAGGTACCTTTGTAAATGAGTCCATGGCTCAAAGGTTGTAAATCTGACTCTTCTAATAAATAGATAAATAAATAAAATAAAGAACAGTTTCAAAACCAGCCCAGCTGCTGATGGGGAGTTTGGCTGTTTTGATTGTTGTTTGATTATGTAGATTGATTTATATAAAACTACTGACGGACCTTGAAACTTTGTAAGTAATGATTCATAGATTTTTCTCTACACCTCTAAAACTGCAGTCCCTCCTTGAGGAGTTTTAAAATAAGCCAGTCGCGTCCTGAATGCTGTGGATGCAGTGTGGCAGCTCTTTGAAGGACCCAGTACTACACTGAAACTAACAGAAAGCAGTGTAGCTCAAAAGCATCAGCCTTGGGCAGCTTGAAAAAGAGTCACTGTGTTCCATTTTCCCTCTACTAGATAAGGATTTATTTCAATTTATTACGGAAAGTTGTCTGTTAATTCCAACACAGTGAACCGCTGAGGCAGCTTGATGTTAAGCAGAGGTAGCTGGCAGTTTTAAGTGATGCATTGGTTGAGGTTTTTAAATTCCTTTTTGCAGTTGTCACCCCGTGACTTTGTGATAATTTTCCTGAGATCCGGCATCCTTTGTAGCCAACACAAGAAAGCATTGTTTTTTGTTTCTTTGTTTTGTTTTAGGTTAGATTTTATTGCTTTATAAAAATAACAAACTACAGTACATTCTCATACAGGGTTTAGATACAGTCCATGAGTAAACCCATACATTTGGAGTTGAGATTCAGAATACTTCATCCTTTATTCTAGAAATTAAGAAACTTGAGGGTACAACCAAGAGTTACTAAAAGCTAAGCCACGCCAATGACAATGTAGACAAGTATATGAGCACATTATCTGGGAGAGATAACCTGCTGCTAATAGAAGTTGTTATAAAATGTTGTACATAAGATATGTTAAGGGTCCAAACAGTGGCTGTATACCAAGCTTTGCAAACTACTATACTGTTTATCATAGGCAACAGACAAAAGATAATGTTCATAACTAACCTTTAAGAATTTTATTAATCGTCAGTTGTTCCAAGACTGAGTGGCTGTATGGTGTAACCATGCATGGCAGCTATCCACTGGTTAAAGAGAGTAGTGGACAAGGACCACCCTGTGGATTTACTCTACTTCGATTTTAGCAAGGCTATCGACTCTGTACCTCACAGAAGGTGGTTGAAGAAGCTAGAGATCTGGGTACAGCGATGGACACTGTTAGATGGGTGAGAAGCTGGTTGTAAGGGAGACAGCAGAGGGTTGTGGTTAATCAATGGAGTCAAATCAGAAGAGAGGGAGATCACCAGTGGGGTGCCACAAGGATCAGTCCTGGGTCCAGTCCTTTTCAATATGTTCATTAGCGACGTAGGAGAAGGAATCCAGGGCAAGATGTGTCTCTTTGCAGACAACTTCTAATCTCTGTGGCAGAATAGACAGCAAGGAGGGGGTTAAGGAGATGCAAAGAAACTTGCAAAAGCTAGAGACTGGCAGGGGCGTAGCTACAAGGGTGCAGGGGGCACAGTGGCACCCAGGCCCATGAGGTTTTAAGGGCCCAAATCATAATTTTGATGTTTATTCAAAACTAGAGAGGGGCCCTGTAACATCGTCTTGTACCCAGGCCCTCTGGGAATTTGCTACGCTTCTGGAGACTGGTCAAAGGTTTGGCAGTTGAAATTCAACACCAGAAATTGCAAAGTGATACAACATTGGGAAAAAGAACCCCCGGACAGAGTACTGGATTGGGAAGGGGGAGTAAAGCTGGGCATGGCCTCTGAGGAAAGGGGCCTTGTGGTCATTATCGATAACTCCCTACAACAATAAAGCCAGTGTAACAAGGCCTTCAGTAAATTAACAGGATGCTGGGGTGTATAGGAAGTGGTATTGACAGCAGAAGGAGGAGGTTTTACCCCAGATCACTGGTGAGGCCCCACCTAGAGTACTGTGCCCCAGTTCCGGAAACTCACCTAAGGAAAGATAAGGATAGGCTGGAGACAGTGCAGTGTAGGGTGACCAAAATAATTCAGGGCCAGCAGAATGCACTAAATGGGTACTTACTGGAGGCCAGATGAGAGAGGGGAGATATCATGGAGACCTGCAAATTCCTGAAAGACATGAACAAGATAAACTGAGGAATTATTTAGCATAAGCAGTGGATCAAGAATAGGCAGGGTCACAAGCGGATATTGATGGGAAGGTTCAAGAGGGAAGTGAGAAATTTTTGTTTTACAGAAAGGGTGATGGAGCCATGGAAAAATCTGCCAGCTGATGTAGTGGGTGCCAAAAACATCAGTGGTTTCAGACATGGCTGGGACAGAGTGAAGGGCTTTGTGGTTGTGAAGGGCGGTAGTGGCGGGAGTATGGAGGTGGGTGGTGTGGGATTAGAACCCTGTATGTACAATACTTCCTGGGTTTGTTAGGTTTTATGGGCAGACAGGACAGACCAGTGGACTTTTCTGCTGTTGTTGTATGTATTTGATTAAATAAGTTCATTATTGTCCTTATACAAGTTAAAGACATGTTATTGTAGTTCAGTAATTTTTTGCCACATGGTTGGCACAATCTCAATTTAAAGAAAAGTCTATGCAGTGAAAGTACATCATTATCATTATTATGCCCCTCACATTAAACTTAGTATTGCTGACGGCAAACATACATTCAAACCCCAGGAAGTCTTACTGTATTCTGACTAATGCAGTTAGCCCTTCCAGTTGAACTGCGCCGGAGATGAGAGATTTGAAAGCCTATATGCTAACAGAGGAACATTCAATAGGCTTGTGCTCAGATTTCAAACCACTGTCCCTGGTACATTCTATGTAACTGCCCGATTCTTTACTCCGCCTGTCTGTGAAGTCACCTCGGAGATCTCTCCTCAGGTCCTTTGGTTGAAATTAAAGTTTCGTCGGATTTTTATAACCACCATTTATTTTATTTTAAAATTTCAAACCTCTGTCCTTGGTTACAGATTAGACTAGACTAGGTTTTCATCTTTCCAGTAAGTTTTTTTGGTTTCTGAATGGTTTTCGGAACCAGGAGGAAACCGAAGACATTTACTTATTTCTTTAAGGTAAAACGTTTAGTTTTTCCTTCGTTAAAGTTTATTTTGGGACCAGTAGATTTTTGGTTAAAACAAAATAAAAAAAACATTTTCTCTGTTTTTCCCTCCGTCACTAAACTGACAGTTTAACCAAAGATCTTTGCTATCTTTATCCGGGTCTAAACAGCCCACTGTGGATAAGCGTTTAAAAAAAAAAAAAGTGTGTGAGGTTGTCACAGAAACCCAAGAAAAGAACCGGTCTCACTGGGTTTCGGTATTGTATAGAGTGCAGTGAGCCATTTGTTAAGGCTGATCTCCATCTGATTTGTGTGTTTTGCCTAGGGTTTGACCACCTTAAAGCAGACTATGAAATCTGTAAAAAAATTTCCCTCAGTCTGCGCTGGATAGGCGTCTCAGTAGACTGCAGGAGAGAATGGCCAAAATCACTGAAGGTTGGTCTGGTTCCACAACTAAAGATAAACCGGTGCCTTCTGACCAAGGTGAAACCTCCAGTGGTAAGAGATCTGCTGATACGGGTCTTGAAACGCCTGCAGCAAAAAAGGAAAGAAAAATGACCAGATCGGAACCACAGAAACAAGCAGTTGCAGTCCCAACCACTGAAGAAATAGCAAAAGCCATTCGTATTATTCAGTCTTTGCAGACCGTTTGGAGAAACCGGGTCCATATCCCCCAGCCATCACTTTGGTTCAAACATCGGGTACTTCTGTCCCCTCCGGTTCATATGATCCTGAAACATATTATGACCAAGAGTGGGATAATAGTGAAGAGGAGGATTTTGGTGAACCCTTCAAGCCTGAAGTCTCTCCAGAGCACTTGGAGGACGAATCCCCACCCCACCCTTCTGGGGACCCTTCCTCTCATTATGACTTCATAAGAAGGTAGCAGAAGCTTTAGAGCTGCCTGCTCATGAAACCTCTGAGGAGAAGGAAGAGGCTGATTATGTCTAAATGATGAATGTGCCTGCTACTAAGAGACTTTTTTTTTTTTGGATCATTTTTTCTCCCCTTGGCTCTGGTCTGCCTATCTCTGTCATGTCCTGGCATCCCCTCAGGCCTTCCCGCCGCCATCTCCAGGGACCTCCGGCTCCCGCAGCTAGTACCCCCATGGCGGGGTGGTGGCAGCCCCCCCCCACAAGCCCTCCGCTGAGACCAGATCCAGTGTTTCGCTGCGTACCCTTGGAGCCGTATACTCCCATCGGAGATGAGCATCATGCTGCCACGACCAGTGCCAAATTTCCCATTTTTCCTGGTTCCCCATGACGTGTGTGGCGTGCAATGATGCCAGGGGACAGACGCGCACATGCTACCGCACGCACACCTTCCCGGCGTCGGCCCCAGCACATCCCCCCCCCCAGACTGCCTGTGCTGCTGCATCGTCCGCAGCCACTGCTAGAGGCCACCAGAGCACCGGTGGCAACAACCCCCCCCTCCCCGGGGAAGGAGAGCAGTCCAGTGGATGCTCGATTCTTCTCCCTCCCCGCCAACCCAGACTTGTTCCCGAACCCGGGTTGCCGACGCAACATGAGGTGTGGCATCCAGCACCTCAACCCTCTGCGCCACCGGGCTGGTCACTAAGAGACTTTTAATACCCATTCACAAGTCTCTCAAGAGACAGACCATGAACATTTTACAAACTCCCACCTCTATACCTCCTGTGGATAAAAAAGATGGACAGGAGGTATCTGCTGGCTGGCAATGGCCCTGAGATTTTGTTTAGCCATTGCAGTCATGAGGGAGTGGTCCAGGTTGCTGCTTATGAGAAAGTGGGCATTCCTTTAGCTTCCCATCCTCCTGAAAATTATTTCAGGAGAATTGACTCTTTGGCTAAGAAAGGGTACCTGAGTGCTTCCCTGGGCATCAGGCAAGCTTCTTATACTAACATACTAAAATGCCAGCAGAATAGGCCTAATGGTCTTTTGTGTCTGCTCATTTGGTCAGCCCCCACCCTGGGAGCTGACCTTGCTGCCCCCCCCGGCTTCTCCCTTCCCAGTCCCAGATATTCTTGCTGCACTGGTTTTTACTTCCAGAACCCTTCCCCTGTACCTGTCCCACCCCCTCTTGAAATCCTCCACCTTTTCTGCCTCCATCAGCCCCCTGGGCAGCTCATTCCATGGCTCCACCACCCTCTCAGTGAAGTAGCACCTCCTCCTTTCTCCCCTGAATCTCCCCTCCAGCTTCCACCCATGCCTTCTAGTTGCCCCCCCACCTTCCTTCGGAGCACCCTGACTGCTTATATAGCTTATGTCTCAAGGTATCAAAAGTCTCTATGGGAATCTGTCCAGGAATTGGCTAGCAAGGCTTCACCTCAGCTAGCAGCTGACCTGGAAGAAATTGCGAAAAATGGTGTGGAGGCAGCCACGTACCAATTCCACATGGCTGTAGATGCCAACGATACTGCCTCAAGAGTGATGGCCACTGCTGTTTTGCAGAGACGGTTTGCATGGCTAAGGTGCACTAACCTTTCCCAAGACACCCAGACAAAGGCCCTGGACTTTCCCCTAGTGCAGAATTCTCTTTTTGGGGAACAGACTGAGGCCTATATGAAAAAGGTGGATGAATACAGGGTGGCATGTAAGAATGCTGCAGCCAAGGAGAGGGCTACCACCCCACAAAGACAGCAAAGTAGGGGAGGCAGGGGCAGACCGTATCAGAGGCCTTTCTACCAGGCCCAGGCCTTCCCTACCTACCAGCAACAAAGAGGCTATTTTAGGGGTAGGGGCAGAAGAGATGCTGGTCATGCTGGACCTAGCCTTCAGCCCAAGACCCCTGCCAAGCAGACCTCCAAGGTGGTTGTCCAGGCTGCCTCCCCAACCCCAGTAGGAGGCAGGCTGACTTATTACTTCCAGGCATGGCAATCCATTACCACAGACATTTGGGTCCTGGAAGTAGTAAACTAGGGTCTTGCTCTAAGCTTCAAATAATTCCCAAAAACAAGAGCAAGATCATTCAAACCTGCCACCAACTCAGAAACGGCTCTGCTGGAGGCAAATGTGTCCACTTTACTACAAAGCAGAGCAGTGGAACCTCCTCTACCTTACAGGGAAAAAGGGTTGTGTTCAGGGTACTGTCTAACCTTGAAGAAAAATGGGGGGTGGCGACCCCTTCTGGATCTAAGATACCTCAGCAAGCACGTGACAAAACCAAAGTTCAGAATGGTCGCTCTGGCTATGATTCTTCACACTTTTTTTTTTTGGCCCCAACCAGCATCCGCGCGGCGCTGTCCCTGTCCCTGCTATATCCGCCTTTTGTCAGTGAACCCCTTCCTCCAGCCCGCATCCTGAGTCACCCCTTCCCCCCGAGGCGGGGCCTGCTGGTTTCCCGGCGGGTTTTTCTGTCAGGGAAGAGAGGGGGTCCCAACTATGGAGTGGTGACTGATGCCGGCATCATTTGTTGGGAGCCACATTTTGGGTGCTAGTTGGTGGCGGGGATGTGCAATGACAGCCAGTGTCCACCCCGCCCCGCAATCTAAGTGGGCCGGCACAAAGGTTCTCTAGCCTCTGCCAGGGTCGCATGGTGCCAGAAACTCTACTACCCCCCGGAGAAGGAGAGCAGTCCAAAGGACGCTCAGTTCTTCTCCCCTGGCCAGCCCTCTGGTGTCTGAGTCCATTCCCGAACCCGGGTCATCAGTATTGCAGTCGGGCACCTTGCCCCTGCGCCGGCAGGCCAACTTGATTCTTCCCACTTTAAGGCAAGGGGATTAGCTGGCATCCCTGGATCTCAAGGACACCTACTTCCACATCCCCATCAGGCAGCCTCACAGAAAATATCTCCAGTTCAAGCTGCCATCAGGCCATTTACAGTTCAGGGCCCTGCCCACCGGTCTATCCTCAGCACCACGAACCTTCACAAAGTGCCTGGCAGTAGTTGTGGCATATCTGAGAAGGCTAGGTCACTGTTTTTCCTTACGTGGATGACTGGCTATTCATGGGACACTCACCCCAGCAGGTAGAGGAATCTTTGATCACCACACAGGGATACCCTGCAGTCCCTGGGGTTTCTGGTAAATCTCAAAAAGTCTGTTCTAAAGCCAGTTCAGCTTTTGGAGTTTATAGGGGTGAACTGGGCACAATTCAGGCAATAGCTATCCTGCCACTGTCAAGAGAGGACAACATAGTTCAGTTGGCAGACTCTTTCCACCTGCATGGTCCTCGACCAGCGAGGCATTTTCTTCAGCTCCTGGGCTATATGGCTACTGCCACAGCTGTGGTCCCAGGAGCCAGGTTTCAGATGAGGGACATTCAGTTCCACCTCTGGTCACAGAGAAGGGATTATCTGTCCAAGGTGGTTCC
The DNA here is from genome assembly GCA_016271365.2 of Neoceratodus forsteri. NCBI lineage: Eukaryota > Metazoa > Chordata > Ceratodontiformes > Ceratodontidae > Neoceratodus > Neoceratodus forsteri. Next base: position 725,623,552 of record CM028133.1, read on the forward strand.
AGTGACTTCCACACTAGTGCAAGCCTTGCAGTGGTGGCAGGACAGGGACAGCCTCAGGGCAGGGGTCCTTTTCCTGCAGCAGTTCCCTATTGTGATGCTGACCATGGGTGCTTCCCTTCTGGGATGGGGAGCTCACCTGGGGGATCACACTGCACATGGTACATGGACCAAGCAGGAATCTCTGCTGCACATAAACCTGTTGGAACTCCGGGCATTGCTGCTGGCACTGCAGTCACTTGCCACAATGATACAGGGGAAGGTGGTTCAGGTCAGAACAGACACCACCACCATATACTAGATAAACAGGGGGGAACCAGGTCCTCTGCTCTGTGCACGGAAGCCATGAAGGTCTGGAGTCTGGTCTACTCCTTCAAGGTCTCCCTGTCAGCAGTTCACCTGCCAGGGAAGGACAATGTTTTGACAGAGGCACTCAGCAGGATCAATCAAAGCCATCACGAATGGACTCTGAACAGGCAGATCCTATTAGCAGTATTCAGGAGATGGGGCACTCAAGAGGTAGACCTCTTTGCAGCCACAGACAGTCATCAACTACCCCAGTTCTGGGCTCAATGCCAGTGGATGCACTGCTTCTGAACTAGACAGGCAAATTTCTGTATGCCTTCTCCCCCATTCCGTCTGATTTTTCAGAGTTCTAACCCAACTCTGATGTCAGTCAGCAACAATGATTCTGATAGCCCCAGACTGGGCCAGATAGCTATGGTACTCAGTGCTGCTGACCCTGTGATTTACCAGTCCGATTTGCCTCCCCAGGAGGCACAATCTTCTGACCTCCTCCCAGGGGAGGATCCTCTACCCCATCCTCTAGTCCCTCAGGATCAAGGCCGAGCTCTTGAGGGCCTGGAGTATGCAGGCTTGCATCTCTCTGAAGGGCTGATGGACATCCTAAGGGTCTCTAGAAAGCCTTCCACCAGAAAAACTTACACTTCAAAATGGAAAAGGTTCTCTATCTGGTGTCCCCAAAGGGATACCGATCCACAGGAAGCTGACTTGGCAATCCTGTTGGACTATTTGGCACACATGCATTCTCTAGGCCTTCAGCCTTCGACTCTCAAGGTGCATTGGGCAGCTGTTTCTGCCTACCTCTAAGCAGAGAAGGGCCCTTCCTTGGCCTCTAATGCTATTTTCAAGATTTTTTTTAATGGGTTGCTTCATGTGCACCCTCCCCATAGGGAACCTACTCCTACTTGGGACCTGAACATCTGCATAGCACATCTAATGCAGCCCTCTTTTGAGCCCATGTCTTCAGCAGAGCTAAAATATGTGACATGGAAAACTGTCTTTTTGGTAGCCATCACTTCAGCAAGAAGAATCAGTGAGCTGCAGGCCTTGTCAGTGGAGCCTAACTACGTTGCACTCCACAGGGACAAGGCTGTTCCAAGGACAAAAAGGAAATTCCTTCCCAAGGTAGTTTCAAACTTCCACTTAAATCAGACCATTACATTGCCTGTTTTCTTTACTGACCATTCTAGTTTAGGTGAACACAGGCTGCATAGCCTGGGTGTAAAAAGGTCTATCCGTTACTATTTGGATCAGACATAGGGCCATAGGAATGAGTGTACCCAGTTGTTCCTCACCTATGACAAAGTGGGAAAGGGCAAGCCAGCCACAAAGAGGACTATTGCAAGGTGGATTGTGGCCTGCATTCAGTTCTGCTATGACAAACTGGGTAAGGAGCCACCAGTGGGTTTGAGAGCTCACTCCACCAGGGGGACAGCTGCTTCCATAGCAGCTGCTAGAGATGTCTCTTTGCTTGAGATCTGTAAGGCAGCTACTTGGAAAACTGTTCATACATTCACCAAGCACTACTGCCTGGACACCCAGGATAGAAGTGACAACAGGTTTGGCACAGCAGTCCTGCAGAACCTATTCCCTAAGTAGGTTCTGTTCCCACCTCCAAGGGCACGGTTTGGTAGTCTGCATTAGTCAGAATACAGTAAGACTTCCTGCAGTTTGAAGAAAAAATTACTTACCATAGTAAACTTTTTTTCTTCCAAGACAGTCTTACTGTATTCTGACCTCCCACCCTGCCTCCCTACTAGAACCTGGGGGGTACTGCACTCAAACTGTTATTTATAGAAAATACTGGGCCACTGGGTGGTAATTCTTGGGCATCTGTGGCTTGAGTCTTTATATGCCCCTTATTTGGGTTCTTAGTCAATAGACTATTTTAGTTTGTATATATGTATCTGTTGATTACCATAGCTTAGTTATTATTGTTGCTCATAAGAATCTGGCAGTTACATAGAATGTACCAGGGACAGTGGTTTGAAAACCGAGCTCCTGCCTATTGAACGTTCCACTATTAGCATATAGGCCTTTAACTCTTTCATCTCCAGGGCAGTTCAACTGGAAGGGCTAACTGCATTAGTCAGAATACAATAAGACTCCCCTGAAAGAAACAAGATTACTATGGTAAGTAATGTTTTCTTCAGAGCCATCACCCCCCAAATGCAGATATGAAACTGTGAGATACAGTGGCGTGAAAAAGTATTTGCCCCCTTCCTGATTTTCTCTATTATTGCATATTTGTCACACTGGATGTTTTCAGGTCTTTAGACAAAATGTAATATTAGATAAAGGGAACCTGAGTGAACAAATAACACTTTTTTTTTTTACTTATTTCATTTATTTAATGAAAAAAGTTAACCAACTCCAACTGGCACTGTGTGAAAAAGTAATTGCCCCCTTGCACTTAACTGGTTACGCCACCTTTAGCTGCAATGACTGCAACCAAATGCTTCCTGTAATTCAATATCAGTCTTTCACATCGCTGTGGAGGAATTTTAGCCCACTCTTCCTCGCAGAACTGCTTTAATTCAGTAACATTGGTAGGTTTTCGAGCATGAACTGCTCGTTTCAGGTCCTGCCACAGCATCTCTATTGGGTTTAGGTCTGGACTTTGACTAGGCCACCCAAAACTTTAATTTTACTTCTTTTCAGCCATTCTGATGTGGACTTGCTTTTGTGTTTTGGATCATTGTCTTGCTGCATGACCCAACTACGCTTCAGCTTCAGCTGACGGACAGATGACCGGACATTCTCCTTAAGAATTTTCTGGTACAGAGCAGAATTCATGGTTCCTTCAATTATGGCAAGTCGTCCAGGTCCTAAGGCAGCAAAGCATCCCCACACCATCACACTACCACCACCATGTTTGACTGTTGGTATGATGGTCTTACTGTGGAGTGCTGTGTTTGCTTTACGCCAGACATAATGCGATCCATGTCGTCCAAAAATTCCACTTTGGACTCATCTGTCCATAGAACATTTTCCCAAAAGGCTTGTGGATCATCCAGGTGCATCTTGGCAACTGAGAGACGAGCATTTATGTTCTTCTTGGTTAGCAGTGGTTTCCGCCTTGCTACTCTCCCATGAAGCCCATTTTTGCCCAGTCTCTTTCTGATTGTGGAGTCATGAACACTGACCTTAGCTGAGGCAAGAGAAGCCTGCAGTTTTTGGATGTTGTTTTAGGATCCTTTGAGACATCCTGGATGATTTTAGCTGCGCCTCTTGGAGTAATTTTGGCAGGCCGCCACTCCTGGGAAGAATCACTACTGTTCCAAGTGTTCTCCATTTGAGATTATGGCTCTCACTGTGGTTCGATGGAGTCCCAGAGCCTTAGAAATAGCTTTGTAACCCTTTCCAGACTGATAGATAGCAACAACTTTTTTTCTGATCTTTTCAGGAACTTCCTTTGATCGTGGCATAATGTGCTTGTTGAATCTTTGTGCTGGCAACGTGACTCTGATGGTAAGGGTCAAAATAAGTGAGGTTTATATTGAGCAGGGCTGGCTGTAATCAAGCTTGGCTGTGTTCAATCAGCTGACTCTAATTATCCCTTTAATTGGGTTGATTTAACTAGGGGGCAATTACTTTATCACACAGTGTCAGTTGGTGTTGGTTAACTTTTTTCATTAAATAAATGAAATAAGTAAAGAAAAACAACAAGTGTTATTTGTTCACTCAGGTTCCCTTTATCTAATATTACATTTTGTCTAAAGACCTGAAAACATCCAGTGTGACAAATATGCAATAATAGTGAAAATCAGGAAGGGGGCAAATACTTTTTCACGCCACTGTATATGCAGATATACTTTTGAGCTCAGACCCTGTCCAAAATCTGGTCGGTGTTCTCTCTTGTATAGAATGAATTCTCCACTTTCTCCAGTTACCTTCCTGCATCCCTCACATCATTAAACTGAAAATCCAATTACCTTCATACACGCTACAACGGTGCACAGGAAGGAGCAGCCAGTTTAAATTCCGTATGTGCAAAGCTGCTGCTGCACAGAATCAAATTGGTTCCTCTGTGATCTGGTCTGAAAAGAAATGTTAGGATAAAACTTCACATCATCGCCCTCTATATTCCGAGAATAGCTGGATCTACTGGCTGGTAGTAGATCCTCCTGGGTCTCTGCTCTGGTTGTCCTCAGTAGAATTCTTCAGGCTTGTTGAGGTTAGCTGGAGGATTCCACACATTTCTGTGGTACGCTCTCCAGAGCTGTGAATAACCAAAGCTTGCTGATACTGGTCAAACCTCCACACAAAAAAATTCTCAAGAAGTTTAGCAAGGCGTACCCTTCCAGCCTTCTGGGACTATTATGTGTGAGCATTGGGGGAACCAGGCTTCATTCTCCAGGGCCTCTTAATTTGCCACTAGCTGTGAATCACCTCTGTGAGCTTTGTGAACCTGGTCATTGTGGTGATAGTGTGCAGCTTTATGTCTGAGACTATGACTGGATGTCTCTAAACGTTAGTATCCTTGGATTAGAGCAACTGCAATGTGTGCACCACCTTGGCATTGAACAGTTTCATTGTTTGTGTCATTGACTTCCATGTAAGCATTAATCCACGACAAAGGTGGCATCTAATGGGGAGTTAATGCATGGTCGGGTCTGTTGGGGCCCGAGGCAGCAGGCCGAGTGCCTACAACGGACCAACTATGCGGTCTGTTGGGGCCCGAGGCAGCAGGCCGAGTGCCTACAACGGACCAACTATGCATTAACTCCCCATTAGATGCCACCTTCGGAGTGGATTAATGCGTTTGTAACATGGCTTCTAGGATTCTGTGCTTATTCTTCCTCTTATTCTGATACTCTGCATTCAATAATACAAAGAGATTTTGCTCTGTTTTGATTTCTGTGCTGCACTTTATCAACATTTACCAGACTACGATTTCTATGCTCATGTTGTCAAAACAATATTTAAGATGTGTGTGAACAAAGTTTCTATCAACACTTGCTTCTGACAATTTACAACATCTGCGCGTCTATTATTTTAAGAGGTCCATTTGAGGTCTGATGCTACGGTCATTTCTATGCTTCCTATTTCCGTGTCAATAAGTTTTGCATATTTTGTAGCCTTCTGTGTGTGTCATGACGTCATCTCGATGTCGCTCCATCCCTGCTTTACACTTCTGTTTCTTTTCCATTCTCCTTGCTTTCCTCGCTTCATTCTCACTGTTACACCTCTCCCGCTTGCATTTCTACCGCTTTATCTCACACTCACTGTCGCGCCTAATGCTACACATTGCTGATCATGCCCTGCTCACATTTCTCCTTGCCCACCTGTGGAACCACGTTTCCATACGACCCTGTCTCGGCGTCTGCTCCTCTGTGCTCGTCCCCGTGTATGCTCGCTCCCTGTCTACATTCCTGCCCTTCTGCTCATTCATATGCTGCCCAGCTTTATTGCTTCTTTCTGTGCACTGCTCCTTTATCTCCTGTGGCTACTTTGGGCATTACATAAGCAACACGGCATTATCGTGCCATAATGCCGTGTTGCTCTTCTACCACCTGATGCTGTTAAACCTATCACCTTTCTTCCCTGGACTCCTAATATTTTAGCCATGTTACAAGGGTGTTTTGACCCCCGTTGTTCTGCATTGCTGGGCCCAGTCCCAGGCAGTGCATCTGGTGCAGCGCACATGCTTTGACCACTCCTCCTGATGTTGACTAAGATGTGTGCCCCATAGTGAAGTTCAATATCAGAATGCTTTGTTTGCCTTTGAAAGTGCAAAATGCAAAGTACGGTTTTAAGTAAAATGGAAGGTAATGAATGTTTTGTTTTGTTTGTTTTATTGCAGAAATAATGCAAAATATGTTTGCCCTCATACCGTAACCCAGTAATTTGTTTTGACCAGGCAGCAATCAGTAGCTCCCCCCCCCCCGCCAGGGGTCCAGGATCTATCCTGAACAGCTTTCAGATTCACTTAGGATACACTGGCTATGCTTAAAATATTACCGTCAAACTCTGCATGTAGTGTATCCCTGGGATCCAAGCATGTTAAGGATACCCACTGTTGTAGTAAAGATTAGTTGAACAGACTGTTGTTCGGAGCTAGAGCCACATCGTAGAGGCAGCTAAAAGCAGAGTTAATGTTCAAAAGGTTGTATTATGAGGAAGAAGAGTGTTTCCTACTTTCCATATTCACAGTATGGCTTCACTAGGGCTGTCACAACACATCAGTATGGTGATCTGTCACAGCATTTACCACATACAATAATTTAAAATATAAAATACCGCCATTATTGTGCTGCATTGCATACCGTAATAAACTGTTTTGACTTCGTCACCTCAATTGTTCTGGCTAGTGTAACCTAGATTCCTGATTCTCCACTTCTCCCAATCAGATTATCACTCCTTTCCTATCCCTTAATATATTATGATTTTTTTTTGTTTACACTTTGATACCTAAAACTGTTGTAACCTTTGGCCGGCCCAGTGGCGTGGAGGGCTGAGACATCCATGCCTTGCCTCCTGCCACGCTGGTGACCTGTGTTCACAGTGTGAGGGGGTTGCCAGGGGTCGGCTGGGGAGGGAGGGAGAGGATTGAGCGTCTGGAGGACAGCTCTCCTCTCCCAGAGAGGGAGACTTGGCTGCCTCGTCGCATGACTGCCCCCAGGTGGAGGCCTGAGGTTAGGACGGTAAAGGGTGCCAATGGAAGGGTGGGTGCTGTGGGACTCTGCAGCTTGCGTATACCTCCACATATACGCGCTGACATGTCACGCCCCAGCAATCGTGAGGAACGGGGAGAAAATGGAGGACAACATGTCATGGTGGCAGGATGAGAATCGACCCTCCACAGGCTCAGCACTAGTGGCTGGGCAGCCGATCATTTGGCCAGGATGGCTCAAGATAAGGTCCCGGAGGAGCCGGGTGATGGGGCTGGGGCAATCCGATAGGGGCCACTGCGGTGAGAACAAGGCGCAGAAAGTACAAATTAAAAAAAAAAAAAAAAAAAAACTTGTGAGCTTCCAAAAACTGCCGTTACAGACAGGACACTGCTGTGTGTCCATCACAATGTAATAATTGGCTATTATATTTAAAAGGAACAGTGAAGCGTGAAAGGTCTCATTGGCTAATGGTTTTGAAATGATAAGAAGGGACAGATTGATCAAACTACTACATCAGACTTGTTTCCCCAGACTGCTTAAAGAATAGTGATTAAATATAAACCTTTTGACTATTGCCACAAAGACAGGTGCTAGACAAACCAAATATTGCAAGGCTTAAAAGGATTAACTAGCCCTTTGTTTATTTAACAATCAAAGGAAGGTCTTACACTAGAGTCCTTCAAGCATTGTGGTTTTGTCTTGACACAGTCTTTGCACCACACTGTGTATCCTGCTAGGACTTATTTGTTTTCCTGCTTAAGCTGAAGTGTGAAGATTTTTTATGACTGTCATGGGTAGCTTGTATGTCTGAGTCTGGAAGTTCCACAATGCACAGTACTCAACCCCTTTGCAATAATGTAAACATGAATTCAAATAATTTTTAATTCCATCAGTTGCCTTTAGTGCTCATTTTAATCAAATTCTTAAGTCAGTTCTTCAACGTGACATATCCATAAATATGTCTGTCCATACATAAATATGGATTCTTTCTGGAATACTTCAACAAAACTTATATTGTAACTTGGACCAAAACAGACTTTTTATGGTCTTATGTTTGTACTGCTAATGTTTTAAACCTCACTAGTTTCTTCTTCAGAGCTAATCTGGGCTCCAACATACTAGAAAAAAATAAAATAAATGTTATCGCTCCTAATATATAATCGTATTCTTTTTCTAAGGATAAATTATATACTTTTTCTAGTAATTACAGGAGTGAATGACCTGCCACAAATGCCTCAACATAAACTTGTGTTCACTATAATATTATTTTTTAGTGGCTGAAATCTTTCTGAAAAAAGACCATTTTTTTTATTATCCTATTTGGTCTTATAGTTTACCATAATGTAAACAACCAAAACTATTACATTCCATTCTTTATGTAAAGAGAATTGCCTCTTCTCGTGGTCATGTTTCTCTCTTCCGTAATGGGACTTAATTCCATGTTGAAAATTACATCAAACAGCTTATAAGTTCCGAGTTTACTGAACTGTAATGTTTATTTTGTCAATATGCACTAGTAAATGATGGAATCAGCAGTTTGCCAGGACAGTCATAAGTATATGTGAGCCTTCTCTTTTATAAATAAAATTATGCTGTCTTAGAATTTGTTTACCGCTGCATATACTGGATTACGCCATTAGCTGGGACGCCAACTCTAGTGGCACATTTACACGAGGGTGAGCAGTGTACTATACTCTGCGCTGCTTGCCTTCTCCTCTGTTTGCACTGCTGGCAGCTATTTGTGGTACTCAGCACAACACTCCCCGTCTTCCCGTGTTTCAGCAGTACCTCCACCAGTCAGAGATGAGAGGTGCTGTGACAAAACAGAATGGGAATGGCAATTGGTGTTGGAGGGTGGGACAGCAGCTGAGGGTTGGAACAGGGGGAAAAACCTAACAGGAAGGGAATCGACCCTGGAGGGTGGGCAGAACCTAACAGGAATGGTACTGAGTTAGAGGGTGGGAGGGCAGCAGAAGGTTGGCACAGGGGGCAAAACCAAAGGGAAGGGAATCTGGATTTGTAGCTGCTAGGGAGGGAGACAGTGCAGCACATTGCAGTTTGTTGCTAGGGGGTACCGATGCAGGCAGAGTTGCGTGTTTACACGCCAGCAGAAAACGCCTACAACAGTACACAAACACTGATTACCCTGCTCCGCATCAGAGTGCATCGCAGCTACCTGCAGTGTTCCTTACCATGTTCACACTGTTTGACCTGTACCAATGCAGCTCATCTGCACCACTTGCAACAGTCCTCTCTGTCCTACTCTACAGCATAAAGAAGGGCAGTCTGGTCTGCTGCTGCTCATCTGTTCATTCACTGCCAACACTGACCAAGGTGGCATCTTTATAAGGGGACAGGGTTTAGAAAGCCTTAAATTGCCTTGTTACATTATTGTAACCTCGTAGTCCTAAATGATTGATGTCAATGTAAAACAAACAATTTGAAGGAAATAGCAGTGAAGCTGGGTGTAAAAATGTAGTGGTCGTCGCCATCGGTTACTGAAGTAACACTTTAAGAGATCTGAATGCCATTAAGATTTATGTGTCTTCTGTTAATAATGATGGCCATCAGAAACTGCATCTTGACTTGGTTGCCTTTTTTTTTTCTTCATTATGTATTTTGTGTTTTTTCTGTTTTCGCCAACCCCAGTCCCAGACGCGTATGCGTACATGTGGAGGCACGCTTGTGCCGCTCTGAGACGCCTCCGACTTGTCTCCCTCACCTGCCGGTGGGAGCAGAACTACGGGGGAGGGGCAATAACCACCACAGGAGAGGAGAGCTGCCATTAGGCGCTTGATCCTGCTCTGCCCCTCCCTGTGCCGGAACCCCGACGACCTGAGGTCGTTCCCAAACCCGGGTTGCCGGTGTGGCACGAGGTGTAGCATCCCTAAGTGACACCAGGCTGGCCCAACTTGGTTGCTTTTTAACTATAAAATACAAAACTGATTTTTTTGTGTTTATTTTTTACTTTTTATAATCAGATGTTAGCCAGTCAGTCACTTCAATTAGGGGATAAAGTTATAGGGCCAGTGTCCCCTTGACTGCCTAAAATGGATCCAGGATCAATGCTGTTAATCTTTATTGTGTTTATTATTTTTTACAGGTCGTGGTCAGATTTAGAAGGTCTGCTTAATAAGGCTCAGTCAAACGGCTGATATCAGTGTCTAGTTAAGTGGGATTTAATGCACTGTGGGGGAAGTGTAGGGGAGAGAGAGAGAGAGAGAGAGACAGAGAGATGATCACTACATTTAGACGTGTGATATCATGGATTTATTGGCCAGTGTTGGCCCTGAAAGGCCAGTCCTCATTGCAAACACACCATGGATTATTTTTAGACACAAGGTAGGGTTTCTTTACTGTGGTGCAAAAATTGGGAACTAGCATATTTACATGCTGGAGATGTTAGCGCACATAGTACAACTAATTTAAAGCCATATAGAAACTGAACAACTTCTTCTTCTTCCTGTTCCAGAAAGTCCAAAGCAAAGCCAAATGGCAAAAAACCTGCGACAGAAGAGAAAAAACTCTACCTGGATCCTGATTACACCAAAGCCAGAGTTACAGACTTCGAGTTCAAGGAGCTGGTGACTTTACCACCAGAAATCGACCTCAACGAGTGGCTAGCAAGTAACGGTAAGTACTTTTCTACAAGCTGCATTTGTGGAACAGGTATAGGCAATCAGCCACTGATCTGGTTTTGATGGCTTCTCGTGTGCCTGGCCCCGGGCATAAAATGTGTGTTTTTTTTTGTGGGGGGGGGGGCTATGTTTTTTCTTACAATGCAAACTCCAGCATCACACTTGCTAAAATAGCTTGTTGGACTTCCCAGATTATGAAGCTCAGGTCTCCATTTCATGAAAAAAGCATGAGGCCAAGCGAGCCAGGTCTGCAAGGTAAAACATTTTTCTCTTGAGGAATTTCTTGCTACAAGGCAGCAAACTTTGATACATCTTTCCATTCGATCGTTTTCATTCTTTGTGTTTACTGTTTGTAAAAAGGGGAGAGACCAATAATACTGAAGACTGGTGACCTTTGTTTATCTATAGGGCACGCAGTTGCAGTAGGCTCTCCAACCTTACCAATGCACCTCAGCACTGTCCAGCTGGAAAGACTGCTGCCTTTCAGTGAAGAGTGAGAGGGTTAAGGCCAGGGCCTCTGGTGTTCTGCAGCAGAATTTTCTGATTTCTGCGGCAGGGCTCCTTGACTTCTGCGGCAGCATTTTCTGATTTCTGCGGCATGATTTATTCATTTCTCTGGCAGAATGCAGTCCCGTCATTGGCTAAATATGATGTGATGTCATCAATGACATCATATGCTGAGCATAGAGGAGGGGCTTCAGGATAAACGAGGTGGGAAAGAAAGCCTGACACTATGAAAAAACAGTATATTTATATGAAAATTCACCAAAAACAATGAATTCTGTGGCACTATATATATTCTGCGGCAAATTCCGCAACCGCAGAACCGCAGAATTCCAGGGGCCTTGGTTAAGGCTTTGTGCTTGGCTCAGTTCTGGGTTTCATTTGAGCGAGAAGCTGATTGTGCTGAATCATACAGCACTCTCTGTTCTTATGAGGACTATTGCCCACTAGGAACAGGAAAAAACTGCACAGACTGTGGCCCTTGTAAGTGGGATCAGGATTTGAGCACTCAGACCTGGGCTTTTATTTTGTATGTTAATACACCCGTCGAGATCACTCTTAACAGTTGTATGAGTGGTCTCGCGTGCATTCTGAGGGTATGAGAACTGCAAACCAAAGGCGAGCATTTCAGATACCCTGAGGATGTAAGACTACTCTTACAATCTTAAGAGTGGTCTTGACGGCTGTATTAATAATATTGATTAAGGTAAATCAATAATGTATTAAAATTAGCCGGCCTGGTGGTGCTGGACGCCTTACCTTGCAGCACACCTGTGACCCAGGTTCGGGAACGAGCCTGGGCCATCGGGGGGGGGGGAGGGTGGAGCTGGATGGAGCTGCCAACAGGCAAGCTCTCCTCTCTGGGGAGGTGCAGGGAACTTCCTCCGGCTGATGACTGCCACCTGGTGGAGGCTGGGGACAGCACGGGCCAGGAGCAGCCAAGTGCTAGGCCTGGCGTGGGAGGAAAAGGGCCGTTACCAGGGTCATGGGACTAATGCGTGCCTCCACACGCATGCGTACCCACTCCTGGGGCTCCTGGGGTAAATACGGAGGAAAAAGACGGTGGCAGGATGGCAACCAACTCCCCGCAGACTCCAATCCCGAGCCGGGTGTAAGGTAAGCCCCAGTAATTCCAGGTTATGGGGCTGGGGAATCTGTCAGATGGGGCTGTCCACGGGTGGGGGCGATAAAAAATGTTCAATGATAAAAAAAAAAAAAAAAAAAATAATGGATTAAAATGTTGAATAAAATAGCCTTGAACTTGTACTTTTCATTTTTTTCTTTCTTTACTCCCTACTCCCCCGCCACGGCATACACATGCGTGTACACGTGTGGAGGTGCACATACACGACAGGATCTGGTGGCCCTTCCGCCCCTCCCCTGACTCTTTGTCGCCATCCATTACCACCTACGTGCCCACTGGACCTCCACTCGGTGGGAGCGGGACTACGAACGGGCGGGCATCCACCCCATTGGAGGGGAGAGCCATGACTCAATCTTGCCCTCCCCCCCAAGCTGGCACCCCAGCGATCCGAGGTCATTCCCGAACCCGGGTTGCTGGTGTAGCGTGTGGTAAGGCACCAGTGCCTCGGCCGTCTGCGCTACCGGGCCGGCCTGAACTTGCACATTTCTAGGGCAGCTGCATGTAAGACACACTTTGTGGACTAACAGTGTCTCACACAGAAAGGAAAGGAGCGCTTCGATTGGTTAGGCGTGCTCCCTCGGTCTATAAATTGTGTTATATTGCTGTAACTTGTGAATCTTTTACATTCCATTACACTGATTTTTTTGTACATTATTACTTACACTTGTAGTTGCTCTAATTGCTACTTGTTTTCCATGCTGTGACAGTTGCTTGTTGTATTTACTCCAGTAGGTCTGAACTGGAAACCAGTCTTCCAGGGTACTGCTCACTAACCTGATAAAATATTCTTAAATAAATAGACAAAAATATTTAAATATTTTCTCCAGGAAAGTATACTGAGGTGAGAAGGACTCGTTTCCAGATTCGTCCTGCAGGAAAGGGTACAGAAGAAATGCAGTAAAACATGCTGCGTAATAAAGTGCACATATTTAAATGGTGAAATAAGTGATACAATTTAAAGAGATCCACCAATCTGAATGGAACTGCCCCTGCACCTGAAATATAGGTGCCTTACCACCACAGGACTCCAAAATTGTGCGGATGTGAAAATGTTATTCAGTAAGGAAAAAAATATATCCTTCGTAAAATGCATGAAACCAGGTCCCACGGATTTCTCGGTTATAAGTGCCACCTACGCTCCGCCCCCGCGCTCTCTAACGTGATGATGAGAATGCCAGTGAGAGTGCAGAGTCCATTATAATCAATGGGCCGTGGCTTTTCCATCAAGATTTGTAATTTTTTTTTTTATATTATCATGGCCACTTGGTATTGAAACATGGGCACTAGTCGACTAACAAGGCCCTTGTTAATCGAATCGCACCCACGCTTCAATACTAAGTGGCCATGATAATACAAAAATCTATGGAAAAGTCACCATTGATTATATCACGGAGCATGCCCCCGCACTCACTGGCATTTTATCATCACGTTAGTGAGCATGGAGGCGGAGCGTGGGTGGCACGTATAACCAGGAAGTCCGTGGCACCCGGTTTCATTAATTTTACGCAGGATATAGTTTTTTCCTTACTGAATAATATTTTCACATCTGCACTATTTTGGAATCCTGTGGGAGTAAGGTACCTATATTTCAGGTGCAGGGGCTTTTCTTGGTGAATCTGTTTAAGTCATGAGTGGAGTGCAAAATGAAAACACAGTACAAACAGGATCATAGACGCTCAGCAGCAACAGACGATTGTGCCTTACGCAAAAGTAATATACAAGATATATTTATGTATCCAAACCAATACAAATTAAGCAGTCAAGGCTGGAACAGACAAAGCAACTGACGGCAGGAGACAAGGATGAGATGAGGAGAGAGTTATAATGAGAAAGAATAGGGAAGGGGAGGTCAAGAGTAAGAACCAACTTGGGAGATTAAGTAAATTGTTCAGAGCAGTAGGGGTGAGGGAGGAATGGATGGAAGGGGGCTAGACTAGGTACAGGCAGGTGACAGAAGAGAAAAGCCAGCCCAGCATAGAGAATTAACAGTTGTCGAAGTTAAAGAGGAATTATGAGGAGGTGAGGGGACAGGGCAAAATAGTACAGTGCAGGAGAGAGCTGAGATTGCATGGGGAGGAGTCAAACCAAAATTCCAAGATGAGAGAAATGCAATGAGAGACAATTCTGTATATTTATAACATGGGTTGACAACAGGGGGAAAGGTCATTGGCCAAACAGCATCAATCAATACTTTATTTCTAAAAAGCGCAATTCACAAAATGATCAAAGCGCTTGTACACAAGTTATAAAATCAAAATTAAAATCTGATAAGTATTAAAATGTATCAGCATAGACCAGCATAAATCAAGACTCAGAAAAAGCAAGGTTAAAAAGGTGGGTCTTCAGTGCAGATTTAAAACTCTCCACGGACAGGCACTCTCTTATCCGATGAGGGCGAGAGTTCCACAGGGTAGAGGCCACAAATGCAAAAGCCCAGGCACCCGAGGTCTTCAAACAGACCCTAGGAACCTCTTGCAATCCCTCATCAATGGAACAGAGTGAGCGGAGGGGGTTGTAGGGCCAAAGAAGCTCTTGCAGGTAACATGGTCCCTGTCTGTGTAGGGCCTTGTAGGTCAGCAAACTGACCTTGAAGGTGATCGCCACTGAATAGGCAGCCAATGCAGGACATGGAGCACAGGCGTGACATGGCATGATCGAGGTAAACCAGTCAACAGCCTGGCAGCCTTCAGGTACAGCGCGTTGCAGTAGTCAAGGCAGGAGGTCACAAAGGCGTAGACCAACATTGGAAGGTCATCAGGCAGAACAAGATGCTTAATCTGGGTGATATTCCTCGGATGGTAAAATGATATCTTGACGATGGACAACACCTGCGATTTAAGCGTCAACCCCTCATCAAGCAAAACTCTCAGATTTCGCACCCAATCAGAGGTCAACAGCTGGCTACCTTCAAGACAAAGCCCAGAAGCCTGCCCAGTCGGCAGTCCTCTACCTGATGACCCGGGTCCACAACCAACACCTTGGTCTTGTTAGGGTTCAACCTCAGCCAGTTGGCACTCATCCAGTCTTGGATCTCAGTGAGACAGTTGTTAAACGCAGAGACAGCTACACCTTGTTCAGGCACAAAGGACATGTATCGCTGAGTATCATCTGTGTAGCAGTGAAAACTCCGTCCATACTGCCTTATAATGTCTCTTAATGGCAGCATATACACCACAAACAACATGAGTGATAAAACGGAACCCTGCAGCACCCCACGAAACAGGGAGAATGGGTCTGAGGAATAAATCCCAGACACCACTCTCTGAGACCTGCCTGTGAGGAAGAATAGAACCATCTGAGGACTGTTCCAGACAGTCCACAGATCAGCCGCAGGCACTCCAGTAACACTCCATGGTCCATGGTGTCAAACACTGCAGAGAGATCAAGGAGAACCAAGATGGAACGGCTCTTCTAATCTCTCACTATCAGGAGATCATTAAGTACCTGAACTAGAGATATATCGGTACTATGCCTTTTCTGAAATCCTGATTGGAGAGGATCGTAGACGTCGTGGATGGGAAGATGATCCTCCAGTTGCAGCATGACCCACCTTCTCAATAACCTTGCCCACAAAGGGAAGGTTAGAAACAGGTCTGTAGTTAGCAAGACAGTCCGGATCGAGAGAAGGTTTCTTAAGGAGGGGTGTTGGGGAAACGCACCTGTCTCTAACGAACACAAAACTATCTCGGCTAGGACCAGACCGATGACCTCAATGCACCCTACAAGGAGTCTAGTTGGGCCAGGGTCCAGACTACAGTAGGTTGGCTGCATAACCTGGATGACCTTTATGATATCCGCAGTCACCAACCGGACAAAGTCAGACCAGACAAACTGAGGAACTGCAGCCTCCCACCGACGTGCCCAGTAGAGCGAGCCATGCCGATCTTGGACCTGATGCCGGCAACCTTATTTGCAAAGAATTGAGCAGACTCGTCACACTTATTCTGCGACAACACTTTCCGAGACTGCAGACAGGCTGGTGTGCACAGTCTGTCATTAATTCGAAAGAGCTGAGCCAGTCGATTCTGTGCTGTGGCGATCTCCTTGGATAGGAACTTTGCCTTCTTATGGCCGAAGGCCAATTGATAGTCTGTGTAATGGGCCATCAATCTAATTCTGTCAGCATCAAGTCCTGATTTCCACTAGTGCCTCTCCATTCTTCGTCCCACTCGCCTCAGCTCCCATCAAACCAAGGGGACCGATGGCAAAGGGTGAGGGGGCGAACTCCGTCAGGATCTGTGGAATCAAGAGCCGTGGTTGCAGCCTTATTATAGGCCAGTAACAAATCATCTGGTTCCGAGCTTACACTCTGAATACCCGATTGGTCCAGCACTGCCACCAGGCCATCTGGGGCCAAACCCCTTAAAGGGCGGTACCGGACTATCTCCGTAGGGGCAGACCTATGGGGGGAGCCCAGAAATTGAACCTTATAGTGTGATGCTCAGACCATCCAACCGTCTCCACCACCAAGTCCGAGATCTCCATCCCCAGTAGGAAGACCAAATCCAGCGAGTGACCATGACTGTGGGTCGCAGAGGTAATAACCTGTGTGAAGCCCAATGAATTCATAAGTTGGAGGAAGTCCTGACCAAACTGCGAGAGTTTGTCGTCGACCCAGGCATTGAAGTCCCCCAGAACCATCCATCTGGGGGACTCCAACATCATGACGACGATGCCCTTGACGTCCTGCAGGAATTGCTTCTCATCCTCGAGTGGACGGTGGATGAGAAGAATCCTCCACCCCACACCTGCACCCATGATACACTCGAAAGACTTGGTCTCCCCCACTGGAACATCTGCAAGGCCCAGTTCTGATCTAAAACATATAGCTACACCCCCACCCCTACGATCCACCCTCTGGTGGTGTATCACCAAGAACCGGACGGAACTGCTGATTACAGAACTGGGCCAGCATTATCATCCAGTCGGGTCTCGGTGATGCAAACCAGGTCTGATGTCCCAACAAGAATAGCAGTCACTACTGTCTTGTTTTTAATGGACTTGGCATGGCATGGCATAGCACCGCCCGAGTAGTATGGGACTCTGAGGCAGGCCGTGACATCTGCCCACCCAACTTGGAGCCCTTGAGTATGGGAAACAGGCAGGGAGGATCACTCTCCTAGAGCCATTTCTACCCAGGGCGCCTTCTAGTCCCCACGACCCCAGTCTGCCCACCCATCTCCACGCTCCCCCCAGGTCCAGGACCCCCACCTCTACACCTCCTCCCTGACTACCCCATCACCTGACCGTGGATTAAATTCACTATTTAATCCACATTTGGGGTGAGATGCCCAGCCAGCAAGATCCCTGAGCAGAGCTGGACTTGTTAATCAGTGGGAATATTCAGCACTGACAGGCAGCCATTAAAAATGCAGCTAAGCGAGAGAGAGAGCCACAGCACTAAGCTGGTGGCTGCCTGTCAGTGCTGTACCCAATTCCCCTGTTGTTTCCATATACTGTATCCACAAAATGTTCAACAGCTTCTGCCCTGACCCTATCTTGTTCATGGGTCCGGTGGTGTTGACTCCCTGCAATGAGTGATGCACCTCCTGACAGCAACAGAAAGAAAGTGCAGTGTCCTGTGTGTCTGTGTATCTTTTCCTGCAGGGCTGCCTCCCTCAAGGAGCCCCCACCCAGTAACAGTCCCGATCAGGTCAATCAGTGTACTACTGTGTGGTGTATGAGAGATTGTAGCAGCACAGCTGGGCAATTGAGTGTCTCTCTCCCACTCGCTCCATGTATGTCTTGGTCAGTCTACCGGGTGCAGAGCAGGAAATGCTGTCCTGGTTGGAGGTGCAGGATCGGGGAGGGAGACAGCAGAGCAGAAGTGGTGTGAAGATAGAACAAGAGAGTAAACAGGGAAAAGCAGAAATAAAGGATGAAGAGGAGGGCATTCGAGGAAGAGGAGAGGCTTAAGCCTGCAACATACAGGAAGATTAAAAATAACAAAATTAAATAAATAAAAGCACATTTTATGGAACTTCACGCTGTCCATGCTAAATTACAGTTAGCTAGCAAGTCTGGCCAAGCAGTATGGGGCAGAAATAACAGGAACTTCATGCTGTCTGTCATGCTGTATAAAATTTGTTTGACCTTTTATTACTAAAAATAAAGGTTTTACAAATCAACCAATGCTAGCCCAGCTTTGTAAGCAAGCCAGTGCGAGTGACATTATAGTAGACACAACAGTATACAGCGAAGTAAGAGATGTTAAGTGATCTAATTCAGTGCTTTGTAGCACACCTGGAGACACGGCAACAGCGAGAGAGAGAGAGACACCCTCGATGTAGAGAGAGAGAGAGAACGCGGTCCAGTTCGGCGGCTAGCAGTACGGTAATGTGGCATCTCAGCACAGGGCACAGAGACAGAATGGTGTCTATCGCTTTTTCCCCCAGCCAGGACTTCAGTTGTATAACCAATGACCTGTTCAAATGTCCTCCAATGTGTGTGTTTGGGGGGGGGGGGGTAGATTGAAATCGAAGCATGTTTCAACTTCTTACAATATATGTTATGGACAAGAAAAGTCAGAAATCAGCCTAATACAATATTTCTAACATTTCTTTGTTCATAACATATGCATTAACTTGTTGGAACTACTTGTCAAGGTGGCAGGATGCATTCAAATTTGTTATCTTTGAAGCGCAATAAAAGGCTTTCTCTTAATTTCTTTCTCATGTTTCAAAGAACCCATGTTACAAGTGCAGTAACCCACTCCAGGGTGTAGGGTTATAGACATTTAATCCATGCTCCGGGCACTGTGAGGATACTCAGCCTGTCGCCTCGTGCCTCACAACGCACCCAAGGCGTGGATTAAATGCATATAATGCCACACTCTATCGTGGGTTATTGCTAACTTAGTTTTTTTTTAATTTGATGACTGGGCCTGGCACACTGAACTGGAACGTGTTTCCAGGTACGACCATAGAGAAGGGATACAGCAGGGAGTGAAACAGCAATAACATATTAAGTGACAACAGTGGATGTTTATACATGAACAATAAAACCAAGGTACAAATAATACACTCCAGAAAAAAAATGTTTTAAAAATATACAAAGTACATTGGTTATATGGGATAACCAGGACGAGAGCTAAAGGAACGTACCGCTAATGTATGGCAATGTATTTGTAATAGAATCATGGTGGTGTAAAATTCTAATTCCGAGCTGAGTTTTCAACTATACAGTAGGGTAACAGATAAACTGGAAGGGGAGTCATGGGTTGTGGTAACGTGGAGAGAAGAGGAAGAAAGCTAGCTGCAGGTGCATGCTTTTAAGAAGTGTGCCAGAACGAGTGGTTTGAGAGAGTGTTGGAAGGATGAGAGATGTATGGGAAGAAGGAAGTGTTGTAAGATGGACAGAGAAAGCAGAGTGGCCTACTACAGATTTACTGTGAGGGATATGAAAGGAAGGAGCAGAAAATGATTGGAGGGAGTAGGAAGACTGGATAGCAGGGTTAATAAGAGAGGTGAAGTAAGTGGGATTAGTGGCAAACCAGTATTTGGCAAGGATGAACAGTGTGAGAGATACTAGACTTCTAGGGAGAAAAGGAGGATTAGCAAAGGGAAAAATGATATGTGCAGAGAGGGCAGGCAAAGACAGAGTGACAAAAGGAGTGGAAGAGGGGTCTAGCCAGGATGGATTTGGTAAGAACGCTATATGCCACATCCCCAGAGTCAAAAGTAGGGAGGATCATATTCACATTGGTCTCTGGGCTAGCAGGGAGAAGGATACAGGATCTGTGCCTATAAAAGACTTCAAGCTTAGGGATAGTTTTGATATGCAGTAGAAGTCAAGATGATAGTCATGGATCATGCTCTAGGAGCACAGCCATCAAATCGGGATTGTTCCGCAGGTGTGTGGAGCAGGAAATTCCATCCACTGGAGGTAAGGTTTTTGGTTTTGCTGGAGCCTCCAGAGAGGGATGTTGTGTAGAGGCTGACAGTGGCTTGGAAATCAGAAGGCTCCTGTGGGGGCATCAGGCCTTACATAGGCAGAAAAATAAGCTGGTGGTATGCAAGAGAGAAATGAGTTCAAATATAGAAAGTATACTGTATATAACCAAAAAAATAAATACTTTGCAGCCAGCCAGACCTCCAGTTATTTAAAGCACAAAATGTCCTCCAGCTGAGAGGTATCCAGGGTCATGAAGATCAGGGGAGACAGGATTTTGACCAGGCTTTGCCTGGTGCCCAAGGTTATGGAAGCCATTTTCTTGGCATTCTTGGCGAGCTGGTTAGCACAGAACCAACACTGCCTATTACTGAAGTCACATTGAAGCTGTGCAACCAGTTCATGGGCAGAGTGGCCTCAGGCAAAAAGCACAGAGTCATCAGCATACATGTGAGTATGTAAGAACACCCCTTCTACTATGTATCTAAAAGTTGTGAAATGAGTGTTTTTCAAGGTCATACTCATTTTAATGTTCTTGGGTGAATACAAGAATTTGTGTTTTTTTTTTTTTTAAATGATTATGGTATGGGTAGTCAAAACATTTGCATACACAGTTTAATTGCTCATGCAGATTTTAAAGCATTGTTTTGAAAGAAAAATACCTCCCTTCCCCCCCTTAAAGGAGAACTAACGGTAAAGGTGAAGCCCCAACCACTACACTGATTGGGCTTCACCTCTCAGAATCCGTCTGCAGGTAGCACATATTAAATTAACAGTTTTGAGCTGGCCTGGTGGCGCAGAGGACTGAGGTGCTGGTGCCTTACCTCGAACCACACCGGCGACCCGGGTTCGGGAACGGACTTGGGGCACCGGGGGCCGCAGTAGAAGGAGAGGATTGAGCATCTGTAAGACTGCTCTTCTCTCCTGGGGTGGGCTGTGAGAGTGCATCGCTCTGCAGTGGCTTTCCGTGGAGACCAGGGGTAATGCAGATGCAGCGCAAACGAGGGAATGTCACCAGAAAAACGGAAAATGGCTCTGTACTCAACCGGATGACGGCCGCCCGGCAGTCTGATGCTGTCAATGTCCCAAGCCATCCATTCCATGAGCAGTACCCCAGGGCCAAGTATTGTGCTTGCCCTGCCTCAGGTGCCTCTCCCCTCAGAGGAGGGGTGAAAGGTTATGTCCGGGTTACCCTGGGGATGTCTGCAACATGAGGGTCGGGAACAGGACAGATCGGGTGTAGCCTTGGCACAGCCTGAAGGAGTCGCTGAGAGCAGCAGCACGAAGAGGGGGGAAAAAGATAATACAAAAAAAAATTAACAGTTTTATTACCTGAATACTCATATAAATTGCCCAAACCTCCTGTGGACTTGGTATGTTTAAGTATGGCTGTCCTCAACCCCCCGGCGCGACTGCGTTGGTAACATCGCAAGAAAATGGCAAGGTACTGACCCTTCCTTAATAGTTCCCTTATAAACGGAGATTTTATAATGTCTGTTTCTCCGATGCCCAGTGCTGTTTTTACAGAATTTGCCGAAATCCCATACGTAGGTTTGGGCAATTTTTACGAGTATTCAGGTGAAAAAAAAACTGTTAATTTAATATGGTGCCTGCATGATGGATCTGAAAGATGAAGCCCCAATCTGTGCAGCGGTCGGGGCTTCACCTCTGCCCATAGAACTCCTTTAGAGGAGCACTGTCAGCTTTGCCCCTCGGTTTTTCCTCGGTTTGCAACAATGATTCCACAGGCACATACCTGTACCAATATTAGAGTAGAATGCGCCTTCATAAGCAAAAAACTGAACTGGTTACATGTTTTAGTAAAAAAAAAAAAAACACATTATTTCGGCTAACTCTCCAACTGAATGCAAACCCGGCCCACTGGAAGGAGATTCCACGCCGAGAACGCACATGTAGTCTGAGTGCTATTCAGAAGTGTGCTTTTTATGGTCCTGATCACAACAAATTTATCATTCAGTAGAACTCTACAATATTAAGTGCTACAATTTTGGTGGCAGGTGTTTCTGACCCTGATTCATGCACACAGGCTGTCCCCAGAAGAGCTACCATGATTATTGATGTTTTTTCCAGTACTGGCTATGGATACTGGTGGTGCTTGCTGTATGTGTTTTTTTTTTTTTTTTTTTTTGGGTGGGGAAAGCCAGGTGGCATCCTGTACCTCATCAGTATCACATTCTGATTCGTCACCTTTGGAAGAGCATAACTGTGATACATCGTGACCGTGATCTTGTTCTTGTACATTTACAACCTCTTCTTCATCAGAGGCACTGCTTTCTGATGAAGAAACCTGATATGCATGAGTGGCATATCATGGAGTGCCACGTCTAGTGGTACTAGATAGAGTGTTGCTTAATCATTGACTTTCTAGGGCTAACTGTTTTGGCTACCTGTTTTTGTGTTTTACTTTTATCTGATTTTTCTGGCAATTCTGACAGTGCTGCACTACTTTGATCAGGGGATTCACCAACATTCTTTTCTTTTTCTTGTTGTGTTGCTTCACCTTTTTCTGGTTGTGTTGCTTCATTTTCATCATTTGTATGAATTATATTGGGAAATATTTTTATTGTTACATGTACCAATTTCAGTCATACTGTTGGTGTTGGCCACATGTTCCATTTTCATAACAGACTGATTCTGATTCCATTTTTTGGGGTCCTACTGAATTGCTTACTTAGCAGTATTAGTTCAACACAGAGATGGGCAACATAGACTCTGAGGTGTGACATCCCCGCTCAAAATACATGAGGCATTATATGACCTAGTAGTAGTTCAGTCACAGAGATGGGCAACACAGAGTCTGAGACATGACCATCCCCTCCTTCACAATCTGTATGGCACTATGACCTGGTAGTAGTTCAGGTACAGAGAAGGGCAACACAGAGTCTGAGACATGACCCTTCACAGTCTGTATGGCGCTATGATCTAGTAGTAGTTCAGGCACAGAGATGGGCAACACAGAGTCTACAGCAGTGTGACCTTTCAGGGAAGCACAGAGATAGGCAACACAGAGTCTGAGATGTGGGTAACACTCCCCTTAAAAATATACAGCACTATAAGTCCTCCTGGCACTGTGACCTTCAGACAGAGTCCTCCTGTCCTGTCTGACTCTGCTTCACTTAAAGGAAAACTACACCCAAAACTTGAAAAAATATATGTTATGCAGAATGTTTTCATTTGTATGTGAAGTTCTAATGTTTCCTTCCCTCTGACTGGTATTAGGAGTTTTTCCTAAACTAGCCTGCTAGCTTTAGGGTAGTTTTACGACCCCTGGAGATCTCCATATCAAATAGCTTAATTGTATTTCTTTGTCCTACAATGCACCTTGTTTCATGTGATGGTGATGTAGCAGAGCCCATAAATCCAGCAGAAAGCATTGCATTACAATCAGTTCACAACAATAGAGATGGCTATATTTAAAATCTGTAGAATTCAGCTTGGTGACCACCCTCATCCTAAAGGTTTTACTGTCCTGAAAACTTTGCTGCTGGTAATTTTTGTGCAGCTTGTAAAGCTTCCAAGATATTTAGTTTGTTTGGCATGTGTGTGCTGAATGTTGGATCTCTCTTACATCACAGTCACATGAGACAAGATGCACTGTGGGAACAAGAACTACAATTAAGCTATCAGGGATGAAGATCCCCAGGGGTCGTAAAACTAGCATAAAGCTAGCAGGCTAATTTGGGAAAAAATCCTAATACCAGTCAGAGGGAAGGAAACACTAGAACTTCACATACAAATTAAAACACTCTGCACAACATGTATATTTTCAAGTTTTGGGTGTAGTTTTCCTTTAATACTTTTTAATTTTTTATTTTCTGCACTCTGTTGTTGAATTCATTGGTCTCTGTCTCTACTTTGCCTTTCTTGCGAAAAAGAAAAAAAATATTTTTTTTTACAGCCTACTCTGCAGTTTGCTACAGCGTCTGCACTCTTCTGTTGAATTCATTGGTCTCTCTACTCTCCCTCTCTTAACAAAATGAAAAATGTTTTTGCGGCTTTTTTTTGGGGGGGGGGTCTCTCTGCACACATACATGACTGTCTTTGTTGAATGCAAAGCCACAAATGCACTTGATACACTGTTTCCTAAGGATGTCCTGTGGTGGCTGACACAGAGGATTGGATAGAACATGAGTCAGTCACAGAACAGAGACCCTCATTGGTTGACTTTCTTCAGTGCCCCAGGATCATGAGTGTTTGCCTTCGTTGGTCAAGTGACGGTTTTGGGACTCGGAAGTATTTGTCAGAGATCGGGGGGGGGAAAACACATTTTTAAAAAAATTTCTGCAGCCTGCCCTGCCTTTTCAGTGTAGTACTAGTGGTGAGAGTGTATTCTGGACCGGACTGCACTTCTGAACTAGGTCAACTTGGCAGTCCAGGTTGAACCATGAAAGGCTCGGTTTTCCCAGTCTGAGCCAAGTCTGCCTGATCTAGGGTGGGTTCGGAACTGCGGCAGAGCCAGTTTACCCAACCCTAATGTATAGAATAATGTATGGGCAACAATGCACAACAAAGCTGTGTTTTCATCAAGGGGTGAGGTAACATAATAGGCCTCGACAGCGAAGCTCAAGAGGTCTCTATGATATTACCTCACCTTGAGATGAAACCATCAGCCTTGTTGAGTATGGTTGCCCACACTTATTTTGTACAGCATATGTTTGCTTTAAATTATTTACCTTTTTTCGTACTCTGTCCTGAACTGTGGTCAAATAACAGAAAACAGCAACCCACCAAATAAGATTAAAGGAAAACTGTCTAAATCCTTGGCCTCCCACCCCCGAAAAGCCTACTGCCCAATTTAGCTTTTTATTCTGAAAAGCGAATTTTTCTCACGTTGCAACTTACTTTTTTTTTTTATTCCAAAAAGTCCACGAACCAGGAATATGGTGGATGCTGGGGGGCTCCATTTACTGTAAAGGTGCAGCACCGCACTGCTTGCTTCAATACATTTTGTATTGAAGTGAGCAGTGTGGGGGCTGCACCTTTACAGTGAATGGAGCCCCCCAGCATCTGCCATATTCTCGGTTCGTGGACTTTTTGGAATAAAAATAAAGTAAGATCTGACTTCGAGTTGGAGCTCTTGCAGCAGGTATTACACTTAGGACAAATGCCGCCAGGCGTTAGGACCCCACAGAAAAATCTTCTAGCTAGCAGTCTGTGGTGGGGGTCTGCCGTCGACGTCTGCTCCGCCCAACATCCAACGTGGTATAAAAGGGGCAAACCCCCGGCGCCATCTCAGTTCTTTTCCTGCTGTCGACCCGCTTAGTTCTGCTCCATGGACGCCTCGCATTAACAGTCAACCGCCTCTTTTTTCACGCTTTCTAAAGCAGTAGTTTATAAATTTTCTTGTTCTGTTAAGTACTTAATTTGCATGTCTTTGCCTTCCCCGCTGCTGCAAAAGTCGAAGTGCCAGTGCAGCAAGCAGATCCCAAATCAAGGACAACCACAAGGCCTGCCTGATCTGCCTAGGCCCCGACCATCGGCCCAATGACTGTCCGCACTGTAAAAAGTTTAACAACAAGACGAGGATAAGAAGAACAAAAGCGCTTAAGGCCCATCTCCTAGAGCAGAAAATAGCGTCCGTGCAGAAATCCCCGTCGGGACCCAGCTCTTCATCTCTTGCGAAGGAGTCTCCCCACCGAGAAAAGTCATCAGGGAAACACCATTCAAGGGAACAAGATAAGGGCAGGTCAGAATCCCACCCAAAATCTCCTCAGAGAGCTTCCTCCCTGTCCTCTGCTGGGACCGTCTCCAAGAAGACGCCCTCTTCCGATATCAGCGTGGCTCAGTTGGTAGCACATCCGCCTCTGGACCAGAAGGTCGTGGGTTCTCATCTCACACCGGGATTGGACTTGCACCTAAAAATCGCTGGCATCCGAGTGCAGTATTGGGGGGTGCTGTACTGCTGGGGTGTGCCGTCCTTCGGTTGAGACGTTAAACCGAGGTCCCTTCTGCCCAACTTGTTGTTGTCCTGGTGGGTGTCCAGGTGGAAGTAAAAGAACCCAGAGCACTCTTCGCAAAGAGCAGGGAACATTCCCGGTGTCCTGGCCAACATTCCCCTTCCCATAAACTGGTTCATGCAATTATCCAGGCTGTGTGTGGGTGATAATGTGCGATATGGCCGCCACCACACATTGTCACTTCACTACCAGTCTAGCATTGCTTGTAAAGCACTTTGGGATACTGTGTATGAAAAGCACTATATAAATGCTGATTCTTCTTCTTCTTCTATGCTGACAAACCCAGGCAGTCTTCTTCCTTGGAGCACGTGCACGCCCAGGTCCCCCTGGCTCACTGACCCCATAAGTCTTCTCACAGGTCAGCCCAGGAGGGGCAGTCACCCACTGGTAAGCCTAAGGAGTCTGGCCATAAATCCAGTGGATCGTCTGACAAGCATAAAAAGTCAGATGACTCCACCAGGCGACAGGAGACCATCCACCTGCAGACACCTCCATTACTGGCTAAGTGGAGCTCTCATGCTAGCGACAAGCGCCTTCCCCCCAGCCTAGGCGGCCTTGCTAGAAGGCAGGCCCCTTTGCCCGATAAAAGGCAGTCGCCGACTGGCGACCAGATGCCCAGCCTCCTACCAGACGACCAATCGCCTGATGACATTCAGCATACACCGGGCGCTGGGTCGGACAACCGCTCACCCATACATATGGAGCCAGACACAGCCAGGGCGGCTTCCCCGGAGCAGACACCTGTACTAGACATCCCAATAGATCTGACGCCTGGTCAGACACCTCCATTACTGGCTAAGTGGAGCTCTCATGCTAGCGACAAGCGCCCTCCCCCCAGCCTAGGCGGCCTTGCCAGAAGGCAGGCCCCTTTGCCCGATAAAAGGCAGTCGCCGACTGGCGACCAGATGCCCAGCCTCCTACCAGACGACCAATCGCCTGATGACATTCAGCATACACCGGGCGTTGGGTCGGACAACCGCTCACCCATACATATGGAGCCAGACACAGCCAGGGCGGCTTCCCCGGAGCAGACACCTGTACTAGACATCCCAATAGATCTGACGCCTGGTCCTTCAACTCCAACGCCCCCTCCACCGGTTGTCCCCCTAGCAGACGTCTGGGCTCTTTTCACTTCATGGTGGAATACAGTGAAAGGCGACCTGCTGTACAGACCTCCAGATCCCCCTCCTAAGAAAATTCCACTGCCTCTTCCTCTGACCCCAGACAAGGCATCAGGTGAATGCTCTCATGCACCTCCCAGTCTGAGAGGGAAAAGGAGATGAAGGCCGTCCACTGTTCCCTCTTCCAGTGGCCACCCATTGTCCACATCTGGAGACGATGCAGGGGATTAGTCCTCTGAGTCTTTGGAGGATGAGGGCTATCGTCCGCCTTCCCTAGGACCAAAGTATTCTCCCAGATCACCACCGGATAATCCTTCTTTCCTAGACATAATGAGGCACATCCAAAATATCTATCGATGGGACACGGAGGAATTGGACCTGGAAAGAAAAAGGCTGGCAAAATTCCTGGATGCCAAAGACCCAAAACTGCTGGTCATACCCCCTCACCCCTTTTGCCTTAGCATTTGCTGGTACATAATGAGTAAGTGTACTGTATGGTCATTTGATTTATTGTTTGAAATGTGATTTTAATTGTTTTATTGTAAAAGCGCCCTGAGCTTGGGAAAGGGCGCTTAATATAAATAAAATATTACTTACTTACTTACTCTAGTTGAGCCATTCCAAGAAGTAACCAGGCTCACCTGGAAAAAGCCGTCCTCCACATCAGCAGTGTCCTGGAAGGCAGACCAGTTGTACTAACCCCCGAAAGACTAACCTTTTCTGGGGGAGCAACCAAAAGCTGACTCCATGGTGCTAGCCGCAGCCCACAGGCGATTCACCCAACCCAAACACCTCAACTCTCAGCCTCCTGACCCAGAGTCAAAAAAATTGTATCACTGGGGTAGGAAAGTTTATACCTCTGTCACTGTGACCATTTGTTCACTGAACTTCTTGGCCAACATGGTCACATATCAGAAGTCGCTGTAGGAGAAGACCATGGAACTGGTAAAGGCCCAACCTGATTCTGACACTAAAAATTAGCTTTTGGCCTATGTCTAATGGATGTGGATAAACATGTCCTACAGTGCTCCTATGATTCAGCGGACATGGCGGCAAGAGCAGCAGCGTCAGGGGTCTGCTTGCACAGACACGCTTGGCTCAGGGTGGCCGGATTCCGTGAGGACCTTCAAGACGCAATCTTGGATGCCCCCTTCCAGGGCCCAGTCCTTTTCAGCCAGGAGGTTGAGGGCATCATAAAAGGCCTTCGGGATTCAGGGAAGGCTGTTGTCGATGTGCACAAGATGTACAAATTGGAACCACAACCAACACGTAAGCACCCTTTACACAAACCTCAAGGTCAGCAAGGAAACTACCAGTTCCACGGCAAGGGTTTTAAGCACCGTGGTCAACCCGTCCAGTCAAGAGCTCAAGGCCCTAAACAGCCCAAGGCTCCCAGACACCCTGCCCCCGCCCCCCCCAAGGGAACTGCATGACTCTCAACTGCCCCCCCCAGTCATCAGTCCTCGCGGGGGGAACAGGTAGGGGGGAAATTCTCCCTCTACCTTTCACAATGGAGCAACATCACTTCCGATCAGTGGGTGCTACAGGTCATTCAGAGGGGATATGCCATAGACTTTCTCAGCGTCCCCCCAGACGACCCACCATCTCTCTCCCACTGTTCAACCAACCATGCCCTTCTTCTCGAGCAGGAGATCCAGTCCCTCCTTCTCCAGAAGGAGGCCATCCAACCAGTCCCACCCTCCCAGTAAGGAAAAGGCTTTTAATCACATTTTTTCTTGTTGCACAGGAAAACTGGAGACCTTCGCCACATTCTAGACCTTAGCCACCTCAACAAGTTCGTCTTTCGCATAGTTTCGGATAGTGACCCTGCCAAGCCTCTTCTCCCTTCTTCATCAAGGGGACTGGCTTTGCTCCCTGGACATGCAGGACTCATATATGCGTAGAAAGATCCTGCCCTCGCACAAGAAGTTCCTTCGCTTCCTGTTCCGAGACCAGCACTACCAGTTAAGGGTGCTCCCTTTCGGCCTGTCATCAGCACCCAGAGTCTTCACCAAGTGCCTTGCAGTGGTAGCTGCAGCGCTGATGAGGGGAAGTCACTTCATCTGCCCCTACTTCGACCACTGGCTGCTCTTCGCCTCGTCGGAAGATCAGCTTATAGGCACGCTCCAGGAAACAGAGGAGTTATTCATTCTCTGGGCATCACCCTGAAATGGCTGAAATCTCAGCCCTGGCCCTCACAACGGCTTCAGTATATTGGAGCAGTGCTCGACACCCAGCAGGGCAGAGCCTTCTTGCTGAGGGACAGAGCACTTCGATTGCGCAAACTGTTTTGAAAGGTCCAGACCTCGATTCAGGTCTCCGCAAGAGTAGTCCTGCAGCTGTTGGGGACATATAGCAGCTGCCATCGCCACGGTCTCTGTCTCTCTCTCTCTCTCTCTCTCTTCCGTTTGAATATGAGGAATACTCCAGTGGCACCTCAGAGTCCAGTGGGAACAGGGCTCAGACGACATGGACCATCCCATCCAGATATCGGAAGCTGTTCGTTGTTCCCTTCAATGGTGGCAAAACCAGACTCACTTGGAGCAGGGAGTACCTTTCCAGTGGCCAAGCCCCTTACAGGTCCTTACCATGGATGCCTCGGGACTAGGCTGGGGTGCCCACCTAAGCGAACATCAGACAAGAGGATCATGGTCTGCCATAGAAAGATCGCTCCATATCAACGTACTGGAGATGAGGGCCACTTTGTACGCCCTCCAGACCTTCCAGGATCAGCTCTCCCGGGGTCTATTGTTAATCCAGTCAGACAATACCCTGATAGTCTTTTACCTGAACAAGCAAGGGGGCACTTGTTCATACCCCCTATGCAGAGAGGTCATGAGTCTGGGACTGGATAGTAGAATGCGATCAGTTCCTCCTAGTGGTTCATGTGTCAGGAAGTCAGAATGTTCTCGTCGACAGTCTGAGCCACTCTCATTCTTTGAACCGTGAGTGGGAGTTACTTCAAGAAGTAGCAGACAACCTCTTCGACAGATGGGGTCATCCAGAGTTGGACCTCTTTGCATCCTCATGCAACGCCAAACTGCCAAATTTTTGCTCACTAGATCCAGGACCTGGTGTTTTCTGGCGAGATGCATTGTCTCTCTCTTGGGCAGGGAGGTTTCTCTATGCCCTTCCTCCCTTCCCTCTGGTTCAGAGAGTACTGCTTAAACTGCAGTCAGAAGGGGCCAGAAAGATTCTGGTAGCCCCTCTTTGGCCTCAACAGATCTGATTCCCTCTGTTCCAGCAGCTGGCCATGGGGGCCCCTGTGCCACTGTCTCTCTCCACTTGCTTCCTCCCAGAAACAGGGAACACTCATCCATCTGGCTCTACAAACTCTTCACCTGCATGCCTGGCTCCTGCAGTCCTAGCAGAGGAGAAACTGGGAGTTTCGAAGAGAGTGGCAGAGATTCTTGTGTCAGCAAGGAAACCCTCCACTAGGGTGACTTATGCCATGAAGTGGAAACACTTCTGTCTATGGGCGGCAGCCCAATCTTCGGATCCTCTTGAGTGCTCGGTCAAGCATGTGCTGGAGTATCTTCTCCATCTCCTCGATCTGGGTCTCAGTTACTCATCAATAAAGGTGCACCTCTGTGCCCTTTTGGCATATCATGCCCCTGTGGGAGAGAGGACTCTGGCACAGCTGGACATTTGCAAGATCTTCCTTAGGGGTGTTCTACATATCAGACCCCCGAGGAGGGATGGTGGGATGATCTTTTTGTTTTGAAAAAACTCACCCTGCCCCCTTTTGAACCAGCCGCGACGTGCAAGCTACGCCTCCTTTCTTGGAAGGCGTTATTTTTAGTTGCCATTACTTCTGCTCGAAGGATTTCCAAGCTTCTGGCCCTGATGTGCAAGGAGCCTTACCTTGTTTTTCACAGGGACACGGTGCAGCTGCATACGAATTCAAAGTTCCTTACAAAAGTGGTGTCCGCAGTGACGCTGAACCAGGACCTTCAATTTCCGGTGTGTTACCGAGAGTTCTCTAATAGGGAAGAGGCCCTGTTACACACTCTGGATATTCATTGAGTTCTTAGTTACTATTCAGACCGAACTCGTTCTGTTCACAAGACAGATCAGTTGTTCATCGCTTTTGCTCAGCGAAAGGCACTAAGCAGACCCTAACCAAATGGTTAGTGCACTGCATCACATTTTGTTATCAGCATCATGGCAGACCCTTACCAGGCTTGGTCAAGGGTCATTCCACCAAAGCTATAACCACTTCTTTTGCCTCTTTGAGGAATGTTTCAGCAGCAGATTTATGTGCTGCAGCCACTTGGAGCACTGTCCATACTTTCGTCAGACATTACAGTTTGGACATAGCCTGTAGGAGAAGAGCAGGCTTTGGGCTGGCTGTCCTGCAGTGACTACTCTTTTAGGAGGGTAGGCACCCCTCTGTTTCAGTCATTCCTCCACCCTTCTGATCTGGGCCTATTGGGTTATTGCTTAGGACTTAGTCCTAAGTGTAATACCTGCTGCAAGAGCTCCATCTCGAAGTCAGATAGTACAGTTACGTAAGAACTTACCGTAACAGTAGATCTTCGAGAGGAGCTCTTGCAGCTGGTGGCTTTCCCACCCTCCATCCCCCAGGTCACTGGTTCACATATACTTCTCTCCAGTAGGGGAGTTCCTTCTCGGTTCTCCAACTTATCCAGCCAGGTCTCCGGCGAGGAACTGAGATGGCGCTGGGGGGTCCACCCCTTTTATACCACATTGGACATTGGACGGAGCTGACGTCGGGAGTGGACCCCCACCACAAACTGCTAGCTAGAAGATTTTTACGTGGGGTCCTAACGTGTGGCGGCATTAGTCCTAAGTGTAATACCTTCTGCAAGAGCTCCTCTCAAAGATCTACTGTTAGGTAAGTTCTTACATAACTGTACTTTACAGTGTGAGAAAAATGCGCTTTTCTGAATAAAAAGCTAAATCGGAGGTAAGCCTTTCTGGGGCAGTGTGCCAAGGATTTAGACAGTTTTCCTTTAAAAACACTTATTGTGATTTAAGGAAAGGCTACATGAGCTGCCAACATTTCTGTTATTTTATCCTTTTAACAAACAGTTCACTTGGAGTGTTTTCAGTATTGCTTATAGCTTCATTATGAGGAATCTGTAGTATAGGCAAGCAGGAGGAATCTTAATAGATACAAGATTCTGTACTGTTGTACCACAGTAGTGACATAGTTATTGTGGTGCAACAGTATTCTAACACCACTGCTGTGGTACAGCAGCATCTCAAAGTGCATGAATTCTCATACATAACAGTACTAAACCCTGTAATTAGGCACAGGTTGGTACTGAAATACCCAACCTGAAATATTACCCGCTGGTACCTCTAAGCTACCCGAAATTACCCTAAAAATACCCTAATGAAAAATGGGTTGTTGGTTCGGGTTAGGTAGTTAATACCCTCTTCTACTACCCTATTACCCCACCCTGACCATAACAAAAATGTGAAAGACTGTTTTTGACTGTAGGCTGTATACTATAACACTGTTTGTTAGGTGCCCGGAGCCCTGTCATTTATGAGGCAGGTACGAGAGGCACAGCTGCTCTGATTGAGCCTGCTGCTGTTTCCAAAAATTATACCCATGGCAGGCAGTGCTGAGGCAGGTACAAGAGGTGTAACTCTGCTCAGCCGGCTGCTGTTTGCAAAACGTTATACCCATGGCGGGCATTGCTGAGGCAGGTATGAGAGGTGCAGCTGCTCTGATTTAGCCTGCTGCAGTTTCAAAGAATTATACCTATGGTGGGCATTGCTGGGGCAGGTATGACAGCCACAGCTGCTGTAAGTGAGCCTGCTGCTGTTTCCGAAAATTATGCCCATGGCGGGCATTGCTGCGGTAGGTACAAGAGATGCAGCTGCTCTGATTGAGCATGCAGCTGTTTCCAAAAATTATACCCATGACAGGCATTGCTGGGGTAGGTATGACTGGCCCTAGAACTCTGGCAGCATTCAGCATCCTGCCTGGTACCCTTGAACCGAATGGTTCTCAAGTATGCGGTCCTTATGGGCTCCCTTTTGGGTTTTCTGACCACCATTCAGCCAAATGTCTGGTCACCGATTTCAGTGTTCCGAAAGTCCAGACACCAGGGGAACGTGGACATGCCTCCAGACAAGGAGTCCTGTAAGACTGACCTTGCTGCAAAAAAAGTGTAAGCTGTGGCTACCCTGGGTCTCCTTCAAACTAGTTATGCCATTATGATGGTGAATTATGGGTATTCCATGCTGGGAGCGTTGATGCAATCCTCTCGCACCTCCATCCAGAATACCGTGTGATGGTGGAGCTCATCAGAGACCACAGCCAATTGCTGGCTGAACACCAGCTTTAGACAGCCTTGGACATGGGCAACTTGTGTGCCTGTGTGGTGGCAGTGGCCCTCTCCATGCCTTGCAGGGCTTGACTTTGCCTGTCCACCTTTATGGCGGACACCCAACAGAGGTTGGGCGATATCCCTTTTCTGGGCACCAACCTCTTTGACCCTGGAGTGGAAGGGCATCTCATGAGGACTGAGAAGTCCAGTGCCACCACTGATTCTGTGACTTTGTCCTAGAAGGACCAGAATAAAAAGCCTAGGAAACTGGCCTTTCAATGCCGGTCCTTCAAGTCACAGCCTTTCCAGCAGCAGCCCCAGCAGGGGCAGTTTCAGACCTGTCACCCCATGAAGTCCAGGGGTCAAGGTCCAAAAAAGGGGGGGCATGGTAGTGGTGTGCCTCTGGCAGCAGCTGCTAGTGCTCCTGGAAAAGCTGCCCAGTGATGGGTTGGGGGGTGTCATTCCTCCACTTTCCCTGTTGGAGGCTAGCTACGTCTCTTCTTGCCACGTTGGTCCACTATCACAATGGAGAAGTGGTTGTTGGATACAGTGGGCAGAGGACTATCTCTAGACTTCAAGGCTCTCCTGCCCTGCCACCTCCACATGCCTCGAGAGTTCAGGTTGTCTCAGGACATGCTGTCCACCCTCAGGGAGAACATTACTCAGCTCCTTGAGAAGAGAGCCACAGCCCGTGTCCAGGATGTCCTGGTCAGTCAGGGTTATGTGTTCAGGTACTTTCTGGTCCCGAATCAGATGGGGTAACACCGGCACCCCCAAATTGGATCTTCATGATCTCATCCATTACATGTGGAAGCGTAAGTTTTAGTAGAGCAGAGCATGTGGTTTTGCTCCCTGGACCTCCAAGATGCATTCTTCCACATTCCCATCAGCAGGCCGCACTACCAATATCTCTGGTTCAGTGTGGAGGAAGTCCTGTAACAGTTCCACGTCATGCCATTTAGCCTGTCCTCATCTCCAGGAGTCTTCACCAAGTGCATGGCAGTGGTGGCAGCCCACCTGCAGCACCAAGGGCTTGGAGTGTACTCCTACCTAGATGACTGGCTGATAGCCGGTCCATCCAGAGGGGCTGTGATGAAATCCACAGACCTGGTTTTCCAGACCTGCTGAGACTTGTGCCTGTTGGTCAGTCTGGACAAGTTCAAACTGGTACCAAAGCAGGTAATCAAGTTTGTCAGGGCAGAGCTTAACTCCCAGTGGACCAGGCACAGGATATTAACTTGTTTGCCCGCTTATTTCAGGCTGGACTCTTGCGCCCTACCCTGGATTTCCTATGCCTTCTGGGGTTTGTGGCATCCTTTACCCATGTGGTCTGGTGGCAGATAAATCATCTTCAGTGGGAGCTGGGCCGTGGGTGGTCCCAGTACCTAGTCCACTTGGACCAGCTGGTCTCAGTGACCCAGCCGAGGTGAGACGCTATCCGGTAGTGCCTGGTCCTGGAACATCTGGAGGAAGGAATCCTATTTGTCCACCTAGAGCTGACCATCACGCTGATGACAGACATGTCTCTGGTAGGGTGTGGAACACACCTGAGAAACCATATGGCCCATGGATTCTGTTCACCCAGGAAGTCCCATCACCCTGCAAGAGCTCTGTGCAATGTGCTTGGCCCCAACAGAATTTGCTCTGCTAGTCAGGGGTCAGGTCATTCAAGTCCAGATGGACAACACCATGACTGTGTTTTACCTGAACAGACAGGGCAGCACACACTCCCTTCCCTTATGTTGGGAGACACGTTGCACCTGGACCCTTGTGCATAGCCTGGGCACCGATCTCCTGGTGAGTCATATCACAGAGCAGAGAACAGTCAGCTAGCAGATGCTCTCAGCTGGGTAGAAGAGACATCACATGAGTGGTATCTGAATCACCACCTGTTCTCCCTGTGGGGCTCACCCTCGGTGGACCTGTTTGCCTCCTGCGAGAACACCAAACCGAGGCTGTTTTGTGCCCACCACCCACAGTTTGGGACACTGATGGGGGATCTCTTCACCAGGCCCTGGACCCTGGGCCTCATGTATGCCTTTCCACCATTCACCTTGACCAACAGAGTACTGGTCAAGCTCAGAAAGGACACAGCACAGATAATCCTGTCTGATGGCTCCAAACTGGCCAAGGCAGCTCTGATACCCAGATCTCCTCAGACTAAACAGTAGGTCTCCTCGGCAACTGCTTCTCTGTCCAGACCTGCTGACCAGACTTCGGGGAACGGTCCTGCACCCAGACCTTCAGTCCCTGCACCTCACGACCTGGTTCCTGAGTGGTTAGAGTTCCAGGCCTTGGGCCTTTCTAGGGATGTCTTCCACATGACGTGGAGGTATTGAGAAAGGAGTCCACTCATAGGTGCTATGCATTTAAATGGAAATGATTTTCCATTTGGTGCCAAGGCAAGTACCTTTATCCCCTTACGTGCCCTGTGGCTAGCATCCTGGACTACTTCTGGCCTCTTTCCTAGCTGGGACTGTGAGTGACAACCGCTAACGTGCATCTGGCAGCCATCTCTACTTACCAGGCATGGGTCGGTCTGCTGACGGTGGCCGGGTGCTTTTTCAAGGGCATTGTCCACCTGTCCCCTCCATTGCATGATACACCTTTACCATGGGACTTATTGCTGGTCCTGGCAATGCTAACGTGCAAGCCATTTGAGCTGATGCACAGGTGTGAACTGTCACACCTGTCATGGAAAACAGCCTTCCTGGTGGCCATTAAGTCTGCCAGAAGGATTGGGGAGCTCCAGGCGCTGTTGGTAGAGACTTCCTATTTGGTCTTCCACAGGGACAGTCATACTTCGCCCCAATCCAAAGTTCATCCTGAAGATGGTATTGGAGTTTCACCTTAACCAGGCGATTAACTTACCAGTGCAATTTACCAAACCTTCTTCGGAGGCGGACCGCAGGCTCCATACCTTGGACCTGCGGAGAAAGCTGTCCTATTTTGTTGAGCATATGGCTAGAATTTGGGGACAGGCTCTCCAGCTGTTTGTCACCTATGCTGCAGCTGCGCCTCGCAGACCAGCAGCAAAATGGATGATTGCAAGGTGGATCACATCTTGCATTAACCTCTGCTATAAGTTGACTGGTCAGAAGCCCAGCATAGGAATTAGGGCTCATTCCACCAGACATACCGCTGCCTTGGTGGCTATCTCCAGGGACATACCCATACAGGAGATCTGTAGGGTTGCTACCTGGAGGACAGTACACACCTTAATTTCCCACTACCACATCGACCTTGAGTCACGCCGGCATTTGTGTTTTGGGACCTTGGTTCTCCAATCTCTGTTCACCAAATAGGGGTGCGTGCCTTGCTCCCTTCTCCCAGAGAACTGCTAGGAGTCTGCTAGAATTTGGTTAATGAACCATATCCATGCCCCCTAGAAGAATAGGTTACTCACCTGTAACCGTAGTTCTAGTAGTGAGTGGTAGGTAGTTCACATCCACACAACCCACCCAGCCTCCCCTTGCAAGTGGCATCTGATCCTGCTTCCGGCGTGCGAGATCTGATGTCATGGGATGGGGTCAGGGATATATCTGCCTGGGTGGTGGGAGGAGCTTAAGGCATCTGGCCAATCATCACATTCCAGGGGAACTGCCAGAGTGGGGTTGTGAATCATGTGCCACTCCTAGACTATGGTTATAGGTGAGTAACCTATTCTTATAATTTGCCTAGTATTCTGCAGATTTTACTGGCACCAGCTACTGATTTACCAACCATATTGGGTCCAGATATATATTGTTCCTGTCAGCACAGTATTTCATCTATGCAGAATGAAGTGTTTTATGAACTCTGAATTTAAAAAAAAAAATGAGGTTACTGTATTGCCTGTTGCTGATTGTAATATGTAATGTCTTCACAGAGGAATATATTCCTGTGTCAAGTTAGAAACAGAATTATGCAGAAAAGTGCCATCCCTAAATTACTGTGTTTGTATTGTCAGTGACATATTAAATGCATATGGAATGGCTTCAGTAGTATTCTCTTCAGACTTCCATAGGATGTATTTGAAATGATGGGTTTGAAAGACTTATTTTTAGAAATCTGTGGTCATATATTGTTAACTTTTGCTGTGATTGGTTGCTAAAGTTGGAAGATTGGCCACTCATATCACAGCAAATGGTTCCAGGCATTCTGAGGGTGGCACGTGATCCCTGTAATTTCAGGGTGGTAAACTGTCATCTGGGATTTTCACTGCAGTGGTTGGGAGTAGCAAAAAAAAAAGCATGACCTCACATCTCAAAGAGACAGCAGCACAGACTAATGTTCTTTAATTGGAATGTGCTGTCAGACATGGCCTGTGGGTTCTTTTGGCTTTCCTCAC
Organism: Neoceratodus forsteri; assembly: GCA_016271365.2. Classification (NCBI taxonomy): domain Eukaryota; kingdom Metazoa; phylum Chordata; order Ceratodontiformes; family Ceratodontidae; genus Neoceratodus; species Neoceratodus forsteri. The sequence goes on from CM028133.1 coordinate 725,661,382, forward strand.
TAAGTCTAAAGGGGGAGTCAGTGCAGTCCTTGGGAATAGATTGGTTGAGCAACTCATAGCAACTAAAAAAAAAAAAATTCAACTTGCAGATTAGCTCCAACAAACCATCATCTTCTTGGCTGCCTGGGCACATTTATATTTGCATCCTGCAACAAGGCCTCCTAATAACAATGTTAAAAATGCAAGAAAGTGCTATAAAGAATGTAGTACCTCGAAGATTAAGGTTCAAATCCCAGGAATCCCTCTCTAGTTGTTTAACAGCAAGGAGCTTAATATGTATACCCTTGAGGAAAGAAGGTGGAGAGGGGACATGATAAAAACTTTCAAGTACCTCAAGGGAATCAGCAAAGCCCAAGAGGGTAGCATCTTTCAGAAAAAGAGATGTGCAAGAACAAGGGGGCTCAATTTGAAGATGGGGGGGACTGCTCAGAGGTAATGTGAGGAAGTATTTTTTCACAGAGAGGGTTGTGATGCATGGAACAGCCTCCTGAGCAGGTCGTGGAGTCAAGAACAGTGGGGAATTCAAAAATGCATGGGACAGACATAAGGCAGTCCTAGTGGGGGGTGGGAGGAAGTAAGCTGTTGGTTAACTAGGATCTGCAGTTTATCTGTTAGGTAGGAAAATGGGTGGACTAGGTGGGCCAAGCGGTCCTTATCTGCCATCATATTCTATGTTTCTGTTTATTTCTCCACATGAGAAGACTCATTGCCCCGAAGCTGTTCCCGTTTCAGAGACACTGTGATTTGGTTTTCTTAAATTTTTCTGTTTTAGCCAGTCAGTTTTCAATTAACTCTGCGTTAGCGAGAGGTTTAGTTTCATTAATTTGAATGTGTGTCTCCAGTTCCCTTACATCTTGCTTCGAGAGGGTTCCTGCAGTAGGTCATAACAAATAGGACTGGCGCCACCTGGCATCTGGACCTCATGGCAGACTTTTCCAGCAGTTCCCAACGGGGGACCATCAACCCAACGTCACTTGACGATGTCAGCGTGACTCTATGTAGTGGGCGGTCTCCATGCCCGCTCTCCAGTTCTTTCCCGCCGTCACCTTGTGTAGTCACCTAGTGGTAGACTTCTTCAGTGATCGCCATTTTTTCCTAGTAGTATCAACTACATTTTTGAGTTTCTTCAGTAGTGTTAGCTCTCCCATGTCTTCACCTGCTTCAAAGAAGAAGTGTGAATCTTATGTCACCCAGATTCCACACAAGGATGGACATCGAAAGTGTGTCATTTGCTTAGGCCTGAACCATCCATCGGCCATCTGCCCAGATTGCCAACCGTTCAGCCAGGCCACCTGGAAACAGAAGCAGCAATGGAAATGGAGGGCTCTGGAGGCCCATTTATTAAAGACCCGTTTGGCCTCTTTAGAGAAGCAAATGGAAAGAATCAGGGATTCTACATTGCCTCTTGCAGCTCTCCTTCAAAACATAAAAAGAAAGAGAAGCACTGGGAGCGGGAACACCAGTCGGAAGGTTCCAAGCCGAGGCCTCTAGGTCTGCTTCCAGCAAGGCCTCACTTCCACGCCACCTGTTAAGATTGTCCAGGCCGTGTCCGGGGCTTCCAGCGGAACCAGTGCCACCTTACTTCTGGTTTTGGCAGGTAAGTTGGCCTCCCAGCTCCTCCGGGGACCGCCCGGCCACCGATGATTCGGCTCCACGCTTCTCTGGGACCCGCACGGCCTCAGCCGCTAAGCCGGTGAGGGGCTCCTCCCCCTCCCACATGGCTTCAGTGCCTTCTAAGACTACCTCCTCTGGCAGTCGCATAGACGTGGCTCTCCCGTCGGGGACTTCAGTCAGCACTCCCGACGTCTGGATGAGCCCGGGGTAGACTGCCTCTCTTCTCCCACGTGGGTAACTCAGCCTTCAAATCCAGCTACCCCAAGCGGAGACAGCGCTGGTCCCCTGGACTTGGAGTACACTCCAGGTTCTGATCCACGCTCCCCTTCGGGGATCTCAAGACAAAAGGCCTCTCTTCCTCTGTCTGGACCTGTTACGGAGATGCCTACTGTCCCTTCGAGCAATTCTTCCCAGCTGGTTTCTTTTTTTTTTTTTTTTTTTTACTTTCTGTTTATCCCTCTTTCCTAACCTCGGTGTCCACTCCTTCGGGCCGCTCATGCACTCCAGCCCCTGAACCCAGGATCTGCTCCTAGAGTGCCTCTTCCTCCTTCTCTCCTGCACAGCGAGGTCTGTACCAAAATTGGTGGTCTGGGTGACTTCAGAGCGCAGTCATCTAGGACCGGCGAGGGCTTTTCTGTTTTCTGTGGTCCTTTCCCAGCCCCTGAGGCGCCAGCACAGGATGTATGTCCAGAAAGGCGGCGTGCTGGCTGCGTCTCTCTCAAGCACCTAACAGCGTCTCCCTCCCGACTCCATGAAGTGGAGCCGCCAACCTCCGAGCCCGTGTTCACGGCTCTCTCAGGACAGGTGCATATTGCACCTGGTATCCCACCCCAGTGGGAGGAGAGCATCCATTGGGATGCTCAATCCCTCTCCCAGCCGACCCCCCCCGCTGACCCGAGTCCGTTCCCGAACCTGGGTCGCCGGCGTAGCACAAGGTGTGGCATCCAGCGCCTCAACCCTCAGCGCCACCGGGCCGGCCTCCCACCGGTTTCTAACCCCACGCAGGACCATCCTCCTCTGTTGGATCCGGCAAAAAGTCACCCAATGCCGGACCCTCCGACACAGGTTTCCTTGCTGGGACCCGATCGTCAACCTCCGCCGCAGGGCCCTTCAGTAGACCCTGGTCCATTACCGGATACCCTGCGATGAGTCCTGCCGCCAGCTAATCCGATGCCAGATCCGCACCTGATGCCGGACCCACTGGTCCCGTCAGCAGCAATTCCGACGTCTGCTCTCCTGACACTGGGACAGTCTCTTATCTACACGACGGCTGGTCAGACGGGAGCTCCCCCAACGGCAGGCCCCCCTGACGACAGGAATTTTTTCGAGACCCCTTCAGATCCCACACTACCCTTCTGGGTACTCTTTGGGCTAGCCCCTGACTAGCCCGTTGCCTGAATGGCACTCTGTGGGGCATTATTTTCCCGGTTACATGCTGTACCCAGGTTACTCTTCACAGGGGTACCACTACTCACCACCCCGTGTGTTTCTCCCCCCCTCCTACTCCTCCTCCACCCCCTCCGACTCCACAGCCAGACCTCAAGACTTTTATCCAGTCTTGGTGGAAGGAAATGTGGTCCGTGTTGCTGATGGACCTAGAGAGCAGACTCCCACTTCCTCGCTCTCCTGACAGTCCCTCGTCCCCTGAGAGCTCCCATCCCTCTATGGTTCACGTCAGGGAACAAGATCCTAAAACTGTTTCTCTTCTGTATTTTGAAAGAGGCGATCCGGACTCTGGGGAGGGCTCTTCAGAGGATTCGTCAGGTCGCAAATCCCTGGTTCCTAAGGGTAAGGATTCTCTTCAATCCCCACCTGAGGATCCTTCCTTTATGGACCTTTTGAGGTCCATTCAGGCCTTTTATGTCTGGGAGTCAGAGGATCAGGATCCAATGAGACAAACACTTGCCGAACACCTGGATCTGGAGTCTTTGTCTCCCATTCTGGTTCCTCCTTGGATTGGGCCTCATCAAGACCTAACTATGACCATCTAGCAACTGCCCCACTCCATCCCGGCCATCCTGAAGAGAGCGGACAGGACTTACCAGGCGCCCAAGGGTGCCCCTTGTTTGACTACGCATCCTAAGGCAGACTCTATTGTCATCTTGGCTGCTCAGGACCACTCCACTGGCATCTAAGCACATGAGCACTACTACTCCAGACAAAGAGTTGCGGCAGTTTGACCAGTTCAGGAAGAAAGTTTTTGCCTCTGCTATGTGTGCATTATGGTCTCTGAACTACATAGCCCATATGGTGTCTCACCAGAAGGCCACCTTAGCCAAGCTCGAGGGCCGTATCCAATCCATGGCTGATTCGGACCTTAAAGAGGAGCTCGCCAGGGACATTTGCCTAGCCAAGATTTCTTCTAGGCATGCTGTTTCAGCCACTTACGACTCTGTCGATGCAGTGGCTCGGACCTCGGCAACCGCCATCTCCCCTTCCGCGGCATGCTTGGCTCTGCATCTCTGGCCTCGCCAACGAGGTCTAGTCTGCGATCCAAGATTCCCCCTTTAGAGGCTTGGTGCTTTTTGGTGGGGATACCCAAGATACCATTACAGACCTTCAGGAACAAGGCCAGGCTCTTAGGTCTGTAAGGTCCATGTACCAGTCAGGCACTCAAGTGCAGCAGCCCTTTCGGAAACGGACCTGGAGGCAGCGTAAGTGCAAAACCCAGTTCCGTAAGGGTAAACACAAGGCCATGGGGACTCTGTCCAACCCTCCTGCCTCCAAAAACCAGCGCCGGACCGGAGGCCCTCCCCTGGCACGACCTGCCACCTCCTGACTCCCCAGCCCCACCCCCTCCTTAGCCCCAGTGTGAGGAGCCGGTGGGGGGGAGGGGGAGGTTTGCTCATCACGTGCAGGAGTGGTGGAGCATCACCTCCAACAAGTGGGTCCTGCAGTTAGTGTCTCAAGGACACACCTTGGAGTTCCTGGAACCTTCTCCATAGTCTGCACCGCAATGGTTGTCATACACTCAGGACCAGATCTTTCTAGTAAGGGAGGAAGTACAGGCTCTGTTGTCAAAAGAAGCAACAGAGTCGGTCCCTCTTCGGCACAGAGGGCTGGAGTTTTACTCCCACTTTTTTCTGGTTCCAAAAAAGACAGGCGACCTACGATCCATTCTCGAATTCAGCAGGCTAAACCTGTTTGTCGAGTACAAAAAGTTCAGGATGCTTACCCTCCAAATCCTCCTACCTCTTCTACAAGAGAATCAATGGTTGTGCGCTCTGGATATGCAGGATGCTTACCTGCACATCCCCGATCTTCCCCAGCCACCGCCACTTCCTGCGGTTTACCTTCCAGGGTAAGCACTTCCCGTTCAGAGCTCCTCTCCTTTGGTCTCTCTTCGGCATCCAGGGTTTTTACCAAGTGCCTAGCGGTAGTGGCTGCTGCTGCCTGGATGATTGGCTGATTTCGGCCCAGTCCAAGGATTCCCTTTTGGAGGCCCTTTCAGTCAGCCTGGGTTTGTTCTCCAGACTGGGGATCACAGTCAGTGTCCCCAAGTTCTCGCTGACTCCTTCTCAATGGCTCCAGTTTATTGGAGCAGTTCTGGATACAACCCAGGGCAGAGCCTTTCTTCCTCCAGACCGGAGGGAAACTCTGATCAAGTAGGCTACTGTGGTGGCCTCTTCCAGATCTCTTCCAGCCCAAGAGGTTCTTCGGTTACTGGGTTTGATGGTGGCCTCTATCTCCATGGTTCCCATGGCAAGGCTCCACATGAGAATCACTCAGTGGTCCTTGCGGGTTCAGTGGGATCAGCTCCAGGATGACTTGGACCAGCCGGTCCTAATTTCCTCTGCTGTACAGAGAGATTTACATTGATGGAAGGATCCCTTGAACCTCTCCTTGGGTCTCCTGTTTTGAGGACCAGTACCCTTCGGAACTCTGACCACAGATGCCTCCAGTCTGGGTAGGGGGCCCATCGGGGGAACCACCAGACTTGGGGACTTTGGTCCCAACTGGAGATATCTTTGCACATCAACATTCTGGAGATGAGGGCAGTACTGTATGCTCTGCAAGCGTTTCAGTCTGTCCTCCCCAAGGGATTACTGCTTATCCAGATGGACAATGTTCGTAGTATGGTATCTCAACAAGCAGGGAGGCACGTGCTTATATACCCCTTGCAGTGAAGCGATGAGAGTGTGGAACTGGGCAGTCCAGCACAGTCTGTTTCTTGCAGCAGTGCATGTTCCAGGAGTGGAAAACGTCCTGGTGGACAGCCTTAGCAGATCGTTCACCCTCACTCATGAATGGGAACTAGATCAGGAAGTGGCAGAGTCACTATTCCAGAGATGAGGGCGACCGGAACTGGACCTCTTTGCCTCCCCATCCAACGCAAAGCTTCCCAGCTATTGCTCGCTCATTTCACAGCATGGTGCTTTCTGACACGACACGTTGTCTCTCTCCTGGACAGGGAGATTCTTGTATGCCTTCCCCCCATTTCCCATTCTTCAGAGGGTGCTCATCAAGCTTCAGGCTGAGCGAGCATAGATGATCCTCATTGCTCCTCTCTGGCCCGGACAGATTTGGTTCCCACTTCTTCTTCAGTTGTCGAGGGAACTACAAGTTCCACTTCCATTGAGGCACAGCCTTCTAACCCAGGACGAGGATCGGCTGCTGCATCCGGGGCTCAGGACCCTGCATCTTCATGCGTGGCTCCTACAGACATAGCAATTTCCCACTTTGGGGTCTACTCTAGAGTTGCCCAAGTGATTGTGGAAGCCAGGAAGCTATCCACGAGATCCACTAACGCCATGAAATGGAAACACTTTTCTATTTGGGCGGCTTCCAGGGGTTGGGTCCCCTTTAGTTGTTCAGCCCCACAGCTCATGGAATACCTCCTTCACCTCTCAGATTCAGGGCTCTCTTATTCTTCTTTGAAAGTGCAGCTGTCTGCCATTTCAGCATACCACATGCTGGTGGATGGTAAACCCGTGGCCCAGTTGGAGATTTCGAAAACCTTTCTGAAAAGGGAGTCTTTATCTGAAACCCCCCATGCGCAGCCGTACACCACCTTGGGACTTAAACTTTGTGTTGGAGAAGCTCACTCTCCCTCCTTTTGAACCAGCGACGAGCTGTGATATATGCTATCTCTCTTGGAAAATGCTGTTTTTAGTTGCTATTACTTCTGCTCGAAGAATTTCCGAGCTTCAGGCTCTAGTTTGCAAGGAGCCTTATCTTATTTTTCACAAGAACCGGGCGGTCCTCAGAACTCATCCTAGGTTTCTTCCTAAGGTGGTATCGGAGCTCACTCTGAACCAGTCAGTCGAACTTCTGGTCTATTGTCCGTCTCCAGCGAATAGAGGTGAGGCTTTATTGCATACCCTAGACGTACACTGTATTCTCTGGTGTTGCACCTTCTGGACCAAAAATGTGCGTAAGGATGACCATCTCTTTGCTTCCTTTGCTCCCAAGACTTTGGGAAAAGTTGTCTCGAAGCAATGCCTCTCTAAGTGGCTAGCGAACTACGTTCGCTTCTCTTACCAAAAGCATGAAAAACCCTTGCCGGGGTCTGTCAAAGCTCATTCCACTAGGGGCGTGGCTGCATCAGCAGCCTTTCTCCGTAATGTTTCTGCAGCAGAGATTTGTGCAGCGGCACCCTGGAGTTTCATCCATACCTTTACCAAGCATTACAGTCTGGACATCGCTTCTAGGCGAAGGGCTGGGTTTAGCCTAGCTGTTCTGCAGGGCCTTCTGTCCTAGGCCGGTTCCATCTGGACTTTATTTGTTCCTCCTCCCGGGTTTCTCTCGGTCTCTCTTTGGAGGGACTGCTTAGGATTCAGTCCTATTTGTTATGACCTACTACAGGAACTCACTTGAAGTAAGATAGTACAGTTACGTAAGAACTTACCGTAACAGTAGATCTTCAAGAGAGGTTCCTGCAGTAGGTCATGGTTTTCCCTCCCTCCTTCTCCCAAATGTTTTGCTTTTTGGGTCTCCAGATCAAGCTTTCCTCTCCTTCCAGGCTCCGGCAGGAGAACTGTAAGGCAGGCGTGGGGACTGCCCACTATATAGGATCACATTGACATCATCATGTGACGTCAGGTGGACAGTCCCCCATTGGGCATTGCTGGAAAAGTCTGCCATGAGGTCCAGATGCCAGGTGGTGCTAGTCCTATTTGTTATGACCTACTGCAGGAACCTCTCTCGAAAATCTACTGTTACGGTAAGTTCTTACATAACTGTACTTTTTGCAGTTCTGGGGAATCAGGGACCCACCTTACAATTTCAAAAAAAGAAAGAAAAGCTAAAACCTCTTTGGGTTTTCTTTAGTGTTGGTGTAGTTCCGGTTCCATTTTTGCTTGGAACCGGTATGTTTTTTCTGTTTGGGCTTCTATGTTTTTTTTATTATCCTTTCGTCAGTTGGATCAGTTCCCATTAGTTAAGAAACCGAATCACAATTGGTTTCTTTCTTTTAGGAACTGTGTCTTAGGCATTTGACCTAAAAATGGTAGTACCCATGGGGAGATCTATTTTTGGCGAGAGTAGATCACCGCAATTTCTGTTCAGTTGCCTGGGTCCTGACCACTTTTTACAGTTGTACTGTGCTTTGAATTTTGCCCTAATTTTCTGCTTCAAGGAGTGTAAAAACTTAAAGGAATTATGGCCTCATTTTAGGACTCCACATCACAGCAATGCTCAGATGATGGTCCAGCCCCTCAGAGTAAGGTCACGGAAATCAGGGTGTCTGAAAGGGGGAGCCCTGATACCACAAAAGTTAAGAGCCATGGAGCAGGCATTGGAGACAGTGCCTGCTAGGAAAAAACATAAAGAAAAGCATGTCACTGCTCCTCCTGCTGAAAGGGCAAAGGAGATGACAGTAGGCAGGCATTTGAATTAGTGCCTGCTAAAGAAAATGCATAAAGAAAAGTATACCACTGCCTCTCCTGCTGAAAAGGCAAAGGAGACACCAGTGGACAATGGGCAGGCATTGGATACAGTGCCCACAAAGAAAACACATAAGGAAGTGCATGTTGCGGCCCCTTCTGTGAAAAGACAAAGGAGAAACCAGTGAGCAAAAGCACCTGGCCCTGATACCTGTGGTGATGCCTGTGGGGAGGAGGCAGAAATGTATTATGACAAGGAGGAAGAAGATCCTATAGAGCCAGATGGCCCCCCTGAGCAGGAGTTTGGTTCCCCTTCTCGGTCTTCAGAGGACTGTACCTCTCATTTTACGTTCGTGAGGCAGATGGCAAATATCCTCAATCTCTCACCTCAGGAGAAGGCAGAAGATGAGGGTAAGGTTGAATTTTTTGACATGATGGACCTAGTCCCAACAAAAAGATTGTATTTGCCTGTCCACAAGTCTTAAGAAAGCCACCTTCAAGGTCTTGTCAGCCCCAACTTCAGCTGCTGACATTGACACAAAAATTCAGAAAAAGTACCAGGTAGACAGACAGGGTGCTGAATACTTATACAGCCACCCTAACCATGAAAGAGTGGTTCAAACTGCTGCCTGTGACAAGGCTAAGGTACCCCATTCCTTCAGCCTCCATAGAGAGATTCCATAAAACTGGACAGCATGGGCAAAAATGTTTACACATCAGCTTCTGTGCTGCAAAATCAGGCAACTTACTTGGTAAATTGAGCTCAGTACCAAAAAGCACTTTGGAGTTCTGTAGTGGCCAGGAGTGAGAAAGCACCTGGGGATCTGGTTCGGGACCTGGCAGACACTGCAAAAACTGCCACAGATGCCACCAGGTACTAGTTTTATATGGCTGTGGATGCCAACAGCACTGTTTACAGGGTCATGGTGCATGCAATGTCTCTCAGAAGGTTTGCTCGGCTTAGAACTACAAACCTTTCCCATGACACTCGGACAATAGTCATGGATTTTCCATGTGAGGGAAATTCCTTGTTTGGTGACAAGACAGACTTACTTGAAAAAAAGTGGATGAATACAAAAGCAACACTGAGAAGGAAAAGGCCTCCACCCCCCAGAGGTATTACAGAAAGGGAGGTAGGGGCAAGGTTTACTACCCCCATGCTTATGTGACCTATGACTGTGCTTCCCAGAGGGACTTCTTCAGAGGTAGGGGCAGAAGAGGTCCCAAACGTGGCGGTGCCACCCCATCTCCCGAGGCCTAGATGAAACAAACCCCTGACACATGTGCCCAGGTTGCCCAGCCATTACCAGTGGGAGGAAGGTTAACCCAATATTTATAGACTTTGGGGATATTACCACAGGCAGGTGGGTTCTGGAAGTATTGGGTCTGGGTCTCTCTCTGCAGTTCAAAAGGTTTCCAAAGCTACAGACTTGTAGAGCCTTTCCTCCTCATACCCCAGCAGAAGAACTTTGGCTGGAGTTGGAGGTAAAGAAGATGCTACCAGCAAATACAGTGGAAATAGCCCCCCCCCCACCCACACACACAAAAACACAAAAAATCAAGAGGGAACTATACTCCAGATATTTTCTGACCACAAGAAAAATGGGAAGTGGCAACCCATTTTAGATCTCAGTCACCTCAAATGTCTGAAAAAATATTTAAAGATGGAAAAGTTCAAGATGGTAACACTAGGAACAGTATTCCATCCTTGCAACAAAGTCACTGGCTGGGGTCACTGGATCTGAAGGATACCTACTTCCACATTCCAGTAAGACCCTCTCACAGAAAATATTGATTCAGAGCAGGGGATGGCCACTACCAGTTCACAGCCTTTCCCTTCAGCCTTTCATCAGCTCCCAGAGTTTTCACAATGTGCCTAGCAGTAGTAGCAGCACATTTGAGGAGGCAAGGGTTGTGTTCTTCCCCTACCTAGATGATTGGTTGGTTTCAAAACAGTCCTACCAGGATCTTTCTCTCTCTCACCCAACATACCCTGGAGGAGTTGGGTTTCTTGGTAAACCTCCAAAAGTTTAAACTAGACCCAGTTACAGGTGTTGGACTTTATAGGAGTGGAACTTAATACTCTTCAGGGAAAGGCAGTCCTCCTTCGGGAGAGGGTGGCCAATCTGATAGAACTGGTAAAGCCCTTCAAAATAAGGCAGCCAAGATCTGCAAGGGACTTCCTGCAGTTGCTAGGACATATGACCTCCTCCACAGCTGTGGTGCCAAATTCCAGATGAGAGATGTCCAGTACCACTTGGTGCCCACTGGTCCCAAAGGTGGGACCCTCTGTCAAAGTTAGTGCCCATATCAAAGGTCCTTTAAGGGCACTGAAGTAGTGAAAAGAGGAGCAAAACTGTCGGGAAAGAGTCTTCTTCCTCCAGCAGTCACCCACAATAGTACTTTCTATGGATGCCAGGGTGGGGAGGTGATCTAGAGGATCTCACTGGAAGTGGGGTATAGACCCAGCTGGAGTCTCATGAGCATATAAACCTCCTGGAACTCAAGGCAGTGTACTTGACAATGAAGGCCTTCTCCTCTCACATCAGATTCCGGTCTATCTATATAAGGACAGACAATACAAGCACTATGTACTACATCAACAAACAAGGAGGAACAGCATCTTCCAAACTGCACAGAAGCAATGAAGATCTGGAGTATTGCTTGTTCTCTTTAAGTACAGTTATCTGCAGTCCATCTGCCAGGCAAGGACAACGATCTGGTGGACTCTTTGAACAGAATCAGTCAAGGAAATCATGAATGGGCTCGGAATAAGCAAGTGCTCTTCACAGTGTTCCAAAGGTGGGGCACACCAGAGGTGGACCTGCTCGCATTCTGGGAAAACTACCAGCTCCCAACTTCTGTTGCAGGCCTCCCACAGTGGGAACAGCCCCAGAGGACACACTAGTTCTCTCATGGACAGGGGAGTTTCTTCATGCATTCCCTCCTTTCCGACTTCTGCTAATAATGCTACTGAAACTCAGGAGGTAGCCGGCTATGATGATTCTGATTGCACCAGACCAGGGCAGACAGGTGTGGTACTCCTTGATCCTGTCCCTCTCCTTCAGGTCACGAGTCCTCCTTCCGCAGAGTGACAGGCTGCTGACTCTGTGTCAGGGCAGGATAACATTCCCAGAACCAAGAACCTTGCACCTCAAAGCATGGTACTTGAAGAGCCAGAGCTCTCTGGACTAGGCCTCTCAAAAGAGGTCTTACATGTGCGCAGTTTCCCAGGAAGCTAGCAACTATGAAAACCTACACTTTGAAGTGGAAAAGATTTTCCCTGTGGTGTTCTTCCAGGCAGCTCAACCCTCTTCAGGTGAGCTTGTCGACTATTTCATCCACCTGCTATCTCTGGGCCTTTGGCCCTCAACCTTGAAGGCACATTTGGCAGCAGTGGCAGCATATGTTTCAGCTGGTAAGGATAGATCACTAGCCTCACAGGCTATTTTTAAGCGGTTCTTTTTTTTTTTTTTTCAATTTTTTGTTTATTGGTTTTCATACAGATAAAAACCAGAGTACATACAGTAATACATCAACAGATTTTAGTTGTACATCACTTCAGAATACAGGATAAATAATCCCTTATGTCCTTTAAATGCCTACTATATTCTTTTGATTAAGTCTGAACAACCATATAGTAGTAGAATTCTAATATTTTAGCTGGATAATATTGTAGAAGTGAACACTCTCACTTAGTCTGTGTCATAAAGGGACTATGCCAACATTTCCGTTCCTAGCAGGATAGCAGATTATGTACGTGGAGGACTGGACATCTTAATAAGGGATGTTGCAGTAGTGCTAACTTACACCAGATTGCCTTGACTCAATTAAGTTGCTTCCCTCCCCTACCATTAGGGTCACATTATTGACTGGCAGGGGGACATAAACTTAACTTAGGGCTATATTTTACAGTTCACAAATTGAGTGGGGTGTTTCCCCCAGTGTATAACAGATCCCCTAATAAGCAGGAATTTATTCTACTAGTTTGAGAAATAAACAACCAACTTGGCTGACCTTAAAACAGTAGTCCTATATAAGTAAAAATAGGCAAAAAGAGGGTAAAGCCATGGAAATATTATGACCCCCTCTAGATCTCAACCTCAGGTAGACCGAGATCCCTCCACAATCCTATATCTGGGATATAAATCTGAGTCCATTAGAAAGTCTCATTGGAATCCGTCATTGGAATCACTTTCCTGGTCTGAGTCCCCCTCTTTTTCAGCTGAAGCCGTCTGGGCTGCAATAAGCTTGGAAGCAAAGGCTGTTGCAGCATCTGGATCAGTTAGGATATGAGTCTTACCGGCATGACGAACCTGAAGCCTTGCAGGAAACACCAACTGTGCAGCAATCCCATTCTCAAGTAGCTGTTTTTTTGTGAGTTGTAGAGCCTTCTTCCGATTCTGTGACTGTGAAGAAATATCCGGAAAAAAGGCAATTTTACTGCCCTCTCAAATTATTTCGCCTCTCTGTCTAGCATTTCTAAGTAGAGGAATCCTTGCTTCTGGGTTCGAGAGTGTGACTATGGCAGTTAACGGACGGCGCTTCCCAGTTCTTTCATTCTTGTGTGCATAGGAGTGCAAAGCGCTTTAATTATTAACCCCGAGCCCTCACGCAGCAAAGTCAGGTCCATAAAATCATTCTCGTAACTGCTGCAGAGATTTCAGTAGCACTGGCATATCTGGGAGGAAAGCCCTAATACGTACATTAGGCTGTCGTTGCAAGTTCTCTAAGGCCTCAACTTTAGCCCTAAAGAATGTAAGGTCTTTTACAAACATGGCATTTCGTTCCCGTTGCCGCTCAGCCTCCGCCTGAAGTTCATTTATATTAGTGGCATTTGTCTGCACCTCCGTAACTATCTCCGTAAAGCGTGCTTCCACTGCTGCCATGCGGCGGTTCGTCTCCTCCCCTGTCGCCTGTATTTTTTGTAGCATCGCCATCAGTTGGGGATTCAGGGCTTCATTTGCCGATGTAGTGGGTGTTCCATTGCCAGGTTCTTTTAGGCCCTTCGGTGTGGAGAGAAACGGGTCGAGCTTTGACATAGCCTGTCTGTTGTCTTTCTTAGGGCTCATATCTCCGTTCCGAGCTGTTCCCACACAATATAAAAAGTTCAGAAGTCCTCGAAGTGTCCTTAAATCATTGTTAGTTGAGATTCTAGGAAAGCCAGCTGAAGAGCATTAAAAAAGAACTGCAGCCATGTTGGTTGCTCCACAGCGCCTCCCTTTAAGCGGTTCTTTAAAGGTCAGATTCACCTGAATCCTCCTGTTAGGGATCCAGTCCCGCCTTGGGACCTGAATCTCTATTGCACAGCTGATGGAGGCTCCATTCGAACCTATGGCATCTGCTGCTCTGAAACATGTCACCTGGAAAACAGTTTTCCTGGTGGAACTTGCCTCAGCTAGGAGGGGAAGCGAACTCCAAGCCCTTTGTACAGATCCCAACTTCATCATATTTCACAGGGACAATGTAGAACTGAGGACTAATACAAAATGCCACCCCAAGGTGATGTCTGAATTTCATCTGAATCAGTTGATCACTCTACCAGGATTTTTCTTTACAGAGCACTCCTCTCCAGGGGAGCAGAAGCTCCATGGTCTGGATGTTAAAAAGCGCTGGAATACTACTTGGACCACACAAAGGATGTTAGGGCCACAAATTCTCAGTTATTTGTCACCTGCAGCGAGGTAAGACAAGATCAACCGGCATCCAGGAGAACCATTTCTTGCTGGATAGTAGCCTGTATTCAGTTCAGCTATGGCAAAGCTGGCCAGCTTCCACCAGAAGGGCTGACTGCCCATTCTGTTGGAGGCAGCTCTGCTTCTGTGGCAGCATCTAGAGGTGTCTCCATTCAGGAAATATGTAAGGCAGTTATCTGGAAAGTACACACCTTTACAAAGTACTACTGTTTGGATATTCAGTCCAGAAGGGATGCCAGGTTTGGCACTGCTGTCTTATAGAACCTTTTCCTTAAGTAGGTTCTGTACCCAGCCTCCCAAGGTACTTCTGCGGAGTTTGCAGTTGTTAAACAACTGGTGAGGGATTCCTGGGGCTTGATGAAAAAAATTACTCATCTGTAGTAATGTTGTTTCTTACCAGGGATCCCTCACTAGGATTCCCTTCCTTCCCTTTCAGAACCTGGAAAAAGGTTCATACAAGACTCAGTTTTTTCTCACCCCAGGAGTCCTTTAGCGTCAGTAACAATAGCAGTAAGCTGACCAGATTGAACTGCCTTGGAGGTGGAGCCATGAATATTCATTAAAATAGAGTGGCCAATCAGAATCAAGCAGGAAATTGTGCTGAGTGCAAGGAGCCTACAGGGCTTCAGAATTTTTTCTCCGATTGAAACACCGTCTCTGAGGTGCTCTTTCTCATTCTTGAGAAACAAACTTTTTGTGCCTAAATCTTTACTTCTGTGCTGAGTTTGTAAGTATTTTACATTTTATTATCATTTTAAGGGATTTTAGTGGTTCCTTTCCAGTTCCCAGGAACCACACTTTCACCTTTTTTTCACACTTTCCCCTTTTTTCCCTCAGTTCTTTTTAACTTTTCTGAGGTAAAAATATACCGCATTTTGAGTATTTCAACGTTTTTCAAGGTCTTTTTAATAGACGCTCCCTTATTTTACCAGGAACCCCTATTTTTTCTGTATTTCTACTGAGTTTTGTTATTTTAAATCGCAGTTCTTTACTGCTAGGAACCCAACCGCATTTACAGTTTTTCCATTTTGGGAACCAATATTTTTCAGCTTTCTGACACATTGTTATGTCAGAAAAGCCAAAAAAGAGGACCGGACCCACAGGTTTTAAAATTTGTATTTAGTGTGGTTTGTTTACAGTGCTTGGGTCCAGAACATTTTGCTCTAAATTCTGCTTAAAAAAACTATTAAAAAGAGGGCCAAAAGACTAGAAGAGATGACCTTTAATAATGCTTTTCCTATTAAGGAGGGGTCCACTGCCCTGCCTGAGCCTAAAGATAAGGACCCCTCCAAAAATGAGTCTGATAAACAAAACAATAAAAATGGTGACATGCCCAAAAACAAGAAATGGTGAACAGGCCACTGAGTCTGTTCCAGCAAAAACAAAACGATGTAAAGGCAAGCATACTACTGCCCCTCCTGCATCAAGGCAAGGGAAGACGCCAGTGGCAAAAAAGCATAAAGACAAAAAAAAAAAAGAACAAAGAGGGTCAGTCACTCACCGAGGTCTCTGACCCTAATAAAGATTTTCCACTTGTAAAAGAAATGGCAATGGCATGGCACCTATATCAAACTTTACAGGGTATGGGGGCCTTTTTCTCTGCTCTCTCTACTCCTGTTAACCCTAGCAGCTCTGCCCCAACCTTTAGGACATCCTAATACTATGTTCAGGGGGATGAGGATGATGATAATGATTAAGATAACAATGGGGACCAGCCTCTGGTGCTAGGCATTTTGCCTGACACACGCTTTGGTACCTCTCCAGATGGCCAGGAGGACCTTTCCTCCCTGTTGACCTTCTTACAGCACATGGTGGACACCCTGGACCTCCCTGCTGAGGAGTCCACCAGCAATGATGAAGACTGTAAAAATATGATGGGTCTTCCTCCTACAAAAAAAGATTGTGCTTCCCATATACGAATCCTTTCAAGAAATCCACTATGAAGTTCCTGTGGACCCCTACTTCCCTGTCAGGAGTAGACAAGAAAGTGGATAGAAAATATCCTCTGGCTAAAATGAGGCTGATTTTCTTTATGCTGATCCCAGCCTTGAAGGGGTGGTTCAGGCCATAGCCTGCGATAAGGCTGTGGTCCCTCTCACTTCTATGCCTTTGAAAAGGAGTCACAAAAAATTGATGCTATGGCTAAAAGTCTTATACCACAGCCTCTTACTTAGCATACTCTGCTGAGTACCAAAAGTCTCTTTGGTGTTCTTTCCAGGCCATTCTGTCACACAAATCTGACAGGAGTTCCAGGATATTGCTGAAACAGTGAAATCTGGTCTAAAAGTCACCAAATACCAGTTTCACATGGCTGCAGACACTAATTACACAGCAACAAGGATCATGGCTCAGGCAGCCTCTCTCAGACATTTTGCCTGGCTACGAATAACTAATTTATCACAGGGTACTCAGTCCAAAGCTATGGTCTGCCCCCTATGAAAATAATACCCTTTTCAGGGACAAAACTGAAGCATACATGAAAAAGGTGGAGGAGTACAAGTCCACCTGTGAAGGTAATGCAGCCAAGCAGAAAGCCTCTACATCCCAGAAGTCTCAGCCTAGGGGTAATAGAGGCAGGGGCTACTTCCCAGGGCATTCTATCCTATGCCCATGTCCTTGGATTTCTCTCAAATGAGAGGTTATTTCAGGGGAAGTGGTATGAGGAGTCAGAGGAGAGTTGCCACCACGCTTGCTTCTGCCACACAATCTAAATCCTAACTTCTGCAATCAGGTTGCCTCCCCTCCTCCAACAGGGGGCAGGCTGTCCCACTACCTCCAAGATTGGACCCACATCGCCACAGACAAACGGGTCTTGGAAGTAGTGAAAAAAGGTCTACCCCTACAGTCAAGCGGTTTTCTGCCCTTTGGGGACCGGCTCTGTCAAAACCCCTATCCCCAACAGAAAGATACCTGTTGGAGCTGGAGATAAAGACTATTATCAGCCCGAAGTGGTGGAGAGGATTCCCCTTTCACAGCATGGAAAAGGTATCTACTTCAGATACTTCCTGATATTAAAGAAAAACTAGGAGTGGTGACCTATTTTAGACCTCCGATATCTAAACAGGCACCTACTCAAACCAAAATTCAAGATAGTTACCCTTCAAATGGTAATACACTCTCTGCAGCAGACATACTGGCTAGCCTCCCTGGATCTCAAGGATGCCAGTTTTCACATGCCAGTAAGGCAATCCCACAGAAAGTTTCTGAGGTTCAGGCTGCATCAGGTCATTACCAGTTTGCAAACATGCCCTTTGGCCTCACCTCTGCTCCCAGAGTGTTCACAAAGTGCCTGTCTATAGTGGCAGCCCACTTGAGAAAGCAGGGCATCTCAGTCTTTCCAGACAGGGACGACTGGCTCATAGTGGGCAGGATCCCTCAGCAAGCCAGAGAGGCTGTAAACCGCACTAAACAGACTCTGTCCTCTCTGGGGTTTCTAATCAATGAAAAGAAATCCCATCTCGAACCCTCTCAGCTCCTCAACTTCATAGGAGCAAACTTGGATACTCAGCAGGCAAAAGTCTTTCTTCCTCAGGACAGAATTCAAAACTTTCTGACTACAGCAAATTCCTTTCTGCTACACCAGCCAAGACCTGCGAGGCATTTTCTACAGCCCCTGGGCCACATGATTTCCATGACAACTGTGGTCTCAGGGATAAGGTTTCAAATGAGGGACATTCAATATCATTTGTGAGCCCACTGGTCACAGAAGAAACATTCTCTGTCCAAGCTAGTACCAGTGACAAAAACACTGCTTCAAGCTCTTGACTGGTGGAAGGAAGAGGAAAACCTCTCAGTGAGCATCCCCTTTCAGCTCTTCAGTCAGTGGCACTTGGACGCCAAAGTCCAAAAGTCACACAAATCTTCTGGAACTCAGAGCTGTGTACCTGGCACTGAAAGCTTTCACCCCTCAGGTCAAGAGACACACTTCAGATCAGAACAGACAACCCCATTGCTATGTTTTACATAGATAAGCAGGGGGGCATGCGGCCTACTGCCCTGTCCACAGAGGCCAAGAGAATCTGGTCCCTGGCCTATTCCCTGGACGTGAGTCTCTCTGCCATACACCTCCCAGGCAAGGACAATACCCTGGCAGATACTCTGAGCCGCATCAGCCAAGGTCACAACCAATGGACTCTGAAAAGACAAGTCCTTGCCACATTCTTGAAGTGGGGCACACCAGATGTGGACCTGTTTGCATCCCAACTCAACTACCGGCTTCCTCTGTACTGCTGCAAACCCCCAGCAGTGGGCACTCTCCCAGCAAATGCAATAGTTTTGAACTAGACATGGAAGCTTATGTATGCTTTCCCTCCAGTTCCCCTGTTACACAGAGTGCTACTGAAGCTCAGGGAGCAGCCTGCAACCATGATCCTCATAGCTCCAGACTAGCCAAGGCAAGCCTGGTCTCCTCTCCTGCTAGCCATGTCCCACAAGAAGCCAATTCGACTTCCTCTGACTCACTGTCTCCTCATCCTACCACAAGTATGGATTAATTATCCAGACCTGGAATCCCTTCACCTCAAAGCCTGGTTTTTGAGGATCTAGAATTCCTAGATACAGTATTTAGAACAAGTTCTAAAAATTATTTGCATGGCCAAAAAACAAAGCACAAAGAAAACCTATGCAGCTAAATGGACAAGATTTTCAATCTAGTGCAAAGGAAAAAGAATATACCCTCTGAAGGCCTCTATCCCTTCCCTTTTGGACTATTTAGTTCATCTGCAATCATTAGGCCTCAAGGCCTCATCCTTGAGGCTTCACTGAGCTGCAGTTTTAGCTTACCTTTCCACTGGGAAAGAAAAGTCTATAATTTCTAGGCCCATTTTCAAAAAGTTCTTCGAGGGCCTCCTTCATTTGCAGCCCCCAGTTAGGGAACCTGTTCCCCTTGGGACCTTAACCTCTGCATTGCTAAGCTCGTGGAGCCCCCTTTCGAGCCCATGGCTATAACCTACATTAAGTACGTTACCTAGAAAACAGTATTCCTAGTGGCTATCACTTTTGCAAGAAGGATTTCAGAACTGCAAGCACTCTGCACTGAGTCTAACAACATGGTCATCCATAAGGACAAAGTAGAGCTCAGAACAAATAGGAAATTCCTTCCTAAGGTGGTCTCTGGGTTCCACCTTAACCAGTCTGTTACTCTCCCTGTCTTTTTCACTGATAGTTCCACTCCAGGGGAAATAAGGCTTCACAGCCTAGATGTCAGGAGAGCTCTGTCCTATTTCATGGAGCATACCAAAAGGTCAGAGGCTCCTCTACTTAGCTTTTCCTCACCTATGGTGAGGTGGGCAATGGAAAACCAGCCACCAACTTAACTATCTATTGCTGGATATTTTCGTGTATTCATTTCTGTTTTACCAAGACTGGCAAACAGCCCCCTCAAGGTCTCAGGGCCCACTCTACTAGGCGCACTGCTGCCTTCTGTGGCAGCTGCAAGGGACATCCCCTTGCTAGAGGTCTGCAAAGCAGTTACCTGGAAGACTACACACATTCATAAAGCATTACTGCCTGAATGTACAGTCAAGGTCTAATGTCAGATTTGACAGGGTGGTCCTGCAGAGCCTCTTCCCTAAGTAGGTTCTGTACCCACCTCCCAACTGCACTGCTTTGTATTGTAGTCTGTTATTGTTACTGATGCTAAAGGGCTTCTGGGGTGAGAAGAAAAAATTACTCACCATAGTAATTCTGTTTCTTCCAAGGGGTCCTTTAGCATCAGTAAGCTCCCACTCTGCCTTCCTTGGCACCTACGTTAAGAGAGCTCTGCTTCTGTATCTTTTTGTCAAATTTTCAGTTTTTTGGATTGTTTTTAAGAGCATGTTAATGGTTAATTATAGTCTTTTTATAGTTCATGCTGTTGCATGGTTTTAAAGCATGTTGGCACAGCCCTTTTAATCATTGTTCTCCATTCATCTTTGAGAAAATTCTGAAGCCCTGTGGGCTCTTTGCACTCAGCACAACTTCCTGCTTGATTCTGATTGGCCACTCAATTTTAATGAATATTCATGGCTCCACCTCCAGGTAGTTCAATTTGGTCAGCTTACTGCTATTGTTACTGATGCTAAAGGACCCCTTGGAAGAAATAGAATTACTACAGTAAGTAAGTTTTTCTTTTGACTGCTTGAGCATTACTTATCCCATTGTTTTATAACTGGTATTATGTGGTTTTAACAGTTCATTATTTTTCTGCCATAGTGTAAGTTTATTTTCCAAAGGTTTTACCCCATATGGTACTTCTTATTAGTCATTTAGCTAGCTTCAGTTGTCACAGCTGACTTCAACTTGATCAGCGGAGCTGCGGTTATAGGGCAGAGGTGAGCGTGACCACACAGCAGTTTCAAATTTCATTCTGTGTTCCTTAGTTTGCATAAAATTCTAAAGCTCTGAGGTAAACTACAGCCATGAGACCGATTATGCTGTTGTTAAACCTAGTGAGGGATCCCTTGGAAGAAACAACATTACTACGAGTGAATAAGTTTTGTCTCCTTACAGCCAGCATTCTTCTGTTCCTGTTATTTGTTTCTGCGCCTCCGTCCCATGGTCCCTGTGGTGTCCCCAACCCCCCCCCCAGCTCTGTCACCGACCTTCTTATGGATGTACTTGTTATCCATCACTTGCCCTGGACAGCACATTTTGGTGGGTGGACTGCCATGCCGGTCATGCCATGCATTCGGGGGGGTATAGTGGATACGACTGAGCATTTTTCACTGATTTGCGTTCCAGGGCTTTGGCATGCTGGCACACATGTATGTCTGCATCTCTTGGTATCCCTTCCATTTCTGGTGCATATACCTCTGCTACCACCTGGCCTACACCCAGTAGCCATCTCACAATGAGCGGTAGAATACCCCCACCCCACAGGAGGAGAGCTGTTCCTGGGACACTTGGTCCTCCCTCTGCCAGCAGGCCCCTGACAACACGTGCTTGTTCCTATACCTGGGTCACTGCATCGCAAACTATAGGCCTACTGCTGTGTCAGTGGGTGGCCCCTAACTGGAGTTCTTTTGAAACAAATTTTATACAACTAGTGTTACAGTACTACAGAATTGATATTACATACCTTTCATACACATCACATCTCCAAGTACTTTTTAGACCAACTAGTTGGATGCTGGTAGTGTCGGAACTACATGTAGACTAACATGGTAACAATAGACTCGCTGATAACGCAAGCAAAACTTTGAATAACATAGCATTTATACATGGTTCAGTTAATAATTCAGATGTTGCCTGCATTTGCTAGTTCCCCTTACTCCTTACTGTTAAGGGCATTACCATTTGCATGAAAACAAGAATCTTCTTCGAAGATATCTCCTCCATCAGTTCACACCTTTGAAACTATAGCTGTCAGGCACTAGGACTACATAGAAACTTTTGCTAGTGTGGGGGCTTGATGATGTCATGCATCAGGGTCTATATAAACATGGGCAGCCCCATCACTCCTCAGTTCATTTCCCACCATTCGATCATCCTTGTCAGACCTGCTGAAGGAAACATCGTCAACTAGCTATTTCTGTTTATTCTTTTACTTTTTTTTTTATCGGTGTATTTCATCATCTCTGCATGCCGCTGAAGTAGAAAGACCCTTTAGTTTGGTACTGTAAGTGTGGAGAGAAAATTTACAAAAAAGACACACATGAATTCTGTGTGCTGCTTCAGCCTTTCTCACAATATGAGGACTTGTGAGATTTCCCAGAGCTTCGGCCAGGTTACAAGGTGTCGCTGAAATAAGGTTCTAGAAAATTACTTTCTCCTTAAAACTTTTAACAGCCATGGAGAAGGAACAGGGCCCAAAATCCATAGCACCCTCACCATCGACTGAGAAACTGCCACCAAAGTTGAAGGACAGGGACAGGGAATGGTTGATGTCGTGGCCCTCCTCATCGTCAGGCCAAACATAAGGACAAGGAAAAATCATCTTCACCGGTGAGGTCCCAGTCACCAGTAAGACAAGGCAATTCAGTTGTGTCATCCTCCGCTTCAGCGGTGTTAACAACAGCCTTCCCAACCATCGATGAGACATCAAGATTGGGCCTAGGCTCAGGCACTGCCATATCTACTATGGACAGTATGACGCCATTGTCATTGGGCCAAGGCCCGTCAATGCAAGTAGTCCCAGCCCCTGCACAGGGAGCTGGTGACTCTCAGGCTGTGCTGGCATTGTTCTTAGAAATGATACAATGCATTCTGCCTGGACTACCATTACAGGCACTTGTACTGTCAGTGGAGTCTCCTGCTACGCAGCCCTCATCGACGGGTTCTACAGCACACTGCAGATCCCTGCCTCTCAGCAGCAGGTGGCATCACTGATGCATTCTGTGATACCCATCATTGACAGAGACATCGATGATGAGGTTGAATATAATCCTGACCTCATGGATTTAGAGGAGGAGTATTAGGGAGAACAGTATGGGGTGCCATACTCTAGTTCTGCCCTTTCATCCTGCAGTGAGGACTCAGTGGTTTATACCCCTTGGTCTCCTCTTGAGAATCCTGCTTTGCAAGCAGTGATGCAGCAAATGCAGACTGCCATGGGCTTTGCTGCGAAAGAGAAAGATTCCACAAAAAGAAATTTGATGGAATTTTTGGAATCTCTTTCACGTCCTCCATAATAATTCCACCTGCATTCCCTGCATTAGAGGATGCCACTTTTCCTGCATGGTACCGACTAAACTCACTGCGTGTTGTTCTCAGAAAGGCTGATAAGCAGTATCCTGCTTCATCTGCTAAGCCTGATTATGCCAGCCAGCCAGAAATGGACTCTGTATTCATCATGGCTGCTCATGATGGGTCCAGAGCACCTAAACATATGAGTACTTTACCTCCTGATAAAGACTCTGAGTGTGGATGTGATGGGCAAGCGCACGTATGCCTCTGCCTCACTAGGCCTTAGAATTGTAAACTGTCAGGCCCGTATGATAAAATATCAGAACAGCCTGTGGAAAGGTCCAAAACTGCAGCACAGGCTTTGCTGGATGGTTCTAACAAGAATAAGTTACTGAAAACCTTAACCTCTGGGGCTGAAGTTGATAAGCATTTGCTACGCTCAGCATATGATGTCTCTGATGCTTCTGCCAGGGCTGCAGCTTCTGGCATTTGTATAGATATTCTTGGCTCAGAGTTGCTGATTTGCTAGTACTGTGCAACAGGCAGTTTATAGTGCCCCTTTTCGAGGGACAAAACTGTTTGGCTATGATGTTGAAGAGGCCTTTAGAGGTCTTTGGAACTCAAAAATTACCCTGAGGTCTGTCCAGTTCCTGTTTTCACTCCTGCCAGCGGGTCTGGGAGGGGATTCTTTTGTTAGCCTGCTGCCAGAAGTGGCTGTGTCTACTGTCAGTAAGGCCATGCAGTGGAGGTGGCCAATTTTCAGGACTCCCTCCCCCCCAGGTGCACATACAGAAGCACTCAAAGCAGTCTGTACCGGTGACACTAGAAACATAGAAACATAGAATTTGTCGGCAGATAAGGACCGCTTGACCCACCTAGTCTGCCCATTTTCCTACCTAGCAGATAAGCTGCAGATCCTAGTTAGTCAACAGCTTACTTCCTCTTACCCACCCCTAGGACTGCCTTATGCCTGTCCCATGCATTCTTGAAGTCCCCCACTGTTCTTGACTCCACGACCTCCTCAGGGAGGCTTTTCCATGCATCCACAACCCTCTCAGTGAAAAAATACTTCCTCACATTACCCCTGAGCCATCCCCCCTCTATCTTCAAATTGTGCCCCCTTGTTCTTGCACATCATCTTTTTCTGGAAGATGCTACCCTCTTGGACTTTAATTCCCTTGAGGTACTTGAAAGTTTCTATCATGTCCCCTCTCTCCCTTCTTTCCTCAAGTATACATATTAAGCTCCTTTAGTCTTTCTTCATTATGTCTTCTGGTGTAGACCCTGCACCATTTTGGTTGCCCTTCTCTGGACAGCCTCCACTCTGTCTATGTCTTTGCGGAGATGGGGTCTCCAGAACTGCACACAGTACTCCAGATGGGGTCTCACCAACTGTCTGTACAGAGGGATAACAACTTCCTGTTTTCTACTATTGATGCCTCTTCCTATGCATCCCAGTATCCCTCAGCCTTCCTTACTGCCTTCTCACATTGCTTGCCCACCTTTAGGTCATCTGATATAATTACCCCCAGGTCCCTTTCTATTTTTACTGTTGTCAGTATCTCACCCCCCATTGTGTACACTTCCCCTGGGTTTTTGTTTCCCATGTGCATTATCTTGCACTTCTTTGCATTAAATCTGAGCTGCCATACATTTGACCATTCCTCCAACCTTGCCAAGTCCCTTCTCATCCTTTCCACTCCATCCTGTGTATCAACCCTGTTGCTGATCTTTGTGTCATCTGCAAAGAGACATACTTTTCCTTCCAGTTCCTCTGCAATGTCACTTATAAAGACATTAAAAAGGACCGGTCCCAGTACTGAACCCTGCGGTACTCCACTAGTAACCCTCCTTTCTTCACTGTGTACTCCATTTACTACTACCCTTTGTGTCCTGTTGTCTAGCCAATTTTTATCAGGCTACCACCTTGGGACCCATTCCAAGGCTGGCTATCTTGTGTATTAATCTTTTGTGGGGACTGTATCAAATGCCTTACTAAAATCTAGGTAGGCCATGTCACAGCCCTCCCTGATCTACTTTGGTCACCCAGTCAAAGAAATCTATTAGATTAGTCAGAACCACGACCTTCCCATCGTGAATCCATGTTGCCTCGGGTCCTGTGCCCCAATGGCCTCTAGGTACTCAACAATTCTTTCCTTTAGAAGTGATTCCATCATTTTCCCTACCGAGGTCAAACTAACTGGTCTGTAGTTTCCTGCCTCTGTCCTGCTCCACTTTTGTGAAGAGGAATTACATCTGCCCTCCTCCAGTCCTTGGGTACCCCCCATCCTCCCATGATTTGTTAAAGAGAGTAGTCAGCGATGTCACTAGTTCTACCCTTAGTTCTTTTAGAATTCTTGGGTGAATCCCATCAGGCCCCATTGCTTTGTCCACCTTCAATTTTATTAGTTCTTTCAGAACCCTTTCTTCTGTAAATGGACTGGTATTGACCCCATCTTCAGAGTATTTCTCTTGTTTGGTTTAGGTAACTCTCCCTCCTCTTCCTTTGTGAATACTGAGCAGAAATATTCGTTCAGTAACCCTGCTTTTTCACTGTCACCCTCTACCCAGATTCCCTCCCCTTTATTAAGCTTCAGTATCCCTCCTTTGGTCTTTCTTCGCTCCCTAATGTACCTATAAAAGGTCTTATCCCCCTTCTTAACAGAATTGGCTATCCTTTCTTCGGTTTGGGCCTTTGCTATTCTGACTACCTTCCCAGCCTCTTTCTGCTTTAACTGATAAAGTTCTCTGTCCTGCTCCTTCTGTGTTTCTTATATTTCCTGAATGCTGCCCTTTTCTCTTTAACCTTCCCTACCACCTCTTTTGTGAACCATAGCAGTTTTTCCTTCATTGTGTTTTATTGATTTTTTTTTACAGAGGCTTGTTGCCTCTGTGATGGCTATTTTGATCACTCCCCATTGTTCCTCCATCCCTCCTTCTTGCCTGTTTGCTAGTGTTTTCTGAGGCACTCTCTCATTTCCCAAAGTCAGCCTTCCTAAAGTCTAGTACTCTTGCCTTTGTATGGCTTGATTGTATGGCTGTGTTTATAAATGAACCACACTGTTTGGTGGTCACTTGTTCCCAGATGGCTACCCACTTCTAAATCTGAGATTCTTTCTCCATCCCATTTGAAAGTACCAGGTCTAAGATTGCTCCCTCCCGAGTCGGTTCCAGTACTAGCTGTCTGAGATATGCCCCTGTAGGGCATCAAGAATGACCCTGCTCTTGGATGTGCCTGCAGCAAGGTGCTCCAGTTAACATCTGGCATATTCAAGTCCCCATCAACAATATCCCTTTTCTGCCATTCTAAAAGCCTTCTATCATTTCCTTGTCCATTCCCTCCCCTGAGATGAGGGTCTATATCACAACCCCATGCGGATTGTGGTGCCATTTCCTGTCTCAGGGTGACCCAAAGTGCCTCATCTGCTCCCTGTTTACTCTTTAGTTCTGTTGCTTTGATCCCTTCCTTTACATAGAGAGCTACTCTTCCTCCTCTTTTACCCTCCCTATCCCTCCTGTAGATTGTGTATCCTGGTATGTTGACATCCCAGTCATGGTTCTCTGTGGGCCAGTCATGGTTCTCTGTGGGCCACCTCCACTGCATGGCCTTACTGACAGTAGACACAGCCACTTCTGGCAGCAGGCTAACTACCACCACCAGCTCCGCATGACTGCCTTCTGGAGATACCCCTACCTTCACTGTTACCTTCAGGGTGGTTGTGGGGGGGGGGTGGACTCTACATGCATCTCAGATAATAGAGATTACAGCCAACAAGTGGGTACTGGAGATAATGCAAAGGGCATGCTCTGGGGCTGCTATAAACCAGGGGTCGATCTTAACATCGTTTTACTAGCCCAAACACTAGTGCAAATTTACCAGGGCTAGTGCAGCTAACACTCTACTTGCCCATCTTGACTAGTGCAGATTTTCATGGCTGTTAATGAAGTTAAAAAAGTCTCTACTTTAACATTCTCTAGTCCTCATGCTAATCTCTCTCAATGTTCCAGATGGCCAGGTATGATTAACAGCTCATTAAGAGCTGCAATTATCTGGCAATTCAAGAGAGGGATCCCACAAAAGACTCAATGTGAGTCATTATCACTCCACTGTTAAAACTTTCAGCTAGTGTCCAGGGTGTGATTAAGGGTAGAGTGCTGTTAAGTCACTAGGTTCCAGTTTTCTGAATGTGTCTATAGGTGCTTTTACACACAGGTTTATGTAACGGAATAACTGTTACGGAAACAGTATTCCTTTACATCCTTTGTGTGTAAAGTGCATCTGTTTCATTCCATAGGCGAACGTTCATCCAAACCGCAATCTCTGCTTTTCGCGGTTTGCACCATTGTGTTCCATTTCGTCGGGCTGTGTAAAACAGCCATTCCAAAGCAGTGCACAAATAGCAATAGAGCAGCAAGCTCTGTGGGGGTGCCGAAACACAAATGGAGGTGGGAGCTGCCGGAAAACCTGCGGAGTGTAAAGGGATCCTAAAAACGCAACAGAGCACAACGTCGCCACAGGTAACACTCATTTCGTTTTAAAAACCTGTGTGTAAAAGCGCCTTATGTCTAACAATTTGTCCAATATTATTAAGACCAGTGCCCCTCATTTCTCTACATTTTGAGTGTTTGTATCCAACATTTCAGTGACAAAATGCAAAGAGGTATACATGATCGGCCATGCAGGTCACGGTGGTGGATTTTATCCCAGTCTCACCATAACTTCCCTCTCCCCTCCAAATCTCTTAACTCTGTCCTTTTCCTGGACACCACTGCAGACCAGACTCTGAAGTGACCATCCATAGATCCATAGCTGACATTACTGGCAAGAGTAGAGGGTCCCCAGCTCTTCTAAATGGACCATGCCAGCCATCATCCATCCATTCAGTTCCACCCATGTCATACTCTGCATGTCCTTTCAGCCTAAAAACAAAGCTTTGGATCATGTTTGGTACAAAAATAAACCTTAATAAAATACATAATTTTAAACCTTGAAATATGCATTCCTGGGGTGCATAGATCATCCTATACAGAAATAGAAATAGTATAGTGTTATGCCTGTGTACCGTTTCCCCTGGGCTGATGAAAGGACAGTGTTAAAGAAAACTCTGTTATTGTTGGGGCAGAGCATATTAAAATCAATGCTTTTACAAATAAAAATGTTGTGGTTTTCTGTTTCCCAAGCCTCTTAGGTTTGTCTCGCCCCCACCCCAAAGAAATCTTAGATGTGCTCCTGGCTCACTTGAGATAGTATAAAAACTTCCAGAAGTGCAGGTCTCCAGTTGACTATAAGGTGGGTGGGGGCTGAGAGTGTCTTTCTCTGCCTGACTCTGTTCATTGCACTGTGGGTGGTGGTGACAGTGTGGTGAGGTGCATGATGATGTCAGCTATTGTGTGCACAGAGCTAGGACTGCTTGATTGAACATTTGCTGTTGTGATATCTTCTCTCTGTTTGGTGTGTGTGGGGGGGGTGGGCAGAAAGAGAGGAGGCCATGGTACAAAACAATGGGGGGCTCATTGTCTGTGATGGATGGCATTGCAGTCTTTGTTTTTCTGCTGGGGAGCTGGAAGCAATAAGGGAGCAGGATAAATGTGCAATAATCAGAGTATTTCTTGGCTTTGCTTGCATTGTTTCCTGTATAAGTGATCTACATTTACCATTATAATTAAGGGCTAGTGCAACTATCTGCGGGCTAGTGCCATTTTGAGTCAACTTGCCCTGCTGGCTAGTGCAATAAAAGGTTAAGGTTGACCCCTGCTATAAACCTCTCCAGATCATTCTCCACCTACTTCCAGTTGCCCTTCAGAGCGTTTGTCTGTACTGAAGGAAGTTCAGTCATTAATCCAAAAACATACTATAGAACTAACTAGTTCCTCCTCGACAGTGAAACAAAGGGTTCTATTCCACATACTTCCTGGTCCCAAAATGGACAGGAGATCTGCATATCTCAGGGATCTCAACGTCTACATCAAATAATGTGGGTCACCCTGGAACCAGGGAATGGAACAGCAGTATGCACAGGGGTGATCTACAGACCTCCAACACAGAGGGAGGAAGTAGACATGGAACTAATGGAGAACATACACGACATGGCAGCTAAAGGCGAAATCCTGCTACTAGGAGATTTCAGTATGCCGGATGTGGATTGGGCCACCCAGATGGCTGCTTCAGCCAGAAGCACAGCCATCCTAGAATCCCTGCAGGGGGTTGGACTCAGGCAGCTGGTGCATGAGCCAACCAGGGACAAGTCGATTCTGGACCTGGTATGGACCAGTGGGAACAGAGTAGAAGAAATACAGGTGGAAAGGCAGCTGGAATCCAGTGACCACCACATGGTGTGGTTCAGCATGGAGACATGAACTCAGTTAAGCCACATAAGGGCAAGAGTATTAGATTTCAGGAGGGTGGATTTCACTGAAATGGGTAGATGTATACAAGCAGTCCTGGGGAAGGAGGTTTAATAGAGGGGGTGGAGGAACAATGGGAGAAACTGAAAGGACCCATAGTGGAGATAACAAATAAATGTGTTAGGATAGTGGCCAAAGGGAAAAGAAGAAGGAGACCACTGTTGTTCTCTAAAGAGGTGGGTGACAAAGTCAGGGCTAAAAGGCTGAGTTTTAGGAAATATAAGGGGAGCCAAAGGGAGGAGGACAGGAAGGTGTACCTTGAATGTCTAGGGGGAAAGGGAAGGCTGTTAGGAGGGTGAAGACTCAGACAGAAGAGGGTTTAGCACAGTCTGTAAACAAAGGAGATAAGGCACTTTATAGGTGCATCAGTGAAAGAAGAAAACCTGGGGGGTGGGGTGGGATTGTGAGGCTCAAAGGGGAGAAGGTAGAGTGTAAGGAAGGGGATCTGGACAGGCAGAAATACTGAACAAATACTTCTGCTCAGTATTCACTAAGGAGGGGGAGGGTCAAGGACCACAGTTGGGCTGCAGAGGCAATGGAGGGGGTAGAAGTGGACACCAGTCCATTCACAGTGGAGAAAGTTCTGGAAGAACTCACAAAGCTGAAGGTGGATAAGGCCATGGGGCCAGATGGCATCCTGGGGGTAGCTCACCCTAACAGGGGAGTGGGGTAGCAGTGAGTCCACTTGGTGTGCAGATCTGAAATTCCTGGCTACACCTGCATCCACCTGAGGATATTAAAGGGAGCTGCGAGGGAACTAGCAGCGCCTCTGGCAGCCCTGTTCACAGAGTCACTCAACACAGGTGTGGTTCCAGAGGACTGGAGGAGGACACATGTAGTCCCACTGCACAAAAGCAGCAATAGAGAGGAGCTGGGAACTACAGGCCAGTCAGCCTCACCTCAGTGGTGGGAAAGATCATAGAGACACTGCTGAAAGAAAGGATAGTGGCACATCTGGAATACAGCGGTGCTCAGGACCTGAGGCAACTTGGGTTCACAGCAGGAGGGTCATGTCAAATAAATCTAATAGATTTTTTGATTGGATGACTACGGAAGTAAATCAGGGAGGGGAGGTAGATGTCGCCTACCTAGATTTCAGCAAAACCTTTGACACCGTCCCACATAGAAGGCTGATTAACAAGATTGGTAGTCTGAGCATGGGAGACAAGGTGGTGAACTGGTCTAGGAACTGGTTAACAGATAGGAGACCGAGGGCGGTGGTAAATGGGGTACAGTCTGGGGAGAGGGAGGTGACCAGTAGGGTACCACAGGGATCAGTACTGGAACCAGTCCTGTTTAGTGCCTTCATTAGTGACATTGCAGAGGGGCTGGAAGGAAAGGTCTGCCTGTTTGAAGATGACACCAAGGTCTGCAACAGGGTGGATACTCCAGAAGAGGTGCAGAAGATGAAGAGGGACCTGGAGAAGTTTGAAAGGTAGTCGGAGATGTGGCAACTGAGGTTCAGTGCAAAGAAGCGCATAATAATGCACCTGGGTAGAGGGAACTCTGGGGAGAGCTACAGGTTGGGGGGGGGGGAGCTGACTGTCACTAAAGAGGAAAGGGACCTAGGGGTTATCATCTCTGATGACCTTAAGGGATCAAAGCAGTGCACAAAGGCGGCAGGGAGGGTCAGTGGCATGGTGGGGTGCATAGACAGGGGTATCACTTGTAGGAGGCAGGAGGTGGTGATGTCATTGTATAAAACATTGATAAGGCCTCACCTGGAGTACTGCGTGCAGTTTTGGAGGCCACACCTACACTACCGGTCAAAAGTTTTAGAACACCCCAATTTTTCCAGTTTTTATTGAAATTTACGCAGGTTAATGTCTCAATGTACTCTGAAATTAAAGCATAGAACAAATAAACAATTGGAGATAAAAAAGAAATCATAGAATCATTTTGTTTAACAAAATTTAATCTAAATTTTTGACTCATCAAAGTAGCCACCTTTTGCAGATATACTGTAACCGCCTGAACACACCGTGGCATTCTTCCCACAATAGACATCAAATATTGTTCGGAAGTTCTTCCCAACACTGTTGCAGAAGTTCCCACAAATGTGTTGCACTTGTAGGTTGCTTTGCTTTCACCCTTCTGTCCAGTTCATCCCAAACCAGCTCAATGGGGTTTAAGTCTGGAGACTGTGCTGGCCATTCCATGATTTGAAGCCTACCATCTTGTTCTTTTCCTCAAGGTAGTTCTTACATAGCCTGGAGTATGTTTTGGGTCATTATCTTGCTGTAGGATGAACCCCTGACCAACTAGGCGTAGACCAGAGGGTATTGCATGGCGCTGCAAAATGCTGCGGTAGCCCTTTTGGTTCAGGGTGCCAGTCACTCTGTGCTGTTGTCCTATGAGCCGCCTATCACGCAAGCTGTTGACTCTCAGAAACTTGTCTTCTGATTCTGTTGTAGCTTTGGGTCTGCCAGACCTCTTCCTGTCAGAGTTTATTCCAGTTTCCAAGTGCCTTTTGATGGTGTAGGAAACTGTACTCACTGACACCTTGGCTTTCTTTGCAATTTCTCTGAAGCAGTTTTTGCTAACCTAATCTTTTTTTTTTTAATCTCTAGCAGTTTACCGCTTACCTTTGTACCATTTCAGGTTATTCACTGGACTTGAATTGCTTAAATTTCAATAAATACTGGAAAATGGGGGTGTTCTAAAACTTTTGACCGGTAGTGTATGCAAGGACATAGATAAGGTGGAGACTATCCAGAGAAGGGCAACAAAGATGGTGCAGGAATTGCACCACAAAACATATGAGGAGAGACTAAGGGACCTCAATATTTATTGACTGGAGGAGAGGAGAGAGCAGGGGGACATGACTGAAACTTTCAAGTACCTCAGAGGCATAAACAAGGTGCAGGTGGGGGACCTTTTCCAATGTAGAAAAAATACTAGAACAAGGGGACACAATATGAAATTGGAAGGGGGTAGATTAAGAGGTAATGTGAGGACATTTTTCTACACAGAAAGGATAGTCGACGCTTAGAATAGTCTGTCACAGGAGGTCACATTAAATGCACCCCCTTAAAGTTCTGAAGTCTCAATTGGAGTAAATAAGTGTTTCAGCCTATAGGGTTTATATAGTTCACTTCAACAGCCCAAAATAATCAGGCCCCAAACCTTCAACCATGGATACTGTTTCCAAGGATAGTGTTCAGTTCTCGAATGTTGCCTCCTCATAGTTACTCTAGGCAGGTTCTTCCGCTAACCCCATAGGGGTTTACGATGATCAAAATAATTGGGGTCACAGCACTCACCCGTCTGAAAGAGGCCAGGGTTTTTGCCACAGTGTTCGGTAAATTCTGAGACCTGTTATTCCTTCCTTTCTGCGGCGCTACAGTTTTCCATCTCTCCACTCTTTGTACAGCTCTATTCTCCTTCAACTTCTCCTGGAATTGAATTCCCCATTTTAAAACGTCTGCTTTGGCCTCCTCCACCGTCTCAAACTCCCATCTTCCATCAGGAAATTGAATGATCATTCAGGCTGGATACGGCATTGTAAACTTTATTTTCTGCTCCTTTAAGGCTCCAAACAGCGGTTGGTATTCTCTTCTAGCTCTCAGTGTAGCCGGGGCATAATCGTTATCGATATAGATTCTATCCTGGCAATGAAATATTTTTTGCTTCCTCCAGGCAGTGACTAGAACCAGCTCTTTTTTGGCGAACTTAAGGAACCATGCTATTATTGAGCGTGGTCTAGCGTCCGATGCAGTTGGCTTAGGGCCGAGGGCCCTGTGTACCCTCTCAAACTCCAGCTGTAGATCATCGGGCAGTTCAAGGGCCATACGGAGCACAGCACTCAAAAATTCCGTGATATTCTGGCCCTCCGCTCCTTCCTGGATCCCTTACAGTCTCAAATTCTTCCTGCTGGCACGATTTTCAGCGTCTTCTTGCCTCTTCTGGATCAAGAGCTGGGTATCATGTATTTGTTGCACCTCCATCTCTAAATTATCAATACGATTCTCTGCCACGGTGAGTTGTCTCTCCGAGTCATCTACTCTCTGTTCAAGGATCTCTACATCTTTTTTAAGTTCTCCATAAAGCTGTTTCATCTCTGCTCTGAAACTAAGCAATTCCGTGTAGATTGTGTCCAACTTGATCCTTTTCCTGGGGGTGCGAGCCATTGAGTTGGGCCTGTCTGTGGAGTCGAGTTAGCCAGTTTCCATTGAGGCCTGGGAGAGCTCAGAATCCGATGCCTCAGAACACAATCCTCGCCCCTCAGGTGCCATTTCATTTATTTTTTTCTGTCATCTTCTGCCCCTTATATTTATTTCCCTTTGGCATCGAGCTTTTTAGCTGTCTGTTTTAATTTTTTGTCAAAATTGAATGTAGTTTTCGTCGTTCTGGGCACGGAGTCATTAACCTAGGCTGCCATTCGGGTTTGTGACGCAACCGGAAGTCTCCGGCAGTATCTGAATTTACACTGAATCAAATGATACACGTTTCTGTTTATTACCCAGAACATGCCAGTCAGGGTGAGGCTTTGCTCCATACTTTAGAGGTACATAGGAAACTCAGATACTGTGTGAATCACACCGAGGACTGCAGAAAATCATCTCAGTCTTTTGTTTCGTTTGCCCCTGGGAAACAGAGTGCTTCTATGGCTAAACGGTGTCTGTCCAAATGGCTGGCACATTGTATTATGTTCTGCTGTAGGAAGAACAGTTGGGAACTTCCTGGTGCGGTTCAGTCTCACTCCACCAACAGAATGGCCATTTTGGTTGCTTGTTTCAGAAATGTTTCTCCTGCTGACATTTGTGCTGCAGCCACATGCAGCATAGTCCACACCTTCACTAGACATTACAGTCTGGACATAGTCTCACGTAGACTTGCTGGTTTTGGGCTTGCTGTACTGCAAAGCCTGCTGTCCTGAATATATCAGACTGTAACCACCTCCCAGTTACAGTTTGGGGCTGCTTGGGAATCATTCCAAAGGTGTGGACTAATGGAAGAGATATCCTTGAAGAAGATAGAGCGGTTACATACTTACTGTAACAGTAGATATTCAAAAGAATGTTCTCCATTAGTCCACACCATCCATCCCTTTTTCCCCCTTCTGCTTCAGTGAGGGTTACTTCAGATAATGTGCATAAACCTAATATATGTGTTACATACCCAGCCCAATCCCTCATCTTGTATGCCTGGGCTGGTCTAATCTTCTGGTTCCCCATGGTTGTAGGTCCTCTGAGTCTAATCTCCAGCGGGGAACTGAGGAGTGATGGAGCCTCCCACGTTTATATAAACACTGATGCATGCCATAGTCATTGATGGCCCCAGCTAGCAAAAGTTTCCTTGTGGTCCTAGTGCCTGGCAGCTATAGTTCCAAATGTGTGGACTAATGTAGGAGAGTCTCTTGAAGATCTACTGTTCCTATAAGTACGTAACTGTTTTTTTCTCAGCCACTTCTCAGTGATCCAATCCACTCACCTGTGGAAAAATAGGTGGAAGCAAAACCCCCTGGAAATGGGATGTTGCATGTCTATTTGGCTGTTATGGTTAAATAAATTGTAAAAATACAAAAAAATATATATTCTTCTATCCATCCATCCATGTATATTTGCAAAAATAAAACTCCATTTAGACTTTTTGTTATATTACTAAATGCAACAGAAGTATGGGTATTAGACATTGTTAGCCGAAGAGGTGTTATGGAGCTGTGCCAGCTTCTTTCCTTTGGGGGGCACTAGAGACCAGAAAGTATTTTGAAGTTCCAGTTTCTGGCTAGGGAAGATATCAAGATGCAGTTGGGGGGAGGTTTAAGTGGGAGGGAACGGAATGGGTATTGGATGGGGGTGGCAGGGTCTTTGCCCCCAAGCTGCTCACCTATTTTATTCAGGTCACAGTGCTCCCCTAGCCCTAATTACTGCTCACCCTCCTGTTATGGCCAATGGAGAGCCACATGAGGCAAGGCCTGAGAGTGCACCAGTGACCATCATGTAGCTGGCTCGTTGGTCATAGACTCTTTCTGGTTTTCTTCTCACGGTGCTAGGGTGATGCCTCAGCAGGCCTCGTATGCAACATTCTCTGTGGAGGAGGCAGGCTTCCTGGCCCACCACAGGGGTCAATGTAGCAGATGGAACTTGGCGTCAACCCTCCCCAGCTGGGAGCGCTGACATGTGGCAGCACCTCTTCAGCCCTCCGTGCCACCTGGCTGGCTTCCAAGTCGGCTTCTGAACTCCGTTCAGCAGCATGGAAGTGCAGCGCATTCCCTCTGGGCCATACGGTGGCCTGGCAGTTTATATTTTTATTACCAAGTAGGAACTAGGGACCAACGTGGGAGGAAGAGAATGATAGGGAGACCTTTTTTATTATTACTCTGACAGGAGAGGTGTAGTTGTTCGAAAGCAAAAGAATGGGGGACACTTTTCGTTACCAGGGTGTGTAACAAACCAGGATTAGAGTCAGACATCAGTGGTATTATTTTTAATTACTATTACCAGGAAAGCTGGGATTGGAGTTTGGACAAAGCGTGATGTGGGGGTGGGATCTTTTTTTTTTTTTTTTTTACTTTGTTTCTTTTTTTATTAGGGCCATTCCCCTAACTCCTGTAGGGGTCTTCTCAGCCTCTTCCCCGCCACCTCTCCATGCCCAGGCTTACCCCTGGGTGGCGCCCCCTCCCAGGTCAATGGTAGGTTCCTAGCACCCACAGGTGGGGCCGCAGGGGAGGCGGGGCCCCACCCAGCAGACACAGTAGGCAATGGAGGCAGCAGACAGAGCTTCATACCGCAGACTGGCATTTTAATAGGCTGTATCGGGGTGAGGGACATACAGACAATCAAGCGTCCGCCCTGCCCCACAACTGTCTGGCGCTGGCTGCAGCTTCCCAGCCTCCACCAGGGGTCCGTAGCATGCTGGTCATGCAACCCCTCCCCAAGAGAAGGAGAGCAGTCCCTAGGACTCTCGATCCTTCTTCCCGGCCAGCCCTCCAATGTCCGAGTCCGTTCCTGAACCTGGGTCGTTGGCATCGCAGCTGGACGCGCTGCTGCTGCGCCAGAGGGCCAGCACCTTTTTTTTTTTTTTTTTATTACGGGGCAGGAATGTAGTAGGTGAGAGCTGGGATACTGCACGATGGGATGGGGCTATTTTTCCTTCTGGTTACCAGGGTGGGAGAAGCAGGTGGTAATCTGGAAGAAGACGGACAGGGGCCTTTTTATTTTGTTGTTTTGTTAATTACTGGGGACTGGGCGGGTGGGTGGGAGGAGTTGGGATCAATAGGATAGAAGACTTTTTACCGTGGTGGAAGTCAGACAGCAGGAATATGTTTTTTTTTTTTTTTTAAATAATAGAAGTTTATTGAAATGTTTTTCCAATATATTATACATATACTTACATACAGTAAGTTTAGAGTTACAGTTATCCATAAAGGTCAGTAACAAGAACCTAGAAAGAGAGAGAAAGAAGGAAAGGAGAGAGACAGTGGAGGGAGGAAAGTATTCAGTAAATCCTGTTAAGAATTATATTCCTTAGTTGGATAAAGGCAGAATAACGCTCCATTCAAGAATAATTTCTTGTTGAGACATCATTTCAACATCTTCAGGCATATTTTACCAATATATCAAGAATGTTCTTTTTTTCCCTAAAGGCCATAAAATATAAAAATGTTAACGACCTCCCTTTGAATTTATCCACAGACAACCTTAGCTTAGCAGTCAGGTATTCCATATCTAAAATTCTAGTACATATTCCATACCAAGATTCTACAGAAGGCCTATTGGAGGTAAGCCAACACAAAGTGATTGCCTTAAGTGCTACCACTAAAAAAATTTGGAACAGATAGTTCAATGTTTTAGATTTCAAAGGGGATGGGGGCAATCCAAAAAGCCAATGTTGAGCAGTTTTTGGGAATTGAGAGTCAAAAATTCCAAGCACCACCTCGTTTATGGCGTCCCAGAAGCCCTCTACAACTTCACATTCCCAGAAAATATGAGAATAAGTGCCAGTGGATTGGCAATTTCTCCAGAAAAGGTCTGAAGTATGCTTCCCATAATGTTTAGTTAACACTGGAGGTCTAAAATATCTGATTGCTATTTTCCATCGAAACCACCTAAAGAATAAGGAGGCTGTGGTGCAATGGATGCCTCTCCAAATGGCATCCCAGTCCCCTTTAGACAATGAAAAATACAGTTACGTAAGAACTTACCGTAACAGTAGATCTTCGAGAGAGGCTCTTGCAGTAGGTAATTACATATAGGACTGACGCCGACAGGCAGCAGGACCCCACGGAAAAATTTCTAGCTAGCAGTCCCTGGCGAGGGACCGCCCCCACGTCAGGTGACCGGCGTCCAGGAGATGTTCGGTATAAAGGGGCAGTGCGGACACCCGCCTTCAGTTCTTTCCGCCACAGGCCAAAGAGGCTGGGCGAGAGGAAGCGGATATTTCTCTATATGGAAAAGGAGCTGAAAAAGCCTAGGGGATGGAGGGCGGAAGGTATTATTTACTGCAAGAGCCTCTCTTGAAGATCTACTGTTACAGTAAGTTCTTACATAACTGTACTATCTTACTTCGAGAGGGCTCTTGCAATAGGTAATTACATATAGGACTGAATCCCAAGCAGTCTGGAACAAATAAAAGGCACCGGGAGGAGGAGACTACTCCAGAAAATATCAGTAGCCGTGCAAGCCTCAAGACTGGAGGCCTTGCAAAACAGCTAGCCCGAAGCCTGCTCTACGGTGAGAGGCAATGTCCAAACTGTAGTGTTTCGTAAAGGTATGGACGGAAGTCCAGGTGGCAGCAGCGCAGATGTCTGCCGCAGACACATTCTTGAAACAAGCCGCAGAGGTCGCTACTCCTTGGGTGGAGTGACCTCTGACTTGACCCGGAAGGGTCTTGTTGTACTTTTCATAACAGAAAGTGATGCAATGGGCCAACCACTTCCACAGGCATTGCTTGGAAACATGCAAACATACGAAATTTGCCAGCAGATAAAGGCCCAGAGGTCTATCAAGTCTGCTCGAATGTGCAGCTAGCACCCCTTATTCTGCAGCTGCCCCTCCCTTCACCCTTCCCTTCATTAACCTTCCCCCTTGTCCTGTCCCATCCTCGTTTGAAGCAGTCCACTGTTCTACTGCATACCACTTCTGCAGGTAACGCATTCCACCTAGCCACCACCCTCTCTGTAAAAAAGTGTCTCCTCATCTCCCTCCTGAACCTTCCTCGCTCCAGTCTCATATCATGGCCCCTGGTGGCCCTCCCCTCCCTTACTTTGAACAGCCCCTCTGTACCCGTCTTGTTTATTCCTTTCATGTATTTAAAGGTTTCAATCGTGTCACCCCTGTCTCTCCTCTCCTCCAGTGAGTACATGTTCAACTCCTTCAACCTCCTCTCGTATGATAAGTCCCCCAGACCCTTGATCATCTTTGTCGCCCTGCGCTGCACCCCCTCCAGTAACTTAATGTCCCTCTTCAGATACGGATGCCAGTACTGCACGCAGTACTCCAGGTGTGGTCTAACTAATGACCTATACAGTGGCAGAATCACCTCCTCCTTCCTCGAGGATATACCCCTTGCAATACAACCCAGCATTTTGTTGGCCTTTGCAGCTGCCTTCCTACACTGTGCAGAGTTGTTCATTGACCCTGTAATGAGCACACCCAGATCCTTCTCCTCCTCTGTCTGGGCTAGCTGCACTCCCCTAGCTAGTAAGTCCTCCTTGGGTTCTTCATCCCAAAATGCAGTACCTTGCACTTTTTGACATTAAAGCCCAGTTGCCAGGTGTCTGACCAAGTTTCAAGCTTTGCCAGATCATCCTGCAACCCCTGCCATCCCCCTAGGTCATCCACCACCGCGCCAACCTTGGTATCATCAGCAAACAGACTGATCTTGCTCTTGATGTCCCATGATATGTCTGCAATGAATATCCCAAACAACACTGGTCCCAACACCGAGCCCTGTGGGACACTGCTCATCACTGCCCTTGGGTGTGAGAGCTCCCCACCCACCACCACCCTCTGTTGCCTTCCCTGCAGCCAGTTTCCTACCCATCTCACCAGCTTTGCACCTGCCCCTGTGCCTACTAACTTCCTTCCCAGCCTTCCATGTGGCACGAGTCGAATGCCTTACTGAAGTCCAGATACAAGACATCCACTGCATGGCCCCTGTCCAGTTGCCTAGTTACCCAGTCATAGAACTCCACCAGGTTGGTTTGGCAGGATCTGCCATGTATGAAGCCATGCTGTCTGCTGTCCTGTAGTCCTTTGGCCTCTAGGAGGGCCACCAGCCTCTCCTTCAGGATAGTCTCCATTAGCTTACCCACGATG
The DNA here is from genome assembly GCA_016271365.2 of Neoceratodus forsteri. Taxonomy (NCBI): domain Eukaryota; kingdom Metazoa; phylum Chordata; order Ceratodontiformes; family Ceratodontidae; genus Neoceratodus; species Neoceratodus forsteri. The sequence goes on from CM028133.1 coordinate 725,700,787, forward strand.
GATGTGAGGCTCACTGGTCTGTAGTTTCCCGGTTCATCCTTGGGGCCACTCTTGTGGAGGGGCACCACATGAGCCATCCTCCAGTCTGGAGGTACACACCCCGAATGTAGTGAGGCATTAAATAAGTCTGCCAAAGGTCCTGCAAGGACCTCTGCCAGCTCCTTCAGTACCTTAGGGTGGATGCCATCTGGGCCTGGTGCCTTGTCCACCCTCAGTGCCTTCAAACCCTCTCGAACTCTGCCCTCCATGATTTCCCCATCTGTCACCACATCCCCCTGCATCTGCCATTTCTCCCACCTTGGGTGTCACCCCCTCTTCTCTTTAGTAAATACTGAGCAGAAGTACTCATTTAGTGCTTCCGCCTTATCGTACCCTGCTTCCACCCAACCCCCCTCCTTCCTAATCCTTACTATGTGGTCCTTACAGCTCCTTTTCTCCCTGATGTACTTAAAGAAGTCCTTCTCCCCCTTCTTAATGCCTTGTGCCAGCCTGAGTTCTGTAGATGCTTTGGCTCCCTTACCGCCCTTGTCACCTCCTTCGATTCTGTCAAGTACTCCTCTCTGTCCTCCCCCATCCCTGTTTTCTTGTACTTCCTAAAGGCAGCTCTTTTCCTCCTTACCTTTTCCATGACCTCCTTGCTCAACCAGCTCGGTTTCTTAGCCCTAGCTTTCTTGCTCTGGGCTTTGCAGCAGGTTTTGGTTGCCTCCACTATCCCCAGCTTGATGAGCTCCCGTCTCTGGTTAGTATCCATACTTGATTGAATTCTGGTGAGGTACCCTTTTACCACTTCCCCCATCCTCCCAAAGTCGGCCCTCCTGAAGTCCAGCACTCTTGTGCCAGATTCCACTCCTTCCTTGCCCATATCTAATGTGACCCATACTGAGTGGTGGTCACTCCCTGACAGCGGTTCCTCCACTGTAAGTTCTCTCACAAAGTCCCCATTTGCCAGCACAAGGTCAAGGGTATTCCCTAACCTGGTTGGTTCACTGACCATTTGCAGCAGGAAGCTGTCCTGGAAGGCATCAAGCAGTACCTGCTCCCTTCTGTTACTGGTTGTTGGGGTGCTCCAGGCCACTCCTGGCATGTTGAAGTCCCCCACAATCATCACACTACCCTTCTCCCAGGTCCTCCTGATGTGTCCCGCTAGTTCCCTGTCTAACTCCTCCATCTGAGATGGTGGCCTGTACACCACTCCCATTCTAAGAATCCTATTCTTGGAATCCTGGATTTGCACCCAAAGTGACTCTGTACTACCCTCCTCCCCTTCCTCCCTTAAACACTTCAGTCCTTCCTTCACATATAGTGCCACCCCCCCCCTCCTTTCCCAGTCACCCTGTCCCTACGAAATAACCTGTATCCTGGTACAGACAGGTCCCAGTCATTATATTGGGTGGCCCATGTTTCCATGATGGCTGCAATGTCCACCTCTCCCTCTGCCATGAGAACTTGTAACTCTGCAGTTTTTCTCCCAAGGCTCCTAGCATTAAGGGTAACCACTTTCCACCCTTTCTCCCCCCCCCCATCCTGCCCTCCTTTTCTAGCATCACCAATAGTACTTGCCATTTGTCCTTTGCCACTGTTATGGAGGGTTAAGCTCATATGATTTCCCAACCTGTGGTCTCTGCATATCTCTTTCCCAACTGCCACCCCCCACTCCTAGTTTAAATTCCCAACTTCCTTTATATATTCTTCCATCCTCTGTTTCAACACTTTCTTTCCCCTCCTCACTCAAGTGTAGTCTGTCCTTGGCATAGAGACTACTGTCCTCCCAGGTCCCTCCCCACCCCCAACAGTCCATACCCTTTAGCACAACACCAGGTTCTTAGCCATCCGTTAAATTCCTCTATTCTCAGCTTTCTTGTTGTGCTTGCCTTTGGCACCGAAGTATCTCAGAAAAAGTTACTGATCTTCCTGCCCCCTCACATAATTGTGCTAGTTCCTCAAACCTCCTCTGGACTATATCTACTGTCTTGTCAGCCAGGTCATTTGTCCCAAGATGTATAATTAAATGAGGCTTGTCCCTACCCCTTCTAGCATATTTCAGAAAAGACTGTCCCACCCTTTCCGCTGTCATTCTTGGCATGGCCTCCACCCAGATGCGACTATGCCTCTCCCCCTTGCTACCCCACCTAACTCCTCTTAGTATTGAGTTCCCCAGCACTAAGATTCCACCCCTCTTACTCCCTGCTTGCTTCCATTCATCTCCCTCCCTCATTTCCAGCTCTTCTTCTTCATCCTGCTCATTATTTCTCCCTTTTACCCTTGTTGCAGTTCTCCCAGCAGAACTTCCTGCCGCTCTAGTTTGGTCCAGGCATTTATCAATTACTCCTCTAATTTCATCATTTCCCTCCTCCACTTTCTTCCTCTCTAGCAGTGCAGAGCTGTTTTCTGAAGACCCTTCACAAATGCAAACTCTCTCTCTCTTCATAGTAACCTGTTCTCTCCTTTCCACTCCACGACTTTTGCCACTTCTTCGCCTCCCCTCACAAATCCCTATCGCCTCCTTCTGTTTGACTTTTGTCTCCTGACCTGGTTTCCCTGGCAATCGTTCTTCCTGGCCTGGGCCCCTTTGTCTCTGCTTCCCTTCTTCTGACCCTCTTCTCACCACTGTTGGCTTAAATCGCCCTCCCTCATTTCCCCTTCTTCCTCCCTCCAGTATTGGGCTAAACCCACCCCCAATCTGCCTTGCCTGTCTTAGTTCCTCCTGCAGACCCTCAATCTCCTTTCTGAGTTTTTCTATGTGGTTGCACACTAAACATCCTCCCACACCCCAGGCAATGTTTAGAAAGATTGGTGCACCGCAGTTGTTGCAGCCTACCACCCTACCCATTGCTGTCGATGCCCACCAGCGACCCCCCACCCTTCCAGATGCAGGATACCAAACACTTCCCCAAGTCTCCCCTCTCCCCCCTCTATCAGTGCAAAACATTTTCTTTATTTCCCTTACCTCCTTTGTTGCACATGTTTAGATATATTGAGCAACTGCTTTTTATATTCCTATCCTTCCTATCCACACTCAAACATAGACGTTAAGTAGCCATTGCACAACCTTCTTCAAACTCCTACTCCTCCTTTTCCCAATGCAATATCAATGGGAAGAAGTAATAATGAAAGCTCCTAGATTTGCATTTACTTCCCTTCCACTGAGAGAGCAGTCACCTCTTAGCTTGCTGCTGTTCCTTTCCTGGATGTCTGTTTCTGCTATGACAGGTGCATATCATTTGCCTGTTTGAGGAAGTGATGTCAGAACCCTAGCATAAAAGAAATAGGACCAGGGTTTGGGTGGGTGGGACCAGCCCAAGTCTTCTGGAAACAATCAGGTAGCTGAGGCCTCTAGTCAGACCATTAGCACCCTTCCCCCCATGCAAACTTTGCAGCTAGTGAAGCCAGCAACAATGAATCAATTCTACTCAAGCCCCCAAAATAGGTTTGCTACCCAAAGAAACAAGACACCAATTCAAACAGCTTCACCAACAATACATCAAAATAGGCTTGGAATTAGAAGATATAGGTCTCCAATTCAAAGAAACGGACCCAGTTAAATTACACCAATTATGTTTAAAACAGAAGAAATAGGCCTCTACAAATGCAGCCTGCCACACAGTGAACCAAACAAATGAGCCCACATACAGCTACCAAAACAGGTTTCAAAATTCCAACAGCCCCAAACAATACCCTGCTAGCCCCTTAGTAGTAAGAAAGAAAATAAACAACTTTCTACCAAGTAGAATCCATGAAAAACAATGTAAAACAAGACGCTACTGTACTGTAGATCTGATCCTGTCCCCCTTCTAGTTCCTTCTGAGAAGCCAAAGCACTGACTCCACACCTGATTAAGCTCTACCTCCCTACTGAGTGCGACCTGGCCAGACAGTTAGCACCCTTCCCCCACTGTGCACTCAAACTTTGCAGCTAGTGAAGCCAGCAACAATGAATCAATTCTACTCAAGCCCCCAAAATAGGTTTGCTACCCAAAGAAACAAGACACCAATTCAAACAGCTTCACCAACAATACATCAAAATAGACTTGGAATTAGAAGATATAGGTCTCCAATTCAAAGAAACAGACCCAGTTAAATTACACCAATTATGTTTAAAACAGAAGAAATAGGCCTCTACAAATGCAGCCTGCCACACAGTGAACCAAACAAATGAGCCCACATACAGCTACCAAAACAGGTTTCAAAATTCCAGCAGCCCCAAACAATACCCTGCTAGCCCCTTAGTAGTAAGAAAGAAAATAAACAACTTTCTACCAAGTAGAATCCATGAAAAACAATGTAAAACAAGAAGCTACTGTACTGTAGATCTGATCCTGTCCCACTTCTCTAAATTTCTACTGTAGGTTTCAAACCCGCAACCATTTAAGTAACAGTCAAGCACCCAATCCACTACACCAAAGTCCCCAGCATTGCCTTCCCTTTTGTGAGCAAAAGAGATGAACAACTGAGCAGTCTTTCTGAGATCCTTTGTCCTGTTGGTGTAGTATCTCAGAATCCGGTGAACATCCATGGTATGGAGTAAATATTCCCCTTGGTTGGAGTACTGCGTGAAAAAGGCAGGTAACTGTATGGACTGATTTAAGGTAGACTCTGCTACTACTTTAGGTAGAAACTTAGGATTCGTGCAAAGAGCAACTCGTTCTTTGTGAAAAATCAAATAGGGGATTTTACACATAAGGGCCTGGAGCTCGGAAATTCTTCGAGCCGAAGTGATGGCCACCAAGAAGAGCGTCTTCCAGGAAAGAAACTTCAGATCTGCAGAAGCTGCAGGTTCGAAGGGAGGAAGAGTAGGTTTCTCGAGAACAAAGTTCAAGTCCCAAGGGGGAGCAGGAGTTCGGATGGGGGCCTCAGATGAAGGACCCCTCTGAGAAAGGTCTTAGAGACCTCCAGTTGAGCAAAAGCTTTATCTGTGAAGGGAACATGGTAGGCTGAGATAGCAGCCATGTGCACCTTCAAGGAGGAATGGCTGAGACCCAGGTCAAAGAGATGACGTAAGTATTCCAGCAGAACAGCCACTGAACAGGAGAAAGGCTCCACGTTCCTAGAGGCGGCCCAAATAGAGAATCTCTTCCACTTCATGGCATAAGTGGACCTAGTGGAGGGTTTTCTAGCCTCCACCAAAATCTCCGCCACTTTTGGAGGGACGCCAAAACAGGATTGGGCTAGGTCTGCAGGAGCCATGCATGAAGTTGAAGGGACTTGAGACCTGGATGGACCTGGGTCCCCTGATCCTGGGTCAGCAAACCTCAAGATAAAGGAAGAGGAAGAGGAGGAACCTGTGAGTATTGTTGTAGAAGAAAGAACCAGATTTGCCTGGGCCAGAAAGGAGTGATCAAAATCATTCTCGCTCCTTCTGTGGATAGTTTCTGCAAAACTCTTGGGATCAGAGGAATTGGGGGAAAAGCATAGACGAATCTGTCCTTCCAGTCTAGAGACAGAGCGTCGCTCCAGAAAGCGCCTCGCTTTGGAACAAGTGAGCAAAAGCTGGGAAGTTTTGCGTTTTGGGGGGAGGCGAAGAGGTCTACTTGCGGAGTCCCCCAAAGCTGAAAGATATCGTCGAGCACCCTTTGATCCAGTTCCCACTCGTGAGCCCGGGCAGAGGAGCGGCTTAGCTTGTCTGCCAGGGTGTTGTCGACTCCTGGAACATGAATTGCCGTGAGGTGAAGGTTGTGATGAGTTGCCCAATCCCAAACCCTCATAGCTTCCCTGCATAGAGGTGGAGCAATTCCTCCTGCTTGTTGATGTACCACCACGCACATGTTGTCCGTCTGGACGGCTAGGTGGCAGGAAGAATGTATTGGTGAAGGGCTTGGAGCGTATAGCACAGCTCGAGCTCGAACACGTTGATGTGGAGAGCTAGTTCCAGTCTGGACCATAAGCCCTGGGTCCGATGAGGGCCCAGATGGGCTCCCCAACCTTCGCCTGATGCGTCTGTGGTCAGAGTCTGGGAGGGGGGAGGATGAAAGAAGGGAACCCCCGAAACAGGTTCTCTCGAACCATCCACCATTGCAAGCCCTGTGCCATCGGCAAGGAGATCAGGACTAGTTGATCTAGGTCGTCCACAAGTTGATCCCACTGGGAGCGAAGAGTCTACTGAGAGATCCTCATGTGGAGTTGAGCTTGGGGGACTGTCGGAATGGCGGCTGCCATGAGCCCCAGAAGACGGAGGACCGACCTCGCCGGAACCCTCCTGCTTCCTGATAGCAGGGAAATCTGGGATTGAAGAGAGGCTGCCCTGTCTGGAGGCAGGAAGGCCTTGCTCACCGTCGTATCGAGGATAGCTCCGATGAATTGTAGCCTCTGGGAGGGGTCCAGATGGGACTTGGAATGGTTGATGGTAATACCCAGGCCAGAAAAAACCTGCTGGGTGAGGGAGAGAAAATGCAGGAGTTCCTCCCTGGACGAGGCTGCCAGGAGCCAGTCGTCCAGGTAAGGGAACACCTGTACTCCCATTGTATGCATGTGGGCCGCTACCACAGCCAGGCATTTGGTAAATACTCGGGGCGCCGAGGAAAGACCAAATGGGAGCACCCTGAATTAGTAGTGGTCCCCTTGAAATGCAAAACGAAGATACTTGCGGTGAGAAAGGCGAATGGGAATGTGCAGATAGGCATCCTGCATATCCAGCGCACAAAGCCATTGACCCGGCTGAAGAAGGGCAGAAGGCTCTGCAGAGAGAGCATCCTGAACCTTTTGTATTCCACATAAAGGTTCAAGGAACTGAGATCTAGAATGGGTCTGAGATCTCCCGTCTTCTTTGGGACCAGGAAGAAATGAGAATAGTAACCCGTCCCTCGAAGATGAAGGGGGACGGGTTCTATCGCCTGCTACGCGAGAAGGGCCGAGATTTCTTCCTGGACCAAGAGAAGATGGCCTCTTGAGTATGACGACTGCTGAGGAGGGTGGCGAGGTGGTTTCTGAAGAAACTGTATGGAGTGCCCTTCCGCTATAAGCTGGAGCACCCAAGAATCCGTGGTTATCCTCTCACAACCTGGAAGGTGAAGGGAAAATCTCCCTTCTACCGGTTCCTCTGGTGGGTCCGGAGGCGGTGGGAAAGGAAAGGAGTCAGGTGGTGTGGGGCAGTGCCGCAGCTGAGGCACCCGCTGCATTTTTGGGTGGAGGGGGCCTGGCAGCTGCGGGAGCCCGACGTTTAGTGGCCGCCTTCCTTGGGGTTTCGCTTGTGGCCGTCCATCTGCGAAAGGGCCAGGCGCTGCTGGGGATGAGATGACGGCATGGAATCCACGGATTTCAGGGCCGTCCCCTTCTCTTGCAAGTTGGTGATGATGTCTTTGACATCACCACCAAAAAGCACCGACCCCCTGAAAGGTGCCTCTTGAATGGCGGATTGCACCTCCGGGACCAAACCTGACACGCGGAGCCAGGCATGACACCGTAGACTTATGGCGAAAGCGGAGCTCCGACCAGCAGTGTCCACTGCATCATATGTCGCCCGTAAAATGTGGTGACTGGCCGAACGAGCAGAACGGACAAGATCTGCTAACTCCTGTTTGACTTGAGAGTCAGGTAAGAAGTCTAGTTTAGATTCCACCTGGGTAAGGATGGCCTTCTGGTAATCCCCCATGTGGGTGACTTAATTCAGGGCCTAAATTCCCAGTGTGGAAGAGGCGTAAATCTTTCTTCCATACTGGTCCAGGAGGTGAGATTCCTTATCCGGAGGAGACAAGCTCAGATGCTTTGGATGTGCCGACCGGCCGTGAGCGGCGCTAATCACAACTGAATCAGCATGAGGGTGAGAGTCAAGATAGTCTACACCCTCAGGAGCCTGGTATAGCCTGTTGGACTTCCTGGGAAGTGGGGCTAACGCCGACAGTTGTTTCCAAATCGTGGTAACAAGGTGGGCGCGAGGCTCGATCCAGGGTGGCACTAAAGTTGGAGCTGTCACGGGCAGGTCCAGATGCTCAGCGAGTTTGAGACGCTGAGGATCTGGTTCCAAAGAGCGCCACTGGTGAATTTCCTGGATTTTTCTAAGCAACTCCGTGAAGGATGGATCCTCCGGAGGGAGTTCGGAGGGGTCCTCGGCTGGGGCTTAGACATAGAGCGGGGCTCGTCATCTCTCTCAGAACATCCTTCGGAAGAATCCGAGGAATCCGAGAGGGAAGAAGAAGCAGAAGAAGAGTAAGACTCCCTCACACGACTAGGGGGAGGAACGGGTTCCTTGGGTGGTACCCGTGAACGCGTATCCTGCCCTTCCCTGGATCCAGAGGGAAGAGCCCTGGAATCTGGAGGCGGTGAGGGAGTGTGCCGCCTCAGACGTACAGGAGCCGGGGGCGGCACCATCGTCGTAAGGCGACTCTCCACCTCCTTGGTGAGCTGAGCCTTGGCCTCAGCCCACCAAGAGGCCAGAGTCTCCTGCAGATCCACCGCCGGCCAGGGGGGCAGTGAAGGTGGAGGAGGAGGGGGGAAAGTGTACGGGTTGTACCTGTAAGGTGAGTATCTGTAACCCGGCTGCAGGAAACCCGGCGTCGGGTACTGCGGCATCTGAGGAACTGGCGTCGGGTACTGTGGCGCTGGATACTGCGGTCCCGGGTATGACAGTGTCGGATAAGACGGCGGGTACCCGGGAGCTGCCAGAGCAGACGGCCTGGTCGGCGGCCCCATGGGCGGATCCGCGTTAATGGGCCGGGGCGGAGGCCCGACGGAAGGGGAACATCCCCTGCCAGCGTCGGAGGTGCCGGCGTCCGGGGAGCCGACGTCAGATCCGGTTCTGTTGGAGGAGGGTCTGACGGAGGTGGAAGATCCCACGCTCGCCCGAGGAAAGAGGAGAGAAATCCCGGGTCAGGCTGGGTGACTCGGGCTCCCAGACGGCAGCGAATCCTGCGGGAACCAGTGCGATGGGCATGGGGGTCCGTCGCCGGTTCCGTCACCCGCCAAGATTGTGAGGAGCCGACGTGGCGGCTTAGGGCGGGATTCGGGCGGCGCTGGAGGAGCCGGCTCGTTAATAGGAGTCCTCACCGGAGGCGGGCCGAGGGAGAGGGGTGGCCCGGTCCGATGGGGAAGTGGTCGTGCGCCGCCCCTTAGGGTCGGGCGTCTTATCGACCCTCTCCATGTGGACGTCAGAGGAGCCGATGTCCGACTTAGAGGAGTCGCCCACGCCAGTAGGCCGCAGACCTGCAGCCGAACCGGGGGCGGAGGCCTCCATTCGCCCGGAGGTGCCCGCAAGGCCCGAACGCGAGCCAGACGGGCGGGCCGACGCCTCCTTCAAACCCTTGGAGGCTGCCGTCGAACGGTCCCCCGGGGGGGATGTTACCTGGGCCACGACTCCAGCGGGAGACGCGGTAGAGGACTTCTTCTGCCGGTGCCTCTCCTTGTCCTTCTTTTTCCGATGACCTTCCAGGGAAGTGGATGCCTGCCTCAACTTTTTAAACTCTTTTTCCATAGAAGACATCTTTTTCTTGAGGAGATGGGCTTCCAGGGACTGTTGGCGCTGTTTACGGGTAGTCGCGTTGAAGTTGATCAATGCTGGCACTTATCAACCAGGTGATCGGGGCCTAGGCAGAAAAGGCACAGAGAATGGCCGTCCTTGTATGGCAGTTGGGCGCTGCACAAGTCGCACTTGCTTTTGTGCTCGGAGGGTGTAGGGGATGACATACACCGGCGATGTACCTGACGATTGAAAAAATAACTAATTTTCGTAAAAACTAGAATAAAGACAGGGCTGTCGTATACGAACTTTACCACAGGCACTGTAACGAGCTAATGGCGGAAAGAACTGAAGCGGTGTCCGGGACCGCTTCTTTATACCACGCCTCCTGACGCCGATCACCTGATGTGGGGGCAGTCCCTCGCCAGGGACTGCTAGCTAGAGATTTTTCCGTGGGGTCCTGCCGCCTGCTGGCGTCAGTCCTATATGTAATTACCTACTGCAAGAGCCCTCTCGAAGTAAGATCTGCTATTTCTACCTTCCAGATTTCTTTAATCCTAATCACTTGGTCTTTGTCTACTTCATTCATACACTGCACCAACCTGGACACCAACTTCTGTTGATTCAAGGTGGAGATCACAGCATGAATACATTCTTGATGGAGATTCCCCCATCCTGCTATGAACTGGCCTGCCTGAATTGTAGTTATATAATGCCTAAGTTGTAAATAACTAAAGAAGTCAGTTTGTGGGAGCCAAAACTCCACCTTTAGTTGAAAAGACTTCATGGAGTTTCCAGAAAAGCATTGCCCCAAGGTCTGTAAATTGCACCTCGACCAATGATGGAATGCCAGGTCCCATGAAAAGGGGAGTGAAGTCCCGACAACTAATCATTGTTGTAGAGGGGCCTGTCTGAAGGGGAAGTTTCAGTTTACAGCATGCCTCCCTCCAAGCTTGATTAATTACCTCTGTCAGGGGATTATTAAATTCCAACAGTTTCAGTCTGGGTGGAGATCTAGGAAGAGTAATTCCAGTATGTTGATCAGGGGAGAAAAAGCTGTTTCTGTTTCCACCCACTTGCCGGGGGGGGGGGGGTGCATCATGCACTAGAGAGACCAGAGCCTGCAACTGGGCCGCCTAGAACTGTTTTTGTAGATCAGGGAGTCCCAAACCTCCCTTTGCATTAGGAGTTGTTGACACCTTCCATCTGAGCCTGGGTTTTTTGCCCAGCCAGACAAATTTAGAGTGTGTAGACTGTACTACTTTCCAAAAAGACCTTGGGGGGTCTATGTGGGAGAGCTCAGTAAGAATAAAAAGTGGGGCAAAACATTCACCCGAGTGCTTTCTATTCCACCCAACAGAGAGCGTGGCAACTCTTTCCATCTATTACAATCCGTCCTTACCTCCTGAAGCAACCTGAAGTGGTTCAGATTATATAGTTTCTTTAGATCACTGGGAATCCAAATTCCCAAGTATTGGAAACTCACCCCGCTCCACTTGATTTGGCACAGATCTTGGAGAACTGACCCCCTGGGACTCCCAATCGGAAGAATTTCCTACTTTCCCAGGTTCACCTTATAACTGGATATTCCCCAGAATCCGTCAGAAGGTCAAAAATCTTTGGGATTGAGAGGATGAGATTCGAAACGTATCGAAGGGTATCATCCATGTACATTGATATCTTGACCTCCGTGTCCTGGACAAAAAAAACCTGAAAGACATCCGTCTGCCTGATAAAAGCTGCCAATGGTTCTAGACTCGGGGCAAATAAGAGAGGGCAGCCCTGCCTGGTACCTGCTTGTATTTCAGAAGATGATGAAATAACTCCATTTACCGAATCTTAGCCGAGGGTTTTGTATAAATGACTAATCCAGATCCTGAATTTGTTTCGAAGCCAACCCCACAAAGGCAAGGTCCAGATAATTCCAGTCGGCGATCAAATGCCTTTTCTGCGTCCAGCGATAATATTGCATGGAGTTGCCCACGGGGGGTCGACCTCAGAAAGAGAACATTCAACAAAAGGCAAATATTGTCCTGGATATGTCTACCAGGGATAAAACCTGTTTGATCAGGATGAACCAAACCGGGGATGACATTTTGAAGCCGGTCACTTATAGCGTTAGCAAAAATTTTTGCATTCTGGTTTAAGAGCGAAATGGGTCTGTAGCTTGAACATTTGGTCTAGCCTTTCCCCGGCTTGGGCAGCACCGAAATAAGGGCCTCCCCCCATGTATCGGGCAAGGCCCCGGGTTCCTGGAGGCAGTATAGCGCAGTGGGTTAAGGCTCTGCGCTGCAGATCTAAAGACCTGAGTTTGAATCCCACAGCCGCTTAGGTGCATACTGTGTGATCCTGAGCAAGTCACTTAACTTCCTTGTGCTCCCAGGTTGCATCTGGAAACAAGCTTCGGCTTAGTGTGCTTCTCCTAGTTAAACAATGTCCCCTTGTTCCCTTCCCTGTGCCACATTACAAACCCTGGTTAGAAGAGGCGATGTCTCTTTTGCAAAGCATTTATAAAATTCAGCTGTGAAACCATCCAGACCCAGGACCTTGCCCGATTTTAATAATTTAATCACCTGCCTCACTTCTTCTTCTGTTGAAAACGGCGCCTCCATATTTTCCCACTGGGTAGGGGATTTAGTGGGTGGAGTACCTTTTTGGAGGAAATCTCTGATCTTATCGGAGTGCTCTGGGCATCTATCGAGTACAATTGTTTGTAATATTTCAGGAACTCCTCCGTAATGTCATTGGGTTGAATCCTGGTGGACGGGGTCAGGGGCCTCAGGACAGATTCTGGACACATGTCTGTCTGCCTCCTGTTTCAGGAGCCTTTGTGCCAGCAGTTTGCCAGCCCTTTCTCCCCTCTCGTAATACCTCTGCCCAGTGTAACGCAATACATTTTCAATGTACCTTATCATTAGAGAGTCATAGGAAGAGTGGGCTTCCCTCAATTTCTTCATGACAGCCCCAGACCTGGTACGTTTATGTTCTGTTTCCAGATCATTGATCTTGTTAGGGGCTTCCCAAACCAGAGCCTGATGTTGCTTGTTTCTATGGGAGACAAATGCAAATGGTATGACCTCGAATAACTGCTTTCAATGTGTGCCACAGAAACTTGGGCTGGGAGTCTATTTCTTTGTTTTCATTTAAGTAATGCTGTATTACCTGTCTAGTAGAATTTATATTTTGTTTGTCATGAACGAGACCTGGGTCAAACCTCCACCCCCTCCCTTTTTTTCTGGAGTTGCCCCATCTCAACTGTGCCTTAATCCTTGCATGGTTTGAAACTGCGATAGGAAGAACGCTGACATCATGAAATGTATGTAACAACCCTTTCTGAGTGTCAGATCTATCCAACCTAGAATATGAGTTTGATGCCAATGAAAAATCGTATAATTCCTGGCTGTTGGGTATAGATGTCTCCAGGGGTCAGCCATCCCAGACTCTGCACACAAGTTCTTCAGTAGTTGAGAGCAAGCTATTGAGCTAGGGTCCTTAACTAAACTTCTGCCCATGCCCACATCTTCTACGCAGTTCCAGTCACCCATGCAAATGACCTGGGGGTAAATTAGCCAATGTGCTGAAAGGGGACCGAAAGAATTTCCCTGAAGGAGGAGTGGGCGCATAGACTGCCACTAAATAAATAGGTTTGCCACTATAGATTCCAGACACAATCAACAAATGGCCGGAACTAGCCTGGGATACTTTTTGGATCTGGAATGGCAAGCCCCTGCGAAATAACAGCAACTTGCCTGCCTTTTTAGCCCATGGGTGTTCATCTGAGCATACTGTTCCCACTCAGGCTCTCTGCAGCTTTAAGTGTTCCTGAGCTGACAGCTTGGTCTCTTGCAGACAAGCAATATCACACTTTTCTCTCTTGAGCTCCACCAGAATTTTAGAGCACTTTACAACATTGTTAATCCCTTTAACATTTAACAAACAGAGTGTCAAAACAGCCATCCTAAATAAAATAGCAACACAAATCTTGGTTTACCCTTCCTCTGTCGAAATTCCAACCCTTCCATTTGCTTCTCACATGTAATCCCTCTCCAAGAAAGAAGAAAAGGAGGAAAAAGAGAAGAAAACTAGATAGAAGAATAGCTAGAACATTGAGTAACCACATAAAAAATAACATAGTCAACAAAACAAACTTAAGATTCCCCTTCCATAAGCAAGGGGTGAAGGTCAGTAATTTACCAAGGACAACACTTGAAGGTCCTGCCAAAACACCCTCCGGAAAGTATACCATCCCCCCGATGGGTGTGTGGGGGAACGAAGTCCCTTAAGGGAACAACACCCTAGCAAGTAGGATGAAGAGGCCAGGGGATCCACACTCTGGGTGAAACACCGGAACCTGTGCCCTTATTGAAAAAAAATAGGAGTCTTCTGGGATAGGCTGAGATAGCTACTCCAGCCTCCAGCACACCTTGGAGCCTTCTATTAATCCAATGGTTAGGTGCACTTGAAGTAATGATACTGAGTGAGTAAATGGCAAAGAGGTCTATGGACCTACAGACCTCGTGGCCCAGATCGTAATGTTAATTAATAGGTTAGCAGTTCAAATAAGCCCTTGTTCACTTTTGAATTTGTCCCTTTTGGGCCACACAGAGACTCAGTTAAAAGAACATTGAAATTTTTTGTTAAACTTTAAACCCAACAATAATAAACATGGCCCTGGCATGTTCGACTCTTTCCTTATCCTCCCCTCCCATCTGCATCCTTAGTATATGTTAAACATTTAGTCCTAAGAGTTCATGTACTGATCTGCGCTTTAAACCCAGCAAACTTGGGGGAAAAGGGGTTCAGCAAGTGAGATAGTACCATTGCTAAATCCGAGACCTCTGACTAGGATGAAAGAGTCTGCTTGCCCTTAAGAATCTTGCTTGGGGAGGCCATAGAGGGAAAGGAGCAAGCCCATTTGATTGGCCTGATTTACAAATCTCTTAGAAATCTATGGCAGGAGTCCCCTAAAAGTATTTAGCCTATTGGAATAGGGAATTAAATACCCAAATCACATATGAGAAATGGCTGGAACCTAGTCAGTATTCAATGACTGCACTTCAAGCATCATTTTGGTCAGAATATATGTGGAAATGTTGTGTTAGATTTTTTATTACTCCAGGTAAGTTAATTAAATACCTTCCAGATAGGTATGGCATGTGCTGGAGGGAATGTGGGGAAATAGAGGCAACTTTTACACACGTTATCTGCTCATGCCCTAGTGTAATACCTTATTGGCAGGATATAACCAAAACCCTAAGGCAATTAATAGATTTGGAATCAGAATTAACACCCCAAATGATAATGCTTTATCTGGCACGGAGGGACAGCTACCCCCCAAAAAAGAGTATGCTGTATCTTTATATAGCAGTTGCCAAGAAGGCCATAAAGCGGTTGTGGCATACAACCATAGTACCCACACGATCCCACTGGCACAGAGCTATGACAGAAGTTTATTTGATGGAATGGTCAGTTGCAAATAATCTAGCACTGACATCTCCATTTGAGGTCAAATGGAGACCATGGGTTTTCTATATAACCCCTCTAGATGCATCATTTGTACCATGACCTGTTGAAGAAACAATATGTTAAATTAAATAATGGTTCTGAGGGTGTATATTCTCAGGATATATATGATTACTGTTTACAATAATTTCACTGTAATATCTCTAGTAAATTGTAGAGCCGTAGTAATGAAAAAGGCTTTCTGCTATGAAGTTCTGCTGCATGTATATGTGAGTGTGTGTGTGTATGTGTATGTGTGTGTATATGTGTATATATATATATATATATAATGCAATGTCGGTGGCTCAGTAGGTAGCACACTTGCCTCTGAGGCTGGGAGATCAGAGGGCTGTGGGTTCAGTTCCCACATCTGGCACTTGGGTTAATATCCCAGTACTGACACTGTAGTGCAGCATGAGAGGGGTGCTGCACTTCTGAGGTGCCGTCTTTCGGATGAGACATTAAACCGAGGTCCCATCTGCCTGGATTGGTGGTAGTTCAGGTGGATGTTAAAGATCCCATGACACTTATCGAAAAGAATAGGGGAATTTCCCCGGTGTCCTGGCCAAATTTCCCTCATTCACTAAAAAATACCACTAACAGCTTAATCTGGTTCAAGATTAGTTGGCATTCATCTATATCCCCCTCCCCTGGGTCGTGCCTGAAAATAGGCAGGATTTGTCTCATGCACTTACCTGGTCAACAAAAACTAAATAAATAAAAATAAAAAAATAACAATAAATATGTATGGAAAAGAAAACAAAGAATATAAAAAAAAAGAATCTTGCGAAGGGGTGCACTAAAAGGAGGGTCCACCAAGATCTGACCTCGGGAAACAGAAAAAGAAGACACCAGGGTGAGCAGTCTGAATCTGACAAGGGTATGTAGCCTGCAATCTCTTTCCCCATTCCCCCGTAGTCCATGCTTTCTTTTGGATAAACCATTTCTGCTTTAAAAGTATTCTGGATAGTGTCTCATATCTTTAAAGTCTGTTGATAAACGCACCTGAGAAGCACCAATGGGTAGAGGGTCTCCTTCAGAGGTTCACAACATCAATACGAGAGTCTCAAAAGGGCGGTGCAAGACAACTCCCCCCATTCTGCACCCTTGCGAATCCCAGGAGCAAAAGTAATACCTCTGGCACTGTCAGTGAAATGTTTCCATGGGGAATCCGATGCTGGGAACACAAAAGTGGTCTGCTTCAACAGGAAATACAATCCATCAACAATAAGTCTTGAAACAAGGTTCCCGAGAGGCGCCTGTCTGATAGGATCCGCAGACCAACATGTTTAAAGGCCACATATTCTCCCTGGGAGCCAGGGAAGGAAGGGAACCCTGTGTCAAACCTTCTTCGTAGATTACAAACGGTGGTAAGGACAAACCTGCCAAAAATGGAAGATTCAAACAACATGAAGTCTTGCTATATTATGACAGTTGCAGTTTGTCCCACCATTAGAACTGCTCCGGAGGTGAAAGAGTTAACTCCCATTCTAAGAATGGAACTTGGAGCGCGAGCTCGGTTAGAGAAGCTCTGTCTGGGTTATTTCAAACCCAAACTGTCAGATTCTTTACTCCGCCTCACTGAACAGTCGCTCCGGAGATTTCTCCTACTGCTCGTTCATTTCTCGGTTTAAACAGTGTTTTCTCGGTTCAAATCAACCGAGAATATTATTATTTTAACCGCAAAACTGATCGGTTCAAGCTCTGTCTGTGGTATCGTAAGTAATTACAGTTTATTTTCTGTGTGGAACTTGTAAATGTTATCGGTTCGGTTTTGAACCGATCAGCTTGTTTTAAAACTTGAAATTTAAGGTTTTAGAGTGCGGTTCCCGGTTCTTATCGGTTCTAAAAACCGATTTCATTACGGTTTTTTCCAAGACCCGTGACACGGTTAGGAACCGATAAGGGTGTTCTTGCCTGGCACTGCCGCTTAAAAGGGCAAGTTTTTGGTTAGGCTGGCATTATGTCTGAGAAACCCAAAAGAAAACCGGCCCACTGGGTTTCAACACTGTGATGTCTGTGGGGAAGTCTTTGCCAAGGCTGACCCACACACCACATGTGTATATTGTCTGGGTTTGACCACCTCAATTCAGACTGCCAGATTTGTAAAATTTCCTGCAGCCACCCTGGATAAGAGAGTTGGCAGGCTCAGGGAACGAGAGGCCAAAAAGTCCACTGACCCGGATGGCCAGCCCGGTTCGGTGCCAACCGAACCGGAGGGAGTGCCCTCTGACCAGGGCGAGACTTCCTCGGGCAAACGTAAAGCTGGCTCGAGGGCCAGTTCCAGTAAAGAAAACAAGAAAATCAGCAGGTGTGGAGCCCAAAATCCCTTCTCCAACTGCTGCAGAGATAGCAAGAGCTATTCAGATTGTCCAGTCACTTTCTCCGGTTCCGTCCGAACCGCCACTGTCTGGTAAAAGGTCGGTTCCACCGGTTCAGGAATATGATGTTGAAGAGTTTTATGAACCAGAGGAGGGGGAGGATGATTATGAACAGTATGAATGTGACTTGGAGGGTCTGGGTGTGCCCATTGAACCGGACATCTCCCAGACAGACCTTTTGAATCTCCCCCTTCGCTTTCTGAGTCCCCCTCTCACTTTATGTTTTACAAAAAAGTTGCTGAAACCCTCCAGCTCCCATTGGAGGAAGCTGTGGATGAGCAAGAGGAACCTGATTTTGTAGAAATGATGGATATTCCTGAGTCTAGGAGATTGTCTATTCCCTTGCATAAATCATTTAGGAAACAAACAATAAAAATTTTAAAAACTCCTAATTCTGTGCCTCCTGTGGACAAAAAGATGGACAGGAGGTACACTCTGTCAGGTCCTGATACAGAATTCCTTTCACAGCAATGCAGTCACGTTGGTGTGGTTCAGGCTGCAGCCTGTGATAAAGCCAATTTCCCTTGGCTTCACATCCTCCTGACAAGGATTCCAGGAAGATTGATGCCATGGCTAAAAACAATACATGGCAGCGTCCTTGGGACTCAGGCAAGGCAAATTACATGGCTTATGTAGCAAGGTATCAAAAATCTAGATGGGACACTGTCATGGCTTTGGCCAAACAGGCCTCTGGCCAGCTTGCTAATGAGCTGGAACAGGTGGCTGCTGATGGCATTGAGGCATCTAAGGTGCAGTTTCATGCTGCTGTGGATTTTAATGATGTATCCTCTATAGAGTCATGGCTACGTCTGTAGCTTTTCGTAGGTTGGCCTGGCTCAGGTGTACTAGCTTGTCACAGGATACCCAGACTAAGGCTATGGATTTTCCTGTGGTTGGAAATTCTCTGTTTGGGGAGCAGACAGAGAATTATATGAAGAAAATGGATGAATATAGGACTACCTATAACAGTGCTCAGGCTAAGGAGCGGCAATTCACTCCTCAGAGGCAGGCCCCCAGGGGTAGAGGTAGGCCTTTTCACAGGCCTTTTTACCAAACCCAGGCCTCCTCTGCTTATGTTCAGAGGGGGTTCTTCAGAGGGAGAGGCAGACGGGGTGTGGGCAGGCCTGCTCCCACCCCTCAGCCTAAAGCACCTGCCAAACAGACACCCTGATGGGATGCCCAGGGCCGATTCTCCTTTACCTGTAGGGGCAGGTTGGCTTACCTGCTCAGAACTGGGTGTCTCTAACTTCAGACAAGTGGGTCCTGGAAGTAGTAAGCCAGGGTCTGGTTCTCAGCTCAAAAGTTCCCAAAGATGAGAATCAGATCTTTCCCACCTGCAAACTCTTTAGAGACCTTTACTTTAGAAACAGAAGTCTCAACCCTCCTGGCTCTCAGAGCTATAGAAAGGGTTTCTCCCCTACACCAGGGCAAGGGTCTGTACTCCAGATATTTCCTTACCCCAAAAAAGACAGGAGAATGGCGGCCCATTTTAGACCTGAGATATCTGAACAAACACCTTTTGAAACCAAAGTTCAGAATGGTAACTCTGGCAATGATTTTACCCTCTCTAAGGCCAGGGGACTGGCTAGCCTCCCTGGACCTCAAGGATGCCTATTTCCGTCCCTAATCAGAAGCTCCCACCGAAAGTACCTCAGATTCAAACTGCCCTCAGGTCACTACCAGTTCAGAGCAATGCCCTTTGGCCTCACCTCTGCCCCAAGGGTATTCACAAATGTCTGGCAGTAGCAGTTGCTCATTTAAGAAGGCAAAGGATTGTTGTCTTTCCCTATCTGGATGACTGGCTCATTGTAGGCCAGTCCCCAGAACAGGTAAAATCTCACCTGCAAGTTACCCAGCAGCTGCTCACCTCCCTGGGCTTCTTGCTCAATCTTCCAAAGTCAGTTCTGGAACCAGTTCAGGTGCTCACCTTCATAGGTGCAGAATTGGACACAAAGCAAGCCAGAGCCTTCCTACCCTTAGAGAGGGTAAGGAACTTGGTGGCTCTGGCCTCCTCCTTCACTCTGCAGGTCTCTCGACCAGCAAGACACTTTTTGCAGCTCCTGGGGCACATGGCTGCGTCCACAGCTGTAGTGCAAGGAGCAAGATTTCAGATGAGGGACATTCAGTTTCACTTGAGAGCCTTTTGGTCTCAGAGAAGAGACCCCCTTTCCAAGTTGGTCCCAGTGACCCGAACCCTGATCCAGGCCCTCCAGTGGTGGCAGGATCAGAGCAATTTAAGACTGGGGGTCCCTCATTCCTCTGTCTCACTCCTTGACCCTCAGTACGGATGCTTCCTCCTGGGAGCCCACATGGCGACCTCTCCACTCAGGAGTGTGGTCCCTCAGGAATCTCTGCTCCACATCAATTTGCTGGAACTCAGAGCTGTCTTTTAGCACTTAAGTGTTTTCGTGCCTGTTCAGAACAAAGTAGTACAAGTCAGAACAGACAACACCACAACAATGTGGTACATCAACAAGCAGGGGGGCACTCGGTCTTCGGCCTTGTGCACCGAGGCAATGAAGTTGTGGTCTCTGGCCTATTCCCTGAACACTTCCCTCATAGCAGTTCACCTTCCTGGAAAGTACAATGTCCTAGCAGATGCTCTCAGCAGGATTTCCCAGGGCCATCACGAATGGTCTCTGGATCCTCAAGTACTGGGGATAGTTTTTGCCAGATGGGGCACCCCTCAGATAGATCTTTTGCAGCCCCAGACAATCACCAACTTCCACTGTTCTGTTGCGGGCCCCCAGTGTTGGGCTCAGTCCCCCTGGACGCCCTTCTCCTGGATTGGGAAGGGAAGTTTCTTTATGCCTTTCCCCCCTTCCCTCTCCTATTCAAGGTGCTAGTCAAAATCAGATCCCAGCCTTGCAGGGTGATTCTGATTGCCTCAGATTGGGCCAGGCAGCCCTGGTACCCACTCCTTCTGTCCCTAGCAGTCCATCTTCCCCTGTGTCTCCCCAGGAATCACAACCTGTTAACCTGTGCTCAGGGGAGAGTTTGGTATCCGAACCTCACATCCCTCAACCTCAAGGCCTGGCTCTTGAGGAGTTGGAATTTGCTGACCTACACCTTTCTCAGGATGTTCTTGAAATCCTAAAGGCTTCTAGGAAGCCTTCCACTAGGGCTACTTATAATTCTAAGTGGAAAAGGTTTTCCATTTGGTGTTCTGGGAAACATATTTCCACGGAATCTGCTGATTTGCCCATTGTTTTGCACTATATGGTCCATCTTAATTCTTTGGGCCTGAGACCAGCTACCCTGAAAGTACATTTGGCAGCTGTCTCTGCTTTTGTGTCAGCAGGAAAGCCCTCCTCTCTTTCCGCTCACCCTGTATTTTCCAAGTTTTTTAAAGGATTACTTCATACTAATCCACCTTTTAGGGATCCGGCCCCTGCCTGGGACCTTAATGTTTGCATTGCCCAGTTAATGCAACCCCCTTTTGAACCTCTGTCTTCTGCAGAGTTTAAGTACTTAACTTGGAAAACTGTTTTCCTAGTGGCTATCACTTCTGCCAGGCGCATAAGTGAGTTGCAAGCCTTGTCAGTAGAAACTGACTTTATTTCTTTCCACAGGGATAAGGTAGTCCTCAGGACTAACAGGAAGTTTTTGCCTAAGGTGGTTTCAGATTTCCATCTTAATCAATCTATCTCCCTTCCAGTGTTTTTCACTGAACATTCCTCCTCTGGCCGAGAGGAGATTGCTGATTTAGATGTTAAGAGGGCCTTAAGTTACTATATAGAGAGCGTACCAAGGGTCACAGGTTCGAATCCTCCAACTTTTTCTCACTTATGGTGAGGTCGGAAAAGGAGACCTGCCACTAAGAGATCAATTGCCAGGTGGATTGTCTCTTGTATCCAATTTTGTTATCAGAAACTGGGAAAGTTCCCTCTGGCCTGAGGGCTCATTCTACCAGAGGTACAGCCGCGCTCTCTAGCTGCTGCCAGAGACATCCCTATCTTAGAGATATGTCAAGCAGCTACCTGGAAAAGCGGTACACACTTTCACCAAGCATTACTCCCTGGATGTCCAGGCCAGGAGATGCTCGGTTGCTGTGCTTCAGAGCCTATTCCTAAGTAGGTTCTATCCCTCCTCCATGGAGGTACTGCTGTGTAGTTGTAATTGTCATAATATAGCAAGACTATGTTGTTTGAAGAAAAAATTACTCACCTTAGTAATGTTGTTTCTTCTAATGGAGTCTTGCTATATTATGACCTCCCCTCAGCCTGCCCCTCTCAGAACTTCTACTTGGGTATGGGGTGGGCAGCCTTGTGTGGGCGCTAGTTATGCCCATTATATGTTTTCCACCCCTTCTTGGGGTTTTGGGGTGTGGTGTTTTTATTTTATCTTATATTATTGCTTATATTATATTATTACTTCTGGTCCCTTGACTTGAGTCTTTGTGTTGGGACCATGAATATGTGTTAATAGACAGGTAGCCAGTTGGCTAGTGTAGGTTACAGCTTCCACACAGACCTTAGTGAGTTTTGCTCGTAAAGATCTGACAGTTTGGGTTTGAAATAACCCAGACAGAGCTTCTCTAACCGAGCTCGCGCTCCAAGTTCCATTCTTAGAATGGGAGTTAACTCTTTCACCTCCGGAGCAGTTCTAATGGTGGGACAAACTGCAATTGTCATAATATAGCAAGACTCCATTAGAAGAAACAACATTACTAAGGTGAGTAATTTTTTCTTACTTGTTCTTGACCGAAAATCAGTCGGGTTACTGAGTCTTCAGTCAGTTCAGTACTGCCTGCCATGAGAGTTCAAGTCTGTTTCTCCCTGGCGATCCACTGCGCTACGTCAGCATGTAGTGGCAGAATAGCTTCAGACCTGGAGCTTGGATTTGAAGGTTTTTGGGCTCCCGGAGCGAGGATCAGAGAAGCTGGTCAAGTTTGTCCTCTGCTATCTCCTCCTCCTTTAGGTCAGGTAAAGACTTTCCTTCTGTTGTTAAGAATTTACTTGCTGCCAGCAGGGAATCGAAGATTTTAGGGCCATCCTCCATCTCCACCCAGAGCCTGGCCGGGTATCTTAACTGTGCTCTCATGCCCTTGCCCCTTGGTTGCCTGACCACATACATAATTTTCTTCCTTCTTGCCACCATGGTTGGAGGAAAATTCTGGTCGACAAACACACAGGCTCCGTCAAAATTAAGGTCCTTCTTGGCCCAAGCGAGCCAGAGGATTTTTTTCCTTTATGGGGTATTTTAGAAATTTGATTAAGATGGCTCTCGGCGGGGCCCTTGGCTTAGACTTCAGGGCTATCGACCTGTGAGCTCTTTCAATATCTTGACTGAAGTCCTCCCCCAGTTGCAGCTCGGTGCGGAGCCAACACCCCATAAACCCGGTCATGTCCTTTTGTTCAACTCCCTCTGGGATGCCCACCACCCAGATAGTGTTCTTCCGTGATCTGGCCTCTGCATCCTCTGCCTTGATAGTAAGGGCTTTCTCTCGCCAGTGAAGGAAGGCTAGTGAGCGGCCGTAGGCCATGTGTTCATTTTGTAAGTTCTCCATGTGTTGTTCGACTGCAGCAGTCCGCGATTCCAGCTTTTTGAAATCTTTTTGGATGTCGGATACTTTACTATCGATTTTGTGCAGAAGCTTCAGTATT
Source organism: Neoceratodus forsteri (assembly GCA_016271365.2). Taxonomy (NCBI): domain Eukaryota; kingdom Metazoa; phylum Chordata; order Ceratodontiformes; family Ceratodontidae; genus Neoceratodus; species Neoceratodus forsteri. The sequence goes on from CM028133.1 coordinate 725,723,660, forward strand.
TTCCCATTTTCTAGTCTTGTGCCAGTTCACCCCGAGTCCGAGTCATCTTCGCCTGACCTGGAGAGAAGTGAAGACCGCGAGGGTGTCGGGCTAAGGCCTGATGTTTGTTTTACTGTAGAAACTGGTGTGGCCACTCTGGGGCTAGATAACGCTTTTTTCTTCGTACCACCTATCTCTGCTATTTGTAACTACTGAGAATGAGAAGTTTGGGCTCTCGATGCCTTGCTTGAGCGTGAGATTAGAGCAAATTAAGATGCAGTAGACACCGAGGTGGAGAGCTTAACTGCCATTCCTGCCCGTTGCGTCACCGTAAGCCAGAATATGTTTTTTTCTTATTATTGCCAGGGAGACTGGAGTCAGAGGAAGTGGGGTGGGAGGCAGGATGCAAGAGTATGCAGGCTTTTGATAAATTGGAGGGGGGGATAGGATGATGAGAAATGGGGTTGATTACTGGCAGTGTTTTAGGATAGAGCTACAGTAGATGAAGATGCAGTACTTGCAATTAAAGGTTCCAGGATGGGGGTGGGGCAGTTAGAATTTGGGATACAGGGAACAAGTTGGAGCAGGTAGGGAGTGAAGTATGGGATACAAGTCTCCATTTAAGATAATGGGGCTAAGGACCTGTTGCTGGGAGTGGGGAGAGATGGAGCTGCAGCTTCATGGAAAGGGATATATTTTATGGTTTGGGAGCTCCTTAGTTGATGGGAGAGTGTATGCAGCGAGTTGAGACAGCAGGATTAAAGGAAGGTTTATCCCTTTTTTGATAAAATAAAACATGCCTATAATCCTATAGAATTAGATCATGGATATTTGAGGTGATTACAGGATAAAGCCATAACCACATTTCACATTCCAGTGGTCTTATATGCAAGCAGTAATGCCCGACAGCCCATACCACCCACTCTGGAGGGCATTATTACGCTTAGAAAATGGGATACGTGATATTTTCCTGTGCATGTGGGGAAAACAGAACACAAAATATTAAAAAAAAATTTACTAGACAGAAATTAAGTGTGTTTTGTTGGTTAAGTAGTTCCTCTGTGCTATTCTATCTCCTATTGCCCCCCCCCCAATCAGGAAGCCATTCTGTTGTACTACCCCCAACACACACACAGATGCGTGCACATCCCAGATAAGTTTTTTTTTAAACTCTTAAGCCATTGTGCAACAGTATTTTTAAATATATTTACTTTTCTTTTAACCGTTACTGCAGCATGATGTGGCCGGTGATTCTATTGCGAGCAAGACAGAAACCATGACAGAAGATCAGGAGCTGCACGTCCAGGGAAGTCAAGCGTGGTATAGTGGAAAAACAACAGAAACAAGGCCTTTTTTTTTTTTCTTTCCCTATCGGTCTGTCTCTGGTCGTAAGAATCAGGTCCAGTGTACAACAAGTGCGCTATTTTTTGATGAGAAGCCTGGCTAGGAAAACATAGAAGCGGGAGCTGTCTGAAGTGGATCCCACAGACAGAGTCACGCTGCCAGTTCGTGGCGGTTGTGAGAGTGGGCGGAGTGGATCGGGACTTGCTTGACTGACTGTGTCAGCTGAGGGTTCTTTTGGGGGGACAAAAGTAATAAGAGGGTTTTTTTTTTTTTTTTTTTAAGATGCTACTTCATTTGTTTGTGTGCACTGGTTCAGGTAGTGGGGCTTCTCACTCGCACTCGCTTAGTAAGCAAAAAAAATGGCAGCTGTTTGAATTTGTGTGCCCAGTGCTTCAGCCAATGATGAAGCAGACTGGGCACAAGGATACTTGTCTGGGCATTAGGCAGGTTTGCTCTCGGACTTTTTATTTGGTGTGCATCTGTTGAAAGTTAATGTACCCCTGCAGAGTGGGTACCAGCCAATCAGATGCCATTTTCTAAATAGAGAATAATGCATGGGGTGGAGTCTATTAGGAGAATTTACTAAACATCCAAGGTGTGCAACGCAACATAAACCCTTACAGTGAAATTTATGGGGTTTATTAGCATCACACACAGAGGGTGTTATTAAATTCGAGTTACACTCCACCTTATTATTTTCTTTTATAAAATCTGGTGCAGCAATTTTTTCCCATCAATCTATAGTAGATTATATCAGAGTGACACAACATAACATAAAGGAATTGTTGCCATATTAAAAAAAATGATAAGCTGTAGGTTGAAGTTCATAAATATGTATTTCATAAATACATTTTTGTAGCGCACAGAAATTTACGGGTACAGACAATAATATAGAAATGGTAAGATCGGAAGAGTGCAGAAATCGAGAACAGAACCCTCACAAATAACTTTTTTTTTTTTTTTCCAACAAGTTCGAACTAACAATATTCTTTGAAGATATCTGCTCCATTAGTCCACACCTTTGGAACTGTAGATGCCAGTCACTAGGACCACACAGAAACTTTTACCAGCCAAGAGTCTGCCCACATTGACATCATGCCTGATTTGTCAGCACATTTATAAATGTGGGCGGCCCCATCACTCCTCAGTTCTTTTCTGCTGCCGATCAGATTTGTCGACCTACTGAAGGAAACTTCAACTAGTCATTGCCGTTTATACTTTTTACTTAATTTAACAGTTTAATTTTTCTTCTCTGCACGCAGCTGAAATTGAAAGACCCTTTATTTTGATATTGTGAGTACATAGATAAAATTTACAAAGAAGACACACATGAGGTCTGTGTATGCTGTTTGGACCAATCTCACATCGTGCAGACTTGTGACATTTGCCAGAGCTTCAACGAGGCAGCAAGGTGACCCTGCAAGAATACGCTAGACAATTTCCTTTGTATTAAAACTTTTAACATCCATGGAGAAAGGAGCAGGGCCCAAAATCTATTGCAGCCTCACCGTTGGGTGGGAAGCAGCGACTGAAGTTAAAGGATTGAGACAGAGCGTGGTCAGTGTTGCTGCAGCCTCGTCTTCTGTCAATAGGCATAAACATAAAGAGAAATGTACTTCGCCAGTGTGGTCCCAGTCGCCGGTGAGACAAATAAATGCTGATTTGTCATTGACTGGTTCACCAGCGTTGACTATAGCACTCCCCAGACCATCGATGAGACCACAAAGTCGAGGTCTGGCTTAGGCACTGCCATACCTACTGTGGACTGTAGGATGCCATTGTCCTCACGCCACGCCCCATTGCCGACGTAAATAGTCACGGCCCCTGGCCAGGGCGTTGTTGACTCTCGAGTTGTGCTGGTGTTGTTTTCATAGATGATACAGTGCTTTCTGCCTGGTTTTCCTATGCAAGCAGTTATCCCACTGATAGGGCCTCAGAGCATTCAGATGCCATCAGTGCCTGTCACCAGTGCTGTCAGTGGCTCCTGTCATTGATGGGGACATCAGCGATGTAGAGTATGATCTTTACCTCGTGGTATTAGAGGAGGATTATGAGGGAAAACAGTATATGGCAAAACCTTCATCTGGTTCTGCTCTCTCATCCTGCAGTGAGGACTCAGTGGTCTGTACCCGGAGGTCTTCTCCTTAGGATCCTACTTTTCAAGCCATGATGCAGCAAATGCAAACTGCCTTGGGCGTTGCTATGGAGGAGGAAGATTCCACAAAATGAAATCCTATGGAATTTTTGGAAGTGTCGTGTTTCTCCTCCATTATTATTCCACCCATGTATCCTGTATTAGAGGATACTACCTTTGCTACATGGTACAGACCAAACTCACTGCATGCAGAACCCAGAAAGACTGATAAGCAGTATCCAGTCCCATCTGCTAAGTCTTATTATGCTAACCAACCAGAAACTGACTCTGTAGTCATAGTGGCTACTCATGATAGGTCTAAAGTACCTAGACTCATGAGTGCTTTGACTCCTGATAAAGAGTCTAGGAGGCTGAATGTGATGATTAAGTGTACATATGCCTTTGCCTTTCTAGGCCTTAGAATTGCAAATTACCAGACCCATATGAACACATATCAAAACAGCCTGTGGAAAGCTGTGAAGGCTGCAGCACAGGCTTTGCCCGAGGGCTCTGTCAAGAATGAGTTACTTAAAAGCTTAACATTTGGTGCTGAGGTTGGCAAATAGTTGCTTTGCTCAGTCTATGCTATGATGTCTCTGATGCTTCTGCCAGGGCTGCTGCATCTAGCATTTGTATGAGGCGATATTCTTGGTTCAGGGTGACTGGTTTTGCAACTGGTGTGCACTATGACGTTTTAAATGCCCTTTTAAAGGGAGAAAACTGTTTGGTTATGATGTAGAAGAAGCTCTAAGAGGTATTCAAACATCAGAAATTACTCTTAGGGTCTGTCAAGTCCCTGTATCCCACTCCAGATAGGAGTCATGGGAGGGGCTCCTGTCACCAGCCAGCTACCAGAGGTGGCCATACCTACCATCAGCAACGTAGAGGTAGGGGAGGTGGCATCCTATCACGTCCCTTTCCCAGCACTTGTGGAAGTAAGTACCAAACTTACAGTTGCTGGTGCAAAAGGTTTATTAGTGGCAAGGTGTGCCCAGAACACACCCATCTGAGCACATCTTCCCACTAATATACGTTTTGCACAAGCAACTGTAAGTCTGGTACCTACTTCCACGAGTACGGAGTCTTTGTTTCTACATTCGTATGTGGGCTGGCAGCCTTCTCAACACCACCTGGCTTTCCTGGGTGCACTTTTCTTTTCATTTCCACGTCCCTTTCCCCACAGTGCCCATATAAAAACACCCAAAACATTAACTACCAGAGGCACTGGCACTTCCCGTTCTGCATGACTATTTACAGGGTATATCCCCACTCCAAAGGTTACATCAGAGAGTGGATGTGGGGGCAGACTCATCCTGTATTTAAAACAATAAGCAAACTATCATTTCCATATCACAAACTGGGGACTGAATTGTTTTTCCTGGATATGACGAAGGCATAATGTCATGTCATGATCAGACAAATTCACAGGCAATACCTCATCTTTGTCCAGTGGGAGGAGTACTACCAGTTCAAAGTCTTGTTGTTTAGCTTGGCTTCTGCACCAGGGTCTTTACCAACTGCTTGGCAGTAGTAGAAGCAGCCTTTCAAAGGGAATGCCTCTATGTTTTTCCCTACCTGGATGACTGGCTGCTGGAAGTAAGTTCCAGGGAACATCTACATACATTGTCTTGGATGGCTACATGTCAATTTGGTTCAGTCAATCCACTCTGTGACAAGTCTCTTCAGACTACTAACTCCAGTGTCAATCACACCCCTTTACAAATTGCTCCCTGACAATTCACTCCCCAGCATAAATATTATAAAATAAACTCCAGGTGGGTGCAGTTCGGGAACAAATTGAGCAGGGAGCTGATTGATGCCAGAGCTAATAGTCTGGCACAGGTTGTTGCGGAGTGGACTGACCACAGCAAACTGATTTGACACCCTCTTGGATAAGGCACTTATGTGAGGCTTTGGGGGTCACAGTACTTGTGCCAAAGACTGTGATGACTCCCTGTCAGTGACTGCAGTAAATAGTAATAGTCTTGGTCACAGAGAAGGGTCATTGTGTTTTTCTGTCACAGGACAGGCAGACAACCTGATTTCTTCAGCACAGCTGGTATGCCGAAGTCTCCAAAGTCTCATGGCTACAGCCATGGGGACAGTAGCATTGGACAGTCTTTAAATGAGAATCCTGCAGTGGACACTAAGGGTTCAGTGGCCACTGAAAGTATAGTACTGGGATCTGTCACACCGCCTACATACAGTATGTCAGCTGGACACCCCCCAAATCTCCAAAATGTCTCAGAAGATGAGTTAAGCAGGTCACAGTTCAAAATTCACAAATGGAACTGTCAACTGCCATGGTAAACAACCTCTTTGCAAGATGGGGTCATCTAGAGTGGAACCTTTTTATGTCCCCACACAATGCAGAACTGCAGGATTTCTGCTTGCATGCTGTCGAGAGTATAGACATCATCCCTTATACATGTACTGGCTTTGGGCTTGCTCCACTGCAAAGCATTTTGTTCTGATTGTGTATCAGACTGCGCCATCCTCCCAGTTTACTTTGTACTGCTTTGGACTTGTTCTGAAGCTGTGAACTAAAGGAGGAGGTATCCTCAGAGAAGATAGAATAGTTGCGTACTTACCATAACAGTAAATCTTTGAGAGAATCTCCTTCATTAGTCCATGCCGTCCTTTCCTCAGTTCCCTTTCTGCTTCAGGGAGGGTTGCAGCAGATTATGCAACTGAACCAAACGCATGCATTATATATCCATCCCTATCCTGGGCTGGTCTTATCTCCTGGTTCATCCCATGGTTGGAGCTCCTCTTTGACATCACCATGGGTGGACCCTGGCTAGCAAAAACTTCCACTAGGTCCTGGTGTCTGGCGGCTATCGTTTAAAAGGTGTTTACTGATAGAGAAGATTCTCTGGAAGATCTGCTGTTACGGTAAGTACGCAACTATTCTTTTCAAAAGCACAGTGATAGGCTGTGTGCTTCTAGTATTTAGATTTCACCTATCAAATCCAGAAAATGGTGTAACTACAGCAGAAAATTCAAGATTTATTTGGTACTTTTCTTCCAGTTTTCTTTCTGTTCTGGTTTTCTTTGATACAGCATGAAGCTTCTCAACGGCAGTGCGAATGATGTTACTGTCAGCAGCTGTGATTGCACTCAAACTGTCAGTTCAAGCGCATTTACAGTAATAACCAACTTATTATTATTATCCAGATAACTGGATGAGCCCATTGGAAAAAAAATACTCTAGTTATTATAATTCAATTACTGTCTTATAAACCATTTTTATCAAAAATGCTGTGAAACCGCTAACATGCATACACCACTAGCTGTTTTTAAAATGGTTAACCTTATGGTTCTAACTTTTTGTCTACTAAAACTGTAAAAGCACCACCTTTATGTAAGGATCTGATGAACCTGAAAGTTTAAGATTTCAGTCTTCCCTTCCCCAGAAAGCATCTTTAAAATTGATAATTTTGCTGTAGTGACCTATCCTGAACTTTAACTCTACATGACCAAGTATTACCAAATTTGACAACACTGCCACATGGGTGACCACTGGTGGTAGTGCAGGGGATACTTTGGGAGGGGGGACATTGGTCGGACTTCGTGTCCACACACTGGTATTCAAATTATTGGTCTGTTAAGTGCACCACATGAAGTAGTACCTCTTGATTAGGGTGTTTCATAAATTACAGTCAAAATAGTTGTTCCTGAGTATAGTGTAGTAGGAAGTACTATGATTTCAGTAATAAACTTACAATGAAGTTAGAAAATCCTAGTCAAAGTTTTTATATAGATTTCATGGATACAGGCCTAGAAATATTGTTTTGTGGATGGCTTTGCAAGGGACAGGTAGAATGTTAATTTTGCCTGTCCCACAGGATTTGTACCTAACTGATTTTGTTTTGTTAATTTTACAATTCTGTTTCTGAATCAAAGCAAATAATAACTAGTGTTCCCCCTGGCTGCTACAGAGACCTGAACATTATTTAACAGGTGTGCTGCTAGTTCACTTCCCTGCTAATGGCTTTTCATTTACTTTCCCACTTGCTCAGTAATAGCCCCGACAAGGATTCTTAATCAACTCTCTTCTGCTCTGCCAGGTTCCATGTCATAAGGGTGAAATTCTTACGGCGACTCACACAAGAGTGAGTGTATTTCACCAAATGCAAAATCTGTCCCTAAACCATCTCAGCGACTGCCAATAAAGTGACCAGGTGGACGTTAACATTACCATTTAATGCAAGGAACAAGCCCTTGCAACCCCATCTCCGGGGGCAGACATTGGGGAAGGGGAGGAAAACAGTATTCTGGGGAGGGGGGACCACGGTTGGGGCACCATTGGTCTGAGGAACAGCAGAACAACAACAAAAATTTTTTAACAGCCAATAATGTTGAAAAATGTTTTTGCCTACAGGCAGTCCCGAACCCAGGACCTTAACCACTCCAGTCAGTGACCCTATCCACCACCAAGCAGGAGCTTGTCAACAGCAGGCCTCATTGCGGTATTTCACCTGCATCACTCTACAGCTCCCCTGTCGTTCACCCTCATGTTGTTCCATAGTTGCTATCCCCTACCGTCACTGTATATTCACACTCACTATCCCATCGGGTGTGCAAATTGAGTCTCTGTTTTGTCCATATGACAGGAGACCACTCTGTTGCTGCCCTAACAAGCTGATCAACTTGCACTCCTCATTGTATAGCCCTAACATGAAAAAATGCTCCCCATCTACTTAGTAACACTGAAATAGAGGATAATGTATGGTTCTCTATTGGTTACCGGTCTGTTAACCATCGAGAGGTTGCCATGGCGACCATGTAAACCTCGAGGGTTTTACGTTGCCATGGCAACCTCGAGACGGTTAACAGTAACCTGTTGCCGATAGAAGGACCATACATTGTTTTTTATAGTGTATGGTCAAAAGAAAAAGGGAAAACGGCTCCTTACTTTTCGAAACGGAGTCACTGCTGCAGCCGTTCAGTCCTTCCCATCCATCAGTTCCCGAGTGAAAAAAAAAAAGGTGCGCCCCATTGTTAACCTATCGGAGTTACGTAGCATTGATAAGTTAACAACACTACCATGTCACATCAATGATATAACAACCTTAGGAAATTATGATTTCCTAAGGTTAACAGCATTCTACCATACATTATAAGGGCGTTTAACCACCCTCCCCCTCTTCCTATCTTTCTTAAGTCCTTCCGTCCCTAATGAGGAGTTTTGATTGGCTGCCTTAGCCCCAAGTTCCTCTCCTCATCTCTAAATGTGGTGTCTTCTCCTCTTTCTGCCTGGACAGCCTGAACTAACAAGGACTTTTAAATACAGTTTTATGCCCTTACAACTGCTTTTAATTTGCCTTACCCAGTCCACTCTGTTCGTAGACAGCCCTGAAAGAGGTTTAAAGTTGCATCCCCAAGACTCTGCTGCTTGTAAACAAGAGCTTGTCTTGCACTGCTACTTCAAGTACAGAACACCGAGAAATGAGGTATGCAGTGCAGAAGACAACTGGAAGAATGGCAACTATGCATGCACAATGACAAAGACCATATGATGTCAGAAATGCCCTGACAACACTGGGGAGTCGATTCCTTTACTTCCCCATTCACGAACACACCCCTGCGCTATGACGTCTAGCAAGGGAGAGCGTGGGGGCATGTCCCATTGAAATGAATGGGGCTCAGTTTTGTGTCGTATTTAATACCTTATGATGGCCAGTTGGAGATTAATGAAGGACACTGCTCAACTAATAAGACCCTTGTTAGTCAAGCGGTGTCCTTCATTAGTCTCCAATTGGCCCTCATAAGGTATTAAATACGGAGCAAAATTAAACCCCACTCATTTCAGTGGGGCACATGCTCACACTGTCTCTTGCTGGACATCATAATGTGCCGGAGCACAGGGGCGTGTTCATGAATGGGGAAGTAAAGGAATTGGCTGCCCAGTATTGTCGGGGCAAATGTACGATCTCTTGTATATAAATACAGGCACCGCATCTAATATTAAATGTGGGACAAGATGATTTTCGCCACCATTAGCTATTGAATGGGGTAAGTCAGTAATAAATGTAAGAAAATCGCTTTAATGCAGTTTCTCCCTCTTACACTTACGGTTAATCAGTATGGCTTCCATTCCCGAAAAACAAAACTCACATTAGAAAATGTTTGGCTGCTCATGCTAAGAGCACTCCCTGCCGCACTGGTAAGGAGCCTTCTCCCAGCTAGCATTGACAGCCATGTCTTGATCTCTCTCTCTCTCTCTCTTATGACATACAGAGACATGGTTTCCAGTGTGCATTGTTTAGAAGCTGCTCTCTGTTAAAATGAACATTTCTATTGCAGGTGCAGCAGCTGTCTCCCTTTCTCTACCCCCACAGCTACATGGATGGCTTGTCCTGTTGCTCTTAGCCTCTATGCCTAGAAGAAGCCACATTTTTCTTTATATGTATGTTTTACGGGGGTAGCAGTTATTAAGAAAAATCATGGTGTGTTTTGGAGGAATGTGAAAGGTTTTGTTTGCGCTTGGTGCAACTTCACAGTTGCAACATCCAGCTCTCTTTTGCTACTGCTTGTTGTACTAAAAATCAAGCAAAGGTCTATTTTTTCAATGTATGACTGTGTGTTTTGGGGTGGGAGGAGGATTTGAAACGAACAGCATACTGTCCAAAAAAACTACAGCTGTGGAAATAATTCAGGAGAAAAGTCCTAACTCAGAGCAGAAAAATTCAACAAGTTCCAGCAGTTTGAAAAACTGTGTTAGGAACAATTTAACTATTTGGGATAGATATATATATAAATATGTATATTTCAATATCACAACATATTCATTAAATAGAAACCCATTTTATAAGTGCAGTAAGACACTCTGCGGGTGTGCATGTGGCTGAGGTAACCGCATTTCCAGGGGCTTAAGGCAGACGGCCTGCAGCTGCTTGCCTTACTGCACCCCTAAGTGTGCTGTTATCTCAGCACATTGCATACCCCATCATGTCTTATTACTTACCTGTGGCACTGGGCAGCATGAAGCTGCCTTGCCAAATATCTACCCGGGTCTGCACCCTGAGCACTGGGCATCAGGAGTAGAGATCAGCAGGGAAGGCTCTAAGCAACTGCCTGGACACTCTTCTCGTGGTTGGGTGAGTTTCGTGCACGACACCTGGAGCGAAACATAGAGAGGCTTGGTAGCAGTGACAGTTGTGGCATAGGTAACCTTCATGCACCACTCTTGGAGCGAAACATAAGGAGGCTTGGTAGCAGTGACACTTGTAGCGTAGGTGACCTTGTGCTGCCTGGCACCTCAAGGGAGCATCCCAAGTCTGCCCAATCTTCAAAGCAGGCAGGTGAGGCAAAATCAGGAATAAATCCCCCAACTTGTTGCAGGCTGACATCAGTCTAGCCAGTTGCTGCCCTCACTGCCTGTGTCAGTGAAAAGCTGATCCTGTCTCCCCCATCCGCATAGTTGACCAGACTTTTCCTGACTCCTCCTTGCCAGGCTGTAAAGAGGCCCTATCTGAAGGGGTTGGGGGTTGGGGTGGGAGTGTGAGGTGAGTGGCATGGACAGCAGTGCCTGTAGACCAGGAAGGGTGTGTAAAGTAAGTAGTAGAGTACCAGGTCAGTCAGCTGGTGAGCAACAGGGGACACAATAGAAGCCCAAGTGGGGGGGTACTATTGGAAATAAATGTTTTTAAATTCCTCACAAGGTACTCTTATGTTTACAAGCGGTTCTTTACTCTCTCACATCCAGTCTCAGTGCTGACTGGGCAAATCAACATTGATAATATGCTGGAAAGAATTCTTTGTGAACCAGTGAACAGACAAGTGGCCTTGTAAGAAGGCCATCTGTCCCTAAACACATTCTTCTCCAGCAGAATGTAAGTTTGCTTGATCTGGAGAGTTTGGCATGGACTTGCACTGGCTGGCTAGCTGCCTTGGCTGGGCTTTCACCACATAACTTAGCAGCAGTTTCACGTTCCTCCTATAAGTAGCACTGCTGTGCTTTAAGACAACATGAACTCAGTCCCTTGAGAAGCAAAGTGAACTGTTTCTGGCTAATGTGGAGCCAGCATCTTTATGGCAAACTAATGTTGGCACACAGAATGTGTTAAACAGTTTCCAATTGTGGAGGACTTATTTATTTATTGAAAGAATTTTAACAGGAAAGGCCTACTAAGCCAAAATAGCATGTTGCCAGAGGTGTCCTAGAGGGAGTGTGTACAAGAGAAAAAAACAGTACAGTAGCACTTGATTAAATTATTTAAACATCCAGCTAGAAGGGACTGCTTTAGGGGTCCTAGGCTGTGCTGCAGAAATATCTTCTGATATCTTTTGAGACTGCTTGTTGAACTAGAGTGTCAGCTTTATAGGCGCAGGCATCACCCATGGGAGAGTCATTGGTAACACTCAACATACTACAACATGGGGTTCCTTATAGATGATAAGCAACATTTCCTAGAGTAAGGGAATTGTATATTCTGTACCTTAATGCTGGCAGTAATCTACCAAACTGCTAGTTAATAAGACTTTCCATGAAGATGTTTTTCAACATCAAAATAGAGTGCATTGACCACTGATGTTATTTTGTACCCCAAATCAGCAGGCAGGATACGAGGAAGCTCGGTGGTGGTGGTGGTGGGGGCGGAGCATTGGTTTCAATACCACTATTACGATCCATAATACAGTATTGCCTGTGAATTACACTCTTGTTTTTGCAGTTTGTGAGTGCCAGTATAGCCTAGAGGTTAGAGTAATAAACTGTGAATAAGCTTGTTACATCCAGCAGACCAGGTTTGATTCCCACACACCCCCGTTTGCATATATATATATATATATATATATAAAATAAATTAGTTCGGGAATGGAAGACAGAGGGTGGTGGTAAACTGGGTTCACTCTGAAGAGGGGAGGGTGACCAGTGGGGTGCCTCAGGGATTAGTATTGGGACTGGTCATTTTTAAAGGAGAACAGTGCTGAACCTGTAAGTCATTTTTACACAACAGAAGCTATTTTCTAAGTATTGGTTAAAATTCTGTTATTGTTCCATCTATATAGGCCTTTTAGTAATCTCATTGGATATTTCTGCTTTACAGTCTAGTGGTAAGTACCATTTTAGAACTGTATGCTGTAGTTTATGTCCCAAACAACATCAGGGTTCTATTCAGTGCAGTTCTCCTTTAATGTATTTATAAGTAACATTGCAGAGGAGCTGGAGGGGAAGATCTGCCTCTTTGCAGATGATACCACAATATGCAGTTGGTAGACACTCCAAGGGAGCTGGAAAGGATGAACAGTGTCTTGAGAAAACGTGAGAAGTGGTCAAGGGTATGGCAACCAAGTTTCGGTACAAAAAAGTGCGAAGTAATGCACTTGGGGTACAGAAACCCAGGGGTAGGATACACAGTAGGGGGAGTGTTGTAGACAACAACCAAACAGGAGAGAGATCTAGGTGTAATCATATTGAATAGCCTAAAGGAGGCCAGGCAGTGTGACGAGGCAGTTGGGAAGGCCAGTGGGATGTTGGGTTGTATAGGGAGAGGGCTCACCAGAAGAAGGAGGGAGGTAGTGTTGCCACTGTATAGGTCACTGTTGAGACCTCATGTGGAATACTGGGTACAGTTCTGTAGACCACATACGAACATATGGAATTTGTCAGCAGAAAAAGGCCATTTGGTCTATCGAGTCTGCTCAATTATGCAGCTAGCAGCCCTATTCTGCAGCTGCCCCTCCCTCCTTCTTCACCTTCCCCTTTTATCTTCCCTCTTGCCCTGTCCCAGCCCCTTTTGAAGCAGCCCACTGTTTTACAGGCTACTACCTCTGCCGGTAACGCATTCCACCCTGCCACCACCCACTCCGTAAAAAAGTGTCTCCTCATTTCCCTCCTGAACCTTCCCCTCTCCAATCTCAAGTCATGTCAAGTGTCTCTCCCTACTCTTGCCCTGAATAGCCCCTCCATACCAGTCTTGTTTATCCCTTTTCATGTACTTAAATGTCTCGATCATATCCCCTCTGTCCCTCCTCTCCTCCAGCGAGTACATGTCCAACTCCTTTGGCCTACTCTCATACAGTAAGTCCCCCAGCCCCTGGATCATCTGAGTTGCTCTGCAACCCTTCCAGTAATTTAATGCCCCTTTTCAGGTACAGCTGCCAGAACTGCATGCAGTATTCAAGATGAGGTCTAACCAGTGATCTGTACAGCGGCAGAATCACCTCCCCCCTCCTCGACATTATTTCCCTTTCTATGCAGCCCAGCATTTTGTTGCCCATTGCTGCTGCCTTTCTGCACTGTGCTGAGTTGTTCATTGATCCCTTGATGACCAGACCCAGATCCTTCTCCTCCTCAGTCTCCACCAGTTGCACCCCAGTTGGTAGCTTCTTCTTGGATTTTTTGCTCCAAAATGCAGTACCTTACATTTTTTGACATTGAACCCCAGCTGCCAAGGGTCCAACCAAGTCTCCAGCTTATTCAGATCTTCCTGCAGACTCCACCACCCCTCTATGTCATCCACCACTGCCCCCATCTTGGTGTCGTCGGCAAACAGGCTGATCCTGCTCTTGATGCCCATGGAAATGTCTGCAATAAATATCCCAAATAACACTGGTCCCAGCACCGAGCCCTGTGGAACTCCGCTCATTGCTGTCCTTGAGGATGAGAGTTCCCCTTCAACCACCACCCTCTGCTGCCTTCCCTGCAGCCCGTTTGTCACCCATCCTACTATTTTAGGTCCTGCTTTTATTCCTTCAAGTTTTATTCCAAGTCTCCCATGTAGCACCAAATCGAATGCCTTGTTGAAGTCCAGGTACAGGACATCAACTGCATGGCCCTTGTCCATCTGCCTAGTCACCCAGTCATAGTAATCTGCCAGGTTGGTTTGACAGGATCTGCCTGTGACAAAGCCATGCTGCTTGCTGCCCTGCAGCCCATTGTACTTCAGCAGGGACACCAACCTCTCCTTCAGGATCATTTCCATTAGCTTCCCCACGATGGACTTGAGGCTCACCGGTCTATAAATCCCATGTTCGTCTTTGAGGCCACTCTTATGCAGGGGAACCATGTGAGCCAAACTCCAGTCATAGAAACATAGAAGTTGACGGCAGATAAGGACCGCAAGGCCCATCCAGTCTGCCCATTTCTTTTTCTACCTTATAAATGTGCCATCGGCCTTTGCTCTGTCAGTGACCTATCTATTCATAGTCATTTGTATTGCTCCCTTATGCCTATCCCATGCCTGTTTGAAGCCCTGCACTGTATTCATAGCCACCACTTCTTGTGGTAAGCTATTCCATGCATCTACCACCCTTTCTGTGAAAAATTTCCTCACATTCCCCTTAATCGGCCTCCTCTAATCTCATGCTGTGTCCTCTTGTCCTGCTATTTTTCCTATATTTAAACATGTTAGACTCTTTCACCTTGTTTATGCCCTTAAGGTGTTTAAATGTCTCGATCATATCACCTCTCTCCCTCCTTTGCTCAAGGGTATACATATTGAGCTCCGTTAATCTGTCCTCATATGTCTTCTGATGCAGTCCCTGCACCATTTTGGTTGCCCTTCTCTGGACTGCCTCAATTTGGTTAATGTCCTTGTGAAGGTGTGGCCTCCAATACTGCACGCAGTACTCCAGATGGGGCCTAACCAGTGTCTTGTACAGAGGATTATTACCTCCCTCTTACGACTTGTGATACCCCCTAACCACCCTAACACCCCCTAGCCTTACCTACTGCTTTAGAGGTCTGCTTGGATGATTTTAGGTCATCAGTGATGATGATGCCCAAGTCTCTTTCTTCCTTTGTGACTGCTAGCAACTCCCTCCCAGCCTATAAGTGGCTTCAGGGTTTCTCTTCCCTATGTGCATGATTTTGCACTTCTTTGCATTAAATCCCAGTTGCCACTCTTCTGACCATTTTGCTAGTTTATCCAGATCTCTTCTCATTCTGCCCACCCCATCTGGATCATCTACTCTGTTGCAGATCTTGGTGTCATCTGCAAACAGACAAGCCTTACCCTCTAGTCCATCTCGAGGTCACTAATGAAGATGTTGAATAGGACTGCCCCAGGACTGATCCCTGAGGTACCCACTTGTTACTTGCATCTCTTCTGACTGTATACCATTTACCACCACTCTCTGTTTTCTGCCAGTCAACCAGTTTGCCACCCAGTTGACCAACTTCTGACCCACCCAGCCTACCTAGCTTATTTATCAATCTTCTATGTGGAACAGTGTCAAAAGCTTTGCTGAAGTCAAGGTGGCGACATCAACTGCTCCCCTTGGTCCACCACTCTGGTTACCCAGTCAAAGAAATCTATGAGATTAGTTTGACAGGACCTTCCTTTGTAAACCCATGCTGTCTTGGATCCCTTGCCCTATGGATTCCAGGTGTTGCACTATCCTTTCCTTAAGGAGTGCCTCCATAATCTTGCCCACTACTGAGGTAAGACTGACCGGTCTGTAGTTCCCACCTCCTCCCTGCTACCACTCTTGTGGAGCGGGATCACATGAGCCCTTCTCCAGTCTTCTGGGACCTCTCCTGTGCTCAGAGACTCACTAAACAATTCTGCTAATGGCTCTGCTAGTTCCTCCTTTAGCTCCTTAAGTACCCTGGGATGTATGCCATCAGGTCCCATTGCCTTATCCACCCTGAGCTTAGAGCTCTTGTAGGACCCTTTCTTTTGTGAGGGAGTAGTGCTCACCTCCCTCCCCTGTGTCCATGATGCTGAGCTGTGGCCCTGCCCTACCTTCTCTTCAGTAAATACTGAGCAAAAGTATCTATTTAGGATAGATGCCTTTACAGGGTCCTCCTCCTCACATGCTCCCTTTTCTCCATTAAGCTTAGCAATACCCCTCTGGACTTTCTCCTTTCACTAATGTATCTATAGAAAGTCTTGTCACCTTCTTTTACTGTTAGTGCTAGTGTTTCCTCAGTTTGGGACTTTGCCTGCCTTACTGCCTTACCTGCTTCCTTAGGGCAGTTTGGTATGCCTCCTATCTTCATCCTGCTGTGTTCCCTTATATTTCCTGAAGGCCAGCCTTTTGGCTCTGACCTTTTCTGCTACTGTATTTGAGAACCAAAGTGGTTTCTTCTTCTTTTGCACTTCCTTTTCTGTCTAACACAATGGGATGTTGCTTCAAGTATTGTATCCTTAATGCTTGCCCACTTTGCCTGTACCTCCTCACCTGTGTTTCTTTTTGCCAGGGCTAGCTTAACTCTGTTGGCCATCTTATCAAAGTCAGCTCCTCTGAAGTCCCATATTTTTGCCTTGGAATGGGATGATTTAGATGTAGTAGCCAAATTGAACCATACCATGTGATGGTCACTGGCCCCCAGGTGACCTTCTACCTGGAGATCTGTGATCCCTTCTTTGTTAGTCAGTACTAGATCTAGGATAGCCCAGTCTCTTGTGGGTTGCTGTACCAGTTGTTTGAGGCCCTCCCCCTGCAGGGAATCCACTATGAGTCTAGTTCTGGCAGATGTTCCTGCTGGTATTGACCAATCTGTATCTGGCATGTTGAAGTCTCCCATTATCAGAACCTCCTTTAGCTGTCATGTTTTGTATATCTTCTAACAGTAATGTGTCTATGTCCTCCCCCTGGTCTGGAGGCCTGTAGACAACCCCAGTTCTTATGGCTGTCCCATTTCCTGTTTCCAGGGTGACCCACAGTTCTTCTGGCTCCTGATGTGTATTCTGAATTTCTGTAGCTTTGATATTTTCATTGACATACAGGGCCACTTCTCCCCCCCTTTTTGCACCTCGGTCTCTTCTGAACAATACATAGCCAGGTACTGAAGTCTCCCAAGTGTGGTTACTGGTAAACCACGTCTCACTAATTGCTACTATGTCCAGTTTAGCCTCTGACATTATTGCCTGCAGGTCTGGGATCTTATTTCCCAGGCTGTGAGCATTTGTGTACATGATTTTCCATTGGCCAGATTTTGGTGTGTTAGTTGTTGGGTGAAGTTTGGCATTACCCCTGTGCATCGTATGGGGAGACAAACCTTTTTTCTTACCTGGTGATGCAAATGAACGGCAAACACGCTGAATTCCTGTTTGACCACTAGCTGAGGGGGGAGGGGTGTTCTTCCCATTCGACGTATGGGGTGCTGCACCCCTCTCCCCATTTGCTAGTTTAAATATTCTGCAAAGACGTCAAACTTCTGCCCCAATGCACTGACTCCCTCTTTAGTCAGCTGCAGTCCATCAAATTTAAAGAACTTTCGCTCCCAGAACTGTTGCCAGTTCCCTACAAATCTGTGCCCTTTTTCCTGGCACCAGTCCTTGAGCCACATGTTTAGCTCCCCTATCTCCCCTTCTCTGACCTTCCGTCCATCTGCTCCTTTCTCCCAGACTGGCAGGATCTCAGAGAAGGAGATGCCGGACGAAATAGATGATAGTTTGTCACCCAGCTTAGTCAGGTGTTCCTTGGTCTCCACAACTGACCAGCTGGCGAGATCATTAGTCCTATGTGTACTAGGACATCAATGTTTTCTCCTGCTTTGTGAACAATTTTAGTAATGCGGTCAGTGTCTCTCCATGCTGATGTACCTGGGAGACATCTGACCATCACCCTGGCTGGAGATGGGTATCAACTCCCGAATCATGGGTCTCCTATGATCAGAGTTTTTTGGATTTCCTTTGTGCTTGTTTAGTTTTGGTTCCTGATTTGGGTGAGTATTGTTGTACTAGCTCCTGTGCTGCAGTGTCCTGCTCTGCAGTGTCTTCTGCCTCTTTATTTGATTTCAGAGATAGAGGCAGATACCTGTTTGTAGTGTTTATATGGTTTTTGGAGGTAATGTGTTGGAGAGCAGAGAGTGATGGGGCACCTGATTTGCTCCTCCTAACCACCTGCCAACCTCCTGGACCAACTACCCTCTGGTCGAGAGGTTTTTCTGTTGGATGCTGGGGAAATGGCGGGTGGTTCTTATAATGTATTTCCTCTTCAATATGAAATTTGAGATGTAATCTCTGCCCATGCTGCGGAGCTGAGACCTAATATCTCAAAGGCCCAGCATGTGGACAGTGTCCTAAATCCTGTAAGACTGTCCTTCTGAAAATTGTTCCACAGTACCTGCAGTTAAATCCATTCAAATAAGTTGCTGGGTTTGTAACCTAGTCAGAATAATTAGAAGGAAAAAAAAAAAGGAAAAACTGCAAGTAATGGTTTAATTGTGCTTTGTTTAACTTGTTATAACAAGTTAAATTACTAGTGCCCCTGTAAATGAGATCACCTTGTGGAGGCCCCACTGATCCGCCCCTTCCTGCTCTGCCACAGGAAATGTCACAACTGTGGTACCCTATAAAAGGAGTGTAGCGTGGGGTGGTTGAGGATGGGGTGGGTGGCTGGGCCCTTCCCCTGCCTAAAAAGAAGAACCACGGACGAAAGAACAAGGAGGTAAGAGCAGAAACAAATGCAGTAACCCTGAAAGCTTATCCTAATGTTAGATAAAACTGTAAAACCTGTAAAGCACCACCTGTAATAATTTCAGAGAAGATATACCCTGTAAGAAACACTTTGCTCCAGAGAAAAATAAAGCAGTAACAGAAGATATACCTTGCAAAAGACAATTTGAATCAGAAGATTACAGCAGTAATCTGTTAGCACCACCTTGAAGCACACCTTTGTAATAATGCAGAAGAAGGTATACCAGCAACAACAATTTGAATCAGAGAAAAAATAAAGCAATGAAATGTTAGCAACAAACAGTAGCAATCCCTGTGAGTAAAAATTAAAAACACCACCACACAGTAAATCTGCTTAGCCAAACTAAGTCTTAATCCTTCTCCCTTGCTCTGGTAAGTTTCTCTACTCTGCCTTTCAAGCAGTCTTAGAAGGAAAGAGCTCAGGTGAAGCTAGGTGCCTTGGCCAGCAAACCAAGTCCAAGTCCATGGGTATACATCCTGAATTCAGTGAGGTATTGAATAGGCCTGCCAAGGGCCCCAGCAGGATCTCTGTTAGCTCCCTTCAGTACCCTGGGGTGACTGTCATCCGGCCCTGGTGCCCTGTCCACCCTCAGTAATTTCAGTCCCTCCAGGACTCTAGCTTTCATGATCTCCCTGTCCGTTAATCCCTCTCCAGCCTTAACTGCCTCCCCACTCCCCTTGGGTAGCGCTCCCCCTCTCTCCTTCGTAAATACCAAGCAGAAGTAGTCACATCTATGAAAGGATATAGAGTGGAGGCGGTCCAGAGGAGCACAGCTAAAATGGTGCAGGATCTACTGCACATCAGAAGACCTATAAGGAAAGAATGAGGGAACTTAATATGTGCACCCCGGAAGAGAGGAGGGAGAGGGGAGATATGATAGAGACCTATAAATACCTAAAGGAGGTAAATACGGTGCAGGAGGGGAGTATTTTTCAGGAAGAGAATGTGCTCAAGAAGATGGGGACATAATATTAAGCAGGAGGGGATTAATTCAGGAGATAGGTGGGAAAGTACTTCACAGAAAGGACGATGGATTCCTGGAACAGCTTACCAGCCAAGGTAATTGGGGCAAAAACAGTAGAAGGGTCAAGAAAGCTTTGGATAGTCATAAGAGAATGTAAGGGGAAAGGAATGAAGGAGGGGAAAAAGAGCCAGAGATCAAGTAGGATCTGTGGTGATACTGTAGATAGGCAGACTGGGTTGGCTAAGCGGTCCTTATCTGCCAACAAATTCTGTGTTTCTATATTTCTGTGTGCATACACCCCGGCCCCCCCGCCTTTCTCCAGACCTTCACCGGGTCCATAACCCACCCCAACCCACTGACACTGATGACCAGATGGAGCAAGAAAACAAAACTGCCAGCATCATGCTCCTTCTGTGAGTCTTTCAGTTTAGTGAACACCCTCTGAGTGACCTGAGAAACTGAGTGGTAAGGAGGTGGCACACATGGAAAGGCATGAAAAGTCACTCAGACTCTGGCCTTAAGTAACTTATGTCTGGGGTCATCCAGGTTTTGGCACAGGTAGGCCAGCTTCTTCCCCTCAGTCTGTTTCCCAGGTCATCACTACAGGAGGAGAATGATGCTGGCTGTCCGGGGTGGCCGTTGGTCTTGATTTTTTGCTTTGGCACTTGCAGTGGCTTGGGTTAGGTGTGGATCACAGACCCAGTGATGGTCAGGAGGGATGCAGAGTGGGGAATTGGTGTGCTGTGGGTAGTCGGGTCAGGGTCCAGAAGGGTGTCACTGCTGGGTTGGATGGATAACAGACCGGGGGCAGTCAGAAACACCATGTGGTGAGGTGGGCACTGGGCAGTGGTCAGGACAGCAGTCTGGAGCTACTGTGAGTGTGAGCGAGCAGTTCAGATGGAGAGGGGTCAGTTTGAGAGGGGCCATCTGGATTCTGGAGTACCACTTAAACAGGACAGGAGGAAAACAGGGAGTGGACCACCCAGTAGCAGTACTACTATGCAGTGTTAAGACTGGCGAGTCGAGGGTCTTGGGGAAGAAATACTCGGGAGTCTCCTATGGTTTTCTTTTACATGCAGATGGATCAGAATCAGAAATGGATTCCAGTGGACTTTCGGAATAGGAATTTTGGCCCTTCAGTTCCAAATTCTGAGAAACTGCTCAGAGTCCAATGCATCTGATTCCACTCAGCAGATTCACAGCAACCCTAGTTTAAGGCTTTAGAGCATGTTGTTGGGAGAGAGGCATCAAAACCAACCTCCTTTTTTTACAGGGAGGTTAATGCCGAAAAGGAAATTACTAGCTTTAGGATCTAAGATTGTTACTAGGCTGGCTCTTTGGAAGGTTTATTTTCGACACTGAACCTGCAAATATAATAGTGGACTTGACAGGCAGTACTGCACCACCAATGATAGTAGTGATACCTGTATCAGCAATCTGGCCCTTGTGAGTTCCCATGTGACCTGTCTCCTGAACTGTATTATGAATAAACTTCCTGGATTGACAAGCTGTTTTTTGATTATAAAGAAAAATTACATTAGTAATATTTCTGATAGTATTATGGTTTGGGAGATTGCTGCCAATGTTAAGGTATATTAAATGTAGCCCTCCTCATTGTAATAAAGTTTAGCATGCTGCTTTTAACATTTTGCAGAGTTATTTCCCGTTGTATCAAACAACCTTGGGGTTTTGTCTAGGTGATCATAGGATCACAATTTTTTTTTTTTTATTTAGTTGTTTAACCAGGTATAGCACACACAAATGGCTGACTGGTGTCAGTCTTGGTTAAACTCACATTGTGACAATTGTTTCACAATAGTTAAACTGATTTTCCTCAAATTATACATCATTCAGCATCGTATAAGGGTTGCACATCGGATCAAAGATGCTTGACTGGCAGCTGTCTTTGTAAAATTGTTATTACTACAGTAAAGTTTTACTAAATAATTAAATTGAATTGGTAAATCTTATTAATGAATGAGTAATGTTACCAAACCAAGTCGATAGGAAGATTTTTTCAGGTCATTTATTTTTTATGAAATAATGGATTTAGCAGCCACACTCTAAAAGGCTTTATTTTCTCTTTTCTCTAGCAACAACCTTCTTCAACCATATAAACCTACATTATAGTACAATCTCAGAGTTCTGTACTGGAGAGACATGCCAGACTATGACTGTCTGCAACACGTAAGTAACAGCTATTTACTACCCTATATAGATTGCCCAGCTTACTGGGCACATAATACTGTAGTGGTTACCTGTGAAAGGACAAAAAAAAAAACAGCTGTAAAACTAATTTTTTCACTGTCAGTTTTATTGCTCTTAAGTCTTCCTAATGAATTTGGGACAATTTGTGTATCGGTAAATTACTGTATTCTTGTATGTATTATTCTATATAGAATAAGTTGAAATGTTGTTTGGCTCCCATACAGTGTATCCTTTCTGAGATACTAACCTGGAACTCTGAAAGGTTTCTTGAATTTAAAATACACAGTACTCTCAGGGACACACGTACCTGCATCATATATGCACATTTTGTGCATCAGGTGCTCAGATTTTTCCCCCAAAAGTTCCTGAGATGCTCATTTACGAGGCTCCGGTAATCCACACATTGAGCCACACCCCCACGCTCGCATGTCTCGTAATGTAAGAATCTGGAGAGTGCGGGGCACGCTCCATTGGTTACTATGAGGCCGTGTTTTTAACTAGAATTTTTAATGTTTTAGAGGATGCATTCAAACAAATTACGACCACCACTAAACTAACAAGGCATAGCTTGCATTCATTTCTATAAGGGACCCCCCAGAATTTACCAGGGACTCCCACTTTTGAGCTGCAGACCCCCTCCCTTTTTTTTTTGCTAAAAAAGTCCTGGGCCCTCAAACAGAGAATCCTACTGAGAGCCATGATATACGTTTAATGAATAGTTAAAACAGTCCTTTGTTGGTAATCTGTCCATCCATCTCTGGCACTTTGGTGAAAGGGTTAACTCTGCTCTGTCCAAAGGGCTGTCTTAATACAAATGTATGATGATTATGATAAATATTTTTTTAAGTTGTTAAAAAAATGTTGCTGATTTGTTTCAAATAGTCCTGCAACCATTTCCCAAACAATCAGAATTTGATGCATGCTAGATTAAGAATTTTGTTCTCCATCCGAGATCCTCTTATCTGATAGCTAAAGCAGAAGTGTCTTATTAATTACAACCTCTGAACTGTGGTGTTTTTTAACTTATGCAATAGGCATGGACTCAGAAGCTGTTGAATAAGCAAGCAATAACACACAACAAGGTGTGGGTTATCTCCTGATAAGAGCATGCCCAGGTGTGTTACAGGGTACAAGGTGCTAGCGCTGAGTGCATTATGCACCTGGGCGTACTCTTTATCAGGAGATAACCCACACTTTGGAGTCTGTTATTGTGCTTATAAAATGGGTCCCTCAGTAAAAACATTGAATAGAAATGCACATAAGAAGTTTAAATAAAATTATAAAAAATTATGATATTATCAATTCAATACAAAAAGTAGCCCTTCTCATTTTATTATTGTGAACATGTTTGATCAAGTAGGGGGCTGTGGTGTCTGTCTGTTCCCTCCTCCTCTCTTCCAGTCAGACACAATCATCCACGATATGCTTTTTCCTTTCTTTTTTTTTTTGTGTGTTTTTTTTTTTTTTTTTATTATTATTAAGGAGCAAATGTCCAGTGAGTTACTTATGGGAATGGGAGCACGGGACCTCGCAAGCTGCTGTATTTAGCAGTTCTGATAGTCTCTGTCTACCCCCCCCCGACACAAACACACACACACACACACACACACACACACACACACACACAGTCCTCAACAATATGCTTTTTCTTTTGTGTGTGAGTGTGTTTTCTGCTCAAGTGATACAGGACAGAGCAACTTTTCCTCTAAAGAGTGGGAATGGCCGCCATATTCAGCGCTTACATGATACCACTTCCCCCATCAGTTTTGGCAGCTCGCTCTGTTATAAATACTTGAAATGGTAACCCGGAATGTTGAAATAAATACATTAATAAGTCAAGTGTTCTAAAAGACCCAGTGAAGAAGCAGGACAGGATCAGGTCTGGCACCATCTGGAGGAGCGGGTTGCGGGTTTTGATTTTCCTTTGAAAGCCATGGCACGCGCAAATCTTGATCCTCACAGGATCGGGTTCTCCTCGTAAGTTGCTGAGCTCAGATTGTTGTTTTTATAGGAGGGAAAATGAATAAAAAAGTTTTCCTGTGGTGCTGTTGTAGTGTAAACAGTGGCTCCAGTAACGGATGTTGTTTTGTGGGATGGGGTTGGTCAGCCAAGCAGGGCAGGCAAACGGGTACACACGGGCAGCAGATGTTCATTGTTGGTAGCGTGATTTCTCTTGTGTGGTGAGTCCTGAGCGGCTGAAGAGGTTGGCAGGGACTGGGCTGAAAAGGACACGGCCAAAGGTACCTCTTAGCCAATCAGGAGCCAGAAAACTCTCAACACATTTTATAAATCCATTTATTTTCACATATGTTGAATACATTTTAGAACCCTAGATTTATTCAACATATGTTGAATAAATGCCACCTGTCAAAGCTTTTTTGTTCACTTTTTTGACAAATAAATGTAAATAACTTTAAAACGAAAAATGATAGTATGGTACTGTGAGAACGAAATTTGTTCAGCACAAAAATATCTACAAAATGAGTGGTTTCATTAATAGATAACTTTTAGATTTTTACAATCCACAAAAATAGCAGAAAATGCCATTTTATTCTTTTGACAAATGCCCCCTCCCAAAAAAAGGAAAAACATAAGAATTGTGCATCAAACTTTTCATTAAGTACTGGTCATAATATAAATGTGGAGCATCCATAGCAACCACTATGTTTAAGCGGAACTACACTGGGAAAACCACAAAAAGTCCATGCAAGTTTACAGTACATTCAAAATTAAATAAACAATTTAAAACACAACTCCCTGCACTGTCCTAAAGGATCCCTATTGCATAAATGGAATTAGTAACAGGGACCTTGTGGAATACAGGATTCATTTTCACTTAAGTTGTTTGACCTTGGGCACATCACTCGTGGCTTACGCCACTTGTGAGGTTACCCAGTGTCGAACAGCTCTTGAGAAAATAATCATGTATTCCACAGGTCGCTGTTACGTATCCCTTATATTGCAGCTGTCAGTGGTCTTCAGCGGTATTAATATATTATTGAATGATATTGATCAATAATATATAAAACATTTTTTAAAATCTTCCCTGAAGGTACCTGTTTCCAGGACAGCTGCACATGACAATATTTACAGAATATAATTGCCTTACACGGAAGGGAAATGAGTGCTCCAATTGGTCAGGAGTGCTCCCTTGATCTATAATGGCAGAGAGAGAGATATGATATTGTGTGCAGTCCCTGGAACCTTACTCTGGGGCTGACTGTTGGGGGTATTTATCTAATTAGTTTTTGTTAACAAGGCAAGTATACCTGACAACTGAATGCCTATTTACAGGTACAACCCAGGTTAGAATCGTGGAGGTGAGGCACGTGACCCCAGGGAGGTTGCATACTACCCAGTGTTTGTGCACACCGTGCTAGTAAACTATGGAGAGATACTGGCATTGGCTGTGAACCCAGGCTCTCACCTTTCCCCGTGACCAGAGGATTGGCACTGCTGTAGCTGCTACTATTGTCAAGGCAGGGGACGAGGTTAAAAAAATAGGACATGAAATTGAGAAATAAACTTCATGGGACCCGCCTGATGGCTGGTGGTGACCCTGTTTTTTGGAGTGGACTCAGGTTGGTGGAGCTGGGCAGCCAGGCTGGGAATAAGTGCTGTTAGCCTTAGCCAGGATGGGCTGGTGCTGTTGCCTACTGCAGCAGCAACACTTTATGGTGTGTCAGGGAAGGGGGCATGTCCAGGCTGCTGCTGTCTGTGAGGGCCGTCATCTGCCAGTGCTCCATTCCAATGAAAAAGAAGGGTCAGGGAAGTAATGATCTGAACATGGACAAAATAAGACATAAGGGGATTAAATCCCCTGGCAGATTGCGGAATGATGACTAGTGCTGGCACTCTTCAGCCCTGCATGACCAAGCCTCCCCACCAGGCAGATCAGATGTCTGGAATGACATCAGCCCAAAGACCCCTCAGTGTATGGCAAACTGTGGAGGACATAGGTGGTAAAGCTTGATAGGGCTGGGAGGTCACCTCGGGCAACTCAAAGACTGGATGTACTGTACTGTAGGGGCCATAAACAAAGACAAAAACAAAGAAACAAACTTCCTAGATGCTTTATATTATCCTCTTTGCTGTGCAAGTGATTATTTTTGTTCAGCTGATCGTGGTGCCTTTGTATGTAGTGGCTGCGGCCTGCACCACAGCCCCATCCATGAGCTAAGCACAACTATCTCAAGGTGCCTCCCCATCCCCCATCTTGATATGAACTTGGGTCTTCCTGTTGGCAGCATAGAATGATGCTGTTACACCTCTGGCCTGGTGCCGTTGTCTCTGTTTGGAAGTTTGGATTTTACTAGACTGGTCATGGGGGTGTTTGCTCTAAGCTAAAGTCCTATTAAATCTAATTTCCTGACCTCAAATGAGCTTTTTCTGTATGAAATAAATGTTAACAGGATTTGAAATTTACTAGCTGTCAGTTTTCAGCATTGGCAGGTAGTTGCTATAGAATAAAAGATACCAGTGCAGTGCATTATATACGATGATACTGAGACCATGGGATGTGCTGCCTATTTAAAGAATCTTGCAACTGCACATCTTACGCAAATATAGCTGGACCACATGAGGTGTCAAAGAGCAGCCACATGCAAACTGTGGATTTTCATCAAGGATATCTCCTCCATTAAGCCACACCTTTGCAGCTAAGACCCGTAAGTGTCAGGACCACATAAAAACATTTGCTAGCCAGGTGCCACCCACAGTATCAACTAAGCTGTTGCCTTTTGTTATTTTACCTTTATTAAGCTTACTTTTGTCATGCCTATGTGCCGTCAAAGTTAAAAGAACCTTCATTTTGATACTGTAAGTGCAGATTGTGATGGGATTGAATAAGACCCTGCCCCATTTGTTACGCAGAAAGAGTTTAAACGCAAGGGTCTGTTCTGTCCTCTCCATTTCTGTCTCTTCTCTGTCTGGTTGTACAACCAAATTTTCTTGTGAGACCTAGGGACTGATCACTCAAATGGTTTCGCAGTTCTCTGCCTCTCACTATCTCTCTGCTTTCCCTTGCTGGAGGCAGTATAGCGCACTGGGTTAAGGCTCTGATCTGCAGATCTGGAGACCTGGGTTTGAATCCCATAGTCGCTTAGGTGTATACTGTGTGATCCTGAGCAAGTCACTTAACTTTCTTGTGCTCCTAGGTTGCATCTGGAAACAAACTTCAGCTTAGTGTGCTACTCCTGGTTCATCAATGTTCCCTTTCCTTTTTCTGTCTTTTCTTCCCTCTTGCATTTATAAAACAATATACTGTATGTGAATCTCTGTGTAAAACTGTATGTGATAATGGGATCATTTTGTGTAAAACTGTATATAGTTTTTATTTTTATTTTATTTAAACAGCAGTTTGGAAAACCTTTGAGCCATAGGCTCATTTACAAAGGTACCTTGTCACAGTAAGACAAACCAAAATACACAGTATAGCAGTACAACACATAAGTATAACAGTAAATTAAGACATAGATACAAACAAGCTGGTACAGGTAGGATGGATGCAAACAATACCAGAGTTATGTCAGTCTTAGCAGCTTAGTAATAAGCTTTGTCTATAAGTATTGAGTGCGTTTGACTGTGGCAGTTTACAGCATCGGGTGTTAATAAGGTGGTTACGTAGGAAGTTTTGGAAGCACGATATAGTTGGAGCCTGGAGATGGAGGAGGGCAGTGTGTTGAACCAGGAGGGAGCCCTAAAGCTGAAGGCTCTTTGGCCGTGAGAGGTCCTAGCTCTAGGGATAAGAGAGAGGTTTTCCCAGAGGTCAGTATGAACTAGTGGGACAGAGCGGCGTATGGTGGTGGTCAATCCTGGTGGGGAAAGCCCAAGGAGGGTCTTTTTTGTAAGGGTACAGGTAAGATATTTGAGGTGCTCGTCGAGATCAAGTACCAGCGCTTTAGCATACAGTAGACAGGTGTGTGTCATCCTAGGTGCTCCAGTAATTAACCTGCAGGCCTTATTCAGAGTAGTGCAAATTTTATGGAGTGCGGTCTGATCAGCAGCACCATACACCGGCAGTCCATAGTCCACTAGGGACAGGATAGAGGAGGTGACTGTGAGTCGAAGAGCCTCCGGGGGGAGGCAGTGTTTATACCGATGTAAGATGCCCAATCGGATATTAGTGGCAGTGGCTAGGGCAGCGATGTGTCCATGGAAGGAGAGGAGGGTCAAAATGGATCCCTAGATATTTATAGGAGCAAACTTGTTGAGTGGGAATGAGGACCCAGAGTGAATGAGGAGTTTGAAGTTGCAGGACTTGTTTTGGGGATGAGTGAAGAACATGGTTTTGTTTTTAAGATTTATCACCAATCTATGTTCCTTGAACCAGCCCTCGGCTTCAGTGAAGGACTTCTGGCCAGGTCCTGGAGGGCAGTGGGTTCTGATTTGAGGCAAAGATGACTGCATCATCAGCGTACAATAGAATGTTCCCCGAGCAAGAGCATGGAAGGGTGTTAAGGTAAAGGAGAATAGTAAGGGGCCCAGAATGGAGCCCTGGGAACCCAGAAAAGATGGGACAGATGTCTGAGTAGGTCCCATTAATTTTTACACGCTGTGAGCGGTCAGACAGATAACTGGTGCACCAAGAGATGAGCCCAGCAGCAAAACCAGAGAGACTAAGGGCATCAAGAAGGAGGGGTGGGAGACAGTGTCGAAGCTTTCGAGGTCAATGAAGACAGCACCAGCGTCTAAGGAGGAGTGGAGAAAGTTGGAGAACTCTAGAGCTGTGTTGGTACACAGGGCCCACTCGGAAGCCATGCTGCTCAGGACAAAGGACATTGTAGGTGGAGAGGTAGTCAGAGATTTGAGAGGCCACCACTTTTCCAAGGCCTTGAGAGAGGAGAGAGAATGGAGATCGGTCGATAGTTTCCAGCCACAGTCCTATCACCACCTTTAAAGATAGGGGTGACAGTGACGACTTTCCAGGCAGTTGGAACCTTCCCCAGGCAAAGAGAGTGGTTGATGAGGCATGTGATCGGGGTAAGGACTGTGTCTAAGACCAGCCGTAGGATACACGGATCCAGGGTGTCACTGCCTGTACTATTACTCTTGAGGGCAGTGACAAGGTGCGGCCTAAGTTCTTGGGCAGAAACACGGCGGAGGAGAAAATAAGGGCGAGAAAGATTTACGGCAGGTGCTGGGGGAGGAGGGTCAAAAAAATTTGTAGGGAGGATAGGGCTAAGGTCAGTGAATGAGGTGTTGAGGTGGTTGGCTATGAGGGCTGGGTCTGAGAAGATCACACCATTAATGTTGATCTGGGTGGGTGGGGAGTGTGCACTCCCATTTAACTGTTTAATGTTATCCCAGAAGGTTCTGGGATTCCCCCATGAGGCAGTGAGTGAGGACCGATAGTGCTCAGACTTGGCCTTTCTGATGGCCGAGTGCACTTGTTTGAGGCGGCAGCATATAACCGCCTGTCATTGGGCGGCCCAGTCTCAATGGCACGGCGCCATAGGTTGTCCCTATGTTTGAGCTGGTGGATCAAAGCTGGGTAACCCAGGGGCACTCTTCCTTTTAGAACGGTGGGTCAACACTGGGGCAAGATATCACAGGCATTATTAAAAGTTTGGGTAAAGAAGGAGAGAGCTGTGTCGATGTCAGGAGTTGCCTGTATAGGAGACCAGTCAATTTGGGACAGAAGTTCCTTAAGTTTTATCAGTCCACCAGGTATTAGACGCCCCCGGCATGTGGACTGTGCTATGGGTTTGGCGAATGAGGTTAACCAGTGGAATAGAATGGGGGAGTGATCGCTGAGAGAGTCTGGGAGGACTTGTACATTGGGGATCCGATTAGGGCGGTTGGTGAGTTTTACTGTTGATATGGTTGCAGAAAGCTATTTGGAACTAAAGAGGTTATCTTGAGATGCAGTTTTTAAGCCCTTTGCAGAGCTGAAAACAAGAGGTCAGTTCTGGGACACCATGTACTGTTTTGCTGCACCTGCAAGGAACGAAACCTACAAGAACATTCTGTGAGAAGCAGACTCTCTTAACAAGTTCCCAGACAAAGACTTATAAGAACATCAGCAATGCTTTTGCTAGAGAGACAAGGAGAGTGAGAGACTGAAACTTGGAATTAAGAGATACTATCAGAAGAAGGACTTTGTTTTCTCTGTTTGTACTGCCTTTGTAAATAGTTATACTGAATATGTTTTAGTTTTTATTTTGCTGTTATTGAGAAAAATACAACGCTATTTGCGAATTTTGAAACTGCTTCTGGTTTTCCTGTGCCTTCTGACCTGTGCCTTGATGACAGATAGTGTCAGCCTAAGTGGGATTTTCGCCGTGCATACTCTAAGCTAGGAGGTTTGTGCGTGGGTACTAGACCTGGTACCAGGGAGCATAGAAGAAAGGTATGGATTCTGCAGCAGCAAGTACAGGAATGATTACCAGAAGAATGACAGCCAAACTGGAAGCAGAAACAAAAGTCCAAGCTGAGAATGTATAGCCAACACCAGTCATGGAAAAAAAAGAGTAGGTAGTGACAGAACCTGAAAGCCTGACTGCCTTTTTCAAATGGTGGGCTATACAACAACGAGAGACAGAACAGCAGAGAAAAGAAGAGATGCAGCAACAGGAGCAGCGGAGAAAACGAGATGCAGTGACAGGTGCAGCAGAGAAGAGATGCAGTGATGGCTGGATTCCTTGCAAGCTATCAAAGCTGGAGGATCTGGCACAGGTCCAGCAGAGCACCGAAACCCCAGCAACTTAAAAGACCTTAAACTTACAAAGTTGTGCCCCTCGGATGATATTGAAGCATGCCTGACAACTTTTGAAAGGGCTGCCACAGCCTGCCAGTTGCCAAAGCAGCAATGGGCAATCAGACTGGTACCTTACCTGACAGGGAAAGCCCAACTTGCCTGCAGCAATATGGACACAGCATAGTCAGAAAACTATGACCTTGTGAAAAGAGAAATCTTGAATAGCTACGACATCTCAGGAGAGACCTACAGGTAAAGATTCCGGTCCCTGAAGTACACCTTATTTGACAATCCTCAAGAAGCCTTCACCCGACTCGGAGAACTCCTTAGTAAATGGCTCCTACCAGAGGGCAAAACGGTCCTACAGATCGCTGACACATTTGCAATGGAGCAGTTCATCAACATCCTACCCACAGACGGACAGCTCTGGGTAAAAAAACACAGACCAGAAGGTGGGGAAAAAGTTGTTTCTTTTGCTGAAGCCTACCAAATGGCCATACAGACACCACAGCAGCGAGGTAACAGCCAAGCACCAGTAAGAGACTCTTTTTCCATTTAAACTCCAAGTATTTTTTTTTTTTATCATTGAATGATTTCTCACCTGCAGCCACAGTCCTGCCAAACTTCAGCTACCGCCAACCCTGAAGCTGTCCTGCCCAGCTGGCATAGGCAGCTACACTGTCGAGAGGGGCTCCCCCTAAGCTTCTGCGCCCGGCGAGGATCCACTACCAGCACACGCCCTCCAGGCATCGTCAGAGCAGTGAAACTGCGGCCATCAAGCTGCCGCGGACTTGTGTTGCAGCTATTTTCCTTGTTCTTTTCCCAGATGGAGTGCCGGACGTGCAATGACTTCCGCGCACTGAGCGTGCAGGCGTCCTGCCGTGCCCCCCCCCCCAACTTGGCACCCGCGCCTCTGCTGTACCTCCAGGTGTCCCCAGGGACCGCCAGAGCACAGTGTGCATCCACCCCTTTCCCCAGGACTAGGAGAGCTGCCATCAGACGCTCAATCCTAGTCCGCCCCTGCTGACCCCCAACGATCCGTGCTCATTCCCGAACCCGGGTCACTGGCGTGGAGCAAGGTGTGGCGTCCAGTGCCTCAACCCTCAGTGCCACCGGGCCGGCCTAAACTCCAAGTCTGATAAGAACTCTGGTCGGGGTAACAAATCTGCACCCAAAGACTTCATTTGCTATAACTGTAAATAAGCCTGGGGTTATACTGCAAGAAATTGCCATAGTAAGAAGAGTGACACTGGAGCAGATTTGTCCTTAGCAAATGGGGCAAGTACTTAACAGACGTGAAGGTGGGAGATAAAACTGTGAAGGGACTTAGGGAAGCAGACAAACCCTAGTGCATATTGAAGTGCTGGGAAAACAATGTCCAAAGGGACCAGGTGTCATCTGAGTCCATGGGGACACTTGATACCCTCCCACCAGCCAAGTGATTCTGACTATTTATGGGGTGTCGCACCAAATGAAAGTGAAGGTAGTACCTTAGTTACCTGTACCTATGATTATTGGAAATTACTTTCCAGGGTTTAGTGAGTTAATCAAAGAGAGAGTAAATCCTGATGTTTCTTCAGCTGTGATGACAAGAGCCCAGGGAAAGAAAACTTCGGATAGTGGGGACACTTTTCCTTTCAGTGGATTTGATTCGGACTTGTTTGAGCAGAGCTCAAAGACCCAGAAGTCCAGGAAAGAAAGACAACGCCTGAAGAAACAGTGGCAACAAAAGACTGATGGACATAAGGGGTTAACATATGAAAGTGCTGAAACTAATCTGATCACTGATTGTGATTTTTTTTCAGAACAAGCTAACAGTGTTTCTCTCCAGGGTTATTTTAAGCAGCTGGGGTGAAACCAAAACAGGGTGAATCTATGTTTAAAAAATGTAATGGGCTACTGTACAGAGTTCGGGTTAAACCTCAGACACAGGACCAGATATAACTATTTCTTATACAGTACCACAAAAGTATAGATCTGAGCTGTTAAAGATAGCTCACGGTAGTCCTATAGTCGGTCACTCAGGGAGGGATCGCACCCTTGCCATATTGCTGTACAGATTTTACTGGCCTGGAATTCATAAAGAGGTTGCTATGTATTGTAGTTCTTGTGCTAAGTGGTAGAGAGTAGCCCCAGTGACAAAAAAAGACAAGGTGCCCCTGGTTCACCTACCCTCTACAGATATGCCTTTTCAGAGAATTGCAATGGATGTGGTTGGCCACTTAGACGAAAGTAAAAAAGGTAATCTATTAATTCTGGTAGTATGTGACTATGCTACTCAAAACACAGAGGCAGTTCTAGTGCGTACTGTCACAGCCCCAAAAGTGGCAGCAGAGCTTGCCAAAATTTTCAGCAGGGTGGGCATACCTAAAGAGATTATTAGTGATCAGGGAAGTAATATTGGTGCTGCATTACTGAAGGAGCTGTTCCGACTGCTGTGCATCACTGCCATAAGAACCTCCCCTTATCACCCTCAGACAGACGATCTTGTTGAGCGTTTTAATCAAACACCAAAGCGCATGTTAAAAGGGTTTGTAAAAGGGGAGGGGAAAGACTGGGATCAATACTTACCTTACCTCAACTGTTAAGTTGTGCGCTTTACCTGATTACTCTCTACCAGCTAAATCTCTCCCCCCCAGCCTCCTCCTCCTTGGATTTAATTTTGACTGCCTAGTTCTTTTGTTTTAGCCCTCGCTGGCCCTACTTAAACCTTCTCCCCTTCCTCTCCCCTTCAGGTGTGTCATGCCCGATCGGGCTCGAACCTTGCCACCAGAGTAGAAGCCGAGAGACCTGCCCAGGAAACCAACCCGTGGTCCTGCTCCTGCTGACAGCAGACCACGTGGCTTTTTCCCCTGCTGTACTGCCGCTTGGGATCCTCCAAACTCCGGTTCATTGTAGGGCCCAGAAACCGCTGCTTTCTGGACCTGCTTGCCCAGCCTGGACTGCACCACGCCACGGCTGCTTGTCTGGAGTGGCAGCTAGAAACACCGTAAGTCATTCCCTACTTTCCCGCTAGTGCTATGCGTCGGCTCCCCACTCTTCCCCCACCTCACCCACTCCGGTCGACCCTTTACTTTTATAGTCACTTCCCCCCTCCTCACCCACCCTGGTCGACCCATTACTTTTATAGCCACCTCCAGTCATATGACTAAGTGTCTACTTTTCAATTGGCTTCTTATACGGAGCAGCTGCTAGGGGAAGAACCAACTATCTGCTCTGATCAAGGGCATACATGTCCCCAGCATCTTTTTGAATACATTTCTGACTCGCTACATGAGGGCTTACACGGATTTTCCTTCCCTCTTATCTCCTATGTTTCTCTGATTCTGACCCATTTCATAACTCTTTTCAGGCTTCCTCGCCTTTCTGTGAATCCCTCTGTGTGGGTATTTGACTCCCTTGCATAAACATGGCTCTTTGTTTCATTTTAGAACTGCTCTCTGCACTCCTACTCTTACTCTGTTTAACTGGGTTACTATAACTTTTCCAGGATCCTATCACTATAGCTCCTCAAACTCTCGACCTGCTGACTTTAGTCTCACTAACCTAGTTGCTGCATCACAAGCTATGCTTGACTTCAAGCTCCTCCTGTTCCCTAAGGGTTGCACATTCTATGCAGTGGCAACACTCAAAAAGCGCCTACTGAGTCATGCTGTTCCTTCACCGTTTTGCCACCGTAAATTGTGGTTCCTCGCCATTTTAGCGATCCTTCTTGCAGGAGATGTCGAATTGAACCAGGGTCCACCTGTCCATTTCTACCCGGCTGACATCTCTACAATTTCTAGCAAAGGGCTCTTTATTGCCCATATGAACATCAGAAGCCTCTCCTGCAGCTGCACTGAGCTTGAGGCATGGGTTGGTGTCTACAAGCCTCATGTACTCTGTTTATCTGAAACTTGGTTTAAGCCAATTATCCCCGACTCTGTATGCTACCTGGCTAACTACTCCCTTATTTATAGGGATATGCTCTCCTCAAAGAATGGAGATGGGGTTGCCATGTACTACAAAGAACATCTCAACATCAGGGGCATCCCAGCCACTGCCTCCTCTGCATGTGAATCCCTCCATGCAACTCTCACCCTGGGCGCCAAGAAATTCCACATTGTGCTTACAACCTCCCTAATGGTGGTGTTTCAGGACTACAGGAACAACTCAATCAAACCTCCTCTCACTCCAAACAGAACGAGGTCATTCTGTTGGGTGACCATAACCAAAATTGGCTGGGGAATGCCCAAAGCTCACTGCTCTCGCTGACAAAAAGTTATAACCTTCACCAGCTACTGTCTGAGCACATCAGAGGTACTCTATCACTAAAATCCTCTACCCTCATTGACTTGGTACTGGTAAACTGCCTAGATCATGTATACTCGGCCGGTACCTTGGCTGATGCGCTTATGGATCACTCCCCTATTTTCTGCATTTGGAGCCCTGAGGCTGCTCCATCTCCCCCCCCCCCCCGCCGCCCTATGTCACCTTTACCAATTTTGCCAACCTAGATACTGAGGCTTGCCGGCATAATGTCTCAAAAATGAACTGGGCTGGAATACATAATTCCTGTGATGTTGAGTCTGCACTGAGTATTTTTCTTGATAAATTCCTGGCTATCCAGTACAAGCATGCCCTCAAGGTAACCCGGAGGAGTAGGGGCAAACAAACGAGATGACTTTACATAGATTTGCTGAACAATCTGTGTACTAGGCACAAAAGTTGGAAAAGGAATCAGGGCTATAAGCTGACTTTGCTAACTACAGAACCTTGCGTAACTCCTGTAAAAAAAAAAAAAAGTCAGAATGACTAAGAGTGCCTGTTGTAAAGATTTACTGCTAAGCTCTGCTGGCAACCCTAGGAAATTCTGGGGCCACGTCAAGTCTTTCTTTGGTGCTGCTCAGTCGTCTACCCTAGTGACAAGATACTAAATGGTGTACATTGCAGCGACTCCAACACCATTGCTAATTCCTTCAATTGAATGTTCTTGGATCTATCTCAGTTTACCTCCACCTTCCCGTCACGTCAGGCAGCTGCTCTGCTGTCCCCCCCCCCACCCCACCTCAGTCCACTACCTCTAGCCCTCCTTCTCGACTACAGCCTAATAATCCCCATTCCACTTTAGGGCAATCTCAAGGACTGAGGTCCTAAAACTATTAAAGACTATCTCTGACAACACTAGTTCTGAATCTGATACACTCAAGCCTCTGCTCCTGAAACTAGCAGCACCCTACATAGCCTCCCCTCTGGCAAAAATTTTCACATTCTCCCTCTCCACTAGTCAAGTTCCCGACCTCTGGAAAATAGCCCATGTAACGTCTGTTTTCAAGAACAGTAATCCCAAGGAGATAATGGACTACAGACCTATAGCTATCCTGTCAGTCCTAAGTAACATCTTAGAAAAATTGTTGCAAATCAAACCATCGACTACCTAACAAAGTACAGCCTGCTCTCTGACACTCAGCATGGCTTCTGGAAAGGTCACAGACCTCCACAGCTCTCCTCAAATTCACTTCTGATATGCTTACTAACATGGATGCTGGTCTACTGACAGGGGCAGTATTTATAGACTTTACTAAGGCCTTTGATCTCGTTGCTCACCCCCTGCTCCTCTCCACTCTTTGGAATCTGTGCCCCAGTTGTTGCCTGGTATGGTAGCTATCAAACAGAACTCAAATTGCGAAATTCAACTTCTCCTTACCTGAGGGTGCTGTTATAAATATTGGGGTCCCCCAGGGCTCCATTCTGGGACCCCTTCTTTTCTCACTCTTTATCAATAATAAGGCTGAGGTCTTTCATTCTTACTCATCTATACTCTATGCGGATGATCTTGTACTCTATTCAAGGTCTGACGGTGTCGCCAGCATTAATGCATCCCTCTCCTCAGATTTTGCGAATGTCCAATGTTGGCTGTCTGCCCATAATCTTGTACTCAATGCTAAGAAAACCCAAGGCATGTTACTTGGATCTGCCCCTACATAGGACATGGCAAACTTCTCTGTTTGTGAAAGACCTGTCTGGTGCACATATAGAGTGTGTAACATCATTTAAGTACCTGGGAGATCTCCTGGTTCAATCCCTGGATTTTGACTAACATATACAATCCACTTGCAAAGCAGTCAGTGCCAAACTGGGGATCGCTTATAAGACCAGCTTCATGATAACTCCCTCTGCAAAACTTGCTATTGCCAGAGGCATATTAATCCTTGCCCTCACTTATGGTGTCCCCACCTTTGCTGCTGCACACAAAACCACCTTTCATAAATGGGATATCACCTACAATAGTATCTGTAGGTATGCCTCCTCGTCGTCGTGACTTAAGCACCATTGTTAACTATATAGAGACCTGGGCTGGTTATCCCCCTCTGCCTGCCTGCAGTACTCTCTTTGCTCCCTGACAGACTCTGTACTTAGAAACCAAATCCCTTCTGTGCTTGCAGTATTGCTGGTACCTCAAACCTCCTCCAATGGGCTACACTCTGTTGATAAGTCCTTACTGAATGTACCTAGATTTAAAACATCAAAAGACTCCGGTGCCTTCTGTCACTCCGCTCCTAAGCTTTGGAACTCCCTCCCCCAAGTACTTAGACTATCAGGATCCTGTGACGGCTTCAAAAGGGAGCTATGCCTTTACCTATTGCTTGCTGATCCCTGCGCATGCTTTAATCCTCCATAATCCCCTCTGTCCTCCAGCTGCTCATGGCTCACCTTCCACCCCCCCAGTGCTACTTACCCCTTGCCTTGCTTAACTGCCTCATGAATTTTCAATGTTATTGATCAATCTAACCAATATTTTCTTAGTTGCTGAATTAAATTATCTCATATTTTTTTTTATTTTCTCCTGAACTGGTCAGGTAATTTTACCCTGATCCTACATGCCATCTGTTAGAGTATTATGTTTCTTGGCTGTATGTATTTGTAGTACTGACTGTTCTGACCAACACTATATGTAATCCTCCTGTACCAGTGTTATTGTACTTGTCTTTGATTGTTGTATCCTTCTGGGTTGTGCCTATAAATAGTCATTTCATGGCTAGTGTATCTACCCAGTTAACAAAAACTAAATAAATAAAATAAATACCTGCTTTTTGCTTACCGAGAAGTGCCACAGGCAACAACAGGTTTTTCACCATTTGAAATGCTGTATGGTAGACAACCTAGAGGGCCACTAGATGTAAAAAAAAAAGAAACATGGGAAGATAACCCCCTCAGAAACAATATATTGCATCTTATATGTATGCACTGAGAAAGAAGCTGGCAAATATGTTGAACTCGCCCATAGTAATCAGGAAGAGGTCCAAAACCAGCAGAAGGTGTATTATGACCATGTGATAAAAGAAAAAGTTTTTGAGCCAGGTGAAAAGATCTTGCTACTGTTACCCACTAAAAAAAATAAACTGTTAATGAAGTGGCAAGGGCTTTACAAAGTGCTTAGATGTACTGGAGGAGTGAACTATGAGATTAAGACCCCTGATAGGAAAAATCCTACTAAGATATACCATGGCTAACTTCCTCAAGAAATGGGTTGAAAAAATACCAAAAGCTGTTTTGCTGGTTTTACCAGAAACTGATAAAGAAGATACTGATGTAGCTTATGACAGACTAGAACAAACTATAACTGCTGATGCTATAAAGGTGACTGTTTCCTTAACCTCTGAACAAACTGCAGAAATTTGTAACTTGCTAAAGACGTTTAACAGGACTTTTACCACAGTACCAGGCTGAGCAAAAAGGGTCGAGCACATAATAGTGACAAGGAATGCTCGCCGTATTAGACAAACGACATACAGATTACCAGAAGGGTTAAGAGCAGACATGGTTAAGAAAATACAAAAAAATTAAAGAATTGGGTATCATAAAGAGTCAAGAAGTGCTTGGTCATCACCAATGGTGATTATAAATAAAAAAGAAGAGGGTGTAAGAATCTGCCTTGATTTTAGGAAACTTAATCAAGTGTCGGAATTTGACAGTTATCCTAGGTCCAGAACAGATGATTTGGTGGACAGACTAGGGAGTGCCAAGTATATCAGTACCCTCGATCTCACCAAGGGTTACTGGCAAATCTTCTTAGCTAAAGAATCCAGAGACAAAACTGCATTTGCCACTCCTATAGGATTCTATCAGTTCACCACCATGCCGTTTGGTTTACATGGTGCACCCACTACATTCTAGTGATACATGGATATAATTTTATCCCCCTCACACTGGTTACTGTGCTGCGTACCTGGATGATGTTGTGGTATACAGTCCAGGCTGGAAAAGCTACCTGAAACACCTACGATCAGTTATCCAATCGATCAGAAACGCAGGTCTCACAATTAATCCTGCCAAGTGTGCATTGGGCATGCAGGAAACCAGATATTTGGGCTATGTTTTGGGAAATGAAGAAATCAAGCCAGAGGTTTCCAAGATAGAAGCTGCAGCTAACAGCCCTGTCTCCAAAATCAAAAAAACATGTTAGGTCATTTTTAGGGCTGGCTGGTTATTATCAGAGATTAATTCCCAGCTTTGCCGAGTTAGCTACTCCCTTCACTGAACTCACAAAGAAACTGTTCTCGATTCTTGAATAATGTGAAGTGGACCCCAGAGTGTGACGAGGCTTTTCAGGGCCATTAAGGCTATATTATCTTCAGCTCCTGTTTTAAGAAGCCCATACATTGAGAAACAATTTCTGTTACAGACTGATGCATCAGAGGTAGACCTAGGTGCAGTTTTGAGTCAGCATATAGATGGGGAAAAAAACATCCTATTCTATACATAAGTAGGAAATTGCACGACAGAAAGAAAAGGTGCTCCACCACTGAAAAGGAATGCCTTGTGGCAAGTGGGCCGTGGAGTCTCTTAAGTTTTACTTACTGGGAGCTGACTTTGTACTTGTAACAGATCACAGTTCTCTCTGTTAGCTTAACCAAATGAAGGATAAAAATTCTAGAATCACATGGTGGTACCTTGCATTACAGCCATTTAAATTTAAAATGATGCACAAATCTCGGAAAGAGAATGTCAATGCTGATTTTCTGTCAAGATATGGGTCAGGAATTGAGAATTCCGAAGGTTGAACAAATGTGAGTTGAAACTTCTCTGTTTGCTATGCTGCATATGCACTAAACCACAAAAGCTATAAGCTAATGCTAGAAGATAATTAATAGAACATTTTGGAAACCTATTTTTGTAAAACAGGTTTCCTCTTAAAGAGTGGAGTATGTAACGGGGTTAAATAAGGCCCTGCCCCATTTGTTATGCAGAAAGAGTTTAAACGCAAAGGTCTGTCCTATTCTCTCCTTTTCTGTTTCTTTTCCGTCTGGTTGCACAACCAAATTTTCTTGTGAAACCTAGGAACTGGTCACTCCGACGGTTTCGCAATTCTCCACCTCTCACTATCTCTCTGCCTTCCTTTACTGTTTCTGTTTTTTCTTCCCCCTTGCATATCTGCAATTATGAAAAATATATGTGAATCTCTGTGTAAAACTGTATGTGATAATGAGATCCCTTTGTTTAAAACTATATTTTTACTGTTGAAATGGTTGCAAAAAGCTATCTGGAACTCAAGGGGTTAACCTGAGATACAGTTTTTAAGCCCTTTGAAGGGCTGTCAGCAAGAGGTCAGTTCTGTGACACCATGTTCTGGGACACCATGTACTGTTTTGCTGCACCTGCAAGAAACAAAACTTACGAGAACATTCTGTGAGAAGCAGACTCTCTTAACGAGTTCCCAAAGACTTATAAAAAGAGCAGCAATGCTTTTGCTAGAGAGAAAAGGAGAGTGAGAGACTGAAACTTGGAATTAAGAGATACCCTCAGAAGAAGGACTTAGTTTTCTGTTTGTACTGCCTTTATAAATAGTTATACTGAATACTTTTTTATTTTGCTGTTATTGAGAAAATTAAACGCTATTTGCAAATTTTGAAACTGCTCCTGGTTTTCCTATGCTTCCTGACCTGTGCCTCGATGACACAGACATAACATTTATAAAGAAGACATGCACGCGGTTTGTGTGTGCTGTCTAGGCCTGTCTCACAGCATAAAAACCTGTGAGATTTGCCTGAGCTTCAACCAGGATATTAGGTGACACTGTTAAGAAAGTTCTGGAAATTTTCTTTGTATTAAAGTCATTGACAGCCATGAGGAAGTAAAAGGGCTCAAAATCTGCTTTTCCCATCACTCTCGGCAAAGAAGCAGTCATCCAAGTCTAAGCATAAGGACAATAAACAGTCATCTCAGACCTACTCATCATCGCCATTAACCACAGACACATTATAAAGGACAAGTTTGCTTCACCAGCGAGGTCCCAGTCTCTTTTGAGAAAAGATACATCCTTGTTAATGACCACTCCAGCAATGTTAACTACAGCCCCCCCACACTGGTGTTGAGACACCAATATGAGGGCCTGGCTTAGACAGTGCTATACCTACTATGGAGGGTATGGCGCCACTGCTGTTGGCCAGGTCCCTTCAACACAGGTGGTCCTGGCCCCTTGACATTGGAGCAGTACTGGCAGTAGGTGACTACCGTGGAAGCCCAGTACAGGAGTCTGACAGGGCCCAATTCAGGTAACCCAGTAATCCCCAGTACTTAAACTGGAGAGTTTCCCTACCTCTTCTCACTCAACATCCTCCTCAGAGAACAATGAATCTTCTCTGCATCTTGCCTCATCAGCTGAGTACGTTCTGTGCCAGAGATTTGTGGGGGAGCTGCAGTTGTTGGAAATCCCTGACTACACCAGTCAGGATCCCAACGCACTGCCATTGGGAACTCCTTAGAGTTCCCAGTACAGACACTAGTGTCATTCCATAGCATGGAAACATGTAGGAGGCAACGAGGGCACTATGGAGGTGTCCCTACACCACACCATACCTCCCACCCATGGGAACCTCATAGTAAGGTATGGCGCTCCCACTGGGTCTAGTGGAGCAATACATAAGCCCACATCAGAGCCTTAGATCACAGAGGACTGTATCTAGCCCTGTGAGAACAGCAAGACCAGTAGACATCTGATCTGAGCTTATAAGATCTCTAACATGCACTGCAGGTTGTTGGATCTCCCACTACTGCAGCCCTTTAGGGGATTCTGGGAGTTCTGGTTACAGCAAATAGCAGCTTATAAATCAGCAGAATCAGCCTCGTACAATATGCTATACTATATACTGTACTATACTATCTGTTCTGTATACTGTATCTACTATACTAAGTAAATGGAAAGTTAAAAAAAACTTTCTGCACACAAATTAGAAATAATGACCAGCCTCACACTTGAGTATGGATCTGTTAATGCTGACAATGCCTCTTTAAGGCTGCTCAGGCTGCCCCTGAATCATCTTTGTCATTCTTCTTGACACAGACTTCAGCCTGTCCCTGTCCC
The DNA here is from genome assembly GCA_016271365.2 of Neoceratodus forsteri. Taxonomy (NCBI): domain Eukaryota; kingdom Metazoa; phylum Chordata; order Ceratodontiformes; family Ceratodontidae; genus Neoceratodus; species Neoceratodus forsteri. The sequence goes on from CM028133.1 coordinate 725,765,709, forward strand.
TGTCCTTCGTTAAGTAGGAACACCAGGCCTATGCACAGTACTCCAAGAATATTAGCACCCGAGATCTGTACAGGGGCAGAATCAGATTCTCATTTCTGCTGGAGAACCCCCCCCCCCCATGCACCCCAGTATTCTGTTTCATCTTCCCCAATGCCTTATTGGCCTGAAAGATGACCTTTTTTTATCTGTTATAATCACTTCCAGTTCCTTCTCCTCCGATGTCTTAGCTACTCTGACACCTACAAGGTAATATTAGTTTTTTTTCCTACCAGTATGTATGACTTTGCATTTTTTACCATTGAATATGCCATAACAGTATCCTTCTCATAACTGTTAATTGGGATGGTTATCTTTTGCTTCGTCTGTAAATTTGGTAACCTGCTAACCAACCCTTCATCAAGATCCTCTATTAACATATTAAATAAGGGATGTAAGGAGCAACACTTTCTTGGGTTGGCAGCAGGAGGCCTGTGGGGTACCTCAGGGATCAGTGCTAGGACCACAGTTTGCGTAGTTGTTACAGGGCAGAGCTGTCAACCTGGAGACCAAGGGGACAAGAATGCAGGGATCGACGAATTTCAAAATGGCATGCTAGTCCAGGACAACTGGGCTAGTCAAAAGTGCTAGTCCCCAAATTCTGAGTAGTAGTCCAGTACATTTCAATGAAAATTTTAAACCAACTTATGTTATGATTAAATAAATTGCATGGTGTGGCCAGGGTGAGGTCGTATTTGTAGTATTATTTTAATCATAGGATGGATGTGGATGTCGAAGAACTGCCTAAATCAGGAAAAACATTATACTTTCCTGTTAATACAGAGTGTGGGCAGGGCTCTAGGACAGTCTGAAATCTGCATTAGAAGATATTGGAGAAAATGCTACAGAATTAGTTTGACTTTGAAGTCTCAACAAGCCGTCTGTGAGCCGTAAGCGTGACATGAACGGATTGACATCAAGGACTAGGATAGGAAGAAGATGATGGAGGAGCAGGAGTACTTTCATCCGGATCATCAGCAGAAGATGTAGCAGCAGCAAGAGTATGCCCAACGAACATGTCGAGTGCCTGGACCAGACAGCAGCCAGCGGTTAATTGCAGGATCAGGACCAAATTCATGCAGTTCAGGGCCTTCTACTGCTATCTGCAGGAGAGACTGAAGTGTGTCATCAGTGAGCCGTGTCCTTATTTTCGTTTTGATTAGGTTCTGAATAGAAAAAACTCTTTCACACTTGGCAGTTGAGATACTCATAGTCATCATTATTTTGATCAAGTCAAGAATGTGCCCTATCTGGGGTGGTTTTTCTTTTAGAAATCTTGCATAGACCTGCAAATAGGGCTTGTCAGCTGAAGATTTAAGCAGCGTTTTAAATGCAGCATACTCTGACTTTTTATCTTCCTGCCACTCTTCCGTGAAAAAATCAAAGTATTCAGCCAAGTTTGCCAGTTCAGAGGTTCCAAGCACTGCTAGTTGGTCTCTTGGCAGATCAAACTGCTTAAAATCTAAACAGCTGAACTATGTGAGAGGCACCCCTGAGAAATTTTTAAACCTCTCATCTATGTATGTTATTGCTGCATCTATTAAAGTCTGCAGTTATGCATCTGTTACAAAATTGACTTCTGGGCAGTTGCCTCTGAATGGGAACGGAACAGTTCTCTCCTCACCTCCCCTCTTTGATGCAACATACTCCATACATTTCTGCTCAGATTTGCAGTGGTTGAGGAGAGCAGCCATGTATTTCCCTGACATTGTTTTAAGTTCCATCAGCTGGAGTAGACAGGTCTCAACAAGTTGTGGAACTTCCAGTATTACTGTGTCATCTCTTTGAAACTGCTGTGACAGGTTTTTTTAGTATTGGCAGAAAATCTTGCAGTATATAGAGGGATTTTACAAACTGCACACTCTGTACATCTTTTAAGAGGGGCCTTTGTTCTTGAACCTTCATCACCAGCAGCCAAAGATGCATGTTGCAGGTGCTGAGTGATAGTAGGTAGGTTAACCTGAACTGATCATGACCTACTGGCAAACCATCTCACTAGTTTTATTGCAGTAAAGTGAGCCAAATCAGTATCCATTACATTAGCAATTTCTTTGAGCTCTCATTGTTTTGGGACTATACTGATAAAAACTTAAATATGCCCTTGAGAGTACTTTCAAGCTTTGAGACAGATGGATATTTTTTAACACATTGAGAACTGCCAGCTCTAACTTACGGGCAATGCAGTGCATCGCAATTATATGAGGACAGTGCTCCCGCAACTTTGCTGTGGTTCCTCCTCTTTCGTCCATCATGACACTGGTCCCATCAAAATGTGCTGAAATAAGGAGCGGCCCTGGATTGTTAACATGTTGTAGGTTACTTGGGGGAAGATTTACTGACTCCAGTGCCCTCGTTATTGCGTGAAATACACCTTCTGCCTGTGCATGTTCCAGTGGCACCGCTTGGATAAGCAATGTACGCACCTGTTTTGAGTTTGGGTCAACAAACCATAGGCAAACATTTTCCCACTCAGTTATACTAGAATCTGTGCTGCTGTCAGCAAGAACTGTCACATATTTAACATCAGTAAGAGTCTGCATCTGGGTTTAGGATATAACTGCTGTTATAGCACCACAAAAGTCCCTGGCTTGCTTATTGTTGGCATAATTAGAACCAAGTGTTATCCCATTTTTTCCCTGCAGTTCACAGAGTCGCTTCATGTCTGAGAAAGGGCGCAGATTTTTGGCAGTAGAGTATGCTGTGTTAAACAGGCATCGCATCTTGACCTTAGTGCCCTCATCCAATTGCCTAAATGCTTGATACAGTGGGGACATTATATCAAAAAAAAATGTACTGCATGCTGACCACTGTCTGCAGTATGTTGATTCATGCACAGCACATGTGGATTGGACTTGTCATGTGCACATAGTGACTCAATTAAAAAAATTATTTGAGGCAGTGGCAAAAACATTAGGTTTCTCTGAAAAGGCTGGTACTACAGTAGTTGGATATCTTTCGCACACTGTGCAATGCATCAGTTCTTTTTTTTCATCATATCTCAGCCACTTATAAATGGTTAACCAATGCCTTTGAAACAATCTGGCCCTTTTCTTCTAATCGTATTTCTTCTCTTTATTTGCCCTCTCTGGCTTCTCATCCTGCTCATTGAGCACTAAAGTATGTTTCTTAGGGAGTGGATGTGAATTTTCAGTTAAGGCCTCATTGCTTAATTCAGCACACTGATCAGCAGTTATATCCCCTGACACAGATATAGGCTCGTTTCATTGGTATTACTCTTATCTGAGGTGGATTGTGTTTCTGTTTCAGGTGGTGTCTTGCTACTGCTAGAGACTGCTGCCACTGCTGCTGGTACTCATGAGGCTACTGACCAGAGTGAAAAAAAAGAGTCTGCTGTTTACCACTCCTCTTCTGCATATTGTCGCATTTATTTTATTTCCCTCCAGTGATGATAAAATATATTTTACCAGTCACTGTGTGGTGTGCGAGTTTCTTGGGTACCGGGGTTTGGTGGACTGGGTGGGGTCAATCTGGGCTGAGTCGTAAACAAGACACACTAGTAGTAGTAATGAGATGCTATTTACGTAGCCTTTTCAATATACTCTAGCTCTTTATTTGAAATGTTTTGAAAGTTGTGATTCTGCAAACAAGGGAACTTAGGGAAGGCAGTCAGCTAAGCACACAGACACTCAAGACTAGCCAGGGGATAGTGAGGGATGAGAAACCTAAAGAACTGACAGTAGTACCACACTTCCACTGTTCAACTAGCAGCCAGGTGAGGTCCAGCAGGTCACAGGTCAAGTCATCCCCCTTTTTATTCTTAATTTAATTTTTTTGTTTTACAACAATCCTGACCTTTAAGACCTTACACTTTTTTTTTTGTTTGCTTTCTTAATTATTTTCCTTCTTGCTCACTTGCAACTGTTGAACAAATGTGCACAGAATTAGTACACACACACACACAGAGGCCCAGCCCAACAGTGCAGTGTGTGGATTCTTTCTTTCCCTTGGCACTTCTTGTTTTTTTTGACTTACGTTTTAACTGCCACAGCCTACTACTACTTCTCTTTACTTTCCCTGTGGTGGCCAAGAAACATACAGCTGAGCACACAGTGACCTCCCTAAGGCTGCCTGCCTATTGCTGTCTCAGGTAGCTGACTACTAGCAGTTCTTAGTCCTCGGTTTTTATTTATTCGGACAGTTAGGTATATGTGTCTTTCTTCTGCCCTTTTACTTCCTGCTTGGTGGCAATAACAATGCCCACCAGGCACCAACTAGTCTTGCTCTTGACTTCTCCTTTCCTTTTACTTACTATCCTGTTCTTTTAGTTATTTCTTTTTTTGTTTAGTTGGGCAAGTAAATAGTCACACTTGCAGTCACTTGTGCCCTTTTACTTTCTGCCAGGTGGCAAGTTAGTTGGCAACGAACACGAGAACAAGCAAGGCCCAACTATAATTGCTGTTGGCTTCTCCTTTTGCTGCAGCTTCTGTTTTTATTTCCTTTCCATGTATTTGGGCAGTGGGGGCAATTAGTTACACGTGCACACCAGCCTGCCCTTTTACTTTCTGCCAGGTGGTAAACAGTACAGAAAGCCTCCTCCTTTATTGCTGCTCAGTGCTAGCTACTAGCCTCCTTTCTCATTTTCTGATGTATGCAGTGGCACTGCACTAATCAAGCAGGTAGTTACAATTTGCCCCATACTTTCTGGCCAACAAGTTTAGCTTCTCCCTTCTTGCTTATTTAGCCCCTTTGCTAAGCTTTCTTCCTCCTTAATGCTGTTATTTTCTTTAGGCAGCTAGTTCACTTCTGGTTCTGTTCTGCCCTTTACTTTAGTTTGTAGGCAACAAGAAAGCCCACCTTAGTGTCTGTCTTCTTGCTCTCTTTTAACTTTCAGTACTCCTTTTCAGTGGTACTGGTCCACCACCCTTTCCTGAGTTTGATATGATACACACTGTCCAGCAGACACAAAGCCCTAGGCTAGGCTAACTCCTGTTTGTTTTATTCAATTTTAGTAACTTACTAGTATAGCCCCTTATTCTTGCTTTGTCTCCTCTTTTCCGTTATAATGCTTCTTTCAGTGGTCCTGGGCTGGCTGGTCCACCCTTTCCTTGTTCCCTAATTAGTTAGATAATATTACCACAGGAGACGCCCCTGCCTTTCAGTTTGCCTTACAGTATTTTAGTTTTACTGTAAGTAGTACCCCTTAGTTATTGATATTCAGGTTTTTTTATCTGTGGTTTATTCAGCCTTGATGTTTATTTAATTCTCTATGGCTTTAGCAAAGCCCTCGTGACGTGACCACGTCTGTTAGTGAAGGGAACACTACACTCACAAGCCGACAAAATCTTACAGCACTGGCTTCGTTCGTTAGTTTTTTTTTTTTTTTTTTAAACTGGCCACAGTGGCACTTGACAGGGAGACAGATTTAACACAGTCAGGCAGGCTTTCAACAACAACCACCATGACTCACACTCTCCAGGTCTCTGGCTTCCACTCCCCCGCTGCTCACCACATGGTCAGCTGACACCTCCCCACCTTCCCTCCCTCGCTATATCAGTCTTCCATCTTTGCACCTCAGTTCAACAAAAAAGTTTTTTTTACAGTCAGGCAGTAATTTAACAGTCCCTGTAGGACTAAACAGGTCTGCTTGCTCTGACAACGGACAAAAAGTACTCTAAAACAGCTCGCACGTCCTTTCTCTGTAAAATCAGTAGAGAAAGTGAGCGAGCATTCTCAGATCGGTCCTGGCAAGTCACCACAGCAGCCAATGGATGTGCCTTACTGTGGGGAAGCCTGAGAGTTGATTTGCTGCCACACATGCCAGTCGGATGATGACTAGCTCCTCCTGCAGTGCATTCCACCATGGCTGCCGACCTACCGCTCGTCTCCGCCTTGTATCTGCGTTGTTCCCTGCAAACGGATCACGTGAGTGATGCTCTGGTGGGTCAGATGACCACAGGAATGGCAGGACTCCAATGTCGCCAGCAAGCACCCTGCTGGAAGAAGTTGGCACTGCAGGTCTTTTTTATTATTTTAGATTGCAAACAAGTACTCGCCCAAGTGGGTCTTTCAAAAAATGATTGTAGCCCAGGACATCAGGCTATCGGATTTGTCAAATTCTGCAAGAATGAATGTATATAGATTATACTGTTTATATGTGTTGTGTGCATTAAAATCGTGCCTATAACCCTATTTTGTCTACTGTATTTATGTACTGGGTATTTTTAATTCAAACTGTACACTTCCATACATAACAATCTCAGTATTCTGTTTCTGGCACGAGCTCATCAGACTGGATTTAGTGTCATCAAGATGACGTGCTCATTTGTTGTTATTGGTGCAAAGTCTAAGCATGGCCAAGAGTCATAGTTTAAATTGTTTATCCTGTGTAAGTCTATAGCAAGATATTCTGAAACTTTGCCTTTGATCAGTTTATGTCTGTTGATTGTAGAGATGGGTGAAGTTGGTAAAATTCGCTCCGTGAATTCGTGAATTTAGCATGATTTTCTGAGTGCAGATCGGTCAGCAAAAGTGCAAAGTTTTGCTGCAAAATGCGTAATTTAGCCCACAAACTACAACATTTCTTGGGTGAAATTCCACACTTCATGGCAAAACTTTGCTTTTTTGCAAGTGAAATACTACTCTTTGTGCTGAAAATGTCATGATTCGAGTGTAGTCGAAGTTGCTGTGGGCAGAGAAAACTTTGCAATTGCAAGTTTCAGACACTTTGTGGCAACTTCACCGGCGAATTAAAACTTTGCCACATCTCTGGTTGATCGTAACTGGCAAGTGCATCTTATGCCTGCTGTGCTGACAGTGCAAATCGCATTAGTGAGCTGGAAATTCTTGACAGTTTTCTGAGTAAGCTACGTTTCTATTATATCTTTGTGGTCACCCTGCATAGTTTCTCCATGGTTTAATATCATTATTTGGGTTTGTTACTTTTACCACTTCAGTTGGTGAGATAGATTTCTAAAAGGTCCCTGTTACCTTGCTGCTTGGTTTCTATATTGGTCAAAGTCTGTTAACACACTCACACACACACACGCACACTCACTCTCACACTCTCTGGACCATATGTTTTATGTCTGTAGTCCTCATTTGCATGCGTGATCTCAATATATGTTGTTTATCAATCAGCTGTACTGTATTTACTTTAGTTTGCTTAAATTATTATAGGCTTACAGCTCAGTAACGAGCATCCAAGCAAACTCTGCCTCACAAACACCATCGGCATACCTTGTGTAACTGTAGAGTGGATAGGAAAACAAGCAACAAGAAAGCAAGAAGAAACTGTAAAACGTGGATTGCCTTCTACTTGTGAAACAAAGCTGTGATATTTTACATACCTTCACTACTGTTTCCTTGCTTTCAGTCAGTGCAAAACAGTCAGGTGCAAACAGTCATACTGATGCTGTCTGAGCATGGAATCAGTCAGAATTATGGGAAAGAGGGAATCAGAAGCATACAGAGGGAATGGTGCCAAAGTGTAGGGTGGAATTATAGAAGTAAACTTAAAAGTCATGATGGTGCTCCATCATGGAACTGGGAGCAAACAGGGGTGTCTGAATGTGGGGGCAGTGGGAGTCAGATGAGATATTTACATATTGTCAGCCCATTATTGAGCCCTTCAATATGCTATTGACTGGAAAGCTCATCGCACATTACTACTTAGTCAGCCATAATAGAAAGAAAAAAACATTTTAAATGATAAATAATAGGCTAACATTTCACATGCAAATTTATATATAAAAGGCACTAATGATAAGATGGGGTGACCATCTACATTTGATCACCAACTAATTATTTTTCATCTCCTGGTATCTTTAACTCCATTATGGCATGGGGTGGACATTGTTGATCCCATGGTATGTACTTGGTTTGATCTTAGCCAGGTAGTCAGCTACTAGAGCAGTAGTGATGTCAACTGGCTGCAAAAGGCTACTATTGATGCTGTGGGCCCACTCGGTGAGCTTCCTTCCCCCACCACAGGCCCTTTTGTGAACACTGAAGTATTCACTAAGCATCTCAGCCATCACCACTGTCTCTCTCACAGGTTCCTCCCTCTTTTACCAGTTTCAGGGACCCAATTCCACCATTCACTTTCCGCATTCTGTTTACATACTGTAAGGCAGCAATGACATTCTCTTCCCTACCTCTTTTGGGCTGTAAATAACGCTTTGCAAAACAGGTATATGAAAGCTATATAACACTAAAAACACCTTTTTTCTAGTTACTAACTATTTCAATACTCCCCTCCCTCCCATAGCTAGGATTTCTAATCTTGTGTGCCAGCTTACTATGCTGCACCATGTCGGCTAAAATCCAGGTGTGTAATATCCACCCTCCTAGTTACCTCTTCAAAGAAATCTAGCAGGTTGGCCTGGGAAGGCCATTTGGCACAGAAGCCCATGCTGACTGTCCTCTGTAAGCTCGTATATATCCAAATGCTTGCCACTGAAAGGTATAGTATGATCTTCTTTGAGGATATCTCTTCCCTTACGCCACACCTTTTGACTTTTGAACTATAGCCATCAGGCACTAGGACCACACAGAAACTTTTGCTAGCTGGAGTCACCCACAACTGTCATGCATCAGCTTGTATATAAATGTGGGTGGTCCTATCACTTCTAAGTTCTTTTCCCTCCATCTGTCAGCCTTGTTGGACCATCTACAGAATGAACATCGACCACTTCACTGTTGTCATTTATTATTTTACCTTTTTCTCATTTTTCTCGGTGCCTCTGTATGCTGCCGAGCCTTTGATGCTCTTCTGGCACTGTGAGTGCAGAAATAAGATTTCTCAGAATGATTCCCACGAGGTATAAGTTTGCTGTTCAGGCCTCAGTCACAACATTCGGGCCTCCGAGATTTGCCAGAACTTTAATTAAGCCACTAGGCGGTATTGAAGAAAGGTGCTAGAAAAGTTTGTTCTCGAGTAAACTTTAGTGGACACCAGATGTAACAGAAGAAATTCAAGCAACTGATGGGGATTGTATAGGGTGGTGTGTTGAGGTGTATGAAACTAATTTGCCACTCCTTGTGTGTGTGTGTATATGTATGTGTGTGTGTGTGTGTGTGTGTGATATATATATATATATATATATATATATATATATATACACACACACATATAATACATATGTTTTTTTTTCATCCATTGTTTCTCCTCCTCCTGCTGTATCCCCCAGCCATTGTCACCCGGCTCTTCTGGGGCTTACCTTATTGCCGCTTTCATCCTCTGCCGCAGGATTGAAGTGGGTGCCTGGCCACTGGTGCGAGGCCTGTGGAGGGCTGGTCTTCATCCCATTGCTTGTGTTTCCTCAGTTTTCTCCCCTTTAGCCTTGAGGTCTCAGTAGCATGGTCTCACATGCACATTAAGGCTTGCATGCGCCCTGAGGCCAGAACAACCCTGATCCTCCCACCCGGCCTAGTGCCAGACCCCCCTCCCCACCACCTAACACTACCATCAGGCCTTCACCCAGTGGCAGTTAAGGGCCAGGAGGACGTACCTCCCCAGTCTAAGAGAGGAGAGGAGAGCTGCCTTACGGCCACTCAGACATCTTCCAGCACCTGGCCGGTCCCCGAGACCCCGATCTCACATGCAAATATGGATTGCTGGCGTGGGAGAAATGAGACACAAGGCGCCTTTGCCCTCTGTGCCACTGGGTCAGCCTACACTTCGTGTATATTTAATAGCCAATTCAAATCACTGGTTGCCAGTGATGTACTGTACTCTTAAGTAACCAGTAGGAAATTGTTCTCTCCCATATTCCATCTGAAGACATTCGTGCTGCCATTGAGTGAACAACAATTTTACAGGTCTGTCTGCATTTCCCCCTTCCCTCCCAATTGTGTGACTGAGTTTTTCTGCTCCTTCTCAAATTGGTGTGTTTATATGCTGAACTGCTTGTGGACTGTATTGTGAGCAACAGTATCCTCTTGGAACTGTGTCTAGTGCCTGCACCTAAAAGAACTTGCTGCATATAGCTTAGTATCATCAGAGCGCGGCGGTGCAAAGAACGAACTTGGTTGCTAGGCAACAGTACACTGCCTTTAGCTGCTTGCTGCTTTACTTGCTACACCTGATATTGATTTGTAATTTCAACTCCACGTTATTCCCGCTGGTGGCAGCTTCGGGAGGTGGAGAAGGGGCTGCAGCAATATTTAAATGTCCGCACTTCCATTCAGTGGCAGCGACTAAGTAGGACGGTTAAGTGGAGTGAGGAGTCTGACCGGGCTACAGAATACTGCAAACTCGTTATTTGGGACATTCACGTCTGATATTGTATTGCTACCATGGCTAACAGAGGGATTTTACTGATTGCAGTGTATATATTCTGTATGATATGCACTGATGGTATATTTTATCATATAATAAAAAATGATTTTAGAATTCAGAAAGATAAACGGGTAACTGTACTTGGGAATCAACAGTTTGAGTATGTATTTAATTGTAGCATGATGTTTGGGGTCAATGGTAAACATATGAGCTATAACTTGGGGTACACTATCAGGAAACAGAAAGTAAAAATATATGCTGTTTGTAGTTATGTAAAGATTTGGTCTCTTTGTTTACTTTTGTTAATCCGGTCTGGTAATGTTGAAACAAATCCTGGCCCTTTTGCGAACAATATAACTGATAGTGATTATTTCATGCAGTTTTCCCAAGGTTTTAAAATTATGCACTTTAATGCCCAAAGTTTACGAACTAAATTCCATGAGGTTGAAGCGTGGATTAGTTTATATAATCCAGACGTTTTAGCACTGAGCAAAACTTGGTTAAATTTTACTGTTCTAAATTCTGAAATATGTATCCCTGCTTACAAAGTGTTTAGAAAAGATCATATTAGTGGTGGTGGTGGTGGTGGTCGGGGGGGGGGTTATGTTTTATGTCAAGGATAATTTAGTGGTAAACAAGCATTGTATTTTTAATAATATTTTAAGATTATTGTGAACACGTTAGCATTCAGCTGATATTGGGCTCTACTAAGAAATTAACAATTTTTTGTGTGTATCGTCCACCCAGTGGTAGTAAACTTGGCTTCTAGGAATTTGTAGACAAATTAGATAAAAGGGTCTTTGGAGAGTTTATAGTATTAGGGGACTTTAATTTAAATTGGTTTGGCCCTGATGCTTCTAAATTAAATACTGTTTTGTTCCATTCTGGCTTACAACAATTGGTTACTTTGCCTACTCGACATAATAATAAATCTAATAATCATACATTGTTGGACTGGATATTATCCAATAAGCCCATTAATATGATGGAGTGTGGCTTGATTTCTGATGCCTAAAGTGACCATCATCCTGTGTTTTGTGTATGGAATCATGGTGGATTAAAGAAATCTAAGCCAATTACAAAGATTTAAAGATCTTTTACTAGTTTTGATTTGCATACATTTTGTTTACAATTGGGTAATGTAGACTGGTCTTATTTACATTCCATTCCTGATGTTAATTTTGCTTTAGATTTTTTTATTACGGAGTTTACACATGTTTTGGATCAGTTTGCTCCTTTTGTTAAAAGAAGGGTTCGAGGGAAGAATTATGGGTGGTTAACACCTTCTTTAATTAAACTTATGAGATAATGGGATAAGGCATGGAAAATACATAAAAGCAGAAATTCTGTGTCTAATTATTACATCTACATGGCCCTACGGAATCAATGTAAAGCTCAGATAAAGAAATCTAAAATAGAATTTATTCAACAAAAACAATGTGCAGGTTTGTCTAATGCTAGAACTTTCTGGAAAACAATTAATACTTTTATAAAACCTAACATTGATCAATTGAGTTCGATGAAACTGAATGGTGATCTGTTGACTTATCCTATAATAATAGCTAATGAGTTTAATGTAAGATTTACTGCTCCGGTTAATTGCTGTAGTGACCAGCTTGATGTGATTCACCAAGGATCTATTGATGGTTCTACTAATAATTGTAGATCCTATTTAAGGATTACTACTCCTAAAGAGGTTGAGAAGTTATTAAGACAGATTAAAAGGGATAGTTCAGCGGGTTCTAATGGTTTATGTCCTCGTTTATTGATAGATGCTGCTTCAGTTTTAGCATACCCAATTAGTATTATCTTTAATTTGTCTTTTTTAATAGGTACTGTACCTGATATTTGGAAACATTTCTTGGTGACTCCCATTTTTAAGTCTGGTTCATATCGCGAGTTTGGTAATTATAGACCGATTTCAATCTTATCTGTCCTGGCTAAAGTCCAGGAGAAGATAGTTTACAATCAATTGATTGAATATGTGGATGCTTTGGGTCTGTTGTCTCAGAACCAGCATGGTTTCCTCAAAGATAAAAGAACGGAGACTGCCTTGGTCGAGTTCACGAACTCAGTACTGGATGGTATGGATAAAGATTACTTGACTGGGGCCGTGTTTGTGGACTTGACCAAGGCATTTGATTCAGTAGACCATCAATTGTTAATCTCTAGACTAGGGTCTCTGGGAGCAGGACAGACTTTTTTGACTTGGATAGGGGATTATTTAAGTGATCGGTTTCAAAGGGTTAAATTTGGAGGTGTCATTTCTGAATCTGCAATAGTAAAGTGTGGGGTCCCTCAAGGCTCCATACTAGGGCCACTTTTATTTTCTTTGTTTTTTGATCAGCAAGTGAAAGTAATAAACAATGTTTTTTTTTTTTTTTTAACTCTTTATGCAGATGATGCAGTAATATACATGCAGGGCTCTTCTGTTGGTGATCTAAGTGATTCCCTAACAAAAGAAATGTTCAGTTTTCAACTGTCACTTATCTCTAGTAGGATAGTTTTAAATAAACCAAAAACAAAGGTGATGATTTTTGGAACCATGGCGAGATTGAGAACTGTGGGCCATTGTCTGTGGGTTAAATCCTTGATCGATCACTGTTTGAGCAGGTGGACACATTTCAGTATCTTGGGGTCTTATTAGATTCTAATTTAAGTTATGAACCTCATTTTACGAGGGTAACTTCGAGAATTCATTGTAGAATGGCCCCTTTATATAGAATTCGTTCATTTCTTATTATGGAGTCTAGGTTAGCTATTTCCAATCATTGTTTAGCTCCTATTGTAAATTATGCTGCCATTGTAACTGATACTGCTTCTGTGACAATAATTTCTAAGAAATCTACTTTACTTCAATTGATTGCTAAATTTGCTTTAAATTATCTCATCATTGTGAAATTTTGAAAGAGATAGGTTGGCTTCCAGTTTCATTGAATTTCCATTATTATGTAGCTAAATTTACACATAGAATTATTAATTCTGGAGTCCCACAAAAACTGTGTAACCTGTTGAGGCCATATGATGAGGTTTTTTTTTCCAGACATAGGACAGATGGTTTGGTTCCAAAATACCATTTATGAGAACTAAATGTGGACAGAGAACCTTTGCTTATATTGCTCTATTTATCTGGAATGAAATTCCTTGTGATATAAGACATTTGTGTTCTGCTAAAGTATTTGCAGATGAATTGAGGATGTTTTTTGAATTACAATTTAATTGTAAATGTTTTTTATGATTATTTTCTTTTGTAACAGACATTTGTCTGCAGTATTTGTATTGAATAAGTATGCTTTTTGTATTGTATATGAATAGTTTTATGTGGGTCGCACCTGTAAAAGGAACTCGTTTTCCAGTGTGCTTACCCATTAAGCGAATAAACAAACTTGCTCTTTTCACGCTCTTCCTATTCATCTTTTGCTTTGTTTCTGTTATTCTCTGTTTTCTTCCTTTTCTGCATCTGATTATTCTTGTGTTTCTTTTTGTTCTCCCTCAGTCTTACATCTTGTAAGTTCCCTTCCAGGTCTTGTATCTCATCTCCCCACCTTCTTCTTTTTGTCCTATTTGTACTCTTTTTGAAGCATGTATATCAGACTGTCAAGTTCCCTTCGGTTCTTCCTTACAAGCAGCAAGGACACAATTGTGCCTTTAGTAACTGGAGCATTATTGAAGTTTACTAGTGCATTGCAGTCTTTGAAATGCTTTCTGTGCTTCAAAGAAAGCATTATTAGTTAGTTGCAGCCCTACATCAATGACTGTGTGTAGAGTAGCATTCTTGCAATATATGTTGCTGGTGGTTAGGAGGTAAATAATGTGGTACCATAGATATGGAATGTATGATTTCAAATGTGAAATTGTATTTTTAATATGAATTGCCCTGGCAACTGAGAAGCCATACTCTATCTGTGGAGTTACTGAAACGCACAAGGTGATGGGGCATGGGGGAAAAGTCTGTACCTAGCCACCTCCTCTTCTTGTTCTTCCCTCCCCTCAAAATTCATATGGTAAACTGCATTTAGTGTTCTGTATTCATTTTCCATCAGGCCTATTGTAGCAAAAGGCTGATCATTTTGTGTGTGAGTGGTGTTTAATGTTAAGCCAGATTGTTCCCCTCATGTGGGGAAAGTGCTCAGTTTTAGTTACTGATGTCTTGTGTAGTGTTAACATAGAGAAATTATTGAAAGGATTCAGACACCTATGGCACCGCACTTGGACTGGCAGGGACATGCTGAAAGATTTTGCTGCTGTGTACTGGCTTTTCGTCATGGGAAAAAACTTCATTTTGTGGCATGAGACTCGATTTCAAAAGCTAGTTCTTGCACCTATTGCCCTACAGTGCTTTGGAGCTGAGAAGAGACAAGTAGGTGAAGAGGACAAGATGGCTGAGGATAGCCACCACGTGTGACCCATGAATGCCTCAGATGTGTCTGAACTTATGATTAGTATATACATTCTGGATTCAAACAACATGAAGTCTTGCTATATTATGACTATTGCAGTTTGTCCCACCATTAGAACTGCTCCGGAGGTGAAAGAGTTAACTCCATTCTAAGAATGGAACTTAGAACCCGAGCTCTATTAGAGAAGCTCTGTCTTGGTTATTTCAAACTCAAACTGTCAGATTCTTTACTCCGCCTCACTGAACAGTCGCTCTGGAGATTTCTCCTACTGCTCGGTTCATTTCTCAGTTTAAACAGTATTTTCTCGGTTAAATTCAACCGCGAGTATTATTATTTTAACCGCAAACCGATCTTTTCAAGCTCTGTCTGTGGTATTGTAAGTAATAGACAGGTTTTATTTCTGTGTGGAACTTGTAATTGTTTATCGGTTCGGTTCGAACCGATCAGGTTGGTTAAAACTTTAAAGAGTAAGCATTTTAAAGCTTCTAGAGTGTGGTTCCCGGTTCTTATCGGTTCTAAAAAAAATGGATTTCATTACGGTTTTTTCCATGACCCGTGACACGGTTGGGAACCGATAAGGGTGTCTTGCCTGGCACTGCCGTTAAAAGGGCAAGTTTCTTGGTTAGGCTGGCATCATGTCTGAGAAACCCAAAAGAAAAACGGGCCCACTGGGTTTCAACACTGTAGTGTCTGTGGGGAAGCCTTTGCCAAGGCTGACCCACACACTACATGTGTTTTTGTCTGGGGTTGACCACCTCAATTCAGACTGCCAGATTGGTAAAATTTCCTGCAGCCACCCTGGATAAGAGAGGGCAGGCTCAGGAAACGAAGAGGCCAAAGATCCGCTGACCGGATGGCCAGCCGGTTCGGTGCCAACCCGAACCGGAGGAATGCTGTGACCAGGGGCGAGACTTCCTCGGGCAAGCGTAAAGCTAGCTCTGAGGAGCCAGTTCCAGCTAAGAAAACTAAAAAATCTGCAGGTAGGGAGTCAAAAATTCCTTCCCCAACTGCTGCAGAAATAGCAAAAGCTATACAAATTGTACAGTCACTTTCTCCGGTTCCGTCCGAACCGCCTCTGTCTGGTAAAAGGTTGGTTCGGCCGGTTCCACCGGTTCAAGAATATGATACTGGAGATTTTTATGAACCAGAGGAGGGGTAGGAGGATTATGAACAGTGTGAATGTGACTTTGAGAGTCTGGATGTGCCCATTGAACCGGACATCTCCCCAGACTGACCCTTAGAATCTCCCCCTATGCTTTCTGAGTCCCCTTCTCATTTTTTGTTTTATAAAAAGGTTGCTGAATCCCTCCAGCTCCCATTGGAGGAAGCTGTGGATGAGCAAGAGGAACCTGATTTTGTAGAAAGGATGGATATCCCAGAGTCTAGGAGATTGTCTGTTCCCTTGCATAATTCATTTAGGAAACAAACAATAAAAAATTTTAAAAGCTTCTAATTCTGTGCCTCCTGTGGACAAAAAGATGGACAGGAGGTACACTCTGTCAGGTCCTGATACAGAATTCCTTTCACAGCATTGCAGTCATGTTGGTGTGGTTCAGGCTGCAGCCTGTGATAAAGCTAATGTTCCTTATTTCACATCCTCCTGACAAGGATTCCAGGAGGATTGATGCCATGGCAAAAAAAAAAACAATACATGGCAGCGCCCTTGGGACTCAGGCAAGCAAATTACATGGCTTATGTAGCAAGGTTTCAAAATCTAGATGGGACACTGTCATGGCTTTGGCCAAACAG
Organism: Neoceratodus forsteri; assembly: GCA_016271365.2. Lineage (NCBI taxonomy): Eukaryota > Metazoa > Chordata > Ceratodontiformes > Ceratodontidae > Neoceratodus > Neoceratodus forsteri. Next base: position 725,782,134 of record CM028133.1, read on the forward strand.
GCCTCTGGCCAGCTTGCTAATGAGCTGGAGCAGGTGGCTGCTGATGGCATTGAGGCATCCAATGCTGCTGTGGATTTTAATGATGTATCCTCTAGAGTCATGGCTACATCTGTAGCTTTTCGCAGGTTGGCCTGGCTCAGGTGTACTAGCTTGTCACAGGATACCCAGACTAAGGCTATGGATTTTCCTGTGGTAGGGAATTCTCTGTTTGGGGAGCAGACAGAGAATTATATGAAGGAAATGGATGAATATAGGACTACTCTAAGAGTAGCCAGGCCAAGGAGCGGCAAGCCACTCCTCAGAGGCAGACCCCAGGGTAGGGGTAGGCCTTTTCACAGGCCTTTTACAAACCCAGGCCTCCTCTGCTTATGTTCAGAGGGGTTCTTCAGAGGAGAGGCAGACGGGTGTGAGCAGGCCTGCTCCCACCCCTCAGCCTAAAGCACCTGCCAAACAGGCACCCTGTTGGGTGCCCAGGGCCGATTCTCCTACCTGTAGAGGGCAGGTTGGCTTACTGCCTCGACCTGGGAGTCTCTAACTCAGACAAGTGGGTCCTGGAAGTAGTAGGTCAGGGTCTGGTTCTCAGCTTCAAAAGATTTCCAAAGATGAGAATCAGATCTTTCCCACCTGCAAACCCTTTAGAGACCTTTTCTTTAGAAACAGAAGTCTCATCCTCCTGGCTCTCAGAGCTGTAGAAAGGGTTTCTCCCTACATCAGGGCAAGGGTCTGTACTCCAGATATTTCCTTACCCCAAAAAGACAGGAGAATGGCGCCCATTTTAGGCCTGAGATATCTGAACAAGCACCTTTGAAACCAAAGTTCAAATGGTAACTCTGGCAATGATTTTACCTTTCTAGGCCAGGGACTGGCTAGCCTCCCTGGACCTCAAGGATGCCTATTTTTCATGTCCTAATCAGAAGCTCCCACGAAAGTACCTCAGATTCGAACTGCCCTCAGGTCGCTACCAGTTCAGAGCAATGCCCTTCGGCCTCTCCTCTGCCTCAAGGGTATTCACAAAATGTCTGGCAGTAGCAGTTGCTCATTTAAGAAGGCAAAGGATTGCTGTCTTTCCCTACCTGGACGGCTGGCTCATTGTAGGCCAGTCCCCAGAACAGGTCAATCTCACCTGCAAGTTACCCAGCAGCTGCTCACCTCTGGGCTTATTGCTAAATCTTCCAAAGTCAGTTCTAGAACCTGTTCAGGTGCTCACCTTCATAGGTGCAGAATTGACACAAAGCAGGCCAGAGCCTTCCTACCCTTAGAGAGGGTAAGGAACCCGTGGCTCTGGCCTCCTCCTTCACTCTGCAGGTCTCTCACCAGCAAGATACTTCTTGCAGCTCCTGGGGCACATGGCTGCATCCACAGCTGTAGTGCAAGGAGCAAGATTTCAGATGAGGGACATTCAGTTTCACTTGAAAGCCTTTTGGTCTCAGAGAAGAGACCCCTTCCAAGTTGGTCCCAGTGACCAACCCTGATCCAGGCCCTCCAGTGGTGGCAGGATCAGAGCAATTTAAGGCTGGGGGTCCCTTTCATTCCTCTGTCTCACTCCTTGACCCTCACTACAGATGCATCCCTTCTTGGGTGGGGAGCCCACATGGCGCCTCTCCACTCAGGGAGTGTGGTCCCTCAGGAATCTCTGCTCCACATCAATTTGCTGGAGCTCAGAGCTGTCTTTCTAGCACTTCAAGTGTTTTCTGTGTCTGTTCAGAACAAAGTGGTACAAGTCAGAACAGACAACACCACAACAATGTGGTACATCAAACAGGGGGCACTCGGTCTTGACCTTGTGCAGAGGCACTGAAGTTGTGGTCTCTGGCCTATTCCCTGAACACTTCCCCGCGATAGCAGTTCACCTTCCAGGAAAGGACAATGTCCTGGCAGATGCTCTCAGCAGGATTTCCTAGGCCATCACGAATGGTCTCTGGATCCTCAAATACTGGGATAGTTTCTGCCAGATGGAAGCCCCTCAGATAGATCTTTTGCAGCCCCAGACAATCACCAACTTCCACTGTTCTGTTGCAGGCCCCAGTGTTGGGCTTAGTCCCCTGGATGCCTTTCTCCTAGATTGGGAAGGGAAGTTTCTTTATGCCTTTCCCCCCTTCCCTCTCCTATTCAAGGTGCTAGTCAAAATCAGATCCCAGCCTTCCAGGGTGATTCTGATTGCCCCCAGATTGGGCCAGGCAGCCCTGGTACCCACTCCTTCTGTCCCTAGCAGTCCATCTTCCCTGTGTCTCCCCAGGAATCACAACCTGTTAACCTGTGCCCAGGGAGAGTTTGTATCCGAACCTCAAATCCCTCAACCTCAAGGCCCGGCTCTCGAGGAGCTAGAATTTGCTGACCTACACCTTTCTCAAGGTGTTCTTGAAATCCTAAAGGCTTCTAGGAAGCCTTCCACTAGGGCTACTTATAATTCTAAGTGGAAAAGTTTTTCCATCTGGTGTTCTGGGAAACATATTTCCCCGGAATCTGCTGATGTGCCCATTGTTTTGGACTATATGGTCCATCTTAATTCTTTGGGCCTGAAACCAGCTACTCTGAAAGTACATTTGGCAGCTGTCTCTGTTTTTGTTTCAGCAGGAAAGCCCTCCTCTCTTTCCGCTCCACCCTGTATTTTCCAAGTTTTTTTAAAGGATTACTTCATACTAATCCACCTTTAGGGATCCGCCCTGCCTGGATCTTAATGTTTGCTTTGCTCAGTTAATGCAACCCCTTTGAACTTCTGTCTTCTGCAGAGCTTAAGTACTTAACTTGGAAAACGTTTTCCTAGTGGCTATCACTTCTGCCAGGCGCATAAGTGAGTTACAAGCCTTGTCAGTAGAAACTGACTTTATTTCTTTCCACAAGGATAAGGTAGTCCTCAGGACTAACAGGAAGTTTTTGCCTAAGGTGGTTTCAGATTTCCATCTTAACCAATCTATCTCCCTTCCAGTGTTTTTCACTGATCATTTCTCCTCTGGCAAGAGGAGATTGCACAGTTTAGATGTTAAGAGGGCCCTAAGTTACTATATAGAACGTACCAAGGGTCACAGGTTCGAATCCCTCCAACTTTTTCTCACTTATGGTGAGGTCGGGAAAGGGAGACCTGCCACTAAGAGATCAGTTGCCAGGTGGATTGTCTCTGTATCCAATTTTGTTATCAAAAACTGGGGAAGGTTCCCCCTTCAGGCCTGAGGGCTCACTCTACCAGAGGTACAGCGGCATCTATAGCTGCTGCTAGAGACATCCCTATTTTAGAAATATGTCAAGCAGCTAGCTGGAAAACGGTACACACTTTCACCAAGCATTACTCCCTGGATGTCCAGGCCAGGAGAAATGCTCGGTTTGGCACAGCTGTGCTTCAGAGCCTATTCCCTAAGTAGGTTCTGTCCCTCCTCCATGGAGGTACTGCTGTGTAGTCTGCAATAGTCATAATATAGCAAGACTTCATGTTGTTTGAAGAAAAAATTACTCACCTTAGTAATGTTGTTTCTTCTAATGGAGTCTTGCTATATTATGACCTCCCCCCCAGCCTGCCCCTCTCAGAACTTCTACTTGGGTATGGGGTGGGTAGCCTAGTGTGGGCACTAGTTATGCCCATTATATATTTTCCACCCCTTCTTGGGGTTTTGGGGTGTGGTGTTTTTATTTTATCTTATATTACTTCTCATATTATTATATTATACTATTACTTTTGGTCCCTTGACTTGAGTCTTTGTGTTGGGACCAGCATTGGGTGTTAATATTTAGGTAGCCAGTTGGCTAGTGTAGGTTACAGCTTCCACACAGACCTTAGTGAGTTTTGCTCATGAAAGATCTGACAGTTTGAGTTTGAAATAACCAAGACAGAGCTTCTCTAATAGAGCTCGAGTTCTAAGTTCCATTCTTAGAATGGAGTTAACTCTTTCACCTCCGGAGCAGTTCTAATGGTGGGACAAACTGCAATAGTCATAATATAGCAAGACTCCATTAGAAGAAACAACATTACTAAGGTGAGTAATTTTTTCTTTTGGCCTAAGGAGGAAGTGAATCAGGACTTTGTTTTGTGGATAACTATTGTATCCCTTCTTCCTGTTTCCTAGTGAAATGCAGGGGTTACTCTTTAAAGCCAGCATCTTGACATGATAATTCATGTATACACTGGTAGAGTTTAGTTTTAAAGAATTGTGGAGGGGGGAGGTACCTATGAAAATTATGTCCTTATGATACATTTTCCAACCTAGGGATTGTCAAAGGGGAACTGCGCTAAACGTGAAAGAAATGTTTCCCTGTCTGAGCTGTTTTTTTAAATACTTATTCCATTTCTGTTGTTCTGTCTGTACTGGCCTATTACTAACTTAAGTGGTTATTTCTGTTTTACACACCCTGTGCACACTTTTTTGTAAGGACACTGATTTATTAGCAAAATGTTACTCCTAGCATCCTTTCCCTACTACCTGTGAACATCGGCATTTGGTGTTCTTCCATTCGTGCATGCAAAATCTATTGCTGTGCTAATGGCAAAGTTATATAGCAGTGTCCTTCTCAAGTGCTGTGCTTCAAAAATCCATTCCCATATCCTAGGGGACAACTATTTAAATTATGTTACATACCAGGAAAGCAGATACTATTGACATTCTGTACTCTGTTTTGTAATGAACCATTTTATGGAATTTAGATAATTTTATAATACAGGTTTTTACTGTTATGGTACTCTTTTTCTTCTAATGCATAAAGTCCAAGAGTCATAAAATACTAAGAGCATTCAGCTTGGGTTAAATGACTTAGTGTTTTATTACTGACTATTTCATTGCAGAATAACATGTATATTAACCTATGTTATTCATCCATCCCATGGTATAAATATTGTTTAAAATCCATGTTAGAAAACATTTTGGACTACTCCCTCCCAAAACACACGCAAATGCACACATGCGCATGCACAGCTCTGCAGCCCATAAGTTCTGAAGGTATGCTTACTTCCCTTTAACTATCTATGTTATTCCATACCATTCCATACTCGACAGCCTTGAATAACAGCCCTACTGGTAGGGAAAACTACATACTTCTGCATTAAAAAATGTTGTTTTAGCTGGCCCGGTGGTGCTGAAGGTTGAGACACTGGACACCACACCTCACGCCATGCTGGTGACCCGGGTTCGGGAATGGATTCAGGACGCTGGGGGTCAGCAGGAGAAGGAGAGGATTGAGCATCTGAAGGACTGCTCTCCTCTCCTGTGGAGGGATGGGGAGCTAGCCTTGCTCTTTAGCACCCCCACCCGTGGAGACCGGGAGCACTGCAGAATGGCGCTGTTGATGGGCCAAGAAAACCACGAAAATATATGGTGTCTCGACCAACCAGATGACGGCCGCCCAGACCCTCCACAGAGTCCCCAGACAGCCGGGACAGACCTCAGCAGCACCCAGGGCCAAGAAAGGTAAGCCGCAAGGCACATTCTCTCTGGAAGGAGAGGACCCGTCCAACGAAGGGATGCGTCAGGTTACCCCGCAGAATGGCTGCGATGGGGGTTCTCGGGGAAGGTGAGAGTGTCCCTGGTGGCCCGAAGGAGAGACTGGTTGAGATGTCGTCGGAGGAGGAGGATAAACAAATAATGCAAAAAAAATGTGTTGTTTTACTTTTAATGTAGCAGTACAACAAAAGGGCTCCAATCACACCAAAAAAGAATGACTGGAACCCTGACAATAGTTAGTTTTGGTCAGGCTGCTGGAATCCATCTTAAAGGAGAAGGTAGTACACTTTCTGGAAGAAGGTAATCTTACAGGCAGAGATCAGTATGGTTTTATGAGGGTTAGGTTGTGCCAAACTAACTTGATTGACTGTTTCAGCTTGGTAACAGAGATGGTGACAATGGCAAGGCTGTTGACATTCTGTACCTGGACTTCAGTTAGGCGTGCGATTTGGTGGCTCACTTGAGACTTATCCAGAAAATGGAAGGAATAGAATTAGGTGGAGGACTAACTACAGTAAGTGGATTGATAACTGGTTATGAGACAGAATCCAGAGCATGGTCATGAATTGAAATTTAAATTCTCATTCTCTAATGTCAGCAAGATCACAAGTGTTGTGGCCTAGAGGTTGGTCCTGGGCACTTTACTCTTCATTATGTAGCTCAGTGATATTGGGGTGGGGTTATAGGGCAAAGTAAGTCCGTTTGCAGACAACACAAGACTGCGTGATAGTATATTGTAATGAGAGGATCAACAGCATGAAAAGGGATGCAGAAAACTCAGAATCTGGCAATTAGAATTCAACACCAAACTATGTGAAGTGATGCATGTTTGGTAGTGAAAAATCACAGATTGGATATAGCATCAGTGGAGTTATGGTAGAGTATACAAAAGAAGAGAGAGACCTAGGGGTTACAGTAAACATTTGTTTTAAATCCTCTTCTCAGTACAGGGCAGCATGTCTTTCGGATGAGACATTAAACCGAGGTTCCATCTGCCTGTTCTGGTGGTAGTTCAGGTGGATGTTAAACATCCCATGGCACTTCTCAAAAAGAGCAGGGGAATCTCCCCGGTGCCCTGGCCAAAATTTCCCCTCATTCACTAAAAATACCACCAACAGCTTAATCTGGTTCAAGGTCAGTTGGCATTCATCTGTATGCCCCTTCCCCGGGTCGTGCCTGAAAATAGGCAGGATTTGTCTAGTGCACTTACCCGGTCAACAAAAACTAAATAAATAAATGTGAGAAAAGCTGTTGGATACTGGTAGGACACTGAGATGTATCAGGTGGGTTTTAACTAGTTGCAACAAAGAGGTAAGATTGCTGCTGTAAAGTCGTTGATTAAGCTATGCCTTGAATACTGTGCAGTTTTAGAGCCCTGCACCCAAACCATGTAGGGCCTTGTATGCTAACAATAAAATCTTAACGATTGTGCACCACATAATCGAGGGCCGGGGCCCCTTTTGCAGCACAGGCATAATATGTTGTGCTGAGGATATTTCAACGATCAGTCTGGCCACAGCATTTTACACCAGCTGAAGGCAGTGCAACAACCCTGAAGATATCTCTAGGTAAAGAGCGTTACAATAGTCAAGTCTCGAGGTCACAAAGGCCATGTACCAGAGTTGGTAGTTCTCTTAAATCAGATAGGGCTTAATCCAGGAGTTGCAGGTTCTCTTGGATCAGCTAGGGCTTAATCCAGGAAATATTCCAAAGGAGGAAAAAAAATCATGCAGACCACGGTCAGCACATGATGTTCAAGAGTCAGATTTCTGTCCACAATGACTTCCAGATTTTTATCCTTATCCACAGCAGTCAAAGCCACGCCATTTAAAGATGGCAGTCTTATGTCATAGCCTTGACATGCAGACTCACAAGAGCCTGGTTCTACTGTTTCGGTGGGTTTGAGTCTCAGCCACTTAGAGGCCATCCAATCAGCAATTTCTTGAAGGCATTGCTCCAGCACAGAACCTGCACTTTGCCTGTCAGGCATAAAAGACAGATAAAACTGAGTATCATCTGCAATGCACTGAAATATCATGCCATGTTGTCTAATCTGCCCCAGAGGCAACATGTACACCGTGAACAATATAGGGAATAGAACAGATCCCTGGGGAACCTCACTGCTAACAAACGCAGGCCACAGTGAAAAAGAACCCATTACCACCCGTTGTATTCTGTCAGACAGATATGACTTAAACTAATTCAAGGCTGTTCTAGTAAGTCCCTCTTATTTGTCAAGGAGTGCTGTCAAAACACCATGGTCTACTGTGTCAGTTGTCAATGAGAGGTTCAGAGGAACCGCAATAGCGCACTCCCCTGTCTTTCACAAAGAGCAGATCATTGAGCAACTTGACTGCTTGAACTTGTGCTGTGGCAAGGCCTGAAACTTGACTAGAACAGGCTGTAAATGCTAACATTAGATGGGCCACAAGCTGAACCGTCACCACCTTCTCAATAACTTTGCTGAAAAAGGGCAAGTCTGAGATAGGTCTGTAGTTAGCCAGCTTGTCCAGATCCAAAGATTACTTTTTTTTTTTTTTTATAGAGGGTCTTTACCACTGCCTTTTGGAGGGTCTTTTCCACTACCTTTTTAAGGACTGCAAGCAAACACCTCTCTCCCTCTGAGGGAACACTGAACAGTGCTGGCAAGAACCAGAGCAAGGGTCTCATGACAGTCAGTCAGCAGCCACATTGGCCCAAGGCTCGATTTGCAGCAGTTAGAGCACAGCCCAGAGACCACCTCCACATCAAAAACTAGCTTAAACTCACTCTGTCCTTGGAGCACCTCTGTGCCATTCAACCCTGGCACTGCTAGTCCATTATCTGCTAGTCCATTACAGGCCATCACGAGAGATTCTAGCCCTGATAGAGGACACATCATCCAGTAAAAAAAACTGCCAAATCCCCAACACCATTCATGAGATAAAACTCCTCTGGACAGCAGACAGTGGATTTATTAACCTTTCCACAGCACTGAAGAGCTGACCAGGCCTATTTTTACCTGAATCAATAAACTGTGACATGAATTCTGCCTTTTTCAGGGATATTGTTCTCTGATAATCCATAAAAAGGGACCCCTCTAAGACAGTCTGTCTGCTGGGCTGTTCCTTGTCTGTCTGCTGAGCTGTTCCTTCTCCGGGAATACCCCAACCTTTACCGTGTTGCCTTCAACTGCCTCAGCTTATCATTATACCATGGCGGCTGTGCTAGAAGGCCAGAGGACAGACATGGAAAGTTGTGAGGGAGTCCAGAGACGCATTATAATGGTTTTCTAAACTGATCCATAAAAACTGAACTGATACATTACATGTCACTGAATTTACTCTGAGATCTGGAAATCACTCAAAACTTTGGACTAGGCAGACTCTGAGGGCCCACCAAAAGGCCGAACTGATCACCAGTACTCCAGATTCCGCAGGCCCATTGACTGTTATAATAGAGACCCATAGTTTCCCTTTTCCAGTCTCGATAATGGCTTTAAATGATGAGCTCTTACCTACTATAAACATGCCACAGAGCAACCATTTCACCTGTTCTGAGTATGTAAAACAAACCTTTGGGCTAGCCCAAACTGACTTTTACACGTTTTTCAGGTAAGGCATACTTACTGATGGAGGTCGGACTTTCTAATTTAAAGAGACCAAACCAGAATTGAGGATTTTTTTTTTTATAACTGGGCTGCAAGGTTAAAGGAAGGGAGCAAATCACACTCTCAGCTCTACCAGATTCTCTTGAAAGTGGGAGATAATCCCTCAGACAAAGTTAGATCAAACTGGGAAACTGAGGTCAGAGACCACCTCTCAGTAGAGGAGTAGGAGAACTTGTGGCTAAAGAGCTGGAAGTTATCAGCCTCCCTCAGTTGAAGGGAGTTTCAGTGGAAAGTCTGCTCCAGGTTTTTCTGTATTGCATAATGGAGTCAAGAATCCTAGGACAGAATAGTATCTGGGTCGAGTCCGAGTATCTGCATTAGAGGAGGAGAAGGACCTGGAAGTGATGAGCACAAGTGACCTGAAATACTCCACGCAATGTAAGAAAGCAGCAGCAAAGGCAAACAAGATGCTGGGATGCATATCTAGGGGGATCAGTAGTAGGAGAGAGGAGGCTGGACTGCCCTTGTACAGGTCACTGGTAAGGCCGCATCTAGAGTATGGAGTTCAGTACTGGTGCCCACACTTCAAAAAGGAAATTAACCTGCTGGAGAAGGTTCAGAGGAGGGCTACACAGATGATAGCTGGTCTGCAAGGTAAGGCATACAAAGAGAGGTTGAGGGCACTGAACATTTTTATGTATTTTAATCTAAGATTAGAAAATACCTTTGAGCACAGTGGAGCTCATTTACAAAGGTTCCACATCAATAAACATGAACATGTCTCCCTGGAAGATGGGAGAGAGAGAGAGGGGACATGATTGGGACCTTCAGGTACTTGAAAGGAATAAATAAGGTTGATGAGGAGAGTCTCTTTAAGCTGAGTGGCAACCATAACACGAGGGGGCGCAGTCTTAAGCTGGAGGGTGGGAGGTTTAGGAGGGAGGTCAGGAAGCACTTCTTCACAGAGAGGGTGGTGGACACTTGGAATGCACTACCAAAAGAGGTAATCTCATTGAAGACAGTGGGCAGCTTTAAGAGAGGCTGGGGAGGGTAAGGGTCATGGGAAGGGGGGATGGAGGAGTGGGAAGGGGGGGCAGGGACATTAGCTCAAGCTGTGGACCCTGCAACACGAGCAGACTTGACAGACCAAATGGCCTTCTTCTTCTTCGTATGTTTGTATCTCCCCATCATAACCCAGCAGTTTGGTAGGTGGAACTCCATCCCCCACACCCAATGCTGGAGGAACTGCAGTCAGATTGGGACTCAACTACATATTTTCTTACTGTGCCCCAAATTAAATGATTTCTGCACAAAAGTCATAACAGAGCTGTATCAGATATGGCAGAAGAAGTTGCCCCGTAGTTTCAGATCCATGATTTTGGGACTTCATCTGAAAGAAGTTGGTCTGCTCAGATCGAGGCTGCTCTATACCCTAATGTGCATGGCAGCTTGTAAATGTATTACTTTTCACTGGCTTTCTTCAACTCTCTTCCCCAAGGCGGGCGACTTGCAAACTAGGATACAGGAGGTACAAATAAGGGCGTCACTAACAGTGGGACTAAACATCACTGTAGAAAAATGTACCACCTTATGGGCCAAATGTGATCTCCATCAGCAGACCAGAGCAGGTACTGACCGCAGAGGCAGCTGAGAGAGAGGACAGTGGGTCAGATTCTACTTAAGGGATAGGTGAGGTGCAAGTTACGGTGGCATGCAGCCTTCCCCTCCCCCACAACTACCCCCATGATCACTTGACACACCAGTATGTACCCTTAACACGGACAGAGACCAGCCAGCATCCTGGACATAAAAGACAATGAGACACAGTGAAATGCACCACAAAGTTCCTGTTTAGTTTGTGCTGTTGAAGTGGGTATATTGCATAGTTGCTGTATTCATTGTTCAAAATGAAATATAAGCATGATGGTATATGCGTACATGGTGTAGTAGGTGGGATAATGGTTAACACGCGACAGGTTGTTTTGTATGTTTTTTTTATTCTGAATGTAGTATTACATAATGGCATGCTATGACTGCAGCTGGTTTTATGTCTCTGATGTACATGTGTATCCCCTGTCAGAATATTCATACCTTTTGAATAAAGCTGAGTAACAAAAAATGAAGAGTCCAGAGCTGCTGAAATGGCTACATTGTAACCATCCACCTTGGATTCAAACAACATGAAGTCTTGCTGTATTCTGACAAATTGCAGTGATGTCCAACCTTTGAACTGCCCCAGAGATGAAAGAGTTAACTTTCCATGCCAGGCATGGAACGCTGAGCTCGAGCTCGGTTGAGACTCTGTCTGTTGCTGTTTGAACTCAAACCGTCAGATTCACAGATACACAGATTCTTTACTCCGCCTCACTGAACAGTCGCTCCGGAGATTTTCTCCTTTGCTCGATTCAATTTGTCGGTTAAAGTACCGTTTTTCTCGGTTTTCGACCGAATTTAAACCATAACCTATCGGTTCTGTCTGTGGTTCCGTGAGTACTAGATAGGCTTATTTTTTGTTATTTTTCTGTGTGGAACTTGTAACCGTGGGATCGGTTCGCTTTGAACCGATCAGGTTGTTTAAAAAAGTTTATTCTGCTTTTAGAGTGTGGTAACCAGTTCTTATAGGTTCTAAAAAAAATGGATTTTATTACGTTTTTTTCCACGACCCGTAACACAGGAACCGATAAGGGTGTCTTGCCTGGTGGATTGCCGAAAAAAGGGTAAGTTTTTGTTAGGACTGGCCATGTCTGAGAAACCCAAAAGAAAACCCGGGCCCACTGGGTTTCAACACTGTAGTGTGTGTGGGGAAGTCTTTGCTAAGGCTGATCCCCACACCACCTGTGTTTATTGTGTGGTGTTTGACCACCTCGATTCAGACTGCCAGATTTGTAAAAATTTTCCTGCAGCTACCCTGGAAAAAAGAGTTGGTAGGCTCAGGGAAAGGGAGGCCAAGAAGTCCGCTGACCCGGACGGCCAGCCCGGTTCGGTTCCAACCGAACCAGAAGGAGTGCCCTCTGACCAGGGCGAAACTTCTTCAGGCAAAAGGAGAACCGATTCCGAGGAGTCTGTTCCGGTTAAAAGAACAAGAAGGGATAAATCAGCCGGTGCGGATCCACAAGTTCTTTCTCCGATCGCTGATGAAATAGCCAAAGCGATAAAGATTGTTCAGTCACTATCCCCGGTTCTGACTGAAGCGGCACCATTACGAAGGCGCTCGGTTCGGTCAGTTCCCCCCAGTTCCGGATTATAATTTAGAGGAATTTTATGAACCGGAGGAGGAGGAAGGAGAGTGAGGAAAGTGAGTGTGATTACGAAAGTCTGGATGTGCCCATTGACCCGGACATCTCCCCAGACAGGCCTTCAGGAGTGTCTCCTCTTAGGCTTTCTGAGTCCCCTTCCCATTTTATGTTTTACAAAAAAGTGGCTGAAACTCTTCAGCTTCCTATGGAAGAAGCTGTGGATGACCAGGAGGAGCCTGACTATGTTGAAATGATGGATATCCCAGAGTCCAGGAGGCTGTCTATTCTCTTCATAAGTCCTTTGGGAAACAGACAATGAAAATTTTAAAGACTCCTAATTCTATACCTCCTGTGGACAAGAGAATGGACAAGAAGTATACTCTCTCAGGCTCAGATATGGAGTTCCTTACCCAGCAATGCAGCCATGTTGGGGTAGTGTAGGCTGCAGCCTGTGATAAGGCAAATATACCCTTGGCTTCACACCCCCCAGATAAGGACTCCAGGAGGATTGCTGCCATGGCAAAGAAACAGTACATGGCAGCATCCTTGGGACTCAGGCAGGCTAATTATATGGCCTATACAGCTAGATATCAGAAATCTAGATGGGACACTGTAGTGGCTTTAGCTAAACAGGTCCCTGGCCAGCTTGCCAAGGAGCTAGAGCAGGTGGCTGCGGATGGTATTGAGGCATCCAAGGTGCAATTCCATGCTGCAGTGGACTCCAATGATGTTTCATCTAGAGTCATGGCTACATCTGTGACCCTTCGTAGGATGGCTTGGCTCAGATGTACTAGCCTGTCTCAGGATACCCAGACTAAGGCCATGGATTTTCCTGTTGGGTAATTCTCTGTTTGGGGAGCAAACAGAGAACTACATGAAGAAAATGGATGAATACAGGACCACCTAGAGGAGTGCTCAGGCCAAGGAAAGGCAAGTCACTCCTCAGAGGCAGCATCCCAGGGGCAGGGGCAGGCCTTTTCATAGGCCTTTCTACCAAGCCCAGGCCTCCTCCTCTGCTTATGCTCATAGGGGGTTCTTTAGAGGGAGAGGCAGATGGGGTACAGGCAGGCCTGCTTCCACCCCTCAGCCTAAAGCCCCTGCCAAACAGGCACCCTGATGGGTTTGCCAGGGCCGATTCTCCACCACCTGTAGGGGGCAGGCTGGCTTACTTTGTCCAGGACTGGATGTCTTTAACATCAGACAAATGGGTCTTGGAAGTAGTAAGCCAGGGACTGGTTCTCAGCTTCAAAAAATTTCCAAAGATGAGAACCAGATCCTTTCCACCTGCAAATCCTTCAGAGACACTTGCCCTAGAGGCAGAGGTCTCTTCCCTCTTGGCTCTCAGAGCCATAGAGAGGGTCCCACCCCTACACAAAGGGAAAGGATTGTACTCCAGGTACATCCTAACCACCAAAAAGACAGGAGAATGGCGGCCCATCCTGGATCTCAGATATTTAAACAAGCACCTTTTAAAGCCAAAGTTCAAAATGGTGACTCTGGGAATAATTCTACCCTCTCTAAGGCCAGGGGACTGGCTAGTCTCCCGGGACCTCAAGGATGCCTATTTCCATATTCTCATCAGAAGCTCCCACCGAAAGTACTTCAGGTTCGAGCTGCCCCCAGGCCACTACCAATTCAAAGCAGTGCCCTTCAGCCTAACTACTGCTCCAAGGGTGTTCACAAAATGCATGGCAGTAGTAGTTGCCTTCCTAAGGAGAAAAAGGATCTCCATATTTCCATACCTGGACGACTGGCTCATAGTAGGCCAGTCCCCAGACCAAGTCAAGATACACCTACAGATAACTCAGCAACTGCTCACTTCTCTAGGTTTCCTGCTGAATCTTTCAAAGTCAGTTCTAGAGCCTTCATAGGGGCAGAGCTGGATACAGTAAAAGCAAGAGCCCTCCTTCCCCTGGACAGGGCAAGGACACTTGTTTCACTGGCCTCTTCATTCACCCCCCAGGTGTCTCGACCAGCAAGGCATTTTCTGCAACTCCTAGGACACATGGCTGCCTCTACAGCAGTGGTGCAGGGAGCAAGATTTCAAATGAGGGATATTCAGTTCCACTTGAGAGCCTTTTGGTCTCAGAAAAGGGACCCTCTGACCAAACTAATTCCAGTGACTCGAACCCTGATCCAGGCATTACAGTGGTGGCTGGATCAGGACAATCTAAGACAGGGAGTTCCTTTTGTCACTCAGTCTTATTCTCTGATCCTTACTACAGATGCCTCCCTCTTGGGGTGGGGAGCACACTTGGGACCCCTGACCACCCAAGGGTTGTGGTCTCCTCAGGAATCTCTGCTTCACATCAATCTATTAGAACTCAGAGCAGTGTTTCTAGCACTTCAGCTTTTTCCAAGTCTGTTCAGAACAAAGTAGTTCAGATCAGGACAGACAATACCACCACAATGTGGTATATCAACAGAAGGGGCACTCGGCCCACGGCCTTGTGCACAGAGGCAATGAAGTTATGGTCTCTGGCCTATTCCTGAACACCTTCTTACAGCAATACACCTCCCAGGCAAGGACAATGCCCTGGCAGATGCTCTCAGCAGGATATCTCAGGGCCATCACGAATGGTCCTTGGATCCCCTGGTTTTGAAGGTGATCTTCTCCAGATGGGGCACCCCAGTGATAGATCTTTTTGCAGCCCCAGACAATCACCAACTTCCTCTCTTCTGCTGCAGGCTCCCAGTGTTGGGCTCAGTTCCCCTGGATGCCCTAGTTCTCAATTGGGAAGGGAAGTTCCTGTAAGCTTTTCCCCCCTTTCCTCTCCTGTTCAAGGTGTTAGTCAAAATCAGGTCTCAACCCTGCAAGGTGATTCTGATTGCTCCAGACTGGGCCAGGCAGCCCTGGTACCCTCTCTTGTTGTCCTTAGCAGTCCACCTTCCCCTGTCTCTTCCCAGGAATTACAACTTATTAACATGTGCTCAGGGGAGGGTTTGGTATCCAAATCTCAAATCTCTCAATCTCAAGGCCTGGCTCTTGAAGAGTTAGAGTTTGCTGATTTGCACCTCTCTCAAGGTGTTATGGATATTCTAAAGGCTTCTCGGAAGCCTTCCACCAGAAACACTTACAACTCCAAGTGGAAAAGATTTTCTATATGGTGCTCTGGGAAACATATTTCCCCAGAGTCTGCTAGCCTGTCCACGGTCCTGGACTATATGGTTCATCTTAATGGCTTGGGGCTCAGACCAGCTATACTAAGAGTGCATCTGACAGCTGTCTCTGCCTTCCTTTCAGCAGACAAGCTTTCTTCCCTTTCAGCCCATCCTGTATTCTCTACATTTTTCAAGGGATTGCTTCATACCAATCCTCCATTTAGGGACCCTGACCCTGTTTGGGACCTTAATGTTTGCATTGCCCAGCTTATGCAACCCCCTTTTGAGCCTTTGTCCTCAGCAGAGCTTAAGTACTTGACTTGGAAAACTGTTTTCTTGGTGGCCATTACTTCTGCCAGGTGCATAAGCAAGTTACAAGCCCTGTCAGTGGAGCCTGATTTTATCTCTTTCCATAGAGATAAAGTGGTCCTCAGGACTAATACAGGTAGGAAGTTTTTGCCTAAAGTGGTTTCAGACTTCCACCTTAACCAGTCTATGTCTCTCCCTGTTTTCTTCACTGACCATTCCTCCTCTGGGGAGAGGAGGCTGCACAGTTTGGATGTGAAAAGGGCCCTTAGCTACTACATAGAGTGTACCAAGGGTCACAGGTTTGACTCCCTCTAACTATTCCTCACTTATGGTGAAGTTGGTAAGGGAAAACCTGCCACTAAGAGATCTATTGCCAGGTGGATTGTCTCTTGCATTCAATTTTGCTATGAAAAACTAGGTAGGACTCCACCCTCAGGCCGAGGGCTCACTCTACCAGAGGTACAGCTGCTTCCCTGGCTACTGCCAGGGATATTCCTATCTTAGAGATTTGTCAAGCAGCCACCTGGAAAACAGTACACGCTTTTACCAAGCATTACTCTCTGGATATCCAGGCTCTAGGAGTGATGCTTGGTTTGGCACAGCAGTGCTTCAGAGCCTATTTCCTAGGTAGGTTCTGTCCCTCCTCCATGGAGGTACTGCTTGGTAGTCTGCAATTTGTCAGAATACAGCAAGACTTCATGTTGTTTGAAGAAAAAAATTACTCACCTTAGTAATGTTGTTTCTTCTAATGGAGTCTTGCTGTATTCTGACCTCCCCCCCGCCTCCCCTCTCAGAACCCTTGTTTTTGGGATGTGGGTGGGCAGTAGCAGTGTTGGCACTCGAGAGGTTCCCCACCTCTTATTTCTCACCCCTTTAGTTTGGGTGGGTGGGTGTTGTTTGTTTCATTTTTTGGATTTCCTGACTTGAGTCTTTGTTTTGGGACCAAAAAATCTGTTTATTATGTCTAGTAGCCAGTTGGCTAGTGTAAGTTAACAGTTTCCACACAGGACACCCAGTGAGTATAGCTCATAAAGATCTGACGGTTTGAGTTCAAACAGCAACAGACAGAGTCTCAACCGAGCTCGAGCTCAGCGTTCCATGCCTGGCATGGAAAGTTAACTCTTTCATCTCCGGGGCAGTTCAAAGGTTGGATATCACTGCAATTTGTCAGAATACAGCAAGACTCCATTAGAAGAAACAACATTACTAACGTGAGTAATTTTTTCTTCTGAACCACCCTTGTACGTAGACACCATGCCTAAGAAATCCAGTAACATTAGGAGTTTATCAGTAGTCAGATTTCTTTGGGGAGATATTGGGCTATTTCCACAGAATATGTGTCCCTAGACCCAGACAAGTTAATCGATCACTGAAACTAGATTTCGGGATGAAATATCATCTGCCATTGAAGGAGAGATATGTTTTGCACTAGTTCCTTGTACAGCTGAGATTTTGCTCAGGAGGTGAGGATATAATTGTCCTGCTTAGAACATCATAGCCACCTCTGCAGCAAAATGCTGATGTCACGAGTAGGGGTGTTATGAATACAACTCGGCTGTAGGTGAACTGCATGGGTAAAGAACATAATGGCTTGCAATTCAGATTCAAGGGGAATGTTGCATAACTGATTTCTCTTGATCCCTTTTGTGTTTTTGCTTTATGTTTCTGCTGTTAACTTTAGCCCCCCTAACATTTTGGACAGCAGAGTGGCTAATGATAATTCACTCTGGCTAGTATAGTTTCCATTTTACTTGATGTTTAAGGTTCGTATGAATATTCTGCTTATTTGCTTAGCTTAACCGACTGAACTGAGTTGTGCTTCTGTGCCTCTCCACTATGCATTAGACAGAACTCTGTTTTCAGACCTCATCGGTTCCTCCAGTTTTTTGCTTTCCCGGGTATGAGAAGCAGTTGGGTACACAGCTGGAGTAACAGTTGCATATTTGTTTTTTATACTGCATTTGAATCCTGACACTAAAAGGCAAAGTGAAGCCAGTCCAAGAGACAGGAACTTGAAACTTAACAAGTAGAAAGCTGCATACAATGACTCCTAGATTTTCCTGTTATTTTGTCTTCATGGTATAATCTTGGTTTTGATAAGCCAGTGCCTAACTGCAATCTCAAAACGACTTGGCTGCAAAAAGAGAGCTAGTCTCATTTTAAATTGAAATGCAAGCAGTCGTGCCCACATGTGGTTTAATTATTTTGTTTTCATATATATAAAAACCCTGTTTCAGCATGCTATCTTCTGACGATTTTACAAAAAAATGTAAACAGTCTACAGAAGACTAAAAAAGGCCCCTATTTACACATCACACTGCTTTATCTTGAACTAAGATCTCAAAGCTACATTCCAGTTTGGCTTTCTTAAGATACGGTCCTATAGCTATGAGGAAAAGATCTGAATGTGATAATTATTCAGAATCATGGAAGAAAGGAGTAGGTATTTGCCAGAACTGCGGACCACATGCTGTTCAAATGAAGCGATCATTACAGAAGGAGTCTCGGCAATTTTGTTTGAAAGTCAATGAAGAGTACCCAGCAATGTCTGATCTTCACTTTGAACATAGATAATCATGTGATGTTTGCCAGTATGAAGTACCAGAGTAATCCAGAAAGCAAAGTTGCTTCTGATGATGCAGTTAATTTTATATATAAAATACTAAAGATTTGATTATTTTGCAGTGCCATCAAGAACGTTTTGATTCTGCATGTGTGCCTTTTGTATGTATATGCCTTACACAGTGTTATTATGTGAGCACTGCATGTGTAAAAGGCAGGGCAGTGGCTGAAAATTACCTGTGTACAGTACCCTAGCCAAGTAGTGTCTGTTGTTGTACAGGATTACAGGGTGATATTTGAGAATTGCCCATGTGTAGGATTATAGGATAATGTTTTTGTAATAGCCCGTATACAGGATCACAGGATGATAACTTTAGAATTACCCATGTACGGCATAACTGCTATTGCCTGTGAATGGGATTACAGGATGATAATCACCAAGCAGTGCTCATGTATAGGATTGCAGGATGGTTGAGGGAGAATTGCCTATATGTACAAGGTTACAGGACAATATTTAAGCAGTGTTTATGTACAGGACTGGAAAATAATAGCCAGTGTGCAGGACTTCAAGGTGATAGCAGATGTAAAGGATTACAGAAGGATAGTCGAGCAGTGCCTGTTTGCACGCTTGCCACTGGGGCCAGAATATCAGAAGGTTGTGGGTTCTAACCCCACACCAGGTACTTGGGGTAATATTCATAACTGACACTGTAGTGCAGTAGGGGGCCGGGGGTGCTGCACTGGCGAAGTGAGGTGCGTCAGATGAGACATTAAACTGAGGTTCCTTCTGTCCATCTCTGGTCACTGTCTAGGATGAAGTAAAATAGTCCATGGCTTTCCCGGTCAAAAATTACAAATAAATAAAATACAGGATTGCAGGATGTTAACCAAGAATTGCCCATTTACTGGGTTTCAGGATGATACCTAAGCAGTGCCTGTGTACAGGATTACAGGGTGATAACGGAGAATTGCCACTGAGCAGGTTACAGGACACTATCCCAGCAGTGCCTGTGTACAGGATTACAGGATGAATAACTAAGAATTGCCCATGTACAGGGTTACAGGATGATAGCCAAGCAGTATCTCTGTAGAGGATTACAGACCAATTTCTAAGCAGCGTCTGTGTGTACAGGATTGCAGGATGAGAATTGAGAATTGCCTGTGTACAGGGTTTCAGGATAACTGAACATTGTCAGTGGTACAGGGTTATAAAAAGATGTACACACGGTGTCCTGTGTACAGGATTACAGGGTGATGATAGCAAATCAGATGTGTATGTGTTTTTTGAGCTGAAATATAGAACTGCCATTGCACAGGACAATAACCAAGCAGCACCTGTGCTCAAGATTACAGCCGTGCAAGACATCAGCTGATCTTTGCTCGTTCACCGAACTAAAATGTGGTGGGCCTTAAAGAGCTACTGACGCCTCCAAGAAAACTTTAAAAAACATAATTGGGTACAATTATGCTTGCATTCCATTTAAATTTTATATATATTTCTCCTCCCCATAATTTATTACTAAGCAAATGTGTACAAATACATGATCATTGTCCTTCAAGTTTATTTTGAGTTCATCTGCCTCTGTAGCTTGCTCCCTACTCCAGGCCATAATCCTCTGTTGTCACAATCTGTTGTCATGGGAGTAACTGTGAGGTCACAAGCAGTACTCTGTGATCTCAGGTAAGGAGAAAGCAGCAGGAATACGTGAACTCTTCAGGAGTAATGATCTTGTTTTCGTGCAGATGACCTCAGTAATAAATAATGGGGAGGTGAAATATAGAACTAATGAGAAATCCGAGCTGGACTGTGTCTAAATATTATGTTTTGTTAACGTTCACCTGAACATGTCACCAGTTCTTTAAATTCTCACTAATCACAGATGAAGCTCCCATCAGAGATCATGTTCTACAAAGAATTCTTACAGAACAGTTTCCTGTTGATTTTAGTGGATTCCATAGGCTGCTGAAACATGCATTGTGCATACAGTTTACAAATTGTAAAGGTATGTTAGTGATGTAATTGAGTAGACACCATTTATACATTGTTTTTCATATAATAGGAATCTCAAAGCACTTAATGCATTGTATAGTGATTGTGATGCCAGCCCGGTGGTGCTGAGGGTTGAGGCGCTGGACGCCATACCTTGTGCCATGCCAGCGACCCGGGTTCGGGAATGAAGATCGGGGAGCTGGGGGTTGGCAGGGAAGGGAGAGAATCTAGCATCCAGAGGACTGCTCTCCTGTCCCTGGGGAGGGTTTCAGGGACCGCTAGGTGTCCTTGTGACCCCTGATGGAGATCGGGGGGGCACAGCTGGATTACCAGCCAGAGTCGTAAGGGGTGGGGAGTGCGGCAGATGTCAGCAGGGCAGCCGTGTGCAGACGTCATTGCACGTCGCCTCCCATGGGGAAATAAAGCAGAAAATCCCCATCCATGGGGATAGGCGACAGCACCACCACCCGCCGCCGGACTCCATCCACCCCTGGCCGAGCCCAGCCCAGCCTGCCAAATTTTAGATAGAGCGCCTGGAGGAAAGGCGCCCACCGGGGCTCAGAGCTGGGGATTGCGGGTTGGTGCCTGGGGTTAGAGAGTTTCAAGCTTGGAGGTAGAGCAGCGAGGTTAGGAGGATCCCTGAGAGAGTTCCTTATGAGTACGGTGCATAAATAAAGTAAAAAAAAAAAAAAATAGTGATTGTGTAGAGACTACACAAGCAAACGCAGCCATGTCACACAAGCGTAGGACAGCTGCAGTACTGTATAGGTTCAAAGGTAAATACAGTCGGAAGGAAACCAAATGCCTGGCAGCTCTCCTCTCCCCCGATTGGGGTGGTGAGCATTCCCAGCTCTTGGCTGTCACCAAGTGGAGGCTCGATGGTAGCATCCAGCATATGGGGAGCTGGCGCTAGGCCAGATGGGTAGAGCAGGGTTGTTGGTTCCAGTGCACATGTGCGCCTCCACACACGTGCGACTGTGTCACTGAGACCCCAGGGAGTTACAGTGAGAAAACAGGGAAAACAACCCCCCCCCATCGCAGTATGTGATGGCCCTTGGGACTCTAGGATCCTGCACCGTGTGGATCCCTGCTGGTGTGACAGCAGGGGGACCGGCATACAGGACTGGGAGTCCCGAGTCCAGGTCCCAATAACAAGTGCAAGGTGGCGACTGAGGGCAAAAAGCTTAATGAAAAGAGAAAAGAATTTCTAGATCCTTTTCGTGATTAGTCTGCCTTAGTGGTTCATTACCTAAAAATATATGTTTGTCCCCCCCTCCTCCCCTGTTGCTGATATGCATCACCACACATTTGTCATGACTGAAAATTATTGAGTTCTTTGCCCACAAGTTTAAGCTGTCCAAATCTTTATTGCATTAACAGGCTGTTTTCCACCATGTTTACTGCTCTTGCAATTTTTGTGTCATCGGCAAATTTAGCAGATCAAGCTTCCACATTATTAGTCATGTTACTGATAGAAATACTGAATAGAAGGGGACCTAACACTGAGGAACAAACATTTTCATTTAACTGTTGCACTAATGACATCTGAGACTTTGATTGCAGCTATAAAAGCTTTCTGCTTGTGTAAAAAAGGGTTTTAAAAAGTCAGTTGAACTTACATAGCATCATTGTGTCAAACAAAGCAACTTTCATCTTCATTTTTTAGACATTTGACCATGGTTTGCTCACCACAGCTTGTCCCACAGAATTTAGTTGGCAGCACATCTTGATGCAAGTTTAAAATGCTGTACTTCAAAATTCTTTTTGCACACAAGTCAGCGTGGAACCGGAGTAATGAGGTGTGGTTGCGGTACTGTGAAAAGACACACCTGGTGCTTTGCTGCACACAGAGCGTCTAATACTGAGCCTTGTGGCACCCTGCTGGTAACATTACTCTAAGATGACTTGTGCCAACTGATGACCACACTCTGCCTCTGATTGGTCAGCTAACTATCCATTAAATAAGATTAGATCTTAGACCTAGTGACTCTAGAACCTATGTTATTGAGGGGAAAAGTAGACCAGGATATTGCAGTTAACTCCAGCTCTTTTAAAATGGTGCAATGGGATTTATATCTTCCACCTGGACAAACATGAAATACAGGCAGAAAGGTTTACTGTCATCTGAGAGACATCCTCTCCAGCAGGAAAGTACTACAGTGTCAGTAAGGGCTTTTATTTATTTATTTTTTTTATTTAGTTGTTTAACCAGGTATAGCACACTAAGCTGAAAGCTTTTTTACAGGAGCTACCTGGGAGCACAAGGAGGTTAAGTGACTTGCTCAGGGTCACACAGTATGCAAGTGGAAGCTGTGGGATTCAAACCCAGGTCTGGTCTGCTGGATGTCACCAGATTTGCAGCTCAGAGCTTTAGACCACTGCGCTATACTACCAGCTTTTACACTACTGGATCTGCACCGGTGCCAGCAGGAAAGTACTACAGTGTCAGTAAGGGCTTTTACACTACCGGATCTGCACTGGTGCCAGCAGGAAAGCTCTGCAGTGTCAGTAGGGGCTTTTACACTACCAGATCTGCACGCAGATGAGTTGCACTGGTGCAGATCCAGTAGTGTAAAGAGCTGCCGGAGCAT
Organism: Neoceratodus forsteri; assembly: GCA_016271365.2. Lineage (NCBI taxonomy): Eukaryota > Metazoa > Chordata > Ceratodontiformes > Ceratodontidae > Neoceratodus > Neoceratodus forsteri. Next base: position 725,804,936 of record CM028133.1, read on the forward strand.
TGCAATGCCCTTGTTAGTCGCCCGGTGCCCTTGATTAATCGCCAGATGGTCACTGTGATATATAAAAATGTTGTTAAAGTTGTCCCTCATATACTATAATGGAGTTCGTGCCCACGCTGTCCCTGGGTTCATGTCATAATTTGGCTGAGCGCGAGGTCAGTTTGGGGGCATATTTAAAGACTGGGGAAGTCAAAGTAACCCAATGGATGAAACTTTACGAGTGATATCACATCTAAACTACTGGAAATTTTGTGGGCAAATATACATAGGCAGCATTTCGTGGAGGTAAGGCACTGATATATGTGGTTCCTAGCTCCATTTATTTAAATCAGTGAGTCTCTTTAAACTAGTTTAGTGTATGTTTATTGGAATGTACATAGCCCTTGAGCTGAGGCTCATTTCCAATAACAGCACATAGACAACTCCAAAAATACAGGTGTTACAAGCAGATAGTGTATAATTTAACAGTAGTAAAAAAAAAAAAAACTATAACCACGAAGTATTCTTTCGGCTGAGGCCCATCCAACCAAACTTTAAACTTGTTTCACCAGATTAACCAAAAATGTACATACAGTAAGAGAGTTATACTAAAGTTTGGTCTTCTAGTAAAGGCAATGTTTGTTTTCCATAAATGAAAATATAGATACTGGACTTAATTTTGCCTCCTTACCCCTATAGACCAGCAATACATGGAGGTGGAGACAAACTAGGATGCATAATACATACATGAAGCTAGAACATGTCAGCTGTGTGACTACCTGTGAATGCTATGTAAAGGTCTGCTGCAGGGGAAACCTTATTGTTACCTTTTTGTACAGCTTGGTGTTCCTTGTGTGACAATAGCCCCAAACTAAGGGATGCTCTTAGGTAATGTGGCACAGCTAAGAACATTTTCTACCATACGTGTGTTCTGAAAAAAATCAGATGATTTTCCCAGATGTTTATCTTTATGTAGGACTGCTCCCCCCCCAGTAGAAAAAACACTGTGAACACGTTTACAGGAAGGCAAGACCTGTTATTAAACCAGTTGGTTTACAAGAAACAATTAACTCTTGGCATTAGATCTGTTTAAATCGCACACACCTGCTTTTCTATTTGAGTTCGTTCAGTGTCACTACACTTTTTTGTTTTTGATGTCCTCTTAAAAACATGGTGGCCATGGTGAATCACTGACAATAACAGGTTGAATGGCAACATAGGTTTTAAATAAAAGAAGAGACTGAAACTGACTTTCTTTAGTGAAGTTAACATAAACTGTGAAGACAACCTCTCTCTCCCTTTGAATCAATTTACAGGCCAATCAGAAAACAAAACAAAATTAATATTCTAAACTGCATGCCTACAAAAAACATTTTGTGTAGCATTTTTATAGAAATCATATACTGAAACACTTTACAGGATTTGTATAGTGCAAATAGAAAATCATAACTTGGCAGAACAGAATTTAACAGTGCAAAATATTTTATAAAATCATTAGAATTGAATTAAACAAGTAATATGCTAAAAAATGGAACATTACACCAACCTATAGTAAAGTGTAAATTACTGATTTGAAACAGAAGTGGAAAGTCCATTTTGATTTTCTCTCGATGCGTAAACTAATTTTCCAGGCTTTTAAAACCCAGCATTAACAGATTCAGGTAGATATAAGTAGAAACATATGAGTGCCCCTTTCTGTTGTGTATGTTGCATATGGGTGAAGTTGGTAAAAGATTCCTTTACAGAGTACAGTGGAGCCCGCTTATAAGAGCACCCCATTTGCCACAAAAAAATTTTCTTATAAGCGGGCTGTTCTTATATACGGGCTGCCTGTTTAAATAATAAGGCACCTGCAATTCACGATTCTGGCCTCAAGGTGGGGGTCATAGAATGCTCAATAAGCTACTCTGAGCAGCAGCAAATGATTACAAACACGTTAAAAATGTGTAAAACATTGCTCCGAGATTTACCTGTATGGCGGGGGAGTCTTCTGCTGGAAGGGGTGTCGGTCTATCTAGGGCTGCCGTGACTGGTGAACATAGTGCGGGACAGAGAAGACCGAGCAAGCGGGTGTGGAGGTAGTCCTGTAAGCGGCTGTCTTGACTGGAAGGGGTGTCAGTCTGTCTCGGGCTGCCGTGACTGGTGAACAGAGTACCGTTAGCAATGAAAGAGCAAACGTGTGGAGGTAGTCCTGTACAGCAGCAGCTGTTTTACACTGGGAGGGTTTGTCAGGCTGCACGGCACTGCATCAGACCGCAGAACAGATGACAGGACAGTGTACAGACGGGAACGAGTGGGAGGGAAGTTTTTGTGTACGATTAGGGCTCTTTAGTGCTGATGGATTGCTAAGCCAGATAGCACAATAGCCAGATAGCACCTTTTTAGCAATCAATTCATAATGGAATGCATTAAATGCACTGATTGTAAAAGTTAATTAGCAGTCATTCACACGTAGCTGCATACCGGCAAAGGTGTTAGTGGCCAGAGACAAGGTGTGGCAGTAAAGTTTAATGAATTTGACTGACAGTTGGCAGTGAACTAGCACAGAAAATGTTCCTTTAACCGGGCTGATAGTGATTATAAACGGGCTTCGCTCACATAGGAATGCATTACTAAAAATCGGGACATGGGACTCATGTTCTTATAACCGGGATGTTCCTTGAGCGATGTTCTTATAAGTGGGCTCCACTGTACTAGAAAAGGTGACTCGTTAATTGTATCTTCATAAACAATGGAAGGTCATGTGTGGGGAAGGGGAGTGTGAAAATAAAAGCATACCTTAATAAAGTCTTTGTTTACACAATATACAACCTAGAAAAGCTACATACAAGACTGATACGGTGATGTCATTTACCAAACAGAGTAGGACTGGCCTACCAGGATGTCTGGAAAATTTCTAGTTGCGTGCACCCCCCCCGTTCCTGGCCACCTTTTAAATAGAGTAGCTTTGCACTTCAAGTAAATGTAAGAAGCAAACACGTAGTTAGTGTATCAAGTGTAAGTGGAATACTGACATACGTGTATTACCCTGCTCCCTCTGAAAATAATTTTCCAGGTGATCCCATGTAACTACATACCAGGTGGGCTCCCAGTGCCCCAGTCTGACCCTGCCAAAGACTTGTGATTGCCTAACTTTGATGACTACAATAAACAGCAGGCAGACGCACATTTCATTGCAAAGCAAGACATGAAAGACAGCAACACAGTATGTTTTCAGACACGTTTTAGGAGCAAATGATGTTTCAAAATTGGTGCCCAAGCCACTGCCTGGCCACGATTCAGTCTCCTGACAGGGGATCCAGGTTTCAGAAACTAAATTCTGGTAGCAGATTGCTGAGTCAGAGTTGACATTTTGAGTAGTTTTGTGTCACTTTTTGATGGTAGACCTTTTTAAGTCTACTAGATGCCCCTCTTTCTGGGAAACGGATGGAAAGTGGCCCACCACAAACTCCTAGCTATAATCTATGACTTGCAGGACTTGTAGTGATTTTTCAGAATCTCGTCTTGTGTCTGAAGGTACTTAAAAGACTGAAATTATGTTGCCGCTTGGTATGTGACCTTTGACATCAGGAATATTATAGTCATCTGCCATTTCCCCATGAATGCTCAGAATCAGATGCTTGTGTGGAGGTTCTGTCTCTTGTCACTGTCTGAGGTACACAGGAAAGAGATTGCTCTTGTACTGGGTAACGTGAGTGTGAACATCAGGCAGTCATCATGAAAAGCTTCACTGTCATGCATGCAACGATCCCTAGCATTAAGTAAATATCTGTGATGAAGTCCTCAAATCTAATCCCTGCTCTTAACAGCTAATAGCCACAGCAAACTCTTGATGAATTCACTCGAATATAGCATTTGTCCTTAATACAATAGAAAAGTCCTTTCAATAAAATACTTTCAACATGAAGCAAACTGTATGAAAATATTAGCTATGTAATCAAATACATTTAGTGAAGAGAAGTAGACAGAAAAGCGCAAAAAAAAAAAAAGAAGCAAAGAAAACTTCTAACAATTCAGTTCCTTTTTTCCTTAGGTTGTCAGCAGGTGGCACCTTCACATGAAGTTGTCTAGTTTGCAGCTGTAGTGGAGGTGCCTGCAACCAACCTAGGAAAAAAAAATGATGGAAAAAAGGAATTGAATTATTAGAAGTTTCTTTCTTACTTTTATTAATTTTTTCCTTGGCTGGGGGATTGTACCATGGTTCCCTTTACAGCCAACCTTCACGTCCACTGCCCCAGTTGTGGCCAGAGCTCACCCCCGCCACAGCCCTTTCCATGCCACACCACAGTGGGTACACACTCCTCCACTGCGGAGACCTGGATGGCGGGCTCAGGAGGGAGCTGACTTGTGCGAGTCCATGGCAGCACCGTCGAGGCAGCCATCACACACTGCCGAGGAATTTTTATATGTATAGTCTCTACTCCTCCCCCCACAGCATAGGCATGCAATGGCGTCAGTGATGCTGCAACACATGCTTCCATACGGTTCACGTCTGAAGCCGCTAACGCTGCCCCATCCATTCGGCCCCGAGGATGCACCAACCGCTGCCAGGAGTCGGCACCTCCGCAGACCTCTACCCACCCTCCCCAGAGGAGAAGAGCTGTCTATGGGATGCTCAGTCGTCCTCCTCCTCCCAGCTGACCCCCGGCAATCTGTGCCTGCTCCCGAACATGGGTCGCCAGTATGGCACAAGGTGTGGCGTACAGTGCCTCAGCGCCACCGGGCTGGCTCTTAACTCTAGTTTGAAACTTACTTTAGTTGTTTTTGTTGTGTTGTGATCTGAGTGGCAGTTGTAATCTGTATGCTGTGACCTGCATCCTAGACTTCAACCTGATTGCAAAACAACCCAAAAAAACTCAACTCTAGCAAGTGTTAAGCAGCATTGTGACACGGCAAAAAAGAGAAGCCTGAAATAAGGCAACGTCATTGGACAAAATGCACCACATTAACAAAGTTGGAGCGGGGATTAATCACTGGTAATGCCCGCTCCTACTATTAATCACGGGGGCACCGGGTCAAGCTCTAGCACCACTAGCTGTCACAGCAGCAAACAGAACACACATCGTGGTGAATACGCAGGATCTCAATGCGCTGACACAAAGCCGAACAGTTCTAGCGAACAGAACTGTGAAAACGGAAACAACAATACAAGTATTCCCATGTTACAAATGCATTAATGCCCTCCAGAGTCAGTTTCTACTGGGGAATTAATGCATGGTAGGAGTCAGTTGTAGGCACTCCGCCAAGGCCTCGTGCCACAACCCCCCCAACCATGCATTCATTCCCCAGTAGAAGCCTCCTTCGTTGGGCATTAGTGCTTACTTCATTGTCATTGACAAAGTATCATAGGAAAGATTTCAGAAATATAAAATACAGGTTTTTCCCTTAGTGCCTTAAAATTGGTGGAAAATGAAACTTCGTTGAAACCATGGAGAGCCAAAAAAAAAATCTTGGCTCTCTTGAATGTTCAGCGCTATATTGCTCATTTGTGGTCAAAACAATTTTTTTTTTTAAAGTAAACATTTCTTTGTTGTTTCTGAAGTCTAGTTCCAAAAACTGAATTTATTTGCAGTATAGTTTGTTCGAATTCAGAAACGCAGCCACGAGTTGCAGTAATCAAGATGTTATTTTACACAATCTGGGCACAGCAGTTTATGCCAGGTTTGTTTAGGCACATGGTTGGCTTTCAGTGGTGGAGTTTTATTGACATTAGAGAAAGACCTGGTACTGTATGTTTTTTTTACACAGTTAACAGATACATTATTGCGCCATTTGTTTTTGTAAGAAAAAAGTAAAATGAAGTTGGAGCGCTGCTGTGCCTGGAGGCTACAGCATGAGAAGACCGCTTGGCTGTATGAGGTCTTCACATGCTGCAGCTGCTTACATTGTTAATGGTAGGTGCCCTCTTTATTGAATTTTCAAAGGCGTTTGACACCCTGAGCCATCGGGTGCTCCTGTCCAGACTTAGGGAGATCAGCTTGTCTTCCCTTTTAATGAAATGGTTCTCTTCATACTTGATGGGACCTAGCCAGTTTGTGGAAGTAGGCCCCTTCAAATCTGGGATTTTGGAATTGAGGTGTGAAGTTCCCAAGGGGGTCAATCTTGTGGCCTCTACGCTTCAGTATTTATATAAATGAGCTTAAGTTTCAGTCTCTAGATATTCAGTATCATCTGTATGCAGATAATACCATACTGTATGTAGAAGGAGCTTCCCTGGATATAATTAGGCTAAAACTGCAACAAGCCTTTAATGAGGTTCAGGATTTTTTTTAAGATGCATCATTTGATCTTGAACTCAAGTAAAATGCAGATACTTTTGTTTAGCAATAAACATAATAATATATGTGATTTAAAATAGGAAATTATTACATTGGGTGGTTCAGTCATAAAGCAGGTTGACCGATATAAATATCTTGGTATCTGGCTTGATTCTCATTTAAGCTTGGCATTTCATATAGCTTCACTTGTAGGAGGAATGACTAAAAAGTTAGGAGCCCTTTATAGAAAAATATTTATGTCTAGGGAGGTTCATCAGAATGTGGTTAATACCTTGCTATTTCTAGTCATTGATTATGGAGACATATTCTATGGAGGGGCCACTGGTTTATTGTTAAATAAAGGGACCTAATGTTCCACAGACTGGCTCATTTTATCTTAGATGTTCCGTGTAGAACTCAGAGGTGTTTCCTATTTAATGAGCTGAGCTGGGACAAACCATTTGTGAGAAGAAATTTACGTCTCTTGCATTTTTTGGTTAGGGTCTGGAGCCATAAGATCCCAGACTATATTGCTGGGTTGTTCAAGCTTAGGGAGTTTTTAAGGGAACTGAGGACCTCACAGGGTGCCAAATTTAGTCTCCCTATTTGTAATTTAAATATTGGAAGATCTTCTAGTCCCTTTGGAGCAGCTTCACTATGGAATTATTCAACTCTGCATTTAAGACATCTGGGGGCCAAAATTAACATTTTGGAATTTAAGTGGTATACTACTTGGACCAAGAATATTACCATCTGCAGTCATTGTAATGCACTTTAAAGATTGACTTGACGTCCTTAATTGTTGTATTGTTTATTGTAAGTACTATCTTGTCACTTGTTATTTATTATGCTGTATGTATATTATATGTGGCACCATAGCATCTTACTTGACCTGGAACTTCATTGAAAATGAGCTTTGCTCAATTGAATGTATTCCATTATTCTTTGAATAAAAATTATTTACTACTACTGCTACATTGCATTCAGTGTAACAGAAAAAAAAAGAAATGCTTTATGAGTAAGAATCAGGTTGCAGTTCTGTCACCCATGTATTGGACTGAGTTGGAGTTTCACTGCAAGATTAATAAATGACTGTTTTCAAAGCCTCTGCCCTTCTAAGGAACTCTTTTTAGCATGCCTGAAGCCCTGCTATTATTCCAGGCTGCAAGCAAGGACATGTTGATGGCATCCTCGTGCTGTAAACAGGAGTTGGAGTTGCATCTCATCATGAAGCATATCCCCAGACAGGCACCTCTAAATCTTGCTACAGTGTACACAAGTGTTGCAGATGTTCCAAAGCCATGTTTTTGTCTTTTGTTCTTGGGAAAGTTCTTAAAGGAGAACAGTCAGCACAATAGGCATTTTATGTGCAAAAATATTTTATTTTACTTACTATTTACTGTAGTATAGTAGATTGTTATCAGACTGATTTTGCTTGGTTCTAGGCTGACATCTTCTGTTGTCATAATCCCCTGCAGCTAGCATCTGAGCAGTATGCAGCGCTGGGAAATGTAATAGCTTGCAGTGCATGTTAGAATCTTTATAATCTCTGATCAGATGTTTTCTGGGTCTGCTTTTCTCCAGGGGCTAAAGGGGTAAGTACAGTCCTCTGTGACTGTACTTAGCCCGGGGAGGACAGAGGTACAAGCAAACAAAAAATCGGACCTTATATGAACTCTAACATGCACTGCAGGCTATTGAATCTCCCACTGCTGCCTGCTGATGCAAGATGCAGCAAAAATTTGTCGTAAAGTGTGTTCAGAAAACGAGCAGTGCAGTGCACTAGGCACAAGTTTAGACAAGGAGAAAACTAAAACCCTGTGATGCCTGTGTCAACTATGGAAGATCTCTTATGGGAAGCAACAGCAGGTTAGGGGTGGGAGGAGTTTTCAGCCAGTGGCTGAAGGAGGCTGAGGTGGTGGAGTGGCGGTTTGGGAAAGTTAGAAGCTTTAGGAGAAGGTGGATTACCCAGCAGAGGAACGGGGATGAGGAATGGAGAAGGTTTGCTGGTCTCTGGAGCAGAGAAAGCATGGAGCAAGGGTAACTGGGAGACAAGTGATGAGAGGTAGGGAAGGGAACCAAATCAGTATTTGAGATGAAGTAGGAACAGTTGATCTGGCGACATAATGGGAGGGAGATGATGGAAAGGAAGGAGTAGAGGGAGCAGTGGTGAGTACAAGGAGGGGAGTTAGTTGCAAAGTGACAAAAGGCATTGCAGAGGATATCCAGTCTGGCTAAGAAAGTGGAGGGGGCGGGACCGTAGACCATAATGGCATAGTTGAAGACCGGGAGCACCATTTTGTTAACCAGCTCATGGCAGACCAGTGGGGAAGGCAGTCTTTATTATGGTACTGGCCACCCAACTTAGGATGAAGTTTTGCATGCATGGCATCGATGTGAGCTAAGAAGTTTGCTGTTTAGTCACATGCTGAGATACTTGAAGGATTGCACCGCTTCAAGAAGGAAGTACTCCAGCATGCAGAAGATTGGAAGTCTAGAGAGCCTGGCCAATTTCTGGATGTTACAAAAGGTCAGGGACACCTTTTTTGATGAGAACTTGAAGATGGGAGGATGCGGGCAGTTATCACCCGGTCAGTCTGACATCGGTGGTGGGTAAAGTAATGGAGACAATATTTATTTATTTAGTTTTTGTTTACCGGGTAGGTGCACTAGCCATAGCAATGGCTATTTTCAGGCACGACCCGGGAGAGTACAATACAGCAATACAATAATACAGGGAAACATTTCGATACAAGTACAGAAAATGGTTGGCAATAGTATATAGAGCAATTAGCAGATGTTTCCCTAGAAACAAGGAGGCTGCAATACCAGTGCAGTGCAGAAAGTAAACAAAATAACACAGGAGCAGTACAAAGAACAAAAACTACACCACAATTTGCTATAAGGAAAGTGAAGAAGGGAATGGATATAGCACTAGGGGAGGAGTACTAGTAAGTGATGAGAGTGAAGTAAGGTGGGAGGAGGGACGGATAAGTAAGGAGAAGTGCATAGTGTATTTGAGGGTAGATCAGTAAGTGTCATGGAGAGAGGAGGCTAGGAAGGAAAAAGAGCTATGGAGGTTTGAAGCAGGAGCACTTGTGGGAAGTGTTGAGATAATTTCACAACCCTTTTTTAAAAGATGCATGAGATAGTGATTGGCGCAATGCTGGTGGAAGGGAGTTCCAGTATTTGGGGGCATGGCAGGCGAAAGCACTAACGCCTTTAGTGGTGTTGTGCCCGGGGGTGAAAACGGGGGCCTGGTCACCAGACCTCAGTTTATAGCATGACGTCAGATTTTGGAAAAGTCCTGCTAGGGTTTCTGGTATTTGTAGTCGGACCATATTGTCAATGATGGATCCATAGGCGTGAAGCCTTAGTTCATTAGGAGGAAGTCATCCCAGGTCTGAATAGAGGAAGCAGTGGTGTTTCAGTCGGTATGAGGAAGACACATAGAGACAGATATTGTTATAAGTGACATCCCATTTCCGAAGGATTGATTTGCATGCAAAGGCATATGTTGTGGCACCATAGGTAAGTGATGGAAGGAGTATGCCATGGGTAATGGCAAGCCTTGCTGAGGGAGTGAGCAACTAACTGGTTCGGTAGGCTATTCCAAGTTTAGAGTTTACCAGTTTGCAGGTCTGGTTGATGTGTGAGTCGAAATTTAGTGATGGATCAAGGGCGAGGCCCAGATATCTAATCGAATTTACCACCCCAACAGGTGAGCCATGTAAGAAAGTGACTTTAAATTTAGGGTGAGCATGCTTGGGTTTCACATTTGATCCAAAGAGCATAGCTTGGGTTTTGGACTCATTTAGAACAAGTTTGTGAGTGAATAGCCACTCCTGTATTAACTGAAAGTCAAGAGAGAGTAGATTGTTTACGTCTTCAATGCTTTTTGCACTAGCATAAAGAACAATGTCATCAGCATATAGCAGGAGGGTTGTTCTTCGGAGGTCAGTGGAGATGTTATTTATGAAAAGAGAGAAAAGCAGGGGCCCAAGGATAGAACCTTGTGGCACTCCAATGTTTATAGTGGTCTTGTCTGAGAGAGTGGAGCTGTATTTCACAATTTGAGTCCTATCAGATAAGTAGTTCTCAAACCATCTTACAACATTAGTCGAGAAGCCTAGAGATCCTAGGGTGGTTAGAAGGATGGAGTGATCAACTAGGTCGAACGCCTTAGTCATGTCTATGAAAATTGCTCTGGTGAGTAGACCGAAGTCCATAGCTACTAGTATATCTGACGTAAATTTAAGAAGGGCAGTAGTGGTGCTATGTCCTTTGCGAAAACCATTCTGGGCAGAGGAAAGTAGATAATGTTTCTGTAGGAAATCAGTTGTCTGGGCAGCTACAAGCTTCTCAAGAATTTTATTTAGGACAGACAGTATGGCAATGGACCTGTAGTTTGAAGGATCTTTATGGTCTCCTTTTTTGAAAACGGGGGTAATCCTAGCTATTTTCCATAGTTCAGAGATATAGCTCTGGCACAGGGAGAGCATAAAGATCTTTGCTAGGGGGGCAGTGATGAAGGGGGCAGCAGTCTTAGGTAGCTTTGGTTCAAGATTGTCTGCACCAGCTACAGTGCCTTCCAAGATAATGTTTAGTAGTCTGAGCACTTCACATTTAGTGACTGCTTTGAAAAGGAAATGAGGACCATTTGCATTTTGCCGGGTGGGTACGTCTGGTTGATCAGGGAAAGAGGAGGTGTAATTTGTTAAGTTAGAGAATTTGTTGTTGAAGAAATTGGCAACAGTTCTGGGATTATTACAGTGTACCCCATCAAGCGACATGTCATTAGGAGTGGTTGGTGGATTAGAACCAAGGAAGAATTTAATGTGGGACCAACATTTTTTGGGGTCACCATAGGAGTTGGTTAGAAGGTCCTTGCACGATGAGCGCTTGGCTTTTTTTATGTCCTTTTTGCAGGCATTTTGCAGGGCCCTGTAGGTGATGAGGTCAGAGGATAGCCCAGAGCTCTTATAACGGAGCCAGCTTTTGTCCCTTAGTTTAAGTTTAGCTAGTAGTTCAGATTTCAGCCAACGGGTGTGCCTGTTTCTTACCCGACGGGTTACAAGTTTGCAGTGCTTATCCTGGAGCTAGAAAATGTTTCAAGAACTGATTAAGGGCAGTCTGAGCATCACTGGATGTAAGAGTAGGGGACCAATCAGTAGTGGCAATATTGTGCAGGAAAAACTGAGAGTTAAAATTTGCATAGTCGCGGAATGTAATGAAACGGGGCCCCTTCTGGGTAGGTTTGTTTTTGCCCCAGATACAGTACGTTGGGGAGTGATCAGTGATGTCATCTGGTAGTACTCCAGAAGCAATGACATTTTCGGGGTGATTGGTCATTATCCAGTCTAGTAGTGTGTTCACGTTTGAGTGACGGGCATGTCTGGTAGGTTCACCTATCAGTTGGTGCAGGTTATAATACTGCAATTTGGTCATTATTGTGGCTTGGTTACTGCCCAGCCAGTTAATATTTAGGTCCCCAAGTATAAGGACCTCGTTTCTTTCAGCAATGGATGAGATTTGTTCCATTAGTTCTTCTAGACCTATTAGTCAGTTGGTAGGAGAATTGTAGGCACACACAATATGTAGTTTTTTGGTACTGAGAGTGAGCGGGGCATGAAGTGCCTCACAATGGCGTAAGCTAGATGTTTTTTATGGCAGAGATATCAAGATGATCTCTAAAGTAGACAGCTGTCCCACCCCCTCTTTTGGGTGTAGCTCTGTCGAGTCTCAACAGAGTATAGTGAGGAAGGGGGCACAGAGAATCAGGTATGGATGGTTTTAGCCATGTTTCAGTTAGGCATATAATATCCAGCTTGTAGAGGGAGGTCCAGGATTCAAGCTCAGTGAGATTATGTGCAAGGCTCCTGATATTGTGGTGTGCTATAATAGGACCTTTGGCGTTACTAATAGTGTCAGGTAGAACATTAGATGGTCCCGGATTAAGTTGAACATTGCCTGAGAGCAGTATAGCAAGTAGGAGGAAGTACCATAGTTTGCAGCTAAAGAAGGTACCACTGGCATATATGGGCCAGCAACATTTCATTTGGACATGGGCAACCGTGTGGATCCATATTCTATTTAGTAGCACTGGGGATGGGTTACAGCAAGGGGTAGGTGGTATCAGGAGATTAGAGTGGTAATAATCATGAGGCAAAAAGGCAGGGTGGGTCACTTCAGTTTGAGGTGCAGTGAGCATGGACAAGAGGAGGAGGGGTAGTGTGATTGCGAGAAGATACTGTATTATCTGAGGGGACTTTTTTTTTTTTGTTTTGGTTTGGTTTCCTTACAGACCGGCTGACAGGACAGGTACCCCAAGCGGCAGGCCAGAGGAAAGACATACACTTGTTTATGGTGGCTAGACAGTCTAAAAAGGAATTTCTGAGTAAGGGATCAGACAGAGTTCTTAGGGAGTGCCGTCCTAACAGAGTAATCAAGATTATGGAGGGTACTGAATAGTCTGAGTTTTTTATATGATCCACTTAGCCTGGGGTAAACTGAGTAGTATGTGTGAAAGGCAGTCTCACCTGGGAAGAACAAAATATACTGAAACAAAGGGTGGTTAGCTGTTTGGAGGGGGGAGGGACTACAAGACATTCAGCAGCATGGCTTCACTCGGGGTCAGTCATGTCAGATGAACCTGATCGAATTCTTTGATGAGGTGACAAGGGTGGTTGATCAGGGTGGGGCAATGGACATGGCCTACCTGGACTTCGGGAAGGCCTTCGACACACTGCCCCACCAAAGACTGGTTAATAAGCTGGAGAGTCTAGGGGTGGGTCAGAAAATGACAAGATGGTTGGAGAGCTGGCTGATAGGTAGAAGCCAAAGGGTAGTGCTCAATGGGGTGCACTCTGGGGAGACACGGGGTGATGAGTGGGATCCCCAAGGGGTAGGGGTACCAGATTTTGGGATGCCAAAAAGAGGACACTTAGTCCCTCCTCCGATGAGCCCTTGTGCCAGTACCCAAGTAAATAGGTTTAAAGTCTCCAACGCCTTCACAGCTCATTTACAAGGAGTTCCTGTGTAGCAGAGAGTAAAAAAATTATGAAAATAATAATAATACAACAGGATAGAGAAGGTACATGAAGTATATTTGGCAGCTGGAAAAGAGGACATGTCCTCATAAAAGAGGACATCTGGTAACCCTACCCGGGGTCAGTGTTGGGTCCATTCTGTTTAACATCTACGTCAGCAACATAGCAGGGGGGGCTTCAGGGGAAGGTCTGTCTTTCCGGGGACGACACAAAACTCAGCAACAGGGTGGACCCCCAGGGCCGGGGGGGTGGAGGCAATGAAGAATGATCTAAGATTACTGGAAGAGTGGTCAGAAACATGGCAGCTAAGAATCAATGCCAGGAAATGCACAATGATGCACTTGGGGAGGAGGAATCCAAATACCACATACACACTGGGGGGGGTGGGAGAGAGAATGGCTGCAACCAGGCAGAAGAAGGATCTAGGAGTTATAATCACTGATGACCTTAGGGTGGGGACACAGCACAGCAAGGAAGTGGGCAGAGCTAACAGGATGCTGGCGTGCATAGGGAGAGGGCTAACCAGCAGAAGGAGGGAGGTGCTGATGCCACTCTGCAGTTCCATATTTAGGCCACCTGCAGTATGGGGTACAGTTCTGGAGGCCCCATCTACAAAAAGACATAGATGGCATGGAAAGGGTGCAGAGAAGGACCACTGCAATGGTGCATGGGCTAAGTGGGAAGACACATGAAGAGAGGTTGAAAGAGCTGGATTTGTATCCTCTGGAGACAAGAAGGGAGAAAGGGGACATGATTGAAACATTCAAGTATGTGAAGGTGATCAATAACATGGGGAGAGCTTATTTTCAGGGAAGGTGGATACAAGAACTAGGGGGCATGGATTGAAAGTGTAGGGAGGAAGGTTTAGGGGAAACGTTGGGAAGTATTACTTCATGGAGAGAGTGGTTGAACCCTGGAACGGACTGCCGGAGGAGGTGGTAAGGGCCAGTACAGTGGACGGTTTCAAGAAGACCTGGGACAAACACAAGGGTTGTCGGGGCTTGAAGGGGATGGGCAGACTCGATGGGCCAGAAAGGTGCTTTTGTGCCGACATGTCTATGAATCTATGGTTTATGTAGAACCAGCGCAGGACATTGTGAAAATCCTGCTGAAGCAGATCTTCCACAGAAGCAGTGGGGGAACCAGATGCGAAAATGACTGTGTCATCTGCATATGTGTATGTGTAGGTAGGCACAGGCAGATGGGAGGTCATTCAGAAAAATGTAAATGAGGGCAGGACCTAGTAGATTTTGGAACTCCCTCCCTGTGTCTACTCCTTACGTTGGCACTCATAAGAGTTTTAAGAAATCCCTGTAGGAGCATCTGAACACTCTCTCGGCCTGCAGCTGTCTCTAAAATTTCTACCACTGTTTCTTCTCCTCTACAGTCTACTGGCCGGCCTTTGTCTAGGTCTATGAGTATCATTCTCTCAAAATGGCAACCTATTAGTATTTGTCAGCACTGATTGTTGTACTTATAATCTTCTACCACTTGTACTCTTGTTATAGCTAATGTATGCTTTATGTAGTGTTAAAACTCCCAATTTACTGTAGTTTCACCTTATGTTAATGCCCTCCAACTCTGCCTATATTTTTTCTTTGTTACTTTGTCTGCATTTCTCATTGTAACCTCCCGGGTTGCACCTGGAAGTAGGCATTTTTTGTCTAGTGTGCTTACCCGGTCAACAAGAGCTAAACAAATAAGTGGAACCCTGTGGGATCCCAGCCTAGATGAGGAGGAGTGTGTTGTCAGCTGTTAGGTAGGAATGGAAGCAGCCAGCAGCAGGAGCTGAGAGGCCAGCAGAGCTCAGCTTATCCAGGAGAGGCAAGTGGAACACCTAGTCAAAGACTTTGGCCAGATCAATGAAAATGGCAGTTGTGATGTACTCCCTGATCCATCCCTGAGAGGGTGAATTCAATGACTTGTGGCAGGGAGGACCCAGCAGAGTGGTGCTTCCAGAGTAATAGAAGATGTCAGTCTTGAACTAAGCAAAATTAGTCTGATACAATCTACAGTAAACAGTAAGGAAATGAAAATGTTTTTGCATTCATAGTGCACATTAGGACCAGCCTCACACTTTGAGTGTGGGGCCCTTGGTGCTGACAGTTCCCCTTTAAATGACAAGTCCCAATAAAAAAACTTATCCTTTTTTCTTTTTTTACAGGAAGTCTGTACTGAAAGAGACCAGGGGCACGATATTCAGAAGTTTGCGCGGGCGCTAAACGATGTTTGACCACACAAATAGGGATTTGTGCAGGAGCCCAATATTGAAAGAGCTCTGTTACACTGGAAAACAGGGGTAGCACCCCTGCAAACCAAACCCGTGGGGAGGGTATGCAAATAGTGGGGGTAAGTGGGGATTCAGCAGATTTGCGCAGCATAGAAGGGTTTGCGCGATCCTTTTGCGTTGCGCCGATACTGCTGATGAAAACCTCCTCTTACTCTGAGCAACCCTAGCGGCTGCCGGAAGTAATGTAGCCAACCATGTGGTTGACTGCTGGGGGGAGCATACTTGCCCCTATCGACTGTGGCATCACCATCCTGCTGATCACCAGCCTTGTAGTATAACGTGACATCCCTGGTGGTAGTGGTCCCCTCCCCCCAATCACCAGCCGTGTAGTATAAAGCAACATCCCTGGTGGTAGTGGTGCTCTCCAGTCACCAGCCCTGTAGTATAAAGTCAAATTCCTTGTGCTAGTGGTCCCCCCTCCCTCTAATCACCAGCCCCAGTGTTAAAATAATATGCCCTGGACTTCCGGTGACGTCACGGATTGAATGGCAGCAAACTAAAGAGAGCTCTCCCTTCCAGAGGTCCTAAAAAGACATAAAACAAAAAATCAACACCAAACTGGTCAAAATGGCAAGTATCAAACAGGCAAAAGATATTAGAGTGAGATCTAAAATAAAAGAAACGCCTAAACGCTCTGATGCAGTAAGATATAATCCACATCGCGTGGACGAAAACAGAAGCCCTTCCCCTGAAAGCATCCCAGACACAGATGCCAAAAACGACCAATTGTCTCGGTCGCGCTTCGAGAAGCTTTTTAATGAACTTAAAGAAATGAGAGCAGAATTTAAGCAGTTGAATCAACATCTTACTGGACTGGAGAATAGGGTAGAGGAAGCAGAGGGCCGGTTAGGCAACGTGGAGGAGGACACCTGCAAAATGGGCCTAATAATATAAGCCCTGGTAAACTATGCAGAACAATTACAAAACAAATGTACTGACCAAGAGGGCAGATCGAGACAAGAGAACTTGCGAATTCACGGTCTGCCAGAAGGTACTGAAACGGGACGGATGACTGACTTTATTTTCGATCTTATAACAGACGTACTCCAACTGCCAGCAGGATACCAGCTAGGTATCGAGAGAGCGCACAGGGCTCTGCAAGCGAAGCCCCCACCAGAAGCAAGGCCTAGATCTGTGGTACTTAAGTTCAATAGCTTCAGGGTAAAGGAGGATATTCTTCGAAGAGCCTGGCAACAGAGAGAAATAAAATATCTATCGAGCCGTTTATTTTTTGACCACAATTATCCGGTAGAGGTCCAGAAGCAAAGACTAAAATATGGCCCTATTATAAAAATTCTTCGGGCAAGAAATGTCCGTTTCAGTACACCTTACCCAGCCCGGATCCGAATACATTGGTCTGAGGGAGTGAGAACATACAATTCGGCGGAGGAGGCGGGGAAGGCCTTAGTAGAGAGAGGCTGGCTGGAAACAGTACCAGAGATGGCACTCGAGCAGAGAGCACATGTATTCCTGAAGGCTCCTACAGACTGGCTGATCGCGTTGAATAAAAGGAAGCGAAGGCGAGGATCACAGACAGCAACACCATGCGGACCAGGGATCAGAGCTGCGCCACAGAAATCACAGGATAACAAGAAAATAAAGGGTATAGACACTCAGGACTGACTGATACACTTATGTACTTCTGGATTTTTGTTCAGCTAGGGGACGACTTAAGAGGTCTGCAATCACACTCAGAACTAAACATCTAAGTACATTCCCCTGTTTTGGGACTTAACCTGAGCCTTAAAGCGGTAAAATGGATCGAACTTGGTTACAAACTTGCTTGGAGTTACTCTATTTGAACCTCCTTAATAGTTCTTGGAGTACAAGTTCGATAATAGAGAAGCAGAGGTAGCGCGGTACTCTGGGCTGAAGGTTTGGTGTTTGGGCAAAATTAAAGTGAGAATGGGATGACTCTGGTGGGGGGTGAACTCTATGATAAACACTGTTAAACCTACTGTAGAAAGTGTTTGAATAATTGCTTGTTAATGGTAGTCTAGGTAACAAACTTAATCTACTATAACTACCGGCGTCACAATCTAACTGGTTACAGCTAACAAGGAGCCGTTTTTATTTCCTTTCTTAGCGTAGGCTCCTAGGGGAGAGCTGCAGTCCAGCAGTCTGGGGTGTGTATACTCCAACTCCCTGGTTCAGTGTCCTTCATCAGGTAATACTGAACACAAAGAGATCTCCTAGAGAAAGGCGGATCTCCACGTTGGAAGTCAAAACAATGTTTAAAGTTACAGATTTATGGAAGAATGTTTATTTCAAAAAGATTTCTGGGTTTATTATTTTTAGGGGAGATTCTGGTGCTGTCGAGTTAATTTTGGTAGAGAGAGGGAGGTGCAGCGAAGATGGAAGTTCCACACAAAATAAAATAAATTATTGTGGGCATAAAGCCAAGCTGTCATAATGGTTTGCTCGGAATTAAGAATATTATCCTACAATGTTAATGGGCTAGCTCATCCTATCAAAAGATCTCGGGTTATGTCATTCTTAAAGAAAACCGCAGCGGATATTATTTTACTTCAGGAGACCCATATGAATAAAATAGAACATGGCAAGTTATCAAAATTTGGATATAAGGAAGTGATAGCGGCAGAATATAACGGAGGCCGCAGGAGAGGAGCTGCGATACTTATACCCAACTCCACCCACTTTGAATTGCTAGATACACAGGGAAGATTTGCAGCTGCCAAGGGTAGGATTGAGGGGGGGTGAAGTAACCCTGGTATCGCTATACGCTCCACCAGACACTGATTTTACTTTTTATCATGATTTCTTTATTAAAATTGTGGACTGGACAGAGGGACACTTAGTGGTGGTGGGGGGGACCTCAACTTGAGACTTAATCCTAATCTCGATTCCTCAGCCCCACCACTCAGGAGGGAAAGGGGTGTTGCTAGGAAGGTTGCCAAGTTGCTGGAGGAGATAGGTTTAGTAGATGTTTGGCGTCGATTAAATAACAGGAGTAGACAGTATACGTTTTTCTTGGCACCTCACCAATCCTTCTCAAGATTAGATTATTTCATATCCACCAAAGAGACACTTGAGATATGTAAATCATCAGATATAGTAATTGCCCCACTGTCAGACCATAACCCGATTCATTTAAAAATAAGTATAGGCCCCTCTAAAACCTCCACATTTTGGAGACTTAACACCTCTCTCTTACAGTTAAAGGAAGTACAGGATAAAATAACCCAAACTATTGAAAATGCAATTCAGATGAACCAACACCCTGAAATCTCCCCCGGAATTTTGTGGGATACAACAAAGGCAATTGTTAGAGGGGCATTTATAGAGATCTCGTCCAGATTTAAGATAAATAGGGAAAAGAGACGAAAGGAGCTACAGGATCAAATATATAATCTGGAACAGTTACAGCAGCAGAATATTAATAGAGAAAGAGGAAAATGCCTAAAGAAATTAAAGGAAGAATATATTAAGATCCTTGACTATCAGGTGGAACAGAGACTCATTCATTTAAGGCAGAGGTTCTATGAAGGGGACCCCCATGCCCAGAAATTGCTGACTAGCCGGCTTCGTCAGTTTAAGAGCTGGGCGGTAATTTCAAAAATCAGAGACCCTATAAACCAAACTCTCCAATATAAATCAGAAAAAATAGCGGATGCTTTCAAAAAATATTATGAAAAATTGTACAATGGGGTCCCAAACCATCGGAACAGGAGATTGAGAGCTTCCTGACTCCGTTAGGCTTGCCCAGATTGACCCATACTCAAGGGGAAGTTTTAAGTCAGCAATTCACGGAATCTGAGATTAAATTGGAGATTCAGAGAATCAGAACAGGTAAATGTCCAGGTACAGATGGACTTCCCAGTGAGTTCTATAAGCAGTTTAAGGAACTTCTCCCTCCCTTGTTATGCAAAGTATACAATCACCTTCATTAAGACGAGGGCAAAACGCTTCCCTCCTGGACACAGGCAATCCTTTCGGTGATACCGAAGCTGGCCAGGGACAACACCAGCTGTGGGTTGTACCGCCCTATATCTATATTAAATGTAGATTATAAGATAATGGCAGGAATTATAGCCAAAAGGGTAGAACGGATCTTACCGGGACTGATACACATAGATCAGGCGGGTTTTATTCTGGGCCGACAGACCCTAGACAATGTCCGCAGATCAATTAATATAATTGAAAACATACAGAGGACAAAGCAACCATCTTATATAATGAGTCTAGATGCAGAAAAAGCGTTTGATCAAGTTTCTTGGGAATTCCTGTGGACCTCCCTGGCCGGCTTCGGTTTCCCGAACACCCTCCTCAATATAATATCTAAGATGTATGCCTCTCCAGTAGTGTATGTGAGGGCTAATGGTTTACTTTCGAAGCCTTTCAAACTTACTAGAGGCACATGTCAAGGCTGCCCACTCTCGCCTCTCCTTTTTGCCCTATACATAGAGCCACTTGCCCAAAGTATAAGATTGAATGTAGAAATACAGGGTGTTAGGTGGGGCAGTACCTCACACAAAATCGCATTATATGCAGATGATATTCTACTATATCTGACAAAACCAGAGGGGTCATTACCGAAGGTGTTCCAGCAAATTGAAACTTTTTCTAAGCTCTCTGGATACAAGTTAAATTGGGCAAAGACGGAGGTTTTGGTCTTGAATGCGGAAGTTTCTCGAGAATTTAAACTCAAATACCAAATGAAGTGGGACTGTCCAATTATCAAATACTTGGGAATTCACATCGGAACATCCCCCCAAAGCCTTTTTAAGGACAGTTTCCTCCCTTTGTTGAGAGTGATCAGGACGGACCTAGACAGGTGGTCCCTGCTTCCGCTTCCTTTCTATTCCCGAATTCAAATAATTAAAACTAACATATTACCTAGACTCCTTTACTTATTTCAGGCCGTGCCGTGCTTAATTCCACAAAAAGAGATGGGGGATTGGCAGAAACGGGTGATGTCATTCCTGTGGTCCCAAGCCCACCCGAGGATTTTAAAAAAAACACTAAAACTGCCCAAACAGAAAGGAGGGAGGGCATGTCCGGACTTTAATGGATACTGGATGGCAGCTCAAATGAAAATTGCCCTTTTGTGGGCTCACCCCACATACAAAGCACACTGGCAACAAATGGAAATATCCCAAACGAGTAGTATACCATTACAAGCTATTTTATTTCTCCCCCCTCACAGGTTGACATAGATCTCTTTCAAATGCACACAATTCAGGTCACGTTAAAGGGATGGATTCAGGGTACAAACCGGGGATGTACGGCCAAAAATTTATGGAAATACAAATGGTGGTATTATGATACCGAATACCCCCGGCCACTATGCACGTATGGTATGACATACAAATGAAAAGAGGGGTATATGCTGCATGGCAGGTCCTCAAGGGACCAGACCTGGAACCGTTTGACACACTTCAAACCAGAAATAACTGGTCGCCACAGGACCGTATATATTATTACCAGCTAAGAGATTATATATCTAACAGAATCAGACAAAATAGGACCTGGCAGGATGAGAGACCCTATCCTCGAGTAATAGAAACGATATGGGAGTGAAGTCATGGGAAGGGGGCAATCACTATGTTATACAAGAACCAGATAGAAGATACAGCTCATAACATCCAAAAGGTACAGAGGAAATGGGAAGAGGAACTTGGGATAGTTTTAAATTCCCAGACGTGGTTGACAGTGTTCAGAAATGTCTGGAAAACAACATCATCACCGGGTTGGAGGGAATATGCATGGAAAGTAAGGATTAGACATTTCCACACCCCGAAGAAATTGTGTAAAATGGGATCACAGACACAAGGTACCTGTTGGTGAGGGTGTGGTGAGACTGAGGCGGATCAGGCACATGTGTTCTGGGGATGTCCGGGAATTCGTGTTTTTTGGTCCCAAATAATTAAACACCTATCCGTAATATTTAGTCTAACAACAGTAGTGGGTCCAGAACACTGTGTATTAGCCTTTTCCCAGCTGAGGTTGGAGATAGGACCGCAAGGTATCTCTGGGCAATAATTATATCTGCCCTAAAATCTATAACAAAGAAATGGCTACAGCAACTGGCCCCTGAAATGCAAGATTGGACGGAAATAGTTAATCAAATTCAACAGATGGAAAGAATAACATACACAATTAATCATAGGGGTAACAGCTACGATGACAGATGGAACAGGTGGGTTTTATATAAAGATAAGGTATAAAGATACCTTCCCCTGTCAATGTTAACTTATTTTCCTTCCTCCTTCCCCCCCTCCCCTGCCCTACCATGGACTCTTTCACACTTTGATATTTGAGATCTTCCCCCTGGTATGGGTTTAATTAGGGGCAAACGAAAAGGCTGGGCACACTTCCATCTGCCTCGTGCTGTAATCCTAGCTCTAAATTGCTTGGTTCGTATCAGCAGGGTTTAATTAAATGACAGTACCGGAAAATCTGTTTATAAATTCATCTCCCAAGTTTATTTATTCTATTTGTTTAAATAGTCTTTATATTCAGGTTAAGTCTTTAACACAATGGAGTAGAAAGAAGTTTGATGTCAATGAACAGAAGTGAATTGTAACAACTTTCAATCTTTGGTGATACAGAAATGGATGTCCATTATGATCCATGTAATAACTGTAAAAGTGATCTGAATGGAAAAGGAAAAATGATATTAATAAAAATAAAGTATAAAAAAAAAATAAATAATATGCCCTGGTGTTAGTGGCCCCCCGACTGCAGCCTTTCATTGGAATAATAGATCTTACTTGAGAGGGCTCTTGCAGTAGTAATTACATATAGGACTGACATTGGCGTGGCAGAGACCCCACGAAAAATTTCTAGCTAGCAGTCCTGGTGAGGGACCGCCCCACGTCAGGGTGTGACCGTGTCACACGACGTCGGTATAAAGGGGCGTCCCATACACCCGCCCAGTTCTTTCCTGCTGCTAGCTCGCGTAGCGCCTCGCTGAAAAGTTCATGCTTCGTCAGCCCTACCTTTCGCTTTCGTTTTACTGAAAATTACAGTGATTTTTTTCTTCTATCATCAGGTCAACGCCGCGTTGTCGCCCTCACACCCTCCCGAGCACAAAACAGTGCAACTCGCGGCGCGCCCAACCGCCACACAAGGACGGCCATTCTCTCTGCCTTTTCTGCCTAGGCCCCGACCACCCGGTCGACAAGTGCCAGCATTGCCTCAGCTTCAGCGCGGCTACCTGCAAATGACGCCAACAGTCCCTGGAAGCCCATGTTCTCAAGAAAAAGATGTCTTCGATGGAGAAAGAGTTGAAGAAGCTGAGGCAGGCGTCTACTTCTCCGGCAGGACATTGCAAAAAGCAGGACAAGGAGAGGCACCGGGAGAAGGCCTCCTCTTCCGCGACTCCAGCCGGAGTCGCGGCCCAGGTAACATCCCCTCCGGGGGACCGCCTAACGGCAGCCTCCAAGGGTTTGAGGAGGCATCGCCCGCCCGCTTGGCTTCGCGCCGGGCCTTGCAGACACTCCAGACAAGAGGCTTCCGCCCGGTTCGGTCGCAGGCTTGCGGCCTACTGGCGTGGCGACTCCCATAAGTCGGACGCTGGCTCCTCCGATGTCTGCCGGGAGAGGGTCGAGAAGACGCCCGACCCTTCGGGGTGGAGCATGACCACGTCCCCTTCCGACCGGGCCGCTCCTCCACCTCGGCCCGCCCGATGAGGGACCCGTAGCCGGACGCCGGCTCCCCCGGTGCCTGTCGGGAACTAGCCCCTAAGCCGCACGTCGGCTCCCCCGATGTGCACTGGGCGATGGAACCTACGACGGACCCCCCCCACGCCTGTCGTACCCGGTACCCCGCAGCCTTCGCTGCTGTCTGGGGAGCCCGAGTCACCTCAGCCTGACCCCGGGGATTTCTCCCCCCCAATCCCCGGGTGATGCTGGGGATCTTCCATCTCCGTCAGACCCTCCTCTGAAGGAACTGATCTGACGCCGCCCCGGACGCCGCCCCTCCGACACCATCAGGGATTTTCCTCCATGGGGCCCTGCACCTCCGGCCTCTCAATGTTGATCTGCCCGTGGGGCCACCATCTGGCCGGCAGCTTCTCCGGCGCCTGGGTACCGCTGCCTTATCCGGGCCGCCACGACCTGACCAGTATCCAGCTCATAGCACCTGACATCGGTCCTCCGATGCCGCAGTAGTATCCAACGCCGGGTTTTTCCACAGCCGGGTTTCGGATACTCACCTCACCTTTCCCTCCTCCTCCACCGCCTATGGCCGCCAGTGGATCTGCAGGAGACTCTGGCCTCATGGTGGGCTGAGGCCAAGGCTCAGCTCACTGCGAGGTAGACAGCCGCCACGGCGACGGTGCTGCCCCCAGCTCCCGAGGCGGCACACTCCCTCACCGCCTCCAGACTCCAGAGCCCTTCCCTCTGGATCTCGAGAGGGGCAGGACACGCGTCCAGGGGTACCCTCCAAGGAACCCGTTCCTGCCCCAAACCGTGTTAGGGAGTCTTATTCTGCTTCCGATTCTTCTTCCCTCTCGGATTCCTCGGATTCTTCTGAAGGATGCTCCGAGAGAGACGACGAGCCTCGCTCTCCGTCTAAGCCCCGGCCGAGAACCCCTCCGAAGTCTCCTCCGGAGGATCCTTCCTTCACGGAGTTGCTCAGAAAATCCAGGAAGTTCATCAGTGGCGCTCCTTGGAACCAGATCCTCAGTGACTTAAACTCGCTGAACATCTGGACCTGTCCCTGACAGCTCCAACTTTAGTGCCACCCTGGATTGAGCCTCATGCCCACCTTGTTTCCACGATTTGGAAACAACCGTCGGCATTAGCCCCACTTCCTAGGAAGTCTAACAGGCTATACCAGGCTCCAGAGGGTGTAGACTATCTGGACTCCCACCCTCGTGCAGATTTGGTCGTGATTAGTGCCGCTCACGGCCGGTCAGTGCACCCCAAACATCTAAGCTCATCTCCTCCGGATAAGGAATCTCACCTCCTGGACCAGTACGGAAGAAAGATTTACGCCTCTTCCACACTGGGAATTCGGGCCCTGAATTACGTCGCACATATGGGGGATTACCAGAAGGCCATCCTTACCCAGGCGGAATCAAAGATAGACTCCTTACCTGACTCTCAGGTCAAGCAGGAGTTAGCCAATCTAGTCCGTTCTGCTCGTTCGGCCAGTCGCCACATTCTGCGGATGACATACGATGCAGTGGACACTGCCGGGCGGGGCTCCGCTTTCGCCATGAGTCTACGGCGTCATGCCTGGCTCCGCATGTCAGGTTTGGTCCTGGAGGTGCAATTCATGATCCAGGAAGCACCTTTCAGGGTGTCGGTGCTTTTCGGTGGTGATGTCAAGGACATCATCTGCGACTTGCAGGAGAAGGAGATGGCTCTGAAATCCGTGGATTCCATGTACCGTCCCCATCACCCGCAGTGCCGCCCTTTTCGCAGACGAAAGCTGGCCATGCTTAAACCGCAAAGGAAGGCGCGGCCACTCAACGGGCCCCTGCATGCCAGGCCCCCGCCTAAAAGCAGCGGTGCCCCAGCTGCGGTGCTGCCCCACACCACCTGACTCCTCCCCTCTCCCACCACCTCCAGGCACACCGGAGGAACCGGTAGGAGGGAGGTTCTTCCTCCACCTTCCAGGTTGGGAGAGGATAACAACGGATTCTTGGGTGCTCCAGATTATAGCGGAAGGGCACTCTATAATAGAGTTTCTACAGAAACCAGCCCGCCACCCACCCCTGAAATCGTCCTACACAAGGGATCATCTTCCTTTGGTCTGGGAAGAAATCTCTGCCCTCCTCGCGAAGAGGGCCATAGAACCCGTTCCCCTTCATCTTCAAGGGACGGGTTACTATTCACATTTCTTCCTGGTCCCAAAGAAGACGGGAGATCTCAGACCTATTCTCGATCTCAGTTCCTTGAACCTTTACGTGGAATACAAAAGGTTCAGCATGCTCTCCCTACAGACCCTTCTGCCCCTCCTTCGGCCGGGTCAATGGCTTTGTGCGCTGGATATGCAGGATGCATATCTGCACATTCCCATTCGCCCTTCTCACTGCAAGTATCTTCGTTTTGCATTTCAGGGGGACCATTACCAATTCCGGGTGCTCCCGTTTGGTCTTTCCTCGGCACCTCGAGTATTTACCAAATGCCTGGCTGTGGTAGCGGCCCACCTGTGTACGATGGGAGTACAGGTGTTCCCTTACCTGGACAACTGGCTCCTGGTGGCCTCGTCCAGGGAGGAGCTCCTGCATTTTCTCTCCCTTACCTAACAGGTTTTTACTTGCCTGGGTATTACCATCAACCATTCCAAGTCTCATCTGGATCCCTCCCAGAGACTACAGTTCATCGGGGCTATCCTCGATACGACGGTGAGCAAGGCCTTCCTGCCTCCGGACAGGGCGGCCTCTCTTCAGTCACAGATTTCCCTGCTATCAGAATGCAGGAGGGTTCCGGCGAGGTCGGTTCTCCGTCTCCTGGGGCTCATGGCGGCCGCTATTCCGACGGTCCTCGAGCTCGACTCCACATGAGGATCTCTCAATGGACTCTTCGCTCCCAGTGGGATCAACTTGTAGACGACCTAGATCATCTAGTTCTGATCTCCTCGCCAATGGCACGAGACTTGCAATGGTGGATGGTTCGAGAGAACCTGTTTTGGGGGTTCCCCTTCTGTCATCCTCCCCCCTGCCAGACTCTGACCACAGACGCATCAGGCGAAGGTTGGGGAGCCCATCTGGGTCCTCACCGAACCCAGGGACTATGGTCCAGATTGGAACTAGCTCTCCACATCAATGTGCTCGAGCTTCGAGCAGTACTATATGCTCTCCAAGCCCTTCACCAATACATTCTTCCCGGTCACCTCGCCGTCCAGACAGACATGTGCGTAGTGTGGTACATCAACAAGCAGGGAGGGACTCGATCCTACTCTCTATGCAGGGAAGCAATGAGGGTTTGGGACTGGGCAACTCAAAACAACCTTCACCTCACTGCGATTCACGTTCCAGGAGTCGACAACGCCCTGGCAGACAAGCTAAGCCACTCCTCTGCCCTGCCGCACGAGTGGGTATTGGACCAAAAGGTGCTAGACGATATCTTTCAGCTTTGAGGAACTCCGCAGGTAGACCTGTTTGCCTCTTTCCAAAATGCAAAACTTCCCATCTTTTGCTCGCTCGTTCCAGAGCGAGGCGCTTTCTGGAACGACGCTCTGTCTCTAGACTGGAAGGGCAGATTCGTCTATGCTTTTCCCCCAATTCCTCTGGTCCCTTGTGTATTGCAGAAACTAACCACAGAAGGAGCGAGAATGATTCTGATTGCTCCTTTCTGGCCCAGGCAAATCTGGTTCTGTCTTCTACAACAATACTCAGAGGTTCCTCCTCTTCCTTTATCTCGAGGTTTGCTGACCCAGGATCAGGGGACCCTGGTCCATCTGGGCCTCAAGTCCCTACAACTTCATGCATGGCTCCTGCAGACCTAGCTCAATCTTGTTTTGTTGTCTCTCCAAAAGTGGCAGAGATTCTGGTG
Source organism: Neoceratodus forsteri (assembly GCA_016271365.2). NCBI lineage: Eukaryota > Metazoa > Chordata > Ceratodontiformes > Ceratodontidae > Neoceratodus > Neoceratodus forsteri. The sequence goes on from CM028133.1 coordinate 725,831,982, forward strand.
GAGGCTAGAAAACCCTCCAGTAGGTCCACTTATGCCATGAAATGGAAGAGATTTTCTATTTGGGCCGCCTCTAGGAACGTGGAGCCCTTCTCCTGTTCAGTGGCCGTTCTGCTGGAATATTTACGTCATCTCTTTGACCTGGGTCTCAGTCATTCCTCCTTGAAGGTGCACATGGCTGCTATTTCAGCCTACCATGTTCCTTTCGCAGATAAAGCGATTGCCCAATTAGAGGTCTCTAAGACCTTTCTTAGAGGGGTTGTTCATCTGAGGCCCCCCATCCGAACTCCTGCTCCCCTTTGGGACTTGAACTTTGCTCTCGAGAAACTCACCCTTCCTCCCTTCTAACCTGCAGCAACCGCAGATCTGAAGTTTATTTTGTGGAAGATGCTCTTCTTGGTGGCCATTACTTCCGCTCAAAGAATTTCCGAGCTCCAGGCCCTTATGTGTAAATTTCCCTATTTGATTTTTCACAAAGAACAAGTGGCTCTTCGCATGAACCCTAAGTTTCTACCTAAAGTAGTAGCAGAGTCTACCTTAAATCAGTCTATAGAGTTACCTGCCTTTTTCACGCAGTACTCCAACCAAGGAGAATATTTACTCCATACCATGGATGTTCACCGGATTCTGAGATACTACACCAACAGGACGAAGGATCTCAGAAAGACTGATCAGTTGTTCGTCCCTTTTGCTCACAAAAGGGAAGGCAGTGCTGTTTCCAAGAAATGCCTGTCGAAGTGGTTGGCTCATTGCATCACTTTCTGTTATGACAAGTACAACAAGACCCTTCCAGGTCAGGTCAGAGGTCACTCCACACAAGGAGTAGCGGCATCTGTGGCTTGTTTCAAGAATGTGTCTGCGGCAGACATATGCACTGCCGCCACCTGGACTTCCGTCCATACTTTTACGAAACACTACAGTTTGGACATTGCCTCTCATCGTAGAGCAGGCTTCGGGCTAACTGTTTTGCAAGGCCTCCTGTCTTGAGGATTGCAAAGCTTCTGCTACTTTCTGGAGTAGTTTCCTCCTCCCGGTGCCTTTTATTTGTTCCAGACTGCTTGGGATTCAGTCCTATATGTAATTACCTACTGCAAGAGCCCTCTCAAAGTAAAATAGTACAGTTACGTAAACTTACCGTAACAATAGATCTTCAAGAGAGGCTCTTGCAGTAGGTAATACCTTCCCGCCCTCCATCCCCCTAGGCTTTTTCAGCTCTTTTTTCACGAATGGAAACATCTGCTTCTCTCTCTCGTCCGGGCCTGTGGCAGGAAAGAACTGGAAGGCGGGCGATGGGACCGCCTTTTATACCGACGTCAGAGACGCCGGGTCACCTGATTTGGGGGCGGGTCTCGCCAGGGACTGTTAGCTAGAAATTTTTCCGTGGGGTCCTGCCGCCGACCGGCGTCAGTCCTATATGTAATTACCTACTGCAAGAGCCTCTCTCGAAGATCTACTGTTACAGTAAGTTCTTACGTAACTGTACTTTAGTTAGGGAGGCAGTATAGCACAGTGGTTTAAGTCTCTGAGCTGCAAATCTGGAGACCTGGGTTTGAATCCCACAGCCCCCACTTGCATATTGTGTGACCCTGAGCAAGTCACTTAACTTCCCTGTGCTCCCAGGTTGCACTTGTAAACAAGCTTTCAGCTTAGTGTGTCTCACCTGGTTAAACAATTGGAAAAAAAAATGCTGCGGTGCTAGCAGTCCCCCCCCATCGACAATCCTGACGCTAAAATAATATGCCCTGGAGCTAGTGGTCCCCTCCCTCTGATTGCCAGCCCTCCATGACAGAAAAATCACTGGTACTAATGGTCCCCTCCCACCAATTGCCAGCCTGGAAGTACAGAAGTACAAAAATCCCTCCCTGGTGTGTTCATTGGTGTGTCTCCCCCCCGCATATGCCTCCTGCACTCACCTTAGAATTATCTGCATTGCTGGAGCATATGGTGACCAGCACAGCCCCCCTCATACCTCCTTGTCTGGCTGCCATGTGTACAGGCAGGGAGTGTGCCTCATTTATAGGACAGGGTAACAGGCCCTGTCCCATAAATAAGAAGCGTGCTCCCTGCATGTACATGAAGAGTGCTGTGCTGGTCGCCTTGTGCTCCTGTGGCACTGTGGAAAATGCTAAGGTGAGTGGGGGGTATGCCCATTGCCATGTGTGGGGGGGACCACTAGATGCCAGTCCTGTTTTCCTGATCCCCATCCCCTCGAGAAGGAGGAGTGGTGAGCTTTAGGTCCATTTGCACAAGGAACCATACCTTATAATGCATAAGGACAAAGTGGTGATGAGGACAGTCCTAAGATTTCTACAGCCTTCCATGTAAACCAGGAAATTTGTCTGCCATCATTCTTTCCAAAACCGATAAATCTGAAAGAAAAGGAATTTCATAAACTGGAATTGTACATGGCAATTAAGAGTTATCTGAAAAGAACAAAGGAGTTCAGAAAGTCTGAAAGTCTATTCATCCTGTTTGGAGAAATGAAAAAAGGTCAGAAGGCCTCTAAGGCCGCCATGGCCAAGTGTGTGAGAGCTTGCATTGCCGAAGTATATGTGACAGGACTGAAGAAAGCTTCCACCCTAATTAGGGCTCACCCTACCAGGGTGCTTGCTGTGTACTGGCATCAGTACAATACATAGGCTCGATGACGTGGAATTCATGACCTATTAGCCTAAGAGATTGAACTTCATCTATTCGCTTGGGCCCAATAAAAAAAATGGTGCTTGGATTTGGCTATGGTCCCACAGCACTGTTGCTTAGATGAAGTAATATGATCTGATAGATATATGTGCATAGACTTTTCCTCTATCTTGTATATACCTTAGTTACTGTTTTTTGTAAATAAATGCAGTAATATGATGTTTTGAATATAATTTTCAATGTCCCTATGTATTGAACAGCTATGTATAATTATGGTTATTTATGTAATTCTTGGTACTTATGTAAGATTGACTAAGCTTTAAGGACCTCCTTGGAAATGAGCTGTGCTTAATGGAGCTGTAACATCTTCCCTTTTTCATAAATATTTATGAATAAAATTTATTACTACTACTACTGAGAAAGAAGAGGCCTCAGTATTGGAACTCTGCAAAGCGCCGATGTGGTCCTCCATGCACACATTCATTACAGATTGAATGTCCAGAGATCCGCCAGTGCAGCCTTTGGTTGCAGAGTTTTACAGGCACTGGTCAACAGATGAGTCCTGTTTTGGCCCTGTATGTGACAGTATTCTCCGCCACTCAGTTGTGGAATGGGTACTGCTTTTTATGACCCATATATATTAACTCCTCATTGACAACATGGAGCAATAAAGAAAGAAGAAATTCCTTCATACTTAACCATGATTTCCTTTTCTGTTAGCTGCAGCGTTGTCAGTGAGGCCTCTTCTGGGAGCTGGTGGCTCCTACTGGAGAATATTATTCAATATATATCTACAGAATTCTGATATTGGAAAAATTAAAAATTTCTTTTTTTCCTGCAGTGCAGTTAGATTTCAGTAGTAGCCTGCTAACCATGGACAACGAAATACAACATTGAATTTACAGAGGTTAACAGGTTATGCTTTTAAAGTATTGTTTGGTGTTCTTTCATTCCCATGTTTGTACTTTGCCTGGTTTCTACGACTATATTCAACATTTTTTTTTTAAACTCTGTAGTTATTGATCCTATACAACTCCATATCCACACATTAAGTATGTGACCATAATTGGGGTTACAAAATGCTTATGTCAACAAAGGACAACTAATACAGTGATGGAACTACATTGAGCAACATAATACACATAGGTAACAACCTAATCATGCAGTTCAAGATGGTGAGGAAAAAAAAAAACTATTTTGTAAGTTGATCTGTCCACAACGTGGTTGCTACGAGGAGAAAAAAAAAGTCTATATCAAGTAACAAGTCCGATGTGTTTTGCTGGAATACTCCAATTGTACTCAGTATGGTAACTGCCATTATAGAATATCCAATGAAAACCTCAATTATTTATTTATTTAGATTTTGGTAACCGGGTGGGCCCACTGAGACCAGTGATCCCTTTTTCGGGGCGACCCGGAGTTAGTTACAATGACTACAGACATAGATGTAAAATACAGTAGGATTTGAGTGAAATACATAGTAAGTTACAGTGAGTGCATACATAAACATTGGGGTACAGTAGATTAATAGAAGGTACAGGTCAGGGAGTGGGTAACATACATGGGGAACAGGGAACAGCAGGAATCACAAGGTTGAACAGGTGCTTAAGTCAGGTAAACAGTGTTTTTAGCATTATCCATAGGCAATACAAGGGGTGGAGGGCGTTGGTCAGCTGACGTAGCAAGGGGGTAGGTCAAGGACATGGTCTAGCGATTACAACCACAGAGGCTGAGTTCCAGGAGGTACGCTTTGAGGCCAGATTTAAACCCTAGGAGGGTAGGCTTGTCAAGTAGGCTTGCTGGGAGGGTGTTCCATAAGTAGGAAGCCGCATGTTGAAATGAGCGCTTTCCTTGGTTAGTACGAACGCAAGGGATGGCAAGGGGACGACTTGCTGCGGACCGGAGGGTTTGGCAGTGGACTTTAGGGGCGAGCAGCCCACTCAGGAATCTTAAAGGAAAAGAAAACAGTAGTAATCCAGGCTGTGTGCGTTAATAGACTGCAATATGAAACTATTACAACTATAGAAACAAAGCTGTAACAAACAGTATAGAACTGAGTTAAAACGGTGCACCTCCCCCTCCTCCCTACTTAATAATGAGTATTACAGATAGTTTTGGATTCAGACAAAAGTAATGAAATACCTAGCAAAGATCTATTTTGTTCGCTTCAGTTATAAGTCAGTCATCTCCAAAACGATGCCAAGGGCGCCAGATTTCTAAAAATTTGTCATGTTGGAGTTGGACAATACTAGGTATTTCCTACATTCTCTCCCAATTCTCTCACCCTCCGCTTCCAACACTCCACTGAGAGAGACTGTGGGACTAACCAGCTGGAAGTGATACACTTGAGTGCTGTCACCCTCAGAATCTGGCCAAGCCTTCGGATCTTCCTAGGAAGATAGTAAGGCAGGGAACTCCAGTACCAGTTCTGTAAATGCAAACAGGAAGCTCAACATGGTTAGTTGTTGAATTGTAGTATGATTATCTTGCCAGAAATGCAAGAGCTTCGGGCAAGCCCAAAAAATATGGTAGTGAGTCCCTTGGGCCTGTCCACAGTTATGCCAGCATAAATCTGTGTAATTCAGATTGAAATGTTTGGTGATAACTGGGGTTCTGAAAAATTGAACCAATATTTTCCAATTCAGTTCTCTGTACGACGGAGACGCAGTAACCTGCCAACCTAGGCGAAAGCACCACGCCCAGTGGGCCAAGGGAATCTGGGGTCCACTTTCCTGTTCCCATTTTACTGTGAAATCTTCCAGTGGGGGGGGGGGCATCTGAATAGGATGGTAAGGTGTATATTTCAGAAAGGTATCTAAATTAGCCAGCCTGGTGGCACTGATGGTTGAGGTGCTGGACACCACACCTTATGCCATGCCAGCTACCCGGGTTCGGGAACAGCCTCAGGTCACTCGGGGGTCGGCAGGGAGAGTAAGGATTGAGCATCCATAGACAGCTCTCCTTCCTCAGGGAGGGGGGACAGTGCGGTGTAGACTGACACCCAGTGGTGGCTGGGTGTCTGCACGGGCTTGCTGCCGAGACCAGGGGAGGGCACCCATCCAGGGCATGTGACTGCTTCCAGAGAGGTGGGGGCAGCTGCTTTGCCTGTTGCATGGTTCAGATGCCCGGTGAGAAAAAGAGGAAAACGGCCGGGAGCCGATGCGGTCCATGGTAACCCGACACGTTCAGGTCAGAGTCTGAGTCCCTCCAAGGGAGGACCAGAGTAATCTGTCTGCTCCGTGGAGGAGCCATAAAGTATAAATTTAAAAAAAAAAAGGTATCTAAATTTACCTCAAAGGGTAATAGTATTATAGAAGGAGGACTCTAAATTGGTTTAATCCCTCCTAATCTGAGGGAGAATGTCTGTGGACATTATACAGTGCCTAATTTGTAGACATCTATAATGGTCCTCTCATGTGAGGGAGTACTTTGTTTGTAACTGAGTAAAGGATAAGCAACCCTGGTCAGTGGTACACTGCAGAAAGGTAGTTAGCTCATTCCTTTACCAATACCTGTAGCCAGCATCCAATTTAGGCAGAAGAAAGGAATCTTCATGTCTGATGAGGGAGAGATGTCTATTGTGTTAGGGGTGTTAGTTAATTTTCGAAGTTGTATGAGAACATGAAGGGAATGTCTAACTTGGGCATTATGTACATACAACCAAATTTGCGGGGGGATTGTACTAGTAGATAACATCCACAGGACCCAACCTGGTAGCGTGGCCTCTTCTATCTGGTACCAACCAGAATCAGCCTGTTGCTTGGCCCATGTACAGAGCTGGGCGCCATGTGTGGCTAGATAATAAAGGTTAAGGTTGGGGAGTGCTGAGCCTCCCAAAATACGGGGAGTCTGCAAAATGTTCCTTGAGAGGTGAGGACATTTACCAGACCAGATAAAATGGTGGAGGTCTTTATTTAAATTGTTCCGGAGAAACCTGGGTACAGGGATTGGCAGAGTTTGAAATGGAAACAAGAGGCAGTGTAGAACATTCATTTTAACTACTTGAATTCTGGCATATAGCGTAAGAGGCAAGAGATTCCACCTGGCAAAGTCTGCCTGAAGAGTGCTGTAAAGTTTAAGATAATTGTTTGTAAATAACAAGGAGGTATCAGATGAAACCCGAATCCTTAAATATCTAAGTGTGTTTTTCTTTGCCCAGGCAAAGGGACAACTACGCCTAGGGAGATCCACTGAGTAGCATTGCTTCTGATTTAGTGAGATTAAATTTATAACCTGCCAAGGAGCCAAATTCCTGAAGGAGATGCGGAAGAGATGTCTACGGGTCGGATTAAAGAGAGTTGTCTGCATACAATGCCATTTTTTGTTCAGTGCTACCTGCCATCACCCCCTTGATGTCTGCATTACTTCGAATTACCAAGGGTTCCAGAGACAGGGCAAATAATAGAGGGGACAAGGGGCAACCCTGTCTGGTACCTCAACTCAGGGAAAGACGCCTGGAAAGAAAACCATTCACTTTCATGCTTGCTTCTAGGGCAGAATAAAGTGAGGTGATTATGGTGATAAAATTCTGACCTAAACCAAACCTTCCCAGGGCGGCAGTCATAAACGACCAATCCACCCTGTCAAAGGCTTTTTTCAGCATCCACACTTATAGCCAATCAAAAGAGTCTAGTGAACATTGGGCTGTGATAATATTTAAGAATCTGCGAATATTGTCCTGAAGAAAACAACTTGAAATAAATCCGGTTTGATATGTGTGGACATGCCTGATTGCAAATGATCTGCGAGGATTCCCGTGAAAATCTTTAAATCCACTGGGAGAAGGGAAATGGGGCAGTATGATCCAACTATGTTCAACTGTTGATTCTTTCACATTAATATTTCTCTATATTATAAATGCTGATAGTAACAAAATAATGAAGTCGTAAGACCAGTAGCCTGACTCTCAAGAAATATGACAAGAGTCATCCAGCATAACTGGTTTCAGACAGCACTTCGATGAGGTAGCTCTTTTACTATTTATCTTTATCATGTGATGTGAGTTTAATTTGGCAATGAAGAGAGTTTGTCCTTATCCTAGAGGCATAGTGGTTGTTAGCTTTGTAGGTGTGTGTGTGTAGGTACTGTATGGACAAAGGTAATTGAGCAGCTGTTGCCTTCAGAATCTTCATGACTCCTGAGCTCTATGTTTTGTTGATAGTTTGGGCTGTGCCACTACCCCACAGAGGAACTCATTACACAATATGTATTAAGCATGACAGAATTTCTCCTTTGCTGGTCCTGCTGTTGTCCTGGGACTAAGTACAGTCACAGCGGACTATACTTAGCTCCGGGAGAATAGCAGGACCGGCAGCCACCTGAGCTGCACTGCAGGCTAATGAATCTCCCACTGGTACAGCCCAGCTCTGATGTCATCTGCAGGGGATTCTAGGATTTCTGGCTACAACAAATCTCAGCTCTTGGAAGCTCTGCGGACCTAACTACTGCTTGTTGCTCCTCCATTCAGACCTCAGCAGAAGAGAGGGATCACACAGGCAGCGCCGGCTTTTCCAGTCAGACTCCTAACGAACACATCTCCTGCTGGGGAAAAAACATTACCATTTCATCCAAGTTCTATTGTGGAGACTAGCCTTAGTAGAAACACCCTGACCTTTTTTCTTTTGTCCCTCAGAGCCTGCCACAAAGCCTCTGTTTCTCCCGTAGCTTAGTGGAAGCACCCTATCCTTTTTTTCTTCTAGAGATGTGGCTGTGATTTTCTATCCACACTTCTGGCAGTTGCCTTCCCCCTTTAAATCTTGCTGGAAACGTCTTCAGGCTGGTTTCTCCAACTCACCTGGGTGGTAACTCCCTCACCTCCGTCCCATGACGCCAGATCTTCTTTTCTGCTGGAAGAAGCAGGTTCCCTCCTTACCACTCCTGCGTTGCGTAGGCCCTCACACTTAAATCTTAGGATTTATTTCCAAATTTATAAAACTACAGGTTTTATTGTCTTCAGCTTGATCTCCAGTCATGACCGCAGTGGACAAGTCCATTCCTGGGTTCTGCTGGAGCCCTTGTAGGCAGAAAATATCCCGAACCAACCAGCACTCCACGTGTGTCTACTGCCTGGAACACAAGCATGCTCCCCAGGGTTGCGACATTTGTCACTCGTTCCACTTGACCGTTCTTGAGGACCATTTCGCCTGACTTAAGTTGAGCCGCCTGGGCCAACAGAACCCGCTGGTCAAATCTAAGGACACCCATTGGATGTTCTCCATGGTTCCGGGGTTCACTGTACAGCTTGCGGCATTTGAAGAAGAGGCAGCCCAGGCTGCATCCCTCTCCTGTTCGGCTTCTGCCTTTGTGCCGCTCCAGCTGGATTTGACTTTTTCTGTCCTCAGATAGAAGCAGGGAATTCCTGGTAGCACTGCAGGCAATGGGACTAAGTCAGTTTGTAAAAACACCAACAAGGGAGGGGGCGATCCTTGACCTGGTACTCTCAAATAATAACAGGGTTATCGGCCGTAGAAGTGGGTAACCATCGAGGCTCAAGCAGTCACAAGACAGTTTGGTTCACTGTGAACAGAACTGAGGACACAAGTGATTCAAAGCTGAAAGTCTTTGACTTCAGAAAAGCAGATTTTCCAGGAATGAAAAAGGGTATCAAAGATATTCTCAACCGTAAGGGGAAAGGAGGAGTAGAGCAAAGCCGGAGGGAACTGAAGGAAGCAATAATCTCAGTAACATCTTGCTGTACTAAGCAGGTTAGTAAAACTAAAAGGAAAAAACTCCATACTGGTTTACCAAGGAAGTAACGGCCAAAGTAAGAGAGAAGAGCCTTCAAGAGGTATAAGGAGTCCAAAATTGAAAAGGACATGAAAACATACAAAGAAAAATTAAGAGGCGCCGGGAAAGCAGTTAGGATTGCAGTGGCCCAAACTGAGGAAAGGATAGTGAAGGGAGTGAAAAAGAGTGACAAAACCTTCTATAGGTATATCAGGGAAAAGAGGAAGAGCAAAGGGGGAATTGTCAGGTTAGCAAAACGGAAGGGTCGGCACATGGAGGATGATTTGGGGAAAAGCAGAGGTCCTGAAAGATTATTTTTGCTCAGTTTTTATGTGGGAAGAAAGCAGTAATGGACCAACCTTGCAAAAAAAGTAACACCATGTAGGGATAGAAGACATAAGCCCCTTCACAGAACAAAGGGCCGTGGAGGAAATAAAAAAAATAAAGGTGGATAAAGCAGTGGGGCCAGATGGAATTCACCCAAGAATTCTAAAGGAGCTTGGGGAAGAACTGGCATCCCCACTGGCAGAATTATTCAACAAATCTTTGGAAAGTGGGGAGGTCCCTGAAGACTGGAAAAGGGCCACAGTGGTGCCCCTCCACAAGAGTGGAAGCGGGAAACTGTCCACCAGTCAGCCTCACCTCAGTTGTAGGGAAACTGATGGAGTCCCTTATAAAGGAGAGGTTAGTAGCATTCTTAGAGGAGAAGGGTCAACTAGACCCAAAACAACATGGCTTCACAGCTTGGAGGTCTTGCCAGACAAACCTGATTGAATTTTTTGATTGGGTAACTAAAACAGTAGACCAGGGTGGAGCAGTCAACGTGCTGTATCTGGACTTCAGCAAAGTCTTTGACTCAGTCCCTCATAGAAGACTGATCAATAAGCTGGGGCACACAGGCATTGGACATAAAATAGTTAACTGGATGACAAATTGGCAGAACGGGAGGACCCAAAGGGTTATGGTAAATGGCACTCTGTCAGAAGATCAGTGGTGTACCGTAGAGTTCAGTTCAGGGGACTATTCTCTTCAATATATTCATCAGCGACATCGCTGATGGACTGGAGGGGAAGGTGTTCCTGTTTGTGAATGATACAAAGCTTTGCAGCAGGGTGGACATGCCCGTAGGGGTTCAAAAGATGGAGGCTGATCTAAAGAAATTAGAAGAATGTTTGGCGAATTGGCAGCTGAAATTCAGTGCCAAAAAATTCAAGGTTATGCACCTGGGAAGGCACAAACTGCATGTAAATACTACCTGGGAGGTGAGAAACTGATCGCAACAAAGTATGAACGTGATATCGGGGTAATCATCTCCAATGATCTGAAAGTTATCAAACAATGTGAGAAGGCAACACTGAAGGCTAGCGGCATCCTGGGATGAATAGGGAGTGGCATCACTAGCAGGAAGCCGGAGGTGATTATGCCACTGTACAGGTCCCTGATGAGGCCCCACTTGGTGTACTACATCCAGTTCTAGAAGCTGCACCTCAGAAAAGATATAGACAGACTGGAGACTGTGCAGAGGAGAGCAACGAAGATGGTGCAGGGGATGCGCCATGAGCCTTATGATGCTAGTCTATGACAGATCAACTTATACTCCCTGGCACAGAGAAGGGTATGGGGAGACATGATAGAGACTTCAGATACCTCAGGGGCAGCAATGTGGTACAGGCAAACAATCTATTCAAAGTCAGCAACTGTAACCTGACTAGAGGTAATGACATATGGCCGGGGTGGGGGAGTTCAAGAGCAACGTTAGGAAGTTCTCCTTCACCAAAAGGGTGGTGGAATCTTGGAATGGCCTCCCCTCAGGGGTGGTAGAAGGAAAGTCGGTCAGAGCTTTAAGTTAGCTTGGGACAGGCAATGTTGAGTAGAAACTCATTTAAAATGGTGACCTGGAATCTCATTACAAACACTCGAGTAGCGAAGGTCGCGAGGCGCTCGCTGAGCAGCCCTGCCCCCATGGAGCAATCACCGGTTCTTCCCCCAAGAACCAAAGAAACAGAGGTTGCGAGGGCAAATGGAATAACCTTCCCCCAAGCATAGCACCCTTCCCCTTACCTGCACTGGAGCCCGGAAAAACGAATTAAAGATTCACTTGAGTAGCGGAGGTCGCGAGGCGCCCGCTGAGCAGCCCTCCCCCATGGAGCAATCACTGGTCCTTCCCCCATGAACCGGAGAAACGGAGGTCATGAGGGGAAATGGAGTAACCCTCCCCTAAGCGGAGCACCCTTCCCCTTACCTGCACCAGAGCCCCGAAAAACAAATTAAAGATTCACTCGAGTAGCGGAGGTCGCAAGGCGCTCACTGAGCAGCCCTCCCCCCACGGAGCAATCACCGGTCCTTCCCCCATGAACTGGAGAAACGGAGGTCGCCAAGGCAAACTGAGTAACCTTCCCCCAAGCGGAGCACCCCTCCCAATACCTTCACCGGAGCCCCGAAAAACGAATTAAAGGTACATCCAAAGAACTCCTCCTTGTCTGGCTAATCGATGTGCCTGGGCAAACATCCTGTGACTCTCAAAAGTTTCTCAGATGGACAAACAATAGAGATTGTGGACTTTGGCGCCATTTGCTAAATTTAAAACTCGGCGCAGCAGTGGATATAGTCTCTGGACACTCCGATTTCTGCCCAAAAGCCTGCCATTATGTGTTATCCAACTGTTACCTTAATGAAACCTGCTTCATATCGTAGATTTAAATACTTGAGTTAATTGCTGCCTAAAGTTTAAGGTGTCCCAGCACGGCTTGCCACTACCTGTTTTTACTGAAAAGCATTGCCCCCAGTTAAACCTGGCTATTACCTTAAGTTGAAAAAAACAAAAATCAAAACGCTGCCTGCTTAGATGGATTTAGCATTAGTAACTACAGCTTAATCTTAATGAAACCTACTTCATATAGTAGCTTTAAATACTTGAGTTACCTTGCAGCTTAAAGTTTAATGGTGTCCCAGCACAGCTTGCCACTACCTGTTTTTACTGAAAAGCATTGCCCCCATTTAAACCTGGCTGTTACCTTAAGTTGGAAAAAAAAAAAAAACGCTGCCTGTTTAGATTGATTTAACCTTGGAAAACTGCACTTTTGAATTCCCTGCGTCCCAGCCAAGCTCCTTGTCATACTTTTAAATAGTCAAGTACATTTGCTGTTTGGGGTTTACTGAGGAGCACGCTGCCTGCTCAGATTGATTCTGCCTGTGTAGCCTGTCCGAGGACATACGCAGCTGCAATAAGCTGAATTAAGCTTCTGTAACCTGAGCACTCAACTACTGTTTCTACCTCCTCACCCCTACTTAAGTCCCCTTCTCTCCTCTCCCTCCACAGATTCACTCGAGTAGCGGAGGTCGCGAGGCGCTCGCTGAGCAGCCCTCCCCCCACAGAGCAATCACTGGTCCTTCCCCCATGAACCGGAGAAACGGAGGTCACGAGGGCAAACGGAGTAACCCTGCCCCAAGTGGAGCACCCTTCCCCTTATATGCACCGGAGCCCTGAAAAACGAATTAAAGGTATATCCAAAGAACTCCTTCTTGTCTGGCTAATCGAAGTGCCTAGGCAAACATCCTGTGACTCTCAAAGTTTCTCAGATGGAGCCCCGCCAGCGCTGCGTGCCGGTTCCCCACCATCCCCACCACCACCCTTGGTGAGCATCTGCTTATATAGCAGTGGTCATGTGAACTGTATAACCTTTCGGCTCACTTTCCCATCTGCAGGTTATCAGACCTCTCCACTAGAGATCGTATCAAAAACTGCACTGTCAGCCTCCTACCCATTAAAACGGATTAAATCCCTGCTGCCTGCTGACAGTTGTAGGAACTTAAAATCATATCCCCCTCCCTCCTCTGAGCCAAAAACTCACGACATAACTACATTCCTGATGTGCTCCCTACACCTCGGCCCTAAAATTCCAACTTGCAGAACAGAATTTTTCTCTGCAGGACCCCTACCCAAGTCAGAGAATTTACTCTGAACTTCTTATCCCCAACTGCTGGGAAGAGCCATTCCTTAAAATACTAAACCCTACTTCCTCTAATTCTAAATCATCCTATACATGAGAGGCTAAACAAGCCTGTACCAATCATACAAGGACCTCCCTAGAACACTCCCAGTTATAATCCTGCCCCTGACCAGAATCTATATGGCCCATTTACCCCCACAACTCCACGGGCTCCTTGTCTAGACTTAAGCTAATGCTTGGGGGACATTAAATCCAACCCTGGTCCCTTTCTCCCAACCTCACCCTTAGTGACCCCACAACCCCTCTGGCTAACACCGTGGGCTCAAGTTGGTGCACATGAACATTGGGAGCCTAAGGCACAAAATGCCTGACCTTGAGGCTTGGACCCTGCTCTACAAACCGGACATTCTAGCAGTGACGGAGACATGGCTAAAGTCTCACATCCCCTCCCCATGAAGTCGAGTTGGCTGGCTATCAGACCATAAGAAAGGACAGAGCAGGAAAGAAGGGGGGGGGGTTCTTATCTACCTCAAGTCCTCCCTGAATGCTACCCTGATTGACCTCCCCACTCTAAATGGATCTCTGGGTGAGGTACTACTTGTCAAAATACTCCTGGGAGATACCAAACCTCTCTTTATTGCATGTGCCTACCTCCCACCCCAAACCGCCGCCTCCTCCCTAGAATCCCTTACAAATGCCCTCCACAATCACCCCTTGGGGGAGACCATCCTCCTCTGGGATTTCAACCTAAATTGGCTTTCCCCAAGTGCCTCCAAAATCAAGAACCCAATATTGACTCACACTACTCCAAGTGATTGATTTGCCAACCAGGCTTAACACCAAGTCTGGCAATCACACACTACTCGACTGGGCGCTCGTCTCCTGCCCCGACCGAATACTGACTGCAGGGATTATGTCCAACTCCCTGAGCGACCACTCCCCTATTTTCTGTACCTGGTCCAATAAACCTCCCAGTGTCACCGCCAGAGTGATTGAAGCAAGGAACTTCAGCCGGTTTGTACCCGCTGACCTCTGCTCCGACCTTTGGGAAGTCGACTGGGACCCCATTGTCTCCCTCCCCACACTTGACGAGGTTCTGGAATACTTCACTAAAATGTTCCTGTCCTTAGCTAACCAACATGCCCCCTGGAAAAAGATCCGAGTACAGGGAAAATGCCACAAATGGTTAAACCCTAAACTAAAGCATACCATGCGACTCCGAGACAAGGCGTGGGGACTTTTCAAATCTTCTGGCTGTAAACTGGACTGGGAGAAGTACTGGTGCCTGAGGAACCAATGCAAAAAGCTACAAAACAGGCCAAATCCAAATTCCTTAGGTGCCTCCAAACTGGCCATCTACGTGACCCAAAGAAATTCTGGAGCCACATAAACTCTTTCTCCTCAAAGGCCCCTCAAAGGAGCATGATGTTTCACTCCTAATTGGGGACTCATTTACCAACGACCCAATTAAAGTGGCGGAAGCGTTCTGTGCCTCCTTTAGAAACCCTAACGGTTACCTCCCACCAGTGCCTGGGGCCCCCTTTCTCCCCTAAGCAGACAAGGTGCTACCTCGCCCCTTATTCCACCTGAAACTAGTTGAGCCTGGAACAGTACTCCCCCTTCTGCACAAAATAAACCCAGACTCCTCTCCTGGAAATGACCTTTAGAACCTCGGCTGTTGAGGGCTGCAGCCCCGCCATCACCTATCCCATCGCCCTGCTCATCAATAGGTCCCTCCAAGAAGGGACGGTCCCAGTAAATGGAAAGTTGCACCATAGTCCCTGCCCACAAAAAAGGAACTTGGGACAGAGTGGGGAACTACAGGCCCATCTCTCTTCTCTGCCCCCTGGGGAAAATTCAGGAAAGACTTGTCTATGATCAACTCCAAGACTACCTAGAACAACACCTACTCCTCTCCAAAGTACAGCATGGCTTCAGGAAAGGCCATGGCACCGACACCGCCCTCATCCAGCTAACATCGGACATACTTAAAGCCATGGACCAAGGCATCCCAACGGGCGCCCTATTCATTGACCTATCCAAGGCTTTTGACTTGGTCAGCCATGAGCTTCTTCTTACCAAACTTCGTCGTCTTCACCTGGATCAGCTCTCACTCTCCTGGATCACGAGCTACCTGACAAACAGATCCCAAAAAGTCCGCTGGTGAGGAGCACAATCTAACCCCAGACCTATGATCTCTGGGGTACCCCAGGGCTCCATCCTGGGCCCCATACTATTCTCACTATTCCTGAATGACATTGAAGAGGATTGTGCTCCCTGCAACCTTATCCTCTGTGCGGATGACACTGTAATCTACTTCAGTGACCCCCAACCCTCTGTTATCTCCTCCAAACTTCAGGCCAGCCTCTCAGCTCTTGAAGTTTGGTTCACTGCAAACTCCCTAAAACTAAATGAAGAAAAAACAAAAGCAGTCCTCTTCGGGACTCGATGCCTGGGCAGTGACCGTAGTGGGCTACTCCAACTCTCATCAGCCCTAGGAAGGCAAGTAGATGTCTCAGACCAGTTTAGGTATCTTGGGGTTCTCCTTGACCAGGAGTTAACCTACAAACTACATATCGATGCCTTAACTAGATCCATACATCAGAGGCTTGGCCTCTTACACCGTCTAGGAAACTCCCTCTCCGGAGAAGCACGACGAGTCATAGCAAACTGTAACCTCCTTCCCTCATTGCTATACGGCTCCCCCTTACTCCAGTCTCTCCGGGAGACAGAGTTAATCAAGCTTACCACTCTCTGTCACCGAATAGCCCGCTTTGGAACCAACTCCTCCCCAAGGAGACATCACTGTGAGGCCCTTAATGACCTTCACTGGCCGACCCTAAGGCTTAAATTATCCTATGCCACTGCCTGCCTTACCTATAAACTCACCTCCCTAGGCCACCCGCCTCACCTGAGTGGCCTGCTCACTCACAAAGTCCCCCGCCGAACCCTCCGGTCTACAACAAGTCGTCTCCTTGACATCCCCCCTTATTTGGACCAACCAAGGAAAGCGTTCTTTTCAGTTCGCGGCCTCCCACTTGTGGAACTCGCTCCCAGCAAGCTTATTAGACAAGCCCTCACTCTCCGGGTTCAAATCTGGACTCAAAGTGCACCTTCTTGAGCTGAGCCTCTGTGGCTGTAACCGCTAGATCGTGTCCTAAACCTAACCCCTTTCTATGACAACTGACTAATACTCTTCTCTCCTTGGATTGCCTATAATTAATGCCAATAACACTGTTGACCTGATGTAATGAAACTGTATCTACCAACATTGTCTAAATGTACCCCACTGACTATGTGTGTACTCTGAAACTGTGATATTGTATTCCACTAGAATCCTCACCTAATGTAAAGTGGTTGGTGTACTCAACCTCGGGTCGCCCCGGAAAAAGGGATCTATGGTTTCAGAGGGCTTACCTGGTCACCAAAATCTAAATAAATAAATAAACAGTTACATTGCATATAGGTTCCACATATAAACACAATAACATAGTAAAACACAATACAACAAATTACATTAGATGGATCTCTCAGTCCCCATCTGCTGTCACATTCAGTGTTTCTATGGAAGGCAGCAGAACCAGCCTGATAAATCTACTATACTACAGTAAACAGTAAGTGAAAAAATTATTTTACATACCAGATTGCAAATTGGGACCTGCCCACAGTTGGGTGTGGGGCTCTTAGTGCGGACTGTTTCCTGTTGAAACCCTGAAGGTGGACACATCGCCTGGTCCTGACGGGTTGCACCTTAGAATGCTGAAGGAGGTATGGTAGACATTGGCAGCACCATTGATAAATTTGTCTTAATTGTTCCTTGGAGATGGGAGTGGTTCCAGCAGACTGGAGGGTAGCTAATGTGATGCAGCTTCGCAGGAGCCGTGGCAGGGATGACACAGGAAGCTACAGATTGGTCAGTCTAATCTTGATTGTATGCAAGCTGCTAGAAACCACCATTAAGGAGCCAACTGGAAGAAAATAAGTTGCAGGACAGAAGGCAGCACGAGTTTGCAGCAGAGACATCTTGCCAAACTAACTTAATCTATTTCTTTGATTGGATCACAAACACGGTGGACAAGGGCCAATCAAGAGATGTGTTATACTTTGACTTCAGCAAAGCCTTCAATTCCATTTTACTCGTAATGCTAATAAAAAAGTTGGGTTCCCTTGGGGTAGGGGATAAACTGATCATGTGGCTAGGAAACTGTCTTGGGGACAGGACACAGAGGGTATTCATCATGGGGCACACTCAGAGCCCAGAGGAGTCACAAGCAGTACACCACAAAAATATGTTATTTGCGATATATGTGAGGGGATCTAGAATAAGGTGTTTATTTCTTTGATGGTGTCGCTAAGACCTGTGAAAGAATGGACAGAGAGGAGGGAGTTAGAGAAATGAAGAGAGACCTAGAAGAATAAGAGAAGTGGTCCAGAGTATGGCAACTAAAGCTCAACACAAAAAAGTGCAAAGTGATGCACATTGGTAGAAAGAACCCTAAAACGGGCTATTGGGTTAAGGTGGTGCACACAACTTAGGAGAGAGACCTGGGGTTCATCATTGATGGTAACCTTAAGTCCATTGCATAGTGCAACAAGGTGAATGGGATGCTGGTATGTATTGCAAAGGGATTTGATATTAGGAGAATGGAGGTGATACTGCCCCATACATGTCCCTGGTAAGGGTGTCCCTGGAGTATTGTGCATAGTTCTAGAGTCCGCACCTCAGGAAAGACAGGGACTGCACATAGACCATGCGAAGTTAGGCCGCGAATATGATCCAGGGGCTGCAGGGGAAGCCATATGAGCAAAGGTTGGCAGACCTTAACATATGCTCTGGATGCCTGGTGAGAAGCAGGTGATATGATTGAGACATACAAGAGTATGTGAAGTAGTCCACAGGGGCTTAAAAATACCCAGAATCAAAACCAGATATGGTCAAATGACCTCCCAGTACTCTGCCGCTGTAATTTTGAATGAAATTTCTCCATCAATAAGAAATTTGCGCAAGTTATCCACCTTTAAATCAAAACTTGATATGAGCTTTCTTGAAGAATATACCTGCTACTAATTGTTTTAAACTTGTTTATTTTCACTATGTAAATAAATTAGTATTGGAATTACTGTCTGTACTATAATGTATTGTGGCTTGTATGATTACTGAATTTCACTCTCATGTATGTAAATTAGTGTTGTAACTATTGACTGTTTTAAAATGTACTGAATGTTTGTATGTTCTATGAGTGTTGCCTGAATGTATGCATCTTATGTACACAGGACAACTTTGAAGATAGCTCCTTGGACCTAAAGTTTTATTCTGTTAAAAAATAAGGTTTTAACTAAATAACTATCAAGTTTTTGTGAGGAATCAACAGGGTGGATTGCTGGAGAAACAGGTGGGTACTAGTGGGAAGTGATTCAGCAGTAATGTCGGGAGGAGAGGGTGGTGGACAAATGGAATAGACCGTGTACAGACAGGTAATTGAAGCAAATATTGTGACATGGTTTAAACTTGTATGAGACAGATGTAAGGGAATTTGAGGGCCAACAGGCAAGAGGGGAATGGATACCTGGGGAAGCGGGTGACTGTCAGCCACTATGGCTATCAGATCTCTAAATCCAGTCTGGCATTAGACCAACCATTGAGCTAAGCAGGAAATTGGGCGGACAAAATGGACCTTTCTGTCTTTTTCTGTTGACACAGTCTATGTTTCTATGTAAATTATTTTAAAAAGAAACTCTGTCTGTCCTTGACTTGCACACCTTTCACATTCACTATAGTCTCATCCCCTTCCCAGACTGGGGGGGATCTGCACCCAGTCCATGCAGGTTTTTCTGTGGCCTGAACTGGTAGGGGCTGCATTCATTCCAGATGCTCATGGCATCTCTCTATCAGTAATTTACTTAATATTCCAAGCGTTGCTTTACTGTTTATTGTACTTTTGTTTGCCTATGTGTATAAAACTTTTGACCTCTTTCTGAAACGTTGCAAGTGAAATAATCCACTCCAAGTGTCTGGTAGAGCCATAATAACCACACTTCCTGGGTGGTTGAAGGCCCTTGGCTACACCTCCTGCCTCAAGACCCGGCATGAAAGGTGACTAGTCTTATCTGCAAGATTTCCTTGTGCCCTACCGGCAGCCCTGGGCACTCCCTTCTGCTGGAGGTGGACTCCTTGGAGTTCCCAGTGTTGGTTGCAGCATTCAGGGGACCGGGTGTTCTCTGTTGTCGTGCCTACTCTGTGGAACTCATTACATGGTTATTTGAGGGACGCTTCCTCGGTAGAAGCCTTTAAAAAGGGTCTGAAGGCTAGTCTGTCTGTTCCAACAGGTTTTTAATGATTAAAATATGTACTGTAATGTTTTAAAGTGAGATAGATAATCTGCTTACTCCCTGTCAGTTTATTTATTTTGTATGATTTTAAGAATTGTACTGTTCTGTATTGTACAGTGCCCTGAGTCCTCGGAAAGGGCCGCTTTAGAAATAAAGTATCTATCCATCTAAGACATATCCAGGGCGTGTAGTTATTTAACTATTGCTGCACACCCAAGCATTGATTATTCCTTATTGGTTTAGTTCTTGTTTGTATTCATGGTAGTTTAGAGCATTTGTTGTAATAATATGGCACTTATGTCCCAATATATCCCCCTTCCACTAAGTCCATAGAAGGTAACCTAGGTCCTTAGCTTCTGCTTGCCATTGCCAAAGCACTCTCTAACTAATTTTGCTCCCGTTACATAAAATGTTCTCTTCATGTGCAACTTCCATGTCCTACTTGCCTGTATGTTTTCCACTACCTGCCACCTGTAATCCTATGAAGTCTTCTATTGTGAAAACAGTACTATCACCTGACTGTACTGATCTGCTACCTGTATGTAATTGTTACACCCGGGTCGCCCCTGAAAAAGGGACCTCCGGGGCCCAGTGGGCCTACCCGGTCATCAAAATTCAATAAATAAATATACCTGCTTAGCTCTTTGAATATAGTAAATTGTCACCATTTTCTTTTCTGGAACTGTCCTTTCTCTTTTTTTATTTTTTGCCAGAATTCCCTCTTCATTCCAGGTTGTACCAGGAAACAAGCTTTTAGCTCAGTATACCTTTCTGGGAAAACTTCTAAATAATTAAATAAAATGAATAAATAAAACACAAAATGGAGACCTTTTTATCTGGGGTGGTGTATAAGGCACTTTACTGTTTCTTCACTGGTTTGGTTACTGCAGCTTATAAAATGGGTAAAAAAAAAAACAAAGCCACTGATTGGCTGTTTCACCCTCCTAGCCATGTCCTTAATCTCTGGTATTCTACCCAACCGGCACTAATGCCTGCCAGTCTGCCCTTTGACAACTGTGAATCATTGAGCTGTGCCAAGCGAAAACAAAAAGACAGCCTGGCACAGCTGAGCAAGTGGCAGCACGAAATCACTAGTCCGAAGTGACAAGAAACAGACTGCAACAATACACGACACAACCTCTACTGACTCCCCACAGACACACAAAAAGACTCAATTTTCTCCACAACGTGACACCTCGTACTAGTAAACCTGGCATTTCTCCTCAACTTCTGCTTGAGTCAAAGCGAGCGTGCCCCTTACAGATCGCCATACCACACATTCCTTCTTCGCCGTTTAAATATGAGTGCTAACATTGCATGTGCTCTGTGGTAGCTTCGCAGATTGTGTTGTTTTTTAAAGTTGACTTACAACAGTATGGTGCTGGTAGGAGTAACCTGTACGTTAGAAACTGCAAGCAGCTGATACAGAAGCACATCACAGTTTGAAAGAACGGGCACAAGAGCTTTACATCTGCTATGGACAAAAAACTTGTTATCGAGAAAATAATTACAGGTTGAAAAAAATCATTTACTTTTGTTCTTGGCCGCGGGGGGCATGGATTTACCAAGTACTGTGGGTACATTGGATTACATTACAAAGAGGGACTACTTTATCCCTCTTACTAAAAAAAAAAAACATTTCTTACATTTTTTCAATTTCGACAGTTTTTTTTCTTTTCTTTTGAATTTCAATCTGTGGTTGGGAGCCCATTTTATAAGTGCAGTAACACACTCCGAGGTGTGGTTTATCACCTGATAAGAGCACGCCCAGTGGCATGAGGCACTCGCTAAGCACCACGTGACTTAGTACTCCCCGTGTTGTTATCAGGCGATAAACCACACCTCGTCGTGTGTTATTGCTTGCTTAGTATTCATCTATTTTGGGGGTGACTCAACTTTTATTCTGTCTTGGACATCTTTTGAGACTAGACATTTTCATATTGAATTGTATTGAACTGTATGGAAACACAGAATTTGTTGACAGAAAAGGACTGCTTGGCCCACCCAGTCTGCCCACGTCACCCCTGCCTAGTCCAACTCCGCAGATCCTAACTGGTCTCTGGCAACACTCCCTTCTCCCTGCCTGTTTACTAATATTCCCTTATGACTATCCCATGTATGAGATAGGTTGATTTATTTTTTCTGTTTCTTATCCTTCACCACTGTACTTCCTTTGGAACCTTCCAGCCCCATCACCATAAAGACAACCTCTGGCTTCTACAGCTTGCTCCCCATAGTGGGGCCTTCAAGGCCCTTCTTCCCTCAGTGACACAATCTGGTGTGGTGAGGGTTGTAGGTCCCATGAATACTGGGGCTGACATCCAACTGCAGTGAGGTTTTTCTCCCCTCTTGTTGCCTCATCATTGTGTATGTCTGGAGTGTGCCAGCATTATGTGTGCCCTGTCGACGATGCACACTGCTCTGTGATTGCCAGAGATATGATATGCCTCTGTGAAGGAAGTGAACTTCCCCAGCCTAGCACAGGGGTCACTGTGGCTGCGTACCATGGTACCAACTTCACGGTCCTGGTCATACTAGTCAGCAGCAGCACTTCCTAGCCCTGGCCACCAAAGCACTGACTACACAGGCTTGCTCCCAAACACATGTAGTGTGCATGATAGCACAACACACTACTGCTGAGCCACTGTAGGGCCCAGTAAGATAGCTTTGACATGTGACTTTACAGCAGATGTAGAATGCAAGGCTAACGCATATATTTTTCTCCACAGGCAATACTACTGGTATGATGAAAGGGGGAAGAAAATCAAATGCACTGCCCCACAGTACGTTGATTATGTCATGAGCTCCGTACAGAAACTGGTAACAGATGATGATGTGTTTCCAACCAAATATGGTATGTTGGTCTTTATGCAGTGTTCTGTAGCAGTATAATCACCTATCCTTGCTGACGGGGTTTCTCTGAAACTAAATGTTGACAACTAACATAGAAACATAGAAGTTGATGGCAGATAAGGACTGCAAGGCCCATCCAGCTAACAACTTTTCTTTGGAATAATGTAAATTGAATACATAGCTTTCCATTTATTGAAGATAAATCATTTTGGGTGCTGTCACCCTAACTCCTCTGCTAAAGGCAGTAGACAAGTGCATGTATAGAATCTTATGTAGCTTAAGTCGCTATTAGCATAGCTAGCTTTCTTACTCTAGAGATGAAGTCAGAATGTAAGTCACGCCAGATTATAAGCAGCTGTTTACTTTCTATTTTAAAATGTCAATTTTTTCTCTTTTAGTTGCCCTGTCCCCCGCACTAATGTTCAGAGTCACCCCAGTGACACCCTCCTTTGACTGGGAGGGTGGTTGAGCGACTGGTTTCACAGCTGATCCAAGTACCTCAGCATAGTTGGTGGGGGGGGGCGGGCGGTCAATGCCTGGTGACCCAAGCACTCCGTTTTCGAAAGCCGATCACCTCACCTTGGTGAAAGGCCTGACCCTCAGCCGGCTCATGTGTGGGATTGCAGAGGTTGGATTTCCAGTTGGCAGCGCAATGTGCTACCACCATGCTACTTGACCACCTTGCTGTTTCCTTTATTGTTACTATTTTAATTTTGCACACATATCAGGCATTGAAAATAATCACTTGTATCACTGTCAGAGAAGAGAAGTCTACTGAAGAGAAGTCTGCTGTTCTACTAGGAAGTGTCTGTATTCTCTGGTCCTTGGCCATTTGCTTTGTTATGGGATGGGGGAGGGGGTAGTTAGTCATTAGTGATTTATGATGCGTTTGTATTATAGTTTGCATGGGACTCACTACTTTAGGCGAGTGTTCCATTAAGTGAGCAGAGGGGCAAAGGTCTAGGTAATCACTTCTTTGCCATCTAATTTACATGATTTGCTGATTTTTCAGATGCTGCCAATTCTCAGAGAATTATGTTACTGTTTTAGCACTGATTACTGAAGAATCATATGAGAAGCAACTTGGAAGTGCAGAGTACAGGGAAGGGAAACTTCTGCGCTTTGAGTTTGAGACTTGCCTTCTCTGTGTGGGACTGTATTAGTCTTAATTGCTTTCATGGTGATCTTTACACATCGCCACTATTTATCACTTGATTTGAGAGTCTTTATTAGAATGAAGTGTAGTTTAGCTATTACGGAAGCCTTAGTTAAGTATTTAATCTAAAAGGACCATTGTGTTTTGAACAAAGATTACAGCAGAGTCAAGTCTAGGTTATCTTGAATGAGTAGAGAATTAAATTTAATTGAATTGCAAATAACAGGGCCGACTGTAAAATGGATTAACCCATGCATTTTGTCTGCTTCCCTTCACGTGGGGGAAAAATAGTTTTTTCTTTTATCTGTCCACTGTTGTCTACTCACTAAAAATAACATTACCATCTCCTTATAGATAACACTTTCTGGTAGTACAGGAAGCATTATCTGGTAAAACTCCATGCCTTTATTAAACATTGTAGGGGTCTTTCTGCCTGCTTCATTGTCCCTTACAGTTTATGGATACCAAAAGAGAAATTGACGGAGAAACCCATGTCCCAACAACTAAATTGCTCTGATAACTGTCCACTAGCCATTGAGCTCCTAACTGTAGAGTTATTAAACCCACTTCAGGCTAGTACTACATCTTGGCGGAGGGAACTCAGACCTGAAATTCTTCTAGCAGACCCCGGATCTACCTCCTTGAACTAAATAATCAAAAGCAGGGCATCAAATTAAACCTTTTGGTATAGAGTATAGACAGACTGTCTTGTCAGCCTGTCTTCAGTTTTTATACATTACGTTCTATCAGCTAAATAATTCTGGACCAGCCAGGGGTTTTAAGGCTGACAGTCATAGAAGTAAAACAGAAAGATAAATTGCACCAATGGCATAGGGGAAGTCTGTGAACAGTAAAGCACAGAACTGCTTGAAATCCTTGGAAAGAACAATGTTATCTAAAATGTTTTTTGTTGCAAACAGTGGTATGAGTAAACTTGTATTCTCTCAGAATAAAATCCACCGAGATGTAGTACTAGCTTGAAGCGGATTTGTTTACTCTACAGTTAGGAGCTCAATGGCTAGTGGACAGTTCTTTGCACTGTCTGGGGGAGCAACATTGACTCTTGGCTGCCAGCGTAGCTAAAGACTGCTAAGCATTCGCATGCCTTAGGAGACTCCTTCATTTTCTCTGTCCTGGGTACTTGCTTTCCTTACTGATGTACTTCAGTTGCTAGTGCAGGATTTCGGGTAGTCTCTGCAGCTCAGTATATACCCTCATTATAGCCCTCTTCTGACCTTTGTTGTCACTTTTGAGGGTGCTGTACCTCTTAGGCTGCTGTCTTCTTGGTCATTAAGTTTAAATTGGTGTACTAGTAGAGCAACCCTCACAAATTATATGTGAGCGATTTGACTTAATCAAAACTGTATCAGAGCATGCTAACTGATCTAATGTATTATTTCATGTGATCAGAGGACCTTTACCCCTCGGCCCACAGCCTATAGAGTGTTACCTATGTAGTTCACCTTGACTACTACTCCTGTTATACCCCATGGCGTCATAGGTAGACTGTTATAGTACTAGGTTCCTATACCTCCAGGGTATGGCTACATAGCCTGTTAAGGGTCTTCCTTGAGGCTGTCTCCGTAGAGCCATAATACATTACAGTGTAAGTCATTGGCATCAGAAGATCACCGGAAACGTTTGCAGTGACAGGTCCACCCATGTTGACATGCCTATGTGCACATCAGCACCGCATGGCCTTGCCTGTATAATGTGGGCAGTCTCCATCCACTTCTGTTTATTTTTCTTCCACCATTAAGAGCACAAATGATGGACCAATGGAAGAAGTTTCACTGCCATTTTTACGCCAATGAGAATTTATTTCTTCCTTGTAGCTACTCCTTTGGGATTGTCAGATCCTACTTCGAGAGGGTTCCTGCAGTAGGTCATAACATATAGGACTGCGCCCCCTGGTGTCAGGACCACATGGTAGACTTTTGCCAGTAATGTCTGGCGGGGGACCGCCCACCCATCACGTGATGGACGTCAGCGTGACCCTACACCAGTTCTTTCCCGCTGTCAACCTGCGCAAGGACCTTGCAGTGAACGTTGCTCCAGTCGATCACCATTTTGTTAAAGTATTATTTACTTATTTCTCGATTTAAAGTACATTGGTTAACATTTTTATGCCTTCTTCACCTCCGGCTCCGAAGTCCCAGAAGAAGTGCGATAAGTGCGGCGCACAAATCTCTCACAAGGATGGCCACCGGCGTTGCCTCTTCTGCCTAGGCCCGGATCAGGATACTGAAGCCTGCCCTGATTGTAAATCCTTCAACCAGGCCACGTGCAAACGCAGGCAGCAAGCCCTAGAAGCCCATCTTCTCAAATCCAGAATAGCTACCTTGGAAAAAGAAATGCTAAAGCTGAGGGAATCTGCTTCTTCTCCTTCTTCAGAGCTCAAGAAAAAAAAAGAAAGATAAAGAGCATTATAGGGAGTGGGAATGCTTTGAGGACCGGGAGCAGGTTTCCTCCGGTAAGGTCGCCGGGCTCAAGACTGCAGCCCCCCTCAATGAGCAAGGCTTTTTCCCCACCACCTCCCCTGGTGATTGTCAAGGCTGCTTCCAAGAGTTCTCCAGGTACCTCCTCTTCTTTTAGGCCCATCAAAACAGGCCCCAAACCTGGCACTTCAACCGATAAGCTGCCTGTGGGCTCCTCTGGCGAGCGCCCAGTTATTACCAGTAAGCCAAACCCTGGGTCTCCCAGAGACCGCCCGGTAGTTGGTAAGACAGATTCCCGCCAAGAGGGAATCCACTCAACACCTGCCGATAAGTCAGTTGGGCCCCCCCCGCCCAGTTCCTCCTTTGACCGATACGTTAGCCGCCGGGGACTCTGGCGACCGCCTGATCGAAGCTCACCTGTCGGGGCTGTCACAAACCCCGACGTCCAGTTGAGCTCGCTGACCTCTGCTGGCCAGCCCTCCTACCAGGCCCCTCCTGGACAGGAACCTTCCCCTCCACCCTTTCCGGTGGGACCTCCAGCCCCAGACCCTATGACTGGGACAGAGGGGGAAGAGGGTCCCCTGGATGTGGCTCTACCTACACCCACTCCAGCGGTCATACCCCCCATTACTCCCTCAGATACTCTCCCTGGGATTCTGATGTTGGAACTGGTTCTGACACCAGTTCCAGGAAACCTCTCTCTTACGACGGGCCTATCTCTAGCCCCTCCAACGGAGGTCTCTCCCGGCACTGTACACCAAACGCCCGGTGTTCTGCCGGATCCTTTCGTTAGCCTGTCTTCAGCGCCACCATCAGGGCCCTTATGACTTCCCCTGATGCCGGATCCGACGCCAAACTCTCTGATGTTGAATTTCCAGGCACCAGATAATTTTCCAGGCCCTTTGAGGCCTCCTTTGGATCAGGGCCATCTGTCAGGCTACCGCCTTTTCCCGGGCATTCAGACATCAGGATTTCCACTGTCTGGCCCTACAATGGCCCCCTTTTCCCAGGTATATTATTCTGGGTATCATGCACCAGGTTGCACTCACTCCCTTTACCAGCCTCAGGGGTACACTTCCCTTCATTACTCGGGGATGGGCACCCAATACTGTCAGCCTCCTCCTCCACCACAACAGGTCTTCCAGACTATGATTCAGTCCTGGTGGCAGGAAGCCAGGTCACAGTTGGTCTCTGACCTGGATGAAAGGATGCCGGCCCCGGTGGTTACCCCCACCCCCCCCTCCTTGTATACCGTGGACTCTTTTAAATCCACCACAGTGCACATATCCAGTGGTGCCACTGAGGAGGTCACCTTAACAGGTACTAGGACCTCTGAAAGAGAAAACTCTTCAGACTCAGAGGAGGACACCTCTGATTCTTCATTTGGAGAGCAGTCCGGAACCACAGGAGCTAAGGGCAAGGAGTCGCCAAAATTGCCTCCAGAAGACCCCTCCTTCACAGAACTTCTCCTCATCATCCAGCAGGCCGGTGGATGGAACGCGGAAGAACAAGACCCCAAATGTAAACGTCTAGCTGAACACCTAGATCTGGAAGAGGTATCTCCTATTCCTATTCCTCCTTGGACTGCCCCCATGAGGATCTCACCGCCACCATTTGGCAGCTGCCCCATTCCATTTCGGCCATCCTGAAAAAGGCTGACCGGATTTACCATACGCCAGAGGGTGTCTCTTTTCTAAATTCCCAACCCTAGGCAGATTCCATCGTAATAGCTGCAGCTCACGACCATGCTGCCAAGCCAAAACACATGAGTACCTCTCACCCCGATAAAGAATTGAGACAGCTAGACCAGTTTGGGCAGAAAATGTATGCCTCCTTAGCCTGTGCTCAGCGTTCTCTCAGCTACATAGCACACATGGTCTCTTTTCAGAAAGCCACCATGGCTAAGCTGGAAGCTCGTTTTCAGATGGTAGAGGACTCGGACCGTAAGGCAGAACTCACTAAGGACCAACACCTGTCAAAAATTTCTTGCAGGCATGCGCTTAGAGCCACTTATGACTCAGTGGATGCAGTGGCTCGTTCCTCCATCACGGCCGTATGCCTCAGGCATCAGGCTTGGCTGTCTATTTCTAGGCTCTCCCCAGACATACAGGCACCCATCCAGGATGCCCCCTTTTGAGGATCGGTTCTCTTTGGAGGGGACACTAAAGACATCATTATGGGCCTTCAGGACAGTGGACAAGCCCTAAGATCTGT
Source organism: Neoceratodus forsteri (assembly GCA_016271365.2). Lineage (NCBI taxonomy): Eukaryota > Metazoa > Chordata > Ceratodontiformes > Ceratodontidae > Neoceratodus > Neoceratodus forsteri. Next base: position 725,860,286 of record CM028133.1, read on the forward strand.
AAAATCCATGTATAAAGCGGGCTTCAAACCAAAACAGCCTTCCGGCGCCAGCAGAAGCAGCAAGGTAAGCAACCCTTCAACAGGCATCAGAACAAAAGGAGAGCACCGGGCTCAGCCGCCACTCCCCTCCCCCCACCTCAGAAACCCAGAGGACAGCTGGGGGATCCGTCCCCTCCTGCCCCTCTGCATCCAGACTCATTCCGACCTCCCCTTCTTCCACCTCCCAGCAGCATGGAGCAAGTGGGAGGAAGGTTTGCCTTTCATCTAGAGGAATGGTAGGGCATCGTGTCAGATTCATGGGTCTTACAACTAGCATCAAGGGGCCACACCATCAAGTTTCTGGAAAGGCCTCCAGGTTGATCCCCCATTCCCCAAACCAAGCGACTCTGGTCAAGGAAGAGATACTGGCTCTACTTCAAAAGTCAGCCATAGGGCCAGTCCCTCTGGCACAAAGGGGGAAAGGGTTTTAATCCCATTTCTTCCTCGTTCCCAAAAGGATGGGTGACCTCGGGCCCATCCTGGACCTCAGCCAACTGAACTTTTCGTAGAATACAAAAGGTTCCGCATGCTGACAATACAGGGTCTTCTGCCCTTGATCCAGACCATCCATTGGCTCTGTGTGCTGGACATGCAGGATGCCTGCCTGCACATTCCAGTGTTCCCTGGCCACCACCGTTTCCTGCATTTCCTTTTCCAGGGGGAGCACTTTTAATTCAAAGCCCTTCTTTTTGGTCTTTCCTTGGCACCCAGGGTCTTCACCAAGTGCCTAGTGGTGGTGGCAATGGCTTTTCACCATCGGGGCATTGCAATGTTCCCGTACTTGGATGATTGGCTCTTAACAGCTCCATCCAGGAGCAGCCTAGAGGAATCCCTGTCCTTCATCCTGGATTTTTTTTTTCCCAATGGGGGATTACTGTCAACTGCCCCAAGTCATCCCTGGCTCCCTCTCAACACCTCCAATTCATTGGGGCAGTATTGGATACAGTCCAGGACAGGGACTTCTTACCCCCGGACAGAGGGGATACTCTGCTGGAACAAGTCAATCGGGTAGTCTCCTCCAGGCATATTCCTGCCAGAGCATTCTTACACCTTCTTGGCGTAATGGCAGTGGCCATTTCTATGGTCCTCTTGACCAGATTGAATATGAGGGTCTCCCAGTGGACTTTGTGTCCATGGGATCAGCATTCAGATGATCTGAATAATCCTGTCTTGGTGTCCAGCACACTCAAGAAAGACCCTTATGGTGGCAGGATCCTCAAAACGTGTCTTGGGGGTTGCCTTTCAGAACACCCCCTCCCTTCTGGACCCTCACCACAGAAGCCTCAGGTCTGGGTTGGGGGGGCCCACCTGGGGATCATCAGACACAAGGGACGTGGTCCCAGCTGGAAGCATCTCTCCATATAAACATCTTGGAGATGAGGACGGTTCTTTACATCCTTCAGACCTTCCAGAACCTCCTGTCTGCAGGAACACTGCTAGTACAGACAGACAACATGTCAGTGGTCTGGTACCTCAGCAAGCAGTGAGGCACCCGGTCGTACCCCCTTTGCAGGGAGGCGATGCAGATGTGGTACTGGGCAGTCCAGCACAACCTGTTCCTCATGGCCGTACACGTTCCAGGTGTCCTCAACGTCCTGGCAGACAGCTTCAGCTGAACGACACACGCTCACTAATGGGAACTTCATCACATCAGGCTGTAGCAGAGCTTCTGTTCCATCTGTGGGGACAGCCAGAGATAGATCTCTTTGCCTCCCCATCCAACGCAAAACTACCCAATTTTTGCTCGCTTGTTCAGGAGCCTGGTGTTATCTGGCAAGACGCGTTGTCTGTGTGCTGGACAGGGAGGTACTTGTACACTTTCTCTCCCTTTCCCATTCTACAGTGTGTCCCACTAAAGCTTCAGGCAGAGGGCGCTTAGATGCTTCTGATAGCCCCCCTCTGGCCCAAATGATTTGGTTTCCACTCCTGCAATAGCCGGCTGTGGATCCCCCAGTACCCCTCCCGCTTCAGCATGATCTGTTGACGCAGGAACAGGGCAGACTAGTGCACCCAGGACTCTGGTCCCCTACATCTTCATGCGTGGCTCCTTCAGACATAATTGTGTCATGCTTTGGAGTCTCCCAGAGGATCGTTCAAGTCCTAGTAGAGGCTAGCAAACCTTCAACAAGGTCTGCCTACGCTATGAAATGGAAGTGCTTTTCCATTTGGCGACTGCCAAAGATTGGAACCCCTTTTCCTGCTCGGTGCCCCAGGTAACAGAGTACCTTTTGCACCTGTCTGACTCTGGTCTAAGCTATTCCTCACTGAAAGTCCACCTATCTGCTGTTTCTGCCCATCATACATTGGTGGACAGGAAAACTGTGGCACAACTGGAGATCTATAAAACCTCTTTGAAAGGGATCCTCCACTTGAAACCCCCTATCTGCAACCCTACCCCGCCTTGGAATTTGAATTTTATTATAGAAAAGCTTACGTTGCCTCCTTTTGAACCGTCGGTAAGCTGTGAGATGCACCGTCTTGGAAAGCACTCTTTTTAGTTGCAGTTACTTCTGCTTGAAGGATTTCTGAGCTTCAGGCCCTGATGTGTAAGGAGCCTTATTTAATTTTTCACAGAGACCGGGCAGTCCTGAGAACAAATCCTAAGTTTCTTCTCATGGTGGTTTCTGGGTTCACCTTGAACCAGACCGTTGAGTTGCCGGTGTACTACCCTATTCATTCAAATAAGGGTGAGGCTCTTCTGTATACATTAGATGTACATAGGATTTTGTGTTACTATGTCCACAGGACCAAAGATGACCACAAATCAGATCAGTTGTTTGTCTCCTTTGCCCCCAGAACCCTGGAGCAGGCAGTTTCTAAGCAGTGCTTGTCCAAATGGTTGGCTAACTGCATCCATTTCTGTTATCAGAAGTATGATAAACCTCTTCAGGGAGATCAGAGGACACTCCACTAGAGGGATGGCTGCTTCCACAGCTTTTCTAAAAAATGTTTCTGTGCTGAGATTTGCACCGCAGCAACCTGGAATTCAGTTGACACTTTCACGAAGCATTACAGCTTGGATATTGCCTCTAGGCGTAGGGTCAGTTTTGGCCTAGCTGTTCTGCAGGGTCTGCTGTCTTAGACTTGCTCTGGTTAGTCCGTTATCTTTCCTTCTCCCTTGCTTCAGTGGTCTCACTGAGGGTGACTGCTTGGGATTCAGTCCTATATGTTATGATCTACTGCAGGAACCCTATTGAAGTAAGATAGTACAGTTACATAAGAACTTACCATAACAGTAGATCTTCGAGAGAGGTTCCTGCAGTAGGTCACACTTTCCCTCCTTCCCCCAGCTTTCTGTATGTTCTTATGGGCCGTTCTGGATTGGGCTCCAGGATATCCATCCTTTCTCCCGTCATACCCTTTTGGGTCTCCAGTGGGAGAACTGGAAGGCGGGCGTGGTGACCTCCCACTATATAGGGTCACGCTGATGTCCATCACATGACATCAGGTGGGAGGTCCCCCACCAGACATTGCTAGCAAAAGTTTGCCATGCAGTCCTGATGCCAGGGGGTGCAGTCCTATATGTGATGACCTACTGCAGGAACCTCTCTCAAATATCTACTGTTACGGTAAGTTTTTATGTAACTGTACTTTGCCAGTGTAATTCACACAGTGTAAGGCACTTTTTTTTTTTTTTTTTTTTTTTACACCTTCCTCGTATGGTCTCCACTCCTTCAGGAGGCACAATGTGGTATCCCCGCACACACGGCCTACCTGATCTCCCAGTTGGTCCCCATGGAGCCTTGGTTGTTCCCCCAGGTGGGTACAGGTGATGCAGGATGCCCTGAATACTTCTGAATTTCATCCGACCTCCGGGTAGTCAGGCAGATGCATGGGCAATCAGGGTCTCCACTGCAGTGCTCCATCATCTAGGAGACCATATGTTGATTTTTCCATTTTTTGTGGAGGAGTGGCTCTCACCCGATGTCATGGCATCACTGCCGCCATCGTCACTCCTCTGCCCCCAGGCTTACTCTATGCTTGCAAAGCTCCAGGCCTCTGCCAGGGACCAGCCAAGCAGAAACCCACAACCCTCCCAGGAGAGGAGAGCTGTTCATTGGACGCTCGATCCTCTCCCTCCCCTGCCGACCCCCGACGACCCAGGCTCGTTCCAGAACCCAGGTCGCTGGCGTAGCGTGAGGTCTGGTGTCCAGCGCCTCAACCCTCAGTGCCACCGGGCCAGCCCGTAAGGCACTTTTTTGCCACTGTCATTGCAGAAAGCTGATTTACAGGACATGGGTCCATGAACTATGTGTTTGCTGCCTAGGCATAGCCACCGATGTGAAAAACTGTACTATTTCTCCAGAGTTTAAACAAGCCAATCATAAGGCATCGGAGCATTGTTTTAGATAAAATGGAAAGAGATACTATAATGTCTGATAAAGAGCAGACACAGTCAGTGTCAAAACCAACAACGCAGAAGTTAGCTAAAGGTGGCCTGTTGAAATCGCCACATAAACAGGCAATGCAATTGCCAACCAAACACTCACTCAGATCCTTCTTCATCAACGGAGAGCCACTGGAGCTGACATGAGTATGTGCTTGTTGTCAATGAGTTAATAGCATTCACCACCATTAGCCGTCAACACTGTTCCTGGTGGTGTACTGGCAGAGGTCTCTGACTTGACAAGGAGACTGTTGCCGACACTGCTGTTTTTTCAGTGGACCAAGCCATTCCTCAGCCACCACTGCATCTGCCAGCGGCTGGGCCTGTGGTCCATTTTCAAATTCTACTCACAGGTCTGTAATCCCTCAACTTCTTGCATTCAGGGAGGAAAAGGAGTATTGCCCTGAACTCCTGATGGATGGGGAAATTATTTATTTACTATTCATTTTATTTCAAATGTTTCATAAGGAAAGACGTACTGAGCTGATAACAGCTCATTTTCAGATGCATCCTGGGAGGGGCCGTAACTCTTCTACCCTCTGGGGCAGGAAGATTTGTCAGGTTACACTATGTCCTCTGGGGTTGAGGACAAAGTCCGTATAAAGGCCTCATTTTCCTCCTGAGGATCCTACTTTTTATGCCTTAAAGTGGCAAATCAACAAGACTTTGAACTTCTCTTATTGGAGGAAGAGGATTCTTCTAAAAAGAATCTCAGTGATTTTTCTAGCAGTTGAAGATGCCTCATCAGTGGTTGCCCCCCTCAGTTACGTGACTTTGGAGGATGCAACCCTGACTACATGGCACTGGCCTTGTACCTTGCCATCTCTTTCTACAGATGCTGATAAACAATATCTAGCCCCTAGAGTCAAAACGTATTACTTCACTCAGCCTGCCACCAACTCTGTAGACATTGTGCCTTCACATGACAGCTCTAGGGCCTCTCAAAGGATAAGCACCAGACCTTCTGATAAGGAATCCAGGAAATCGGATATTTCAATGCAGCTTCGCTTGTGACTCCCCTTGGTATGCTTATTGCCAACTAGAAATATAGAAACATAGGCAATGATGGCAGAAAATGACCACAGGTCCATCCAGTCTACCCAGAGTTCCCTATCTGTCTATATAAAGGCAAGGCTAATGCATTTGTAAATGAAGGAGGGGTTAACTTGACAAATAGATATACTCCTCTAATTAACTGGGTGGAAACGGGTAAGCAGGAGGGGATAGTGATCCTACAGGATATCAATAGTGGGGGAAGGAGAGAGGGGGACTTGGAGAATGGGAAAAAGGAAGCACTGGGGGGCAAGGTAAGAGGGGATATTGGGGATGATGAAGTTAAACTGGGGGCCTTGGTAGGGGAAAAAGGTGAGGGATGTCAGGTAGAGGAGGAGAAGAGAAGTGGGAGGCATATGAGTGGATCTGAAGTGGAAAATTGGGGAAACTGTGGTGAGTGATAATATGAATGGAGGGGGTAGAAATGGGTAGGGGTCATATAAGTTCACTCGGAGGAAGTAGTGGAATTAAGAGTAATGAGGAGTTAAAATTCATCTCTTCAGTGAGGACGGATGTTGTACAAGGGGGGAAAACCAAAGCAGGAAGTACCTGAAAAGGAAGGAGTTAAGGCCAGAGAGAGTGAGAAGGTTGAGCGGGCCAAGCAGCAGTGGGGGGTAGTCACTGAGAGTAGACAGACAGAAGGTAGAAGGGTTATCATTACTGGGAGATTCCTTATGATCCTCTGAATGGGGGATAAGCCCTATGATGAGAGACTTATGGAGCTAAACATGTACTCCTTGGAAGACAGAGGGTACATGATCGAGACATTTAAATACTTGAAGTGTTTTAATAGAGTAAACACAGATGGGGTGCTCAGTCTGAAGAGGGAAGGGACCATGAGGGATCCTAGCCTGAAATTGGTTGGTATGATGTATAGAAGAGACCTGAGAAAGCATTACTTCACCGAAAGGATGGTGATGCCTTAGAATGCGCTACCTGAGAAGTTGATATCAAGGGAATCAGTGGAAGGTTTTAAGATGGGATAGATACATGGGCAGAGTACAGGTAGGGAGGATAGAGTCCATGGGATCTCAGAATGGAAATCAGGGGAGGGATGGAAGGGGAAGGGGAGGGGGGCACCAGCAGTTATCAAGCTGTGAGCTGCATCTCGAATAGACGTGATAGAGCTCATGGCCTAATCTGTTGGCATTTTCGTATGTTCATATGTATGTTTGTATCTGCCCTAGGACCTATTGTCCATGCAAGGTTTTATCCCAGTCTACCTCACTGCTCACCTCCATACTGCTATCGATCTGAGCAGCCATCAAACTCTTTACTCTCTCTCAGCCATACTTGAAACCATTTATGGTCTTGGTGGCCACCACCTCCTCTGGCAGACTGCTCTGTAGCTCCACCACCCTTTCTGTAGAATAGAACTTCCTCACATCCTTCTTAAACCTTCCCCCTGCCAGTTTCCACTCGTAATCGCGGGTTCTTAACTCTATACCGATGCAGAATAGTTCCCAACAGTTCACCTTGTTTATTCCCTTTAGGAACTTGCAGCTCTCTGTCATATGTCCCCCTCTCTTGTCTAGTGTCCAGCAAGTACATGATCAGTGCCTTGAAATGATCTTCATAAGATCTGCCCTGTTAACCCTGAATCATCTTGGTCACCCTGCACTGCACTGTCTAGGCATGTCCCTGTCCTTCCTTATGTGAAGACTCCAGGTGTGGTCTCACCAGTGACCTATATAGAGGTAGTAGTACCTCCTTTTTTTGCTCCTGTCAGTACCTTCCGGTACACTCCAGCTTCCTGTTAGCCTTACCATAGGCCTTGTTACACTGGCTTGATTGTTTGAGGGAGTAAACAGTGATGACTGCCAGGTTCCTTTCCTCTGCCATAGTGCTCAGTTTAACACCTCCCATCCAGTACTCCATCTTGTTTTTTCCCCCCAGGTATATAACCTGTATTTTTGAAGTTGAATTTCAACTGTCAAACCTTAGACCACCTCTCTAGCCTCCACATTTCTCTGATCCCTTCTTTACTATCTACCCTACCACAAAGCTTCGTGTCATCTGTGAAGAGATACAGCTTGCCCCAGATGCCATCTCCACTGTTGGTGATGACCATATTGAAGAGGACAGGATCCAGGACAGATCCTAGTGGCACCCCACTTGTGACCTTCCTTTTACCACCACCATCTGCTGTCTCTTCAGTCAGTTTCCTATCAGTCTGACTATATCCCTAGCCACACCTGGTCCTCCAGCTTCTTCAGCAGTCTTCTGAGTGGCACTGAGTCAAGCACCTTACTGAAATTGAAGTAGAGTAAATCCACAGCATGGGCCCTTATCTAATACCTTTGTTGCCTAGTCAGAGAAAACTATCAGGTTGGCCTGACAAGACCTCCCTGCCACAAACCTAGGTAGTTAGCATTTCTACCAGGCATTTATGACAAAATCTCAGAACCACATCTGAAATGATATTAGCTGCATTTTTAACAGTATGCCAGATGGGCCAAGGAAGCAGAAGCCCTGAAAAGTGTTTCTCAGGGTTATGAGGCTGGCAGGCATCTCCTGAGGTCTGTATATGGTGCCTCTGATTCTGCAACCAGGGCAGCTGCTTCAGGCATTTGTCTACATAGGCTTTCCTGGCTCCATGTGGCATTTTTTTCACATGATGAACAGTCAGTGCTGAATGCACTCTTTAAAAGTCTAAGTTCTGACTGAGTGTTTTAGTTGGCAATTGCATTGCACTGTTTAAAAAGTCTTAAGTTTTTTGGCTCTGAGGTGAAAGCCATCCTTTGTGAGCTGGTCTCTATATAATTTATACATCGACACATTTTGATTATCCTATGCAAGTTGTAGCTTGGGGAGCCGTCTTTTGTTTTCTGGTGTGTAAATCTTTCGTTTTCTTGTATCTGTGTAGTTTTTTGTGTCTCCTCTATTAAATTCAACTGAGGCAGCTGTGGGTGGAGAAGCTGTTTACAACACAGTGTGAGGTATGTCACTGCTGTGCATCCACGACAACAGCCCCAAAAGCTCTGGTGCCTGTGGAGTCCTAGTGCCACTCACTCATAGAAACATAGAAGTTGACGGTAGATAAGGACTGCATGGCCCATCTAGTCTGCCCATTTTGCCTATCAGTTTCAAAAACCAAGGACCCTAGTTGATCTGTGGTTTATCCTTTTTTTTCCCCCCTACTGCTAGGGTCCTTTTTTGTCTATCCCATGCATTTTTGAATTCCTTAACCATTTTTGCCCCCATGACCTCCTTCAGGAGGCTGTTCCAAGAGTCCACTATTCTTTCTGTAAAAAAGTACTTTCTCACATTGCCCCTGAGCCTACCTCCCTCCATCTTCATCTCATGCCCCCTTGTTCTTGTACATTTAAGAGTAAAGAGTGGCTCTATGGAAGAGATAGTAAAGAAAAGCAAGCTATGGCTGGCCTAGAGGGTCCGGAGGGCTGAGGTGTTTGCAGTTCACCTGCTGCCACACCAGCGACCCAGGTTCGGGAACAAACTCTGTTTGCTGGGGGTTTGCTGGAAAGGAAAGGATGGAACATCCCAGGGACTGGTCTCCTCTCCTGGGGAAGGGTGGCAGGCTGCCTCGGGTTTTGTCTGCCACAATGGAGCCCGTGGTAGTGCAGGTTGTGAGCGACTCAGTGGGAGGGTCCGTGGTTCTATAGTGTGTGCATCCACATGCACATGCTTCAATGTTGCCATCGCCAGGGGATTGGGAGAAAAACAGAAAAGGGTCTGGGGTGGGTTAATGAAGCTGTGCCTGCAATTCACAGTAGACTTTCTGGTGGGGGAAGACTTTCCTGTGCGGGAAGGCAGGTGACGGTCAGAGGGCTCGGGGGACATGGCTGATAGCTGTCTGCCTGCAGCCCATGGGAGAAACACCTTTACAGGAAAAAAGGAAAATCAAGTTTTGAATAAGTAAGTTCCCTTGCCTTTGAAATCCTCATTACTTTTCAGTCTTAAAGGGGAACAGTCAGCACAAAGCGCCCCACACCCGTGTGTGGATCCGGCACCAATTTTTGTACCTTGTGTGCAAAAACATTTTTTTTACTTGCTGTTTACTGCAGTATTTTGTATTAGACTAATTCTGCTAACTTGCAAGCTGACATTTTCTGTAACTGCAAATCCCAGAATCCTCTGCAGATGACATCAGAGGAGGGATGCAGCAGTGGGAGATTCAGTAGCCTGCAGTGCACGTTAGAGTTTTTGTAAGCTCTGATCTTTTGTTTAATGGCTCCACTGCCCTCCCTGGGCTAAGTATAGTCACAGAGGAGTGTGCTTAGTCCTGGCAGGACAAGCAGACACCTGGGGACTAGATTTTCAAAATGCCAGAAGTCTGCATTGGTGCGAGGGACAAACTGCCACAAGTGAGGCTTCATTTGCTGAGCAGCAGTTTTTCCTGCATGAACCGGATTCTCAGAGAGGGAGCCTGTTTACGATGGGCTCCCCAAGTTCTGGCAGCTTGCAGCCGCTTTTTCAGTGCAGCTGCACCTAAATGTTATGCCTGGTGGGACCAGGCATAACATCTCCTGCAGTTGTGCCTGCTGCCCATGCAGAGCATGGGCTGAAAAATAGGAATCTCCGCAGATGCGGAGATTTTGTCATGCAGCAGTGGCTGTGGAGTGGGATATAGTCCCTGAACAGCTGAAAATCCAGCTTCTGATCGGACCTTTTTAAAAGTTTTAACATGCACCGCAGCCTGTTACCTAATACAATCTACCATACTGCAGTAAATAGTGAGTAAAAATAATGTTTTTACACACAACATGCAAATTGGTACCAGACCCACACTTGGGTGTTGTGCTTATAGTGCTGATTGCACCCCCTTAAATAATTACAAACTGAACATCACTGCCCAGAATGGTTTCAGTCTAGAAAAAGTAAAAAAACACAAGGAAAATCTTTGTCTGGCTTGACTTGAATCTAACCTTAATTTCAAGTAATATTTTCATCATCTAATCGAGAAGGAAAGTATACTTACAAGAGAAGACTAGATTCACACATGTGCAAAACCAACTTAAGGTATTACCCCTGAAATAGTTGTAGAGTGACTTTACGTTAGTCTTATACTGCTATCTTTTCTAAATAACCTTAGTAAATCTTAGTAAGAAGCTGAGAATCAAAATCTGTTTTCATAAGGGAGTGTGCTTTTCTACTTTCATTCAGAAACACACATTTATTATGTTGCTTGCACGCATGTGCAAGAAACATAGTGCCATCATCCAAGTTTTCGGAGGTGTGGCAGCCCTCTTCCAATTCAGTCAGTGTGTTTGCAGGCGCGGCCACAGTTCACCAATCGCTGCTGGAGCTGTCTATGACAGCAGTCAAAAGGCAGTGGAGTACAGTTGAAGGGGAGCTACGCCTCCAGTGAGCAGCGATAAGATATCGCCTGCTCATGCTGCCCCCTACCCACACACACACACACACACTGCGTACTCACCCCATACACCACACACTATATAGCTGACGGGGTGCCCAATCCCCGTCGGCTGTGCTGCACCCCAACAACTAGAGCTGCACATGCCACGCTGGGTGCCCACCCCAGCGTGGCAACACGTCAGATAGCCGACGGGGTGCCCAACCTCCGTCTGCTCCACTGTCTCCCCCAAGAGTACATGGTGCCACACTGGGAGCCCATCCCAGGGTGGCAACAGATGGTCGCCGAGGGATGCCCAATCCCGTCGGCTCCACAGCCCCCAAAACAGCCCCTTGTGCCACGCTGAGGAGCCCACCCCAGCATGGCAAACATCACACGCTGTCTCCTATTTTTTTTTTAAAAAAAACACCTGCACACAAAAACGGTCCCCTGTCTGGGCCCCCACCCACCGGCCACCTTTTGCCTCCCCACCCCACCACCTCATACTTTTACCTCTGGACTCTTGGCGACGATCTTGGTGGACCGGGAACACGTCTGCACTCTTCTAAGCCGACCCGAACTGAGGAAATGCCGGTAAGCTGTATAATGTAATAAATAGGTTTTCCAACTTTGTTGCATATCTCAGACATTTTTTGGAATTTTTGCACCAAATTTTCAACATGGGGTTTTTGGGACCCCTTCTCATGAATGCTCTCACTGTCCTTGCGTTAATTGGGCCCGAAAGGTGATTTCACAGTCACTGCTGAAATCACCTTCGGCACGATAATGAAATGACACTGCCAGTGTTCATAAGGTGGGCTCTAGAAAAGCCTATGTTGAAATTGATAAAATCCTAAAAAATAGCTTTCTGTTGGCGTTGCGCAGTTCCTCATGCTCTCGTAAGTTCGCAATTTTCAATATATTCCTCCAGAGTTTCAACATTGTCATTTTACCACACCTCCTTATGAGAAGTACAGATGTCATTTTTCACATCTCGCCCACAACATGTTTCCGCCCATCTAGCGCACAATGGCGCAGTCGGTGTGTGAAATTAATGTATGGGACACATTAAGAAAATCACACTGACTCTGTTCATGAGCAGAGGTCTTAAAATGGCTATGTTGAAAATTTGGTTACAAACTTCCTGTAAATGACTGTTTCACGAGCATGTGTTGCGCAGTTCCTACGCACCCTCGTAAGTTTGCAAATTTTCAATATTTGCACTCCACTGACTTCCAAATGCCTACACAGCACATACAAGCAAGCAACATTCGGCATTGACAAATGCTTGTTAGCACCAGCCTCCCAGTTTGAGACACTGGTAACACTTAGTATTTCTTCCAGTCCCTTCTTTCTCTATCGACTGAATATTTGTTGCTGCTATGATGTTCATTATAAATGCCAAGTAGTTTTTTGTTTTTTTTTCCTCTGCTTAGTATCACATGTTTCTCTTCCTTGGACTCAAGAAGGCAGTTGTGCTGATTTACCATTGTTTCTGAAACTGTATTGTACAAATGTCATGATTACCTTACAGAAATAGGCTTACTCAGAAGGTCTCCAGTTAGCCTGTTAGTTTTAGAGATCTCTTTTTCCAGCCTTTTTTTGGTCAAAACACAGTTCCAAAATCCATCTCTATAGAGAGGTAAGTGAAAGACTGGTGTACATTGATGGTAAAACTGCATTTATAAATTTAAGATAAATGCAGATCTTCGGGGGTATCTCAGTCATCAGGTCTCACCGTAGGAACTTCACCGTCAGTGAAGCAGGATCCACATGGAAAATTTTCAGCAGTACAACTAGGCCCACCCATGCCAACGTCATGCGGCAACGTCACCAACCCTATAAAGGCGTTAGCGGCCCGTTCACCCCTCAGTTCTTTCCAACCGTTGACTTGCTCACACAGGTCTCTGCGGAAGCTCTGTTACAGTTTTGCGCCTTTTTCAGCCTACAGCTTTTCCTTTTACCTTATCATCTCTTTTTTTAAAAGAGATTCCTTTATTTTGTTTATGCTGAGAGTTACTCTTTCAACTTCTATCTTCCATTGCTGCCACTGTGGAAAGAAGATTTCCTCCACAGACGAACACTCTTTCTGTGTCTGCTGTCTTCGGCCTGACCACAAAGACTCTGACTATGAGCTCTGCCAGAAGTTTAATCAACCCTTAGGAAATGCTAAAAGGGTCTCAAAAATGTTTCTAATGGAGCAACAGGTAGCCAGTTCTGGGCAGGGGTCCTCTGGGGTCCCAGCCTCTCAGTCACGGGCAGGGTCATCTAGCTCCCAGGCCTCTAAGGCCCAAGACAAGTCCTCGGGGGGGGGGGGGGTTTACAAAAAGGACTGAGATAAGGACCGCACCTCCCGGTGGTTGTCTCTCTCCCTGATGGCCTCTTCTATTTCATTTGAGGGTTCTTCATCGGCTGCAGCTGCACAGACACATAGGTCCACTCTCCAGGTCTCTATGCCTACCAGACCCATACTGACAGCGCTTCTGCCCGATACCCATGGCAGCCAGCCGTCGACCTCTGGGTCGTCGGCCCCTCCTCCATTGACGACGGTGTTGTCATTGATGGCTCTCCCGACAAGGCCTGATCCCAGTCCAGGCCCTCAGGTTGCAAATTCTTTGGCTCCTCAGGGCCCCTCCGACGGGTCGTCGCTACCTGCTCCATCTACCCCCACCCCCGACGCAGTGTTAGACGGTCATTGACCTTAACAGAATCTTGACTAAATTCACTTTCAGTGATTGTTCACCAGCTGGACGCCTTTAGACCTTCATTGCTGGTGCCATCGACGGCAGTTTCATTGTTGACTTCTCCTAGATGGCCACAGATAGTTCCCCACGGGCCGTCGTCTGTCCCTCACACGTTGGACCTGGACCTCGAAGAGGTTGATGTCGAGGAGGACTACCATCCTGATCTCGTTCTTCCTGATGAGGAAGAGGAGGAGGAAGACCACCTTTCTTCTGACAGATCCACTGCTTCTTCTGTCAAGGACTATGTCAAGCACACCCCTAGGTCTCCTCCAGAGGAGCCCACCTTCTTCATTATAATGAAGCAGTTGTCCCCTTAGCCATGGGGTTCCATGCTGAGGAAGAGGATGCCAATAGGAAGGATTTAGTGGACTTCCTGGAGATCCCAGAGTCTCCTTCTAAGATCATTCCTCCTATTTTGCCTGTTCTGAGGAATGCCACTACAGCAACCTGGCACAGGCCTGACAAGGTGCCAGCCATGACCCATAGGGCAGATGAGCCTTATCTTGCCCCCAGGGATTTTCTCATGCTGCCCAGCCTGAAATTGTTTCAGTGGTTATTAAGGCAGCTTATGACAGGCCTAAGGCGCCTAAGCACCTTGGTACCCTCTCACCTGACAAGGTGTCACGCAGGATTGACCTTTGGGGTAAGAAGGTTTATACCTTCTCCACCCTAGGGCTGAGGAGTGCCAATTACCTGCCCCATATGGTAAAGTACCAGAATACTAACTGGAAGAAGGGCAAAGCCTCTGCCCAAGCCCTCCCAGATGGCACACAGAGGCAGAAGATTCTCAAATGCCTGTAGGCCACTGAGGACATTAGCAAGCACCTCCTACGGGCCCTCTGTGATATTTCAGAAACTATTGCTAGGGCTACTGCTACCAGCATTTGCCTATGTAGGCACTCCTGGCTGAGAGTCTCTGGATTTGCTGCTAATGTTCAGCAAATAGTGCTTAATGCCCCCTTTAATGGCTCTGAGCCTTTTGGTCCAGATGTTCAGGACATCATCAGTGATCTACAGGCATCTGGCAGGGCTCTGAAATCTGTTCACTCACTCCGTCATATGCAACCCAAGAGCAGGCAGTGCCTTCCTTTTCATAAGACATCCAGTAGACCAGGAGCAGCCGCTCGGCCTCAAGGCAGGCACAGAGCCTCCGCTATTTTGCCTGCTCCCTCCACTACTGGAGCTGTGGCCAAGCATGCCAGAAGTGATGGACCAGCTTCATCAGCTGGATCCACCTCTCCTTGACTCCTTGCCCGACCCCCCCATTCTGGTCCCCGATCAAGAGGTGGTGCGTGGTGGTCGGAGGTCAGTTCTCCCTCCATCTCAATCAATGCTGAACCATTACAACAGATGACTGGATTCTGCAAATCATGGAAAAGGGTCACACTCTGGAGCTCACAGAACAACCCCCAGAAACTCCCCCTCTGCCCTCCAGCTACTCCCCAGCCCACCTAGCTGTTCTTCGGGAGGAAGTACAGTCTCTTCTGCCCTAGCAGTCCATAGAGCCAGTACCCAGGCACCAGAAGAACAAGAGGTTTTATTCCAGGTTTTTCCCAGGCCCCAAAAAGACTGGATATCCGAGGCCAATCTTAGACTTAAAGGACCTCAATCTCTGTATATCCAGTACAAAAAGTTTTGAATGGTAAGGTCTGATGCCTCTTCACAAGCAAGGTGACTGGCTGTGTTCTCTGGACATACAGGATGCATACCTGCACATCTCGGTGTTTCCACCTTTTGGGAGGTTTCTCCGGTTTCTTTTTCAGGGTGAGTACTACTGGTTCAAGGTGCTGCCCTTTGGTCTGTCCTCTGCACCGCGGGTCTTTACCAATTGCTTAGCAGCAGTGGCTGCGGCCCTCAGAAGGGAGCGAATGAACGTTTTTCTGTACCTGGACGATTGGCTCCTAAAGGCCCCATCCAGAGAATTGCTTCTGGGGACCTTAGAGAGAACTCTCTAGTTGTTTCTCTCCCTGGGCATTACCATCAGTCTGCCTACAGTAAGTCAGTCATGGTGCCATCCCAAAGACTGCAATACATAGGGGTGGTTCTAGATTTGGCACAGGGGAAGGCTTTTCTGCCTCAAGCCAGGGCGGAATCCCTTATTGCTCAGGCTCAGGAGGTAGCCCAGAGCCTTACATCCCAGCCAGGGTGTACCTGAGACTGTTGGGTCTGATGGCAGCTGACATACCCACTGTTCTACTGACCAGGCTCCATATGCGCACTTTCCAGTGGAGACTTTGTGTACAGTGGGATCAGCGTCAGACGATCTAGATCAGTTAGTGTTGGTCTCTTACCCAGTCCACAAAGTGCTCCAGTGGTGGATTGATCCCCTGAAGCTTCTGCAGAGAGTTCCATTCCAGATTTCATCACCACATTAAATCCTCACCATGGATGCCTTGGGGGGCTCACATGGATCCCTTTCAAACTCAGAGTTCTTGATCCCAGATGGAAGCCTCCCTGCATATCAGTGTCCTGACGATGTGGGCAGTTCTGTATGCCATGTAAGCCTTTCAGAACCACCTTCTTCTGGGCCAGTTGTTGATTCAATCTGACAGTCTCAGTGTAGTGTACTACATCAGCAAGTGGAGGGAATGCATTCCTACCCCCTTTGCAGGGAGGCCATGAGAGTGTGGTATTGAGCATTGGACCACAGCCTGACTCTTTCAGCGGTCCACGTCCCAGGAGTGCTAAACACTCTGGCAGACAGCCTCAGCCAGACTCAGTCCAGCATGCATGAGTGGGAACTCCTCTCATGTATTGCAGTAGAGCTATTCAACAGATGGGGTCCTCCAGAGTTGGACCTTTTTTACGTCCCCACTCAGTGCAAAACTGCCCAATTTCTGCTCTCTAGATCCAGGGCCTGGAGTTTTCTGGCGAGACGCGTTGTCCCTCTCCTGGAGCGGGAGGTTTCTTTATGCCTTCTCCTCATTTCCTCTAATTCAGAGGGTGCTAATCAAGCTGCAGCTTGAGGGGGCCACCATGATCCTGGTTGCCCTGTTCTGGCCCCACCAGATATGGTTTCCTCTTCTACAACAGCTGGCAGACAAATCTCCAGTCCATCTTCCCCTCTGCAGGAGTCTGCTGACCCAGGATCGGAGGACCCTGGTTCATCCCAACCTGAGATACCTCCATCTGTACACTTGACTCCTGAGGACGTAGCCATCACCAGATTTGGGGTTTCCAACAAAGTGGCAGATGTCCTAGTGGCCACCCGAAAGCCTTCCACCTGAACCACTTATGCCATGAAGTGGAAGCAGTTTGCCATATGGGCTGCCAAGCATAATCTGGACCCTTTTACCGATTTGGTGAACCAGATCCTGGGCTACCTGATCACTCTGTCTGACTTTAGGTCTCCAGTACTCATCCAAGGTGCACCTTTCTGCTGTCATGGCCTTTCATGAGCCCGTGGGTGACCATACCATAGTGCAGCTGGATGTCTCTTGTACCTTTTTGAGGGGCATCCTGCATCTGAAACCTCCAATCCATTCCCCCTGTCCCGGCTTGGGATTTAAATTTCGTTTCAGAGAAGCTGACCCTGTCTCCTTTTGAGCCAGCCGCAACTTGCGAGTTCTGCTTTCTTTCCTGGAAAGTGTTATTTTTAGTTGCTATTACTTCTGCTCAAAGAATTTCAGAGCTTCAAGTCCTCTCGTGCGAGGAGCCTTATTTGATTTTCCACAAAAACAGGGTGTCTTTGCCCAATAATCCTAAGTTTCTTCCTAAGGTGGTGTCTGAGTTTACACTGAACCAGTCTATCCACGTTCCCATTTATTTTCCTGAGCATGCAAATCCAGGGGAAGCACTGCTCCATTTATTTATATGTTGGTAAACGGGTAAGCCCACTGAGATCAGAGGTCCCTTTTTCAGGGGCGACCCAGGAGAATATGTTAGAGGTGTGCAGAACTTTGAAGTACTGCCTGCTCCGAACCAAGGAGTGTAGAAAGTTGAAGCAGTTGTTTGTTTCTTTTACCCTAGGTAGAGAGGGCGTCCAGGTTTCCAAACAATGTTTGTCCAAATGGTTGGCTAACTGCATTGTTTCCTGCTGCAACAATTATGGTAAAGAGTTGTCTAGAGCTGTTAAAGCTCCATACAAGGCATGGCTACCTCTGTGGCTTGTTTCTGAGGGGTCTCAGCCACGGACACTTGTGTGGCTGCCACCTGGAGTACCGTCCATACTTTTACCAAGCACTACAGTCTTAACATTGTGTCTAGAGCCCATGCAGGATTTGGCAGGTCTGTGTTGCAGAGCCTCCTGTCTTAAACTTAAGGCCGGCCTTCCTCCCAGACTGTTTGTACTTGTAACTGCTTGGGACTCGTTGTTACGGTGACACCTAATGACTGAAATACCGCCATAGAAGATAGAACAGTTACATATGAACTTATCGTAACAGTAGATCTTCGAGGGGATCTCAGTTATCAGGTCTGTTTCCCTCCCACCATCCCCTTTCAGGGATCTCTTTTCTGGAACTGGCTATCTGGAGTATCCAGCCTTTCTTTTTGGGCCTGGGCACATCTCTCTCTCTCCTTGGTGTCCCTTGCAGAGGCGTAGCCATGGATTTCAGATCTGCACACCAAGTGGACTCACTGCTACCCCCACCCTTGTTAAGGTGAGCTACCCATCCCCACCCCCCGGGGTATAGCCAGACAATATACAAATGTACACCAGGACCGTGTTTGTTGCCTCATTTGGCACAATAAATACAACTTTTGTATCTCATGACAATGGTTGTTGCCATGCATGGGTAAATACAAATGCCATGCATTGTTCCCTAAAACACGCACATACCAGCCCAGAGCCTGTAAAGTTGTATTGTCCTTGGGATGCAAAGAGAGTGTTAGTGACCAGTCCTTCTATTTTGGACTCCTATGAATAAAATTACAGAAAGGTTCAGTATTTTCTTTGTTAGTTTTCATGGAAAAAGGAAGCAGTTCAGAGCCAATTTGCTACCCCCCTTAAATAAAATTGCACACCATGGAGTGCTTGGAGTATGCCTGCCTACACCCATGCCCCTTTGGCTAGAGCTATGCTCCCTTTGTCTCTGGGGGAAAGAACTGAGGAGGGAGCGGGGCTGCTCACGCCTTTATAGGGTTGGTGACGTCATGCTGAACATCTTCCGTGTGGATCCTGCTTCACCAACAGTGAAGTTCCTAAGGTGAGACCTGAAGACTGAGATCCCCTTGAAGATCTATTGTTACGGTAAATTCTTATGTAACCGTTCTTTTCGTAGCATTTAAAAAAAAATAAAAAATAAAAAAAAAAAGCACCTGTCTGCTCTACAAAATGGTCGTCAAACGTAAAGACGTCATAGGAGCAAGCAGCAGAGAACTACATAGCACTCTACAGTACTAACTGGTTCCTTGTATTTCCATTTTTTTATACTGTATTTTCACCAAAATAATTAAAATCATGACTTAATGTGTATTCTTTTTAGTACTACACATATGAGGCTGATTTTATTTTTCTTACGTACGCCCTCTGAAATTGTGTTATTTGCCAAACAGCAGAATAGAGAATAAGTTAGCAAATAACTGGTGGTCTAGTGGTTATGTCCTCCTGAAATGCATTGCACCGGTACAGTCCAAATGGAGGCTTAAATTAAAATTCTCTTTGAAATCCAATTTTAAATAGTTTTGTAATCATTTACGTCCCAGTGTCAGAGCCCCCAACCCCCAGGCAGCCAGCCAGCCTGCCGTCGCACAATCCATTAGAAGAGCATTCTCCTGGTCCAGCATATAATACTCTTCTGGTCACCAGTCCCTGGTCCCATGACGAAGCATGCCTGCTAACTTCTGTGCTTCTGCTAGTATGAGCGCATGCCCACCGAATCATGTTCTTCTTTCTGGCTGCACTCAGACTAGTAGAAGCCTAGAAGCTAGCAGACGCACTTTGTTATGGGACCAGGGACTGGCAGAGTGTTACATGCAGGACTGGGAGAATGCTTTTTCAATGGAGTGTGTGACAGTGGGACAGCTGGCTAGCTGCCGGGGGAGGGGGTGGGTGTTTGACATCAGGAAAGAAAAGATTGCTAAATTATTTAAAATTGGATTAATTTATTTTTTCTGTATATATTTTGTAGCGTTTTTCCTGTTTTTTCCCCCGTAACCCGTCCTCATACCTTGGATGCGCATGCGGGGGCACGCACACGCCACATCTTGAGGTACCCTCTCACTACGTGTTGCCCCTTCCGCTGACAACCGAACCTCCACCTAGTGTCAGCAGGACTACGGGGAGGGGGCAGCAATCATCCTGGGAGAGAAGAGCTGCCTTCCAACTGCTCAATCCTGCCCCACCCTCCCCCATGCCAGCTCCCCGACGACCTGAGTCCGTCCCCAAACCTGGGTCGCCAGTGTGGCATATGGTAAGGTGTGCAGCGCCTCAGCCCTCTGCCCCACTGGGCCAGCGATTAAAACTGGATTTAAAAGACTATTTGAATTTAATCATGCATTTGGAATGGACTGGTGCAGTGCACTTCAGGAAGACATAACCACTAGAACACCCAGATATCTGCTAACTTATTCTGTTGTGCATTTTGGCAAATAGCACAATTTCGGCAGGTGTATATATAAAAAAAAAAAAATTATAGCCTCACGTGTATAGTCATAGTGAAAGTATGGTAAAAAATGGAAATACAAGGAAACAGCACTATAGAGTGCTGTGTAGCTCTCTGCCACTCCACTTCTATGACATCCTTCGTCCGGCATTTGGCGGCTATTTATGGAAACAGCAGACAAATTGGGGTTTAAAATGGAAAGGCTGTTTAAATTTTTTTTTAATTCAGTTTTACCATCCAAAATATAAACGGCAACCTTTCCCTTTCACTGTCCTGTGAAGCCAGATTTTTTTTTTATTTAACTCTTTTATTTATCCCGCCTTCCTACCTCAGTGTCCGTTCCTTCGGATTGCTCATGCCCGCTGGACCACTGCTCCAGGATCTGCCCCTAGAGTACTTCTTCGTCCCTCCTATCCTGCATAGCGGGGTCTGTCCCGGAATTGGTGGTCCTGGGTGGAGCAGTCGTCATCTAGGACCACTGAGGGGATTATCCGTTTTTCTGTGCTTCTCCCCCTTAACCCAGCCCCCTGAGATGCCGGCGAAGGACAAGCGTCCAGAGGCGGCGTGCTGGCGCGCGTCTCTCTCAAAGCGACCCGTGGCGTCCCCCTCCGACTCCATGAACAGAGCCATAGCCCTCGAGAGCCTGTGTTCTCACCGGCTCTCTCAGGATGTCGGGTGCATATTGCACCCCTGGTATCCCACCCCTGAGGGAGGAGAGCATCCATTGGGACGCTCAATCCTACCTCTCCCGGCCGACCCCTGCCGACCCAAGTCCGTTCCCGAACCCGGGTCGCCGGCGTGGCGCGAAGTGTGGCGTCCAGCGCCTCAACCCTCAGCACCCCCAGGCCGGCGTGAAGCCAGATTTTTGAATTGTATATTGACAAAAAAGTTTGTTTACTGGTCGTTTAATTGAGAAATATTTTTTTTTCTCTTTTAGTGCCTTACTGATGGAGTGTGTTAAATTATTTTTAGTTGATACAGTACTTGATTATTATTTGCAGTGTTTTGTTGGCTTATAACCTCAGTGTGCCTGTGTTTTGCAATTCAGACCTGGAGTTTCCTTTTTTTTATAGTATGGTTGTCTAACCATTTCACCCATACTAATGACAGCAAGGCTTGTAAACCCGAAGACACCAGTTCAGATCTCACCAGAGCCACTTAAACAGAGAGTGACTTTGAGCAAATCACTTAACCTCTCAGTGCTTCAGTTCACCCAGCTATAAAAGAAAATGGGTAAAAGCAGGACCCTGCCGGAAATTACATATTGAATCTCTGCTGGGAGATGAATTGTTAAACAACAAAAAAAATTGCTTTCCCATATAAGGAAGCAGGTTCTTCTTTGAGGATATCTCCTCCATTAGGCCAGACCATTGGAACCATAAACTGTCAGTGTCAGGACTATGCAGAAACGTTTTGCTAGCCAGGGGCCACCCACAGTGACCTGCAGCATCCACGTATAAGTAACATGGGTGGCCCCATCACTCCTCAGTTCTTTTTCCTGCCATCGATCATCCTTTTTGAATCTGCTGAAGGAAACAATATCAACGAAGCCGTTGCCATGTATTTTTCCTTTTCTTAGTGCTATACCATTTCTGTATGCCTCTGAAGTCGCAAAAACCTTTATTTCGGAATTGTAAGTGCAGAGATACGATTTATAAAGAGGACACGCGTAAAGTTTGTGTGTGCTGTTTGGGCCTGTCTCACAACATGAGGACCTGCAAGATTTTCCAGAGTTTTAACCATGCTACGAGGCAATGCCATAATAAAGCTCTGGAAAATGTCCTTGTATTAAAGAGATTGAAAGACATGGAGAAGAAAAAAGGTTCAAAATCTGCTTCTCCCTCACTGTCAGCTGAAAAACGGCTGTCAAAGTCTAAGGACAGAGACAAGGAACAGTGTCATTTTAAGGCCTCCTCATCGACCAGTTGTAAGCACAAACACAGAGAAAAGGACAAGTCTGCTTCGCTAACGAGGTCTCTGTCGTCATTGAGAAAAGGTATGTCCTCGTCAACACTTGCTTCAATGGCATCGACTACAGCTCCCTGACTGTCATTGAGACACTAAGGTTAAGGCTTGGCTTTGGTGCTGCCATACCTACAATGGGCAGTATGATGCTATTGTTGTTTGGCCAAAGCCCATCAACACAGGTAGTCTCAGCCCTTTTGCAAGGCAGTGTCAACTCACAGACTGTACTGGTGTCGTTTTCTGAAATGATTTGACACATTCTGCCAGGGTTGCCAGTACAGGCAGTTATTCTGCTGGTGGGGCCTTCTGGTACTCAGCCCTCATCGATGGATTCCAATAGCATGCCACAGATTCCTTCCTTTCAGCTGCCGCTGGCATCACTGGTCGATTCTGTGGCTCCCATTGTTGATCGTGCTGATGACAATAAAATGGAATATAATTCTGACCTCATGGATTTAGAGGAGGAGTATGAAGAACAATTATTTATGGAGGGTCCCTCTCGCTCTGGTTCTCCCCTCTCATCCTGTTGTGAGGACTCAGTAGTTTATACCCTGAGAGCTACTCTGAGGACCATCTTTTTCCAAGCCATGATGCAGCAGATGCAGTCTGCCATGGGCTTTGCTGTGAAAGAGGAAGATTCCACAAAAAAGAATCTCATGGAATTTTTGGAGATGCCCTGCTCCCTCTTCATTATAATTCCACCAGTATATCCTGCATTAGAGGGTGCTAGTTTTGCTGCATGGTACAGACCAAACTCACTGCTTGCAGTTCTAGAGAGGCTGATATGCAGTATCTTGCACCTTCTGCTAAACCTTATTATGCTAAGCAGCCCGAAACTGACTCTGTAGTCATCATGGCTGCTCATAATAGGTCTATAGCCTATAGACATATGAGTACTTTGCCTCCTGGTAAGGAATCTACAAGGCTGGAAGTGATGGGCAAACATACTTGTACCTCTGCATCATTGGGCCTTAGGATTGCAAACTACTAGGCCCACATGATCAGATGTCAGAACAGCCTGTGGAAAGCTGCTCAGGCTTTGCCTAATGGCTGTGCCAGGACTGATGATCTGCTTGAAATGTCTGCTGGAGCTGAGGTTGGCAAACATTTGCTGCACTCAGCTTATGATGTCTGTGATGCTTCTGCCTAGGCTGCGGCTTCTGGCATTTGCACAAGGAGATATTTATGACTTAGAGATGTGAGCAGTGCCAATGATGTGCAACAGGCAGTTTTGAACACTTCCTTTAAAGGGTCAAAATCTCATGGCTGTGATGTTGAAGAGAGACCCTACATGGCCTTCAAACTTCAAAAAATGACTCTAAGGTTTTTGAAGTCTCTATATCCCACTCCTGCTAGAGGTCGTGGTCTAGGCTCTTTTCATATACCTTCTGCCTGAAGTAGTCGTGCCTACCCTCAGCAAGGCCGTGGTAGAGGAGGTGGCCCCATTCTGAGCTCTCTTCCCCCCCCCTGGTGCCCATGCCAAGGCATCCATAAGAATCTGTCCAGCGGCCCTGCCACCCTCAGTTCTGCTTGACTCTCTTTTGTCTCTTCCCCCCTCCTCAGCTTTTCCTCCAGGGGTGAGTGTGGGAGGTGGGTTTGCCCTGCATCTCGGACAGTAGTAGGAGATCATTATGGACAAGTGGGTTCTGGAGATAATTGCAAGGAGGCATGCTCTGGAGCTGTTAGAGATTCTTCCAGATCATCCTCCACCCCCTTTCTTTTGAATGGTATCTCTGCAAGATCTCCTCCCCTTCTGCAAACAGGGGACTGGCTCTGTTCTCTGAACATGAAGGATTCATACCGTCATGTAAAGATCAGGAAATCCCACAGGTAAAATATATCCACTTTATGCCTGAGGACTAACTCTTATCAGTTCAAATTTTGCCCTTTGGCATTTCTCTGTGCCATGGGCCGTACCAGATGCTTGGCAGTTGTCTGCAGCAGCCCTTCACAGAGAAGTCCTCTATGTTATCCCTTAATTAGATGAGTGGTTCCTGAAGGTCATCTCCAGGGAAGTTCTGCTACACACCCTATCCCAGACACGTCAGTTGTTCAGCAACTTGCAGGTCACAGTGAATATGCCAAAGTATGTGTTGACTCCGTGCCAAAGACTGTAATACACAGGGGAAGCCTTGGACACAGAGAGGTGATGGGCTCTCCTGCCGCAGGACAGGGCAGACACTTTGGTTGCTCAGGCATGCTTGGTATACAGGACCCACTATGTCTCTGCAAGAACAGTGTTACTTCTCCTAGGCCACATGACATGCAGCCATAGTGACTGTGCCACTGGCACGTCTTCATATCAGGATCCCTCACTGGACACTAGGGTCAAGTGGGATCAGTTGACAGATGACTGGATCAAATGGTTCTCATCAAATCTCCTCTTCACAGGGAGTTTTTGTGGTGGATGGATAGCAACAACCTCCAGAAGAACGTTCCATTCCTTGTACCAGCTGTTGTAGAAATCCTCTCCGTGGAGACCTCAGGCTCCGGATGGGGTGCTTATCTCTGCCCTTAACCAGACACAAGGTTCATGGACCAAGGTAGAGGCCGAGCTGCACATAACTGTAGTTGAAATGTGGGCTGTTCTGAACAGTCGCCAGGCTTTTCAGGATCATCTCTGCCCTAGCCCTCTTCTGATCCAGAAGGACAATGTCAGTGTGATGCATTACATCAACAAACAAGGAAGCACTCACTCCTATCCCTTGTTAAGAGAAGCAATGAGGATATGGTACTGGTCTGTGTCTCCCTGCCTTCAGCAATCACCTGTGTTTCTACCCACTCTTCAAAACATCTTGGCAGACAGGTTAAGCAGATCCAAGTCGATGATTCATGAATGGGAACTGCTGTCCTCTGTGGTAAACGACCTCTTCACAAAATGGGATCATCCAGAGCTAGACCTTTTTGCATCCCCACACAGTGCAAAACTGCTGCATTTCTCCTCACTCGCTCCAGGGCTTGGAGGTTTTTGGAGATATATGTTGTCACTGTCCTAGAAGGGGAAATTCCTGTATGTATTCTCACTATTCCTCTAATGCAGAAGGTTCTGCTCAAGCTGCGGGTGGAGAGTGCCATTCTTAACCTCATTGCTGCATTCTGGCCTCACCAGATATGGTTTCCACTCCTTGTACATCTGGTGGTGGAGCCTCCTGTCCCCTTACCTCTGTGTCGGGGTCTGTTGTCGCGAGACTAGGAATCACTGGTCATCCGGACTTGAAGTTCCTACATCTGCATGTGTGGCTCCTGAAGACATAGCCACTGCTTGTTTCAGGGAATTCTCCAAGGTCGTTGATGGATTGCAGCTAGGAAGCCTTCTACCAGTTATACTTATTCCCCTGAAATGGAAGTTTCACTTTGTGGGCTGCTTCCTTGTATATGGACCCTTTTTAGATATTCTGTTAATGCTGTGTTGGAATACTTGCTTTCCTTGTCTGACTTTAGCCTGCAGTATTTCTTACTTAAAGTACATTTGGCCGCTGTATCAGCTTTCCATGCCCCTATTGATGGTCGTACGGTTGCCCAATTAGAAGTGTCCCTTTTGTTTCTGAGAGGTACTCTTCATCTGAAACCTCCCTATCTGTAATCCAGTTTTTCCTTGGGACTTGAATTTTGACCTTGACAAATTGACATTGGTTCCTTTTGAGCCTGCATTGAGTTGTGGCTTATGTTTCCTGTCACCGAAAACATTGTTTTCAGTTTTGACAACCTCTGCTCGAATGATTTTTAAGTTTCAGGCTCTTATGTGTGAGCCTCCTTATTTGATTTTCCACAAAGGCAGGGTCTCTTTGCATACAAATCATAAGTATCTACCAAAGGAGGTATCTGAATTTAAAGTGAATCAAATGATAAACCTCCCTGTGTATTATCTCAAGCATGCCAACCAGGGTGAGCTGTTGCTCTGTACTTTGAATGTACAGTACGTAGGATGCTAAGATACTATATTACTCATGCCAAGGACTGCAGAAAGTCCTCTCAACTTTTTGTTTCATTCGCTGTTGGGAAAGAGGACCCTCCTGTGTCTAAACAAAGCCTATCCAAATGGCTGGCACATGGTGTTACGTTCTGTTATAGAAAGTACAGTAAAGAACTTCCTGGAGTTGTTCCTGATCACTCCACAAGGGGTATGGCCACTTCTGCTGCCTATTTCAAAGCTATCCCCGCTGCCGACATATGTGCTGCAGCCATATGGAGCTTTGTTCATACTTTCACTTAACACTACAGTCTGGACAAGATCTCTGGTAGACATGCAGGCTTTGGGCTTGCCATACAGCAAAGCCTTCTGTTCTGATTACATATCAGACTGTGCCATCCTTCCAGTTTACTTTGTACTGTGTGCAAATTGTTCCAAAGGTATGGCCTGATGGAGGAAATATCCTCAAAGAAGATAGGTACAGAAGAACTTACCGTAACAGTAGATCTTCGAGAGAATGTCCTCCATTAGACCATGTCATACTCTCCCATTTCCCCCCTCTTGCTTTCTCTGAGGCTCATGTCAGATGCTATGCCTAATATCTTACTTCATGCAGCCTGTCTTCAGCCCCATGCCTCTCCTTGTATTCCTGGTGCTGGTCTCATCTTCTGATTCCTTATGGTCGAAGGTCCTCCAAGGCTGATCTCTGGCGGGGGACTGAGGAGTGATGGAGTCGCCCACGTTGTATATGTTTAGCCACTACACTTCATTGTAGGTGGCCTTTAGCTAGCAAAATGTTTCTGCATGGTACTGATGCTGACCCCTTGTGGTTCCAAAAGTGTGGCCTAGTGGAGGAGATTCTGTCGAAGATCTACTGTTATGGTAAATGCTAATGTAACTGTTCTTTTTGCTTATTTGGAATTATGTATTATGCATACTGTCTATGTTAGAGAGGTTTTTTAAGCTATTCAAAATGGTTTGTGAGGCTCACAGGTAAAGTGGATCTGTCAAGGCTGTTTGTATTGGCAGTGTACAGTTCTCCTTGTGTTTACTGAGGGAACTGCCCCTTTCTCCATTGACCCCCTGAAATACTCCCACCTCCCTCTCACACACCCCCATCCCCTGTAACAGTCCCCTTCACCCTGTTCCATCTTCTCTTAAGCTTACCACCATTTTTAGGGATACCACCTCCTCGAGCAACTCATTCCACTTGGCCACCACCCTTTCGGTGAAAATGTGACTCCTCTTCTCTCTCCTGAACCTTCCTCCCACCAGCTTTAGGCTGTGCCCCCTAATGGTCTTGCTCCCACTAAGGCTAAAGAGGCCCTCAGTGCTCAATGTGTTTATACCATTAAGGTATTTGAAGGTCTCGATCGAGTTCACATTGAGCCCCCTGAGCCTTTCCTTATAGGTGTTGCCCTGCTGGCCCTGGATCTTCTCGGTTGCTCTTTCCTGGACCATTTCCGGAAAGTTGATATCCTTCTTAAGATGAAGGCACCAGTATTGCATACAGTACTCAAGCTGCGGTCTCACTAGAGACCTGTACAGTTGCAGAATGACCTCTGCCTTCTTGCTGGTAATTCCCCTGACTGTGCAGCCCAGCATCTGATTTGCTTTAGCTGCTGCTCCCCTGCAGAGTGCCAAGTATTTCAAGTCACTCGTGATAATTACTCGAAGGTTCTCTTCTTCTTCTGACTTGGTTACCTGCACATCACCCAACCAGTATTTGGTCCCTGGGTTCTTCACCTCCAGAGTGCATAAGCTTACATTTTTTAGCGTTGCACCCCAGTTGCAAAATGGCAGACCGCTGCTCTAGCCTAGTCAGGTCTTCCCTGAGTTCCTGTCTTCCTTCCTCCATGTCCACCCTCCCACAGAGTTTTGAGTCATCCATGAACAGGTAGATTTTAACCCATCCGCAGTGTCACTTATGAAAATGTTAAACAACACATAGTAAAAGGTTTTGCTGAAGTCCAGATACAGGACTTCAACTGTTTGGCCCTTGTCCGCTGTCCTGGTGACCCAGTCAAAGGAGTCAATTAGGTTAGTCTAGCAGGACCTCCCTGACACGAACATGTGCTGCCTCATGTCCTGGAGCCCATTATCTTCCAGAAAGCTCACAGGTCTCTTTCAGGACGGTCTCCATCAGTTTGCCTACTATTGAGGTCAGGCTGACGGGTCTGTAGTTCCACGTTTCATCCCTTGGCCCACTTTTATGGAGAGGTACCACATGTGCAGTCCTGGTGCACGTCCCCAACTGCAAAGATGAGTTAACTAGGTCTGCCAGTATCTCTGCTAGTTCCCTTAGGACCCTTAGGTGCATGCCATCTGGCCCTGGGGATTTATCCACCTTTAGAACCCTTAAGCCCTTAAATAGCCTATCGGCTTGTATTGCGTCATCCACGACCAACCCCTGTCTCCACCTTCCTGCTCCCTTGTGGCA
Source organism: Neoceratodus forsteri (assembly GCA_016271365.2). NCBI lineage: Eukaryota > Metazoa > Chordata > Ceratodontiformes > Ceratodontidae > Neoceratodus > Neoceratodus forsteri. The sequence goes on from CM028133.1 coordinate 725,888,683, forward strand.
CTGGTCCATCCTTTTCCCTAGTGAAGACTGAATTGAAGTATTTGTTAAAAGAGAACAGTCACCACGGGCTGGTCCCACTGTGCATTTTGTGTGCAAAAACATTTGAGTTTACTTACTGTTTACTGTAGTATTGTAGATTGTGTCAGCCTAATTTTGCTTAGTTGTAGGTTGGCATCTTCTGTTACTACAAATTCCATAATCCCCTGCAGAGCAGTAGGGGGGAAGATTCAATGGCATGCAGTGCGTGTTAGATTTTATATAAGCTTTGCTCTTTCGTTTGCTGGTCCTGCTGTTCTCCGTGGTTTATGTACAGTCACAGAGGACTATGCTTAGCCCCTGGAGAAAAGCAATTCCAGAAGACACCTGATTGGAGAGTATGAAAGCCCTAACATGCATGCAGGCTATTGAATCTCCCACTGCTGCCTTCTGCTCTGATGCCAGGTGCAGGGGATTCTGGGATTTGTAGTTTAAAAAAAAAGTCAGCCTGCAGGTAAGCAAATTTAATCTGATGTAATCTACTATACTACAATAAACAGTAAGTAAACCTAAATGTTTTTGCCCACAAAGTGCACGTTGGGGACAGCCCCACACTTGAATGTGGGGTCTTTTGTTTTGACTGTTCCCCTTTATGTACCTCCGCTTTCTCTTCACTACTCTCGGCCTACTATCCCTCCTTTTTTAATCTTATTGTCTCATCCTTTATTTTCCTCTTTTCCCTTATATTTTGGAAAAAGACCTTCTCACCTGCTTTTTTTTTAACCCCTGTGCTAGCTGTACTTCCCTTGTAGCTAATGCCACTCTAACCACTTTGCGCACCTCCCTTGATTTAGCAGAGTAATCCTGCCTGTCTTCTTCCTTCTGAGTATACTTGTACTTCCGGAAAGTTGTCCCCCACTGCTTTTACCACATCCTTGCCAAACCAGCTGGGCCTTTGGCCTTAGATTTCTTGCTTTTGATTTTGACACACTCACTATGGCCTCCCATTAGTCCCTCTTTTATTTTGGCCCATTTCTGTTCCACTTCCATCCCCATTCTGATCCCAGCAAGGAGTCCTGCTAGAATTTCTCTAATCCTATCAAAATTAGCCCTTTTAAAGTCCTGAACCTTTGTCTTGGTCTTGACCATCTCCTGCCTATGTCCAGGTGGAACCACACTTTGTGGTGGTCACTACCTACAAGCGGTGTGTCCACCTTTACATCCTGAACATGCACACAGTTGGACAGGACCAGGTCCAGTACAGTCCTTGCCCTAGTGGGCTTCATGACACCCTGAGTCAGGAACCCAATCTGAAATGCATCCAGCAGTACCTGCTCCCCAGTGCAAGAGGTGGCAGGGATTTTCCAGTCCACCTAGGTAGAATGAAACCCCCCATTATTATGACCTCCCCCTTGCTGGACATTTCCATGATTTGGGACCCTAGTGCCTGTCCATTTCCTCCTCTTGGGAAGATAACTGTAGACCACCCCCATCCTTAGTTTCTTCCCCTTGGTGTATTGTACCTCTTCCCACAATGCTGTCTTACCCTTCACCTCTTCCTCTCTGGTACAAGTTATCCCCTCCTTCACATACAGAGCCACTCCTGTCCCCCACCCGTACCCCTATGCCTGTTCTACATTATGTACCTGGGAACTGCGAGGTTCTAGTCGTGGTTTTCTGTGACCCACATCTCTGTGATGGCCACTGTGTCCACCTTTCCCTCGGCCATCAGTGACTGCAGTTTTGCCGTCTTGTTTTCCAGGCTTCTGGTGTTCAGAGACACCACCCTCCACTGCAGCTCATGTTTGTTTTTACTCCTGACCTGCTTCCCCTCCATCCACCTCCTCCCTTAGTCCCCCCTTCTTGCCACCCCCCATCTAATGCCTACTCATGCTGTCCTGCCTGGGCGGGGGCTATGCCTATCAGCCTCCTCCACCAGGTGATTAAGGGTGCAGTGCACCCTGTCGCGCCCCATGTTATTGTAAATTGAGTTTTCCCCATTAGTTTCTCCAACTTACCCTTCAGGACCCTTGTGCCCTTCTTACTTAATACTTTATTTGTAATGCACCTTTCAGCAAACCAAAGCACCTAACAATAAACTAAAATAACACATAAAACAATAAATACAAACACGTTATAAATACTGGTGAAATCCAGATAAAAAGCAGAAGTAGAATCATTCAGGGTAGGATTGATTCCATAAATGAGTTTTGAGAGCTTGTTTAGATGTAACCTGTCTGTTGCATGCAGGTATTTGTTATCACAGGTCCCCCCTCCAGCCATCAACAAACCCATACCTTTCCTCCTTACACCACCTTCTAAGAAATGTGTTAAATTCCTTAATTCTTATCTTCCTTGCTGTACTAGCCCTTGAGACCGAAAGCACCTTTGAAAAGGCTGCTAACCTCCCTGCCTCTCTCCAGATTCTCCTCACCTCCCTAAGCCTTCCTTGTACCACCCCCACCTCACATCCTGCAAGGTCATTTGTACCCAGGGGCACTATAAAGTGAGGTTTCTGTCCGTCCCTGACCCACATATTAGGCTACTTGAGATCCTCTCCCTGCTGTCATCCCTGGCATACATTCTACCCTCGTTTGCCCTTGTCTCTTTCCTCCCATCTCACCCCCTTCACAATTGAATCCCTCAAGACCATGGCCCTCTCTCCTCTCTGTCCATCCTGCTGCTCATTCCCACCTGCCTCCTCCTTCTTGCTCGCCATCCATCTTGTATCCCTCCGAACCCCTACACCAGCTATCTTTGTTCCCTTCTGAACCTTACCCCTCTGGCATCTCCTGTCTTTCCTTTCTGCCCCGTATGCACTCCACTCTTCCTTTTCTCCACCCCCAACATGACCCTTGTTCTCCTTGTCCACCCTGCCTTCCCTGCTTCACCTGTCCTCCTCTAGGATGAACTCACTTTCTGCACTCCTCCTCCTCTTTCCGTGACAACCCCCACCCTGCTACCTCCATCCTCGCTGTCATGCTATCCTTTACTTTCCACTAAGTTCTCCCCCCCAATCCAGAGGAAAATTCAAAAAGAATGAGAAAAAATAAAAACATTACTTTTCTTACAGGGTAGTTAACGTATTCAGTCAGAATTGGTCCAGCCAGTGGAAGCCCTTGAGATGCTGCATCTTGTTTTCTTGGAGGTTCTGGGGAGAACAGCAGCAGCAAAGGACATGAGGAATTACAGCTGCCATCAGTTTTAGAAAATACAAATTGCACAGCATAAGTTAATAAATAAGGCAATGCTATAAATGATAAAGGCAAAACCATTTGACAGCCTTCAGTATGTAAATCGGGAATTATAGACACTCACGTGATTATTAAGTGTGCAGAAAGCAAGATTTAAAGTTAGAAAGATTCAGAGCAAGTTTTATACTTTCAGGTAGCTAAGTCACAAAAGAGGACAAATCTTTTTGTAAAGACGGTCAAGCGGAAGCAGCATATTGTTATTGACTGTACAATACGTGATGTCCCCATAACCCAGGGAAGGCAGGAGGAAGTGTGAGACCACCTGTTTCCTGATCTGTGCGCTAAGACAACATTTGATCTGAAGAAAAGCAATTCCTTGGGCTGTTGTTTTAGTTATTTTAGAGAGTTTGTGGGTTTGGGTTTGTTTGACTTCGCTGTAATGTGTCCGGGCACAGGCCTCGTAAGGATCACCTATGCTGCCTCTCTGCTGCTCGACCTCCACCCCTTCATCAACCTCCCTGTCCCTTCCACTGCAGCTAGACACTGTAGGGAGGTCAGGATAACAAGGAGGCGGGTGAGTCATTACTGGCGGAGGGCAGAGGAGGAGGGGATGGTGAGGGACATTGAGGCTCTGAGGTCTAGGAGACACCCTGGGTTTAAACCAGGCCAAGAGAGATGCCAGATGTGTTTGGTCCCTATACCTAGGGGTCCCACCAAACTAAGTGGGCAGGCAGCTATAGGGCCAGCTGCTTCCTCTAATCCTCTTCGGGCAGTGTTGTCCAGTGCTAGGTTGATAAGGAACAAGACTGCTGTTTTTGTGGACTTGATTTCCTCTGTTAACCTGACTTGTATTACGGAGACCTGGCTAAGTGATGATGCTGTTCCAGTTCTAGAGGCCGACATCCCTGCTGGGTACTGTGTAGTGCATTGCCCGAGGAAGGATCGTAGGGGTAGGGGAGTAGCCATCATTTTTAGAGCCAGTCTGGGCTTCATGGTGCATTCAGTTAGTAATACCAGATCTTTTGAGTGTGTCGCCGTGCACGGGGGTCCAGCTGCAGGTTGCTGGATATCCCTTATTTACTGCCCTCTTGGGGTGAGAGGAGAATTCCTGAAGGAGGTAGCGAGCTTTGTCGTCGACCAGGTGTTGGAGTCCCCCAGGTGTTTAATCCTGGGGGACTTCAACGCTTGGGTCCACGACAAATCCTCGTGGTTTGGTTACAACCTCTTCCAGTTAATGTCTTCACTGGGCCTGACTTAAGCAGTTGCTTCTGCAACCCACCGGCATGGCCACACACTTGACCTGGTGTTCCAGCTGGGTCTTGGGGTTGATAACCCTAAGATCGATCGGATCTCTTGGTTCGAGCACTGCACTGTGGGGTTCATGTTTGGGGTTCCCCCTGATAGTCCTTCCCCTGGGGAGATGGTCAGCTACTGCCCTTTAAGGGGGTTAGACCCAGAAGGACTTTTGGCATTGGCTGACCTATCTAGAGCTGAGGCAGCTTGTGCGATTGGCTCCAGTGAGGCGTTGGCCACCTGTAATATGGTTGTGTCTGAAGCACTAGATGTCATTGGTCTGGTTCATTTATGACCCAGATTCTCTCACTTGAGATCCTCTTGGTTTGATGGGGATCTCAAGGCAATGAAGACCAAGGGTCGGAAGTTGGAGTGTTGTTGGTGGAAGACCCGGCTTGAGGGCGACCCTTCCCTAAGAAGGCAGGATTCTTGTCCAGGGAGATTGCAGCAGGGAAGAACAGACCTACTCAGCTTTTTCAGACTGTGGATAGGCTTCTTCATCTGGTCTGTCTACAGCCGAAGAAGACCTTTTCATCCACCTTGTGTGAAGAGTTTGTTCTGTTCCTCGCTGACAGGGTGTCATCCATCCGGTCGGGCATTCCGTCAGGGGGAGCTTAAGCCTTGCAGTGGCTGGTCTGGTAGGAGCAGAGGCTTTCTGCCTGTCTGGGAGGAGTTTAGGCCAGTGGATGTGTCGGAAGTGACTGGGTGATCCTAGAGCTGAAGCACACATTTTGTGAACTGGACCCAGCCCAGATGCGTTTCTTGATGGGATGTGCAGAGTCTGTTGGCCCGGTGTTTGCCAGGTGTTTGATGGTGGTAGGGGTGTTCCCAGTGGCCTTGAAAGAGGTACTGGTGAGACCCCTCCTTAAGAAACCTTCCCTTAACCCAGACGTCCTGGCGAATTACCGTCCTATCTCCAATCTGCCTTTTTTGAGCAAGGTTGTTGAGAAATTGGTGGCACATCAGCTCGAGGATCGTCTCATGTCCTATGACATCTATGAGCCATTTCAGTCGGATTTTCGGGCTAGACACAGCACAGAAACCGCACTAGTGAAGATGCTACTGACCTATTCAGGACTAGATATAGAGGAAACCGGTCAGTTCTTGTACTCCTCGATCTCTGTTCAGCCTTTGATACCGTAGACCACATTGTGCTTCTTGATCGACTGTGACTTTTGTGGACTTGCCAGCTTTTAAGTCCTGTCTCTCAGGTAGGATGCAGCGGGTAGTGATGGGGAATTTCTCCTCCTCATCTCCAATGCCTCTGTCATGTGGGGTTCCGCAGGGCTCGATCTTGTCGCCAATGCTGTTCATGGTGTATATGCTACCCCTGGGAGAGATCATTTGGCAATACATCGTGGAGTTTCACTGCTCTGCAGATGACACCCAGTTGTATTTGTCATTTGCTCTGGAACATCCGGTGCCATTGCCGTGCTTAATATATATCTGGCTAAAATCAATAACTGGAGGGCTTCCAGCTGGCTGAGACTTAACCTAGATAAGACCGAGGTGCTGGTGGTTGAGCCAGGTCACAGGCATGATGGATTGCTGCCTGGAGCAGACACGGGTCTTTTCTTGGGGTCTGCTCCATTGGTTGCTTCTCCGAGGGTGTGTAATCTAGGTGTGATCCTGGACAGCAGGCTGACTTTTGAAGATCAGGTATCATCTGTTGTTAACAGTGGTTTCTACCAATTATGGAACATCACCAGGATCAAGCCCCTCGTTCCACCCAAGGATCTGTCAACCCTAGTACATGCCTTTATCACCTCCAGGCTTGACTACTGCAACGCTCTTTACTTCGGGGTCATGGGAGAGACTCTCTGCAGGCTGTAGCTGATGCAGAACATGGCAGCTCGGTTACTGATGGGCCTTCCCAGGTCATGTCAGTGACCCCGGTCCTGCATGCTTTGCACTGGCTGCCAGTCAGATGGAAAGTCCTTTTCAAGGTGGGCTTGCTCACCTTTAAGGCCCTATATGGACTGGGTCCTGGCTACCTGTCGGAGCTCCTGATACCTGCGACCTCTGTTCGCTCCCTCTGCTCCTCCTCAAGGAGCTTCCTGGATGTTCACAGGGTTCGGCTCAGGACTTATGGTGATCAAGCTTTCAGTGTTTCTGAGCCGACCCTGTGGAACGTGCTTCCACCTGCCGTCCAGGAGGCCCCCTCGATTGGTGTTTTTAAGCAGAGGCTTAAGGCCCACCTCTTCAGCCAGGCATTTACTGAATAATTTATTTCCAACCCTGTCTACATCATAGTTAATACTGTAGTTAATTTTAATTATTGAGTGCTGATTTTAACTTACTAACATACTAAAAGCCAGCAGAATAGGTCTGACGGTCTTTCATGTCTGCTCGGTAGCCAGCCCCTATTGGTTGCTAGCTCCTCCTCCCTCTCTGGCCCCCGAGAGGGTTCCCCTTGGCTTCAGTACACCCATGCATCTGTCCCATCCTCTCTTGAAGCCCTCCACAGTGCCTTGCTCGATTAGACTCCCAGGCAGTGCATTCCATGGCTCCACCACCCTCTCAGTGAAGTAATGCCTTCTACAATCTCCCCTGTATGTTCCTCCCTCCAGTTTTCATTCATGGATTTATGGCCCCTGGTCATGCTCCCTTGCTTTAGCCTGAGCATTTCCTTGGTTCTGCTTTTGTTAATCCCTTTCATGTATTTGAATACCTCAGTCATGTCGCCCCTGTCTCTCCTCCAGCAAATACAGCCTAAGGGCTTCCAGCCTTTCCTCATAGGTCCTATCACTCATGCCCTGGATCATCCTGATTGCCCTTCTCTGGACCCTCTCCAACAGTACAATGTCCCTGTTAAGGTGAGGTCTCCAGAACTACATCCAATTCTCAAGATCCGGCCTGACCAAGGCATTGTACAGAGGTAGGATCGCCTCGCTCCTCCTGAACGTTATTCCTCGGGCTATGCAGCCCAGTATCTTGTTTGCCTTTGCCTCTGCTCTTCTGCAGTTCTCACTGTTGTTCATTTTAGTGTCTACCACCACCCCGATGTCCCTTTCACTCAAAGTGTCTTGCAGTGGGACCCCCCTCCCCGGGTGTATACATGCCTTGGATTTCTGGCCTCCACATGCAACACCCTGCAGTTCCCCTGATTAATCCTCAGTCCCCACCTCCTTGTCCAACCCTTCAGGACATCCAGATCCCTCTGGACTGCCACCCTAGCTTCCTCCCCATCGGCCAGTGCTCCCATTTTAGAGTCATCCACGAAGAGGCTCATCCTACTCCCAACCCCCACCCCTATATCGGAGACACAGGCGTTGTACAGGAGTGGTCCCAATACTGACCCCTGGGGCACCCCACTGGAGACCTTCCTAGGGGAGGAGGCTATCCCACCTACCACCACCCTCTGTGTTCTATCTGTAAGCCAGTTTTCCACCCATCTAAGCAACTGTCTATCCACCCCATCTCCCCTAACTTTGTCAATAACCCGAAGTGGGGTACTGAGTTAGACGCTGTACTGAAATCCAGATATAAGACATCCACTGGTCTCTGTCTGTCCAGGGCCCCTGTCACCCAGTCATAAAAATCTATGAGGTTGCTCTGGCAAGATCTCCCCGGGACGAATCCATACTGTTTTTCATCCATGTGCCTCAGCCTATCCAACTGCCTCCCGAGCATCCCTTTGATGAAGCTCTCCATTAGGTTGCCCACCACTGACGTTAGGCTGACAGACCTGTAGTTTCCCATCACCTCCCTAGACGACCCCCCCCCTTTGTGGATAGGCACCACATGTGCCACCCTCCAATCCTGAGGTACCCTCCCTGTCTTGAGAGAGGTGTTGAACAGCTCATCTAGTGGAGCTGCTAGTTCGTTTGCCAGTTCTTTCAGCACTCTTGGATGCAGCCCATCCGGTCCTGGTGCCTTATCAGTTTTCAGTGCCCGTAGGGCCTCCCTCATGCTGCCCTCAGTGATTCCAGCCTCCCAAGCCCCCCTCTCAATAAGGTCCCCATCCTCCTCTGGGTCTGGCCCTCCTGATACCCCAGTCTCCCCCCATCCTTCTCTGGGCCTGGCCCTCCTGGTACCCCAGTCTCTTCAATTCCTCTCATCTCCCTCTGTCTTCTCCTCTCAGCTGCCCCCCGCCATCCGGTTGAAAGCTGCCCATGTCTCCCTCACTAAATACTGAGGCAAAGTACTTGTTTAGTACCTCTACCTGCTCCCCCACCTCCTGAGCCCATCCTTCCCCAGTCTTAATCCTGGAGATCTGTGCTTTCCCCTTCCTCTTTTCCCCTATGTATCTATAAAATCCCTTGCCACCCCTTTGGATATCCCTGGCCAAGTTGTTCTCCATCCTCGCCTTGGCTCCCCTCACCACCCTTGTGACCCTTTGAGATGATGGCTCATACTCGCCTCTCTCCTTTTCCCCCCTGGAGCACTTAAAACGTGCGTAGGCCGCTTTCTTATCCCTCACCGCCTCTTGCACCTTCCTGGTCCACCAGCACAGCTTGTTGGCCCTGCCATTTTTACACCTTACCCTTGCACACAAGCTAGTAGCCTCCTGCACCCCATTTTTAATGGTCTCCCACAGGCTACCCACATCCATGTCTGGCCTAATCTGGCACAAGCTCCCCCTCAGTATCCTTCCCATGCTCTTAAAGTTTGCTCCCCTGAAGTCCACTACTACTGTGTTTGAGCAGTTTCCTTCCCCCCCCACCCCCCAGACACAACAGGAACCAGACTGTGGCATGGTCACCTCCTGCCAGTGGGCTACACACCTCCAACCCCCTGATCTGGTCGCTGTCTGCAAGAACTACGTACAGTATCCTCCCCTGCAATAGGTTCCACCACCTGCTGGTTCAGGAAGGCATCTCGGAACACATCCATCAGCCTCTGCTCCCTGGCCACCGCTGATGTCATGGTGTCCCAGTCTGCCCCCGGCATATTTAGGTCCCCCATGACCACCACCCTTCCCTTTCCACGGTTGCAGTGCCCCCTGATCTTCTCAACCAATTTTCCCTCCAGTTCCTCATCCATTGTGGGTGGTCTGTATACCACCCCTACTTTCAGTATTTTGCCTGCCCCCAATTGTAGGGTTAACCAGATCGCTTCCACACCCCCTTCTGCCTCCTCCACTCCACTCACCAATATGTTATCCTTGACTATCAGTGCTACACCCCCTCCTCTACCCACTTCTCTATCCCTCCTGAGTATTTCATAGCCCTCCAAGTTTAGGTCCCAATCATTCTTCTGGGTAGCCCATGTTTCCGTAATCGCTGCCACATCCACTGATCCCTCTGCCAGCATCACCTGGAGCTCGGGCATTTTGTTTCCCGTGCTCCTGGCATTGACCAGGACCGTCCTCCACCCCACCTCCCCTTCCCTACACAACTGACTCAGCCCTGCGCACTCCATATTGGACCTTTCCTGCACAGCTCTTGCTTTGTGACCATTAGAGTCCCCTACCCTCATTTGCTGCCCTAGACCAGGGCCCTTTGTCAGTCCTCCTATCACCAATACTTCACTAGCCCTTCCCCCCCTTTACAAGTTTAAACCCCACTTCTCATTAATGAATTCAGCAAGTTTCAGTTTTAAGATCCCCTTTCCCTCTAGGTTAAGATGTATCCTATCCCTAGCATATAACCCCTTATCATCCTATGTGTCCCCCCAGTTCCCCACCAGCCCATACCCCTCTGTTCTGCACCAATCCCCGAGTCACTGATTCACACCTTTTAGTTTGTACTTGGTCTCCCTGGACACCCTAGGCACTGGCAGGATTTCCGAGAAGGAAATTGAACTCCCTATAGAATGGCAGACCCTGGCTAGCTCCCGAAACCTTGCCTGGATTTCCAGATCGCTGTTCCCGTCCAAGTCGTTAGTACCCAGGTATACTAGAAAATCAGGGGATCCCCCGCATTCCAGTGCTAGTGAATAAAGCTGGAGTTTGGCCTTGTGAACAGATAGTCCCGGAATACATGTAGCCCTGACCGGGCTGCTTAGAAACATAGAAACATAGACTTTGACGGCGGATAAGGACCGCTTGGCCCACCTAGTCTGCCCATTTCCCTACCTAGAGGATAAGCTGCAGATCCTGTTTAGCCAACAGCGTATTTCTTCCTACCACCCCCCACAAAAATTGCCTTATGTCTGGCCCATGCATTCTTGAATTCTCCCACAGTTTTAGACCCCACAACCTCCTCAGGAAGGCTGTTCCATGCATCCACCACCCTCTCTGTGAAAAAATACTTCCTCAAATTGCCCTGACCGTTTCCCCTCTATCTTCAAATTGTGTCCCTTGTTCTTGCACATCTCTTTTCTGAAAGATGCTACCCTCTTGGACTTTGTTGATTCCACTGAGGTACTTAAGCGTTTCTATCATCCCCCCTCCCTCCTTTCCTCAAGGGTATACATATTAATCTCCTTTAGCCTCTCCTCTGTATGGCTTCTCTTGCAGACCCTGCACCATTGTAGTTGCCCTCCTCTGAACTGCCTCCATCCTGTCTATGTCCTTGTGGAGATGGGGTCTCCAGAACTGGACGCAGTACTCCAGATGGGGTCTCACCAACTGTCTGTACAGGGGGATAACAACTTCCTGTTTTCTGCTGGTGATGCCTCTCCCTATACATCCCAGTATCCCCCCAGCCCTCCCTACTGCCTTCTCACATTGCTTGCCAACCTTAAGGTAATCTGTTATGATTACCCCCAGGTCCCTTTCCATTTTTGTTGTTGTTACTACCTCCCCCCCGCCATGTTGTAATCTTCCCCTGGGTTTTTGTTTCCAAGGTGCATTACTTTGCACTTCTTTGCATTGAATCCAAGCTGCCATACTTCTGACCATTTCTCCAACCTTGCCAAGTCCCTTCTCATCCTTTCCATGCCTCCTTGTGTATCAACCCTGTTGCAGATCTTTGTGTCATCTGCAAAGAGGCATACTTTTCCTTTCAGTCCCTCTGCAGTGTCACTTATGAAGACATTAAAAAGGACTGGACCCAGTACTGAACCCTGCGGTACCCCACTAGTAACCCTTCTTTCTTCAGAGTGGATTCCATTTACAGTTACCTTCCGTGTCCTGTTGTTCAGCCAATGTTTTACCCAGGTTACCATCCTGGGTCCCACTCCCAGGCTGGTTAATTTGATTACTAATCTTTTGTGTGGGACTGTGTCAAATGCCTTGCTAAAGTCTAGGTAGGCGATGTCCACAGCCCCTCCCTGGTCTACTACTTTGGTCACCCAGTCAAAGAAATCAATTAGATTCATCTGACATGACCTTCCCGCTGTGAATCCATGTTGCTTTTACCCTCCCCTATTCCCCCCCCACACACTGGATGCCCCTAGTGATGGAGTCTCCCAGCAGGATCACCTTCACTCCCCCTTACTGGCCCTTTTGACCCCTTCTTGGCTCTTCCTTCTATCATTGGCTGCCAGCTTACTCCTCCCACCCCCTTCAGCCCAGGGGTCACTAGTCAGTGTGGGTCCTACCATGCTCTTCCTTCTGCATGCGGTTCCCAATTTACTCTCCCCCCCCCCCACTTCTTCCTCTTGATCAGCACAGCTGGTCCACCCCAGACTCCCTTATTGGGCCCGAATCCACAGATCCCCCTCACCTCCTCTACTACTACTAACCCATCCTCCAACCCCTCTCCGGCCTTGCTTCCCCCCCTCCCTTGTGGCATCATTTCCCTTACCCTCCTGCCCTCGTCCCCCTTCCATCCTCTGCACGTATCTCCTCCTTGGTACTGGCCCTCCCTAGAGTGCCCTCTACCACCCCTCCCTTGGCTGACCTGCCCAGCTTCATTGCCTGTTCACCCCCAGTTCCCCCCCTCCTCACCCTCTCCTGCCTCCCACTTCTTCTAGCCTACTTGACCCACTTCCATAGCCTGCCTGCCCCTTCATGTCATTACCCCTCCTACTCCCACCCCCGCATTCTAACCAAATGATTTCTGACCACCTCCCCCCATCATTTCTCATCCTCCTCTGGGTGAGTATGATGTATCTGTTATAGGTGATGCCGCCCGGCATGTTGCTCTACCCTCCCTCCTTCATTTGCTCCTCTGGCGGCCCTCTCCTGTGGGGTGCTTTCCATCCGTTGCTTGTGTCGCCTACCATTCTGGAGTCTCCGTGGGCCATGCCTACTGCACCTTGAGGTATGCTGTATTGGCCTCGCCCCCCTCCATGGGACCAGTTCCTCCTTTCCCCCCTCCCCCTCATTTCTTCCAGTTTTCTTCTGATCCCCTCTACTTCCCCCCTAAGTCCTGCCGGCTGGAAACACACTGGGCACCCTCCATTCTTCCATGCCCAATTTAGGATTATCGCTGCCCCGCACCCTGTACATCCAGTCACCCTGCCAAAGATGCCTGCTCTGGCCAGCCCTGAATCCACCCTCATTCTGGTATGAGCAGGACCACCCACTTGCAGCCCAGTAGTTTTTGCCCACCTCGCGGGATCAGTACTCATATACACTCAGCAGTTATCACAATTTCCAACTTATCAATACCCCCAGCACTATACAATCTGCAGATATCACAATTTCAACTGTCAACTCTCACAGCCATATTTGTAGACAGTATGTGTTCAGTGTTGTCCAAGCTACCCAGCACACATTTATGGCTACCCCCCAGAGTCCAGCAGCAGTAAACAGTTCAGACCGGCATCAGTTCACATACATATCTCGCAGCTGTGTAGTGTTCAGCATACAGTCGCCTTCTCCTTCAAATGTCCTCAGCCAGACCCACTCACTCAGCCTGATTTTCACAAAATACTCTTACTCTTCACAAAGTGTTCACACACCCAGCCTGCTCCTCTCAGTCCTGCGGCTTCTGAGATATATTTGTTTGTACTTTGTTTTACTGTGTACGGTGCACAGAACCTCTGGGATTGGGGGCCTTAGAAAAATAAAATTGCTTTGTCTTGGGACCTGCTCTGGCTAGAATCTGCAGAATGTGTTTTAAATGGTTAAAGAAGTGCCAAAACAGCAGAGAGCTGTATCAACTGTGCTTTAGACTTAGATTCAGTTTCACAAATTCATCTTTATTTTCATACTGGCCACATAATTTGCTTGCCTCAACAGTTTTGCTGGCCTCCTGCCAGCTTCAAGGGGAGTGATCCTGTGAATTAAAAATATGTACCAACTTTATTCAAATCATCCTGTCTTTTTAAGAGGTGCATGGACTCACTCCAGCATAATGTGCCATTTGTTAAATTGTTTTGAATTTCTTCAATGTTGTCTTTGTTCTCACTGAATTTCATATTTGACTGCAATTTTGTACTGGAGTGACTGAATGGCATTTGTCTTATTTGGTAATCCAAAGTAAGCACTGTCAAGACAGGCAATATATATACAGTATATATATATTTATACAGTATATATATATATGTGTGTGTGTGTATGTGTGTGTGTATATATATATATATTTATAAAATGGCTATAGATTTTTTTTTGGGGGGGGAGTAGTCCTTCTGTGTAGTTAGTAATTAAATGATATGTTGGCAGAGGTGACACTTTTTGGTGTGAAAAACTGTATTTGTAAATGATTTTAACTTTATGTAGTCATTTTTGGTGTGAAGAAAAGTATTTCTGTAAAACAGTGTCACTTTAATTGCCCAAATGTATACGACCGTGGTGCTCATTTAGAAAGTGAGAAGCTGTTACTAGGTCAAAGTAAGGCGTGGTGTGTTTAAAAATCAGATAAAGTGACTGTCTTTATTATTTTGTGCGGTTTTCCGTAATATTAGTTCCATATGTCGTTACGGGAAGCAGCGAGGATGGATCAGTGAGTCGAGAATTTTGACGTGGGCAGGCGAGGCCGAGGTATTGCTATGGCAGCACTCGCTCTCGCTCTGCGTCCATTCTAAATGACAGTCAGCTCGATTTATCCTGCTTCATCATATGGGCGGGAAAACTGACATGAAATAATAAAGGCACTTACTGATTTTAAACACCTGCATACTGACCTGGCAACTACTTTTCTAAAATGAAACTTTACCTTCAATCATCTACATTCCTATTAATGAAAGTACTGCAGGATCGCGGTATTGTGAGTGGAAAGGCATCTTTTAAATAAATGAAGAAGAATACAAAGGAATGTATGTTATAGTTTTTATATAGAGTTAGGTTTCTGTTAGTCAGAGTGGTCACAGTGATTACAGTAATAAAAGTGGTTGTACAGTGTGACACTGTAAACATGGCAGGCAGGATTTGATTTTAAATTAAATTTTCAGTAAACATTAATGGTAGGATGAAAAGATCTGTTTCTACAGTGTGGTGCTACTACTGGTATATTTATTTATGGGTGTGGGTGTCAGTTGCACATGTGTGTTAGTGTGGGTGTCTAGCTGCACCAGGTGTGGAGTGGTCTTGCTGCTGGTGAAGAGGTTTTGAGGTGGAGAGAAAGTAGTTCAGGCGTGCAGTCGTAGTGGAAGGTGTGCAGTCATTGGGAAATAATGCACGGTCATGTGATGTGTTTTGTGCAATTGTATCACTGGGATTTTATGATTTTACCACACCATTTATAAGATAGATCTACCACTCCAGGGTGTCTTGATCGCGCTCTGATATCATACGCCTTGTGCGGTTGATGCACTCGGCCTGAGGTCTCGCGGCGCATCAACGCACACCAAGGCATGCGTATATCAGAGCGCTGACGCACACCTCAGAGTGGTATATCTATTACATATATATATATATATATACTACACACACACATACATCATAGAGAGAGGGAGGGAGGAGGAGGATATATGATGGACAGGAATGTGATATGAAAAATATTCTCACTACTGCAGAGTGAGCTCTGGATACGCACCAGTGCCGAAGACACAAGTGAGAGTATCCACAGCGCACTCTGCAGGAGTGAGAATATTTTCCATAGCACACGATCTGCACATCATGTGTGCTGTTTATACAGTAGGGGTGGGAGCTTTAGAAATTTTTTGTATGTGTCCTTTTTCTGTTTCTGTGTGCTTTCTGCTCTTTCTGTGTGTGTGGTGTGTGTGTGTGTGTGTGTGTGTGTGTGTGTGTGTGTGTGCGTGTTTTCTGAATGGGCTGGGAGTCTTAGAAACACCATGGCACACAGGCGAGTTTCCTTTGCAATGCTACTTGAGTAACTTGCGGGCCTCAGTGAGAGAGAAACTGTTTTGTGAAGCAGTTTCATTTAGAATGTAGGCTGTAGTGAAGCTGATATCAGCACATTAATGGTCTGGGAGTCTCAGAAACACTGTAGCACACTGGTGAGTGTACTTTGCAATGCTAATTGAGTAACTTACAGACCTCAGTGAGAAAGGGAAACTGTTTTGTAAAGCAGTTTCATTTAGAATGCAGGTTGTAGTGAGTGAGTGGTGACTTCAGCACAGTATGGATAGACGGCATTTATCGTCACTGTGCTGTTGTCATTCTCATTTATTTATTAGCTTTTGTTTAGCAGGTAAGCACACAAGACAAGGAATGCCCATTTTCAGGTACGACCTGGGAAATTACAAGAGCATGGTTTACAGAACAGTGCAAGAGAAGTACAACAGTGTGAAATATGAGCAATGAGCAGGGTGATACAAATAAACAGGTACAAGATCAACAGATAAGCATATACATCAAAGGTAAGAACAAGCAAACAATAGTTACATTTTGTGGAAATAATACAAGTGCAATTTATCCTATTTTGAGGATGGTAAGTGCTGATGTGAAATGCATGCAGGGTAGATAATTCCCCTTACTAGAGCTCAGAGGGGGGTAGGGGAACCAGGGGAGTGGAGGGTGCACAACAGGTCCAAGCAGGGGTAGGGGATATCAAGCAGCCTTGGAACAGTTACAGGCTGAGGCAGACTTCAGGTGCAACCAGAGGGAGCTCTTAAAGATGGGACAGGTGGGAGTACATCTGATGGTTGCAGGTAGGGTATTCCAGAATTTAGGGGCACAAACAGCAAAGGCACGCTCACCTGACAGTGTATGAGTTTTTGGGACGAGAAGGAGTTGCAAGTCAGCTGACCTTGGCCATTGTGATGGCAGAGCCAGCTGAAGGAGTTTGGACAGGGTGGGTGGGGTGGCATTGCAGACAATTTTGTCTGTGAAGCAGCCCAAGACAAATGAGCAATAATTATCCAGGGACAACCAGTGTAGTTGATTGTATAGATCACAGTGATGGGTAAGTCAAGGGACGGTGAGGGCAAAGTGGCAAATATTATTATAGGCCACATCCCATTTAGCAAGGCTAGTTTTTGTGGCAAGGGTAAAGATTGTCTGTCCATAGTTGAGAGAGGGAAGGAATAAACCTTTAGCAAGGGCAAAGCATTGATCCCTGAGGGACACCGATAATGATAGGAACAGGTTCCGATTAAAGCTCTTTTGTACTTAACAAGCTGTAGTCTGCCAGTGAGATAGTCGGAAAATCACTTTAGGGCTGGACCAGCAACACCGAGGGAGTGAAGCTTGGAACAGAGTAGGGAGTGATTCACTAGATCGAAGGTCTTTGAGAGGTCCACAAAGATAGGCCCGGTCAGCGTACCTTGGTCCATGGCAATCCTTATCACACTCCAGGGAAGATATTTCCATTTATCATACTCTAGAAGCTCCTACTCCATTGTATAAAAAAAAAAGTGTGTGTATATAAATATATATATATATATTTTTGTTTGTTTGTTTCTTACATTGGATTGTAATTGTACTACCCTGTCTACTGTAGTCTGTTTGTACCCACCACATCAAGATAGAATTGTTTAATAATATACATCTGTTAAATGATACAAAAAAAAAAAAAAACTATTTAGTTACACAAACACTGAAGACAAAGTGATTGATGAACATTCCAGAATGAAACTGAATCAGAAAACTGTTAATTGGAGACATTAAAGGATTTAAAGCTCGGATGGCATATTCCCACTTTGTCCGAATAAGTCAGAAGCAAACGCATTCCACATTGTTTAAAGAGCAGCTTCTTCTTTTTTTTTTTTTTTACTTACTTACTATGCATTTAGGCTTCTGGCACCAAATCCCCTTCAGTCAGCCCACCCTGTGAGCGAGACCCGGCGTCCTTTCAGCCTCAGTGCCCCCTAGATTACTCCCCAGGGCCGACGCTAACTCTGGGGGTGCCAGGTAATGGATCGGTGGGGACTCTGAATTGCCTCAGGCAGGGGGCATCATATGCGCATCGGGGGATTTTTTTTTCTTGTAGTGTTGTGGAGGGGGTTTCTAATGGACGTCATGATATAACCACATCATGTGTCCGACACACCCTTCCTGGAACGGCTGTAGCAGTGCTCCGGTATTGGTGCTTCCCGTGTTCACCCTACCTCTATCTCCCCCCCCCCCCCGGAGGTGGAGAGCATGCCATGGCCGCTCAATCCACCCCCCCTCCCAGGCTGGCCCTCAAGTGTCCCGAATCCGTTTCTGCACCGTGGTACCTGTGTCACAGCGGTAAATCTTTCTGCTGTGCTGGCGGGATGACCTTTAAAGTGCAGCTTCTTACTTTCCACCCCCACCCCCCCAAACATATAATAAACATTACCTGGCCTCAAGTGGACTGTAGCAGGAATTTTAATTATTTTCTGTCTGTATTTAACATTTTTAAAGATCGTATTTGGCTCCGTAGAGTTGACAGCCAAAATGCTGCCACTTCCTGTATTGCCAGACATGCTCCCGAGCTCGCATGCTTCATGATGTCGGTAAATGCAGAGCGTTTGGGCGCACTCCATAGCCTATAATACAGACATTTTTTAAATTCTTTTTCTTATATTTTAGAGTTCTAGTTATGATAAATGAAGGCCACCACTCAACTAATAAGGACCTTGTTAGTTGAGCGGTGGCCATGATGCGTCATAATCTGAACTATAAGGTATAGGAAAAAGCATTTCAAAAATGTCCGTATTATATTCTTTGGAGCGTGCCCCAGCGCTCTTCATTTACTGACATCACAAAGTGAGCGAGTGTGGGGGCGTGTCTGGTAATTTGGGAAGTGGCAGCATTTTGGCTGTCAGCTCCATGGAGCCAAATATTTGTACAAATGTTAAAAACAGGCAGAAATTAATTTAAATTCCAGGTACAGTCCACTTAGGGCCAGGTAATGTTTATATACTGTATGTTCAGGGTGAGTGTAGTAGGAAGCTGCTTTTTAAGCGTTTTAATTTAGCCCGATGCAGCATTCCACTGCCCTGTACTACTGGAGCGGTGGGATGCTGTTACAGGAAAGTATTCCATTGATTTCATGGTTTCAGTAATTGAAGCCACTGCAAGAGAAAGAACAGACTGCACTTGGAAATTGATAAAGTAGAAACTCAGTTCAACACCTTGGCATCCATAGAAGAATTTTATTAATTTTTTTTTTTGTTTTTATTGAGATGTTTCACCAGGAAAGGCACACTGAGCAACAAGATGCCGTCTCATTGGGGTACAGAGAGCAGTGAGTACATGATACATAGCATTGAGTCACGCATTGGAGTCATGAATTGAGAGTAACATTAGTTACATAGTTACATTGAATCAAATTAGAGTTACACATTGCTTGCAGGGCTTTGAACTGCCTTGTGTTTTTTTTTTTGGGGGGGGCATGAAGTAGGGAAAAAAGTATAGGGAAGGTTTAGAAGTGAAGGGAGAACATGGAGTAAGGTTTCGACCTGGATAGTGTTACACTATACATGGGTGACAGTCACTGGCTAAGGGAATATGTTTGACAGTCTCTGGCTAAAGGGATACGTTTGACAGGGAGACGAGGCAGAAGTGCAGTATGGGGTAAGTGCGGAGGTTGGTAGATATACAATATATGCCAGCATTTATAGCCAGTAGCTAAAGCTGATGGTCAGGCAGCGCAGGATGTTGGGGAGCGATGGGGGTTAGTGGTAGGAAGAGGGGAGGAGGGGGTTGGCTAAAGGGTAGGGGGAGTTGACTAAATCATTAGAACGAATTAAAAAAAGATTTGGAGAAATTCAAAGAGGAGTTAAAAATTTAGAATGGACAAACTTAATTATAGGGATGGGAGGGTGCATAATTTGAGCAATTTCAAAGGGAAGAAAAGGCACCCTAAACCTGCCTTCTCTCACAACCAGACATCCTTTGAGGGGGAGTATAATCGGAACAAAAGATCACAACCTCCCCCAAAGGGCTCTTTTTTAGGCAGACAGCAGAAACATTTTCAGAACCCCCCATGGAAGCACAGACAGAGGCAGACCATGAGTCCAGTTCAGACTTTGAGTGGGCTTCACCAAACGGGACCAAAACCATAGAAAACAAGAGTGAAAGCACTGTCCAGGGCCAGCAAAAAATCAAAAGTCAAAGAAAAAGAACCGATCATAACAGAGGTAGAAGAAGAAGGGGCAGCCGGCGGAATGAGCACCAGATCCAGGACAAGATTGTATTCAACCTCTTGCAAAGGCTTTTAACAGAAGAAAGTGTGCTGCATCAAGGACTAACTTTTGCCCCACTGCTTTACCAGATCCCTTTTAGACAACATAAGATTGTAAGTGATTTTACCTAAAATTAGGTTAAAATTTCATTTTCTAGACTCATCAGTGCCCCCAGGCTTAGAAGAACAGGAAATCAGAAGGAAACTTCATTAGACTTATAAGTTTGTTCCTCAAAACCTCATTCCTAACATGATAGATATCTTTATAAAGGATGTTGACAAAAAAGTAGACCACCTTTTATTTCTTTATTTATTGATTGATTGTTTGAATTTTGGTAACCGGGTGAGCCCACTGGAACCAGAGGTCCCTTTTTCAGAAGTGACCCAGAGTTAATTACAGGCATTAATTCATACATCAAGCAGGAACATAAAATACAATACTTCATGCAGCAGGGGTTTGAATACATACAGTTTGCAAACAGAGGATGGGAAATAATGTGAACATATTACAATTAAAGGATCAGTTAGCTGGCTAGTACCATACATGATAACAAGTAACGAGTGACATAAACACAATACTTAGAACACAGTGCAACTTAGTTAAAAAGGTTTAAGACTTGAAAAAGGAATCTTAGTAGAGCTGAAAGGATGGTGAGTCAAGTCTTGAAAAAGGTCAGGACACAATTGTTAAACAAGCGGATAAAGCGGGAGGCGTTGTTATCCTGATTACAGATGACTATGTAAAAGAACGTGAGAGACAAGTTAACAGTACACAGAATTGCAAACTTTTGGGGCTAACTGCAACTCACAGCTTCCTTCAGGAAGTTAAAGGGATTATGGCCAATGAGGAATACCAGACTGGGTAGTTGAGGCTCTGGTAGCCAGACATCCAACAATTCCAGTTTTTTTTTTTTTTTTTTGTCTACCTAAGCTACATAAACCAGAGACCGCCCACAGATAGACCCATAGTCTCCAGACTGTGATCTATCCTGGAATCCTTGTCATGTCTGGTGGACCACTACCTCAGGGATTTTGAAATGTTGATGCCATCTTATTTACAAGTCACGAGGTATTTTAAAATTGATGAAACAATTGAATAGAGATGTGATAAATCTTGAGAACTGCGTTTTAGTAACTATGGATGAGGTGGATTTATATACTGCTGTCCCTTAGAAAAATAGAAACATAGAATTTGATGGCAGATAAGGACCACTTGGCCCATCCAGTCTGCCCATATCTTCCTTGAGGATATCTCTTGCATCAGGCCACACCTATGTAACTATAGCTGCCAGGCACTAGAACCACATGGAAACTTTTCTAGCCAGCAGTCTACAAGGGGCCACCCATGACGACATCAGATGCAGGCGACATCACTCCCGTATAAACGTGGGCAGCCCCATGCCCTCCTCCATTCTTTTCCCACCATTGACCATCGCACATCGGGCTCTATAGACCACCCGGCACTGTCAGAAGGCCTTAGACAACTTCCTCTTGCAACAGAAGGTTGCCCAAATGGAGGAGTTGTTCCAGGCTAGAAGTTCCTCCGCCTCTCAGGCCCTGTCCATGGGCTCCCACTCCTCCAAGGTCTGGGACAAGTCGGCCAGGAAACACAAGGATCAAAGCAAGGAGAGATCCTCCCGGACTTGCTTGCATTGCCGCTTTGAGCATTGG
Source organism: Neoceratodus forsteri (assembly GCA_016271365.2). NCBI lineage: Eukaryota > Metazoa > Chordata > Ceratodontiformes > Ceratodontidae > Neoceratodus > Neoceratodus forsteri. The sequence continues at coordinate 725,910,089 of CM028133.1, forward strand.
CTGCGATGGGATCATCCACTTTGGTGGCTGCCTACTCTGCCTCCTATACCAGTGCCTCCCTCCAGACTTGCTTTAGCTGGTACTGGCTCCTCGGCATCAGGCCTTCTTTTGTCCCCGCTGATGTTTCAGCCCCTGCTATTCGGCTTCTCTTCCCACTGGCCACCAGACAGGGAGCTTCACTGGCTCTGCTTCGGCCGGCGTTGGTACATCATTATCGGGGGTCCCACCACCCCAATGACATCCTCGGCTTTTACTTCAGCCTCTTTGACGTAGGAAATTCAATCTTCTCTGTTGTCACCCCAGGCCGCCATGTCAATATTGGAGTCTCACCCTCCCCCAATGACATCCCAGGCCATCTTGTCAACACCAGGGCCACAGCCCCTCCCGACACCTCAGGCCATACCACTGGTGCTGGGGCCTCATAGCTCTCCCACCAGTACCACAAGGCTTTTCAAAGACGGTCTCTGTGCCGGCTCGGTGGCACTGAGGATTGAGGCGCTGGACACCACATCTCGCACCACGCCAGTGATCCGGGTTCGGGAACGGACTCTTGATTGTTCAGGGATCAGCTGGGCGAGGTAAGGATTGAGCATCCAGAGGACTACTGTCCTTCCCGGGGGAACATGCTGCGTGTGTCAGCACAACAGAGAGGTTGGCCGCAGTGTGGCTGCCTCCACGGAGGTGGAGACAGCTACTGCGCCTATTGCTTGGCAGCACGGGGAGACAAACAGAGAAAAATACTGGGACTCAACAGGACCCATGATAGCGTGATGTGCTGGAAGACGTGACTGGGGTCAGAGGCTCTGCCAGGTCCACGGAGGTGGTGACAGATAATGTCATAATAAAAAAAAAAATCCAGTCTCTATTTATGTACCGGGCATGCTTTATTCCATCTGGGAGTTCATGCTCTGCCTTGCCCCCCCATGCCAGCAACAACAGGGTCTGCTTCCTCACTGACACCTTCCATGGTGTCATGCCCTGCTCATCCTCCATACCATTGGTGCCCGTCTCATAGCCAGGCGATGAGGACAAATACCATTCTGATCTCCTCCCTCGGTAGAATGATGAGGAGGAGGATGAAGGAGAGGGGGCTGGTAGCCCCTCCCAGTCTACTTCCACTGTATCTTTGGGTGGTGAAGACTCCACCAAGTATACCTCAAGGCCCCCCAATGTGCCCTCTTTCATCTCAGTGATGAGGCAGTTACAGCTGCCATAGGATTTGATGTTGAGGAGCAGGACGTTGATAGGAGAAATCTGACAGCATACTTGGAACTGCCAGATTCTCCACTTTTGATTATTCCTCCACTAATAGTGGCCTTTGAGGATGCCACTATTGCTGCCTGGTACAGACCGAATTTGATTCCTGCAATGCCCAGAAAGGCAGACAAATTGTACAGACTCCCTCAGGGAAACCATATTTTCAAACCCCAGGAAATCTTTACTGTATTCTGACTTATGCAGTTAGCCTTCACCATTCAATTGCCTCGGGGAAAAATGATTTAATAGAACCTGCGTTAATAGTGGAACTTTCATAGACTCAAGCTCAGTTTTCAAACCACTGTCCCTGGTGCATTCTTTGCAACCGTTCTTTACTCCACCTGCCTAATAAGAAGCCTCGAAGACTTCTCCTTCAGCTTTCTTGAAGAAATATATTTTTCTCAGTTTTCAAAGTTACCATTTTATTTATTTTTGTTTTCGAAGCACTGTCCTTGGTTTCCAGGCAGACTAGTCTAGATTTAATGTTATTCTGGTAAGTTTTTCGGTTCCTTGTCAGTTCCTTGCAACCAGGAATAAAGTGGCCTTATGTGTTGTTTTTTCAGGTAAAGTTTATTTTTCTTCTAACTTTATTTCTGTTATTCTCTGTTGGCTGATTTCTCCTCCAGTTCAGTGGGTTTAAACCGGGGGTTTTCTCTGTTGTTTCCTCGGTCAGTAAACTGACCACAAAAAAATAAATAAATAAATAAAACTGACATTTGTTTGTTAGTGATTGTACTGTGTTTGCTCACAGAACCCACAAATTTTACTGGTTTTAGGTTTTGTCACAGAAGCCTAAAAGGAGAACCGGCCCTACTGGTTTCCAATACTGAGTGTGGTGAATCGTTTCCCAATGTCTATACCCACACTTAATTTGTGTCCCCTGTTTAGGGTTTGACCACCTGAACACAGAGTGTAAGATTTATAAAAACTTTCCTCAGTCTACACTTGATAGGTGATTGAACTGACTGAGAGAAAAAATGTCCGATAAAGCTGTTGGTCTGGCTTCAGGACATGCAGTTCCTCCTCCTAACAAAGATAAACCGAAGGAACCAGAGGGGAAGCCCTCTGACAAGGATGAAACTTCCTCAGGGACAAAAAGGAGTGCAGAACCGGCCGCTGCTGCTAAGGGGAAAAAGAAGGAAAAGTATACAGTGCAGGAACCATAGCCAAAGGTACCGACGGTTCCGACTGCTGAGGAAATTGCAAACGCGATTAGTTATTCAATTGTTGCAACCCTGTGCTCCAGTTCTGGTTCCTCAGCAAGTGCCACAACAGCCCCCGGTTCAAAGACCGGATTTTTTTAGCTGTTCCCGGTTCGTTTGAACAGGATCCCTATTATGAGGAGGAGGAGGAGGAAAAAGAGGAGTTTGGGGAACCCATTGAACCACAGATTTCCCCAGAGAGAGAGAGAGAGGGTGTTTGAGTCTCCTCCTAAATGTCCTGAGGATTATTCCTCCCATTTTTCTTTTATGAAAAAAGTGGCAGAGATCATGGACCTCCCTACTCAAGAGACCACTGAGGAGGAGGAGGAACCAGACTACATGGAGATGGTGGATGTGCCAGCAACAGAAAGGTTGCTTCACCTATCCATAAGTCTGAAAAATAAAGCCTCTAAGATTTTGCAGAACCCCACTTCTGTCTCTCCTGTGGACAAGAAAATGGAAAGGAAATACCTGGTGGCCAGAGGGGGAGCTGAATTCCTCCTCAGCCACCCCAGCCATGGGGGATATTGCAGGCAGCTGCCTGTGATAAAGCAGGCATACCCCTGTCATCCCATCCTCCTGATAAAGACTTCAAAAGGATGGACTCCATGGCCAAGAAGGCCTATTTAGGAACTTCCTTGGCTATCAGACAAGTCTCTTTTATATGTCTTATGTTTCCAGATATCAGAAAACTTCTGGAACTCTGTGATAGAGATGACTAAATCAGCTCCTCCCCCACTGGCAGCTGACCTTATGGAAACTGCAAAATGCGGCATTGAGGCATCCAAATATCAGTTCCACATGGCAGTGGATTCTAATGACACTGTTGCCAGGGTAATGGCAACCCCATTGTCCTTGAGGAGGTTTGCCTGGCTCAGGGCTACTAACGTGTCTCAGGACACACAGACTAAGGCCCTGGCCTTTCCATGTGTGTGGTGAACAGACAGAGGCCTACATGAAGAAGATGGATGAATTCAAGGTGACTTACAAGAGTACTGTTGCCAAGGAAAAGGCATCCACACCCCAGAAGCATCAGAGTAGGGGAAGGCCCTATTCTAGACCTTTTTACCAGACCCAGACTTTCCCAGCATACCAGCAGCAGAGAGTGTACTTTAGAGGCAGGAGTAGAATTGACAGCAGTCGGGCTGGCCCCAGTCCCCAGCCTGGGGCACAAGCAAAACAGAACCCCTGATATGCTTGTCAGGGTCACCTCCCCAGTCCCAGTAGGGGGCAGGCTGGCTTACTGCTTCCAGGCATGGCAAGCCATCACCACAGACAAGTGTGTCCTGGAGGTAGTAAACCCAGGGCCTTGTCCTTAGATTCAAGGTCATACCAAGGTTGAGTGCAAGGCTAGTCAGACCTGCCACCCTAACAGAAATGATATTGCTAGAATCAGAAGTAGCCAACCTTCTCCTTGGGAAGGCAGTAGAACCTGTTCCCTTAGCTCAGAGGGGAAAAGGTCTGTACTCAAGGTACTTCCTAACACTAAAGAAAACTGGAGAGTAGTGACCCGTACTAGATCTCAAACATTTAAACAGACTCCTTACAATGCCAAAGTTCAAGATGGTCACTCTGGCAACTATTCTCGCCACACTCAGGCAAGGAGGCTGGTTGGAATCACTAGACCTCAAAGATGCATACTTTCACATCCCTATCAGGCAGTCCCACAGAAAGCATCTTGGATTCAGATTGCCATCGAGCCATTACCAGGTAAGAGCCTTGCCCTTCGGCTTGACCTCTGCCCCAAGAGTGTTCACAGAGTGCCTGGCAGTAGTAGTGGCACATTTGAGAAGGCAAGGGGTGACAGTGGTCTCTTACCTAGACGAATGGCTAGTCATGGGACAGTCCCCTTAGCAGATCAGGGATGCTCTAACCCTTACGCAGGATACCCTGCAGTCTTTGGGATGCCTGGTAAACCTGAAAAAGTCAGTCTTGTAGCCGGTTCAGCTCCTGGAGTTCATAGGAGCAGAGTTGGACACACTACAGGGAAAAGCATTCCTCCCTTAGGAAAGGGTGAACAGTTTGGTGCAACTAGCAAGCTCTTTCTAGCTGCACACCCCCAGGCTAGCAAGACATTTTCTGCAACGGTTGGGGCATATGGCAGCCTCTACAGCGACAGTACCAGTAGCCAGATTCCAAGTGAGAGACATCCAGTTTCACCTAAGATTTTACTGGTCACAGAAAAAGGACTCCCTGTCAAAACTAATACCAATCACAGGAACCTTCCATCAAGCACTCCATTGGTGGCAGGAAAGGGACAACCTCCAAGAAGGTGTGCCATTCCTTCAGCAGTCCCCAACAGTAGTGTTGACAACCGATGCCTCCCTCCTAGGGTCGGGCATCCACCTGGGGGAGTACACTGCACACGGTACTTGGCTCCAGCAGGAGTCATTGCTGCACATAAATCTGCTGGAACTCAGGGCAGTTTTTCTGGAACTCCAGTCCTCTGCCACAGTGCTTCAGGACAAGGCGGTGCAAGTCAGAACAGACAATACAACCACCATGTACTACATAAGCAAGGGAGCACAAGGTCATCCTTGCTTTGCACAGAGGCCATGAAAATCTGGACTCTGGCTTATTCCCTCAGAGTTTTTCTCTCAGCGGTCCATCTCCCAGGAAAGGACAGTGTCGTAGCAGATGCCCTGAGCAGGATCAACCAAAACTACCATGAGTGGTCACTGAACAGGCAGGTCCTGCAAGCTGTTTTCAGGAGGTGGGGCACTCCAGAGGTGGACCTCTTTGCAGCCTCAGACAACCACTAGTTGCCACAGTTCTGTTGCAGACCTCCTGCAGTAGGCACAGTGCCACTGGATGCACTACTGCTTGATTGGACAGAGAAGTTCCTTTATGCCTTCCCTCCATTCCCCTGTTGCCCAGAGTATGAATAAGTTCAGGACTGCTGTAACAATGATCCTCATAGCTCCAGACTGGGCCTGGCAGCCCTGGTACTCACTGCTCATGTCCCTGTCAATCTACAGCCTAGTTTACCTCCCAAGGAGATACAACCTAGTGACATCCTCCCAGGGCAGGATCCTGCACCCCAACCTCAGTTCCCTCAGACTCAGGGCCTGGCTCTTGAGGACCTAGAGTATGCCAACTTGCACCTGTTTGAAGGGGTCTTGGAGGTTCTTAGAGTCTCCAGAAAACCCTCCACCACGAAAACTTACACTTCCAAGTGGAAGAGGTTCTCTATCTGCTGTCAGCAGAAGGACATAGCTCCTCATCAGGCTGGTCTGCTAGTACTGTTGGACTGTTTGGCCCATCTCCCACTCCCTGGGCCTGAGGCCATCTACCCTCAAGGTACACTTGGCAGCTGTCTCTGCCTATCTCTTGGCTGGTAAGGGCTATTCCCTGGCTTCCAATATGATTTTCAGAAAGTTTTTCAAGGGTCTGCTACATTTGCACCCCCCACACAGGGAACCAGCCCCCTTGTGGGATCTGAATATATGCATTGCACAGCTAATGCAACCCCCTTTTGAGCCCATGTCCACGGCAGAGCTCAAGTATGTGACCTGGAAAACAGTATTCCTAGTGGCAGTCACTTCATCCAGGAGGATTAGTGAACTCCAGGCCTTGTTCATAGAGCCTAACTACATTTCGTTCCACAGGGACAAGGTAGTCCTAAGGGACAATAGGAAGCTTCTCCCCAAAGTGATATCTGACTTCCACCTCAACCATTACCCTGCCCATCTTCTTCACAGACCATTCCAGTTCAGGGGAATGCAGACTGCATAGCCTTGATGTCAAGAGGGCTAGCCACTACTATTTGGACCACACAAAAGGCCATAGGCAAGATAACACTCAGCTGTCTCTGACCTGTGGTGAAGTGGGGAAGGGAAAAACAGCTGCAAAAAGGACTGTTGCATGCGGGATTGTTGCCTGTTTTCAGTTTTGCTACAGCAAACTGGGCAAGAAATCCCCAGTGGGCTTTAGGGCTCATTCTACAAGGGGGACAGTCACTTCTATAGCAGTTGCCAGAGACATTCCCTTATTAGAAATATGCAATGTAGCTACCTGGAAAACTGTTCATACATTTACTAAACACTATTGCCTGGACATTCAGGCTAGAAGTGATGTCAGATTTGGCACAGTAGTACTGTAGAGCCTGTTTCCTAAATAGATTTGTGCCCACTTATACGTCAGAATACAGTAAAGATTTCTTGCGGTTTGAAGAAATAATTAGTTACCATAGTAATGTTGTTTCTTCCAAGGGAATCTTAACTGTATTCTGAGCACCCACTGTACCTCCCCTACTAGAACCTAGTGAGCACTGCACTCCAGCTGTCCATGCTGTTGATGAAACGTGTTTAAGTTGGTTGTTTTGAGGCATCTGTGACTTGAATCTTTAGGATGCCACCTTGTTAAAAAGGGGAATTGTTGGTTGGTGGGTGAATTAGTTCTCTTTAGGGTAGTATAGTTACAATTTTCTGCATGCTTCATAAGAATCTGATGGTTGCATAGAATGCACCAGGGACAGTGGTTTAAAAAACTAGCTCAAGCCTATCAACGTTCCACTATTAGCTCAGGTTCCATTAACTCATTTTTCTCCGGGGTAGTTGAATGGTGAAGGCTAACTGCATAAGTCAGAATACAGTAAAGATTCCCTTGGAAGAAATAAGATTACTGTAGTAATTTTTTCTTGCAGAGCAACCTCAGGCAGATCCAGTGGTGATAAATGCTGCCCATGATAGGACCAAGAGGCCTAAACACCTCAGCTCTCTCCCCTCTAAAAAGGAGTCCAGAAAGCTGAACCTTACGGGCAAAAGGGCCTTTGCTTCTGCTACACTGTCCATCAGGGTGATGAATTACATTGCCCATATGGTTAAATTTCAGAATACACTCTAGAAAAAGTCAAAAGCTGCTGCCCAGGCCCTTCCAGATAATCCTTAGAGGCAGGAACTGCTCAAGGCCCTACAGTCTGGGGCAGATAAGGGCAAACGCTTTTTGAGGTCTGTCTTTGATGCAGCCGATGCCTCTGCTAGAGCTGCTGTAGTTGGCATCTGCCTGACAAGCCGTTCTTGACTCAGGTTTTCTGGCTTTGCTACTGCCATACAACAGTCCATCCTGAATGCCCCTTTCAGAGGCTACAAGCTCTTTGGGGCGGATGTGCAGGACATACTCTCTGACCTGCAGGCCTCAGGAAGGACTGTGTGGTCTGTCCATTCTTTGTACCACACCCAGCCAAAAAGTGTCCAGATGATGTCCTGTTGTTGGGCCTACCATAAGCCAAAGCAGGGCAGCAAGCACTGGCCAGCAACAGCCCTGCCTACCCCTACCTCCACCACTGGGAAGACATCAGAAGAGGTGGTGCAGCCCCCGGCCACAAGTACTACTTCAGCTTCCTTGCTAGATCCTGGCCCTCCAGCACTGCAGGAGGCTGTGGTTGGGGGTTATGTCTCCCTCCAGAAATCACTACAGATGCCTGGGTCCTGCAACTCATAGAACAAAGCCACACTCTAGAACTTCTGGAGTGGCCTCCGGATCTGCCTCTAGTTCATTCAAGTTACCTTCCAGACCACATTCCAGTGCTGCTGGGGGAAATGTGAACATTGTTGCGAAAAAGGGCCATAGAACCTGTGTCCAAGGATCCATGGAACAGGAGGGTTCTATTCCTACTTCTTTCTAGTCCCCAAATCCACAGGTGTTTACATCCCATCCTAGATTTGAGAAACATAAATTTCTACATACAGTACATGAAGTTCAGGATGGTGACCCTGCATGGTCTGCTGCCCCTGCTGCACCACGGAGACTGAATATGCTCCCTCCACAGGCAGGATGCATACCTGCATATCAACGTATGTGCTCCCCACTGACAGTACCTCCAGTTCCAGTTCCAGGGGGAACATTACCAGTTCCAAAGCATTGCCCTTAGGCTGTCTTCTGCACCACAGGTCTTTACCAAATGCTTGGTGGTAGTAGCCGCAGCCCTCAGGAGGGAGGAGCTGTATATTTTGCCTTACCTGGACATCTAGTTGCTTGAAGTACAGTCCGGGGAGCAACTGTTCCAGACCCTAGAGTGTACCAGGCAGTTGTTCCATGCCCTGGGGATCACAGTCAATCTTCCCAAGTCTGTCTTGAACCCTTGTCAGTATCTCTAGTACATTAGGGCAGTACTGGACACAGCTCAGGGTTTTGCGTTCTTGCCGCAGGACAGGGCAGACCGCCTGATGGCTCACACCCAACTGCTTTACAGCAGCAGATATGTCACAGCCAGGACCTTCCTGAGGCTCCTGGACCTGATGTCTGCCGTCATTGTCATGGTGCCTTTGGCCAGACTGCACATGCAAATCCCCCTGTGGACACTGAGGGTCCAGTGAGACCAATGCACTGACAACTTAGAACAACAAGTTCTAGTCTCTCTGGTCAAAAAGGTGCTGCTATGGTGGATGAAACCCAGTAACCTGTTGAAAGGGTTCCTTCCTTATTCCTTCTCCATGATTTTCACCACATATGCTTTGGGCGTTGGTCTTGGGGGGGCTCATCTGGGGCCTCATCAGACTCAAGGGATGTGGTCCAGAGTGGAGCCTGCCATCCACATCAGCATCCTAGAAATGAGGGCCATCCTGTATGATTTATAAGCCTTCCAGGCCCATCTGTCCCCGGGCCATCTGCTGGTGCAGCTGGACAATATCAGTGTAGTACACAGCATCAACAAATGAGGGGGGACCCGTTTGTATCCTCAGTGTTGGAAAGCGTTGAGAGTTTGGTACTGGTCTCTAGAACACAGTCTAGAACTGTGGCCATCCATGTTCCAGGCGTGCAAAACATCCTGGCAGACCAGCTCAGCTGGTTACAGTCTCGGATGCGCTGCTGACCTCAGCTGTAGAGGATCTGTTCGACAGGTGGGGTCGTCTTCACTCAATGCAACACTGCTGCATTTCTGCTCGCTCACTGCAGGCCTGGAGTTTTCTGGCAAGATGTGTTGTCCCTCTCTTGGAAAGGGAGGTTCCTCTATGCCTTTCCTTCCTTCCCTGTACTCCAGAGAGTGCTGATCAAGCTCCAGATGGAAGGGGTCACCGCTGATCCTCATTGCCCCCTTTGGGCCTCGTCAAATCTGTTTGCGTTGTTGCAGCAGCTAGTGGTGGAACCTCCAGTGCTTTTGCTTCTGTGCAAAGGCCGTAGAGGCTTGCTCTCACAAGACCAGAGCACCCTGGTACATCCGGACCTCAAGTCACTGCACCTACATGCATGGTTCCTGAATACATAGCCATGGCTAGATCTGGGGTGTCCCAAAAGGTGGCTGATGTCCTGGTGGCTGCTAGGAAGCTCTCCACCAGGGCCACTTATTCTATGAAGTGGAAGGGCTTTGCTCTGTGTGTGGCTTCTCATCATTTGGACCCTTCACTTGTCCAGTGAATCAAAATCTGGAGTACTTGCTGTCCGTTTCAGATTCTGGCTTGCAATACTCCTCCATTAAGGTGCACCTGTCAGCCATCCATGTGCCTATTAATGGCTGTACAGTGGCACAACTAGAAGTGTCCCATACCTTTTTGAGACGCATTCTCCATCTGAAGACTCCTACCTGCAGTCCAGTCCCAACTTGGGACTTCTTGTTGGAGAAACTTACCTTGGCACCTTTTGAGCCAGCTGCAACAAACGAGCTATGCGTTCTGTCATGGAAAGCATTATTTTTTGTTGCTATTACTTTTGCACGAAGGATTTCCAAGCTTCAGGCTCTGATGTATGGGCCTCCTTATTTGATTTTCCAACAAGACAGTATCTTTTTGCATACAAATCCTAAGCTTCTTTCAAAGGTGGTGTCTGAGTTTATCTTAAATCAGACCATCCACCGGCCTATTAGCCAGAGCATGCCAATCCAGGGGAAGCATTGCTCCACACTTTAGATATGTATAGAATTCTGCCTTGCTATACTCACCATACGAAGGACTGTAGGAAATGTCACAGCTGTTTGTTTCTTTTGCCCCTGGGAAGGAGGACGTACCAGTTTCTAAACAGTGCCTGTCCAAATGGTTAGCCAACTGTATTACTTTTTGTTGTAGGAAGTACTGTAACTTCTGTAAGGAACTTCATGGTGTTGTTCGTGGTCATTCAACGAGTGGCATGGCCACTTCAGTTGCTTGTTTCAGGAATGTTTCAACTGCAGAGATCTGTGCTGCTGCAACTTGGAGTGCAGTCCACATTTTCACTGAACACTACAGTCTGGACATTGTCTCTAAAAGAAGGACAGGCTTTGGCCTGGCTGTGCTTCAAGGCCTCCTGTCATAAGTCTATAGCCTCCAGCCACCCAGACTAATTCTGTGTCAGAACTGCTTAGAACTTGTTCCATAGGTGTGGCCTGATGCAAGAGATTGTCTCGATGAAGATAGTACAGTTACATAAGAGCTTACCATAACAGTAGATCTTCAAAAGAATCTCTTGCGTCATGCCATGCCTTCCCACCTTCCTTCCCCCTTGGCCTTTGGGCTTCTCTGTCTTTCTGTCTCCAGGACAGTGTACCTTCTGTTTCACCTATCTTTATGGCTGGAACTTCTGGCTCTTCTCAGTTCCCCAGCAGGAGATCCTCTGTATATGGTCTCCGGCGGGAGAACTGAGGAGGGCGTGGGACCGCCCGTGTTTATATGGAAGGGATGTTGTTTGCGTCTGACATCATTGTGGGTGGCCGCTTGTAGACTGCTAGCTAGAAAAGTTTCCATATGGTTCTAGTGTCTGGTGTCTATAGTTCCATAGTTGTGGCCTGATGCAAGAAACTCTCTCGAAGATCTACTGTTATGGTAAGTTCTTATGAAACAGTACTGTCTCAGTACCTGCACTATTACATTAGGCTGTGCCCAATCTACAGCTTTCTCCTTCCCCCTTCCTTTCCAGTATGATTCCCTTGTGCTTACCCCATGTATTCTTGAACCTCACCACTGTTTTGGCCCCCACCACATCTGCTGGAAGTCTGTTCCAGGAAGTCACCACTCTTTCTGTGAAGAAGTACTTCCTCACATCTCTCCTGAATCTACCCCCTCTAGCTTCATAGCATGTCCCCTTGTTCTTGAGCACCTTTTTTTCTGAAAAATACTCCCCTCCTGTACCTTTTTTACACCCGTGAGGTATCTAAAGGGCTCTATCCTATCTCCCCTCTCCCTCCTCTGTTCCAGGGTCTACATAATGAGGTCCTTTAGTCTTTCCTCATAGGGCTTTTGGTGCAGACCCACCCTGCACCATTTTAGTTGCCCTCCTCTGGATAGCCTCCACTCTGTCTATGTCCTTCCAGAGATGTGGTCTCCAGAACTGGACACAATACTCTAGGTGGAGTCTTACATGCAGTCTATACAGACGCAACACCACCTCCTTCTTTCTGCTGGTGATACCCCACCCTGTGCACCCCAGCATCCCACTTTCCCTCCCTACTGCCTTGTATTGCCTGGCCACCTTTAGGTTATCTAATATGATTACCCCAGGTTTCTTTCCTGCTTGGTGGTCATTAGTGCCACTCCACCAATTTTGTACTCCGCCTTGGGTTTCTGTGCCCTAAATGCACTATTCTGCACTTTTTTTGCATTGACACCTAGCTGCTATACCCTTGAACACTCCTCTAGTTTTCTCCAGGTCTCTGCTCATCCTTTCCATCCCTGCTCCACGGAGTGTACACCCTATCACAGATTTTGGTGTCGTCTGCAAAGAGGCAGGCCTTCCCTTCCAGTTCCTCTGCAATGTCACTTATAAAGACATTAAAGAGGACCAGTACCAACACTGATCCCTGAGGCACCCATCTGGTTATCCCCCCTTCCTTGGAGTGAATTCTGTTTACCCCCACCACCCTCTGTTGCCTATCCCTTAACCAATTTCTTATCCAGTTTACCACCTTTAGACCCACTCCTAAATTGCCCAGCTTGCTTATTACTAGTCTCATGTGGACGCCTTACTGAAACTTAGGTAGGCCACATTCGCTGCTCCACCCAGATCCAGTTCCTTGGTCACCCAGTCAAAGATCTATCCGATTTATTTGACATGACCTCCCTCTTGTGAAACCATGCTGCCTTGGGTCTTGTAACCCACTACATTCAATATATTCCACAATCCTTTCTGTCAGCAGTGATTCCATTAACGTTCCCACCACCAATGTCAGACTGACTGGCCTACAATTGCCAGCCTCCTCCTCCCTGCTACCACTTTTGCATAGTGGGACTACATCCACCCTCCTCCAGTCCTCTAGAAACACTGCTGTTCCAGTGAGCTGTTTAATAGAACTGTCAGAGGTGTAGACAGTATTTCCTCAAGCTTTCTCAGTACCCTTGGATTCACCCCATCTGGCCCCATTGCTTTGTTCACCTTCAGATTAGCAAGTCCCTTCAGGAGTCTCGCTGATGAAAAAGGACTAAGTGACCACCTCCTTCCCTCCAAAGCTACAAAAATCCAAAAATTCCAGTTTTTTTTTACTGCCTACCTAAGCTGCATAAACCTGAGACCACCCATGGATAGACTCATAGAAGGAAGGTTTAGAAGTGTTGCATAATATTCTAGATCTAAGGAATGTAGATGAAAAAACAAGCACAAACTATTTAACATTACTGGCTTCTCTGGTAGTTGAAAAAAACTGTTTTAGATTTAACATCTTTTACCTGCAGACCAGAGGAACAGCCATAATGGGGTCTACGATGGCCCCATCATTTTCCAGTCTTTTCCTGTACCAGTTTGAAATGGGAATTATACAATGGCAAGAAAAAATCTTGGGCTCCGATTGGTCAATCTGGGATTGGACCCTTGATGTTATCCCAGTACAACATCATGGGTCTAGTCCCAGCACCTAGATGACCACATTAAAAAGAAATCAATCCATGGACCTCCTCAGCCCCGCAACCTGCCCGTTTGTAATTCGCGCTCTCAACCCGCCTTTAACCCACTGTCAGTGCTTCAAACAACATGAAGTCTTGCTATATTATGACATATGCAGTGAGTCCCAACCTTCGAACTGCTCTGGAGGTGAAAGAGTTAACTTTCCATGCCAGGCATGGAATGCTGAGCTCGATCTCGGTTGAAAACTCTTGTCTGTTGTTCTTCAAACTCAAACTGTCAGATTCTTTACTCTGCCTCACTGAACAGTCGCTCTGGAGATTTCTCCTTCTGCTCGGTTCATTTTGTCGGTTAAAGTATTGTTTTTCTTGGTTTTCTACCGAATTGAAACCGCAACCGGTCGGTTCAGACTCTGTCTGTGGTATTGTGAGTACTAGATAGGTTTTACATTAATTTCTATTCTGTGTGCAACTTGTAAACAGTTTATCGGTTTGGTTTGAACCAATCAGGCTGTTTAAAATATATTAATCTGTCATTTAGAGTGTGGTTACCGGTTCTTATCGGTTCTAAAAAAAAACGGATTTTATTACGGTTTTTTCCACGACCCGTGACACGGTTGGGAACCGATAAGAGGGTCTTACCTGGCAGATTGCCATAAACGGGTAAGTTTGGTTAGGCTGGCATTATGTCTAAGAAACCCAAAAGAAAAAACGGGCCCACTGGGTTTCAACACTGCAGTGTCTGTGGGGAAGTCTTTGCTAAGGCTGACCCCACACCACCTGTGTTTATTGTCTGGGGTTTGACCACCTCAATGCAGACTGCCAGATTTGCAAAAATTTTCCTGCAGCTACCCTGGAAAGAGTTGGTAGGCTCAGGAAAGGGAGGCCAAAAGTCCGCTGAACGGATGGCCAGCCCTGTTCGGTTTCAACGAACGGACGATGCCCTCTGACCAGGCGAGACTTCCTCGGGCAAAAGGAGAGCCGACTCTGAGGAGTCGGTTCCAACAAAAAGGACTAGGAAATCAGCTGGTGTGGAGCCAAAACTTTCCTCTCCAACCGCTGAAGAAATAGCCAAAGCGATTAAAATTGTCCAGTCGCTTTCCCTGGTTCCGACCGAACCGGCACCATCAGGTAAGCGTACGGTTCGGCCGGTTCCACCGGTTCAAGAGTATGATTTAGAGGAATTTTATGAACCCGGAGGAGGGGGAAGAGGAGTATGAGGAGAGTGAATGTGGTTTGAAAGTCTGGATGTGCCCATTGAACCGACATCTCCCCAGACAGACCTTCAGGAGTGTCTCCTCCTAGGCTTTCTGAGTCCCTTCTCATTTTATGTTTTATAAAAAAGTGGCTGAAACCCTCCAGCTCCCTATGGAGGAAGCTGTGGATGATCAAGAGGAGCCTGACTATGTGGAAATGATGGATATCCCAGAGTCTAGGAGACTGTCTATTCCTTTGCATAAATCTTTTGGGAAACAGACAGTAAAAACTCCTCACATTATACCTCCTGTGGATAAGAGAATGGACAAGAGGTACACATTGTCATGGTCTGAAACAGAGTTCCTTACACAACAATGCAGCCATGTTGGGGTAGTGCAGGCTGCAGCCTGTGACAAGGCAAATATTCCCTTGGCTTCACACCCCCCCTGACAAGGACTCCAGGAGGATTGATGCCATGGCAAAGAAACAGTACATGGCAGCATCATTGGGACTCAGACAGGCAAATTATATGGCTTATCTTGCTAGATACCAGAAATCCAGATGGGATACTGTTATGGCTCTAGCAAAACAGGTCCTGGCCAGCTTGCCAAGGAGCTGGAGCAGGTGGCTGCTGATGGTATTGAGGCATCTAAGGTGCAATTCCATGCTGCAGTGGACTCTTGTGATGTGTCATCAAGAGTCATGGCTACATCTGTGGCGCCATGGAATGGCTTGCTCAGATGTACTAGCCTGTCACAGGATACCCAGACTAAGGCCATGGATTTTCCTGTTGTGGGTAATTCTCTGTTTGGGGAGCAGACAGAATTACATGAAGAAAAATGGATGAGTATAGGACCACCTATAGGGTGCACAGGCCAAGGAAAGGCAGGCCACTCCTCAAAAGCAGCCTTCCAGGGGCAGGGGCAGGCCTTTTCATAGGCCTTTTTGCCAAGCCCTGGCCTCCTCTTCTGCTTATGCCCAGAGGGGGTTCTTTAGAGGGAGAGGCAGACGGGGTACAAGCAGGCCTGCTTCCACCCCTCAGCCTAAAGCCCCTGCCAAGCAGACACCCTGATGGGGTTGCCAGGGCCGATTCTCAACTACCTGTAGGGGGCAGGCTGGCTTACTTTGTCCAGGACTAGAAGTCTCTGACATCAGACAAGTGGGTCCTGGAAGTAGTAAGCCAGGGACTGGTTCTCAGCTTCAAAAAATTTCCAAAGATGAGAACCAGATCCTTTCCACCTGCAAATCCACCAGAGGCACTTGCCCTAGAGGCAGAAGTCTCTTCCCTCCTGGCTCTCAGAGCCGTGGAAAGGGTTCCACCCCTACACCAGGGCAAAGGATTGTACTCCAGGTACTTCCTTACCCCAAAAAAGACAGGAGAATGGCGGCCCATCCTGGATGTCAGATACTTAAACAAGCACCTTTTAAAACCAAAATTCAAAATGGTGACTCTGGGAATTATTCTACCCTCTCTGAGGCCAGGGGACTGGCTAGCGTCCCTGGACCTCAAGGATGCCTATTTCGATATTCTCATCAGAAGCTCCCATTGAAAGTACCTCAGGTTCGAGCTGCCCTCAGGCCATTACCAGTTCAGAGCAATGCCCTTTGGCCTCACCTCTGCTCCAAGGGTATTCACAAAATGCCTGGCAGTAGCAGTTGCCTACCTAAGAAGGCAAAAAATTGCCATCTTCCCTTACCTGGACGAATGGCTCATAGTAGGCCAGTCTCCAGACCAAGTCAAGTTACATCTACAGATAACTCAGCAACTGCTTACCTCTCTAGGTTTCCTTCTGAATCTTTCAAAGTCAGTTCTAGAGCCTGTCCAGCTCCTCACCTTCATAGGCGCAGAGCTGAACACAGAGGAAGCCAGAGCCTTCCTTCGTTTGGACAGGGCAAGGACCCTGGTCTCTCTGGCCTCCTCATTCACCCTGCAGGTCTCTCAACCAGCAAGGCATTTTTTACAGCTCCTGGGGCACATGGCTGCTTCTACAGCAGTAGTGCAAGGAGCAAGATTTCAGATGAGGGACATCCAGTTCCATTTGAGAGCCTTTTGGTCTCAAAGAAAAGACCCTCTAACCAAGTTGATCCCAGTAACTTGAACCCTGATCCAAGCCCTACAGTGGTGGCAGGATCAGAGCAATCTGAGACAAGAGGTTCCCTTTGTCACCCAGTCTCACTCTTTAATCCTTACTACAGATGCATCCCTCTTGGGGTGGGGAGCTCACATGGGCGACCTCATTACCCAGGGATTGTGGTCCCCTCAGGAATCTCTGCTCCACATCAATCTGTTGGAGCTCAGAGCAGTTTTTCTAGCACTTCAAGTTTTTTCCAAATCTGTTCAGAACAAAGTTGTACAGGTCAGAACAGACAACACCACCACAATGTGGTACATCAACAAGCAAGGAGGCACTCTGTCTAAGGCCTTGTGCACCGAAGCAATGAAGTTGTGGTCTCTGGCTTACTCCCTGAACACCTCCCCTACGGCAGTTCACCTCCCAGGCAAGGACAATGTCCTGGCAGATGCTCTCAGCAGGATTTCCCAGGGCCATCACAAATGGTCACTGGATCCCTGGTCCTGGAGGTAATATTTGCCAGATGGGGCACCTGCAGATAGATCTTTTGCAGCCCCAGACAATCACCAACTTCCCCTTTTTGCTGAAGGCCCCAGTGTTAGGCTCAGTCCTCTGGATGCCTTAGTTCTCAATTGGGAAGGGAAGTTTCTCTGTGCTTTCCCCCCTTCCCTCTCCTGTTCAAAGTGTTAGTCAAAATCAGATCTCAATCCTGCAAAGTGATTCTGATTGCTCCAGATTGGGCCAGACAACCCTGGTATCCACTCCTACTGTCCCTAGCAGTCCATCTTCCCCTGTGTCTTCCCAGGAATCACAACCTGTTAACCTGTGCTCAGGGAAGGGTTTGGTACCCGAACCTCAAATCTCTCAATCTCAAGGCCTGGCTCTTGAAGAGTTAGAGTTTGCTGATCTACACCTCTCCCAAGGTGTAATGGATATATTGAAGGCTTCTAGGAAACCTTCCACCAGGGCTACTTACAATTCCAAATGGAAGAGGTTTTCCATATGGTGCTCTGGGAAGCATATTTCCCCAGAATCTGCTGATTTACCCACAGTCCTGGATTATATGGTCCATTTAAATACTCTGGGGCTGAGACCAGCTACCCTAAAGGTACAGTTGGCAGCTGTGTCTGCTTTTATTTCAGCAGGTAAACCCTCTTCTCATTCAGCTCATCCTGTATTCTCTAAGTTTTTTAAGGGATTGCTTCATACCAACCCTCCATTCATGGACCCTGCCCCTGCCTGGGATCTTAATGTTTGCATTGCTCAGCTTATGCAACCTCCCTTTGAGCCCTTGTCTTCAGCAGAGCTTAAGTACTTGACTTGGAAGACTGTGTTTCTGGTAGCCATCACTTCTGCCAGACGCATAAGTGAATTACAAGCTTTGTCAGTGGAGCCTGATTTTATCTCCTTTCATAGAGATAAGGTGGTCCTCAGGACTAACAGGAAGTTCTTGCCTAAGGTGGTTTCAGATTTCCACCTTAATCAATCTATATCTCTTCCAGTGTACTCCACTGACAATTCCTCCTCTGGCGAGAGGAGGCTGCACAGCTTAGATGTGAAGAGAGCCCTTAAGTTACTACATAGAGCGTACCAAGGGTCACAGGTTTGACTCCTTCCAACGGTTCCTCACTTATGGTGAGGTTGGTAAAGGGAAACCTGCCACTAAAAGATCCATTGCCAGGTGGATTGTCTCTTGTATCCAATTCTGTTATGAAAAGCTGGGAAAGGTTCCTCCCTCAGGCCTGAGGGCTCACTCTACCAGAGGTACAGCTGCTTCCTTGGCTGCTGCCAGGGACATCCCCATTCTAGAGATTTGTCAAGCAGCTACCTGGAAAACAGTTCACACTTTTACCAAGCATTACTCCCTGGACATCCAGGCTAGGAGTGATGCTCGGTTTGGCACAGCTGTGTTGCAGAGCCTTTTTCCTAAGTAGGTTCTGTCCCTCCTCCATGGAGGTACTGCTGTGTAGTCTGCATATGTCATAATATAGCAAGACTTCATGTTGTTTGAAGAAAAAATTACTCACCTTAGTAATGTTGTTTCTTCTAATGGAGTCTTGCTATATTATGACCTCCCCTGCCTGCCCCTCTCAGAACCTCTGTTTTTGGGATGTGGGTGGGCAGTGCAGTGTTGGCACTTAGTAGATGCCCACCTTGTTATTCACCCCTCCTTTTGGGGGTGACTGGTTTGTGTTTTCATTTTTTGGGTCTCCTGACTTGAGTCTTTGTTTTGGGACCAAAAAATGTGTTCTTATGTATAGTAGCCAGTTGGCTAGTGTAGGTTTACAGCTTCCACACAGGACCTTAGTGAGTTTAGCTCGTAAAGATCTGACAGTTTGAGTTTGAAGAACAACAGACAGAGTTTTCAACCGAGCTCGAGCTCAGCGTTACATGCCTGGCATGGAAAGTTAACTCTTTCACCTCCGGAGCAGTTCGAAGGTTGGGACTCACTGCATATGTCATAATATAGCAAGACTCCATTAGAAGAAGCAACATTACTAAGGTGAGTAATTTTTTCTTTCGACTCGCACTGTGAAGTCGTTCCTTGCACATATCACCTGAAAGTTCAAACCTCCTGCCCAAAAAAATCACCATTTAGTCCCCCAACACAGAACTCAGAGAAAAATTGTACTTCTGCACTATTTCTTCCCCAGTCGGCTTCAGTGCCCGCGGAGACCGTAACTGTTGGTTGCACAATTCACTGACACCTCTCAGTTTCTCACAGTACAGCAGCTGTCCCCAAGGGCTAAAATAACTTTTACCTTCAAAAAACAGCAAGATAAACCTCTCCTTTCCTTCAAGAAACACACAATCTTAAAACCGGAAGTGCACATCTACGTCCTTCTTCCGAGCCCCTATCACGCACATGCAGCAATATATTAAAAAAAAAAATCCTCAGCCGGTACATGCAAGACTGCAGAACCGGCTCAGTTAAACCTGATGGCAAAGAGAAAAAGAAGCGAGTGTGTGTGTTGGGGGGGGGGTGTTACACAGAAAAAGCAAATGTAGCACCACCACCTACTGATCAAACAATAGAACTGCACTATTTTTCATTATGTATTCCTACTCAATGAAAAAATCAGGAATAAAACGCATTTAAACAAATTTCCAATCTATTTTTTATTTAATTTTACAAAGGAGCCATTGTATAATAGCAATAGTGCACTCCAGGGTGTGTGTTGTGCTGGGATAATGTCAGTTCTGGGGTGATTAGTCACTCTCGGCCTCCGGCCTCGTGCCTAATCATCTCAGGCATGACGTTATCCCAGCACAGCACACACCCTGTCGTGCATTATTGCTTAATTATCATGAAGAGCTGAAGTGTTTTCATATTTGCATGAATCATCTGCATCCAAACATCCAGCTCACATTACAAGTTGATGAAAAATGTATCTGCGTCCTAGGTTTAGAAATTTACAAGGATGATCAGAAATTAGGCAGCAAATTATACAGAAAGCCCAAAGACAAAAATACCATTTTGAGATCTGCCACCATCCTGAACATTTAATTCATAACATCCCTTATGGTCAATTTTTAAGAATTAAGACATTGTATGGATTTTTCAGAATATGAATAAGCAGCAGATGACTTAGTGTTCCCCATTCATTCTTTTAGCACGATGGACCACCACCCTGTATTTTTTTTTACCATCACTCTTATTTCTTTTACCACCACCCTGTATTTTTTTGCAACCACCCTATATTTTTATCCATTACTGATTGTTTTTTTACAAAATCCTCCAGAATTGTATTTTGACATCCTTTACTGCACTACTACCCCTGTTTTGATACCAGCACACTATATTTTACTTAAAATCCACTTATGCACATGTACAGTGACTATAGGAGGTCCAGAAAAATAACGCACCTTTTGACCTAATCACCACTGCCACGGCCCTATATTTTCAGACAGTGGGGAACCCTGACTTATGTCACAGATTTATGGTATGATAAATGCCATAATTAATAGGGCAAAAGACAGAGTTGCTGAGGTTGCGAGAGATGCATTTTTACAATCTACTATTAAAAATACTAGACTAGGCAATGTGTTCTATACTGCCTACAACAGTGCCTTTGGACAGATTAAACTCATAATTGAATGAAATTGGAATGTTTTAAAAACAACAGAAAAGGAGGGACAAGCTTTCAAAGATCCTCCTCTGGTTGTGGCAAAAAGAGGGAGAACCCTAAAAGACAACATTACACGTTCTGTGTTCCACAACAAGAACCCAGTATGAGTTTCTCTTTTGGACCACCACCACTTGGGAAATTTCCATGTGGGCACTGGGTCCACTGTAGTAATACCCATAAAGCACTTGAAGTGTACAACCTACACTGGGATGAATGAATGACAATTACACAGCATGTAACCTGTAGTTGCACCTATGTGGTCTCTTGGATTAGATGTATTTGTGATAAACTTTATAGAGGTCAAACTAAATGAGAAGATTAAGATTAAAAATTTCAGAGCATGAATCAAATATTAAGAGAAGAGATGCAGCATCTGGCTTGGCTAGGCGCTTCACTGAGGTTAATCATGAGGTGACATCCCTAAAATTTCTGAGGCTAGAGATTGCTGAACCACACAGCATGGGAGGGAACTGAGATCAACAACTTTAGATGACAGAGACTTATTGGATTGAGAGATTTGGTACCTTATGTGGCACCCATGGTCTCAACAAAGAAATAGATTGGTTACCATTACTATAAGAAAATATTGTTTTCTGCTAGCATTCCAGAAATAGGTGAGACAGTATTAAGGTTGTGTCACATTGCACATTAAACAATGGAAGTTTAGTGTTCTAGGATCGTGGATATGTTGTTCATCCACACTTATTGGCATGTCCCTTTCCCCTTTAAGGATTGCCGGAAGGTCTTCAGGCTGGCTCCTCCCACCCACCTGAGTAGTATAGCCCTCGGCTCCACCCCATGATGCCAGATCTTCCTTTCCACTGGGAGATTCAGGTTGCCTCCTCTTTGCTCTCGCTTTTTATGGGCCCTGGTTTCAAAACCCTCGGTTATTCCGAAACTTCGACTCGTTCGAGTTAACGATGGTGATTCTCCTCATTCCATCATGAAAGATAGATCTTTCCCCCATATTTCGCCGGTGTCCATGCAGCCAAAAAATGTTGCGCACTGATCAGCATACCCGGCGTGCGTTTACTGTCTGGGTGTATCGGCTTCGCGACACCAAGACTTCTTGGAGATGTGTCTCGCTTTCCACCTAAACGTTCTCAACAGTCGTCTCAGATGCCTCAAATTGGGCAGGCCTGAAAAACAGAATCCTCTGGTGAAATCTAAAGAGGCCCAGTGGGCAGTCTCAGTGCCTGCGGGATCCGACGAACAGCTGGAGTGAATGCAGGCCTTCGAAGAAGAAGTGGCATGGGGCACAGAGTCTTCCCCTCAGTCATTTTTTGTTCCTCTCAACTTGGGCTCTACCTTTTCAGGTTCCTTCCAAGAGCTGTGCCAATCTCTCCTCACTAAGGGCGAGGGACCTGCGGTCTCTCACTCTTCTCAATCCCGTAAGAGGGATAAGGATCTGAATAAGTCTTCGTCTCGGCGAAGACACACTTGGGATCATGAGCGATCTCAGTACCAGGAGCCGTCAGTATCGACTTCGGTCGAAATTGCCTCCTCGACCTTGCCATCTGGCCAGTTGACCTAGGTCTCAATCGATGAGGTTGAGATCGTTCTTGATTCCCATCAATCTGTTGTCGCCCATTCCGGTCGATGACTCTTTCAATAGGACCCCAGTCCTGTCTTTTCCTAATGAGGAGACCCAGCCAGCTGGGGATCCCATCGAGGAACCAGTCCCTGATCCCGGGAAGTTACCAGTCCCACCAGTGTCTCCTGAGCGACCGACTTGGCCAGTCCAATCCAGGTCAAGATCTCGAACCCCCTTGACTGACAAGCCGAGGAAAGCGCACAAGTGCTTCAAAAAGAGGCGTCACCATTAGTCATCCTCATCCTCCTTGGATGAGGAGAGACTTCGTCGGAAGCTCCACCGATGCTGCTAGGATCTCATGTGGCAGCAGCTGACCCTGTTCTGGCAGAAGCCGACCACGGTCTCTACTCCGGCCATTACTTGGCTTTCACCTCCTAGGCTGAAGTCGACTCCTCTGGAACCGGTGAAATCGGTTCCCCTGCCCGCGGAGCCGGCTAAACCTGCTCCAGTTCAGCCGATATCGGTCTCTCCACTGATTGTGGTGGAGCCACCACCTAAACAGCCTTTGGGAGGGGCTCCTGCAAAGGAAGCTAGTTCAACCCCGGGTCTTCCTCACAGGATTTCGGTCACCCTCATGCCTGATCTCCCCAGGCACTTTGAGGGTGACCTTGTCGGCCGACCATTATATCCGGATACCTCGGATTCAGACCACACCGACCTTCACTCACCCTTGGGATGATGAGTCAGCTGGTGATCTGTCGACGGAGATGGGCCTTTCATCCTTTCAAGGGTTTCTCTGCCTTATCTCCGAATCCATGGGGATGCCCCTCTCACTTAGATTCTCAAGAGAGGGGATGCACCAACGGAAGCCTTTCCTGTGGCCAAAGCCATTGTTGGCCCGGCCTTGGAGCTTTAGCAGCATCCTACCTCCTGCCCAGCACCATGTGCCTGGATGGCCCGCAAGTATGCGGTGCCCATGGGGTCCCTCTCGGAAGTCACAGAACATCCCTCGGCTGAGAGCCTTGTGACCACTTCTGTGTTCAGGCATGCAGGCAGTTCTGCTGACACTGACAGATCACCAGACAAGGAGTCCAAGAAACTGGACCACTCTGCCAGGAAGGTCTGTACGGCCTCCTCTTTAGTCCTCCGTCAGGCGAGCTTGGCTATCATCATGGCGCACTTCTCCCATGCCCTTCTAGGGTTCTTGGACTAAGTTCTTCCACATCTCCCCATGGACCTTCAGACTGCGGTCAAGCAGGTCTGGGACCAGGGCCGTACTGTTGCAGCAGCTTCAAACAGCTCTGGACACTGGGGACTCATGCGCCCATTTGGTGGCAGCCGCGGTTGCCTCACGCTGCAGGGCTTGGCTGAGGTTTTCCACCTTCATGGCAGATACCCAGCACAAACTTGCTGATGTTCCTTTCCTGGGCACCAATCTCTTCAGTCCAGGTGTGGATGGTCACCTTCAGCAAATTGAACAGTCCAGTTCCACCTTGGACTCGGCTACTTCTGCTCAAAACACTTCAGGCCCTAAGAAGCAGCAACAGAAGAAAAACAAGCCTTTTTGGCACGCTGCTCCTGTGGCCCAGCAGTTCTCCTTTCAGGGAGCACAGCATCAGCAGGCACAGGCTTGGCGCCCCAGGCCCAAGCCTGTACCACCCCAGGC
This sequence comes from Neoceratodus forsteri, assembly GCA_016271365.2. Classification (NCBI taxonomy): domain Eukaryota; kingdom Metazoa; phylum Chordata; order Ceratodontiformes; family Ceratodontidae; genus Neoceratodus; species Neoceratodus forsteri. The sequence goes on from CM028133.1 coordinate 725,933,886, forward strand.
CTGCAGAGGAGGTCGAGGTTCAGGCCCTGGACCCTTCTCCTCCAAGCCTGCCCAGTGACAGGATAGGGGTGGCCACCCCTATTCCCATCATGCCAGCTCTGGGTCCTCCTGTGGGGGGTCGGCTCCACCACTTCTTTTCCGCTTGGTCTGCTGTTACCATGGACAGATGGGTCTTAGAAGTGGTCGGCCAGGGTCTGTCTCTAGAATTCGAGCAGTACCCACCCAGCCGAGCCCACTCCTATCAGGAGGAGAGAGTATCTGCTAACAGTCCATCAGCTCTGAGAGACGACATAGCCCAGCTGCTCCTCAAGGAGGCAGTGATCCAAGTGACATATCCTCCAGTCAACCCAGGGTTCGTTTCCAGGCACTTTCTGGTCCCAAAGTGGATGGGGGGCTGGTGCCCCATTCTAGATCTACACAACCTGAATCAGTATCTTAGGCCGCGCACCTTTCGGATGGTAACTCTGTCCCAGATCATACCACCCCTGGAGCAAAACGTGTGGTTCTGCTAACTGGATCTTCAGGATGCGTTCTTTCACATCCCAATTCGTCCGTCTTACCAACGGTTCCTCCACTTCAGAGCAGAGAGAACCCTTTACAAGTTCCGAGCCATGCCATTCGGCCTGTCATCGGCCCCACAGGTCTTCACCAAATGCACTGCAGTGGTGGCAGCCCACCTCGGGCGTCTAGGGGTGAGGGTATATCCTTATCTCGATGATTGGCTCTTAGTGGGTTCCACCCAGCAAAAGGTGGAAGGGTCCAGGGATCTGACCCTCCAGACCTACTCTTAGCTTGGCCTCCTGATCAATGAGACCAAGTCGGAGCTCGTGCCCTTCAGGTGATGTGCTTCACTGGGGCAGAGCTCGGCTCCCAGCGGACAAGGTGGAGGTTCTCTCCTCCTTTGCCCAGTCATTTCTGGTTAGGCAGTTGTACCCTGCCTGGGACTTTCTGTGCCTTCTGGGTTACATGGCGGCCTGTACCACCGTGGTCCGTTGGGCCAGGTAGCATATGCGCCCTCTTCAATGGGATCTGGCTGCCCAGTTGACTCAGCACCTAGGTCACTTTGACCAGCTGATCACTGTGACCCAGAAGATGTGGGACACTCTCCAGTGGTGGACCATCCTACACCCGTTGCAGGAAGGAATCCCATTTGTCTGCCCTGAGCCAATGGTCATCCTCACGACCAATGCCTCTCTCACGGGCTGGGAAGCCCACATGGGGGACAGCAGGGCCCATGGGTTCTGGACCTCCCGAGGAGTCCCATTACCACATCAACCTGTTGGAGCTCAGAGCGGTCAGACTAGCACTGACAGCATTTGCTCAGCAGCTTCGGGATCAAGTGCTTCAAGTCCAGATGGACAATACCACGACCATGTACTATCTCAACAAGCAGGGTGACACGCAGTCCCGGCTGTTGTGCAGGGAAGTGCTCGGCATCTGGACACTTGTGGGCTGACTGGAGGCAGATCTCCTAGCCATCCATGTGGCAGGAGCCTCAAATCAACTGACGGATGCCCTCGGCCACATAGGCGAGACATCCCACTAGTGGTTAGCTTACAGCCTGTTCTCCCACTGGGGCAAACAGATGGTGGCTCTGTTTGCCGCCAGAGAAAACACCAAGCTGAGGCTCTTTCATGCCCACCCCCCTCAGTGGGGATTGCTGCAGGAGGATGCCTTCTCGAGGCCGTGGACCCCAGGCCTCTTCTGTGCCTTCCCTCCATTTCCCTTGATTCACAGGGTGCTCCTCAAGGTGAGGAGGGACAAGGCACAGGTGATCCTGGTAGCTCCAGACTAGCCATGCCAGTTCTGGTATCCAGATCTCCTCAGCCTCAGCAACAAGCTTCTGAGGCGCCTTCCAGCACGCCCAGACCTGATCTCTGTCAGTCAGGGGAAGGTCTTCCTTCCGGACCTTCAATCCCTGCACCTGACAGCCTGGTACCTGAGTGGCTAGAGTTCCAGGCTTTGGATCTCTCCGAGGATGCACTCACCGTAGTGGAAGTATCCAGAAAGCAGTTGACCAGAAAGTGCTATGCCATCAAATGGAAATATATTTCCATTTGGTGTCAAGTCAAGGGCCCGGACCCTCTATTCTCTACCACGGGTAGCATTTTAGACTACCTTTGGTCTCTGTCCAAAGGAGGTCTTTGGTCTTCGACCCTTAAGGTGCACCTGGCAGCCAGCTCTGCTTACCGGGCACGGGCTGGTCTGCAGACCGTGGCACAGGAGAAGGTGGTCTGGTGCTTTTTCAAAGGCCTTGATCACATATCCCCTCCAATGCATGAACCCCCACCTCTGTGGGATTTACTGCTGGTCTTGGCAAAGCTCATGGGCAAGCCATTCGAACCGATGTACGAGTGTGAGATGTCACACTTATCATGGAAGACGGCCTTCCTGGTGGCTATCACGTCTGCCAGAAGGACAGGGGAGCGCCAGGCACTCTCAGTGGACTCCCCTTATCTGGTCTTCTACAGGGACAAGGTTGTCCTGTGCCCCCACCCGAAATTCCTCCCAAAGGTGGTGTCAGAGTTTCACCTTAACCAGGTGTTGACGCTGCCTGTGTTCTACCTGAACTACACCTCGGATGCCGAGTACAACTCCATACTCTGAACCTGAGACAAGCTCTCTCCTATTACAAGGAGAGGATGGCAGAAATTCGGGGTGAGGTTCATCAGCTGTTTGTCACCTATGCTGAAGCCGCCTCTAGCAGACGTGCAGCAAAGTGGACGATCGCAAGATGGATTACATCTTGCATTGATCTTTGCTACAGGTTGGCAGGTTAGGAGCCTCCCAGAGGGATAAAAAGCTCCTTCTATCTGCCATACCGCTGCGTCGGTGACTGCTTCCGGGGACATCCCTATCCAGGAAATCTGTCAGGCTGCCACCTGGAAGACAGCAAACACCTTCATCATCCATTACCACATCGACCTTGAGTCACGCCGGGATGCTGGTTTTGGGGCCTCAGTTCTCAAGTCTCTGTTCCCAAAGTAGGGGATGTGCACCTTGCCTCCCTCCTACCGGAGAACTGCTAGGAGTCTGCCAATAGGTGTGGATGAACAACATATCCACGATCCTAGAAAAAATGGTTACTCACCTGTAACAGTAGTTCTAGGAGTGGTACATGTTGTTCATCCACACGGACCCACCCGACATTCCCAGCTGCGATGCACAAACCTGGCTTCCAGCGGGCTAAGGTCTGGCCGCATGGGGTGAAGCTGAGGGCTATACCACCCCGGTGGGTGGGAGGAGCCAGCTTGAAGACCTTCCGGCGATCCTTAAAGGGGAAATGGACATACCAGTAAGTGTGGATGAACAACATATACCACTCCTAGAACTACTGTTACAGGTGAGTAACCTGTTTTTTCTTGGTAGTTTACACATTAGTGACACAAGGCAGTGAGTGGGATGTAAAACTGACCAAAATCTCGCTTAACACTGTAAGTTTCCAGTACATTGTATTGTACAAGTGCATGAGATTTGATGAATATTGTATTTTTATTGACTTTTGTATAGTTTTCATACATCACTTTTGGGTTATGATCGGGACCTCCCGGAAATCCATTTGTGTGTTTTTTTTTTTGTTTTTTTTTTTGTCTGTGTGTGCGTGTGTGTGTGTGTGTGTGTGTGTGTGTGTTTTTAATAAGATAAAAATGTAAACCACTTTTTGACAAGTAATACATTTCTATTGAAATACACAAAATGCTTAATAATCTGGTTGTTATGAAAATGTACCTCAGTGTAAAAGATTAAAATTCACAACTGGAAACTCTTGGAGGTTGTGACTTTGAATCTAATAACTGGTCATAATCACTCCGGTTGGAGTGGGATGAGAGGGCCAATACATCACTGCTAAAGAGCTGGGGTGTGACATCATGATGTCTTAGAGGGCAGCAGCTTCAAAAGCTAGCCAGCAGGAGTACGCAGCCGGATCCTGCATTGTAATGGCTGTGGCATTCTTAATAGCTACACACACGCAGTGTGAGCTGCTGGGTTGAGTTAAAAAAAAAACATGTACTGAATTGGTAAGCACCTTTATGCTTGGAAACAAGATTAAATGTGAAAGTATAACTACTTTTGGTAATCCGTTTTTGAAGTGCAATGGGTATTTACCATGTTGAATTATCTGAAGATAGATGTACATATTTTTAATTCATAGGACCAGTCCCCTTGAAAAAGGTGGCAGGAGGCTGGTGAAACTGTTGGGGCAAGCAAATTCGGTGGCCGCTATGAAAATAAAGATGAATTTGTAAAACTGAATCGAAGTCTAAAACGTGGTTAACTGATTGATAAAACTACTCTGCTGTTATGAATGCTGCTGTTCTTGTAACTCTAGACTGTCCCAGTGGACCATCATTATTTATCAGCATTGCATGTGACCAAAACTGGATTTGCCCCCACACACACACTTTAAAGAATTGTCAAACCAAATCCCCAGGTTTGAAAAACCTAATCTGCTCAAGTAGGTAGCCATTCCCTGTTATGACGTTAATTGGGATAGTTTTTTTAAATAGGTTTTGTCACCCAGGACAACTGATTTTTATTCAAATTAGGGATCAATTGGTTTGATGGAAACCAAAGTTCTGTTTAATCTTCAGGAATAGTTTTATCATGAGAGGTAGTTATTTAAATATCTTTTAAAATTTGGATTTAGTACTTTGAAGATAAAGTTCTGGATAGAATTACAGAACAGCAAGTAAAACAGATGAACAATTGATCTTTTCCATACGCATTACAAGGTGTCAATGTTGCTACCTTGATAAATGAAAGTATTATTGTTAGCATAAGGCAGTACTTTACTCCTCCTAGTGGCAGGGACTGGTTATTGTTTAGTAAAATCAAATGAAGTAACACCTCAAGGAACTTTGGAAAGGAACCTGGTTTTATATAATACCTTTTATGTAGACTGCAGGGTCAGACTGGGGTACAGGGGGCTCACCTGGAAAGAGGATACAAGGGCCTACCTGCAAAATCAATACAGGAGGGCCCAGGGTGATACACTCATATCAATATTCCACTTCAATCTGATACATTAGCTCTGTGATTGCATCTTACATTTATCTACAGTGCCCCAGATACCCCATTTAATTAAAAAAAAAAGATGATACATGCAAACATTTTTAGAGCTCAGTCAGTGACCAGGTACCCAACTGAGGGGGGCCCACCTGGAAATTTCCAGGGATCCAGGTGGGCCAGTCTGACCCTGGTAAACTGTATCCATAATCACTTTGCAAGTCATGACAGCTGCCGCAGCAGTCATTTGTCTCACGCAGAGAGGTTAAGGGAACATAAATCCTGTTGTTTACATTTGTTATTGTAATTATGAATTGTGGCATATGTACAAATGTTTAATAACCACTGTTTGTTTTGTGTCTTTGTTTTTCAAATAGTTCTATTTTTTTCCACATTTAGGGTCACTTTTAAATGCAGCCTTTGTCCTGCCCAGTGTTCATTTTTTAATTACTTAGCAGTTTCAGAACCCTGTCACATCAATTAAGTGGAAGCACTGCATGGAACACTTCAAGGTACGCTTCTGCTCAACTGATGTCACTGCATTATGGAACCCAAAAGTAATTAAAAAATGAATATTGGGACAATTCAGGTAGCCAGATGGCCAGTGGCCACTGAAGAAAATTGGTTTGGCTACCAGATTTCAAAAGTTAGTGGCCAACTGCCCAGAAAGTGATTTTCCCCACAGTGGGAGTAAATTTTTTTTTTTTTTTTTAACGCTTTATTTTTATTCATTTTTCACTGTGTAATACACACAAGAAAAGATGCATTTGAGTTATAGTAACTCAAAAATTGTACAGAAGCAATACAATTACAGGATTTGTGTACTATCACTTGAGTTATAACATAGTGTGGGGTCTCTGTATACTAAAATAAAAAAATATTCTCCTTTAAGATTCAAGAAGAGACCATTGCAGCATGCACATGGACTGGAGAACCAGTAATGTTATGCTAATAGTTACCTAGGTGCCAAACACCCCTGAACACATCTAGTGCTTTATGAGTCCATGTATTACTCGATAATGTACATCATAAGAAGTATAGAACTATACTTACACAGGGTTACCTCCTATAGGCCCCAAGGAGCTAACAAAGGTACCTATAAGCAGTACTACCCCCAACATTTAGCGATGAACTTCTGATCGCTAATATTACTTTAGCATCAGTGTGATCAGTAACTGTACCCACCACAGGATTAATTACCCAAAACTTAATTAAAATGGACAATGTTTACTGTGTAAGCAGTTTTAAACAACAAATTTCAACTGGTGAAAACAGATAGAAAGCTGAGGTGTGCTAGACTCTTAATATTAGGGAAACAGAGTTCCCATGCCTTATATAGTCATTTTTATGTTTATTTAAACATCCTGAATGCAGCACTATTATTTTTATGTGTCCAACAAGATTTTATTTAAATCCTCGGTCCCCCATCTTCTTCGTCAGAATCCCTAGGACGATGGATACAATCCTCCTTTATGGCTTCAAGCCGTTTCCCGGCTTCAGAAGGATCAGTGAAAATGTATGTCTTACCTGCATAGTGAACTCGTAATAGGGCTGGTAGTTGTAGGGCATGATTGATACCCAATGCTCGGAGACCCGCTCTCACAGCATCAAAGCTTTTATGCCGTTGCTGCCCACAGTGGGAGTAATGTTGAATAGAACCCCTAAAAATGATGGCTACTATAAATTTAGTTTGGCTGCCAGATTTTGAAAGCTATTGGCGAACTGACCACCAGCCCACAAAAATAATTCTGTCCACTTTGTATTGGGTGAGGGAAAAGTCTGCATTAACAAGGGACCCTTAAGGAAGAAAGAGAACTGTTTCAAAACAAACAACACAACACAGTACTCTGGAGTTATTAAACACACTTCACACAAATCACGTGTTAACCATTATATTGAAAAAGGTAAGCAGCAAGGTTGTTGTTACCCTTGGGGAGGAGGTTTAAGCATAAAAAAGTAAAATGACTTGCTCAAGATCACACAAAGAATAAGTGGTGGAGGAATTTCAACATGAGCAGGTTCAAAGCCTGTGCCCTTACCACTAGTCTGCACAGCTTTCTTACTGTTCTAGACACAAGAGAACTATTAAAAAATAGGGCTATGCGGGGACCAAATAGTATTTCTCAAGTACCAGAAACAGTAGGGCTTTAAGATATTCAGAAGTTCCTTCCGATTAGGGGACTATTCATATTTGGGAACTAGTATTCGTTCTCGACTGAAAATACATTTAAAAAACTACAAAAACACCCTTTCTGTAGCGCTTCACATTGTCAGTGGGTATTCATTACAGCTGGATATTGTGCACCCCTACTACTGGAAAAGACATAGCCCAAAGGCTTTAGAATGCTGGGCACATGAGGATTCCGGACAGCAGCAATTCTCCAGTCTTAGCTGTGCCATCAAAGGGGAAACATCTGTCAAGCTTCTCGAAAGAAGAATATTGGCATTTAGGCCTTGGGGTTAGAATTCTGCATAGCAGGTTTGGGGCTACCTGGTAACAGGAAGTACCCCTAAATTAAAACTGTGCCTTTTAAGCTGTGGCTTTTAACTTGCCTAACCTGCTCTCCCCATTTCCACTGCCTGTGCTTGGATTGGAGGCCAAGTCTGCCTCACGTTTTCAGGGTGTAATTTTCTTGGGTCTCCAACTGAAAAAGAAAAAAGGTGCCTCAGGTAACTACCTGTTTATTTGGGGTGTTTTGTAGTAAGGGGCACTCCGGAGGGCCTCCCCTCAGTCTCTGGGTGTCAGTCCCCCTGCCCCCCCAATCTTTAGGGTCTTGATCTTGTTTTGTGTCTGGCAAGTAGTTATTTTAAGGGGACTTTTTCACTTTAATTTGCCTTTTTTTCTTTCTGAAGGGCATTTCCTTTTTAAATTTCCCTTTTAAATCCCCATTAAAATCTCCTCAGCGCTTTAACTATGGACATTTTTTAACTAGGAGAAGGGCAGCTGCTGAGGAGAGATTTGTTTAGCTGCCTGTACATTTTGAGTGCTTTCGTCACTTTCTTCAGCCAGCAGGTTTGTTTTCTCAGCTGTACTGACCACACCTTTTCTTGATGTTTGTGGTTTCTGTTTACAGTTGGACATGCTCCTCAGCTTTAGCACACCATTCACATGTCTGTAGTGCATGCGCCTTCCTCCTAGTGTGACAACATCACGTACAACATCGTGACGTCTCGCACGCGCCTGCCTGAGTGTTCGCGTGCACCCCTGCACTTCATCAGTGCCAGAAGCAAGGCTCTCCTCCTGAGCTGTTTGTTTCTTTTAACAGGTCTGTTTTATCTCACTCCTGCAGCCAGCTCGGCCGAGGGGCATTCTGTCTGCATTTTTCCTTACTTCTCCACTATCGGAGGTGGAGATCCAGCTGCTAGTCTTCAAACTTTTATAAAAAATAAAAAAAAGGGGCAAGGCATTATGTTGTAGTGGTTAGAGCAGCAGCTGGGGAAACTGGAGACCACAGGTTCAAACCTCAAGGGGACCGAATGAAACTCTTCATGTGTGACCTTGAGCAAGTCATTGTTCTCTCAGTGCTCCAGTTCTTCAAGCTATGGGAATAAATAAAGGGGAAATCTTATGCCTGTTGACCCAGACATCTGTAGGACCATTTTTCTTGGCACCATGACTTATCGGAGACCCCTCACATTTAAAAGATGTGAGACCTGCCAAAGGTAATGAGACCCTCACCTATGGGTTACTGTTGCCCCCATTGTGTTTCTCAAGCTAATTTGTCTCTTACAGCTCCCCTTAGTTGGTCATCTCAGCTGGGGGAGGTGCACCTGGTGTACTCAGTGGCAAAGCAGAATTGCGTAAATCATTTTTATTGCTCTTTGGAGAGCTTTTGGACACTTATGTTCCGCAGGATATCCCATCAGATACACCGGGCCCCTCAGGTCAGGGAAGGGACTCGCACAGGCACGTCCAGGTGTGCTGCAGCAGGACAGAAGCTGCAGTTTTGCATATGCGGGCAGATCCCAACCCTGACCCTAGGAGCTACTTAATGAAGAGGAGGAAGGGGAGTGGATGAACCCAAAGAGGATTCCTATCCCTCCCCTGTTTGATACCAAGCTCTTGTCCTACTTGATAACTGAGGCATGTAAGTCCTCACAGCTTAAGGAGGTGAACAGGAATGGGCCGGTGTGGACCAAAGAAAATATCTGTGAAAACCTAAAGCACGGTATTTCCCTTTTTTTGGAGGAAGATACTCACAAGTAAGAAACTGTCCTTTGGTGGATAAGGTGGTTCCTAATTCCGTCAAGCACACCACTATTCCTGTTGAAGCGTCCTTGGCCTTAACAGATTTGTACGATGAGCGAGTGGATGCTGCATGCAGAAGAGCCTTCGCCTCCAATGTTGCAAATCTGCGCACCTCCTATGCCGCCTCCTATTTTTGGCAGAGCCTTACGCTTGTGGGTTACAACCCTGGGCAGCTTAGTAGTTTACCCTGGATTCTGAGGTTGTGAGCATTTTGCAGCTGGTATCCATGGCCTCCACCTTCTTGGGGGATGCCACAGTGGAAAACTTACGCATGTCTGCCCGTTCTCCCTACCACATTGTGTCGGCTCTGTGAGGTGTGTGGCTCAGGCATTGGATGGCTGGCCAGGCTTCGAACCAAGCTGTTCATTCTACCCTTCTGTCCTTTGAGGGAGGTTTGTGATTGGGTTCTGGCCTGTATGATATTTTAAAGGATATCCAGGATAAAAGGGCCACCTTACAGTGTCAAAACATCAGCAAAAGGCCGCTTCAACCCCAGAAGGTCAAGGAGGTGGCCAACAAAGGCAGTTCTGAGGGGGGGGGTTCATTTTTTTCGAAACTTCGGGAACCAAAAGGAGTAAAGGAGCCTATTCAGATTACAAGAGCAATAGTAACAGAGGGGCCCTTGCCCGAAGATGCAATGGAGGCCCAGAGTGAAAAGATGGCACCTCACAATGAAGGTACACAGGCCCATCTCTGCCTTCCTTCCCTTGGTGGAAGAATGTGTAATTGTTACACCAGATGAGCCAAGATAACGTCAGATGCTTGGATGTTAGAAATTCTGTCTTTAGGTTATGCAATAGAATTTTCAGAAATCCTCCCAAAGGGGTGTTTTTTGCTGGCCCTGGTTCCAGAGGATCCCATTAAGAGGCAAGCGTGTCAAAGACCCTGGTCCACCTCACTCAAACTGAGGTATTTTTACTGGCGTCTCCTAGCAAGCAAGTCTGGGAATTCTACTTGATCTGTTTCGTAGCCCCCAAGAAGTTATGGGCTCTCGTGTCCATTCTGGATCTGAAAAACCTAAACAAGTTTGTGCGTCACATGACCTTTTAGAGGGAATCCCTGCATTCGATCATCCAAACTGTCCAGTTGGGGGATTTCCTATCTTCCATAGATCTAAGGGATGCGTATCTCCACATCTCCATCCAACAGTCTCATCAGGGACAGCAATTCCAGTACAGGGCCCTCTCCTTTTTGGGCTGACAACAGCCCCCAGAGTTTTCTTGAAAGAGTTCATAGTCCTGGTAGCGCAGCTCCAACAGGAGGGTCATCTTGTCTATCCCTACATGGGCAGTTTGCTCATTTTAGCACTGTCTGTGCCATTAGCAAGTAAGTCAGTGACCAGGACTCTGGAGGTGTTAGAGTCTCACAGCTCGGAGATGAATCCAGAGGTGGGCTGTTTTGAGCCGTCACAGACCCTGGAACACCTGGGGGTGGTGTTGATGATGGACCAGGAAAAGATCATCCTCTTGCCAGCCTGGAAGGAATCCTTATTGAGAGAGGTCCAGTGGCCACTTCTACATCTGCTGTAGATTCTGGGCTGCATGTCAACATCCATAGAACAAGTCCCGTGGGCTTATCTTCATCTGCGGCCCCGGCAGGCAGAGTTACTGTCAGCCTGGGATTCGGCCTCGGAGGATTATCAGGCTAGCATCCCACTCTCACTACACCTGAAGCAGTCTCCAAGCTGGTGGGTGTGTTTCGAGAATCTGAACAAAGGGACCCCCCCTTGGAAGTCCCCCCCCCCCAACAGTTGATTTCTGTCATCCAATGCCAGTCTATCGGGTTGGGGGGCAGTCCTGAACAACATTCCATTCAAGGGACTTGGTCAGCGCAGGAACTGCACCTTCACATAAACATTCTGGAGATGAGGGTGGTCCACCTCACTCCCTTTCTGTTTCAAAATCTTGTGCACTCAGAAGCCATGAAAATGTTCTTCCAGGGGAGTGGATGTTGAACCAGGAGGTATTCGATCTTCTGCGTCAAGGCTTAGTTGGCCTCAGATCGATTTGTTTGCCTCCAGCCACGATGATCAAGTTCAGCAGTTCTTCAGCCGCTACTGGTGTCCACAGGCGGAAGCAATGGATGCCCTGTCACAGGAGTGGAGGTTCATCAGAGCATATACCTTCCCTCCTCTGCCTCTCCTCCCCAAGATCATACACAAAATAGGGCACTCAAGAGGAAGCTTTCTTCTAATATCTCCGGAGTAGCTCAGAAGACCGTGGTTCTCGGACTTAGTGAACCTAGCTCAACGCACCCCCTTTCGCCTTCCAGTGTGGGTGGAGGGACCTTCTCTGTCAGGGCTCCCTTCTGCATCCAAAATCCTGGAGCAATGCAGCTCATGGCCTGGTTCCTGAAAGGAGACTCCTAAAACTAGGTTCCTCTAAGAAGGTGGTGGTCACGATGATGGCTGCCAGGAAGAATTCCATGCCAGCACCTATCCTCGCATATGGACCACCTTTTCAACCTGGGCCAGGAATAAAAATATCTGGCCTTTTTCAAAGCCCCAGACCCGCAGATTTTGGATTTCCTGCAGGAAGGAGTGGAAAAAAGATTTAGCCTTGAGCACCCAGAGAGGTCAGGTGTGGGCCCTTGGAGCTTCCTTGTTTATTTCCCTGGGACTAACCAAGAGGTTATTCATTTTCTGCAGGCTGTCGGCAGGAGTTGAACTATGTTCCAATCCGCAGTTCCTCCATGGGATCTGAATCTGGTTCCGAATGCTCTCTGTAAGGAGCCTTTTGAACCTCTTTCATCCGTGCCGTTGGAGGTGCTGTCTTACAATGTGTGTTTTTTGGTTGCTGTGTGCTCAGCCAGGAGGATTGGCGAGCTCCACGCCCTGTGCCACAAGATCCATACCTTGTCTTGCATAAGGACAGGGTGGTGCTCGCAACAGTTCTGTCCTTCATCCCGAGGGTTCCCATAGCCTTCCATTTGATCCAGGAAATCTGTCTTCCATCTTTCTTTCCACAGCTTTCTCACCCAAAGGAGAAGGAGTGGCTCAAGTGGGATGTGCGACGGGCCATTAGGACAATCCTCAGATGGACAGCTGAGTTCCAAACTTCAGATAGATTGTCCTTTTTGGAGTGGCCAAATAGGGACAAAAAGCCTCCAAGGCCACCCGAGCTAGGTGGGTGAAGGTTTGCATTGCTAAGGATTATGTTGCAGTAAAGAAGAGGCCACCGGCCCTCATCAAGGTTCACTCCAGCAGGGCTATGACCTCTTACTGGGCAGAGGGAAGTGAGGCATCTGTTTTAGAGTTGTGTAAGGCAGCCACATGGTCCTCCAGCCACACATTTACCAAGTACTACAGATTAGATGTTCAAAGTTCTGCAGATGCAGAGATTAGTTGCACAGTTTTGCAGACGGCTGTTAGCAGGTTAATTCCTTTTATGTACATGGTTGACGTACGGGACAGTATTCTCCCCTCATCAGTATTTTCTGTTTACTGCTTCTTAGAACCCAGTTATTATGAATACCCATTGACAATGTAGAGCACTACAGAAAGAAGACATTTCTTCATACTTACTGTAATTTCCTTTTCTGTTAGCTCCAACATTGTCAATGGGGCCCTCCCAGGAGCCTTGCTCCCATGGGAGAATATTGTCCATTATGACAGCTTTGGGAATGTCTGTTGTTATGTTATAACCTTTGTTTTGCAAGTCTGTCTGGACATCTTGCTATAGTTTGCCTGCTGTGCCTGTGTCTATTTGGAAATTTAAAAAAAAATAATAATGAGGAGAACAGTTCCACGTTCGAATGTGTATTGCTATTACACAGATTTTACATGATCAAGTTTGATGTTGCTCCCTTTTTTGCAGGTGAGTGCTCACACTGCATGCTGTCCTTGCTTTTTTATGAATCTGTTGTTCTTTCAAGTTGTTGCTTTCTATTGGTTAGTACAGGATGTAGATTAGACCTAACATAGACATAGACTTTGTCGGCAAATAAGGACCGCTTGGCCCACCTAGTCTGCCCATTTCCCTACCTACTGGAAAAGCTGCAGATCCTAGTTAACCAACAGCCTATTTCTTCCTACCCCCCACAAGAATTGCCATATGTCTGTTCCATGCATTCTTGAATTCTCCCACAGTTTTAGACCCCACAACCTTCTCAGGAAGGTGGTTCCATGCATCCACCACCCTCTCTGTGAAAAAAATACTTTCTTACATTGCCCTTGAGCTGCCCCCCTTCTGTCTTCAAATTGTGTCCTCTTGTTCTTGCACATCTCTTTTTCTGAAAGATGCTACTCTCTTGTGTAACCCCCTTACAAATGGGGGTTCCCGAAAAGTCTTCCTTGAGCTTGCCTAAATGCTCACTGCCAGGCTGGTGTTCTGTGTTTTAGCAGTTTAAATGTATTGCCAGAGAGTGCCCGTATAGCCTCTGTGTACTGTCTCTTTAAGAGCTGCCTGGATTGCAGTTATAATTAATCTGGGAGGGGGCTGAGTGTTTCTGTTCTCGAGCCCCACCCGGGCTGCCAGATAATTGCTCTGTTCTGCCATTGCTATTTACGTAGAGGGAGCTCTGTTATAAGATGTGCTTATTTGCTGAATAACTATTAGAGTGATAATAATGTTGCAGTTTATTCTAACCTGTTTTCTTTGCAGCAAGGACTGTTCTGTTTATCTCCACCAAGTTAGCCCAGGACTGTCAGAATGGGCCAATCAGTACTGTTGGGCCTCTAAAATGGAGCCTGCCTACAGGTACTTGGTGGGGACAAAACTTGTAGGAATTGTAGTTTTTGCATTTTGGTGCCTAAATGAACCTGAAGGGGAGCCCTTGTTGTGACTGACAGATCAGCCAACTGAACCTTTTGGATCTTGGGGAAATGCCCAGACTGCTTGCAGTTTTAAGTTAGTTCTGAGTTGGGAAGTGAAATGAGTAACAGCTCACGTGATTTGAGCAGCAGTTCTGTGTAGTTTTGCGTGGGAGAACTGTGAAAGGGCTGAGTTTTGGCCTGCCTGTCTGCCTGCTGTCCCTGAGAGGGAAAATAGTTTATTCAGACTGAATCTGAGTTGTGAGGACTATTTAAGCCACTGGACTGTGACCGGGCTTTAACCTGAAGAAGACCGAAGATTTGCTGAATGCGATTGGCCTGTCAGGATTTCTAGCCACCTCTGAACTCCCGGTTTGTGCAGAGACTCTGTAATTGCAACTGGATAGCAATCTGCCTGGTATAGTGCAATTTCTTACATGTAAATGTGCTGTGTACTGTTAGTGGGTCGTGATTTGGTTCCCCACTGTGTGTTGAACTGTGTTCTGCTCGCTGCTGGCGTGATAGATAGTAATCTGCCTGGTATGGTGGAATTTTACATAGATTACATAGACAATACTGAGCATAAAGACGTTCATCCGTGAGCTCACAAGGAACACCTAGTTATATCCTTTTATATTCTTCCTTTCCAAGAATTTATCTAGCTGTGTTTTAAATTCCTGCATTGTACTGCTTTCCACAACCTCTCCTGGTAGCATATTCCAAATTTCTGTTACCCTATTACTTAACCAGTATTTCCTTCTATTTGTTTTATAGCTATCCTTAACCAGTTGGTAACAATGTGCTCTAGTGTCATATATTTGAGCCCTTTTAACCAAGCCCAGTAAGTCCATAAATTAGTATCGGTCCATGCCCTATATATCAAACACATATCGCCTCTCATTCTCGATATTCCAGGGAATACAGCTCCAAATCCTGCAGTCTTTGCTCATAACTCAATCCATCCAATCTCTTGATTCTCTTTTGTAAGTCTCCTCTGTACCTCCATCCGCGGCAACATCCCTCCTCTTACACGGGCCCAAAACTGGACACAGTACTCCAATGGGGATGTACCAATGCATTATACAGAGGCATCACAACCTGCCTATCTCTACTTTTTATGTGGCTCAATATACAGTGTTGTTATACTACCTTTTAATAGCTGTATTACAATGTAAGCTGAAGCCAAGATCTTTATTAACCATAACCCCCAAGTCTTTCTCTTCATCCACTACTTTTAGTACAGATCCTCCTAAATTATACTGGAATTTGTTATTTTTCTTTCCAAAGTGCATAACATTACACTTTCCGATGTTAAAAATAGATTGTTTCTGGGAGACCCATGTGTCTAGCCTATCCAGAGATGTTTATAGGACTAGATGTTCTTCCCAGTTATTTACTGGACTCCCAACCCTAGTGTCGTCTGCAAATTTAGATAGCCACACATCTGTATGCACCTGCATGGATGAAATATACATATTAAACAAACATGGTCCCAAGACTGAGCCCTGGGGGACACCACTAGTCACTCCGATATAATCAGAGTATTCACCTTTTACGCAGACTTTCTTACATGTAAATGTGCTGTTAGTGGGTCATGATTTGGTTCCCCACTGTGTGTGGAACTGTGTTCTGCTCGCTGGAGGCTGCATCCAGCTCAAACGGATTGAATCCGAATTCATTGCCATTTCACCTGGGCCTTGCCACACTAGCCCAGCCAGACTACCCATTGCACGGAGAAAACCATCGACGAGAGACCTGCCTGGGGATCAGCCCCCTGCTCAACGCTTGAACAGCAATGATGCCTCAGTGATTTGTGTGAGCCCTACTTCTCCTGGCACTCCAGCTCAACAACCTGCAGTCTCAATTTCATCCTGCCTGTGTCCTGTATTGGGTTTCATGAGTAAACATCAGGGTAGCTCCTTGCAACAACAGCTAAATCTAAAGTGTTGTCATCTGACTGTCTGGTTGCTTTTTCGTTCACGAAGTGAGCCCTCTGGCTCCAGATTACAAATAGTGTGTGTTGTGCATGTTGCTTTATTCCATCACAGGGCCCCAACCAGCTGCAACGTTCCTGGCTATCCCATCGTCTCCCTACCAGGGTACCCAGAGGTGTGACTGTGTGGGACATAAAGCGCATGCATAACTTTTTGATTGATACAGCCTTTAAGCCAATTAACCTGATTACGCCCCTTCCTTGTTCAAGTCCCCTGAATAAATCAGATCTGACTTTTTCTGCATTTAACCCGACTGTGGTTCCAGTTTGTGCCAAAAGTACTGTACTGTTGCTATTTGCTGTGCATAACCTTGTTTTACAGGGCTCCCCAGGGTCGAGCCAGAGGAACCAGCCCTGGTGGTAAGTGCAAACAGTGTGGGTACTTGTATGATGTACAAGGGGTACTATGAAAGTAATTATCATATATTGCTCAGGCCACTAGAAGGGAAAGAGGGGGTTACAGTGTCCCGGAGGGCAGTGCCTGGGTTACCTTAACCACTAACAACCCTGACCTCCGGGTGGAGGCACCCGTTCTATTACCCAGGCCCCTTAACCTGCTACTGGCCAAGCAGGCAGGGGTAGTAGCCCTTGGGATAATGCCTCCTGGGTGTTACATTTAGACTTTGTTGATTCCACTGAAGTACTTGAAAGTTTCTATCATGTCCCCCCTCTCCCTCCTTTCCTCAAGGGTATACATATTAAGCCTCTTGGAGGTCGTGAGGGCCCTTGGTTGCTTCGCCCTCCCCCTTAGCTGGACCCCTGCAGACTCTTCTCCCCGCAGGGGAAAAAAGGAACAGCTGTGGTGGTCGTGAGGGCCCTCGGTTGCTTCACCCTCCCACCTAGTCGGACCCCTGCAGACTCGTCTCCCCGCAGGGAAAAAAGGAACAGGTATGCACACAAGGAGCTCAGCCACACCTACCTACTTCGGTGGACTGCTGCCAGTGGAGGACAAAGGCTCCTGTTCTTTGGCGCCATTTTCAAAACAGACCTGCTATACTTTAAGTTGCCAGAGTAGTGAAGATAGTTCACCCATCGGTGTCTGCTTTACTCTAGACTGGGTTGGCTTTCCCCAAACAACCATCGCTTATTCGTTATGGGCAACTTTACGGATAAAATCATCCGATCATCTACTCCTCCAGCACTTGCTGACCTCCTCCAGCCTGTCCCCTCTGGCTGTCAGTTGAAGTCCACTGAATCCCAGGCGCTGATGGTTCCGAAGACTCACTCGCTTGTGGGAGATTGAGCATTTGCAGCTCTTGCCCCGAAAAACCTGGAACCTCCTACCTCCTCACATAAGAACTGCCCCCACCCACAGTTGTATCAGGTCCTCCCTTTGGGATTACCTAAAACAAGCCTCAAGCAGCCTCTGTCCCCTGTAGTCCCTCCCTCCGTGAAGTGCCTGAAATAAAAAAAAAAAAAATGCCTGGCTGTGGGCGTGCACTTATTCCAAAAATAAATAACAAATAAGCAATATTCACAAATATTGTTGCAGCTGACACTGGCTCTAATTTTTCCTGGCTGCCCTCCCTGGATTGTTCTGCCTCATACTGAACCACACTAAAATTGTTCTCTGCCTGTTACCTGACTGTAGATGATTGCTTATACCTGTCTGTACCTTGCCTGACAGTTGGACCCAAGCCTTTGTACTTTGTTTTGGGTGGTGCTTCTTGCTTGTATTCTGACTGTACCTTTGTGTAACTTGATGCTAGCCTCTGTACTGTTATTGCTTGTATCTCTGTAACTCTCCCGGGTCGCACCTGAAAATAGGCACGTGACTGTCTAGTGTGCTTACCTGGTAAACAAAAGCTAAACAAATAAATAAATATGGCTTCTCTTGCAGACCCTGCACCATTTTAGTTGCCCTCCTCTGGACTGCCTCCATCCTGTCTATGTCCTTGCGGAGATGGGGTCTCCAGAACTGGACGCAGTACTCCAGATGGGATCTCAACAACTGTCTGTACAGAGGGATAACAACTTCCCATTTTCTGCTGGTGATGCCTCTCCCTATACATCCCAGTATCCCCCCAGCCCTTCCTACTGCCTTCTCACATTGTTTTCCAACCTTAAGGTCATCTGATATGATTACCCCCAGGTCCCTTTCCATTTTTGTTGTTGTTACTACCTCCCCTCTCTTTGGAAGACCAGCATGGATCAATCAACTTTTTGTCAGCTGACATGATAGGCCACTGTTTAATATACATTTTTTTTATTTTGAATAGTCATATAAGTATAGGCATTTATTTTTATATTTCGAGGCACTGCAAGGACAATGGTGACTGGAGAGTTGCTGCTGTCCAGAATCCTCATGTGCCCAACATTCTAAAGCCTTTGGCCTGTGCCATTTCTCCTAGTAGAGGTGCACAATACCCAGTTGTTATGAACACCCATTGACAATGTAGGAGCTAACAGAAAAGAAAATTACCATAAGTATGAAAAAATGTCTTCTTTCCTCACCCTTGCTGTCCCTACCAGCTATTAAGCATTTACCACATCCCCGCGGGTTGTCGATACCCAATCCCACCATCCTCCCCCACTACCTGCACAACATGTAAAATGAAGAAAAAAAAATCATTTAAATGTAATTTTTCATCCCCCAGTGGATGACTGGCACAGCCCGCCCACCTCCACGGCTGGCTGCTGCCTTGTGCACCAAGAAGTGCTTGTTTGCACTAAACAGACATTTCTGAGTCCCCGTCCCCCATCCTGGCAACACAACCAGTATGTGATTAGCTGGGTTTTAGTAGTGAGAAAACAAACAAGCGAGGAAGAAAGCAAAACTGCATTAAGCAATATTGTCACATGGTCATGTGATGGGTCTCGGCCAATCATTGCTCTTTATTTTAGCAACCCATTTAATAAATGTTTTTGAAAAACCAAACACATTTATCCTAATGTGGATCAAATTTCAGACCAGGATCTTAAATGTATCCAATTTTAGGCCAGCCCGGTGGCACTGAGGGCTGAGGCACTGGGTGCCTTACCTCACGTCACGCCGGTGACCCGTGTTCGGGAATGAGCATGGGCTGCCAGGGGTTGGCAGGGGGGAGAAGGATTGAGTGTCCTCAGGACTGCTCTCCTTCTCCAGGGAGGGGGGTCAGTAGCGCTCAGCGATTGCCTGCCCCCTAGCAGAGGCTGGGAGGGGGCACGTCAGCACCAGAGACTGAGGGCGAGTGACTGTGCCAGGCGCTTGGTGTGGATGCGCATGGGAGCGTGCATGCCACCACCGCTAGTGCCATTGCATGCCACAGTCCTTGGGGGGAAGTCAAGAATAGTAAAAATGGGAGCCCTCTGCAGGATGACGATGGTCCCCCACCGCACAGCCGGGAAGGCACCTCCCTGAATACTCATCCGGTCTGGTGGGTCGAGTCGCTCCTCACCCCCTGCCACGAAGGATAAGTCATGGGGTTCAGGGAAGGGGGCCTCATACCCGGTGTCTGTACGAGGGGGACGTTAGAGGGACAGCAGAGGACTCCGAGGGGGGAAAAAATTAGTAACTAAAAAAGTATCTAATTTTATAAAGTTGGTCCTGGAATGTGCTGTGATTTGAGTGTTATTTACTAATAGGATTGCAGAAGATGTGTTATTTTATAATCCTTTTCAACGGCACACTCTACTCATTGCATATCTGTGTAGTCATTAACCAATGGCAAGGCAGCTTTAACAGTGCTTGCTTCACTCAGGATGAAAAAACTCAATGCTGAAAAAGTCAAGCCAGGAATACAAACTATGTTTAACTAGTTATTAATGTGCTTTTTCGTATTCCTTTTTTTTTTTAATTGTGATAAGACACTCCAAGATGTGCATTAGTTGATGTATGTGTATATATAATATGTGTGTGTGTGTGTGTATATATATATATATATATATATATATATGTGTATATATATATATATATGTGTATATATATATATATATATAAAAACTCTGTTTAATGCATTAATAAACAGAGTTTTTGGCCTCTAATTTCCCTTCTTTCTGAGAATGATAATGAGAAATAGTGAATGTAATGCGGCGGCGGGAGCAAGGGCTCCCTAGCCTCATCTGTGCCATATGGTGCCCAGTGCTCTGCAGAGCTTGGAAGCTGACAGCAGCTATTGCAAATGGTTAAAATATTTATTTAGAAAATAGGCAAAGTAGGCAGATGATAATTGTAAAACAGTGACCATTTGCCTCATTTTTGATCATGGCCTCTCTTAATGTGCAGCATCATATAAAGAAACATTTATAGGAAAGTGGAATGGTCCAGCTGGTTGAGTTCTTGACTGTGAAATGAGGATAATGGGTTTAGACCTCATCACCACTACTTACTTTCTGTGTGACCTTTAGCAGGTCACATGACTTCCTGTGCTTCAGTTCTGCTAGCTGTAAAATTGAGTAGAACCGTGACCCCAGGAGTGTGATGTTGCATCTTAGTTTAGCTAACCAGGGTAATTAAATTCTGGGGGAAAAGAAAATTCAGACATGACTACCCCCCCACCCCCAAAAGCAGGTATGAATTATTTTTGCTTTTGTGTAGCTGTTTGACCCAAAGCCAGCACCTGCTCCTTCCTCCAGGTCTTTCCCTGGCAATATCCCAGCCCTGACTGCTGCTCCCCGCACCAACATTGATTAAGAGAAGCTGCCTAGTCTGGCACGAATATTGACTAATGCCTCTGCTGACAGCCCGCACTTGAGTTACTAAACTATGTTATTTCTGTGCCAGTTACATTAGGAAAGCCGAAGCAGTCTGTTTTTTTTTTAATTATAATTTTTGTCGGACAATAAAATGGTGATGTAAATTACATTTATATGTTAAAATGTAGTACAGGAGCAATTCTACAAAAAAACAGCTGCTGGG
This sequence comes from Neoceratodus forsteri, assembly GCA_016271365.2. NCBI lineage: Eukaryota > Metazoa > Chordata > Ceratodontiformes > Ceratodontidae > Neoceratodus > Neoceratodus forsteri. The sequence continues at coordinate 725,954,722 of CM028133.1, forward strand.
GTATAAAAGGCCCACTACCATCCACCGCATAAGTAGCCTGAATGAATATCTGACTCCAAAATAGTAATGTGCATATCCAAACCCACTATCAGCCACATTAAATCTTACAGACAAGAAATAATAAACCTCGCCAGGGTGAAGGTCCTTGCCAAAGCTTCTGGAAAAAAATTCACTCTGGTGTAATTCCATGATGTGTTAGATATAACTGCCAGATTTTCCTAAATTTTTTAAGAGATCCACACATTTTACATGTATGCCATTTCAGTCCTACCAGACTACCCAAATAAATGTCTCCAGTCCACCAAGGTTATAGCCTGTACATTTTTCCAGTGCTGGAGAATTAATTCTTTCCAACCAAAAAAGCCTGTAACACTCATTCCTTATGATATTATGTATACAGTGGAATCTGCTTAAATGCACACCCATTTTGCAGCAAGAAAATGTGCATTTAAGCGGAATGTGCATTTATCAGAACTTGTATGTTTACAGTGCAACATAAATAAAATAACTGTGACCTGACACTGTAATGGCATTCCACATTTATTTATCTTAGCAATATATTTAAAATGTTACAATGTGCTGCTGTGCAGCACTGGCAAATAATGAAGCGCAATGCTATAAAAAATATCAAAGCTGATCATCTGCCCTCATTATCTGTCTTGCTTGTGGACCCGAAAAAGAAAATGATCTTAGTCTGTTTGCAATTTTTCAGCGTCAGCTATGTGATATCGGGTGTTAAATATTGCTTTACAAGTGCTTAGAATCACCTGTGCACTTAAAAGGTGCTAACTACCCAGGGAGAGCTGTGTTGGTTAATTGTAAAACTGTGCATTTAGCCGAAACGTGCACTTATCCAGTATGCACTTAACAGATTTTCTTGTACTATATGAATAGTAAAAAAATTGGTAAACTGGAAAAGTGTGCACTTATCCGATGTGCACTTAAGTGGAATCCACTGTATTACAAAATGGTTAGGAGAAATCCTGTAATCTAATTGGCTGAAGCAGTATTTGACCAGTGGCAGTTTCTCTGTATATTATCCTGGCTGAAAACAGATTACCAAGAGCAGCGATTTCCTGACACTTTGGGGACATTTTATAATTGCAGTAATATGCTCCAAGGTGTGGGATATTGTCACTTTTTGGGTGGATGAAGGCACTCTGCATAGCCTTGTGCCTCACAATGCACCCAAGGTATGATATCATCTCATGATATATCACACTCTGTCATGTATTATTGCTTAGTTAAATCGTCTGTTATACCCAGGATTGCCAGTTCTGGGGTTTGCAGAAGTTCCTTGTCCAAAATCCCCTCAATCTCAGTAAAAAAAACTTGAAGCCAGAAATTTCCATCCCTGTCATTTTCCAAGGAAAGGTGGATCAAGGTGCCCACCTTTTGTGTGCACCTCCAGCATAAATGATCTGCCTTGATCCTCACCCTATACATCTGAACTGTGGTCCAGTAAACCTTTTGAATAATGTTAAACTGCATTAGTTTTGTATGGTCATCAAGTGATGTTCGTGTAACATTGGCTAAGATCATTGTTTTTCTGAGAACTGAGTCCCCATGTCTATCTCCCATACCATTTTCATTGGAGCTGCCTTTATTTCTCAAGAATTTATATGTAATGTACACTGATCTAGACCTTGTATATAATGTTTTCAGGTGCTCTCAATATTCCACTGTCACCAGCTGCCCAGCCCATGCCTCCCTTAATCATTTGATTCAGCATGTATTTCAGCTGCAGATAGCACCAAAACTGGTTTCTGGTATTTTTCAGTCCAGGCTCTACCAGTATTTAATCAAAGTTGTGCCAAGGACCATATCACTGTGCTGACCACATAGTAGCCAGGCCATGCATGCAAGAAGGTACTGTAACATTAGTCTTCCTAAAACATGGAAGAGCTCACACCTTCAGCTTTAGAAAGGAGTAAAGTTTGGTAATGGTAGAAGCAGTTCCAAATAACATCCAACATCTGGGAACCCAGGGTCAGACTTTTATGAAGAACTGCTCCCCGGCTGCTGAGAAGTTCTAATCACCAAGGTGAGTCCAATAAGAATGGACAGTTTGTGTTGCTTCAGCTGCCTTAGAGCAGATACAATACAGTTGAACTCTTCTCTTTAATGTTCTAGTGAGTAAATTGCTGATATGAAAGAAGAATAATGTACTGTAGTATGCATATATGATACAAGAAGTGATACTTTACAGTTTGTGCAGTTTTTGTAAATATATATACAAGCAAAATCCCCAAACCCAGCACAAAGCATCATGATTATGCAAATATTTTTTTTTTTTGGAGGGGGGGTTAAATGAACAAGACAATGATTTAACTTGTGCTACAGTCTTTTTGACATATCAATACTCTGGCCTCACAGCAGCCAACTCCTACATGCTGAACATAATAATCTTTAAAATGTACACAAAACAGTATGCATGATAACAATAGGTGGAAACTGTCACCTGATGCCTAAAAACCCAATTCCACAGAATAGATTCCCATATTTCACATTGCTATGCACAGGACTGTGTTCCTACTCGACTAGGGGTCTAGTCTCTGCCGTGGCAGCTCCTAGGCCTGTGCAGGTCACAGTAATCTACAAGGTGGTCACCTTGGTGTCCACCCACACCTTTTCTTCCCAATAATGGACCTCTAATCTTATATAAATGCAGATTTGGGTCCTGTTGTACTAAAGAGACTCTTCCGCCTTGCTTGGTACTTTTGTAGTCTCTGTAAGTGAGTGGTGGCTCTATATGAAGCCACATTGTTAGAAAAATATTACTTACTTGTAACAGTGTTTATTGTTTTTTCATAGCCACACACGTTCCTCCCAGGTCAGTACTATTGAGGATGAGGGGAGGAATTATCTGAATGGTGTTCCTTTCTATGGAAAACTTCTGATAGTTGGTGTGAGCTGGGTGTAAGTCGGGTTGGGGGGGGTTGCATCACGTGGTTCAAATCCGTTTAGTCTGTTGGATGGTGCTGGGTATAAACTCCTCAAGTTGGAAAATCTGCAGAAGTCTCACTAGAAGAAACACTGTTACAAGTAAATAACATTTTCTTTTGTAACTGCCCTTGAGACTTGTTTATTTCATCCTCTCTCTCTCTCTCTCTACAGGCAAAGAATTCCCCAATTCCTTTGAGTCGCTAGTGAAGAGGATTTGTAAACACCTGTTCCATGTGATGGCACACATATACTGGGCGCACTTTAAGGAGACTGTTGCACTGGAGCTGCATGGACACTTAAACACACTCTATATACATTTCATCTTATTTGTAAGGGAGTTCAACTTGATAGACCCTAAGGACACCTTGATTATGGACGACCTAACTGAGGTCCTTTGTAACAGCAGTGCAGGAGCACAAAACCACGTCAAGGAGAGATGAACGTTTGGAAAACAGAAAGAGAGAGTTAGGGAAAAAATATAAGACACAAGCGTTAATATACCCAACAGGAAAAAACAAAAGGATGCTGCAATCACAAAAGACTGAATAGAACTTTCATGTGAGCAATATGCAGTGTGAAATAAGAGAAAAAAATAGTTTCGCATGGATGCAGACTGTATTAGGAAAATGACCACATTTGAGCTGGGACAATAATTTCTTCAGCTTGCTCTCTCTAGGAAGGTGGTACTGCTGGTTTTTAATGTATTATCATACTAAGATATAAAAGGAGTGACTTTTACTTTGGAGTGGCTTGCTGACAGGCACACTTTCTTTTAAATTTTGTTTTATTGCCCCCTGTGTGCCCCCCCCCCCTTAGGCTGGGAGTGGGATGGCTGAGCATTGTGTAAAACTGTAGCGGTAGAGGTGGTGTATGCCCGTGCAATCAGTGGGATGGTCCAAAAGGTCTTTCATTGGACCATGCTGAGCAAATCCATTCTGGTCTGGATGGTTAGAAATGCTAGTGTGCCCACTTCCAAGGGATGGTAGAAGAGGTAAGGCTGTGCTCTCTATCTGAAATTAGTTGGCTAGTAACACCCAGAATAACTAGCCAGGTCAGTTGTGGCAGCAGCAGAACCTTCTGAGTTGGCTGTGGACATTAAATGGTGCTGCAAACAGATTAGGTGAACAAAATGTGTGTATGACAAAGGCACTTTACTGTCTGCAAATTCCTAAAAGGATGTCTTATTTAAGAATATAGTAGGTTTGGAATCACCAAAGTAACTTGAAATAACTTATGGAAACTGACATGATATGTGGGTCTTTTTTAAGGACAGGTTTTTAAGTGGTCAGAGGAAAAGATAGTCATGTTCAACAAACACTAGCCATATAGCCCAGAGGTGGCCACTGGTTATGAGGAAAGGGCTCCCTTTGACCAAGTCGTTCAAGGTGTCGCTTAGAGGACTAGCAGAAAAGTCCATACTTTGGCAAAGCAATTAAAATTGTCACAAAAGATAGAAGTATCGGCTCACCAAGGACTGGCTTTGAGGATTTATCATGGGATAATATGCTTCTAAAAAAAGAGACTTTCAGGAGGTTGTGTTGCAGTGTGAAGTCTTCCCAGCTTTTCAGTAGTTTGTGTGTCAGTCTATTCCAGGGTTGGCCTTTGGGCCAAACTATGATGTTAAGTTGTACATCATTACTCAGTTTTTTTGTTTGTTTGTTTTTAAGATTATATCTAATTGACTGCAGAGCTGCTGCCCTGATATGAAACCATATCCAGTTTTGTGTCTTGTCATACATCGTCTTGGCTCGCCGTGCAGTGAACTCAGTACCTGATTGGCTAGGAAATTGATATGCGAGAGGCTTAAGGCTGGTTAAAACATAGCCACTTCAGAGTGTAACAAAAGCCACACTTTATCATTTGTAAATACCATTACAAAACAACTTGAGGTTGTCATGCTCAAGTTTGATGCAGGTAGCAATTACGGAAACTTTTGAAGTTCCAGCAAACTTAACAGCCTATTAATTTGGTCCCACCCCTCATTTTTTCCCTCTGTTTTTATTCTCACTTCTGTTCAGGTGCTTGCCCCCCTGAGAATATACAAGGTCTAAATTTTATATAATTTAGGCAACAGTGGTAGTGGCAACTGATACCATGCTACCGGCAGCTTATCTTGTAGTGACATTTTGCTAACCCTGACTTGGGCCCTAAGCATCAGGTTTAGAGGATACATAAACCCAGTTCAGACCTTGCTATCAAGGTTTTGAGATAAAAGCAAAACTTTGCTACTAGCTAAAAAAAGAAAGCTTAAGAAAATAACTTTTCTATAGGAAATATATACAAAAAAAACTTCTGAAAATGAATGTGATGGTTTGGTAGCATGAATTCATAAGTTGAAACTGCCACCTGCATTTTGGGGGCTGGGGCAAGTTAAAACAGAGGAGACAGCAACAGAAACTTTGTTTTTGGTGTTTATTATAATTTTATTTAGAAATGTAGATTTATTTTGCTGTTTAGGTCTCCCTTTTCTGTTGCAGGAACACATTGCACTAGGTTACTTTCAGTTGTAGTCTCTCTTTTCTGCAAATGTGTTTAGCTTTTTTGGCTGTATTAATATAAAAAAAAAAAAAGTATAAATAAAACAAAGGGACATAGAACCAGGAACAAGTGTGTGCTGTTTGTGTTATTAATTTACAGGCGTGACCTCTTTCCTGAGGCTTGATGCCACAGTTCAACTGTATTATAATGTTCAAAAGAGAGGAACAGTAGGCTGCTACAGTAACTTGAGAACAAAACCCACTTAAAAAGTGTGCCATTTTAAAAAGTTGAGATTTGCTAGGAAATTCTTTACCAGTACGACATTCAGCAACATGATTTTCAAAGGAGCTGTCCTGCAGTAAAATGCAAGCATTGAGTTTCAAACACGATGCATGAAAATGTTAAACTACAACACATTACAAGGCTTTAATCTTGGAAAGGGGGAGAGATTTATTTATTTAGTTTTTGTTGACCAGGTAAGTGCACTAGACAAATCCTGCCTATTTTCAGGCACGACCTGGGGGAGGGGGATACAGATGAATGCCAACTGACCTTGAACCAGATTAAGCTGTTGGTGGTATTTTTGGTGAATGAGGGAAATTTGGCCAGGACACCGGGGAAATTCCCCTACTCTTTTCGATAAGTGCCATGGGATCTTTAACATCCACCTGAACTACCACCAATCCAGGCAGATGGGACCTCAGTTTAACGTCTCATCCGAAAGACGGCACCTCAGAAGTGCAGCACCCCTCTCATGCTGCACTACAGTGTCAGTATTGGGATATTAACCCAAGTGTCAGATGAGGGAACTGAACCCACAGCCCTCTGATCTCCCAGCCTCAGAGGCGAGTGTGCTACCTACTGAGCCACTGACGCTGACATGGGATGGGACAATAGAGTAAAAAGGAGTGGCTAATATGACTACCGTCTAAATGGTCAGAGCTTGTGTTTGGAGCACTTGCTCTGCAGATAACAATTTGAATGGCTGCGTAGTGGCAGTGGTTTCTGCTTGTGGTGACGGCACACTTTGTTCATGCCCCTAGACCAGAATGCCAAAAAGGTGGGCAGAAGGAGGATCGAGCATCCCGGAGGATGCTCACCTCTGAGGAGTGATGCAGCAAGTTATGCCTTGATACTGTCACCTGTGTATCCCATAAATGGCAGTACAGCTGGGAGTGCTCGTGGGGGGGGGTGTTGAGGTACACCCCTATCTATGCATACTCAATCAGGGATGCAAAGTGGAAATCGGAATCCCTTCCAGGCATGTATTTATTTTATTTAAACATTGGTAACCAGGAGGGGCACACTGAGCCAAGGCTCGTTTCTAGGTGTGACCTGTATATAGCTGTCTTGCTCACATAGTCTAGCACCCAAACCTCTGGCTCCTCCCAACTCTTCTCCTAATTAAGACTGCTACTTAAGGGGCACAACAAGCAAATGTGAATGCCAGCTCTGCAGGAGGTCCCAGGCCATACCTGGATAGGGTCACATTAAGAGACTTGGGGAGAGCAGGGAGTGGTGACCTGGAACTAGATGTAACATCCAAGACTTGTAATTAACCTGGGCACTTGTGCCGAGGGGAAGGAAGTCTGGGAGAGACCTAAAAGGAGTCAGAAATATCTAAGAGTAAAAGAGTGTCACAGTGTGTTCCCCCACTCCCAAAGAACCAGTTTGTGATTGTAAAACCATGGCTATGTCAAAAGAAGAAAGAAGACTTGTACATTAGGGTGCTTAAATTTAGCTGCCTAGCTAGGGCTTCAGAAAGTCTCAGACACAGCAAAAACACTCTGCACACCCATGGACAGTAAATGTGACAAAAATGAGGCTATGCACAAGGGTAAAAGTCAAAATGCCATTTTATTGACAAAAATGAGCAAGCACTAGTCCCCAGTGACAGATGTCCTGAATGTTTTTACAGTCAAACCTTGCTACTAGGTTAGGATCCGCCTTAGTTTTGTTACTGTACACCACGATGTGTATGAAAATGCTGTGTATTTTAAATTAACCAGAGGTGCAAGTGCAGAAAACTTCATCAGACATAAACCTAAATCTCTGCACAAAAAAGCTAGATTAGAATGCACACCAAGCCCACAGTGGTGTTGCAGCCAAATACTGAAATGCACAACAACAAAAAATAGGAAAGTGCCGGCCTGCCAGCACAGCGGTTGGATTTCCACTTGCAATGCCAGCGACCCGGGTTCGAGAACGAGCCCGGGTCACTGGAGGGCCAGCCGGGGGGGAGAACGATCGAGCATCCCTCGACAGCTCTCTTTCTCTGGGGGGAGGGCAGGGGATAGGTCCGGTGCTGCTGGCTCTAACGGAGGCTGGGAGCATCACAGGGTTAATACGGCCCAAGTTAACTGGGGAGGCGGACCGCTTGATGCCTTGACGTCATCATGCTGCCCCCCCCGCAGAAACCGGAAAAACTGCTCGCTGGCAGTAGATGACGGCTCCCCGTTCCCCGAGCACCTCCAGTACCTGTCCAGGGCCTCCTGTTCCTCAGCAGCATCCCTGGACCCTAATGAAGTGTGTGCCGGGGTCTTCCCCTTCCACCCTGGTGCCCTTCCCCCTCGGAGGAGGGGGACCCACCCGGTGATAGGGATACGCCGGGATATCCCGGGGATCGGCTGCGATTTGAGGACCTGAGGAGGGCTGGCCAAAGGTCAGTGGGGTCGGGGGGAACTTGTGGAGCCTGAAGGAGTGGGAGCCAGTAAAGCATGGGGAAGTGGTATAAACATATCATGCAAAAAAAAAAAAAGTTATGCACATACCAAACGGGTACACACGCGGCTGGCCCAGAGGCAGAGAGGGCTGAGGAGCTGGTGCCTTACCTCTTTCCATGCTGGTGACCCATGTTTGGTAACGAGTATGGGTCATTGGGGGTCGGCCGGGAAGGGGAGAGCCAGGAGTTGGATTGAGTTGCCACCAGGCAGCTCTACTCTCCTGGGGCGGGATGTGGGGTTTCCCTGGCTCTTGGCTACCACCAAGTGGAGGATCCTTGGCAGTGCCAAAACCTGAGCCAGGGGACCTGGCACTAGGCCCGGTGGGAGGAAGAGGTTGTCACCAGAGCCTCTCAGCACATGCGCACCTCCATGCACATGTGCGGCTGTGTACCGGCGTTTTGGGATAAGGGGAGAAAAATGGAAAAGCAAGCACAAGGGCAGGTAGGATGATGCCCCTGAGTTGGGGTTGGAACGAGTCCTCTCGAGGAGAAGGACCTGAGTGGAACCTACCTGGTGCCCCAAATGGAGGAAAACCTATATGAAAAAAAAATATATATATATATATATATATATATATGTGTGTATACGGATCTGGGCTAACGCCCCTAGAAATCTGTGCAGAGTACATAAATTAATGAGCTGCTGACATGTGGGGTAAGCAAGTCACTCCAAGAAGCTGCCTACTCCAGGGTCTAGAAAACAATTTTTAAATGTAATTTTATTCTGCCAGTAGTTGTTACACTACACCCTGTTTGATTATGCTAAGTAAGGAACGGGACTGCAGCAAGTTTATCAGAATGCTGTATTGGGACAGGGCAGCAGTAGGAGACAACAAAGTAACTCAGAATTGAGATTAACAGTCTCACTATAAAAAGATGCATCATAACTGGCCAAAAAAAAAAAAAAATGTTCTGGACCCTGGGTCAGACAGCACCTTGGAGTGACTTTCCTGTCCGGTGGTGTTATGGTGTCAGCAGCTCTCTTAAATGTCATAAATTATAAAATGGGGTGGTATACTATCATGCATTATGATTGGCTCGGTGATTTCGAAAGTAGGACATTATCACTGTGCAAATAAACCTTTTGAAAGTTTTCCTTACCAAACTTCTAAACTGTTAAAATAAGTAAAATAGAATGAAGAGTACTACATCTGACTCCGGGGGTATCTCTTGCAGCAGGCCACACCTAGGAACTATAGAAGCCTGGCACTAGGACCACACGGCAACTTTTCTAGCTAGCAGTCTGCCAGGGGGTGCCGCCCACTCTGACATCATATGCCGACCTTGACCTGTTCTATAAGAGTGGGTGGCCCTGTGCCCTCCTCAGTTCTTTTCCAGCCGTTGACAGTCGAACGTCAGACTTCAGGAAGATCTGCCAGCTTCAGTCAACCACCTATTGCCCAAATTTTTTAACAAACTTTCCTTTTAATTTTTTTCTCTTTCTAACATGTAGCGGTAAAATGATTTTCCAACTCTGTTTATGCCGAGCTCCACCTCCGGGAACCTCTACAAGAAGTGTGCCTGTGGGGAGAAGATACCTGAGAAGGATGACCATGAGACCCATGTCTGCTGCCTAGGCCCAGAACACAACACCCAGGCTTGTGTAATCTGCTATGGATTCAACCAGCCAGCAGGAAGCGTTGGGTGTAGAACTTGAAACTTTTCTGCTGAAGCACAAAGTTGCCCAGACGGAGAAATCGCTTAAGGTGTGGAGTTCCTCCACCTCCCCCCTTGACATCCTTTTGCTCGCAGCCCTCCAAGACCGGGACAGTCAACGGGGAAGCATAAACTTTATGACAAAGACCGTCCTAAAGAGAAAACTCAGCCCTCTTTGTCTCGCTTCCGGTCACCAGTCCATGCACCAAGCGTGGCAAGGTCATCCTCTTCAAAGAGGAAGGCCCCTTCTGCTTCACACACCCTTTCCCCTGCAGGGTGACTTTCGGCAGCTCCACCCACCAATGTTTTGGTGGTGGGTGTCCATTCCAGGGGCTCTGGTGTCCCACCGACCTCTCAGACCCTGCTGTTTAGACCCTTGTTTTCTGCGGGCCCTCAGTTAGCTGGCTCAGCTATGGTAGTTGCCAGGACACAACTTACACCCCCACCACCAGCCTCGGCCATTTCTGCTGCCATTGTCTCAGACCCAGAGCCTCTCGCCTCCTCCAAGTCTCCCCAGCCTGAGCCCCGGTCACGATTGCCTTCTCCGATGCCAACCCACATCGGGGAGCCTCCCCACAGGTCCCAGCCTGTCCAGCCTCCCTCCCTGATGCTGACCCCAGTACTCCCTCAATCAACGCCAATGGGTCTGACACTGGTGGTGGTAGCCAGAGCAGTGGAAATACGCTTGTGAAGACATTCCTGTCTTAGGGTGTTGGTTTTGGCCAGGATGTTCAATTAGCCATCCTGAATGCCCCATTCCCAGGCTGTTTTGGGGCTGGTGAGGTTTACCTGTGTCTGACTTGGATGTTTGGATTTTTCTCTGTTTGATTAGCAGGGTATTTTCTCTGTCAAATTGTCGTGTAGGGCATCTTGCTGACAGGAAGGCACTCATCACATCAGTAGGTCAGAGCTTTTAGCTGATTGCTTCGTGAGGGCACAGTTTAGGCCCAAACCCTTCCCACCCCTGGAAATAGTTCCTTTATACCTGGGGTTCTGACATCATTTCCTCAAGAGGGCAAGGTGCATATCATTGTCATATCCTCTCTAGCACACTGCACTGACAATATAAGCATACACATTATATAAATACATCTATTTCTATATAACACACCAATCACACACATACACAAAAAAAAAGAAACCAAAAAAACTAAACAAGGTAGACAATTATGTGGGGAGTAGTGCAATGTAATGGCTGTGGGGTAGCAGTCTTCTGGGAGTCTATCTGGAGGCTGAGATGCTGCCCTGTTTGCAGACAACTATCTGCCCTGAGGGAGGAAGTTGCCCGTCTTCAGGCCGCACTGGACAGTAGCAAGGGAACCTCCCCCATCCGGGGAGCACCAGAGCCACCACCACTACCTCAGAGGTTGCGAAGAAAGCACAGCAGTTGGACCACAGTGGGCTCAGGGAGGGTAAGGGTGGTGGAACAGAGGCACACCCAGTCAGTTGTTCCACTCCACATTCCATACACCATTCTGGGGGAGCATAGTTCCCCTATGGATGCACCCGCAGAGGAGACTAAGGAGGGTGCAGACAACTGTCACAAGGGAGGCCCTCAGGAAGGAGGCAGAGGGCACCACAGGGAAAGGAAGCGGCTCCTGGTGGGGGAACGCAGTTATTAGGGGGATAGAACTCGGGGGAGCAGGGAAAACTGAAGTAAGGTGCCTACCTGGTGCCATGGCTTGGAGGGACAGAAAGCGCATCCTTAGGATCACGAGAACAGTTGCACGGGAGTCTGAGCTGGACGTCATTGTCTACCTAGGAACAAATGACTTTGCTCATCATGAGATTAGAGCAGTGCAGAAGGACTTTATAGAGTTGGGAAGGGGCTTAAGACAAGTAGCACACACAGTATCCTTCTCAGAGGTGCTGCCTGTCATTGGCATGGGTGAGGCAAGGGTACTTTGCACCATGCAGTTTAACGAATGGTTGAAAAAATGGTGTGGAGCACAGGGGTTTGGCTTCATTGGGGACTAGGGTTCCACCTGGAGGGACACCAGCCTATACTGGCAGGATGGTCTGCATCGGTTTAAATGCTTCATTGGCAAGCTTTTAAACTAGTCAAGGGGGGAGGCACTGATAAGCAGCAGGAAATCCCAGCCTCCCCCTACAAAACAGGGTACTAAATGAGAAAAAGACCAAGGTAGAAAGGTCAGTGGGGGATGCTGCTACAGAAGGTAAAGCCATCAGAAAATGGAGAGCAATGAGTACCAATGCCCGTAGTCTGGATAACAAGCTTCCTGAATTAGTGGCCTTGATGGAGGAGGAACATCTGGATATCGTGGCAGTCACAGAAACATGATACACACAGAACCATGACTGGGATGTAAACATACCAGGATACACTATCTACAGGAGGGACAGGGAGGGTAAAGAGGACGAGGAGTAGCTCTCTACATAAGAGAAGGAATCAAAGCAACAGAACAAAAGGGTAAACAGGGAGGAGAAGAAGCACTGTGGGTCAATTTGGAGGCAGGCAATGGCACCACAATCCACACAAGGGTTGTATACAGGCCCCCCTCTCAGGGGGAGGAACTGGACAAGGAAATGATAGAAAGTATACTTAGAATGGCAGATAAAGGGGAGATACTGCTGATGGGTGATCTGAATATGCCAGATGTTAACTGGAGTGCAGTTGCAGCAGCCACTTCTAAGAGTGGGGTTATTCTAGATATCCTACAGAGGGCATGCCTTAGACAACTAGCGTTGGAACCCACTCGAGAGGGAGCAGTCTTAGACCTGGTCCTCTCAAATGGAGATGGAGAGAGGATCATAGATGTAGAAGTGGGTAGCCATCTGGGAATTAGCAACCGTCAAACAGTATGGTTCACATTAAACACAGCAATAGAGTCAAGCCATACAAAGGCAAAAGTGCTGGACTTCAGGAGGGCTGACTTTGCCAAAATGGGTGAGTGCCTAAGGAATGCACTAGCAAATGGGCAGGAAGGAGGGGTGGAAGAACAATGGGGAATAATAAAAACTGCCATCGCAGAGGTAACAAGCCTTTGTGTGAAGCAAATAAACAAAACAAAACGATGTAAGAAACCACTATGATTCTCAAAGGAGGTGGCAGTGACAGTTCGAGAGAAAAAGAAAGCATTCAGAAAGTACAAGGAATCACAGAAGATGCAGGGCAGAGAATTGTATCTATTAAAGCAAAAGGAAGCTGGGAAGGCAGTCAGAACAGCAAAGGCCTGAACTGAGGAAAATATAGCCAACTCAGTTAAGAAGGGGGATAAAACCTTTTTTTTGGGACCTCAGGGAGCGAAGGAAGACTAAGGAAGGGATAGTGAGGCTTAATAAAGGGGAGGCGGGTTGGGCAGAGGGTGACTGTGAAAAGGCAGAGATACTAAATAAATATTTTTGCTCAGTATTTACAAATGAAGAGGGGGAGGTACCTAAAGCAAACAATAGAAACACTCTGGATACAGAAGTTGATACCAGCCCATTTACAGAAGAAAGGGTTCTGAAAGAACTCTTAAAACTGAAGGTGGACAAAGCAATGGGGCCTGATGGGATTCATCCCATAATTCTAAAAAGGGTAGAACTAGTGACACCACTGACTACCCTCTTTAACAAATCATGGGAGGATGGGGTGGTACCTGAGGAGTGGAGGAGGGCAGATGTGATTCCCCTTCACAAAAGTGGGAGCAGGGCAGAAGCAGGAAACTACAGACCTGTTAGTTTAACATCAGTGATAGGGAAAATGATGGAATCACTTCTGAAGAAAAGAATTGTCGAGTACCTAGAGGCCAGAGGGGCACAGGACCCAAGGCAGCATGGATTCACAGCAGGAAGGTCATGCCAGGCAAATCTAATCGGTTTCTTTGACTGGGTGACCAAAGTAGTAGATCAGGGAGGGGCTGTGGACATGGCCTACCTACACTTTAGCAAGGCATTTGACTCAGTCCCACACAAAAGATTAATATACAAGTTAGCCAGCCTGGGAGTGGGTCCCAAGATGATAGCCTGGGTAAAGAAATTGGCTGGAGAATAGGACACAGAGGTAATAGTAAATGGGTCCACTCTGAAGAAAGGGGTTACTAGTGGGGTGCCCTGAGGTTCAGTGTTAGGACCAGTCCTCTTCAATGTCTTTGTGCTTACATTGCAGAGGGACTGGAAGAAAAGTATGTCTCTTTGCAGATGACACAAAGATCTGACAGAGTTGATGCACAAGGTGGGGTGGAAAGGATGAGAAGGGACTTGGCAAGGTTAGAGGAATGGTCAAATGTATGGCAGCTTAGATTTAATGCTAAGAAGTGCAAGGTAATGCACCTGGGAAACAAAAACCCAGGGGAAGAGTACACAATGTGGGGTAAGATACTAACAAAAATGGAAAGGGACCTGGGGGTAGTCATATCAGATGACTTAAAGGTGGGCAAGCAATGTGAGAGGGCAGTAAGGAGGGCTGGGGGGATACTGGGATGCATAGGGAGAGGCATCACCAGTAGAAAACAGGAAGTTGTTATCCCTCTGTACAGACAGCTGGTGAGACCCCATCTGGAGTACTGTGTGCAGTTCTGGGGACCCAATCTCCACAAGGACATAGACAAGATGGAAGCTGCCCAGAGGAGGGCATCTAAAATGATGCTGGGTCTGCACCAGAAGACATATGAAGAGAGACTTAAGGAGCTTAATATGTATAGCCTCGAGGAAAGGAGGGAGAGGGGGGACATGATAGAAACTTTCAAGTACCTCAAGGGAATCAACAAAGTCCAAGAGGGAAGCATCTTTCAAAAAAAGAGGTGTGCAAGAACAAGGTGGCACAATTTGAAGATGGGGGGGGGCGCTCAGAGGTAATGTAAGGAAGTATTTTTTCACAGAGAGGGTTGTGGATGCATGGAACGGCCTTCCAGAGGAGGTTGTGGAGTCAAAAACAGTGGCTGAATTCAAGCATGCATGGGACAGCCATAAGGCAATTCTAGGGTGTGGGGTAGAAAGAAGTAGACTGCTGGTTAACTAGGATCTGCAGCTTATCCATTAGGTAGGAAATGGGCAGACTGGGTGGGCCAATCAGTCCTTCTAGGGATATGGATATGTTGTTCATCCACACTGTCTGGCAGGTTCCTTGCCGCTTTAAATCTTGCCGGAAGGTCTTCAAGCTAGCTCCTCCCACCCACCCAGGTGGTAAAACTCTCGGCTCCGCCCCATGAAGCTAGATCTTCCTTACCACTTGGAAGCTCAGGTTCCCTCCTTAACGCTCTGCGTGATAGACTGGATCCTAATTCTCCGGTTCGTCCGAAACTCATTTTAAAATTTTCAAGACTTCGGTCATCCTTTCCCCTTTCGGCTGCGATGGACAAATCGACTCCCAGTTTTCGGTGGTGCCCTTGTGGGCAGAAGACATCCAGGATGGATCCACACTCCACGTGCGTCTACTGCCTTGGCCTAGAACACGACCCGAAGCCGGCGAGGTCATGTTCGTTCTCGACCGACGACTCAGGACCGCGCTGCCCGGTTAAAGCTTGGGCGCCCTGAGAAGCGCTATTCGCCGGTAAACTCGAAAGAGGCCCGATGGGCGGTTACTGCGGCGGCTGGCTCGGCTGAGCAGCTCGAGCATATGATCTCCCTTGAGGAGGAGGCGGCCCAGGCTGCATCTTCCTCCTCCTCAGTCGCAGCATTAATCTCGCTCTCTTTGGGTACCTCGTATTCTGCTTCATTCAAGGAGCTTTGCCAATCCCTTTCCACGAAGGGAGAGGGGCCATTGGGACATTCCTCTCAGTCAAAAGAAGGATTCAAGGGTAAGTCCCATCGTCGTGCGTTAGGTGGGGCGGAGAGGTCCCTTCCTCAGACAGCCGACCGTCGACTTGAGTCGAGGTTGTGACTAAGGCCGCTATCTTCACGGCGCTATCAGGTCAGCGGCAGCGAACTCCTGTCGGCCCCGCGGTCGAGATTTTTCTCGACCTGTCGGACAGGTTGTCGACTGGTGAAGCCGACAACCCTTCTTTGCCGGTTCCCCAAGTGGAGACTGAGGATCTGCCTGCACCCCTGGTGCAGCAGTCCCCGGTTAAGGTGTCTGAGCCGAGGGAAGAGCGGGTGTCCCCCACTCCTTCCCAGGCCCATCCTCGGAAACACCGAGGATCTCGGTCTCAGACTTCTTCTCGGTCCAGCCGATCCCGCGGTCTCGGCACCGAGGTAAGCGGCAACGCCGCTCGTCCTCGTCTTCCTCCTTGGAAGAGGAGATGCTTCGGCGCAAACTGCGTTGATGCTATGAGGACCTGATGTGGCAGCAGTTACTTTTGTCCGGGAGCAAGTCGACACCGATGCCTTCCCCGGCCATCAAGTGGCTGTCACCCGAGCAGCCGAAACAACCTCTCGCTGCAGTCGAGATGCCCAAACCTGGGCCGGTTGTTAGGCCGAAACCTGCTGCCCCATCGATTGTGGTGGAACCTCCGCCTCCACAACCGAAATCGGGGGCGCTGACCAAGGACTCTCGGTCGGGTCAAGGCCTGCCCCACAGGTTGTTGGTCACCCTCACTCCTGACCGTCCTCAGCAGGTGGAGGGTGGCTCAGGCCCTAGGCAGCTCTTCGCAGACTCCTCGGAGTCTGACGATGACTTCTCCCTGTTCTCCAGGCCGGTTGACCTGGAGTCCTCAGGGGGCCAGTCACTGGACAAAAGCCCATCGTCCTTCATGGGTCTGCTTCGGCTCATCTCTGAGTCCACTGGGATGCAGCTCGAGCCCGTATCCAAACGGGCCAAGTATCCTCTGACGGAGGTACTGGACTGAGGGGATTCACCCACGGAGGCTTTTCCGGTGGCTGAGGCCATTGTAGGCCCAGCTTTGGCAGCGGCCTGCTTCCTGTCCCTGCACTCGGCCAGGATGACTAGAAGTATCACGGTCCCTACCGGCTCTTTGCCCGGGTTTGGGAACACCCTCTGCCGAGGGTTGGTCACCGACAGCGTTTTCCGGCATTCCGGGGCGCTAGGAATGGACAAGCCCCCCCCCGACAAGGAGTCTAAAAAGCTGGACTACGCCGGGTGCAAGGTGTATGCTGCGTCCTCTCTTGGCCTCTGCCAGGCCAGCTCGGCCGTGCTGATGGCACACTTCTCCCACGCCCTCATGGGCTCCCTGGATGAGGTGATCCCTCATCTCCCGGTCGACCTGCAGACCACGGTCCGGCAGGTTCGGGACCAGGGTAGGGCGGTGGTGAAGCAGCAGCTCCAAACAGCTCTGGACATAGGAGACTCCTGTGCCAGATCGGTTGCGGCCGCAGTAGCCATGCACCGCAGAGCATGGCTGAGGATATCCACCTTCATGGCGGATACCCAGCACAAATTGGCGGACGTCCCCTTCTTGGGGACCGACCTCTTCAGCCCTGGAGTGGAAGGTCACTTCCAGCGGATCGAGAAGTCCAGTGCCACTCTGGACTCGGTCATCTCTACCCAGAAGGATGAAGGCTGCCAACAGCAGCAGCACAAGCCCTTTCGTCCTTCTGCGGCCAGCACAGCACCAGCACCAGGGCCAGCAGGCTCGCGCTTCGCATCCCAAACCCAAGCCTGTGGCTTCCTCTAGTAGGAAGCAGGGAGGTAAAGGTCCAGGAGGTCCCTCAGCCGGTCTCTCCTCCAAGCCTGCCCAGTGACGGGTTGAGGGGTCTCGCCCCCAGCCTTGTCACTCCCCCCTGGGTTCCCCCGTGGGGGGCGGCTCTGCCACTTCCTTTCCGTCTGGTCCGCTATCACCATGGACCGCTGGGTGTTGGAGGTGGTAGGAAAGGGCCTGCCTCTGGAGTTCGAGCAGGCTCCACCTTTTCGAGCCATCGCCCCTCGGGGGGCCACGGGGTCTGCAGCCTCGCTGTCGGCCCGCCGAACCGATATTGCCCTGCTCCTCGAAAAAGAGGTGATCAGGAAGGTGGCGGATCCTCCTCCAGACCCGGGGTTTGTGTCCAAGTATTTCCTGGTCCCAAAACGGATGGGGGGCTGGCGCCCCATTCTCAACCTGCACAGGTTCCTAAGGTCTCGGACCTTCAGGATGGTCACTCTGGGTAAGATAATCCCATCCTTGGAACGAGGCATGTGGTTCAGTTCCCTGGACCTCCAGGACGCGTTCTTTCATGTCCCAATCCATCCATCTCATCAGGGATTCCTCCACTTCAGAGTGGAGGGATCCCTTTTCGAGTTCCGGGCCATGCCCTTCGGCCTCTCCCTAGCTCCCAGGGTCTTCACCAAATGCATGGCAGTGGTGACAGCAATCCTGTGGCGCCGAAGGATCCGGGTGTACCCCTACCTGGACGACTGGCTGATTGCAGCCCCTTCCAGAACGGAGGTGGAGTGGCCCAGAGATCTGGCCCTCCAGGTTTGCTCTCAGATTGGCCTTCTCATCAACGAGGCTAAGTCGGAACTCATGCCAAAGCAGGTGATACATTTCATTGGAGCAGAGCTCGACTCTCTTCGAGCCAGAGCACGGCTCCCGGCGGACAGGGCCGAGGTTCTTTCCTCCTTTGCACAATCATTTCAGGTTGGGCAATCGCGCCCTGCCTGGGACCTCCTGCGTCTCTTGGGCCTCATGGCGGCCTGCACCAGCGTGATCCGTTGGGCCCACTGGTACATGCGTCCCCTTCAATGGGGACTGGCCAGCCAGTGGTCACAGCACTTTGATCCGTTGGATCGGCTAGTGACAGTGAGCCAGGGTATGTGGAACGCTCTCCAGTGGTGGACCATTCCAGCACATCTGCAGGACGGCATCCCGTTTGTCCGCCCCAAGCCGACGATCTCTCTATCGACCGATGCCTCTCTGATGGGTTGGGGTGCCCATCTGGGGGAGCACAGAGCGCACGGCCTCTGGTTTCTTCCGGAGTCCCTATGCCACATCAACCTGCCGGAGCTTAGAGCGGTTTGTCTAACCCTCACCGTCTTCGCTTCGTTTCTACGGGGTCAAGTGGTTCAGGTCCAGACGGACAATACCACGACCATGTATTACCTAAACCGCCAGGGCGGGACGCACTCCATGCCTTTGTGCAGGGAAGCTCTCCGCATTTGGTCTCTCGTGCACAGCCTGGAGGCGGATCTGCTCGCCATTCACGTGGCAAGAGCCTCCAACACCCTGGCCGATGCCCTAAGCCGGATAGGGGCTGCGTCCAACAAGTGGTCTGTACTGCCGGAGGTAGTACAAGATCTCTTCTCCCACTGGGGCACGCCTCAGGCAGACCTGTTTGCTTCCAGGGAGAATGCGAAGCTGAGACTGTTTCATGCCCGCCCCCCTCAGCAGGGCTCGCTGCAGGGGGATGCCTTCTCGAGGCCGTGGACCCCGGGCCTCTTCTACGCCTTTCCCCCATTTCCCTTGATCCACAAGGTGCTTCTCAAGGCGAGGAGGGACAAGGCGCAGGTGATTCTGGTAGCCTCAGACTGGCCCCGCCAGTTCTGGCATCCAGATCTCCTCAGTCTCAGCTCCAGGCTCCCGAGGTGGCTTCCAGCCTGCCTGGACCTGATCTCAGTCAATCAGGGAAGGTATTCCATCCGGACCTTCAATCCCTGCACCCTGCGGCCTGGTTCCTGGTGACTAGAGTTCCAGGCCTTGGGTCTTTCCGGCGAGGTCCTCAGCGTCGTTGAGGGCATCCGTAAGTCGACCAGAAAATGCTACGCCTTCAAATGGAAGAGATTCTCCATTTGGTGTCAGGAAGAGCCTGGAGCCCTTCCTCCTGTTCTCTAACACTATACTGGACTACCTGTGGTCTCTTTCTCAGCTAGGGCTTCGGTCGACGACCCTTAAGGTGCACCTGGCAGCCATCTCTGCTTACCGGGCGCGGGCCGGGAAGCAGTCAGTGGCGCAGGAGAAGGTGGTCAGGCGCTTTCTCAAAGGCCTTGATCACATATCCCTTCCGGTGCGAGAACCTCCAGCTCCGTGGGATCTACTGCTGGTATTGGCTAAGCTCATGGGCAAGCCATTTGAACCGATGCACAGGTGTGACATCTCTCACCTGTCGTGGAAGACCGCCTTCTTGGTGACTATCACATCAGCCAGAAGGATAGGAGAGCTCCAGGCGCTTTCCATAGAATCTCCTTATCTGGTCTTCCACAGGGACAAGGTTGTCCTGCACCCCCACCCGAAATTCCTTCCGAAGGTGGTTTCAGAGTTTCACCTTAACCAGGTGTTGACTCTGCCGGTGTTCTACCTCAATCACACCTTGGAGGCCGAATATAGGCTTCATACTTTGGACCCTAGAAAGGCTTCGCTTATTACAAGGAGCGGACGGCTGAAGTTTGGGGAGAGGTTCGCCAGCTGTTTGTCACCTACGCTGAAGCCGCACCTGGCAGACCTGCAGCCAAGTGGACGATAGGCAGGTGGGTCACCTCCTGCATAGATCTCTGCTATAGGTTGGCGGGCATGGAGCCTCCCAGAGGGATAAGAGCTCATTCTACCCGCCATACCGCTGCATCAGTAGCTGCTTCCAGGGACGTCCCTATCCAGGAAATCTGCAGGGCTGCTACCTGGAAGTCAGCACACACCTTCATCACCCACTACCACATCGACCTTGAGTCAAGCTGGGATGCTGGTTTTGGGGCCTCAGTTCTCCAGTCTCTATTCCCTAAGTAGGGGGTGTGCGCCTTGCCTCCCTCCTCCAGGAGAACTGCTAGGAGTCTGCCAGACAGTGTGGATGAACAACATATCCATGTCCCTAGAAATACAGGTTACTCACCTGTAACAGGAGTTCTGAGAATGGAATATGTTGTTTATCCATCCGACTCCCTGACCTCCCGACCCCGACGACAACCTGGCTTCCAGCGGGTTAGATCTGGCGTCATGGGGTGGAGCCGAGAGTTTTACCACCCAGGTGGGTGGGAGGAGCCAGCTTGAAGACCTTCCGGCAAGATTTAAAGCAGCAAGGAACTTGCCAGACAGTGTGGATGAACAACATATACCATTCCTAGAACTCCTGTTACAGGTGAGTAACCTGTATTTATCTGCCGTCAAATTCCATGTTTCTATGTTTCATTCCAAGGTACAGATTGTTTGGTGCAGATGTGTAGAACATACTATCTGAACTGCAAGCCTCTGGCCACACCTTGCAGTTGGTTCCCTCCATGTACCACAACAACCAGCCTAAGAGTGGTCAACGAGTGCCCATTCGGAGGTCTACCCATATACCTAAGTCCTCTAACTACCCGACACTTGTTTGAAAAAGCCGAAAGGTGAAACGTCACAAATTTTAACTGCTCCCTGCTACCCTGGGTCTTCGCTGTGTTGTTCTGCAATAAACTAAGGTGGATGATATCAAAAGTTTGAACTTCCTGATTTTTGCATTTCAATGGTGAGTAGTGAGTGCTGTGACTTTGTGCTTCAGCCCTGTAACAAGCCCCAGGGTAAACGCAGAGCTGCCCCTGCCATACTTACCCCCTCCTCCATAACAGGAAAAACCCACAGAGGAGGAGGTGTGGCCCCAGCTGCCCCTGGCAGTTCAGCTTGACTCCTTGCCCGTCCCCTCCCATAAGGCAGGAGGTAGTCGAAGGGGGTTGCTTCTCACCACACTTGGACAAGTAGAGGGAAATCACCAGAGATGCCTGGGTACTACAGCTCATAGAAAGTGGCCTCACTCTGGAGCTTCTGAAGTGGCCTCCAGAAAAACCTCCAGTCCTGTCCTCTTACCCTCCAGACCACATCCCCATGTTCTGGGAGGAAATCTACTCCTTGTTGTGAAAAAGGGCCATAGAACACATCCCAGAGACCCAAGAGAACAGGTGGTTCTATTCTCACTTCTTCCTGGTCCCCAAATGCACAGGAGACCTCGGGCTCATTCTGGACCTCTGGGAGCTAAATTTGTTCATTCAGTATAACAAAATTCCAGATGGTGACACTTCAGGCTCTGCTGCTGCTTCTGCACCAAGGAGATTGGATTTGTTCCCTAGACATGAAAGATACCTACCTGCATATCCAGGTACATGCCTCCCACAGACAGTACCCAAGGCTTCATTTTCAGGGGGCACACTTCCAGTTCCGGGCCTTGCCCTTTGGCTTGTCTTGTCTTCAGCCCCTTGTGGGTTTACTAAATGCTTGGCAGTGGTAGCAGCTGCCCTCAGGTGGGAGGGACTCTGTCTTTCCTTACCTGCATGACTGGCTTCTCAAAGCCTGGTTCAGTGAGCAACTGTTACAGACTCTGGAGCATACCACCCACTTATTCCAGGGTCTGCACATCACAGTCAGCCTGCCTAAGTCAGTTCTGACCCCCTGCCAGCACTTTCAGTACATAGGGATAGTCCTGGATACTTCTCAGGGCATGGCCTTCCTGCCCCAGGACCAGGCAGATCACCTTATAGCTCAAGCCCATCTGTTGTACAACAGCCGCTATGTCTCAGCCAGATCCTTCCTCTGGCTCTTGGGCCTGATGGCAGCAGCTATACTCAGTGCCTCTAGCCAGATTGCACATGAGGATTTCCCCAATGGACACTGAGGGTCCAGTGGGACCAGTGTACTGATGATCTTGAACAGCTGGTCCTGGTCTGCTCTTCGGTGAAAAGAGTCCTGCTCTGGGGGATGGAACCTGGCAACCTGTTAAGAGGGGTTCCTTTCCTCATTCCCTCCCCAGATCCTTACAACAGATGCTTTGGGGCTGGGGTGTGGAGTTCACCTAGGGCTCTGCCAGACTCAAGAGACATGGTCCCAGATGAAATCCTCTCCCCACATAAATGTCCTGGAGATACAGGCCATTCTTTATGCCTTGCAGGCCTTCCAGACTTGGATATTCCCGGGTCTTCTGCTAGTGCAGACAAACAACATCAGTGTAGTCCACTATATCAACAAGCAGGGGCCACTCACTCATACCCTCTCTGCCGGGAAGCAGTGAGAGTCTGGTAGAAGTATTGGGCTCTGGATCATGGTCTCAAGCTGGCGGACGTCTATGTTCCAAGTGTCCAAAACATCCTGATGGACACCTAAACCAGTTGTTGTTGAGGACGCACAAGTGTGAGCTGTTGATCTCAGTAGTAGAAGACCTGTTCAACAGGTGGGGTTATCCAGAATTGGACCTTTATGCATCCCCATTCAACGTACAACTGCCTCTTTTTTGCTTGTTCAATGTAGGGCGTAGAGTTTTCTGGTGAGACATATTGTCCTCTCCTGGAATGGGAGGTTTCTTTATGAATTTCCTCCCTTCCTCCTGCTTCAGAGGGTTCTGATCAAACTCCAAATGGAAGGGGCCACGATGATGCTCATCGTCCCCTTCTGGCCTTATCAGATTTGGTTCCCTTTACTACAACAGCTGACAGTGGAACCTCCAGCACCTCTCCTATGCACTGGCCTGCTGTCCCAGAACTGGGGCACCCTGGTCCATCCGGACCTCAAATCCCTGCATCTTCATGCCTGGCTCCTAAGGACATAGCCATGGCTTAGTTCAGGGTATCTCCAAAGGTGGCTGATGTCCTGGTAACGACTAGGGAGCTGTCCACTTATTCTATGAAGTGGAAACGCTTTGCACTGTGGGCTGTTTTTTTGTCAGCTGGATCCCTTCACTTGGTCAATGAATCGGATTCTGGAGTACTTGCTGTCCCTTTCAGATTCCAGCTTGAAGTACTCTTCTCTTAAAGTGCATGTCTTCTGTCTCTGCCTTCCATGTGCCTGTTGACGGACGTATGGTGGCACAGTTGGAAGTGTCCCATACTTTTCTGAGAGGCATTCTCCACCTGAATCCTCCTATTTTCAATCCTGTCCCACCTTGGGACTTGAACTTTGTGTTGGAAAAACTTACATTGGCTCCTTTTGAGACAGTCGTGACATGCGAGCTACACTTTCTAGCATGGAAAATTTTATTTTTAGTTGCTATTACTTCAGCTCGAAGAATTTCAGAGCTACAGGTAAGGTGCTCATGTGCAAGCAGCCTTATTTTACTTTCCACAAAGACAGGGTGTCTTTGCAAACTAACCCCAAGTTTCTTCCTAAGGTGGTATCTGAGTTTACTTTAAATCAATCCAACCACCTTCCTGTTTATTTCCCAGAGCATGCCAATCCAGGGGAAGCATTGCTGCACACTTTAGATGTGCATAGAATTCTGCATTACTATACACACCACATGAAGGACTGTAAGAAGCCCAAACATTTATTTGTTTCTTTCGCCCTGGGAAAGAGGGCATCCCTGTTTCAAAACAGTGCTTGTCCAAATGGTTTGCCAACTATATCATTTATTGCTACAGGAGGTATCGCAAGGATCTTCCTGGCGCTGTCCATGGTATTTCCACCTGAGGCATGGCCACTTCTGCTGCCTGTTTCAGGAATGTGACAGCTGCAGAGATCTGTGCTGCTGATACTTGAGAATTATGTCCTCACCTTTACCAAGCACTATAGTCTGGACATTGTCTCTAGGCGTAGGGCCAGTTTCGGCCTAGCTGTCCTCCAGGGCCTACTTTGTTAGGCTCAAGGTTTCCTCCACCCAGACTGTGCTGTCCGCTGATTGAACTGCTTGGGACTCATTCTATAGGTGTGGCCTGCTGCAAGAGATACCCCCAAAGTCAAATAGTACAGTTACATAAGAACCCACAACAGTAGATCTGCGAGGAGGTCTCTTTCAGCAGGCCATGATGTCCCTTCCTCCTTTCCCCTGGAGATGGGAGGTCCATCTGTGCCTCTGCTTCTTTCTCCATTATTTTCTTTTTGGTGGGTACTTTCGATTCCCTCAGCTGGGACTAGGTAGCTTTTGGTCTCCAATGAGAGAACTGAGGAGGCTGTAGGGGCTGCCCACTCTTACAGGATAGGTTGATGTTGGTGTGTGATGTTTGAGTGGGTGGCCTCCCTGGTAGACTACTAGCTGGAAAAGTTTCCATGTGGTCCTAGTGCCTGGCAGCTATAGTTCCATAGGTGTGGTCTGCTGCAAGAGATCTCCTTGCAGATCTACTGTTACGGTAAGATCTTACTTCGAGAGGATTCCTGCAGTAGGTGTTCATATATAGGCCTACGCCCCCTGGCGTCAGGACCGCACGGCAAACTTGTAGCTAGCAATCGTCAGCAGGGACTACCCTCCTTCGTCAGGTGACACAACGTTGGCATGACTATAAAAGGGGCAGTCCCCAACCCGCCCACCAGTTCTTTTCCGCCGTTGCTCAGTTCTTTCAACAAATGCGGTAGAACAGCATTCAGTCACCCGCCATTTTAAGTGCATTTTCAGCAGTTTCTATCCATCGCCCATTACGGTGTATTTCGTCTAGTCGGCCCAAAAAGAAGTGCTCCAAGTAGAGGGATGATCACTCTCGATGCATCCTCTGCCTGGGGCCTAGGCACAACTCGGCTGAGTGTACCACCTGCCAGGGCTTCAACCAGGCCATGCGCACGCATTGCAGGAGGACCCTCGAAGCCCATCTGCTAACTCAGAGGCTAGATTCCATGGAAAAGAAGCTTCAGGAGCTGAGAGAAAGATCATCGTGGCCAGCTCCGGAGAAGAAAAAGAAAAAGGACAAGGAGAGATGCCGGGAGCGGTGCTGTTCTTCTCAGGGGAAGACCAGCCAGACAACCGATGCCGACCAGGGTGAGTCCTCCACCTCAGTGAGTACCTCATCTGTAGGGCCTTCGTCTGCTCCAATGGACCAAACGACTTCTGCCCCCCCTGACACTGAGGTGAGCGGGCAGTCAGGGGTCGCCTCTTTGGAGGTTTCTGTTAGGTCTCCTGCTCCGAGCACTGCCGATAAGTCGCCCTGCGGCTCCACCACTGGGCGCTGGGCCCAGGCCGATCAACCCGACCTGGGTACTTCTGCTCTTGTCAGCCCTGCTGCATCCAGTAAGCCAGTCAACGGCTCCCCCGACAACTTTGTGGATGCCTCTGCTCTCCCATCAGGCTCCCTTGTGGCCCCGGACACTGAGACGAATGTGCTCGCAGGTACACCTTCATCCCCATGGGTTCTTACCCCCAGGGGTTCGCCACTGGTACCCGATCTTTCTCTCCAGTCGGCTACCCTACCTGACCGGTCGGTGAGGGACCTTCCTGACCTCCCCCCTTCGCCAGGTTCTATTCCGCCGCTGGATCCCCTCCTTACTGCAGATCCCTCGCCGGATCTTCATGGGTAAGGCATGGACCCTCCTCCCACAGGACCTTCGGGCTCTTTGCCTACCCCGTCACCAGTCCTGCTTCCCAGTGGGCCCTCGGCCCCTCCTCCTCCTCCAGCGGGCCCCTCTGCTCCTCCTGCAGGTGATTTTCCAGGGAATTCCCATGTCCTCCAGTACCCGCCATCGGGAGTTCAGTCGCCGGGTTACATCCCGCCAATGCCATGCTATAACCCGCCGATGTCGGGTTATCCCACACCGGGCTACCCGACACCAGGATACCCAGTGCCAGGCTATCTGATGCCAGGATACCCTATACCAGACTACCAGGGTCAGACTGTCTACCAATATCCTTACTGGTGCCAGACCCCCAGCTACCCCCCCAATTCACGGGGTACCCAGGTTACCAACCCCAACCTCCACCACCGCAGCCCGATCACGCATCCATCCCTGTGTGGTGGAAAGACACAAAACTCAGCTTCTTTTAGAGCTGGGTCAGCCTCTGGTCATGGTCAGGGCCACCTCTCCTGCCAGGGTACCCCCTCCTAGTCCTGTACCCTCTAGCCAGGTTTCTGACAGGGACATGGGTGCTCTGCTCCCAAAGGGTATCAGACCCCGGGACCAAGTTCTTGATTTGCCCAGCAAGCCAGAATCTTTGGAGTTGGATGAGGACTCAGATATAAGCCAGTCCGAGCTTCCATTCCTGGTTGAGCCTCAACCTAAGGAGTCCCTGAAGTCTCCCCCTGAGGATCCCTCCTCTGGGGAGCTACTCAGAACAATACAAAAATCTTACGCATGGGCATCCAAGGAGCTGGACCCCCAATGCAAGAAACTTGCAGAGCACCTGGACCTCGTCAGTGTGGATCCCCTTCCCATTCCCCCCAGAAGGAACCAGATGACGACCACTTGTCCACTATTTGGCAACAGCCTTCTTCCATTCCAGCTGTGTCACGTAAAGTGGTTCGAACTTATTTTCCCCTGGAAGGGGTCTCTCATTTGACCGCTCAACCCAAGGCTGACTCCATGGTCATTACAGCTGCCCATGATAGATTGGCCCAACCGAAACACCTTAGTGCCTCTCTGCCGGATAAGGACTCCAAACAGCTGGACCAGTATGGTAGAAAAATCTACACCTTGTCCTCCTGTGCCTGAACTATGTTGCACACATGGTGGAATTTCAGAAGTCCTCCTTAGCAGAGTTGGAGAAAGACCTTCAGGAGATTCCTGATGAAGAGCTCAGGAATAAACTCCTGGAAAAAGCTAGGATGAACAAATCATCCTGTCATCATGCCCTCCGTGCCACATAAGATTCTGTTGATTCTGTGGCTCAGGGAGTGGCCACTGGGATTTGTCTCAAACGCTTAGCCTATCTTCGTCTGGCGGGGTTGGCACATGACGTCCAGTCGTCTCTTCTGGATGCTTCTTTCAGGGGTCCAGTTCTGTTTGGCGGCGACGCCAAAGACATTGTAACTGAGCTGCAGGAGAGTGGAAAGTCCCTTTGGGACATCCGCTCCATGTACCGTTCCAGTCAGAAACAATGGCAGCAGCCCTTTTGCCACCAACAGAAGTGGAACAAGAACCAGGGTAAACGACAAAATAAACAACGTCCCCCAGGTTCTGGCACTCAGACTCCGCAGGCCAAGTTTTCTAAAGCCGCCTCAGGAGGAAAGGCACCACTCCCCTCCGCATCCTAACTTTCTTCCCCTCCTTCTGCTCCCTCCCCGACTCCCTTGGAGGAACCGGTAGGGGGAAGGTTTGGCCTCCACCTGGACTGGTGGAAGACCATCACCACTGATGCATGGGTTCTTCAACTTATAGAAAAAGGTTACTTGATAGAGTTCCTGGAGAGACCTCCTCCCAACCCACCATGAAGGTCCTTTTACCTGTCAGGCCAACTTCAACTGGTCAGGCAGGAAATACAGGCTCTGCTACAAAAGGCAGCTATGGAACCTGTTCCTGTGGAACAGACAGGAAGGGGGATTCTACTCCCACTTCTTCCTGGTTCCAAAGATAAGGGGGGGATCTAAGACCCATCTTAAATCTCAGCATGCTCAATATCTTAGTGGAGTAAAAGAGATTTTGCATGCTGACTCTCCAGGGACTGTTACCCCTTCCACTACCAAACACTTGGCTGTGCTCCCTGGATTTGCAGGATGCTTACCTCCATATCCCCATTCTACCAGCCCATAGTCATTTCTCCTTTGTGGAGGATCATTTCCTGTTCAGAGCCCTCCTGTTTGGCCTCTCCTCAGCACCTCGGGCTTTCACCAAGTGTTTAGTGGTGGTTGCAGCAATTCTGTGCTACAGGGGGCATCTATGTGTTCCCGTACCTGGACGACTGGCTCTTTTCAGCCCCCTCACCGGACAGCCTGAAGGAATCCCTCTCCTTCACTCTGGGCCTCTTTTCCAGTCTGGCAATTTCTATCAATCTCCCCAAATCCCAGCTAGTACTTTCCCAGCACCTTCAATTTATTGGAGCGGTGCTGGACATGGTCCAGAGCAAGGCCTTTCTTCCAGTCGACCAAATGGAGACTTTAATCTCACAAGCCACACTTGTGGTTTCTTCTCTGTGAACCACAGCTTGGTCAGTCCTTCGAATGTTGGGTCTGATGGCAGCAGCCATACCCACAGTTCTTTTCGCCAGACTACACATGAGGGTCACCCAGTGGTCTCTCTGAGTCCAGTGGGATCAGTGCCCCGGATGACATTGACCAGAGAGTCCTTGTCTCCAGCAACCTTCAAAGGGATCTCCTCTGGTGGAAGGACCCTGCCAATCTTTTGGTGGGGGCCTCATTTCACCCTCCATCTCCCTCTCAAATCCTCACTTTGGATGCCTCAAACTCAGGATGGGGAGCGAATCTGAGGGACCACAGAACCCAAGGCTTCTGGCCTCCCATGAAGGAGAACCTGCACATCAGTATTCTGGAGATGAGAGCGGTGCTGTATGCTCTCCAGGCATTCCAGTCACTTCTGACTCCAGGAACACTCCTCATCCAGACAGACAACATGGCCACTGACTGGTATCTAAACAAACAGGGAGGCACCTGATCGTACGCTTTCTGCAGGGAGGCGATACGGGTGTGGTACTGAGCAATTCAGCACGGCCTATCCATTGACAGCAGTCCATGTGCCAGGTGTTGAGAACATTCTGGTGGACAGTCTCAGCTAATCAGTTGCCAGGGCTCACGAGTGGGAACTAAAGCAGGAGGTATTAGAAGATCTATTTCTTCATTGGGGTTGACCTGACCTAGATCTGTTCACCTCCCCATCCAGCGCAAAACTACTCAACCTTTGCTGGTTCGTTCCCAGGCATGGTGCTTTTTGGTGAGACGCACTCTCTCTCTCTCTCTCTCTCTCTCTCTCTCTCTCTCTCTATCCTGGATAGGGAAGTTTCTATATGCTTTCTCTCTCTTTCCACTATAGCAGAGGGGGCTCACATGATCCTCATTGCCCCTCAGTGGCCTCGGCAGATATGGTTCTCGCTGTTACAACAACTGGCTATGGAACCCCCAGTGCCTCTGCCTCTCTCTCATGACCTTCTGTCCCAGAAGCAGGGCACCCTGGTACACCTCTCCATCTTCATGTGTGGCACCTGTGGACATAGCAATTTCTCGCTATGGAGTCTCTGCAGGAGTATCTCTGATCTTGGTGGAAGTTAGAAAGCTTTCCACTAGATCTACCTACGCTATGAAGTGGAAGATATTTTCTGTCTGGGCCTCTGCGAAAGGCTTAGACCCTTTTTCTTGCTCGGCCTCCCAGATGTTAGAGTACCTCTTGCATCTTTCAGAGTTGGGCCTCAGTTACTCCTTACTGAAGCTCCATCTCTCTGCGGTGTTGGCCTACCACCTTCTGGTGGAGGGCAAGACCCTAACTCAGCTTGAGGTTTCTAAAACTTTTCTGAAGGGGATCCTTCATATAAAACCTCTAGTCTGGAGTCCTGTTCCTCTGGGATCTCAATTTTTTTTTTTTTTTGTAAACTTTATTTTGAAAAGTTCTGGTTTTACATGCAGTTACCATCCCTAAGAATGGTAGGTAAATAATGCAAACAGCAGTATACAGGGTGTATCAGTATACAGAGTGTACGGGTGAAACATAACATATGACATTGACATATATTCCACATTAACATGAAATAGGTTGTCCCTATGAAGGTTTAAATCCCATACTATTGTTGAGGCCATTGCAGCCAGGTATGTAAAAGACATTTGACAAAACAGAAGTGCAATAATGGGATCCAGACCTGTGTACCTTGTATGGAGATGGGGTTTCAAAGTTATATATGGACTAAAATAGTGGGAACCAAGGATACTGTACCACCCCTCTCCATTGAGTCCCAGATCTCCTGAAATTTCTCTTCTTGGTATTTGAGTTTATATTGTAATATCTCCAGTTTCATACACTCCCCAGATCATGAGCCCATAGGGCCACAGGTGGGGTACTAGGAAGCCTCCAGAACAAGGTGAGCTGACGCAAGCCCAAAATCAATCCCAGTCATAACAGTACAATACTTCCAGCCCTACCTTGCTGTTGGTCCCCCACCCGTAGGCCCAATAGCACCTCCACCGGGGTCCATAGTTAGAGGTTGCCCTAGAATTTGTTGCAGGAGCAACAGGATTTCTTTCCAGTAGGCATAAACCTTGGGGCATTCCCATACTAGATGGAAGAATATACCAGTATGCATTTTACACTTTGGGCAGAGATCTGGGACCATTGGTTCAAACACCATGAAGTCTTGCTATATTATAACAATAGCAGTCAGCCACTGCAGCTGAACTGCCCTGGAGAGGAAGGAGTTAACTCCAGAAGATCTGGAGTTCTGCAGCGCGAGGGCGCTGTGCCCAAAGCTCTATCTGGCAGTTTCAAATGAAACTGTCAGATTCTTTACTCCGCTTCACTGAACAGTCGCTCCGGAGATCAGCTCCTTCAGCTCGGTTCATTCTTGGTTCAAGCGAGTATTTTTCGGTTCATTTGAACCGGCAAAAGTTATTTTTACCGCATTTCGGTTTTAAAGCTCTATCTGGTAACCGTAAGTACTAAAATTTAAGTCTGTGTGGAAAATTAATTATCGGTTCGGTTTTGAACCGATCGGTTGGTTTTTTTCTGCATTTTAAAAGTGTACAGTGGGTTTTAGAGTGCGGTTCCTGGTTCTTATCGGTTCTAAAAAAGACGGAATTATAACGTTTTTTTCAAATACCCGTGACACGGTTAGGAACCGATAAGGGTGTCTTGCCTGGCACTGCCATCAAAAGGGCAAATTTTGGTTAGGCTGGCATTATGTCTGAGAAACCCAAAGGAAAAACCGGGCCCACTGGGTTTCAACACTGTGATGTCTGTGGGGACGCCTTTGCCAAGGCTGACCCACACACCACTTGTGTTTATTGTCTGGGGGCTGACCACCTCCTGTCAGACTGCCAGGTGTGTAAAAATTTCCCTGCAGCCACCCTGGAGAAGAGATTGGGCCGGCTCAGGGAACGAGAGGCCAAAAAGTCCGCTGACCCGGATGGCCAGCCCGGTCCAGTACCCACTGGACCAGAGGGAGTGCCCTCTGACCAGGGCGAGACTTCCTTGGGCAAAAGGAAGGCTGGTTCAGAGGAACCAGTCCCAAGTAAAAAGACAAGGAAATCAGTAGGTCTGGAGTCCAAAATTGTCTCTCCAACTGCTGCAGAGATAGCTAAAGCCATTCAGATTGTCCAGTCACTGTCTCAGGGATCTGTAGAACCACCAACAGCTGGTAAAAGGTTGGTTCATTCAGTCCCAGTGGTTCAGGATTTTGAAGTTGAGGATTTTTATGAACCACAGTAGGGGGAGGAGGAATTTGATCAATATATGTGTGGCTGGGGGCTCTGGACGTGCCCATTGAACCGGACATCTCTCCAGACAGACCTTTAGAATCTCCTCCTATTCTGTCTGAGTCCCCTTCTTTCTTTATTTTTACAAAAGGTTGCAGAAACCCTCCAGCTTCCTTTAGAGGAGGCTGTGGATGAGCAAGAGGAGCCTGATTATGTGGAAATGATGGATATTCCAGAGTCTAGGAGGTTGTCTATTCCTTTGCATAAGTCATTTAGGAAGCAAACAACAAAGATTTTAAAAAATCCTCATTCTGTCCCTCCTGTAGATAAAAAATGGACAGAAGGTATACTTTGTCAGGCTCGGATACAGACTTCCTTACTGAGCAGTGTAGTCATGTAGGTGTGGTACAAGCTGCAGCCTGTGACAAGGCTAATATTCCTCTGGCCTCACATCCTCCTGATAAGGATTCCAGGAAGATTGATGCCATGGCGAAGAAACAGTATATGGCAGCTTCTTTGGGACTCAGGCAGGCAAATTATATGGCTTATGTAGCTAGATATCAGAAATCTAGGTGGGACACAGTATTGCAGTTAGCCAAGCAGGCCCATGGCCAGCTGGCTAGTGAGTTGGAACAGGTGGCTGCTGATGGCATTGAAGCCTCTAAAGTTCAATTTCATACTGCTGTTGATGTTAATGATGTTTCTTCTAGGGTCATGGCCACTTCTGTAGCTTCCCATAGGTTGGCATGGCTCAGATGCACTAATCTGTCCCAAGATACCCAGTCAAAGGCTATGGATTTTCCTGTAGTGGGAAATTCTCTTTTGGGACAAACAGAAAACTATATGAAAAAGATGGATGAATACAGAACTACCTACAAAAGTGCCCAGGCTAAGGGAGAAGCATGCCATGCCACAAGGCATGCTCCCAGAGGTAAGGGCAGGCCCTTTTCCAGGCCTTTTTACCAATTTCAAGCCTCCTCTGCTGTCTCGCAGAGGGGTTTCTTCAGAGGCAGGGGTAGACGTGGCACAAGTAGACCGTCCCCCTCCCCTCAGCCTAAGGCTGCTGCTAAGCAGGCACCCTGATGGGGTGTCCAGGGCCGATTCTCCTGTACCGTTGGGGGGCAGGTTGGCCTATTTCAGCCGGAACTCGCTGTCCCTAACTACGGACAGATGGGTTCTGGAGGTAATAGGCCAGGGTCTGGTTCTCAGCTTCAAACACTTTCCAAAGATGAGAGCCAGGCATTTTCCACCTGCAAATCCTTCAGAAGCCCTTGCTTTGAAGCAGAGGTTTCTGCTCTGCTGGACTTGCAAAGCAGTGGAAAGGTTCCTCCTTGCCATCAGGGCAAGGGGCTTTTATTCAAGATACTTTCTTACCCCAAAAGACAGGAGAATGGCGGCCCATTCTAGATTTAAGATACTTGAACAAGCATCTGTTGAAACCAAAGTTCAAAATGTTGACTCTGGCAATGATATTGCCTTCCTAAAGACCAGGGGACTGGCTAGCTTCCCTGGACCTCAAGGATGCCTATTTCATGTTCTGATCAGGCCTTCTCACCGAAAGTACCTCAGGTTCGAACTGCCTCAGGCCACTACCAGTTCAGGGCAATGCCCTTGCCTTACCTCTGCGCCAAGGGTATTCACAAAATGTCTCGCTGTAGTAGTGGCTCACTTAAGAAGGCAAGGGGTTGCTGTGTTTCCCTACCTGGACGACTGGCTCATTGTGGGTCAGTCTCCAGGTCAGGTGAAATCCCACTTGCAAGTCACCCAGCAGCTTCTCACTTCCCTGGGATTCCTGCTAAACTTACCAAAGTCAGTTCTGGAACCAGTTCAGGTCCTAACTTTCATAGGCGTAGAATTGAACACAAGGTTAGCCAGGGCTTTTCTTCCCTCGGAAAGGGTGGACAGACTCATCGCCTGGCATCCTCCTTTACCCCTGCGGGTCTCTGACCAGCAAGGCATTTTCTGCAACTCCTCGGGCACATGGCTGCTTCCACAGCTGTCGTGCAGGGAGCAAGATTCAGATGAGGGACATTCAGTTCCATTTGAGGGCCTATTGGTCTCAAAGGAAGGACCCCTTACCAGTTGGTCCCAGTTACTCAAACTCTGATCCTAGCCCTCCACTGGTGGCAGGTCCAGAGCAATTTAAGACAGGGGTTCCCTTCATTCCCATTTCTCACTCCTCACCCTCACCACGGATGCCTCCCTGTTAGGGTGGGGCTCACCTGGGCGACCTTGCCACTCAGGGTATGGTCTCCTCAGGAGTCTCTGCCCACATCAATCTTTTGGAACTCAGAGCTGTCTTTTAGCTCTTGGTGTTTTCAGATTCTGTCCAGAACAAAGTGGTTTCAAGTCAGGACAGACAATACCACCACAATGTTGTTATCAACAAGCAAGGGGCACTGGGTCTTCAGCCTTGTGCACCGAAGCAATGAAGTTGTGGTCTCTGGCTTACTCCCTGAACACCTCCTGATAGCGGTTCATCTCCCAGGAAGGACAATGTCCTGTGGACGCCCTCAGCAGAATTTCTCAGGGCCATCACGATGGGCTCTGAATCCACAAGTGCTGGGGTCTGTCTTTGCCAGATGGGGCACTCCTCAGATAGATCTTTTCACAGCCCCAGACAACCACCAACTTCCTCTTTTCTGTTGCAGGCCTCCAGTTCTGGGCTCAGTCCCTCTGGACGCCTTTCTGTTGGACTGGAAAGGGAAGTTCATGTATGCCTTTCCCCCCTTTCCTTTCCTTTTCAGGGTACTAGTAAAAATCAGATCTCAACCTTGCAGAGTGATTCTGATTGCCCCAGATTGGACCAGACAGCCCTGGTACCCTCTGCTCCTGTCCTTGGCAGTCCACCCTGCCCTGAGCCTGCCCAGAGTCACGACTTACTGGCCTGTGCACAGGGAGAGGGTGGTATCCGGACCTCAAATCCCTCCACCTCAAGGCTTGGCTCTTGAGGAGCTAGAATTTGCTGACTTACCTTCTCAAGGTGTCATGGATATTTTAAAGGCTTCAAGAAGCCTTCCACTAGGGCCACTTATAATTCTAAGTGGAAGAGGTTTTCCATCTGGTGCTCTGAGAGGCAGATTATCCCAGAATCTGCTGATCTTCCCATTCTACTGGACTATTTGGTCCATCTGAATTCCCTAGGCCTTAGACCAGCTACCCTGAAGGTTCATCTGGCAGCTGTCTCTGCTTTTGTGTCAGCAGGAAGCCTGCCTCCTTTCTTCTCACCGTGTTCTCCAAGTTTTTAAAGGGTTACTTCATACTAACCCTCCTTTTGGGAACCAGCTCCGCCTGGGACCTGAATATTTGCATTGCTCAGTTAATGCAACCCCTTTGAGCCTCTGTCTTCTGCAGAGCTCAAGTATTTAACTTGAAAACCATTTTCCTAGTAGCTATCACCTCTGCCAGACGACAAGTGAGCTACAGGCCCTGTCAGTGGAAGAAGATTTTATCTCTTTCCACAGAGATAAGGTAGTCCTTAGGACTAATAGAAAGTTTTTGCCTAAGGTGGTTTCTGATTTCCACCTGAATCAATCTATCTCTCTCCAGTATTTTTCACTGAGCATTCCTTCCTCAGGTGAGAGGAGACTGCACAGCTTGGATGTCAAAAGAGCCTTAGCTACTATTTAGAGCGCACTCAGAGGTCATAGGTTCGAATCCCTCCAACTCTTTCTTACCTATGGCGAGGTTGGCAAAGGAAACCTGCCACTAAGAGAACAATTGCAAGGTGGATTGTTTCTTGTATCCAATTCTGTTATCAGAAACTGGGTAGAGTACCCCTCAGGATTGAGGCCCCTCCCACCAGGGTACAGCTGCGCTCTAGCGGCTGCTAGAGACATCCCATTCTGGAGATTTGTCAAGCTGCTACCTGGAAGACAGTTCACACCTTTACCAAGCATTATTCCTTGGATGTCCAGTCCAGGAGAGATGTTTCGTTTGGCACAGTTGTGTTTCAGAGCCTATTTCTAAGTAGGTTCTGACCTCCTCCATGGAGGTACTGCTGTGTAATCTGCTATTGTTATAATATAGCAAGACTTCATGGTGTTTGAAGAAAAAATTACTCACCTTAGTAATTGCTTTTCTTCTCATGGAGTCTTGCTATATTATAACTCCCTCCCTCCTACCCTCTCAGAACTTCTACTTGGGTAGGGGTGGCGAATTGTGCAAGCACTGTGTCATGCCATTGTAGTTTTCCTCCTTACCTCTTTTCCTTTGGGTTAGGGATCTAGATTGTTTCATTTAGGTTATTTATATTGCCCCTTCCTGGACTTGAGTCTTTGGGGAAGGGGGTTCATATGTGCTTGTCAGGGTGAAAATGAACCATAATACCATCAATTTTTGTTATTATGGCTCTGAGTGTTTCTTTGTTCTTTATATTGTTGTTATTACTACTAGTAGGTAGCCATGGGCTAGTGTAGTTTTTTCCACACAGACTTTCCGTCCTTTGATGTTAGCTTCAGAAGATCTGACAGTTTCATTTGAAACTGCCAGATAGAGCTTTGGGCACGGCGCCCTCGCGCTGTAGAACTCCAGATCTTCTGGAGTTAACTCCTTCCTCTCCGGGGCAGTTCAGCTGCAGTGGCTGACTGCTATTGTTATAATATAGCAAGACTCCATGAGAAGAAAAGCAATTACTAAGGTGAGTAATTTTTTCTTCAATCCTATGTGCCAGAACTGGCATTAAGTATATCCTCATGAGAACATTATATTGGATTGCCTGTAGTCGATTATTCACCAAACAATTTAAGGAGTGTTTAAAAATCCATGCCCAATCTCCCCCAGTAAGGGAGTCAGGAAAAAACATCCTCTTCCCAGCCCTTTTTAAATCTAGTTGATCTGGGAAAGCCCCCACCAGCAACTTGTAGCATGCTCTGAGGGGTTCAAAGGTGTGATCCTGGTGCCTACCCTTAAAAGTCTCTTCCAAGGGGGATCGCCCATAACCTTCTAGTCTTAAACCTTGTATCAATGTTTTTATTGTTTTACGTAGGGAGAGATAGAAAAAGTAGGAGGAGGGGATGAGATTGTATTTCTGCTTTAGTATGCTGTAATCTAAAACCTGACCATCACTCAGCTGCGCTACAAAGTAGAGCCCCCTGCGGTTCCACAGGTCCAGAATTTTCTGGGGTAGTCCCCCCCTCCCCAGCACTTCATGATTTAGGGGAGTGTCTGGACAAAGCCCAACCTCATACCTTAGAATCTTATGATTGATTTATTTATTTATTCATTCATTCATTCTCGTACTACAATACGTTTGAGTTCAGGCAGCTCATTTACAAAGGTTCCACGTCATTTAGGGAAGGGTAGTACAAAGAACGAAAGGGAGATACAAAAATAAAACCAAAATATATACAATGTACAATATGAAGCCATTTACAGTGCAGAAGTTATTTAAAATGTACAAAATGAGGTAATTACAATGCACAGTAGGAATAATAATACAGAATTAGGTAGTTAAGAGTGGCGAAAGGAGGACAAATAGTTAAAGGAGGGTGAAAGTTGTTGCCAGCTGGCAATATCATGTGAGGAAACCGGAAAAGGTAGGGGAGGAAGGAGCAGCGAGAGGGGGAGCAAGGGGATGATGGGAAGGGGGGTGGGGTAGAACATATGAAAGGGAGGAAGAAGAGGGGAGAGGAGAGCCGTACACCAGGCCCTTCAAGTCACTCTGGTGCAGGGGTGCCCACAGTTCCTCCCGTCTCCCCCACCAGGCCTCTGACTAGCACACCATGATAGAGTGGGATGCTAGACTTTGACTCCAGACCCACCCATGTCGGCTGGTTCTCCCTACTGCCCATCAGATCCTGTATGTGTGCTAGTTGAGATGCCAAACAGTAGTATTTGACATCGGGTAGCCCTAAGCCCCCCCCAGGATACAGGTTTCCACAGAATAGCCTTTTTAATCTTAGGTCTCTTCCTTTTCCATAACAATTGGGTGATAGCACCCTCTAGGCCTTGCTGTATCTATTAGGGATATAGACTGGGATCGTCTGGAAGAGATAGAGAAACTGCAGGAGTATACGCATCTTTATGAGATTAATCCTTCCCAGTAGGGTCAAAAGGAGGGCCCTTCCAGTTACAACAGTCTTCTTAATCTTAGCCACCACCCTATGCAGGTTAATATCAGCCATTCTGGACAGTTTTGCTGGTAGGTATATACCCAAGTATTTAATATCCTGGGACGGGGGGATAAGGCATTGATTACAGTCAGATAGGGGTTTTATTTTCACCCAGGAGCATCGATTCGCACTTGCCCCAATTTATTTTGTGACCTGAGATTGGGCCATA
Organism: Neoceratodus forsteri; assembly: GCA_016271365.2. NCBI lineage: Eukaryota > Metazoa > Chordata > Ceratodontiformes > Ceratodontidae > Neoceratodus > Neoceratodus forsteri. The sequence continues at coordinate 725,992,548 of CM028133.1, forward strand.
TGTATCAAAAATATGGGTCAGAGCTGGGAGGGCAACCACCAGGTCCTTCAAAAATAACAGGATGTTGTCTGCAAAAAGTGATATAAATGGGTTCTACCACCACCTGCATATCCCTGAATCTCCACATGGGAGCAGATAGTTTCTGCTAAGGCCTCTATGGTTAGCACATATAGGAGCGGGGATAACGAGCATCCCTGTCTCGTACCCCGCATAAGGCGGAAAGGTGAGGATAAGGTGGAATTCGTTAGAATGTGGGCTTGGGGATAATTATATAATGTTCGAATCCACGGCAACATAGTATCCCCCAGGCCATATTTTTTAAGGATGGCAAACATAAAGGGCCATTCCACGCGATCAAATGCCTTTTTGGTGTCTAATGCTAAAAGGCCACCTCCCCCAGTTCCCCCTTGTTGGGTCCACCCATGAATAATGTTTACCATCCTGCGAATGTTTTGTTTGGCCTGTCACCCCCAAAACAAACCTTCCCTGGTCCAGAATGATCACCTTTGGCAGGAGTCTGTCCAATCTTAGAGCTAAAAGTTAGCCAAGATTTTATAGTCTGAGTTCAAGAGTGATATGGGCCTATAAGACCCACATTTAAGCGGGTCCTTCCCAGACGTAGGTAAAACCACAATAGTGGCTAAACACATGGAAGGAGGCAAAGCCCCTATCTGAAATGCTGAGTGGATTATCTGGAGCATAAAAGGTCCAATCTCCTCCCACACCAATCTATAGAATTTGAGAGGTATCCCATCTGGGCCTGGCACCTTGCCTGTCCTCCCTTTCCAGGCTGCCCTTTTCAATTCCTCCCTAGTTACTGGAGAATCCAGGATCTCCCTATCCTGCCCTCTATGCCTACTGTGGGTAGCTCAATGTTCTGAAGGAAACCCTCTGGGTCACCATCCGGCAGGAACTCCGAAGTATAAAGATTTGAGTAAAACTCATTAAAGGTATAATTTATCTGATATTGGCCGTATGTAAATCTCTTCTCCCCCCCCCCCTTTCCAACCCTAAAACCGTCCATTCAGCCCTCTTACTCTTTACCAGACCTGCTAATCATTTACCCGCCTTATCCCCATCAAAGTGTGCCCCTGCTTTGGTGATAAAAAGATTCCTTTCTATCCTACGGTCAGAAAGTTTATTTCGGGAGCACTTCAGAGCCTTGAGTTTTTGTACTTTCTGAGGATTGATATGGCCTATCAGGTCACTCTCCAACTCCCCAACCTGTTTCTCCTGTTCCTTTTCTTCCCTGTCCAGCTTCTTTTTGTGGTAGAAGGAGTAAGATATGGCTTCCCCACAGATATGTGCCTTGAATGCATCCCAAGTGTTGTGCCTTTCCCTAACCTGAGTCACAAAGCCCTTATCTACCAGCAGGGAAGGATCCAGTTGTCAACTAGGCCTCTGCTCCCCCCCCTCCATGAACTTGTAGTTCAACCTGCAAGGGTGCATGGTCCAAAACCACCAATGGACCATAACAGGCCGCCTCCACCTGCCCCGCCCATGCCTTTGGAAGAAATAGGTAATCAAGCCATATGTAAACCTGGTGAGCTGAGGAAAAAAATGAATATTCTCTAGTGGTTGGGTGACATTGCCTCCACACCTCCATCAAGGCTCGTCCCTCCACCATATTCCGTAAGGCCCCCATACTGTGCGGGGGAGGCCTAGATCTCTGACCAGAGTGGTCTAAAACAGGATCCCAATAGGTGTTGAAGTCCCCTCCCATTATTAAATTATCCAACAGTGGGGCTAGGGCCACCCCCAGGTTCGTGAAGAAGTCGGGTGCATCAAAATTAGGGCCATATACAGAAATCAAAGTGTACTTAATTCTCCCAATGTCCACCTCCACTATAAGGTATCTTCCCTGAGGATCTGCTTGAACTAACAAAATTTTGTGAGGTAAGCCAGGCCTCAGCCAAATTGCCACCCCCCCAGCCCTAGAAGTAAATGGGGCCATTAATAAGGGCTCCCCCCACACAGATGACAGTCTCAAAGCCTCATCAGGTGTGGAATGTATCGCTTGGAGGAACACAATGTCCGCCCCCTTCTTCTTAATGATTACCCAAACCTTTTTCCGTTTTAACTACATGTCTAAGGCCGTTAACATTCCAAGTTATTAACTTCAACCTATTCATGTTACAGTAAAAGTGTTAAATTGCTCTGTTGTTTCATTCCCCACAACCCTGCCCCTGTACAAACAGTCGATCTTGGACGTAAATTTTTCAACTTTCTATCTTCCCCAACATAACCGTCTTCCCCAGAATAAAATCCTAAGATATAACATAATTGTCCCAACTTGAACAGAAATGACCATTCACAATAAAGTGTATACAGTATATCCCCCTTATCTCCCCACCTCCAACAAACCCTCATAGCAACAACCCAAAAAATCTCCTCCCTAGCCCCTGGCCACTGAAACTATCCACCCGCTACTTTGTGTGGATCGAGCAGGCTATCCACCTTTTAAACCCAATAAGGATGCCCTCAGATATGATTTCCGCCTTTGCTTTCTGGAAGGCTGCCATAAACGGTGGTCCCAGCCACGGGGTGGCATGACCCCCCCCCCCCCGGCAGGGTCCAATCAAAAATTTGAATCATCCTATAAACCTTTTAATAGAAGAAGCCATAGAAAAGTAAGAAATCCCTCCCTCTATTTGCAGCCCTCTCTGGTCCAATCATATAAACCCCATCCCAGCCCCCAAGGAGATACGGTCACTACCAACAGAACACAACAGAGTGTGCCAAACTCCAAAGTATGCTGAGTACAGTTTAAACTTCACTGCTCAGTCGATCTTGTAATATAAGTTGGGAGGGGCCTCCTGAAATAGGACTCCGGGGGGAACCAGGAGTTAATCAAAGTTTAAAGAGAGAAGACTTTATGCATACAGGGTATGTCTCCATCCAGGAACAGTTCTGGAGACATACAGCTCAGCCAGCATTCTCAAGGATATACATTGCCCAGGCCATTGCACTCAGACCCAGCATGACGCTGGGACCTAGCTAGAATCACGATTCATGCACAGATGCCCAAATCTTGTCCTCCGGCACCCGGAACTATCTGGATTCAACATCAAGCTGGAAGCAAAGACAGAGGGATTCCTGGCGCTGATAAGGATGTGACCCCATAAAGTTCTATCTTAGGGGTTTTGTGGGTGACAACGGGAAGGGGAGCCCTCGCCAAATCAGCCATTATAGGCCCCATAAAGGAGTTGCGGTCTGGCCTACAGAAACGTGCGTTCCCCCCCCCCGCATCCCAATCACGACACTCCCCAGCACCTCTGTGTATATCTACTTTCCTTCGGAAAACACCAGAGCAAAGACACCTCAGCAGTTCTCAATGTTCTTATTGCTGCCCTTGAGCTTTCTGCAACTCAACCACACACTTCATAGCCGCATCAGGACTGGTAAAGGATCTTGGCTTCCTGCTCTGTGGTCTTATAATCAGGCGCACTGGGTAAACAAGTGCAAATTGGCAACCCAGGTTGTGAAGCCGCTTCTTGACCTCAGCAAACACTGTTCGTTGATTTTTTGAAGCTGCCACGAATAGTCAGGGAACAGACTGATACGTGAGTGCTGCACCATTATTTTGCCCTTCTGCCTTGCCTTTTCCAGAACGATTTGGCGGTAAATAAATTGGAGAAATTTTATAATGCTATGTCTAGGTGTTTGGTCAGGGGCAGGTTTGAATCCTGGGGACCTGTGCGCATGATGAATTTCCAGGGAGACCTCCTGGGAAAGGTCCAGGGTGTCACGGAGCCATTTCTTAACAAACGAGGCTCAGTCTCTTCCCTCTAGCCCCTCGGGCAGGCCTACCACACAAACATTGCACCTGCGTTCCCTGTTTTTATGCTCATCTATGGTTTGTTTTAGAAATTCGATCTCCCGAAGGGCTTTTTGTAAATCAGTGTGAGAGCTTTGCAAAGAGTCCTCCTGTGTGCGCACCTGTGCTTCTAGTTCCCCCAACCTGGTCTCATGTAAGTCGACTGTCTCTGAAACAGAGTTCACAGTCTGGAGGTGCTGGATCTGTGTATTAACATTTTCAAATCCAGCCTCCATCCTTGTCCCCAAATCATATTTAAGTTATTTTAAAAGCCTCTCCAATGCATGATACCCCTCGTTGGTCGTAGAGGGAGTCTCCTGGTCCATCCCAGAATTAACAGGAGGAGTCCCTTCGGCCTGTGACGTGCCCAGATTACTGGCGCTGGAGGTGCTTCTTAGACTGGATTTTAGTAGGCCTCTGCTTGTCTCCATTAGTTGATTTGATTTGAATGGCAATTTTGCCTGCTTCTTCGCCAATTTCGTTGGCGCTGGCATTTAGCAAGGAGAACTGCTGGGGTAGCAAAAACGATGGCAGAAAAATTTGTTGGACAGCCGCGGAGCTCTCAATTCAAGCATCCATCTTGCTCCTGCGCTTGGCCATGCCCCCTGGGATCTCAATTTTATGTTGGAAAAGCTTACCGTGCTCCCTTTTGAACCGGCAGCAAGGTGTGATATGCATTTTTTAGTGTGGAAAATGCTCTTTTATTTATTTAACCAGGTATAGCACACTAAGCTGAAAGCTTTTTTACAGGAGCGACCTGGGAGCACAGGGAGGTTAAGTGACTTGCTCAGGATCACACAGTATGCAAGTGGAAGCTGTGGGATTCAAACCCAGGTCTGGTCTGCTGGATGTCACCAGATTTGCAGCTCAGAGCCTTAGACCACTGCGCTATACTGCCTCCTTTTGTAGTTGCTATTACTTCAGCTTGGAGAGTTTCACAGCTTCAGGCTCTAGTTTGCAGAGAGCCTTATTTAATTTTCCATAGGGACCGGGTGGTCCTGCGTACTAATGCTTCGTTCCTTCCTAAATTGGTTTAGGAAATTACTCTAAACCAGAGTGTTGAATTGCCGGTGTTTTTCCCAGAGCACTCCAACAGGGGGGAATATCTCCTGCACACTCTTGATGTGCACAGAGTCTTGAGGTACTATACCTCGCTGACTAAAGAGGTTTGAAAATCAAACCAGCTTTTTGTCACCTTTGCCTCCCAGTGTCAGGACAAGGCAATCATGAAACAGATTCTGTCTAGGTGACTGGCTAACTGTATTCATTACACTTACCAGAAATACGAAAAAACCCTTCCGGGGGTGGTCAAAGGCCACTCCACCAGGAGTGTGGCTACTTCTACCACCTTTTTCAGGAACGTGTCTACTGAGGACATCTGTGCAGCGGACACTTGGTCTTCTGTCCGCACCTTCATTAAGCATTACAGTCTAGACATTTCCATTAGGCGTCGAGCTGGCTTTGGCCTTGCAGTTCTGCAAGGCCTTCTGTCTTGAGCAGACCCTTAGTTGGCAGACATCTTCCTCCTCCCGGAACCTCGTCTCTGACTCCGTTTCTTATGTTAGACTGTTTGGTATTCAGACGTATATGTGAAGACCTACTGCAGGAACCTTCTCAAAGTAAGCTATAGCAGTTACGTAAGAACTTACCGTAACAGATCTTAGAGAGAGGTTACTGCAGTAGGTCTGGTTTCCCATCCGCCTTTCCCCTAGCTCTTGAGTTTTTACCTTGTTCCATGCCCAAGACTCTGTCTCTTCCAGGGTTCAGGGTAACAGGAGTCTTTTACTCCTCTTTTCTGTGCTCTTTCTTTAGGTCTCCGTGGAAAAGAACTGGAGGGGAGGGAACCACCTTTTATAGTCATGCTGACGTCGCGTCACCTGATATTGATACTTGATCCCACTTGACAATTACTAACTACAAGTTTGCTATGCGGTCCTGGCCGCGGGCGCCATCCTATATGTGAAGACCTACTACAGGAACCTCTCTCGAAGATCTACTGTTACGGTAAGCTCTTACGTAACTGCTATTTTTTTTATGTAACTACTTTTTGTCTATTTTTACACCATTTTTCTAATTACAAGAATTAGAACAGCTTAGTAAAACTTATGCAGTATCTCAGCGGGATGCATGGTGCCTCAGAATTTAGAATGGTTTGTCAAAGATACTCTCTCCCACTGTGCTGGTCTCGGGTCTCCCAGCATTACAATGGTAGATCTTCAGTGTCCTGCTGAAGAAAAGTGGTCACTCTGGATAGAACTCTCATCTAATTTGAGGGCTAAGTCCTAAATATTTGCTGTTTTATAAAATATTTAGTTAGTTTAGTTAATATACAGCTGTTTTAGTAACGGTATTTCAGTGACAAAAAGTTATTTTTCAGGGCTCCCAAATGGTTCAGAGAACCGTGGCTTAAACTGCAATACATTGCTCATAATGACTGTGGTGGTGTTGCAGTTCATATAGAAAAATAGACAGCGACATCAGAAAAAGACAAAAGGTCCATCTAGCCTACCCAGGGTTTCCTGTCTGCCATGGGACTGGTTTTCCATGCAGGGTTTTATCCCTCCCAGTCCACCCCTCTGCTCCCCTCCGTATTACTGCTACCTACCCAAGCAACCATCAAACCCTTCATGCTGTCGCAGCTATGCTTGAAACCATTTACAGTCTTGGTGTCCACCACATATGCCGGCAGACTCACCCATGGCTCCACCACCCTTTCCGTAAAACAAAAATTCCTCACATTTCTTTTACAACTTCCCCCACTCCAGCTTCCACATATGACTTCGGGTTCCTGACTCTGTACTCCTGCTTAATAGTTCCCCACAGTTCACCCTATTTACTCTCTTCAGGAACTTGAAGATCTCTGTTATATCCCACTAGCTCCCATCTGGTCTCCACTCAGTACATGTTCAGTGCCTTCAGACGATCTTCATAACATCTGCCCTGCTGGCCCTGAATCATCATTGTCATCCTGTGTTGCATTGTCTCCAGTCTGTCCCTGTCCTTTCTTATGTGAGGATTTCAGGACTAAGCACAGTATTCCAGATGTAGCCTCACCAGTGACCGCTTTAGAGGTAGTAGTACCTCTTTTTTCCTGCTGTCAGTACCCCTTCTGATACACCCCAGCATCCTATTAGCCTTACTATAGGACTTGTTTCACTGGCTTCATTGTTTGAGGGAGTCACTGATGATGTGACTCCAAGGTCCCTTCCCTCTGCCATAGTGCTCAGTTTAACCCTTCCCATACAGTACTGTGTCCTGTCCCCGCTGCATAACCTTGCATATTTTGGCATTGAATTTGAGCTGGTAAATCTTAGACCACCTTTCTAGCCTTTTTCAGTAGCACTCCACATTGTCAATGGGAAGTCATTACAACTTGGTATACTGCACCCATAGCAGGGGAATGGCATAGCCCAAGCTTTAGAATGCTGGGCACATAAGGATTCCAAGCAGCAGCAACTCCTCAGTTGTGCCATTCACAGGGGAAGCAGCTTGTCTACCTTCTCCCAAGACTTTCAAGATTCTTCAGTTGGGGCTGTAATTCTGCATAGCAGGCTGGGGCTACCTGTTTTCAGGGAACACCGCTAAATTAAAAATGTGCCTCTTAAGCTGTGGCTTTCCAATTGACTAACCTGTTTTACCCATTTCCATTTGTGGACTGGGGGCCAGAACTGCCTTGCTCTATTTTTTCAAACAACATGAAGTCTTGCTATATTATGACATATGCAGTGAGTCCCAACCTTCGAACTGCTCTGGAGGTGAAAGAGTTAACTTTCCATGCCAGGCATGGAAAGCTGAGCTCGAGCTCGGTTGAAAACTCTGTCTGTTCTTCAAACTCAAACTGTCAGATTCTTTACTCCGCCTCACTGAACAGTCGCTCCGGAGATTTCTCCTTCTGCTCGGTTCATTTTGTCGGTTAAAGTATTATTTTCTCTGTTTTTTGACCGAATTTAAACTGCAACTGGTCGGTTCAAGCTCTGTCTGTGGTATTGTGAGTACTAGATAGGTTTTGCATTTATTCTTCTGTGTGGAACTTGTAACCGGTTTTATCGGTTCGATTTGAACCGATCAGGTTGTTTAAAATATATTAATCTGTCCTTTAGAGTGTGGTTACCGGTTCTTATCGGTTCTAAAAAAAAACTGATTTTATTACGTTTTTTTCCACGACCCGTGACACGGTTGGGAACTGATAAGAGGGTCTTGCTTGGCGGATTGCCGTAAAGGGCAAGTTTGGTTAGGACTGGCACTATGTCTGAGAAACCCAAAAGAAAAACCGGGCTCACTGGGTTTCAACACTGCAGTGTCTGTGGGGAAGTCTTTGCTAAGGCTGACCCCCACACCACCTGTGTTTATTGTCTGGGGTTTGACCACCTCAATGCAGACTGCCAGATTTGCAAAAATTTTCCTGCAGCTACCCTGGAAAAGAGAGTTGGTAGGCTCAGGGAAAGGGAGGCCAAGAAGTCCGCTGACCCGGATGGCCAGCCCGGTTCGGTTCCAAACGAACCGGAGGGAGTGCCCTCTGACCAGGGCAAGACTTCCTCGGCCAAAAGGAGAGCTGACTCGGAGGAGTCGGTTCCAGCAAAAAGGACTAGGAAATCAGCTGTTGTGGAGCCAAAACTTTCCTCTCCAACTGCTGAAGAAATAGCCAAAGCGATTAAAATTGTCCAGTCGCTTTCCCAGTTCCGACCGAACCGGCACCATCAGGTAAGCGTCCGTTGTCTGGTCAGTTCCACTGGTTCAAGAGTATGATTTAGAGGAATTTTATGAACCGGAGGAGGGGGGAAGAGGAGTATAAGGAGAGTGAATGTGGATTTGAAAGTCTGGATGTGCCCATTGAACCGGACATCTCCCCAGACAGACCTTCAGGAGTGTCTCCTCCTAGCTTTCTGAGTCCCCTTCTCATTTTATGTTTTATAAAAAAGTGGCTGAAACCCTCCAGCTCCCTATGGAGGATGCTGTGGATGATCAAGAGGAGCCTGACTATGTGGAAATGATGGATATCCCAGAGTCTAGGAGACTGTCTATTCCTTTGCATAAATCTTTTGGGAAACAGACAGTAAAAATTCTAAAAACTCCTCACACTATACCTCCTGTGGATAAGAGAATGGACAAGAGGTACACATTGTCAGGCTCTGATACGGAGTTCCTTACACAACAGTGCAGCCATGTTGGGGTAGTGCAGGCTGCAGCCTGTGACAAGGCAAATATTCCCTTGGCTTCACACCCCTTGACAAGGACTCCAGGAGGATTGATGCCATGGCAAAGAAATAGTACATGGCAGCATCCTTGGGACTCAGACAGGCAAATTATATGGCTTATGTTGTTAGATACCAGAAATCCAGATGGGATACTGTTATGGCTATAGCAAAACAGGTCCCTGGCCAGCTTGCCAAGGAGCTGAGCAGGTGGCTGCTGATGGTATTGAGGCATCTAAGGTGCAATTCCATGCAGCAGTGGACTCTAATGATGTGTCATCAAGAGTCATGGCTACATCTGTGGCACTTCGCAGAATGGCTTGGCTCAGATGTACTAGCCTGTCACAGGATACCCAGACTAAGGCCATGGATTTTCCTGTTGTGGGTAATTCTCTGTTTGGGGAGCAGACAGAAAATTACATGAAGAAAATGGATGGGTATAGGACCACCTATAGGAGTGCACAGGCCAAGGAAAGGCAGGCCACTCCTCAAAGGCAGCCTTCCAGGGGCAGGGGCAGGCCTTTTCATAGGCCTTTTTACCAAGCCCAGGCCTCCTCTTCAGCTTACACCCAGAGGGGGTTCTTTAGAGGGAGAAGCAGACGGGGTACTAGCAGGCCTGCTTCCACCCCTCAGCCTAAAGCCCCTGCCAAGCAGGCACCCTGATGGGGTGGCCAGGGCCGATTCTCAACTACCTGTAGGGGGCAGGCTGGCTTACTTTGTCCAGGACTGGAAGTCTCTAACATCAGACAAGTGGGTCCTGGAAGTAGTAAGCCAGGGACTGGTTCTCAGCTTCAAAAAATTTCCAAAGATGAGAACCAGATCCTTTCCACCTGCAAATCCATCAGAGGCACTTGCCCTAGAGGCAGAAGTCTCTACCCTCCTGGCTCTCAGAGCCGTGGAAAGGGTTCCACCCCTACACCAGGGCAAAGGATTGTACTCCAGGTACTTCCTTACCGCAAAAAAGACAGGAGAATGGCAGCCCATCCTGGATCTCAGATACTTAAACAAGCACCTTTAAAACCAAAATTCAAAATAGTGACTCTGGGAATTATTCTACCCTCTCTGAGGCCAGGGGACTGGCTAGCATCCCTGGACCTCAAGGATGCCTACTTCCATATTCTCATCAGAAGCTCCCATCGAAAGTACCTCAGGTTTGAGCTGCCCTCAGGCCATTACCAGTTCAGAGCAATGCCCTTTGGCCTCACCTCTGCTCCAAGGGTATTCACAAAATGCCTGGCAGTAGCAGTTGCCTACCTAAGAAGGCAAAAAATTGCCATCTTTCCTTACCTGGGCAACTGGCTCATAGTAGGCCAGTCTCCAGACCAAGTCAAGTTACATCTTCAGATAACTCAGCAACTGCTTACCTCTCTAGGTTTCCTTCTGAATCTTCCAAAGTCAGTTCTAGAGCCTGTCAAGCTTCTCACCTTCATAGGCGCAGAACTGAACACAGGAAGCCAGAGCCTTCCTTCCTTTGGACAGGGCAAGGACCCTGGTCTCTCTGGCCTCCTCATTCACCCTGCAGGTCTCTCGACCAGCAAGGCATTTTCTGCAGCTCCTGGGACACATGGCTGCTTCTACAGCAGTAGTGCAAGGAGCAAGATTTCAGATGAGGGACATCCAGTTCCATTTGAGAGCCTTTTGGTCTCAAAGAAAGGACCCTCTAGCCAAGTTGATCCCAGTAACTCAAACCCTGATCCAAGCCCTACAGTGGTGGCAGGATCAGAGCAACCTGAGACAAGGGGTTCCCTTTGTCACTCAGTCTCACTCTTTAATCCTTACTACAGATGTATCCCTTTTGGGGTGGGGAGCTCACATGGGCGACCTCACTACCCAGGGACTGTGGTCCCCTCAGGAATCTCTGCTCTACATCAACCTGTTGGAGCTCAGAGCAGTTTTTCTAGCACTTCAGTTTTTTTCCAAATCTGTTCAGAACAATGTTGTACAGGTCAGAACAGACAACACCACTACAATGTGGTACATCAACAAGCAAGGAGGCACTTGGTCTACGGCCTTGTGCACCGAAACAATGAAGTTGTGGTCTCTGGCTTACTCCCTGAACACCTTCCTACGGCACCACCTCCCAGGCAAGGACAATGTCCTGGCAGATGCTCTCAGCAGGATTTCCCAGGGCCATCACGAATGGTCACTGGATCCCTGGTCCTGGGGGTAATATTTGCCAGATGGGGCACCCATGATAGAATCTTTTGCAGCCCCAGACAATCACCAACTTCCCCTTTTTTGCTGCAGGCCCCCAGTGTTGGGCTCAGTCCCTCTGGATGCCTTAGTTCTCAATTGGGAAGGGAAGTTTTTCTATGCCTTCCCCCCCTTCCCTCTCCTGTTCAAAGTGTTAGTCAAAATCAGATCTCAATCCTGCAAAGTAATTCTGATTGCTCCAGATTGGGCTAGACAACCCTGGTATCCACTCCTACTGTCCGTAGCAGTCCATCTTCCCCTGTGTCTTCCCAGGAATCACAATCTGTTAACCTGTGCTCAGGGAAGGGTTTGGTACCCGAACCTCAAATCTCTCAACCTCAAGGCCTGGCTCTTGAAGAGTTAGAGTTTGCTGATCTACACCTCTCCCAAGTTGTAATGGATATATTGAAGGCTTCTAGGAAGCCTTCCACCAGGGCTACTTACAATTCCAAATGGAAGAGGTTTTCCATATGGTGCTCTGGGAAGCATATTTCCCCAGAATCTGCTGATTTACCCACAGTCCTGGATTATATGGTCCATTTAAACACTTTGGGGCTGAGACCAGCTACCCTAAAGGTGCATTTGGCAGCTGTGTCTGCTTTATTTCAGCAGGTAAACCCTCTTCTCTTTCAGCTCATCCTGTATTCTCTAAGTTTTTTAAGGGATTGCTTCACACCAACCCTCCATTCAGGGACCCTGCCCCTGCCTGGGATCTTAATGTTCGCATTGCTCAGCTTATGCAACCTCCCTTTGAGCCCTTGTCTTCAGCAGAGCTTAAGTATTTGACTTGGAAGACTGTGTTTTTGGTAGCCATCACTTCTGCCAGACGCAAAAGTGAATTACAAGCCTTGTCAGTGGAGCATGAATTTATCTCCTGTCATAGAGATAAGGTGGTCCTCAGGACTAACAGGAAGTTCTTGCCTAAGGTGGTTTCAGATTTCCACCTTAATCAATCTATTTCTCTTCCGGTATACTTCACTGACCATTCCTCCTCTGCGAGAGGAGGTTGCACAGCTTAGATGTGAAGAGAGCCCTTAGTTACTACATTGAGCGTACCAAGGGTCACAGGTTTGACTCCCTCCAACTGTTCCTCACTTATGGTGAGGTTGGTAAAGGAAACCTGCCACTAAAAGAGCCATTGCCAGGTGGATTGTCTCTTGTATCCAGTTCTGTTATGAAAAGCTGGTTAAGGTTCCTCCCTCAGGCCTGAGGGCTCACTCTACCAGAGGTACAGCTGCTTCCCTGGCTGCTGCCAGGGACATCCTCATTCTAGAGATTTGTCAAGCAGCTACCTGGAAAACAGTTCACACTTTTACCAAGCATTACTCTCTGGACATCCAGGCTAGGAGTGATGCTCGGTTTGGCACAGCTATGCTTCACAGCCTATTTCCTAAGTAAGTTCTGTCCCTCCTCCATGGAGGTACTGCTGTGTAGTCTGCATATGTCATAATATAGCAAGACTTCATGTTGTTTGAAGAAAAATTACTCACCTTAGTAATGTTGTTTCTTCTCATGGAGTCTTGCTATATTATGACCTCCCCTGCCTGCCCCTCTCAGAACCTCTGTTTTGGGATGTGGGTGGCAGTGCAGTGTTGGCACTTAGTAGATGCCCACCTTGTTTTTCACCCCTTCTTTTTTTGGGGTGACTGGGTGTTGTGTTTTTCATTTTTTGGGTCTCCTGACTTGAGTCTTTCTTTTGGGACCGAAAAATGTGTTCTTATATTTAGTAGCCAGTTGGCTAGTGTAGGTTTACAGCTTCCACACAGGACCTTAGTGAGTTTAGCTCATAAAGATCTGACAGTTTGTTTGAAGAACAACAGACAGAGTTTTCAACCGAGCTCGAGCTCAGCGTTCCATGCCTGGCATGGAAAGTTAACTCTTTCACTTCCGGAGCAGTTTGAAGGTTGGGACTCACTGCATATGTCATAATATAGCAAGATTCCATTAGAAGAAACAACATTACTAAGGTGAGTAATTTTTTTCCTTTTATACTGTACTTATTTATTGAAAATGTTCATCATACAGAGCATGTCCATTTTAATATACAAAAACCATTCATTTGATATCTGTTACAACTTGTTCACAACCATATCTTATAAGAATTTTCACTTATAAGTCATAAGTTGGGAGTACATAATATGTAAAACAGGAAAAAGTAAAGAATCCCGTAAGTAGAACAATTTTATATAGAGAAAAACATTTTTTTTTTTTTTGGTTGCCTGTGCTATTATTTGGGGGGATAGATGTAATTAATTTACAGGACCCTAGTGTTTATAAGTGACATGATAAAAGCTTTGGGACATAGTCAAACAAAGTATTAATGAGTCACAAGTTGATAGATCATGGCTCTGTTAAAGCTGAAATAGGTGTATTGAGTCTAGAAAAACAATCAAGTTACACAATCTAAGTTAGTCTCTATGGAGTAGGATTCCGGTAAGGATTAACACGAGGAGAGAGGGGTTAATCTGTCAGGGTAGGAAGGTCATTTTGATAAAGCTCCCATCTTGTCCATCTATTTATATAAAGGGGCAATTTATGTTGGACTGCATATGTGATGTGCTCCATTGTTTGGATCTGTTGTACAAGTGTAACCTAATCACTGGTGGGGGTGGGGTGGTGGTAATCATGAAGCCACCTCTTAGTAATCGCTTCATTTGTTGCAATCACCAGAATAGCCGGTAAATGTTTCCCCTCCTTCCCCGTGATTGAATCAGGATGTAAATCCAAAATAAGGCTAGCCTGGCCTAGTGGGGATGAGATGTCAAAAATAACTTTTAAGTGATGTTTTATTCGATCCCAGTATTCTTGCAGTTTTGGGCAATCCTAAAAACATGGATATGTGTTGCCATAATATCTACCCATGTTTGCCAGCAAGCCACCATAAGGGTTGGGTTCCTTTTGGCTTGTAGCTGAGGTACTAGAAAGTAGCGAATGCATAACTTCCAGGCAAACTCCCTCCAAGATGAAGAGGAGGTTGTTATATATGTCATTCTCCATACTCTCTCCCATGCCTGGGGGTCCAAGTTAAAGTGAAATTCTTGTTGCCATCTGGCCTTAATCCCTTGGGTATTATACTGGAGGTCTGAAATATTTTTGGCATAATGGCTCCTTCCCCATGAGAGGAGCTCTAAATATTTTCTTAGGCCATAGGGAAGGGGTGCTCATTGATTGATCTAGAGGGATCTTGGAGAAGGATATTCATGAGTTCTCTTAGTTGATAAAAACATAATCTATCAGTTGGGTACCATGAATATTTATTGAGGGCCACGTCTAAAGAAATTACAGTTGCCTTTTGTAAAAGCTGCCAAGGGGAATGGAAACCCCGGGCTGCCTGCTTCTTAAACCAAGTATCTGTTTGAGCTGGTAAAAATATGTCTTCCCATATCCAACAGGTGTACCTCCAGAGTAAGCTGGCTGTATAACCTTTCTTCACTCCCTGCTCCGACCCCATAAGTGTTGTCTTTGTGCCCCAAGTAAGCATCTGTATCTGTTGAGGACACTGCCTGGCCTGAAAATTAGGGCCTGTAGTAGAGGAGATATATCCTGTGCAATTTCTATCTGTTGCCAGTAGGATTTGTAAGCAGGATGAGCCCAGAGCAAAGCTAACTTCATCTGGGCTGCTATCCAGTATTCTGTTAAGTTTGGTAAAGCCCAGCTCCCCCCTCCCCTTTAGGAAGGTATAACGCTCGTTGGGCCACCCTGGGATGCATTCTAGACCAGACAAAGTCCAATAATTGTCTTTGCCAGATGGTCAGATCCTTCCAGGACACTGAACATGGCACACACTGAAAAAAATAAATTAACCATGGAAGGACATTTGTTTTTATGGCTTGTATTCTAGCATTCTGGGGTAAGGGGAGAAGAGACCAATGTTGCAAGTCAGATTTAAGTGTGGTCAGAAAAGGGCCATAATTATCAACAAATAATGTAGAGGAGGTTCAACCTAGCCAAACTCCTAAGTATGTGATATTATTTTGGTCCCAACTCATGGGATATGCATCCTGAATGACTTGGGGCACCTCATGATTAAATATCAGCACTTCCGTTTTTGTCATATTCAAGGTATATCCAGATAGGGCCGGAAAGGTCTGACTCTGTCTAAATGTTGCTGGGAATGAAAGCTGGGATTGGTCAAATATAATAAAATGTCATCAGCATAAAGGGACAGTTTGTGATGGGAGCCACCTAGCGCTACACCTGTTATGTTTTGATTTAATTTAATGCTCTGAGCCAGTGGCTCAATGTAGAGAGCAAATAGAAGCGAGGATAGAGGACACCCCTGTCGGGTTCCTCTTTGTAAAAGCAGGGGTCTTGAGACATGTCCATTCGTTCGAACGTAAGCAGAGGGGGACGAATACAACTTAGATATGAAACTAAGAACGTTTTCAGCAAACCCAAACCTGGCCAGGACCCCCCCAAAAGAAGGCCCAGGAGACCTTATCAAAGGCCTTCTCGGCATCCAAGCTAACTAGGCGTGTTACTTTGTTTGGTTAAGGTGGTCTATAATGTGGACTGTTCTTTTAATATTATCTTGTGTCTGTCTCCCCATTACAAGGCCAGTTTGATCTAGGTGTATTAAGTTAGGGATGATTTGCTCCAACTTCCTTATACGAATACCCGTTAAGATCTTATAGTCAGTGTTTAGTATAGAGATAGTCCTGTAGGAGGGGCATAGTGTGGGGTCCCTGGCTGGGTTTGGGATCACAGAAATGATTGCCCGTGTCCAGGAGGGGTCATTGCACCATCGTCAAATGGCAGAGTTAAAAGCTTGAGCAAGCAGGGTGGAGACAGCACCCCTAAAGTGCTTGCAAAACTTGTTGGGTAGCCCGTCCATCCCCGGGTATTTCCCTGTCCTCAGATGTTTAATTTCAACAAAGGAGTCCAAGACCACAGCACTATGGACTCCATGTGAGAGGCCAGGGGGTGAGCAGAGAGCAAGTCGAGGAGTGAGACTGGGATGATTTGTCTCACAAGCAGAGCACCACAGACCTGCGTCTCCATGTAGCTGCACACACTGGATCGTCATGCGGCTGACCAGGTGTGTGCAACACCTGAATCTGTACAGTACAACCTTGGACTGACTGGGGACATTCCGAATAGTACCTCAGAGGTGGGAAAGTTGCTGTATTGTCTGGAGGTTTGATTTTTTTTACCAACAGTCAAACGTGTCGCTGGGAGTATTTCTATCTGTTTACCAATGTGGGTTAAGCAGCTTTGTTGGCGGCGACATATTGTTTTTTGTTAAGCATATTGTAAACAGGGGCATTAGTAGCTGTGTATATCAAGGGAAGGGATCTTTTTTGGATGCTTTGTTCTTTGTGCTTTTTTATTTCTTGCTGGGTTGGCATTCAGATTTTGCTTGGGGAGATTTCTTTCTGTGTGTTTTGTTTCTTCCTCTTTCGTCCATCCATTGGTGACGCAAGCAGTGTCTCAACCAATAGAAGAAGAACAGAGGAAAGGGCACAGCAGTTAAAATCACAGATTTCTAGGGGCTTTCAAAGAGAAGGCCAGGACCACAGCACTATGGACTCCATGTGAGAGGCCGGGGGGGGTGAGCGGTGAGTGGAAAGCAGATCGAGGTGTGAGAGTGGGCTGATTATCTCATGAGTGGAGCACCGCAGACCTGCACCTCCATGTAGCTGCACACACTGGATTGTTTGATGACTGACCGGGTGCTTGTCACACCCAAATCTATACAGTACAGCCTCGCACTGACTGTGGGAGGCTCTGAATAGTACCTAAGAGGTGGGAAGGTTGCTGTATTGTCTGGAGGTTTGATTTTTTTTTGCTAACAGTCAAACGTGTTGCTGGGGGTATTTCTGTCTGTTTAGCTCTGTGGGTTAAGTAGTTTTGCTGGGGACGATGGGCCGGCTTTAGGGTTTGGGGGCCCTCAGCAGGATTAAGTGAAGTCATGGGGCCCCAGTTTGACTCTCCTCCATGTGTTTGACCGTAGCCCATATGCGCATTTTATTTTATTTTATTTTTGGTACAAACAGAGGTATATTTAAATATATTTTTTAGGGGAGACAGTAATGTTAGTCCATTGGGGCTGTTCTTCCCATCCCATCCATTTCTGCACCTCTGCCTCTTATTGGCCGGATCATAGCTTGGAGAGATGCTTCATGACATCATGATGCCACATCAGAAGAAACTGCCCTGCAGTTTATTGTGGAAGATAAAACAAATGAATAAGGTATGCTGCTTTGGTTGGGGCCTCATGAGCAGAGGGGCTCCCAGTGACTGCAGGGTTCGCTGGTGCCTAAAACAGGCTATGGGGGCGATTTATTGTTTTCTGATAAGCATATTGTAAACGGGCATTAGTAGCTGTGTATATCAAGGAAAGGGATCATTTTGGGGCGTTTTGTGCTTTTTTGGTTGTTGCTAGGTTGACATTTAGATTTTGATTGGGATGATTTATTTCTGTGTGTTTTGTTTCTTCCCCTTTCGTCCATCCGTGACACAAGCAGTATCCCAACCAATAGGAAGAGAGCAGAGGAAAGGGTGCAGCATTTAAAATCACAGATTTCTAGGGGGCTTTCACAAAGGAGTCCAGGACCATAGCGCTACGGACTCCATGTGAGAGGCGGGGGGGGGACGGTGGGCGGAGAGCAGATCGAGGAGTGAGACTGAGCTGATTGTCTCACGAACGGAGCACTGGGGTGACCCACCCACCCCAGGGCTCATCCTCTTTCATAGGGCATGGGCCCATAGGTATTACACCTTCCTGCTACCAAACAGGAAGTACCAAACTTAGGAAGGGGAGGAAACATGTTGGGAGTGGTGCAGTGCAGTGGCTGTGGAGCAGCAGTCTTCAGGGAGATGTTCAGGAAGCTGCAATGCTGCCCTATCTGCAGGCACCTCTCTGGGTTGAGGGAAGAGGTTACCTGTCTCTGAGCTGAGTTGACCAGGTTGCAGGGGACATACACCCCCACCCAGAGACCACCAGGTTCTCAACCAAAACCTCAAAGGATGCCTAGGAGGAGGAATGGATGGCGCATGGTGGACTCAGGAAGGCTGAGGGAGGGGGATCTGAAGCACATCCCCAACTGGTCCACTTAAGGAACTCCTACGCTGTTCTGGAGGAGTGGGACAGCCCCTCAAGGGCACCTCCAGGTGAGACCAAGGAGTATGGGTGGGTCCTCCATGATGTAGCCTGAGGGAATTGGGGAAGAGGAACCCAGAGAAGTAGGAAACTACTCCTGGTGGGGTACTCAATTGTCCGGGAGTAAAGTTAGGGGAACCTAGCCAGAGGGACAGGGAGGCCAAGTGTCTTCTAGGAAGCACTGCATGGAAGGATGGGAAGAAGATCAATAGGATCTCAAGGGCAATAGCGAGGAGGGAGGAACTGGATGTCATTGTCCACCTGTGGGCAAATGACCTGGTAGGGAACAAGGTGGAGATAGTCAGAATCCAGGAGGATTTCAGGAAGTTTGGGGGGTGGGGGCTAAAGCAAGTAGCACACTCTGTCAGTTTCTCAGAGTTGCTACCTCTCCAAGGCAAGGGGGATGCTAGGTCACTCCACATCCAGAATTTCAACTCCTGATTGGAGGAATGGTGTAGAAAGGAGGGTTTTGGCTTAATGGGGGACTGCGGCCCCACCTGGAGGGATGTGAGCCTGTATAAGGATGATGGCCTGCAACCATCGAGGAAGGGGACCTTAGTCCTGAGTGAGAAGTTTGAATGCTTCAGCAGCAAGCATTTAAACTGGCCAAGGGGTTGGGAGACAGGAAGATCAGGAGACTTAGTAACGCATCTCTCCGTGAACATAAGCAGGAAAATGTAGTGAAGGCAGAGACAACGGAAGTAGTCATGCAGGGAGAAAGAGAGGAACCGAGGCCACACAAGAAACATGGCTGGGGGAAGAAGCAGGAGAGCAAAACCAGAGGCAATGGGAGGATAGGATGCAAAACCTGGAAAGCCATGGTAACTAATGTCCACAGCCTAGGAAATAAAATCCCAGACCTGAAGGCCTTGATAGTGGAGGCAGACCTGGACATAGCAGCAATAATGGAGACATGGTACACTACTAATCATGGGTTGGACATTAATGTGCTGGGTTACGCTCTGTTCAGGAGGAATGGGGGTTAAAAAACGTGGGTGGTGGCTCTGTACATTAGAGAGGGTATAAAGTCAACAGAAATGCAGGGCAGACAGGGTCTCACCAAGGCACTGTGGGTCACCCTTGAGCCGGGCAGTGGCACGGCAATATGCACAGGGGTGGTCTACAGACCTCCAGCACAGAGGGAAGAAGGCGACAGGGAACTAGTGGATGAAATACTTTCTCGATGCCCTGCAGGGGGTATGCCTCAGACAGCTAGTGTTGGAACCCACTCAGGAGGGAGCGGTCTTGGACCTGGTACACTCAAATGGAGATGTTGAGAGGATCACAGATTTAGAAGTGGGTAGCCATCTGGGAACTAGCGACCACCAAACAGTGTGGTTCACGATAAACACAACTGTAGAATCAAGCCAAACAAAGACAAAAGTACTGGACTTTAGGAGGGCCGATTTTGGCAAAATGGGTGAGTGCTTAAGGAATGCACTAGCAAATGGGCAGGAAGGAGAAGAACAATGGGAGAAAATCAAAACTGCCATCACAGAGGCAACAAGTCTTTGTGTGAAGCAAATAAAACAAAATGAAGTAAAAAAACACTATGGTTCTTAAAAGAGGTGGCGGGAAAGGTTAGGGAAAAAAAGATAGCATTCAGGAAGTATAAGGAATCACAGAATAAGCAGGACAGAGAACTGTATCAGTTAAAGAAGACGGAAGCAGGGAAGGCAGTCAGAATAGCGAAGGCTCAAACTGAAGAAAAGTTAGCCAACTCTGTTAAAAAGGGGAATATAACTTTTTATAGGTACATCAGGGAGTGAAGGAAGGGATAGTTAGACTTAATAAAGGGGAGGGGAGGTGGGCAGAGGATGACGGTGGAAAAGCAGAGATATTGAACGAGTACTTTTGCTCAGTATTCACAAAAGAAGAAGAGGAGGAAGTACCTAAACCAAGCAATAGAAGAACTCTGGACGGGGGGGGGTCGAAAATAGTCCATTCATAGAAGAAAGGGTCATGAGAGAACTCCTAAAAATCAGGTTGGACAAAGCAATGGGGTCTGACGGGATTCACCCCAGAATTCTAAAAGAACTAAGGAGAGACCTAGTGACGTCACTAACTACCCTTTTTAACAAATCATGGGAGGATGGTGTGGTACCTGAGGATTGGAGGAGGGCAGATGTGATCCCTCTTCACAAAAGTGGGAGCAAGGCAGGGGCAGGGAACTACAGACCTGTTAGTTTAACCTCAGTGGTAAGGAAAATTATGGAATCACTTCTGAAAGAGAGAATTGTTGAGTACCTAGAGGTCAGTGGGGCACAGGACCAGAGGCAGCATGGATTCACAGCGGGGAAGATAATGTCAGATGAATCTAATAGATTTCTTTGACTGGGTGACCAAAGTAGCAGACCAGGGAGGGGCTGTAGATATGGCCTACCTAGACTTTAGCAAGGCATTTGACACAGTCCCACACAAAAGATTAATAAACAAGTTAGCCATCCTGGGAGTGTGTCCCAGGGTGATATCCTGGGTAACAAATTGGCTGACCAAGAGGACACAGAGGGTAACAGTAAATGGAGTACACTCTGAAGAAAGGGTGGTTAATATTGGGATACCACAGGGTTCAGTACTGGGACCGGTCCTGTTTAATCTCTTTATAGGAGATATTGCAGAGGGGCTGGAAGGAAATGTATGTCTTTTTGCAGACAATACAGAAATCTGCAACATGGTTGATACACGGGGGGGGGGTGGAAAGGATGAGAAGGGACTTGGCAAGGTTGGAGGAATGGTCAATAAATATCGCAGCTTAGATTCAGTGCAAAAAAGTGCAAAGTAATGCACCTGGGAAACAAAATCCCAGGGGAAGAGTTCACAATGGGGGTGGCACTAACAATAACAAAAATGGAAAGGGACCTTGGGGTAGTCATATCAGATGACTTAAGGTAGGCAAACAATGTGAGAAGGCAGTAAGGAGGGCTGGAGGGATAGTGGGATGCATAGGGAGAGGCATCACCAGTAGAAAACAGGAAGTTGTTATCCCTCTGTACAGACCGTTGCTGAGACCCCATTTAGAGTACTGCGTGCAGTTCTGGAGATCCCATCTCAGTAAGGACATAGATAAGATGGAGGCAATCCAAACGAGGGCAACTAAAATGGTGCAGGGTCTGCAACAGAAATCCTATGAGGAGAGACTGAAAGAGCTTAATATATATACTCTCAAGGAAAGGAGGCAGAGGGGGGGACATGGTAGAGACATTCAAGTACCTCAAGGGAATCAACAAAGTCCAAGACTGGAGCATCTTTGAGAGAAAGAGATGTGCAAGAACAAGGAGGCACAGTTTGAAGACAGAAGAGGTACAGCTCAGGGGCAACGTCAGAAAGTATTTTTTCACAGAGAGGGTGGTGGACGCATGGAACCACCTTCCTGAGGAGGTCATGGGTCAAAAACAGTTGGGGAATTCAAGAATGCATGGGATAGACATAAGGCAATTATAGTGAATGGTAGGAGGAAGTAGGCTGTTGGTTAACTAGAATCTGCAGCTTATCCAATACATAGGGAATGGGCAGTCTAGGTGGGCCAAGCAGTCCTTATCTGCCATCAAAGTCTATGTTTCTATGTTTGAGTTTTAAAAAACTGATTAGCAGTTTTTTTCCTGGGACAATATTAACTGTACAGAAAGTATTTATATAGGTTTTCTAGAAGTGTTATGTTTGTTAAACACAGTGAGGCAAGTGCTATGCATTTTTACAATGTTTTAGCACTTTTATGAGCAAAACGCTAATCAATTTTTAGAGTTAAATAAAACCCTGTGTTTCTACATGACATGGCAACTAAAGACGAAGTTCTGCTGCTGGGGGATTTCAATATGCCAGATGTGGATTAGACCACCCAGGAAGCTGCTTCAACCAGAAGCAGAGCCATCCTAGAACCCCTACAGGGGGCAGGACTCAGGCAACTAATGCTTGATCCCACCAGGAACAATGCGATTCTGGACCTGGTATTAATCAATTGGGACAGAGTCGCAGAATTCCGGGTAGAAAGACAACTTGGGTCCAGCGACCACCACATAGTGTGGTTTAGCATGGAGACAGGGACTCAAGCGACTCACACAAAGGCAAAGGTGTTAGATTTCAGGAGGGTGGACTTCGCTGAAATGGGTAGATGTATCAGAGTAGCCCTGCAGAAGGGGGAGGTCAGGGCAGAGTTGAGGAATAGTGGGTGCAACTAAAAGGTGCCATAGTGGACTTGACGAACCAATGCATCAGGTTGGTGTCTAAAGGGAAGAGAAGGAGGCAGCCACTATGGTTCACGAAAGAGGTGGCAGACAAAGTAGGGGCTAAAAGGGTGAGTTTCAGGAAGTATAAGGGGTCCCAAAGGGAGGAAGACAGGAAGGTGTACCTTGAATGTCAAAGGGAAGCAGGGAGGCCTGTTAGGAGTGCAAAGGCAGGGACCGAGGAGAGATTAGCGCAGACAGTGAAGAAAGGGGACAAGACATTCTATAGGTACATCAACGAGAGAAGAAAAACCTGGGGGGGAGGGGTTGTAAGACATAAGGGGGATGAAGGAGAGTGCAAGGAGGGAGACCTAGACAAGGTGGAAATACTGAATAAATACTTCTGTTCAGTATTCACTGAGGAGGGGAAGGGTTAGGGACCATAGCTGGGCAACAGAAGCAAAGTGGGGAGAGGTGGACACCAGTCCATTCACAGTGGAGAGAGAGTCCTGGAAAAGCTCACAAAACTGAAGGTGGACAAAGCTATGGGGGCCAGATGGCATACACCTGAGGATATTAAGGGAACTGCAAAGGGAACTAGCAGCACCTCTGGCAGCCATGTTCACCGAGTCACTCAACATAGGAGTGGTTCCAGAAGACTGGAAGAGGGCACATATAGTCCCTCTGCACAAAAGTGGTAGTAGGGAGGAGGTGGGGAACTGCAGACTGGACGGCCTCACCCCAGTGGTGGGGAAGATCATGGAGGCACTGCTGAAGGAAAGAATAGTGGCACACCTGGAATCCAACAGTGCCTAGGATCCAAAGCAACATAGATTCACAGCAGGAAAGACGTGTCAAACAAATCTTATAGATTTTTTTGATTGGGTGATGAAGGAAGTGAATCAGGGTTTCGGACGTTGCCTACCTCAATTTCATCAAGGCCTTCGACACCGTCTGACATAAAGGGATGGATAGTCTGGGCATGGGGCACAAAGTGGTACACTGGGTTAGAAGCTGGCTAACGGACAGGGAGCAGAGGGTGGTGGTGAATGGGATCCAATCCGGGGAGAGGGGGGTGACTAGCGGGGTACCTCAGGAATCAGCCCTGGTGCCAGTCCTGTTCAATGTCTTCACTAGTGACATTGCGGAAGGGTTGGCGAGAAAGGTCTGCTTGTTTGCAGATGACACTAAGATCTGCAACAGGGTGGATACACCAGGAGGGGTGAAGAGAATGAGGAGGGGCCTAGGTAAGCTGGAAAAATGGTCTGAGGTGTGGCAACTGAAGTTCAATGCAAAGAACTGCAAAATAATGTACCTGGGAAGAGAGAACCCTGGGGAGAGCTACAGGATGGGGGGAGGGAGGTGTTAATCACCAAGGAAGAAAGAGACCTGTGGTTATCATTTCAGATGACCTAAAGGTGTCAAAGCAGAGCACAGAGGCTGCTGGGAGGGCCAGTGGCATGCTGGGGTACATAGGCAGAGGTATCATATAGCAGAAGGCGGGAGGTGCTGATGCCATTGTATAAAACACTGGTGAGGTCTCACCTAGAGTACTGTATGCAGTTCTGGAGGCCACTCCTTCGCAAAGACATTAGAAACATAGAAACATAGAATTTGACGGCAGATAAGGACCACTTGGCCCACCTAGTCTGCCCATTTTCCTACCTAACAGATAAGCTGCAGATCCTAGTTAACCAACAGCTTAATTCCTCCTACCCCCCCCACTAGGACTGCCCCATGCCTGTCCCATGCATTCTTGAAGTCCCCCACTGTTCTTGACCCCACGACCTCTTCAGGGAGGCTGTTCCATGCATCCACAACCCTCTCAGTGAAAAAATACTTCCTCACATTACCTCTGAGCCATCCCCCTTCTATCTTCAAATTGTGCCCCCTTGTTCTTGCACATCTCTTTTTCTGGAAGATGCTACCCTCTTGGACTTTGTTAATTCCCTTGAGGTACTTGAAAGACATTGACAGAGTGAAGGAGGTCCAGAGAAGGGCGACCAAGATGGTGCAGGGTTTGCACCACAAAACATATGAGGAGAGATTAAAGGGCCTCCGTATGATCTCACTGGAGGAGAGGAGGAAGAGGGGGACATGATAGAAACATTCAGTTACCTCAAAGGCATAAATAAGGTGCAGGGGGACGTCTTCCAATGTAGAAGGAGTGCAAGAATGGGGCACATGATGTCTGAAATTGGTGGGGGGCAGATTAAGAGGAAATGTGAGAAAATGTTTCTTCACAGAGAGGGTGGTGGACACATGGAATGGGTTGTCACAAGAGGTGGTAGGAGCGAGCACGGTGGGGGGGGGGTTTAAACATGCCTGGGACAGGCACAAGAGATTCTTGAGGTGGGAAGGAGAGTTGAAAAGCCACTGACCAGATAGGGTCAGAGGCTGCAAAAAAGTATAGGGCTTATGGGCAGACTAGATGGGCCTAGCGGTCATTTTCTGCCAACAGTTTCTGTGTAACTAATATCTCAGGGGTGGAGGGGGGCTGTCAAAAGTTGGTTGTGCTGATCTGTTAACCGAGGCAGATTTAAGGGCCTGAGAAAGTTTTCCAGATTACCTAAAGATAGGGAAGCGCCCTCCCTGTACAACTCTGAGTAGTGTGTCCGGAAAGCCTCAGAAGTATCATGGGTCTGAAAAGGAGCTTGCTTTGTAGATGGGTGTATAATCTTGGTTATCGTAGCCTTAACTCAGTGCTGACGGAGCCTGCTTGCTAGTAATTTTAATGCTCCCAGACCCCCTCATAATATCTTTGGTGGAAGCTTCTACAGTAAAAGAAGGTGACAAGACTTTCTATAGATACATTAGTGAAAGAAGAAAGTCCAGAGGGGGTATCGCTAAGCTCAAAGGAGAAAAGGGGACATGTGAGGAGGAGGACCCTGTAAAAGCATCTATCCTAAATAGATACTTTTGCTCGGTATTTACTGAAGAGAAGGTAGGGTAGGGCCCACAGCTCAGCACCATGGACACGGGGGGATGGAGGTGAGCACTACTTCCTTCACAAAAGAAAGGGTCCTACAAGAGCTCGCTAAGCTCAGGGTGGACAAGGCAATGGGACCTGATGGCATACATCCCAGGGTACTTAAGGAGCTAAGGGTGGAACTAGCAGAGCCATTAGCAGAACTGTTTAGTGAGTCTCTGAGCACAGGAGAGGTCCCAGAAGACTGGAGGAGGGCTCATGTGATCCCGCTCCACAAGAGTGGTAGCAGGGAGGAGACCGGGAACTACAGACCAGTCAGTCTTACCTCAGTAGTGGGCAAGATTATGGAGGCACTCCTTAAGGAAAGGATAGTGCAACACCTGGAATCCATAGGGACACAGGATCCAAGACAGCATGGGTTTACAAAAGGAAGGTCCTGTCAAACCAATCTCATAGATTTTTTTGACTGGGTAACCAGAGTGGTGGACCAAGGGGGAGCAGTTGATGTCACCTACCTTAACTTCAGCAAAGCTTTGACACTGTTCCACATAGAAGATTGATAAATAAGCTGGGTAGGCTCGGGGTGGGTCAGAAGTTGGTCAACTGGGTGGTAAACTGGTTGACAGGCAGAAAACAGAGTGGTGGTAAATGGTATACAGTCAGAAGAGATGCAAGTCACAAGTGGGGTACCTCAGGGATCAGTTCTGGAGCCAGTCCTCTAATATCTTCATTAGTGACATTGCAGATGGACTAGAGGGTAAGACTTGTCTGTTTGCAGATGACACCAAGATCTGCAACAGAGTAAATGATCCAGATGGGGTGGGCAGAATGAGAAGATATCTGGATAAACTAGCAAAATGGTCAGAAGAGTGGCAACTGGGATTTAATGCAAAGAAGTGCAAGATCATGCACATAGGGAAGAGAAACCCTGAAGCCACCTGTAGGCTGGGAGGGGAGTTGCTGGCAGTCACAAAGGAAGAAAGAGACTTTGGCATCATTATCACCAATGACCTGAAATCATCCAAGCAGACCTCTAAAGCAGTAGGTAAGGCTAGGGGGACGTTAGGGTGTATTAGTTGGGGTATCACAAGTTGTAAGAGGAAGGTAATAATCCCTCTTTACAAGACACTGGTTAGGCCCCATCTGGAGTACTGCATGCAGTACTGGAGGCCACACCTTCACAAGGACATTAACCAAATTGAGGCAGTCCAGAGAAGGGCAACCAAAATGGTGCAGGGACTGCATCAGAAGACATATAAGGACAGATTAACAGAGCTCAATATGTATACCATAGAGCAAAGGAGGGAGAGGTGATATGATCGAGACATTCAAACACCTTAAGGGCATTAACAAGGTGAAAGAGTCTAACATGTTTAAATATAAGAAAAATAGCGGGACAAGAGGACACAGCATGAGATTAGAGGGAGGCCGATTAAGGGGGAATGTGAGGAAATTATTTTTCAGAGAAAGGGTGGTGGATGCACGGAACGGCCTACCTCAGGAAGTGGTGGCTATGAATACAGTGCAGGGCTTCAAACAGGCATGGGACAGGCATAAGGGAGCAATACAGATGAGTATGAATACATAGACCACAGACAGAGTAAAGGCCAATGGCACACTTATAAGGTAGAAAAAGAAATGGGCAGACTGGATGGGCCTTGCGGTCCTTTTCTGTAGTCAACTTCTATGTTTCTTCTGCTCTACTTGGTAATTGAGGGGGAGCTATTCCTTTTTTGAGGAGGATACCTCTGTTTTTATTGAGTTTCTGCTACTGCTGAGCCTCCAATTGAGATATTTGGGCCTGCAGTTGGATTTTACGGGCTTCTCTCTGCTTTTTCTTTTTAGAGGAAAGTTCTATGAACTTGCCTCGAACAAGCGGTTTTACTGTGTTCCAAAGCATGGGGGGGAGTGGAATATGAAGGGACAGCATTATCTCCCACTGCCTTTTGGATACATCCCTCTGTTTCCTTCTGAATTTCCTCATCCTGCATAAGGGAAACATTCAGACACCAACATAGAAACATAGACTTTTGACAGCAGGTAAAGACCACTTGGCTCACCCAGTCTGCCCATTTAAAAAGTAGTTTGCCTAACCTGACCCAATTGAAATTTAAAATAAATTGGAGCATGGTCAGACAATGTCAATGTCAAGTCTCTGAGCCAAGGGTCTAAAAATTGCTCCTTTAATTCTTTTGGGGTTAAAAAATAATCAAGCCTGGAATAAATTTGGTGGGTGGGGGGAGTGATAAGTATATTGTCTAGCCTTAGAGTGTGTTTTACTCCACACATTAACATACCCCAACTCATGTAGTAGCTTAGAAACTCATTGATAAACCCGAAGGTATTTTCTTATTGCTGTGGATGTGGTATATCCAAGTGTGGATTGAGGAGAAGGTTTAAATCCCCTGCCATGATTAAATGGCCCTCTGACCATGCAATTTTGAGGAACAGGTTATGGTAAAATGAAAAATCAGATCCAAGGGGGGTGCATTTATAGAGGCTAATGTAAATGTGACTCCATTGTAGTGCCCTTTTAGTAGGGCATAACAGCTATCCCTATCCACAACAGTCTCTATGGGCTCAAAAGGAACCCCATTCAGAATTAATATTACAGCACTCCATCGCTGTCCTGTTTTATAGGAAGAGGTAAGTAATGTACCATAATCAAATTTTCTAAGTTTATCATGCTTCGCAGGACTTAAGTGAGTCTCTTGAAGCAGGACAAAATCCGCTGCAGATTTCTTAAGAAAGGCCATAAAGCTACTACTTTTGATAGGATGGGTTAGACTGTGCACATTGTAAGAGTGTATAATTGTACCTTGCTTTGGCCATTATCCCATATGTAGCATTCTGATCTAACTAAATAAGTTTGCTTTAAATGAGTCAATACAAGCATAAGAGCTGATGAAACAACACAAGTATGCTGCCCAATTCAAAGTCCCAGTTCATGCATTACATTTATGGCAGCGGAAATTGTCTGAGAGCCCATGAAGAGAAGGCGTAAATTCCACCATTGCTGCACCCTGCGGTAAACGTCTATATATGGGATCGCCTGTTCAGTCAAAAGTAGCAAACCAATGCCCTCAGGCAAACAAAAGAATTGGTGCAGACTTACCAGTTACCGTTTAGTGATCAGCAGGCACGATCAATAAGGAAGAAGTGTCTTGGTAATAATTGTGAAGACAAATTCAGTTCAGATTTGTGTAAAGAAAAAGTTAGTTTAGTTCCCCCTCATACTTTAACATGTTGGGGTACTCACAAGAGGCTCTGGGAAGAGAGAGGAAAATATGGATCACCCTGTAGATTTCTAGAGTTCTGTCAGCCTGTTGACTCCATTTGATCTGATTGTCACCGGTTCTGCAATTTCTGTAGAAGCTTTTGGAGAGATTGTAGCACTGAAGGTCGTAGTGCCTTCCCATAGCTGCTGCATTTGTGCTGAGACACCAACAGCCAGGATTCAGAGTGATCCTTACGTTGCCTATGCCTTTGCTCTGTCGAAGAAGTAGATGCCATAAAGCCCTACTCTATTAGTGCCTTCCGCACTTCTTCTGGTGATTGATATATTGCTGGACCCTCCAGCCAGAAAATCCTCATCTGGGCTGTGTAGGGGGTGTGAAACCGAATTAGCTTCAAGCGGAGAGTTTTAACTTTCTCTCGATGCCTAACTGATAGCCCAGGGGTAATTGTAATACATCTGAAAGTAGGTCTGTCATAAAGTCAGTCATTTTACCCAATTCCAAGTCTTCCGAGAGACTATATATCCGCAGGTTATCCCTGCAGGAGCGACCCTCCAAGTCAGTACATTTACCCGGAGGTCTGCTGCCTGTTGCACAAGGGCTTCCACAACCAGGTCAAGTTGCAGCACTCCATCCTCAGTAAGTGCAATGCATTCTTCTGCTTTGTCAATATGATTCTCCAGACCTTGAAGTTTTTGATTTAATTGTTTGAACTCTTGTTGGTTCTCTGTCTGCATCTCCTTTATCTCCTTCAGGAGTGTTTCAAAGAGGGAGCGAACCAGTTGTTCGGCCTCATCTTCTGCTTCATAGTGTGGATCCACCGTATTGAATGGAGATGGCCTCCGGCTCGGGTCCATACATCTAGATGGTAATCCGGCCCCATCCTTGGTGGTAGATTTATTTCCATGCCGTTATCTGGTAGAGCATTCATTGTGGTGACCTCCTCCAGACATTTTGATGGTTTTGGTAGATTTAGACTAAATGAAAAGGAGGTTTACAAGTCGGGTGCCACAGGGAGCAAATCTTATCTGCTAGACTGCTTCATGACATCGCCAGAAGTTCCGTAACTGCATTGCTCTAGGGTGTCTAATGGTCTGTGAATAAAAACAAAAAAAAGTACCTCAGGTAGGTACATCTTTTATTCTTTGTGGTAGCATAGGTTTCCTTGGGGGATTCCTCGTCATTTGCATCGATTCTCCCTCCCCCACTCCCCAGTATCAGGGTATGGTGTTTTTTCTGTTTAACAAAACAAAAAAAGGGTGCTGGCCTGGTAACACTGGAGGTTGAGGTGCTGGTCACTACACCTCACGCCATGCTGGTGACCCGGTTCAGGAATGAGCCCAGCATCAACAGAGGCGAGAGGATTGAGCGTCTGGAGGACTGCTTTCCTCTCTTGGGGGGGATTCTGTCATCCCGCTTGTTGACCACCCTCTGGCAGTGGCTGGAGGGTAGTACAGGTCAGGAGGCATGTAGCCGGCATCTCTACATCGGTGGGAATGGGAGAAAAATGTGAAAAGGGAGCTGGCAGGCTCCACGATTGCCTGTTGTGTTCCTGTGGCTGCCCCGGCTTCTGAATCATGCTCTGGGGGTGGGAAAAACTGGTGCTTCCATCCCTGGCCCTGCTGCAGAGGGTAAGCCTTGGGGAACTGTGGGGTCAGTCAGAGCAGGGACGCTCGGGCACAGAGGATGAGTCCCTGCCAGGCTCCGGGGGGGGGGGCCCAGGGGCATAAAACCTATATGGCAAAAAAAAGGGGGGAACAAAGGGGGAAAGACAAGTAACTGCTTTTATAGTGTTTGTGGAGGATTTGGACGTTCAGAAGGCTTGTGTATATTTCTCCTCAGCCTCCTGATCATTCACGCTACCGCCACTGAGCCTTGCAGCAGTTGAGCATGTCCTTCTTTTTCCCTTTGGTTTTCCCATCATGTGCCCAGCGTTTTCCACAAGTGTGTTTATTTTTGAAGCAGCTGCATAAAACATTGACACAACTGGATGAAAAGTGTACGCAAGTTGTGTGATGAATCACATACAAGTGCTTTTTACCACAAACTGCGTTTTATTTCTATAGCTTTGGCATTGACATGCACGCAGATCATGCACACATGCGCTTAGTCTCCTAAAGGCTCAAACGAATTTCAGGTACAATCAAAACAGTTTTTTTCTACATTTATAAAGGGGCACATTTACAAACTAAATTATCTTTCTAACCCCCAGTAATACTTAGGTATTCAAAACTCTTGCAGTGACCCTTTAAGACAGAACTGCCTGGAGAGAATTTGGAACAAATGTAAATGATGTAATCTTTGACGCTGGGCCAGTGGCGCTGAGGGTTGAGGTGCTGGATGCCACACCTCGCACCATGCCGGCGACCCGGGTTCGGGAGAAGGATGGAGCGCCCAATGGCTGTTCTCCTTCTCCGGTGGGGGGAGGTCTCTGCAGGCTCCCACCGGAATACTGCTATCTGGGGAAGCCCAGTGGTAGGTGCGGCGTGTCGGAGTAGCAGCACAGGTAGTGGGTATATGTCGGCAGGGGGCAGAACGGGAGACACGTCTCAGCACACCTCCTAACTCATTGGCCCCATTGCATGCCGATGTCTAGGGAGCTCACCAGGAAAAAAGGAGGAAATGGAGCTCGTCACTCCTAGGTGATGACGACTCTGAAGTCGGACCACGTCACCGGCGCTCACTGGGGCATACTCCAATGTGGACTGCTTGCTCTACCATTGTGTGGGGAAGGCTTGGGGTGACCTTCCCCCACTGTGCCCCCACCCGGGGGGGTATACCTGGTTACCTGAGGGCTATCTGAGCGTGCAGACACTCTAGAGGCAGACTCCTGGTGGCACTACGGGACATTGTGGAAGGCTACTTGAGGGGTCTGAAAGAGTGGAGTAAAGAGTGCAGGTAGGAGGATAAAAATAAGGTTAAAAAAAATGATGGAATCTTTACGCATGCCACTTTTCAAATGCTGCCTTCAATTAAGTGCCTTCGTTCTAAACCCCTCAGATTTCTCTCTCTCTACCTGTCAAAACTAGATACTCTGAGATCCTCTCCTCATCTTCTCTTCCTGATGCGACAAACATAAAAAATACATAAGTATTCTTTACATTTCATTTTCTGCCATTTACTTTTTGTAATTTTAAATTAAACCGTAGCTTTTATAGTTAAATTGTAACTTTTCTCGGTTTCTCCTGGTTCTATATAATCAGTGGGGAACCGAGGTTTATTTTATAGGTATCAGAGTTTTCTGACCTAAAAACTCTGTTAGTTTTGTTTCATTTTATTAAATGTAACTTATTTTAGGAACCACTAATAGTAGTTCCTGAACCAATATCTTTGGTTCAGTTTTACACTGGTTCCCAGTTCCGATCGGTTCTTCATCAGTTCTGGAAGCGACTGTAACCGCTAAATAAACTTTAATTCTTAAACATTATTTAGCGCTTCCATCTGTTTTTGGATTTACACTAAGAATGTATGAAAAACTGAAAAGAAAAACCGGTGAACCCAGTTTCAAACCATGCACTGAGTGTGGGGAAATTTATGCCAAGGCAGACAAACATTCTTTATGTGTTGTCTGCCTTGGCTATGATCATTTAAAAGCAGATTATGAAATGTGCAAAACATTTCCTGAGAAAACTATTGAAATATGCCTTGAAAGGCTGAAGAAAAAACTTCCACCATCTTAGGGTCCCTCGAGCTCTGACCAGCCGACACCCTCTACTACTGTGGGTGAAACCACAACAACTGCAATTGCTACCCCTGATACGGGTATACAAGCAGTCCCAAAGAGGCTTGCTTACCTGGCTGACTCCTCAGTTCCCTCAAAGAAAACTAAAGCACACGGAACCCCCTGCTTGGCAGCATTTGGGGACTTCTGTGCCTGCAGTAAACCTGCCAACTCCTGAAGAGATTGCACAGGCCTTTAAGGTCATTCAGGCTTTACAGGCACTAACCACTCTTCAGCAGCAGACTCCTGCCAAACAGACTGGCTCTTCTGCTCAATCTTCCTACTGTGAGGAGGAAGAATATGGTAAGTATGATGTAGTGGAGGAAGAGGAACCTATTGAACCTGAGGTTTCCCCTGAACAGCAGTTTGGCTCCCCCCCCCCTCAGAGCATCAGAGGATTATCCTTCACACTTCACATTTGTGAGAAGGATGGTGGATGCTTTAGACTTCGCCACTAGTGAAGTGATTGAGGATGAGGAGGAAGCTGAATGATGGGGGTGGCACCCACTAGAAAGCTTCTCCCTGTAAACAAATTCCTTAAGAAATAAGTTTTGCAGATTTTATAAACTCCAAATTCTGTTTCCCCTCTTGATAAGAGGCTTGACAAGAAATATCAGTTGGAAAGGGATTTTTTTAAGGTACCCCTAGCATCCCATCCGCTGGAAAAGGATTCTAGAAAAATTGACAGCATAGCCAAGAAAGGATACTTATCAGCTTTCTTGGCCATCAGACAGGTTAATTTCCAAGTGTATGCTGCTCAATATCAGAAGTCTCTTTGGCAGTCTGTTTTTGCTATGGCAGACAAAGCCCAGGCTCCCCTTTCAGCTGACCTAGCTGAAACAGCAAAGTTTGCTTTGGAAGCAGCCAAATACCAATTTCAAATGACTGCTGACTCTAATAATACTGCAGCCAGGTGGATAGCAAACACTGTGGCACAGAGGAGGTTTGCCTGGCTGAGAGCCACACACCTTACCCAGGATAAACAAACCAAGGCTATGGATTTTCCACTGAAGGAAAACTCCCTCTTTGGAGAAAACACTGAGGCTTACATGAAAAGGGTGAATGAATACAAAGCCACCTACAGAAGCAATTCTGCCAAGGAAAAAACTTCCCCATCCACCAGACCTTATGGAAGGGGAGGCAGGGGTAGATAATTTTAAAGCAGGCCTTTTTTCCAGGCCATGGCTACACCTCAGCATCAGCAGTACCCACAGCAGAGATACTTCAGGGGCAGAAGGGGCTCCAAGCATGGCTCCCAGGCCCAGCCTCAGGCAAATCAGGCACCCTGACGTGTCTGTACTTGCCACCTCCCTATCGCCTGTAGGAGGCAGACTGGCTCACTACTTTCAGGCTTGGCAGGAAATCACCACAGACAAGTGGGTCTTGGAAGTAGTGAGCCAGGGACTGTCTCTAAGCTTCAGATCCCTTCCACCTTTAAGAACCAGAGTTTTCAGGCCATCCACATATGCAGAAATAAAACTAGAATCAGAGGTCCAAAACCTGCTACTGTCCTGGGCAGTGGAACCAGTGCCAGTGCATCTAAAGGGGAAAGAGATTTTACTCAAAGTACTTCTTACCACAAAGACAAATGGGGAGTGGCGGCCCACGTTAGACCTCAGGGTCTTAGGCATTTAACAAAGCTAAAGTTCAGAATAGTAACCCTGGCATTGATTCTGCCATCACTTCAAAAAGGAGACTGGTTGACTTCACTGGACCTAAAAGATGCCTGTTTCCACATCCCCATAGGGGATTTCGCAGAAAATACCTCCGGTTCAGACTCCCTTCAGGTCATTATCAGTTCTCAGCCCTGCCATTCTGTCCACTTCAGCACCAAGAATGTTCACAAACTGCTTGGCAGTGGTCGTGGCACACCTTCGAAGACAAGGGGTCACAGTCTTCCCATACCTAAACGAATGGCTGGTAGTGGGAAAATCACCCCAGCAAGTGAGGGAGCATCTGCAACTCACCCAGGGGCTCCTGGAGTCTCTAGGGTTCCTGATAAATTTAAAAAAAAGTCGGTCCTTCAGCCTGCTCAGGTACTGCAGTTCATAGAAGCCGAGCTAAATACCCTGCAGGGCAAGGCTTACCTGCGTCTGGACATGGCAAGGAGTATTCTTCAGATGGCAGGTTCATTAAGCCTGAACAAAAAACTGAAAGACAGTTTCTTCAGCTACTGGGCCACATGGCAGCTGTCACAGGCACAGTACTGGGATGCAGATTCCAGATGAGGGACATTCAGTTTCACCTCAGGGCACACTGGTGTCAGAGAAGGGATCCTCTCTGAAAACTAATTTCAGTAACAAAAACTTTGTTACAGGCCCTCCAATGGTGGGAAGAGGAAACTGATCTAAGTGGAGGGGTTCCCTTTCAATAGGAGTCCCCATCAGTTGTTCTCACAACAGATGCATCACTATTGGGGTGGGTTACCCATCTGGGAGATCACACCACCCAAGGCACATGGTCAAGTGCAGAGTCGCTACTGCACATAAATCTGCTGGAACTCAGCGGTGTTGCTGGCATGAAAGGCCTTCACACCACTGCTGCAGGGAAAGGTGATACAGATCAGAACAGACAATACCACCACAATGTACTGCATAAATAAGCAACGAAGGACAAGGTCAAACCCTCTTTGCACAGAAACCATGAAAATATGGAGTCTGGCATACTCCTTGGGAGTTTC
Organism: Neoceratodus forsteri; assembly: GCA_016271365.2. Classification (NCBI taxonomy): domain Eukaryota; kingdom Metazoa; phylum Chordata; order Ceratodontiformes; family Ceratodontidae; genus Neoceratodus; species Neoceratodus forsteri. The sequence continues at coordinate 726,027,578 of CM028133.1, forward strand.
TGTACAGGCCATTCATCTGCCTGGCAAGGACAATATCTTGGCAGACACCCTGAGCCGAATCGACCAGGCCCATCATGAATGGGCCCTGAACAGTCAGGTGGTGCAAGTGCTTTTCAGGAGGTGGGGCACACCAGAGGCAGACTTGTTCACATCCTACCAGAATCAACACCTGCCACAATATTGCTGCAGACCTCCAATTCAGGGAACAATCCCCCTGGATGCTCTGGCACTGAACTGGTCAAGGAGGCACCTGCATGCTTTTCCTCCCTTCCCTCTGGTGTATAGAGTACTGCTTAAGCTCAGCTCCCACTCGGCATCAATGATCTTGATAGCACCAGACTGGCACAGGCAGCCATGGTACTCTCTGCTGCACTCCATGTCTGTGGCCAAGCCAATACACCTTCCTCAGAAACACAACTTGCTAACCTCCAATCAGGGGAGGCTCCTGCATCCGAACCTCTGATCCCTCAAGCTCAAGGCCTGGCTCTTGAGGACCCAGAGTATGCAGGCTTAAATCCTTCTGAAAGTGTCCTGGACATTTTGAGGGGTTACAGGAAGCCCCCCACCAAGAAACCATTTGCTGCAAAATGGAAAAGGTTTTCTATTTGGTGTTCTACCCAAAAAGTGGTGCCAACACAGGCTGGGGTCTCAGCTGTGTTGGATTATCTTCCCTATTTACATTCACTAGGCTTGCAGCCCAGTACCCTGAAGGTCCACCTGGCTGCAGCATCTGCTTACATTTCAGCCGGACAAAGGGTTTCTGTTGTCTCAGATCCTATCTTCAAAAGGTTCTTTAAGGGCCTTGCCCATTTGCACCCTCCTCACAGGAAACCAGTGCCAGCATGGGCTCTCAATGTGTGTATAGCCAAGCTCACGGGGGCTCCTTCTGAGCACATGTCCTCAGCACATCTAAAGTATGTCACATGGAAAATTGTTTTCCTAGTAGCAATGACTTCTGCCGGAAGAATCATTGAGCTCCAGGCTCTCTGCATTGAACAAGACTACAATTCTTTCCACAAGGACAAAGTGGTTCTGAGAATGAACAGGACATTTCTCCCTAAAGTGGATTCTGATTTCCACTTGAACCAAACGATTACTCTACCTGTCTTTTTCACTGAACACTCTACTTCTGGTGAAAGGAGACTTCACATTCTGGATGTCAAGAGAGCTCTTAGCTATTACATGACAGCTACTAAGGACCATAGACAGTACAGAAAGCAGTTGATCTTACTTTGGGAATGCTCTTGCAGTAGGCATTCACAGATGGGACTGAGCTGCCAGGCGTCAGGACCCCACGGAAAACTTCTAGCTAGCAGTCTCTGGTGGGGGACCGCCCCCATGTCAGGTGACTGGCGTCAGATGACGTCGGTATAAAGGGGCAGTCCCCCATGCCCTCTTTCCAGTTCTTTCCCATCGGCTTGTGAAAGTTCCTTGCGGTAGAACAGCACTCGTCAGTACCTTTGTCGGTTAAAAAGTTTTGACTTTTTCAACCTCTTTCTCAAATTTCTTCCTTTTTCCTTCATACCATCTGCTGTGTATGTCGTCCCCAATGCCCTCCGAATTGCATAAAAACAAGTGCGACTCATGTGGTTCCTAGCTTCCACACAAGGACAGCCACTCCTTGTGCCTCTTCTGTCTAGCCCCAGACCATTCCATGGAGGAGTGCCAGCACTGCCAGAAATTCAACTCGGCTACCCGCAAGCAAAGGCAGCAGTTCCTGGAAGTCCATCTCCTCAAAAAGAAAATGGCATCCATGGAGAAGGAGTTGAAGAAGCTTAGGCAGGTGTCAACCTCCCCCGAAGGCCACAAAAAGAAGCATGAGAAGGAGAAGCACCAGGAGTGGGATTCATCATCCACAACAGCCACAACTTTGGCTGGAGTTGTGGCTTATAGGTATCATCCCCTCCAGGGGATCGCTCCTCGATGGCCGTCTTGGTGGCTACCAAAAAGGTGTCAGCCCTCGTTGGGCTCATGCTCAGGCCCTTCAGGAACCTCTGGGTTAAGGGAGGCCTCCGCTCCCATTAAGGCCGCTCCTCCATCGCGGCCTTCCGGTCTGACCGGGTCCGGTAAGTCAGACGTCGGTCCTACAGACGCCCACCCGGATAGGACTGCTAAGCCGCTCACCTCCTTGGGTGATCACCTAGCCCACCCCCCTTCTGACAAGGCTGCCCCTCCTGCACTGCCTTCCTCAGACAGGGAGTCTGATAAGTCGGACGCTGGCTCCTCCGACTCTTCGCAACAGATAACCCCGTTGCCCACTGAGGTCCCTGCGTCCCCTCAGTTCACAATGGAAGATTGCAACCTTCATTCCCCGGTAGAGACCAATGACCTAGGGATGCTGCTGTCAGGGGTCCCCTCTCCTACACTGGATCCTCTGACTCTGGACCCTCTAATGTCAGACCCGACTCCAGTTGACCCAATGTCGCCCTCCAGCATCCCTTTGCCTGATGGAAGACCTGTTCCTCTGTCAGGACTGTCGGACCAGTCCAGCAGTTTCTCTACGATGGGCCCGATGCCCACGGGACCAACATTTCCTCCGTCCGGTCCACCAGCAGGGCCTTTGCCAGGACCCTGTGCTCTGTTTGAGCCCCTGGCACCAGGGTACCTAACACTGCATTACCCGGTGCCGCAGTACCCGGCTCCACAGTACCCGATGCCAGGCTTCCCGTGACCGGGATATAGATACTCTTACTATGGGTACCCACACTACCCATATCCAAGCCCCACTCCTCCTCCTTTTCCACCTCCACTCCATAGCCTCCAGCGGATCTGAAGTAGACCTTGGCTTCCTGGTGGGCTGAGGCCAAGGCTGAGCTCACCAAGGAGGTTGAGAGTCGTCTTCCAATGCCGGTCCCTATACCGAACTCCCCTACATCAGAGATGGGAGACTCCATCCGCCTTACCTGATGTCAGAGCTGAATCTTCTGGCCCCAAGGGTGGGGAGGACACCCCCCCTGGGGGCCCCTCCTGGAAGGAGTCTTCTTCCTCTCCCTCAGGGCCTTCTGACTGAATCTGAGTCAGATCACTCTGATTATGGAGACAAGCCTCACACTCCAGAATGTCTGAGGCCAAGGGACTGGATTACCTAGTCTGTTCAGCTCATTCAGCCTGTAGGCACATGCTCTGTGCCACCTATGATGCGGTGGACACTGCTGGCAGGAGCTTGGTTTCCGCTGTAGGCTTATGGCGTCACACCTGGCTCTGTGTGTCAGAATTGGTCCCTGAAGTTCAATCCGCTATTCAGGATGCTCCCTTCAGAAGTTCAGTGCTGTTCGGGGGTGATGTCAAGGACATCATTACCAAACTGCAGGAGAAGGGCACTGCACTTAAGTCAGTCCAGACTTTGTACAGGCCCCCTCAGGGGCAGCAACGTCCTTTTCATTGCCAATCCTAACAAAAACAAAAACCTAACCAAGGCAAGCATGCCAGAAAATGTTGGGCCCCTCCAGCAACCAAGACTCGCCCCAGCAAAAAATCCACAGGATCCTTGGCTGCTGTGCTGCCCCACACCTCCTGACTCCCAGCCTCTCCCTCTGTCTCTGGCCATTCCAGAGGAATCAGTGGGGGGAGATTCTCGTCTCATTTACCGGGTTGGGAGAGGATAACATCAGATGCTTGGGTGCTCCAGCTGATATTGGCCGGACACTCAATAGAGTTTCTTCAGAAACCCTCTCGAAAACCACCCCCTCAGTCATCTTACTCCCTGCAACATCTTCCTCTGGTTCTAGAGAAATCCTGTCCCTTCTGTCGAAGGCGGTGATAGAGCCAGTCCCCACCCATCTTTGAGGAACAGGTTGCTATTCTCATTTCTTTCTAGTTCCAAAGAAAACGGGAGACTTGAGGCCTATCCTAGACCTCAGCTCCCTGAACAAGTTCGTGGAGTACAAACATTTCGGAATGCTCTCTCTGCAGAGCCTTCTACCCTTACTTTGGCTGGGTCAGTGGCTGTGTGCTCTGGATATGCAGGATGCTTACCTGCATATCCCCATCTACCCTTCCCACTGCAATACCTCCATTTTTGTTTTCAGGGGACCACTACCAGTTCAAAGCCCTCCCATTTGGTCTTTCCTTGGCTCCCTGAGTATTTACCAAATGCCTGTCCATGGTAGTGGCTCACCTGTGTACCCTGGGGGGGTGCAGGTCTTCCCGTACCTGGATGATTGTCTCCTCATGGCCCCTTCCAGGGAGGACCTTCTGCATTCCCTTTCCCTCACCCTGCAAGTCTTTTCCAGCCTGGGTATAACCATCAACCAGGCCAAGCCCCACTTGGTCCCTTGCCAATGCCTTCAGTTTATTGGGGTGATTCTAACACAACCTTAGAAACAAACCTTTTTGCCTCAGATGTGGTTGAGACCCTTCATAGTCAGCATCTACTGTCACGAGACCATGAATGGAGTTGGCACCAGATCAATTCCTCTGCCTCCTCAGGGCTTATGGTGGCTGCCATTCCTGACAGTTCCATTGCTCAGCTCATATAGGATCTCAATGGATGCTTCATTAGCAATGGGACCAAACTCTGGATGGTCTAGACCAAGAGGTGCTAGTGACCGACTCCATGAGCAGGGACTTGCACTGATGGATGGTTTAGGAGAACTTGTGTCTGGGAGTTCCATTCTGCATTCCTCCTCCCTCCCAGACATTGACAACGGATGCATCAGGGGAGGGCTGGGGTGTCCATCTAGAATCTCACAGGACTCAGGGCAACTGGTCCCCGTTTGAGCAGAAACTGCACATAAACGTGCTTGAATTGAGAGCAGTCTTATATTCCCTACAGGCTCTTCTTCCTCTCATTCTTCCTGGTCATCTTCTCATTCAATCAGACAGCATGAGTGTAGTCTGGTACCTCAACAAACAGGGAGGAACATGCTCCTATCCCCTGTGCCAGGAAGCGATGAGAGTCTGGTATTGGGCAGCTCAGCACAACCTTGACCTGACTGCAGTTCACATTCTGGGAGTGTAAAACACCCTGGCAGACGAACTCAGTCAATCCACAGCTAGGACTCACGAATGGGAGCTAGACCAACAAGTAGTAAACAACATTTTTCTGCAGTGGGGGACACCTCAGGTAGATTCTTTGCCTCCCCCCAAAATGCAAAACTTCCTGACTTTTGCTCGCTCGCACCAGAGCGAGATGTTTTCTGGCGGGATGCTTTGTCTCTCTGTTGGAGGGACAGATTTGTTTATGCCTTCCCTCCCATTCCTTTGATTCTGAGGGTCCTGAATAAACTCAGATCAGAAGGGGCTTGGATGATTCTCATCACCCCCTTCTGGCCCAGACAAGTTTGGTTCTGTCTTCTGCAACAGTTTTCTGAGGAACCCCCTCTTTCTCTTCCTCTGTTGTGGTACTTGCTGACCCAGGATCGGGGGACCCTGGTTCACCCAGGCCTAAAATCCCTTCATCTTCATGCGTAGCTCCTGCAGATGTAGTTAAAGACCACTTTGGAGTCTCTCTCATAGTAGTGGACATTTTGGTGGAGGCGAGGAAGCCTTCCACCAGGTCCACCTATGCTATGAAGTGGAAAAGGTTTTCCATCTGGGCATACTCTAAAGCCTTAGAGCCTTTTTTCATGCCTGGTCACCAAAGTCTTGGATTACATGCGTCACCTCTTCGACCTGGGCCTCAGCCATTCCTCTTTAAAAGTCCATATGGCAGCTATTTTGGCTTACCACATTCCCTTTGGAGACAGGACCTTTGCTCAGTTGGAAGTCTCTAAGACTTTTCTCAAAGGGGTTCTCCACCTGAGACCCCCCCCATCCACAATCCTGCCCCTCCATGGGACTTGATTTTTATCCTGGAGAAGCTTACACTGCCTCCCTTCGAACCTGCAGCGGAAGCAGATTTAAAGTTCTTTTCGTGGAAGGCACTCTAGTGGTCATCACCTCTGCTCGGCATATTTCTGAGCTCCAAGCCTTGATGTGCAAAATCTCATATTTGATTTTCCACAAGGCACCAAACCTAAGTTTCTCCGTAAGTTGGTAGCTGAATCTATGCTGAATCAATCCATTGAGTTACCAGTTTTCTTTACACAACACTCCAATAAAGGGGAATACCTCTTACGTACTCTGGATGTTCACAGGATCCTGAGATACTACACCAATCGGACTAAGGATCAGCTTTTTGTGTCTTTCGCTTACAAAAGGGAAGGCAGTGCTGTTTCCAAGCAATGCCTTTCCAAATGGTTGGCCAATTGTATCACTTTCTGTTATGACAAGTACATGACTCTTCCGGGTCAGGTCAAAGGTCACTCCACCAGGGGAGTAGCTGCCTCTGCTGCTTGTTTCAGGAATGTGTCCACGGCAGACATCTGCTTAGTCGCAACCTGGACTTCGGTCCATACCTTCACAAAACACTACAGTTTGGGCATTGCCTCTCACCGTTGAGCATTCTTCGGGTTGGCTGTTCTGCAGGGCCTCCTTTCTTGTGTCCTCCTCAGCCCTGAAGTTACAGTATATTGTGGATGACAATCCTCCTCCCGTTTTTTTCTTGTTCCAGACTGCTTGGGATTCAGTCCTATCTGCCGAATACCTGCAAGGCCCTCTCGAAGTAGATGGTTCAGTTATGTAGAACACTGTAACAGTAGATCTTACTTTGAGAGGGCTACCCAAACAAATACATATACCAGGACAGACGCCCGACTGTTGGGATATTATGGAAAAATTTCTAGCTAGCAGTCCCTGGCGGGGGCCCTCTAAAGTAAAGATAGTTCAGTTATGCAGAGAACTTGCTGCCCAACGATAGATCTTACTTTGAGAGGCTTCTACAATGAAATAATAATTACATATAGGACTGGCGGCTGGTGGCTGGGACCCCATGAAAAAATTTCAACTAGCAGTCCCACAAGCGAGGACACTTCCCGTCAGGTGACCCGGCGTCATCTGACGTCGGTATAAAGACGATCCAGACACCTGCCTTCAGTTCTTCCCGTCAACTCATATCACAGCGCCTACAGCTGATAAGTTCCTATCGCTCAGTCTTGTTACTTCACCGGTTTCTCCAGATTTCAGTATTTTGAATTTTTATATTTTCTATCATCAAGGTGAACAGTCGGTATATATGCGCCCCTTCAAAAAATAAGTGCACTGCGACAGCACCCTAACTGCCTCACAAAGATGGTCACTCCCTCTGCCTTTTCTGTTGGGCCCCTGACCCACGGATGCGACAAGTGTCACGCACTGCCTACATTTCAACACGGCCACCCGCAGGCGATGCCATCAGTCTCTCAAAGCCCATCTCCTCAAGAAGAAGAGATGCTATGCAGAAGAAGTTGAAGAAACCGGCAGGCGTCAGACCTCCCCTGAAGGTACAAAAAGCAGGACAAGGAAAGGCACCGGAGAAGGCCTCCTCCTCCGCGACTCCGGCGGAGTTGCGGGCAAAAACTATACCCTCGGGGGATAGCCCGAATAGCAGCCTCAAAGGCTTTGGAGGCAGCCAAAGCCTGCTCGAGGTTCATGTTCGAGCCTGCCGGGTGCCTCTGGGCAAGGCTCCAACCCCAGTACCACCACAGGCTTGCCGCCTACTGGTGCGGGTGCCTCCCATGAGCCGGACGTTGGCTCCTCCGATGTCCGCCGGGAGAAGGCCGCTAAGACACCTGACCCTTCGGGGCAGCTCACGGCAGTGTCCCCATCAGTCCGGGCCTCTTCCCATCCTCGGCCCGTCTCCGATGATGGACCCCCAAAGTTGGACGCCGGCTCCTCTGGCATCCGCCGGGATTCAGCCCCTAAGTCACACGTTGGCTCCTCCGACATGCGCTGGGCCTCGGAGCCTACGGCAGACCCTGCTTCATCTGTCGTACCAGGTTCTCCGCAGCCTTCGCTGCCGTCAGGGGAGCCCAAGTCCCCCTGCCCGACCGAGGATTTTTCTCCTCCGTCCCCAGATGAGCTGCAGGATCCTGGGCTACCGTCTGATCCTCTTCCTACAGAGCGGATCTGGCGTTGGCTACCCCCACCTTGGCTCCGACACAACCCCGCCAACGCCGGTTCCGACACCGGCCCTCTGACACGGCGAGGATATTCCTCTTCCATCGGGCCCTCCACCCCGGGCTATCCCAGTTGATCACGCACGTGCAGTACCCGGCTGGGCCATCTGCTCAGGCAGCTCCTCCAGTGCCTGGGTATCAGCGTCCTATCTGGCCCAGTTTTCCCCAGGTCACAGTATCCTGTGCTGCAGTACCCAGCACCGACTCCTCCGGCGCGCGTGCCGATGCCACAGTACCAGGCTCGGTATTCCCGCCAGCCGAGTTCCGGGATACTCTCCCTACAGATTTAATCCATACAACTATCCTCTCCTCCTCCTCCACACGCCCTAGGCCGCCCGGTGGATCTCCAGAAGACTCTTGCCTCCTGGTGGACTGAGGCCAGGCTCAGCTCACCAAGGAGTAGAGAGCCATCTTACGGCGACAGAGTACCACCACCCGGCTCCCATCGCCCAGGCACACTCCCTCTCCACCTCAGTTCCCAGGCTTTGCCCTCAGGATCCAGAGAGAAACAGGACACGCGTCCTGGAATTCCCCCTAAGGAACTGTTCCTCCCCAGAACAACAAGGGAGTCTTTCTCTGCTTCAATTCCTCTTCTTCTTCTCTCGCTCGGACTCTCAGGAGGCCTCCGATGAAGTCGTTCTGAGAAAAGCAGACGAGCATCTCCGTCCAAGCCTAAGCTGAGGACTCCTCGAAGTCTCCTCCCAGGATCCTTCCTTCCACTGAGTTGCTCAGGAAGATCCAGGAAGTCCATCAGTGGCGGTCCTTAGGGCCAGATCCTCAATGGAGATTAAACTCGAACATCTGGACTTGCCCCTTATGGCCCCAACTCTAGTGCCACCCTGGATCGAGCCTCACACCCACCTTGTTTCCACTATTTGGAAGCAACCGTGGCTTTAGCCCCATTCCCTAGGAAGTCCAACAGACTATACCAGGCTCAGGAGGTGTAGACTTCTAGACTCTCATCCCGTGCAGACTCGGGACTGATTAGCGCCAGCTCCGGCTGGTCAGCACCCGAAAACACCCAGAGCTTGCTCTACGGTTGAGAATCTCACCTTCTGGTTCAGTATGGAAGGAAGATCTAAACTATCTTCCACACTGGGGATTAGGGCCCTGAATTATGTAGCACATATGGGGATTACCAGAAGGCTGTCCTTACCAGGCGGAATCAGATTGACTCTTGCCTGACTCTACAAGTCAAGCAGGAGTTAGCCGACCTAGTCCGTTCTGCCTCATTCGCCATCGTCCATATTCTGAGATGACCTATGATGCAGTGGACACACATGAGGATGGAGCTCTGCATTCAACTAAGTCTTCAATGTCATGCATGGCTCAGTGTGTCAGGTCTGGTCCCGAGTGCAGTCAGCAATTCAAGAAGCACTTTCAGGGCTTCTGTGCTTCAGGGTGATGTCAAGGACATCATCACTAATCTCAGGAAAAGAGACGTGCCCTAAATCTGTTGAATTCAATGTACCATCCCCATCCCCACAGCCCGGCCCTTTACGCAGACTTAGCCGGCTCAAAAGCGAAACCTCAGGGAAGGCGGGACCACTAAACGCCGGGCCCCACAGCTGCCAGGCCCCTCGCCGCCAAAAAGCAATGGTGCCCCAGCTGCGGTGCTGCCTCACCCACACTGACTCCTTCCTCTCCCACTGCCTCCAGACGCCTGGAGGAACCGGTGGAGGGAGGTCTCCCTCCACCCTTCCGGGTTGGGAGAGGATAACATTGGATCTATGGGTGATTCAGATCATAGCAGAGGGGCACCCAGAAAGTTCTGCAGAAACCTCCACGCCACCCTCTGAACTCCTCTTACTCAAGGGACCATCTTCCTTTGGTCAGGGAAGAAATCTCTGCTCTCCTTGTGAAGCAGGCTATAAAGCCCATCCCCCCTCACCTCCACGGGACGGGTTACTATTCCCATTTCTTCCTCATACCAAAGAAGATGGGAGATCTCAGACCCATTCTCGATCTCAGCTCCCTGAACCTATATGTGAATACAAAGGGTTCAGGATGTCTCCCTTCAATCCCTCTTGCCTCTGCTTTTGGCTCGAGCCAATGGTTTTGTGCACTGGATATGCAGGATGCATACCTGCACATCCCCATTCGCCTTTGCATGAAAGTACCTGGGTTTGATGCCAGAGGGATCACAATTCCGGCACCTTGGTCTTCCCTGCCCTGAGTCTTACCACAAATGCCTGGCAGTGGTAGCGCCCACCCATGCATTTCTTTGCGGAGCTCAGGCTTTTCCCTACCTGGACGACTGGCTCCTGGTGGCCCGTCCAGGGAATCTCCTGCATTTTCTCTCCCTCACCCAGCAGGTTTTCACTGGCCTGGGTATTACCATCAACCATTCCAAGTCTCACCTGGATCCTTCAGAGAGGCTCCAGTTCATCGGGGCAATCCTCGACACGACAATGTGCAAGGCCTTCCTGCCTCCGGACAGGGGGGCCTCCCTCATCAGATTTCCCTCCTATTGGAACACAGGAGGGTTCCGGCGAGGTTGGTGCTCTGTCTATTGGGGCTTATGGCGGCGGCCATCCTGACGGTTCTGCGCTTGCACCTCCACATGAGAATCTCTCAGTGGACTCTCCGATCTCAGTGGGATCAACGGGCAGACGACCTAGATCATCTGGTTCTGATCTCCTCGCTGATGGTAAGAGAAGTGCAATGGTGGATGGTTCGAGAGAACCTATTCCGGGGGGTCCCTTTTTCATCCTCCCCCCGATCAGACTCTGACCACGGACGCTTCAGGTGAAGGTTGGGGAGCCCATCTGGGTCCTCACCGAACCCAGGGCCTATGGTCAAACTTGGAGATAGTTCTCCACATCAACGTGCTCGAGCTTCGAGCAGTGCTGTATGCTCTCCAGACCCTTCACCCACATCCTTCCCGTCACCTAGCTGTTCAAACGGACATGTGTGGTGTGGTACATCAACAAGCAGGAGGACTGGTCCTACCGCTGTGCAGGGAAGCGATGAGGGTTTGGGAATGGGCAATGCTTCACAACCTTCATCTCACGGCAATCCATGTTTCCGGAGTCGACAATGTCCTGGCAGACAGACTAAGTCACTCGTTGGCTCTACCACACGAGTGGGAATTGGACAAAAAAGTTCTAAAAAGCATCTTCCAGATTTGGGGGACTGCTCAGATAGAACTGTTCGCCTCCTCCCAAAATGCAAAACTTCCAATCTTTTGCTCGCTCGCTCCAGAGCGAGGCGCTTTCTGGAGCGACGCTCTATTTCTAAGCTGGAAGGACAGATTCCCCCAATTCCTCTGGTCCCTCATGTGCTGCAGAAGCTTGCTTTGGAAGGAGTGAGAATGATTCTGATCGCTCCTTTCTGGCCCAGGCAAATCTGGTTCTCTCTTCTACAACAATACTCAGAGGTTCCTCTCTTCCTCTTCCTTTATCTCCAGGATTGCTGACCCAGGATCAGGGACCCTGGTCCATCCGGACTCAAGTCCCTTCAACTTCATGCATGGCTCCTGCAGACCTAGCTCAATCTTGTTTTGGTGTTTCTCCTAAGGTGGCCGAGATTCTGATGGAGACTAAAAAACCCTCCACTAGGTCCACCTACGCCATGAAATGGAAAAGATTTTCCATCTGGGCTGCGTCCAGGAATATGGAGCCCTTTTCCTGTCCTGTGACCATTCTACTTGAGTACATGCATCATCTTTTCGACCTGGGTCTCAGTCACTCATCTTTGAAAGTCCATATGGCAGCTATTTCAGCCTACCATGTCCCTTTCACTGATAAGGCATTTGCCCAGCTGGAGGTATCCAAAACTTTCCTCAGAGGGGTCCTTCATCTCAGGCCCCCTGTCTGGACTCCAGCTCCCCCTTGGGACTTAAACTTTGTCCTCGAGAAACTTACCCTCCCCCCCCCCTTTGAGCCTGCGGCTTCCGCAGACTTGAGGTTTTTATCATGGAAGACGGCTCTTCTTGGTGGCCATTACTTCTGCTCGTAGAATTTCCAAGCTCCAGGCCCTGATGTGCAAAATCCCTTATCTGATTTTCACAAAGAACGAGTAGCTCTTCGTTACGAATCCTAAGTTTCCTGAAGGTGGTAGCGAATCTACCTTAAATCAGTCTATTGAATTACTTTGCTTCATGCAGTACTCCAATCAAGGAGAATACCTGCTCCCTACTCATGGATGTTCACAGGATTCTGAGATACTACACCGATAGGATGAAGGATCTCAGAAAAACTGATCAGTTGATCTCTCTTCGCTCACAAAGAGAAGGCAATGCTGTCTCTAAGCAATGCCTATCAAAATGGTTGGCCCATTGCATCACTTTCTGTTATGACAAGTACAACAAGACCCTCCCGGGTCAAGTCAGAAGGTCACTCCACTTTCGTGAGTTGCAGCCTCTCTTGACTTGTTTTCAAGAATGTGTCTGCGGCAGACATCTGTGCTGCCGCCACTTGGACTTCCGTCCATACCTTTACTAAGCATTACAGTTGGACATTGCCTCTCACCATAGAGCAGGCTCGGTTAGTTGTCTTGCAAGGCCTCCTTTCTTGAGACCTTCAGATTATTTGCCACTTTTGGAGTAGTTCCTCCTCCGGTGCCTTTCATTTGTTCCAGACTGCTTGAGATTCTGTCCTATATGTTGTACCTGCTGCAGAGCCCTCTCGAGTAAGATGGTACAGTTACGTAAGAACTTGTAACAGTAGATCTTCGAGAGAGGCTCTTGCAGGTACATCATCCCGCCTCCATCCCCCTAGGCTTTTTCAGCTCCTTTTCCATTGAGGGAAATATCTGCTTCTCTCTCGTCCGGGCCTTCCGAGCCTGTGGCGGGAAAGAACTGGAAGGCGGGCATCCGGGACCGCCCCTTTATACCGACGTCATATGACGCCGGTCACCTGACGTGGGGGTGGTCCCTTGCCAAGGACTGCTAGCTAGAAATTTTTCCGTGGGGTCCTGCCGCCGGCTGGCGTCAGTCCTATATGTAATTACCTACTGCAAGAGCCTCTCTCGAGAGATCTACTGTTACAGTTCTTACGTAGCTGTGCTATCTTCAGAGAGGCTCTGTAGGTATTACTCCTGCCCTCCGTCCCCCTAAGTCTCTTTTCTTCCTTTCCATGGGGGCACATCCTCTTCTCTCTCATCTTGCCTCTTTTGGCCTTTGGCGAGAAAGAACTGGAAGGTGGGCATTGAGGACCACCCCTTTATACCGACATCATCTGGCACTGGTCACCTGATGTGGGGGTGGTCCCTCACCAGAGACTGCTAGCTAGAAGTTTTCCGTGGGGTCTTGACGCCTGGCGGCTTAGTCCTATCTGTGAATATCTACTGGAAGAGCCTCTCTCGAAGATCTACTGTTATGGTAAGTTCTTACATAACTGTACTTTCCTGGCTTATGGGGATGTAGGAAAGGGTAACCCAGCATCTAAAAGGTCCATTTCTCGATGGATAGTACAGTGTATCCAGTTTTGTTACACTAAGGCTGGGAGGGAGCCCACAACAGGACTGAGGGCCCATTCCACAAGGGGCACAGCTGCTACCATAACAGCTTATAGGGATGTTCCTCTGTTGGACATCTGCAAAGCAGCTATCTGGAAAACAGTACACACCTTTACAAAGCATTACAGTCTGGACAGTCAGTCCATGGGGGATGCCAGGTTTGGCACAGCAGTCCTGCAGAGTCTGTTTCTAAAGTAGGTTCTGTGCCTACCTCCAAAGGTACTGCTTTTTAGTCTGCAAGAGTTATAAATACCTGAGTATTACTGGGGTTAGAAGAAAACATTAGTCACCATAGCAATGTTGTTTCTTCCCAGTGATATTCAGGTAGTCAGAACTCCCCACCCTGCCATCCCTTCTAGAAGCAGTAGGCTCTGCACTCCTAAAAACAGTGTGTATTCAGTGGTATAGGCACCACAATCTGGCACTATGGTTTATAAATCTGTGTTCAGAATTGTTTTTCTCCTTTTCAGGCGATTCTGACATTCAGGGCTAACATTATATGTTTTGACCTCTAGTTGGAGGTCTCCCTATTTTGGGGTGTTAAGGGTGTTGTTTCCATTATTATCATATTATTATTATTATTAATCTATATATGTTTAATCCTTTGAGACCTGTCTTTCCAGGTTTCTAGGAAATTTGTGAGGTTTAGAATTAAGGCAGTTTTTTTAAGGCAGCATTTGAAAAGTGGCACGCGCAAAGATTCCATCATTTACATATGTTCCAAATTCTCTCCAGGCAGTTCTGTCTTAAAGGGTCACTGCAAGAGTTCTTAATACCTAAGTATCACTGGGAAGAAGCAACATTACTATGGTGAGTCATTTTTTCTTTGGCACCATGGCTTATCAGAGATCATTAATTATGAAAAGTTGTAAGACCTGCAAAATGGTTATGAGGCCCTCCCCATGGGTGCCTATAGTCCTCATTGTTTTGTCCAGCACAGTATTTCTCTAACAGTTCCCCTCAGCCGGTCCTTTGAGCTGGAGAGAAGGGCACCTGGTTCTTCAATTGGCAGTGGCAAAGCAGAATTGCAAAAACCTCTTTTACTGCTCCTGGGTGAGCTTTTGAGCCCCAGTGTCCCACAGAACATCCCAGCAGACAAACCTGACCCTAAACTGGGCCCCACAGGTTGGGGGGGCATCCAGGCATGTCCAGGTGCATCGCAGCAAGAAGAGGCTGAGGAGACAGATGTGCAGGCAGACCCCGACCCTGGACACTTAGTGGATCAGGATGAGGATTTCTGGGATAGAAACATAGAAACATAGAATTTGATGGCAGATAAGGACCGCTTGGCCCACCAAATCTGCCCATTTTCCTACCTAACAGATAAGCTGCAGATCCTAGTTAACCAACAGCTTACTTCCTCCTACCCCCCACTAGGACTGCCTTATGTCTGTCCCATGCATTCTTGAATTCCCCCACTGTTCTTGACTCCACAACCTCCTCAGGGAGGCTGTTCCATGCATCCCTCTCAGTGAAAAACAATCACATTACCTCTGATCCGTCCTCTCCATCTTCAAATTGTGCCCCTTGTTCTTGTACATCTCTTTTCTGAAAGATGCTACCTTCTTGGACTTCGTTGATTCCCTTGAAGTACTTGAAAGTTTCTATCATGTCCCTCTCCTTCTTTCTTCAAGGGTATACATATTAAGCTCCTTTAGTCTTTCTTGATGTCTTCTCGTTGCGGACCCTGCACCATTTTGTTTGCCCTCCTCTGGACAGCCTCCACTCTGTCTATGTCTTTGTGGAGATGGGGTCTCCAGAACTGCACACAGTACTCAGATGGGGTCTCACCAACTGTCTGCACAGAGGGATAACAACTTCCTGTTTTCTACTGTTGATGCCTCTTCCTATGCATCCCAGTATCCCCCCAGCCTTCCTTACTGCCTTCTCACATTGCTTGCCCACCTTTAGGTCATCTGACATAATTACCCCCAGATCTCTTTCCATTTTTACTGTTGTCAGTATCTCACCCCCCCCCCCCATTGTGTGCTCTTCCCCTGGGTTTTTGTTTCTCATGTGCAATACCTTGTAGTTCTTTGCATTGAATCGGAGCTGCCACACATTTGACCATTCCTCCAACCTTGCCAAGCCCCTTCTCATCCTTTCCACTCCATCTTGTGTATCAACCCTGTTGCAGATATTTGTGTCATCTGCAAAGAGACATACTTTTCCTTCCAGTTCCTCTGCAATGTCACTTATAACGACATTAAAAAGGACCGGTCCCAGTACTGAACCCTGCGGTACCCCACTAGTAACCCTCCTTTCTTCACTGTGTACTCCATTTACTACTGCCCTTTGCGTCCTGTTGTCTAGCCAAATTTTTACCCCAGGCTACCACCTTGGGCTCACTCCAGGGCTGGCTAACTTGTATATTAATCGCTTGTGTGGGACTGTATCAAATGCCTTGCTAAAATCTAGGTGAGGCCATGTCCACAGCCCCTCCCTGGTCTACTACTTTGGTCACTCAGTCAAAGAAATCTATTGGATCTGGCCTGACATGACCTTCCCATCATGAATCCATGCTGCCTTGGGTCCCTGTGCCCCACTGGCCTCTAGGTACTCAACAATTCTTTCCTTCAGAAGTGATTACATCATTTTCCCTACCACTGAGGTCAAACTAACTGGTCTGTAGTTTCCTGACTCTGTCCTGCTCCCACTTTTGTGAAGAGGAATCACATCTGCCCTCCTCCAGTCCTCAGGTACCACCCCATCCTCCCATGAGTTATTAAACAGAGTAGTCAGCGGTGTCACTAGTTCTACCCTTAGTTCTTTTAGAATTCTTGGGTGAATCCCATCAGGCCGCATTGCTTTATCCACCTTCAATTTTATTAGTTCTTTCAGAACCCTTTCTTCTGTAAATGGACTGGTATCGACCCCCGTCTTCAGAGTGTTTCTCTTGTTTGGTTTAGGTACCTCCCCTCCTCTTCCTTTGTGAATACCTAGCAGAAATATTCATTCAGTGTCCCTGCATTTTCACTGTCCCACTCTACCCACATTTCTCTCTCCTTTATTAAGCCTCAGTATCCTTCCTTTGGTCTTTCTTCGCTCCCTAATGTACCTATAAAAGGTCTTATCCCACTCCTTAACAGAATTAGCTATCCTTTCCTCGGTTTGGGCCTTTGCTATTCTGACTGCCTTCCCAGCCTCTTTCTGCTTTAACTGATAAAGTTCTCTGTCCTGCTCCTTCTGTGTTTCCTTATATTTCCTGAATGCTGTCCTTTTCCCTTAACCTTCTTGCCACCTCTTTTGAGAACCATAGTGTTTTTTTCTTCGTTGTGTTTTATTGATTTGCTTTACACAAAGGCTTGTTGCCTCTGTGATGGCTGTTTTGATTACTCCCCATTGTTCCTCCACCCTTCTTCTTGCCTGTTTGCTAGTGCTTTTCTAAGACTCTCTCATTTTCTCAAAGTCAGCCCTCCAAAGTCCAATAATCTTGCTTTTGTATGGCTTGATTGTATGGCTGTGTTTATTGTGAACCACGCTGTTTGGTGGTCGCTTGTTCCCAGATGGCTACCCACCTCTAAATCTGAGATTCTTTCTCCGTCCCCATTTGAGAGTACCAGGTCTAAGATTGCTCCCTCCTGAGTGGGTTCCAGTACTAGCTGTCTGAGGTATGCCCCCTGTAGGGCATCAAGAATAACCCTGCTCTTGGATGTGCCTGCAGCAAAGGTGATCTAGTTAACATCTGGCATATTCAGGTCCCCCATCAACAATATATCCCCTTTTTCTGCCATTCTAAGGAAGCCTTCTATCATTTCCTTGTCCATTCCTTCCCCCTGAGATGGGGGTCTGTATACAACCCCCGTGCAGATTGTGGTGCCATTTCCTGTCTCCAGGGTGACCCAGAGTGCCTCATCTGCTCTGTGTTTACTCTTTAGTTCTGTTGCTTTGATCCCTTCCTTTACATACAGAGCTACTCCTCCTCCTCTTTTACCCTCCCTGTCCCTTCTGTAGATTGTGTATCCTGGTATGTTGACATCCCAGTCATGGTTCTCTGTGTACCATGTTTCTTTGACTGCCACAATATCCAAGCAACCCTCTTCCATCAAGGCCACTAGTTCAGGGAGCTTATTACACAGACTATGGGCGTTAGTACTCATCACCCTCCACTTTTTGATAGCCTTACCCCTTTTAGCCCCATTTCTGTCCTTACTGCCTTTGCCTTTTTTTACATTTATCTCTGTCCTGCTCCCTAATAACTTCTCTACCTTGGTGTTTACCTCACTAATTACCATGTTTTGTGGGGGGGAGGCTGGGATTTCCCTGCTCCTTTTCAGTGCCTCCCACCTTGGCTAGTTTAAATGCTTGCCACTGAAGCATTTAAACCTCTCACCTGGATCCTGGTCCCCCCGCGGACAGATGCAGACCATCCACACCAGTATAGGTCTGCATCCTCCAGTGGCTCCCCAGTCCCCAGTGAAGCCAAAACCCTGAGCTCCACACCAGTTTTCAACCACTCATTGAATTCCTGGTGAGGTGCCCTATATCACCCTTGCCATAGAGGCAGCACCTCCGAGAAGGTTACCATAGATGCGCTTCTTGTCCAAGGGCCTCCCCAACTCTACAAACTCCTCTTGCACTGCTCTGATCCCATTCCTAGCCCTGTCATTTGTCCCTAGGTGGACAATGACATCCAGCTCCCTCCCTTGTGCAGCTCCTCCCATGATCCTGAGGAATCGCTTCCTGTTCCTCCAAGCCGTGGCGCTAGGAAGGCACCTTACCTCCATCTCCCCTTCCTCCCCCATTTCTATCCCCCAATGACTGAGTCCCCCACCAGGAGTTGTTTCCTTCCCCTGTGGGGTCCCATGCCACCCTCCTGTGGGTCTCCTTTGTGAAGGTTCTTAGCATCCTCCTTGGTCTCCACTGCAGGTGCCTCCATAGAGGAACCACTATCCACCAGAAGAGCGAATGAATCGTGGAGAGGTACAGCTGGAGGCATGCAACTCTGTTCCATCACCCTCTCCCTCCCTGAGCCCACCCTGGTCCAGCCTCTCCTCTTTCTTGGCAACCTCTAAGGTAGTGGCATTGACCCTGGTGGTCCCTGGGTGAGGGAGGAGGTTTCATGAATCCTAGCCAGGTCAGCCTGGAGACAGGCAACCTCCTTTCTCAGACCAGAGAGGTGCCTGTAACTAGAGCAGCATCGCAGCCTCCCGAATTTCTCCCAGAACACTGCCGCCCCACAGCCATTGCACTGCACCACTCCTATCATGTCTTATTTTGTGTCCCCTCTCCCGTTTCTCTGTATGCTTACTCTGTCCTCTCCTTACAACTCTCACTCTTCCTGTTCTGGGACAGCAACTTCCTATCTTCTTTATTAGCCTCCTCCTTCCTTGCTCGATGTCAAACCACCAGCAGCTGGGGGGGGGGAGAGTGAGCTACTTTTTTCCTTTAGGGTTGACAAAACCAATGTTTCTCTATGATCCTTCCCTTCCTACTGCCAAACAGGAAGTTCCTCTTGACAGTCAGATCCAGTGGCTATAAAAGTAGAACTGGCTTATGGTGGGTGGGTGGAGGGGTGGGATGGAGGGCAATTAGTAAGAAAAAAGGCTAGCAACAGGAAGTTGTAATTTGAGTCACCTGCTTTTATGGTGTCTAAGCCACACCCCCAATTAAGCTCTCTCTCCTCCTCCTCCTGGTTTAGCAAAGTCAGCTGATACAATACCCTTCCCAGCACAGAACACACCCTAACTTTATTTCTTTTCTTTCTTTTTTAACCCTAAATAAGACCCCTTCTACTTCTAATAAAGTATCTGTCTACTTAATCTCAACAGACACTGACTCATGCTGAGATATAAGTTTTGAATTAATAAGAAAATGTAGCTTTTTTAGTTAGCTGCTTTCTGCTCTACAAGCAAGGCTAGCAACAGGAAGTTGTAATTTGAGTCACCTGCTTTTATAGTGTCTAAGCCACCCCCCCAATTAAGCTGTCTGTCCTCCTACTGGTTTAGCAAAGTCAGCTGATACAATACCCTTCCCAGCAACTGAACACACACTGACTTTATTTGTTTTCTTTCTTTTTTAACCCTAAATAAGACCCCTTCTACTTCTAATAAAGTATCTGTCTACTTAATCTCAACAGACACTGACTCCTGCTGAGATATAAGTTTTAAATTAATAAGAAAATATAACTTTTTTAGTTAGCTGCTTTCTACTCTACAAGCAAGGCTAGCAACAGGAAGTTGTAATTTGAGTCACTTGCTTTTATAGTGTCTAAGCCATACCCCCAATTAAGCTCTCTTTTCTCCTACTGGTTTAGCAAAGCCAGCTGATACAATACCCTTCCCAGCACAGAACACACACTGACTTTATTTCTTTTCTTTCTTTTTTAACCCTAAATAAGACCCCTTCTACTTCTAATAAAGTATCTGTCTACGTAATCTCAACAGACACTGACTCCTGCTGAGATATAAGTTTTAAATTAATAAGAAAATGTAGCTTTTTTAGTTAGCTGCTTTCTGCTCTACAAGCAAGGCTAGCAACTTGGATCTTGGAGAAACTCTTGACCTTCAAAAACTATTAACTGATGAAGAGGACCTCTCCTCTGAGGAAGAGGAGGAGAGTGGACAGAACCCAGATCAATTATTCCTATACTTCCTTTGTTTGACAAGTCTTTGTCTTTTCTGATAGCAGAGGCATGTAGATACAGCTCAAGAAGGAGCAGTCTATATAGACAGTAGATATCAATCCAATCCCGTCTGTATCTTCCTCCACTCCAAAATGTTTTCTGAGTTTTATTCACTGTGATCAGATTATTGAACTAGAATGGACTGGTGTGGATAAGAGAAAGTATCTTCTAAAACCAATATCACAGCTTTTTCCCTTTTTAGAGGAAAAATACCAAAAATGGGAAGCACTGTCACTGGTGGGCAAGGTGGTGTATAATTCAGTAAAGCACACCATCATCCTTATCAGAGGTTCTCTGGCCTTGTCAGATTCACACGACAAATGAGTGGATACTGCTTGTAGAAAGGCATTTACTTCAAAAGGTACAAACCTTCAGACTTCATATGCTTCCTTTATTGTTGCCAGAACCTTAAACTCAGGGTCTCTACCCTGAGCAGTTTTGTCCCCCCAGATTTGGAAAGGACCAACATCTTGCAATTGATTTCCATGGCCTCCACTTTTCTCGATGATTCTACAGTGGAAAACTTGCATGTCAGCCCATACTGCCTACCATATTGTGTTGGCCAAGAGGTGTGTTTGGCTTAGGCACTGGTCTGCTGATCAAGCTTCCATGTCAAGATTATTTAATCTACCTTTTAAAGGAGGTCTATTGTTTGGCTCCAAGATGGATGCCATTTTGAAGGAGCTCAGGACGAAAAGGGCCATCTCCCAGAGTCAAAACACTAGCGCAAGACCACTCCACTTCAGAGAGGTCAAGGTGGTGGGCGACACAGCCAGTTGTGAAGAGGTTTTCATCCCTTTCAGAACTTCGGTAACCAGAGAAAACAGAGGGTCCTACTCGGGTAACAAGGGATCTTCTTCAGGGTTATCTCAGTCATCAGGTCACACCATAAGACCTTAACCATTGGGGAAGCAGGATCCACATGGGAGATTTTCAGCAGTACAACTGGGGCTGCCCACGCTGTTAACATCCATCGATGTCATCAACCCTATAAAGGTATAAGCGGCCCCGCTCGATGCAGTACTCGTGCCATTTTTCGCCTACGGCTTTTTCTCTGTAATTTCTCTGAATCTCTTTTATTAAAGAGATTCCTTTATTTTTTTAACATCAAGATTTAATTCTTTGACCTCTCTTTTCTGTTGCTGTAGCTGCAAAATGATTACCTCCACAGACAAACACTCCCTCTGTGTCTGCTCTCTTGGGCCTGACCAAGAAGTCTCTGACTGTGAGCTCTGCCAGTTTAACCAAACCACCCTCGGGTAACGCAAAAAAGCACTTAAAAACTTCCTGTTGGATCAATGGGTAGCCAGTTCCAGGCAGGGTTTCTCCAGGGTCCTAGCCTCTGAATCGCTGACATGATTATTGAGCTCCCAAGCCTCTAAGGCCCGAGACAAGTCCTTAGGGAAATGTCATAAAAAAGACTGCGATTGTGACCACTCCTTTCCGGCAGTGATCCTGCTCTCCAACAGCCTCTTCTCCTTCATCTGGGGGATCCTCATTGCCTGTGGCTGCACGGACACACAAAATTGCTGTCCAGGCCTCTGTGCCTTCCAGACCCATAACGACAGCACCCCTGCCCAATTGTCAGGGTGGCTGGTTGTCAGACCCTACTTCATCGATGACAGGCTCATCATTGATGGCCCTCCCATCGAGTCCTGACCCCTCTTCTTCCAGGGCTACATGCTCTTTGTGCTCATAGGCCCTTCAGGCTGGTTGTCAATCCCAGTACCCTTGACCCCCCCTGTCGATGCAGTCTTCAACCGTCAAGCTGAATTAAATCTTTACTCAGTTCACTTAGGTAATTGTGCAACAGCTGGGTGCATTCAGGCCCACATCACTGGCACCATTGACAGTGGCATCATGGTCAACTCCTACTCGTCAGCTGCGGGAGGCTCCCCACAGTCCATCACCAGCTCATCTCATCTGACATCAGATCTGGATTTGGAAGAGGATGACGTTGAGGAGAAGTACCATCCAGACCTCATGCTTACTGATGATGATGAGGGAGAAGAGGAAGAGATCCTTGTCTCTGACAGGTCCACGGCTTCCTCTGTCAGTGAGAATTCCATTAAAAATACTACTAGGTCTCCTCCTGAGGATCCCACATTTTTAAATGTGATGAAGCAATTATCCTCAGCCGTGGGCTTCCACACTGAGGAGGAGGATGTCACCAGGAGAGAGCTGGTGGATTTTCTGGAGATCCCAGAGTCTCCTTCCAAAATCATTCATCCTGTCTTGCCTATCTTGAGGAATGCAGCCACAGCTGCCTGACATGGGCCAGACATGATGCCAGCCATGCCTCGCAGGGCGGATAAACTTTACCATGCCCCCCAGGAGGTTCTCCTGCTATGCTTCCCAGCCTGAAACAGACTCAGTAGTCATTAAGGCAGCCCATGACAGATCTAAGGCACCTAAGCACCTTAGCATCCTACCTCCAGATAATGAGTCATGCAGAATTGACCTGGGGTAAGAGGGTTTATGCCTTCTCTACCCTTGGGCTGAGGATTACAAACTACCTGTCTCATATGGTCAAGTACCAGAATTCTAGCTGGAAGAAGGGCAAGGCTGCTGCCCAGGATCTCCCAGATGGCACACAGAAGCAAGAACTTCTTTAGTGCCTGCAGACAGCTGAGGATGTCTGCAAGCACCTCCTCGTGGCCCTTTGTGACATAGCTGACACTATTGCCAGGGCTGCTGCCACAGGCATATGCCTTCATTGGCACCCCTGGTTGATCTCTGATTTTGCTGCTGATGTTAAGCAGAAGGTGCTTAATGCCCCTTTTAATGGCACTAAGCTGTTCGGCCCTGATGTTCAGGATATTCTCAATGATCTGCAGGCCTCTGGTAGGGCCATCAAGTCTGTTCACTCTATCTACCACACTCAGCTGAGAGGTAGACAGCGCCCTTCCTTTTGCAAGGCAACCAGTAGACCCAGCGCAGTCTCTCATCCCCAAGGGAAAAGCAGAGTCTCTGCTGCCTTGCCTACCCCTTCAATGCTGGAGCTGCAGCCAGGCATCCCAGAAGTGAGGGCCTGGCCCCCGTGGCTGGATCGGTCTTTGCTTGACTCCTTGCTGGACCCTGCTCCTTTGATCCCCGACCAAGAGGCGATGGTTAGAGATCAATTCTCCCTCCATCTAACTCAGTGGAGAACCACAACTTCAGATGCTTGGATTCTGCAGATCTTAGAAAGGGATCACATCCTGGAGCTCACCGAGCAACCTCCAGACATCTCTCCCCCACCCTCCAGTTACCCCCCATCTCACTGGTCTGTTCTCTGGGAGGGGGTACAGTCCCTTCTGTGCAAGCAGACCATTGATCCAGTACCCAGGCACCAAAGAAACAGGGGGTTTTATTCCAGATTTCTTCCTGCTCCCCAAAAAGACCAGAGATTTTTTTTTAACTCAGTTTTATTACATAAAATGATACAGCATCTTATCAAACAATAGAACAAATGCATTCTGTAACAGCCTCTAGTCAGACATATAAACAAACTGTAAGGCCTAGTGTAGTTTTACAGTTCAACTATAACTCCCCAAGGGTGTCTGTCTGCCTGCTCCACTTAAATGAATAAGCAAAAGGGAAAAAGAGAAGAAAAAACCCAAAAAGGAGGAAGGAAAAAGGGCAGGCAGTTAGCCTGTGATAATTACTAGGCCATATCATGTTTAATCATACAGATGACATTTCCTGCACTAGAGGACTAATTCAAGTATTACATGCTGAAAAGGTTCTGTCCTCTATAATAGAACTTATCTAGTAGTGGTATCCTAACAGTTAATTTTCACTGAGTGCATACAAAGACAACTGTATAGGCATTGCGCTACCGCCCCCCCCTCCCGGTACTGTAAATCTTCAAGTGCCCTTCCAACGCAGGAAAATCCACTTCTTCCACCCGACCCAAAGCAGGCCCCCCCAAATCTGCTAAAGCTGGTAGTGGGGCACTGCTCCTCCCCCCACCCTAGCTACAAATTTGTCAGGTGAGCTCTACCCAAGTCTGATTGAAAGCCCCATTGCCCCCCCAACTCTGCAGCAATACCTCCCACCCTCTCCATCTCTTAATTTGTTTCTCAGCTCGAAAACAGAGTTTTGCTGTCAGGGCCTCCACAAGAAGTACCTCTTTAACCCTTCTAACCCATTCCTCCAGTGAGGGGGTGTTGGTTATAGCCAATGTGAAGTGATACATTTCAAGGCTACCACAATTAAAGTCAGTAAAACCTTTCTCACCTCTCTGGTCTGATGTGACACAGTGGGGATGCCAGTGATCCTGTCTTTGAAAGTTAAGGGGACAGAAATCCTGGTTATATTTAAAACAGTATCATACAGTTTTTCCCAAAAGTCAGTTATGACAGGGCAGCTCCAAAAGATATGCCAATGAGTGCCACATTGATTGGCCACATCCCCTCCAGTAATTAGCTGATGTTGTGATGCTGTAATGTTGGGTGATGGATGGGGTGTGGAAGTACCGGACTAAAACCTTCCAAGAAAATTCCCACCAAACTGGGGATAAAGTCGCCTTCCACCCCCATTTCAATCTATGTACCCAGTCGAAATCACTGACAGAAACCCCTGCCTCCACTTCCCAAGCCAACTTGTGAGAGTGTAAGGAGTCCTCACCCACTTTCGAGAACAAGCTATACATGCCAGAAATATACCTTCTAGAGCCCTTCATCTGTACTATTCCATAAACATAATCCTCCCACTCTTTCGGTGGCCTGGTTAACCGTGATAGTTGATCTGTCAAGTTAATAAAGTGCCTCACTTGCATATACCTAAAAAACTCACAATTTGCCCACTGGAATTTCTCTTTGGCCCTTTGAAAAGTAATACAACAACCATTTTTGATTAATTGGGCAAATCTAGTAATCCCCTGCTTCTCCCACCTGGCGTATCCTAGGTCTAGCGAAGAGGGGAAGAAGTCTGAATTGTACCGTATCAAAGACATGGGACCAAGACCCAGTGGAGTGACTGTGAGTTTCCTGACCTTGGCCAAGATGTATAAACCATGTCTAACCCATCTATTTGTAATGGCTGATCTGTATTCCTGTGTGACTGGCGTACCACCCGGGGACATTTATGTTTCTAAACAAATTTCTGCAGTTCTTTGGTGAGCTTATTCCAAAAAGAAAGTGGCACCTGAAAGGGAAGATTTTGGAAAAGGAAAAGAAGACAGGGCCGAACATTCATATTTACTACATCCACTTGCCCCACCAGAGATAGGGGATGCAGGCGTCACCTCAACAACTCAGATTGTAGCATCTCCCACAATTTCTCACAGTTTAGGGAGAAAAGTTTAGAAAGGTCAGTGGATATTTGGATACCTAAATATAGAATTTGGTTCTTTGGGGTCCACTTAAAAGGAAACGTCTACTCAAACCCCAAGGACTTTTCCCACTAAGCAGGATGGCCTCCGATTTAGAAAAATTGATCTTGTAACATGAAATTGAACTAAATGCCTCCAATGATGTGATCAAATGGGGCTCTGAGGAGCCAGGAGAGGACAGACAAAAAATAGTCTCTTCGGCATAGAGAGACATCTTTTGTTCTTTTCCCCAGCCATGACACCTCTTACATTTATGTCTTGTTGCACCTTTATTGCCAAAGGCTCCACACTTAGAGCAAATAGGAGCGGGGAGAGAGGGCAACCCTGCTGAGTGCCTCTGGATAGGGGGAAACACTCTGAGCTGATACCATTTACTCTCACCAATACTTTGGGAGTGTTATAAAGTTGAGAAAAGGCTTGCAGGAATTTAGGGCTGAATTTCATTCTTTCCATGGATGTTTTTAGAAGCTGCCAATTAACCCTGTCAAATGCTTTTTCAACATCCATGGAAATAGCTTTCCGGAATTCATTCTGAGATTTTTGGGTCAAGATTATATTAAGTAGCCATCTGATGTCTGGCAGAAATCTGCTTGAGATAAACGCAGTCTGGTCCTCATATATGAGGGGCAATATCAGTACTTGGAGTCTCCTAGCCAGAAGGCCAGTGAAAATCTTCAGGTCAGTGTTTAATAAAGATATAGGTCTGTGTTACACTTGGAGAGCTGGTTCTGATCACTGTATGATTTTTTTGTAATATAAAAATGTAGTGTGATTGTCTGTTATGAGGAATCCTGGGCCTGGGATGACACCCCCAGGGTTCAACTACACGCTGTTATCCTAAAAGCCAGGAGATAATTACAGGCTAGAAGCAACTTAAATTAAGGATCTCCTGTTTATGTGACTAATTGTAGCTTGTCAGCTACCAAGATAGATCATAAACTTTTATGACGTTCAGAGGAAACACAGTTAATTTCACATGGTGTTACAAAACATATTGCACCTCAGTGAGATCTGGCAGAGAGTCATAAAAAGTCATTTGATGTCCTGGAGAGGGGAAACTGCTCATAAGATCAAAGAAAGTCATTTGAAAAATGAGTTTTGCTGAGGTCACAGAAATTAATTTACCTTCTGAATAAGACATCCCGTTTGTATGATTTTTTATATTCTGACAGGGAGGAGCTAGGTGACCTCATGCAAAGAGGTTGGCAAAGCCAGTTTTAAAACAGTATTCTGTTATCCACAAAGACACACACATCAGGCGCTGTTAGGAGATAAATATACATTAGAAAAGACAATTCTAAGTGTACTGTGGTAGGAGATTTTGTCTGCACTTTTAAACCTGTTTTTTAAGTGATTTGTATGTTTTGTGATATATGGTTCTGTATTTACATTTTACATTTTTATCTATTTTTAAGTAAACATCTCATTTTTAGAGACTACTTGGTGTGCCTTTTGAAATTCTTTCTTTGACAAGTGAAGCGTATATGGTTAAAGTTGACACTGGGCAAAGCTATTGGTAGTACTAAACTGGAAAAGGTAAGAGTTTATTCTGAGGTCTTTAATAGAGTTTTTAAGGGTTCATTTTTTACACCTGGTTAGGTGCCTGTAGGTGAAAGATATCTGGCCCCCGAAGAGCAGAATTATCCGAGCCTGTACATTCGGTATGCTAGCAAGAGGTTCACAGTTTGAATCCCTCCAGAACTTGAAACCAAAGTTTGATTCGAACCCACAAAACAGACAGGTGGGTTACCCTGTGCTGTTAACTGTTCACAAGACTGCACTCGGAGGTTGGCACTGTGGGAGCAGAGAGCCTGACCAGCTGAGTGGGGTTGTGACAGTCTGTAGGACCCACACTCTAGCGGGTCCTTCCCTGGCTTGGTTAAAACTGTTATTTGGGTCAATCTCCACAAGTCTGGTATTTCCCCTCTATCCATCACTTCCCAGCTGACTGGTAAAAGGACAGGCAAAAGCTGGGATGTAAACATTTTGTAAAATTCCATCAGGAAGTTGTCCAGCCCCAGGGATTTACCATTCTTCAATTGGACAGTTTGACCCTGCAATTCCTCCAGAGTAATTTCTTGATCTAGTAGGTCAGAGTCATCCTCAGAAAGCTCTTTAAATTCTAAGCCTTCAAAGAATCATTGGACTCTGTCAGAAAAGTCTGGAATATCTTCCTGAGTATACGAGATTGATAATAATTTGCAAAGATTTGTGTTATTTGCCCTGGCTTGCCGGAGGAGGCACCTCCCCTAGCTGGGTCTTTAAGCTACAAGACTAGCCTACTGCTTTGCAGTTTTCTCAAAGTAAATGCTAGTAACGTGCCTGTCTAGTTGCCATTCTCAAAATCATTTTGTCTAACCTGTCTATAAGTGCCTTCCAGCTGGGTTACCAGTTGGCTGGAGAGGACCTCTCTCTCTCTGAGCTTCTAGATCCAATTTAACTGCGGAATGTAAATTGATCTTACAGTGAAATTCTAAGTCTCAAATAGCAAGCTCCAGCTCCTTACATTTGTCTTAGAACTCTTTGTTTGATGAAAGTGGAGGCAAACCGAATAATCATGCTGCGAAGCATCGCTTTTAAGGCATCCCACCTTACAGCGTGGGACGTGTCCCTGGCAGGGTTGGATGCAAGGTAGTCCTCGATTGTAGATTCAGTTAGTGGTCTAAGATCTGGATGGTTTAAAAGGCCCACATTCAGTCTCAAATGAGAATTTTGAGGGGAGTGTGCGAGATCCAGGGTCAATTGCACCGGGGCGTGATCAGAGATAGTCTGGGGAAAAATAGTGCAGGAGGAGGCTATGTGTGCCCAATCATCTAACAAAAAAACATGTCTAGCCAGGTATAACAGTCATGCCTGTTGGAATAATGGGAATAATCTATATTCTGGCCATTAAGATGGCATCATATGTTCACTAAACCCACTTCCTGGCAGAGCCTGTTGAGTGGTCCCCACTGCCACTAATTTAGACCGTTTTGCGCCACCTCGCTTATCTAGGGAAGAGGATAAGATGGTGTTATAATCACCACCTATTACATAAAGATGGTTTTGGACCATTACGTTGTCTAAAAGGACCTGCCTAAAAAAATGGGCGGCTTCTGTATCTTCATTGGGGGCTTAGACATTGAGGAGGGATTAGTTCCTGTACTTAGCCTGAAGTTTAACATATCTGCCCTCCTGGTCTGTCACTGCCTCCTCCACATGTAATGGACAGGCTTTGTTTATTAGAATAGCCACACTGCTATGGCGTGGATGTGTCTGATAGGAGGAGGCATATACAGCGCCCACTCATCTGCGGCTGAGTTTAACGTGTTCAACGTCATCCAAGTGACTGTTTTTTTTTTTTTTTGCAGCAGGTCAATATGTATGCTCATCCTGCCCAGCTCCTGCAATATTCAGGCACATTTAATGGAGCTTTTAAGCCTTCTAACAGTGTAAGTGTTTGAAAGGTATTCATGTATATCAAGTGTTAATAGTAGGGCTTAACCCCCCTCCCCCTAATCTCAGAGGTAGTCAACTATTCCTCCCAAGGGATGGTAGACAGGCAGTAAACCAGAACCAGGAAAGGGATGGACAAGCAGCCCAAAAATGCAGCTAATAATCCAAACTAAATAACAGGTAAGAACATTCGAACATGAAAACAGTAGATAACAGATGGTGCAGTACCATTCCCCACCCCATTTAAATGCACCTCAACAAACATGGCTTCCAAAAGTGCCACATGAACCCCACCACACCTATGGTACCATGTGGTGGTGGGCGGGGCAGGATTAAATCCAGCACCAGGTTGCACGCCCCAATCACACATGATAGTCTGCAAATATCGTGGTGTCAGTCGTTTCATGTAATGCATTCCCTCTTCCCCCACCCTGCAATTCCAATAAATCCTGTAGGGCCCGAAAGGGGCCAAGACACCAGCGGTGGTGACACAGGAAGGAGGGGCACAAGCCACTCTGAGGCTACCATCCCACAACTCCAAAGGCCCCAGTGGTGCCCCAGTCCAAGGGCCTCTCCTTTAGCAAAGAAATCCACTCCCAGAAAAGGTAAACCTCCTGAGTACCCCCTCCCCTCAACCATCAAACCATATGAAGAAGGTGTTAAGAAACACCAGAGAAGAAGGGGGGGAAGAGACATTAGGAAAGAAAGAAAGGGAAAGGGGGAATAGGAGGGAGAGAAAAAGGAAAGAGAAGGGTGGAGAAGGAGAAAAGGGGGAACCCCAGGAGGAACTTGAAAAGGTTTCTGTTCGTCTTCTCCAGGTGTGCTTCCTAAAGCTTGATATATGTAACTCCCAACCCGTAATGCTGCTGAAACCCTTGATAGCCTTCTTGCACCCTGATGGTTCATAGCATGCATTTTGTCAGAAAAATAAAGATTAGTTCACAATACAGTATTTATTATATATAGTCTCCAGCTACTGGTGTCAACCAGTTCTCGCCCTTATAGCTTCAACTAAACAAAGTAAGCCATAACAAAAGAACCAGTAGCCAACATATTGATCCATGCAGTGTTGACCCAGACTCTCCACTACCCCATCAATATCCAACCGTAATATTCACTTCCGACAAAGTTATTGGAGAAGAACGCTATGTTCCAGGGTATTAATCAAAGGGTAAACCAGCAATATGCCTCTTATATCACATTTGAAAAGATAGATTAGCATTTTACTGCTCCCCACCTCGCAGCTCGGGTGAAATTATCTGTGCCAAAATACAGCTCTTCAGAGAAGAAAAAAGTATCCAGATTGGCCATGTTATTCTATTTGCAAGTTGGAGTGCTTGCGTGCTTTATCTCTGTGATCACTGTTGCTTCCATCCTTTGTTCGTCCAGTTCACCACTGGTTAAGGTAGGTTGCTGATCCCCACTTTTGCCACCGGAGTTGGTCTTGGCTTGAGACCTCAATTTTCTCCAAGGACTAATCTCCGGGCCACTCCTCCACTTCCTGGCCCTACCCTGAAATTCCAGGCGACCCTCTACCATTTGCCATTGCAGCTTTTCCACTTCTTGCAACAGCGCAGGGTTCACAAGCTCATCTGCCACAATCTCAAGGGTGGCAAGATACTTTCTAGCATCTGGCACCATATCAAGTATCAGACGTTATCTGGAGCCTGGCAGGAAAGTCCACTCTGGTTTTGAGGCCTCTCACCCCATAAGGCCTTAACAATAAGGAACCAAGCTGGCTCAGAGGCGCAGAGGGTTGAGGCGCTGGACACCACACTTCGAACCACGCCGGCTACCCGGGTTTGGGAACAGACTCGGGTCGCTGGGGCTGGCAGGGGAGGAGAGGATTGAGGATCTGGAGGACTGCTTTCCTCTCCTGGGGTGGGCTGGGGAAAGTGCTTCGCTCTGTAACGGCCTCAGTTGGAGACCAGAGGCACTCCAAGGAGCGTCGCAATGTGGGCTATCCAGGAAAAACGTGAAAATGGCACGTCTCCAACTGGATGACGGCAGCCCCACCTCCCCACGCCTCTCTGCTGCAAAGCTTCTGGGCTGCAATATCCACGCTCCAGCCAGTAGCAAGAGAGTGCTCAGACACTCTAATCTCCCCTCCATGTTGCCCTCTCCTGGGTAGGGGAGCCCCCTCGGCAAAGGGATACGCTGGGTCAGCAGAGCGTTGGAGCAGCAGGGATGGTGGGTTGGCGGCAGAGGCAACAGAAGGACTGGTGGCCCAAAGGAGTGGACAGAACATGCCCGGTAGGTGGCGGGGGGGGGGATAAAAATGGAGAAGTAAAAAAACAAAACAAAACAATAAGGAACCAGAGTTTACATCTGGCCATGGCGGTAGGGGCATAGTCAGGTTCTTTAAAAAGTCTGGTGTCCCCAAATATGATTTCTTTCATGGACCATCTCTTTCTGAGGACCATTTCCTTGGTGTGATAGTCCAGAAAGGCAAGTATTATAGACCGTGGTCTGGTGTTCGATCCTTCGGGGGAGGACTGTCAGCACCCTATGGGCCCAAATAATATCGAGAGGGGTAGATTTACCAATATTTAATACTTTGTGCAGCAAACTTTTTATAAATTCAGTGGTGGCACCGGATTCAGTGTGTTCTGATAAGCCGTGGAGCCTGAGGTTGTTCCTACGGGATCTATTTTCCAAGTCCTCTATTTTATGGAGCAAAGTTTGGGAGCGATTATGGAGCTGCAGTATGGCCCCATTGTGTAAATCTGTGGTGCCTGATGTTGCCGTGACTTGCTCTTCAATATTTTTTATCTGCTGCCGGATGCTTTTACGATTGGCATCCACATCTTTTTTAATCTAATCCAAGGTTTCACCCAGGCGGCAGAGTTCACGGCAAAGCCGCTGTAATTTAATCATGAATTACTCTTCATCCTCCTCCAACCCACTCTCATATTCAGCATCCATTATTTCGGGGGTTCTGGAGGCCATGCTGCTTTTGCCTGGCGCTCGAGGAGTCAGCGTGAGTTTTTGCTGTTTTAAGGGGCTCCCAATGCCTGACTTGGTCATTGCTGAGTCACCATGCTCACCAAAATGGAAGCCACCTGGAAAGGCTAAGTTTTGTTCTGAAAGCAAGTGAAAAAAATACTTTTATTGCAGGGTAACTGGTAGCTTCTCTCCACCACATCTACATGGCCCGCTGACATCACCGTAAGTTCCAAAAACCAGAGACTTGAGGCCCATTTTGGATATAAAGGACCTCAATCTGTACGTCCTGTACAAGAAGTTCTGGATGGTAACTTTGTCAGGACTGCTGCCTCACCTCAACACAGGCAATTGGCTGTGTTCACTGGACATGCAGGATACTTACCTGCACATTTCAGTCTTTCCTTCTCAAAGGAGGTTTCTCTGCTTTGCCTTTCAGGGCAAACATTATCTGTTCAAAGTGCTGCCCTTTGGCTTGTTCTCAGCACCACAGATCTTTAACAAGTGCTTAGCAGCAGCTCTCAGAAGGGAGGGATTGTACTTTTTCCCTTATATGGATGACTGGCTTCTAAAGGCCCTGCCCAGGAAACAGCTTCTGCTGACTCTGAAGAGAACTCTCCAGCTATTTCTCTCCCTGTGCTTTACTGTCAATCTGCCCAAGTCCATTCTAGTGCCATCCCAAAGGCTGCAGTACATAGAGGTGGTTCTAGACTCTATGCAAGGGAAGGATTTTCTGCCCCAGAACAGGGCAGAGTGCCTTATGACCCAAGCTCAGTAAGTCAATCAAAGACACTATTTTCCTGCCATGGTACAGTGGAACCAGCATGCAGACGAATTAGATCACCTTTTCCTGGTCTCTTCCCCATTCTGCACAGTGCTGCAGTGGTCAATGGACTCCTCAATCCTGCTGCAAGGCATTCCATTCCAGATCTCCTTCCCACATTAGACCCTCACCACGGATGCTTCCGGTCTGGGCTGGAGAGTGCATCTGGGCTCCTTTCAAACTCAGGGCTCTTTGTCCCAGATGGAAACCTCACTGCATATTAATGTCCTGGAGATGAGGGTGGTGCTGTACGCCATGCAAGCCTTTCAGAACCACCTTGCCACGGGTCAGCTGCTGGTACAGTCTAACAAGCTCAGTGTAGTGTACTACGTCAACAAGCGGGGGAGACCCATTCGTACCCCCTATACAGAGAGGCCATGACAGTGTGGTACTGGGTATTAGATCACAGTCTCATACACTCGGTGGTCCATGTACCAGGCATGCTAAACACTTTGGTGGACAGCCTCAGCTGGACCCAGTCCCGCATGCACGAGTGGGTACTTCTCTCATGTGTTGCAAAAGAGTTGTTTTACAGATGGGGTCATCCAGAGTTGGACCTTTCTGCATCCCCACTCAACACAATACTGCCCAATTTTTGCTCACTAGATCCAGGGCCTGGAGTTTTCTGGTGAGACACGTTGTTCCTCTCCTGGAGTGGGAGGTTCCTCTATGCCTTCCCTCCATTTTCTCTAATTCAGAGGGTGCTAATCAAACTGCAGATGGAGGGGACCAGCATGATTCTGGTAGCTCCATTCTGGCCTCACAGATATGGTTTCCAATACTTCAGCAGTTGGTGGAGGAACCTCTGGTTCCCTTCCCCCTCTGCAGAAATCTGCTGACCCATGCTCAGGAGACCCTGGTCCATCCCAGCCTCAGGTCCCCCTTCATCTGCATGCTTGGCTCCTGAGAACATAGCCATTGGCAGGTTTGGCATTTCAAACAGAGTGGTGGACATCCTGGTGGCTGCCCAAAAGCCTTCCACTCAAGCCACGTGTGCAGTGAAGTGGAAGCGGTTTGCCGTCTGGGTTGACAAACATAATCTGGACCCTTTCACCTGTTCAGTGAGCCATATTCTGGACTACCTGATCTCTCTGACTCAGATCACCAGTACTCCTCCCTCAAGGTGCACCTTTCAGCTATTTCTACCTTCATGAGCCAGAGGGAGACTACATGATTGCTCAGCTGGATGTCTCCTGTACCTTTTAAGCTGCATCCTGCATCTGGAACCCTCAATCCGTTCTGTCCTGGCATGGGACTTGAATATTTTTTGTGGAAAAATTGACACTGTGTTCTTTTGAGCCAATCACAACTTGCGAACTACACTTTCTGTCTTGAAAAGCATTATTTTTATTTGCCATTACTTCTGCTTAAAGACTTTCAGAGCTTCAGGCCCTCTGGTGTGAGGAGCCTTATTTGATTTTTCACAAATACTGGGTGTCTTTGTGCACAAATCCTAAGTTTCTCCCTAAGGCAGTCTCTGAATTTACACTCAACCAGTCTATCCACCTTCCTGTTGATTTTCCCAAGCATGCAAATCCAGAGGAAACACTGCTCTATAATTTAGATGTGTGCAGAACTTTGAAGTACTATCTGCTTTGCACCAAGGATTGTAGAAATTCAAAGCAATTATTTCATTCACCCCAAGTAGAGTAGGCGCTTCAGTTTTAAAACAATGTTTATCCATATGGTTGGCAAATTGCATTACAACAAGTATGGCAAAGAATTTTCTGGAGTGGTTAAAACTCACTCCACAGAGAGAGGTCTGAGCTGCCACCTGGAGTACTGTCTATACTTACACCAAGCACTGCAGTCTA
The DNA here is from genome assembly GCA_016271365.2 of Neoceratodus forsteri. Classification (NCBI taxonomy): domain Eukaryota; kingdom Metazoa; phylum Chordata; order Ceratodontiformes; family Ceratodontidae; genus Neoceratodus; species Neoceratodus forsteri. The sequence goes on from CM028133.1 coordinate 726,061,971, forward strand.
GACATTGCCTCAAGAGCCTGTGCAGGTTTTGGCAGGACTGTGCTGCAGGGCCTCCTGTCTTAAGTTTTATGGCTGACCTTCCTCACAGACTGTCTGTTTACACCTGTAGCTGCTTAGGACTCATTCCTACGGTGTGATCTGATGGCTGAGATAACCCCGAAGAAGATATAGCAGTTACATAAGAACTTACTGTAACATTAGATCTTCGAGGGGATCTCGGTCATTAGGTCTGCTTTTCCTCCCGCCAGCCCCCTTCTTGAACAGGCTGTCTGGCTCATTCAACCTTTCATATAGGCCTGGGCACCTATCTCTCTCTCCCTTCAGTCCCCCATGGCTAGAGCTATGCTTTCTTTGTCTCCAGGGGCAAGAACTGAAGAGGGAGCAGGGCCACTCATGCCTTTATAGGAGTGATGATGTCAACGGACATTGATGGCGTGGGCGGCCCCAGTTGTACTGTTGAAAATCTTCTGTGTGGATCCTGCTTCACTGACAGTGAAGTTCCTTCAATGTGACCTGATGACTGAGATCCCCTCAAAGATCTACTGTTACAGTAACTTCGTACTTAACTGTTCTTTACAGTAACAGAGGTGCCCTGGCCAATCAACATGGAGGAGGAGGAGGTCCAAACCAAAAGCACAGTACCTCACAATGAGGTTACGCAGACAATCCCTGCCTCCATTCCCTTGGTGGAAGACTACAGGATTTTTACTCAAGATGGTCCCAAACAATGTCAGACACGTGGGTTCTGAAAATTATAGGACTAGGACATGTGATAGGGTTCTCAACAATTCCCTCAAGGGGGCGATTTTTACTGTCCCCAGTTTCCAAGGACACTGCAAAGAGACAGGCGGTGTCAGAGACTCTGAGTCACATTATTCAAATCGGAGCAATAATTCCTGTTCCACCACATGAGCAGGGTCAGGGATTCTACTCAATTTACTTTGTAGTTCCTAAAAAGACAGGGAGCTTCAGACCCATTTTGAATCTGAAGCATCTGAAAGAATTTGTGTGCCACACAACGTTCAAGATGAAATCCCTAAGGTCAGTAATTCGTATGGTTCAGCCAGGGGACTTCATAGTGTCACTAAATCTGATGGACACCTACTTTTACATTCCTATCCATCAGTCACAACAGAAGTACAGTATCTCAGGTTCTCAATACTGGGCTGGCATTTCCAGTACAGGATACTTCCCTTTGGCTTTGTGACAGCTCCCAGGGTTTTCTCAAAAGTGATGATAGTCCTAGTGGCTCAACTTCGGAAGGAAGGGTATCATGTCTATCCTTATCTGGACAACCCACTCATCCATGCACCAACATTTTCCTTGGCAAGGAAGTCAGTGCACAGGTTGCTGGAGATACTAGATTCCAATGGCTGGATGATGAACTGTGAGAAAAGCTGTCTCAAACCATCTCAGTCATTGGAGCACCTCGGGGCAGTCTCCAACATGAAACAAGGACTTTTTTCTATCATCTTGGATAGAGAGACTCCCTTGAAGGAAGTTCGGTGGCTCAGGGCTCAGCCCTCAGCTTGCTACAGTCCTAGGTCTCATGGCGGCAGCAATAGATCTAGTCCCCTGGGCTCATTCTCATATGTGAGCCCTACAAAGTGGGTCACTGACAGCCTGGGATATGACACTGGAAGATTACCAAGCCAGAATCTCCCTTTCCCCTCAGCTGTGTCACTCCTTGAGTTGGTGGGTAAATGTAGAAAATCTGAGCAAAGGGGTTCCATTGGAACCTCCCCAAGAGATGATTTTAATAATTTGATGCCAGTATGCAGGGTTGGGGAGCAGTCCTGGATCAGCTTTCCACTCAGGTGACTTGGTCAGTCCAGGAGCAACATCTCCACATAAATGTTCTAGAAATGAGAGCAGTACGCCTAGCTCTTCTTCATTTTCAAAATCAATTGCAGTTGAAAGTGGTGAAAATAAGGTCAGATAACACTGTCGCAGTGGCATACATAAACAATCAAGAGGGCACAAAGAGCAGGGAGATGCTAAAGGAAGCCTCAGATCTTATCGGATGGGCAGAGGAGAATCTTCTCTCTCTGTCAGCAGTCCATCTAGCAGGAAAACTGAACATTCAAGCAGACTGGCTAAGTCATGAAAATGTTCATCCGGAGGAATGAAGGTTGAACCTGGAGGTGTTCAACATCCTGTGCAGGAGGTTTGGCCGGCCTCAGATCTGTTTGCCTCCAGTTACAATGCTCAGACTCCACAGTTTTTCAGTTATCGGTGGCTGCAAGCAGTGGCAGTGGTCGCTCTGTCCCAGGAGTGGGTCTTCAACAGAGCATATGCATCCCCTCCACTACCTCTTCTTCCCAAGGTCATACAAAAAAATAAGACCTTCAAGAGGAAGTTTTCTTCTAGTAGTTCTGGAGTGGCCAAGAAGACCTTGGTTCTTAGATCTGGTGAACCTATCTCAGCAAACACCCTTTCACCTTCCAGTGCAGGGAGACCTTGTATCTCAGGGTCCCATTCTGCACCCAAACCTGGGGCGATGCAGCTTGCAGCCTGACTCCTAAAAGGAGGAGACTCCTGAAACTAGGTTTTTCCAGAAAAGTAGTGGATACCCTAATGACTGCAAGGAAGTCATCTTCTTCAGCAGCCTATGCCTATGTATGGTCCATCTTTTTGGTATGGGCCAGACAGAAGGAACACCACGCTTCCAAGGCTTCAGTTCCTCAGATCTTGGATTTCTTGCAGGAAGGAGTGAAGAAGGGCTTGGTTTTGAGCATTTTGAAAGGCAGGTCTCCACTCTCGGAGAGTCCTTGGACATTCCCCTGGGGACTAATAGGCCATTCATTTTCTATGTGCAGTTAGCAAGAGTCGACCTGTCTGCCATCCCCAGTTCCTCCATGGGATCTAAATATGGTTTTGAATGCTCTTTGTAAGGAGTCTTTAGAACCATTGTCATCCATCCCATTGGCTGTGATGTCTTACAAAATGTATTTACTGGTGACTGTGTGCTCCGCTAGGAGGATTGGGGAGCTTCAGGCCTTGCTGTACAAACAGCTGTACCTTATTATGCATAAGGAGAAGGCAGCACTTAGAACAGTCCCGTCTTTCATTCCAAAAGTACCCACAGCCTTCTATGTGAACCAGAACCAGGAGATATGTCTTCCATCCTTCTGTCCGCAACCATCTCATCCAAAGGAGAAGAAGTTGCACAAGTTAGATTTGCGATAGGCCATTAGAACATATCTCAAACGGATGGATGTGTTCTGGAAATCAGAGAGCCTGTTTGTTCTCTTTGGGGCAGCCAAACAGGGTCAAAAAGCCTCAGAGGCCACTCTAACTAGATGGGTGAGAGCCTGCATTGTTAAGGCTGATGTCGCAGGAAAGAAGAGGCCTCCAGCCCTTATCAAAGCTCACCCCACCAGGGCTATGGAGACTTCCTGGGTGGAGAGGGGCAAAGTTTCAGTTTTAGGACCGTGCAAGGCAGTCACATGGTCCTTCATTCACACTGTCACTAAACACTACACATTGGATGTTCAGAGTTCTGCTGATGCAGCTTTTGGTCGCAGAGTTTTACAGGCAGTAGTTCAAAAGTGATCTGTTACAGTATAGTCTTCTCTGACATATGGGATAATATCCCCCCCCCCGGTTTGGTTTGGTATTACTTTTTAGAAGCCAGTTGTAATGACTTCCCATTGTCAACATAGAGCACTACTGAAAGAAGTTAACTTCATACGTAATGTAATGACCTTTTCTGTTAGCTCCAACATTATCAATGAGACCCACCCAGGAGCCTGCTGCTGTGGGAGAATATAATCCAGTGTCCCAGTGGGGATATCCATTAGTCCATTTAAACCCCATGGTCTTGAGCATCCTTCTATTAGTGTTTTTAATCAGACTGTGACCACACATCTTAACAAGTACAGTTATATGCCTTTTTGGTGTCTCTTTTTAACAGGTAGTTCTTACAGCATGTAGATTGTTTAACAGAGTTAATCATTGTGTTTTGTATCAATCTCTAAGTTGCAGAGAGTTTTAATGGAGTGAGACGAGTGGGTTTTACATTACCTCATCAGAAAGAACCTCAGTTCTAACAAACCAAGAGCCAGTCAGGAGAGGCATCCAGTTTCATTGTTTTTCCATCAGCAAGGTAAAACAGTGTTTCCATTGATCCTTTATAAGGTAGAGTTATGTATTGTGTTGTACCATTTATAAATGGACATTATGGTAGCTAAAGTTATTAAGACACTATAAGGTCAGTAGTGACTGGGGAGTTGCTGTTACTTGGAGTCCTCATGTGCCCAGCATTGGGCTGTGCCATTCCCCTGGTTGGGGTGCAATATACCCAGTTGTAATGACTTCCCATTGACAATGTTGGCGCTAACAGAAAAGGAAATTATGGTAAGTATGAAGTTGATTTCTTCTGTAGATCCCTCTGTATCACCCTAATCCCTTCATTGCTATCTACCCTACCACAGAGCTTCGTGTCATCCATGCCCCAGATGCCCTTTCCAGTGCTGCTGATGATGAACATAGTGAAGAGAACAGGGCCCAGGACAGGTCTCTTCGGCACCCCACTCATGGCCTCCTTCTCTTCCAATTTGACACCATTTACCACCACCCTCTGCTGTCTTTCTTTTAACCAATTTGCTACCCATTTAACTATATCCCTAGCCATGCTCAGTTCCTCCAGCTTCTTAAGCAATCTTCTGTGTGGCACCGAGTCAAAAGCCTTGCTGAAACTGAAGTAGAGTAAATCCTTAGAAGTAAACAACTTCCTTGCAGCCCTTACATTTTCTTTCTTTGTTACGCAATCAAAGAAAACTATCAGGTTGGTCTGACAAGACTTCCCTGCCACAAACTCATGTTGTTAAGTAGACCACTGCTCTCTAAGTATTCCATATTTTTAGATTTATAGCCTAGTGGCAGAATGATTGGAATCTGATTCTTGGAATTGGATACAAAGTCTGTGATTTAGACATCTTTCATTTGACTGGAAAGACTGTTAATTAGTAAACAAAATGTAACCTATTATATAATTACCCTTGAGAAGTAACTTGAGCTGATTCAAGTTCCAGAATGAATGGGAAAAAACAGCTAAGAACTGTTCATGTGTCTACTTATTTAATTAACAAAGAAGATACAATTGGCTAAAGAGATTGAAGCTTTACAAACAGAATTATATACAAATTAACAATATACCCAATAGAAGAAGCTTCATCAGCAGCGTAAAAGTAAAGCTGCAAAACATGAGAGAACATTAATTGATAAGAAACCATCCAAATTAATCTGGGACTCTGAAAATTATGAGTGTGGGACATTCTTTAATTGGGCAGAAAAAGAAAGCTCACAAAGTAGAGGATGATTTGTTTCCCAGAAGCATGTACAAATGTTTCATCAGAATGTAAAAAATATTTGTCTTCTTAGTTCCTATGTACTGTATGTGTCTTCCTTTGTTCAAAGAGCTTTTAAATACAAGCTATTCATTATTATAATACTTTGCCTGAATCTGTGCTAGGGTATGCAAAATTGTTTGTATTTAAAACCTGATAGCATGATATGCTGTTTATAGGTCCAGACTACTTGTGTTTTAAGTAATGCTGTAAATTTGTGTGTTCAATGTTTTATTGTTATTTATGTATATGGGTTGCTGTGAAAAATGACAGTTTTGCCTGTCTGCTTACCAGTTAAAACAATAAAAAAGGAAAATGAAAGATCAGAGCCATGCAAACTGGCTAGAATCAACAGAACAGGAACAAATAACTCAAAGAACGCCAGGCGATCTCATTTTAGGATTACTTATCAGAGAAAGGCACCTTTGATTTAGAGAGCCCTGACCACAGTTCCAGCTGGGAGGCATTTTTAGAGAAAGGAGGAATCAACAAAGTGTAAAAAAGAAAACAAGGAGAAAAAGAAACCAAATGGGAGGCATGAATGAATAAAACAATAACATTTATTCTGTAACTCTTACTAAATCACAATACTTGGTAAAAGCTTGTCGTTTACCTCTCCCCTGCTGTAAATGACTTTGACCTCTCCCCTGCTGTAAATGACTTTGAGATTAATGTTAATTTAAGTTTTTAAGGAGCATCAGACTCAAACACTACTTTGCCAATCCTCCTGAGGAAACCACAGCAACAAATATGAGTGATCTGGGAACTGAGAATGATCTGGAATTGAGTATTGAGGATGCCTCTGAGGTATGGGACCCACAGGATGATGAGTAATTTAGAGACAATTAATTAATTGTATATGGAGAATAGAAATTATAAGGAGAGGTGAATGAATGAATCTAAGGATGTATCCTGTTAAGACCGCACATCCTAAAAAACGTATGGTCAACTAAACGGATTTTGGGCAAGTATTTTCACAGGATTGTTCTACAAACTTCCAATTTTCAATGCAGAATTCATTTCAGGAGGAGTTTAATGAATTTGCTAACATCCCTTACAAATTCCTCCTTGTGAAATTTATTCCTGTATTTTCATGGTGCTGATACATGACCATGATGTTTCTTCTTTCATGCTTTTGATGCAGAATCATCTAAGGAGACTGAAGTTAAAAGGATTAACAGAGCCTGAATGTACAAAAAGAAAATACAGCCAAAGTTAATTTTCTGTCCCCAGATGCATAATGGAAACACCCTTGCCTTTGAAAAGACAGGAACTAAAGAGTTTATAGAGCTCTTAGGGTGGAATCAAGATAACTATAAAACAATACAATTTGAAAGAGAAGGATCTTAAGGAAATACAGAACATGAACACTATGATAATCAAGCTGGCTGATAAAAGTGGAAATATCATGGTAATGGATGTTGACATCTATCTTAAAATGGTCCATGATTGAGACAACATTCAGACTCCTCCCATGTAATCCAAAAATTTCATCAAGTGAAATATTTTACATAGAAACATAGACTTTGACAGCAGATAAGGACTGCTTGGCCCACCTAGTCTGCCCATTTCCCTACCTACAGGATAAGCTGCAGATCCTAGTTAACCAACAGCCTATTTCTTTCTACCCTCCGCAAGAACAGCCTTATCTGTCCCATACAGTCTTGAATTCTCCCACAGTTTTAGACCCCACAACTTCCTTAGGAAGGCTGTTCCATGCGTCCACCACCCTCTCTGTGAAAAAATACTTCCTCACATTGCCCCTGAGCCATCTCCCCTCTATCTTCAAATTGTGTCCCCTTGTTCTTGCACATCTCTTTTTCTGAATGTGCTACCCTCTTGGACTTTATTGATTCCACTGAGGTACTTAAACATTTCTATCATGTCCCCCCTCTCCCTCCTTTCCTCAAGGGTATACATATTAAGCTCCTTTAGTCTCTCCTCATATGGCTTCTCTTGCAGACCCTGCACCATTTTAGTTGCCCTCCTCTGGACTACCTCCTTTCTGTCTATGTCCTTGCAGAGATGGGGTGTCCAGAACTGGACACTGTACTCCAGATGGGGTCTCACCAACTGTCTGTACAGAGGAATAACAACTTCCTGTTTTCAGTTGGTGATGCCTCTCCCTATACATCCCAGTATCCCCCCAGCCCTCCCTACTGCCTTCTCACTTTGCTTGCCAACCTTAAGGTCATCTGATAAGATCACCCCCAGGTCCCTTTCCATTTTTCTTGTTACTACCCCCCCCCACACCATTGTGTACTTTTTCCATGGGTTTTTGTTTCCCATATGCATTATTTTGCACTTCTTTGCATTGAATCCAAGATGCCATACTTCTGACCATTCCTCCAACCTTGCCAAGTCTCTTCTCATCCTTTCCATGCCTCCTTGTGTATCAATCCTGTTGCAGATCTTTGTGTCATCTGCAAAGAGGCATACTTTTCCTTCCAGTCCCTCTGCAATTTCACTTACTGTATAAATACACTAAAAAGGACTGGACCCAGTACTGAACCCTTTGGTACCCCACTAGTAACCCCCCTTTCTTCAGAGTGGACTCCATTTACAATTACCTTCTGTGTCCTGTTGTCCAGAAAATGTTTTACCCAGGGTACCACCCTGGGACCCACTCCCAGGCTGGTTAATTTGTTTATTAATCTTTTGTGTGGGACTGTGTCAAATGCCTTGCTAAAGTCTAGGTAGGCCATGTCCACAGCCCGTCCCTGGTCTACTACTTTGGTCACCCAGTCGAAGAAATCAATTAGATTAATCTGACATGACCTTCCCACTGTGAACCCATGCTGCATTGGGTCCTGTGCCTCACTGGCCTCTAGGTACTCAACAATTCTTTCTTTCAGAAGTGATTCCATCACTTTCCCCACAACAGAGGTCAAACTGACAGGTCAGTAGTTTTCTGCCTCTGTCTTGCTCCCACTTTTGTGAAGGGGAATCACATCCACCTTCCTCCTGTCCTCAGGTACCACACCATCCACCCATGATTTGTTAAAAAGGGTAGTCAGTGGTGTCACTAGTTCTCCCCTTAATTCTTTTAGAATTCTGGGGTGAATCCTGTCAGGCCCCATTGTTTTGTCCACTTTCAGTTTTAGGAGTTCTTTCAGAACCCTTTCTTCTGTGAAAGGACTGGGATCAACACCCCTATCCAGAGTGCTTCTGTTAATTGGATTAGGTACCTTTCCCTTCTCTTCTTTTGTGAATACTGAGCAGAAGTATTCATTCAGTATCCCTGCTTTTTCACTGTCCCTCTCTGCCCACCCACCGTCCATTCTATTCAGCCTCACTATCCTTCCCTTTGTCTTTCTACGCTCCCTGATGTACCTATAAAAGATTTTATCCCCCTTCTTAACTGAGTTGGCTATCTTTTCCTCAGTTTAGGCCTTTGTTAGTCTGACTTCCGTCCCTGCTTTCTTCTGCCTTAACTGGTACAGTTCTCTGTCCTGCTCCTTCTGTGTTTCCTTATACTTCCAAAATGCTATCTTTTTCTCCCTAATCTTCCCCGCCACCTCTTTTGATAACCATAGTGGCTTTTTCTGTCATTTTGATTTGTTTATTTGCTCCACACAAAGGCTTGTTGCCTTTGTGATGATAGTTTTGATGTTTCCCCATTGCTGCTCCACCCCTCCTTCTTGCCTGTTTGCTAGTGCTTTTCAAAGGCACTCTCCCATCTTGCCAAAGTCAGCTCTCCTGAAGTCCAGTACCCTCACTTTTGTATGACTTGACTCTGTAGCTGAGTTTATCGTGAACCACACTGTTTGGTGGTCACTTGTTCCCAGATGGCTACCCACTTCTAGATCTGAGAGCCTTTCACTGTTCCCATTTGAGAGTACGAGGTCTAAGATTGCTCCTTCATGAGTGGGTTCCAAAACTAGCTGTCTGAGGCATGCCCCCTGTAGGGCATACAGAATGGCTCTGCTCTTGGATATGGCTGCAGCAAAGGTGCTCCAGTTAACGTCTGGCATAGTCAGGACCCCAATCAACAGTAGCTCCCCTTTCTCTGCCATCCTAAGGGTGCCTTCTATCATATTCTTATCCATTCCCTCCTCCTGAGATGGAGGTCTGTATATACCCCCTGTTTGGATTGTGGTGCCATTTTCAGTTTGTAAGGTGACCCAGAGTGCCTCCTCTCCTCCCTGTGTACTCTTTAGTTCTGTTGCTTTGATCCCTTCCTTTACATAGAGAGCTACTCCTCTTCCTCTTTTACTCTCCCTGTCCCTCCTGTAGATTGTGTACCCTGGTATGTTGGCATCCCAGTCATGGTTCTTTATGTACCATGTTTCTGTGACTGCCACAATATCCAGGCATCCCTCTTCCATCAAGGCCACCAGTTCACAGAGCTTGTTGCCCAGACTATGGGCATTGGTACTTATTACACTCAGTTTCTTGATGGCCTTACCCCTTTTTGCCCCATCCCTGTCCTTATTGCCTTTGTCATTTTCTCCATTTACCCCAGCCCTTCTCCTTATCAATATCTGTATCTTGGTGTTTTGTGGATCTGTGACTACTCACTTCCTGCTCCCAAACCATTGACCCTATGAGGTCTGTGTGTAGAGAGATTAATGTTGAGTAAATATAATTTATTTTGATTGATGCTTGTTTGGTGCAGGACAATAATGTGTCCAGTGGGGTCATGCTATCCAGTTTGTAATGAGGTCCTATGATTTGGGACAAGGCGTGCCATCATTGCAAGTGCATTGGAACCCTCGTATAACAGATACATTTGTGCAAGCAGGTTTTGTCTGTTATAAGGGGTGTCCACTATATCTCAAAATCTTAAAATATGAATATCCTCCACCACAGCTCAAGCACAGGAGTTAAAATGAGAACATGCCCCCTCCTCTGCCAACCAAAAGTATGGGGAACTGCTATTTGTAGCTGATTGGGAACTGAGCAGTAAGACTGGAAAGATTTTTCTGTACAGTACCTGTGCTTATTGGGATCAAGGGGCAGAGCAATAAATGTGATTGGTAAGATTTTGCTGTACAAAACCTAAGCCAGTTGGGGATCAGGAGGGTACATGAGTAATTCCCTGGAGTAATGTGTCAGGTATCAGGCATTAAGTGAGGAGAGCAATGGCTTTCTATTGTTAGACAAACCAGCTGAATAATCGGGTGAAACTTAGCAGGCAATATGCAGCATGTAACAGGTACAGAGGAGCTCACAGTGTCCGCTATACAGGGGTTGCAGAGTACAGTATAAATGGGATTTTTAACATTACTGGCATAGCTTTTGGATTTTCTCAAGACAGATCTGTCCATTATAAGTGAGTGTCCATTATAAGTGGGTTCCACTGTACCTCCAGTGGTGCTTGTGAGGCAGCAAATAATCCACTTATAGTTGCGAAAAGGCTTTATGGGGTTTTTCAAATGGTTTATCTCAGGTGTCCCAGTCAGGCCATTTAATTTGGTCACCTTCTATATGTAAGTACCTTTTTCCCGTAGCAGAAGCAGGATGGCTATACTGGGAGACCATCCTGCTAGTTTTGTAGCCATATTCCACACTGCCTTTGTGAGGTCTTTTGTGGGATATTTTTTGAGATGTGGGGGGAGAGGGAAGTTCCATACAGGATGGAATCATACAGCTTTGTACTCAGCAGTTCATGCTCTCGTGTTACCCACTTAGGCCTGAGGAGCGGTGGAATCAGTGGTAACCCTTGTCTAACTTGCAGGAAGACCTGAGCTTTATACTTGCGAGTAAAGTCTGAGCTTGGTGCCTCCATACCTGAAGTCTCTTGTGCATTTTGCAGACCTAAGTCTCCATAAATCCTTGCCCCAGAAGAAGGAAAGGAGGTTTTTCAGCAGATCTATTAGTGTCTTTTTTCCTTAGGGTTATGGGAAGGCTGTTAAGAATGTACTGTATCTTAGGGGCTGCCACCATCTCGATGTCATGCCCTGCCCCAATGGGACAAGTGCAGATTGCTCTATCTTGCTAGATCCTTGTCAAGTCCTGCTAACAGTGGTCCAAAGTTCAAGATCTCCATCTGATGCTGGTCCCACAAGACATTACCAAGGTATTCTAGGTATCTGTCTGGAAGGGTTAGACCCCATTGGCATCAGGGCATGTTTTGTATCTCCCTGCTAGTTGGTAGGTCTGTTGAGATGGAGACATTAAGCTTTCAACCAGAGATATGGCCATATATTTGGATGAAGGCTATAAGGGTTAGAATAGACTCTCATGGCTTTGTGAGCATGAGAAGGGCATCACCTGCAAAGGCAGGCCATAGATGTGAGGGTGTGTCTTGATTGCCTTCAACAGGGGCTTCAGGGTCAAGATGAATAGTAGGCAGGGATAGAGAGCATCCTTGCCTTGTTCCTCTGCTCAGGTGAAAGGTGCCTGACACCTTCCCATCCATCACAACAGCGGAGGATGCACCATTATATAGTGTGCATATTCAGTTGATAAAATACTGTCTGAAGCCAAATTTCTTAAGGGTGTGAAAGAGGAATCATCAGAGTTCCTAGATCTCACACTAACAGGAACTGCAGATGGGAAGGTTTATTTTTTTTTTAATTTGTTAACTGGGAAAGGACACTGGGCAAAGCCCTATTTCAGGTCTGACCCGAAAGACTAACAATATACTAACAATTACATACAGCGACAGATAACAAGCAACGTTTAAATTTAACCTTAAATCCCATTGCTGAATTAATGGATCTGAGAGAAAGAGGCAAATCATTCCACAAATGAGCAGCAGATGACATAAATGATTGAAAACCAAAATTTCCTGTTAACAATTGCCCTCAAAACAATCCCTTGATTTGAATGCAAGTTAACCCGAGAATCCCTAATTACTACCAAGTCAGATAAGGGGAAAGAATTCCCAGCATAAATAGCATGATGTGTCAAATTACCAAGTGCATAGGCAAACTTTAATTTCGGAGTTAAGCCAACTCAAAGAAGAATATAAGGCACAATGATGTGTCAACCGAGGAACGTCAAGAACAAATCGAAAAATATTATTGTAAGCCACACTCAAAACCCTACCCTCCCTTACCCCTAAATTAAAATATAAAGGAGAAACAGAATCAAAATGCAGCAACAAGGTTCCCATAGCAACTGTTTTGCAAGATTCAATTGATAAATAAGCCTTACATTTGTATAACAAGCCCAATTTAGAGTTAATAGTCCTACTAACAGCCTTAACCTGGGGAAAAAATCCCAAGCTAGGATCTAGAAGAACTCCCAAATACTTGAATTCATTAACCTGTTCTAATAAGTCACCACATCTATCAAATATATGTAAACATGGATTCAACTTTAATCGAGGAGCACTCCCAAAAACCATGCACTTAGTCTTTTTTACATTCAAAACCATTTGATTTTTCAACAGCCAATGACCAGGTATATCAAAATCATTCTGTAAAACAATGTTAACCTGCTCAATGTTCAAACCCTGGTTACACAAAATTAAGTCATCTGCATAGAGGAAAACAATGACTAGCTGAAAAAATAGAGGGGATTTGATTTATAAATATTGAAAATAACAGGGGGCCAAAATGGACCCCTGTGGAACACCTCTAGGATTTAACCGTAAATCAGATAATTAGGGCTCAATAAACATGGTTGGGATCTTCCCTCTAAAAAAAACTCTTCAAAGAGGATATCATTAAACTGGAAATACCCATACTTCTTAGCTTTGAACAAAGCAAGGCATGATTTATTAAATCAAAAGCCCGAGTCAGGTTAACGAACACAGCCCCTCTAAAAAAACCTCTATCACAACCAAGGAGGATGGTGTTTGTGAACCTGACCAAAGCTGTTCCCATACCCCTTCCTTTCTTAAACCCATGTTGTTCTAAACAAAGCAAACCATTCAATTCCAAATAATCATTTAGCTTATTTTACCATCAACCTTTCTAACATTTTGCTTTTACAGATTCAATATTAAGAAGGGACGATAATCGTCCACTGTATCCACTGTAACCTTTTTCAGAATAGGCACCACCCTTACAACTTTCCAAGCAGATGGGAAACTCCCAGTTAACATAAATTAAATAAAGAACAAAGTGGATCAGCAGTGAAAGGTGCAACCAATTTCGCAAACCTTATATCCAACCCATTACCCCAGTCTCCAAACTTATTAGGTAATTGACATAGCAATCTCAACACTTCAGATGAATTAATACGCCTAAAATGAAAGCTAGATAAACCTTCAGATAGGCTGGCTAGTGATGGAGCATTTGGATTAATATCACAATTACCAGCATCACTATCACAACCTGAAACATCAGAAATAAGATAGTCAGTATTCGTAAATTTAGTATTCAACAAATTTGCCAGCAGAAACGGGTCAGTGACCATGCTATCCAAAGAATTTAAGTGGGAAATTTTTGACCTATCTTTAGGGGATAACAAAGAATTTAAAGCTCCCCAAAAATGCTTAGAATCAAAAGAAGCGGCCTTGATCTTGTGTCGAAAATAGTCAATTTTAGCCTGTTTTACTACAGGCCAAATTGCTAGCAAACTGATAGGCCTGCAATAAAGCCTCAGTAGGAGATAGCTTATAAGCTTTCTACAGGTTGACACAAAGGGTTGTGTAAGTAATAAGCCACAACAGGGTGTGCATTAAAGGGATTTTAATGCACGCCTCAGGGGTGTGCTAAGGCACGAGGCTGAAAGCCGAGTGTCCTTATGCCCCTGGGAAGTGCATTAAAATCCTTTAATGCACACCCTGGACTGGCTTATCACACTTATAAAGTGGGCCACCATCATCAAAGAATTAGTTTGATGTACTCTGATAGGGATTAAAATGTATTTACTATTTTCAAAAGCGTGTACAATACATTTCCTCTAAAACATCTAAAAACTGAAAAAAGTAGTCCCTATTAATGCATAAAATATGATATGTCAGCAATAGGTTAACTAGTACAGTACTTTGCAGTAAAAGTATTTATTAGTAGAGTTGGTTGAAAATAAATATGTCCTCTGTCACATGTAAATTGTATCATATAAATGCACTGCAACATCTGTAAATTTGTAAGACATAAGCAGTGTTTAAAACTTAATTTTCATTACGCTGTAGTTATATAGTCTCATTGAAGGCAACCTTCTCTTTACTTTTGTGTTTTACTTATGTGCTGTGGTCTAGTACATAAAAGGAAAACTGTTATAGGATTGAGGTGAAAGGTTAGTAAGAAAAAAAAAACTTTAAACCTGCCAGGTTGCCTTTTCTTGGGTGGGCAAGGAGGGCGGATTTCACCTGAAAACTCCCATATAAGATTCAAATGTACATGATTTTATTAACATTAGCAATATATTCGGGCACTTTGGGTCTGCCTCTGCCTATTTAACTGTGTTTTCCCACCTTTTCTTTTTGTTTATAAGGTATTACTGTATTGCCTACTTTCTTCATCCTGTTTTTTGTTTTCTGTTTTTCCCCACATTCAAGACATAGAATGTTCATCATAGAATGTTTGCTATGGAATACAGGGATTCAAAATTCTGCTCTGTTCCACTTGTAGAATGTTACTCTCCTGACATTCTGTACACACAGACAATAGAAGCCTGTATTAGAGCCAAAGACTCAATTATATCACATCAGGGCAAGCATGAGAGATTTCACTGATGAGCAGGTAAAGACAGAAGGGGAATTTTTCACTTTTAGTAAACAAAGAGTTGCAATGAAAACTATAAACAATACTTAATATTTCTAATTTGTTAATGTGTGTAAGGAGAGTGTGATGATCAGGGAAATAGTATTTCATTAATTGTTTTATTTTTTATTTAAGGTACTTTTATTTTTAGGGCCCAGTTGAAGTTTTTTTTTTACAGTGTAAAGGTAGCACTCATGTTTGTGATGGAAGACCAGTTCTGATTGCAGGAGGACTTATGGAAGATAGTTCTGGCTGTAGGAAGACTGATTTGTTTATTGTGTGATGTGGTTTAGGACCAGGATGACTGCGTATAAAGAGATTTAATGTACAGTCTGCTGATGTTTCTTGACCAATGAGATTTCTAGATTTTTTCTTGCCATTTTATAAAGAAAAGCAACACATTTGTTTCTGAGGGCAGAAAGCACCCATACATTGTCAGCTATAGTCAGTTCCTATGTATTTGTAGGAACTGTCTTGATAACCAGGAATTTAACATACAAGATGATGAACTAGAGACAAGATTTGCAGAGAGGGGATATGACTTAGGTTTCTTGAGGGGAAGCAAGAAGCGGGGTTTCATCTCTAAATGTATTGCAGCTTAAAAAGAGGGTTGTCCCTGGTGCCCACACTACATTTTCAACTGAATTCAATACTTTTTCTGGAGGGATTGAATTGACCATATTAAGGAACCCGACGATAATGTTTGGTGATGAAATGGTGGCAACAGTGTAGGAGAGAAACCACAGGTGACCTTTAAAAGGACACCCACACATTAGAGATGAAATTGTTCATAGCAGATTTCAACAAAAATTCCACCTTTGCCAAAGGAGTTCCATGCGTACATAAATCGCAATGTGTGAAAGTATGGAATTCATTGTAGTACATTTGATGATCCAACAAGCAATCAGGTGCATCAGATAAGGGAGTTTTCTAATTGTATTACTTCATTGTGGTGTGCAGCATTTCATGTTCATGTAAGAAGCTTTATGTGGATTGAACACATACCTACTAATGCAACAAATTCAGGAACATGTACTAAGTATTAACAGTAAAAAGGAGGAGGATCCACTGGGGTGACATTATTATCAAGTGTATGGTCCTGACCCAAGAAAAATGAAGCCTGTGGGTCTTGAACATGTACTACAACCACCAAGAGGTGGGTGATCGAACTCCAGCTGCCGTTGAGGAAAGAGAGTCAGTGTCTTTTCAGACTGAAATGCCTAAACACAGCTGGCTTAAACGATGAGTGTGGTTTAATACAATTTCTTTAGGCAATGTAAAAGTTGGACTCTGTGAATCACTTGTCCTTGAAACAATACTTATCTGTTTTTCTTATCATTCCAAGTTCCATGCGACAATCATCATGAAAAGTAACCCCATAGGGATACATTGGTGAAATTTTGATGACCCCCCCTTCATTTTACAAGAGAGGGCCATTCACTTTTACCATCATATGAGTTGCATTTATAAAGAGTTGATGCCAGCCATTGGTTTTGCTTAGTTATTCTTTATGCCAATTTTCTTTATAATGCTCCCTTATTTCAAATATTCAGCCTCTTGGTTATCTCATACAGTAGTTGTTAAACATTTTTGGGTTTTTGATTGTTGAGCTTTGAAACTGGTGTATAAAATAACTGGTATATAATGATTTGTTCATCTGTGACCAGAATATATTACTCATTTTTGCTTTTTTTCCTTTCTTAAATATCTAATCCCAGTATGACTGATTGAAGAATACCTCCTGAATGACACTCAAGGATAGACAGACACGGGAGACTCCAACCTATTGTGATGTTGCTGGAAACAGCATTCGATCAAATGAGCAAGAAGCACCCTAAGGAGAACTTGTTGCTAAAAGTTCTTTGTGTGCTATTTAATTATGTTTGTATAAACTTAATTGCAAATGTTCAGTTAATATGCCATTGTGATGGTACCGAGAACATTGTAAATAGCACACTGTCTTTCATAGATACATAGACCCTGTCCACAGATAAGGGCCTATGGACCACCCAGTCTGCCCATTTGAGCTTGTAAGTTCCCTTTATGTTTTTGTAGACGTCTGTTGCCCCTTATCCCTGACCTCCAGAATTCTCTTATGCCTATCTCATGCATTCTTAAATCCCATGATTGTTTCAGTCCCTGCCACTTCCTCTGGCAGGGTGTTCTACTTGTCCACCACCCTTTCTGTGAAGAAATTCTTCCTCACATTTCCTCTGAATCGCCTTCCCTCCAACTTCATCCCATGGCCACTAGTCCTGGAACATCTTTTTCACTGGAAAATAGTGTATTCCTGTACCCTGTTCCTCCCTGTTAAGGTACTTGTATGTCTATCATATCCCATCTCCCTCCTCTCCTCCAGGGAGTACATATTCATGTCCTTCAGCCTGTCCTCATAGGACTTGTGATGCAATCCTTGTACCATCTTTGTTGCCTTCCTCTGAACCTTCTCTACCCTATCTATGTCCTTACATAGGTAAGGTCTTCAGACCTGTACACTGTACTCCAGGTGGGGCCTCACTAGTGTCTTGTATAGCAGAATTATGACCTCCCTTTTCTTGCTGGTGATGCCCCTGCCTAGGCATCCCAGCATCCTATTTGCTTTACCTGCTGTCTTGTCGCATTGTTTCCCTACCTTGAGGTCATCAGACATAATAACCCCAAAGTCCCTTTCCTGCTTGGTGCATGCTATATCCTCACCCCCCAACTGATATGTTGTTCCAGGGTTTTTGTGCCCCATATGCAGTATCTTGCACTTCTTTGCGTTGAATTTCAACTGCCAAACCCTTGACCATTCTTCAAGCTTCTGCAGGTTTCTCCTCATTCTGTCTACATCCTCTGGCATGTCCACTCTGTTACAGAGCTTCATGTCATCAGCAAACAGGGAAATTCTGCCTTCTAGGTCCTGCACAATGTCACTGATGAAGTTGAATAGGACCGGTCCAAGCACTGATGCCTGTTGTACCCCACTGGTCACTCTTCCCTCTGTGGAGTGACAGCCATTTACCACCACCCTCTGTGTCCTGCTGCCCAGCCAATTACCCACCCACCATATTACTGTCCTGCCCACTCCCATATTCCCCAATTTGTTTAAAGCCTTCTATGTGGCACACTGTCAAAGGCCTTACTGAAGTCCTGATAGGCCACATCCACTGCCCTCCCCTGATCCACCTCCCTTGTCACCTAGTCGAAAAATTCAATGAGGTTGGTCTGGCATGACCTCCCTCCCCCCGGTGAAACCATGCTGTCTTGGGTCCTGTAGTCCATTGGCAACCAGATGTTCCACCACCCTCTCCTTCAATAGTAAAGGCCCATATTCTTCCCCACTACCGAGGTCAGGCTGACTGGTCTGTAGTTCCCCGCTTCCTCTTTGTTCCTGCTTTTGTATAAGGGGACTACATCTGCTGTCCTCCAGTCTTTGGGTACTTCCAAAGACTAAACAGGATTGCCAGAGGTTCAACCATTACCTCTCTTAGTTCCTTTTGGACCCTGGGGTGCACCCCATCTGCACCCATTGCTTTATCGACTCTTATTCCTTCCAGTTTCTTTAGTACCCTTTCCCGTGTAAAGGGACTTATGTCCATTTCTGCGCCATTCTCACCCATTAAACTCCCTTCAGGCCCATTACCCTCCTCTTCCTCAGTAAAGACTGAGCAGAAATATCTGTTCAGTATGTCAGCTTTACTGTTGTCATCCTCCATGTGACCACCGCCCCCCCTTCAACCTCACTATCCCTACCTTTGTCATTTTTTCACTTATGTACCTGTAAAAGGTTTTGTCTCCTTCACCCACTGATTTTGCCATGCACTCTTCTGTCTGAGCTTTAGCTTCCCTTACTGACCTCCCTTTGCACCTCCTGGTGCTTCTCCCTATCTCCTACTGCCTGCAACTTTTTGTATTGCCTGAATGCGATCTTTTTGGCTTTCACTTTCTCCGCTACCTCTTGGAAAACCATAATGGCCTCCTCTTCCTTTTCCCCTTGCTAACCTGCTTAATGCATAATTCTTTTGCTCTTGTAATCCCTGTTTTAAATATTGCCCACTGTTTCTCCACCCCTGATTCCCTCCTCATTCCCATTAGTGCCTCTTTCAAACATCTCCCCGTTTTCCCAAAGTCTGCCCTCCTGTAATCCAGGATACGTGTTTTTGTACAGTTTAGTTTTGCTCCTTCTGTGATTTCAAACCACAGTGACTGGTGGTCACTGCTTCCCCTATCACACTGTCTCCATTTGTGAGCATAAGGTCCAGTATTGCCTTCTGCTGAGTTGGTTCCATGACCAGTTGTTTAAGGAAGGCACCTTGAAGGGAGTCCAGGATAAATCTTCTCCTGGTTGATGCTGCTGCTGGGAGGCTCCAGTCCATGTCTGGAATATTGAAGTCTCTAACCAGCACCACCTCCCCCTTGTCTGCCATCCTTTGGATGGCTAGCATCAACTCCCTATCTGTTTCTTCCTCCTGGGCTGATGGTCTGTAGACCACCTCTGTGCGGATGGCTGACCCCATTTTCCTTTCCAGCCTAACCCACAGTATCTCTCCCCCATTTTCTTCCTCCTGGATCTTTGTGACCTTTAAGCCATCTTTCACATAAAGTGCCACTCCTCCTCCCTGTCTGCCTGCTCTGTCTCTTCTGAATATGTTGTAGCCAGGTATGGCCATCTCCCAGTCATGGTTAAAATTACACCAGGTCTCTGTGATGGCCAAAATGTCCAGGTCTGACTGCACCATGGCAGCCTCCAGATCCTCCATCTTGTTGCAGAAGCTCCTGGCATTGGCACACATGGCTTTCCATTATTTGAACTCCCTGAATTGTTTAGCTGTTCTACTCCAGCCCCCTCCCTGGTTGTCCTTCATCCCTGGTTCTCCCTGCTGTCTGCCCTTCTGTTAAATTTTTCCCCCTTTCTGCCTACCTACCCCTGGTTCTTATCTCCATCTTTTGCACACTGCTTTGTAGAGATATCCCCTACTCATGTTCAGTGGTTCCCCTGCTAGCTGTGGGGGGTGGGCAATTAGGTACCTTCCTTGCTGGCTTGCCACCCCCCTTGGCTAGTTTAAATGTTTGTCCATGTAGCATTTAAACATATCAATGAGTGCTTGGATTTCCCTCCAGGACGGATACAGGCCATCAGGCTTAAACAAGCCCCCATTCCTCCAGGTGGGTCCCCAGTCACCAATGAATCCAAGCCCTTCTTTGCAGCACCAGTTCTTCAACCATGAGTTAAAGTTCCTGGTGCATGAACCCCTATGCTCTCCCTTGCCTCTCACAGGTAGTACTTCTGAGAAGGTGACAGAAGTAGCTACTTGCTTGAGACCCCTCCCCAATTTCCTAAGCTCTTCATGAACTTCCTTAGGCTCACCGTTTGCCAGATCATTAGTACCTAGGTGGAAAATGACATCCAGCTCACCCTCCTGTTTTGCCTTCCCGGCGATCCCCAGGATCTTCCTCCCATTGCTCCATGCTATGGCACTTGGTAGGCACCTCACCTCCCTGTTCTTCCCCTTCTGCATTCCTAGTTGGATCCCTCTTATGGTAGAGTCCCCCACCAGGATACGCTTACTCCTCCTCTGGGGTCCACTGCTCTCCCCACTGAGGTCTCCTCCACAGTTGACCTCCACATCCTTCCCTTCCATTTTTCTGGGTACCTCTGTTTGGTTGTCCTTGTTTGCCATTGCGGCATGTGAGTTCTGGAGTGGAATAGGATTTGGGATGTGCCTCTGCCTGACCACCCTTACCCTCCCTGAGTCCACTGTCATCCAAGTGCTTCTTATTCTTGGCATCCTTTGAAGTAGTGGCATTGGACTGGGTGGTTTCTGGATAGGGGTGAAAGCACTTCTGACTCAGTTTACTTTCACTCTGAGTCTGGCTACCTTGTCCTGCTGTCCAGAGAGATGCCTGCAGATAGGGCAGCACCTCAGCATCCAGAAGGTCTGCCTGAATATGGCTTCCCCACATCCACTGCATTGCAACACTCCCCAGATTATACTTTACTTATATTGCTGTTCATGTGCTAGAGTCCATATTGTATAGTATTAGAATGTTTGGACTTGTCTTTTTAACATTGTATTTATGGTATTCTACCAAATGTCTATGAGAAATGGATATAAGCAGAAGTGATAGTTTTTAGCATAGCACCTTTTTTATTTATTTTAGTTTTATACTTTGTCACATTACTATCACTATGTGCTGGGTGCTATACTGGGGTTAGTCCTGTGCTACTTTTAGGAATCAGCCAGTGATTTTTGCATACATTGTGATTTGTTCCCACATGTGGGCACTTTTGATGGATAGACTCGGGTCCATGATTGGCTTAGTGGCATATATAATCAGGATATCATACCACTTGTTCCCACCCATGAAGCTTCATTGAGCAAAGTGCCAGGGTTCTGGATAGCATCTGTCTTTAGAAGTGAGGATTTTTTTTTTGGAATTCTGCACTTGAGAAATGTCTGTATTTACAATTGCACTTTGACTGCCTACTTGCACTCTATGGCAGCATGTGACTGCTTTAAGGCATTAATAAATGGAAATTAATAGTGTGAACCAATAAACTGTTGAAACAATTGAAAATGTGCTTTATGCACTTATGTTGTAGCTTTAGCTGGCTTACCTGGTTGATGTATTGCAACAATAACAGTGTTATATGAGCCCCTGCTTCTGTGAGTGTTTAAAATTACTATCACACATTGAGTGCACTCCAATCTTTTTTTTTTGGATTCCTGCACACACATGCTGATCCGTACTGGTGGGTTTGTGTTTATCAAGGCTACAGGCTAATAGAAGAGAGGGAGAACATCATGTATTCAGTATCTAAAGGGCCCTCAGTTTCTACATGTCTAAAACACAGGACATCAGGAATAATAACGAACAGTTGTATGTTATCTTTGGTGAGATGAGTTTCTATACATCTAGAACAGAGGACATCAGAAATAACAACAGTTGTTTGTTACATATAGTGGTGTGTCAGAAGGACATCCAGCCTCTAAACAAGCTACATCAAGGCAGAAAGTATCCACAATAAATTTCTGCTATGCCACGTCTGGGAAATGCCACCAGATGGCATTAAAGTACACTCCACTAGGAGTACAACAGCATCAGTGGCAACTAGAAGAAATGTGTAAAGTTGCTACCTGGTCCACATTCCACGCATTCACATCTCACTATTGGCTGGACACACAAGCAAGAGAGGATACTAGCACATGCCAGAAGATGCAGTCACTTGGAGACACCAAAAGTGAAGGCTGCCATAGTACACAGCAGGTCTGCGAAAAGTATGCAATGCAACAATATAAATATTTAGTGAAGCTATTTAATACAGGTCAAAAGGCATCAATCCTAGATGAACACAGACACTGACTAGCTGTGGGACTCTAGGGTGTAGAGTGTGTTGAGTCCGTTAAAGGCTATCTGGAAACTGGAGTCATGCCAGTGGATTGCAGGGTAACTGATTTAATACCACTCCATAAGAGTGGGGCAGAGATGGCTTAGGAAACTATAGGTTAGTAAGACTTATATTGATATTAATACTACTATTGTAGTATTAATATTAATTTAATAATGACTGGAATCTCCCTACCATCAGAGTTGACTGCAGCGGGGACTACTGTACCCTGTATATGGGACCCAAAAAATATGTTTGTATATTTCAAAGGCTTTTGACAGTCTGCCTGAATGCTTAGTAAGCAGTAATTATTACAGGATGGAAGTTCACCAAATGACATAATGTTTTTATTTCAGAACTAAAAGAATTCAGCAACATCCCCAGTGATTATAATGATTTATTCTGGGCACAGAACAGAAGAAGGCATAAATGCCCATAAAAACTATCCCCTTGCATCAGCGGATCCAACTTGATCCTCTCTGTAGCTGATAATTATCTAGCTGCATTTTAAATATTCTCATATTGTGACTTTCCACTATTTAATATGGAAGACAATTCCAAATTCTAGCAGTTTGGTGGATAAAACAATGATATCCCACTCTTTTAACCACATTCTTTAACTTTATTTGTTGTTTATGTCCTCTTAATCCCTCAGGTTTACCCTGGATTTGTATACCCAGCTCTTCACATAAATTATCTTTCATGATTGTGTGCATCATTAGGAGGTCACCCCTGGTCCTTCTTTGTTCTCGACTATATAGTCCCAGTTTTTTTGACCTACTGTCATAGTCCAATCCCTTCATTCCTCCCATCATTTTGTGACTCTACAGTGAACTCCCTCAACCTTTGCCATTTCTCTCCTCTTGTATGGACTCCACAATGGAGAGCCGTAATCTAAATGAGGTCTGATAAATTATCTATATAATGGGAGAATACAGGTTGAAGATCTGTTTATAAATGCTTGTTTAATATTACTAATCATATAACTAGTTTGTTTGTATTAGTTTAGTGCAGTGTACTTTAACATTAAAGTCCTTGTCTATAAATACCCAAAAATCTTTTTCTGACCCTACCTTATTTAAAGCTCTACCATCAAGAAAATAGTCTAGATTGATATTATTTTTTCCAGTATGTAGTACTGAGCATTTTTCTACACTAAACATCATTCCATTATCCTTTGCCCATCGTTCCACTTTTCTTAAGTCAGACATCAGTTTGATGATGTTAGCCTTTGTATCGACTGGTCCACCTAACTTCACATTGTTGGCATATTTTGCCATCCAACTTTAAATATTGTGATGTAAATCATATATGAATAGCGTGAACAGTATAGGGCCCAGGACTGAGCCCTGGGGGACCCAAATAGTCACATCACTGCTATCTGAGTATGAACCTTTCACTGTAATGTTTTGTGTTTTTTTATTTAACCAGTTCCTGATCCAGGCAACCAGCATAATATCTACTCCTAGTTTAATAAATGTTTCCAATAATAAGCTATGGGGAACCTTATCAAAACCTTTTTGTAAGTCCAAGTAGAGAAAATCTTCTGGAATGTTATTATTTAATCAGCTATTCGACTTCTCATAAAAGCACAGTTGGTTAGTATTACATGCTATATCCTGCTTAAAGCCATGCTGTTTACTTTCTTTAAGATCTTTAAATTCTCCTCTATTTTAGACTTTAAAAAAGGTTTTGCCATTTTACAAACCACCAGTGTCAGACTAATTGGTCTGTAATTAGATAGTATGGCTTTATCCCCCTTTTTGAACAATGGAACGACAGTTGCCATTGTCCAATCAAGTGGAACATCTCCCAAGGAAAAGGATGCATTAAACAAAAATGCCAGTGGCACAACTATATAGTACTGTAATTCTCTAAGGAATCTAGGATGTAATAAATCAGGCCCTGCAGATTTATCAACCTTACGTTTTCCTAATAAGTCAACTACCTCTTGTGGACTGATCTCAATGATTAGATTTGGATATTTATTACCCTCGGCAGTATTATTCTCCGCCCAAGCTTAATTAAAAACAGAACAGAAGTAGGTGTTAAATGAGCAAGCCATGTTTACAGGATCCTTAATTTCCTGACCTTCATGTATTAATGGCCCTACTTGTGAGTTGTTGCCCTTGTTGTTATTAACATAAGCATAAAAGCTTTTACCATTGTATTTTCAGGGTAATATATTTATTTCCATCTTATTCCTTCCATGCCTAATCATTTTCTTTAGCTCTGCTAACTCCCTTTTATATGCCATCACAGTAGCCTCATTTGTATTTGTATTCATTAGATCGAAAGCTTTCTTTTTTTTAATTTCATTGTCTTACAACTTTCCTGGTACACCACATTGTTTGTTTTTTTGCCTCTGTTGTTATGCATCCATTTCCATTTTGACAATATTGACTTAATTTTGTCAAAATATGCCCTACTATAGTTTTTAACTACTGTTGATCCTACACTCACATACACTGATCTCCTTAGAGTAAACTCAGTGATATTATGGTCACAATTTCCTAGATTTTCTGTAATGTTTATATTCTTGACTGATTTCCCAATATTAGTTATTAATAAATCGAGTGTATTATTACCTCTGGTGGGTTTATATATAATCTGTTGTAACCCAGCATTTAGTATTGTATCAATAAAGTTCCTTTCTATACCTATAGTAGATGTATAATTAATCCAGTTGATGTCTGGGTAATTGAAATCACCAGTAATCACATCACCTATGTCTGCTATCATTGCTATGTCATGATGTATACTGTTATCCATCCTAACAGCAGTATTTGGTGCTCTATAATAGACCCTGATATATAATCTTCTTGCTTGGTAGGTATCAACTGCTACCCAAATTATTGACTATCTAAATTATTATCACTGGAACTATATCTGAAGCTATTAATTGAATTGTTACTATAGATTGCCATGCCCCGGCCTTTTGTATCTGGTCTATCCCTTGTATATAGTGTATAACCATCTATGTCTCTGTTCCAGGTGATCTGACTAGCCCATCATGTTTTAGTTATTGTGCATATATGAATATCATCTTGCTCAGCTATACCTCAAGTTCAGATTTTTTGCCAATATTGAGGCTTCTGGTATTTAAGGACCAAATGCTGAGGCCACTATTATTCCAAATATCAGTTTTATTTGTTTGGGTCATTGTTTTATCAGGTTTTCAGGCATTAGATATCACTCATCTCCCCTTATTTTTTAGTTTAAACAACCATTGATTGTTTCATTTAGCCTTATTCCCAATTTTCTACTTCCATTTTTGTTCAAATGTAATCCATCATTGCAAAAGTACTGCATGTTATTATTGAATTCCTCCCAATGTGTTATGCACCAATTCCTTCTTTAAGGGTCCAAGATATTAACCAATTATTTATTGACTTGATTTTTTTTCTCCTTTAGTAAACCCTGCATGTGGGACTGGTAAGATCTCTGAAAAATAAAGTTTGCAGTTCATATTTTGTACAACCTTTGTAATACTTGAAATTCTTCGATTATTATCTGCTGGAGCTTGGTGCCGCAAAGTATTAGTCTCCAGATGTAACACAATTGCTGAGGTCTGGTCTTTTTCTTTAATTATATCTGGTAGCATTTTTTGGATATCCCTAATTTTAGCCCTTGAGAAGTAACTGGTAGTGATATTTTCTTTATTACCTCTAGATGTGTATCTATCAGTATACTTCAATATTGATGAACCAGCAGATCACACCAAATCTATTCCTGAGGTAGGCAACACAAGGTGGATGTGCCATGCTGATCCCCTCTCAAGATTTAAGACCAAATACTTTGTGATTTGCATTACACTGGAGAAAATATCAGAGTTTGAAGGTGACGCTGAATGGTTTTGGTTTTCCATCACCAAGTTTGAGTTTTTGTGACCGTGAGCTGTGTAGACTACATTCTGGCCATAACCAAACCCCTGTGCCTGCATTTACAGTATGTGGAAATTGACCTCATTCAAGCTTCAGAGAAGGCTAGTAACCTGTCAAAAGTATTGATGAGCATAAGTGAGATTTATGAAAGTAGGGGGAAATGTACCACAACATCCATACATTGACAGAGTCTGCATTCATCAAGGAGTCAGTCCCAGCACAGTGCAACAATATTTATGTTTCCACTCCTCAGGAATATCATACATTCAACATTTTTATTCTATTGTTAGACCATATTAATTTCAGAGCTAAATGGTCCGCCTATTGAGTGTTGACCTCACTTCCTCACCCAGTACATTTCTCACAAAAGTTGCATTTTCTGAAGAATGAGGATCAGGTATCTGATCTTGATAATGCCTACAGAGTGACTTGAGCACTTTGAGGACATCAAAATTAAATTTGGCCAGCTCCATGGTGCTGAGAAAAGGGGTTCGCTTGGCATGCTAGCGACCCAGGTTGATGCCGCGAGCCCAGGGACCAAGAGCAGAGACCGGCAGGGAGAGGTTTCACAAGTGTCCACTGGACACTTCCCTTTCAGGGGGATGAGTCTGGGCTCCTAGAAGTGGATTGGAAATGAGTTTATGGGCTGTGGAAGCCTCAACATGCCCTCCTGCACGTTCCCACCTCAGGACACCATCCTTGCAGGCTACTGTATGGGTTGGGCCAAGAAAATGTGAAAATGGGTCCCCTGCCAACCAGATGATGAGCACCCAGCCTGCACTGCCACGAAGCCCCGGACAAACCTGGACTGACCTAGTGGCGGTCTCCAAGGATACAAAGTTGTGCCTGCCGGCACTTCCCCCTCAAAGGAGAGGGACCCTCCCATCATAGGGATATGTTGGATTACCCTGGTAAGGTCGCGAGACAGAGTCGGGAGATGGTGGTGTGGCGGGCAATGGCACTCTGAAGGAGTGGTCAGCAGGGGTGCCAGGTGGAAGGAGCATAAACAGATAAGACCAAAAAAAAAAAAAAAAAAGAAACTTGAAAGACGGCATGCAAAGTGGGCAAATGTTCCAATGGCATTGTATTCAGATTACATAATTCTAATATTGCAGCACCTAAATTGTG
This sequence comes from Neoceratodus forsteri, assembly GCA_016271365.2. Lineage (NCBI taxonomy): Eukaryota > Metazoa > Chordata > Ceratodontiformes > Ceratodontidae > Neoceratodus > Neoceratodus forsteri. The sequence continues at coordinate 726,089,311 of CM028133.1, forward strand.
CACTGTTTCTAGATAACAATGCTACCTTTTTGGTCTTGGCAACAATGCTGGTCAGCATTGAAAGTGTAGAAGGATCTTTTAGTGCATTGTGACAGGTAAAGATGTGGCTTAGGAGCAGTATTGTGGAGTAACCTGTCATGAGATTGGCTCTTTTACACATCCATTAGAACATGGAAACTGATGTGGATCAACTGCTGAAGAACTTTGATCCATGCCAAGACAGGCACTTTTGTGTTATAAAATGAGACTCTCACTCCGGCTGCATATAGTACAGTAGACCTGTTTTTGCAAACTGCAGAGATGAAGAATTCACAGCTTATGAACTGGTGTCCAGGAAGCAAATGTGTTTCTTGTTTGAACTTGTTATTTTATTTAATTGACCCCCTAGGGCAGAGGTGCAGAAATGCAGGGACTGGGACAGGATGGAACAAAAGGGGTATGTAACTCAAGCAGGGTAAGAGAGAAGATTAAAGGAGACCAGGAATGGTGAAAGTAAAAAGGGAAGAGGCAAGGCATGGGGGCTACTGGGAACAACACAGACAGGAATGGCAGGGGGTAGCAGGCAAGGGGGGAAATAAGGTGTGGAGAGATGTGCACCAACATGAGGAGCCTTGTAAATAAAAATTAAAGACCTTTAAACAATCATGGCAAAGGCTAACCTGGAATTAGTGGCCACATTGAAGTCATGGTGTATGAGCACTACAACTGGGACATGGCCATACTGGGCTAGTCTCTGTTCAAGAGAGGCAGGAAGAAGAGGAGAGATTGTATTATATGTGAAGAAGGGAGTCAAAGCCATAGAGGTACAAGAGCACCATGAGGAAAAAGAGGAGCAGAAAGTGCTGTGGGTCATCCTGGAGACAAGCTTTGGGGCCACTATCTGTACCTGGGTTGTGTACAGACCTCCAGCACAGGGAAAAGAGACGGATAAGGCATTTGGGGGACGCCATCATCAAAATAGAAAGTGAGGGGGGGTGATGATGGTTGACAATTTCAGTCTGCCAGATGTAGGATTAAGCCTTCCAACTGTGGCCTTGAAAAGAAGCAGGGTCGTCCTTGGCTCACTACGAGGGGCTTTTCTTAGACAGCTAGTCAGAGAACCCACTACAGACAGGACAGTGCTGGACCTGGTGCTTACAAACAGACAGCATTGTAGATATCACAGTGGGTAGTCCCCTGGGTACCGGTGATCACTTTAGGGTCTTGTTCAGCAGAAAGACAGGAGCAGAAGCAAACCATATGAAGACAAGGGGTCATGGACTTTAGGAGGGTGGATTTTAAAGAAATGGGAGACTGTCTCAGAAAATACCTTGAAAGTGGGATTGCCAAGAAGGGATAGAGGCACAGTGGGAAAACAAGCATTTGTCAGTGTCAAATATTTGCTTGCAGTGCAATAGGACTTTAAAGAGCCCTAATGTTTCTAGTTAGTGCTTTATTTGTCTCAGGGCACAGGTCTGCATAACAAACAATTGGTTGGACCTCCCTAAACAGATCAAGTTACCTTTGTGAGTCACTCTGACCAGCTTTATTTCCAGTCCACTGCCCACCTTGCAGCTCAGACCCTAGGAGCCAGCAACAGGGTCAAGAGGGTCTGAAATCACCTCCCTGCTCCAGCCCTCAAAGCTGCATCAAGGTGCTACTGAAGTCAGCCACCGCCATGCGGGCTGCGGTGCTGCTGCCCGGTACTGCATAGTACTTCCCACCCACACACCCCTCCTCCTTCCAACCCAGGCTGTTTCCCCTTTTATGCATGTGCTGAACCAATCAGCTCAGTTTTCTTCCCCATCCTGAAAGAAACCTGGTATGTCCCTCTCCCCGTCAGATGCCTAAAACTGGTCTGACTCAGTCACCCTAGCTCCAGCCCTCTTCCCTAGCTTCCATATCCTAGACACAGTTTCTCAGTACATTATCCATCTCATTTACCTGCCTGCTTGCCTCATGCTCTTCCTCCCTCCTATTTGCCTCCCTTCTATAGCTCTTTGTAGTACCTTCCCCCATTTTCCTCCTATCCCTTCTTCCCATTCCCCCCTTATTACCTCTGGCCCTCCTCCCCTCCTCCTACTCATGCCTCCTTCCTGTGTGCCTTTCCTCTTCTTCCTTCTCCTGCCCACCCTCTACCAACATGGACCACCCCCTCTACCCATCTGTAGCAATTCACCGAGGGTTGCTCAGTCCCTGTCTATTAAAACTAGAAGCCATTCATCATTTTATCATCTCCTGTTCCCACCATCTTCCTAACCACCTTACACACCATGCAAAATGTAAATGGCTATCCCTCCACCACCCCCTCTTCTTTCTGCTCCTACTTTTGGCAGGTGATGTTGAACTAAGCCCTGGCCCTTCTCCCTCCTTCACTCCCCTGTCACTTCCTAAAGGTCTGATGTTTTCCCACATAAGTGGGAAGGGGCTGACCAGAAGCCCTCTCCTCCAGGTGAGGGGAGTAGCCGTCAAGCCCAAGAGGGGGAGGGGGGAAACAGACTGGAGGTGGAGGTTTCAGGAGGAGCAGGGGGAGGATGGAAGAATAAGGAATCTGGGTGGGGTTCGACAAAGAGGATCAGGGATAAGGGGTGGGTGTTAGTAAATGCCAGGAGCTTGGGAAACAAGTTGCCGGAGTTCCAGGCCATGCTGGTTCGAGGGGAGGATGGCGAAGTGGTCACGAGACGGGGCCAACAAAACCATGACTGGGACCTAAATGTACAGGGTACACTATGCTTAGGAAGGATAGAAAGGAGGTCAGAGGGGGTGGAGTGGCTATGTTCATTAGAGATGATATAGAAATTGCTATGGTAGAAGAGGCAGAGGGAAACGTGGAGGCCTTATGGGTCACCTTACGATCCCCAGCAGGAGATAAGGTCAAGCTGGGAGTAGCATATAGGCCCCCCGGGATGAGTGATGTTCTAGAGGATGGTTTGCTGGACAACATCATTGCCCAGTGTGGTCCAAAAGGGGAAGGAGTGGTGTTGATGGGGACCTAATATGCCAGGTACAAACTGGGAACCATGTCTCTACAGGCCAAGGAGCAGAGGCTGCTGGATGGCTTCCAGGATGTGTTCTAACACAGCATGTGATGGAGCCCACAAGGGAGGGGCATGTCCTGGATGTGGTTCTGGCAGATGGGGATCTGGTAAGGGACATAGTTGTACAGAACCCTGACTGGGAGTGACCACAATACTGTCTGGTTTCAAATAAGCATGGGGAGTGGGGTGAGATCTAGGACACTGGCAGTGGACTTCAGGGGGCAGACTTTATGGGCATGGGAAATATTCTCAAGGATCACTTGAAGGATTACCTCAACGACAAGTGTGGAAAGGAGATGTGAGGTCATAAACGGGACTTCATGAGGTAGTCAGGATCTGCTTAAGTTGAAACGTAGTGAGCAAGGTCACGTGAACCATACTGGTGGTCCAGTGAGGTACAGGTAGCAGTCAGAGAAAAGAAGGCGCCTACAAAAATATAAAACAACAAGAGGGGATAGGGATATGAAATGTACCAGCTTATCTAGAAAAGTCACCAGATGGTGAGGGGAGCAAAGTCCAGCAAGAGCAGCGGCTGGCACAGGGATACATGGAGGGAAAGGTTATTCCGCCACATTGGGGAGCGGAGAAAACTAAGGGCCATCTCAGCAGATTGAGATCAGAAGGAGGGTGGGTGGAAGAGGCGAGGGACCAGGCAGAGGTATTTAACGAGTACTTTGCCTCTGTGTTCACTAGGAGGGGGATGGGATATCTACAAAGCAAGGCATGAAGGGATAGAAGGCAGGGAGTGGGATCAGGGAGCAACAGAAATGGAGCAAGAGGGAGGAAAGGAACCCTAGGTGTCAGCATCTGGATAAGGATAAAAAGACCAGTAAAGGGAGGGACGGATGATGCTATCTCCACCAAAGGGTGTGTTAGCCCCAAGGCCCTAAAGAAAACAAATCTCCTGGGCCGGATGGCATTCATCTGAGAGTACTATGGAATTGGCAGACATACTGGCTGCACTTCTGGCGGAGCTTTTCAGCAGGTCACTTGAGACAGGAGGGTACCTAGGGATTGGCGAGGCACATGTGGTACCAATCTATAAAGGGGGTCGAGGAAGTACCAGGTAACTATAGACCCATCAGTTTGACCTCAGTGGTGGGAAAATTAATGGAGAGTATACTAAAGGAACGATTGGGGGTGTACTTGGAGGAGCTGGGAGGTCTGGATAGTCGGCAACATGGGTTTGTGGTAGATCATGTCAAACCAACCTTGTGGAGTTCTATGAATGGGTAACATCAGAACTGGACAGGGTAAGCCTGTGGATGTATTATTCTTGGACTTCAGCATAGGCTTTGACTCTGTCCCCTAATGGTCTGGTGGAGAAGCTGATAGGGTTAGGAGTAGGCCCTTTGATGGTCAGATGGATTGAAAACTGGCTAGCTGGACGCACTCAGAGAGTAGTGGTCTGTGGGGAGCTCTCGAACCCTAGAGAGGTTGGTAGTGGGGTACCACAGGGCTCGGTCCTGGGTCCGATCCTGTTTAATGCATACATATCGGACATCAGGGAGGGTATAGGGTGTGAAATGAGTCTCTTCATGGATGACTCCAAGATGGGAGCAGTAGTTGAGGGAGAAGAGGGGAGGTGGGCCCTGCAAGGGGACCTGGACACCCTGGAAAGCTGGGCTCACACATGGAAATTAAATTTCAATATCACCAAGTGCAAGGTGTTGCATCTTGGTCGGGGAAACCCTAAACACAGGTACACCCTGGGAGGGGAGGTGCTGGAGGCCTTAATAGGGGAAAAGACCTAGGGGTCATGGTGGATACATGTATGAATAACTCTGAGCAGTGCAGGAGCAGCAAGCAAGGCAAACAGGATGTTGGGATGCAACGTAGGGGATCACCTCTAGGAGCAAGGAAGTGATTCTGCCTGCTGTACAATGGACTGGTTAGACACACCTTGAGTACTGTGTACAGTACTGGAGACCACACTTGAAGAGGGACATATAGCTCCTGGAGAGGGTACAGAGGAGGGCAACAAAGATGATACGAGGCTAGGGGATTTGACTTATGAGGACAGACTTGAGGAGTTCTGCCTGTTTTCATTGGAGGAGAGGAGAGAGGGGGGCAGGATTGAGGTCTTAAGCACCTCAAGGAATAAATAGGGTAAACATGGAGGGATCTTTAGACTAAAGCAGGAGGTATCACCAGGGGCATGGTTTGAAGTTGGAAGGTGGAAGGGTGAGGGGGGAAAAGAGGAGGAGGTTTTTCACCGAGAGGGTGGTGGACTCTTGGAATGCACTGCCTGGTGAGCTGGTTCAGAGATCCACAGTGGAGGGCTTCCAGAGAGGGTGGGACAGACACAGAAAGTGGATGTATCAGATGATGGCCTGTCCTGGGGGGGTGGGGATGGATGATAGGGGTTTCTGGAGAACAAGGGATGGGAGGGTCTCGGCATCCAACTAAGGATCTAGGTTCGAGCAGACTCGATAGACCGAAAGGCCTAATCTGCTGGCAAATAGTATGTAAGTGCCAGCAGCCTCTTACCAAAATTGGATGACCTAAAGGTTTGGGTCACTCAGCACTCCCCAGATGTCCTATGCATCTCTGAAACATGGCTCTTCTCACAGATCCCAGATTACCAGCTTGCACCTTCTGACTTTAAACTATTCCATCAGGACTGCGACAAGTGCAGAGGTGGAGTTGCCCTCTATTCTTACAAATCCCTCTCTTGCAATGTCACCCTCCGTGAAGCTATCCCCTCATCCCATGAACTCCTCATGGTCAAAATTTCCCTCCCTTCCTCTACTTCAATATTTGTAGGGGTTCTGTATGTCTCTCCTAAGCTCCCTCCCTCCCTCCTCCTCCTCCCTTGTCTTCTGCATAACCTCCATTGCCACTCATGCTTCCGCAGGTGAGCTTATTCTTCTCAGAGACTTCAACCTAGACTGGCTTTCCCCCCTCATCACACAGCTTCCTTCAAATCATTGAAGTTCTGAATCTGTCCCAGATGATCACTGAGCCTACCTGTCTTAATCCATGCTCCCAAACCCACTCACTGCTAGACTGGGTGCTTTCATCCCACCCTCACAGAATAATTGCTGCAGGGGCCCTTCCTGATGTGCTCAGTGATCACTGTCCCACTTACTGTGTCAGGAAGGTGAGTCCCCCACTTATACCCCCTAAATATATCTGGTACTGCCCCCTTAGAGTATTCAATATTAGCATCCTACTCTATGACCGTACCACTGCTGTCTGGTCACCGGTTTTCTCTACTCCCAATATTGACACAGCACTTACCCATTTTGCCACCACCTTTCTTAAAACATGGAACACCCATGCCCCTTAAAAAAACTTAGGGTCAAACGTCTCCACCATCTGTGGATCACCCCTGAACTCCTACCTCTGTGTAGATCCTGAGACCATGCCAGGTCATGTTTTAAAGCCTCCAAGGCCCTACTGGACCTGCAATACTACATTCCTCTCCAAAATAGCTGCACTAAGGTTTTCCACCAGGCCAAAGCAAATTACTTCAAAGCCTACCTGCAGTCCTCTGATTGCTCCCTCTCCTCTTTCTGGAAAGATCTCCACTCACTCCTACACCCCTCCTCTGAACCTACTTCACCTAACCTAGTTGAGGCCAGAGTTCAGAGCATCCTCAGTAGTGGCCATCCTAAATAAATTATTCACTACTTATGCACTCCTGGATGACCCCCTTGCTACCCAGCCCAAAATTCCCCTCTCCCCCATGCCTAATGATTTTCACTTCTCCCCCACCTTCCCCCAAGAAGTCTTTTGATCAATTATGTCCCTAAACCTGCAAAATCTAGCCCTGATGGCCTTGACCTGAGACTCCTCAGGATCTCTGCTTCCTCCATAGTACTACTACCCCCAAATGCACCTTCTCAATCTATCTTTCTTTCTTTCTTTCTTTCTTTCTTTCTTTCTTTCTTTCTTTCTTTCTTTCTTTCTTTCTTTCTTTCTTTCTTTCTTTCTTTCTTTCCTTCCTTCCTTCCTTCCTTCCTTCCTTCCTTCCTTCCTTCCTTCCTTCCTTCCTTCCTTCCTTCCTTCCTTCTTCCTTCCTTCTTTCTTTCTTTCTTTCTTTCTTTCTTTCTTTCTTTCTTTCTTTCTCCTCCTTTACTGTCCCTTTGGCCTGGAAACTCACCAAAGTCCTACCATTCCAAAAAGGTGGAGACCCAACCTCCTCTGGAAACTACCGGACCATCTCCCACCTCCTTTCACTAGCCAAGTTCCAAGAATCCATTGTCCTTACAAGGCTCAATGACTTCCTCAAGTATCCTCTCCCCTGTCCAATCAGGGCTCAGAAAATCTAATTCCATGACTTCCTCCCTCCCTCCTCCACTTCACCGATTCTATACTCTCAGCCATGGGCCATGGTTATATTACTTGGTCAGTTTTCATCAACCTTGCAAAAGCCTTTGATTTCATCTCTCACCCTTTCCTCTTAAATAAGCACTATGCTGTTTGACTTTCTTCCCCAGTGATTAAATGGTTTAATTATTATCTCGGAGAAAGAAAAACGCTTTCACATAAATAAACTGTATTGTGCTCAAACATGTGTCCCTGAAGAGGCGCTGTTTTTGGCGCGAAACCGGTCGGACGTTTTCTTTGTCAGAGCTGTTTTGACCTTGCATGGCGTTACTGCATTGTGTGTTTTTAAAATGTTTGAGCACAATACAGTTTATTTATGTGAAAGTGTTGGTGCCGTGTTTTTCTTTCTCCATGTTTAAATATTATACACAGGCACAGCGGGTATTTGGAGCCGCTATTCCTTGTTTTTGTATTAATTATTATCTCACCAGCTGTGCTGGTTAGTAATGTCCTTTTGTCCCACCTCATTGTCCTCTTTGGCATCCCCCAGGGTTCCATACTTGGTCCAGTCCTCTTTTCTCTTTTATCAACAATCTCTCCTCTGTCTGCTCCACAGCGCACATACATATGTATGCGAACGACACCATCATCTACCTATCTGGCCCCTCCATCTCAAATGTCCAAACCCCCTTTCAACGTGACTTTCATGCTGTGATAAACTGGTTCCAAGATCATTGCCTCAAAATGAACACTAAAAAAAAACTTGCTATGACGTTTGTTTATTTGTTTGTTTAAAAGTTTATTTTTATACAGGCTGATTTGTTGGAGAAAATAAATCCCCATTTACAACAAGTTCCTGTGGTACATATCTATAATTACGACAATAAGACTTAAACAATATATAATAAACACATACAGAGCAAAAACAATATATAATCTAAAAACAATTACAACAAACTTTCAAATAATCATGCAATTTAAGTTTAAATCTGTGCAAATCAAGAATCTCAATTAATTGAAGCAGTAACTCATTCCAAGTCTTTGCTAAACTGTTCTGAAGAATTATGTCCCCCATCCGATTCATATTTAGAATCATAGGCAATTTCCTGGATGTTTTCCTTAACTTGTCTGAGTATGTTAAATTTAAGTTCAAACATATTAAATGATTTATTGGATGCAGTTTTTTACACTTGGGATAAACCAGGCTATGGCATACCACTGAACATAGATACTTTCTCCATGCAGTTGGATGTAACCAATCAAGTTCCTGATAGACCAGACATCGATGAACCCGATATCTATGCCGTAATATGTAGTTCCCAATCCTATAATACATCTGATCTATCTTATCCAAAGACTTTTGGTAAGACTGCATACACAGTGGAAATCCATAATCAAATACAGGCAGCAGTAGTTGTTTTACCAGTCTGGTTTTAATATCCCTGGTCAAACATCTAGATAGCCTTCTCAAGGCTCCCAATCTTTGGCTAACCTTTTTTGTTTGTAACAAAATGTGTTCAGAGAAAGAAAACTGTGAATCAACAAAGACTCCCAGATATTTATAACTCGGTACCATCTGAACCTTAGTCCCATCAAAAAAAGTAACCTGTAAGTCTGTAAAATCCTTTTTTTCATGTGATCCCACTGAAAAGATCATACTGTGCATCTTGTTAATACTTATTATAAGATCTGAGTCTCTCATCCAAGTCTTAATGTTAAGAAAGTCTGTCTGGAGCCACTGTCTCAGGTCCCCGGGATTATTTGCAAATGCAATTAGTACAATATCATCTGCATAAAGCTTGATCTCAATACTGGTTATGTGAGTTACAAGGCTATTTACATAGTTGTTAAATAACACAAGACCCAAAATCGAGCCCTGTGGTACACCTCTGTCTAAGTCCGGGAGACCTGAGACAGCAGCACCACGGATCACTCTTTGCCTATGATAAGATAAGTAGGATCTAAACCATTGCAGAGATTCTTGTTGCACCCCAATATCCAATAACCTGTGCAAAAGAGTCTCATGATGTAACAAATCGAAAGCCTTGCTTAGGTCCATGAACACCGCCCCAGTACATTTACCCTGATTTAGTGATGTGGCCGCCAAATCACCAAAATCAATTAGGCGGTGTTCGTGGACCTACCCTCTCTAAACCCATATTGGTACTTTGTTAAGTTCCCCTCTTGTTCAAGATAGTGGCCAAGCTGGTAATTTACCAACTTTTCCAGAATCTTTGAAAGGCTAGGGAGCAAGGTGATAAGTCTATAGTTAGAAGGAACTGTAAAGTCTCCACCTTTATATATGGGAACAATTTCTCTCATTTTCCACAGTTCAGGTACAGAGGAAGATTGTATACTCCAATTGTAGAAATATGTAACTATTGGGGCTATTATGTCAGAACCTAACTTCAAAAACCTAGGATCGACACCATCTATTCCTGCTCTTTTTAGCACTTTCAAACTTTTTAATTCTTTAACTACATCCTTTACTTCAATTTTTTTATTTAAATTCCTTATTATTAGTTATAGAAGTGACAAACTGTGTTTGTACAAGATTGGCTACTTCCAGTTTTGGAATTTCCAAGTCTGGTAAATCCTTAAAATAATGATTTAACAAGTTAACTACCTCTAAGGGATTATCTATCAACTTTTCTTCCTGTACTAAACTAATAGGATTTTTAGACTTTACTTGATTTTTTAAATTGGAGATATTCTTCCAGAATTTGTTTGGGTCCTGCATCTTACTAAAAGATTTCTGATAGAATCTCTTTTTGGCTAAAGTTATCACTCGTTTACATTTATTCCGCCAGCACTTAAATAAATCCCAATCTTCCGCTAGTCTTGTTCTCTTAGCTTTTTTTCCATATTCTGTTCCTTATACGTAACTAGGTTTTCAGTTTCTCGCTAAGCCATGGCAAATCTTTGGTATTATTGCTCTTTTTTATTTTCAGGGCATGACGCTGGGCAATATCCAAGAAGGAATCCGTAAATTCCTGGATAGCCAGGTTTAAATCAGGGATCAAAAATACTCTTGACCAATCAAAATTTCTAAGACTATCCCTAAAGGATAATACATTGAACCTCCTCAAGTCACGTACCCAACAATAATGTTTTCCATTTCCCCAAGTTTTTTGTAAAAATAAAACACACTGAATTGGGTTATGGTCCCCTAGATTTAAAGGAAGGATTCTACAACCCTCCACCTTCAATTCTTGTGAAACAAAGAACAGATCCAATATAGATCCAGTAGTTCTATTGTTAAGACTTCTTGTTGATTGATGAATTAATTGTTGAAGTCCTAATACTTCCAGACTTGCTTTAAGTTTATTCCATCTACTTTGCCCCCAATATGCATTAAAATCCCCCATTAGCAACACACACTGATCCTTTAATATTTCCAATAAAATATCAGCCAAAACATCGAATGTACTTGTTTTAGTTTTAGGAGGAGCATAAAAAACTCCAACTATCAATTTTAATTTTAACAACTCTATAACTAAACAATCAATCCCTTTCACATTTTTAGCTAATAATGACTGGTATGGGCCTAAGGTATTTTTTACATAAAGCAGTACCCCTCCCCTTTTCCCCCTATCCTGCCTTATTAATCTATAACCTGCAAGTTCTACCTCCTCATTAGAAATACCAGAATAAAGCCAGGTCTCAGAAATGGCCAAGATGTCCTGAGACCATTCAGTAACCCAAACCCTATATAAATCCATTTTATGAATAAGACTTCTAACATTCTCCTGAGTAATTGTTATCCCCTCTTGATTTTTGGGCCCTGAGTTTTTTTCTACATCTTCACACTGTATCAATAAGGGAAAGTGAAATAAACCCCTAGCTCCGCAATTCACCAAATCAAATGTTCCATTTTTAATTTTCAGGGGTCTTGATTGTAATTTCATTGAATTTGTAAAAGCATTACTTCTCTTAATAATCATGTATTGATGGTCTTGTATGTATCCCCTCATGGTCATAAAAACCACACCTTTGCTAATACTGTTACAATTAGTTTTTGAAATCTGAAAATTAACTAACCACATTCCCATCAATACCCACCCCATCACATAAAATAAATGCATAATTACCAGATCTTGTTCTAATACTATAAAAACTCCTTACCCAAACCCACTGACTTTTCCTCACCGAGTGGCGCTCACACCACTCACTGCACTCGTGCTCGTGGGTGGCACGGGCTTTTAATGTTATTGCAGCCCCAGCTGATTACAGTTATTAATGTTGCAGTGTCAGTGTCGTTGCAGTGTCAATGGCTCAGTAGGTAGCACACTCACCTCTGAGGCCGGGAGATCAGAGGGCTGTGGGCTCAGTTCTCACAAATGGCACTTTAATTAATATCCCAGTACTGACACTGTAATGCAGCATGAGAGGGGTGCTGCACTTCTGAGGTACTGTCTTTTGGATGAGACGCTAAACCGAGGTCCCATCTGCCTGGATTGGTGGTAGTTCAGGTGGATGTTAAAGATCCCATGGCACTTAATGAAAAGAGTTGGAGAATTTCCCTGGTGTCCTGGCCAAATTTTCCTCATTCACTAAAAATACCACCAACAGCTTAATTTGGTTCAAGGTCAGTTGGCATTCAGCTGCATCCCCTTCCCCCAGATCGTGCCTGAAAATAGGTAGGACTTGTCTAGTGCACTTACCCAGTCAACAAAAACTAAATAAATAAATTGTCCCAACCCTCCACAGTCACAAACAAACCGTACATATATTCAGAAGTCACTGCGTGAGAAGTTTGGCTTGTTGTTTTAAATTGCAGCTCTCACCTGTCACCTCAGTGACACTTCTCCCGGTTGCTTCGTTGCTCCGTATGTCCCAGTATGTAGAAATGAGTGCAGTCGGGTCGGCACAAGCTTTTAATGTTATTGCAGCCCCAGCTGATTACAATTGTCCCAACCCTCCACAGTCACAAGCAAACAGTACATGTATTCAGAAGTCACCACATGAGAAGTTTGGCTTGTTGTTTTAAATGCAGCTCTCACCTGCCGCCTCAGTGACACTTCTTCCGGTTGCTTCGTTGCTCCGTATGTCCCAGTATGTATAAATGAGTGCAGTCGGGTCGGCACAAGCTTTTAATGTTATTGCAGCCCCAGCTGATTACAATTGTCCCAACCCTCCACAGTCACAAGCAAACAGTACATGTATTCAGAAGTCACCACATGAGAAGTTTGGCTTGTTGTTTTAAATGCAGCTCTCACCTGCCGCCTCAGTGACACTTCTTCTGGTTGCTTCGTTGCTCCGTATGTCCCAGTATATAGAAAATTTGGCTCAAAGCAAAAGCTAGTTAGGTTGTCATCCCTTCCAGTGATCTCCACTTTATCTGGCACAAATCTAAATGTGGTCCTTACCTACAAATACCTTGAGGTTTGGCTTGATTCGTCCCTTGACTACTCATCCTACCCTGATGCCTTGCACTCAAAACTTTGCCCCAAACTGGGAATACTCTACTGGCACAAAGATTGTCTATCCCTCCCAGTCTGGTGTGACTTAATAACTAAAAGGATCCTCCCAATGATTGACTATGCTGACATCATCTACTCCTAAGCGCCTGTCTCCTCCCTCACCAGACTTGATGTACTTTTTAATGCTTTCTGTCACTTTGCCTCCAGTCCCCTCTCCTGAATCACCACTGTGACCCTTACTCCTCCCTCTCATCCCTATCCCTTCATCAGAGACGCTTGGCCCACTGCTGTACCTTCATCTCTAAGTACTGGTTTGGATCCTTCCCGTCTGATCTTTCCTCTCTTCTTGCTCTGGCTACCCCCTCCCCCTACCCTATGCGCGCTAGTCTCTCATGCACTTTTGCCCTCCCTTGAGCCCATGCTTCAGCTGGTCAACATGCTTTGTCCTTTTGTCTCCCTTCCCTTTGGAACAAACTGCACGCCCACCATCATTTCTGGTATTAAAGTGACTGCTCAGACCATCTCCAATAATCTCCTTATGATGCATTAGAGTCTAAGTGTAGTCCCCTGACCCCTCCCTTCCTACCAGCTCACCTTAGATCTTCTGAGTTTATTAGTTTTGTGTTTATTTATTTATTTATTACTAGGATTACAATACCCTTGAACCAGAGGTTTTTTTTTACTGAGGTTGCATGTCAAGTACAAACAGACTGGGTGCAAAATACAGAAGCAGGTAATATACTATAGATGAGCATAGATGATAACATGAGTTAAACAGTACATTAAAAGTACAATTATAGCAACTATTTACAGTTCATAATTAGGAATACATATGTAGGACTTCCGTTCCACCACGGCTCAGGATAACAGCTAGAGAGTGAGCTCCCTCGATAACCTGCTAAAAACAACCCCGGAAATAACAAAATTGAACTAAAATAACTAACAAAATGTCAGAAGGGGGTACACAAAAAGATAAAAACTCTAGGTCCAGATCGCAACAATCTAAAGGAGAGAAGAAAGCAACGGGAATTTGTGGTGTCTATCCCACTCATATGATGGTGCAAAACCAAGCAGTTGACTCTGCAGTGGCCTATGATACAGATGAACAGGTGGACAGGCTTTCTCGGCGCAGATTTTACCTACTCTTAAAAGAATTGAAAGAAATGAGGACCAAAAATAAAACAGAATTTGGTAACCTGAATCAAAAATTAAACCATATGGAACGCCGAGTGCAAGAGATGGAGGATCGTATATCACAAACAGAAGATGGCCTGATGCATTTGGGAAGAACGGTGCAGGCACTCTGTTATCATACTATGAACTTAGAGGAGAAGTGTGTTGACCTGGAAGGTCGTGCCCGCCATGATAATCTGCGGATATATGGCCTAAAGGAGGGAGCTGAAACAGGAGCTTTGGTAGAATTTATGGCAGACTTACTTAAAGATGTTCTAGAACTACCCCCCCATATAAGCTGAGAATCGAGAAGGCTCATAGGACCCTAATGCCAAAACCGAAAGAAGAAACAGCCAGACCCCAATCTATTATTATAAAATTTAGTAGTTTTCATACTAAAGAAGATATACTGAGACAAGCTTGACAGAAAAAGTAAGTTAAATACTTGGACTCACGATTGTTTTTTGACCACGACTATCCAACAATGATTCAGAAGCAGAGGTTGATATATGGCTAACTAATACAAGCTTTGAAAGAAAAACAACTTAAAATACAAATGCCATACCCTGCCCATCTCAGAGTACACTGAGGAGAGGGCTCAGAAATATATGACTTCCCACAGGAAGCTAGGGAAGCAATGCTGAAACGAGGCCTATCTACGCCATAGCTCCACGTGTAGGCCCCACAGAGAAGGAGAGAGAGATGTTTTGGATGGCAACTCAGCACTTCAAGGAAAACCAGAAGATATATATATATATCAGGGTGCATGGAGATCAGCAGCTTTATTACAAGATTTAATTAAGAAACTTCCGGGAGTAGAAGAAGGCGAGAGTGAAGATATAGGAGAGGACTGACAGAATGATGAAACCAGAGGTAAATCCTTAAGGTAATGAGAGCACCATAAGTCGCTATGAGGAGAAGAGATAATGTACAAGTCTTTCTTTATGCAACTAACGATATTATATCTGAAGCAGACTTTGAATACCCGGGACAAGTACTCTGTCGCTTGCTGGAAGGGAATTTGAATGGTCAGCAAGGTGGTTTTATGACAATATAAGATTTAAATGGTAACAAAAGGGAAAAGGTGGAGAAGGAGGGAGATCACTTTCTCTGATTCCCTGAAAATCAGAAAGACATGATGCAGGGTGAAGATGTGCTGGGGGAAAGGGGGGGAGGGGGGACGAACACATGCTCTGAAACACATAGAAAAATTTAAACCAGATTTGAGATGGATAAGAAAGCTGGGGGAGGAAGGATAAAAGTATTATATCAGCCTAATGAGATTTGTTCTTAGCGAGTTGATTAAAGTTTTGGCTCTAGGGGGAGATGAAATATACCTGCTAAAAATGTGGGACCAATCAGTTAAATACAAATAAAGCAGGAGGGAGAGGGACTATGGAAAGAAAGCTGCAGACTGACACTTAGTTCTTTGGACTGCCTTGGTCCTTTGTCGGGTCTACATCGAGCTCCACATTTTTAGTGAGAACTCGAGAAGGGGATCCTTCTAGAGAGGGAAATTATTTTTCCCCTTCTGCTCATTCCCAACAGGGAAGCCAAATAGGTCTATAGTGACTAGGCCTTCTACCTTGGAAGTCAGTTCTTTGAGCAGGTGGTGACATTCCCACCGAACAAAAGAGAGAGAGAATGTTTGTTCACAATTTAGATAAAGTTACTGTTACAGTTAAATGTTTTATATTCAATAAGTTTATTTTTGCTGCCTATCTTAAAGCCATCACCTTTCTTCTTTTAGAGCCACTCTCCACAGATGGAGAGTCAGGAAAAACAGGGGGAAATTACAGAAATGCATATACAGCTTATAAAAATGGCTAAGATATGTACCAACTTTCTTTCTTTCAATGTTAATGGATTAACAAATCCAGTAAAATGTAGTAACATCATTGCCTATATCAAGAAAAAGAAGGCAGATTTCTGTATGCTTCAAGAGACACACCTCTCACAACAAGAACATGAAAAATAAATACATTTGGTTTCATAAGGGTGGTAGCGTCCTCATACAGAAAAGGCTGACGTAGGGGAGTGATAGTTACAATGGGAAGAGGGGTTGCTTTTGAAGTTAAAGATACCCTGACAGATTTGGAGGGTTGTTTAGCTGCCTTGAAGGGCTATTACAATGGGGAACTTATCACAATAGCATTGATTTATGCCCCCCCCCCCCGGCTCAGATTATAACTTCCACAGGTGGTTATATATGAGACTTACAGAATGGGCAGAGGGGTCATTAATTATGGGAGGAGACCTGAATCTTGCTCTAAATGACCATCTTGATTCCACTTCTGCAACTGAGAGGTCTGATAGGAGAGTGGCTCTAAAAGTTGGCAAACTTCTATCTGAAGTAGGTTACTTAGATGCATGGAGAGTCTATCATGGACAGAAACGAGACTATACTTTTTTTTCCCCAGGTACACAAGGTACATACCAGAATAGATTGTTTTTTTATACCTAAAGAAATAACATATCAAATGCAGAATATAGAAATAGGGGACATATATCTGTCAGATCATGCTCCCATGTGGTTACAGTTATATCTAGGGCAAAATAAGAAAAAGACTGTATGGCAGCTTAACTTGTCACTTATTCAGGGTAAAGAAAATCAGGAACAAGTTCAAGAGATGATTAAGGAAACACTCAACATAAATGATACCCCAGAAATTTCCCCATCCATCCTCTGGGACACAGTAAGGGCAGTAATAAGGGGAAACTTGATAGCGAAAGCTGTTAAACAAAAAAGGGATAGAGAGGCTCAAAAGGCAACTTTACAACAGAAGATACAGGAATTAGAATAATCCTTAAAAGAGCAATATGATTCTGCTAAGGAGAGAGAAGTTCAGAAACATCGACGTTCCCTTAATGCCATCCTGGACTATAATGTGGAAAAAACATGTTATACTTGAGACAGAAATATTGTCAGGGACCTAGGCTACAAGGTTGTCAGCTAGTAGACTAAGGCAAAGAAAGGCTAGAGCCACAATTACAGAATCAAGCACCTTTCACTAAACAACAAATGGTAAACACTCTAGACATAGCAGAAGCCTTTACAGACTACTATAGGGAGTTATATGGGGCTGGGACCATACCTGAAACAAATAAGCTAGAAGGTTTTATAGAGAAGCTACAACTGGGTCAAATTGGGGAAACAGATGCTGCTTCTTTGGTAGCTCCAATAGGAGACTCAGAAATTATAGCTGAAATATCTAGAATTAAAACATGGAAATGCCCGGGTGTAAAATGAATCAAATTATACAGGTTCCTGGCTGGTAATTCTCAGTAATTCAATAAAGCCACCACACTATTTCTTTGCCAAATTAGTTGTAATTTATTGAGATAGTCTATCATTTCTAGGCATCAGGTAGCCTGCTACTACCCGAGTGTACCTGATACAATTTAATCTTACAGCCAATGAAACAGTCCATGGAACAGTCCATTGGGGTGTTTCTAACATGCAATCTAGACAGCTAGTAATATTTGCATTACAGGGCTACAGCATTTCAGAGACACATAAAACCATACATCTCTGGATCCCCTGAGCAATCTATAGATAGTCTTAGACTGCATCTTGTCCGAGACTGCGTCTTCTTGAAGGGATGCTGGACATAACCATAGGTCCCATATTTATGAGTAGCAAGCTTAGAAAAAAAATGCAAGGCTGGAATTTCCCAAAAACTACGACAGTAGATCTAAACACAGACAATATGTCATTCTGAAAATCATAAGACTCTAGTTCAAAAATACACTGGCCAAAAGATACCTTGGTCACAAGATATTTTTGACACTTTACCAGAGACATATGGTCATTCTTAAATGGAAAAACAAGTAATCAAGGTTTTTTTTATTTATCAAAAATACTTACTTCAGGATACAAAAAACATGCAAGGGGATGTGACTGTTTTAAAAATACTTGACTTACAGATAAAAAAACAGACAGTGGCCAAACTGGGGAACTCAATCATCAAGGCCAGCCGTGGTTACTAGCAGCTGCATTCTTATCTTAGCTGTAACCTTTTAAAAAAACATGTTTTGGTACACAATATTTTCTGTTGAATAGGGCAATTCCAAATTAGACCTCTGCTTTGTGCTTCTTGAATTATTTCATTTTCTTCATTTCAGCCATTAACCTTTTAAAGTCTTACACATGCATGCACATTAACTGACATGGTGGTATCATTCATTACTTAGCCACTTGCAGCCATTGACTAGCTAGCCATATTAACTTATATGTTGGCCTCATTTAATTATTCATTATTCATTTGCAGCCTTACACTAGCCATTTTACACCTTTCTATCTCCTCAACCTTTTAGTTAGCTAATTATATATTGTTGATAAAAGTTTTGTCATTGGTCACTACAACCTTTGCTACTGGTCACTAAACTTTGGCCATTGGCCACTTTTAACATGGGGGTATGGATGGATATCCATCTGAATTTTACAAGCTTTTTAGGAGTCAGATCTCTCCAATACTAAATAGAGTTACAACTTTCTGATGTCTGAGGGAGCAATAATTCCTTCATCATGGCGTTATGCAGTGGTGGCAGTGTTGCCCAAGCCCACCAGGGATCCATTATTATGTGCCTCATATAGACCTATGTCCATCCTCAGTACTGACTATAAAATAATGATGGGAATAATGACAACAAGATTTTAGGATATCATCCCTCAAATCGTAAACTCAGATCAGATGGGTTTTGTCCCAGGTCGTCAGGCACAGGATAGTATCCATCGAGCTGTAAATATCCTAGAACATGTAAGGAAAACAGGAGAAGCGTCATTAGTCATGAGCCTAGATGCAGAAAAAGCATTTGATAAAGTGAAGTGGTCATTTTTACAGGCATCCCCGGTGGGCTTTGGCTTCCCAGAAGTCTTCTGTAAATTAATATCCAGGCTCTATGATTCCCCTAAGGGATGTGTACGGGTAAATGGTCATGTAAGGAGAGCATTTGAATTGGAGAGGGGAACGAGGCAGGGTTGCCCCCCGTCTCCTCTCCTCATTGCCATTTCTGTGGCACCATTGGCACAAGTGATCCACTTGAACCCGTCCATCCGTGGTATAGAGATGGGGGCTATGAACATAAATTGGGCCTTTACACAGATAATATTTTATTGTTTCTGGGTGACCCAGCCCTGTCACTTCTGGAAGTTTTTGAACAGATACAACAATTTACTGAAATATCAGGCTATTTCCTAAATATCACCAAGACCGAGGTTCTGGTCTGCTCACATCAGGTCCCCACAGAAATTCAGAGGAGATATCCAATGAGATGGGGGTTAAATAAATTAAAATATTTAGGAGTATACTTAGGGACGAATCCATTATTCCTTTTCAAGATAATTATTCCAATCTAATACATGAGATATCACAAGATTACAAGAGGTGGTCCCTACTTCCTCTACCAATGCATTCCAGAATTCAAACCACCAAAATTAACATTTTACCCCATATGTTGTACTTGTTTCAGAGTGTCCCCTGTATGGTTCCACAACAGACCATTTTAGGTTGGCAGAGGCAACTAATGAGATTCATTTGGGGTAACATCAAACCTAGGGTGTCTAGAAATATATCATAATAAAGTGGGGGAAGAGATGGGAGAAATAATAGAAGAAGACAAATAGGAGAAAAGTTGGGGCTTAATATGGAACACTACCTCCTCACCCTCTTGGAAGGAATTTGTTTGGAAAGCTAGAAGTCGATACTTCCTAGTCCCTAAAACTAAGGCCACATTTAAAGAAGGGGGAGATTCAAAATGTTGGAGGGGTTTCGGAGAGAATGTAGCAGGACACCTATACATATTCTGGCAGTGCCCTAAAACAAAAACTTACTGGGAAAAGATTCAAGAACACCTAAGAGCCATCTTTGGTGAGGGAGAAGAACTGAGTCCCACATACTTGGTACTAGGTGTTGAGCCAGCTCACTTAAGGGGTAAAGAAGGCAAATATCTTTGGTTTATTTTATGAGCAGCAGCATTAAAAACACTTACAAAGTGCTGGTTACAGAGAGATAGCCCTACAGTAAAAGACTGGGTTAAAATAATCACTGCAATACAGGAGATGGAGAGATTAACATTTGCAACCCAACAAAGACAAGAGCAATTTGTCAATAGATGGAACAGATGGGAACTGTATGTTACTCATATGGAAGCAGATTGAAAACATTGGAATTCATTCTGTCAGGGATAAATTAATTAATGTCATTCAAAAAGGGACCCAGAAATAGACAAATAAATCAGAAGGTTACATGAAGGAATAAAAAATTAGGCAGAGAGATGGGCATAACATTATATATCAACATAATAAAGGTAAATAATTAAAGGAGAGGTGAAAGACAAAGAAGGGCTGCTATATTTTTTGTTGTTTTTTAAAGTTATATATTATATTATAATTTTTAAGTTTTGTTTTTAAAATAAGTTATTTTAAATAAGAATGTATAAAGTGTTCTTAAACAGAATGAAACATCTTTAAGAATGTAAGAACATGTCATAATTGAAGTTCATATGTCTGGATGTTGAAATAATGAAGTGTAACAACTCAAAGTGAAAATAAAATAAAGAGTTTAAAAAAAAAGGAATACATATGTACAGGGCATTTACAAATGGATAAAATGCATAAATACATAAGAGTAGGCATAAATACATATGCATTACAAGTAGAAGAAGGAAGAGGGGAGTGAGAGAAAAAATAAAGGCAGAAGTCAAGGATATGTGGGAGATACAGCAAGAAGTAGAAGGGTGGGGTGGGCAGCAGTGCTATGGTGTAAGGCAGGGATGAAAAGGGAGGGGAGATAGGAAAAGAGGGAGTAGGATGGGGTTGGAAAGGAGAAGGAGGAGTGTAGGAAAAGGAAAGGGTTGGAGTGGAGGGAAAGATGGGGGAAGAAGAGTGAGAGTAGGGTTGATGAAGTCTAAGGTGATGTAGTCAATATAGAGTAGGGGTTGGGTGTATGTGCTGAAGTCAGGGAAAAGGAGGCAGAGAGTGCTCAGAACAGAGGCTCAAGTCTAGGGCAAAAGGAGCCAAGCTTGGGGGTTACAAGAGGGCACAGAGGGGTCAGTTTGTTACAGGATGCAGTCGCAACTATTGAGAGAATTCGGGTGCAGACGAAGGTTACTTTTAAAGGGACCAAGAGTAGGGTGCCTATTGATCTCAGGGGGGAGTTAATTGATCCAGGAAGGGGCTCTAAACCTAAAGGATCGCTGCCCTGAATGGTCTGGTAGAAAGGGACCTGGTATTTTGTCAGGGTGGATTTATGCGTGTAGTGGGGGTTCTGTGGTGGTAGCAGAAGGGGCAGGGTGGTTAGTGGGGTTTGGCTGAGGCTAATTTTTTTTTTAGCAAAAAGGCAAGTCTGGTAGGTGACCCTACCTTTAAGATTTAACCAAAGAGTTTGCGCCTAGAGATCGCAGGTGTGGGTGAACCTTGGGGTACCAGAGACAGGCCTGCAAGACTTATTGAGAGCCACATTGATTCTTTTCATAACAGAGTTGTTGGCAGCTCCACAGATAATAAGGCCATAATCAATGCTAGAAACAACAGAGCTTGAGACGGTGGTTCTGAGGGCCTTAGGGGTGAGGCATTGACGATATCTATGTAATGTGCTGATCCTAGCATTGACTAGAGCTGTTTTCCAGAGTTGTGGGAATTGGTCTTGGGAGAGGTTGAGAAGAATGGTAAGGGGCTTAAGGACGGCATCAAGGGTCTGGTGCAGGAGTTTAAGATCTATGGTGTCGTTGCTGAACCTAGTTTTCCCCAAGACTCTTTGCAAGTATTTTTTTGCTTCTGGCATGGAGACTGTCTTCAAGTAGAAGGGAGGGGGGCTTAGGGGTAGGGAGTGTCCATGGCACTAGATTGACTAGCAGACTGCCTTAGGAAGTTAGGGGGAGTATACCGGAGAGGTTAGTGAAGGCATCATTAATGGTATCCACAATTATCAGAGGGTCCTGTGAGACAGTTCCATTGACATAAATCACATTAGGGTGTATTTTTGAGGGCATACCAGTGAGGTCGTTAATGCTTTCCCAGAAACGCTTCCCATTACCCCAGGAGTCTGTAAATTTGTGCTTAAAGTATTCCCTTTTGGTGCAATGTATCTCCCTGGTACAGGAGTTACATGCTGCCTTGTACCATTGCATGTCAGAGGGCCTCCCAGTGTCATGAGCTAGGTGCCAGAAATTGTCCCTGTCATGCATCATTTGGATTAGCTGAGGGGCGATCCAGGGGTTAGTTACTCCCTTTGTCTTACGCTTGCAGTGTGGAGTGAATAAGTCGCAGCCTTTGTTAAAGCGGTAGATAAAATAATCAAGGGAAGCATCCACACTATGGGCAGAGTCTAAAGGGGACCAGTTGATGTGCTCAGGGTAGTGCTGGAGATGTCAAAGGTACCTTTCTTAAGCATGCGCTGCATGCATACCTTGGCAGCAGCCTTAGGGGCTATGTTTGACCAGTGGCAGATGACTGGAGAGTGGTCATTCATTGAGTCTGATAGTACCTCTGTGTGGGTTATCCTGTCAGGGTGGAAGGTGATGATAAGGTCAAGGAGTGAGTTGTTCCCAGTACTGCAGTTGGTCCTAGTGGGGGTGGTAACAAGCTGAGTGCGATTAACAGTTGCAATGGCATCCTTGAAGTGGTCAGCTTCTGGGGCCAGCCATTTGATGTTAAAATCACCTAGTACAATAACTTCAGAGTTAGAGGGCAGGTCAGCTAAATAACTAAGGACCAGGTCAAAACCTGTACTTTGTTCTTGAGAAGGTATCTAAACAGAAAGTATAGTTACAGATTTTTCATCATGGCTAAGTATGGCCTTAACAGCTAAAATTTGTGACTTGTTGGTCTTTGACGGGTTGGGTAGGGCTTTCCCACTGTACACATCTTTTAAATAGAGTGCACATCCCCCACCTTTTTTACCCATCCTGTCTAATCAAAGCAGTGTGTAACCTGCTATCGAGATCGCAGTGTCTGGGATTTTAGGGGACAACCAGATTTCATTAATGACTAACACATATGGGTTGTGCTGCACAACCCAGATCCGAAGATCATTGATCTTAGGCAAGATGCTGCGTATATTCATGGAGGCTAGCTTGAGTGAACATTTACCCCGATTGAGGTAGGGAGCTAGCTTGGATGGGCCAGGGTTGGGGTGAATATTCCCAGACAGGAAGAGAAGTAGGAGAAATCTATGCAGGTGGTACTGTTGCAACCAACATGGAAAATGTAGTTTGGGTCAAGAGGGCCTGTCATAGGACGATACTTTGTGGGGAGATGTAAGGAGGTGTAAGAAAGAGTAGTGTAAAACAATGGGATGGCTAATGCCACAGCAAGTTGTCACTGAAGATGTAGGGGGTCAGCGGTGGGAGGTGCTTAGGGGATTAGTGCCTGATGTTAATTCCTTTGCACTCACTACAAGGTTACAGGTAGGGAGGCATGGGACATTAGGTAAGATGGGAGGTAAAAGGATGAGAAGAAAGGTAAGCCCTAATAGGTGTTTGGTAGGCAACATGATGTCAGGGTAGTGGTGCTAGTGATCAGCAGTTATCAGTGGAAAGGTAAGTGAACAAGGTAAAAAATAAAAGGAGAGGTGGAGCGGTAGTAGTGGGGACTGAGGAGCTAAGGGGAAGGGATGAAAGCATTTGTAGAAGAGGTGACTGCAGTTTGACTATAGGCGATAGTGACGTCTCTCAGTTTGGGGAGGGGCACTCACAGATGAATATGTGGTTGTCATCTGTTTAAATAATTGCATCCTGTACTTGTGTCATGTAATGTTGTATTTATTTGTCAATATGCCTTAGTGCTCATCTTATTTTAGCAATCTTTATTTTATACTTGCAATCCTTTGTTATTGTCTGCTCCCCTGTTTCTCCAAGTCACACCTGGAAATGAGCCTTCCCCGGTTACCAATCTTTAAATAAATAGCAAACTAAATAAATAAAAATAACCTTGTTGGGACAACTCATTACTGTGAAAATAAAATTTTGCAAATAAATGCATTAATTTTCATGCCTGCAGTGGAAATAAATGATTTATTTCAATTTTAGGTGGGTCATCAGCGTTTATTTCCACTGAAGGCTGGTCATAAAGGAGCTCTTAACCAATAGGAGAAAAACTTGAACAGTGCTTGATGACATCACAATGACATCTGCAGCAGTTTAAACAGAGCAGTGAAATTAAACAGAAAGAGTAAAATCTTCACTGGAAGAACTAATCTTGCTAGAGAGGCACTGTCATTGTATAAATGGCATATGTCATGGGCTGGCTAAAAATATCACATTTATTTTAATCTGCAGGGTATGACCTCTATAAACTTCACTTGTGGCTTTGCCACTCGTGAGGCCGTAGAGTTCAAACCCTGCAGATAAAAATAAATGTGATATTTTTAGCCAGCCCATGGCATATCCCATATATTGAGACAAAGTTTAGCTTGTCTCGCACTCTTTTTTGTAATTGGTGCACTTACTTGATAATTACTAAGGACAAGTACATGGAAACATGATCTCTGCCCTATTTGCGTTGTCTGCTTGTCTACTTCTAGAGTCACATTTCTGTTTCTGATATCCCAAACTATTGCTGTAGCGATAATTATGATGTCATGAACAGGGCATTGTGATGTCATGGGTAGACAAGCAGCCAAAACTAATAAAGTCCAAGGGACAGTAATCTTGTTTTTATGTCACTTCCCTCAATAATAAAGAAAAAGGAATGAATTGCAAAAATATAGTTTAACCCCCCCCCAATGAATCTCTCACTTATGCTTAACAACTGCAGTCATTCACTTGAGTTGAGCTTAGACTTTTACACTAATTAGAGAATCTTAGAATGAAATTCAAAACTCTTCTGTGTGGTCATGCTCACCCCTGCATTTTATCGGCAGTCACCTCGAAGTCTTCTCTTTTACTTTGACTGATTCTGTTTATTATTTTGTTGTTTCTTTAAAAAGTCTAACAGTATAGTTATAGCTCAATAACTCTGAATTAACTAAACGTTTTTCTTGTGTTTATATTTATATTTTCTCTGGTTCCACATTGGTTCCCAAGAACCAGAGAAGGCCACCTTCAGGCAACAGCTTTAATTTATTTATAAAAAGTGTAAAAAAGGTACCTTTTTGTGGTATTTTGATTTTCTTTTCCCAGTTCCTCTTCTTTCGGAACCGAGACG
The DNA here is from genome assembly GCA_016271365.2 of Neoceratodus forsteri. Classification (NCBI taxonomy): domain Eukaryota; kingdom Metazoa; phylum Chordata; order Ceratodontiformes; family Ceratodontidae; genus Neoceratodus; species Neoceratodus forsteri. Next base: position 726,114,345 of record CM028133.1, read on the forward strand.
ATAATTCGGCCATTTTTCCTGTTTAGTGTACTTGGTTTTTGTGGTTCTTGTCTAAAAAGGAACCACACCACATTTCTGTATTTTTTCTAACCCTTTTCTATTAATTCTGGTGGTAGTTCAGGTGAATGTTAAAGATCCCATGGCACTTCTTGAAAAGAGCATGGGAATTTATTATTTTATTGAGAAATCACACAAGATCCAAAAGAAATACATACTAATAACAGTATGTCAACAACACAAGGTAAAAAAATCAAACCAAGATTAGAGACTAAAAGGAAGAAAGAAAAATTGGGAAGAAAGGAGATAGAAAGGTCATAAGGTTAAAGAAGAAGTTTGTACATATTTTGTTAACGTCACAAAATACATTAAAATTAAAACTAGGTAGAAAACAATTTCACAGGTTACTTGCTTTTAAGCCATAGTTGTTAAGAAAAACAGACATAATAATCATGAACTTACATCAAAAAAAAAAAAAATTGGCTTTTGTGAGAATCCCTTATACTTCAGGTAACTGGGACGTCAGAGTCTGTCATCCATGGCAGATTTTGCCAGATTGTTGTCAAATAATCACTGAGCCTTCTATTAGTTTCTTTTAAGTAAATAGCTTGAAGTTCATGTATAATTTTCTGTACCAGTTCAATATGTGAGATATCTTTCTGCTGTAAGGTGTATAAGCATCTAGAGTTCCAGATGTACCATTTTATAGTTATTATTACTAAGTGCAGCGTTGATTGATCCCATTTTGACCATTGGGCATCTAATTCTCCATATATTAAGTTATTATAGTTAATAGTCGCAAAACATGGAGATTGCCATTGTGCAGCCAGGAAGTTCTAAAACCTTGAGATATAGCTGCAGGTAAAAACAGATGCTGTAGGCACCCAGGCTGTAGGAACAGGCCTAGTTTCTACCAACTCTTTACATTTTGATTGGCTTTCACATTGAGCCTCTTGTGGCAACTAAGCCAGTTAACATCTTTCATTTTTTCTGGAATTTGTTTATTCAGTAGGACAGTTTTTAGGGAGGAAAGTGAAGTAGCTGGACATTTTGGAAAACCAACCTCAACTTGAAAACTAGATGCCAGTATATATTTATACAATAACTTTCTAGCTGTAGTAAGAACTATCTGAGTACTTATTCACCATGATTTTATTTTCACAAAGACTTCTCTAAGGTATGTAGGGACCTGTTGTGAAGTACGAATTACTCTCATAGTGTTTCCTGTTCACTGTTATAACCAGGGAAGGCAAACGTTATCTAAGACTGGGGTCCAGACACGTACATTAATTAATAGTAGCTGTCTGATGCTGCAATATAAGTACAATAAAAGAACACTAACGGATTTGTCATGTTCAAACCTCCCTGCTTTTGAGGGAGGTATAAAACATTCCTCTTAATGGGATTTAATCTACTTCCCCGGACTGCTTGAAAAAATAGGCTGTATAGAGAAGTTTCTAAAGTTTTGGGAGAGGGAAAATATAGCTAATAGAAAGAAAAACTGGTACTAGGAAGGTTTTAAATAAGTATATGCATTTTTCTTTGAACATTTGACATTTGTTCCATTGCTTGACAAGTGAGCAGCCAATATTTATCTTTGCTTTCCAGTTCAAAATGTCCAGAGGTCCTGCTCCATATTTAATACCGAAGATGGTAATGGGAGGTGTCAAAATATGTATACCCTCTGTATCCGTAATAGTAGGGACAGGGTCACCAAGTTGTCTACCTTGGCATTTTTGGATATTTAAAGATGTTTCTGTACTATTACCATAGGCTAAACAGACTCTTATTGCTCCTTTTGCTGAGACATCATCTTGTACTAAAATGCACAAGTCGTCTACATATGCCATTGCAGTATATGGGATAGTATAACCATTCATAGATATGTGTTTCAGAGTGTGTAAAGAGCTTAATACTCTCAGTAGGGGTCTATGCTGAAGACATACAGCAGGGGACTGAGGAAGCACCCCTGTCATACCCCTTTTCATACAGGCAACATAAGGCCATTCCACTCGTTCACTTGAGGTGTGACCATGGCAGATTTGTATAGGCTTGTCAACCAAGAAATAAAGTGTAGTGAATTATTATAATATTGTAGGTCTTGCCACAGAAAGTCATGTCTGACTGAGTCAAAGGCCTGTTTATGATCTAATGACAATATGAAGCCATCTAGAACAGATCAATTATCATGTTCTATTATTTCTCTTTATAATATTAATTGATCAGTCATTTTACTTTCAGGGATAGAGCAAGACTGAGCAGGTGAGATCAGGTATATGGCCGTTTGCACTAATCTTGTATTTAATATTTTTGTTAAAATGTTAAAATCTATGTTTAGGAGGCTTGTAGGCCTCAAATTAGAAAGTTCCAATTGTCACCTTTTTTGCATATATAAATTAAAGACCCCTTGCCATTGCCAGGGGATAGAGTCTGTTTGTAACATAGAGAAAGCTGCGGCTGGTTCATTCGCTATTAGTGGTCCAATGGTTTTATATAATTCTGGTGTAAGACCATCTGTACATGGGGCAGTATAAGTTGTTAGAGACCGAAAGCAACTTCTACCTCCTGTATCGAAATATCCGTTGTCAGAGCATTGAAAATATGTTCTGGACAAGTGGAGGGGGAGGTTAAAGGATTTAAAAAACTGGGTATCAGTAGGCGTATTTTCTGTTTGGAGAACAGAGCTCCTGTATGTTCAGTAACAATCCTTAGTAAGTTGTTTTTTATGTGTATACTCTTTCATTTCTGCATCAAGGGGACTATGCATTGTTTTATGTTTTATTTTTGTCTCTTGATTTAAAAATTGGCAGATGCTACTGCCATTCCCCTGTGCACCAAAGGACTGTTGATACTGTAGGCAGTAAAATTTTTTAAATGGTAGGTTAGCATCTCTTGTTTTATTTTCTGAATTTGTGTTGCAAAATTATGTTGAGTGGATCTAGCAAGTGACTGCAACTTCCGTAATTGTTGCCAATACATAGGTATTTCAAGTATTCTGTATTTCTATTTTCTTTACTATTTTGTTTTAATAAAAACCTGTAAGTCCCATTTTGTGTCCAGCCGCCAAGTGGCAGGGTCATCATGCATTTCAAAAACATTTTTTCAGGTAGCTAAAAATATTGGATGTTTTGAGTAATTTGGGGAATAACTAATAGTGAGGAATTAAATTTTCTGTTTCCCGGACCATTTGGACAGATTTGGTGAGGGCTGAACTGCAAAGCTAGTATCTTATGGTCTGAAAATTCTACCTCTTGTACATATACTTTATCTAACAGCAGAGATTTGGTTACAAAGAAAAAGTCAATGTGTGGTGCAAGTGAACCTTTCTGAAATGAGGGATCCGAACAGTTGTTTACAGAGAAATAGGCATCTTTAAGCACTGAGACTTGTATAATTTGATTTAAAGGGGACAGGAAATTTGTAGTAATTGGCAGCTGTTTATAAAGTTTTTATTTTGAGAAACGATATGCATTCTTCTAAAGTATCCATACCTGAATAAAAGGAGATTGGTAAAACTGTAGTTTGCATTGTTGTGTTTTTATGGGCAGCAGTCTGTTACAGTTCACTTCATGGAGTCACTTATGTGGAGTTTTTACTATGTCACGATTTGTGTAAAGAATGCTAATTATTAGCTGCTGACCTATCAGAACCCTGTTTAGAGTTCTGTGCACAAACCATGACATAGTTAAAACTCAAAATTATTGGTTCCATGAAGAGAACTGTAATAGAATGCTGCCCATAAAAATAGATGATGCAAAATAAAGCTTTTTATATCACGTTTTTTGCAAGTGCTGTTACATATTAAAAATGTAGGTGAATGCATATAATTTCTGAGAATAAGAACTTTATAAACAGCTGCCAGATAGAAATGATTTTCTGTCCTCTTTAAAATGGTCATATCACAAAATATTTTTGGGATGTTTGTCTGCTTCCCTCTATCTTGCAAGCCCAGACCACAATTAAAATCTCCTCCAAAAATGACTATATGAGATGAGAAAATATATGGTTGGATGTTTTGAAATACGGTGATTTTGTCTACTTTTGATTGTAGAGCATAAATATGTAGTAAATATTATTGCATTTAGTGTCTAATATTAAAGCCTGACCTGGTATGTGATCAATCAACTTAATTACCTGCATAGATGCCATAGTTTTTATTAAAAAATCTACTTCAGAGCAGACCTCTGTACCTAAGGACCAATAAGATGGGCCTGCATACCATTCATTAGTAGCTGTGTTTATTTCTGGAGTGGTGTGTAGCCTGGTGTCCTGCAGAAAGATAATGTGTGCTGGGGCAGAGTGTAGGTATGAAAAGACTGCCTGTCCTTTTTTTTTTTTGGCTTTTAATGCTGTTAGTATTAATTGAATAGATGGAGAGTGAATTTACCATTTAAGTGGAGGGTATGGAGGCACACAGAAAAAAATCTATCAACTAGAGTGGCTTATTCTTTTGTCTACAAGATCTATTGGGTTTCTTCTTTGTTTCCAAGGATACATTGGGAATGTCCAGTGCCAGGCTAGAAGTTTGAGAATCCTGGTCACTCACATCCAACTTGGAAGTGAGCTCCGGCTGAGAAGATCAAAAGGTGGAGTCTTCTGAGTCAGGGTCTGACAACTCAGAGGCATTTTGCAAGGCCTTGTACCTATTAGTAAGAGGGACTGTTGAAGTTTGAGTGTTTTTGAGGCAGGTTGTTTCTGATTTACTATTCTGGTTTAGATCTGCTTCTTTTGCCTTTAAATGTCGGAGGGCATTTCCTTAACTGTCTCAGCAGCAGGAATGGAAGTCGAGTTTAGCTACATCTTATACTTCTTTTGTGGGTAGCTCTATTTCTGTCTCAGTCAGAAGTTGGGGGGTGGGTTTTGTGACCACATGGTTTGGGGCTGTGGGTAACCTTGTAGATCTAGGAACAGACGGGAAGGTGGCTCCCTGTGCAATGGCTATCATTAGCCTTTGCTCTTCATCATCTGTGGGATCTGCTTGATTAAGTGCAGCCCATTAACAATTCTGATATGAGTGGTCTGTGTCATCACAGAGACTACATTTATGTTCATTCATGCAATGTCCACTAGTGTGTCCTAGTTCCTGACAGAAATTACACTTTACCTGGTCACATATACTACTTAAGTGCCCCGTTGACCCACATTTATAGCGGGCTTTAGGCTGGCCTGCGTAAAACAATACTTCCCAATCTCAGCCCAAGAAAAAACTATTTGGAAGGTGTTCTAGTCCTATATCTGAGACCTGCAGCCTGATTTTTACTTTCCAGCTGCCTGTCCAAATATGCTCTGAGTCGAAGATTGCCTCTGGTTGTTCAAGAACTGTGCATCTTTGCTTCAACCAATAGATACGGTCAGTGACACTGACCCCTTCATTCCTGAATAATACTGTCACAGTTTTGTATGTTGGTTTTGTTAGGTGAATTGCCTCAAATGGGGCCCATAGAGGAGTATGCTTAAGTTGTTGAAACTTAGCCCAAAAGCACCGTAGACCGGAATTTACTTTAAAACTTATAGCAAATATAATTTCTCCTGACACGAGTATAAGGGCCTGGATTTCATTCACAAAAAAATTCATCGATTCTTTCAGTAGGGTTTTTCCCACAAAAACTTGGTCAGGGAGCAAGTCTGTGCCACCCTTATATACCTGTCTGACGGCATTGTGCCATTTTGCAGGGTAAATTGGACTTCTGAATAAAGAGGCAAATGGCTGAAGATTCTCTCAATTAATAAACTGCAGTGGGGCCATAGGAGTGGCTGGATTAGATGCAGCTGGTATTGAAATATTTGCAGTTGGAGCAGCCTGCATGATAGAAATAGATGGGATATTATCATCTCCTTGGTTTTCTATAAGGGGGGGCAGGGTATCCCCTGCCTTCCTTAAATGTAACACAGCATTCTGAGTTAATGCTAAGTCTGTTGGTAGGGCCAGGGGTGGGTTTGTTATAACCTCTGGGCCAGAAGAAATAGATAAACTTGTACCTGTTATTTGTTTGCTGCAAACAGATGTGGGTTGAGGTGATCCAATTGCCATGGGTAGGTCTGGTAATGGTGAGGTCCAAATCGCCGAAGGTCCCGACTCCCACACTGTAGTGTGCTTATTCATGATCCATCCTGCTGCTTGCAATGCCATTTCTACAGACCACTGTGTTTCTTCTGTGGTTATTAGAAGTGGTTCTGAGGAGCGTCTTAGGCCAGGTGATTGAGCACCCGTATGTACCATTCCCAATGCTTCCATGGAGATCTGTGCAGGAGCAATGCTTGCAGCTGTAGCAGCATTAGCAGCTGTAGGCTGAACACTTGTGCTTGTGCCAGTGGGCATTTTCTCTGTAGCTGTGTGGTCCTGAGTGGTAATATCTTTTTCTTGCAGCCAGTTTGGAAGAAGAGATTTTAAGTCAGGCAACCAGGATTTTACTTTAGAAAGTAAAACTTTTGTTTGTCCAGCAGTATCGAAGGAATTCATCTCCACAGGTTAAGTAACATTTTGCGGGTTTGCCTTTTTTGATACAGAAAAAGAGAAGACTGTGGCATTCATTTGGTCAAACATGTTTGGAAAACTATTGACGCTTTTTGCAAGTTAATTATATTTGCACATTTTCTGTTTCAGTCTCTGTTGCCGGTGATGCACTACTGGGGGGCTTGTTTGTTAGGAAGGCTTGCAACATTTCTATTAGCTCCTGCAAGAGCAATGTTGTCCAGTGCAACAGAAATCTCCAGCTGCTGTTCTTCAGCCCTCAATAGGGCTTGTAGCTGGGACATTTCCTGAGCAAGTAACCCCTGGTGCGTTACTTTGTTTGCAATATTTGACAAATTTTCTTTTTCTTTAGTTAAGTCTGTGTCTACTTGCATACATGTATCTATTTTGTTGTCCATAGATCCTTCAGTGTCATAGAATTCTTCAGTCTGTGGTATTGTCAAGACTGAGGAGGAGACTTGCTCCCCAGCCCCCTGGACGTCCATCCGTTCCTGCTCCTCACCAGGACTGGCCATCGTTCAAATGACCAGAGGTCCCCATTGCAGGAAGAGTAGGGGAATTTTCCAGTCTACTGGCCAATTGTGCCCCCATTCACTAAAAATACCACCAACAGCTTAATCTGGTTCAATGTCAGTTGCCATCCATCTGTATCCCTCTCCCTTGGGATGAGGCTGAAAATAAGAAGACTTGTCTAGTCTTCCTTTCCTGGTTAACAAAAACGAAATAAATAAATACTTTTTTTTTTTTTTTTGGTCAATTTGGAGATCCAGAACATCTTCCTTGGGTCATCAGTGTTTTGGCATGACTGACAGGACCAAAAAGAAGATGGGACCCACAGGCTGTAAAAACTGTAAAATCTGTTTTCAGCTCTGGGCTAAAGCAGGCTGCCACGAGTTGTGTTTGAGGGTCTTGGGTCCAGATCACAATTTTGTCACTTGTAAACTCTATATTAAGTACTGCCTCAAAATGCCAAAGAAAAGGGCTACAAAAATTTCAGGACATTATAGCTTCTCAGTCTACCTCCACATCACCTAAAGGTTCAGATGAGGGTCCAGTCCCTCAGCATAACAAAGAAAAGGCTGCAAGAGATTGTTCAGAAATCAGGGTGTCTGAACAGAGGAACCCTAAATCAAGTAAAAATAAAACAGCCTCTGAGCAGACACTGGAAATGGTGCCTGCTAAAAAAAAAAAAATAAATAAATAAAAGAAAAACCTGTCGCTTTCCCGACTCCTAAAGAAGGAAAGGAGCCACAAGTAGACACGTATAGAATGCCATCAGTAGAGAACATGTTGAAGGCATGGCAATTCCTCCAGGCATTCCAGGTTATGGGGAATTCATGAATATGCCTGCTTCTCCTCTCCAGGCTCCAGTTCCATTCACAATGCCTGTGGAGGAAGAGGATGAAGGAGAACCCAGAGCCTGATGGTTTTCCTGAACAAGAGTTTGGCTCCCCTCCTCACTCAACCAGATGACTATACCTTACACTATACCTTTGTGAGGCAGATGGTGAACACCCTCAACATCTCATTGCAGAAGACTGCTGAAGATGAGGATGAGGTGGAATTTATGGATGTGATGGGCTTAATTCCCACAGAAAGATTGCTATTGCCCATCCTCAAATCCCTCAAGAATGCCATTTGTAAGATCATATCAGCACCCACTTCAGCTACTGGCATATATAGCCGAGACAGAGAGCAGCCACCAGCTTGCTTAAAGCAAGGAGGTGATTTAACAGAGTACACTGAATTGAATTCTTAATTTGGGCGCCTGTTTAAGTAAGCAGAAGTCAGTGTTTTGGTTCTCTGTTTTTGGGGTTGACTTTACTTAATGTAACTTTTATTTGCCAGGGAGGAAATCTAGCTGGGAGAATACTTGTAGTAATTCATGACTAGACCTGTTACTTAAACCCTGTGAAATAGGTGTCTGAAAGGATGGAAGGCACTCACCGGGGTGGTGGGTCAGAGCTGTAGTTAATTCTTTCTGGAGGGCACGGGCTTAGTGTCACCCATCCTGCCCTCACCCCACCCACCCCAAGTGCATAATTTCCTTTATATCAGGGGTTCTGACATCACTTTGCCAAAAGTGCAAAGGACATACAACTGTTCATATCCTTAACAGCACAGCACACTGAATAGGGTAAACACACACTCATGCACTAAAAACAAAAACAGCAAAAAAAATCTTAAACAGGAAGGGAGAGAGACATGTGGGGAGTGGTGCAATGCACTGGCTGTGGAGCAACAGTCTTTCCGGGAGACATTCTGGAGGCTGCATTGCTGCCCTATTTTCAGGCACCTCTTTGGTCTGAGGGAAGAGGTTGCCTGTCTCCATGTTGACCTGGTGAGGATTCGGGAAACCTCCTCCCCCACCCAGGCCACCACCACTGCCTCAGAGGTTGCCAAAAAAGAGGAGCGGTTGGACCATGGTGGGCTCAGGGAGGGTGAGGGTGGTGGAACAGAGGTGCATCCCTCCAGTTGTGCCTCTCCACACTTCATTTGCCATTCTGGCAGAGCGTAATTCCTCAATGGAGACCACAGTGGAGACCAAGGAGGATGCTTGGAACCTCCAGAAAGGAGACCCACAGTAGAGTGGCACAGGATCCCACAGGGGAAGGAAACAACTCCTGGTGGGGGACTCATTTCATTTTATTTTTCATTTTATTAGTTTTACCAGGAAAGTGGATTGGGTCCAAATACCTTTTTTCAACCACGCCTAGGGAAGGGAAATACAAAAGGATACAAACATAATAACAAACACAGCTTCCAACATTTGAATCACAGGGTAACCTAACAGTTAAGATAATAACTTCATTTATTCAGTAATAAAATCAGTATCTACAATAACACATTTATCCGATTTCACCATTTAATACTAAACAACATCGAGTAATCCCAGTACATTTACAGCTGGAGACACCATCCAAATGATACTCTAATGATTTTTTTGAAAACATCTCTTTTATCCTGTATATCCAGTTTTAAATGAGAAAGTTTACTTATCAATTTTGGACCATACTTAATTAAAGAACGCTCAGCAATTTTAATATTTATTCTTCGTTCTACAAGCAATTTAGCTGATGATTCTCTAAGTGCTCTTACAAGAATTGTACATTGTAAATGTATTGACAAAGCAGTAGGATCTTGAGTATGATATAATTTGTGTAAATTGCTAAGGGGGTAGAACTGGGGGGGGGAGAGGGAGGTAAGGTGCCTGCCCAGTGCCATGGCATGGAGGGACCGGAAGCAAATCCTCAGGATCATGGGAGCAGGTGCACAGGGAAGGGAGCTGGATGTCATTGTCCACATAGGGACAAATGAACTGGCTGGGAATGGGATCAGAGCAGTGCAGCAGGAGTTTGTGAAGTTGGGGAGGGGGCCTTAGACAATTAGCATGCATGGTAACTTTCTCAGAAGTGCTGCCTGTCTATGGCATGGGTGAAGTTAGGGTATTCCACACCATGGGACTCAATGACTGTTGAAAAACTGGTGCAGAGCTCAGAGATTTGGCTTCATCGGGGACTGGGGGTCCACTTGGAGGGATGCAGGCCTATACTGGTGTGATGGTCTGCAGCTGTCCCAGAGGGGAACCAGGATCCTAGGTGATAGGTTCAAATGCTTCATTGGCAAGCATTTAAACTAGCCAAGGGGGGAGGCACTGAAGAGAATCAGGGAAATCCCAGCCCCCCCCACAAAACAGGGTAGTTAGTGAAGTAGACACAAAGGTAGAGAAGGCGAAAGAGAGCAGGATAGGGTAAATCCAGAAAAAGGCAAAGGCAGTAAGAACAGGGATGGGCCTAAAAGGGGTAAGGCCATCAAGAAATAGAGGGCGATGAGTACCAATACCCATAGTCTATGTAACAAGCTCCCTGAGCTAGTGGCCTTGATGGAAGAGGGACGTCTGGATATCATGGCAGTCACAGAAACATGGTACACAGAGAGCCATGACTGGGATGTCAACATACCAGGTTACACAATCTACAGAAGGGACAGGGAGAGTAAAAGAGGAGGAGTAGCTCTCTACATAAGGGAAGGAATCAAAGCAACAGAACTGAAAGGTAAACAGGGAGGGAAGGAGTCACTGTGGGTCACCCTGGAGACAGGAAATGGCACCAAAATCTGCACAGCAGTTGTTTACAGACCCCCATCTCAGGGGGAGGCAATGGACAAGGAAATGATAGAAGGAATCCTTAGAATGGCAGAAAAAAGAGATATTGTTGGTGGGGGACCTGATTATGCCAGATGTTACAGGGTTTTAAATAATTGATTAGCAGTTTTTTCCCTGGGACAATACTAACTGTACAGAATGTATTTATATAGGCAGTATAGCGCAGTGGTCTAAGGCTCTGAGCTGCAAATTTGGTGACATCCAGCAGGCCAGACCTGGGTTTGAATCCCACAGCTTCCACTTGCATACTGTGTGACCCTGATCAAGTCACTTAAACTCCTTGTGCTCCCAGGTTGCTCCTGTAAAAAAACTTTCATCTTAGTGTGCTATACCTGGTTAAACAACTAAATAAAATAAAAAAAATATAGGTTTTCTACAAGTGTTATGTTTGTTACACACAATGAGGCAAGTGGTATGTATTTTTACAATGTTTTAGCACTTTTATGAGCAAAACGCTAATCAATTTTTAGAGTTAAATAAAACCCTGTGTTAACTGGAGCACCTTTGCTGCAGCCACATCCAAGAACAGGGTCATTCTCGATGTCCTACAGGGGGCAAGCTTCACACAGCTAGTGTTGGAACCCACTCAGGAGGGAGCAGTCTTAGACCTGGTACTCTCAAACCGGGATGGAGAGAGATCTCAGATTTAGAAGTGGGTAGCCATCTGGGAACAAGCGACCACTAAACAGTGTGGTTCACAATAAACACAACTGTTGAGTCAAACCATACAAAAGCAAGGGTGTTGGACTTTAGGAGGGCTGACTTTGACAAAATGGGAGAGTTCATCAGAAAAGCACTAGCAAACAGGCAAGAAGGAGGGATGGAAGAACAAATGGGAAAAATCTACACTGCCATCACAGAGGCAACAAGCTTTTGTGTAAAGCAAATCAACAAAACAACATAAAGGAAAAAGCCACTATGGTTCTCAAAAGAGGTGTCAGGGAAGATTAAGGAGAAAATGATAGCATTCAGGAAATATAAGGAAACACAGAAGGAGCAGGACAGATAACTATATCAGTTAAAGCAGAAGGAGGCAGGGAAGGCAGTCAGAATAGCAAAGACTCAAACTGAGGAAAAGACAGCCAACTCTGTTAAGAAGGGGGATACAACCTTTTATAGGTACATTAGGGAGTAAAGAAAGACCAATGGAGGGATGCTGAGGCTTAATAAAGAGGAGAGAATGTGGGCAGAGGGTGACAGTGAAAAAGCAGGGATACTGAATGAATACTTCTGCTCAGTATTCACAAAAGAAGAGGAGGGGGAGGTACCTAAACCAAACAATAGAAACATTATGGATATGGGGGTTGATACCAGTCCACTCACAGAAGAAAGGGTTCTGAAAGAACTCTTAAAACTGAAGGTGGACAAAACAATAGGGCCTGATGGGATTCACCCCAGAATTCTAAAAGGACTAAGGAGAGAACCAGTGACACCACTGAATATGCTGTTTAACAAATCATGGGAGAATGGGGTGGTACCCAAGGACTGGAGGAGGGTGGATGTGATTCCACTTCACAAAAGTGGGAGCAAGGTAGAGGCAGGAAACTACAGACCTGTTAGTTTGACCTCAGTGGTAGGTAAAATAATGGAATCACTTCTGAAGGAAAGAACTGTTGAGTACCTAGAGGCCAGTGGGGCACAGGACAAAAGGCAGCATGGATTCACAGCAGGAAGGTCATGTCAGATGACTCTAATAGATTTCTTTGACTGGGTGACCAAAGCAGTAGACCAGGGAGGGGCTGTGGACATGGCCTACCTATACCTTAGCAAGGCATTTGACACAGTCTAACACAAAAGATTAATAAACAAGTTAGCCAGCCTTGGAGTGGGTCCCAAGGTGGTAGCCTGGGTAAAAAATGGTCTGGACAACAGGATGCAGAGAGTATTGGTAAACAGAGTCCACTCTGAAGAAAGGGGGGTTACTAGCAGAGTACCGCAGGGTTCAGTACTGGGACAAGTCCTCTTTAATGTCTTTATAAGTGACATTGCGGATGGACTGGAAGGAAAAGTATGTCTCTTTGCAGATGACACAAAGATCTGCAACAGGGTTGATACACAAGGTGGGGTGGAAAGGATGAGAAGGGACTTGGCAAGGTTGGAGGAATGGTCAAATGGATGGCAGCTTAGATTTAATGCAAAGAAGTGCAAAGTAATGCACCTGGGAAACAAAAATCCAGGGGAAGAGTACACAATGGGGGGTGAGATACTAACAACAACAAAAATGGAAAGGGACCTGGGGGTAGTCATATCAGATGACCTAAAGGTGGACAAGCAGTGTGAGAAGGCAGTAAGGAGGGCCGGGGGATACTGGGATGCATAGGGAGAGGTATCACCAGTACAAAACAGGAAGTTGTTATCCCTCTGTACAGACAGTTGGTGAAACCCCATCTGGAATAGTGCATGAAGTTCTGGAGATCCCACCTCCACAAGGACATAGACAGGATGGAGGCTGTCCAGAGGAGGGCAACTAAGATGTGCAGGGTCTGCACCAGAAACCATACGAAGAGAGACTAAAGGAGCTTAATATGTATACCCTTGAGGAAAGGAACGAGAGAGGGGACATGATAAAAACTTTCAAGTACCTCAAAGGAATCAAAAAAGTCAAAGAAGGTAGCAATTTCAGAAAAGGAAATGTGCAAGAACAAGGGGGCACAATTTGAAGATAAGAGGGGGCAGCTCAAAAGTAATGTGAGAAAGTATTTTTTCATGGAGAGGGTTGTGGATGCATGGAATGACCTTCCTGAGGAGGTTGTGGAGTCAAAAACTGTGGGTGTATTCAAGAATGCATGGGACAGACATAAGGCATAAGGCAATTCTAGTGGGAGGTAGAAGGAAGTAGGCTGTTGGTTAACTAGGATCTGCAGCTTATCCATTATGTTATTATATATGGTTTCCAAGCCACTAGGGGGAGCTCTAGCTCTGTATTTGGTTAACCCCATCTAGTTTAATGACTCATCCAGAGATAGTCAATCTAGGAAGCCAGATAATATATTCCTTCCTGTGCTAATGACTGAAGTGTTTGGCTGTGCATGTTGTGTGTGAGAGCCTTAGGAATAAAGAATCATTCTGCAATCAAAAGCTCCTGTTTTGGCCATTTATTTATTTAGTTTTTGTTGACCAGGTAAGTGCACTAGACAAATTCTGCCTATTTTCAGACATGACCTGGGGGAGGGGGATACAGATTTATGCCAACTGACTTTGAACCAGATTAAGCTGTTGGTGGTACTTTTAGTGATTGGGGAAATTTGGCCGGGACACTGGGGAAATTCCCCTGCTCTTTTCGAGAAGTGCCATGGGATCTTTAACATCCACCTGAACTACCACCAGAACAGGCAGATGGGACCTCGGTTTAAAGTCTCATCCAAAAGATGGCCCCTTAGGAGTGCAGCACCCCCCTCATGCTGCACTGCAATGTCAGTATTGGGATTTAACCCAAGTGCCTGGTGTGGGGGTTTATTGTAAACAGAAACATGGTGTCAGAAGTCCTGAACTTGTGCAGGTAGGAGAAAATGTCTTTTTACTAAAATACTCTGAAAATGTGAAAGTAAGCAAAGCTACTGCTGATTCAAGAACATAAAGTTAAAAGTTAGCAATCAGCAAACAGTGACTGCACACAATGGCTTCTAGTCAGATACCAGTGCCAGCTCCTATGGATATGAAGGGTGACACCTATAATAACTGAACATTTTTTAGATCTCAGTGAGAAAATTACAAAATAGCCACAGGCCTTAATGAAAAAGATGTGAAGATTAGAGTAGCAACCTTACTGACGGTAATGGGGAAAGAATGCCACATGCTGCAAAGACACTTAGATGTGGCTGAACAGGACAGAAAGGATCCTAACAAAATTCTAGACACACTGCAGAAGCATTTTCAGTGTCAGTGGCTCAGTAGGTAGCACACTCACCTCTGAGGCCAGGAGATCAGAGGGCTGTGGGTTCAGTTCCCACATCTGGCACTTGGATTAATATCCCAGTACTGACACTGTAGTGCAGTATAAGAGCGGTGCTACACTTCTGAGGTGCCATCTTTCAGATGAGATGTTAAACCAAGGTCCCATCTGCCTGGATTGGTGGTAGTTCAGGTGGATGTTAAAGATCCCATGGCACTTATCGAAAAGAGTAGGGGAATTTCCCTGGTGTCCTGGCCAAAATTTTCCTCATTCACTGAAAATACCACCAACAGCTTAATATGGTTCAAGGTCAGTTGGCATTCATCTGTATCTCCTTCCCCTGGGTCGTGCCTGAAATTAGGCAGGATTTGTCTAGTGCACTTACCCAGTCAACAAAAAACTAAATAAAAAACACAAATTTTGAGCCTACTAAGAATGTGATATATGAAAGGTATCTATTTAACACATGTGAGCAAAGTCAAACAGAAACTGCAGACCAGTATACTGCAAGACTGCGCAAAATGGCTGACCTGTGCAATTACGGAGCTTTGAAAGATGCTCTGATATGTGATAGAATTGTTACTGGCACAAAAGATAGTGGAGCCAGAGCCAGAATGCTGCATGAACCAAAACTAACATTAGCAAAAGCCATAGAAATGTGCAAGACCAGTGAACAAGCACAAATTCAACTAAAAAAGCTAAGCACAGCAGAAACTGAAACAGTCCGTTATGTCACACACACGAAGTATGGGAATCAAAGACAAAAGATGCCACACAGCGATACAAAACAGCAGCAATACCTTGTGCACAACAAAGTAAAACAGCCACCACAAAATCCATGTAAATACAGCATGCCAAGGCAAAATGTCCTGCATATGAAGCTACATGTAAGAATTGTGGTAAAAGAAATCACTTTGCAAAAGTGTGCAGACAAAAGCAGCAAGGCAAGCCAATGCATTTGATGACTGAAGCTAGTGACGACTCCGACCCTGAAATTTTCTACATTTTGGATGTTAAGTCTGTGCAGTGTGGAGCAGACAAGTGGCTAGAGAACCTGAAACTCACTCCAGAAGAAAATGACCAGTATTGCTATGACCTGACACATGAGACTGAATGCCAGCTAGACAGTGGGTCATCTGTAAATGTGATGAGCCATAAAGATTATCTCACCATCATGCAAGATGGAGCAGCAAAGCTGGAGCCAAGCAGAGCAAAACTAAAGCTGTACGATGGCACTATAATAAATCCCCTTGGGCAATGCAAAATGCAAGCAGAATACCTTGGTCTCAAGTATCCAGTAGAATTTCAAGTCATGGAAACCACACAGAAATCAGTACTTTCAGCTACCACCTGTAAACAGATGGACCTTGTGAAAGTGAACCTTGAGCAACCAGTCCACCAAGTGGAATCAGAAAACAAAAACAAAAAAACACATTGTGAAATCCAAAACACAGAAAGAGGCACTTCAGTACCACAAATTCTGAAAGACTATAAAGACATGTTTTTCAAGGTCTAGGTTGTCTTCCTAGTATACTTCATCTTAAACTTGACAAGACGGTCACACCTGTACAACATGTACCCCACAGAGTGCACATTCAGCTTAAGAAACAAGTAATGGCAGCAATTGAAAAGATGGAAAAAAAGGGAATTATTGCCAAAGTAACAGAGCCTACCAACTGGATCAGCAATATTGTTGCGGTAGAAAAAATGGCAAACTCTGCATATGTTTAGATCCAAGTGACCTAAACAAAGCCTTAAAGAGAGGGCACTATCAGATGCCTACAATAGAAGAAAGTCTACCCAATCTAGCCAAAGCAAAAGTATTTTCTGTACTTGAAACAAAAGTTGGTTATTGGCAGATATGTCTGGATGAAGAAAGCAGCTACTTCACTACTTTCTGGACACCAGCAGGCCACTATCGATGATTAAGGATGCCCTTTGGTATTAAACCTGTAGCGGAAGAATAACAGCGCAGACAGCAAGATGCACTTGAAGGATTTAAATGGAGTCAGTGTTATAGCAGATGATATTCTAGTTTATGGCTGTGAAGACACCATCGAACAAGCAACGGCAGACCATGACTACAATCTTATCAGCCTTCTAGAAAGGGCCAGAAAAGTCAATCTTAAACTAAACAAGAAAAAAATGAGACTTCGACTGCCTAGTGTAGCATATATGGGACATCTTCTGACTGCCGATGATTTATGTCCGGACCCAGAAAAAGTCAAAGCTATACAAGATATGCCTAAATCAACAGATAAAAAGTCAGTGCAGTGGCTACTAGGTTTTGTAAACTACTTGACAAAATGTCTTCCACATCTCTCTGATGTCTGTGAACCTCCGAGATGCCTGACAGACAAAGATACAACAGGGACATTGCTATCACAGCACGATGCAGCAATTGAATGCATCAATTATCTTCTGACTAACCACCCAATACTGAAGTACTATGATGTGAATGACGAAGTCACCATACAATGTGAAGCAAGTGAAACTGGACTTGGTACAACACTTTTTCAGCAGGGACAGCCAGTAGCATTTGCCTCACAGACACTATCCCCTACTGAACAAAGATATACCCAGATAGAAAAAGAGTGCCTGGCAATTGTCTTTGCCTGTGAGAAATGTGATCAATACAGCCATGGCCAAGAAGTCATTCACATAGAAAGTGACCACAAACCTCTGGAAAGTATATTTAAAAAACCCTTACTTGCAGTGCCTAAGCAGTTACAACGCATGCTACTTAGACTACAGCGATATCACCTCAATGTCAAATACAAAAGAGGACCTGAGGTGTACATAGCTGATTTTTTGTCACATGCTTCACTACCCACAAAACAAACATCTGAAACAACAGACTCTGAGGTTGTATACAACATAGACTCTAATATGCTCCAAGCAGAACTAGAAAACATAAAACAAGCCAGTACTACAGCTCTCTCTATGCAAGGGCTTGAAAGAGTCAAGCAACTCACTCAACAAGATGTAGCCCTCCAAACTCTGAAATCAACTATTCTAGCAGGATGGCCAGATACGTAAGAGGAAACACCTGTCATCCTCTGTGAGCACTGGACCTATCGAGATGAACTAGTCACACAGAATGCATTATCTACAAAGATTCTAAAGTCATAATACCCAAGGCAATGAGAACGAAAGTGCTATCATGCATTCACTCTAGTCATTCAGGAACTGAAGCCTATCTCAGTAAAGCCAGAGATGTTGCACACTGGCCAAACATGACACATGAGATCCAAGACCTTGTCAGCAAATGCAGCACATGTAATGAACACCAACATAAACAGCAAAAAGAAACACTAATGAATCACCAAATTCCAGAGAGACCTTGGAACAATGTTGGCATGGACCTCTTCACTGTCAACAATGAAGTTTTATTTATTTATTTATTTCAAATTAGGATTAATACCTTTGAGCCCGGGGCTCATTTACAAAGGCTCCAAGTCAACAAAGAATATAAGACATTTACGGTGATGAAACATTGCAGAACAGAAAGACATCAACTAACAAGTGGTATTAGTGTGCAGTTACAACATTAAGCAGGGTACAAGAAGTAAGGAGAAACAGGACCATACTTCCAGAGAAACATATTAATGCAGCACTAATTAAGTGCAGTACAGTGTTTAACAATCATGTTACAGTTCAGACAGGGTGCTCCAGTCTGCAGAAATGCATGTTTTAGCTGCCAAGGTGAGGCTTTGTCAAGGGGAGGTAGTAGGTGGTGGGAGGTGGGAGGGGGAAGTGGGCAGTTGTGGAACAGGCGGGTGGGAGTGAGAGAGGGTAGTGTTTGATGGGTGTGAGAACCGCTGTCAGAGGCCATGCATTAACAGAAACACTGGCAGTCAGATTTGCTGGCAAGAAGAGATCGAAGCCCATTTTTAAAATAGCTAAGTCTGAGGGAGTTGGCAAGGTCTGCAGGCAGATCATTGAACCATTTAGGCCCACAGTAGGAGAGGGATCTTTGGCCAAGGGTGGTTCATTTGAAGGGAACAGTTAAAACAGTCTTGGAGGCACTCCTTGTGCATTTAGATGGTTGTGCAGGCTCAAAGAGGGCTGAAGTAGTCCTAGGCATGGACCCCATCAGGGACTTTTTTGCAAGGAGGCAGGCCTGGTATTGGAGTCTGTGGTGGAGTGGGAGCCAGCCAGTTTCCTTGTATAGGTCACAAGAGTGATTCATTTTGTGTACTCCCAGGACCAGGCGGCAGGCCTTGTTGAAGATGGTTTTGACCCTTTTAAGCGCTGTGTCTGTGCCTGCCCCATATATGACAAGACCATAATCCACAGATGAGAGAACTGAACTGCACGTAACAAGTTTCAGGGCAGCCGGTGTCATTGAGGTGCGGTGTCTGTACAGGATGCCAAGCTTCATGTTGGTGGACTTTACCAGTTGCTCAGCATGGGCAGTGAAGGTGAGGGTGTCATCAAGGTGAATCCCTAAGTACTTGAATGTATTGACTTGGTCTAGTACTTCTCCTTCGCTACTAAGTATATGCAGTGAGGGCCCTCAAATCTTGCTCTGTGGGGTGCTGAAGAGCATGCTCTTTGTCTTTTTGTAGTTGAGTAGCAGTTTATTTCGGGTGAACCAGGATTCCAATGCATGAAAATTGTGCTGAAGTTCAGAACTAATTGATCCCAGGTCTTTCCCTGGGATGGAGATAACAGCAACGTCTGCACAGAGTACGGAGTGTGCAGGACAGGTGGAAGGCATGTCATTATGAAGAGGCTGAATAAGAGAGGGACTGAGGATAGAACCTCGCGGGACCCCTAAATTTACTTCCCTGGGCTCAGAGACTATATTGCCAATCCTGACCCGTTGAGATCTATGGGTTAGGTAACTATGGAACCAGGCCACAGATTCCATTGACAATCCTGTAGAGAGGAGACATTTCAGTAGCAGTTGGTGACTGACTGTGTGAAAGACCTTGGTGAGGTCTATGAAGATAGACCCCACCACCATCCCTTTATCCAGGGCCCCATAAAGCTGAGTGGTGTACTCTACTAGCGCGGTGACAATGGAGTGGTTTTGTCGGAATCCATGTTGCTGTAAGCAGAGAAGGCTATGCTTTTCTAGGTACTCAGTTAGTTGTTCTGAGACCACCCTTTCAAGTGCTTTGGAGAGGGGGGTAAAATCGAGATGGGCTGGAAGTTTGCTAAATTAGCTCTGCCTCCTGATTTAAAAACAGGTGTGACTAGAGCCTCTTTCCACCTGTCAGGGAAGATGCCAGATCTTAGAGAGGCATTGACTACTTTGGTGAGTGGTGCCACAAGTTCATTTAATGTGAGTGCTACCATCTTCTCATCGATCATGTCACTTCCCATCCTGGTCTTACCAAGGACCAGTTTGATATATTTGACGGTCTCACTTGTGGAGATTTGCCTGAAGTAGAATGGTGGGGTAACATTATCCTGTGGTGATGGAGTGTTGAGGTTGTGCTGCTGGCTTGCAAGGGTGTGATTCAGGTATTCAGGTGGCAACACATTGCTTACACAAGTTTACCTCATCACTGTGGACTACTACTCAGATTTTTGGGAAATAGATGAAATACAGACACTACTGCAACCACAGTTATTCAATGTTACAAGAGACATTTCAGTACACATGGCATTCCAAATACTGTCGTGTCAGATAATGGACCTCAATTTACAAGCAGTGACTTTAAACAGTTTTCTGAGGACTGGGAGTTTGAACATGTCACGTCTTCTCCTTATCACAGCCAATCCAATGGCAAGGCTGAATTAGCTGTAAAGATAGCAAAGACTCTCATAAATAAAGCAAACGCTGATAACCAAGACATATGGAAAGCTGT
Organism: Neoceratodus forsteri; assembly: GCA_016271365.2. NCBI lineage: Eukaryota > Metazoa > Chordata > Ceratodontiformes > Ceratodontidae > Neoceratodus > Neoceratodus forsteri. Next base: position 726,134,693 of record CM028133.1, read on the forward strand.
ACTTGATTGGAAAAACACACCAACAGAAGGAATGAACAGCAGTCAAGCACAACATCTGATGTCAAGGCATACGCACACACTGTTACCAAGTACCAGCAAACTACTGATGCCTGAAGTCGATGATGGAGTTGCTGAGAGAAAGGAACTGCGCTACAAAAAGGCTAAACTCTACTACGACTGGCAGGCTAAGGACCTACCTATGCTGAATGTGGGTGAACCAATACATGTTAAGTTATTCCCAAATGACAAGAGATGCAAATGGGAACTTGGAACATGCACACAGAAAATCAGTTCCTGACCTCGTGCGGTGGAAGTAGATGGACAACTGTACCACAGGAATTACAAGTTTATCCATCTAGAGAGCAAACAACCACCTGACCACCAACAATCAGATGACACTGCATGCCATCAGGATGATCAAGAGTGCATAAAAGACACCACAGCCGATTTGGAGAGTACCCCAACTCCAGTTGTGACTGATTCTCAAACTAACATGAAACCACCAATAATAGAGAGTGCAACGCCAAAAGACACTCACACAAGGACTAACATAAGACCTCCTGTGAGATACTCTAAACACTTTGTTACTTGAAAGTTGGACCTTTTATTAATGCTATCAGGGATAAGTTTAACAGTAGAGTAGTATTCTTACTGATGCTATATTTGTTTGTTTCTATTGCTTAGATTTAATATTTGCCTTAAGAAAGCATCCTAGCTTAATAACATATGGAAAGGAGGATGTTATGATATATGGCTTCCAAGCCACTAGGGAGAGCTCTAGCTCTGTATTTGGTTAACCCCATCTAGTTTAATGACTTATCCAGAGATAGCTAACTCCTTCAGTTCCATAGCCGCCATATGGTGTTGGTACCATCCATTGCTGAACCCGACCCAAAATGGACACTGGGAGAGAATGAGCTAATCTAGGAAGCCAGATAGTATCTTTCTTCCTGTGCTAATGACTGAAGTGTTTGGCTGTACATGCTGTGTATGAGCTCCTTAGGAATAAAGACTCATTCTGCAATCAAAAGCTCCTGTTTTGGCCATTTATTGCAAACAGAAATACATTAGGTAATAATAATAAATAATAAAACTTTATATCCCGCCTTTCTAAAATCAAGACGCCTTACAATATCCAACAACATTATAAATAAAAACCACTACATAATAATCTGAGCTCCTAAAATCACAGTATTACTTAAAATAGACCTTTGACCATAAATAGGTCTTTAGGGCCTTTTTAAATTCCTCCACGGATGCACATTGATGAAACGGGCGAGGTACAGAATTCAAAGGGTCGAACAGCATACATAAAGGCACGAGCACCTGATGATTTAAAAACCTTGGAATCTCTAGCAACCCCTTGTCGCCAGTGGAGAGATGCATAGGGCAGTAGGGACAAAAGTTCTTTCAAGTAGTCTGGACCCTGTCCGTGTAGGGCTTTGTAAGTCAAAAGACCAACTTTAAAGGTGATCTGCCACTGAATTGGCAGCCAGTGCAGATTGCACAGCACCGGCAAAACATGACAGGTATGAGACGTACCTGTTAATAGCCGGGCCGCAGTGTTCTGCACCAACTGCAAGCGTCGGATATCAACCCCAGGTAGGGAAATGGGCAGACTAGGTGGGCCAAGCGGTCCTTATCTGTCGTCAAATTCTATGTTTTTATGTTTCTATGATAAGAAAATTGAGAAAAAAGTATCAGGTGGACAAACAGGGCTCCGACTATCTCTATTCTGACTTTGATCATGAGGGAGTGGTTCAGACTGCTACGTGTGACAAGGCCAAGTTGCTCTTTTCTTCCCAGCCTCCTGAGAAAGATTCCAGGAAACTGGACAGCATGGGCAAGAAAGTTTATACTTTAGCTTCCCTGCAGTTAAGGCAGGCGGCATACTTGGCCTACATAACTCAGTGCCAAAAATCCCTCTGAAGCTCCATTTTGGCGATGAGCGTGAAAGCTACTGGTGACCCGTCACAGGATTTGGCTGACACAGCAAAGAGAGCCATGCATGCCACTAAGTACCAGTTCCACATGATAGTGGACACCAATGACACCACAACCAGGGTTATAGCACATCCAGTGTCCCTAAGAAGGTTTGCCAGGCTTAGAACCATAAACCTTTTTCAGAACACTCAAACAAAAGCAATGGATTTTCCTTGTGAGAGAAATTTGCTCTTTGGTGACAAGACAGAGACTTATATGTAGAAGGTGGATGAATACAAGACTTCCTACAATAGCAACACTGAGAAGAAAAAGGCCTCAGTTTCCTAAAGGCCTTCTGGAAGGGGAGGGGAGGTGGGGGTAGGGGATATATCACTTATGACTACCCCAACAGAGGGGTTTTTCAAGCATAGGTGTAGAAGGGGCCCCAGGTGTGCAGATGCAATAACAGGTCCCAAATCCCAAGCAAGGCAAAACCCCTGACAAACTTGCACACGCACAGCTACTGCCAGTGAGGGGCAGGCTGACTCACTTTTTTCAGCAATGGGAAAAAATAGCCACAGACATGTGGCAGTTCTAAATCATTTCCCAAACTGCAGTCACAAAACTTTCTATTACACTCCAACCGAAAGTCCCTTACCAGAGATAAAGGCAAGAAAATTACTGCAAGCAAATGCAGTGCAAAATGTTCCTCCCTCACAGTGGTGAGAGGGACTTTACTCAAGATACTTCCTGACCCACAAGAAACATGGAGAGTGGTGGCCCATTTTAGACCTTAGATACCTGAATGAACACTTATAGAAGGAAAAATTCAAGATGGCAACACTGGGATTAATAATTCCATCACTGCAAAAAGGAGACTGGTTGGGGTCACTGGATTTGAAAGATGTCTACTTCACATACCAGTCAGGCTCAGCCACAGAAAGTACCTCAGATTCAGGGTAGGAAATTGCCACTACCAATTCACAGCCCTTCCCTTTGGTCTATCCTCAGCACCAAGTGTGTTTAAAAAGTGCCTAGCCGTAGTGGCAGCACAGTTGAGGAGGCAAGGGGTGGTGATTTTTCCCTATCTGGATGACTGACTAGTCACAGGAATCACACCAGGAGGCTGAGTCATCTCTCCTTCTGACACAAGACACCTTGGTTGACCTGGGCTTCCTTATGAATGCTCAGAAGTCATAAACAGAACCAGTTCAAGTTCTGGATTTTACTTAGTTTTTGTTAACCAGGTAGGGTGCGCTAGGCAGTCACTTGCCTATTTGCAGGCACAACCTGGGAGATTACAATGGCAGGTCTCTCCAATCTGGGACAAAATACATGCCTTGCTTCAGAAAAAGGCCATAGAACCCCTTCCACAGTCCCAGCAAGGGAAGGGGTTTAACTCCCACTTTTCCTGGTTCCCAAATAAATGGGGGACTTATGGTCCATCCTGGGCCTCAGCAAACTGAACCTGTATTCAATACAAAAGGTTCAGAATGGATACCCTTCAGGGTCTGCTGCCTCTGTTACACCAAGGGGACTAGATTTACTCCCTGGATATGAAGAATGCTTATCTGCATATCAAAGTTTGCATCTCTCACAGGCGCTTCCTCCGATTTCATTTTCCTGGAGCCCATTTCCAGTTCAGAGCCCTGCCATTTGGCTTATCCTCAGCCCCCCGGGTGTTCATCAAGTGTTTGGCAGTGGTGGCAGCTGCACTCAGATGGCAGGAGTTATATGTATTCCTCTACCTGGACGGCTGGCTGTTGGCAGTGCCATCCAGGGAGCATCTGTTCCAAACCTTGTCTTATACCTGCCGCCTGTTTCAGGATTTGGGAGTCACTATCAACCTGCCCAAGTTATTTCTGACCCCCTGCCTGTGACTTCAGCTCATCAGGGCAGTTATGGCCTAAGGGATGGCCTTCCTGCCTCAGTACAGAGCGGAGCACTTGATGGACCAAGCCTGTCAGCTCTGCTCCAGCCGGTATGTACCAGCTCAGGCTTTCCAGTGTCTCCTGGGTCTCATGGCCACATCAATAGTTGTGGTTACTCTAGCCAGGCTGCATATGAGGGTTCCTCAGTGGACCTTGCAGGTCCAATGAGACCAGCACATGGACGACCTAGAACAGCCAGTTTTGGTCTCAGATCCAGTCAAGAGGGTGCTGTTGTAGTGGCTAGAGCCCAGCAACCTCCAGAGAGGGGTGCCATTTTTCATTCCACCTCCACAGCAGATCCTCACCACAGATGTCTTGGGCCTACACTGGGGGGCTCACCTTGGAGCCCACCAGACCCATGCAATGTGGTCCAAGGCAGAAGGGGATCTCCACACAAATGTCCTGGAGATGCGAGCAGTTCTGTATGCCTTGCAAGTCTTCCAGACACAGCTCTCCCCTGGCCCACTGCTGATCCAAATGGACAGCTCCAGCATGATCCATTATATTAACAAACAGGGAGGACTCATTCCTACCCTCTGGGTCAGGAAGTGAAGAGGGTCTGGTATTGGGCCATAGATCATGGCCTGGAACTCTTGGCTGTGCATCTTCCTGGTGAACAAAACATCTTGGCAGACAGCCTAAGCCAGTCTCAGTCACAAGCTCATGAGTGGGACTTCTGACATCCATGGCAGAAGATGTCTTTGACCAGTGGGGTCACCCAGCATTGGATCTTTTTGCATCCCCACTCATTGCAAAACTGCCCCATTTCTGCTTGCTCGCTCCAGGGCCTGGAGTTTTTTGGTGAGACACGTTGTCCCTCTCTTGGAAAGGGAGGTTCCTGTATGCCCTCCCTCCCTTCCTGCTTCTTCAGAGGGTTCTGATCAAGCTTTAGATGGAAGGGGCAACTATGAAGTTAGGGGGGCTGGTTATGTTAGCTATTTTAGAGGCTACCATGATGTGCGTAAGAACAGTGACCAAAAAGAACAAACACAAAAAATCAATATGGTTCAGTAACCAGGTAAGGACCACAATCAAAATCAAAACCAAAAGGGAGGCCTATAGGAACTGTAAAATAACTCAGAAAGACAGCACATGGGAAGCCTATGTTTAGAAAAATAAAGAAGCAAAGAGTATGGTGAAATCAGCTAGGGCCGCAATGGAGCTTCGGCTTGTGGAAGGGGTTAAAGAAGGGAATAAACACTTTTTTCGATATATAGAAGAAAAAAGAAACAAAAGGGGAGGAATAGTTAGACTCAAAGAAGGTGACAGAATAGTGGAGGAGGATAGGCAGAAAGTCACTGTTCTGAACCACTTTTTTTTTATAGGAACATTTTTCCCTGACTGTAGGAGAGGCTCGGTGGCGATGTACTGACCATCCGCTCTGTCCCCCCTTGCGGGGATCACAGGGCACAGCAGAATGTGTGGTTTTCTTTCATAGTTACTGAAGTAGCTATGGGAAGCCCTAAACCCCCCCCATGAAAGTACCAGCGCAAAGGACCAGGGTCCAGGTGGGAAGCCATGTGGAAACATGGCTTCTGCCAAGTGTCTAACAGTACCCTCCTGGATCAGTGCCCAATCCTCCCCTGGAAAGGAGAGCTGCCTGAAGGTGGCTCAATCCAGCTCCTTCCCCTCCTTCACCTCCCCCAGTGACCCGGGCTCATTCTCGAACCTGGCTCAATGGTGCAGCGCAAGGTGTGGTGTCCAGCACCTCAACCCTCAGCACCACTGGGATGGCTCTGAACAAGTTTTTTTGCTCAGTGTTCACCAAGAAACACAAAAGCCCAGTACCAGACAGTGGCATCAAGGCTGCTGACAAAGGTGTTCCACAAATGGGAGCAGCATCAATTACTAGCAGTAAGGTTAGAGAGACCCTGGATCAGCTCAGGAAAGACAAGTCACCAGGGCCTGATGGAATACACACGAGGGTGCTAAAGGAGCTAGCAAGTGAATTGGAATGTCCCTTAGCGCATTTATTCAGTAGGTCACTTCAGATGGGGTAGTGCTGGGAGACTGGAGAAGAGCTGATGTGGTACCTCTCCACAAAGGAGGGAGTTATGAGGAAGCAGGCAACTAGGGAAAGGGGAAATTGTTTAACCAGGAAAGGCACACTAAGCCAGATCTTGTTTCCAGGTGTGACCTGGGAGCACAAGGAAGTTAAGTGACTTTCTGGGTCACACAGTATGCAAGTGGAAGCTGTGGGATTCAAACCCAGGTCTGATCTGCTGGATGTCACCAGATTTGCAGCTCAGAGCCTTAGACCACTGCGATATACTGCCTCCAACTACTGACCAGTCAGCCTTATGTCAGCAGTGGGGAAACTAATGGAAACCTTAACAAAACAAGACTTGGTAGAGTATCTAGCTAAGAATGGTCTGCAGGATGACAGGCAACATGGGTTCATGGTGGGAAGGATATACCAAACAAACCTAGTCACATTTTTTGACTGGGTCACTAGAGAACTAGACAGAGGCCACCCAGTGGACCTCCTGTACTTCGATTTCAGTAAGGCCTTTGATTCGGTGTTGCACAACCGCCTACTGAAAAAGTTAGAGGACCTGGGTACAGCCAAGTGCATAGTCAATTGGTTAGGTAATTGGCTTAGGGACAGAAAACAGAGAGTAGTGGTCAATGGGGTGAGGTCTGATGAAGGTGCGGTCTCTAGTGGTGCACCCCAAGGCTCAGTGTTGGGGCCAGTCCTGTTTAATGCCTTTATCAGTGACATTAGCATAGGTATTCAGGGCAAAATTGCCCTATTTGTGGATGATACCAAGCTAAGAGGAAGGACTGATAGCGAGGAGGTGGTTAAGGACCTACAAAAAGACCTACAGAGGCTGGAAAGATGGTCCAATGTCTGGCAACTGAAGTTCATCTGAAAAAGAATATAAGTAGGTTGGAGGCTGTCCAAAGAAGAGTGACCAAAATGATCCATGGCCTTCATGGGCACTAGTACGAGGAGCATCTGAAAGCATTAAATATGTTCTCACTGGAGACAAGGAGGGAAAGGGGATACATGATTGAAACATGAAAGTTCTTGAGACGAATTAATAAGGTGCCATCCTCTGACCTGTTCAACAAAGTCCCCGACTCTAACACTAGAGGGCATGAGTGGAAGTTGGGGGGCTTCAAAAGGGAGCTTAAGAAACAATATTTTACAGAAAGAGTCAGGGTACCATGTAATAAACTGCCAGCTGAGGTAGTGGAAACAAAATCCATGACATCATTCAAGCTGGGGAGGGACCCTTAAGGCTAAAGTGCAATCAAAAGCAACAGGACCAGTAGGAGGCATTAGGCAGAAGGGGGGGGGGTAGGTCCTGGGACCTGAGAAGGTCCAAGGAACACATGGGAAGACTAGTCTTCTGCCATCTTTTTTTCTGTTTCTGTTATCCTGATTGCTCCTTCTGGCCTCATCAGATCTGGTTCCCCTTATTTTAACAGCTGACAGTGGAACCTCCAGTGCCACTGCCCATTTGCACAGGCTTGCTCTCCTAGGAACAGGGCACCCTGGTCCATCCGTACCTCAGATCTCTCAACCTTCATGGTTGGCTACTGAGGACATAGCCATTACAAGATATGGGGTGTCCTCTGAGGTGTTGGATGTTTTAGTGGCAGCTAGGAAACCATCCACCAGGGCCACCTATTCCATGAAGTGGAAGCACTTTTCTATATGGGCTGCTTCACACCATTTTGACCCTTTCACCCATCCGATGAATCAGATTCTAGAGTACTTGGTCTCCCGCTCAGACTCTGGTCTTAAGTACTCCTCCATCAAGGTACATCTCTCAGCCATCTCTGCTTACCATGTACCTGTTGATGGCCACCCTGTGGCTCGACTTGACGTGTCTTGCACATTTTTGAGGACATCCTGCATCTGAAGTCTCCAATCCGCAATCCAGTCCTGACTTGGGACTTACATTTTGTGTTAGAAAAGCTCACCCTGCCTCCATTTGAACCTGCCACGAGTTGCGAGCTATGCTATTTGTCATGAAAATCATTATTTTTAGTTGCTATTACTTCTGCTCGAAGGATTTCCAAGCTTCAGGCACTCATGTGGGCAGCCGTATTTGATTTTCCACAAAGACAGGGTGCCTTTGCAAACCAATCCTAAGTTTCTTCCTAAGGTGGTGTCTGAATTTACTCTGAATCAATCCATCCACCTGCCCATCTATTATCCTGAGCATGACAATCCAAGGGAAGCATTACTCCATACTTTGGATGTGCATAGAATTTTGCGGTACTATATACACTGGACAAAGGACTGCAGGAAGTCCTCACATTTTTTTGTTTCTTTCGCCCCTGGAAAAGAGGGCGTTTTGGTGTCCGAACAGTGAAATAGTTGGCAAATTGTACTGTTTTCTGCTACAGAAAGTATGGTAAGGATCTTCCTGGTGTGTTTTGTGGCCACTCCACCACAGGTGTGGCCACCTCTGTGGCATGTTACCGCAGTGTTTCAGCTGTGGAGATCTGTTCAGCTGCTACCTGGAGCACTGTCCAAACATTACAGTTTAGACAGCGCCTCTAGGTGCAGGGCTAATTTTGGCCTAGCCGTTCTACAAGGCCTTCTCTCATAGATCCTTCCAGTCAACCACCAGTCTTGTCTATCAGTCTTTCCCAGAACTGCGTGGGACTCGTTCTACTGGTGTGGCCTGCTGCAAGAGATACCCTTAAAGTAAGACAGTACATTTACATACAAACTTAGTAACAGTAGATCTTTGAGAGGATCTCTTGCAGCAGGCCATGCATTTCCCTCCCTCCTTCCCCCTTTGCTCTTGTCTTTTTGGCCTTCTGTCTCACTCTCCTCTTCCATGGTGGAGATTCTTCTGCTTTCCTTTTCCCTTTCACTCTAAGGTTACCTGAGCTACCTCCTCGGTTCCCCTATTGGACTCCTGCTTTTGGTCTCCGGCAGGAGAACTGAAGAGGCTATGGGGGCAGACCCACTCTTATAGGATAGCCTGACATCAGAGGTGGATGCCCCACCCCCGGTAGACTGCTAGCTAGAACATTTTTGGTGTGGTCCTAGTGACTGGTCGCTAAGTCCTACTGGTGTGGCCTGCTGCAAGAGATCCTCTTGAAGATCTACTGTTATGGTAAGTTCTTATGTAACTGTACTTTGCCCTGTGCAGCACCCCCTCCAGTAATTTGATGTCCTTTTTCAGATATGGGCACCAAAACTGCACACAGTACTCCAAATCTGGTCTCACAAATGACCTGTACAATGGCAGAATGACTTCCCCTTTCCTGGAGGAGATTCCTCTGGTGATGCATCCTAGCATCCTGTTGGCTTTGGCTGCTGCTTTATGGTAATGCGCAGAGTGCCTCAAGTCCCTTGTGATGATTACCCCTAGGTCCTTTTCCTCCTCAGAAATGGATACCTGTACCCCTCCCAACCAGTAACTGGCCTATGGGTTCTTAGCTCCCAGATGCATGACCTTACACTTCTTGGTGTTGAACTACATCTGCCAGATACCTGACCATTTTTCAAGCCTAGTCAAATTCTCCCTGAGCTACTGTCTCCCCCTCCTTTGTGTCCACTCTCCCACAGAACTTTGTGTCATCTATGAATAGGCAGATTTTTACCTTTGATCCCATCCACTATGTCACTAATAAAGATATTAAACAACACTGGGCCCTGTGGGACCCCACTGGTTACAGGCCTAAGCTTCGAGAGCCCCCCCCCACAACCCTCTGGTTTCTGTCCTGTAGCCAGCTCTTGACCCATCCCACCAGCTTCTCCCCAACTCACAGGTTCTGCAGCTTACTGAGCAGTCTCCCATTTGGCACAGAACTGAAGGCTGAGCTGAAGTTCAGGTACAGGACATCAACCACCTGGCCCCTGTCCACAGTCCTTGTGACCCAATCAAAAAAGTCTATCAGGTTGGTCTGGCAGGATCTCCCTAAAACAAACCCATGCTGCCTTTCATCCTGGAGACCATTAAGCTCCAGAAAGTCCACTAGTCTTGTCTTTAGTATAGTCTTCATTAATTTGCCTACAATGGAGGTAAGGCTGACTAGTCTGTAGTTACCTGGTTCATCCCTGGTTTCCACTCTTGTGGAGGGGCATCACATGCGCCATTCTCTAGTCCTGAGGCATATACCCTGTCTCTAGTGAGGTGTTAAGCAGGTCCTCTAGGAGGCTAGCTAGGACTTCCACAATGAAGCAATGAAGACCTGAAACCCAGCATACTCCTTGTATGTTCAACTCTTGGCAGTGCATTTGCCAGGGAAGGACAACATGCTGGCAGATTCCCTGAGCAAGAACGTCAAGGGAAATCAAGAATGGACAATGAACTAGCAAGTGCTGGCCACAGTGTTCAGAAGGTGGGGTACATCACAAATAGACCTGTTTGCATCTTGAGAAAACAACCAGCTCCCACTTTTGTATTGCAGACCCCCATCATGGGTACAGTCCCAGAGGATGCTCTAGCCTTTGGTTGGTCAGGGAAGTTTCTTTATGCCTTTTCACCTTTCTTAGGAGTACTGCTAAAACTGAGAAGGGGGTCAGCAACAATGAATCTTCATTGAGGGTATCTCTTGCATCAGGCCACACCTGTAGAACTACAACCACCAGGCACTATGACCACACAGAAGCTTTTCTAGCTAGCAGTCTACAAGGGGCTGCCTACAACAATGTTAGACGCAGTGACGTTCCTGCCATATAAACATAGGTGGCCCCATGCCCTCCTTAGTTCTTTTCCCACCATCAGCCTTCACATGATGGACTCCATGTTGTTGACCTGCATGTCCTACAGACCCTCATGCATGCTTACACACACACACAAACACACACACACACACACACACTACTGCAGCATAAGGTATATTTGTATTTACTCATACTTGCTATGACATGCTTAGGAACTGTTATCCAGCATGACTACTTTGTGGTGCTTAGGCACCACCTACAGCTTTTAGCCATGATGCTATGATCAGCATATTTTATGAATCACTGTATTGTTACCCAAAAGTAGCCTTAGTCAGCATAACACTTATCAGTGTGTATGTGCAAAACCTAACTGTCTTAGGTGCGAGCTGCCCACCATTACCCACCGATAGAATTGCTGTATTTTGTTCTTCTGCCTTTCCGGGGGAGTCCGTTACCTAGTAATGTACTTCCTTATCTCTAAGTATAAGAGCTCATGTAAGACTGTTTTTCACTGAGTTTGCATGATGACATTGCAGTGTTCAGAGGTTTCCAAACTCCCAGCAGGTACACTGTTTTTCTACATGTTTTGGAATAAACTTTCTTCTGTGATATCTGGGCTTCTGTGTCATGTTTTGCTAACAGGTCTAGAATCCTGCCATCCAACAAATTGGTAACGGTGGCAGGACCTGTTTGGACAGAACCAAACCAGTATGCAAAAAGGTACACAGGTGAACGGGATTGGGAAGACAACAAAAACAATGCTGCCAAGTTCTGGAGCATCCTCATCCAATGTCTCCCTTCTGGCCAAAATAGTGTCCGGTGACACCACTTTCACGGATAGGGCGGATATATTAGAACAACTCAATGAAAACTTTGTCACTGCGAGGCTGGCCTTCAATGTCTCTCCAATCAGTAAGATCAGCCCACACGGGGATGCCATTGATGTCACTAGCCCCAACATCGACACCAACCAGAATTACTCCTTCCCCTTCAGCTTCTGCCCTGTATCCTTCAAGCAAGTGGAGGACCTCCTACTGTCATTGGATACAAAAAAGGGTGCCGGTGCTGACCTGATAGAACCTTTCTTCCTAAAATTAGGCCACTACTACCTGACCGCCCCCATTGTCCACTTATTCAACACTTCCCTGATGCAGGGTGCACTACCCTTGCCATGGAAAGCTGCTCACATCACCCCCTTGTTCAAGTCTGGGGACCCTAATGACTTGAACAACTATTAGCCTATTTCCATACTATCCACCCTTTCAAAACTGCTGGAAAAAATCATTAACACCCTAGTCAGGGAGCACCTGAACTCACAGAAACTGCTAAATGCCACTCAGTCGGGCTTTAGAGCCAAACATAGCACAGTTTCTGCCCTTGCTAAAGTAACAACTGACTGGCAAATTGCCTTGAACTCTAAGAAGCATGTGTTTGCACTCTTCCTTGACCTTAGTAAGGCTTTCGATACTGTGAATCACAACACACCATAATGCATTGAGTAACATCAGTCTCGATAGTACTGCCGTTAAATGGTTCACCAGCTACCTTACTAATAGATTACAACAAGTCAAAGCTTTGGGAGAACTGTCTCCACTAAAAACACTACCATGAGGTGTCCCTCAATGCTTTATTTTGGGCCCAATCTTCTTTGCAATCTATATCAATAACCTTGATTCACATCTGCATACAGCTAATGTGCACTTATTTGCAGATGATACCGTCCTCTACACCTCTGACTCTTGTCTGGACATGGCCCATGAGGATTTACAGCAAGATTTTATCCCTCTCCAATGTAATCATATTAAGCATAAGCTTCTGCTTAATGCCAAAAAGACCAAAGCCATGATCCTCTGACCGAACGCAGCCCCAGGACCTACATGCAGCCTTAAGATTCTAACTTTTTTGGGTGAACCCTTGGAAACTGTTGATACCTTTAAATACCTAGGATTCTGGCTTGACAAGCTTAACTTTCTGTGCCACCTGAATGAACTCTCGAAATAATTAAGACAACGCTTAGGCATATTCTACTGCATTAAGCGCCTACTCACCAAGGAAGCAAGAAAGAGACTAGTGCAGTCTACATTCCTGCCCTTACTGGATTATGCTGACTTCCTCTACAGCAACTGCCCCTCTTTAGTGCTTTGTAAACTTGACACTCTTTATCACCGGGCCTTGAGGTTCATCCTCAATCTGCCTTTTTGCATCCATCCCTGCCTGCTGTACCAAGAGATGGGATGGTCCTCACTTACTACAAGGAGGAAAAGAAACACCTTCCTCTGGTTCTATAGGGTCTGTCTGATAAGCTACCTGCAAACATCTCAAGCTTCTTCGAGTATGCCAAGGGGTCATATGGCTTGAAATGCTTCACCCTATTCTGCTTCCATATACCCAGAGTAAAATCATCTCATTGCCTGGCTGCAATTAATTTCTCCTTTCCTTCCTTACGGAATACTATGCAAAGATCTCTAAAGCTCTCAACCCTCCCTAATTCTTTCACCTTCAAAGCACTGATAGCAGAGTACCTGAAGGAAACCTGCAATTGTTATAGGTGACCAATGCACCCTTAGTCTCTTGGTGATCATCAAGAATCTTCTGACACTTAAGTAATGCACAGCTACCACCTTCCCTAGTAGTGGGGCCCAAGCACTTTGCAACCTGTTTTCTCAACCCCCCCCCCCGGCCTACATCACCCTACCTCCCCCCTTTCTCTTATACCTCCCCACCCTTCCCCTCCTCCTCCCAAGTACTATATTAGAATACCCCTCCCCCCGGGTCTACTTATTCTAGTGAGTGCCTGGGGTCAAACCAGTTTAAGTTTTTGACTTATTTTGCTTGTTTTTTTAGTGTGCTACAATTAGCACTTAATTGTGTTATCCTTGACTATATAGGCCTGACTTAGATTTTCATATGTACAATGTTTTGTTTTGCCTGCCCTTGCCTGTGATTTGTTTTATTATGTCCAGGACCACTTTGAAAATAAGCTTGCTCAATGGTGTTATGCCTGGTTAAATATTGATTGACTGAGCTCTCCACAGACCAGAAGTTGGTCCTGTACCAATCTGGTGAGGAGAAACTGTGGGTGATCCCCAAAGAGCTCTGGACAGAGTTCATTCATCAGTTCCATGATACACCCACAGGTGGACATCAAGGTGTAGATAAGACTCTACAGAGATTAAAGGCTGTGGGTTGGTGGCCTGGCCTAACAACTGATGTCCAGCACTATGTGGACAACTGCATCATCAGTGCTCAGAATAACCCCATTCCAGGTAAGAAAAATGCCAAACTACTTCTACAGAGGCAGTCTGGCCCATGGAATGCAATACAAATTGATTTCATCAGATGCTTTCTTAATACCAGTAGAAATAACAAGTATGCACTGGTAATAACTGACCTCTTCTTGAAATGGGTGGAAGCCTTCCAATGTAGAATGAATATGGCAAAAGCCACTGCCAAGATTCTGGTAGAACAAGTATTTACCAGATGGGGCCTACCTCTCAAGGTGGACTCCGACAAAGTGACAAGTTTTACAGGGGCATTGATGGAAGAATGCTTGGAGTTATTAGGAGTCAGACAAAGGTTTCACATAGCTTACTATCCTTAGTCTTCTGGACAGGTAGAGAGGGCTAACAGGCAGATCAAGTTGATGCTGTGTAAGTCTGAAAATGAAAATGCTAAAAATTGGGACACTCTGTTGACCTTATTCCTAATGGCAATCAGAGCTACCCTCGCTGCAACAACCCAGTGCACACCCTTTAAGGTGATGACACACCAGCAGATGTGATTGCTGGAACACTTGTGGATAGACCTCAACACCCCAACTATGAACAGAGTGTCAGCGGACACTTATGTTGCACAGTTGAAGGACAATGTAGTCCAAACTCATCTTTTTGCTGCCTGAAACCTGGGCAAGGCCCAGCAGCAATCCAAAATGTATTTTTTTTACTTCAAAGTGCTTTATTGATCAAGATGTTAGGTTACATGCCAGTACAGTACAATAAAAGAAATCAATACTTGTCAGCAATACAGAGTATCCTAACATTCATTGACTGTGGTACATGTTATTCATCTTCTCACTAGATGATCTCAATTCCACTCAATTTTCCAGCATTCAAGATTTTACAGCTGTTGTAAGATTCAGTCAGTAAATCATAACTTGAAATAAAAAAGGAGAATAATTAAAACAACTTTCTTGTACACATTGCCCCATTTCTCCCCTATCCATCTCCAGACCTACACAATGATGCCCCAACTTCATTAAGGAGTTGAGTTAAGGTAAAGCTGGTACCATGGGTTTCAGATGGTTAAAAAGTTATCATGTTGTAGCCAAAGTTGGCTGGTGATGTTCTCCATCCTCTCCAGTTCTCTTACCCTTGTGTGCCACTCATTCAAGGTGGGCAGGAGGGAGGAAAGCCATCTAGAGGTTATGCATTTCAATGCTACCACCTGAAGCATTTGGTCTAGGTCTCTTGCATCCTTATTTTCAGAGAACAGGGAGGGGATGCCCAGTACTAAATCTGTAAAGGTACAAGGGATTTGAAGTCCAGTTAACCTTTGAATTTGTAAGTGAACAGCTTTCCAAAACTCTTGGATTTCTGAGCAGGCCCAGAAAATATGGAAATGTGTTCCCTGCTCCCACAGTTCCTCCAACAAAGTTCTGAGTGGGTGAACCTGAAATGCTTAGTTATAACTGGGGTCAAAATGTACTTTGACAAGAATGTCAAAGAAGTTGATTGGCAGGTAGGCAACCAAGTCATGGTACTAAAATTTGCCATGCCAGCCCACCCTCTGACAAGCAAGTGGGTTGGCCCTTACAACATCATCAATAAATTGAGCCCTGCTGTCTACGAAGTGTGGTTGACAGACTGCAAGAGACCTGTAGATAAATGGTACCATGCCAAACAGCTGAAAGTATATAAAGGCGATTAATTCTCCTTCCCCTGGATGGGGGGGAGGGGAGAGGGGGACCTGTGTTTTAATCTGTCCTATCTTTCTTTTGCAGAAATGTTGAAATTTACCCTCCTCCTTGTGCTGGGCACCCTGGTAAGTGTCATGGAACCAAGCCTGAGAAATCTCCAGATACTCTTCCAGAATCTGAGCCCGATGCATCCTGATACCCACCTCTCTAAATCTCCTAATGGAGGAGTGGCCATTTGACTCCCATGTACCCATGTGACTGTGCAAGAAGGAAAAGATGCTTATCTTAATGCCATGGTGGTTTCTCCAGACAACTCTACTGTGCAAATAAAATGGAGAACTGGTAATACTGTTGAACAGGGCCTCCCAGTGTCCCGCCATGCCAAAGGAACTTTCCAAGGTTGGCCCAGCACTCACATTTGCCCCAGTGGAACTTTGTGCATACCCCAAGTCAACCAATGAGATACGGGTCCATATAACCTCACAGCAATGCTGGGACCAGACTTTTCCAATCAATATCCCAACACCACCATGCACCATAACTGTTTAACTCAATCAGTTGCCACTGCTGCTCTTTTCCTTTCAGTCATACCAGCTTCAGCAGATGAACCTTTACAATGCCCACTGAAGGAGCCAGGCCCACCCTGTGGCCTGGCAGCAACTTCTGTTCCTGGGACACTTATTAACAATGTTCAATTTATGCATGTTCCTGATGTTCTGAACCTCACACGTGGAACATGGCTGAGTTTGGCCACTGTGCCAACACCAATGTGTCAAAATTTCATGCTACTATTAAACCTTATTGCTGCATATCAAGCACATGCACATGACGCTGTAGCTGGGAAACACACTATTGAACACCGTGTTCAGGCCCAAATGCCCTAAGAGGAGTTTGTGATTTTAAGATGTAACAGGCGTAGTAGGCACTCCTAAGAGGAGTTTGGGATTTTCAGATGCAACAGGCGTAATAGGCACTGTTACAGGTATGTTTGGATCAGGCATGTCAATCTGGAACAGAGCCAATTTGGCAAAAATTTGATGTGATATCAAGTATTTTAATAGTAAATTAGCTCAAAATGTGATACAGCCCATGCTACTCTGTATTAATGGTTTATCTCAGGAGGAAAGATTCATGGTGTATAACATGCACGATATTGCACGTTTGTTTAATGAGACCCAAAACAAAATCAATGAAATTATCTTCTATAACAATAAAGAAGCTAGAGAGCAACACATAGGCAGGGAAATCATTTGTTCAGCTTATGGTAGCTATGCTATCAACACTATCATCTATCTCCTCTGAGATCTGGAATTAGGGTGGATCCCGGATTTGATCCATGATAGACATATGGCTAAATGGTACTGCCCATATTGTAAAACACTGCCATGTACTACTAAATGCATGGACAGGACTGTGTCCTTTTCATTGGCCACAGCTAGGAACTTGGGGTTATGTCATGTCACACCTGAATCAAGGACCCTGCTACATGGGGGGGAGGGGTGCCCAGCAGTCAAGCAGGAAAGATGTACTTCACTCAAACTCTGCTTCACTTAAAGTAAAAAGTTTAAAACTTACAAAACTTGGACTGATTTTATAAAAAAAAAACACATTGGAGTATTCACGGTGGCCTTTGGATATAATATTGAGCCTTGCTTGCCATGGGAAGAATGAAGGGAGCCAGTCTGAATGAAACTGCCACCAGGTCCTCGGGGCCTCTGACCACATCAGTAGGCTCACACTAGGCAGAGAGCTTAATGAAAGGAAGAAATGCTGATTCACTACACAAAGCCATTAATATGCTCACGCAAATGATACAAAAATTAGACAAGAAGCTGGATCAGCAAAATAACAGGATTGTGTTGTTGGAACAACAAACAGAAGCAATGGCAGGATCTGTGGAGGAACATGGACGAATGGCTGAAAAAGCGCTAGCCGCAAAGACCACAGTCATTAAAGAGCAGTCCATGGTGCGTAGCCAGATAGAACAACTACAGAATCTGGCTAGGTTGGCCAACATTCAGCTTCTTGGAGTGCCAGAGGGGATGGAGGAGGGAGATCTCCCTACATTCCTGGACGCTCGCTGCCTGAGGCTATTGGGCTTGGTTTTGCTGTACCGATAGTTAAAGCATACTGCATCACTTTATGCAGATCTCTTAATATTGAAAAGGGACCAAGAACAGTGTTGTTGATGATGACTTCGGTACTCCAGGACAAGATCTTAGCAGTAGCGAAGGAGGCCTCATCAGTCACAACTGGGGAAGCAAAGGTACTGTTTTTTGTAGATTATTCATACGCCACCAGAATGAGGCATAAAGCCTTTGATGGGGTTGCAAAAAAACTGAAATCCAAAGGAATTGTGTACCATCTATCGTTCCCAGCCTGATTGCAGTTTACATATTTGGACAAAATGTACTCCTTTACTAATGCCAAAGCAGCTGGAGACTTTGCTGAGAAGCTGCCTGTGAGTGATCGGATGTCGTACTTAATGGATCATCATATGAAAAAGTGATGACTAATTAGGCATCATCAGACCCCTTTTAGTGGGTTTATATAAGCTGTCTCCTCTTTGGCCTTCACCCTACAGAGGGTAGGTATAGAGCTACCCAAATGGAATGCACATAGGTGGTTCCCTGAGGGGACCAACTCAGTAGCTCTGTACCAGGGAGGGTAAAAGGGAGATGATATTTAACAGTGCATACAGCTGATTCAAATGTTGATGTTTATAAAATGTTCCATATTGGATTAAGCTTACACTGGAGTGGTTAATAGAATTGGGAGGGAAGATGGCGTGCATAGAGGACGTGGAATGCTGCTCGAATTGCAACCGCATCATTACAAGATGGGGTCCTTGGAACCAATGTGATGGCATTCAGAAAGGTCAGTATGCTGATTTCATCTGGGAGCTCCCGTTCATGTTCGTTCATGTTAATACATGTAAATCAGTGATAATGGTTAAGTTTAGCTGTGTAAATGCCTGGTGTTAAAGTTCACACGTCTCCTGTTTATTTTATAATCCTGCTTAAAATAATGCATGTTAGGTTAAATAACTCAGTCCTTTAGGATTTTTGGGGTCGAGTGTTGTGTTATGCAAGTGACGTTATAGGAATGTGCCTCCATAATAGCTTAGAGCTAATATGTAATACTGTTCTGTGGGTTCAAGTTGTGTATATTCCTAAATGAGCACTGGTTGCAGTTATGACCACACAGTTAGTGATGATATAATAAGTTTAATGAGAGTAACAGTGTGATAGCCCTCATAGTAGATAACTTGGGGATGATGGTCTTAAAGTTCTATATTAAAGGGACACTGTCAACCTGTTTTTCATCATATTATTTCTAGTTGAAACCCCACATTTTATGATTGTTTACCCTCTCTAAAATTCACTGATGTTGCTGTTTGTTTTGTCTGTCTCCTTGTTTAGTAGAACTGAAATGCATGGCAATATATATTTATAAACAACCTTGTTTTGTTTACAATCCTGGTTCTGTTCTTACTGCATACTTTCTGAGCATTAGAAACACACCCAACCAGTACAGTCACTCATAAGAAAGAAGCCTCCTAAACTCCCATCGCATCATGAAGGTCTAAACTATTTTGTGGATGTTCCCAAGTCCAGGAAAGATGTGTTTGGAGTTGTTTAAGGGATGTAAACAAACCTGTTTTGGTGTGATAACGCTAGTATGTTGGGCAGTCTGTTTTTACTTTTTTAAAGAAAATAAGAGTCAGAATTAAACTACCAGCTACATAAACAAACTTTACTGAATGTTGGCAGTCATAAAATATGTTTTTTAAACTGGGGACACTTTGAGACCTAAGGGGGTTGACAGTGTCCCTTTAACTCTAAGTGAAGTGTACTATTTTACATGACATTGTCTCATGGATTACAGTAATGGTATGTAATGCTATTATATGCAATAAACAGAAGTTACAAAAAAAAAAAAAAAAAGGACCCTGCTACACTACAGGCTATTGCACCCGGAGGGACACACTTTACGCCACCTTCACCATGTCCCTCCCGATTTTTGACAAGAATTCTTCAGTTTTTGACAAGCTGGCTAAAGTTCACTTTGCGGGCCATCTTGAGGGCAGCATCTACCGGGAATGAACCAACTTGCCTCCCCAGCTGGTGTTTTATCCTCAACTGGACGCCTGGGTAGCCCCACATCCTGATTTTTGTGCCATAAGGGGTTACCATTATTTGTGTTGATGTGATGTCTTTGCTGTAACTACACCAGTATAAGGTTACTCACCGAACTCTATAGAATGGTTATATACCTTTGTTTCTCTTCCTGGAAATGTCACGTCACCTCTTTTGATGCTGAATGCAACTCGCATACAGCTTTAGACAGTGCAATGCCTCACTAGCCACATGACAAATGCCTCTGTCACCTGCCCTGTACAACCCTTGAAGTAGCCTCTTCCTCAAGTTGTTACCTACAACAGCGATGGACAATACTGCATTGTGACCAACTACGAGACCTTCTCCTGTGGACCTCTCATCTGTGGTGTTGACATGCTCAGCTTCTGTTTTGTACCACACGAGCGCACTATCATTGGCCATACTGTTATCACCCCTCTTCCTACCCCAGAACTTGATTACATTGATAGTGACCCTGACTATGTCAATGCTATAGAACAGTATTTAACTACTGTTTAATGTGCATATCGACCCACTCACCCTGAATCTCAAAACCTTATTAGAAAGAAAGGATACACATCTCATTCATATTAGTAATAATATTACTAAAGCAGGCAATTCTCTAAATTACTTATGTTATGATGGTGATTTAAGTACTGCATTATTCAACACTCACTTGGAATTTACATTTAAAGGTTTTGTTGTTATTCAAGTTTTCTTGATTATTTTCCTTAATTTATGCTGCTTACGACACACTCTCCAACAGCATTGTGCACAATTACTCTTTCTTTATGCCACCCAATCAGCCAAGCTTTAGCCCAACAGTACTATCTCTTTAGTGTTGCCTCTTTATCAGGCAACAAGGCAGGGAATATATAGACCTGCATGCCCTACAGACCCTCATGTAGGCTTACACACACACACTCTACTGCAGCGTAAGGTACATTTGTAATTTACTCATACTTGCTACGATGTGCTTAGGAACTGTTATCCAGAATGATTACTTTGTGGTGCTTATGCGCCACCTACAGCTTTTAGCCATGATGCTATGATCAGCATTTTTTATGAATCATACAAACACATGAATCTGCCAGCAGAAACAAATCACCTGGTCTATCAATGTCTGCCCAAGTGTGCAGCTAGCCTCCTAGATTGCAGCTGCCCCAACCACCCCATCTGTCCTTCCCATGATGGCCTCATCCCCCTCCACCCAGACCCTCCCCTGTGCTCTGTCCCACGCCCTCTTAAAACATCCTACTGTCTTACATGATACCATTCTCTCTGGTAGAGCATTCCATTTAGACACCACCTTCTCCATAAAGTAGTGCCTCCTCATCTCCTTCCTAAATCTTCCGCCCTCCAATCTTAGTCCATGCCCCCTTGTGTCCCTACCCTTTCTCAGTTTAAACAATACTTCAGTGCTAGCTGTGGAATCATTGTATTGTTACCTAAAAGCAGCCTTAGTCAGCTTAATGCTTATCAGTGTGTATGTGCAAAACCTGTCTTAGGTACGAGTTGCCCACCATTATCCACCAATAGAACTGCTATATTTTGTTCTTCTGCCTTTTCAGGGGAATCTGTTACCTAGTAACGTACTTCCTTATCTCTAAGTATAAGAACTCATGCAAGACTGTTTTTCACTGAGTTTGCATGACATTGCAGAGTTCGAAGATTTCTGTATTCTTAGCAAGTACATTGTTTTGGAATAAACTTTCTTCTGTGATATTTGGGCTTCTGTGTCATGTTTTGCCACCAGGTCTATAATCCTGCCATCCAACAACGGAGGCACCACTGCTTCAGTCGACCATTCTAACTCTGCTTTCTTTTCCTTTTTCTCACCGTATTTTCAGTGATCATTTTATTTTGAAGTGATATTGGAGTTTTTCTGATTTATGCCTACCGATCCTGAAAAACTTTTCCACTACTGAGAGTGTGGCCAGAAGATCTTTGATAAGGATAACCATGACCCTTGCATCTGCTGCCTAGGCCCAGACCATGATGTTAAGACCTGCAAAGTCTGCCACAGATTCAATCAAGCTACCCAGTGACAACACCAGAAGGCCCTGGAACATTTTCTACTTCAACAGATGGTCACCAGAATGGAGAAGGAGCTCTGGGCCAGAAGCTTCTCCACCTCACTGCCCTGTCCATGGGCTCCCATTTCTCTAAGGCCCAGGACAAGTTGGCCGGGAAGCACAAGCACCAAGATAAGGAGCAGTTCTCCCTGTCTTGCTTGTGGTCGCTGCTTTGGTCTTTGGCCACAGTGGGTTGTTGTCTGCTTTGGTGGCAGGCCCCTCTGCCACCCACACCCCATCTTCCTTGGTGTCAGCTTTGGCAGCGCCTCTCACCAGTCTTACCTTGGCTGGCGGTGGCTGCTCGACATCGGGCTTCCTTTCACCCTCGCCAGCCTTTCAGCCCCTGCTGCTTTGGCCCCTCTTCTCCATTGGCCACCAGACAGGGAACCTCACTGTATTACCTTCAACCAGCAACCGCACGTCATCATCAGGGCTTCCTCCTACCCCAACGACGTTCTCGGCCTGCACTTCAGCCTCCACATTGATGTTGCAGACCCATCCTCCACTGTCCTTGCCTCAGGCTTCCATGTCATCTTCGGAGTCTCAGCCTACCCCTTCGACATCCCAGGCAAATCTGTCAATACCAGGGCCTTGGCCCACCCCATCGACCCTGCAAGCTGTACCACCAGCACAGGGATCTCAGGTTCCCCTGCCGGCACTGTTCTGTGTTCCAAAGCTGCCTCTTATTGCTGTCTCACTCATGCTATACTCCTTTTGGGAGTTCATGCACTGTCTTCCACCCCCCCCGGGCTGACGACACTGGGGCCTACTAGGCTTGCTCCCACACCACTGCCAGCACTGCACCTTGCCTCACTCCTCGATGCTGTCAGTGTCCATTACAGAGCCAGGCAAAGAGGAAAAATACCATTCTGATCTCCTCCCCTGTGAGGAAGAGGATGCTGATGAGGATGTGGGTGATGGGGCTGCTAGCTTCTCTCACTCTACCTTCACTATTTCTTCTGGGGGTGAGGACTCTGCCAACTATACCCTGAGATCCCTCCCTGATGACCCCTCTTTCATCTCAGTGATAAGGGGTTCACAACTGTGATGGGGTTTGGCACCAAGGAGGAGGATGTCACCAGGAAGAATCTGACAGACGACCTGGAATTGGAAGGCAGACAAATTGTACCAGGCTCCCTCAGGACACCCTACTTTTCTGAGCAACCAAAGGCTGACTCAGTGGTCATTAACGCTGCCCATGATAGGACCAAGAAACCTAAGCACTTCAGCTCTCTGCCCCCATATGAGGAGTCCAGAAAGCTGGACATCATGGAGAAGAGGACCTTTTTCTCGGCTACACTGGCCATTAGGGTCTTCAATGATGTTGTCCACATGATCAGATTCCAGAATGCCCTCTGGAAGAAGGCCAAGGCTGCTGCTCAGGCCCTCCCAAAGGGTCCCCAGAGGCAGAATCTGCTTAAGACCCTCCATTCTGGGGCCAACATTGGCAAGCATCTTTTGTGGTCTGCCCTTGATGCTGCTGATGCTTCCACTAGGGCAGCAGCAATAGGTATTTGCTTGAGAAGGCATTCTTTGCTTAGGGTGTCTGGATTTGCTACAGATGTGTAACAGTCCATCCTGAATGCTGCCCTCAGAGGCTATAAGCTCTTTGGGGTGGATGTGCAGGACATCCTGTCTGACCTGTAGGTCTTGGGCAGGACTCTGTTGTCTGTTCATACCCTCTACCACGCCCAACCAAGAAGTGGCCACAGGATGCTCTTTCATCGGGCCTTCCACAAGACCAAGCAGGGCATTAGGCCTCAGAGCAAGCATCGGCCTCCCTACCCCTACCTCCACCACCTGGAAGTCCCACAGATGAGGGGGTGCAGCCCCCACTGCAGGGGCTACCTCAGGATGACTCTTTGCCAGATCTCCTCCCTCCAGCACTGCAGGAGGCAGTGGCAGGGGATCCCTTCTCCCTCCACCTAGACAGGTGGTGGGAGATCATATTAGATGTTTGGGTCTTACAGCTCATAGAACAAGGTCATACTCTAGAACTTCTGGAGTGGCCCCCAGACCAACCTCCAGTTCATTCAAGCTACCCACCAGACTAATTCCAGTGCTGCTGGTGGAAATTTGCATGCTGATACAAAAAAGGGACATAGAACCTGTTCCCCGCAGATCAGAGGAACAGAGAGTTCTATTCCCACTTCTTTCTAGTCCCCAAATCCACAGGGGGATTTATGACCCATCCCAGATCTGAGAAATCTGCATTTTTAAATCCAGTACAAGAAGTTCAGGATGGTGACCCTACATGGCCTGCTGCCAATGCTGCACCAGGGAGACTAGATATGCTCCCTAGAAATGCCAGATGCATACCTGCATATCAAAGTGTGTGCTGCACACCGGCAGTACCTCAGGTTCCAGTTCCAGGGGAAGCACTACCAGTTCAGGGCCTTCCCCCTGTGGCTTGTCCTCTGCCCCACTGGTCTTTACCAAATGCTTGGTGGTGGTAACAGCAACCTTACGGAGGGAGGGAATGTACATTTTCCCTTACCTGGATGATTGGTTGCTTGAAGCACAGTCTAGGAGCTGGCTCAGTGGTGCTGAGGGTTGAAGCACAGGACGCCACACCTTGCGCCACACTGGCGACCCGGGTTCAGGAACGGATGGGCTGTCCGGGGTCGGCAAGGGAGGAAGAGGATTGAGCATATGGAGGACTGCTCTCCTCTCCCAGGGTGGGATTCAGGGGCACCCAGCACAGCAGCAGCCTCTGGTGGAGTCCAGGGGTGGCACAGACATTGGGCTGCAGTATGGGGATGGGACGTTGGCAGGTACCAGAGGTAGATGTGCCGTGCAGGACTCCATAGTACTCCATGCCCCATGGGAGGAATGACACAGAAAAAACCCTACCGTTCGGTAGGTGATGTTGGCGATCGGTGGCAGGACCCCATGTCGGGCCTGCCGGGCTGTGCTCCTGGATGCTCTCACCTCTGGTCGGTCCACTAGATTAATAGATAGAGTGCCGGAGGAGTTAGCGATCCTGCCAAGGGGGGCCCAGAGATGGGGGGTCATGTGGCCAGAGGAGGAAGGTTTGGGTAGTCCAGGGAGCGCGGACGTCAGAGGCTTCAGGTGGGCAGCAGAGCCTTGACCATGTATCCCACTGGAAAGAGTCTGAACGGTAGGAGATAAAAAAAAAATACAAAAAAGCAAAAACAAAACATAGTCCAGGGAGCAACTACTCCAGACTCTAGAGTGAACCAGGAAGTTGTTTCATGCCCTGGGAATCATGGTCAATCTGCCAGTGTCAGTCTTAACCCCTTTTCAATGCCTTCTGTACATTGGGGCAGTACTGGACAAGGCTCAGGGTTTTGAGTTCTTACCACAGGACGGGGTGGACTGACTGATGGTCCAGGCCTAGCTACTTTACAACAGCAGATACATCATTGCCAGAACCTCTTTGAGGCTCCTGGCTCACATGACTGCAGCCATTGTTTTTGTGCCTTTAGCCAGCCTTCATATGCAGATTCCCCAGTGGACACTGAGGGTCCAATGGGACCAGCAGACCGACGACATAGAACAACAAGTTTTAGTTTTTTCTCTGGTCAAAAAAGTGCTGCTGTGGTGATTGAAACCCAGCGACCTGTTGAAAGTGGTCCGCTTTCAGGCCAGCCCGGTGGCGCTGAGTGTTGAGGCGCTGGAACGCCACACCTCATGCCATGCCAGCGACCTGGGTTCGGGAACGAGCCAGGTTTGCTGGGGGTCAGCAGGGCCGAGAGAGGATGGAGCATCTGGAGGACTGCTCTCCTCTCTGAGGGGGGGGGAGGGCACGTCATCCCACCTGTCACCCTCTAGTGGAGGCACGGGGGCGACGCAGGCCAGGGAGGCAAGAAGCAAGCCGGTGTGGTGTGCACGTGCCCCCGCATACATGCATGGTGCCTTGTGTACTGGAGGGGGAAAGAAAATTGGAAAATGGCGGCTGGGGGCTCTATGAGATCCCTGACCCCACTCCGCCGGCACGCTGCTATGGCCTTCCCAGATTTGGATTGTGCTCCGGGAAGGGTGGGTTCCTCCTTCCTGGCCCCACCATAGGGGTAATCCGTGGGGAGTCTCTGGGATGGCCATGGCAGTCGGGCTGGCGAGAATGGGTTGAGCGGGGGATGGAATCCCTGCCCCCCCCACACACCTGGGTGGAAAAACTACTAATAGAAAAGAAAAAAAAAGAAAGCAAATGGTTCCCTTCCTAATTTCTCCCCTTCAGCAGATTCTCACCTCAGATGCCTCGGGTTTGGGCTGGGGGCTCATCTGGGGTCTCACCAGATTCCAGAGACATGTTCCAGAGTGGATACTGCCCTCCACATCAATGTCCTAGAGATGAGGACTGTCTTGTATGCTCTGCAAGTCTTCCAGGCTTATCTGTCCTGAGGCCATCTGCTGGTGCAGATGGACAACATCAGAGTTTGCACTATATCAACAAACAAGGGGGGGGACTCAATCATACCCTCTGTGTTGGGAAGTGATGAGGGTCTAGTACTGGGTTCTAGAACATGGCCTAAAACTGTTGGCCGTCCATGTCCCAGGTGTCCAAAACATTGTGGCAAACAGGCTAAGCCAGTCACAGTCTCAGATGCATGAGTGGGAGCTGCTGACCTCGGTTGTAGAATACCTTTTTGACTGGTGGGGTCATCCAGAGCTGGACTTGTTTATGTCCCCACGCAAAGCAAAACTGCCACTTTTCTGCTTGCTTGCTTCAGGGCCTAGAGTTTTGTGGCATGACACATTGTCCCTCTCTTGGAAAGGGAGGTTGCTATATACCTTCCCTCCCTTTCCACTAATTCAGAGTGTACTAATCAAGCTTCATATGGAAGGGGCCAATCTAATCCTTATTTCCCCCTTTGAGGCCTCATCAGATTTTGGTTCCCCTTGCTGCAGCAACTGGTGGTGGAACCTCCAGTGCCCCTACCCTGTGCAAATGCTTGCTATCACAGGACCAGGGAACCTTGTTCCATCCAGACCTCAAATCTCTACACCTCCATGCATGGCTGCTGAAGACACAGTCATGGATCACTCTGGGGTGTCTCAAAAGCTGGCTGATGTCCTGGTGGCTGCTAGGAAGCCTTCCATCAGGGACTCTTATTCCATGCAATGGAAGCACCTTGCTCTGTGGGTGGCTTCCCATCATTTTGACTCTATCACTTGTCCAGTGAATTAGAATCCCTGATGCCTAGTGTTCCCTGTTCCCTCCAATTACCATCCCTGTGCCTATCATAGTAATCCTTGTTGCCTAGTGGTCCCCCCCATAAATCACAGATCACTTGAATATATAGCAATCCCCAGGTGTCCAGTGTCCAAATCCCCCCACTGGTCCATTCCCGTTAAGAGTACCACATGTTCCTGGCATCCAGTGGCTCCCCTCCTGAGTCACAACTTCCCAGTCCCGTAACTGACATACCATCCAGCCCTGTGCTGATGGTGTAAGCAACCTATAAGGTGCAAGGAAATACACACAGCCATCCCTGGTGTGTTCCGTTCCCCCATCCTCCCTGATTACTGGTACAGCTTGTATTCAGGCAGCAATGCCTGCCGTCAAGCGCCCCCCCCACTGTGGCACCGAGCACCTACCCAGCTCCCCTGTCCCCTTACCAGGCTCTTCAGTACCATGGGAGTGAATACAGCAACAGGTGCAGCCCTCCTCACACTTCCTTGGTCGGTTGCCATATGTCCACGTAGAGAGCATGCATCTTATTTATAGCACAAATGGGTTGAGGAGGTGTGAGGAGGGCTGTGCCGGTCACTGTATGCAGTCCCACAGCACCAAAGTGTCTGGTAATAGGAGAGAGGGTTGGGTGGGTGTTCAGTGCCATGTTGGGGGGGTGCTTGATGCCAGGGATTGCTGTCTGGACACTAGCGGTACCAGCGATCGGGGCAGGAGGGGAAAACAGAACATACCAGGGACTGCTGTGTGTATTTCCCTGCACCTTACAAGTTACTTACACCATCAGCACAGGGCTGGATGGTGTGTCTATTATGGGGCCAGGGAGCAGTGACTGGGGGATGGGACCACTGGATGCCAGGGATATGTAGAACTCTTAATGGGTGGGGACCAGCGGGGGGGGGGTTGGACACTGGGCACCTGAGAAATCCCTATATGTTTAGGTGACCGATGATCTGCAAAGGGGAACAGGAAACACCAGGGACTGCTGGGTGTATTTCCCTACACCTTACAGGTTCCTTATACCACCAGCACAGGGCTGGATGGTGTGTCTGTTATGGGGCCAGGGAGTGGTGACTGGGTGGGGGGAGGGACCACTGGATGCCAGGGACATGTAGTACCCTTAATGGTTGGGGACTGGCAAGGGGGTTTGGACACTGGGCACCTGGGGATCCCTATGTGTTTAGGTGATCAGCGATTGGTAGAAGACCACTAGACACTAGGGATTACTACATTGAGCACAGGGATGGTAATCAGAGGGAGGAGGGACCACTAGGTGCCAAGGATTTCTACTCATCCATGGGACCTGGCAATGGAGAAGTGGCACTGTGCTAACCTGCTTCCACTACCAATGCAAATGAGCCCATAATGGGCATGCAAATGGCACCCTCTGAATATTGCAAATAGTGCCGCAGCGCTATCCACTCTGGCAGCACTATTCACTGCACAACAGGGATCCATGTTGGGGCAGTACTATTTTGCTTAGTGCTGCACTGACATGGCCCTAAATTTGGTTTGATAGTGTCAGTGCACTATCCGACTGAATACAGCATCCTTGAACTTCTGCGCAATTGCAAAGCACAGTGCAAACCTTTGCACACCAGTTTGCACTGTTTTAAATATCAGGCCCCAGATGTTTTGAGCGATGAACCCTATTGTTTGTTTGTTCTGTACTCCCCCAACCCTGTAAAACTGGAGTTGGAATCTGAAGCATAGACCCCTCTACTGCCTCTGCTGACAACCCCAATTTCAAATGGATGAGCAGTGTACAAAAAGAAAGTTGCAAGTATGTCTGTGACAATAAAAGATTTTCATAATGCTGATATATGAGGCAGTGGGATCTCTGTCACAGAGCAGGCCATACTGCAATTGCATCTCTTGCACCCTCCTAGTCACAGCCCTGTCTGGAAACAAGGAAATGTTTTCCCCCCTCCGAAGTAGAGATGGGCAAAGTTGGCAAACTTCACTCCTTGAAATAATTTGTGAAGTTTGCCACATTCCTGAAGTGTAAAGGGCTGATTTTGCAAAGTGTTTGGCAGGCGAAGTGGCACGTTTTCAGGCAAAATTAAGGCGATGTTGCAACTTTACCTTAACTTCACCTGAAAAAGTGCCATTTCCCAAGGAAAATTCAATGTGAAATGGCAAAGTGGTGAAAGGGCAATTTGTGTAGTTATTCATGGAGGCGAATGTCACAACTTCACCGGAACTTCGCGCTGGCAGGGTAAAACTTTGCAACATCTCAACTCTGCAGTGGCTAATGGATGTATTCTCTGGGCTGCTGCTAGGATTATGCCCCTTTCCTGTGGTCCAGAAAGTTGTATCAGCAGGCTTTCAGGAGCATTATTGGTGGGATGTTTTCTACAGGTAATGCAGAAGGCTCTTGCTCCTGGGGGGAGGGGGCAGCTTCAGGTTTAGGTTGATTCCCAACCAAGATCCCGCATGTGCAACAGGGTCACCCCCCTCGGCGTCTTCTGGTAATCCCAATAACAGGAGGCTTGAAGCCCTCGTTTAGTTTTCAAGGGCTTCTAAGCGGTATTTGGAGGATTTATTTTCTTTGATTAAAGTTGCAGTCCCTGTTACTGCTTTTAGCACTGCTGCTTCTTTCACATTCATATGTGCTGTCTCTGACTGGGTTTCACAGGTGACTCTCCTTGTGTTGAAATCTTGCATTTTTTTTGTCTAGGGTGCATACCCATTGGTCCAGTGCTTGTATTGCTTTCAGAAGGTCCAACATCATTGGCTCTGCACTCCTGGCTTTCAGGGGTACCATCAGTGCTTATGTTCCACTAGATCCGGCTGCAGGCCCCCTCCTCCATCTGCAACTTTTCAAGGGTTCCCCATATTCAGAGTGCAGGTAGAAAATAGCAAGTCAGCCAGTCATCCAAACAAGTAATTGCTGCAAGTTAAAAGTTGAAATTCAGGGTGGATGGAACAAATTGTAAAGGATATTAATCCTCCTTGCAGGAGACAAGCAGAGGCATGTCTATTCATGATGGTTGCTTGTCATGCCCCCAGCCTGAGTGCAGTTTGTTATGCATTCTTTTATTTATTCTATCTCATGCTTTTCAACTTTTTCCCAGTAGATGGCAATATTGAGCTATCCCTTCTGAGGACATGTTGGTCATCATTTGCAGGGACATAAACTTAACTTGCACGTTCTCATTGCCTATCTGTAAGGGGTGCATCTGGCCTGCTGCATGCTGTTTGCTTATTGTCTGTTTATTGTCTCTCTCCCAGTAGCAACCCTTATTGATTAATCTGGTCCAGTACCTGTAGATAACTGTTCAAATGTCATGTGGTGCGTTAGAAAGTTATAGTTAGTTTCACCGGTGGTGGGTGTGTGATCAATTACAGTAAATCTGCAGGAGCTACATTTAAGTCTGACTGAACTTAGGTGGTGGTGGTGGTGTGTGGGGGGGGGAATGTTTCCCTTAAACTTACTGTATACTATAAAAGCTGCCCTAATCAAAGTCACATGGCTTGTTGCAATTTTCCTGACACTCTACATTATGGCTTCTGAAAGAAGTGGAGATTCCAGAAAAGTGACTACTATACCAATTTTGGGGGTTTATGCTGCCTACCTGGTCTTTATTCCCTGTTCCTATTATCCTAGTTTCGGCTGTTTTTGGCAAACAGTAAGAGTATAGAGAGCACAAACAAAAGTCCAAACACAGTGAATGCAAAAGAAAATCTCTGGTGCAAGTGCTCCTTTGTGATAAAATATCACTGTGTCGCTGCTGCTGTTGTGTAAAATGTTTCCTTTGAAGAACAGTCAACACTAAGAGCCCCATGCCCAACTGTGGGTCAGGTTCCAATTTGCGCTTTGTGTGCAAACAAACAATGTATATATATATATATATATATATATATATATATATATATATATAGATATATATATAAATTGCTGTTGACTGCAGTATAATAGATTGTATCAGGCTGATTCTGCTGAGTTACAAGCTGTCGTTAGCTATAACCAGAAATCCCCAGATCCCATGAAGCTGATGTCAGAATGTGGCTGCCGCATGGGGAGATTCAGTAGTTTGTAGTGCATGTTGAAATTTTTATAAGCTGAGATCAGATGTTTTCCGGTCTCACTGTTCTCCTTAAGGGCTAAACTTGGCTCTGGGTGGGCAGTGCAACCAGCAAATCCAAAAGATTAGAGCTTACAAAAACTGTAACATGTACTACAGCCTATTGAATCTCCCAGTGCTGCAGCCCAGCTATGACATCAACCGTTGGGGATTTTGGGATTTCTGCTTACAAAAAATGTCAGCTTGGAACTGACCAGAATCAGCCTGATACAATCTATTGTACTGCAGCAAACAGTAGGTAAAAAAAATATTTTTGCACACAAAGTGCAAATTGGGACCAGCCCACAGTTGGTTGTGAGGCTTTTAGTGCTGACAGTTCCTCTTTAAGAGTCTAGAGTAACTAGACTAAGGCACTGTATAGTGCAAAATCCATGGTTGGTCACTTTCATTCTATAGGCAGTGCATGGAGGATACTAGAAACGTGTTGTGTTGTTTGGTGGGGGGGGGGCGGGGATTTGCTTATATTCACTAACACTTATAATTTCTTAGCTTTTCACCTGGCAGCAAAAGTGCAGCAGTGTGTTACAACAGAACTACGCCTGTTCATACACTGTTCAACACATTTAGTCTCTTTTGGAATATGCTGCCTGCCCCCCTACCAACATGTTATGCCTTTTGAATAAATACTAAAAATGTAGCTTTTTTTTCTGTTCTCCCAGTTGTCTGTTCTTTATTTCTTGTGCCTATTGTCTTATTTTGATCTGTTTGTAGTAAACAGTTATGAAAGTATACAAACAAACCCCATATAACTATAAAGATCAACCCACGTCAATAGCAAAAAAAACCTCTGCTGCATGTGCTTCTCTGTGATAAGTGCCGCTGCTGTTGTATAAAATGTTTCCTGAAAGGGTCTAGACTAAATTGACTATCTACAGTATAGTGTAAAACGAAAGGTTCATCATTTGTATTCGGTTGTAGGGAACTGTTGTAGAGATGCAGCAAATTTAAAATCCACTGGTGAAGTGGCCACTTCGCGTTAGCCTAATGCTACATGAAGTGGCCATTGAAAAGTGCTCACTTCGCCTTGTCATTATGACTTCACGTTGCCATTCCACCTTAATGTGAAGTAAGACATAGTGACAACAATATAGGCAGCCCCCGACACATGACATGGCTTACAGTACTGTAAGTCACATGCTTTAGCCAGGCAGGAAGGAAGTGAGTCATAAAAGCAGTTAGTTTCACTTTCTCCTTTGTAGTGGCAGAAGGAGGAAGCATTTTGTGTGTAGAGGAGAGTTTGGAGTGGTATATTTGTTCCTATCTTGCGAATTGCCTAAAAACAAACAGCTTTTTTAAAAGCTACTGTAAATCTTCAGGTTTTTTTGTAGTGTGTTTTTTCAGTTCTTTTTTGCTACTGATTTGTTTGTTTTATAAGTTTTATTTTGTGTGTGTGTGTGTGTGTGTGTGTGTGTGTGAGACTGAGTGTGTGTGAAGCAGTCTTTCTTTTCGTGAGTTGTTGGTCGGAGAGGGAAGTAGTAGGTTGTGTGCAATGGACCCGGAAGGAGAGTCTGTGACCTGTGGGCATGGGCAGAGTGGAGTGCGCACACGTGGGGGCAGTCGGGTGTCGTTGGACCACTCCCGATTGTTTGTTGTTGTCTCTCCCCCTCTGAAAGCAGAAGCACCACCACTAGTGCCACTGGCGGTGGCACATCCACCAAGTCTGCCACCACCACCACCAGTAGAAGCTGCATGGGCTCCAGCAGCACCCCCTCCACCACCTCCACAGCCGCAGGTGGAGCCCCAGGTGCATGACGGTGCTGCCGGCAGTACATCTGCCCCTCCTGTGCCTGGTCCCCCCCACAGCTCCCCAGTCTGGCAGTTTTTTATCTGTGTGGGGGGCAGCACCATTGTGGTTTGTCGTTTATGTGGCGTGCAGGTGTGCTGTGGCCCCCGGGGGACACATTTGGGGACCGGTGGCCAGGGCACACATATGACAAACCACCACAAGGTGGAGTGGCAGGCTGCCACCGAACGGGCCAGGCCTCCACCTGCTGGCCCTTCTGTGGCAGTGGCGGTGCTGGGGGTGTTGTGCCTCACTGCCACAGCAGGAGGAGGGCAACAGCAGCAGCTGCTCCACCACCACCGCCACCACAGCCACCAGCACCACTTTCACCACCACCACCACCACCACCACTACCTAGCTTTCCCCCCCCCCGCAGTGGACCCCGCCACATTGCACTGGTATGGGCGGCCCTTGAGGAAAGCAATGAGGGTGTTGAGCAGCAGCAGGTGGAGCAGATCCAGCAACAGCAGCTGCAGATATTGTCAATGCTCCATCTGCTGTTGGAACACCATGGAATACCCCAATAACTTATTTTTTCTGGACACCCCCCCCCCACTGCTGTAGTGTTTTGTGATTTTTTTTTTTATGTTTAATAATAGACAGTCATACATGCTCCTATTGCCCCGTTGTTATAATCCAGTGCCTCAGAAATGTTTACTTTCTGTTGTGGAGTGGTTGTGGAAAAGGTGTGAGCAGTGCAAAAATGATGTGCTAAATTGCATGTATGCAGTCAGTGTTGTTTCGTGTGTGGCATCAGACATTGTGCAGCTTCTTGCAAACATATATTGATGATTTGTTGTAGTGTTTATGGTATAAAGAATACAGAGCAGAATAACGTATATTTTATTGTCACCATCATCATCAGCGGGCTAAGTGATGTGATACCTTTTCAGAGGTGTCTGGCCAGTGTGCACCTTAGTCACATACTGCACACATAACTTTTAGAAGAGCATGTGCTTTTTGTGCTATGATCTCTGCTAAGTCATGTGTGCACTGTGAATGACTGAGGTGCACAGTGACCCGATGCCTCTGAAAAAATATCATATCACTTACTCCGCTGGTGCTGATGGAACAAATAAAATATGCATCATGTGTTCTTTGTTATCTTTATTCTTGAGATACTGCAACAAGTCACACCATATATATATGTTTACACGTAGCTGGACAATGTATGCACTTACAGGACAGAACAATGACGGCACACATGCAGTTTAGTACAACATACTTGCACTGCTCAGTTATGCTTTTTGAGAAACACTTTAAATCATGAGTCCCAATACAAAGTAAACATTACTGAGGCTCCATAAATATTTCGTTAGTGAATCAGACATTAAAGAGATTCACCGTTACGTTACTGCACCCGATACAGGGCGCCCAGGGTTCCGTTCATTCCCACCTGTTCATATGCGGTTTGGCAACACCTGTATTTTCAGTAAAGCAGGTCATGGAGATTGCCCCGAGAGCCACCTGCCTGCTCGCCGCGATTAAGCAACGCAGACGGCGTTGGTAGGAGAGCGCAGGGTGTGCTCCATTATACTGACAGTCGCAGTTTTCGATGCTTTTTATACAGTGTGTCGGAGTGTGGAGCACATTTCCACCAACAAAAGCCTGTTAGAGGCAACGTGCCCATGTTTCACCACAAACTGACCATTATAACATAAAGAAACATTCGGAAAGCTGCCAGCCATTCAGTATAATTGAGCACCCCTCTGCACTCTCCCTGGCATCATGTCATAACGTTGCTGAGCACGGGTGGACAGAACTTGGGCAGCTCTTCAGAACGGGAAGTCTTCTGTGACCCGCTTTAACGAAATTACGAGCGTTTTTGCCAGAAAAGCATTGCACTAAGGACATGTGGAGCAAGAAAGATTCCCCTAGAGGTAAGGCACTTATATATTGGGTGCAGTATCACAATAACTATGTAATTTGGTGAATCTCTTTAAAGCAGCAGTGCAACAATCTGTTGAAAATTTTGACCTATACTTTTATATGCTATTTTACATTGCCACTTTACTTATATCCTGACTTGTATATTACTATTATTTCCAGTATTTGAGTCTGCTGTACTACTTTTTTTCATGTCTGAAATAATAAAAGGAGCACTCCTTTTAATACGGTTCAGACAGGTCTTTGTCAGTATTTTCCGCTGCTTTTCTCCATCTCAGTTGTTATATATCACTTCTGTTGTAAAATTAACAGTTATGCAACAGGCAGTGTTTTATGACCTCACAGAACAATATTTCTTCAAAAACAGCTGCAAATAGTGATAAAAACATAGTCAGAACAATATTAAAAGGCATGCTCCTTTTTTTTTCGGACATGAGAAATGTAGTAAAGCAGACACAAATTGTGAAAAGAAGGGTGTCATACAAGTCAGGAGGTAACTAGTGGCTGGCAATGTAAAATAGCATAAAAAAGTATAGGTCAAAATTGTCACCACATTGTTGCAATGCTGCTTTAATTTATAATTTAAGTATGACATTATGTGCTCACAATCGCAACGCACAAAATGCATCTGTTTTGTGTGTAGAAAATTGACAAGTGACAACTAACTGAAATGGGAGCGTTACACCACATGCAAAGTCCCCCAGAATTTATTGTGCAGTCTCTCATGCGTGCAGTGGTCACACAGAGTCCCCAGATTTGTTCTGCATCCCCAAAATGCATGTCTTGTGTCCAGAAAATTGACAAGTGGTAACAAAGTGAAATGGGAGCGTTACACCACATGCAAAGTCCCCCAGAATTTATTGCATAGTTTCTCATGCACACAGTGGTCACACAGAGTCCCCAGATTTTTCCGGAATCCCCAAAATACATCTGTCTTGTGTCCAGAAAATTGACAAGTGGTAACGAAGTGAAATGGGAGCATTACACCACATACAAAGTCCCATCAGAAATGATGACCATGAGCGAACTGTTGCTGGTCCAATGTGTGCTGCGATTCCTGCAAATGCGATTTGTGATCTTCTCAACCGGATGGAAGGGTGCCCTTTGTCTGTACACTACTAGTAGCCTTGGTGAGTTATATATATATATATATATATATACATACATATATAAAATACAAAATCACATGCCACACAATGCAAAGCATCATGGGCTGCATATACAAATCACCACAGAATGTTATGCTGGTTCAACTTTAAGCAGAATTGCATGGTGCTGAAAGGCCTCTCACACAGTTTGCAAAGGGTGCTAACAGATGACATAGACATGTGTTTCGTCCTGCCAGGACTCATCAGTATGCCTCGTCTGTTTGACACCCCAGTGGAATGAACCAGTTACCCTAAGACAGTCTGTCTGGGTTATGTTGTGGTGAACCCATTAAAATAAAAAACTATTTAAAAGACAAAGACTATTTAAAAGACAAAGAACCTCTGTGCGCAAACACTGAGGCATATGCAGCCCATGATGCTTTGCATTGTGTGGGCATGTGTGATTTTGTATTTTCTTGAAACTTGGCTTCCCAGCTAAATGCCCTTTGGGGCAACCCTTGCCTCAGTGTTTGCGCACAGAGGTTCTTTGTCTTTTAAATAGTTTTTCATTTTAATGGGTTCACCACAACATAACCCAGACAGACAGACTGTCTTAGGGTAGCTGGTTCATTCCATTGGGGTGTCAAACAGATGAGGCATACTGATGAGTTCTGGTAGGACGAAACATGTGTCTATGTCATCTGTTAGCACCCTTTGCAAACTGCGTGAGAGGCCTTTCGGCACCATGCAATTCTGCTTAAAGTTGAACCAGCATAACATTCTGTGGTGATTTGCATATGCAGCCCATGATGCTTTGCATTGTGTGGGCATGTGTGATTTTGTATTTTCTTGAAACTTGGCTTCCCAGCCAAATGCCCTTTGGGGTAACCCTTGCCTCAGTGTTTGCGCACAGAGGTTCTTTGTCTTTTAAATAGTTTTTCATTTTAATGGGTTCACCACAACATAACCCAGACAGACAGACTGTCTTAGGGTAGCTGGTTCATTCCATTGGGGTGTCAAACAGACGAGGCATACTGATGAGTCCTGGTAGGACGAAACATGTGTCTATGTCATCTGTTAGCACCCTTTGCAAACTGCGTGAGAGGCCTTTCGGCACCATGCAATTCTGCTTAAAGTTGAACCAGCATAACATTCTGTGGTGATTTGCATATGCAGCCCATGATGCTTTACATTGTGTGGGCATGTGCGATTTTGTATTTTCTTGAAACTTGGCTTCCCAGCCAAATGCCCTTTGGGTTAAACCCTTGCCTCAGTGTTTGCGCACTGAGGTTCTTTGTCTTTTATATATATATATATTTGTATTTTGTAGGTGGGGGTTGACATATATAGACATGTACTGATTGTATTGTTTTGTATCACAGGTCACAGATACTGTTGGTGTGCACTTTCCAGTGCTTGCACTGAAACTGGAAATGGATAACTCTCAAGCCAATGAAGGTAAATATTTTACTTTGCTGGGGGTGGGCATATTTGCAGGTAGGTCTCATTAATGGTTTCTTATTTGGTTACTTCTTCACAGATTTCATCTGCATCCTTCTCAAGTCTGGTTGGTAATGATGGTCATGGTCATTGATGGAAATGACTTCTGCAGTTGCATGTCTGCCCCAGTCTTGGGGGGGCTGATGTTGAAGAACTTCTTTGGATAAGGCAACTATGCCACAACAAAGCATCTGGAAGTTTCCTAAAAAAAGAAATGAAGGACTTATTACAACTTGATTGCAGCAGTAACACATTATGTTTAAACCGTGGCTGTTCCATGGGTATCTGGATTATTAACAGTAAGCTGTCACACTGCAATCAGCAGATCAATCACCACTTAATTTAGTACCAGGCTGTGTAACAAATACACTGTGCCAGTGTCCCTGATTCTGAATCTCAACTCAAGTTCATTTCAAAACTACATCTTGTCAAGTAACACAACCTGTGTGCAACTTTTTCAACACTGTGATGGCTGCACAGCTGCGAGTTTGCAATACAGTGCATGATATCTTGCAGA
This sequence comes from Neoceratodus forsteri, assembly GCA_016271365.2. Lineage (NCBI taxonomy): Eukaryota > Metazoa > Chordata > Ceratodontiformes > Ceratodontidae > Neoceratodus > Neoceratodus forsteri. The sequence continues at coordinate 726,172,334 of CM028133.1, forward strand.
AATAGTTTTTTCGACATACACATGTCACCTAGTTTCTTAATCCTCCTCAGTCGGATTTGTTGCACTCTTTAAAAAAAAAATTGAACAGATAAAATAAAATATATATATACTTACCAGTATGGATTTTAAATGGATATTCCATAGGTTCCTGTGTACGGTACTGCTGCAGTACCATTGATACTGACTTTCAGCAAAGGAGAGTAATTTTTTGTTAACCTGTAAAAAAACAAAATAAGTTTACCGTATGTGTTTGACCATTGCAGCTCAGAAAAGCAACAGAAAACAAAACATACAGCTAAATGAAGTTGATTAGCATAAAAAACATTAGTACACATAATCACTTTATAATTTTAATATTGAGAAGCCTTGTGCCTGATGGATGTGGTCTCCTGTTCAACTCCCTCTGCCTTGGTATGGTCAATGTAATGGGAAAACATTGTCAGAATGACACTGGTGGTGGGTGCTGGTGGTGATAGCTGTGGCACATGATGACATTCCCTGTGACATCTTCCTGCATCTGGTGGTGGTGGCAGTGGCTAACAGTGGTGGTGGTGGTCCGAGGGGCACACTAAGTCATTCTCTGTGGTGGCAGTGGCTAACATCAGTCCTGGTGGTGGTGGTCCGAGGGGCACACAAAGTCATTCTGTCTGGTGGCAGTGGCTAACATCGGTCCTGGTGGTGGTGGTGGTGGTCCAGGGGGGCACACAAAGTCATTCTCTCTGGTGGCAGTAGCTAACATTGGTCCTGGTGGTGGTCCGGGGGGCACTCGAAGTCATTCTCTGTGGTGGCAGTGGCTAACATCAGTCCTGGTGGTGGTGGTGGTGGTCCAGGGGGGCACATAAAGTCATTCTTTGTGGTGGCAGTGACTAGCATCAGTCCTGGTGGTGGTGGTCCAGGGGGGCACACAAAGTCATTCTCTGTGGTGGCAGTAGCTAACATCGGTCCTGGTGGTAGTGGTCCGGGGGGGGCACACAAAGTCATTCTCTGTGTTGTCCATGGCTAACATCAGTCCTAGTGGTGGTGGTCCAGGGGAGGCACACAAAGTCTTTCTCTGTGGTGGCAGTGGCTAACATCGGTCCTGGTGGTGGTGGTCCAGGGAAGCACACAAAGTCATTCTCTGTGGTGGCAGTGGGTAACATGGTCCTGGTGGTGGTGGTCTGGGGAGTACACAAAGTCATTCTCTGTGGTGGCAGTGGGTGACATCAGTCCTTGTGGTGGTGGTCCGGGGGCACACAAAGTCATTCTCTGTGGTGGCAGTAGCTAACATCGGTCCTGGTGGTGGCGGTCCAGGGGGGCCACAAAGTCATGAAAAAGAAAACATGTATCATACAGCAAATGTCACCGCCTTTTAACAACTTCAGTTAAAACGTGCCAACATTATCCACATCATCATCCTCATAAACAAAACTATCTTCACAGTCATCGATGTCTGAAGTCTGACCAGTGGGAAATTCTTTCTCCATTGTGTCATCATCTACGTCAGTAGCAGGCAGTTTCATGCTGCCAGTGCCACCAGGGTGGTCCATTTCTACATCACCAAAACCACCATGACTAGGCCGGGCTACGAATACCGAGGTTGCAGTCTGTGCTGGTATGTGCCTCTCATTCATTTTTATGAATGTTAGCAAACTAACATTTGCAGGAGAGAGGTTTGTCTGACGATCCCTAACTATTGCACCTGCTGAGCTGAATACCCTCTTGACACTTACACTGGAGGGTGGGTATGTGAGGTGCTTCAGTGCCACTGCAGTCAGCTCTGGCCATTCACTGACCTTTCCACTCCAGTACAAAAGAGGATCATCAGTTATTGACAGATGCCTGTTTTCAGATAAATATGACTCAACCATTCTCTGTGCCGCACTAAGTCCAGTGGTTGATGCATCATCCTGTTCTCCGGAATCATTTATTTCACAAATCCCCACTTGGGACAAAGCCTCCCAAAATGGGTTGATGCCAACCACTTTGGATGACAGACCACCTGGAACTGCAGTCCCCTTCCCCTTACAGGATATGCTTGATACTCCTCCAGGTGCACCTTCAGCCTGATTATGCTGCTGAGGTTTGCTGACCTTGGCACGTGACTTCTGTGCCCCATGAACCAAGTGCACCAGTTACCCACTGACAATTTTTACCTGTTCAGGCCCTCCTACCAGTACTGAGGCAATTCCACATTTGTATCATGGGTCCAGCATTGTTGCTATGGCAAAGTTGTCACTACACTGAATGCTCAAAATGTGACGATTCTGGTCGAATACCATCAGCATGTGTTTCAGCAATATACTGCTAGCAACATCAAGGCCATGCAGTACATTCACCAATGTCTGCATCAGCAACCGCAGCAGTGGAACTGCTTGGCTAATGGAGGCAGACGCACCACTTACTGCCTGCGTGGCATGTTCAAAAGGCCGCAAAATTGTTATTACAGAGTCCATGAGGAGCCACTGTTCAGTCATCATAGACATGGAGGCCCTGGAACTGTCACGGCTAGTGTGCATTACAAAATATTCTGAGATTGCTTTGTATTGTTCATACAACCTCTCTGCCATGTATGAAGTGGAGTTGCACTGGGTGACAACTTCCAGCTTCAAGCGGTGCTGAGGGAGGCTGCTTCCCATCTGCAACTGCTAAAGTTGGTCACGGGCCTTTGCAGATCATGAAAAGTGAGAACAGATATGGCGTGCAACTATCAGCATTTCCTTTACATCAGGGTGCTGCAGAAACTCCTGCACCACAAGATTTAAACAATGGGCCATGCATGGAACATGAAAAAAGCCACCATTGGATGTATTTCACCACATTTGACCCATTGTCACTTGCTATGAACCCAGCTCTCAGGGACAGGGGATTCAGCCACTTGTCAATTTCAGTCAGTACCACGTCCAACATGTTTTCACCAGTGTGTGAATAGGTGACATTGTGCATAGCAATCATTGCATGCTGTTGAATTCCTAGAAGATTGATACCACGACACTTCACCTTACTGTACTGATTATTCACACTACCAACATCACAAACAACCCTCGCACCTGTGCCCAGTGTGCAGTTATACACAAATATGAAATCCCCACTGTTTTGCCACTTGTCCATGTATCCATACTTAAATGAATGAATGGAGAGGAGGAATGTTGAAGGGCATGTCTTACTGAGTCGGACACAGTACGGTACAACTCGGGGACAGCACAGGTCGAAAAGTATGTCCTGGATGGGACTTTCCATTTTGGACAGACACATGCAGCAAACTGTTGGAACCCAGAATTCTCCACAAAGGAGAAGAGCAAAAGATCAATTGCCAGCATTTCAGTTACAGCAGCATTAAGTTCACATGACACTGTATGATTGGGTGGGTACTTCAGCTTATGCGTAAAAACACTCTGTAAAGTGGGCTGACTTAAACGTTTTACACAGGGTGTGATGACAAATGTTTCCGCTCTGCGGGGGTGGAGTGTGGACATTTGATGAAGATGGTTGCACAGGTGATAATGACAAACCCACAAATGCAGTTATTTTGCCACATTTACCAACCGGGATTGATGTACCACTTGCACTAGACATACTGCATTCACCACCACCACCACAAAAACTGCTACTCTCACCACCACTGGACAACATTTCACAATCATTATGCTCCTCCACCTCATCATGCCTGTAGTAATCCTGTGCTCTTATTTCCTCATTACTGCACACATTTAATTTCCTACTGGATTTAACAGTCATGGAAGGGGATAACATGCTTGTTATGGTTGAAGAGGAGGGTGAACGCCCCACTGTGGTATTAGCTGCCATCTTGTGTTGGGTCCACAGTGCCATGTGCCTATTCTTAAGATGCGTATGCTGTCCTACTGTGCCCAGATGGCTCCCCTTTTTACCTCGACTCACACGCACATGGCAAACCTGGCAGATGCACTGACTCATCATTTGCATCTTGCACAAAAAAATCCCAAATAAGGGATTGTGATACTCTACTTTTAACATGTCCCTGATGCTGCTTATTGAACTCCATTCTTTTAAGCTATGAAGGTGGGGATGTGCTACATGATTTTTTGGGCAGAACACACTTGGACTGCAACTGACCACCACGACTACCTATCATTATTACTGGGTCATCATCATCATCATCATCATCATCATCATCAATTGAAACTGGTAAATCACAAGTTTTTATGGGGGGGGGGATTAATGCAAACAGACCCAGACACAGCCACCTTGAATTTCTTTTTCTCCGGTTCCCAACTGGGGTCAATTACATCATTATCATATTCATCAACATCACCCATATCCACATCTTCTGCTTGGATGCTGGCATGTGGACTGCATGTTGCAACCACAGCAACATCATCATCATCATCACCCAATATTTTTTCACCACACTGTGAATCACTGCATGGAAAATGCGTGACCTGAACCAAAGTGGAAGAAATATCACATTGTATGCTATCGTTGACATGATTATCAGAATCCTCATGATCAGTTACTGGGAAGTATGACATCATCTACACTGCCACTCACTCGCACTGCTTCACACTCCACTATATTTTTGGACATGGTACACTGGTCAGTAGTGGAACTTGAGGCAGCAATACTCATACCACCACCACCAGCAACTGCACTAACACCACTGGCTGGGACATCATCTCCCCCAACTATGAGTGAAGCTGCTGATTGGGCTGTAAAAAACATTGCAGGAGAAATACCTTTCCTCACATCAGCAATGCATTTCTGCATCTGCGTACTACCATGCCCACAGACAATCTTACCACTGGCAGCAGTGCCATGGTTAGAACCAGCTTTGCTTGTGCGACTTTTTGTGGGCATTTTGGGGGATCAACAACAATATTCTAAACAAATTTAGATTTTGGGACATTCACTTTGGGTGGGGGGACATTGGATGTGAAGCTAAAAAACAACTGTGGCTTCAGCAACAGATACAGACTCAAATTCACAAGTGAAAACAACACCTTAACTAAACAGTGGTGCTGAAGTCACAAACAATCCAATCTGGAAAACAATCCCTTTTGCCGATGGGGTAGAGACAACACTGACTCTTGATTTTTACGTCAGTGCAAGCTGCAAAACAAAGAAAAGATACCACAATGGCAGTACAAAATCACGCAGCTGCAGTGGATAGCAGGTTCACACTGCTGCGCCTGCAATTACACTGTGGCACAATAAAAGGTGTATTATTTGATGTCATGCGCCACACACACACACGATTTTGTCTACAAGTAATGCGTAGCAAATTGAAAAGTTCAGTAATATACTACATATTGTAAACAACCTGAAATTATGAACTGCTGCACCAGATCCACACAACACACAGTCAGTAAAAACATTTCAACTATTACTGACAATATTATTGTGTGTACATTAACACAGTCATATAACAAAAATATAACCAAAAAACAAAGAACTCCCTATTTCTCCAACTTAAATCTACCTACACCACAGATACACCCCTCCCCCAAAGCACACTTTCACTGTCTCTTACTACACAGACTCAATGTTGTACATTAACATTCAAAATCCACACACAAACACAAACACTCGATGATATGAGCACAGGAGGGTTTCCTACAATCGATGAACTAAAGTTTGAACAAAAAAAATTACTCTAAAAGGCGTTTTTAACAGCTTTTAGAAGGTTTGAATCACAGACAGCTCTCAGAGCACACTGTCTCCTACAGCTTTCTACACACACTACCCCGCACTGAGGCTGTGCAGATCAATATAACGCCCATGTGACCTGAAATCCCATGAATCACTGCAAATTCACCTTTGGAGCTTAAAACACGGTGAAGTGGTAGTACACATTATTTTCAATACATTTAACTTAAGATTAGTGATAGTAGTGTCTGTGAAGGCGGAGTAACACAAAGTTATTGTTTTCAATGGACTGCGCATTACCCATTATAACTCGAATTACTCCGCTTCGCATTGCGTACTCCGAATTGTGGCCACTTCACCCACCGCTAAACTAATGTCAGCTTGTGGAGGAAACTAGAAACGTTATTTTTTTCCCAATCTTTTTTCCTCCGGTTACCGCCAACTGAACCCCCATCAGTTGACAGCCAGCCTGCTCCTGCCCTATCTGAATCCCTCCTTACCTGTGGTCCTGGTCCTCCAACCCACCTGCGACTCACCTGCAGGTAACCCCCTGGCTTGCGCCCCCCGGGGTGGGGTCACCTTCTGCTCCACGGTGCTCTCATACAAATATCCAATGGCCTGCAGACAGAGATGAAGGATGGAGGGTGTTGGGACACAGGAAGGTAGGATCCGACGGTGGACACAGGGGCTGTGGAGTGATGTCTTCCATCCAGCCAATGTTTTTTTTCCTTTTTCTGCACGGTATTCCCCCCTTCCAGTGTCGATGGGAGCAGACGTGCAGTTACATCAAGGGGAGGTGCACACATGCTTCCGTGCACACCACTCTGATGTCTGCTGTGTCCCCCCATTCTTGTACTGAAGGCTGATAGCTCAATGCCCCCTAGCCGCTGCTAGGAAATATCCTATTGTCGGAGCCCTCCAGCCTCCCTCCCTAGAGAAAGTGAGCAGTCTATCAGATACTCAAACCTTCGCTCCCCAGTTGACCCTCTGACACCTGAGACTGGCTCCCAAACCCAGGTCATCTGCAGTGCAAGTGGTAGTGTTAACACTATGCCAACAGGCTGGTCTGGAACATGTCATATTGTCCTGGGGAATGGGATGATTTGCCTATTCACTAACCACTATCATCTCCAAGCATTTCTCCTGGCAGCAAATCTGCAATAGCACGCTGTAATAGAACACCTGTCTGCTGCCTTTCCACAGGTTATTCAGAGCATATTTAGAGAACAACTGCTGGCTCGGTTTCCAAAAACTGTGCTGAAGGTGTTTATGTATATTAACTTTGTTGGGGGAGGGGTTGGAGCAGGCAATTGTTGATGCCCCAGTAGGAGTGCCTCAGAACTTGTGTTTCCTTTAGGCTGGTGGGGGGGGGAGGAGGGATGCGTCCACTTTGCCTCAGAATTCCCTTCCTTTCAGACAGACTATTTCCTGGTTTGACAGCATGGCTACAAGGCAGGGGAAAAACAGCATGTTACAGTATATGGGGTATATATTGGAAATCTTATTGGCTGAGAGACATCAACTGCTACTGTACTGTCCAAGTTCGTATGACCTTGTAGCTCATGTTCACTCCACTGAGGTGTGCATTAAACATCCTTAATGTACACCATCTCAATGCTTGTTGCTTATATATTTTTATTATTTTTCTTTTACAGTATTTGTTTTTGGATTGGCTGGGCGGGGAGGGTTGTGGCCAGTGGCTCATTGTGCTTTGTGCAACATGCCAGAAATGTTAGCTACTTTCTACAGGAAACATCTACAATGCAATACTGCCATTTAACTATACTTTTCTGGGCTATCATTATGTTGTCTTACACTCACATGCAAGCAACATCTTGCAGCAGCAGCACATTCAGAGGTGTATAACTGTTGTGGCGAATGCAGGGAATGCTTTAGTGGGTGCATCACTCAGCCACCAATTAGCAAGCATGCTGGCGATGACAGCAGTTTCAGAAAGAGCCATGGAGTTGAAAGAAATCTGCTGCTCCAATGAGGTACAGTTTCCTCATTGGTGCATCAGATGACAAAGCTCTGTTACATGCCTTTCCTGGTGAAACATTCCAATAAATATGGTGGCTCCTGCCACCCACCACACAATCCCCACAAAACCGACATCAGGGATGCCTAATCTTCGTGTCGGCATGTCCCTCCCCCCAGTTTAATTTGTTTGCTGACGGGGGGCCCAATCCTTGTCAGCATCCTGTCCCCCTCCCCAGCCCACCACACATGCTTTATTTGCCGATGGTGCTGCCCAGTCCCCATTGGCATCATGCCCCCCCAAACTTGTGGTACACTGGGAGCCCACCCCAGTGTGCCCAAATTCATTTTTTCTACCTGTAAATAAAGAAAATATTCCCCCGAAGTCGAGTTTCTTTTTTTTATCTGTGAAAAAAAAACGGTCCCTTGTCCTGCTGCACCTTATCCACCAACCCACACCCCAACTCCCACACCCCCAACCCACACCTATCTTCTGGATGGCTGGCGCGATCTTCTGTGGAGGAACATGTCTGAACTCTTCAAAAGCCAACCGAACTGAACAAAATGTGATAAGCTTTATAATGGCAGGCAATGGGAGGGTTTCACCTCAGGTGGATATCTCAGTCATTTTTGGAAATTCTGGTACCAGATTTTCAACATGGGGTTCTTGGGACCACACCTCATGAACACATGCACTGTCATCTCATTACTCAGTCCCGAAAGGTGATTTCACGGTCACTGCTCAGAATCACCTTTTGGGACTGATTAACGAAACAACAGTGCCACTGTTCATGAGGTGGGGTCCCAAAAAGCCCATGTTGCAAATTTAGTGGAAAAATTCAAAAATGATCAAGGTTATTTAGCGCAGCGCTGCACAGTTTCCATGCACGCCAATCACAATTTTTTAATATTTTCACCCAGATTTTCAACATTGCCATTTTTTACATCTCCTTATGAACAGTACAGCTGTCATTTTTTACATTGTGCCCAAAATGTGTTTTCGCACCTGTGGCACACAAAGGCATGGTCGCTGTGGGAAATCAACTTTTGGGACAGATTAACAAAATTACAGTGCCACTGTTCATGAGGGGAAGTCCCAGAATGCCTGTGTTGAAAATGTAGTTAAAAAAATCCCAAACTTAATTGGGTTACGGGCGTGCGTTGCGCAGTTTCTATGCATGCTTGTGACTTCACCAATTTTTCATATTTTCACTCCAGATTTTCAACATTGCCATTTTGTTACACCTCTTCATGAACAGTACAGTTGTCATTTTTCACATCCTGCCCAAATTGTGTTTTCACACCTGTGGCGCCAAATGGCGCGGATACTGTGCAAAATCACATTCCGGCTAATGAAATGCTAGTGCCACTCTTCATGAGGTGGGGTCACAAAAAGCCCATGTTGATAATGTGGGATGAAAATACCAACAAACGCCCATGGCGTTAGGGTTTCCAACCATAATACCCCACCCTGTAGAGACTGACATGCGTCTGGGGTGTGATTTGGGATCGCTGGCTGTAATGCACATGCCATTCCACCCCCATCCCCACCCTGCAGCCAGTGACAGGCATCAAGATGTGCCTTGGAGTCTTGAACCTCAAAGTTCACCCCATTTTCTTATACTGCACCCATCTCAGCATATTTCCTTATGGAATGGGGTGACCATAAGGCCCGAAGACCCCAAGGCACACCACAACACTTGTCAGTGTCTGCAGGGTAGGGTGAGGTGAAATGGCATGAGCTTTATGGCTGACAACTCAAAGGCACACCCCAACGCCTGTCAGTCTCTGCAGGGTGGGGGTGTGGTTGGCGTCAGTTCAATACTTCACTGCCATTCCTATTATGCATCTCTCTAACTCCTGCACTACCAATGCCAATGCCAGCAAGACAACATTCAACACTGACAAATGCTTGTTTTTGGTGTATAGCTGGTGTTTTAGGTCCTTTAAAACAGTATTCAATGGTTACATCCTGGCATAGAGGAGAGAAAAAAAATGCCTTTGGCAGAGCTCTCTGGGAAATCAAGGCTCTGGATTTACCTGTTCCTCTCAGGTGTACTATTTATATGTTTTGTTATGTACTGCATATGTGACTTACTGCATCAGGTGAGGTGGCCATCAGTCCTGTATTTTTACAGGAATACTATTTTCTATCTGGTGGTCAGCCCACACTTGAGATGCCATAGTATTAGAGAGGGAGGGGCTGGGGTAGGATGGGGGGTTACTTTATTATTGAAATGTTCAAACTTCATACAGTGCTATACAGTAGAATATTAAATATACATACAAAATACAGTATATGGTGACCTTTGGGTTATAACTGATGATCTCAAAGTGGCAAGGCACCAGCTGCATGGCACTGAGCAATGGGGGCATCACTCTGGCACACTAGCAATCTGGTTTGCATCTCAGCCCAGATGTCAGGAGTGGAGGCTGGTAGGGAGGGAAGGAGTCTTGGTGTCATTTGGATGCTTCCCTCCCAGGGAGTGGGTTGGTGCTGTCCACTCTTAGAGTGGCTCCTGGCAGTGGACTTGCGGAGGCATTCTTGGTGTGGATGACCACACACCACCAAACACCCCCACCCCCAGGATGTCACTGCACCCACACACATGAGGAATGTGGGTGGGGCCCCAAAAATTGAAAAATGGCTGGCCTCCAGCGCTGGATGACAGCCTCTGGCAGGTCTTCCCCACACCACCTGATTGCCCAGTACACCATGTTGTCCCTTTGTCTGACTTCTCCCTGGTGTAGCCTGCCCTCCTGGGGGCAGTTGTGCATGGCAGCCTATTGCCTGACATGGCTGCAAGGGTTGAGTCTGGCGGGCATGGAGACTGGTGTGAGCACCTGAAGGAGGAGTGGGGCTGCAGGAGGCCTGGGTGGAGCAAAGAAAAAGTGGCAGGGCAGTGGGTAGGACAAGTGGGATACTGGGGTGCATTGGAAGGCATATTTCCAGCAGGGGGAAGAAGTTGGTGTTGGCTCTGTATTGCTTGCTGATGAAACCTCACTTGGAGAACTGTATCCAGTTTTGGAGGCTGCACCTCAGAAAGGACATAGACACAGTGGAGACAATCCAGAGGAGGGCAACTAAATGGTGCAGAGGTTGCACAAGAAGCCCTAGGAGGAGAGACTGAGGGATCTTAACATATACACCCTGGAAGACAGGAGTGTGAGAGGGGGCATGATTAAGACCTTCAAGTACCTTACAGTGGTGAACAGGGTGCAGGTGGAGAGTCTCTTTCAAATGATAAAGACCACCAGGATGGGGAAGCATGTAATGAAGCGAGGGAGGGAGGTTAAGAGGGATGTAAAGAAGTACTATTTAATCTTAAGAAATATTTGCTTGACAGTAATATTTGTACTTGTTTTTTGTAAAGATACTGTGAGTACTTTGTATGGTAACTATCTGCACTACATGCCTACTTCTTGTACTTTGTATGATAAGCAATTGGATAATATCTATTTTTGTATATTTGAATTTGTCAATCCTGGGCAGACATGAAAATGGGCAATTTGCTCATGTTCCTATCAAGACTTTTAATACAATTGAATTGAACTGGGAAAAAAGTATCACTTCACTGAAAGTGTGGTAGACACCTGGAATAAACTGCCACCAGAGTTGATGGAGGTGAAAACAGTGAGGGGCTTCAAGCATGTGTGGGATAGACATAGGGGCATAGTATTAAATAAGCAAAGAGAGGAGAGGGTCACTGGAAACCAGATTAGGGTCTGTGGAGACAAATTAGGCACAGAACATCTGGGCAGACTGAATGGGCCAAGTGGGCCTTTTCTGCTAACAAATTCTGTGTTTCTATTCGTATATAGATAATTTTTTACATACTACAGTACTAACACATTACTTTTTTTTGGTTTATTGAAAAATGTTTACACCAGTACAAAAAGAACAATAGACACCTGTCAAACACTGAAAGAAAATCAAGGATAAATACATAACTCTACATCACAAAGAAGAACCACCATTGTCAATATAGACCGGACAAATACCAATGAATGAATAAACCCCACAATATGGTGGCAATCCTCCAAAAGTGATACAAAGCGAAAAGTTACAACCAGAGAGTTGTAGTGCCTTGACTAAATCGTAACATCAGACAAGAAACCCAGTAACTATGTTTTATAATATCCTCAATAGACAAAAAAAAATTAAAAAGAACAAGACAAACTAACCTGTGACAGAGTCTTGGTGCTCCCTCCTAGAATATATAAAAAGCAGCCCTGAATTCCACTAAGCTGTAATTGACAACATTTAAAATGAAATCAAACTCTAAAACTAAAACACATTCAGAGGTTCACATAAGTTGTCACCATTCATCCCTCTGTGCCAGTTGATCTATTACTGAAGTACCCTCCACTGTTTCAACAATAGCATTGAAGGCGTACCATCGAGAATAAAACTTATCATGTCGGAAATTTATGCGAGCTGTGAGAGCTTCCATAGATCTTATCTGCTTACAGTTGGATAACCAAATGGTGAGAGATGGGGAAGATGACTGTAACCAAAATTAAGTAATTGACTTGAGTGCTGCCACAGAAAGTACAAGAAAAAGATAACATTTGTCACCTGAGCCTACTTCCCTAGGAGGAAGCCCTAGATTAGAACAACTTGAGCAAACCCTAAAGGAGAGGTAATTTGTAAAGCTATAGAAATCAGCTGACAAACTTCCCACCAGAAGGAAGATAGCGGGGGACAATCTCAAAAGACATAAAAAGGGGTACCCTTCTGGCTGCCGCCAACAACAATTGGAGACCATGGAGACCATACAAAAAGTTCTGTCAAGAGTACAAAAATATCAAACCAACACTGTCCATTTCAATTCTTGCCAGACATCAGTCCCAAAGGTTTTACAGGTCAGACACCATATCATCCCCCATTGCTCTCCTGACAAGGAAATACCAGCCTCTGACTCCCAGAGGGACTGGACCCGACTCACCTGACCGAGGCCCAAGCCCTCATTCAAGAAAGTGTAAAACTGAGAAATAAGATGAGAACAACTGGGATGCTCGGAGGCCTCTTTCAGCAAAATGAAGAAAGGGGCAGGCGTTTGGGACAGAGCCTCCAACTAGCTTTGTGTAGTTATAAAATGCTGAACCTGCAGTAATCGAAAAAAATCAGAGAAAGGTAAGTGGAACTTTGTTTGCAGCTGTTGAAAAGAGAGGATATGTTCCTGTCCTCAACCAGCTCGGAAAAAAAGGACAAAACCCTGTTGAGCCCAGTGATGAATCCCAACATCTAGTTTCCCACGGGAAAACGGGGGATGCCATTGAATAGGGAACCAAGACAACTGTGTAAGTGAAGTGGCAATTGTCCTTTTCAATAACAGTGACTGGGAATATATATATGATGGGTCCACCTATTAGAGAACTGAGCAAGATCAGAAGAGCTGCTCAAGAGCCACATTTGGATAGACAAGGGGTCTGCCCAAAACAGAGCGGTTTCTATGTTTAACCAGGCAAGATCGGGGGTTCAAAATATCTACTACATAAGTAAGCTGAGCAGCCTGAAAATAATGTTTGAAGTGGGGAAGCCCCATACCCCCATGCAAACGGTGACATTGCAGGGTCTCCCATTAGGCCCTAGGGCACTGGCTCTTCCAGATACATTTTTAATGGTCCGGTCAAGCAACTGCCAGTTGGATCTGGGTACTGAAAAAGGTAAAGTTTGATACAAAAATAGTAACCAGGGCAAAATGTTCATTTTAAACTAACACATTACTAATTAATCACATTATGGTTCCATACCCTGATTTGCAAATACAACAGACAACACCTTTCCTAAATGTCCAATATTTCACCTGCACTGTGTCAGTGTGCATGTCCTCCAAAACTGTAGTATTGCTTCAGTCATTTCCTCTTTTGTTTTGGGCTTGGTCATTTGACAGATGTGTGTTTTCATTGCTGTGACAAACCCATCTGTCTGTGCCCCAAACCGGTGCCCCCTCACAGCTGGCTATAGCAGATCTTCACCTGTGTTCACTACTCACTGTGTCCTTATGCCCAACATTCAACCCTGTGCATAGGTGGTGCACCCTGGGCTCCTGGACTCTCTGAGCCTAGTCACTAGTCTCCTTGGATAAAGCCAAGGCCGAATGCTCAAACCCCAGGTGAAGTGTGGGTTCTGTCTTTCATCAAACTTCTCACCACTCCCTTTCATGTATCAAGAAGGACTATGCTCACTGATTACTTAAACCAGATTTAGCATGCCTCTTCAGAATAACAGATACCCCCGAGATTCACAAACTATACTATTTTTATGTAAATGTACAACCAGTCTGTATGTGTGATAAATAGTAACTACTTTTTATTTACACAACATATTTACACATTGGCCAAGGCAGAACAAAAATGCTTGCAGGAAAAATGACATGGAAAATAATGTGAGCGTGACAAAAACTCCTTCGGGCTGTAACAGCTTCCAGGGAGTTTCGTCTGATTCACGTCTCCCACTACCACCATCTGGTTATACCAGGAAAATACCTCTGTCCTCCTCAGGCACTTGGAAGGTCAAGCACAGTAATATTTGGTAGAGTGCACTTTGGATGGCGGACTTCAAACAGAGAATGTTCATTTTGCCCAGCAGAAGTATTAATATTTCCTTTGCAATAAGGCTACTCAGCCACAGGTATGATAAAAATAGATTTTTACTACTAAATACTACAAGATATTACAAACAGCATATGTACAGCAAACAAAAAGATACACACATTTACAGGAACCAGAAATAAAACAGTTTGAACAGATTGATTATTTATAGAATAAACTCATAATCTAGTCACACTAAGATCTACATTTACCTGCTGGCTAACTTAAAAGGCTAACTAACGTGAAAGAAACTTTCACTATTACTGTTCTTTGCTCCCCAGAAAAGCTAGCTATGAAAGCAGGCCCCTCTTTCCTCTGGGGACACTCACCAAGAGATAGACCCCCAGGTCCTCTTCAAAGGATGCAGGAAGTTGGAGAGAGAGAGAGAGAAAATGTTGTGGCTACTCTCTTCTATTTATGTACGTAAAGCAGTAGGATGGAACCTGTCTCTGGACAATATTTCCCACCCAAGTAAGTGTGTGGTGTGTGTATGTTTCTGTGCATGATTACATCTGCCAGGCTGAATTGTCCTTTCCCACCTAGCAATATCCTTACTGCATAATCACACCTCCTTGAAATATCCCAAAAGTTTTATGATATCCTCTTATTTTGTTGTCTCCATGTGGGAACCCCATCCTTCCAAACTCCCTCACATTCTTTTATTACTTTGTTTACTTCCTAGCTGTTTGGATGTCACTGTGGGAAAAGTAACACCATCACACCTGGCACACTGTCTTTACTGAAGATTTTCCCCGATAGCTGCTGGGACATGTGACCTGAACTCCATTTTGTCCACCCCATGCCATTCCAATTATAGAAAGAACTTATGTGTGAATAAGCAGAAAAGAAAATAATTACAATAACAAAAAGAGATTACATTAACATGGTCATATTTCCGTCACAGTGAGTTAAACCACAAATGCACACTTTTTTTTTTGTAACATATTTATTGAGTTTGTAGAATCAATCAATACACGCATAGCCCATAGGACAGTACTTATTAAAAAGAAATGTCAATATTATTACAGTACATCATCTTAGCACTTCTACATGTGGTACATCAATTGAGGGTTACCTGTAACAGGTTAATATCAGAGAAACACCCTATAACCTATTACTGTCATGAGTGGGGATATATTCGAGGAGGCAAATGCTAAATCCCAAAATAACACCCCTTTTAACAGGTGCAACATCCCCAACACCCGAAAAAAGTATACTTAATACTCAGAGCGTTCTCCCCGCCCTGCAACATCCCAAACCCAACCAAACTCAGATCCCATGAGTAATTCCCCCACCAACTTCCCATCAACCTTAGTTGGTGTATTTAACTTTAAAGTGCTAACATTTTATAGTATTAACAGTTGATATTTGCAGCATAAAATGCAGTTCTAGCAAACAGCAGAAAGGCCCCAAGTCCGTGTCTACGAACAATGCAACTTTAGACACAAGTGCAGAGACTCCACGCCTCAGTGCAAGTTGAAAAAACTAAACAGGTTATTGAAGGAGAAAAAGAAACCTGCTTCAGCAGGGACACTTAGTTCGAAATGCCCCACTGTTTAATGGACAATATGAAAAAAAATATTAATCATCCGATGCTGGTATGGTATAATCTAAGACTACACATATTCCATATGAAAGAAAGTCACCATATAAAAAACAGAGTACATAACAGTGGGGAAATAGCTAATAACAGTCCTGAACCTCCAGGTCTCCTTCACCTTCCAGCATTTTCATGGCCTTATAAAACCACCACTCTTCTGATCCCAGGGAATATCCTCCATGTCTGAGTCCGATTCTGAGCCACGGGCAGATTAGTCTGCCTCTATTTTGATAACCTGCTTACCAGCATCTTCCGGATCAAAAAAAATAGAAAGTTTTATTGCTGTATACAATTTTGAGACTTGCTGGCATTAGGAGCAGGTGGTGAACTTCAAACTGGTGTAGTTTTGCTCTTACCCCATTTAACCCCTTATGGCACTGTCAGTTAGCAAAACTCAAGTCTGGAAAGATATGGATAGGGGAATCATGCCAGCGTAGTGGGCTCTGTTGTTTTGTCACTTGTAGGACGCAGTTTCGTTCTCTGTTGGTGCCCAAGACTGTTAAAATATTATGTGCCTGCGAGTTAGCTGCATCTACATGGCATCAGATGCCTCAGGGAGTCACCCAGTAAGCTTTTTGAATTGTAATCATGGATTCCATTCTTAAGATGTCCGGAATCCACTGTTCTAGGAAACTACCTACAGTAAGTCTTCCCCCCTGTAGCCTCCGGTAGCCCCAGGATATGAATATGGGATGCCCTTGCCCCATTTTCTAGATGTTCCAGTCAGTATCTAAGCAGTGTGTTCTCCTTCATGAGGCCCGGTGTAACTGCCATTGCCTTATCTGCTGCTTTATTACCCCCTTTTGCTTCCTCTTCTACTGTCTGCAGCTTCGTTTCAACCACCAGCATTCTGGCCATGAAGCCATCCATTTTTTTATTGATAGTTTGAATTGCTTTTAGTAGCACTGCATTAAATGGCTGGCTTGAAGTACAGATGGGAGGATCACCATCTTTGCTTGGGCCCAGTCTCGTCTCCTTTTGCTTGGCTCCATCTCTTCCTGCCGCTGTTTTAGTCTGATCCATTTCACCAACTACTTTCCTTTTGATATCTAAGTGACCGGGATATTATTCTATGTCTGTTTATCTCCTTAGAAATAAAAATGGAGAATTTTACACTTCAAATTTCTGTGTTTTTAAATTGTAGGTGAGATGTGAAGAGCTATAAAAGTTTTCTGCTCACAGCTCAGCTTCTGGCCACGCCCCCCATAAATGCACACTTAGCTTCCTGATAGCTAAGTTAAAACTTACAGATGAAGACATACAGTATAAAAGATAAAATCTCTTGCCTTCTGAGAACTCAAACCTGCAGCTGAGTTCTCTCCTTACAGTTTCCAACCCCACAAGCCTTGGTGTATACAACACACTGACTCCCCCTCTCTCTCTCTCTCTCTCTCTCTGTGAAAACAGCTTCCACTATTATAAAACCAGTTCTCAAATCTCAGTGGGCCCCCTGCCCATAAAGAACAAATGTGTTTGACAAGGAGGAAACCCAAGTAATCACAAAACAACGTACATTTAAATAGTGTCAAATGTATCACGTTGTGAACTTATAAATCTTGTCCTTTCCCCCCTTGTAAACCCAATTAATGGCCACCAAGCCCATTTGCCCACATGTGTGACTTTTGGAATTTGTCCTGGCTGACCTTGCAGTATTTCCTGGAATCCTTTAGTTTGCCTGTTAATTGTATGAAACATAAAGCTGTCACCCCAGAGAAGTTCTGTGACTTGCAGGCCCTCCTCACACATGAACTACAGAAACCTTGCATATCAAACTTTAAAAAACTTCTGTGAATCATACATTAACATTACAGTTAGCCAATCATATTAAAACATACGTATGTCACATTAGCAAAATTTATGTAGCCCAGGCGCCGTGTGCCAGTGGGCACCCCTGCCTGTTGGCTCTCTAACAGGTTAAGGGGCCTGGGTCCTGCTACGGTAGTGTTCGGGGGTCTATCCCAAAGATAATAAAAATAGTGCATTGCCTCCACCCAGAGAGAATTAGAAGTAGGTCAGGTGACAGGCTGGTACTGCCCCCGGGATGCTGCACCTACCCATCTCCCCTACCAACCACCCCACACACTGTATACACAACAATTCAGTTCCACCGTAAACCATGAACAGTAATGCTTTGACATACTCAGAGAATTCCTGCATATACAATTTCAAATGGTAAACCACAGCTTTATTTGGGGTAAGGATCAGGGAAGGGGGGACCGGGACAAAGGATGCTGTGGAGAAAAACGGGTTAATGAAAATAAGCATCACCAATAAACCTTGGGGCCCATAGGCTAAAACCACTCCCACTGGTACCAGTGTCCCCAGAAGTTCTTATGGGTACCCACTAGGTGCAGGCCTGGTATGATGCCACAGGTTGGCCGGCTGCTGGGGCCCTGAAAATGTTGGAAAGGACTTGGTTCTAAGAATAAACAACACAACTTCTTTTTGTTTTTCTGTCCAGGAACCAGATCCTAGGTACTCACAGTTTGATGACCTTAACACTGAGGAAAATTGAAGCTCCTTGAGGTATTTCAGCAACAAAACACAGGCCAGCCAGTGTCGCTCTGACTAGGCGGAACTTGCTTGAGGATCTTGCAGCTGGTTACCTTGATTGTAGTTCTGGCCACTTGTCACATTCAGCCTCTTCTGGCCTGTTGCAGAGCACTGTGGCAGGACAACAACAGCCCCAGAAGGCCCAGACCCAGGAGTGGCTCCACAGCCCATTTCCCAATGATGGGTCGCACATGCCCTAGCACCCCAGCAAGTGCCGGTGACCCCCTGAGATAGTGAGTCCCACTTGTAAGAGGTTAGCAAGTTCCCTCCATGACTCTGCATGAGGACTCCCTAATGGTGGGGGTCCTCCTTCAGTCCCTGCACTGAGTTCTCAAAAAACAAGGCTTTCAGACAGTCTCTCCAATAAAGTCCAGTGCTAATTTGAGTGGGTGCTAGCCTCTATGCAAGTGCAATTCAGCAGGGGATACTCAATAACAACAACCCCCTACACACCAGTCCACACTTTTCAGTTTAGCAGTGTCCACACTCTCTTTTTTGGCTGCAGCAAACCCTCAGCTCTCAGCCACCTGAACAGTTCACTCAGGACACACGCAGTTCCTGGCTAGCACCCTGATGACCAGAGATGCTCTGCATCTTCAAGAAAATTGCAATCACAGTCCAACTCAAGCAATTGACCTCTTAGCAATAATTGTAGCAGTACTGATAATCCACACAGTCTTCTCAACTAGTCCAGCTTCTCAGTGCAGGGTTTCTGCAACGCTTTTGTTTTCTCCCACCAACAGCAAAGCAACCTTTCATTACCTGGAGAAAACAGGATCACTGTTCAGCCTCTCTCTTTCTTTCCCCAATCTCAATTCAGTCCTGTACATACACTTGGGGAATCAGGGTCACAGTTCAGTCTCTTTCCTCTCTTGACCCACTTCAGGCAAAAAAATCCTCAGATTGGGGCTTGGGGGAGACCCTGAAGCTCAAGGTCCACACTCACAGCACAATCCTGACTCATACAGAGCCCAGCAACAGACTGACAAAATCCCAGTAAGTTCTCTCTGTATCAGCCAAAATCCTAGAGCTCTGATTGGCTGTTGAAGCCTTTCAATAATCAATATCCATAGTGATCAACATTTCCTGCTTGTTTATTGAGGCATGATCTAGGCACTAGAATTAGTCTCCTCCTTTTCCGAGGAGTCCCTTGGTGCTCAGTTTGAGTGCCTAGATCTTTGATTGGCTGCAGCGCTGAGGTTAAATATAAATATGTCTGCTCTCATTTGTTCGCCTGAAGTCCCATACAGTTTAGAGCAGTCTCTCCTGTTTAAGTCTGGTGCAGCCCAACACATTACTTTATCCAACCCAGCATCCCACCAGATTGTAGCCCCATCTGCCCCCCTTTAAACACGTCCATTCTCATCTTAATTGTCCCAGTAGTTTTCCAGTCACTGCTGCCATAACACAGCCCCTTCAGGCGGCAACAACAGCTCATTAATATTGATGTGGGTCTCATTAATATGTATGAGCCCCACTTTATGCCCCGTTTCCAAACTTTTTAATTAAATCTAAAAGCGGCTTCTCTACCACCTCCTCGAGGTCACCAGTCCCTGTTTAGCTTAAGAGGGGACCGGGACGACTGAGGAACTCCTGCAAAACTAGCAGTCGGTAGATAAAAGGCGCTACTGTGGGCCTGCACGATCCCCACTTGCTCAGTAAATACAGAAGAGCAATGGTGGCTTGCGAACAAGAAGCTAAGCCCAACTGGGCTAAAATTAAGTACTAGACAGAACTGGGGAGCCTGGGGGCACCAACAAGATTTGGACCACGGCAGTGAACCATACAGGGAGGACTCCAGGGACGGCAGGAGTGGTGGGAAGAAACGGGAGAAAGGGGCACTTAAGGTAAGCCTCCAAAGGGGGGTTACATTTATAAATAATAAGTGAATCCTTACATTGGCATTACAGTTAGCTAACTGTATTAAAGTGTCAGTATGCCGCAACTGTATACCAAACCATTACCATTGCATTCATGTCTGGAGATCTATAGTACTGTACAGTTTAGCAGGGAGTAGTAAAATGCTCACTTTTTTTTAAATCTTTCTTTATTCTCCCCCCACACATCAGAACACCAACTCCACTTCACTGCCTTACCTGGATCCCCAGTGGACCCCCATGGAGCCATTGCTGTACCCCCCTGGTGGGTATGAGTTGGGGCCTGTACACCCCAAGGCAATTCTAGTTTCGTCGGGTCCCTCCGGTGATCAGACAGGCAGGAATAATTAGGGTCTGTGCTTGGCGCTCCTTCCCCTCGGTGCTCCGGCATAATTTTCCCTGTTCTGGGGGAGTGGCATGTGCCCTGACGTCAAGGCGTCTCCTCCGACGTTCACCACTCCCCAACCCTCTCTCTGTATGCTCTGCACTTGCTGTCCCCCCGGCTTCCACCAGAGGCCAGGCAAGTGCCAAGCATGTACCCCCCTCCCTCTTGGGAGAGGAGAGCTGTCCTCTGGATGCTCAATCCTCTCCCTCCCCTGCCGCCCCCCCCCGATGGCCCGGGCTCGTTTCCGAACTGGGATTGCCAGCGTGGCGCAAGGTGTGGTATCCAGCACCTCAACACTCAGAGCCACTGGGCTGCCTCTTATTTTTTTTTTTAAGTTTATTGGGGGCGTACCCATCGTTGCAGTGGTGGTGCTACCACTTGAGATGCTGGTGACCAGGTTTGAGAACAAGGCCCAACTATCAGAGGGCTGGTGAGCGAGAAGAACTGAGCATCCCACAGGACACTTTCCTCTTCTGGGGAGGCAGCATAGCTGCCTCAGCTGTGGAAGCACAGTGAGTGGAAGAATGTCAAATGAGCTCACAGTTGGTGTACCATTGTGCCTGCCCCTGCTTGAACCCCATCTGTGCCAATGTTCTGAGGGTTGGGCACAACACTGAGGAAAATGGGACCCACTGTGACGGATAATGGACCCTGGAACTTATGGTCCCCTGCATCACCCTGATGTTGCTTGAAGACTCAGGTACATCCCCTCTTACTCCAGCTTTCTGTCTGAGGGATATTGCCAAGGTTCCATGGAGGGCATGGGTGATGGCTGGAATGGTGTACCATGACAGCTCCTAAGGGCAGCTCACACTGGAGTGAAGAGGCAAAAAGTGTAAATAAAACCAAAAAAAATGACCAACCCATACCCCAGTGGGAATCACTACACATACCCACGTGGAGGACCCAGGTTTGGGAACGAGCTCGGGAAGCTGGCTGGGTGGCCCATGGGCTGGGAAGGTGCTGCTGCAAATCTATAGGAGCTTGTCAGTCCAGGTAAGTCCCTGGGAAGGTGGGTGAAAGGGCTGGGTAATTGGGGGACTGATGGGGGGGCTGGACTTCCCAAGGAGTACAAAAACCTTTGTGGGAAAAAATAAAGTAACTGTGCAAGGCTTTTAAAACATTTGTGCAATGCTATCAGGCTTATCACCACTCCAAGTGTTAATAGCATGGCCAACAGCCTGTTAGCATGGCTGCTACCATTTTTAGCAACAGTGCATCACTAAGCCAGCAACATGGTCTTGCTAAAGACACCACTGTGCCCATGTAAATGAGGTGTCCCACAGGCATGTAGGATGATCTAGTATCTTTAACCGGTCCTGGAAGCATTAACAGGCTGCAAATCCATTGTTAGTTAACAAAGTGGGTTAGTGTTAGTTAACACTTCAGGAACAATGATTTAACATGCTAATGATAATGGATTGTTACACAATGGAATCAAGCGTGCCCATCCCTTGCTCTGTGCCTGATTGCATATATATATATATATCTAGTAGCCACAAAACAGGAAAGAGACCTAGGGGTTATCATTTCTGATGACCTGAAGGTAGCTAAACAGTGTGACAAGGCAGTTGGAAAGGCTAGCGGAATGCTTGGATGCATAGGGAGGGGTATCGCCATCAGAAAGAGGAAGGTAATAATACCCCTGTATAGAACACTGGTGAGACCCCACTTTGAGTACTGTGTACAGTTCTAGAGGCCCCATCTCCAAAAAGGACATACTGTAGATAGGGTGAAGGCAGTGCAAAGGAGGGCAGCCAAAATGGTGCAAGGCCTACATCAGAAGCCCTACGAAGAAAGGCTTAAGGATTTAAATATGTTCACCACAGAAGACAGGAAGGAACAGGGGGATATTTTATTTCATTTATTTATTCAGTTTTTGTTGACTGGGTAAGTGCACTAGACAAATCCTGCCTATTTTCAGGCACGAACCAGGGGAGGGGGGATACAGATGAATGCCAACTGACATTGAATCAGATTAAACTGTTGGTGGTATTTTTAGTGAATGAGGGAAATTTGGCCAGGACACCAGGGAAATTTCTCTACTCTTTTCGATAAGTGCCATGGGATCTTTAACATCCACCTGAACTACCACCAATCCAGGCAGATGATAGAGACATTCAAGTACCTCACAGGAATAAACAAGGTGCAGGAAGAGAGCATTTTCCAAAGGAAAAAATGCTCAAGGACAAGGAGTCACGATATGAAGCTGGAGGGGCTGACAGGAAATGTGAGGAAGTACTTCTTCACGGAGAAGGTGGTGGACGCTTGGAACCACCTCCCAGAGGAAGTGGTGGGGGCTAGAACAGTCACAGGATTTAAGAATACATGGGGTAAACACAAGGAAATCTTAGAAGCAAGAGGGGGGTGTTAGCAGGAGTCCAAGTAGGCTCTCCAGTGGCACTATAGATAAGGAATTTAGGGTGGACTAGGTGAGCCAAGTGGTCCTTATCTGCCGACAACTTCTCTGTTTCTATTTTTGTATGTTATCCAGTAGTCCCCCCCTACCCAATGCTTGTTTGCATTATAAGCACATTTTCTGGCATCTTGCGGTGCCCCTCTCTAATCTAGTGCACAGTTGCATTATAAACATTATTCCTGGTGTCCAGTCATCCCATCCCCTCCTAGTAGCCTCCAGCCCCCCCAAGCTGTCCCCAGGTCATCCCAATGGCAGTTAACCCTTACCCACTGCTCACCTCCTTGTTTGGCCCACACAGGTACTGTATTGCTATGCACCTTTGTAGACTAAAGCAGTACTTGCTGTCTTAAAAGAAACAAAGTCAGCATAAAGCATGCACACCCTCTTAGTTTCTTTTCAGACAGCAAGTATTATATTTGTAAGCCACCCCGCTTTGGGGCTTACTACAAGTTACCTTGCTCTCCTCCTGTGGATCAGCCTAGTGGGGTAATTGGCAGCTGGTGTCCACCTTTGTGGGTGTGTCTACTGGGGCCCATCTATCATAAATGGGGGGGAGTGATAGAGAGTTTGAGAGGCCAGCGGTGACATCTGTTCACAAGTGTTGTGGCTGGGATTCGAACCCTGACCTAGGGAGTCGCGGCCTTCACTTTTTGCACTGCTCCACACTTGGCTTCCTTTTGGGGTGGTTGACAGGGAAAATGACTGTTTGGGATGGGACCCATTGAAGTTGTGGAGCCGTGACCTTGAGGAGTTTGTACTGTTTGGCCCAACCTGTGCTCCGCAGCACCGAGGTGGGCCAGGGCCTGTTCCAAATTTTTTTTTTTTTTTAATTAACAGTTTATTGAAGATTTTACAACATACTACAAAACAAAAGGTTCACACCAATAAATGGAACACAAGCCATGATCATGACAAATGAGGAACTCCCCCCCCATCTGCCCCACTACTACCAAGTCCCTCCCTCCACCCAAAACAACCCCTATCCCTCCCCATACTCCCCTCCCATACCCCCAACCCAGCATGGCAAGAGTTATATAGAACATGTGGGCAACTGCAGTAGGCATCACACCCCGGTAGATTACAAAGAGTACAAGGAGTAAAGGGGGGCCAAAATTTTCTTGAATCTGGCTAGTTGATTGTGAAGACTGGCAGTCCTCTTTTCTGTTCTGAGGTTAGCCAATATTTCCCGCAGCCATTCAGTATAGGTAATAGAGTCCATGTCTTTCTAGTGCTTTAGTATAAGCTTCTTAACAGACATGGCTATGAGAGCTATATGGTATTTCTGGTTACGGACACCAACCTCTGTGAAGTCCCCTAATAGACACATTTTTGCTGTGAATAAGTCATCTAAACCTAACAGTGGGTCTACTTTTTGTTTGATGCAGACTCATAAGGGGGCCAATGTAGGGCAGTCCCAAAAGGTGTATTTCAGTGTCCAATCTCCTTGATGACATCTTGTACAGGAAGGGGACATCGCTTTGTTAAACTTGACCAATCTCTCCAGACAGTAGTAAAGATTATGAAGGATACGGAATTGCATCAGGTGGAGCCTATCCTGAGTTACAAAATGTGTGGCAGCCTTTCCATAATGCATCCAAATTGATTGGTGACTCTGAGAAATGGGGTGACCAACAAGCTATTGGGCCCATGTGGTCCGGGTATACCCCATTATACAGGAGTCCAAACATTTTGTAAACAGCGTGAGGGGATCCAGCAAAGGAGCCCAACTCTGAGAAAATTTGAGAGCGTGGGGGAGCTGGGGGTGTAACCCCCAAAAATTGTACCAAAATATGTCTTAATTGGTATACCTTGAAAATGGAAGAACCAGGGCTATCAGATTTGGATCTGATCTCCGGAGAGGATAGTCAACCACCTGCTTCATTCAGGAAGTGTGTAGGAGAAAGGGAAGTGAGGTGGGGTAACCATGAGGGTGGGAGAACTCTACCTCCAGTTTTAAAGTTGGGGTTGCCCATAAGGGGCTGAGTAATGTCCTGGACATGACTATATTTGAGAAAGGTACAGAGTTGAGAGTGGACTCTGATGGACGTGCCTATAGGCAAGGATCATAGCTGGGGAAGAAGAGCCTTAGGCTTTACATGGAGAAGGGTAGCAGGAGATAAATCCTGAGAGCGGATCTGAGTTTGCTCAATTCAGAGCCAAATGGGGATATAGGAGGAGGGGTTAACCAGCGAAGGTACTTACTGGTGTGGCTAGCCCAGTAGTAGAAACCCAAGTGAGGAAGACGCAGGCCTCCTCTAGATTTAGGGGTGGCCAGTTTGTAGTAGGCGAGGCGCAGCCTCTTACCAGCCCAAATAAAATATGTGATAAGACCATGGACTTTTTTAAACCAGGAAAGAGGGAGCCATAGGTTGAGAGGATAAAACAGGTGAGGGAAGGCGTTCATTTTTATAAGGATAATTCTATCCACAAAGGGAAATGGGAAGAAGAGACCATCTATTCAGATCCTGAGCAAGCGTTTGGAGGAGGTTATCCAGATTAGCCTTCCTAAGGTGGGATTCGCTTCTGGTAAGAGCGATCCCCAGGTATCTAAGAGTGTTGGGGTCCCAAGAAAGTCCAAGAGCGGTTTCCACAGATTTATGATGTAACCCCTAGGGGGCGCTATCCCAAGGGCTAACACCCCTGCCTGCTCTGTCGTTAACAGGTTGAAGGGCCTGGATCCGATGGCGGGTGCCTCCACCCAGAGGTTGGGGTTTGTACAGTCTGGAATGACTTGGTTACAGCCCTCTGGGTCACTGCAACCCCCCCCCTTTCTTCCCCTAATGGCCCCCACAAGTCAGCCACAGTACCCTTTCCATATACGCCTACCCCCAGGCTTGGTTCAATCAATTTGGCTCTGGGGACCCCCTGTAAAGTAAGATGCAGTTGTACAATAACCATCTGTACAGTGATTCAACATAGACACACAGTTCAGTCAGCATACCTTTGCAAAACAACCAGTCTGATTTATTTAAGGGGGAATAACAAGGACTGGGGGAGATCAGATTAATTAGCTTACCACTCTAATACATATAAATATATATATATATATATATATATATATCTAGGGCACTGTGCACAGGCCAACCCTATAAGTCACTGTCTCTGGGTACCCAGGCCATAGAAGGCTAGCCTCTCGATGCAGCTGGTTGGGGCCCTGACGCAAAAAAACAAGCACTTGATTCCTAAGAGGATTAAGTAGAGCCAGCAGGCTCAGTTCGTGTAGCCAATAAAGCAGCCAAGCAAATCTTGCCCTTATTATGAACATCTGACAGGGAGCTGCCCTGATTTAGTACTCACAACTCCAACCAAGACAGCACTCTCACACCACTTGCAGGACCGAGCCTGGAATTCAGACACTTCTCCACACATTTATATGAAGAGCAGAGGGGTACCATACCAGGCAGCTGCTGTATAATCCCGATTGCTTTCACTACAGAATACCAGGCCCAACGACGCAGCTTCACTTGTCCTGATAGACTGAGCGTGATTGATGCAGATTCTCCAGTCCTCTACAGGGTGAGCCTGGTAGGCAGCTGTACACTTGCACAGCCTCCTCTGACTATGGCCTAGCGGATTCAGTCCAAGCTGTGCGGCAATACAATCGTCTGACTCTGGCCTTCCACACGTGCTTCCCGCATGAAGACTCAATGGCGCAAGAGCTCAGAGCTCCTTCTTCACTCTCAGCCACAACGACAATGACTTGGGCAGTTTTGGGCAGGGAACTCAGTTCGGGCGCCACCTGATCCCATTGGTGGGATGCAGATGCCAGTTACTCTCTACTGCCCTCATTGGTACAAACAAGGCACCATAGTCCAGAACTTCACTTCCCAGAATGGCTAGCTGTATCCCCATTAGTCAGCCAGCTCCAATTAGAGTCCCAATTCTGGTTGGTCGCTTCTTACTCCATTTTAGATACCCCCTGGCTCCCATTGGACCCCTCAAACTGTTCTGGTCCAAAATGGAGGTGCCCAGCACACAGAGTCCCAGCTGCAATATAGGCAGGTTAAACAGACTACATTTTTACAGTTACACTACATAGTTCCCAACAAACAGTTATATCTTTCAATTAGGCTCCCTCTGCTCTCCTAGCGACTGCAGAAACGGAGCGATTTGAATGGCAACTTGAGTGGGATTCAAGTAGTAAACTCACAGTCCCCCCATGCAAACTAATAAAGCCTGCAAGCGAGCGGCTCTTAAAGAGGCAGTACCAGAGGCTCCAAAAGCACTCACAGCTTCCATATTTAAGTGGCATTACGCCGAACGCCCCTCAGGCACGGAGCACTTAGGCAGGCTCCGGGAAGGCTTTTAGGAACCCCCATTTGTAGGGGGGTTACAGTGAGTTTTATAGTTTTATGGGAACACTACTGTCTTGTTGACACTGAGCTTGTAATTCAATAAGGCACCAAATTCCTTAATAATTTCCAACATGGGGATATGGAAGCGGCCGGGTGCATCAGTTGGAGAAGAAGGTCATCGGCATACGCAGCTACTTTAATTTTGTGGCCTTCTATGTTGATACCCTGTATCATTTGGCATTCCATTAACCTGTGAATCAGGGGTTCTAAATATAAACTAAAAAGGAGGGGGAAAAGGGGGCAGCCCTGCCTGGTACCTGACTGAAATGCGAACAAGCCTGATAGTTTCCCATTGTTATAAATGTGGGCAGTTTGAGTTTTATAGAAAGCTCGGATCCCCTGTAAGAATTTGGCGAGAAATCTAAAGGTGTGCAAAGTCTTAAAGAGAAAGGCCCAATTAACTCTGTCGAAGGCCTTCTCGGTGTCCAGGGAGATCAGCATTGCCGGTTGTTCAGAATCCTTAGACACTGAGAAGACATGGGCTAAAGTACGTAAATGGTCTACTGAGGATCTACCTCTCATAAATCCAACCTGTTCTGGGCCAATGAGTTCAGGAAAGACTAGATTTAGATGATCAGCTATAAGCTTTGCCAGATTTTTGATGTATTGGTTGAGGAGAGATACCGGTCTGTAACTTGTGACCAGCTCCACGCGTTTACCGGGTTTGGGTAGTAGGATAATTAGGGCTTCAAAAAGGGATCTATCAGACTCTGTGCTTGAAAGGATGTGTTGAAAGAGGAAGTGTAGTAGTGGTGTCAATTGGTTGGCAAAGGCTTTGTAAAAGTTGGAGGTGAAACCATCTGGTCCTGGAGCTTCATCAGTGGGAAGATCCTTAATTACTTTTGAAATTTCCACCTCTGAGATAGGGGACAGAAGCATCTGTGCTTGGACCCTCGAAAGAGAAGGGAGATGGGAATTTTTGAGGTAGTCATCGAGAATTAGAGAAGATGGAGGGTTTACCATGGGACCATACAATTGCTTATAGTATTTCTCAAATTCTAACACAATATCAGTGGGTGATGTCTTGAGGGAGCCATCCTCACGGGAACAAATAGCCGCAATAAGTCTGGATAACTCTTGTTGTTTAATTCTTAGGGTGAGCAATCGACCAGCTTTTTCCCCATGATCAGTATAGGTGGCCTTGGCCTTCAAAACAGCATATTCTGCCTTTTCTCGCAAGAGCTCTTTAATTTAATAATATCCTGTCTGAACTGATCTGAAGATTGAGGTGAGAGTTGAGCTTCCATGTTTCTGATTTCAGAAAGTGTCTTCAGTAAACACTCGTCTCTCTTTTTCTTGTGAGAGGAGGCAAGACCAATGAGAACTCTTCTTAGGTATGACTT
Source organism: Neoceratodus forsteri (assembly GCA_016271365.2). Taxonomy (NCBI): domain Eukaryota; kingdom Metazoa; phylum Chordata; order Ceratodontiformes; family Ceratodontidae; genus Neoceratodus; species Neoceratodus forsteri. Next base: position 726,201,041 of record CM028133.1, read on the forward strand.
CAGGGTGCACCATTCTATGTCTACTTTCCAGGTGGAACCCCAGTTAGTAGCAGTGAATTGGGTAATATGGTCAGAAATTAACTGAATCACCCCAGGGTCTTTAATATCTGGTTATTTAACCTCCAGTAGCCCCCGGGTTTAGGTAAGAAGGGAAGAGAGAGCTTGCATGTAGTGAGGGAATGGTCTGAGGGGGTCCCAGGTGGATACCTGAATCCATTAGATCTGGTAGGAGAGTATGAGAAAGGAGAATATAATCGAGCTGAGAGGAGGTGCCATGCACTGGAGAAGTAAAGGTGAACTCCCTGGCCGAGGGGGTGCAAGGTTCTACAGATGTCATATAGACCTAAATGGTCCATCAAGTCTCTCAAAGTCCTTTGTGCTGGAGATAGACCTTTATGAGAATGCCCAGAACGATCAAGTTGTGATCAAATACTAAGTTCCAATCCCCACCCAGGATCATTGGCAGAGTTAAAAAGGGAGATGAAGTATTGGGAATTTGCATGAAGAAGGCTGGGGAATCTACATTGGGACCATACACACTGCCCAGTAGAATTTCTGTGGTGTGTAAGAGGCCCTTAATGAAGACATATCTGCCTTGGGTGTTGCAGATGGTTAGAATGGGAGCAAATGGGACCGACCTGGCCAGGAGGACCATCACCCCACAACTTTGCGTGGTGCCACCTGCTGAGAAAACTTGTCCAATGTACTGTCTTCTCAGTTTAGATGCTTCTGAGATGAGGAGATGGGATTCCTGGATGAATATTGTATTGGTTTGTAGGAAATGCAAATGTTTTAGTAACTTGTATTGCTTAGTTTTGTGTCATGCCCCTTTGACATTCCAGGTTGCAAAAGAAAGATGTCTAGCCATATCCATAGGGATGATAGAGGGTAAAATCTAAGGGGTACCCTTTAAGTGACTCTGTTCAGCTGGCCAGTATTCGATGTAAAACCATGCTGCAGTCCCTCCCTTCCTTCCCTAACCCCAAGTCCCCAAAACAGCCCACAATAACTAAACAAGTAATACAAATAAATGAGTAATCCCTGTAACAGTTTTGCTAGTCCCCAACCCCCCACCCCCTAAGCTGTCATAGCATGAAGCAAACAGTCCACCAGTTTTAAGCCCTCTCTCTGACCAACCAAACCACTGAAACAACTCAGAACTGGTACTATAATCCTAAAACATTTAAACATTCATTAGACTAGTAATATTAACTAACAACAAGGGTATGCTATAAAATGTCAGGGCTACTAAACTAGATGCTCTCTCATGACCGTGTGCTGTTTAAAATCTTCAGCAGGTGATCGAGGGTAGCCTTTAGGATCATACTCAATTAAGCCCTTAAAACTCCAGAGTATATCATTGAGAAACATAAGAAACAAGCATTTGTCAATGCCGAATGTTTGCTTGCTGGCATTGGCATTGGTAGTGTAGAAGTTACAGAGCTGCATAATGGAAATGGTAGTGAAGTATTGAACTGAAGCCAACCCCACCACCACCCTGCAGAGAGTGACAGGCATTGGGATGTGCCTTTGGGTCGTCAGGCATAACGGCCACGCCATTTCACCACACCCTACCCTGCAGACACTGACAAGTGTCACGGTGTGCCTTGGGGTCTTTGGCCCTTATGCGCACCCTACTGCATCAGGAAATATGGTGAGATGGGTGCGGTATAGGAGAATAGGGTGAACTTTGGGGCCGAAGAGTCCAAGGCATACCTCGATGCCTCTCACTGGCTGCAGGTTGTGGAATGGTATGAGCATTACAGGCAAGAATTCCAAGTCACACCCCCTGATGCCTGTCATTCTCCACAGGGTGGGGCGTTATAGTTGGAAACCCTAACACCTCAGGCATTCGTTGGTATTTTCACTCCAAATTTTTTAACATGGTTTTTTGTGACCCCACCTCATGAACAGTGGCAATATCAGTTTGTTAGCGGAAAGCTGCTTATGCACAGCGACTACGGCATTTAGCACCACAGGTGCAAAAACACATTCCGAACAGGATGTGAAAAATGACAGCTGTACTATTCATAAGGAAGTGTGGAAAAATGCCACTGGTGAAAATCTGGACTGAAAATATTACGAAGTCATGAACTTACGAAGGTGCGTGGAAACTGCGCAATGCTCACTCATAACACAGGCATTTTATGGACTTTTGTTACCAAATTTTCAACATAGCCATTTTAAGACCTCTGCTCATGAACAGTGTAACTGTGATTTTCTTAATCTGTCCCAAACATTGCTTTCGCACACCGACTGCACCATTGTGCGTTACATGTGCGGAAACACATTTGGGGTGACGTGAAAAATGGCAGCTGTACTGTTCATAAGGAAGTGTAATAAAATGGCAATGTGGAAAATCTGGAGTGAAAATATAGAAAATTCGCAAACTTACGCGTGCGATGGGAATTGTGCAATGCTGCGCTCGTAAAGCAGTAATTTTGGGAATGTTTCACAAATTTTTCAACATAGCCATTTAAGATCTCTGCTCATGAACAGTGCCACTGTGATTTTCTTAATGTGTCCACACATTGATTTTGACACACCGACTGCCATTCGTGCTACATGGGCAGAAACACGTTTTGGGCAAGATGTGCAAAATGACAACTATACTGCTCATAAGGAAGTGTAATAAAATGTCAATGTTGAAAATCTGGAGTTAAAATATTGAAAATTGCAAACTTACGGTGATGCATAGGAACGCGAAAGCAGCTCAAGTAAACAGTCATTTTAGAATTTTTCGCAAATTTTCAACATAGCCATTTTAAGACCTCTGCTCATTAACAGTCTCACTGTGATTTTCTTAATGTTTCCTATACATTGATTTCGCACACCGACTGCGCCATTGTGCGCTACATGGGCGGAAACACATTTTGGGCAAGATGTGAAAAATGACAGCTGTACTGCTCATAAGGAAGTGTGGTAAAATGGCAATGTTGAAAATCTGGAGTGAAAATATTGAAAATTAGTGAAGTTATGAGCGTGCGTAGGAACTGCGCAACGCATGCTCGTAAAACAGTCACTGTTAGGAATTTTTCCACCAAATTTTCAACATAGGCTTTTTGTGAGTCCACCTTATGAACAGTGGCAGTGTCATTTTGTTACTCAGTCCTGAAAGGTGATTTCGTGCAGTGACTGCGAAATCACCCTTCAGGCCCGATTAATGCCATGACAGTGAGAGCATTCATGAGAAGGGGTCCCAAAAACCCCATGTTGAAAATTTAGTGCAAAAATTCAAAAAAATGCCTGAGATAGGTAGCAAAGTTGAAAAAACCCTATCTATCCCATTATACAGCTTACCGGCATTTCCTCAGTTCGCGGTCGGCTTTGAAGAGTGCAGATGTGTTCCCGGTCCACCGAAGATTGCCGCACCAGAGTCCGGAGGTAAATATGGGGTGAGGGGGTGTGGAGGCCGGGTGCACAGTGGTGGGCGCTGGTGGGGGGCAGAGACTGCGAGGGAGCATTTTCAGTTTCAGTTTTTTTTTTAAAATGACGATGCGGGACATTTGCCACACTGGGTTTGGCTCCCAGCGTGGCACAAGGATGGCTGGGGGCGTGGAGCAATGGGGATTGGGCACCCCATCGGCGATCGCATATGTTGCCACGCTGGGTGGGCTCCCAGCGTGGCACCCTACTCTGGGGGGGTGAAACCAGTGGAGCCAGCAGAGTTGGGCACCCCGTCGGCGGCAATCTGATGTTGCCATGCTGGGGTGGGCACCCAGCGTGGCATATGAGCACTGTTTTGGGGGCGAGTACAGCCAACGGGATTGGGCACCTCCGGCTACACAGTGTGCGTGGGGGTACACCTAGTATGCCTGCAATGTGTGTGTGTGTTGGGGGCGTGCATGAGCAGGCAATATCTTCATCGCTGCTCACTGGAAGCAGATCCCCTTTCAACTGTACGCCACTGCATTTTGGAGCTGTCATAGACAGCTCGAGCAGGCATTGGAGAACTGTAGCCGCGCCTGCAAACACACTGACTGAATTGGAAGAGGGCTGCCACACCTCCGAAAACTCAGATGATAGCACTATGTTTCTTGCACATGCGTGCAAGCAAACATAAAAACTAAACTGCTTGGCTGTTGCCTTACTTCAGGACCTAGTGAACAGGAAAAAACAGCATAAACATTTAACAGAACTTTCTGCTAAGAGTCACTACAACCCTCTTTAAAATCAGCACCAGACAATGCAGTCTTATAGGTCTTTTGGAGAGATTCTTCCCATGGGAAGCCATCCTGGGAAACCCTGAATCAGGATATCTGTGGATTGGCAAGATCTGAAAGGTTAAAACGGACTGTGAAATGCCCGCTTAGAGTGTAGCGAAGAGGGCTACTTGCAGATGTGCATCTGTTCACTTAGTAGTGCTTTGGTTCCCTCTAGCAGTGCTAACCTTGCATGAGAAAATAACAGGATGAACTAAGACAGATGTTGCATGAACGTGCGAAGTATAGAATGACGCATAGATTGCATGTGCTGTCCATTCAGGTTGAGGATCCAAAAATGGCTTGGAGACAAGGAGTCAAGCAGAAACAAAGGTCTGGCGTTTCTACAATATATGCAAATGGAAGCAATCACCATGACGATCGGATCAATACAGGGAGCCAAAAGCTGAGCAATCTGGCTTCTTAGAGGGCAACACTTCAGGTCAGTCCTTCACAACCAGAAAAACATAGCAGGAAATAAATCAGTTTACCTTATGATAGAAGAGATTAGGAGCTGGAACCTCCTTCAGTTGGTGTCAGGAAAAGTCTCAGGGGTCCCTAAACAGATTTTTGAATGCAACTTTAAGCCCTAGGGTTGCAGGCTCTACTTCCTCATAGGAGACCCAGGATTCTGAGATTACGACTTGTAGTCTGGCTGGGTAGCCCATCTTGAAGCGAATCCCAGCGGCGATTAATTTAACAATGAGAGTGTGAAAAGTGGCCCTTCTCTGCCTCATAGTTGTAGGGAGATCTGGATCTTTGTGCCTTCTCATTTAAGCTTTTGGATTTCTTGTATTTTAGACAAGAAGTGATGTCTCTGCTGATAATTTAAGAATCGAAATATGAAAGGACGTGGAGGGGTCCCTTGTAGAGGCATCGGGTGGAGTGCTTGGTGAGCTCTTTCAATGATGCATTTGAGCCCAAATGGCAAGGGGCCTGCAATTTTCTCTACAAATTTCTGGATGAAGACGATGGACTGTGTCCCCTCTTCCCTATCATGAAGGCCAATCAGGACAGCATTATTTCGGCCTCTGTGACCTTCTAAATCATCCACTTTGTTTTCCAGTTTGAGGATTCACTGCCTAGCTGCCACTATGTCTGGTTCCATTTTAGAGCTTTTTTTCTTGAGCGAGTGCAATCTCACCTTGTTATCTGAGGTTCTGCTGGAAATATCTTCCAGAGCTTGTGAGAAGGATTTCATTTCTGTTGCAGTCAATTGTAACTCCTACAAAAGGGCTTGAATTCCGCCAGGAATGTTGTTAAGGTGAGGGGCTCTTGATCCTGCGTCGCAGCCGGAGTTGGGGCAGCAGAAGTCAAAGATGCCTTAGGCTTTTTATTGGCCTTCTCCGGTGGGGTATGTTTTGGTAGGGACTTTTGCATTTCTACTTCCATTACCACAAAGAATCCCGTCAATAAGTCACAGCAAGCTTAGGAAACTGTTCAGAATGATTTACACTGGTAGAAGATGTCTAAAAGGTGAAAACTAGTTATTTCACAGTCGGTTGGTCAGAGCTGCAAAGGAGAGCTGCTATCCCATGCCCTACATCATGTGACCCTCCTGTTCCAAAATATTTGTTGGAGTTTGGCAGTAGGGTGCCACGACTGTGTCAGGGCTGCGACGTGGTCATCTTGGTGGTGGCAGCACTGGGAGACTGTACCCATGTGGCACACTGCCATTGTGTGGTTTGTGGCCTGCTGGGAGAGATTTTAGCTGGACCCATGTGTCCGCATCAAGGGTGGGTCCTGCTTTGGCCTGCATCTGCAAAATTTCTGGAGAAACTAGGACAGAGCCAGTTACTTGGTAGAGAGCTTCCTGTGCATTGGCCTGGCGTGTATGTGGCCTGGTAGTAGTGCAAGGCTGGTGGTGATCCCAGGGGTGGAGTAGTTTAGTGAGCCCTGGTGTTTGTGGCCTGTATTTTTTTGGTCATCCACCCCGCGCATAGCCCCTTTCTTCTGACCCCTCGGCTCTTCGAACCTGTATGGAGCTTGTTACCTGTCCTGCCTAGGCCTAAGTTTTGCCACAGCTCTGTGCTGTTGAGCTTCTGCCCTTGTAACCTGGTGCCTGTGCTCTGTTGTGCCACCAGCCCCATAGAGCTGTGTAATTTTATTTTTCCATCAATTGTACTAATTAAATATTTTTTATTCTTCATTTGGCACCACTGTTTCAATGTCTTTGCTGCCTGCTCTAACCACCCTTGCCCCCTAGCACGTTTTACAGCTGTTCCTCTGGCTGCAAGCCCTATCCTGTTCTCTGGGTGATAGCTAGATGGAGACGGTACCTGTCCAGTATGAATTCTACGGAGAAGATATGAGAACTTATCTCATTTCCACCTGTGTTCCTGTTGGTGATTTCCTGGCTTGTGCTCCTCTTCAGCTCGTTAACATCAGGACCCCATGACTCATGCTGAAGGGAGGGTTGCACATTGCTATACAGTTACTGCATGTATAGTGATACAGTACTTGTGCAGGGTAAACAAAGGCCAGCCAGGGAGATGAGCAGTGGGTAAGTGCTGACCACCATCAGGGGAGGTATGCAGGGGCTGGAGGCTACTGTCGGGCAGGGGGGAGTGACCTTTGGATGTCAGGGATAATGTTTGTAATCCAACCGGACACTGGGTGATGGTGGGGGTAATACATGATAAACTTTTTGGGCACCAGGTGAGGGAGGGGGTACCATTGGAAAGCAAGGAATATGTTTATAATGCAAGCGGGAACTAGGTGAGAGGGGGCATGATATTCACAGGTGGCCAGCAGTGGTTTGTGCTTTGTGCCTGAGCACCTGTTAGGGCCTTGGTTACTGTTGCTCTTTAGAAGCTACATATACCCATGCATTGGGCACTCTAAGGTTGCTGTTTTGCAAATAGCAAACTTTGGGCTTTACCCAAATTAGTTCTTTGGGATGGGACTGTATATGGCTCAAACCTCAACTTTCAAAGATCCTACCTATTGGGTTACAAAGTGTCAGCATACAGATACTGTATCTATAATTTTATCCATAGTAGTTGACAATTTAACATGCTGCCGTTCTCTGGTGGTGTTTTGACCCAGTTAATTCCCTGCTCAGCAATAAGCAGTGTTGACACAGTGGGCCCTATGCACTATTATGCCTGGTAGGTGTCACAAGTGCTCACTGCGTAGCCATCCACCATGGTATGCATGGGGCCAGTATGCATGACCCCCAGCCAACTGGATGCGAGGCTGCATAGATCTGTGCAAAGGGCTGGGCTGCTTTTGGGCCAGGACATGGGCCAGATCAAGGGCTTCCAATCAGAAGCCCCATTTTGGTCCTGCAGTGGATCCCTTGCTCCATGGGATCAAGGGATTATGGGACATGGCAGCCCAGGTATGGAGTGCCATGTCCATAACAGCCCACCTTGAAATTTCTAATGTCTGAAACCTGCACCCCACAGCCTGCATCCGCCTCTAACCCTGCGTGACATGGAGGGGGGGCTGGGTCCATGGTAGCAAAGCACCACACTGCTCTCTGAATGCCAGTCAGGGGTCTGTACCTGTTACCACAGCCCTCTAGCTGGTGTAATGGAACCCACCCCCCAACATTGGCCCTGCGAAGTGTACCAGGCATCGTACATGGCATGCTCAGCCAGCTCTACGAGGCACTCCCACTCTCTGCCACCAGACCGGATGCACAGTTGACCTGATAAATCCTGATTAACCTAATAAAAGTAGCTACCATCTGAAAAAAAAAAAAACATTTTCTGGATAGACTTCATGGCTGCCTTTCTAATAATCTCCTTTCTAAAAAAGACACTGACCATGATTTCCACAGTGGGAGACATACAATAGAAAGTGTTATATATTATTGAGTTCTTGCATACATTATGTTTGATTAACATCACTTCTACAGTATTGCAGTATACTACAGTAAAATCACTGCTGAAACTACAGACTGGACCACAACCCCACTTTGAAATAATACCCCAGACATGGATCTTTCGGGATGTTCTGGCTTTGGCATCAAGGAATGACATCCTTTTTTTTCCTTCAAATAGCCATGCCTTCAGGTGATGCCTTGCCTACAACTCTTGTCCAGGGTCTCTACCTAGTTGGATCAGTGCTTTACTGACCATGGTACATATCCTCACTGGTTTACCCCTGGGACAGGGTCATGCTTCCAGCTGCCTCCTTTACGGTGTACTAGAGGCAAACATGGATTACCTTAACATAGTCCCTGAGGACATATCCTTTAGGAGTGTCTGGTGGATATGGGCAGTGACAGGCCCAGCTCGCCATCCTATCAGCAATGGTGATTTTTTTTCTCCCCTCCTAGTTCCCTCTGTATGATAGTGCATGCTCATGATGGTCCAGAGTGGTGCCAGGCTGCATGTGGTCACCCAAGCTGCCAATAGCACCTCCACCAATCCTCTGCCAAGTATTACCCTGTGAGCAGTGCTGCACAAAGCCCTTCCGTGAAAGGCTATCTGTTCTCCCTGGCTTCTGCACCTGATGCCCTGGGCTTGGAGTGTGAACCTAGGTGTCCAGCATGCCACAGTGGTTCTCACTGCTGAGTGCCGCAGAACCATCTAGCTATATTTTTGATTATATAGGTGTGGGCTGTAGGATTGTTCTCATCTACTGTCCACCTGGTGTTGAGAAACTGTTCCTGTAGGAAGTAGCAGACTTCATGGTTGACATGGCATTTGAGTCACCCAGGCTGATGGTCCTGGGTGATTTCAACACCGGGGGTTGATGTTAAACTCTCACTATTTGGATAGGACTTCCTCCAACTTATGAATTCGTTGGGGTTCACACAGGTAGTTGCCTCTGCTACCCATAATCATGGCCACTCACTCAACCTGGTTTTCTTTCTAGGGATGGAGACCTCCAACTTAGTGGTGGAACCAGTCGAATGGTCCGATCACCACACCATAAGGTTCAGTCTCCAGGCTCCCCCTTATAGGCCTGCCCCTGTGGAGATGGTCAGATACCGCTCTTTGTGGGACTTGAACCCGGATGCTCTACTGGTGGTGTTAGACTTATCGGGATTTCCTGGGGTAAGCGAGGATCCAGAGAGTTTATTTCAGGCCTATAATAAGGCGGTTACTGAAGCTCTGGATTCTATTGCTCCTGTCTGTGTTCATCCAATCTCTCTTCTCCCTTGGTCCCCTTGGTTTGACGGGACCTTGTGAGAGCTGAGATGAGATGGATGAAGGTTAGAGCGACGCTGGCAGAAATCTGCCCTTGATGCCGACCACCTTAGATTGATGGAGCATTATCACATCTATCTATCAGCTATCACCCGTAAGAAGGCAGAGTTCCTGTCTGGGGAGATAGCTGCTGCTCAGAATCAACCGGCTCAGCTCTTTCAAACTGTGGACAGATTGTGCAACCCAACCTGTCTGCAGGTTCGAAGTACATTTTCACAAGTTAAGTGTGATGAGTTTGCTCTATTCTTTGCAGATAAGGTGGCTGACATCAGGGCTGAGATCTGACCAGTGCACTCTATGGGGCTTGGTGGTAATTGTCACACTTGGACAGCTGGTTCTGATCCCTGTATCATTTTTTGTAAATATAAAAAATGTGTGATGGACTGTGTCAAGAGAAACCACTGTCTTGCTGAAGCTGACACAAAACCCCCCAGGGATAAGTTCAAAGGACAGGAGCTATTTTAAACTGCAGATTTCTAAAATGCAATTACCTTGTCAATTTGCTTTGATCCCAGGAAATAAAATTAGCCATTCTTGATGTCCTCAGGGAAATCCTTTGATTTTGCACTAGGTGTCATAATGGAAAGAGCATGCATGTGTTTAGGGTGTCTCCCAGGAAGCCAGCTCACTTCATCAAAGAGACCTTTGATGTACATGTCCCAGACTGCATTGTAGTCCAATATGCATGTATAGGGGGGTGTCATCAGAGGGAAGCCAGCATTACAGCAAAGAGCCTTTGATGTCTGTAGATCACAGACCAGTTTGAAAGGTCACAGGAAAAGAGGAAATTCATGGATGTCAACTATTATTTTTTTCAAATATCTTGTTTGGACATCCTGTGTTATGGAATATAAAGTTTAATACTCCAAGGCGGAATTAGGTGACCTGAGAGAGACGACTGGCTCAAGACTGTTTTTAAACCTACCCAGCAAACCTTAGAACACACTTTTTTTTCATTTGCTGACTGAGAAGGAAGACCATCACAGCACTGAAAGATTAACTAAGCATACATTAGATGAGACTAGTCTGAGTGTTATTATTGGTAGGAATCTGCACTTTTAAACCTGTTTGTTTTAAGGCTGTATGTGTTGGGATATTTTGTTCTGTAATTTTACTGTTTTCCTATTTTATCTATTTTAAAGTAAAGATATATATTTTAAAAACAGAAACTGCCCGGTGTGCCTTGAAATTTCTTTTCGTAAGTGAAGCTTTGAAGGTTATAGTTGACACTGTATATGAGCTTATGGTGATACCAAACTTGGAAATGGATAGAGTTCTCTAAGGTCTTGCATAGAGTTCTAAGGGTTCATTTTGCAATACCTGGTTAGGAGCCCATAGGCAAAGATATCTGGCCCCTCAAAGACAGAATTATCTGAGCCTGATAATTGGGTATGCTAATAATAGGTTATCAGTTTGAATCCCTCCAGAACTTGAGACTAAGGTGACTCGAACCCACAAAACAGACAAGAGGGTTACCTTGTACTGTAAACTGTCCACAGATCCTACTCTCAGAGGTTGGCACTTTGGGAGTAGAGGGCCTGACCTGCTGAGTGAATTTGTGACAGATTGGTTGGCAGCGGTGGCATATAAAGTTTGGTGGTATAAGCTTCATTGTTCAGTTCGTCAGCTTGAGACCGTTTGGCTCACTTGGAAAAATGGAAGGCAGTGTTCTATTTTAAAAAGGAAACAGAACTATATCCATTGGCTTACAGTCAAGTTCCTACTTGTTTTATTTTTTTGTCTAAAGTGCCAGTCAGATTAGCAGTAGTCAGGAAATATGGCTTCCAACTACAACAGGCACACTGTAGATTACTTAAGGCAGTTGTGCGAGGACAGAGGAGTCCCGTTCGAGGTGAAAGCAAGCAAGCAGAGCCTCATAGATGCCCTGATGGTAGCAGATACCCAGAGCAGTGAGTCACCAACCGTGACTGGAAAAGACCAAACCTCAAGTGTGGAAGGGCTAGTGAAGGGTCCAGAGCCGAGGAGAACAGCAGGACCACTGTCAGTGAAGGGCCACAGCAGCAGGGGATGGTCACCAGTATCCTGAATACAGAGGTACTCAGACTGCAAATTGAGTTGTGCAGGATGGAGCTGGAGTTCCAGAAAGAGAGGGTGCGAAAGAGCCAAGAGGCAGAGCAGGAACAGTGAGAGGCAGAGCGACAACAGACGGAGGCAGACCATGAGAAGCGTGAGTGCCAGCGAGCTGCAGAGGAGAAGAGAGAGTGACAATGCAGAGAGGCAGAGGAGAAGACAAAGGTGCGCCAGTGGCAACATGAACTGGAGAAGCTATGACTCCGACCAGTGACACCAGGGCAGGTAAGTGGCTTGGGTTTAACTGGGACTGCAGGACTGGGTTACAAATTGAACTCCAAATTAATAGCCGAGCTTAAGGAAGGGGAGGACATAGATGCCTTTTTAAATTCTTTTGAAAAAGTTTGTATTCAGGCTAAAATTCCTAGAGAGTCCTGGAGCTTCCAGCTATCCCCGCTACTTACTGGGAAAGCTTGGGATGCATTGGTTCAAATGGACAATGATTACGGCAAGCTAAAAGCTGCACTGTTAAAAAAGTTTTAATTAACTGCTGAATCATACAGAGCTAAATTCAGTAAGCTCAGGAGAAGCCCTGATGTGAGCTATGAGGAGCTAGCCACGAAACATTGCCCCTTGTTCTCCTAGACTGGGGTGAAACAGGGGGAACTGTGCAACAGGTGGCTGTAGCCAACATATTAGCAGTGGATGTGACCCAGGGTAACAATCTCCAACAGGGGATGGTATGTGCAGTTACCCGTAGTCAAGCAGCAAGGGAAAATAGTAGTTCCCCGAACCCCACAGAAACCAGTGTGAAAACCGCTGAGAGGCTGGTTCCCCTGCCTGTGTCTCCAGATGGGGAGACTGATAAAAAGGGGGTAGAAATTTCCCCAGTAGCCAGTAACCACACAGCTACAGAGGGTTGCTCCAAAGAGGAAGGGGTGACCCCTTGTCAGAGGGTTGGGATTGACAGTGATCCTGAGGGCCCTGACACTAGTGCTAGGGACCCTAGTTTAGCGACTGAAGGGGACCTGTCCCATGCCTTGGAACTGTGTGAGGGGTTTGCAGCTGCTCAGAGGAGTGACCCTAGTTTAGAGAAGCTGAGGGCTTGGGCAGACTCAGAGGGCACACAGGGAGGTGACGGCAGACATAAGGTTTATTGGGAAAATGGACTTATGTATACACAGGCAGTACAGACAGAGGGAGGGATGCTAGGCAGGCATCTTGTCATTCCCCAGGGATATCGTGAACAGTTGCTCAAGGTTGCCCATGATATTCTCTTGTCTGGTCATCTGGGGATCGCGCACACTACGCAGTGGTTAGCCCAGAATTTCTACTGGCCTAACTTCACCTAGCAGGTGAAGGAGTATTGCAGGTCTTGTCGCCGGTGCCAAGAAATAGGGAAGGTGGTCAAGAAAACCCAAGCAGCCCTGATTCCACTGCCCATAGTGGAGGAGCCATTCCAGAGGGTGGTAATGGATATTGTGGGGCCTTTAAATACCCCCAGCTCCTCAGGGAAGAGATTCATCCTGACTGTGGTGGATTATGCCACCCAGTTCCCAGAGGCATTTGCCCTATTCTCTCTGAGGACAGACAAAGTGGCAGATGCCTTACTTGGGATTTTCTCCCATGTTGGGTTTCCACAGGAGGTAATCACCGATCAAGGGGGTTCTTTCATGTCGGACCTAATGAAATGTTTATGGAAGAAGTGTGTAGTGGTGCAGAGATGCACGACACCGTATCACCCAGAAGCCAATGGACTTGTGGAACGATTCAATGGTAACCTAAAGTCAATGCTCCAGGCGTTTGCTGAACAGCATAGGAGGGACTGGGAGAACTACCTTCCCCACCTGTTGTGTGCATACAGGGAGGTGCCCCAAGAGTTGACAGGATTTTTCTACTTCAAACTCTAGTATGGACACCAGGTATGTGGGCCCCTAGACTTGATCCGGGAGGACTGGGAAGGCAAGCACGCCACCCAGGGAACTCCCATTGTGGATTACGTCCTTAGATTTACGGAAAGGCTGAAGGAGCTTATGGGGACAGCCCGGAGCAACCTGGCAGCTGCCCAACAGAAACAAAAAGTATGGTACGACCGCAGAGCCAGAGCTCGCTCATACAAGTTGGGTCAGGAAGTCATGGTCCTTATTCCAGTCCGGAAAGAGAAGCTGCAAGCTGAGTGGGCAGGACCGTACAAAGTGGCTAGGAAGGTAAATGACGTGAACTACATTGTGGAGTTACCTGACCGTAGACAGACAGAAAGGATGTACTATGTCACCATGATGAAGCCATATGCAAATAGGGCTGACATGGTGTTCGCAGTGTGTAGTCATAGGGAGGGGACGGACGAAGTAGACCCCTTCTGGACTTGCTGGAAGAGAGTAAGCGAGAGTCCTCTGTGGAGGCAGTAAAACTGTCTCCCCAGCTGACCCCAGGCCAGATCCAGAAAGTAAGGGAGGTTTTAGCTGACTTTGCCCCCTTGTTTAGCGCCAAGCCTGACTAACTCCCTTAGTGACACACGATGTGAGACAGGGACAGATGCCCATACGGCACAGCATATCGGGTGTCAGAGGCTGTCCAAAAGGGCATTAGGAGGGAAGTGGAGGAGATGCTGGATTTAGGGGTAATCCAGAGATCTCACAGTCCCTGGGCCTCACCTGTAGTCCTTGTACCCAAGCCAGATGGCTCGACTCATTTCTGTGTAGACTATCGTGGACTGAATGCAGTCACGAAGTCAGACACCCACCCAATGCCCTGGACGGACAAACTCCTGGACAAGTTGTGGAGGCGACCTACCTTATGACCATTGACCTGATGAAGGGGTATTGGCAGGTAGAGTTGACGGACAGAGCTAGGGAGAGGTCGGCCTTCATCACTCCAATAGGCTTATTTGAGTTCAAAGTATTGCCTTTCAGAATGAAGAACGCCTCGGCCACTTTCTAAAGGTTGGTGAACCAGGTGTTAAATGATGCTGAGGAGTACACCGTGGCGTACCTAGATGACATTGCCATCTTTAGTACCAGCTGGGAGGAACACCTATCCCACCTTAGGAAAGTGCTGGACAGGATACAGAGGGCCAGGCTCACTGTCAAAGCCGAGAAGTGCCAGGTGGCCATGGGAGAGGTGGCATACCGTGGGCATGTAGTAGGCCAGGGACAGCTCCGTCCTAATCAAATAAAAATAGAAGTAATCCAGGCATGGCCCAGACCAGAAACTCAGAAGCAGGTCAGGAGTTTTCTCGGGACAGCAGGGTATTATAGAAAATTGTACCCAATTACAGTGCCCTGGCTGCTCCCCTATCTGACTTGACAAAGAAACGGATGCCCAAGAAAATTACCTGGGGCCCAGGCTGTGAGGAAGCCTTTTCCAAACTAAAGGAGGCACTCTGCAGTACTCCTGTTTTGACAAGTCCTGACTATAGTAAAGCCTTTATAGTTCAGACTGACGCCGCAAACGTGGGTATTGGGGCAGTACTGAGACAGACATCCAGCGAAGGGACGGACCAGCCAATAGCCTATCTAAGTAAAAATTTACTTCCAAGGGAGCAGTCATGCTCCACGGTGGAAAAGGAGTGTCTTGCCATAGTGTGGGCCCTAAAGAAATTGGAGCCCTACTTGTATGGCCAGCATTTTGTGGTGCAGACTGACCACAGCCCCCTGGTTTGGCTGACACAGATGGGGAAAAACAATGGTCGACTGCTACAATGGAGTCTTGCTTTGCAAGGATATGATATGACCATTCTACATAGGGCTGGAAAACAAAATCAGAACTCAGATGGGTTGTCCAGGGTGTATGAGGAGTGAACTGATTTGGGAAGCTCATCCCATGCAGGGGGATAGAGCCCCCAAATTCAGTCTAGGTGGGGAGGAATTGTCACACTTGGACAACTGGTTCTGATCCCTGTAACATTTTTTGTAAATATAAAAATATGCATGATGGACTGTGTCAAGAAAAACCACTGTCTTTCTGAAGTTGACGCAAAACTCCTAGGGATAAGTTCAAAGGACAGGAGCTATTTTAAACTGCAGATTTCTAAAAATGCAACTACCTTGTCAATTTGCTTGGATCTCAGGAAATAAAATTAGCCATTCATGACGTCCTCAGGGAAATCCTTTGATTTTGCACTAGGTGTCATAATGGAAAGAGCATGCATGCATGTGTTTTGGTTGTCTCCCAGGAAACAAGCTCACTTTATCAAAGAGATCTTTGCTGTACAGGTCCCAGACTGCATTGTAGTCCAATATGCATGTGTGTGTGTGGGGGGGGGGGGGATGTCGTCAGAGGGAAGCCAGCATTATATCAAAGAGCCTTTGATGTCTGTAGATCACAGACCAGTTTGAAAGGTCACAGGAAAAGAGGAAATTCAATTGATGTCACCTATTATTATTTATTCAAATATTTTGTTTGGACATCCTGTGTTACGGAATTTAAAGTTTAATACTCCAAGGCGGAGTTAGGTGACCTCAGAGAGAAGGCTGGCTCAAGACTGATTTAAACCTACTGAGCAAACCTTAGAACACACTTTTTTTCATTTTCTGACTGAGAAGGAAGAACATCACAGCACTGAAAGATTAAGTAAGCATACATTAGATGAGACTAGTCTGAGTGTCATTATTGGTATGAATCTGCACTTTTAAACCTGTTTGTTTTAAGGCT
Organism: Neoceratodus forsteri; assembly: GCA_016271365.2. NCBI lineage: Eukaryota > Metazoa > Chordata > Ceratodontiformes > Ceratodontidae > Neoceratodus > Neoceratodus forsteri. The sequence continues at coordinate 726,217,092 of CM028133.1, forward strand.
GCATGCGTTGGGATATTTTGTTCTGTAATTTTACTGTTTTCCTATTTTATCTATTTTAAAGTAAAGATATATATTTTAAAAACAGAAACTGCCTGGTGTGCCTTGAAATTTGTTTTCATAAGTGAAGCTTTGAAGGTTATAGTTGACACTGTGTATGAGCTTATGATGATACCAAACTTGGAAATGGATAGAGTTCTCTAAGGTCTTGCATAGAGTTCTAAGGGTTCAATTTGCAATACCTGGTTAGGTGCCCGTAGGCAAAGATATCTGGCCCCCGAAGACAGAATTATCTGAGCCTGATAATTGGGTACGCTAACAATAGGTTATCAGTTTGAATCCCTCCAGAACTTGAGACTAAGGTGACTCGAACCTGCAAAACAGACAAGAGGGTTACCTTGTACTGTTAACTGTCCACAGATCCTACGCTCAGAGGTTGGCACTTTGGGAATAGAGGGCCTGACCTGCTGAGCGAATTTGTGACAGTAGTCAGTGCTCGGTGGTCGGTCACTGCACCTTGGTTTTCCTGGATATCTTTTGACTGGCTGGCGATCATGGACATCATGCAGATTGTTCAGAGTATGCGGCCAACGTGCTGTAGTTTGGACCTGGGCCCAACACACCTGATAGTGGGGAGTGTTGATGCTATCAACCCTGTCCTTGCCAAGATAGTTTGGTGCTCCTTAGAGTCAGGTGAATTTCCTAGCTCCCTGAAGGAGGTGGTGGTGACACCACTCTTTAAGAAAGCTGGACCCAAACTGCTTGACTAACTACAGGCCTATCTCTAACCTTCCCTTCATAGGGAAGGCAATTGAGAAAGTAATTGCGCTGTAACTGGAGAATCATCTTACTATCCATGATGTCTACAATCCTCTCCAGTCTGGTTTCCAGATAGAGGAATAGTACTGAGACTGCTCTGGTTTGGGTGCTCAATGATCTCCTGATGGCAAGAGATCAGAAGCACCATTTCATCTTGATACTTCTAGATCTCTCCTCGACATTTGACACTGTGGACCATGGGGTGCAGTACAAGCATCTGAGGGTCATCTGTGGCCTGGCTGGTCCAGTCCTCAGTTGCTTTCAATCTTTCCTCACTGGGAGAGCTCAGAGGGTGGTGTCATGGATTGTTTTCTCTGACCCATTCCCTCTGTTGTGTGGGGTTCCCCAGGGCTCAGTGCTATCCCTTATGTTGTTTGCAGTGTACATGCTGCCCCTCAGAGACATTGTAAGACAATATGGGCAGAGGTTTCACTGCTATGTTGATGATACCCAGCTCTATCTGTCTTTTGCACCCAACCAGGATAGTGTGATTTCGTCTTTAACAGCTGCCTTATGGAAATCCATGACTGGATGAAATCCCGCTGGCTGAAATTGAATTCCAAGAAGACTGAGGTGTTGGTGGTTGATCCTGGTCACCGGATAGAGAGGTCGGTAGCAGGTTTGCCTTCTGGACTTTGGCTCGTAGGTATCCAGTTGTCTTCCTCTGAATGGGTGCGAAACCTGGGGGTGATTCTTGATGATGAGCTGACACTGCATTTGCAGGTGTCGGCAGTCATTAAGTCCTTCTTTTACCACTTGAGGAACATCGCCAGGATTAAGCATCTTGTTCCGTCCAGCGACCTTCCGACTCTGAGCCATGCGTTCGTGACCTTGTGCTTTCACTACTGCAACTCCCTGTACCTAGGGCTTCTGGTGGTTGATCTCCACTTCTTGCAGCTGTTGCAGAACGCTGCAGCATGCCTTTTGGTGGGAACTTCTCATTCTAGTCATATTACCCCCGTGCTGCGCAAACTGCACTGGCTGCCAGTTCAGTGGCTTATCTCCTTCAAGGTCGTACTTCTGACCTATAAGGCCCTGCACGGACAGGGTCCGATCTATCTGCTAAAGCTCCTGAATCCTTACTGTCCTGGCCGTCCCCTCCGCTCAGCTGACGAGGGGTTGTTAGAGATTCCCAGGGAACGGCTTAAAACATCTGGGGCCCGTGCAATTATGTATGGAGCCCCCACCCTGTGGAATTCTCTACCTTGTCAGATTCAAGAGTGCAGGACTGTGGAGAGCTTCAAAACTGCCTTAAAAACATACCAATTTTCAGCAGGCATTTAGTGATTATGCAGCATAAAGCTGTTGTATTTTTTTTTATAAAATGTTGGACTTTCTGATTTCCTATTATCACTGTTTTTGATGTTTTTATTATTGTACAGTGCTTTGATTTTTGAATTGCGCTTAACAAATACAGTTAATGAAATAACACATAACAGGAAACCAATCTCAAGGACTGATCAATATACAGAGTATAACAAGCAGAGTCATTTCTCCCCTCTAATGGGGAGGGAGACTTTTGGAACAGGAAGTAAATACATTTTTTGTCTATCAAGAAGTACAACAGCAAAATAATGTCACTTTGTGGCACAGGATTAAGCAGAAAATAACAGCAACTAATTGAAATGACACTAGACGGTCTGTAATAGGCAGTAAATTATTCACTGCAGTCTAGGAGTTGTAGCTTAGAAGATATGTCTGATTTTTCAGATTAAAGGACATCACATGGAAAACCATATTCTTAATTTGAAAATCCACCAACCATATCAGAAGAGGGAATGCCATTAGAAGGATGAAAAACAAGAGTGTGTTTTTGAGTATTTAAAATACTTTCTTATCATCTGTATAAAATAGAGATTTAGCCTTTTCTGTTGCAAACAGTTTTTCCCATACAAATTAGTCTACTATTGCTTTTGTCAGTTAACCTCAATACAGACAGTGAGCAGCAACAAAGTTGTTAATATCTCTAGTTCACCATCTTAACACCGGGGAGGATCTAGTCCTTGTGAAAAGGAGGGGCTTAGCTTATGAAAATGTCATTATTGGTCAAGGCCAATTTGATAATGGGTAATAATTCAACGAAAAAATAATGAGATGATGCAATGAAAAACCAGAATTTTAGAAGCTCAGTTCCATGCCCCCGTGGAACTGCTTTACCTTAAGGGCACCATTTTAATTTCCTTCTTGTTAATGGTATGGCAGGTATTTTCAGGAACATATCATTAATTACTACGTAAGCCTCATTTGGGAGCTTATTAGTTAAAATTAGGTTGCTGATAAATCTGGAGCTGGGGGCCTGCCTCAGGCCAGTGGGCTTAAAAGGGAGGTTTTGGCACCAAATGGGGAGAGAAGTCTGGAGAGTGTAAAAGGGAAGAGCGTGGCCTGTTTTTGGCCACGAAGGCTGAGGTTCTGAATTGGATTGGGCCACTTGCCACCCCAGCACACCACCCTTGAAGACCGGCAGTAAGGGTAGTGGTTTGGGAGACCATCTGGAAGTTGGAGGACAAGAAGGGGACCCCTTGCACCATTTGTGAGAGCTGGGAGTGCAAACCAGTGCCCACCACGTGATCTCTTGGACCGAGGTGGGGTGGTGCAGGAGTGGTCTAGACACCCTTGTCTGTGAGTGAATGCCAGAGGAGAGTCCTGGGTTTGGCCAGGCCATTGGGGCAGTACAGTGGTGGCAGCCCACACTGTGGGAAAGGTAGTGGTGGCAGCCTGTCTCCCTTTCTGTGTGGCACTATGGTCTGGCTGGGAAGTGTTCAGGAAATGTATACAGCCAATGAGGGGAAAGTGCTCTGGATCCCCGGGATTGCCAGGGCCCTGCTGTGGCTATGATGCCCTGGGATGCTTGGAGCTTTCCACTGGCATTGGTGAGAGGGGACTTGGCTGTTTCTGTGTGGGGTCTCTGCTTGCAAGCAGACCATCAAATTTTGGGAGAGCTCTGGGTTCAAACCTCCACCGAAGAAATTGGGACTGCCTGTATGCAGCTTCAGCTACATTCAAGCTGTTTTTGGGGTAGTAAGTGTGTGTAACAGGAAGACGTGAAGCCCAAGTAAGTTTTGTGCAGGAGTGAGTTTGTAGGGGAATCTAGTGTGGCCTATTTCAGCCCACTGCAAAGTGCTGCTGTCAGGATTCAAGAGCCTCCAATGCTCGGAGGGAAGCACTGCAGAAAGAAGCTTTTGGGACAAAGGTTACTGCATACTGTTGTCAGGCTCTGTAGTTAAGAAAGTTGTCTACTGTTGATTTTTGTACCCCACGCTCCATGGAGTAAACTGATCAATTTTCACATTGTCATTTTTATTGAACTTTTACTTCCGAGTGGACAATGGATTCATTTAAAGTAACTTGTGATTTGACTAACCAAGAGTCTGCCCCCGTAGCTGTTGCACCCCTAAGCATGAACTGCCTGTACCCCCAGAGACCACTCATCGGAACCCAGATAATGAGTTTTAATTTCTGGGATGTGTTTCTGGCTGTAGTGCTCCCTGCCCTTCAAATAACATCAGGCATACCCTATACACTGGGCGGGGGTTACAACTATATTTTTCAATGAGTTCTCAATTTACAATAAACCCAGTAGATGTGAGACCTGCTTCATGACACATGAAGAAAAAAACAGCTCCTAACAGTGTTTAACAAATTTAAGCAAAGCCATGTGCTAGTAATATAATACAAACAAATGCTGCTGTCATTAAATTATCTCTTACTTGAGTTGTTGTTGGTGGTGGTTTTGATGACTAAAGTTGTGCAGGTTGTCTACTGTCTGTAAATCCACACCCACTAGAACATAAAAGGGGATACTTGCAATAAGCTACAACATTGTTTTGTATACTTTATGTAACCTCCTCTTCCCCCTCTGTCTAGGGGCGTCATTTTATCATTGCAGATGTTCCCGGGGGAAAAGGAAGGATTACCACAATGCGAAACAACTCCGAGCTAGTGCACCCGAAATAAAGATAGGAAAGCAGTTGTCCTACCTCTCGATGGTTTCATCACACCGTGCACTCTTGATCTCTACTTCTGTGAACTGGATTTTCCCCCAAACCGCTGGCCGCCAGACACAGGACCTGCAGCCTTCTGTCTCCTCTGAGCTCCTGAGCCCCTCAATCCTGGTGCAGCTTGATGGTCATCTTCTGGTATTACAACTTATGACACAAAATTAAATACAAGGTGTTTCCCTTTCATTTTCCCCCCTTTCAACTTAAATAAAGGAGAAATCACTACCACGTTTCTTCCCACACAGTTTCTTTATTTTAGCACCTGCATTCCAAAGATTTCAGAAGTACAGGGGTCCCATCCTTCACCAAATAAATAAAGCAGCTCCATGGGGCTATCTAAACTTTTTACATTTCACCCAGTGCTGGACCTATGGAGAAGGATAATTGTTATGCAGGAAATACAAGCAGGTTATTTTCACCTCTGGAACTTGGATGGTTTACCTAAGCAAATACTTCACTTGAAGAATCAACAGGCTCCTGGCTCACTGGCACTGGTAAGCCAAACTCTTTCTTTCCTGTTCTGGGTTACCTTTTTCCTCATCTCTCTGTTTGGTCTGGCTCTGGTCGGCTGCCCTGTTTCCAGCATAGAGAAGCATGCTGCTTTCCCCACCTGGCCCCTGGACCTTAGCCCAAATCTCGAGGGGTACTAGGATTTTTTCCTTTCTGACCCAGGCCCAGTAACCTGAATACTCTCCTCCCAAATAGAACCTGAACTTGCCGGTGCACCAAGCACTTTGCGCACCGGTCCCCTGACTATAGTCATGTACATTCTCTCACTTCTCACTCCTCACTAGTGGTGAGGCCCTCAAACCCAGCCCTGCTTCAGTGCTCAAGCTGCACCTCCCAGGCTGGCCTGCCATGAGAGAGACCTGAGCACTGCCATCCCTCAGACCCCTCCCCCAGGTAGCCGACTTCTCTACAAAGGCGCCCTTTCTCTTTATCGAACTCCCTGATGACCCTTTTGAAAATAGTCCCAGCCTCCAGTCCACATCCCTGCCACCATATCCTTGGCTTGAACTAAGCTCCAACCAGAAACTGCTCCCCAAGGCCTGTCCTAAGACCTGCTACCCACCCGGCCCTTAGATGCCAGCGCAGCAGGACCTGCCCCTCCATGCAGGTCCCTCTGAATGCGTGAAGAACACTCCTGGCTCCCTCTACGCTTGAACTGCCCTACCACCACAGGTATGGAAGAGGACATGTGCCACTGGCCTCTCCCCTGTGGGAACCCTACCACGGTCCCCACATCCCTGGCAGCTCAGACACTCTTACACGGGCTCCTGCCTATCCTGGCATTCTCCTACCACCAAAGCCTCCCTGATCCCGATGACGCAGATACCTAGCTGGCCATCCTCCCTTTGGAGCGCCCTTCTTGGCTCCTCAACTCCACGTCGCTGCAGAGGCCATCCCTGTCTGTCAACTTTGGGGGTGGGTCCCCCACAGGCCCAACCCAGACCGTCGAGCTCCCTCCTTGCCTGCCTCTCCTGCTCTTCCATCCACCCCCCTCCAGCCTCAGGCCTAGTGCCTGGGCTGGAAAAGGCCTCAAACTTCCTGTCTTCCACCTCATATATTTCCCTAACCTGCCCTCTGCTGCCACCTTGAGGCATCCAGCAGGGATTAACCCTCAGAGCACTAATAAATTCCCTAGTTCGGGGGGGGGGGTAGGAGGGGGAAAGGGATCCCTAGTGGGAGCATAAGCCCCTCCAAAGAGAGGGGCTTGCACTCTTCCCCCACCCAGAAAATCATCCCCTTCTGGGAATGATGGCAAGGGTCCAGTGACGGTCTCTTCCCATCAAGGTGGGTATGCGCATTCCTCAGCCCTCTGAGAGTAAACACACCATATCTGTCCACAAGCACCATCCAAACCTGCCTCACTAAGCCCAAGTTCACTCTACCAACTAAAACTTACCTGCAACAGGAGATAATCATATGATTTTAGAAAAACCTCCATTATTTCTTTGTCAATAGACAATCATTATCATTGCTCTCTTAATGATTAAACTTTACCATCAAACATTTCAAAAACAGTACTGAGGTAGTTTTGAAATTTTAACAAAACCCCAAATATACCTCCCACCAAATAGGAACAAGTTACTCTGTATACAATCTCCTCACTCACTCTCTCACTCTCTCTCACATCCTCACACCACTCTCTACCCACTTCCACTCCAATAACTGTCCATGATCTTTAAAGATTTTTTTCAGTAATAAACATCATTTTAAGTCCTATATTTCTTTCTTATAAGAAACTATGTACAGTCACCATGTCTTGCTCCATAGAGCAACTGTCCTGGCGCAGTTCATAAGTCTGTTTTCCAGGAGGCCTAAGTTGCAGGGTGCCCTCCTGGTGCGAAATAATACTCTGGGTCTGGTTTAGTGATTACATCCCCAAATGAGTCTTGGTCTAGAACATAATACTTGGTCCATGTCCCAGCCAAGTTCTGGACCAAAGCAGTTTTTGAATAGGGTCAGACCAGACCAAGTCCTTGTGTGGCACACTGACCGAACGTGCTGGATCAACTAGATGGGGCATCTCCTCCTCCCGGGAGGTTCATCAAATGTTTCATTTGTTCTTTGAAGATCCATTCCACCCTCATCTCCTCAATAATGCTCTATATCCTCTCAGGCACATATGGATAGTTCATATGGGGATACTCCACTCGCAGCCTCCTACAGACGCATCTCTCTCTGCCTGGCTCCATTCTGGCAGGTCTCTTACACTGGTCCTCCTGGCTTGCCCAATTTGCAACCATGCCCCCCTTCTGCATTTGATGTTCAGCAGGTCACTGGGGTTTAACCCATCCATATGGGTCTGGAGGGTCTTGGCCTGGACTGGGAGCTGTGGGGTACAGTCTACCACAATCAACACTGGATGTTGGAAAGGCCTGGGGATCGCTCTACCCACTTGGTAATCCTGGTACTGGAACTTTCTGCCAATGAACTTTTCTTCATCCACCTCCTCCAGCTCTTTTTGGTCATCAGCACTCTCCCTGGACACTATTTGTGCAGCAACAGACCTGCAGCCAAGCCCCGCTGAGCTTTATCTTTGACTCAGCTCAAGATGCAGGCTCTGACTTAGCAGACAGAGCCAGTGCACTACCGCTGGACAGGGGCCAAGGCAGGGGCCCCCCCATCCCTGGGGGATCTCCTGCTGGCTGTCTGAGACCCCTGCCCCTCCCTCTACCATGGGGATAGCTGGTAGCAAACGGTTGGGAGCTAGGCAGATGGCTGTGCTCCCCATCACCTCTTTGCCTCGGTTTTCCTCCTGCATCCTCTTCTTCCACTGCTTTGACTATGACACCCGGGGAAACACTCCTGGCTTGAGCCATATAGACATGAGCACTTTCCCCCAGGGAGAGTCTGTTGAATGCTCTTGAATCCCCACTAGCTGGTGACCACAACACATAGGAGCCCTCTGTGGTACTGGGAAGGAGCCCCCAATTTGGAACAGGTAGCATACCTGTGCAGGTTCTGCACACAGGTAACCTGGCAATATCTTCTCCCAATAATTACACCTCAAGCATTGGTCATTTGCCTGTCCTTTTCCCCCAGCCTTCCAAAGCCAGGAGAGCAATGAAGCAGGAACCATAGCAAGTGGTTCCTCCTGGGCGGATGCCTCTTCTCCACCTTCTCCTTTGCCAGACACTATCCAACGCCAGTCCATGAGAGTTTTCTGTTTAAGTCCCTCTATTGCTACTCCCAGTGCTCACAATAAAAAGAACCTGCTTACTTTTGCCGGAGCTGTCCTTTTTGCTTGCTTCAGTGTGGGCGTGTAATAATTTTTTCTCAATTTTCTGTTCACTTGTTCTCTCTTTACCTCTTGGCACCACTCCCTCTGACTGCCTTCCCAAAGATGGCGCTCCTTCTGCAGCTGCTTTAGCTTCTTCTCCGTCATCCACCTATCGGATTCTGCTGGAGAGTCACATGGCCCTCTGGTCACATGTGCACACCATACTAACATGCTGAGGCCTACTTCTTCTTCAGGTCTGCCACACATCCATTTTTACGGCTGCAGTGGGTGGAGCCTGCAGACGTTTTGCATGTACAAAAGTAGAGATGTCATGTTTTCTGTCCGTGGAACTGACTGAAGGTGTAAATAGTCTTTTCCACCTTACCCTCCTCCAAGCAATGTTTTCTGCCCTCAAATAAATACACTTTCATGTTCGTCAATGGTTACAGGGTACTATTTTCTTTCTGAAATGGGTGGTACAAGAACTAGAACCTGAGTAGTGGGAGGCAGCATTCGGTTTTTTGGGGAGTAAATCCACCCCTGCCTCTACCCGAGAAGCTCCTAAAGATCCACCTCAAACTTTTTTCTGATTCATGTGGAAGGGGCATGAGATAGTTCTATCATGCTGTAACAAGATTCACTAGTTTGGGACCTGTATCAACCAACAGAACAAGCCTGTGCAGTGGAGAACACAAGTAACTTAACGCCTTTATTAAGGACTAGGAGAACAGAAGTTATTTAATGCCTTCAAATAGACATAAAAATCCTTTGGAACAAATGATTATCAGAGCCACCTGGGGCCTCAGAAGGGAGACCTAGACACACATTCTAATTTACAGTAAGAGCCACGTTTTTCTTAAACATTTTATATATGTATAGTTTATATATAATGTGTCTTTAGTAGTTTCAAAACTTTGAAAGCATTGGTGTTAGTAATGCATTTAGAAATATATTTTTTAAATGTCTTTACAGTTAAACATGCAGTTGCATGTCAGGGCACATTTTTTTGGGGGGTCAAATTAGTTTGATCATGGGCTCAGTACTTGGTGAACACAGATTTTGATGATAAAGTGTGTTTTTTCTTTTAAGTTTGAGATGTATTAGAAAACACTTAACAAGAAAACAATTGGTGATTTTAAAATCTATTCTGATCAGAGCTGACATTAAAAAAATCTTAAAGGAGTAGTCCACCCAGAATTTGCAAAAAACATGTTATGCAGAGTGTTTTGATATGTATGTTAAGTCCTAGTGTGCCCTTCCCTCTGTCTGCTATTAGGAGTTTTTCCTAAATTAGCCTGCTAGCTGTATGGTAGTTTTACAACCCCTGGGGATCTCCATCACAAATCGGTTTATTGGCTTTCTTTCTCCTACAATGCACCTTGTCTCATGTGACACTGATGTAGCCATGCCCTTAGATTTAGCATGTGCACTGCTTTAAAATCAGTTTAAAAATCAGTTCACAACAGCAGGTAACTGTTCTTATCCAGGGAGCACAAATGGCAACAATTACAGTTTAGCAGATACCGGAGAGCAAGCTAAGTGGGGTTTCTGTAAGAAAACAGCTGCTAAATAGCTTTAATTCATTATTTGTGTTTTTGGTGTGTGTCATCAGATCATCAGTGCTATAATTAATACAAACTCTAGCTTTTTTCTTACAGAAACCCCACTCAGTTAGATTTCAAGTATTTGCTAAGCTGTAAATGTAGGTATCAGCATTATACGAGTGCTGATTAGCTCTGTAAGAAAATATGCTTTTTTGGGGGCTGTAGGATTCAAACCCAGATCTCCAGATTTGCAATTAAGAGCTTTAAACCACTGTACTATACTGCCTCCCTAGTTATGGAAGTCATCTATTTTATGGTTCATGATGTTGGTGTAGTAAGCATACTAACATACAAAAATGCCAGCAGAATAGGCCTAGTGGGCTTTCGTATCTGCTCCTTTAGTCAGTCCCCACCCTGGGAGCTGACCTTGCTGCCCCCCCGCCCTCTCTGGCTTCTCTGTTCCCAATCCAGGGTATTTCCACTTCATTGGACTTTTTTTCCACAATCCTTCCCCTGTACCTGTCCCACCCCCTCTTGAACCCCTCCACAGTCTCTGCCTCCACCAGTCCCCCGGGCAGCGCATTCCATGGTTCTACCACCCTCTCACTGAAGTAGCACCTCCTCCTCCTTTCTCCCCTGAGTATCCCCCACCTCCATCTTCCACCCATGCACTTTAGTTGCACCCCCTCCTTCCTTTGGAGCACCATGACTTCACCACCCCTGTTTACCACCTTCATGTACTTGAAGACCTCTATCATGTCCCCCCGTCCCTTCTCTCTTGCAACATGTATATATTCAGCTCTTTGAGCCTCTCCCCTTAGGTCCTTCCCCCCAAGCCTCAGAGAATTTTGGTTGCCTTTCTCTGGACCCTCTCCAGGAGTTCAATGTCCTTCTTTAAGTGTGGCCTCCAAAACTGCATTGCAGTACTCAAGGTGTGGCCTCACCAAGTGGTTATACAGAGGGAGTATCACTTCCCTTCTTCTGGAGTAATCCCCCTAGCGATGTATCCCAGCATCGTGGCCTTAGCCGCTGCCGTCCTACAAGTCTCTGAGTTGTTCATCTTGACATCCACCACCACCCCCAGGTCTCTCTCAGCCATAGCAGCAGTACATTGCATACCAGATATAAAATGTCAATAAGCAGGTCATGCAACAGATATGCTGAGCAGTTACTGAAGCAAGAAATATATAGCTGTCATTTTTTACATTCTGTTCAAAATGTACTTTTGCATCTGTAGTGCCAAATGGCACAGTCGCTGTGCAAAATCTCCTTTCAGCTAATGAACTGATAGTGTCACTGTTCATGCAGTGGGGTCACAAAAAGCCCATGCTGAAAACTTGGAGTGAAAATACCAAGAAACACCCAGGGCATTAAGGTTTCTGACCATAACACCCTGCACTGTAGGGACTGACAGGCATTGGGGTGTGACTTGGGATTGTCAATGGTATTGTTCATGCCTTTCCACCCCCACCCTGTAGCCAGTGACAGGTATCAAGGTGTGTCTTTGACTCTTCAGCAGCAAAGTTAACTCCATTCTTTTATACTGTACCCATTTCAGCATATTTCTGTATGGAATGGGGTGAGTGTAAAGTTTGAAAACCCCAAGGCACACCTTGACTCTTGTCTGTGTCTGCAGGGTAGGGTGAGGTGAAATGGCATAAGTGTTATGGCCAAAGGCACACCCCAATGCCTGTCCGTGTCTGCGGGGTGGGGGTGGGGTTAGTGTCACTTCAATACTTCACTGCCATTCCTATTCTGCCTGTCTGTCTGTGTCTCTCGCTGTCTGTCTATGTAATTATCTATCTTTCTATTAATTGTATATATTGCTATTTGTACCTATTTCTAAAACAAACCTGCATATTGCATTTGCCTGCACTCTGAGCTCATACTTATGAAACTGTGCATATTTTTACTCCACTTCTGCATAGACCTCATACTTTCCTAATATTCCCATTATCACATGCATAACTACCTTGCCCTTATCAAAAGTACCCCCCTCTGAAAGTTAATATCACATTTTCTCTAACAGTCCATCATCATTACACCTGACTTCCTGACATCAACACATTGCTTAAATATAACTTACACCACCTCATGGACAAAAACCCTGTTTCTCTTAAAAAATAAAAATAAAAACAAATGTGTAAATAATCCCAAGGCTGAATATATGACTTCCGTTACATTTTCATGTACTGCCACCTTCTGCACCATCATGGGGATTTGCATATGTTTCCCTTGATGCTTTGCATTATTGGGATATGTGCAATTGTGTTCTCTTTAAAATGTGTCTGTCTGGCCAATATCATCCGGGATAACACATACATCAGTGGCATTTGCTCTGGGGTTCTTTTGTAAGCTTCTGATTCCTTCCATTAAAATGTACACCTCCATATATTTTCCTAATAATGTGTATGCCTTCCTTAGAACAGAAACTAAAACAAATCTTGCTACTTACAAATCATTGTGTTGTTTCTCCATACCTCCTTAACAATTTTGCACAAATTCACTAACTTCATTATGCAGCCGTGGTGGATCTGTCCAGATATTGTTTTTACTGTGCAACAGGGCCTAACTAGGCTGGGAAACCGGCCAGCATTTTGGACTCAAGGACTTTGGGTCCAGCGGGGGTTTTGGGGTACAGGGAACATCCCGGACAAGGCTCCATGTGTAACCTCCCATTCCCCCCCTCTCTGGGGGCAAAATTTAATCATCGCAGATGTTCCAGGGGGGGAAAAGAAGGATTACCACAATGTGAAACAACTCCAAGCTAGTGCACCCAAAATAAAGATAGGAAGTTGACTCCTGGGTCTCCCTCTGGTATTGTACTAGGGGGTAACCAGTTGAGACCTTCTGAACAGGTGCAGAATCTGGGCGCAATTCTTGACAGCGAGCTGACACTGAAGGCACAGGTGCCGGCCTCTGTCAAGTCTTTCTTTTACCATCTGAGGAATATCGCCGGATAAAACACCTTGTTACACACGATGACCTTCCTGTGCTGGTCCATGCCTTGTTTCGCCTTTGTTTCATTCTTGATTACTGTACGTTTATATCTAGGGTTGCCGGAGTGGATCTCTGTTGCCTGCAGCTGGGCAGAATGCTGCAGCCAGGTTGTTGACTGGGTTACCAAGAACTTGCCACATCACACCTGTGCTGCATGAACTGCACTGGCTGCCGGTGCAGTGGAGAATCACTTTCAAGGTCACTTTGCTGACCTGTAAGACCTACACGGGTCAGGGACCGGGCTACTGCATCCTCACCTCACCGCCCCTCTTTTCACCCACTCCGCCTCCGCTGGACAAGGGATTGCTAGAGACTCCCAGGGTTCGTCTTCAGTCATCTGGGGCCAGAGCTTTTCCTTTTATGGCCCCAACCCTGTGGAATTCTCAACCTCGTCAGATTAGAGAGTGTCTGTCCACGGAGTCATTTAAGGTGTACCTGAAAAGTTATCTGTTTGAATTAGCATTTGAATAAGTTTATTGCTACTTTTATTGTTTTTATGCTGTTATTTATTATGTTTGATGTTATTTTGATATGCAATTGCGCTTTGATATGTAGAAAAGAGCATTATAAATAAATTTTGATTTGATTTGAAAACCGTTTTCCTACCTCTCAATGGCTTCATCACTCCATGCTCTCTCAATCTCTACTTCTGTGAACTGGATTTGCCCCAGACCTCTTGCCGCCAGACGTAGGACCTCCAAACCTGCAGCCTCCTGTCTCCTCTGATCTTCTGAGCCCCTTGATCCTGGTGCAGCTTGATAGTCACCTTCTGGAATTACAACTTAAACACAGAAGCATAGAATTTGACGGCAGATAAGGACTGCAAGGCCCATCCAGTCTGCCAATTTCTTTTTCTGCCTTATGAATGTGCCATTGGCCTTTGCTCTGTCAATGGCCTATCTATTCATACTCATCTGTATTGCTCCCTTATGCCTATCCCATGTCTGTTTGAAGCCCTGCACTGTTATCATATCCACCACTTCCTGAGGTAGGTCATTCCATGCATCCACCACCCTTTCTGTGAAAAAGAACTTCCTTACATTACCCCTTAATCTGCCTCCCTCTAATCTCATGCTGCGTCCTCTTATCCTGCTATTTTTCTTATATTGAAACATGTTAGACTCTTTCACCTTGTTAATGCCCTTAAGGTGTTTGAATGTTTCGATCATATCACCTCTTTCCCTCCTTTTCTCTAGGGTATACATATTGAGCTCTGTTAATCTGTCCTCATATGTTTTCTGATGCAGTCTCTGCACCATTTTAGTTGCCCTTCTCTGGACTGCCTCAATTTGGTTAATGTCTTTGTGAAGTTGTGGGCTCCAGTACTGCACACAGTACTCCAGATGGGGCCTAGCCAGTGTCCTGTAAAGAGGAATTATTACCTCCCTCTTCCGACTTGTGATACCTCTACTAATACACCCCAACATCCCTCTAGCCTTACCTACTGCTTTAATGGTCTGCTTGGATGATTTCAGGTCATCAGTGATGATGACACCCAAGTTTCTTTCTTCCCATGTGACTGCCAGCATCTCCCCTCCCAGCCTATAGGTGGCTTAAGGGTTTCTCTTCCCTATGTGCATGATCTTGCACTTCTTTGTGTTAAACTCCAGATGCCACTCTTCCGACCATTTTGCTAGTTTATCCAGATCTCTTCTCATTCTGCCCACCCCATCTGGATCATCTACTTTTTTGCAGATCTTAGTGTCATCTGCAAACAGACAAACTTTACCCGCCAGTCCTTCTGCAATGTCACTGATGAGGATATTGAAGATGACTGGCCCCAGGACTGATCCCTGAGGTACCCCACTTGTGACTTGCATCTCTTCTGACTGTATACCGCTTACCACCACTCTCTGTTTTCTGCCCATCAATCAGTTTGCCACCCAGTTGACCAAATTCTGACCCACCGCGAGCCTACCCAGCTTATTAATCAATCTTCTATGTGGAACAGTATCGAAAGCTTTGCTGAAGTCAAGGTAGGTGACATCAACTGCTGCCCCTTGGTCCACCTTAAATTAACAAAATTAAGTACAAGGGGTTTCCATTTCATTTTTACCCCTTTCAACTTAAATAAAGGAGAAATCACTACCAAGTTTCTTCCTAAACAGCTTCTTTATTTTAGCACCTGAATTCCAAATGATTTCGGGAGTACAGGGATCTCATCCTTCACCAAATAAATAAAGCAGCTCCATGGAGTTATCTAAACTTTTTACATTTCACCCAATGCTGGACCTATCGAGCAGGCTAATTGTTATACAGGCAGCACAAACAGGTTATCTTCACCTCTGGAACTTGGATGGTTTACCCCAGCAGATACTTCACTTGAAGAATCAACAGGCTCCTGGTTCACTGGCACTAGTAAGCCAAACTCTTTCTTTTCCTGTTCTGAGTTACCCTTTTCCTCATCTCTCTATCTGGTCTGGCTCTAATCGGCTGGCCTGTCTCTGGCACGAATAAGCATACTACTTCCCCCACCTGGCCTCTAGACCTTGGCCCAAATCTTGAGGGGTACCAGGATTTTTTCCTTTCCAACCCAGGCCCTGTAACCCAAATACTTTCCTCCCACATGGAACCTGAACCTGCTGGTGCACCAAACACTTCTCGCACCGGTCCCCTGACTACGGCCATGTACATTCTCTCACTCCCCACTGGTGGTGAGGCCCTCAAACCTGACCCTGCTCCAGTGCCTGAGCTACACCTCCTGGGCTGCCCTACCATGACAGAGACCTGAGCACTGCCACTGCTCAGACCCCCACCTGAGCAGTCCACTCCTCTACAGTGGCACCCTTTCTCTTTACCGAGCTACCTGATGACCCTTTTGAAAATGGTCCCAACCTCCGGTCCACATCCCTGCCACCACATCCTAGGCTTGAACTAAGCTCCAACCAGGAACTGCTCCCCAAGGCCTGTCCTAAGACCTGTGACCTGCCCAGCCCTTAGATGCCAGCACCCCAGGACCTGCCCCTCCACTCAGGTCCCTCTGAGTGTGTGAAGAACACTCCTGGCTCCCTCTATGCCTGAACTGCCCTGCCACCCTGGGTATTGGAGAGGACCCCTCCCATTGGCCTCTGCCCTGTAGGAACCCTGCCACTGTCCCCACAGCTCTGGCAGCTCAAACACTCTTACACAGGATCACACAGGCTCCTGCCTATCCTGGCATTCTCCTACCTCCTAAGCCTCCCTCATCCTGATGATGCAGATATCTGGCTGGCCATCCTCCCTTTAGAGCTCCCTTCCTGGCTCCTCAATGCCATTTCATTGCAGAGGCTGTCCCTGCCTGCCAACTTTGGGGGTCCCCACACTCCCAGCTAGAACTTTTGAGCTCCCTCCTTGCCTGCTTCTCCTGCTCTTCCAGCTGCCCCTCCAGCCTCAGGCCTAGTGCCTGGGCTGGAAAAGGCCCTGAACTTCCTGTCCCCACTCCATATATATATTAGTGCTCTGGGGTTAATACCTGCTTATATGTATGTGTATATATATATATATATATATATATTTCGAACTTCCTGTCCCCACTATGTATATGTATATGTGTATATATATATATAGAGAGAGAGAGAGAGAGAAAGAGGGGACAGGAAGTTCAGAAGTTTATATATATATATATGCAGGTATAAACCCCCAGAGCACTAATAAATTCCTTAGCTTGGGGGGGGAGAGAGGAGGGGGAAAGGGGTCCCTAGTGGGAGCATAAGCCCTTCTGAAGAGAGGGGTTTTCATTTGTATCAGGGGTGTGGTAATACATGAGTTAGCTGTTATAATTACTCACTAGTTTAACAGTCTACGATAAAGGAGTGAACTTTAGATAGGTCGGAAGAGGGGTTTAGTAGTCTACAGCCGTAATACCCTATCTTGAGTTAGATAACCTGGTTGCAGCAAGTACACAAGTGAACTGGGTTTGAAGATATGAAGATATAGTAGAGGGGATGGAGAATTCAGACCCCTAGGAGACTAGGTTAGGACATAGCTATGGGGGATGTGGGGCACCTGTCTTCAGGGGAAGTGCTTCTGAAAAGGGGCCACTGTCCTATTTGTTGGAGGCTGGCAGCGTTCTCTACTGAGCTTGCTGCTGCAAGGTAGGAGATTTGGAGGCAAGGTAGGAGATTTGGAGCCTGAGGGGGAGAGCTGAGTGGGGAATGGGAGCCCCACTGGCAACTCCACTATCTTAAAAGCCTGAGGGATGGAGGGTGGTGGGCAAGGGAAGAGTACTAGAAAGTCTGGCCCAAGGGAGGGGGACTGAAGCTGACACTGTGTAATTGTTTCTCCCCACTGGTTGATATATGCAATCAGTTGTGGAAATGGGTGAGGGTGGGGATTCAGTTCCAGGAGTAAAATTCATAGGATGACTGAGTTCTGGGAATAAAATGGTGAAGGGTTGCTCCCGTATAACATTTTCCCACAAAAAGACATAAAACTGAAAACATAACATGTTAAAATACAACATATAATGAGGAAATGCATTCCAAAACCTCTGTAGGTGGGTGTGATCCTACATGAAATGCGATGGAGTCCCACACTGAATTTTGCCCATTTCAACCACTGTATGCAATGTTCAGCAGGGTAGGACTGCAAAGCACAAATCTGCAGGAAAGACTTAGGGGCTTCCTGGAGTACCAAACCTGAAAGGAAGAGGAGGCAGATGCCAGGGGGTTAGTCAGAAAGGTCCTGATGGTGGGGAAATTCTATTGTTAGAGGAATAGAGGAGGTTCTGGTGGCAGCCGGAGTGAAGACAGATCGGACAGGTGCTGCAGCAGAGAGGATCATTCTGAGAGTGGGAAGACTTGTACAGGAGTCTGGGGATAGGCCACACCTACTTGTCCACACAGGGGAAAAATGACCTGGCAAACAGAACAACGGAGTAAGTAAAAGATTACTTTTGTAGGCTGTGAAAGCACTCAAGAAGACTGAATTAAAGGCAAAGGCAACCTTTCCAGATGTACTTCCAGTGCACCAGAAGGGAGATGGCAGGAAGGTAAGTATCTTTGCTTTCAACAGGTGGCTAAATGAGTGGTGTGGTGTAGAACAGTTTGAGTTTGTTGGGGACTGGTGTGCAGGATGGTGAGATCACAGGTTATTGGATTAGCCTGCATCCAACTTGTGAGGGATCCTCATCACTGGGACAAAAACTAGATGTGTACATAAGTTTTTAAATTAGAGTGGGGCAGCTAGTAAACTACTGCATGGGGCACTAACCCAGATGACTGAGGTGTACAAACTCAACTTGAAAGGATTCAGGGACTGAGACAGAGAGGGCACTTTTAGGGGTACTTCAGGAAGGGAAGGAAGCACACAGAGTAATGGCACAGGTTATGGAGGACTTGAGGGGGATAAGGGGGATAATGGGGTTGGGGGGTCAGAAGGAAGCACGGAAGGTCTGACCATAGAGGGCCATATCCACAATGTTGCCTACTATGTGGCTGACTTGCTCCTTACTTTTACCTTTTGGTCTTGTGCAACTTTAGCCCCATTTTAGGTGCATGTTGAACAAGAGATCAATGCCTTAGTGCCCCCAGAGCCACATTATTGCTCTTCTATCCTCCACATATCAAAATTAAAACTCATCTATGCCTCCTTGGCATTTTACTGATGGAAGCCAAGAACACTAATGACCTGTCTCTGGCTGACTCCAGAGTCTCCTAATATTGCACAATGGGAAAATACAATCTTCAGCATATACAGAATGGAAAAAAACTCACAGCCCAGCTAAAGAACACATTATTCCAACATCAGAATAGATGGAACCAATGGCTACTACAAATTATGGTGACACGGACTGCCACAGTGACCTAAGAGAAAATATACATAAACTAGGAGGCAGAAACAAATGGTTGAGACCCTGGAAGCCCCCACGTCTGGACTGGACAGGCCACCTAATAGAAGAGTCTCATACAATTCAAATGCCTTCAATAAACTATTGAGTGACAAATTGCTGTAGAGTTAACATGACTGTGACAATTTGTTCTAAGCAGGGTCTTTCACCCCTCACCTACTACCATGTCAAACATCTTGTACAATACCTGCATGTCTGCTGGTAATTTTTCAATAAATGTCACATTTAGAAAAAAGAAAGGAGTACAAGGAACAAAGTCAAGGGGGCAGAGAACACAGGTCTAGATAGTAATAACAAACAGATCCCAAGAACAAGGTGGGAGTCTCATGAAGACAAGTGGAGGTAATAAGCATCAATGCTTGGAGCTTTGGTAGTAAAATAAGTGAGCCCCAGGTGGAGGTGACAGAGTCTAACCTTGACCTAGTAGCCGTAACTGAGACCTAGGCAACTGAGTACAGCTGATGGGGCCATGCAATCCTGGTTTACTTCCTTTCAGGAAGGAGAGAAGGAAAGACAACAGGGTGTGTGTGTGTGTGTGTGTGCTTTATTTATTTTTATTTATTAGATCATCGGTTTACAGACCTTTATACATATAGGAGGGTATCAAAGCCACAGAGGACAAAAGAATAAAATGGGAGTGTGATGTGGAATCATCCTACAATAAAGTGAGGGAAGAAGATCAGGATAGGGTAGGTGTAGAGGCCAACAAGCCACAAGGAGGAGGGGAACAGTGATTCTGGGGAAGAAATCCGGATGTGTCTGCTAAGGGAGAAGTGATATTAGTGAGATATATAAACATTCTGAGTGTGGACTGGGTGGCACCAGTGGCCAGAAGTCACTACTGGATGCCCTGCAGAACTGCTTGCTGGTACAGTAGGTTAAGGATCTGACATGGAAGGAGGACACCCTTGCTCTGGTACTCTCCAACATAGAAATGGTGGGGGTGTACAGGTAAGGGAGCCACTGAGATCCAACAATAAAAACTGTATGCAGTTTGAAATAACCACATGAAGATGTTGCTCTATAGCCGGCCCAGTGGTGCTGAGGGTTGAGGTGCTGGATGCCATACCTCGCACCACGCTGGTGACCCAGGTTCGGGAACAAGCCCGGGTCGACGGGGTCAGCAGGGAAGGGAGAGGATTGAGTATCTGACTGACAACTCTCTCCTGGGGGTTGGGCTGGGGTTTGTCCCACACACCAGTGGCTCCCGTTGGAGATCAGGGGCGCTGCAGTGCATAGACAGCACAAATTAGCATGGCTGACGTCAGCAGGGTTGCTGTGTGCATGACGTCGGGGGTGTCCATGCAAGGGAGAGGAGGAAGTGGGAAGAAAACTGAAAAACCTGGTTTTGAGGGTAGGCGATGGCACCAATCCTCCATGCCCATGACTGGGTCCAACTCTGCCGACCTTCATAGATCCTCCACCCGGGGCCCACGTCTGCAGCCGGAGACTATGTGCGAGAGCGCCCAAGGTAGGAGGGGTGGCCCCACCCTGGAGGGGTTATGCTGGGAGTGCCAGCTGCGAGGTGGGGCAGGGAGAGGAAGGTACAGTTGGAGAGGACTTCAGGCAGGGCAGGAGCAAGGTTGGATGCCTGTGATAGGCTCCTGGGACCATGACCGGAGGAAAGAAAGTTGAAAAAAAAGATGTTGCTGTACATCAAATATTTTGGTCTTCAATCTCAGGAGAGCAGACTTCAGGAGGTTGATGGAAGCGGTGGGAGTCTAAGCTAAATGGGGGAGTTATAAAAGGAGACCTAATGTTGGTAACAGAGTCATGCATACAAGGGCTATTAAGAGGAACAAACACCTGAAACAACTCTGGTTTTCTAGAGGAGTGGGGAAGGAGGTGAGTGCCATAAGAGTGACTTTCAGAATGCACAAGGGTGAGCACAGTGAAGACAATTGGGAGGTTTACCAAAATAAATGGTTAGGAGATTGAATGTGGATACAGAACTAAGAATAGCAGAAAAAGTTAAAAATGGGGAAAAAGAGTTTTATATGTACATTATGGAACAAGGATGGATTATCAGGGTGAAGAAGCAGCAGCGCTGGGTGAAGGATGATGGCCAGAAGGCAAACTTTCTCAACCAAAGACTCCTCAGGGGAAGTGAGATGAATAGAGCTTATGCATATCATGGAAGTTGGAGTGCTGAAAGGGCTTGCAGCACTTAAGGTGGACAAGGCACAAGGTCTTGATGGATTATATATGCGGATACTGAATGAGCAGTGGCTGGAATTGGCAACACCTCTGATGGATCTATTCAGTTGCTACTGGGATATTGGGGGTAGTTCCAGAGGACTGGAGATCTGCAACTGTGATATTGCTCCACAAGGGTGGCAACATGGAGAACCTAGGAAACTACTGGCCAGTTAGTCTTACCTCAGTTGTTGGTAAGCTTCTGGAGACCATAGTTAAAAACAAATTGTAGTGTAACTAGAAGCAAATGGGGTATGGTATACTAAAAATTTCCTTGGTTTGTTGGGGGAATATCATGCCAAACAAAACTGATATAGAAACATAGAATTTGATGGCAGATAAGGACCGCTTGGCCCACCTAGTCTGCCCATTTCCCTACCTGATGGATAAGCTGCAGATTCTAGTTAATTAACAGCTTACTTCCTCCTATAATTCTTTAACTGGGCCACTGGGGCAGAGGACAGAGGATAGGCTGTTATTGTGCTTTCCCTTTATTTCAGCAAAGCCTTCAATTCTGACTCACACAGGAGGCTCTTAAAGAATCTAGAAGATTTGGGGATGAGGAAAGGCTAACCAGATGGATATAAACTGGTTAGTGAGAAGGAAACAGAGGGTGGTAGTGAATGGGATTCAATCAGAGGCTAGGGATGTCACCAGTGGGGTGCCTTGGGGTATGTCATAGGGCCTGTTCTGTTTAACTTCTTTATCAGTGACAGAGGGAAAGGTATCAAGGGCAAGGTGTGTCTCTTTGTGGATGACATAACACTCTGTGTCAGGGTGGACAGTGAAAAGGATGTCAAGGAATTAAAGAAGGACCTGGAAAAGCTGGATAGGTGGCCCAAAACATGGCAGTTAAGGTTCAGCACCAAAATGTGCACAGAAATGTATATTAGTAGGCAGAGCCCATGCATGGAGTACTGGATGGGTGGGAAAAGGATAGCAGAGACAACAGAGGAAAGTGATCTCAGGGTTATCATGAGAGACAATCCCAAAGCTTTGGGGCAGTGTAATGGTACAAGATAGAAATTTTAGAATACATACCAACTTGGCTTCAACGGAAAGAATTGCTCTACAATAATTGAAAGAACTGAAAGGTATCATAATAAAGCCCTCTGATAAAGGGGGCAATATTGTGATAATGACTGAGCAGATGTATATCTAAAAAGTACAGGAGCTTTTGTGTGTTAGTGATGACTATGAAAAATTAAGTACTAATCCTACAAATCAGTTCCAAGCTGAGTTAAAACATTTAGTCAACAGGGCTTTGGAACAAGGCTGGGTTAATAAGGATGAGGCATCCTTTCTCTTGGTTGATTTTCCCATTGTACCCATGTTCTACATACTTCCTAAGACGCATTAGAATCTATTAGATCCTCCAGGCCTCCCTATTGTTTTGGGGGTAGGCTCCCTGACACAGAATCTTGGTAAATATTTAGACTACCATCTACAACCAATTTTGTTAGTACCCTACATTCATATATTAGGGACACTATGAATCTTATACAAAATTGGAAGGCTTTATTTGGGATATTAATTATCACTGGTTGAGTGTAGATGTAAATAGTCTATATACCAGTATACCCCATGCTAAAGGCCTGGAAGCTGTTGAATTTTTTCTTAGGAAGCATGCTGATGTAAACACAACACCCATAAGATTTATCTGAGAGGGTCTGGATTTTGCTTTTCATAGAAATTACTTAACATTTAACAAAGATTATTTTTTACAGCAACAGGGAAATGCAATGGGAGCCTCATTTGCACCATCCTATGTTAATCTTTACATGGGTTACTGAGAAAACACCTACATTAATAACCAGAATAATAACCCATTCTATAATAAAATCATTGGTTGGTGGTGTTTTATTGATGATATTTTATGCATCTGGAATGGTAATGAATCTGAAATGTTCTAGAGTATTTAATAATAATTCCTTTAATCTCACCTTCACATCCCAGACAGATTTCAAGAATATAAATTTCTTGGATGTCACATTAAGTGGGATCTCAGGACAATTCATTTCATCTTCCTGTTTCAGAAAATCAACTTCAGCAAATACTATATTACACTATAAAAGCACTCACCCTAAGAAATTGATTAAATCAATTCTGTATTCCCAGCTCATTAGGATTAGACGCAATTGCACCTCAGATTAAGTTTTTGAGAAGCAGGCACAGGAATTGCTTGATAGACTACTTCAAAGGAGATACATACAAGATGTCCTTGATTAAGCACTTGCCAAAGCAAGGGGCATTGATGGGAGAACACTTCTCATGCCCAAAGCTAAACAAGTAGAAAATAATCCACCTTGTACCATGGTACTTGATTTCTGTCTCGGATCAAGTGGGTAGTTTGATCTACAAATATTGGCCCATTCTTCAAGCTGAATCTCACTTACACCAATGTGTGGGAGAATGTCCAAGAATAACCTTTAGAAAGGGACAATCTTTAGGTGACATACTAACCTCTAATCATTTTACACAAACAACACAGAATAGTTCTTGGCTTCCCCCACCATTGAAGGGTTCCCATAAATGCAGATGTTGCAATATCTGCAAGTATACCTCTGAAGGTAATCTTTACATACATCCGCTGCAACATGACAAAACTGTGGAAATCAAACATTTCCTTATGTGTAAAAGCATGTTTGTGGTTTATAACGTATGGTGTCTTTGTGGTCTACAATATATAGGTAGAACAAAAAGATTTCTTAAAACATGAATACAAGAACACATACGTGCAATCATGAACAGAAATTTTGAGAATGCCATAGAAGCACATTTTGCTATTGCCCACAATTCAAACACATGTGGTTTAAAGTTTACTGCACTTGATAGAGTGGGTTCTCTGACCCAAGGTGGTGACAGATTGAACTTATTATTAAAAAATGAGAGTAGATGGATTTTCCATCTGAAGGCTCTGTCACCATATGGTATGAATGAGGAATTAGACCTCACACCATGTCTAAAATAATTGGCTAGGATTCTGCTGCATTGAATTAAATATGAGTGTATTATGTTCTGCTTTACTTGATTAAGACTCACTGTATTGAATATTTAAGTAATTCAATTATTAACTGTGTAAACTTGTTTTTTGATCTAACTTTGCCTTGATCTTGTCTTCATTTGCTGGGGTTATTTACCATAGGTGTTCTGATTTCATCTCTATCTGGATAATGATTGAATGTTTTTTATGCATCTATATGATGCAGTCTGGTGGAACCCCTATTGGGGTATTCATTTATCAATTATAAATATTCTTTGACTTTAAACATGTTTTCTTATTTTGGTGTGCCTTATAGTTATATTGCTCTTTCCCTTCCTCCCCCCCCCCCCCGAACTCCACCTTCTCCTCTCCTATCTGCCTTTGTCCAGACCTTTATTAAATAATTCAACCTGATTTGATAATCAACCTTTCTGGCACATTATGTACTTTAAAATGGTATAAATGATTAAAATTGTAATCTTATGAATTTGTCTTAAAAACAAGCTCCTTCATCTTTCTCTGTATCCATATTGTTTTACCCTTAGGTACAATTTACTATATCATAAACCAACCAAGTTTACTATTTGGTTGTACATAGAAGTTTTCCCTATGATAATAAACTTAATCAAATTAAATTATCAAGTAAGCATGTAGGAGTTTTGGATAATTAATACTGTACCAGGGTAAAAGCAGTACGATTTGGGTTTTTCCATAGACTTCACATCCTTTCAGATGATGTAAAGTATTTTTATAACTTTGCATCTTTTATGCTCTGTTAAATTATGAGCTTACAATATGTGTGTTTGACTATTGCCCTTGATAAATACTGTCTCTTTAAATGTACTGTTTAAATATGGTTCCTTGTAACAACTAATCACGCCAAGACCATTTGGCTGAGGTGCTAGGGACTATTGTTTGTGTTCTCTTTGTGTCATGTATTAAATGTTTCACAGCAACATCCTGGAGTGTCAGTTCCTTTTTTTTCATTTTTTGGAGCAGTGTAATGTAGCCTTCCCCCAAATGAGTGCTTACCTTATGGCCATGTTTTTCCTGTTTCTGCTCCCACTATGGAGCACCTCCTGTGCCTGCCGGGTCTTCCCCATTTTCCCTCAGTTCACCGCCATAGCCCAGGTGCCTTTGTTCCCCCAAGAAAGTCCCTGAGGAGCCCTTTTCATTGTTTCACCCTAGTTGGTGCATTTGCAGCACCGCGGAGCTGCCAGCTAATTTTCCATAATCTTCATGGTCGACCGGCAAGCTTGTGCATGCATGGGTGGTGTCTTTGATCTTCCAACCACTCGGTTTGCGGTCTAGCAGGAGATGGTTAGTTGGTCCCGGTCCCTGCTTTGGGCACTGTGGGGACCAGTGACCTTGGCAAGGGCCAAGAGAGCCCTCCTTACATTTTAAATAAAGAGCGGCATGAAGCGCTATCCCAAGAGGCTCATGAATATTAATGAGAGCCCTAGAAGTCCAATTAAATATTAATGAGCAACCTGCCCTAGCACAAGAGGGGGTTATAAAATATTGGTGCTAGAACAGGCAGAGATTGTAAATAAATGTGTAATGTGTGCAGCATGATTAAAGGACACTATAAAGGGCTAATGTAAAAGGAGGACATAATGTAAGTAAACTGTATTTTTCCTGGCTGCACCATTTCTAATTTGAGTCTCAGATAAAATGCCTGTCTCCTGCCTAGGTGTATTTGATTTTGGCAGCAGCGACAGGCCAGGAATTGAACAAAAATGTTTAAACTGGGCAGCCATCTTAAAGAGCTAATGTACTGCTTGAGATTAATATATGCATATGTATGTATATAGGTGTGTGTATGTATGTATATATGTATGAGCGTATATGTGTGTGTGTGTATGTATGTATGTGTATGTGTGTATATGTTTAATTTTGGGCTTGTTTTCAACTTGTAATTAGGCCTCATTTCAGCATTTTGCCTTTCATTGCTGTGTGCTTTAAAACACAAGGACACCTGCAATAAAAGTTGTAAGCTCATCTTACATGTACTAGGGAGAATGATGTCCATAGGTTTTGTTGTCAGTAGAATGTCTTCTTGAAATATACTGAGGCATTTTAAAATTTATGTGAGAAGAACTCTCTGCTTGTTGATATTTCTTGATAACCTTTGCCTTTCAGGGGCTTCTCAGCTAAAAGCATACTGGTGTTAATTAGCTTCTCTGATGTAATCTTCTGTTATGTTTCAAATGAATATGTTAAACCAGTGAGAATTATTTCTGTTTTTTATGCATTACCTGGGTGTTAATAGTATGGGATTTTCTAAATAATTGTCATAAAGCTTCTGAAGAAGGACCTGGTTGGTTCAAAAGCTAGAGCACTTTGTTCTTTTGTTGTAACTTCTATGTTGGGCCAATAAAATATATCAAATCATTTGCTTCTGGATCTGTTCTTACAAGGACCAATACAGCAACTACACTATTTGTTTGTCTGCCTGGGATTAATAGTAATTTTCAGATGCAATCAGCTATCACTTCTTATATCTGAAGTATTTTTCTTATTTTCTGTTTGCTAATTAGAAGATTTTCCACTTGGTAGTCTTGGGGTGATGTGTGGAACAGCACTCTGTCTGTAGGAAAAAAAAAGTCAGTTCTGTTCCTCCCACTACATCATCAGAAATTAGACCAAACACCTTGAGGCACCACAATCCTTGCAGCCTGAGCAGTGACTCTCACAAGCTACCAATTAAAATGCAGTCAATTGTGACATCACTAGTAACCAGGGAGAACCCAGTCCCTGCTGCTTCACGTGAAAGTGAAACCTGGCAGTGAGAAATGGTTCCCATTGGTTACTAGTGATGTCATAGTCAGCGTGGTCTCAGTGTTGATGTAGTGGGAGGAACAGAATTGACTTTTTTTCCTCCAGAGTGCTGCTCCACACATCATCCCAGTACTGTCAGGTGGAAAAACTTCTAATTAGCAAACAGAAAAGAAAAAATACTTGAGACAGAAGAAGTGATAGCTGACTACATCTGAAAGTTACAATTATTTGCAGGCAGTACACTAGCTCTTTAAGGGCACAAAATGAGTTTTTGGACTGTGGGGCAAGAAAGTAAAATAAATAACTATTCTGGATGCACCAGGACTTTTATTTTGGGACTGTGTTAAATCTGCTTTGGGACTGTGTGTATTAGCAGCCATTTTAATGCAGCCATAGCCAATCAGAAAGCCAGAATTTCCAGTCAGGACTTGTGGGACTTTTACCAGAGCTCATAGAACATTACAAAAGGCTTATGGGGAAACTGCAGGGTCCTAATTTCAGGTGCCAAAACAGGGAGCCTATAGTGCATCGAGTATTTCTTGGACTGACAGGCTGGATCAGCCAATTAGAGTGGGAGCAACAAATAGTTTCAGCCAATTGGGAGCCTGAGAGGAACTTCATAAAAGACAATATTTTTGGATGTGCGAGCTGATTCGAGAAGGAAACCCCCACAGGGGTGGGTGCTCAAGCCCTCAGCTTAGAAAAACGGGCCTAGTAATTCAGTGCAAGCCCCTCTACAAGGGAGGGGGCTTTCTTCTGCCAAGAGGGAGAACAAGTGGCTGCCAGCAGTTAAAGTCACTAGCCTATCAGTTTGATGTCATCCTCATAACTGATGATCTGATCTCTGTACTTGTTTTGTTCTGTCCTGGGTTGTGCCTGAAAACAGGCAGGTCCTGCCTAGTGCACCTACCCATTTACAAAAAGCAAATAAATAAGCCTGGGGGTTGCCAGAAAATGTCCTCCAGGGCTAGTGCAAGCCTTTCCACATTGAGGGAAAATATGGGCCAATGCCTGATGAAGCCAGCTGTGAAAGAGTTGAACCTGCCTCAACGGTGAGAGTGTTGGTGAAAGACGGAAACCTCGGAAGAAGAAATGCCTGAGTGAGTAAATTGCTTTTGCTAAATGCAACTTCAAGAAAGTCTGTAAGGGGCAGAAAAGCCCAAAGCCTATCAGTAGTGACTGTCTGTCTGTCTGCACCCTGTGTTCACAGGAACACTCAGAGGGTGGACATCTACCAAATGACCAGAAAGTGTCCAGTTATTGTGTATAAATGTGTCTGATTTGAAAGTGCCTACAGGACTGGAAACAGTGTACTCAGAGTCGGGGCTCTTCCTGACTTTGCCTGGGAGGTCCAGTATTTTGCCCATGGAAGCTGCAAGCGCCAGTGTGTACCACAAAGGACTGCATGTTGTATTTGAGCTTAGAGAGCTACGGAAACTGTTTTCTGCCAAGTGCAAGTTTGGTGTTAAGAGAGCCTAGCAAGCTACAGTAAACAGTTTATTGCCAAGAGCAAGTGTTTGCATCTAAAGAGACTACTGTGTCTGTTGCTAGCCAGCAAAGTCTGGAAAATGGTAATGGGCCTTGCCACAAGCCCAGTCAAGTCGAAGTATCTTAACTGATAGCAAGCCCCACCTGAAGCTCAGTCAAGTGTGGTAACAAAAGTTTTGCTTTAAGCTCCAGGAAGATGAAAGTTGTACAACAGACTGTGTCCTAATGTCCATGTGGGAGCCATAACCTGGGCTCTGGTTGTTCATTCTGCTGTGTGGAGTGTGGGTGCTTGCCCCTAAAATCATTGGGAACATGCCTGGTTCTAAAGTTCTGGCAAATCAGAAAAAGGGTCCATGTCTGCCATGACCAGCTGGGACACCCGGAAAGAAACTGCGACTAAATCATACATGTGCTGAATGCACAAATGTGCTAGATGTAGACTTAGAGAGCATAAATGTGCTGAATGTGAAAGACTAAGTTACTCATATTGGCTGGTCTGATTAAAAGAGTGATTTCAGTCTAGAAGAGGGGCCCAGTCTACAGAATGTTAAAGCATTGTTTTCCACCTGCAAGAGCAAAAAGACCTTTGCAGTAGGTATTGGGGGCGGCTGTCAGCTTTGCCAGCATTTTAGCCTTCCAGGATAGAGCCTGCCTGCTGAAAGCACTTAATCCTGAGTTGTCTAAGCCTATGAAGACGTCTAACTGTAAGGAATGCAGGGCCAGCCCTGCACCACCATGGAAAAAAGACTTGTAAACAGTTGAAGTTGGTAAATCCGGCAATCTGCAGTTAGAGTCTAAGAATGCAACTTAAAGATAATCTCCTTAGTTCCTTAAGGGCCCCAACTAGACAACTAACATACAGCTGCATTTATCATCAGGCCTGCACCTTTAAGAACTGCTAATTACTGGGTCTCCAGGGTTTACATATGGGTTTGCGGGGTTCTGTATGTCTCTAAGAACTGGTAGCAGTGTGGGCATTAATGATAACTGTACCAGCTTATCTATTGCAGCTAGTTAGAGAGGCAGGGCTCTGACTATTGCAGAGGTGGGTTGGGTAATGTGATTAATGTGTTAATGTGTTAAATTTAACTGCTAAATGATGTATTAAAATTTCTCTCTAAAATCAAACCCAATCAAACTGAATGTAAATGTTGTAAATAGTATAACCTCCATTTCCAATTCACCCTTCCTAACCCTCCCCCTGTAAATAAACTTCTTCTTGTTTGTTTTTGCAGATACCTGTGTCGCGAGCATATTTTTAGTAGTAAGTCATTAAATGCTAAAGAGTTCAAATGTGGGGTTTTATCTGTAGGGTCATGCTTGGGGTGGCATCCTGGTAAGGTGAGTCGGTACAGCTTCCCAGAGGGCTGTAATAGACTAAGCTCTAGCCCACTAAAAGGTAAACTCTGGGTAGAGGCACTGCACAATGTACTGTCTTGGGTAAGAACCAGTTTGAAGTTAATTTTGGGAACCCAGGCCCCTCAACCTACATCCCGGGTAGTATGCAGGGGTAGTAGTCCTAGGAGTAGCGCTGCCTAGGGGTTACAGTAACAAGGCATACAAGTTGAAAAGGATGTTGGGTGTATAGGCAGGGGTTTTGACAACCAGAGAAAGAATGGGGCTAGTGCCCCTGTACAGGACCCTGATAAGGCCACATCTGGAGTGTTGTGCTCAGTGCTCAAAACCCCAGTTCAAGAAGGACAGGGAAAGGCTAGAAATGGAGAGTCACCAGGATGATTCAGATGCAACAGGGTATGATTAATGACAGGCTGGCAGATCTCAACATATACTTACTGGAGGCCAGGCCAGAGAGGGGGTGGGATATGACTGAGAAATACAAATTCCTTAAGGGTATAAGTGTAAGCCCCCCTCATGGGGTGGGCTTACTATTCTGGTCCTTTTTCTTCTCCTTCCCCCGTTCCCATTAGGTGTTAGCTTTGGGCATTTTCTGCGTCCTGCCCCTAGGGGTGGTGCTCTTGCCCACTATATAAGTAGGGGGCAGCAGAGGAGAGGGGAGAGAGATGGTGGGTTTGGCAGGGTAGCATGGCCAGGGCTTAAACCCCCTGGCCTGGAAGGTACCAGCTTGAACAGTGGCGGTGCGTCGAATGCATCTCCGTGAGGAGGGTGGCAAGAGCTGGCAACCGTTGGGGTCAGGGAAGCTGTCGCCATTGCAGAGGGTTGGAGATTAGCGGAGAAAACAAGGTTGGGTCATCATGATGCTGGAGTCCCCTGTATCTCAAAAAAAATTGGGACGAAATGGCAGTGGGACTGGCGCGGTGGTGGCAGGGCCACGTCAGGGCCCCTTGGAGGTGGTAGCTTCAAGGAAGTCATCTCCTGTGTGGTACACTGCTGAATAATAATAATAAACTTTATTTATATAGCGCAATTCACCAGTATTAAAGCGCTTTAACAGTAGATACACAATTAAAATAGAATAAAACCATCAATAATTAAAATTCAGTTAATAGCAGCTAAGATCATCCATATCAAATAAAAAAAAGACATGCCTGAATAAGTAGGATTTCAGTGCAGCTTTAAAGCTCTCCACAATCAGGCATGCCTGAACCTGATGAGGTAGAGAGTTTCACAGGGCAGCGGCTACATCAGAAAACACTCATGAACTGGATGTCTTCAGCCGCACCCTGGGAATCTCTGGCAGTCACTCGTCGACGGAGCGGAGCTAAGGTAAGCTTAGAGGAGCTGCACTTTGGGATTTGCTTTATCGGGCCTGCCATGCCCATGTTTGGGGCAGGACCCGTGTTAGAAACATAAAGAAGTGCAGGGGGGGAACACTATAACAAAATGAGGGAGTTGTTGTCCAGTTACACTGTTACAGGGCACTGTGCAACCCTAAACAGAGGTGGTAACAGTGTTTGGTTTTGGCTCTGGGAAATAAAGCAGCCGTGGTATGGTAATGGGCTGCATTAGGCCCCGGTTCTAACAGGTCTGGAGGTGGGGGGGAGTTAGGCACGCCTCCCGGGGAAAAGTTTGGTTTCTGAAATGCAGTTGGCAGGTGTAAGCCTTGAATCTGGCTTGCAGAGTTATGCATGGGGCCTGTTTCAGGTCTGTTTTTCTAGGCCTTGGTGATCCAGCTGTTCTGGGTTTTACAGTACCTGTGTGCCCGCCAAATTTCTGCCGTATGCTCTCAGCCCCATGGTGCTGCTCCAAATATTTGTTGTTGTAAATCATTAATACCTTCACATTAAATGTTATTATATTTTTTCCTTCTCATGGTGTTACTGGATTATTTAATGAACTAACCTAATTGATCCCTCTGAAGAATGGTACTTCCTATCTCCTTGACCCTCCCAAAGCCCAGCAGAGGGGTGCAGCAGCGTGTGGAACAGTATCAGCCTGATGAAGTGGGAACGTTTAGTGCTTGAAGTTCCTCCGGCCAGGTAAGGCCTAAAGTTTCATCTGTGAGGCTGTGTGTTGCTTGTGTAAGCACCCTTTGGGAGCTTACTAGTTAATTTTAGGTTGTTTGGGGGTAGTTAGGCAGAGAGAGGGAGCTAGTGGAGATGCTGTCTGGTTTGTGGTGCTGCCTGCTGACGGTAGGTGAGGCCCCTCCCTAAAGGGTATAAATAGAGTGAATTTTGGCACCAAAGGAGGGATTCTGAGAGAGACCCATGGAGCGACAATGGGGGGTTCCGCCCGCAAGTTCAGCTTGAAGGGCTGTGATGGGGCCGGGGTGGTCTGATTGCCACCCCGGCCCAACACCCTTGAAGACCTGTGATGGAAAGCAACAGTTCGGGTGACATTTAGGGGAGCAAAGTATAGGGGCCTGTTGGTGCATTTGGGAGCTGGAGCCCAGAGTGAAAGAAATAAAAATGGAGGCCTCCCAAGTGAACTTTGGCACCGATAGGGCCTAATGCCCAAAAGAAAGATTGCCCGTGGGTGAGTTCAGCTGTTGGGTTGGAGGGTTTTACTGTTGGCGGTCCTGCTATAGCAGTAGGGCCTGGGGTGTGGCTTGGAAGTGGCAGCCCTTGCAGTTGAGGGTGTAATGGTGGAAGAGTTACCCCTATTCCCCAGGCTAGAGGCCACCACAGAGCTGGGACCCAGGGTCTGAGCCGCTTGTGGAGGTAGGGAAAGTCAATTTGGGGGAGTGATGCTTGGGACCTTAGCGGTGTGGCACTCCATTGGGTGATCCATGTGGCACTGGCAGAGGTCCCCCAATGAGTCTGCTCAGAAGTTGAAATTGCTGCACGAGCAGAGGTGCTGTTGGTTTCAGGGCCCAAATAGACATGGGGGAAACCATTCTAGGGAAAAGGCATCAGCGAATGGATGTCTGAAAGGGTTTTGGTGGTTCAGTTCTTGCTATGAACATCAAATGAAACATACAAAATAAAGACCTTGAAGGAAAAGAAGTTTATGCTCCATAAGTTCTAGCCCCTGCATGGGGAAAGTGTAAGACCAGGTGGATGGAAGCAAAATGAAGAGAGTATAAGGGTTTGGGGACAGTAGAAACATCTTTTGCTGTCGTAAGCCCAGAGTAAAAGTATAGGAATGGAATTGCCAGAAGAGAGTCTGAAGGAAAAGAAATGTAGCTGCTGAAGAGAGAAAGCAAGGAATGAGATATGAGTTAGTAGAGTGTGTCAGTAACAAGCTACCTTAAGCAGAGGCCTCTTTCGGCCCCAGTATTGCTGCCAGGAATTTAGCCTTCATGGCTTAAGGGAGATCTGCATGAAATAAATAGTGTGTTATCTCAAGAGACTGTTGCAGTAGGTTTTCCAGCTATGTCTGTGAAGAAAAACCCACTGTATCTTATATCCCGCGTCCTATGGAGTGGTTGTTACTGTTTCATGTTTAATTAAATTGTTTTTGCACTTTGATTATGGAGTGGACAATGAGCTTAATTAATGTGACTGTGCATGCTTGCCTGCTAACCCATATTCTCCCTGCAGCCTTCTGGAACACCCAACCAGTGACTTTGTTCCCTTGATTTTGTGACTTCCAGTCACTGCCATCACTGAACCCAGGTAACAAGTTATTTTTGTTCTAATTCTTTGGACTGTGGTTACTTGTGTTGTGAAGTGCCCCCTTCCCACCATTTTACCATCTGAAAACCCCTAGATGGGGAGGGAGGCTTGCATTTGCTAGAGTACTCAGTTTCTGGGCCCCCCATTTTACTATCGGAACCCCTAGACAAATGTGAGGGAAGAGGGGGTGCCAGATGTGGGGGCTTGTCCTGGATGTCAACAGCAATGTAAATGAGTTCAATGCCACAGAGTAAACTGCAAGTAGTTGGGAGTTTGGCTACTGCTGTGGGCCTTGCTGTGTCTGGTGCAACTTGTGGATCGCCGTTAGGAGGCTGGTGCATTTTTGCTGCCTAGTGTATCTAGCAAGGCTTCAGTCATCTGGAAGGGGTGGTCAGGTGGGGTAGAGCAGTGCCTGGGATTGGTTCCCTGTTGATGGTGCTGGGAGGTGTAAGAAGGAGGCACCATTTTCCACTGAGCGTACAGTGGAGGATGCAATTAGGGAAAATCTACTTAAAATGGCTGAAAAAGTTCCTTCACAGGAGCCCCACACTACCATCCCCACTTCTTTGCTGACCTGGCTGTGAAAGTCAGCAGGGAGAGGCGTGGCAGAAGAAAAATGTGTTCGATATGGTTATCGAGGTGAGGAAGTGGTGCTGCTGCCACTAAGCTTGGTCTGTTCCAGTGGGTCACCTGTAGGACTCTGGGAAGGCACCCCTTTAGATATGCTTGGCCCTACCCAGTTGGCTTGTATGTGGACTCTGCTTCATTGTTTTTGCAAGGAAGTTTGGACTTAGGTACAGAGGCTAGCCCATCGGCCCCAACCACAGAGCCCAAGTTAGAGCCTAAAATGGGGGCCGGATGTCATGGTGGAAGCCTTGGAGGAAACCACTAGTGAAGGTGCTGTGGAATACAGATGTCTGCCCAGTTCCACTGTGCCTGCTCCTGTTGACTATCCCTGTGGCAGAGGGAGAGGCAGAGGATGTGAGTCAGCATCTGGCAACCCCCCAGGACCAAGGGGGTCTGCCGTAGGTTCTATGTCTGGTGACAGTGGCTCATCTGGTGTCTCGAGGGAGGACACTTCATACTTGTGTACTCCTGGATGTGTAAAGGAGGAGGGAGCTGGGGATGAGGCTGTATGGCAGGTGACAGTTCCATTTCCCCCAAGGCAAGACTTTAAGCGGTGCCAGTTTGCTAATCATGAAATGTACAGAGCCATACCTCAGCCTTATGAGTGGCCTGTGATAAAGTTGCCCAATATCATCCTGCACCTCCCGGTGCAGTGCAATGCTCTTCACCTGAAAATGGATGGCTTGCTGAGCAGTGGCCCCAAGAATGTCCCGTTCCAGACCCAGGTGTGACTGGAGTAAGGAGCAGCCAGACGTACCAGCGTGAGGGACCTGCCCCAGTGGTCACCGGCAGAGAGGTGGGTGCGATGGAGGATCCATCTGGAATACCCAAATGCTGAATACCCCTATGTTTCTGAACATTTGTGGGACATAACTGAGGAAATGTGATTGGAATGGGTATTCTGGGGCATGGTGCAAAAGCTTCAGCAGTATCCTAGGACCTCTGACCAGCCCACTCAGGAAGTCATCCAGAAGGCGAGAACCCTGTGTTTTTCTAAGCCTTGGGCTGAACTCACATTGTTCAAGCATTTTGCCCTTGTGCAAGATGTGGCTGGGTGTCACACGAAGTACTATGTAATATCTATGAGTTCCTTTGCTGAGGTCACCACTAAGCCGGATTCAGATTACTCATATCCCCACGGCAGAGGGCCTGCCATCTTAAGAGTGAATGCTCAGCACCATTGTGATTTGCCAGGACTGTCATCTCCCTCAACTCTGCTGAGGCTCTGATGAGATAGCTTCTGTCTGGAAATATTGTAGAGTTGTGCCGCTCCACAAAGGAGGGGCTAAACAGGATCTGAATCAATACAGACCCATTTTGGACCTTCCTGCCCTCTCGAAGATTCTCAAAAAGTACATTCACTTACACAGCTGACTGAGCATCTCAGTCTGCACAATCTGCTCTCTCCCATTCAGTCTTGCCTCTGGAAGGGGCATACCACCATATCCACATTGCTCAAAGTCACCAAAGATCTCCACATAGCCTTGGATAATGGTCTCTTTACTGGGGGCCACCTTTGTGAACCTCTCCAAGGCATTCAACTTGATGGATCATGCAATACTCCTGCTCAGGACAGTAGGTCTTAGCCAACCAGTCATCAAATTCTTCAAAATCTACCTGACTAAACAAACCCAGTCAGTGTCCATACAAGGCAGTAATTAAGATCCTGCTGTCTTAATTCTTGGGGTTTCTCAAGGCTCAATCATTAGCCCTCTGCTGTTCTCCATTTTTGTTAGTGACTTAACATAGCACAGCAGGAGGTGTCATCTACATATGTATGCAGATTACACCATACTCCATTACGCTGCATCAACAATGTCCAAGGTTAATTTAACACCCCAAGCTGATTTCAACAGAATCTTCTGGTTCGTCATCAATCACCTGATCCTTAATGCAACCCAAACTACTGTAATCTACGGTGTTTGGATCCCAGAACTTGCTAAGCTGTTCAGCCAATCCACACAGTCCTAACATCAGATGTCAGTACTACTGAATAAATCAACATACTTCAAATCTAGGAATTTGACTTGGTGTATCACTTGCATACAATAGACGCATTCCTAAGTTTAACTTTCTCTACAAGTCTAACCACTGCCTCATTGTTGATGAGATGAAGCAGCTAGTTTCCCACTTCCAGCTCCCTTTTATTGACTACACAGACATCATATACCACTGTGCAAACAAAACCACACTGCTGCCCCAGATCATCTGTACAGCATGGTATGCAGGTTCATCTTCTCCTGCTGATGGTCTACACACATCATTGTCTGCTATAACACCAGCTTAACAGACAAGACCCTCATGCAGGCATAACTACCACTGGCTTTCTTTGTTGTACAGCTGTTCACAAGGAAAAGCCTGATTATCCCCTAGCCCTCTCATGCAGTCTAGCAGCGCCTACTCACTCCATTTAACAGCAGCACTTATCATCTCGATTCCCAGAATGAAGTGTCAGTTAAGTATAAAAGTTTGTATTTGCAGCACCAAACGCCTGGAACAATTTCCCTCTCCATCTGAGGAATGCTCCTAGCTTGCATGTGTTCAAGTTTACTCCTTCTAGCAACCTTAGAATTCCCTGTAGTTGTTTTAGTCCAGAGTCTCAATATCCCTGACCATGATCGTGTTACATAACAATGCTTGTGCTCTTTGTGTGCTGTGACCCCACTTTGCTAGGTTGTTTTGAGTACTTTTTGAATGTAATTTTTACAGCTTTTCTTTTCTGAGTATATTTTAGCCTGTAAGTTACTATTCCTGCTGGACTATGTTATCGGTTTGCTGCTATCTTCCCTGGGACCCCTATGAAAACGGGATGTTGCATCTTATGGGTTTATCCCGGTTGGAGTAATTTCAACTAACTAACTAACTAACTTACTAACTAACTAACTAACCTTTTAGCAGTTTGCTTCTAGCTGTAGTGTTCCAGCTTAAATGCTCCTCGTGGCACTTTCTGAAATATACAACCTTGTGGAAAGAGCCTCATACTACTGCTTATATGTCTCCACACCAGCCGAGAGATATGCAACCTGGCGAATGAAGCAATAGATGATGTCACATAAACTTGTGGGATTGGCCCATTGAAATGTTGTGCATGGCCTGCTGAAGCCTCCTCCTCCTTTGGATGCACACAAATGGCATCTCACAACATGGAGAGCCTGAGAAGGAAAAACTCTCCCCTGCAGAGACTGGAGTCTCTATGAAAAAAACCGGAAAAGCTGTCTCCTATGTAGGAGTCCAGCTGTGTGCATTCCCCAGACCCAAGAAGGGGTTCTTCACATAACTAAGCCACTCAGGGAATTCCTTATGGCGTTCTCCTACACAGTATGTATTTAAGCACTCACTGAAAAATAAGAGTCCATTATGTTTGTATTTATATGCACAAAACTCCAACAAAGGTCCCTTAGCAGTTTATGAAACTCCCTTGCTTACCCGCACTACTATAGAAACTCCCTTGCTAACCCACACTGCCAAGGGTTGTAAAATAAAGAAATAGCATAATTAAATACACAAGAGTTTGTTTTATGATGCAGCACTTTAGAACAACCATCCTGTCCAAAAGTCAAATGATAGGAACAGTCATACCTTTTACTGTTAGAAACCTGCTACTACTTGTTTTATGAAAATACTACTTATTTTTATTTGCATTATGTATACGCACCTTTTGTGAGTATAAAGAATTATAACAATAAACTGCTTGTGCAAAAGTTGGCTAGAGATACCTAAAAGACAAAAGGAAATGTATTACTCAACCTGCACTGGAAAACAATATAAACATAACAAGCATTTATCAATGCCGAATGTTTGCTTGCTGGCATTAGCATTGGAAGTGCAGGAGTCAGGCAGATGCAGAATAGGAATGGCAGTGAAGTACTGAAGTGACGCCAATGCCATCCCCACCATGCAGAGATGGACAGGCATTGGGGTGTGCCTTTGGGTCGTCGCCCATAATGCTCATGCTATTTCACCTCACCCTACCCGTAGACACCGACAAGTGTTGAGGTGTGTCTTGGGGTGTTCAGGCTTTACACTTACCCTATTCCATAAGGAAATATGCTGAAATGGGTGCAGTACAGGAGAATGGGATGAATTTTGGGGCTGAAGAGTCCAAGGCACACCTCAATGCCTGCCACTGGCTGCAGGGTGAAGGTGGGGTGGAATTGCTTGATGATTACTGTCGACAATCCCAAGTCACTCCCCTGATGCCTGTCAGTCCCTAAAGAGTAGGGTGTTATGGTCAGAAACCCTAACGCCCTGGGAGTTTCTTGGTATTTTCACTCTAAGTTTTCAACATGGGCTTTTTGTGACCCCACCGCATGAACAGTGACACTATCAGTTCGTTAGCCAAAAGGTGATTTTGCACAGCGACTGTGCCATTTGGTACCACAGTTGCGAAAACACATTTCGAACAAGATGTGAAAAATGACAGCTGTATTGTTCATGAGGAGGTGTAAAAAAATGGTAATGTTGAAAATCTGGAGTGAAACTATAACAAAACTGGTGAAGTCACGAGCATGTGTAGAAACTGCGCAACGCACACCCATCATGCAATTATTTTGGGGATTTTGTACACTGGATTTTCAACATAGGCATTTTGGGACCTCTGCTCATGAACAGTGGCACTGTGATTTTCTTAATCTGTCCCGAACATTGATTTCACACAGCGACAGTGCCCATTGTGTGTCACAGGTATGAAAACATGTTTTGGGCAAGATGTGAAAAATGACAGCTGTACTGTTCATCAGTCAATGGGCAAAAATGACAATGTTGAAAATCTGGAGTAAAAATATAAAACATTGGTGAAGTTACGAGCGTGCGTAGATAGTGCACAACACATGCTGTTAACGCAGTCATTTTGGGGAATTTATTTCACCAAATTTGCAACATGGGCTTTTGGGGATCTCTCTTTATGAACACTGTCACTGTGATTTTCTTAATCTGTCCCCAACATTGATATCGCACAGTGACTGCGGCCCTGTGTGCCACATGTGCAAAAACACATTTCAGGCTAGATGTGAAAAACAACAGCTGTACTGTTCATACGGAGGTGTGGAAAAATGGCAATGTTGAAAATCTGGAGTGAAAATATTAAAAATGCTTGAAGTTATCAGCGTGTGTAGGAACTGCACAATGCACGCTCGTAACACAGTCGTTTTGGGAAATTTTTTCGCCAGATTTTCAACATAGACTTTATGGGAGCCCACCTCATGAACAGTGACACTGTCATTTCATTAATCAGTCCCAGAAGGTGATTCCATGCTGTGACTGTGAAATCACCTTTCGGGACCGAATAATGACATGACAGTGACTGAGTTCATGAGGTGGGGTCCCAAGAACCCCATGTTGAAAATTTGGTGCTAAAAGTTGCAAAAATGGCCAAGATTGCCACTTAAGTTGAACCCCCCCTCCCCCATTTATGCCATTATACAGCTTACTGGCATTTCTTCAGTTCGCGGTTGGCTTTGAAGAGTGCAAATGTGTTCCCACTCTACCGAAGATCGTAGCACTGGGCTCTGGAGGTAAGTATGGGTGAGGGGTGTGTGGGGAGGTGGGTGGGTGTGGGTTGGGGAGGGCACCACAGACAACGAGGGACTGTTTTCTTGTTTACAGGTTTAAAAAAAATTTACGGGAAGGTTTTCTTGTTTTACAGGTACACTTGACATGCTGGGGTGGGCTCCCAGTGTGCCACCTATAGTTTTGGGGAGGGGGACTGGAGCCGATGGGGATTGGGCACCCTGTCCGCAAAGAAAAGGGGTCTGTGTTTGGGGAGGGCATGATGCTGAGGGGGGATTGGACACCCCCTTCAGCAGACAAATTATGGGGGGACATTATTCCCACGGTGATTTGGCTCCCCCATCAGCAAATGAACTGGGAAGGGGTCATGCTGATAGGGAGATTGGGCACCCCTCACATTGACTTTCCTGGGACTGTGAGAGGCGGACGGCAACAGCCGCTGCCATGTTTATTGAAATGTAACACCAGGCAAGGCACGCCCTGCAATGAGGGGGTGCTCCCTCATTGCAGTGGCGAAATCGTTTCAAGATGGTGGCACGCTTCTGAGCTGCTGTCATAGACAGTGTGCTCATTTAGTAGTGCCATAGACACAAGCCCCCAAAAACAGTGGCAGCATTAGCCACAATACGACTGCACCGCCACAACCTGCTTCTCCAGCAAGCTGTCACAACATTTTTCTTGCGCATACGTGCAAGCAAACGTAAAATTGGATGGTTGTAAAAGGCTCTGATTGCCATCAACTTTTGGGATGATGCCAGTGGTTTGGCAGGGGTTGCCCAACTGACCACTGCAAGGGGGGGGGATTTGTAATGGAGCTGCCAGAAAACTGTTGCTAATGAAATTTTTAGCTTGCTAACAAGCATTATAGACTCTTAGTTGGGGATTTTCAGTGGCAGCAGACATTTTTACTGCACCAAAAATGTTACTGTGGCAGTGGCATCTTTCTGCAGCAGGACCATGTTTATTTATTTATTAAATTTTGATAATCGGGTGAGCCCACTGGGCCCTGAGGGTCCCTTTTTCAGGGGCGACCCGAGGATTACATAGATTATTACATAGGATTGAGAGCAACAAAATACATAGATACATTACAGGGTAAACATAGTTACAACGGTACAGGAGTTGGACCACAGAGTATTGGCTAACGCTTGGGAGTCCCTTAACTTAGCAGTTGCAGTATGTGGCGGTAGTCAGGTGCGCCTTAAGCCTAGTGCGGAAGTTGTAGGAGGAGGAGGTTTCCTGAATACCTTGTGGCAGGGAGTTCCATAGGGTGGGGGCGGTAAAGGCGAATGACTTCCCGCCCGGCTTAGTTCTCACCCTGGGCACCGAGAGTCCTGTCAGTCATACGGAGTTGCCTTGGGCTGCTCTTGATGGAGATGAGCCTGGCGAGGCTGGGTGGGGGGGAGGAGTGGAGTAATTTGTGGGTGAGGCAGAGCGAGGGGTAATGAAGTCTATCTTCCCAGGTGGGCCAGTTTAATAAAGACAGCGTGTTACAGTGGTGAGTCATCGGGCCCTTTAATGTGGCGAAGCGGGCCACCTTATGGTAGAGATCCTGTAGCTTGTTTAGCTCTTGCCTAGCTGCTCCCTGGATGACAGGGGCAGCTTAGGTGATGGTGGGGAGCAGAACGCTCGTGGCGATGGAGACCCGGGCAGCTGGTATCAGCTGGTCTTTCAGCCTGTAAAGGGTCCCGAGTTTGGAGTGGATATTCTTGGTTACTTGGTCTACATGCTCCTTGAGGGTGAAGCCCTGGTCCAAGGTGAGACCAAGGTATT
Source organism: Neoceratodus forsteri (assembly GCA_016271365.2). Taxonomy (NCBI): domain Eukaryota; kingdom Metazoa; phylum Chordata; order Ceratodontiformes; family Ceratodontidae; genus Neoceratodus; species Neoceratodus forsteri. Next base: position 726,258,336 of record CM028133.1, read on the forward strand.
TTATAGAAGGGACCACCTCGAGCCTCTTGCCCGATGTGGTCGTAAGTTGGAGGAGTTGGCATCTATCCCGATTGAGGGATCTGGGGCCAAACAGCATGGCCTTGGTCTTGCTAGGACTGATGACCATTCTATTGGTGATTAGCCATTCCTCAAGGGATTCCAAGTCATCTTGGAGCCCTGAACATAGTTCTCCCATGTCGGTGGAGGGCCGGTAGAGGACTGCGTCATCCGCATACTGTACCACTGAACTCCCGCCACAGTGGTTGCAGAGGTCATTGGTGAAGAGCGAGAAGAGAAGGGGTCCGAGTATAGACCCTTGAGGCACCCCCTCAGTAAGAGGAAGGGGCTCGGACAGGGAGTCATTCCATTTTACCTTCTGTGACCTTCCAGTTAGGTAGCTGGAGAACCACGACAGGGAGTGACTGTCCAGTCCAACCTCCTTCAGTTTCGAGAGCAGCAGGTTGTGGTTGATGAGGTCAAATGCTTTGGATAGGTCTATAAAGACTGCTCCAGTAGGGGTCCCCTTGTCCAGTTCTCTGAGTACATCAGTAGTGAAATTGATGAGAGCAGTGTCAGTCCCATGGTTAGTTCTGAAGCCATGCTGTGAGGTGGCTAGTAGTTGGTGGATCTCTAGGTAGTCTCGGAGTTGATTGTGTATCAACTCCTGTTTCTGTGGCAGACGCTGGAACCAAAGAATTGCAGATAACGTGAGACCCTGCTCTTGTTGTATAATCCTCAATGCCTGCTCCTTAAGTAATCTGTCTAGTCCTGACAGAAACAAGACAACTTCGTAAATAGAGTTTACTGTCATAACAGTTTATCCTGTATAAGAGTAAAGATTTTTAATTACTTTATGGCCATTCTATCTCTGGTCTTTATAGGCCATTCCAGCTGTGGCATTTTATTTGGGAGTGCATTCCATTTATGACATTTCATTTTGGTTAAGAGCCATTTCAGGTAGCTGTGGCATTTATTTTTGTAGGCATTACCAAATGAACAGTCCAGTTTTTACCATTCTGAATCTGGGAGGAGTGTATTATTTATTTATGATTTCTTTTTTTCAGCAGAAAAGACACACTAAGATGTGATACAGGTAGCTGGTTTCCAGGTGCATCCTGAGGTGGGGTTACATGGATCTGTTTTATTGATGGGGGAGTGTTAACCATGACATTAGGAAAACTCCCCTACTCTTCTTCGATATGTGCCGGGAGGTCTTTAACTTCCATCTGGACGGTGACAAGAGATGGTCAAAAGGGACCTCTTATACTGCACTACAGTGTCAGTTATGGATATTATCCCAGGTACCTGGTGTGGTGCTAAAATCCATGACCTTCTCATCTTCTGGCCCTAGATGGGCCACTATGTTTCTGAATGCATTCCTGTTTTCATCCATACCCCTATAGTGATTGATCTGTGTGCTGGGGTAGGGGATGATGTACAAACGAAATTCTGTGGCCAGCTCAGGTAAGTCTTAGAGTGCTGCAGCATAGCTTATATAAGTTACAGTACAAATCAACAGGTCAGGATGCCCAGGCTGTGCCCTCCCCTGGGGTTGCACATGGGGGAAGGGGATACAATTTGCATTACCCCCCCCCAGCTTTCCCAAATAGCAACAAAAAATGGATGATTTCAAATCCGTTCCCATCTCTTATTATAATTTTTTGGGGATGCGGGGCATGACATGGAATAAGGTAAGGTAGTGTGTCAGACGGGGCTTTTAGTTTGAAATGCGTGGAGCTGCGCTGGCAAGCAATGGGTGGAGGGAGAGGCTGGGGTTATCACCTTCAGATTTGGTCCAGATGTTGATTGTTATAATGCTTCCTTAGTGCAGCAGTGTTGTGATATGCCCGGAGCCTCGTGCTGGTCTCGAGATGTTGTTATGGCAGTTCCTGTGCCAGAGCTGGGTGCAACTTAATTAGAAGAGCCTGAGTTCGACTCCCTGTAGTTTATTTTCCATAGTAAAGATTACTGCCACCCCAAACCCTTTGGGGGTGTGTGTGTGTGTGTGTAGTGACACAGAGCATTTTGTTGGACTAATTGGCTGTAAATCGCATTGATTGGCAGCAAGCTCATCCAATAATAGTATTGTAGAAACATCTATATAAACACAGGCACACACGCGGTACTTAACTTCTTGGATTGCTCTGGGGAGTCGGAGCACTTCTAACAAGGATGGAGTAAAGATGGAGAACTTAACGCATTGACACTGATAGGATAGGAAGTTCCCAAAGCACACGACCCAGTAAGAAGCATTTTGAGTTCCACCAAGTACAGACTGGGTATATTTGAATTACGTGCCTTGCGCTCATCTTTAGCGGTTTATAAATTGCTGCTTTGATGGACATATGTCACTTGTCATCTTTAGTTTAACCACATGTCCTGTGTGTCTTACATACTGTACTGTGATTTTGTGAGGCTGATAATTTGGAGCACTGATAGGGTTTTGCCTGATTGTCTTTGCATTTAGCAGGCTACAGTACAACATGCAATAATTATGTTTGTGTAATGCGGAACACACAACCCAGGATTTCACATGGCTGGAATATAACCAATGAACAATGCCTAAGATTTCTTCAGCTGTGATTCCTGGACGCTGCCGACCATTGCAGCCACACAGTATTCGCTACATTATGCAGTTGTAACGCAGGGGGTTCGATGATGTGTTTCTGTAATCAGTGACTATTGATTTGTTTGGGAAAGAACAAATGGCTTTCTAAGGAGTATGGATAGAAGGCTCCCTGTATGAAAAGCCAATTACATATAACTCTAAAGGTCTAGTGTACATTCTTTAAACAGAATGCTAATGGGGGATTTAGAATACTCATATTTAGACAGCATAAATTCTTTAGTACTGTTAAACTTTTATAGATGCCTCTCTTTTTTGGGGCTGAACAAAACTGGTTCAGCTTTCAGAATGCTAGGACGCAGCTACTAGGGGCGAATGTAAATGATAAAGAACTGTCTCTTAGCCTCCTAGAGGTGGGGGGGGGGAGGGAAGAACTATCTATGACAGTTCAGATGCAGTGCTACGAGCAGGCAGGCCGACAGCAGTATGCAAATTGCCTACACGTTACCACTGCTGATTGCAGAGTTTTTCACTTTCAACTGTATGTCACTGCATTTGAACTGCTGTCAGACAGCTCCGGCAAGTATTGGTGTGGTGAGACAGCACCTGCAAAAGGGAGCAGGGCATTGGAAGCTGAGTGGCACAACTACGAAAATTCATATGGTGGCACTATGTTTCTTGCACATGCGTGCATGCAAGCAAACATAAAAATGTAGACATTTCTGGCAGATAGTGATCAAGGGTTCATCCAGTCTGCCCCAAAAATATTTCCTAGCTGTCCATCTGAGCTAATGTCTTAAAGGGGGTTTCTACTCCAAATTCTCCCTCTCCCCCCTCTGGCCCCACCCTCCTAGCTCCTCCTCCTGGAATTATCAATCATTTGAACCTGCTCCAGCCAAGTCTGAACCCATTTATAATCCCTGCCTCCACCACTTCTGCCGGTAATCTGTTCCATGTCTCCACAATCCTATCTGTAAAGTAGAACTCCTTTTTGTCCCAACTAGCCTCTATTCATGTCCCTCTGAATGCACTACTGTTCCTGTTGAATAGGCCTTCATAGTTCACTCTGTTAATTCCCCTCAGAAGCTTGTATGTCTCTATCATGCCACCCCTCTCCTTTCTAGCCTTCAGCCACTACGTATTAAGGGCCTCAAGCTGTTCCTCATAGCATCTTCCCCGTTGACTCTGATCAACTTGGTGACCCTACATTGCACAGACTAGCTCATCTCTGTCCATTATCAGGTGTGAACTTCTAAGCTGGGCACAGCACTCCAGGAGAGGTCTTGCCAACGACCTGTGAAGGGGCAACATCACCTCCCTCCTCCTACTCTAGATCCCCTGTCAATGGATCTCAACATCCTTGTTGCCTTGCTGTATGCTTTCTTGCACTGTCTGGATTGTTTGAGGGTGTCACTAATGATGACTCCCAGGTCCCTTTCCTTAGATGTTGTGGCCAACCTTACCTCCTTCATCTGGTAATCTGTATGTGGGTTCATCTTCCCCATGTGCATCACTTTACACTTTTGGCATTGAGTTTCAACTGTCATATTTTGGACAACCTTTCCAGCCTCTCCAGATCCCACTTTAACTATTACACCCTCTTCTTGCTGTCTACCCTGCTGCACATTTTTGTGTTATTCGTAAGGAGACACATCTTGTCCTTGATGCCGTCCCCTATGTCACCGATAAGGATATTCAACAGGATTGATTACAGGACTGACCCCTTTGGCACCCCGCTTATAACTTCCCCATCCTCTGACTTGACTTTGTTGACTACCACCCTTTGTTTTCTCCTCCCCAACCAGTGCCCTACTCATCTGACCAATTCTCTTCCAGCTTCCTCAGCAGCCTCATGTAAGGCACTGAGTCAAAGCTTTGCTGAAATCAAAGTAGAGTAACTCTACAGCCTATCCTCTATCAACCACCCTTGTGACCCAGTCAAAAATACCACTGGAGTGGTCTGACCCAATTTCCTCACCACAAATCCATGTTGCTTTCTGTTCTATAACCCATTTGTCTCTAGGTAGACCTCTAGCTTACTTTGACCAGGGTCTCCATCAGCTTATCACAATGGAGGTTAGACTGACTGGTTTGTAGTTTTCTAGGCCTTCTCTGTTACCCCTATGAAGCAGAACCACATCCACAAACCTCCAATCCCTTGGCAACACACCAGATTTCAATGAGCATCTAAGCAGCTCAGTCAGGGGTTCGGTCAAATTTCAACCTAGCTCCCTAAGCACCCTTGGGTTTAAGTCATCCAATCCCAGTGTCTTATCTACCTGGAGGGCTGAAAGTCCCTTTCTTACCCTGTTCACTGTGACCACTGCCCACCCTATTTCCTGTACCTCCTTGTGGAGGCCTTAACACCACTAGGTATGGCCCCGTTACATTTCTTTTCTCTCAGATGTACCTAAAGAATCTCCCTCCAACACCTTCAGCAATAGGCAGCTCTGTGTTTGACTTTGTCCTATTGACCACTCCCTCTTTCTGCTCCATCCCTCCTGTCTGAGACTCCTGGTAGACATCTGAGCACTGTCCTCCCTTTCTAATCTGTACCCCACACAATAGCTTCTCAATGCCCCTGTCCACTTGTTCACCAACTGCCACTAACCTGCTGGCTTCCTTCTTCCCATCCCTCTGCTGGATGTTAGAATTCTGGCTTCTTCCCTCCTTCCGACCAGCTCACAACATCCCCTAGGACAGTCAAGTACCTGCACCTCTTCCAGGGGTAAAACAAACAAGGCTCTGCATGCACCACATGGATATTTAAACATTTATTTAAATGTAAAGACCACCGTCAGCATGTCTGCTGAACTAAGAACCTATGTATCACCTGCAATGCGAGTCTTCTTCAGAGGGGCCATTTTGAAGGAGATATGTAGGGGTGTTGGTCCAGCAGAACACACTACTGGTGACCTTTATACAGGTACTTACATAAATGTTTAAATATCCATTTGGTGTGTGCAGAGCCTTTTTAGTTTTTCTTGAGTTTGTGCCAGTATCGGTGGCTTGTGTACCTTCAAGGAGGTTGGTCTGTTTCTCTTTTGAACTCTTCTAACTCTTCCAGGAGTGCACAGTGATTTGCAGTCATGATTGAAGACTCCTTTTTTCCATCTGCATGCTTTGTTTTACTCCCTTCCTCCTCCTCACCACCATCCATCCCCCCCTCGGCCAGTTGACCTCTGGGGAAGGGCAGAGGTGTATGTAGTTGCACAATCCAGCCCACCTGCCTGTGCAACCGGTATATTTCTTCATTCGTTACTACCAGATGCGACTGGCAACACAAGCATATCCCCTGGTCTGATACTTATCTGGTACAAGGGAGATACATAGGAGTTGTCCAACCTGTCTGTGACACTTCTTATACCAGGTGGCTAAAGGGAGTGACGTAGAAGCAGTGCCTGTGATAAAGTCCTTCACTTCATTAAAACCAAAAGGTTACATTTTAGCTTTTTAAAAGCATTGCTTAAGACAAAGATTGTGTATTCTTGGTAAAAATATCTTGCGTAATAATATTTTCCTAAAAAAGTAAACATTTACCTGAGCATTCACATATTCTTAGACTTCTGCTGGCCCGGTGGTGAAGAAAGCTGAGGTGCTTAGTGCTTAACCTCATCCCACGCTGGTGACTTGAGTTCAGGAACATACTCTGGTCATCAGGGGTCAGCCGGGAATGGAGAGGATTGAGTGCTGGGGGATTGCTATCCTCTCCTGGGGTGGGGAGCCCTGTCCTCGAGGCCTAGGCTACCCTCAGGTGGAGGCCTGGGGGTACAGCAGGTCAGGGAGGCAATATAAGGGACCGTCTGTGGGGAATGTCAGACAGGTACTCCTACATGCACAAGTCCGATGCTCCACAGGCAGAAGGTGGGACCAGAAAAATGGATAAAGGAATGTCAGGGGGCTTCATGAAGCTTGGCTCAGCTGTCTCCATGCCTGCACTGCCACTCAGTGCGTGTCTCGGTCCCCCTTGGATTTGTGTGTACTGTGGGGGGGGGGAGAGACGGCCTTTCTTCTCTGGCCTGCCATGAGAGGGAAACTTGTGGGGGAGAATCCAACTGTGTGCACAGCTGAGGGAGGTGGAAAGCTGGCCGGGGGGAGAGGGACTGGGCAGCCCCAGATGAAGGAGGCAGAAAAAACTACGTGAAAAAAAAGTTCTTAGACTTGCATGTGTAATTGGCATTATCTGCAAATTATTTGTTTGTGAGGAAGGGGGTACAAGAGAACCATGATCGAGAACCAAGTTAGTTGAGCACTGACCATCAGAGAGAGAGAGAGAGAGGGGGGGGGGGAACTCCTGACACTCACAGAGAACAGGGACACTGTATGTAGTTCAAGGAAGCCTGTGAGACTCAAGAACTTATATTTACTTTCATGTGACCTGCCTGGGAAAACTAAAAGACTCTTTGTACTTCTGTAAATGTATTCACTGAAGACAATCCTAAAACAAACTTTGATTTGTTTGCCAAAAATGCTTTCATGACAACATCTTGCCAGTGTTGCCAATAAAACTACGCCTCAGGGCGTACTGTACATTCTTTTCTGTCTGCTCTTGATTCTTGCATTGTACCACCTTCACAAGGCTGCTGAGTACCCCTCTCCACTTGTTGTAGTGCCTAGGTAAGGTGGGTCTTTAAGTTGCAAGCAGTCTCTAGTAAATACTCCTGTTAGATCTTTCACATGGACAAGTGTGTACTGCACATCAGTACAAAGTTATTGCCCAAGGTGGTTTCTGAGTCTCACCCAAACCAATCCTGGGTGTTGCCCATCTTATTTTCTTCAGATCACATACTAGCAGTTATAAAGAACTACTGCATCATCTGGATATCAAGCGAGCACTTCTGTTCTATCTTCCTTAGTGAAGTCCCAACTTGTTGTTTGTGATCTGCCGTATGCAGGTCCACCTAGGACTGCAATCATTCCAAGCAATATTGTACATTAGGTATTGCTACAACATGGCCTCTTATTTGTCCGCAGAGGGTCTAAGGGCTCCTTTAACCAGGCATATGGCTACTTGGGCTGCTGTGATCAGGAACAAGTAGGAGCAGCCCACTGAGAGTGATCTACAATGGTCTTGCGCTCACATTCGCAACACATTACAGTATAGCCCTGCATGTGCACAGATATTCTGCTATGTGCTGTGTCTTGTAGTGTCTCTTTTCATGAACTGAGTGCTTAGTACCACCTACCACACATCCACAGGCTCTTCTTATAGTTTATTTTTGTGTGAATACATGGAAATAATCAAGATATTTAAAATACTAAGTTACCTAGGACTATAGTTCTATTACTGGTTAAAGCTGCGCTAACCTCTTAAAATGCAGCTTTTCAAACACTGAACTTTGAACCAGGCAGAATTCACCACAGTCTGAATTGATTCATGTTTGCAAGGTCAGACAACAAGACATTACAACAAAACCTCCCAGCCCTCCTCAGGTGGCCAGGGCCACCCTTCCTTAACGGCATTCATTTATTCATCCTCTCATGCAGTTACAAAAAATGCTGTCTTCGGGCATTATGCCAGTTGTGGACACCGTCTTTTTGACAAATGCCACCTCACCAACCCACCCCACTAAGCCAATAAATACAATTGTTTAGCAGTGTGCCCCTTGACTCCATTTTGTAGGGCCAGTAGTCAAATGCTAGGCTAGCCCTGTCAGCACCCCCTTCCCCATCCTCTTTACACTTTGTCTGGAGGCTCTCATCTTTTACCTGATCTCCCATCCCCAGCTCACCCCAAGGTCCCAACATGCCTTTATTTAGTAGGTGGCCCATGATCCACAATCTTGGGGGCCAGTAGTAGTCACACAGCAGGCTAGCTCAGTCACTTCCTTTTGGGGGGGATGCTGTCTCCCCAGGGCTGGATTAAGACTGAAAAGGCCCCTGGGTATTTTCAAGCTCAAAGCCCCCACACCCACTGAAATTGAAAATACTGTATGTGTAGTGTCCCAAAGTGTGGGGGCACCACAGAAACAATGAAATAATTAAATAGGTGCCCCACAGAGTCCCCAGCAGCGTGGGCAGTCAGAGGTCAGTAGTTAGGGTCTTCTGTCAGTGTCGCCCCCCCCCACTCTCCAGCAGAGCGTTCTGCAAATAAAGAAAATAAGAGAAACATTTCTTTTGTTTCCTGCTGCCTGCTCTATTCTGAGAACCCCCCCCCAAAGCAGGCAGCATGAGCTGTGGTCCCCCCAAGTACTGGGTTGTCCCAGCCCAGCACGTGGTGTTATGTTTTAAGAAATAGCCGGTAGCTGGGACACGGACTCGGGGTTGTGGAACAGGAATCCCTGAGTCTTCTGTTTGAATACCTGTTCATTTTTGGTGGCAGTTGAAGTTGGGTCTGAGAGAGAGAGAGGACATGGACAGTGAGTGGGGACATCTTGGGTTTACCCAAGTAGACTGAAGCTGCCCTGAGGGCTGTGCTCTGTCCTCTACTTCCCTCTACTTCCCTGACCTGCAGCTCCGGTGTATCTGTCCTTGTTTCTGCTGTCATCCAGTGAAGTGTGCTCTGGAAGGAGAAGAGGAGCAGTCCGTTGTGCGGTGTGGGCTCTGTTCTGCCCCATTTTTTTATTTTATTTATATTTTCAAAAGTTAATTTGGTCCCTCATCGGCAGCATGCCTCAGAGCTGCATTGTGAGGAGAGGGGAGCATTAGTCCTCTTGAGGCCCCCAGTCATCCGCCATAGTGCCTATGTACCTGAAATGGTCCCTCCCTCTGCCAGCAATCCTCCCACCTCCCTGTTCCTCCAGTCTTCACCCCGGGCCAGGGTGGTGAGTTAAAGGCAGCATGGACAGAAGTGTGCTGTCCACCTGAATTTAAACTAAAAATACATATTTTTTATTGTTTAAGAAGTGCCGAGGTGCCTGGAAAGGTCAGCCAAGAATGCGGGGGAAGCATCTGAATAAATGAATATTAAGTGGGTATAAATAGCGCTCAGGGGGTGGAGTAAAGGGAAGAGGGTCCTGTGGATAGGGATGATCAATATTTATAAGGAGAGCCCTAGAGGCAGAGCTAAGGTGGGGCTATGGGCAGAAAGGCCTTGGGGAGAGTTAAAAGGGCAAGGCAAGCCATGTAATACTAGAGAGGCTCAGCAAAGCCAAAACAGAGGAAGGGCTAGCAAGCCCAGGTCCCCCGCACATTCCATATCACACCCCTGTTCCCGATCCACAAGTAAGGGGGGGGGGTCAGCATCCCAGGAAGTGGGAGGTTAGTACTTGGACCCTGTTGGTTTTTATTTATTTTTTATTTATTAACTCTAAGATTAAACACCTTTGAGCCGAACAGCTCATTTAAAAAGGTTCCATGTCAAATTGTTGGTAGACAAACAGGGTGAACATAATTACAAAAATTATACAGTAGTTACAATGATGGTAGAGAACATACAAGGGTGAACATCATTATTCATTATACAAGACTACACAGGTAAGGTAGGAGTAGAGCTTAAACCAGTGATCGATGTAAAGAGGCTGGTTCAGACTGAGGACTGAGCAGTGCATCGGTAGACTAGATGTGATGGCATATGAGGGGAAGAACTGTAGGGAGGGTAGTTCCAGCAGAGTGGGCAGGCTAGAAGGCCATTGTCAAGGTGGGATTGAGAAGTGCTAGTAGGGTAGGGGTAGGGGACAGAGAAGCTATAAGTACTGGTGTTGGTGGTGATGGGGATGAGAGTAGCGGGGGGTAGCAGAGGGGAATGAAAGGTGGGCTTGATAGCAGAATTTTATAGGAGAGGAGCAGGAAAGTCTGGGGTACTAAGGGAGATGGAACTCTAAGTGAAACAATTGCAGCTACTAGAAGAGGTGAGGTGTACCAGAAGCAGCCGTTTGAAGGGGCCAATTTTGGAAGTAGTCAAGATATCCTGGTTGAGAGCATTACACCAGTGGGGAGCCCTGTAGGCAAACGATCTCTGTCCCATCGAGGTCCGACATCTGGGAACCTGGAAGGTTTGATTGATGGAGTTACGTGTTCACTGAGTGGTACTGTGTGTGTTTAGGAGTTTTTCGACACCGTGTGGCATGAGAAAGGGTATTTCTGAAAAAGACTCAGAAGTATCACAGGTTAGCTGCCAAATGGAAGAGAGAATTTATCCAGATTATCAAGATCCCTTACCCTGACCTACCGGTTTATAAGATACAAAAAGAGACTGGAAATGCCACCAAGATCGTACACTGTAACCTCCTCAAATCTCACACCTTTAGAAAGTTGCTCCAGAAAAGACTGACAAGTACTCTACACCAAAGGAGAGGCAGGAGTATCAAGAAGATGGAACTGTGTGAATAGAGTCACCAATGTAATGGTGTACGGATCCTTGGGTTCGTCTGTCCCATATGAACCCATCCTATCATCAATTTACTGAGTCTACAGCAAACCTTACGCCTACAGATTTTCATGAAACCGAGTGTGTTGCCTCAAAAACCATGATTTCTCAGATCCATAGGTCCCAGGGGTCTACTTTTGGTACCCCTCCAAAGAGATTTGTAATGGAAGCCCTCCAAATTAAGTTTTCTTTTGCAAGGTAGTTCCTAGAAAAAGAATCCAGAAGACACAGTCAATTTAGTTAATAGAGTTAATACAAAAGTTACAGTAATGAATAAGAAGTTATAAATGTTTTAAGCATATTCGTAGCTTAGTAGGTGTTACATAAAAGCTTAAAAGAGAAGTTAAAATGTTAAGAAATGTTATGAATAATTTTAGACGTAATAGTTAAGAAAGTTTTTATAGAGTGTTGAGGCAATAAATGGGGACATGTATTTTTAGGCGGGTCCAAATCTGCAGTGCCCCAAAGTATGGGGGAACCACATAAACAATTAAATAGGCACCCTGTAGAGTCCCCAGTGGTGTAGGCAGTCAGAAGGCAGTAGTTAGGGGCCCCTGTCAGTGCCCCTCCCAATCTCCAGGCAGAGTGCTCTGCAAATAAAGAAAATTAGAGAAAAGTTTATTTTGCTTTCTGCTGCCTGCTCCATTCTGAGACTCCCCCTCGAGCAGACAGCATGAACTGTGGTCCCCACACATGCTGGGACTGCTGTCCCTGCCCAGCACGTGGTGTTATGTTTTAAATTATAGATTGAGGGAGCGCTCCCGATCAATCGGAGTGCTCATTTTTCCTGCGTGTGAGGCACTCTTATTCTGTAAAGAGTGTCTCACATGCAGATGCCCTGGAAATGGGCATGTTCTGGGAAGTTTAAAAAAAAGAATATATTATTGATAATATATCAATATGTTCCCCGGCATCGCTCGTTGCTGAAAACGAGTGATTTCATTTGCCTTCTGCCTGAGCCAGAACAGCTCAGCTTCGCTTTGCTGTTCTCACTCAGCTGAAAGCACGTGAAACCACTCATTTTCAGCAAAGAGTGGCTGCGAGGGACGTATTACATAAAATAGCTGGTAACTGTGGCACAAACTTGGAGTTCTGGAAGAGGAACTCCAAGTCTTCTATTTGAATACCTGTTTGTATTCGGTGGCACTTGAAGCTGGGTCTGAGAGAGAGGGAGAGGAGAGAGAGAGAGGACACGGACAGGAAGTGGGGACATCTTGGGCTTACCTAAGTAGGCTGGAGCCATCTCTAGGGCTATGCTGTGTGCCTCTGCTCCCCTGACCTGTAGCTCCGTTGTGTCCATCCTGGTTCCTGCTGTTGTGCAGTGGTCACTTTAGAAAAAAGAAGATGAGTGGTGTGTTGTGTGCTGTGGGCTCTGTTCTGTCCCATTTTCTATTTTATTTATATTTATATTTTCAAAAGTTAAGTTGGTCCCTCGTCGGCGGTGTGCCCCAGAGCCGCGTCATGAGGAGAGAGGAGTGTCAGCCCTCTTGAGGCCCCTAGTCATCCCCCACTGTGCCTGCCTCCCTGAAAGAGTCCCTCCCTCTGCCAGCAAGCCTCCTGCCTCCCTGTTCCTCCAGTCTTCATCCTAGGCCAGGGTGGTGAGGTGGTGGCAGCATGGAATGAAGTGTGCTGTCCGCCTGAATTTAAACTAAAAAATAAAAATTTTTTTATTGTTTCAGAAGCGCCGAGGGTGCCTGGAAAGGTCAGCTGAGAGCTGAGGGTGTGGGCTGCGGGGCCATTCAAATAAATTAATGTTAAGAGGGTATAGGTGATGCCTGGGGTGGAGTAAAGGGCAGAGGGCCCTGTGGATAGGGGTGATACATAATTATTTATTTTTTTTCAATTCAACTTCTTTATTGGTTTTAAATTATAAACATAGTAGTATTCATAACAGGCATGATACATAGATGCAACCATCCACTTAGCGTATATTATGGAAACCCAATGAAAAAGAGAAGAAACCCCCCCATCCCATTCTCCCTCCCTCCCTCCTCCTGAAACCCCCACTGAGTGTGCCAATACATATAGTACAATAACTTGAAAGAAATATTTGGTACATAGAAACATCTTGAGACGGACCTGGAAAAATTAAATGTTAATAACCTCAGTGTAGATATAAGGTGTACAATTTGCCCCATTTTTTATCAAATGATGCCAGATTATTACTGGAGCCAGCAGTCAAGTGCTCTATCCTGATGTAGGCTGAGAGGTCATTTAGCCCTTCATTATAGGAGATAGGTAATTGATCCAATCAGTGTTTAAGCACTCGTTTCATTACCACCATGGAAATTAGTGCCATGTGATATTTTCTTTCTTTAATCCAGATAGTGGTGTAAATCCCTAGGATACAGATCTCCACAGTGAAGCAGTCCCCTAGACCAAGTATTGGGTCCAATTTGGATTGAATCAACAGCCACAAGAGGGCAATTTTAGCACAGTCCCAGAATATATGTACTAAATTTACTTCACCTTTACTGCATCTGGAGCAATTAGAGTTGGGCAGGTGTCCAATTTTGGCTAATTTTACTGGTGTGTAATATAGGTTATGTAGTATATGGTATTGGGTAAGTCGCAGTTTATCTTGGGAGATGTATGTATATACATCTTGCCAGACTTTTGACCATTCAATGACTGTTCCTGGAAGGAAAGAGGACCAGATTTTGGAACTGGGTACTGGATCAGTGTGTCCAATGGAGAGGATATAGTTGTATAAGAGAGGCAAGCAGTGTGGCTTGGAAGATAGATCACATAATCCTTCCAATATAGGTTGAAGCTTAGATTCTAGGGAAGCAGTACCAAATACTTGTGCTATTAGGTGCCTCAACTGGAAGATCTTAGAATTATGAGAAGCATTTAGGTCAAATTTATGTCGGATTTCGGAAAAGGAGAGAAGAGACGAGGAGGAGTAGAGATCTGTTACTTTAGCATTTTGTAGAGGAGGTAACCAAGTGTGTGTGAGGAGAGTGCCACCTACCTTAATGTTGGGGTTGAAGATGAGAGGTTGTGGAAGTCTTGATGAGGTGAAAATTTGCAAGAGGGCAAAATTGAGAAAACTTTCAGGGAGGTCCCAATTACTGAGTGGCCGATTGGGTCCGGCTAACTTTCTTCAGGGAATATAGTAAATGGCAGGGAAAGCAAGTGGTGGTGTTGTAAGATCTGGGTTTCTATTTGCAGCCAAATAGGAGAGGCTTCATCTATGGGATCCATAAGCCATTTCCCAATCCTAGAGAAGTGGCTCGCCCAATAATAAAGAAGAAAATTAGGGAGGCGGAGACCCCATGATGCTTTGGTGGGATTCAGTTTAATAAAGGATTTTCTGGGTTGTTTATATAGCCATATAAAGCCAGAGATGAGACAGTGTACCTTCTGAAAAAAAGATAGTGGGAGTCACATGTTCAGCATATGTAATGGATAATAAAGTCTAGGCAGGCCATTCATTTTAATTATGTTTATGCATCCCCAAAGAGATAATGGAAGAGATTCCCATCTTTGAAGATCAAGTTGAAGGACTGTCATTAGGTTATCAAGATTGAGTTTCTTGGTCCGAAGAGGATCCGTGGTCAGGTGAATGCCCAGATACTTAAGTGAATGAGGAGTCCATTTTAGGTCAAAACCATTGAAGTCAGCTTTGTGAGTGAAATGATCTAGGGGAAAGATTTCTGATATGTTCAGATTAAGTTTATAATTGGATACTGAGCTAAATTTGGATATCACCTCCACTACTTGTCTCAGATTTAGCAGGATTCTCTACATGGAGGAGGATATCATCCACATATGCAGAGAGGATGAGGTTGTGATTGAGTATTGGAATTCCCTGTATTTAGGAAGATTGTTTGATATGACGAATCAAGGGTTCTAAATAAAGATGAAATAGAAAAAGTGAGAGGGGGCAACACTGCCTTTTACCTGAGTAAAGGGGGAATCGATAAGAAAATACCCCATTGCAATGGATCTTTGCCGAAGGGGAGGGATATATGGCCTAAATCCACTGGATGAAGAGGGAAGGGAAGCCCATCTTATTTAAAATCAGCCAGAGGAAGTCCCAGTCCACTCTGTCAAAGGCCTTCTCAGCATCCAATGAGATTAGGGCCATCGGGGTTTGAGATAATCTTGCTGCATTGAAAATATGGGAAAGCTTTCGAAGGTGATCCGCGGAGGATCTACCAGGGACAAATCCCACCTGTTCTGGACTTAGAAGATGAGTCCATACTTTTCAAATGTGCAAAACTAGGATTTTAGTTAAGATCTTGATATCACAATTTAAGAGGGAGATTGGACAATAACTCTCCGGGAGCAGGTGGGACTTGGGTTCTAATAGAAGAGATATGGTCACTTCTAATAAAGTAGGATACAAAGGTTTAGCTCAGAGCATATATTGGTATAGTTTGAGCAGATGTGGAGCCAGCTCCTTTGCAAAGGATTTGTAAAAAATTAGTGGGGAAATCATCTGGTCCTGGAGCTTTATCAAGGGTTAAGTCTTTAATTGTTTCTATCACTTCTTCAACGGTGATAGGAGAGATCAAGGAAAGTTGGAGGTGTTTGAGTAAGGAGGGAGAATTAAGGAATCCAGATAAGAGTTTATCTTTTGGGTAAGAGTGGGCGTGGATCTTGCCCCATACAGGAAATGATAAAAGTTCTCAAATATTAGAGCAATGTCTCTGGTATTGGTTTTAACAGTCCCATCCAGAGCCTGAAAGGAAGGTATAAGTCTTGAGCGTTCCAATTTGTGGAGATTAAGAGCTAGGAGTTTGCCCGCTTTTGCTCCCTGATCTATGTAAGTGGATTTGGTTTTTAAGAGTGCATACTCTGCTTTTTGTCTGAAGAGGCCCGCATATTTGTTCCTGAGATCTAAGAGCTCAGTTGTGGAGTCGGGTTTGTTGAGGATGAGAGAGAAAGCTCGGTCGCTCTTATTTGAGTTGCTAAGGATATGGATTCTTTTTTTTCTCATTTTCTTTCTTCTGGTAGCTAATTTAATGAATTCCCCATGAATATAGCATTTGAGAGTACACCATAATAAATCATCTCTTTGAATCGTACCTATTTTAGTATCTATGAAGGTTTGAATGGCGGTTCAAATTTTAGAGATGATAGTTTTGTCTTTTAAAAGCTGAGTATTCAGCCTCCATGATCTATCTTTGGGACAGTCAGGGGAAGGAGATAGGGCCACACATACCAGTGAATGATCAGAGATTACCATAGGATCGATGCCTGTTTGATGTAAACTGGATAACAAAGGAATACTGATTAAGATTTATTCCAATCTGGACCAGAATTGGTGCACAATAGAGTAAAAGGAGAACATTCGATGTGATGGGTTAAGTAAACGCCATGGACCTCAAAGTCCTAGTGTATCCATCAAGTCCTGTAGGGCTCTTTGTGATGGAGTAGGGGGTCTTAAGGGTCAATGGGTCCTATCCACATCCTGTGTGGGGGGGCATTCCAATCGCCTCCTAGAATTAAGGAGATAGGAAGAAATGGTGCAGTTTTGTTGGCAAGTTCCATAAAAATTGATGGATCACCAGCCGGTGGCCCATATACAGAGCCTACAACCACTGTGGTGCCCAAGAGGGTACCTTTAATGAGAATATATATGCCATGGGGATCAGTTACTGTGGAGTCAGCCTGGAATGGGATCGTATTTTTGATTAAAATGACTACCCCTTTACTTGATGAGGAAACCCCAGCGGCGAAGACTTGAGAAATCCCCAGTCTGCATAACCAAATGGCCTCTCTAGTCAACAGATGCGTTTTCTGTAGCAGGATTATGTCTGCATTAAGTAGGGCACACTGTTTTAATACTTGATATCTCTTTGTAGGTTCCCTGACTCCTCTGACATTCCAGGTCACTAATTTACATGCGTTAATAGCCATACCAAATAATAAACCACATAATTTTTCTAGAGGACAAATCATTATGAAACCAGAAATAATCCTAAAGCACACTCCAATCCCCGCCCTCCCCCCACCTTCTCTGAGCCCTTCAACAATATTAAGATTGTAAATTGGTAACAACAGGGATGATTTAAGTGAAGGGGAAACCATTCCAAAGTACAGCAAGTGACTCTATAGGTTTGCCCCATCCCCCACCCCCCAATTGCCCAGGAGTTATAGTTTCCACTCTCCAAAATGATGATATTTTCGAAGTACAGGACTAATCCAACAAGAGGAAACCGTAATAAGTATAAAGCAGTAGACCCTCTGTCCCTCCCTTCATAACCCCAGCAACTATATACATTTGTCTCCCTTGAAAAAAAGAAACAGTTAAAGTTCTTGACAAACAGGTCCCAGTGAGGGAGACTATCCCATACAGCTCCTAGCCACAAATCCCATAAAAATAGGAGACAGATGATTGGTATGGTCTGGCGGTACTATACTAACCAAAAAAACTGCAGCCAAAGATACTAGGACCACCAATGTCCCTTTGTAGGGAATGTGTAGGAGCTAAACCCCCCATAAACTAGTTTGTTATGCAGTTAGCCCTGAGCTTGCTCAAGTCAGGGCACCCCACCCCTCTACCCTCCACATCATCATCCGGATTATAAATCTTGTCAACACCATATTATTTTGATATGTTTAGGCACTAACATATTCAGAACAAAGTAAACATTCTGGAGGTTCATAATGGTCCTAGGCGGATTAGAACTTGCCCCTCTTAACCCAAATATAAGTTTCCACATAATACACAAAATTTCGTCCCTCCTGGGAGTATCTGGAGGCCTAGCGAATCAATAACCCTTGATTCAGGCTTCATCTCTCACATTATAAGATTACATGAGATGAGGAGATAAGATTCCCAACCCCCCCAATTTCAGAAACTTTGAAAAACAACTAAGGAAGAAAAACCTCTTGACCAGCTGCAACCGATTGCTAGAAAACAACAAAGAAATTAAAATTGGTACAGTACTTCAGTGTTGGAGTCCTGTCCTGTCAATGGGGTAAGGAAATTAGAGGGGGAAAGCTAAGGGTAGCCAGACCACTTTCAGTCCCAGGAGAAAAACAATCCCCCCTATCCTCACCTGGATTAATCAGTTCCTTCCTCAGAGAATGAAACTGTGCAGCAGGCTGCCCTCTGTGTTGGAAATCTAGCACTGCAACCGGTGAGATCAGGCCCATCAACAAATTAATCCCAGACCTGGATATCTGAAAAGTTTGGAGGTTGTAGGCGAATCCTCATCTCTTATTAAATCTTGTACAAAGAGAGTAAATTCTCATACAGAACTAATTGCACTCAGAAACTTCAATCATTCTTGAACAGTTCTGGGAGCTTGATCTTTAGATCAGCCATCGATTGTGAGGGCGAGTCATAGGATATCCAGGATCCGGATACTGAGACCCATAGTTTGGCAGGATATAGCATTTTAAAAGGAATGCTTGCAGCAATGATTTTGGTAGCAATGGCATGGAAAGCTGCTCACTTCTGGTGAGTTTCATAAGGTAGATCCTGTGTATTACGGAGCTTGGTGCCTTCCCACAATATTGTTTGGAGTTCTTTTACTTTATTTAGCACATGTTGTCGCTCCAAATAGCTCAGGAATTTTAAAATTAAGGGTCTTGGGGTAGATCCAGGCTGGGGACGAGGCCGTAATGATCAGTGAGCTCTTTCAATTTGGTAGTTGCTCCCGAGTGGAGAAGGGCCCACTATTTTCAGCAAAAGCTTCTGGACAAAGGATATGACGTTGGGGTTCTCCTCGGTCTCGGGGAGACCCATTATCAGAATATTATTCCTCCTACTCCTACCTTCTAAATCCTCAGTTTTTAACTGCAGTTTGTGTATTTGCTGACAAAGCTGGGTTACTTCTGGGTATACTTTATCTCTCCAGCATTCCAGTGAGGAGGATCTGGCTTCTGTGTCTACCACTCTTTTATTTAAATCTGCCATATCATGTCTAATAGACTTAATCTCTGTAGAAATTTCAAGCGATGTTTCTCTGAAAGGCAACAGCTCCTGTAGAAACCGATCTTCAGTAAGTGGAACTGGTTGTATAGATGCTAGGCTTTTGGAGTTGGAGGCTCCCCCTTGAGGCCTGGCTTTTTTATGCAGCTTTTCAGGCGAGGGAGGAGACATATGTTTAAGCTGGGCCATCTCCATATCTGCATCCATTGCGGAAGAAATTCTCCCAATAGTGACGAAAGTTGCGGTCATATCTGATGCTGGAGATGCCCTCTCTTCGTAATTTGTATTACTGATGAGATTACAGTAGAAACCTATATGTAAAACTGATGATGTGAGGTTGGGATTAGATGTCCTGTAACCGTGCTGCCACTAGGTTGCCTGCATCATGTGACCTCCGGGTGATACACATTTATAAGGAGAGCCCCAGGGTGGAGCTAAGGCAGGGTTAACGGCAGAAAGGCCCTAACTGGACTAATAAATATTTAAAGGGGCAGCTCTTTGGGGAGCGTTAAAAGGGCAAGGCAAGCCCTGCAGTATTAGAGGGGCTCAGCAAAGTCAAAATAGAGGAAGGGCTAGCAAGTCCAGGTGCCCGGCACATTCAATATCACACAATAGTTCCCAATCCACAAGTAAGGGGTATTCAGCATCCCAGGAAGTGGAAGGTTGGCACTGGGACCCCTGTTGGTTTTGGAGCAGTGGGACAATGACTGTGGTCGCATTGGTGAGGAAGGAGTTTTAAATATTCCCCACCTTCAGACTATCCATAGAGGCGACTGAGGAGGGGAAGGAGTTGGCTAGCAGTTCCTTAATTAAGCTAGCATTGAGGCAACAGGACATTTGGGGCACTTTAGAATGGCAATAAGTCTGCAACTACCTGAACTGTGTTTTATTGCTTGAAACTGCCTGAACTGCGTTTATTGCTCCAAAACTGGTTATTTGCGCCTGCTACTGGTAATTACCCCCATGAACTGGTCAATTGCCCTGAAACTGGTTAATTGCCCCGCTACTTGCAATTGCCCTCTGGAACTGGTCAGCTGCTCTGAAATTGGTTATTTGCCTCTGCCACTGGCAATTGCCCCTTGGAAGTGGTCAGTTGCCCCAAAACTGGTTATTTGCCCCTGCCACTGGAAATTGCACCCTGGAACCAGTCAATTGCCCCACAAACTGGTTATTTGCCTCTGCCACTGACAACTGCCCCTGGAACAGGTCAATTGCCCCCAAACTATTTGTTTGCCTCTACTACTGGTCAATTGCCCTGGAACTGATTATTGGCCCCTGCAACTGGCAATTGCCCTGGAACTGGTCAGTTGCCCTGAAACTGGTTATTTGCCTCACTACTGGCAGTTCCCCCTGGAACTGCTCAGTTGCCCTGTAACTGGTTATTTGTCTCTGCTACTGGCAAATGCCCCCTGGGATTGGTCAGTTGCCCTGAACCTAATTATGTGTCCCTGCTACTGGCAATTGCTCCCTGGAACTGGTCATTTTTATTTATTTTATTTATTTGTTCTAGAATTACAAATACCTTTGAGCCGAGGCTCTTTTACAAAGGTTCCACGTCATTGGTACAATTGAGACAAATATAAGCAAAGATAATAGTTTATAAAATAAAAACCAAAAAACAAAACATAGTCTTGTAGAAGAAAAAAGAACAATAAGGTGAAACTTTGGGAAGGGGAAGAGAAAGGAGG
Source organism: Neoceratodus forsteri (assembly GCA_016271365.2). NCBI lineage: Eukaryota > Metazoa > Chordata > Ceratodontiformes > Ceratodontidae > Neoceratodus > Neoceratodus forsteri. Next base: position 726,278,792 of record CM028133.1, read on the forward strand.
AGGGTGAAATCGGGGAGACTAAGTGGATGGGAGAAAAGGGGAGGTAGGTGGGGGGGAACAGAGAGAGGAGAGGTGGAAGGCAGGTAAGAATAGAGGTAGTGCAGCCGGGTGGCATTTGTCATGGGCCAGCAGGGGAGGTGAAGATAGGAGTGGGGGGTGTTGGCAAAGTGCAGGAGTAGATGTGGATCCAAAAGGGCATCTTCAGCTATGGAACCAAAATACATGTTTAGCCACAACAGTCACAGAGGTTGGAGGCAGTGAATGTTAGGTGGAGCCGAGTCTTAAAAGTGCTGAGCGATACTGAGGATATGTTGCTGGGAAGACCGTTGTACCAACTAGCGGCCCGGTAAGCAAAGGATCTTTGGCATTGTGTTGTGTGGCAATGCAGGACTTTCAGAAGCTGAGGTTTCGATCCCCTGGTATGGTGGGTATGGATTCTCGGTTGTATGAGGGCACAGACTCCAGCGGGGGGGGAAGGCCCAGCAAGATTTTCTTAGTAGTAATACAAGTTTGGTGTTTTATTCGATTGGCAAGATTCAACCATCCAGTTTGAGAATAGAGGTCACAGGTGTGAGTTGGGCGTTGGGAGCCAGTGACAAGTTGACAGGCCTTGTTGAGGGCGGTGGATACACGTTTGAGTGCGGTGGTTGTAGCAGAGCTGTAAATGATAATGCCATAATCAGTGATGGATATGATGGAGCTCTGGACAGTGACAGCGAGGACTTCGGGTGTCAGATGTTTCCTATGATGGAATAACAGGCCTCGCCAGGAGTTTGTGGCATTGGCGACATGGTCGATGTGGGCAGTGTAGGAGAGGTGAGGGTCAAGGGTGATCCCGAGGTATTTAAAGTTTTTGACCTGTTACAGTGCGGCACCTTGTCTGGTGATAACAGAGAGTTGGAAGTGCTTATGTTTATTACTGGAGCTGCTGAAGATCACAGCCTTGTTTTTTTTTTTTGATTAAGGATCAGTTTGTGCTTTGTGAACCAATTCTCAACCGAGGAGAAGCAGAGATGGAGATTTTCTTGCAATTTCTTCAGGTCCTGGTGTGTGGCAAGGATTACTGCATCATCAGCATACAGGGTGATATGTTCAGTGCAGGAGTCCGGTAGGGTGTTAAGGAACAGGCTGAAGAGTAGGGGGCCCAGTATTGAACCCTGGGGGACTCCAGAGAGGACAGGTTTGGAATCAGAGTGCACATCCCCGATTTTTACATGCTGGGAGTGGTTTTCAGGATAGCTTTTGAACCAAGAGATTGAATCATTGGAGAGACCAGCATTTTTTAGTTGGCTCAGCAGGAGGGAGTGGTGGACAATATCGAAGGCTTTGGTCAGGTCGATGAAAATAGCACCAGTTAGTTGTCCATTGTCAAGGGAGCTGTGAATGGAGCCAGTGAATTCGAGTAAGGTAGAGGATGTACTATGACCTTTTCTAAAGCCATGTTGCTGTTTACAGAGAATATTATAATTGTCCAGATGCTCGGTAAGTTGGTCCGCTACTATACGTTCCAGTGCCTTCGATAGGGGAGGCAGAATGGAGATAGGGCAGAAGTTCGCATGGTCAGTCTTATCACCACTTTTGTGCATCGGGGTAACAGTGGCCATTTTCCATTTGTCCAGGAATTGGCTAAGGGAAAGAGAGAGATTAAAGATCTTGGTGAGGGGCCCAAGTGCCTCATCAAGCATTAGGGCCAGTAGCTTGAGGCCAAGTGTGTCATTGCTTGTTCTAGATTTACTGATGGCTTTGGCAATGTAGTTTTGGACTTGATGTTTCTTTAGTGCTTTAAAGTAGAAAGGTGGGTGACAGGCATGGGTGGAGGAGTTGGGGGGTGGGAGCTGACGCATCTTGGAAGAAGTCAGAGGGGAGAACACTGCTAAGGTCAGTGAAAGCGATGTTAAAAGTGTTCGCAATAGTTTTAGGGTCGAGTGTAGTGTGCCCATTTATGCTGAGTATGTTCAGCAAAGATTTTGACTGCTTCCCAGTGACATCTTTAATGTTTTTCCATTGGAGTCACAAATGTACAATTTTAGGCTCCGTTCACACTACAGCATGGTTGTGCAAAACGTTTTTAAAAGCTTCAATTGCTTAAACTAGTTATTTGCCTCTGTCACTGGCACTTACCCCCTGGAACTGGCCAATTGCCAGCTGGAACTGGTCAATTGCCCTGAACCTTGTTATTTACCCCTGCTACTGGTCAATTGCCCCCTGGAACTGATCAATTGCCCTGAAACTGGTTATTTGCTCCTGCTGCTGGCAGTTGCCCCTGGAACTGGTACTTGCCCCTGAACTGGTTCTGAGTGTATCAGCCACCTGTAACTGCCTTAGAACCGTGCACCTGGATTCAATCTTTGGCCGCTGTACCGAACTGAAACTGTTGCATGCCGACTCAGAACTGTTTATGGCCTTGTTTGCACTGGGACATTTGAAACAGTTCTCAGCACTTGTATAGCTTAGAAGTTAGAATAACAAGCTGTGAATGAGCTCGGTACATCCAGCAGACAAGATCTGTATTTGATTCTCACAACCTCCACTTGCATACTGTGTGACTCTGAACAAGTCACTTAACTGCCCAGCGCTCCCAGGTCGCCCCTGAAAACAGGCACTTGTGCCTAATGGGCCTTACCTGGTTACCAAAAACTAAACTAAACTAAAAAATAAAATAAATAAAATAAAATGCGCTGGCCCGGATCGCGTTCGCACATAACCCACTTGTAGATCAGAATTTTGGAAGCGTACTCAAACTCTAATGAGACCAGAGCTTGAGCATGCTTCCAGAAATCCATTTTAAAAGTAAAACAATTTACCTACAGTGCTAACGCGCCATCTCTTATCCTTTCATGCATTTCATGCGAGCGCGCAAAGCATCATGGTAAGCAGCTTTTCCATGCTGCTGAATCGGGTTCACAGCAGGCATGGATCTCTGCCACAATGTGAATGCTTTAAAACGCATTGCCTGAAGTGGATCATAGAAAGGGAGTTGCAATATGAATGCTACAGCATGGTATGTGCTAATCCACTTTTAAAAATGTTTTGCGCAACCATGCTGTAGTGTGAACGGAGCCTAAAATTGTACGTTTGTGACTCCAATTGCATTCCACTTGGAGTCAGTCTCCATCCAACAGAGAGAAAAGATCATGCAGCTTCATTCTTCACCACCATCTTCCAGCTTCTGCACCTATGGTCCTGGTCGATATCATCTTCACCCTAAGTATGCTTGTTTTTGAAAAGCCACATCAATGTTCCGTTTGTTGTTTGCCACTGTTCCCCAGTCTCATCTAAGCCCAGTGCAATCTTTGACCACCGATTTGTTGTTTTCTCTGGTTCTTGTTCTGGATACTCCAAGATCTTCTGTCTTTGCTTAGCTTTGATGCCCCGTTTGTTATTTTCCTTCTCTTTTAGGTGTTCCCTGTTTCATCCTGATTGTATTCTTGTCCCTGCTTGCAGCATTCATCCTCTTCTGCTCATCTGGTCCCAGCAGCCCATTGCAAGGGTTTGTGCCGAAGAATCTCCAGCAATTCATCTTGTCCCTGGCAGCCCATGGTGGGTTGGTGCCAGACATCCTCTTCTGCTCATCTGGTCCCTGCAGCCCACTGGAAGGGTTTGTGCTGAAGAATCTCTAGCAGCTTGTTTTGTCCCTGGCAGTCCATTGGTGGGTAGGTGCCAGGCATCCTCTTTAGCTCAGCTTGTCCCGTCAGCCCATTGCAAGGGTTTGTTCCAAAGTGTCACTTGCAGTTTTCCTGTTTTTGGCAGCCCACCAGCTGGTTTGTGCTGGAACCTTGTCTTGTTTGTTCTTCTGTCCTGGCAGTCCAAGAGAGGGGATTCTTGCCAATGAACTCATGGCCTGTTTAACAAACCTCTCATAATCCCAGTGGCCTTACCTAGGCCTGCACCGAAGTGCCAGTTTCTGTGCTACAACCAGGATCTCCTGTTTTCATTCCCTTTCTCTTCTTCTCCACCTCACCTCCAGCTTGTGTGCATGAAGACCATCACCAGAAGTGGACTCATATGTGTTAAGACTTACTGAATTTGTTGTAACCCTGCTGTGCTCTGAAGTACTGCAAGAGCCCTTTGGGCTAGTAATTGACCCATTGTGATGCTCTAAAGTGCTAAGGGTAGTATAAAGTATAGAGGTCTTAGGCCGGGGTGCACCTCTTAGACTCTTTTACAGTAATTCCTGTAGAGTAACTATTGGTTTTAGATTCTCTGTTAGTAATCCTACTTAGTGATTGTTTAGATAGGGTGAGTTATATATATTTACATAGTGGTTGCTTTTACTACTGCTACCCCTCTTCCCTTGTGACTGTATCATCCTACCCCTGTTGTCTGAATAAAGCCTTCTGGCATCAAAACTCTGTGGATGCCTCTTGCCTGTCCTTGTCGAGTGTTTCCATCCACCCATCTAAAGAACCTTTAGTGTCCCCTTGCCACAACACCTGCTAAGGGTGACACTTGTGTTGGTAGTCTGGTGATTGTAGTGAAACCAATTCCTGGTCATTCTATTCATCCCTCAGGAAGTAAGACAAAACTTAGAACTCCATTCACGCACCAGCATGACCTCCACATATGAGATGCCTTCTGTTTACAGAAAGTGGGTTTTACAATTAAAACTAACTTTTTTAGCCACTAGTTAGTAGGGCTAGAAACTGGAAAAATCTACTAGCCCAACATAAAAATGACTCAATGTTAAATAAAATGCTTTAAAGAGCAGCTGATGCCTTTTCGAAAACTTTTGAAAAACATAATAGTTGGACACAATTCATCTTGTATTTCATATGCCTTTTATATACTTTATTTCTCCTCTCCATCAATTATTACTAATGAAATTCCCACAAAAACAAGATCTTTATTCCCTCAGAGTTCATCTGCCTTTATAGCTTACTCCCTACCTCAAATCATAATGCTCTGTTGCCATGGGTATAACTGTGATGTCACGAGCAGAGTATTATGGTCTACATTTAAATTATTTTGGTACTCGAGTTTTAGGGGAAAAAAATTAACCAAGTTCTACACTTTCATTTAAACTGGGAACTGGGGTGGGAGGGGTAGCTCCTATTCACATTAAAACATGCCAAAAATACTCCAACAAATGGAATGCTTTACTGACCAATGCTAGAAGTTTAAACAACAAATTCGATGAATTTAAACTTTTACTCGTTACTCATGACATACATCTAGCATTTATCATGGAGACTTGGGGAAAAGATAATGATGTGTCGGAAAAAAAACATACCAGGCTACAAAGTACTTACTAAAAATAGGAAATATAAAAAGGGAGGTGGACTTGCAATTTATATACATGACTCCATTAGAGCTGATAAAATTATTGAAAGTACAGATGACCTAGAAACATTATGGGTTAAAATCTATCCCCTGACAGGTCCCCTAATAAGATTAGGCTTAGTTTATGGGCCACCTTCTATCTCTCCAGAGAAAGACATCAATTTGATCAAATCCATTAGTGGACTAAATCCATCAGAAAATGTATTAATATTGGGTAACTTCAACTTGCCCAACATTGACTGGACAAACTTAACTGGGTCTAGTAATAGTGAAAACGCTTCTATAGATTTATTGTTGCAACTTGGCTTTGAACAAATAGTTTCTTACGCTACCAGACAAGATAAAAGATTGGATATAATACTGTCCAATATGGGAAATAGACTGGCTAATGCTGATACTATGGCACCGCTGGGAAACAGCGATCACATGTGTCTCAAATTTGAAATTTTGGGTCAGGATATACAGATTGGGACAGGAAGAACCAGTAAATTGAATATAAGAAAAGCCAAATTTAATATTATTAAGAACAACATGGCAACTTGGGACTGGGAAATGGAGTTTCTCGGTCACTCAGTAGAAGAGAAATGGAATGTCTTGACTTCTAAAATAAAAAGTGTAGCCAATAATACACCTAGTGTTCAGAAATATACTAATAAAAAAATAAACCCTTGTTGGATGAAGCCTCATATTAAGAAATTAATTAATAAAACAAATAAATCATATAAAAGTATAAAACATGGCAATCATTATATAATTCCTGAGTATAGGGTTTTGAATAGGGAAATTAAATCAGCCACCAACATTTCAAAAGCTCAAAAGGAGTTAAACTTGGCCACTAGGGTGACTGATAATAAAAAGGCCTTCTTCTCTCGTATAAACAACCTAAGGGGTACATCAAACTCAGTTGGCCCTTTTACTAACAACTCTGGGGTAACTACTAATAGTAAAGAAACAGCAGATATACAAAATGGATATTTTTGTACAGTATTCAATAATAACCTTACTAAAACATCGAAGGATGTACGGATACCCATAACTGGGCAAATTTCTCTCAAGTCAAGTCAAGTCAACTTTATTTCTATAGCACCTTTCAAAACCAAGGCGCTTTACATAAAACATATACATACTAATAAGAATTTTAAAACCAACATTAAAATATAATAAACATAATTGAGGAAATGCTAAACTAAATAAATATGTTTTCAAACCAGTTTTAAAACTATCTACGGTTGGGCATTCTCTCAACCAACGAGGTAGAGAATTCCACAGGGCTGGTGCTGCAAAAGCAAAAGCACGAGATCCTGATGTCTTCAATTGAACCCTGAGAATCTCTAGCAATCCCTCATTGTCAGAGCGGAGAGGACGGAGGGGGCAGTAGGGAATCAGGAGATCTTTCAGGTAACTGGGTCCCTGGTCATGTAGGGCTTTGAAGGTTAGTAAACCAACTTTAAAGGTGATCCACCACCTAACAGGCAGCCAGTGCAGTTCGTGGAGCACAGGTGTAATATGACTGGTTCTAAAAGTATCAGTCAAAAGCCTGGCCACCGTGTTCTGCACCAGCTGCAGGCGGTGGATATCAACCCCAGGTAGCCCTAGGTAAAGGGAGTTGCAGTAATCAAGACGGGCAGTGACAAAGGCATGGACCAATGTTGGAAGATCACCCGGATGAACCAGGTGTTTTACCCTGGCGATATTCCTCAGATGGTAAAAAGAGGATTTGATGACAGCTGACACCTGAGATTTTAGGGTCAAGCCGCCATCAAAAATAACGCCCAGATTTCGCACCTGATCGGAGGTAGGGAGCGACATACCACCAAGTAACAAACCTGATGGTTGTCCAGCTCTCAAACCTGCCCCTGGACGACTTGGGTCCACTACCAATACCTCAGTCTTGTCTGGATTCAGTCTCAGCCAGCTGGAACTCATCCAAAGTCTGATCTCAGCAAGGCAATTATTTAGCACGGAGTGTGCATCATCCTGGCCAGGCAGGAAGGACAGATACAGCTGGGTATCATCTGCATAGCAGTGAAAACCCAAACTGTATCACCTGATGATTTCTCCCAATGGCAGCATGTACACTGCAAACAACATGGGAGCTAAAATGGAGCCCTGCGGTACCCCACAAGGCAGGGAGTGAGCGCCAGAGGAATAAATTCCAGTGGCAACTCTCTGAAACCTGTCTGTGAGGTAAGAATGAAACCATTTGAGGACTGTACCAGACAGCCTGCAATAAACCATGAAGCGATCCAATAGCACACCATGGTCTACAGTGTCAAATGCAGCAGAGATTGAGAAGGACCAGAATGGTACATGCCTTTGATCTCTGGCCATTAGGAGGTCACTCAATACCCGGACAAGGGCAGTCTCCGTGCTATGCTTCTTCCTAAAACCAGACTGAAGAGTATCATAGACATTGTGAGTTATAAGATGATCATCCAATTGCAACGCAACCGCCTTTTCAATAACCTTACCAACAACGACAGGTTAGATATAGGCCAGTAGTTAGCTAGACAATCTGGATCTAAGGAGGATTTTTTAAGGAGTAGTCGAATAACCGCCCCCTTGAGGGAGTCAGGAAAGACCACCATCTCCAAAGACTTCCAGACAATGTCAGCAAGGATCGGGCAGATAACTTCCACACATCCTACTAAGAGAGGTGTAGGGTCCGGATCCAAACTACAGCTGGTTGGTCACAGTATTTGGATGATCTTCACAATGTCACTGAACTCCAGCCAGCGAAACTCTGACCAGACAGACCGAGTACATGTCACTTCACGTCGACCACTGCAACCCCCTATAGGAGAGGTCGGACCGATTCCAGACCTGATGCTGGCAACCTTATCTGCAAAGAAACGAGCAAACTCCTCACATCTTAACTGAGAAAAGGCTTCTCTGGGCTGGAGGCAGATTGGATTGCACAATCTGTCCACAGTCCGGAAAAGCTGAGCCGGTTGGTTTTGTGCAGCAGAAATCTCCCTGGACAGGAACTCTGCCTTCTTATGGGTGATTTCTGATTGATAGCCATCATAATGTGCCATCAACCTAAGCCTGCAGCATCATCTCCGGACTTCCGCCAGACTCTCTCCAACCTGTGGCCAATGCACCTTAACTCCTTCAAGAAGCCATCAAATCAACCCTACTGTTGTTTATGAAAAACTCCAGAAGATCCCAACAAATAAATCCCTGGGGCCAGATGATATGCATCCCAAAATACTGCAGGAAACAGCAGATTATATATATTAACCCTTGACAGACATATTTCAGCATTCACTAGATACTGCTGAAATTCCAACGGGCTGGAAGATAGCTACAGTGGTACCCCCTCCTAAAAAAAGGACCTCAAACAAATCCTGAAAATTGTAGACCAATTAGTTTGACTTCACTTATGGGTAAACTTTTGGAGAGTATTATAAAAGAACATATACAACAGTACTTACTTACCCATAATCTTTCAGACCCTAGCCAACATGGCTTCACCAAAACCCGATCTTGTCAAACCAACTTACTGTCATTTTAAGAAAATATCAGCAGGGAAAGGGACAAAAGGAACCCTGTTGATGTAGTATTTCTCGATTTTGCCAAGGCTTTTGATAAATTGCCACACTTCGAACTTGTTAAATCATTAGATAATATAAATGTGAGCAGCAATATTGTATGTTGGATTGCCAATTGGTTGAGGGGTGCAGACAGAGGGCGATGGTGAATGGTATATTCTCTGAATGGGCTGAGGTGGCCAGTGGGGTGCCCCAGGGCTCCGTCCTGGGCCCAATCCTCTTTAATATATATATTACCTAATTACAATCAGATTCACCTAATATTTGGCTGGCAAAATTTGCTGATGATTGTCGCCTGGGCACAGTGGTTACTGAAGCAGAGAGTTCTATAGCACTACAAAACACTCTAGATAACATTTTTCTATGGACCGAACAAATTAGTTTTGAATGTCAGCAAGTGTAAAGTTATGCATCTAGGTCCTCATAATAAGCAGCAAAAGTATTTTTTAAATAATCAACCTTTAGCAGTTACACTTCATGAAAAAGATCTCGGTATAACTGTTAGCCCTGATCTCAAATTTAATCTACACTGTAATGAACACGTTAAGGAGGCCAATAACATGTTAAACTGTATTTTCAGGCATATAGTGAGTCGAACTTAAGAGGTCGTAACGCCTTTGTATGTGGTATTGGTTAGGCCTCACCTGGAATATTGTGTCCAGGTCTGGTCACCTTACTACAAGCGAGATATACGAAGGGTTGAGTCAGTCCAGCGTAGAATGACCAGGTATATTACTGGATTAAAAAGCAAATCTTATCAGAAAAGACTGAAAATATTAGATCTTTACTCCCTAGAATACAGAAGATACAGAGGAGGTCTGTGCATGTTATTCAGATTATTAGATGACAGCATTCTTAGAACCGAGCTTGGACTAACATTCAGTCAAAATAGATTAAGTGGTAGGAAACACTCAAAGCAAATGTGTTTGGACAAATGGAATTTACTATCTAGGAAAAACTGGTTTAGTATCAGGACTATAAGGGCATGGAATGCTTTACCAGAGGTGGTAATTGCAAGCAAAGATATGTATGCATTTAAATATAACTTAGATAAGGCAACGAGAAATTAGATCAAATTTGGGGGTCAGTTTTGAATTTAATTCAAACTGACTAGAAAGTATAAAAATGGCAAGCATATGGATGGAAGTCTTTTTAAACTTGAAACATCTATGACATCTATCTATGAAATTATGACATCAGGTTGGGAAGAAGCAATAGGAGCTGATAAACTCTCTGGGAACCTCTTTCACATGCTTTCATGCATATGACCGCAATAATAAATAATGGGGATAAGAAATACAGAGCTAATGAGGAATTTAAGCTGATTTATGGACAAGTATTATGTTTTTCAAACTTATTCTCAAGATGTCAGTGTCTCTTTAGTACAAATTGTGTCTGTGTTTTTTTTTTTTTTTTTTTACTCATTATGCTACCATCCACAGAGTCAAAGACCCTTACACACATACACACACACACATTTAGGGAGGCAGTATATTGCAGTGGTCTAAGGCCCTGAGCTGCAAATCTGGAGACATCCAACAGACCAGACCTGGGTTTGAATCCCACATCTTCCACTTGCATACTGTGTGACCCTGAGTAAGTCTCTTAACTTCCTTGTGCTCCCAGGTTGCTCCTGTAAAAAAGCATTCAGCTTAGTGTGCTATTCCTGGTTAAACAACTTAAAAAAAAAAAAAAAAACTTCAACCCACCCCCCAAAGAAAATATTCTTGTTAGGTTTTTCTAGCTCTTGAAAGTTGAGAACATCTTGTTCACAAATGCTTTATATAATGGCTACCCTAGGTGTCCACACCAGCAACCATTCTGAGCAACTTGCAGTACAGAGCCCATGTAAAGATCCCCTGCCCCGTAATGTCCAAATGTGGGGAGGTTCTGGGTTACCTGCACAAGGTCACACAGCAAGACGATGGCTGTGGTGGGATTCAGAATTGAACCATGGTTCCCTGTATCACAATTGGGACATGTAACTATGAAATTATTTTAAACAAACAAAAAAAGCATCCTCATTTATCCCTGTATTCTCGTATAGAAACCATCTGAATGAATATCCTTTCGAGATTATTATATTTATTCCAGATGCTCCCAATAACCCCATCCACTAGCTTTTCTTCCTGGAACAAGATCTTGTCTCACTTCATTTGGGCCGCCTTTGCTGGTCAATTCTTCAGTTACCACTGTTCGGGGGGGGGGAGGTTAAATTTTCCTCATTTCTATGATTATTTCAGTGCAGTAACAGTACCTATAATGCTTCTTGGAAACACATTGAATGTGTTTTAAATTATCTTTTTGATGTGGGGAAAATTTTGTTTGCTCCGTTGACTACCCTTCTGAATCTCTACAATATTACAACGGGCATGGCACACACGTTGCGTGTCTGAGTTAAGCTCTGATCTTTACCCACATTGGCACTGGTTCTTTATTTTGTTTGATTACTGGCAGTGGAGGCCAATTTCTTCCTTACCCAAATTGATCATACTTTCCAGAGATGGCACCAATTAGGCCTATCATGTATTTTCCAGTTTTTAAATTCCTGGGGCATGTTGCCCTTCCCTCACTTACAATCCCTTTATCCACTTACAAATAAGGAACATTTCCTCTACTTCCAGGTACGCACCTTTCTCTTACATAAGGGACCACAGAGAGATCGGCTTCCTGACCCACTGCCCCTTTTGTTAAAAGTTATCCTTGATTCCATAAAAGGAACTCGGTGGCAACATTTGATTGGACATTTATATAAAGGGCTTCAGGAATATTTGAGTGACACTACACAATCCATACTTGAGGCCTGGCATAATGTATTACATACGGTTGTATTCTATGACACTTGGATGAAGCAGACTTCTCCCTCTATGAAGGTCTTCTCCTCCCCATATTGGTGTGAATTCGCCTGGAAATGTTGCAGTAGATTTTTTCAATACACCATCTCAGCTGACTAAATATGTTCCAGCTCGGTTTGGATATTGTTGGCAACACTGTGGGGGAAACTTTGGCTAATCATACACAAACATTTTGGTCCTGTCCTGTGGTAGCCCCTTTCTGGCAACAGGTGGAGGAGAGAATGATGAGGTTGGTATGAAGGGAGGCTGTATTAACCCCAGAATTGGTGCTTTTATCAATCCTCCCCCCCGAGATCTCTGGTTATCTCCTAGATCCATGATATAAACACATTTATTGGTGGCTAAGAAAGCAATTACATGCTTGTGGTGCCAACAATCCCCCCTGACATTTTCCCACTGGCATAGGATTATTAATGATATGTATTATTTGGAATGGCTTATAGCCCATTGTACAGGGTTGCATCACAGTTTGAATTAATGTGGTGAGCATGGGTGTTTTACATTTTGGTGGAGGATGATTCCATTATTTATTGAGGAGGCTGGTGGGGGGGGGGTCGGGAGCTGGTTTGGTTTACTGAAGACTCAGAGTTCTGAAACTGGATTGAGCAGCCTGGACCTTAGACCCTTGTCATTCAATTTTGGTTTCACAGAGCAGATTAACTAAACTTTTATCTTGGGTCTAGTTTATTATTCATTGACTGCATATGTAGTGTCAAGCCAAAAATATATTGGTTTAATTAACAGAGTTGGAATATCTCCATGGACTTTGTTTATACGATACCATGCTATTAATTTTGTTCTTCGTAATGCTCTCCGAGATCATAAATAAAGAATTTAAAAAAAATCCTCTAATTAACACAGCGGCTGGCTAAGGAGGTGAGTGGAGGACTATGCTGGTCACCATAGTTTTGAGACATACCAGTGACCAGGGTGAGTGGGCGCAGAGCTGGGGGCCCTTAGAGGGTATGCAGTTCGGGGCTGGCACTTGGTTGGGGGGGTCCACTAGACACCAGGAATTTAAACAGTATTTAAAGGGGATAGGAAACCGTTTTTCCATCTCTAGATGCCCTCCTGGTTTACTTTCAGTGTCTATACAATATTCTGATATGTTTTTGACTTTCTTTGATAAATTAATAATCTAGTTATTTTGCCTTTGTAAGTACCCTGAATCCCTCTTTCCTCAGTTGTTGCTACTCTCTCTTTTCATACTGTATCAGCATTCTATGACATCAATAACACCATTCAAAGTCATTCAGATGAATATCATGGACTGGTAACTGATGTCATGGAATGTCTTAAAAATATAAAAAGAACAGTAGTTGTGAGGAGAGTAAAACTCTACGTAGTTCAGAGGGCACCCCATAGCTAGATGATTTATTTATCATCAATTGGTCAAATCATATTATAATTGGCATATAAAGGAAAATGGGATCGCAGTTAACTATGTAAAAATAATTTCCTATCACCTTAAACTAAATGAGTGATGGGGGGGGGAGGAGGTCAATAGATACCAGGGAATTAAATATTATTTGTTAATACATGGGTGATCAGGTATGCCACCCTAACAGTGACATTTCTACGGCGACATGCATCGATATCAACTACAGCACCATGCTGCCATAGAAGTGCTACTGGAAGGGGGCAATCACTTCCCCCGACTTGCACCCCCTCCTGAACTAACTCTGACCTGGAGTTAGAATCCTTTAGTTTGGGGCGCAAAGCCCCTGGTGTAAAAATAGACCTGAACAGTGTGGCTCCATGCTGACTGCAACTTACGGTCACCATGGAGTCCGTCACTGTAATGCCAGTTGCAATCTTTTTTGTCATGCTGGCATATACAACCCAGGTGATCAAGGGTAGTGGGGTTCACTAGATACCAAGGCAATGAATATTACAGTACAACATGGGTGGTCAGAGGGAGGGGGGACCACTAGACACCTGGGAAGGGTACAGTACTGACTAGTATTCTAGCATGGGTGCTAAGGAGCTGAATGGCAACCAAATGAGCCTATAATGACCATTCAAATGTCTCCTTAATGTCTTGCATGTCCAATAACCTAATATGTATACTAGGGCTGAATATGGCCCATAGGAGCTCTGGGGCTATGCCATGGTTGGCAACGCTGTCTCTAGTGGGCTGTCCTGTGGGCCATATTCAGCCTTTGTCTGTGTCAATGCAGTGCACAGTCACTATGCGCTGTGCTTGTATAGCTCCATATTTGGACAGATACCACACTCCTTTGGAGAGTGCTAACTGTCTGAATATAGGTCAGAGCTGGCAATGCACTATATGCAGCACAGCGCTACTGGCTGTGCAGCGCTATCAGCCAGTTCTAAATATTGGGGCCCAGGTGTCATACAGTCAGTGTTTGTTGCTAAGTGTATCCTGTCTTCCTAATGGAGCAATTGATTTGGACTCTGGGATCAGCACTTCTGGTACTGGTCACATACTGATGCTTCAGTGGTTAATACCATGACCAGGAGTTTGAGGAAGGACTCAGGAAGAGATACTAACATACTGAAATGCCAGCAGAATAGGTCTAATGGTCTCTCAAGTCTGCTCAATTTTCAGGACCCGCACTGAGGGTCAATTTTGGTGTCCCCCCTCCCCCTTGGGTTATACTGTCCCCAGTCCCAGATATTCCACCTGTACTGGGCCTGGTCAGATTTACCCTCCCCTTGTACCTGTCCCATCCCCTCTTAAACCTGTCCACAGTCTCCACCTCTACCAGCTCCCTGGGCAGTGCATTCCATGGCTCCACCACCCTTTCAGTGAAATAACATCTCCTCCTCTCCCCTCTGAGCCTGTCCCCTTCCAGCTTACACCCGTGACCTCTTGTTGCCCCGCCCTTCTTTCTTTGTAGCACCCTGACTCCTTTACCGATCCCATTCATGTACTTAAGGACCTCTATCATGTCCCCCCGTCCCTCCTCTCCTCCAGGGTGTACATGTCGAGCTCCTTGAGCCTCTCCTCATAGGTCCTCTCCCCCAGACCCCAGATCATTTTGGTTGCCCTCCTTTGGACCCTCTCTAGGAGTGTAATGTCCCTCTTTAAATGTGGTTTCCAAAACTGTACACAATATTCGAGGTGTGGCCTAACCAAGCAGTTGTACAGTGGAAGGATCACTTCCGCCTTTCTGGAGGTAATCTCCCTGGCGATGCATCCCAGCATCCTATTTGCCTTTTCTGCTGCCCTTCTACAGGTCTCTGAGTTGTTCATTTTGACATCTACCACTACCCCAGGTCCCTCTCACCCTCCGTGACTTGAATCATGTCTCCTCCCGGGGCATACCCCTGGCCTGGATTTCTGACTTCCAGGTGCAGAACCTTGCACTTCCCCTCATTGAATTTTAGTTTCCATTTTCCCGACCACCTTTCCAGAGCCTCTAGGTCCTCCTGCAAGTCCACCCTCCCCTCCTCCCCATCCACCACTGCACCCAGCTTTGAGTTGTCTGCAAAGAGACTCATCTCACTCCTGGTCCCCATCCTGCTATCTGAGATATAGGCATTGAACAGGAGTGGCCCCAGCACTGACCCCTGGGGCACCCCACTAGTAACCCACCTTGGAGATGAGGCTAACCCTCCAACCATCACCTTCTGAGTATGCTCAGAGAACCAATTTCCTATCCATCTTGACAACTGTCTCTCTACCCCCATTTCCTTCAGCTTTAGCCAGCAGGCCATTGTGGGGTACCGAATCAAATGCCTTGCTAAAGTCCAGAAAGAGGACATCCACTGGCCTACCCTGGTACAGGGCCCTCGTCATCCAGTCATAGAACTCAACAAGGTTTGTCTGGCGTGATCTTTCCATGACAAAGCCATGCTGCCTATCGTCCAAGTACCCAGTTTGCTCCAGTGACCCTCTTAGCCTTTCCTTGATAATATCCTCCATCACCTTGCCGACCACTGATGTCAGGCTAACGGGTCTGTAATTTCCCACCTCCTCTCTTGTTCCCCCCTTGTGGGTTGGCATGACATGGGCTACCCTCCAGTCTTGGGGCACCCACCCAGTCCTCAGACAAATGTTAAAAAGCTCCACTAGCAGGACTGCCAGGACATCCACCAGTTCCCTCAGCACCCTGGGATGCATCTCATCTGGCTCTATTTATGGTAAAAGCCCAACCCCAGTGTGGGATTAGAACCCACAACCACCTGGTCCAGAGGCAGATGTACTACCAACTGAGCCACAATGACTGATGCTTGACAGACTATCTCTGTACCTCTTGTCTCAGTGTTGGAGTGGTAGCATTGTCCTCTCCAAATAAGAGAGTGTAGAAAATAAAAATAAAAATTATATTTTGGTGATTTTTTGACACATCAAGAACCCTGTACATTCCAAAACATCCTGTACACCTTTGCAGGCTGGTAGCTGCCTAAATCCATCTCTGACTCAAAGTACCTCTGGTGTGGGCACTGCTGCCACCTAGTACCTGCCCACCTTCCAAGTTCATGCTCTCACTCTCCAGCTGGGTGTGTGATCCAAGATCTATCTGTTATCCCCAATTCAGCTTATCTGGTATGAAAATGTTAGCTGAGAATCTCATGCACAGGACATCGGTGCAGCTATCCATGCAAACCCCTTGAGAGGGAACTCCTACTACAGGTCTTTCACCACTGTCTGGTGTTCTTTCTCTTTCTTCTTGGAGGTCATAACCTTGAGACCAGACCCAACTGAAGGCCTGTGCCCCACTGAGACATAGTGCTCATAGTGCCACCCCCTGAGTCTGTCTGGTCCTTCTGACCAGACGCAGCCAGCTCCATGAGCCTGAACAAACCCTTCATGGCTCTAGATAGACCCCCTTTTCTCCACAATGGTTTTAGTCTAGACTCCTGTTCTCTTCCGGCATTTGTAAAACCAGCACACACCATTGTGGGGCCATGACCTAACACAGGAATAAATGGATACTACTAAAAGCCTCACATTTGGGGATGTTACATGACGTTAGTAAGGCTAAAGTTCAAATATTGCCATCTTGGTCTATTTTATAACCCTTTTAATGTTTTGAGTGTTATAATTGATGGCAATTGTGTTACAAAATAATTGTTGGAAATAGAGTATTTTGATTGACAGATAGCATTCTTAAAAGGTTAGCATTTGAAAAGGATTAGGTTAATGGCTGGAAACCCTCATGTAGCCTAGAACAATTTATTTATATATTTATTTATTGAAAATGTTTCACCAGGAGAGGCACACAGAGCAAAACAATGCTCGTCTCACGGTGCGACCGGGGGTACATGGGAGGGTACTTAATACAAACAATGTGATGCAGTTAGAGTCAAGCAAGTTCAACACAGTGGTTACACGGGTTACATAGGAGGAGTATACATAAAACAGACAATGGGTTGAAATTTAGAGTCAAACAAATCAAGACGGTGGTTACATGGATGAGTGTAACTAGGCAGGCTTAAGCAAGTGGAAGTACTACATATTTGTGCCACGTGGATGGTGGCATACATGTTTGGTTAACATAGAACTACCCATGGATTACATAAGTGCTGAAATCTAGAGGATAAGAGAAAGAGAAAAAATGCACCGGGCTGGCAGTGCGAACTGGGAGCACGAGCCTGGGGAGATAAGAGCAAGGAATGTTAGGGCAACTTTATTATAAGTCAGTCAATTGGGCGAGGCCAAGCCTCTGGTCAGGCGCATAAGGAGGAGGGGCACAGGTGGGGATGAGTCATCGGGAAGTCAAGGGCATGTACAATTGGAGTGCGAGGAAGTTAGAGAGGCGGAGGATAGAGAGCATTTGGAGGAAGAATGGCGGTTGGGCCAGCAGGTCATTCCAGAGCTTAGGGAGGTGGTAAGAGAAGGCAGATTGGCCTCTGGAAGTTCTTGATGAGGGATAGCTAATTGCCTGGAGTCAGTAGACCTGAGGGCATGCGCTGGAGCTGGTGGGGAAGATAGGGAGGAAACGAGGTAGGGTGGGAGGGAACTGAGCCAGAAGTTAGAAACAAATTTAGCACAGTGAAGTAGGCACCGGTTGCTCAGGGATGGAAGGGCCAGTGAATGGTAAAGCTTTCAGTGATGGGTGCGGGGGGGGGCATCGAGGACGAAGCGGCAGAAGGCATTGAAGAGAGGATCTAGTCTGGATAAGATGGACTTGGGGGCAGTGCTGTAGATGACATCACAGTAGTCGAAGGAAGGAAGAATCATTTTCTGGACTATTTTGTGTCTCACAGGAAGCGGTAGACTGGCGCGGTTTCTATAGAGGGCACCGATCTTGGGGCGCAGTTTTGATAGGATGGTGTCCACATGGGTGGAGATGGAGAGGTGGCGATCAAGCCAGACCCCTAGGTACCTAAAGGAGGGCACGTCTTCCAGGGTGGTGTTATTTAGGGTACGGAAGGTCAGGGGTTGTAAGTGGGATAGTCTCTGTCTAGTGCCGAAGGACATAGAGACTGTCTTCTTGGTGTTCAGGAAGAGCTGGTTGGAGTTGAACCAGTGTTGTACTTTGTTGAAATCGGTCTGGAGATTGTAGGTGACTTCTTCATGGGAGCGGCCGGAAGTAAAGAGGACCGTGTCATCAACGTACATGTGTATAGAGGTAGTGGAGCAAGCCATTGGCAGATCGTTTAGTAGGATGGAGAAGAGAATGGGGCTGAGGACTGAGCCCTGGGGGACACCGGTGGTAATGGGGAGCGGGGGAGGTGCAATCAGTTATTTTTGTAGATTGGGTTCTATTTTATAGGTAGGCTTTGAACCAACTTATGGCCGAAGGCGATAGACCAGCACCAGCTAGGCAGGACAGTAGGAGGGAGTGGGATACCGTATCGAAAGCTTTGGCTAGGTCGATGAAGATAGCGGTGGTGATATGTCCTGTGTCCATTCCAGAAAGGATGGAGTCCATGAGTCTTAGTAGAGAGGTGGTGGTGGAGTGGTTCTTCCTAAAACCGGACTGGAATGGAGTGAAGAAATTTGTTTCAGAGAGAAAGTGGGTAAGCTGTGATAGTACTAGGAGTTCCTGGATTTTGGCAAGGGTGGGGAGGAGGGAGATGGGGCGGTAGTTAGCAGCGGAGGTAGGGTCACCTCCTTTGAGCAGAGGTAGGACAGTGGCATGTTTCCACTCAGAGGGGAGAGACTCAGTGGTGAAAGACAGGTTTAGTAGGGCAGTGAGGGGGGTAGCTATGGCCGGTGCAGATAGGAAAAGAAGTTTGTCATCAAGGCCATCTGAAGATTTACCTTTGGAGGGTTCAGGGGTGAAGGGCATCTAAGGTTTCAGTGGGAGATGTGTCTCAAAGAGAAGGGTTCTGGCCAGGTGGAAGGAGGGTAGCTGTCTAGGGAGTGGGTGGGTACTGGAGGAAGGGAGTCCAGGAGGTCTTAGCACAAGTAGAGAAGTAGAAATTGAACTCAGAGGCTACTGTCAGAGGTCGGGAGTAGGGTCCTTGTGAGAGGAGGAGGAGGGATTGTTGTTGGGGGAGAAAAGGAGTTGATGACTTTCCAGAACTTAGAAGGCCTCCCAAGATTTCAGTTTAGGGTGTTGTTAAAGTATTCGGCCTTAGCTATGCGGATGGCCCTTGTACATTGTTTGAACATCCGGTAGAGTTGATATTGTCTAAGCCTGGAAGAGCGTGGATTTGTAGGTATACGACTTGTCTCGAGGCTTGTTGGCAAGCTAGCAGCTCGAGAGATATCCAGGAAAGGTAGGACCCTGGGACTCTAGCACGGCGCAGGGGAGCATGTTTGTCCCAGGCGCTGAGGAAGGTGTTCCTGAAGTGTGTGAGGGCAGTATCCATGTTACAGCAACTTAGGATAGGGTCCCAGTTGGAGTGAGCTAACTCTTCCAGAAGAGGAGAGAGGTTTAGGGATTTATATGACCGTTGAAATATGAACTTCGGAGGAGATTTAACTCGGTGGTTTTTGCGGACCAAGTATGTTAGGTGGTGATTGCTAATGGAGTCAGGAAGGAGGCCAGAGCTGATGACACGGTGAGGATGGGAGGTAAGCGCCCAATCGAGATGGGAGTGTTGTTACCAGATTTATGGTTTGACCATGTAGGTTCCCGAATGGTTTGGGTAAAGTTGAGTGCGGATATCTTGGTTCGTGTTTTGTTAAAGGTGGGATCAGACCAGTTGTGGTTAAAGTCGCCCAAGACATATAGTTCACCCGACTGGTCTAGGGATGACAATTGGTTCAGGATGTTGGTTATTGTTGCAGCTGGGGTACCAGGGCAGCAGTAAACTCATGCCACAAAGATGGGGAGTGAGGAAGGAGGGGACAGTTTCAGCATGAGCAGCTCGTAGGCCTTGGGTTCGGCTTTTGAGAGAGTGACAGAAAAATGTAGAGCTGAGCAGGTGTAGGTAGCCACCCCTCCACCTCTGGTGGGTCGGTCTTGCCGAGTGATGGTGAACCCCGGAATAGCGATGGCAGGATCAGGGAGGTTTGGATTTAGCCAGGTCTCAGATATGATGATTAAGTTGGGGGCAAGGTGGGCGGGTGTCAATGAGAAACTAAAATGCTTTATTTCATAAAAATGAAATCATTTGTGTTTAATAAAAGCATTAATATACTCCAGGGGTTGGGTTAGGGTTACCTTTGTTAATCTAACCTTAGGAGCATAATGCCCTTGGCTGTACCTAATGCTGCACGACCCCTTAGGTTATATAACTGATGATAATCCAATCCTGGTCATGTCTTGGTGCTTAATTAATAGCATTCCACATCTGCAGAGGCTTGGGAATAGGAGAAAGGATAGGCAAAGGAAATGAAACAAAATAATTTAAAGACAGAAAAGAAGAGCAGAATATGAAAGATTAGAAAGAAGCATTCTAACAGAGACCAACATATAGTAAGTAGAAAGAGAGACACAGAGATAGTTCTCCTCAGAAACAATATAAGCCAGAATGTAGAAAGACAACAATAAGATGACCATCCCTCCTTGATGGTAGAAAAAGGCACAGTGGACCATCTAATCTGTCCACCCTGCCTAACTGCCCTGGGTAGGCTCTAGTGGCCATCCCACAATCAGGGCTGTGCCAACAACTGTAGCGGCCCCCTGCAAAATATGTAGTAGGGCCCTACCTCCACATCAATAAATGTAGAATAACCATTAGCACATGTGACATTTTTATAGCGTAAGTTTTGTTGCATCAGTTCTGCTAAGTATCCAGTTTGTCCATAGTTTGTTCATGCACCCCCCCTTTGCTGGCACCATGATCAAGGAACTTAACAATGTAATTTGTCCATGCTCCTCCTGGGAACACAAGCACTAAGATTAGATGTTTTGAGTAATGGGCCCTATTGCCTCGTTATTCTGTACCCCCTCCCCCCACCATGTGAAATCTGACGCCACTGCTGACAGACCCAATTTCAAATGATAAGCTATTTCCAAAGAGAATATTGCCAAGTGTGTCTGTGAGAAAAAGTTTTCTTAAAACTGACCTCTGAGGCAGTGGGTCCCCTGACAGTCTGGGTCCTACTGCAACCGCAGCTTTTGCACCCCTCTTGGTCACTGCCCTGCCCACAATATGGCCACCGGTAAAGCTGCTGTTATCTTTGGAGTTGGAGCCTTCATAAACATTTTGTGAGCACCACTGCGCTATGCTAACAATTCCATGTATTCCATAATTGAAATACAACTTCTATTAAGTGGGCAATAATGATTAGGAAACTGAATGTGTTGATAATATTTGGAAGTGCATACTTCTGTGGGGGACACCTGTGTGCAGCGTTACCCCCTCCCAAAAAGCCCCAACATTTAAATGACTCTAAATGTCCATATGCTAAACATGCAGATAAAAAACTATGAATGAATGGCGTAGCAGACAATATATGTTATATAAGAAAAAATCAGACAAAGCAGTTTTCTAAGACCCATTTGTATGGGTGGGTGTGCGTGCAGATTTCTATGGCTGCAAGCTACAAAACAGCATTAGCTTTTCTCCCATATCAAGTTTCAGACAATGCACTGCTAAGACCTGACTGTGTGTCTGCTCTATTGAGATGTTATGCTTTCTCCCTTCAGGAATGTGTTTGTAGATAATTGCAGATGGTTTGGGAAATGAAAATGATAATATTGCATAGCTCCCTTTCTGTGGGTTAACTGTACTGTTCATATGAATACAAACAAATATGTAAAAAGAAACCCTGAGTTCCATGATATCTTAATAATAAATCTCAGACTTCCTGTCTATGCATGGCAGTTTTTGAGTAATACCAAATTAAAGACCAAGCCAACTTTTCAGATCAAGCACTAAGATAATTTCCAATGAAAATGCGGAGTTATTTTTTTTTTTTCATTTTTTTGTATTTATATTTTACCATTTTCCCCCGTTTTTCTCCCTACTCTCCCGGGACCCCAGCACACGGCAATGCATGCATGTGGAGGTGCACACATGCTCCGTGGCACCAGTTCCGGCCCCTTCCTCCCCCTCCCTTGGCAATCGCCGGGCTCCCCATAGCCTGACACTACCATCCATCCTCCACCGGGTGGCAGCCAAGGGCTGGGGAAACCCCTTATCCCTCCCTGGGAGAGGAGAGTTGCCTCGCAGTAGCTCAATCTGGTTCCTCACCCTAACCCCTGCCAACCCCCGACAACCCATGCTCATTCCCAAACCCGGTTCACCAGCATGGTGCGAGGTGTGGTATCCAGCGTCTCAACCCTCAGTGCCACTGGGCCGGCTAAATGCTGAGTTATTTAAACTTTTTATACTGTAATATTATCTATACCAGCTGGACATCTGTCAGTTATATGATAGCATCCACTAAGGTGCATACTTCTTATACAACAACACATATGTTCACTGAGGTACTTATTCAGATGCCATAACATTGCTTATAGAAATGGGACACAACACTACTACCCATTACATCATGCCATTTATACCCACAGGAGAACCTACTCTTTATGTGGCATTATCCACACAAAGCAGACAATTCAGATTCAGTATTTCTTCTCTCCTAGCATTTTCTTTAATTATTTAGTTATCTATTTAGTTTGTTGATTGGGTGAGCTAATTGGAACTGAGTCCCTGTAACAGTAGCGACCTGGAAGATGAAGTAAGAACATTAAGGGGCACAGGAGAAGAACAATGTACAGAGCAGGTGAAATATACAGAGACCAGATACAGTTACAGGCAGTGTTCACAGAGGGATGTTTCTTAAACTTTGGTTTGAAGGTTGTGTTCAAGGTGTGGTCAGGCGGACGGATCCCTTTTGCATGTGTTGTGGGAATGTCTGAAAATTACCACTCTCTGAGAAAAGATTAAACGAAAGGCAGATCCCCTTTTGGGGTTAGACGAATATTTCACTCCTGAAATTTGCCTTGTGGGAAACTACTTGGCTGTGTCAGTCAAAGAACAGAGGTATTATGTATCTACGATCTCACTCTCGGTAAAAAGAGTGGTACTTCACCACTGGAAAGATCAACCTGAGATTTCTTACTCTGAATGACTTGCTGAATTATTATACAGTATAGGACTTGAAAAGATGATAGCTAGTCTCCATAGTCATTTACAGATATATAACAAAAAATGGGGCAAACTACATACTTTATTTTCATTGAACTCCTCTCCTTGAGTGGGTTAATGGAGCTTTGACATTTTTTCTTATGTTTTCATTTAGAGTGTGCTGACATAGGGCAAGAGTTTAAGTTCATGTGTGGATGTAAACCTTTAGTGCCTTCTTTGATAGAGTTACAGGATTCTGTCCCACATATTCTGTTTTTTTTTCTCTGCTGTGCCCCTCAAATGGATGGACTATTTTACTATTGTTTGTAAATAGCTCCCAATAAGGGGGAAAGAGGTTGTGTTGTATATGTTGTTATAGTCTATGTGGTTTGTTTTGTAAAATTTTGGAAACTTAATAAAGTATATTAAATTTAAAAAAAAAACTTTGGTTTGAAGGTAACATGGGATTTTGTAGTCTAACTATAAGGCATACTCCTATGCACTACTCTTCCTGCAAACTGCCTCGAGTCTTCGGTATGATAACTCCATCTGTTCTAAATGCCCAATGCCTTTTAGTCTGACTTGTTACTTAGTTGAGGCAATGTCTCCACTACACTGAGTCCAAACAAAATTAAACGTGTTTGTAGTTTGTCATTCTCAGTGTAATGCCCACTCCCCTCCACTGGGGGAGATGTCATCACTAAACCTTTATAGGTAGAGAGATGTTAAAATAGTGTAGGTCATGTATTTAGAACAAAGGGTAAAGGTTTCCAGTAAGTACGTGGAAAGAGCTGAGGACTATACACAGGGAAGCAGGTGCCATTTTGGTGGTTGATCCCAGAAAGTCTCATGACAGGGGATTTCTCTAGGGACTTTGGATGTGGATGTAGGAATCAGGAAGCTGAGCACTTGGACCCTTACAGGCGAACCTCATAGTGAGCTGTGAATTATAGAGAAAGAAGAGAATTTTAAATTCTGTGCCAGAAAGGCAAAGAATGATTGGAAAATTGTGTCTTCAGTTTGTCAACACCGCTGACTCTGGGATATACATGTATGGGACTAGAGTGGTGATCAAAGTGGTTCCTGCCCATCCTTATGAATGTCCTTGTGTCCAGAACCTTTCAGACCTGGAATAGGTAAATCCCAAGTGGGAGTGTTTGAAGTGTGACAGGGCTGCATTTCAAGTCATGAAGGCCAATTCTAACTGTATAATAAGTGCCTAGCTCCATAAAGTCAGTCACCATGATGATACAGAGACTAGTTCCAATGTACCAGATAGAAAATTGCTGCGCTGATTATAAGACAGGTGCTACAGCGCTACAAAGAAAAGCGTTTGGACATGTCTATAAAAATGGATTCCATCACATCGCAAAGCTATGAATGTAAGCAATGTAGGAGAGCAGTTGCAAGTGAAGGTTATGTTTAATGCCCCTCCACCACAACTCCAACCTGGTGTGTTAAAGCTAACTCAGTTTACCTGCAAGCAATGGAAGCAGACTGAGTGGAAGCATCAGAAGATCAGGGTCATCTGGGGTCTGGCTGGATTTCAGACTCCCTGTGATGATCTGACAGTAGCCAATGAGGAATGGAGGTCATGTGTGAGAGGGGAGGACGCAGTGCAGCACTTGGTAAGTCTCTCCTCACCTCATTTCTGTTGATACTGAAGTACAGTAGTAAGTTTCGGGATGTGTACTCCTCCATGAGTCATGTATTATCACTTAAATCCTCTCTAGACGGGGATGGGCTTACATCAGCCCATACTGGATCAGATGTACAACCCTGTTTTTTTGTTTTTTTTTACTTTTTATTTTCAGACTTTTCAAGATAAAACGTTTTCATTGAAAAACACTTTGGATCAAAGTCGTACAACCCAGTTTAACAGGCAGTATCTGGTCTGGCAAAGCCTTTCAGCTTGAATTGCACAGGGATTTTCATATCAACGATGCCTTGCTGGATTGGAACTTTAGAGTATGTGCGTGATTTGGAGAAGTGCATAAAAACTATATAATTTGAATATTTCATATCTCCTAGCATCCTTTTATGGATTCTATGCACTTGTCTTTCTGCAGATTGCTTCTCTGATATGCTTAACTCTGATAGTGCTAAATGTCTTATACCAATACCCGCCAGGTGCCTATCTGCACTATTTGTTAAACTACTCTCCCAATATACATGAACACTGGTACACACTGAAGCATCAACATTTTTCAATCACACTGGCAACACTAATACATGCTTTTGAGATATCCAGCCAAGATCACTGCAATATACTGTATGCTGGTCTGTCTTTGCAGAGGATCCAGCACCTGCGGTCATTATGACCACATCACCCTTTTGCTCAAATAGCTGTACTGGTTGCTAGAGGGACCTCACATTGATTTCAAAGTACTTCCACTAACATATAAGGACATACATAGTGTGGAAACAGCTTGGCTCACTAGTAACCTGGTCTTGTATTTCTTACGTGTGCACACTACTGTCCCAGGATGGTAATCCACTGACCATCCCTTGCTCGAGATCAAAAGTAGAGGACCTTACCATAACTACATATACACTATAACTATGGAATAGTCTTTCTGCATCTGCTCATTTGGTTCCTCAAGTGCCAAATTTTAAAGCTAAAGTAAAAACCTGTTTCAGAAATTTTGTATCATTCTTATTCCTTTTTATGTTGGCTTGCGCACACGCGCAAGCAACATCTTGTGGTAGTAGCACATTTCAGAGGTGGTCAGTGCTGTGGTGAATGCAGGGAATGCTTTAGAGGGAGTGTCCCTCAGCTACCAATCAGTGAGCATGCTGGCAATGACAGCAGCTTCAAAGAGAGCCAAGTAGTTGAAACAAATCTGCTGCTGCAATCATGGACAGTTTCGTCATTGCAGCAGCACCTTCCCCCCTCCCTCGTAAGCTGAGCACTCTGTCCCCAGGCCTTGCCCTATGAGAGCAACTTGTTTGTTCACTGTGCCTTTATTGGCAAAACATTTCAATAAATAAATCAGCCCCTGTGTGCCTTTCCATATTAGCGGCTCCTGCCACACACTCCCTGGAAAGCTGACATCGGGGTTTCCAATCCCCGAGTTGGCATGTATCCCCCCCACATTGTGGCACACTGGGAGCCCACCCCAGTGTACTCAGATAATTTTTTTATATATTTATTTTTCCAGCACTGGGATGCCTACTCCCAGTGTTGGATGCCCTCCACCCCAAGCTCACTGTCTTTGCTGATGGGGGTGCCAAATCCCCGTCAGCTTCATGTTTCCTCTCCCCTCCAAGCTCACTTTCTTTGCCAATGGGGGTGCCCAATCCCTGTCAGCATCATGTACCTCTCCAAACTCATATGCACACTGGGAACCCACCCCAGTGTGCCCCAAAGTTTGTTTTTTTAACCTGTAAATTAAGAAAACTGTCCTCTGGCATTTTTTTTAATCTGCAAAAAAGAAATTGTTCCCTCGTAGTCTCCCCACTGCCCCTTCCCCATCTTCCCACTGAGCACCCACCTCCCCACACCCCCATTACCTCATACTTACCTCCAGAGGTACAGAGCAGTGATCTTCTGTGGAGTGGGAGGGACACGCCTACACTCTTCAAAGCTGACCGGCAAACTGAAGAATCAAAGGTAAGCGTGCATAATGGCTGTCAATGGGAGTTTCAACATGTTGATATCTCAGCCATTTTAAGGAATTTCAGCCCTAAATTTTCAGCATGAGGTGCTTGAGACCCCACCTCGTGAACATGTCACTGTCATTTTGTTACTCCGTCTCGAAAGGTGATTTCATGGTCACTGCACAGAATCACCTTTTGGGACCAATTAATGAAATGACAGTGCCACTGTTCATGAGGTGGGGTCCCAAAAAGCCCATGTTACAAATTTGGTGAAAAAATTCCAAAAAATGACTGCGTTATGAGCTTGCAGTGTGCAGTTTCTATGCTCGCTCATAACTTCACCAATTTTTTATATTTTCACTCCAGATGTTCAACATTGCCATTTTTTCACACCTCCTTATGAATAGTACAGCTGTCATTGTTCATATCCTGCTCAAAATGTGTTTTCGCACCTGTGGCACCGAATTGCACAGTCACTGTGTGAAATCACCTTTTGGGATTGAGTAATGAAATGATAGTGTCAATGTTCATGAGGTGGGGTCTCAAAAAGCCCATGTTGAAAATTTGGAGTGAAAATAGCAACAAACACCAGGGGTGTTAGGATTTCCAACTGTAACACCCCACCCTGAAGAGACTGACAGGCGTCAGTAGGGGGTGACTTGTTTTTTTTGGCCGTAATGCTCACGGCATTCCACCCCCACTCTGCAGCCACTGACAGGGATTGTGGTGTGCCTTGGAGTCTTAGTCCTTAATGTTCACCCATTCTCCTATACTGCACCCATCTCAGCTTATTTCCTTATGGAATGGGGTGAGCGTAAGGGCCGAAGACCTCAAAGCACGCCGCAACACCTGTTGCTGTCTGCAGGGTGGGGTGAGGTGAATGGCCGAAGCGTTATGGCTGACAACCCAAAGGTACACCCCCAATGCCTTTCAGTCTCTGCGGGGCGGGGGGTTGGCGTTAGTTCAATACTTCACTGCTATTCCTATTATGCTTCTCTCTAACTCCTGCACTACCAATGCCGATGCCAGCAAGCCAACATTCGGCATTGACAAATGCTTATATTTTGTGGTAGAGATGGAGGAATTGAGGGCAGACATAGAGTGAAGAGAGGCAGGGGTCTGTAATCACACACTAAGTCGTAGTGCACTGAATATTGCCCCTGTAAGTCCTTTCCCACTTCACCATATTGTGTGGGCACACACTCATATGACATCCGTGAATGGCACCCAGATTGTCAATGTCTCCTCCAACATGACATCCCTCAGTGTCGCTCAGTGAGTGGTGCTCAGAGTCAACCATCAGAAGAAGCTTTGAAAAAGTTTATATTTAGACACAAACCCCCTTATATTTAATTTATTTCCTGTTATGTAGCTCTCCAATTTTCTCTAAAACTTTGGAAGCAAACCTTAAAGCAGGATAATGGCCCCTTAGGCTTCATCTGCTGTCACTACTTGTCAACAGGTGAGGCACAATTTTTGAAAGGTTGGACACAACTAGAACTAACAGATGTGTTTTTGTCCAGTGTCACCCACTGCATCCATCAATCATAAGGATACACTGGGAGCAATTTTCAAAACCATGTGTCATTACAACTATTGGACATGGCTGAAAGCAGTACAGTTTCCACTTTAGATGCATATGCTATTCGAGGACTAAGGGCCTGATAAAAAAGTGTGTGGGATATTCTTAAAAGCCACATAGGTCGCATGTGAAACTATACATTGCATAGCAACTGCACACATCACCAGATTCACAATGGTGGTGCGTAGTAAGAAGGGGCAATAGTCACAGAAGGAACGACACACCCACTAAATGGCCCTTGACTCTACCATATATGAAGGTGGATTGCCCCATACGAATTCAGTGTGGAAATTTTACTGGCAGAACACTTGCACTAACAGAGCTGGGCAATTTGCCCAGGAAGAGAGATCAAGAGCTGGTGCATTAAGCAAAGGGGGACAGACCCACAGTACTAAGGGGGGGAGGGAGGCACAATTGTGGTCCTCAACTGGCACATGTGAGAGTTAGGAATGCACCTCAGTTTGGGGCAGACCTCTGCCACAGCCTGCATTCACTAGGTGGGAAAATCACACATGGAGTGGGGCAGTTTGCTACCCCAGCCCTCATTATATTGGTTTCAATACACTGCCACCAGCGGGAACAGGGTTCTGCAGTTTTAGGCTCCATCCCCAAAACTGCATGGGTCGACTATAAATTTCAGTAGGGGGAACTAGTGAGGTGCTGCTCCATGGGTATGGCATAAAATGGTCACAAGTCCAACCCCATACAGAAGAGCTCCTCCATAGGTGCTGTGATGCAGTGGCTGGTCTTTACAGAGAATGCAATCCTAATCACATATTGACATTAATAATGACCTGCAG
Source organism: Neoceratodus forsteri (assembly GCA_016271365.2). Classification (NCBI taxonomy): domain Eukaryota; kingdom Metazoa; phylum Chordata; order Ceratodontiformes; family Ceratodontidae; genus Neoceratodus; species Neoceratodus forsteri. The sequence goes on from CM028133.1 coordinate 726,307,848, forward strand.
ATATAGACAAGCAGATTGCTTTAAAGATGCAACTGGTAAGTCCTCCCCCCCATCTCCTTAGGAAATGGGAAGGGAACGAATGACCACACTTTGCCTGGCCAATCAAGGGCCAGCACCATAATACGTCTAGTGGCAAGCAAAGCTTGCGGCTACGCAGGTTACAGGGAAGGAAAACATATTGGTCTTGAGGGGATCACGATATATACCAGGGTTTTAAATAATTGATTAGCAGTTTTTTTCTTGGGACAATATTAACTGTACAGAAAGTATTTATATAGGCTTTCTAGAAGTGTTATGTTTGTTAAACACAGTGAGGAAAGTGTTATGCATTTTCACAATGTTTTAGAACTTTCATAAGCAAAACGCTAATCAATTTTTAGAGTTAAATAAAACCCTGTATACTAACGTGCCTTATTGTGTTACAGATTGGCTGTAAGTAACAGAAGGGGCAGCGGCCAATATTGAACACCCATGTCGGAACAGCTGGTCAGGCAATTGAGGTTTGGTATACGGTGCTACCGGACAAACCATCCCAGATGATGGAGAGAAGCAGGCATCAGGCCGCAGCAGCCTGGTGACAGGACATGTCAACAACCTTATCCAGATAACTTTGTTGATTTGAGTATAAAGTATTCACCCTGGGGCAAACAAAAAAAAAAGTAGGTAGGGGTTAGTTAGGTATTCACCATAGGGTCTGGTAATGCACCAAGGGGAAAATGACCTGGGGAGTCTGTCACTGCTAGATGTAATGTGAGGAATAATGATGGAGTTGGGGTGGATATGGAGGCGGATGCTGGACACCCCTGACTTGCATGGCCTAGGATAGCACATCTGCAGGAATGGTAGAAGGGTCAGGCTGCCAGGCCATGATGGAAAGTACAGAGGGAGGTGAACAAGGGGTGTCACAAATTTGCTTCCAAAGGACATACAAGTCATATGACATCAGTGCATAGCTCCAGGAGTAGAGAGTTATTTTGGGCTACTTGGGGGGCACTTGTCAGGCATTAGGCAGGTGATTTACAACCTGAAAATTCAAATGGTTTTGCAAATTTTGGGTACAGTGTCCTTCTGGGGCATTGATGGGAGATTCATAAATGAATTTATGTATCTTGTGGTGGATGACTAGTGATTAGAGGCTAAAAAATGATACTGGACTTGAGAAAAAGATGTGATTGGGGGTGGCCTGGTGAGGGCACATTCCAGAAGAGACATTTGCAAAGCATTGGGCGTAGCCTGCTACTGTGGGGGGTGATGGTTGGGCTAGTGATGCCTGGTGAGGGCTCAATGGCTTGGCTGTGGCCTACGGGTTTGTGGGAGCAGTCTGTCAGGGAAGCTGGCTGACCCAGTGGTGGTTTGCCAGGTCTTCTCTGGCCATAGGTTGGCTTGATTCATGGATGTGTGTATTCATAGCCAAGGTCATCTGCTGCCCCAGGGGAATAAAGTACAATAGTTTGCATGAGGAATGTTGTTGTGATGTATTTCTTAAGCTGTATATTGTAACCAATTTTGATTTATGATGTGAATGTTCGAGCATTGACAATCATGTCGAAATAACAATTTCCTGCCTTTTCTGCCATAACCTATGTCAGTGGTCATGTGTTTTTCTTTCCGGGATTTGGGTCATGGATCTATCTGGGCAGGATTTCTCCCGGAATTTCTGGGAGGGTAACTGCCTAGTGGCCATGAGTCAATCTCTGGTCACCACCTTCCTAGGTCCAAGGAGCAGGAGGGTGGTGACCAATGGCCTCTGCCCTAGAGGTGTAAGGCTAGAAGTAGCCTGCAGATCGGAGGGACTGAGACCAGGATCATAAGGTCTGGATGGCAGAGGATCTTCCTCTTTCTGTCCAGACAGCAGTGAGGAACACTGAACATCCACCCTCCCTCCCTAGAGCTAACGGGTTGCGGACGGATGGGGTTTCCCAGGCAGTTCAGCCTGCTGGGGCGGATGACAAGTGATTAGAGACTAAAGAATGATACTGGACTTGAGAAAAAGATGTGATTGGGGTGGCCCGGTGAAGGTACATTCCAGAAGAGACATTTGCACAGCATTGTGTGGTTCCTGCTACTGCAGGGGACGATGGTCGGGCTGTTGATGCCTGGTGAGGGCTCAACGGCTTGGCTGTGGCCTAGCGGTACAGGTCCGTGGGAGCAGTCTGTCAGGGAAGCTGGCTGACCCAGTGGGGGTTTGCCGGGTCTTTGGCCATAGGCTGGCTCGATTCATGGATGTGTATTCATAGCCAAGGTCATCTGCTGCCCCAGGGGAATACTGTACAATATTTTGCATGAGGAATGTTGTTGTGATGTATTTCTCAAGCTGTATATTGTAACCAATTTTGATTTATGATGTGAAAGTTTGAGCGCTGACAATCATGTCGAAATAAAAATTTCGGCCTTTTCTGCCATAACCTATGCCAGTGGTCATGTGTTTTTCTTTCTGGGATTTGGGTCATGGATCTATCTGGGCAAAGGTTTTCTTAAAGCTGACCTCTGAGACAGTGGGCCCCCTGACAGTGTGGGCCCTACTGCAACTGCAGCTCTTGCACTCCCCAGGTGACTGCCCTGGACTGATGGGAAGGATGATGAAATTAACACACTAATATTGTACCATCTGATATTACATTGTCTTCAGCAGCTGGTAAAAATGTTATGTTTAACATCTCCCTACAGATGTTAACACCCCAATGCACACATATAACAAAGGGTATGAAACCCTCCCTTGCTACAAACAAACATACAGCTGTCAGGTCAACCATTATGCAGCCACATAGGTGGCATACATCCAGTTGTGCAATAGCAAACAGAAATATACAGGCAAGCTGGCCCACTGGTGCTGCAGCAGCCGCATTGCTGCTCATGACAATGGTGAGCTAGACTCAGGAATGAACCCAGGATGATGGGAACAGGCCAGGGAAGAGGTTTGAGCATTCCAAAGGATGCTTTTCTCCTCTGGGGAGGAGAGGATCCAGGTTTCGTTATGCTACAGTTAGCTGGGTGATGAAAGGTGGTCGTGCAGCTGGAGCAGCGTGTGGTGGAAGGGGGCATCAATGAACTCTGGTCTTGTGTGTGCATGTTCTCTACCGAGCCCACTTGTCAGTATCCTAAGGAGTAGGCAGAACAAGGGAAAACCCCAGCAGCGTGCATAATAATGCAAGCACTCTCAGGCCCCATTGAGGCAACTGCCCTACTTCTTCCAATAACATGGGTTCTGGTAGGGTGCTGTTGGTGCCCCCAAAAGCCCCACCTTGGGGGGGAGGAGAAATGGTAAACAATGGTCAAGGCCTCAGATGGCGCTGTGTGGTAGCATGGCCAAAGGAAGGGACAGATCCTGACAGAAAGGAAAAAAAAAAAAAACCCAGAAACATACAAGCAATGCAGTAATACATGTGTTATATGCAGGTCCAGGCAATGGAAGACCACACGCTGGCAGGGTTCACAACCCAGTTGCTGCACCACCACCACCCAGTCAATCACTCCAAGGAAGACAGTAGTACTGGGACACTGGCACCGTATTTGGCACATTGGAGGCACAGACACCACTGGATGATAGGAACAGCACGCAGGACACCATGGGGACTTTGGAAATAAAGTTTTTCCAAAAGGGAGAAAATTGTCACCCCCATCAACACCCCACACACTCCAGAAGGTATGTGTCTGGTACACCCGTACTCCCATACCACTGGCATGCACACCTTATAGGACACATCATATTAGCTTACAAGTGCATCTACCTAGCACAACACAGGACACACTCAGGGCATCTTAAGACAGACTGACGGTAGTGATCCCTTAAGGAACTGTCAAAGACCATGACAACATCCACTGTCAATAGAGGGCTGGGCATGCAGGAAAGTACAATTAGGTAGGATAAATGGAACAGAAAAGGCTATGTAAAACAAAGGTTCGTCAAGCACCATATGTGAAGCAAAGTTGGAGGGTTTCTGTTGTAGCCCGTCATCTGGGTGTCATCAGCAAAGAGTTGGTGGAATGTGCACCAAGCTAGTAGCCATGCACATGAAGATTGGTGACTTTGACAGGCTGTATAGTGTGCTTGAATATAGTGTTGCAGCCCTTAGACAAGCTGCCATGACCAACCAGGGCTCTCAATTGGGTCCCACAGGGACACCTGGCCCAAAGACCATTGTGACTCCATCCCCTCCTGCTAATGTGGAGGAAGTACCTGCACAAGGCATATGTAAAGATGGGGATACAGATCTAGGTTTGTCTCTGTTATGGCATTGCTGGCACCTTCAATGTGACATTTGTCACTTTACTCAATTGGCAACAAGTGATCCCTGTGGATTGTCCAGCTTCCTCCTCATTCTCCTTCAGGCTGAATTCGGTACACTGGCACATGATGCAATCATTCCACAACAACATAAGTGGTATCTCTGCACCTGTCAGCAATCTTGTTTCCCAGGCAAACCAAGATTCCTCACCAAGACGCTATCTACTCGCAGAAGATTTAGGGCTTTCATTTTTTGCCGTATCTCATTTTGTTAGCCTGGTTCTTTTTTTCTAGCAGCTTCTGATGCCTGTTTGTAGGCAGAGTTCAATTGATCTTTCAGGCACTGCGCATACTACAGATAGGTTTCTGCACAAGTTCCATCAGCTGAGACTCCAAACCACAAGTCAAAGGGGAGTCTAGCTTTTCTCCCAAACATCCAATAAGCGGAACAGCGAAACTGGCTGAACCCCTGATAGGACTAGTCAATAACGCATTACAAATGGGGTAGTTTCAAAAGACTGGAGGGTGATGTGGTTCTGCTCCATAAGGGGGGGCTAAGAGCAAGCAGGAAACTACAGACCTGTCAGTCTTACCTGTTGTGGGTAAACTGATGGAGTCACTGTTCCAAGAAGGCTTCGTAGACTACCTGGAAAGCAATGATCTCCAGGAAAGTAAACAGCATGGGTTCGTGGCAGGGAGATCGTGTCAGACCAGTAGAACAAATGAATGTGGCCATGCACTCCAGAGGTGGAATAAATGAATAAAGGCACTGAACTTGCAAAATAAATCCAAGTTTAATTTACTGCAGCTCTAGGAAGGACTACAACAATGCGGGCACCGTTACCCAGCAGCCTCGGCGCTTCACTTCAATCAGCTTCATCAGGAGCTTCCTGATGAAGCTGATTGAAGTGAAGCACCGAGGCTGCTGAGTAATGGTGCCCATGTTGTAGTCCTTCCTGGAGCTGCAGTAAATTAAACTTGGATTTATCTTGCAGGTTCAGTGTCTTTATTCATTTATTCCACCTCTGGAGTGCATGGCCACATTCATTTGTTCTACTGCATCATCTTTATAGAGTGCCACGCCATACCTTTGCACCCCTTGTGCTTGTGAAGCGCTAAGCATCTGGAACATTTGTAGATCGTGTCAGACCAACCTGATAGTTTTGTTGACTGGGTGATGAGGGTATTGGATAGGGGCCATGACATGGATTGAGACTAATTTGACTTCAGCAAGGCTTTTGATTCGGTACCTCAAAGAATATTGTTGAAGAAGATGGAGAATCTATGGTGGCAAGGTTCATAGTAAGATGGATAGGAATTTGGTTTAAGGAAAGGCAGCAGAGGGTTGTGATTAATGGTGTTAAATCAGAAGAGAGGGAGGTCATCAGTGGGTGACGCAGAGATACATCCTGGGTCCTGTCCTCTTCAATATGTTCATCAGCAACATTGGAGAAGAAATATGGGGCAAGTTGTGTAACCCCCCTGCAAATGGGGGTTCCCAAAAGTCTTCCAGGAGCTTGCGTGAATGCTCCAAGCCTGAATGGTGTTTGGCGTTTAAGCCATTTGTCTGTGAGTGCTTTTAGAGCCTCTGGTACTGTCTCTTTAAGAGCTGTCTGCTTGCAAACATGATTAGTTTGTATGGGGAGACTGTGTGTTTTCCTGCTTGAGTCCCACTCGAGCTGCTGCCAATTCGCTCCGTTTTTGCAGTCGCTAAGAGTGCAAAGGGAGCCTGTCTGAAAGATGTAACTGTTTGCCAGAAATCATTTAGAGTAATAATGAAAATACAGTTTGTCTAACTTGCTTTCCTTTGTAGTCTGAATTGTTTTGCCTAGCCCTCCATTCTAATTTTGAACTGCTAAACTGGACCAATCAGCATGGGGGACCTTTTGAATTGGAGCCTGCTGCTAGCAAATCAGAACTTGGACTCTTAAGTTGAGTCAGCCACAATGGGACTGTATGTCAGATGCTTCTGGGAATTGTAGTTTGGACTTTGGTGCCTTTTTGCACCAACAGGAGGAGTCTATTGTGAGTGACAGCCAAACCAGCCAACTGAACTGGGAGGGACTCAAAGAAAATGCCCGGTTTTGTCTTCTGGAGTTTGAGTTTAGCTTTGGCAGAGAAGAGTCAAAGAGCCCTGTTCTTCTTCGGTGTGCAGTTCAGCTCGGGAAACGCATGTAAGGCTCCAAGTTTCGGTCTGCAGCTTGTGAAAATGCTTGTTCGGACTGAATCCGGCCTGTGAAGAGAATAAAGGAGATCTGAAGAGTAGAAACCAGGCTCACCCTCTAGAAGACTGGAGAAATTGTTGAATCGCGCTCGGTCTGTCAGGAACTGAACCTGCCGTGTGTCCTCCCGGGTATTGTGCAGTAATTGTGATTGGGACAGAGAAGCAGCCTGCCTGGTATAGTACTTTCCTTTTACATATAAATGTATGTAGTGCTTGTGGGGAATCGCATTTCAAATCCCCTGTACAGTGAATTGAGTGCATGAAGCTGGAAGTAAACCCCAGCTTAATCCAGACTACATCCATTTGCTCCAAACTGCAGTGGGGTCCAGTCACAAGGACCTTGTCCACAGGGTCTGCTCCTCCTGGCAACCCAGGACAATCTGCCTTCCATCCAGTTCCCAGCATTGAGTTTGTGAGTACAAAGCAGGGTAGCTCCCTGCCATCTGTTTGTTGAATTGCAAGTGTGTTATCTAATTGTTGTGTTTTATTTCTTCACGCACTGAGCCATCTGGCTCCGGATTACAATTGGGTATTGTGCAAGTGTTTTTTTCATCACAGGGCCCCAACCAGCTGCACCAAATAGGCTAGCCTTCTATTGCCTGGGTACCCAGAGACAGTGACTTATAGGTTAGGCCTGTGCACAGTGCCCTAGTATAGATATATATATATATATTAGAGTGGTAAGCTAATTAACCTGATTTCCCCCAGTTATTGTTATTCCCCCCTAAATAAATCATATCTGTTTGTTTCAGCAAAGTTACACTGCCTGAGGTATTCATTTATGTTAAAGTATTGTACTGTGGTTTTTGCACTGTATCATCTTGTTTTACGGGGTCCCCAGAGTCCAGCTGACGAACCAGTCCTGAGGGTAAGTGTATACTGTGAAGAGTAATTCTGATATATTGTGTGGGCCACTAGTGGGAAGAAAGGGGGGGTCACAGTGTCCCAGGGGGCTGTGACCAAGTTAGTTTAACTATTGCAAACCCTGACCTCTGGGTGGAGGCACTCGCCATTAGACCTAGGCCCCTCAACCTGTTGGTAGTTAAGCAGGTAGTGGTAGTAGCCCTTGGGATAGCGCCACCTAGGGGTTACAGTTGTATCTCTTTGCAGGTGGCACTAAGCTCTATGGGAGAATAGACAGCACTTAGGGAATTAAGGAGATGCGGTGACATGCAAAGACTTGAGAGGTGGTTTAAGGTTTGGAAGTTGAAATTCAATGCCAAAAGTTCAAGGTGATGCACCCAAGGAACAGGGATCCCAGGACAGAGTACTGGATGGGAAGGGTAAACCAGAGCACTATGGGTAGGAAAGGGACCTAGGAGTCATCATTAGTGACTCCTTTAAACAATCATGCCAGTGCAACAAGGCCTATAGTTAGGATACTGGGATGTATTGGAAGGGGTACTGACAGTAGAAGAAAAGAGGTATTACTACCACTCTATAGAGCATTGGTGAGGCTGTACCTGGAGTACTGTGCCCAAGTCTGTAGTCTTCTCCTCAGGAGACATATGGATGGGATAGAGACAGTATAATGAAGGGTGACCAGGATGATTAGGGGCCAGCAGGACAGATCTTTCAAGGATTGGCTCAAGGCACTGAACATGTTTTTGCTGGAGACTAGACAGGGGTGATACGATAGAAGCCTTCAAGTTCCCGAAAGAAATAAGGTGAACTGTAAGGAACTATTGAGTATGAGTAAAAGTTCAAGGACACGGGTACATGAGCGGAAACAGATGGGAGGGAGGTTCAAGAGGGATATGAGAAAGTTTAATTTTACAGACAGGGTGGTAGAACCATGGAAAGGTTAGTCAGCTGTGGTACTGACTACCAAAACCCTAAATGATTTCAAGCATGACTAGGACAGAGAGAAGGGTATAGTAGTTACTCATGTGGTAGAAATAGGAAGAGGAGCAGGGGGGTGGATAGTGAGGACTAGTACCCTGTATGGACAATAGGTCCCTGGGTTTAATAGGGAAACTATGGGCAGACTGGATGGACTATTGGTCTTTTTTTTGCTGTTACTGTCTATGTTTCTATGAATTTAGCTAGTTACATCACTCTTGGTGCAATTGTAAGTGTGCAAAAGGGTGCTGACTTTTTAACTTCATTTTGATTTCTGGTTACGATCCAAGGTGCCAAGCATGTTCAAAAGAGTCCTATAAAATTGTTCAGGCTGAGGATCACCTTGAGGGTGATACAGAGTAGTTTGTGACTTGTGGATCCCCCCACATGGACAATAGTTCTTGTACCAGTTCAGTTTCAAAGTTTCTCTTCTAATCAGAATGCATTCATTTAGGTGAACCATAATGAACTCTTTGCAAGGGTAGATGCTTTTTGTCCTTTGGCTGGGAAGGCCTGAGCAGTTCATGAGAAATTATCTGTTATTACTAGAATGTTGCTACATTTTTACTGTCTGGTTCAAGACTGAGAAAATCAATACAAACAAGTTCTATGGCAGCACCAGTGGTAATGTAAATGAGTGGAGCAGTACCTTTTTAGCAAAGTTTATCTGAATGCATCTGATACATTGATAGCAGTGTCTCTCATTGTCCTCTGCCATTCTAGGCCAGTATATCCTAGTGCGGATGACGTCTTCAATCTGATCTAGACCTAAATGTTCTATTTCATCATGCAGTGACCTTTTGGTGTGTGTCCTAAATTTAGTTGGCAATAGCAACTGATATTTCTGCTGTTCATCTGAATGTTGAATCTCTTGGTAGGCATATCCCTGGTGAACTTTTAGTCTTGACCATTCCTCCAATAACAATATGATGTCTCTTATGTGACAATCACTCAACAGATTTCCCTTTCTTAAGTACAGGCACACTGTCTCTGAATCAGCTGTCTTTGAGTTGCTCCTTCTGTAACATTCCATGGATGGTATACTCTGAATTGGGGGACAGAACCAGTTCTTGCTTCTGACAATGTTGAATGATGTCTAGAGGGGCATCCTCCTCCTTGATTGCCTTTGCTGGATACCTGGTATAGGCTCTCCATAGCAAATCCATGCAGAGTCGGCCTCTGTTCTGGAGATTGGTTTTCTCACTCCTTACATAATTGCCTCAATCTTCCAAACCTTTGAGTGTCTGTTGCCTTTGTGGCAGGGATACAATCATATATCTTGGCTGGGGGGGGGGGCAGACCAATGCATAAGTTTCAATTGATCCCTGTACTCCTGCCATATCTTCTGGGAAGGTGAACCAGATGCATATGACTACCAGATAGATGTAAGGGCCATTACTCAAACTTCAGAGATGCAGTCCTTTTAAAGGCTCCGATTTCCAGTACAACAGGTACCTTTTCACAGCAGTCTTTGAATACAACAGCAATTTGTGATCCACTGCCCAACAGAACTCAGGTGGGTCTTCCATCAACCTTCACATCTACTGTACATCTGAAGAGGGTCCAGCAATTTTAGATAGATTAGGAGGTTTCTAAAAATATATGCAACATCCTGCTAGTTCACTCTTGCTTGGGAATGTCTTGCTGCTGGGTCTGCAGAGTGCTCATTTACTAGGCCCCTCAGAAGTTTTCCTGATCCTGGCTCCTTTGCATCAGTAGCTCAGTCACACTTCTAAGGTCCTCATGATTACAGCGCTACCTTTTCATGTGCCTATACTGTTCACAATGACAGTAGAAAATGTCATTATGTTACTAAGGTATTTGAGGTGGATCTGAGGTTTACTGCTACTACTACTATCGTTAACTAGTCAGGTCCACAGGCATCTATGCATCAGAAGAATGGACTGCATCATTGACAGTCATCGAGCATGTAGCCTCCTTGATTTATAGGAGGATTATCTATGTTAAATTACTGATTCTCTTCATCAACTCACTGGTGCCAGGCCCTTGAGGGGACCAACAGGACTGCTTCCTGCCATCTTTTGGAAGCAACAAAGTTCTCATCACTGATAGTAGTCTCTCTTCCAGCCCTTAAACTTCTACAATGAGCTGAAGGAGCTGTGGAGGAGAAAGCTGTGTAAGTTAGTGGGTTTGTAATAAACCAATGTTTTCAGACTAGTGTTCTGCGCTGACAGTTTGATAGCTAGAAAAGGCAGTGTGGAGGAGAATACTTTGACAGTGTACTGAAGGGATGGATGGGCTATGGTATATTTGTCCAAGAAGATTTTGAGGGTTTGCCTGGAGGAGCCCCACACAGTCATCTATGTAGCATTTGTAGAGTTCAGCTATGGGTCTGGCAAAAGGATTGTACATCACTGAAGCCACAAGCAACTCTTCGACACTAGGTTTTACTCTTGTCTTCCGCAGGACTCCACTGCGAACTATCAGACAGAAGTTACCACCACCATCACCTCTACTATTGAAAACAAAGAACTCCCTGCCTCTGCTAAGAAACTCATAATTCAGCACCCTGAGGGATCCAGGTTTTATTTCTTTGCCCAAATCCACAAAACAGGTAACCCTGGACATCCTATTGTATCTGCCTGCTCCTGCCCCACATCCCACATCTCAGCACAGGCAGTAAAAAAAGGGGATAAGACATTTTCAGATATGTAAGCGAAAGAAAGAAAAAACAGGTGAGGGATTGTAAAGCTAAGGAAGGAAAGGGAGGAGTGTGTGGAGGGGGACCAGGAAAAAGCAGGCATCCTGAACAAATATTTTTGTTCAGTGTTCATGGAGGAAGGGGAAGGTGAGGGATCACTGTTAAGTGACAGGAGCATCGAAGGAGGGGAGGTGGACACTAGTCCATTTATACAGGAGAGAGTCCTGAAGGAACTCACAAATCTGAAAATGGACAAGGCAATGGGGCCAGACGGGATACATCCAAGGATATTACTGGCAGCACCTCTGACAATCCTGTTCAACCACTCACTGGAGATGGGAGCAGTCCTGGAGGACTGGAGGAGAGCAGATGAAGTCCCACTTCACAAAAGTGGTAGCAAGGAGGAAACTGGAAATTACAGGCCAGTCAGCCTGACCTCAGTGGTGGGGAAATTAATGGAATCACTGCTGAAGGAAAGGACTATGGAATATCTTGATACCAGCAACTTACAGGATTCGAGGCAGCATGGATTCACAAGGTGGGGGAGGTCATGTCAAACAAATCTGATTTATTTATTTGACTGGGTGATCAGAGAAGTAGATCAGGGTGGAGCGGTGCGTGTGGCTTACCTAGATTTCAGTAAGGCCTTCCACAATGTTCCACATAGGAGACTAGTAAACAAGCTGGGCAATCTTAAAGTGTGGCCTAAAGTGGTAAACTGGGTAAGGAATTGGTTGGGGGATAGGCATCAGATGGTGGTGGTAAATGGAGTTGACTCCCAGGAAGTATAAATAAGATTTTCACATGGTTCACGGATATAAATAAGGTACAAGAGGGAAGCATTTTTGGAAAAAAAAGACACTCAAGAACAAGGGGAAATGCTATGAAGATGGAGGGTGGTAGACTTGGGGGAAACGTAAGGAAGTACTTCTTCACAGAGAGAGTGGTGGACACCTGGAACAGCCTTCCAGCAGAAGAGGTGGGGGCGAAAGCTGTGGCGGGATTCAAGAACGCATGGGATAGGCATAAGGGAACCTTAGTGTTTAGGGAAGGGAGGGCTAAGCTGGAGATCAAGTAGGGTGTACGGTATTATGGTAGGTAGGGAAAATGGGCAGACTGGGTGGGCCAAGTGGTCCTTATCTGCCATCAAATTCTGTGTTTCTATGTTTCTATGACGCATTCCACAAGTGCTTTCCTACCATCACAATACACCTTCTCTTCACAGGAGCATCACTAGGAACTTCTCAATTTTGCAAACTGACCCTAATATCGAAGCTTCCTTTACAGAACCACATATTGCCTTCTACTGCTGCCCACCCAACCTGCAGAATCTCCAGGTACAAAGCAGCCTACATGCTCCTAACATTTCCTCCCTTCCAGGTACCAAAGCTTGCAACAGAACTTGCTATTATACCTGCAAATTTATTTCTAATGTCACTGAAATTCGGGGTCCCACAAGGAGTTCTCATGCACTTCCACTAATGTGGTATATTGTATTCTATGCAGGAAGTATGCAGCTATTGACTTCGGAGAAACTGGCAGATGCCTGGCTGCCCAATTCAGGAAACATTACAGGGCAGTCAGGAATGGAGACACTGATAAACCCATTGTATCCCACTTTACCTCCAAGGACCTCAGTGTCAATGAACTTACTGTTTGTGTTCTTCAACATGGTTTTTGGGATGCTGACCAAAGAAACAAACTCTAGCCAGAGCCAACATGACTGCAAAATGATATTATTGATGGTTAATGAAAACTGTGTAAGAAAGGCGGTATCATAACAAACCCATACGATATGTGTTTTTTGAGCAGCACAAGCATTTGAACATTAATAAAAAGTGTACATCCACGAGACTCTAGTTTCTCCATCCAGATTGTATCCCCTCTTCACAAACTAGAGGTAAAGTGATGAGGTTTTCATCCTGTGACTGATTTGCATATTCCAACCTCTTTTTTACATATGTACAGGGGGGAGGGTCACCCCCCCCCGGTGCAACAATCCAGATTGGCTCGGGACCTGAGGACACCTCAGGGTGGAAGCATGGTAGGAGCATCACGGGGACTGCTTCTGCTTCCAGTTTTTAATTTTCTGTCCCCTTCCCTGCACTGAGGCATGCAAGCCAGCTGTGCGTACATGGAGGTGTGCGCATGCCCATTGAATCCTGTAGTTCCCTCCTTTTCCTGCCATCCACTGACCTGCATTAACACCACACCTCCACCTGGTGGCAGTCTTCCCTATCTGGGAAAGGAGAGCAGTCCAGCAGATGCTCAATCCTTTCCCTCCCCGACCAACCCGCAGCACCCCAGGCTCATTCCTGAAGCAGGGTCACTGGTGTGACAAGAGGAAAGGTGTCCAGTGCCTCAGACCTGTACACCACTGGGCCAGCTACTAATTTTATTTCTTTGCAGACCTGTAATTTAATTACATCAACAATTATGAGCACATAAGCAATTGCAATGGACTAGATAGGTTGGGCAGTGAAAATAATTAATAATGCTTTACTTTTCCTTTTTACATGTTCTCTCTATTCCCTACTACTACAGTTTGTAAGGCTGTGTGTTAATTTAAGCCATATTATTCATAACCTCACAGTGGAAGGTCATGGAGGTCAGAGGGGGACTGATATGCTGATATGTTTTAGAAAAAAAACTTCTCACTTGGTAGAGTTATCATCCTCAAATTTAACCAACCCCAATTACACTATACAATTTTTATCTGTGCCAATATTAATCACCAGATGAGATATTTGCAGAAGTAGCGCAAGAAACAACTACAGTATAACAAACATTTCTATTCTGTGCCAAGCATGTACACTCACCCCATGACAGAATGTTCTATAATTATTTAAAAAATATTTTCTAAATCCATTTCAGTGAACTTCACCAAGGGGCAAGGTGACTGCATTGGCTATCATAAACTAATAAGAGTGCAAAGGTTCTCCTTTAAGAACTGCACTGACAGGGTCCACAGAACCCAATAAAAAGGGTGGGGGGATAATGCAACAGGGTCATGGAGTCAAAATATTAATATATTGGGTACTGCAGTTTTGTAAAAATAGTTTAATAAAGATGGTACGAATAAGTACGGACAGTGACCCTGTTAGTGCAGTTCTTAAAGGAAAACTTTTGTGCTCTTTATTCATTAACGGTTGCCAATGCTGTCACCTTGCCCCTTAGTGTTCACTGAAATGGATTTAGAAAACAGTTTTTTTTACAATTATAGGACATTTTGTCATGGGGTGAGTGTAAATGTATGTCACAGAATGGAAATGTGCGATATACTGAAGTTGTTTCTCGCACTACTTTTGTAAATATCTCATTTTGTGGTTACTATCAGCACAGCTATAAACTGTGTAGTATAATTGTGGTTACTTAAATTGCAGGATGGTAACTCTATAAAGTGAAATTTCTTTTCTAAAACACATGAGCATATCAGTTCCCATCTGACCTCTGTGACCTCCCAGTATGAGAAGACTGTGAGGTTGTGAATTATGCAGCTCAAATTAACACACAGAACTACAAGCTGTAGTGGTAGAGGTCAGAGAGAGTGATAAATGTAAAAAGAAAAAATAAAACATTATTAATTATGTTCACTACTCAACTTATATAGTCCATTGCAACTGCTTATGTGCTCTTGACTACTGCTGATGCTCAAACATATAGAGGTTGACGGCAGATAAGGACCGCAAGGCCCATCCAGTCTGCCCATTTCTTTTTCTACCTCATAAATGTGCCATCGGCCTTTGCTCTGTCAGTGGCCTATCTATTCATACTCATCTGTATTGCTCCCTTATGCCTATCCCATGCCAGTTTGAAGCCCTGCACTGTATTCATTGCCACCACTTCCTGAGGTAGGCCGTTCCACCACTCTTTCTGTGAAAAAGAATTTCCTCACATTGCCCCTTAATCGGCCTCCCTCTAATCTCATGCTGTGTCCTCTTGTCCTGCTATTTTTCTTATATTTAAACATGCTAGACTCTTTCACCTTGTTAATGCCCTTAAGGTGTTTGAATGTTTTGATCATATCACATCTCTCCCTCCTTTGCTCAAGGGCATACATATTGAGCTCCGTTAATCTGTCCTCATATGTCTTCTGATGCAGTCCCTGCACCATTTTGGTTGCCCTTCTCTGGACTGCCTCAATTTGGTTAATGTCCTTGTGAAGGCGTGGCCTCCAGTACTGCACACAGTACTCCAGATGGGGCCTAACCAGTGTCTTGTAAAGAGGGATTATTACCTCCCTCTTACGACTTGTGATACCCCTACTAATACACCCTAACATCCCCCTAGCCTTACCTACTGTTTTAGAGGTTTGCTTGGATGATTTCAGGTCATCGGTGATGATGATGACGCCCAAGTCTCTTTCTTCCTTTGTGACTGCCAGCAACCCCCCTCCCAGCCTATAGGTGGCTTCAGGGTTTCTCTTCCCTATGTGCATGATCTTGCATTTCTTTGCATTAAATCCCAGTTGCCACTCTTCTGATCATTTTGCTGGTTTATCCACATCTCTTCTCATTCTGCTCACCCCCTCTGAATCATCTACTCTGTTGCAGATCTTGGTGTCATCTGCAAACAGACAAGCCTTACCCTCTAGTCCATCTGCAATGTCACTAATGAAGATATTGAAGAGGACTGGCCCCAGGACTAATCCCTGAGGTACCCCACTTGTGACTTGCATCTCTTCTGACTGTATACCATTTACCACCACTCTCTGTTTTCTGCCTGTCAACTAGTTTGCCACCCAGTTGACCAACTTCTGACACACCCCGAGCCTACCCAGCTTATTTATCAGTCTTCTATGTGGAACAGTGTCGAAAGCTTTGCTGAAGTCAAGGTAGGTGACATCAACTGCTCCCCCTTGGTTCACCACTCTGGTTACCCAGTCAAAGAAATCTATGAGATTAGTTCGACAGGACCTTCCTTTTGTAAACCCATGCTGTCTTGGATCCTGTGCCCCTATGGATTCCAGGTGTTGCACTATCCTTTCCTTAAGGAGTGCCTCCATAATCTTGCCCATTACTGAGGTAAGACTGACTGGTCTGTTGTTCCCTGCCTCCTCCCTACTACCACTCTTGTGGAGTGGGATCACATAAGCCCTTCTCCAGTCTTCTGGGACATTTTCTGACTCACTAAACAGTTCTGTTAATGGCTCTGCTAGTTCCACCCTTAGCTCCTTAAGTACCCTGGGATGTATGCCATCAGGTCCCATTGCCTTGTCCACCCTGAGTTTAGCGAGCTCTTGTAGGACCCTTTCTTTTGTGAAAGGAGTAGTGCTCACCTCCCTCCTCCCATGGTGCTGAGCTGTAGGCCCTGCCCTACCTTCTCTTCAGTAAATACTGAGCAAAAGTATCTATTTAGGATAGATGTTTTTACAGGGTCCTCCTCCTCACATGCCCCCTTTTCTCCTTTGAGCTTAGCAATACCCCCTCTGGACTTTCTCCTTTCACTAATGTATCTATAAAAAGTCTTGTCACCTTCTTTTACTGTTTGTGCTAGTGTTCCCTCAGTTTGGGACTTTGCTTGCCTTACTGCCTTCCCTGCTTCCCTTAGGGCAGTTTGGTATGCCTCCCTATCTTCATCCTGCTGTGTTCCCTTATATTTCCTGAAAGTCAGCCTTTTGGCTCTGACCTTTTCTGCTACTGTATTTGAGAACCAAAGTGGTTTCCTTCTTCTTTTGCACTTCCTTTTCTGTCTAACACAATGGGATGTTGCTTCAAGTATTGCATCCTTAATGCTTGCCCACTTTGCCTGTACCCCCTCACATACCTCTCAACTGTACCGGATTTGGCCTGACATTCCGGATTCTGACCCTTGGGGTCCACTCGCACCGCCGCCCCGCATTCCTCATTTTTTTTCTGCATCGGACACCAAAACCACGCGGTGTCACCAAGCAGTGATGATCCCTTTGTCCCCTAGTTCATCCTACATCCTACATCTTTGTCCTGAGTCTGGTACATAAATGATGACGTCGGGGGGGGTTGCCTAAACCGAAAGGCTAGGGAGCTGATTAGCCGAAGCAAGACTGAGTGACAGGCTCGCCCTGCCCTGAAACCTGAGTATTCCCCAATCTCCGGTTCCCCACTTAGGTCCGCTGCCTGGCTATAAAACAGACTGGGTGCCTGGAGGGAACCATAGATTCCGGAGCATTTTTCTGAGGACAGCTGCTAGAGGAAGGACCCGCCCGGCCCCGACAGAGAGCATACACCAATTGCCACCGCCCACCGCGATCAGCTGCCAGGAAGCGAAGCACCGAAGTAGGAAGAACAACAACAACCACCACCACCACCATCGGGGACTGAAGGGAAGAATTGTGCTGCTACTCTGCCAACCACCACCAGCCTCAGACTGCCAGACCAACTGGGAAAAAGGTGCTTGGGGCCGACAACAGACTGGGAAGAAAGGTCTGAATCTGCGCAGGCTAGCGATTGGGGGGTTCAAACTAAAGTTAAGTAAGTCAGCTGACGGTCGCCTTGCCAGACGCCGGATCATCCCTGAACTGTTAACCGGAAAGAATCGTCAGTGGGGTTTGAGTCAGGAAGGGATCGGGGAGTGTGCAGGGGCTACGTTACTTGCAGGACTGTGAGGTTCCTTCACGCCAGACTCCAGAGGAAAAAATACCTGCCCGTACCTCTGCACCCTGCACTGCTGGACTGTGGCATCACAAACGAGGGTCAACACTTGGACCTCCACTTCACTCTACAAATAGCTACTGCTACTGCACTCCCTTTCCTTTCTGAACTCTGGGACTGACTAAAGAGGTAAAGTATATTTTTTGGAATATTATGCATATCTACAGTACTTTACTGAGTTTACACCACTGTGTGGGCTGTACCTTTTCCATGTGGGACAGAATGAAGTGTGTGGGCAGAGTAATTTGGTGGTGGGGCAGGCAGAATGAGGGACAGTCCTGGTAATGAGGATGCTTTCTGTACTGTACCTCAGGCTCCGTCTGAGCCTCTGCATGTTGTGGGTCTCATTTGTGTGAGGGATGCATTTGTGTATTGCTGGTGCAGAACTTGGCTGGATGATCTCTGTGCGCCCACCCACAGAGTGATAATAGTTGAGTTGCACCACTGATGCTGACTGATCCCGAGAATCCCTAGTCTGCACTCTGCTCCCACGCTGCTGTCCATCTCACAGAGTCACAAGCTCATGCACGCTCATGCACGCTGCCAGTGAGGCAGGGAAGGGGTGGGGGTGGTTAGCTTCCCTCCGTGTTTGCAGCAACATTACAAAATTGGGGGTGTGGGGGCATTTGTCACTAGTGGAACCCCATGCTAATACATACAGATGTGCTGCTGGCTATAGAATCACCACATGCTCCCAGAACTCATTAAAGATTGTCTAGATAATAAGTTAAAAATAATTTGGGGGAAATTTATGGAACATTATGCATGCAGGACAGATAAAAACCTGGTGGTGGTGGCCAATTCGTTAGCTCCATTGTTTGACCATGGCACCCTGTGTATTAACTGGCTGTAGAGTTTTGCTAAGCAGTGATCAGGGGACCCTCCTTCCTCTGTTTTCTGGTGTCTCAATTCCTCCTTCTTCTTAAGGAGGCCTTGGTGTTATGAGCAGCTCCTACCATACCTCTCAACTGTCTTGGTATGTATGTAACTGTCCCATGCCATAGGGACCCCCAAATTGTTCTGTTCCATATGGGAAAGGTGCTGGCAGAGATGGTGGCACAGACAAACACCCTTTCCACAGTGCTCGGAGATGGTATCTATATGTTTGCTGCTGTGCACGTTAGGATGGCTAGTGTCCTACATTTCAGTTTAAATATTTTGTACCTTTTTGGGTTGCTTGGGGGTGGCTGGGTGGGCAGGGAAGGGGAGAGATGTGGTGAAATCGTCAGCACACAGCCTGCAGCCAGCAACCAACTGACTTGATGGCAACTGGAGTTTCTTCCAACCTGAGCTGGCTAACAATGAGAGATGGGCAGGAGCTGGTGCCGGTGACAAGATCCAGGAGAAGTCAGCGAGGCAGCACTCGGCACCTGCCAAGTTCCACTTCCAACTGAGCTGTAATCATGGAAGTTGGCTTGGCTGTGCTGCTGCTCCTATGTTCTGTGTGTTGCCAAAGTTGGATTCTCTGTCCAACAGGTAGGTCTGAAAGAGCGAGGTGGGACTCGGGACAGCTTCTCTGATTCTTCAGACTAAATGTCTAAAAGTCTATAAAATTGGTTGGTCCCCAGGAGAAAAGCCACCAGCATTGTCCGTCACTTAGCCAGCCAACATCATTGCTGCTGTTGGGTTGGTTAGGATAACTTTTTCAGACTGGGTCCTTGATCTCGCTGGGGCCGGTCCCACCATCCCATCCTCCTGGTAACAGCCTGGTACTCACTTACTGGCAGAGCAGCAGCAGCACCACCACTGAAAAACCTGACTGGCCAGAAGGAACCAGGGCCAGACCACCACTAACTTCTGGCTGGTACCTTTCCCAGCGTGGTAAATCCTCCAGCTTACCCATGGGAAAAGTGCCAGCCAACCTTATCTCATGCCAGTCCAGTGGCTTTTTAACTTAACTTTAATCCAAACTGCTGCCATTTGTCCTGTTCGCTTAAAACAATCACACCAGCCGTCGTAAATCCTCCAGTTTATCCACACCCTGGAAGGATAAATTGCTTAAATAATTTTTTTTTTTTTGAACAGAGTCGTCTGCCACCTTCACTGAGGGTAGGTGTACCAGTTTGTGAGCCATTGTACTGGAGCTTCTATCATCTGTTCTGACTCAAAGCGAACCCTCACCTGGACCCACCATCCGAGTGAGCCAGAAACCCAAAGCAACCAACAGCATCAGGAGACCAGGACTCTACACCACCATGCAGGCGTTCCTTCCTTCAGTAAAAGAAAGGCAAGAAGAGGAGCAGCTGAACAGTGCCAAAGGTATGTTCCTGGGGATATTTGGAAGTTGGGATGGTTTTTGTACCAGTGTTTTAACTGACTTATTTGGTGGGCAGTTTGGGGGTGCCTGACACAAAGTATTCGTATTTCTGATAGTTACTTTATAGCCTAGTGTGTGCAAGTACACCTTGTTTTATGTGTTGGGAGGGGGTCAGCTTGCTGTGTGACACCTAGCTGGTATATTAATACAGTTATGTCATTGTGACAAACACAGTGTAGTTGTAATAAACAATCAGTAGTGAATGCACACAGCGAGCGGGACCCCCTTCCCCTCAACCTAAAAAATGATGTACGTATCCTGTTTTAGCAGTGCGTATCTTGCTTGCTACATGACATTATGTCTGATTACTTTTAATGCCAAAATTGCCAAGTGTAATGGAATTAAGTGGGGGGGGGTGTGTGCTGTGTCCAGACAATGTATTTTTTTAAATATGACTGCAGTGTTAGTGTGACCCACCAGTCATGTTCAGAAAACAGCAGCATTGACTGGACACAGCAAGCAGGCCCCAACAACCCAAAAAACAAGGTGCATGGCCTACTTTTGATGGTGTGGTTTGTTTGCTATGTGGCGCTGCATCGGATGAATTGTGTGGAATTGTTTGCACTGGTATTTGGGTGCATGGGGAGGGGCTGCTTGCTGTATCAGACAATGCTGAACTCTCCTGCTGCCATGTCTTGCCAAGTTGGGCTGCACAAGTGTGTTTCTCCATCTGCGGTACTTCATTGCCTGAACCATCCTGCCATGTCTTGCCAAGTTGGGCTGCACAAGTGTGTTTCTCCATCTGCGGTACTTCATTGCCTGAACCATCCTGCCATGTCTTGCCAAGTTGGGCCGCACAAGTGTGTTTCTCCATCTGCAGAACTTCATTGCCTGAACCATCCTGCCATGTCTTGCCAAGTTGGGCCATACAAGTGTGTTTCTCCATCTGCGGTACTTCATTGCCTGAACCATCCTGCCATGTCTTGCCAAGTTGAGCCGCACAAGTGTGTTTCTCCATCTGCGGTACTTCATTGCTGAACCCTCCTGCTGCCATGTCTTGCCAAGTTGGGGTACACAAGTGTGTTTCTCCATCTCCTGTTCTTCAGCATCTTTTGTTGAGGATTTGTTTTTTATTGAAGATGTGTATTCAGAGGGAACCTGGATCTGTTCGTCAAGAGGATGGCAGATAAATTATTTCTTTTCTTCTGCCACCTTCTTGTGGAATAGAATCCTGCCCCACTGGAACACTAAAATTGATGTATTCAAGCACTAAATACAAAATTAATACTTCATATGTGAGACAACGGGCCAAAGTTAATGATGAGGACCATGAGGACCATGACAGTGACAAGTCTTCGGAGAAGAAGAGAGAAGATACACAATTTTCCAAGCCACCTGGATGAGCATGTTTGACTGGTTAGTGGGAAGCAAGCGTGGTGTGAAAGCATGCATTCTGCAGGACCTGTGGCACAGATTTCACCATCCACCATGGAGCGACATGATGTGCAGCGACATGCTAATTCAGAAAAGCACCGGCAAAATTCCAAGCACGTGACTGGAAAGAATATGTCACACTTCTTTGGCTCTCCAAACCTGGTGAGCACGAAAGTAATGGAGGCAGAGGTGGCTTTGTGTCCCTGATAGCAGAACATAATCTTCCTTTTACAGCAGGTGAGCATATTCTAAAGTACATGAAAAATATGGAGAAGACCCAGAAGTTCTGAAGAAGATGACCTGTGGGCCAACAAAGCAAAGCTGCATTGCAAGGGATGTGCTTGAGCTGATACCAAAATGATGTAGCTGAAATGTGTCAGAAAGTACCCTTCTGTGTGTACATGGACCAGAGCACTGATATGGGTGATGAAAAATTGTTAGTAATTCTTGTGGGTTTCCTGGAAGAAGCTGCTGGCAGAAATGTAATCCGTTTCTTAGATATGCCAGATTGTGTGTCTGGGACAGGGCAAGTGATGTTTGACTGCTTGGTAGAAAGCCTGAATAAGTTTGAAATCCCACTGTCAAACATTGCAGCTTTTTCATCGGATAACGCTGCCTCTATGATTGGGAAAAACAATTCTGTCCTGTCACGTTTAAAGACTGTGAATCCAAACATTCTTAACATGGGATGCCTCTGTCACTTGGCTGATCTGTGCAGCAAAGCTGGGGTAAAAGCTCTACGTTCACCTGTGGAAGAATTACTCTCTGCTGTGTACTGCCACTTCTCAACCAGTTCACAAAGACAACAGAAACTAAAGGAATTTGCATTGTTCACAGATGTTGACCCACTAAAATAATTAAGCATGCCCCAACTAGATGGCTGAGTCTTGGAAAAGCTATCAATTGAACCTTGGATATGTGGCGGCTCTGCTGTCATATTTTCTAACCCTGGAACCAAGATCATCCAAAATCAACCTAATTTGTGATCGTCTGCAGAGCCATGAACTCAGAATGGTCTTTATGTTTCTTAAATATGCGCTAGAACCCTTGCTGCAGTTCAGCACCCAGCTACAAAGCAGAGAAAGCCAGCTTATGACTCTGCATGGAGATGTGCACAAACTGATGCAGCAGTATGCAAGCAGAGTACTGAAACCAGCAGCAGCTATGAAATTAATCAGGCAAAGTGACATGTCTGTACTAAAAGACTTGAACAGTTTCTTGGCTAAGCGGACCTCAGGGTTGGACTGGAGGTCAAGCAGTACATAAGCAAAATGAGGATGACATTTTGGGGACAGTAACTGAACACAATTTTACAAGAAAACTGTGGTGTTTTATACTGCTGTGCTGGAAAAATCCTGAAAAGTTCCCAATTCAGGATCACCTATTAAAAATGCTGCTTCCATTCTTAATCCAGCAATTAAGCTGGACATATCCACACAACTTGTGGTTGATGTTGCCAAAGCGTCTACGATCTGCGTAACCGAGGAAGACTCTGAACAATTATTAGATGAGTTTTCAGTGTATCAGCTTGAAGATACAGGTAAATTAACAGGACCAGTCAATGGACCACATTCATGCATTTCTAAATATTGGGCTCCACGTTCTGCAAGGACTATGCAACTGTGAAAGACTTCAACTTTTCAAAAGATTAATGATGACTTTACTTTGCTTGCCGCATTCGAATGCTGAAGCAGAAAGGGCTTTCAGCATGGTGAGGAAGGTAAAAACTGAGCTGCGTGATTCACTAAGTCTGAAGACACTGAACTCTCTGCTGGCCATCAAAATGAATGAAGACAAGGACTGATATGAGGTCAAGCAGCCAAAGCAAGTGCTAGATGATGCCAAAAAAGCCACTGCAGCATACAACAAGAAATCTCATTAATACTTGTAGTAATATAAGTTAGGTTACACTGGCAGTGGCAGGTGTGCAGCCACAAATGTTATGAATGTTTCTCGTGTTTTATTTGTATTTGTTGTTTACTTTTTATTTCTGCTGTTCTGCATACACTGATAGTCTTTATTGCATTGTGTTGGAGTTTGGCTGTGGGTGCAATAACGAAAAGCTTTGCATTGTTCAGGTTGTTTCAATAATGTGTTATTTACTGTTTAGAATAGCAATGTAGAAAGTGTAGGCTGCATATAAGGAAATGTAGGCTGTGTAGCATAGAGATGTAGGAACTGTAGCATGGAACAAATGTAGAAAGTGTGGATGTGTAGCAGGTGTATTGTGTTTGCCTGCTTTTAATATGTGCAAAATAAAGTATTTCTTAATCTAATCTTGTATGTATTGTGTTATTTATGAGTGTAGCATTAAAATAAAGTACAGACATCACATTGGTATAGTAGGTTTTTATTACTAAAACACACAACACCACACATGGTTAAAATAACTTTATTGGTGCACCATCAGATGGCCACGCTACTCGCGGCTACAAAAAATATGGTGTTCCACATTTGGGTCATTTGTCACACATTGCCATGGTCTGTGTTCCACATTGACAGGTTTACAGGTTTTTTTTTTTATATTTAACTTTTACTCCTCGGGCGCGCTTCGCCCTATCCTTCCGTCCGATCACGGGCACGACTTCTGCTTTCCAGATCGGCCACCGCCCCGATACCCGTGGCTTACCGACAGTGGAGCCCGCGGCACCCTCATATATGCCGGGCACTGGAGCTAGGTTGGGGGCCTGGCCTGGAAGCACATTGAAGCCGCAGCGAGCTTCATCCATGACGGCGGGCAGCTCCTCCTCCTTTTTCCGGTTTTCTCCCAGGGGAGGCGGGGTCGTGCAATGACGCCAGCGTCCGCCCCGCCTCCTTCCATGCTGAGTGTCAGCTACGTGGAACTCCTGGTCTCCACCAGGGGTCCCCAGCGCGCCGAAGACTGCCCACACCCTCCCCCCGGAGTAGGAGAGCTGCCCATCGGCGCTCAATCCTACTCCCCGGCCGACCCTCCGGCGATCGGGTCCGTTTCTGAATCCGTGTCGCCCGGCGCATGAGCGGAAATCCCACCGCGCGCGCCGGACGGGCCGGCTAGGTTCTCAGGTTGAGAGGTATGCCCCCTCACCTGTGTTTCTTTTTGCCAGGGCTAGCTTAACTCTGTTGGCCATCTTATAAAAGTCAGTTCCTCTGAAGTCCCATATTTTTGCCTTGGAATATGATGATTTAGATGTAGTGGCCAAATTGAACCATACTATGTGATGGTCACCGTCCAACAGGTGACATTCTACCTGGAGATCTGTGATCCCTTCCCTGTTAGTCAGTACTAGATCTAGGATAGCCCTGTCTCTTGTGGGTTGTTGTACCAGTTGTTTGAGGCCCTCCCCCTGCAGGGAATCCACCATTTGTCTAGTTCTGGCAGATGTTCCTGCTGGTATTCAGTCTGTATCTGGCATGTTGAAGTCTTCCATTATCAGAACCTCCCCTTTAGCTGTCATGCTTTGTATATCTTCTAACAGTAATGTGTCTATGTCCTCTCCCTGGCCTGGGGGCCTGTAGACAACCCCAGTTCTTATGGCTGTCCCATTTCCTGTTTCCAGGGTGACCCACAGTTCTTCTGGCTCCTTATGTGTAGTCTGAATTTCTGTAGCTTTGATATTTTCATTGACATACAGGGCCACTCCACCCCCCCTTTTTGCACCTTGGTCTCTTCTGAACAGTGTATAGCCAGGTACTGAAGTCTCCCAAGTGTGGTTACTGGTAAACCACGTCTCACTAATTGCTACTATGTCCAGTTTAGCCTCTGACATTATTGCCTGCAGGTCTGGGATCTTAACTTAACTTAACTTAGTTAACTTAACTTACTTAACTTATTTCCCAGGCTGTGAGCATTTGTGTACATGATTTTCCATTGGCCAGATTTCAGTGTGTTAGTTGTTGGGTGAGGTTTGGCATTTCCCCTGTGCATCGTATGGGGAGACGGACCTTTTTTCTTACCTGGAGATGCAAATGAACTGCAAACATGCTGAATCCCTGTATGATCACTAGCTGAGGGGAGAGAGGTGTTCTTCCCATTCGATGTATGGGGTGCTGCACCCCTCTCCCCATTTGCTAGTTTAAATATTCTGCAAAGACGTCAAACTTCTGCCCCAGTGCACTGACTCCCTGCTTAGTCAGATGCAGTCCATCAAATTTAAAGAACTTTCACTCCCAGAACTGTTGCCAGTTCCCTACAAATATGTGTCCTTTTTCCTGGCACCAGCCCTTGAGCTACATGTTTAGCTCCCCTATCTCCCCTTCTCTGACCTTCCGTCCATCTGCCCCCCTCTCCCAGACTGGCAGGATCTCAGAGAAGGAGATGTCAGATGAAATGGATGCTAGTTTGTCTCCCAGCCTGGTCAGGTGTTCCTTGGTCTCCACAACTGACTGACTGGTGAGATCATTACTCCCTATGTGTACCAGGATGTCAATGTTTTCTCCTGCTTTGTGAACAATTTTAGCAATGCGGTCAGTGTCTCTCCATGCTGATGTACCTGGGAGACATCTGACCATTACCTCGGCTGGAGATGGGTATCAACTCCCTGAATCATGGAGTCTCCTATGATCAGAAGTTTTTTGGATTTCCTTTTTGCTTTTTTTTGTTTTAGTTCCTGATTTGGGTGAGTTTTGTTGTGCTAGCTCCTGTGCTGCAGTGTCCTGCTCTGCAGTGTCCTCTGCCCCTTTGTTTGATTTCAGAGATAGAGGCAGATACCTCTTTGTAGTGTTTATATGGTTTTTGGAGGTAATATGTTGGAGAGCAAAGAGTAATGGGGCATCTGATTTGCCCCTCCTAACCACTTGCCAGCCTCCTGGACCAACTACCCTCTGCGGTCAAGGTTCTTCTGTTGGATGTTGGGGAAATGGTGGATGGTTCTTATAATGTATTTCCTCTTGAATATGAAATCTGAGGCATGCAATCTCTGCCCATGCTGCCCGCAGCTGAGCTCTAAGATCTCCAATGGCCCATCATGTTGGACAGTGTCCTAAATCCTATCAGACTGTCCTTCTGAAAAGTGTTCCACAGTACCTGCAGTTAATGATATCCATTCCAGATAAGTTGCTGGGTTTATAACCTGGTCAGAGTAATTAGAAGGAAGAAGGTGCAAGTAATGGATTGATTTTGTGTTTTGTTTTCGTATAACTTGTTATAACAAGTTAAATTACTAGTGCCCCTGTAAATGAGCTCACCTTGTGGATGCCCCACTGATCCGCCCCTTCCTGCTTTGCCACAGGAAATGTCACAACTGTGGTACCCTATAACAGGAGTGTAGTGTGGGGTGGTTGGGCCCTTCCCCTGCCAAAAAAGAAGAACCACGGATGAAAGAACTAGAAGGTAAGAGCAGAAACAATCAGTCAACAACAAATGCAGTAACCCTGAAAGCTTATCCTAATGTTAGATAAAACTGTAAAACCTGTAAAGCACCACCTGTAATAATTTCAGAGAAGATATACCGTGTAAGAAACACTTTGCTACAGAGAAAAATAAAGCAGCAACAGAAAGATATACCTTGCAAAAGACAATTTGAATCAGAAGATTACAGCAGTAATCTGTTAGCACACACCTGTAGGCATACCTTGTAATAATGCAGAAGAAGATATACCAGCAACAACAATTTGAATCAGAGAAAAATAAAGCAATGAAATGTTTACAACAAACAGTAGCA
Organism: Neoceratodus forsteri; assembly: GCA_016271365.2. NCBI lineage: Eukaryota > Metazoa > Chordata > Ceratodontiformes > Ceratodontidae > Neoceratodus > Neoceratodus forsteri. The sequence continues at coordinate 726,334,760 of CM028133.1, forward strand.
ATCCCTGTGAGTACAAAATAAAAATAACAACACACAGTAAATCTGCTTAGCCAAAAGAAGTCTTAATCCATTTCCCTTGCCCTGGTAAGGTTCTCTGCTTTGTCCTTTCAAGCAATCTTAGAAGGAAAGAGCTCAGGTGAAGCTAGGTACCTTGGCCAGCAAACCAAGTCTTCTACCTCCAAGATATCAATTAACCTGACCTTTTAACCCTTCTTTCTGTTGGAAATTATTGACAGTTTGCCAGCTCAACCCCCCAGATACACACCTAATCCTCTGGAAGAGCTGTAGGAGGAAAGCAATTAGCTCCTTCAATGTGTGAAGGAGATTGAAACACCTCTGAGACAACAATCCTTTTCAACAACAAAAAAAATAAAATAAAACAGTGTCAAACAGTAATTTTGCTTAGCCCAATGATAAAAAAGTCACAAAAATGTAAGTACCACCTGTAATAATTTCAGAGAAGATATACCCTGTAAGAAACATTTTGCTACAGAGAAAAATAAAGCAATAACAAAAGATATACCTTGCAAAAGACAATTTGAATCAGAAGATTACAGCAGTAATCTGTTAGCACACACCTGTAGGCACACCTTGTAATAATGCAGAAAAAGTTATACCAGCAACAACATTTTGAATCAGAGAAGAATAAAGCAACAAAATGTTAGCAACAAACAGTAGCAATCCCTGTGAGTACAAAATAAAAATAACAACATGCAGTAAATCTGCTTAGCCAAAAGAAATCTTAATCCATTTCCCTTGCTCTGGTAAGGTTCTCTGCTCTGTCCTTTCAAGCAATCTTGGAAGGAAAGAGCTCAGGTGAAGCTAGGTGCTAATGCTGAAACACAGTGGTGTGTGTGTGTGTGTGTGTGTGTGTGTGTGAGAAATTTAAAACCTAGGAGGAAGCAACATGGCAATGATTTATTGAGCACAGCACTGTTACCCCTTACTGCCCACAGACAGAACTGGGATGTTATGTAAAGGAATTCTGGACTAATGACTGGTATGTGCCTCTGGCAAAGTAGGAGAGGTGTTGCAACTGCAAAGGAAACATACTTTGTTTTTTCTTGTTTTTTTGGGAAGGGACTTGGTTATCTGGCATAGGAGACTGTGCTGCAAGTCCAGCATGTTCTTCAGTGGGAAAGAATGCTTGGAAGTAATGCTGAGTCCCTTTTTGAAGCAAGATGTATGCAGGGCTCCACCCACTGCAGCCATAACAACATGTAAACCAAGCTGATCATCCACCTAGGCTCGCAGCAGCCCTCTGGTTTAAATGACAGACTTATTTTCTATACAGTAAAACTGAAAGGCTTAAATGATAATTGGGATCTCAAGTCTTTCCTGAGAATAGGGGATAGAAACCATTAATGTTCCCTTTACTCTAACTTCCCTTTCCCCTTCCTCCATCCCATCACCCCTACCAAAATTGATTTTTTGCTTGCTGTCTGTGGTTATAGATTTTTATTATTTAGATAACTAACAATAATTCTTGTGTTTTTGTCTTTTTTCAATGTACTTTCATCTTTCTACCTTTGCATTCTGGAGAGATGGCCAACCAAATAACTGAATATTCCTTTTATTCAGGACTTCTTATGTATTGCTGCCCTTCTATCTTTACCTCATCTTTTTCACAATAAGAGTATAGAGAGTACACAAATCTAAAATATTAACAGGATACTGAATATGGAACCACATAAATTACATATTTGATGTTAGATCCCTATGACAACAGTGTAATTAAGGTGGCCAGCTTAGGGGTGGATCATACAGTGGTAGTCTAGGTAAGAAGTTGTTTAAGGGATAGGCAACAAAAGGGGATGTAATTCACTCCCGAGAAGGGAGGGAGACCAGTGGGATGCCTCAGGACTCAGTACTGGTAGTACTCTTCTTTGATGTCTTTATAAGTGACATTGCAGATGGTCTGGAAAGGAAGGTCTGCCTCTCTGCAGATGACACCAGCATCTGAAATAGGACAGACACTGCAGGGGGTGGTGGTGGAAAGAATGTGTAGAAATCTGAGAAAACTCAAGGAGTGGTCACGGGCATGGCAACAGGGTTTCAATGTGAAAAAGTGCAAAATCATGCACTTAGGGCACAGAAACCTGGAGGCGGAGTACAAAATGGGAGAAGAGGTACTGATGGTCAACAAACAAGAAAAGGACCTAGGAGTTATCCTATCTGATGACTTCAAGGTGGCGAGGCAGTGTGTCAAGGCAGCTGGTAGGGTCAGTGGAATGTTGGTGTTCATAGGGAGGGGTATCACCAGCAGAAGGAGGGAGGTGGTGGTGTTGTTGCTGTATGGATCACTGATGAGACCCCACTTGGAGTACTGTGTTCAGTTCTGGAGACCACAACTCAGGAAGGACATTGACAGGGTGGAAGCTGTCCAGAGGAGGGCAATTAAAATGATGCAGGGTCTGCATCAGAAGCCCTATGAGGAGAGACTTAATATATACACCCTGGAAGAGAGGAGGATATGATAGAGATCAAAAAATACCTCATGGGGTAAATGAGGTTCAGGATGACAATAATTTTCACATGAAAAGATGCATGAGAACAATGGGACATGTAATGAAGTTGGAAGAGGGTGAATTCAAAAGATACAGTATGTGAGGAAGTACTTCTTCACGGAAAGCATGACAGATACCTGGAACAGTCTTCCGGTGGAGGTGGTGGGGGTGAAAACAGTGGTGGGATTCAAGAATGCATGGGATAGGTATAAGAAATCTTAGTGGAAAACAGGGGGGTGGGATAGCTGGAGATTCAAGTAGGGTCTGTAGTGACAGTACAGGCAGGGGGAAAAAATGGGCAGACTGGCTGGGCCAAGCAGTCCTTCTCTGCCATCAAATTCAAATTCTACGCATCATGGTGACCAGGCTTGGCAATGATGCTGGCTCTGTATTAGCCAGCTGTCCCAGTCAGATTCTCCATAGTTCACTGCCCAAGAAGGGATCGGGGGTGTGGATGTGACCATCTGTTTTAGATCTGAGCTGAACTTGGTGGTGCACCCAGTGGGAGACACCTCATCATTTGAATGCATGGCCATGTGTGGGGGTCCAGGTTGCAGGCTTTTCCCCATGTACTAGCCTCTGGGATGTAAGGGGGCCATCCTGCAAGATATTGCTGACTTCATCACTGACAGGGTGCTGGAGTCACCTAAATGGATATTCTAGGCTATTTTAATACCTGGGTCAGCAACAAACACTCTCATTTTGGCCAAGATTTCCTCCAGGTGATAGAGTACCTGAGCCTTGCACAAGGGGTTACTTCTGTGACCCATCAGTATGGCCATCCCTTGGTCTTCTTATTTTACCTGGGGCTCAAGGTAAAGGGTTTTAACATTGATTTGGTCAGTTGGTTGGATCACTGTACAATCAAGTTCTCTTTCAGGTCTCCCCCTTGTAGTCCACACCCTCTGGAGATGGTCCAGTATCACCTATTAAGAGGGCTATGGCCAGAAGGACCCCTGAAAGTGCTGAACGTCTTGGGTGTGGTGGCGACATGTGCCACAGGATTGAAGGAGGCTGTGGTGTCCTATAACAGGTCTGATTTAGAGGACTTCAATAGTGTGGCACCTACCCTTTTATGGACTCTTGTTTCATGCCATGGTTTACCATGGTATGATGGTGGGCTAAAGGAGATGAAGGAGGAGGAAGGTGAAGGTTGGAGAATTGCTTGAGAAGATCTAGGGACCAGGAGGCCAGACTGGCTTTGAGTGTTCAATATGGTGAATACCAAAAGACAATCATGCAGAAAAAGGCAGGGTTTCTGTCTAGGAAGATTGTGACTGCGAAGAATCAGCCAGCCCAGCTCTTTTGAACTGCGGACAGGTTACTTTATCTTGGCTGTCTGGAGCCCATTTTTTCACCCTTTGAATGTGAGGAGTTTATTTGATTCTTCTTAGACAGGGTGTTCCCTGTTAGGGCCAGGATCTCACCGAGTGGGCTGTGACAACCCAGCAGGGCTGAACCTGAATGTCACAGACACACTCAGCTGTGATGAAAAGAGTTTAGACCAGTGACAATAGAAGAGATGACTGAGGTGATTTCTGAGCTGTGACCAACATTTTGTGAACTGAATCCAGGCTAGACAAGGCTACTGGTGAACTGCATTGGGCAGCTGGGCCTGATGTTTGCTGGAATTGTTTAGTGCCCTTTTCTGGAGGGGGTCTTCTCAGCTGCATTGAAAGATGCACTGGTGAGACCCCTTCAGGAAAAGCCATCTTTGGACCCGGATGTTCTGGCAAATTTCCAACTGGTCTCTAATCTGCCCTTTTTGGGCAAGGTTATTGAAAAGATAGTTGCATTACAGTTTAAGGCACACCTCATAGCCTTTGATATCTAGAGTCTCTCCAGTCTGGCTTAGGTCTAAGCAAAGCACAGAAACTGAACTGATCAAAGTGCACAATAACCTTCTCAGGACAAGGGGTAGAGGAGAACAGTCAATTCTCATTCTCAATCTCTCCTCAGCCTTGGACACTGTGGACCACAGACTATTAATGGATCAGCTAAAGGACTCGCCGGCAAAGTCAGCTTCTGGTTTGAGTCCTATCTCAGGGACAGAACACAGGGAGCAGTGTTGGGGAATTTCTTCTCACTCCCAGTTTTGCTGCCCAGTAGTGTACCCCATGACTCGGTACTCTCACCCATGTTGTCTGCAGTGTATATGCTACTCCTGGGAGGGATCATTAGGTGGTATGGATTGAGATTTCAGGACTATTCAGATGACCTGCATACCTGTTGTTTGCACCCAGGATATCAGGTGTGGTGGCTGTAACTGCTAAATGCTAAGCCAAGATCCAAGACTGGATGTCATTAAACTAGTTGAAACTCAATCCTGACAAGACTGAAGTGCTATTTGCTGATCTGGGTAGAAGGGGGAGGGTGGTAGCTACTAAGAGGGAGATGGGGCTTTGTCTTGGTTCTCCTAGGCTTATGGCTGCCACAAAGGTGAAAAATCTAGGGGTCATTCTGGATGAGGGGCTGACGCTGAAGGCTCAAGTGTCGGCGGTAATGTGGAGTGGCTTTTACCATGTGAGGAACATCAGCTGTATTAGATCCCTTATTCAAGGCCCTCTGTTTTCTGTGGCTCTGCGACATGCGGTGATTGCTGCAGAAATTAAGACCTGCTGTAGAATTTGGGTCTGGCCACAGAAATTGCCCCAGTAAGTTAGACAGAGACAGGCACCACTCCTTTCCACCGATTCCTTGGCTTGCTTATAGCTCATAAGAATTAAAATTTACCCTAACCATCTCAACCTCTCAAACCATCCCCCACAGCTCTGAGAGACCCCCTTGAGTTACCCTATTTTTTTTATATTTCACCCTTTTTTGGTCGAAGGTTGTGTGATGATCCTTTACCTTTTCCTATCATTGCTAGTGGGCCAGAATACTTGTTTCTTATCCCAGTAGTGCTTTCTGGAGCTCATGCAAAGCCATACTGGGGCATAAATCTCACATTTGGACACAGAAGTAATTGGAACAGGCAGTGGATTGTCAACAGTGTTGGACCCAAAAAAAAAAAGGTGTGCCAGCAAACTGAGTGACTCAATGAAGCTCTGGGTGGAATGACCTTGGGTCTAAGGTATGCAGGATTGGTATTTCTTGTTTTATGAGGGGGCAAAGTAATGTAAAAGAGGAGACCTTACAATACTTTTGAGGGGGGAAGGATCACTGTACAGTGTTGGGTTGGATAATGACATGCATTTAAATCTACAGGACCACTCAATGGCATTCTCAAGGGTGGTTAGTAAGCTGGTGGGGCTAAGATGGACAGTGGGTTTGACTTGTTCTAAAATCATGAGAGGGCAATGGGCAAAGGACTGGCTGGGGGGGGCAATTTGCTATCCTTATGGGGTTTAGAGCACAAAAGGTTGCTATGGATGGGGCTGGGGGGTTGTCAATCTATGGGTTAACTCTGGTGCCTGGGGGAGAAAAATTTAAATTATAAAAAATGCAAGCAAAGGGACAACTACGTAAATAAAATTGTAGGGGCTGGAAAAGAAAGAGAGAATGCTGCATAGACTGAAAAAATGAAAAAGATGAAGTCAAGGTCAGAACAGTGAAAAACTAAAGATAAACATTATGTAAAATGAGGAAACTAAATAAGGGAAGAGGGAAACAAACAGACAAAACAGAAAAAGTCACAGTGAGATTGCATATGAAACATTTTAAAATGTTTTAATATTTAAATGTTACTCCAGGATAGTATAAAAGGGTGGGCAAGATTGATTTCAAGCTCATTGCATCCCAATTAAAAATGTCACTGAGGGACAAATAGATTTATGTAGAACATCAATGACTGTTCAATACAGTAGTCAGCTTATTTTTTATTCTTGTGTAATTGGGTAAGGTTACCAAAGAATAAATCCAGTGTAGTTCACCCCGATTTGAATTAATCAAATTCTATTTCTGTGTAATTGGCAGCCCTGTCTCTTCAATATCCCTAGTCTAACAGCCAGCCCCAGTGCATTCATGTTCTGTGATAAAATTGTTTGGAGAGCACTGCAAATACCATCCTCCTCCTTCCTAGGGTGGGTAATGGTGCTGTGTTGGTTGGGGTGTGTTACACTGGATTTTAAAAACTGGGACCAGGCATGGCTGTTGAGGGGCAGGACCACGTTAGGGGAAGGAGAGAAAATCTTGCTGCCATTAGGTCTAGGGTAGGGGATGTTGCAAAGAGCATTAATACCATCAAGGGGGAGGATGATGAAAGTGAACATTGCTGTGATTAGGTCTGGGGAACTGAGGAGAGTTGGGATTACTGCTGCCATTATGTAGACTGGGGGAGGAAAGAGTATTACTGCCATTAGGTAGGTGGGAGGTGAAAGCTTTTCTTTTATTAAGTTTGAGGGCAGACAAGAGAGCAGAGAGCATTGCAGCATTTTGGTCTGGAGCAGAGGAGAGAGCACTACTGCTATTTCTTTCTTCTGGAGGAAGGGGAACTTTGCCTCACTTAGAAACTTAAACTGTGTTTACATGGTTGACTTTGCTCCTTCTGTAGCGCATTGCAGCACTGCCCTGACCAAAACAGATACTCAGCTTCTGCATCTACACAGCTCCTCTCAGTGCTGAGGCAACACACACCGGAGAGGGGCTGTGAGTCAAGGTTTGATAGGCTAATATCAGCAAACAGATGCCCACAGGATTTGCCGTGTGGTAATGAGTGGTGCAACCTTTCCACATGGCCACTTAAACCGCTCATTCTGGAACACGTTCCAAGACTTGAGGATTTTTATTTGTTATTTATTATGAGTACTGAATGTTAATTTTAGAAAAATAAGAAACAGAAGCCTAAAAAAAAAAGAAAATTCCAACTGTGGGGATAGAACACTGCACCACTGGCACACCTAACAGTGGTTTATCCAGCTGAGCCACTCAGTCTACAGGGTTTCCTTGAGTCTTACTTCTTTACAAAAATAGACTCAACATTTGCAGACTTATATAGTGATCACATAAACGTTATACGTGTGAAAATCCTGTAACCTCATTGGTCAAAACATGTCACATGACCGTGGGAAAATCCTGCATAACCCACGGCTGAGGAATGGCATTTATAAAAAAACATAATTAAACACATTACAAATTTATTTTACACAAGGGTCCATTGTATAATCACAATAAGGCACTCCAAGGTGTGAGTGATTGGGTGATTTACCCACTTCTTGTGTGGTTAAGCCACTCAGCTGCGCCTCGTGACACACCACACAAGGAGCGGGTAAATCCTCAATAACCCACACCCTGTCATGCCTTATTGTTTAATCTAACATTTAAAAGTACAGCTGAAAAATTATTTCACATATATGGTACTAACTAAAAGAAAAAAAATAATTTCAGACTTTTTGCTATGCAAATCTATGTATGTTGAGCATCATCTGCTGTCTCTCACATAAACATGATCTTCAAATATTTTCCATTCATTCAATGGGAATTTTCATTGCTAGTTTTACAGAAAGTCTGACACTCTGTTTTTCTTTTAGTTACCCTTTCAAAAAGAGTGTACCGTTGTATCTATTAAGTTGTAAACTTGAAGTTTGAAAACTCCAGAAACTTTGACTATAGAGGGTCCATTGGTCTTGTGTCTGACTATTCCTGTTTAGCACATGAATTTGAATGCTGTGGATGTTGACTAGAGCCCTATGAGAAGGGAACTCTGTAGACGGCTGCCGCCATTTTTAAATTCTAATTCTATTTCAGTTTATAGCTGCCCGGAAACTTTCTTTCTCCTGGTCATTCACACCTTAAATTGTTCCTAACAGGGTTGGTTTATCTCCATAAGTAAGAAATGATTGTGGTCGATATATTGCTTATTCTGTTGTAAATGTGGAGTAGTGGAACGATTATCTGCTGTATAGTATTGACTGTTTATTATTGATTGGATTCCTTGAATCGTTAGCATAATACTGAGAAAGACCAAGCAGGAAAGAGACCTGGGGTAATCATAAGTGATGATCTGAAGGTGGTCAGACAGTGTGACAAGGTAGTTAGAAGGGCTAGTGCAATGCTGCAGTGCATAGGAAGGGGTATCACAAGGAGGAAGGAGGAGGGGACAACCTGCAAATTATAATAATAATAATAATTTATGGTGTGCTTAAGCCAGACATGTACTGTACCATGTGATTTTATTAATAAAAGAAAATCAGTTTTGGAACTGTATACATGCGCTAGTCACCTTATTTATGTGCTACAGAACTTTGCCCACCATCGCAGAAGTAGGCCTAATGGTGCCTCAGAACTTCATAGTCCCTGCCACAGAAGTTAGGTCTTCTGTGCCGCAGAGAACAGGGGGCCTTGCCCTTATTCACCCTCCATGACCTGGCAATGTTGGTACACACATTTGTGACGTTGAGGCTTGACTACTGCAATGCTCTGTACCTCAGAGTTCATGGAGGTATGTTGCAGCACCTGCAGCTCATGCAGAATGCAGATGCCAGGCTATTGTCCAGCCTTTTAAGGTCATGCCATGTATTTCCAGTGCTGTGTGATCTGCACTGGCTGCCAGTAAAGTGGCATATCTCTTTCAAAGTTGGTTTGCTAACTTATAAGCCCCTATGTGGGTTGAGCCCTGGCTGTCTGTCAGATCTCTTGCATCCCTATGTGCCTGTACACTCTCTTTGCTCTACTAAGGTGGGCCTCATTGCTGTGCCATGGGCCAGGTCAAAAACCTTGGGGATCGGACTTTTGAGGTGGCTGGCCCAGTCTTATGGAACTTACTCTAGAGGCCCCTTAGGGAGGCCCCTTAGTGGAGGCCTATAGGAGGGGCTTGAAGACATATATTTTTAGTCAGGTTTTTGTGGAATAATATCCTCTACAGTCTGTTACATCACAGTTGAATTTTATTTGTTTTTAACCCCCTGGGGGTTTGGGGTGATAGTGTACTGGGATGTATACTGTCGAGATTTATCTTAAGTTATTTCAACCCATGCCCAGTAAGGATTAATATTTTGTCACCCCAGGGAACTGTTGTATTTGGGAATACCTTGGGGGAGGGCCTTGCTCATGGGAATGGGAGTGCACAGGTGAGGAGGTGGGAAGTTGGTGGTTGAGGAGTGGGGGTGGATTGCCCACTCATAGATGCTGATCAGGTTCTCGGGGAAGAAGAAATGACTGACTCCTGAAATGGCAGAAGCTGTTTCAGATGATTCCCGGTTGTGGGGAAGGTGATTCCAGCAGTCAGCAGCATGACAGATGGGTGGCCACAGAGGGAGGCGGGAGCCTATGTTAAGGATAGAGACAGAGCTGAGGGAGAAGAATCGATCTGGATGTACCACCTGAGAGGGAGCACTAGCTGGAACCTCCACTGGGGACATGTCACTCTAGTTTTTAGGGACAGTCTCCCAGAAGGGATCCATGGATATGGAGCAACAGTGAGAATGTTCACTTGGGAACATAAGCAGGAGGCTGGTAAGGACAGAGGTTTGGGGTTATATTCTGTTTTAACTGAAATATTTGAACAGTTTTGTACATAAAATTAGTTCTATGTGTTAAAAATTACTACTTTGAGTTAGAACTGTTACTTGGGCTGTGATATTGTAACTTTTGAGGCTTGGCAACACTTGTTTGGCAGTGATAATTAGAGTGTAGTTTAAATGTGATATTTGCCTGGTGTTAGGGGGAGGGAAAATTAATAGAAATCATCTTGTCTTTCATTGTTCACTTGGGAACATAAGCAGGAGGCTGGTAAGGACAGAGGTCTGGGGTTATATTCTGTTTTAACTGAAATATTTGAATAGTTTTGTACATGAAATTAGTTCTCTGTGTTAAAAATTACTACTTTGAGTTAGAACTGTTACTTGGGCTGTGATATTGTAACTTTTGAGGCTTGGCAATACTTGTTTGGCAGTGATAATTAGAGTGAAATTTAAATGTGATGTTTGCCTGGTGTTGGTAAGAGCCCTCCCACCAACCCTGTTTTGTAGGCTTTCTTAAATACTGAAAAGCCACTGGGGGTTGGGATTGAAGGGCTGTGTATTTCTGTTTGGGACTGAAATTCAAAGCAACAGGAACTGGTGGGCCTGTGACATCATATAGTACCTGATGTCTGCATACACACGCCGTTAGTGGGACTGGACACACACCGGTCTGTATGTGTTTGTGAGACTTGGGAACTTTATTGGTGGGGTTGAAATTGGGTTTGTAAATAACTGCAGTCAGTATAGAGAGAAACTGTATTCCAGGAGGAAGGCACTGAGAAAAGGGGGTGTGCCATTATAAACAGAGGGGGACAAACAGGGTGGCCATATTCCACCATGGCAGGCATCTTCGGAAGGGTTGTAGGCTGCACAGACTGTGGGATGGCAATAATTCTCAATTGGGCCTGGAGAAAAGGAGGCTTCCCACTCTGTAGACAGCTATCTTATATCAGAAGTGAGGTATATTGGTTAAGGAGTAAGCTGGGGGCTGTCCAAGGATAAGGGTGTGGATATGGGCAGCAGAAGGGTGAGCTGAGGAGGCTGGAGCAAAGCCTGAAATTACAGGACGTTATGTTACAGCAAGCAGGAGGGGGATATTAGGGACAGAGGACCCTTAGATAGGGATGTTGATTAAGGGAAAGCGATGGGGTGAACATTCCGAATACAAAGAGAGTGGAGGGGGAAGAGTCAGGAGGGGCTGTTGTGGGGAAGCCTAGTAGAGCAGACATTGAGAAGGGAGGGGCTGTTGTGGGGAAGCCTAAAACAGCAGACTGTGGGAAGGGGAGAACTCTCTAAGGAGAACAGAGCAAGAGGGGAAGAAGAGGGGCAGTTTAGAGGTGCAGTCAGGGGAAACTTGGGTTACTTGATGGAGGCTGACATAGAGTGTCACAATAAATTTGAGCTACTAAGCAACCTAGAGGGGGAGGAAGGGGTTGGTGGAAATGAGGAAACTGATACAGAGGCCGGGGGGAGGGAGTCAGATACCTATAGGGCATCACAGACCGGCAATGGAAAGGATAGAAGTAGTCCCAGAGGGAGAAGGGGAAACATAACTGTTAAGCAGATGGGGAGATGCAACATATTGCAGACATGAGGGGGGAGCATGACTGGAGAGAAACTGGGAGACAAGGAGGTGGGAGAGTAGCCCCCCTTCAGCAGGGGAGTCAGTACCAAGGATGGGGCCCTAGCTAAAGGGACCCACAGAGAGCCTCTGGAGGCAGGGTACTATTACAAGGGGAGGATGGCAGTGTGGGAAGGGGAAACCATCAGGGCCAGGATAAATGGTTCAGATAAGAGAGGGTTAAAGGGGACACCTATTCAGAGGGGGTCTGAGTTAAGTGGGCAAAATAACGAGGGAGGCAGAAAGGGGAGGGTGACAAGGGGGTCTCTAATAAGGCAGGAAGACTCCCATGAAATTGAGATCACGAATAAAGGGGGGATGGGGGCTGAGAGGGCATAGTGGAGGTAACCATAAGGATGATGGAGGTGTTAAGGTTCTGTCATTGGGAGACTCGATGATTAGGGGTATCCAGTGGGAGGGACAGGGGGATGGATGCCATAGCCAGGTGAAGGTAGTGAGTATCTCTGGGCTGACAGTGCACAGAGCAAAGTTCATGGTGTATGAACTGGTTAGGGATTGTGGAGGGAAACCAGATTTCCTGGTGCATTTGGGAACTAACGATCTAGAGGGAAATAGCGTTTTGGAAGTCCAAGCAAGGTTCCAAGAACTTGCCAGAGTCTGTCGGGATAATGGATGCAACATTTCCTTTTCAGAGATATTGCCAGTACCAAAGGCCTCAGTGGAGAAAAAAATGAAGATCACAGAGGTTAATGACTGGCTCAGGAAGTGGGGTGAAGAGAGTGGGTTGGGGGTGTTAGGGAACTGGAAAGGAGTTTGGGAGGATAAGGGACTGTATGCCAAGGACAGGCTTCTCATCTTGCCCCATTAGGGAAGGAAGTCCTAAACAGGAGATGGCTGACTACATTCAAGAAAGGTGGGCTTAAACTTGTGAAGGGGAAGGAGATAGAGGGCTGCCCAGAAACCTCTCTCCAGATGAGGGAGTAGCCTTCAAACCCAAGGGGAGGGGGAAACAGACTGGGGTGGAGGTTTCAGGAGGAGCAGAGGAGGATGGAAGTATAAGGAACCTGGGTGGGGTTCGACAAAGGGATCAGGGATAAGGGTGGGGTTGGTGTTAGTAAATGCCAGGGCTTGGGAAACAAGTTGCCAGAGTTCCAGGCCATGCTGTTGGGGATGTGGCGGTGGTCACGGAGACGTAACCAACAAAACCATGACTGGGACCTAAACGGTAGGAGTACACTATACTTAGGAAGGATAGAAAGGAGGCAGAGGGGGTGGAGTGGCTATGTTCATTAGAGATGACATAGAAATTGCTAGGGTAGAAGAGGCAGAGGGAAACGTGGAGGCCTTATGGGTCACCTTACGATCCCCAGCAGGAGATAAGGTCAAGCTGGGTGTAGTATATAGGCCCCCCGGGATGAGTGATGTTCTAGAGGATGGTTTGCTGGACAACATCATTGCCCAGTGTGGACCAAAAGGGGAAGGAGTGGTGTTGATGGGGGACCTTAATATGCCAGGTACAAACTGGGGAACCATGTCCTCTAAGGTGGCCAAGGAGCAGAGGCTGCTGGACAGCTTCCAGGATGTGTTCTTAACACAGCATGTGATGGAGCCCACAAGGGAGGAGCATGTCCTGGACGTGGTTCTGGCAGATGGGGATCTGGTAAGGGACCTGGTTGTAGAGGACCCCTGACTGGGAGCGACCACAATACTGTCTGGTTTCAAATAAGCATGGGGGAGGGGTGAGATCTAGGACACTGGCAGTGGACTTCAGGGGGGCAGACTTTTTGGGCATGGGAAATATTCTCAAGGATCACTTGAAGGGGATTACACCAATGACAAGTGTGGAAAGGAGATGGGAGGTCATAAAATGGGGACTTCGTGAGGCAGTCAGGATCTGCGCTAAGTTGAAACGAAAGGGAGCAAGGTCACATAAACCATGCTGGTGGTCCAGTGAGGTACAGGTAGCAGTCAGAGAAAAGAAGGCGGCCTACAAAAAATATAAAACAACAAGAGGAGATAGGGATAAGGAAATGTACCATCTTGCATCTAGAAAAGTCACCCAGATGGTGAGGGGAGCAAAGTCCAGTAAAGAGCAATGACTGGCACAGGGAATACATGGAGGGGAAAAGGGGTTCTTCCGGTACATTGGGGAGCGGAGAAAAACTAAGGGCCATCTCAGCAGATTGAGATCAGAAGGAGGGTGGGTGGAAGAGGCGAGGGACCAGGCAGAGGTATTTAACAAGTACTTTGCCTCTGTGTTCACTAGGGAGGGGGATGGGATATCTACAAAGCAAGGCACGATGGGGATAGAAGCGGCAGTGAGTGGGATCAGGGGAGCAACAGAAATGGAGCAAGAGGGAAAGAGGGAGGGAGAGGTACCCCAGGGATGTCACATCTGGATAAGGATAAAAAGGCCAGTAAGGTGGAGGGGATGGATGATGCCATCTCTGCCAAAAGGGTGTGGTTAGCCCTCAAGGCCCTAAAGAAAGACAAATCTCCTGGGCTGGATGGCATTCATCTGAGAGTACTATGGGAATTGGTGGACATACTGGCTGCACCCCTGGCGGAGCTCTTCAACAGGTCACTTGAGACAGGAGGGTACCTAGGGATTGGCCGAGAGGCACATGTAGTGCCAATCCACAAAGGGGTCGAAGGAAGTACCAGGTAACTATAGACCCATCAGTTTGACCTCGTGATGGGAAAATTAATGGAGGTATACTAAAGGAACGATTGGGGTGTACTTGGAGGAGGTGGGAGGTCTGGATAGTCGGCAACATGGGTTTGTGCCAGGTAGATCATGTCAAACCAATCTTGTGGAGTTCTATGAATGGGTAACATCAGAACTGGACAGGGGAAAGCCTGTGGATGTATTATTCTTGGACTTCAGCAAGGTGTTTGACTCTGTCCCCCACAATGGTCTGGTGGAGAAACTGATGGGGTTAGGAGTAGGCCCTTTGATGGTCAGATGGATTGAAAACTGGCTAGCTGGATGCACCCAGAGAGTAGTGGTCTGTGGGGAGCTCTCGAACCCTAGAGAGGTTGGTAGTGGGGTACCGCAGGGCTCAGTCCTGGATCCGATCCTGTTTAATGCATGCATATCGGACATCAGGGAGGGTATAGGGTGTGAAATGAGTCTCTTCGCTGATGACTCCAAGATGGGAGCAGTAGTTGAGGGAGAAGAGGGGAGGTTGTCCCTGCAAGGGGACCTGGACACCCTGGAAAGCTGGGCTCACATATGGAAATTAAATTTCAATATCGCCAAGTGCAAGGTGTTGCATCTTGGGCAGGGAAACCCTAAACACAGATAAACCCTGGGAGGGGAGGCGCTGGAGGCCTCAATAGGGGAAAAAGACCTAGGGGTCATGGTGGATGCATGTATGAATAACTCTGAGCAGCGCAGGAGAGCAGCTAGCAAGGCAAACAGGATGTTGGGATGCGTCGTAAGGGGGACCACCTCTAGGAACAAGGAAGTGATTCTGCCACAGTACAATGGACTGGATAGACCACACCTTTAGTACTGTGTACAGTACTGGAGACCACACTTGAAGAGGGACATACAGCTCCTGGAGAGAGTACAGAGGAGAGCAACTAAGATGATACGAGTGCTAGGGGATTTGACGTATGAGGACAGACTTGAGGAGCTCTGCCTGTTTTCATTGGAGGAGAGGAGAGACAGGGGGGACATGATTGAGGTCTTCAAGTACCTCAAGGAATAAATAGGGTAAACATGGAGGGATCTTTAGACTAAAGCAGGAGGTATCACCAGAGGCATGGTTTGAAGTTGGAAGGGAGAAGGGTGAGGGGAAGAGGAGGAGGTTTTCACTGAGAGGGTGGTGGACCCTGAATGCACTGCCTGGTGAGCTGGTTCAGAGCTCCACAGTGGAGGGCTTCAAGAGAGGGTGGGACAGACACAGAAAGTGGATGTATCAGATGATGGCTTGGCCCAGGGGGGTGGGAATGGATGATAGGGGTTTCTGGAACACAAGGGGGGGGCCTCAGCACCCAACTAGGGATCTGAGGTTCGAGCAGACTCGATAGACCGTAAGGCCTAATCTGCTGGCAAATAGTATGTTAGTATGTGTAACCCCCCTGCAAATGGGGGTTCCCAAAAGACTTCCAGGAGCTTGCTTGAATGCTCCAAGCCTGAATGGTGTTTGCATTTAAGCCATTTATCAGTGAGTGTTTTAGAACCTCTGGTACTTCGTCTTTAAGAGCTGTCTGTTTGCAGACATAATTAGTTTGTATGGGGGACTGTGTGTTTCTTTGATTGAGTACCACTCAAGCTGCTGCCAAGTCACTTCATTTTTGCAGTCACTAGAGTGCAAAGGAACCTATCTGAAAGATGTAACTGTTTGCCAGAAATTATTTAGAGTAATAATGAAATTACAGTTTGTCTAACCTGCTTTCTTTGCAGTCAGAACTGTGTCTGCTAGTTCCCATTCTAGTTTTGAACTGCTGAACTGGACCAATCAGTGTGGGGTAAGCTAGCTCTAAAATGGTGCCTTGGATGAATCAGAACTTGACTCATAATCTGAGCCAGCCACAAGAGGATTGTATGGGCAGTGACTCTGGGAGATGTAGTTTAGACTTGCTGCCTTTTTGGACCAACAGCAGCAGTCTATTGTGAGTGACAGCCAATCCAGTCAAGAACTGGGAGGAACTCAAAGGAAGTGCCGGTTTTGTCGGTTGGAGTTTCAGTTGAGCTTTGGCAGTGAAGAAGGAAGGAGCCCTGTGCTTTTTCAGTGTGCAGTTTTAGTCAAAAACGTGTGTAAGGCCCAGAGTTCCGGTCTGCAGCTTGTGTAACAGCTTGTTAGGACTGAATCCGTCCTGTGAAAAGAATCAAAGGATCTCTGAAGAGTAGAAACCAGGCTCACCCTGTAGAAGACTGGAGGAATTGCTGAAAATTGCACTCGGTCTGTCAGGAACTGAATCTGCTGTGTGTTCTCCCGGGTATTGTGCAGTAATTCGATCGGATACAGATGCAGCCTGCCTGGTATAGTGTTCTTTTATATGGATGTGTGAAGAGGTTTGTGTACCTCAAGTGAGCCCTGCTGACATTGAAGGACCTATCTTATTTGGAGGTCGTGAGTACTAATTCAGGGTCGCTCCCTGTTGAATTGCCACATTAAATCCAAATGGAATTACTGTACTGCTGACTGTTTAATTCTCCTTTTCTCTGTGTGAAAGGGCCCCTACCAGCTGCCACGGTTTGGACTAGCCACTGGGCTTGGGGTACCCAGGGACAGTAACTGATAGGGATAGGCCTGCACAGAGCCATAGGTAGATTATTAGAGTGATAAGTTAATTAACCTGATTTCCCTGTCCTTGTTATATCCCCTAAATAAATCAGAGCTGCTTGTTTCAGCAAAGTTATACTGCCTGAGGTATTTGTCTATGTTAAAGTACTGTACTGTGATTGTTGCACTGTATCTCATTTCACAGGAGGTCCCAGTGCGGAACCAGACCTGGGGTGAAGTGTATACTGTGAAGGTAATTCTGATATATTGTGTGGGCCACTAGTGGGAAGAAAGGGGGTTGCAGTGTCCGCGTGTCCCAGAGGGCTGTGACCAAGTTAGTTTAACTATTGCAAACCCTGACCTCTGGGTGGAGGCACCCGCCATTGGATCCAGGCCCCTCAACCTGTTAGTGGCAAATCAGGCAGGGGTAGTAGCCCCTGGGATAGCGCCATCTAGGGGTTACAGTATGTTAGAACCTGCTGCCCCGAGCTGAGAGTCTAACAAGTTCTGAGCAGAAGGGAGAAGTGGGTCTTGTGGGGGGTTAGAGGCAGACACAGCCCTGTGAGATTTTTGTCGATGCTGCCTATGGATAAGTGAGCTGCCTAATTTTTTTGGGTCTTCCGGATTACACCCCTCAATATGGACTCAGGTTACATTTTGTGGAGAGTGCTGTGAAGTGCATTCCTTTGTATGGACATTTCTGGACTCATAAACTGATGTGACCATCTCAGTACTTGTGAGTGATATGCTCCCCCCTATGAATTGTTATTAATTTCTTGGCTCCATGGAGTTGCACTGTTCTGTTTTATTAAATGGGATCCCATCGGTTTATTGGAAATGGAGTTTTGTTTCAGTTCTTTGATTGACTGTTGTTGCCACTAACCATCAGTTCTGTCCTTGCTCAGCACCCCGGTGAGAGACTGGCACCCTGCTTTCAGTGGAACCTGAAAAGTGTAAGCCATCTTTTGCAGTTTCTGCTGTGGTTGCCCCCTCCCCATGAACAGTTACTACCAGCATACTCATAGACATCGAGGAGGAAGTCGGCTACACATGGGGGCTCATCCGGGATGTGTTTTGGGGTGCCTCCATTATAATCTGGCCCCGAGAGGTGCTGGGTGAAGTTACATCGAAACATAGAATTTGATGGCAGATAAGGACCGCTTGGTCCACCCAGTCTGCCCATTTCCCTACCTACTGGATAAGCTGCAGATCCTTGTTAACCTGCAGCCTACTTCTTCTAATCCCCACCCCTCAGAATTGCCTTATGACTGTCCCATGCATGCTTGAATTCCACCACTGATTTTGACTCCACAACTTCCTCCGGAAGGCCGTTCCATGCATCCACAACCTCTCTGTGAAAAATACTTCATAAATTACCTCTGAGCCACCCCTCTATCTTCAAATTGTGCCCTCTTGTTCTTGCACACCTCTTTTTGAAAGATGCTACCCTCTTGGACTTTGTTGATTCCTTGAGGTACTTGAAAGTTTCTATCATGTCCCTCTCCTCCTTTCCTCGAGGCCATATTAAGCTCCTTAAGTCTCTCTTCATATGTCTTCCGGTGCAGACCCTGCACCATTTTAGTTGCCCTCCTCTGGACAGCTTCCATCCTGTCTATGTCTTTCGGAGATTGGGTCTCCAGAACTGCACACAGTACTCCAGATGGGGTCTCACCAGCTGTCTGTACAGAGGGATAATAACTTCCTGTTTTCCACTGGTGATGCCTCTCCCTATGCATCCCAGTATCCCCCCAGCCCTCCTTGCTGCCCTCTCACATTGCTTGCCCACCTTTAGGTCATCTGATATGACTACCCCCAGGTCCCTTTCCATTTTTTTTGTTGTTAGTATCTCACCCCCCATTGTGTACTCTTCCCCTGGGTTTTTGTTTCCCAGGTGCATTACCTTGCACTTCTTAGCATTGAATCTAAGCTGCCATACATTTGACCATTCCTCTAACCTTGCCAAGTCCCTTCTCATCCTTTCCACCCCACCCTGTGCATCAACTCTGTTGCAGATCTTAGTGTCATCTGCAAAGAGACATACTTTTCCTTCCAGTCCTTCCGCAATGTCGCTTATAAAGACATTGAAGAGGACCGGTCCTAATACTGAACCCTGCGGTACCCCACTAGTAACCCTCCTTTCTTCTGAGTGGACTCCATTTACTATTACTCTCTGTGTCCTATTCTCCAGCCAATTCTTTACCCAGGCTGTCATCTTGGGACCCAGAAGTTATTCATTATTGGGGATCTTTTTGCATTGGACTGCAATGTGACTAATATGGCACTGGCGGGCCAAGGAAATTTGCGCCTTTCTACTGGATGTGGCGCCTGGGGGTCTGTTGGAGAGACATGTTTATCTATTCCACATGAGAGCTATGCAGATGGAATGGGGCCAAATCCATGGATTGGACTGACTTGACTCACCTGGGTGGGGTTGACAATTTCCTAGGTCTGGTGCCTGTGCTGGTGTTTATCAGCGCAACGTGCATGTTGGTGGTACTCTTTGTTTTGGCTCCCATCCTATCAGTTGGACTTCAGACTGCTTGGAACTGTTGTGGAACAAGTATTGGCAAAAATGGCGCAAGCACCTTCAGTTCAGATGTTATGGTGCCATCCGAAATATTTAAATGGATGTGGGAGCTGGTTGGCAAATCAACCATGTCTGGGGAGTGTGCCCTTTGCCAACATGAGGGTCCTGAAGTGGAGCTGCCCCCTGTGTGTACTGCATGCTGTGGTACCAAGAAGCGAGCCCAAGGATACCTGTTACCTGGGTGGCCCTGTTATGGCTCAAGACAGTCAGCCATCTCTACGACCTTGGAAGATGTAAGAGTGGAAGGATGGGAGGATCTTGTTGTGAAATGGGACCCCAGCACAAAGCCTGCACCTATGGTGTTGTGTGAGAAGGAGGGATCCAAACCTTAAGAGGGTTTGGTGGCAGACAAAACAATGGACAGTGGGCAAGAGAGTAACCATTTGGCTCTATAGAAGGGAGCCATGATGAGAGGTAATGATCCCAGTGGATTTCCGTGCCTCTGCTCAGCAACGTGAGGTGGCTCATCCAGCAGTGTCTGAAATTGCTTCAGCTCCACGGCCAGTGCCCACTGGTGAATTAGCAGAGACATCACCAGCTAACCCACCATCAAGCCTTGGTCAGCAGCCAATTCCACCAGCAGAACAGACAGAGACAGCACTTCACTGTGAATTGGAGGACAGAGGAGCAGAAGGCCTAGTGGAGATCGAGGTGGAAGATGAGTGGGAGGAGGTGTAAGAACAGGACCCTCCATCCATATATGCAACAATGATCTCGTCACCTCAAAGGGGTTCCTCATCTGCTAGTGTGGCCCATCCTTCGCCTTGAGACCATCATAGTCAAGTTAGAGAGCAAGAACAGCATGGGTGGGACTATAGACATGGCACATGGCTCCCGGTGGGACAGGGTCTGTGAACAATCATCTGTAGCCTGCCAGAGTGGTCTCAAGCAGAGAGAATCATGAGGAGGCATATCCACCAGGAGTATGCCCAGTTTGACATAGAAACATACATAGAATTTGACAGCAGATAAGGACTGCTTGGCCCACCCAGTCTGCCTATTTCCCTACCTAATGGATAAACTGCAGATCCTAGTCAACTAACAGCCTACTTCCTCCCACTCCCCCCACTAGAATTGCCTTATGTCTGTCCCAGGCATTCTTGAATTCCCCAACTGTTTTTGACTCCACTGCCTCCTCAGGAAGGCTGTTCCGTGTATCCACAACCCTCTCTGTGAAAAAATACTTCCTCACATTACCTCTGAGCTGTCCCTCCTCTATCTTTAGATTGTGCCCCCTTGTTCTTGCACATCTATTTTTGTGAAAGATGCTACCCTCTTGGACTTTGTTGATTCCCTTGAGATACTTGAAAGTGTCTATCATGTCCCCACTCTCCCTCCTCTCCTCAACGGTATACATATTAAGCTCCTTTAATCTCTCTTCGTATGTCTTCTGGTAAGGTAAGGTAAAATTTATTTCTTGAGCGCCTTTCAGATTATCAAGGTGCTTTACAGTAAGATCCAATATAAACAATAACAGAAATTCAAATCATACAGAAAAAGCTTGATAAAACAGATAAGTCTTAAAATCAAATTTAAAACTCGTGATGGTCGGGCATTCTCTTAACCGAAGAGGTAGAGAATTCCACAGGATAGGTGCAGCATAAGAAAAAGCACGTGCCCAGATGTTTTCAAATGAGGCCCTGCACCATTTTACTTGCCCTCCTCTGGACAGAATCCATTCTATCTACAGTATGTCCTTGCGGAGATGGAGTTTCCAGAACTGCATGCAGTACTCCAGATGGGGTCTCACCAACTGTCTGTACAGAGGGATAACAACTTCCTATTTTCTACTGGTGATACCTCTCCTTATGCATCCCAGTATCCCACCAGCCCTCCTTACTGCCTTCTCACATTGCTTTCCCACCTTAAGGTCATCTGCTATGACCACCCCCAGGTCCTTTTCCATTTTTGTTGTTGTTAGTATCTCACCCCGTACTGTGTACTCTTCCCCTGATTTTTTGTTTCCCAGGTGCATTACTTTGCACTTCTTAGCATTGAATCTAACCTGCCATACATTTGACCATTACTCCAACCTTGCCAAGTCCCTTTGCATCCTTTCCACCCTACCTTCTGTATC
This sequence comes from Neoceratodus forsteri, assembly GCA_016271365.2. Lineage (NCBI taxonomy): Eukaryota > Metazoa > Chordata > Ceratodontiformes > Ceratodontidae > Neoceratodus > Neoceratodus forsteri. The sequence continues at coordinate 726,356,150 of CM028133.1, forward strand.
AACCCTGTTGCAGATCTTTGTGTCATCTGCAAAGAGACATACTTTTCCTTCCAGTCCCTCTGCAATAGCACTTATTAAGACATTAATGAGGACCAGTCCCAGTACTGAACCCTGTAGTACCCCGCTAGTAACCCCCCTTTCTTCAGCGTGAACTCTGTTTACTATTACCCTCTGTGTCCTGTTGTCCAGCCAATTTTTTACCCAGGCTACCACTTTGGGACCACTCCAAGGCTAGTTAAGTTTATATTAATCTTTCGTGTGGGACTGTATCAAATGCCTTGCTAAAGTCTAGGTAGGCCATGTCCACAGCCCCGCCCTGGTCTACTACTTTGGTCACCCAGTCAAAGAAATCTATTAGATTCATCTGACATGATCTTCCTGCTATGAATCCATGCTGACTTGGGTCCTGTGCCCCACTGGCCTCTAGGAATTCAACAATTGTTTCTTTCAGAAGTGAGTCCATCATTTTCCCTACCACTGAGGTCAAACTAACAGGCCTGTAATTTCCTGCCTCTGTCTTGCTCCAACTTTTGTGAAGGAGATTCACATCCAGCCTCCTCCAGTCATCAGGTACCACACCATCCTCCCATGGTTTGTTAAAAAGAGTAGTCAGTGGTGTCACTAGTTCTACCCTTAGTTCTTTTAGAATTCTTGGGTGAATCCTGTCAGGCCCCATTGATTTGTCCACCTTCAGTTTTAAGAGTTCTTTCAGAACCCTTTCTTCTGGACTGGTATCGACCTCCCTATCCAGAGTGCTTCTATGCTTTGGTTTAGGTATCCCCCCTCCTCCTCTTTTACGAATACTGAGCAGAAGTATTAATTCAGTATCCCTGCTTTTTCACTGTCCCCTTCTGCCCACCCTTCCTTCTCTTTATTAAGCCTCACTATCTCTCCCTTGGTCTTTCTTCACTTCCTAATGTACCTATAAAAGGTTTTATTCCCCTTCTTAACTGAGTTGGCTATCTTTTCCTCAGTTTGGGCCTTTGCTGTTCTGACTACCTTCCCTGCTTCCTTCTGCTTTAACTGGCACAGTTCTCTGTCCTGCTTCTTCTGCGTTTCCCTATACTTCCTGAATGCTACCTTTTTTTCCTTCATTTTGCTTTGTTGATTTGGTTCACGCAAAGGCTTGTTGCCTCTGTGATGGCTGTTTTGATTTTCCCCATTGTTCATCCACCCCTCCTTCTTGCCTGTTTGCTCATGCTTTTCTGAGGCACTCTCACATTTTCCCAAAGTCAGCCCTCCTAAAGTCCAACACTCTTGCTTTTGTATGGCTTGATTCTATGGCTGTGTTTATCATGAACCACACTGTTTGGTGGTCACTTGTTCCCAGATGGCTACCCACTTCTAAATCTGAGATACTTTCTCCATCCCATTTGACAGTACCAGGTCTAAGACTGCTCCCTCCCAAGTGGGTTACACCACTAGCTGTCTGAGACATGCTCCTTGTAGGGCATCAAGAATAACAATGCTCTTGGATGTGGCTGCAGCAACAGTGCTCCAGCTAACATCTGGCATATTCAGGTCCCCCATCAACAATATCTCCTCTTTTTCTACCATTCTAAGGATGCCTTCTATAATTTCCATGTCCACTGCCTCCCCTTGAGATGGGGGTCTGTATACAACCCGTGTGCAGATTGTGGTGCCATATCCTGTCTCTAGGGTGACCCACAGTGCCTCCTCTACTCCATGTTTATCCTTTAGTTCATTTGCTTTGATCGCTTCCCTCACATAGGGAGCTACTCCTCCTCCTCTTTGAACCTCCCTGTCCCTCCTATAGATAGACATGGTTCTCAGTGTACCATGTTTCTGTGACTGCCACGAAATCCAGGTATCCCTCTTCCATCAAGGCCACTAGTTCAGGGAGCTTGTTACACAGACTACAGACGTTGGTACTTATCACCCTCCATTTTTTGATGGCCTTACCCCTTTTAGCCCAATCCCTATCCTTACTGCCTTTTTCTGCATTTACCCATCCTGTTCCCTGTTGACTTCTCTGCCTTGGTGTTTACCTCTCTTACTACTGTGTTTTGTGGGGGGAGGCTGGGTTTTCCCTGGTCCTTTTCAGTGCTCCCACCCTTGGCTAATTTAAATGCTTGCCAAGGAAGCATTTAAACCTATCACCTAGGATCCTGGTTCCCCTTCTGGACAGATGCAGACCATCATGCCAGTATAGGCTTGCATCCCTCCAGGTGGACCCCCAGTCCCAAATGAAACCAAAACCCTGAGCTCTGCACCAGTTTTTCAACCATGCATTGAATCCCATGGTGTAGAGTACCCTAGCATCCCACTTGCCATAGACAGGCAGCACCTCCGAGAAGGTTACTGTATATACTACTTGTCTAAAGCCCCTTCCCAACTCTTCAAACTCCTCTTGCACTACTCTGACCACATTTCCAGCCAGGTCATTTGTCCCTAGGTGGACAATGACATCCAGCTCCCTCCCTCGTGCAGCTGCTCCCGCAATCCTGAGGATTCGTTCCCTGTCCCTCCAAGTCGTGGCACCTGGTAGGCACCTTAACTCTCTTTCCCCTTCCTCCCCTAGTTCTACCCCACTAATGATTGAGTCCCCCAACAGGAGTTGTTTCCTTCCCCTGTGGGGTCCCCTGCCACCCTCCTGTGGGTCTCCTTTGTGGAGGTTCCCAGCATCCTCCTTGGTCTCTACTGCAGGTGCCTCAATAGAGGAACCACTCTCAGCCAAAACAGCGTATGAATTGTGGAGAGGTACAACTGGAGGAATGCGCCTCTGTTCCACCACCCTCTCCCTCCCTGAGCCCACCTTGGTCCAAACACTCCTCTTTCTTGGCAACCTCTGAGGTAGTGGCGGTGGCCCTGGTGGTCCCTGGGCAGGGGAGGAGGTTTCATGAATCCTAGCCAAGTCAGCCTGGAGATGAGCCACCTCCTCCCTCAGACCAGAGAGGTGCCTACAAATAGGGCAACACCGCAGTCTCCAGAATGTCTACAGGAAGACTACCGCCCCACAGCCATTGCACTGCACCACTCCCATCATGTCTTATTTTGTGGCCCCTCTTCTGTTGCTTTGTATGCTTACTCTCTCCTCCTTGTTTTTTTCCCTCCTACTGCCTATATGCCCTTACAGCTCTTGCCCCTCCTGTTCTGGGACAGGAACTTCCTGTTTTCTTCTGTAGTCTCCTTCTTCCTTGCTCAGAGTCAGACCTCCAGCCGCTAGGGGGATGGGGAGAGCCACTATTTTCCTTCAAGGATGATGAATCCTATGTGTCTCAGTGATTCTTCCCTTCCTACTTCCAAACAGGAAGTTTCTGTTGTCAGTCAAATCCAGTGCCTATAAAAGTAGAACTGGCTAAGGGTGGAGGGAAGGGGAGGAAAGGAGTGCAATTAGTAAAAAAAAAGTTCTAGTTTTGTAGTCAGCTGCTCCTTGCTCTAAAAGTAAGATTTCTGTCTGCCAAAGCTAGCACAAGGGAACTGTAATTGGAGACACCTGCTATTGTACTCCTAAGCCACACCCACAATGAACTTCTCCCTTCCCCTCCTGACTTAACAAACTCCCTTTCCCTAACACGGAAAAACACTCTGACTTTCTTTTTTTTACCCTAAATGAGACCCCCCCACTTCTAATAAAGTATCTGTTTTCTTAATCCCAACAGGCACTGACTCCTGCTGAGATAGAAGTGTTCTATTAGTAAAAAAAAGTTCTAGTTTTGTAGTCAGCCGCTCCTTGCTCTAAAAGTGAGATTTCTGTCTGCCTAAGCTAGCTAGTGGTTTAATGTGGCAAATAGAGATACTGACTATGAGTCTGAACCCCTGGGGCTCAGGATCATAGTCAGCATCTCAATTTATCACATTAAAGCATTTGGATTCACAAGAAAATTGCCTGCATTTGTGGTTTATGCATGGAGTGCTGATTATTGTGACAGGATTTCTGTATAGCTGGCTGGCCATCTTATTCAGCACCACATCTCAATTCTGAGCACAGTATTTCTTCTTTTTATACACTAACAGAGGTAAAAGTTGGCTGTACTCCTACCTCAAAACTCCAGCAGCAGTTCTTAGAGATTTTCTGCCAACAGCACTGTTACATATATTTTCAGTCCGGATGGAACTTCTGCAAGCTCTGGTCACCAAACAGCAAGTCCTTGGCTAAACCCAAACTGAGCTTCAACTTGTTCCTTCCAGCATGTCTATCTACGTTATGTGCCCAAACAGGGCTAAACCCCTTACTTGCTTCTTGGAAATCTCAGCTCAAGTCTTGAGCTTCCATTGGCTATATTTTCTGTCAGTCACTTTTGGTGGCACAACTTGACACAGGATTGTTGTTGCGGAAGGTGCCAAAGCCCACTGCCACTATATGTCCCATAGTGCTTCAGGCAGTTCTTCTTGTGACCATCAGACTTCTGAGTGACTGTTCCTGGGGTCGGAGGCATCCAAGTAGGCAACCTTCAGGCTGTTGTGTAAAAACAATGGATTTTTTTTTATTTTATTGTCTCTTTGCACAGAACATTTAGCAACTGACGTGATGGTGTTAGACTCAACTTTGATGTTCAGTGCAGTGGAAATATCCACAGAGATTCAGTTGGAAACCAGTAACCACTCAAGTTTTCAAGTTCATGGGTGCTCCTTTCATCAGTGGCAGCAGAGCTGCTAGCCAGTGGCTTGGAACAACAAGAAAAAATCTGCTCCTTTCCCCTCTTCACCACCCGGTCTCAGCACCATGTCCAGCTGGGCGACCAGCAGGCAATCACTGTGGGCCAACCCTGAGCCTCTGGAGACTCCAAGAGAAGCCCTAATATGTGTGTGTGTGTGTGTGTGTGTAGGGGGTTACACCACATCTGGATTTAAATCCCCTGTTATAAAAGAGCATGAGGCATGAAATGGGGAGGGGGGTCAGTCTTGCATTTCAAGATGGCCTTGTAATCCCAGAGTGCTATTGCAAAGTTCATGCCCCCATTCCTCCCTCTACTAACAAGTTACTTGCTGGTAAGTACACAGTTGTGACATTCTCCTTACTGTGCATACTGTAGCTTGATAGAAGTGAGTTCACATTGAGTACTGTAGAGAGAGTGAGGGGGCAATCTAATGAAGCCATGGGAGAGAGAGAGAAACCAATATGGGGAGAGAGACAGAGCCATTCCAAACACGTAATCCTTTAAAACATTTTTGTCACAAATATGCCTTTAAGAATCCCCCTCCCCCAACTGGCCAGTGGAGGAGTGGTTGTGCTTCCACTCCCCACACTGGTGACCTGGGGACTGTAGCGTGGTGTACTTGGTGCACACATCCTGAAGCTATAGGCCAGAGGGCAAAAAGGAAGAAAAAAGATATCAGGCTGCCCAGGGCCAGCACTGCCCGCAGGCTCTCACGCAACTGACATGGCAGAACACCCACCCATTGTGGTTCTGAACAAGTGGTGAATAAGTGGTAAGCCCAAGTGAAGGTCAGCGACAGGGCTGTGGGGGGAATGCCATTGGGCAGACTGGAGGGAAGAAAAACTACTGACTGAAACTCCCCCCCCCCATACTCACAGATGGTAATATGTCAGAAAAAGTTCAAAATCAGAGAAAGGCCTAGTGGTGAAATATGCTGGTTCAGCCAGGGGCTATTGTTGGAGAGGATACAGGCAAGCTTTAACTAGCCATACCCATATCTTTTGGGAGTTCCTGCAGTTAACAGTATACTGGCAAGGGGTGATTTGGGACATGGTGGAGATTTTCAATTGCTGTAGGGTAGGGACCCCACCCCTTATCTTGATGGCCATCCCCTCAGATGGGAGCTCATTGTGGGGTAAGGCACTTCAATTGCTGTTGACTTTGATACTTGCTGACTTGCTGTTAAAAAAGCAATTACCAGGCTGTAGCACATCACCCCCATTCCCACCATGTAGGGGCAGAGAACACTACTCATGGACATTTATACTTCAGAAAACCTGACTTATAATTTGGCAAACAAATCAGGGCTCTTCGAAACTAGGTGGAAGAGGTGGATATTACATACAGTAAGTTGTATAATCTCCCAGGATTTTATACTGTAAGGCAACTCCTCCATTTTCTTTTGATATATCTTTTCTTTCCTGCCTCTATATCTTTCTCTCTTTCACAGTATACACATGCTGGGTAATAATGATCTGCTTAGCTCTCTCGGTGGCTAAACTTTTATTGTTATGTATATGTTTGCCTTGGAAGTTCTTTGGCTTACTCATTTCATTTTTACAAGTGTATCTTTGACAACATGAAGGACACATGGATTTCTTTAAACAATACTTGGACATTGTCATCCTAACTAGTAGTGTAACAATATCCTGGAACATATATTGCAAAGACTTAGCTGAACTGTCTCAACCACATGGAAATATTGAGCTCTCAAACAAGACTTTGCATGAGCCAATTAACTTTTATTATACTATTTTTATTCTAATATCAACTGTCTATATCAGGGTGCACTAGGCTATGTGCAGTGTGTTGACTGTGGCTCTTTATTAAGTCTGCCCTTGTTCACACCTTTCTACATACATTTTATAAAATGTAATAAAAATTATATTAAAAAAACAACAACAAAAATAAAACAGAGACACGGGCCATCAAGCTTGAGTTCATCTGAAAAAGTTATAGTCCTTCAGCTCTTTGTGGCCTGTCTCAATGCCAGTGGTTTGTTTCTTGTACCTTGCTCATCTGAGCCTGAGGAACTGCTTAGTTGGAGCAATGCAGTGGCTGCTGCAGAGGCTCAGGTAGGTGCTGTACTGTCTGTTGTGTGGTTCTACATCTCCGCCATGTTGGTGCTTTGCTCTGCAGGGGGTACAAGGCAGGAAGCTGATAGGGTGCTGCAAAACAATGATATGCTAGAATGGAGAAGGACTCATCAGATGATGCCCTGGAGTCTCAGCTCCCATTGCAGCTTTCCCAGTCAACTAGCAACTGATACAGATGATGGCATGGCTGAATGGTGATTCCTGTGCTGTCTTGATTTTTTTGTCTTCCTTATTTTGTGACCATTGTTATTGGAGTCATGCTGGTGCTGGGAGGTGCCATCTGGTGAGGGAGCAGAGCATTGGAGAAATGGTAGGGTATCCATCAAGCGCACCATGTGCTGAGTCATGGAGTGACAGCTCACAGCTGGAGGGTCTGCTCCTCAGCTGTTCAGCCACATCTTATGGAAAAAGCTCTGTGCAGTCTCGCAGGATGCAAAGGTGTGCTGGGCCCCATTTACAGAGACTCACAAAATCATCAGGTACCTCATGCTATACTTGGCTCCATGATGTGCCAGTAATACTGTTTATATCTGTATAGTCTCTTCTCCATGGAGTCAGTTCTAATGAAAGGTCTGGGAAAATGTGTATTGTATGGCCTTGCCACCTTAAGGGTCACCTCTTCGTGGTCGGCTGGAAGAGTCACTCCTTGGTGAGGAAACAGAGGAATTTGGTCATGATTTCCATGGTTGCTTGCAAGGCATGGGGCTATGGTCAGGTAGTAATGGGCCTGCTCAATTTCACTCATAGAGTCCCTGTAGAGTCCATCTGGGAAGCCAGTGAACTGGAGATTGTGCATACCCAGTCCTCCAGGTCTTGCACCTTGTCTCCCAATAGATAAATCAGTCTGTCTTGCTCCCTCATTCTGTCAGTAACCGTGTCTGCTGTCTTACTGTCTGGCAATTGTGTCCTCTGAAGACTGCAGCCTTTGGGACATAGAGATAATGTCTGCTTTGTTGTTTTGTGAAGAAATCCTCAGTTCAGTGATTTCAGTCAGGACTTGAGTGAGCATATATTTTAAGGAGAAAAGGATAGCATTCAGGAAATATAAGGAAACACAGAAGGAGCAGGACAGAGAACTTTATCAGTTAAAGCAGAAGGAGGCAGGGAAGGCAGTCAGAATAGCAAAGGCACAAACTGAGGAAAAGATAGCCAACTCTGTTAAGAAGGGGGATAAAACCTTTTATAGGTACATTAGGGAGCGAAGAAAGATGATGGGAGGGATACAGAGACTTAATAAAGGGGAGGGAATGTGGGCAGAGGGTGACAGTGAAAAAGCAGGGATACTGAATGAATATTTCTGCTCAGTATTCACAACAGATGAGGAGGGGGTGGTGTCTAAACCAAACAAGGGAGAAACTCTGAATAGGGGGGTCGATACCAGTCCATTCACAGAAGAAAGGGTTTTGAAAGAATTCTTGAAACTGAGGGTGGACAAAGCAATGGGGCCTGATGGGATTCACCCAAGAATACTAAAAGAACCAAGGGTAGAACTAGTAACACCACTGACTACTCTTTTTAACAAATCATGGGAGGATGGAGTGGTACCTGAGGACTGCAGGAGGGCAAATGTGATTCCACTTCACAAAAAGTGGGAACAGGGCAGAGGCAGGAAACTACAGACCAGTTAGTTTGACTTCAGTGGTAGGGAAAATGATGGAATCACTTCTGAAGGAAAGAATTGTTGAGTACCTAGAGGCCAGAGGGGCACAGGACCCAAGGCAGCATGATTTCACAGCAGGAAGGTCATGGCAGACAAACCTAATAGATTTCTTTGACTGGGTGACCAAAGTAGTAGATCAGGGAGGGGCTGTGGATATGGCCTACCTAGATTTTAGCAAGGCATTCGACACAGTCTCACACAAAAGATTAATATACATGTTAGCCGGCCTTGGAGTGGGTCCCAAGGATGTAGCCTGGATAAAAAACTGTCTGGACAACAGGACGCAAAAGGTAATAGTAAACGGAGTCCACAGTGAAGAAAGGAGGGTAACTAGTGGGGTACCGCAGGGTTCGGTACTGGGACCAGTCCTCTTTAATATCTTTTTAAGTGACATTGGAGAGCACCTGGAAGGAAAGGTATGCCTCTTTGCAGAGGACACAAAGATCTGCAACAGGGTTGATACACAAGGTGGGTGGAATGAATGAAAAGGGACTTAGCAAGGTTGGAGGAATGGTCAACACGGCAGCTCAGATTCAATGCAAAGAAGTGCAAGGTAATGCACTGGGAACAAAACCCAGGGAAGAGTACACAATGGGGATGAGTTAATAACAACAACAAAAACGAAAGAGACCTAGGAGTAATTATATCAGATGACCTAAAGGTGGGCAAGCAACATGAGAAGGCAGTAAGGAGGGCTGGGGATACTGGGATGCATAGGAGATGCATCAACAGTAGAAAACAGGAAGTTGTTATCCCTCTACAGACAGTTAGTGAGACCCCATCTGGAGTACTGCATGCAATTCTGGAGACCCCATCTCTGCAAAGACATAGACAGAGTGGAGGCTGTTCAGAGGAGGGCAACCAAAATGGTGCAAGGTCTACACCAGAAGACATACGAGGAGAGACTAAAGCAGCTTAATATGTATACCCTTGAGGAAAGGAGGGAGAGGTGGGACATGATAGAAACTTTCAAGTATCTTAAGGTAATTAACAAGGTACAAGAGGGTAGTATCTTTCAGAAGAAGAGATGTGCAAGAACGAGGGGGCACAATTTGAAGATAGAGGGGAGACGGCTCAGAGGTAATGTTAGAAAGTATTTTTTCACAGAGAGAGTTGTGGATGCATGGAACAGCCTTCCTAAGGAGGTTATGGTGTCAGGAACAGTGGAAGAATTCAATAATGCATGGGACAGGCATAAGGCAATTCTAGTGGGGGGCAGGAGGAAGTAAGCTGTTGATTAACTAGAATCTGCAGCTTATCCATCAGGTAGGGAAATGGGCAGGCTGGGTGGGCCAAGCGGTCCTTATCTGCTGTCAAATTCTATGTTTCTATGTTTCTAATTGCAGAAACTCACCTGAGTCTGTGGTTGAGGTTGGTGCTTCTGCCATTTCAGGTAGTATGAGAGAAACTGAGTTCACAGTTACTGATCCAATTTGCCGTATCAACAAATGCAGGTACTGTACAAAACCTTGCATGCTTAGCTGGTGGCTGTTAGTGTTATGTAAAGGGGAGCTGTAAGTGCAAATGCCAATGGATCTTGAAAGAGGGTGGTTAAAGCCTACAGATTAATCAGCCATTTTCTTTGGTGGCCAAGCCATGTCCCCCTTGTAATATTGTCTGTGTAATAAAATGATACATTTAACTGCAGTTGTAGTTTCATGAGAGTACTTCTACTTAATGCTTATTTGTGTGTGCTTCTCCCTTATGTTTTTTTGTATAAGTCTTAATCTTACCTTATGACTTTTAAACTCTGCCAAGCTCCCCAGCATCAACCCTTTTCTTAAGTCCTTAGGTTAATTGCCTTCCCTGTGGGCTTAATTCCCTCTCTTGTCAGACTTCTTTTTCTTTTTTGTGTCAGTGTCATCTGTACTCACCATTGCTACAGTGTGACTCTGCTATCTCTCTGTCTCTCGCTCTCTCCCCCTAGCTCTTTTCTACCCCCCTACAGATTCCAAGTTTCTGCCCATCTCCTCTTTCCTTTAGATGCAGCCTCTAACAATTTTTTCTTTAAAAAAAAAAATTGAAACATTTCAGGGCTATTTTTTCAGTTTGAGATGGCTTTCTATGCAGATACTTGCACCAAACAGGCACTAGCACAGAAAACAAGTTCCAGTGCACTCCTGCAGGGAGAGTAAACATGCATGCATGACTTTCCATGTGCATCCCTGAGTGAAGCACTCTTGTGGAAGGCAAAAGAAAACCTTTTTTTGTTTCAGTGAGGGGTACAGGATTACCCCTTTTACAGCCCCCTTACTCAACCTCCACAGTTAATAGAGGTACCCCAAACTTTTCTTATATTTTACACTGACACATGCATTAAAGACTCTGAATTTAGCTACAAATGCAAGAAAGGTGTGCTTTTTATTTCATATCAATAAGTTTGCCACAAATACTCTTACTCACATTTCACACACCCAAAGTCTTAGTTGTTAAGTCACTGCTTTTTTCATAGTCCTGTGACCGAATAATTCAGATTAGATTTTGCTGCCCATAATCCTCTTAGTTTTTGTCTGATACCTTCTCGGTAGTATTTCTTGGTAGCTACATTGGGTTCATATTGGGAAGATTATACTACTCTCTTTGGATTCTACATTGTTGGTATGAAGACTAGAACTGGAGCTCTTCCTGGAGTAGGATACTGTATCAGTCCAAAACTATGGCATTGCTGCTGTCTTCTTGCCTTCTACTCTAGCTTCTTCACTTAGAGCTGGGCTACTCAATTGAGTTTGATCATTGTTTTCTTCACTAAACTTAAGCAGGGTTTTATTAAGTTTCTGTGCAGCATTTTCTCAGTTCGCCCATCTACCACAGGTCTAACCACTTATATTAGTGTGTGTCAGGGTTTGGCTGTCTGACCACTACATAAGGCTGGGATACCCATTTCTTGGCCAACCTACCATTGTCTCTTAACCTCTTATCTTTTATTAGGACCCTATTCTCAGGCATCAGAGGGGGCAAGTGGGCATATCCACCATTCCTGACTTTGGCACCCACACTAATGCTCTTCCAGCTGCTTCATGTGCTCAGTAAAGTTTCTAATAGTGGCTCTCAACCCATGCCTCTGGACATCAATGGTTGGCCTCAGGTGCTGCTTTTAGGGACATATCACTGGTGAGTTTTGTGTGCTGGTGAAACATCAAAAAGAATGAGTTGTACCTTGCTGTGGAATGTCTGGTACAATTGTACATGTAGATGAGCTCTGACAGATGACTTGGCCAATTTATCTTGTGGTTTTCTTCCAAAGTCCCCATCATTTGCAAAACTACACTACAGATGCCAGCTCACAGCTCACACTGCTGGGATAGTGTGGACCGCGGAGCCCCTAAAGGGTTCTTAGGAACCCCATCCCACCACACTACAGACATCAGCTCACACTGCTGGGATAGTGTGGACCGCAAAGCCCCTAAAGGCTTCTCAGGAACCCCATCCCACAACACTACAGATGCCAGGTCACAGCTCACACTGGTGGGAGAGTGTGGGACCGCGGAGCCCCTAAGGGCTTCTCAGGAACCCCATCCCACCACACTACAGATGTCAGCTCACAGCTCACACTGCTGGGATAGTGTAGACCATGGAGCCCCTAAAGGTAATTCACCTCCTTTCAGCTACAATTTTGGTGTGGGATGTTAGGGCCTTTTCTGCCCTCCGAACATGACTGATTGATTTTGCAACCAGAATTTCTACAACTCGGCCCAGGGACAACCTCGGTTCCCACTGGACCTTTAAGAACTCTCAAACCCTCCCATTGTGCTGTGTGTGGAATTATTTGGGCCTTATCTCTGCTTGCTTGACTCTTGTCTAATTTCTGCTAGTCTGGAACAGCCTGGTACTCTTTCCTGTGTATACTGTATACTCTGGTTACTGCTAGCACTGTTTAGAGCGATTTTACCTAATGCAGTTCTGTGCATTTATTTAGACTTCTGTTGTTATTAGGCTAATGCTGTTGTTAATACCTGATATCTGGAGTTAGATCTGGGACAGCTAGAGACCTACCATGTGGTTGTAGCATCCTCAGTGTCTCCAGCTTGGGCTCCATTTTAGTATCCTGTGTGTTCCCCTAGTGCAGCAGACAGTTCACACATGCAGAGTACTGCTATCAGTGTTCTGTGTGTTTGAGAGATAGAGAGCCCCTTCCCCAATTCTGCTGCATACTAATGTTTTCTCTTTGTTTGTTTCCTTACATAGGCTTCTCAGGAACCCCATCCCACCACACTACAGATGACAGCTCCCAGTTCACACTGCTGGGATAGTGTGGACCGCAGAGCCCCCAAAGGTAATTCACCTCCCTTCAGCTGCAACTTTGGTGTGGGGGTGTTAGCCAATCGACACTTCATGTTGACTGCTCTGCCCACCCCAGTCACCCTCCCACCCAAGAGCATCCCTTAATTTAGTGACATCATCTGGTCACGTGACCACTAAATTTTTTTCTAAGTGCCTGACCTTCCCTTAGTCAGTTATTGCTCTTGGACACTAGGAGGCAGTGTTGTACCTCCTTCAGCACCACTTTTCCTCCACTCTTGGCCACTCTAGCTCTACTCCCCTCCTCCTCTCCCCCCACCTTGTGGCTCAATCTACCAAGTCTCTCCCCCCCAGAGTTGAACCCTGCACTTTCTGCACCCCAGTCTGTGATGCTACTGCTGCACCAGGTGGACTGCCATACTATTATATGTTCTTTAGTATTACTTGCTCTCATCCTCCACCACTTACTATCAGCCCTCCCCACTTTGTGTAGCCTCTGTCCGCTGCTACTTAGTTTGATTATGGCCACTCCATATTAGGTCCTGTCCCTACCTTCCACACCTCCTTCTGCATACTTCTCCTCTCCTTACTTACTCCTACCTTGGTCCCTTCCACCCTTTTCTGGACAGCCACCACAGCCGCCCCCCAGTACACATACTATCTTCACAGTTGCCTCTCCTCTGCCCTTCTAGCCCCCCAGCCCCCACCCCTTACCATGCCCTCTCCAGATCTGACCCCTCTGCTCCCTCTACCTTTCTATACCCCACTTTTGAGCCCTCCCCATCCCAGTAGCTTACACTAAGATAACCTGTCTCTCTTATTCTGGTGCTGGCCATTGAAAACAACTTAAGTATACCTTTCTCAGGACACTTTCTGTACTACTACTGATATCAGGTAATGTTCACCCTAACCCAGGGCCACCCACTGCTCCTAATCAGAACCGTGCCACTGCTGACAGGCTCTGTATTGTGCCCATTAATATTTGTAGCCTACTGAAAAAATTTGATAGTTTCTGGGGTTGGATGGCCCAACACCGGCCTGACATTCTGTCAGTTGTAGAAACCTGGCTTTCAAAGGACATCACTGACTCAGCTGTATCAGTTCCTGGGTATTCCATTTTCCAGGAGGACAGAGTCGGGAAATATGGTGGAGGCTGTGTGATTTATCTCCGTGACTCCGTACAGGGTCATGCACTCCCCCCCCCACACACAGCTGTATCATGGTGCCCAAGCACTCTCCTTGAAAATTGCAACTGGCACAGCCAGGGCCCATTTCATTATTACCTCCATCTACATTCCCCCTCAGAACCAAAAATGAGTATTTCAGACTGTTTTGAACTACATCTCCCTCCTGCCCCCCTAAGCCACAGCTCGTTGCACTTGGGGACTACAACATAAATTGTCAGTCTAACACTGCTGCTCCTTACAAGGATGCCATTGCTGCAGGGAGGTGGGGTGTGAAGAGGCAGGGTGCAGGGTGGAGAAGGGAGCTGGCGGCAACAAGGGACCGTTTTCTTTTATTTTCAGGGTAAATTAAAAAAAAAAGATGTCTGTTTTCTGTTTTTACAGGGAAACTATAGATTTCAGCACACTAGGGTGGGCTCCCACTGCGCTACAGTTCTATGGATCAATGCTGACCCAGGGATTGGGCACCCTGAGGTCAGAGGATATGTGGGGGGGTGCATCTGACACTGGGAGTGAGCATCTCAGTGTTGGTAACACCACAGCAGGTTTTGGCACACTGGGGTGGGCTCCCAGTGTGCCACATTAAAGGATGGTTGGGGGAGATTAAGCAACGCAATGTCGCCAGGCAGGGGGTCCTCCAGCACAATCGGATTATACTTAGAGTACTAGTGCCTTTGAGCACTGAACACTCCCAGCCCATACAGAGCTTAGGCTGTGGCCTGCTCCACAGAGCTGAAAGAAGCTTTCTTCGCACCAGAGACAGCAGGAGGTGGAGGAGGCAGGCGAGGAAAGCGCCTCCTCCCACCTTTCAGGCAGGGACAGGTGGGGTGGCAAGGTGGAGACATAACGCAAACAGCTGTTTGCTCTCCTGCCACTGCTGCCACCATGTTTATTGAAATGTTTCATCAGGAAAGGCACGTATGAGGCATGTCATCTGTGCCACTGCATGACGACTCTGTCTCTGATTGCAGCGGCACGTCTGTTTCCAGTTGGTGGCACGTTGCATAAACTTGTGTCAGCGCTAGCATGCTCGCTAATTGGAGAATGAGAGACGCACCTTCTAAAGCATGCCCTGCATTCGACAATGCTGACACACCTCTGCATTTCTCATACTACCCCAATATGTTGTTTGCGCGTGCGCAAGACAACATAATAAATGTTGGTGTTCTGCAAGCATTTATCTTTTGACCAACCAAGGTTGGCCCTTGACCTTGTTGAATGCCTGCCTCTGAGACTGCAACCTCCTGCTGTAGTCTGGGAATAGGCTGACAGTGGAATTGTCTATTTTAAGTGGTCTTTCTTTCATGCTGCTTGGAGAGCCATTTGATGGTCTGGGTACTGTAGAAACATCATGAGAAAATGCCATGGCCTCTTGTGCTGTTCCAGCCATTTGCCCAGGGATCAGTGCACTCACTGAATCTCTAGCAGATAGCTGGGTTCAGGCCAAGAACCTCCAGTGAACATTTTGTCAGAAAGGCAATGGGATCAGTGCCTTTGATCCCCTCCAGAAGCCCCACAAGCCTGACATTGCTGTGGCACTCCTGGTTGTCATGGTCATCCAGGATTTGTGCCATATCCACAAGTTGTTTCTGTGGCACTCAGAGCTCTGTTTCTGTTGCAGTGGCCTGATCCTCTTGTTCTACCAGACTAAGTTCCAACTCTTGCAGGTGGGAGCTATTTGTTTTGTCCATCTCCCTTAGACAGTTTACTTTTGCTAATAGGTGCGAGAAGAAAAAACATAATCGCCATAGTAATGTTGTTTCTTCACAGGGATCCCTCACTGTGGTTACTCTCTAAGCATCATCTCCTAGGAGACAGATGCCCTGGAGACAGAACCCTATTCTAATAAGCAGAAATTAGAATTTAGAATAGAGGTATGAAAGCTCTACAGAAACTTTCCACTCTGGCAGTTGCCTGATTTGTCTCTATAACCAGACTGGAATGGTGGCTCATGAATCTAGCTAAAAGGCTGCCAAAAAGTATGCAAATATCAAAAACCTTTTGAAAAATGTTTTTTTTTTTATTTTAGTTTTTGTTGACCGGGTAAGTGCACTAGACAAATTCTGCCTATTTTCATGCACAACCCGGAGGAGGGGGATACAGATAAATGCCAACTGACCTTGAACCAGAGCAATCAGATTGAAGCAGAAATGTATATGCAAAATATGCAACATATAAAGAAAACACAATTTGCAACTGTAGAGGAACTGTCATAGTAATGCTCAAGATCCATGCCCTCAGGTGTAGGTCTTGGGATTTGGGAATGCTATCCTGCCCTGAGATAGGGTCAGCAGATTGTAACTCAGTAGCAGACTGATTATTGGGAGCTACTAGTATCATTGTTGCAGGTTCCCTCTCGAGTTTCAGGATAAGTGGAATTGGTGGGAAGACGTACAGGAACCTCCCTTTCCAGTCTGAGACCAGCACACCCTCTGGGACTGTCCCTCTGGCTGGTGGTCTGCAAGAGAACTGTTGCAGCTGACTGTTTTTCCAAGAAATGAAAAGGCCTAGTTTGGGAATGCCCCACCTTCTGAACGCTGTGTCTAGAACATGTCTATTCAAGACCTGTTTGTGATTTCCCTGACTTATTCTGTTCAAGGAATCTGCCAGGACACTGTCTTTGCCTGGCAAGTGCACCACATGAATATTTGCTTGTAAGGTGTATGCCAGGTCCCACGTACTCACTGCTTCTGTGCACAGTTTTGAGAATCTTGTCCCTCCCTGCATGCTTATATAATCTATTAATGTGATGTTGTCTTTTCTGAGTTGAACAGACTAACCCTGCAACTGGGAGGAGAAAGATGGCATTGCTAGCTGTACTGCCCTGAGCTCTAGTAGGTTGATGTGTCCTGGTGGACTCCATGTGCCACACACTATGAGGTCCTGTCAGTGGGCCTCTCACCCCAGAAGTGAGGCATCATTAGTAAGAATACTTGTTGATGATTGTTGAAGGAAGGGAATGCCCTCTCTGCGGTTGCTTTCTTCCTTTCACCACTCTAGTAACTTTAAGAGTGCTACTGTCACTGGCAGCTGCCCGATTTGTCTCTATAGTTAGACTGGAATGGTGGCTCATGAATGTAGCTAAAAGGCTGCCAAAAAGTGTGCAAATTTCAAAAACATTTTGAAAAACATCAATCAGACTGAAGCAGAAATGTAAATGCAAAATATGTAAACTATAAAGAAAACACAACTTGCAATTGTAGAGAAACTGTCATAGTAATGCTCAAGTAACAGACGTAAAAGGAACTGATTATTATGAGAACCTATTTTCAGGTTTTGGAAGGGGAGGCAGGGTGGGTCAGTGTAACCATAGTGAGGGGTCACTAAGAAGAAACAACATTATTATGGTGAGTAATTTTTCTCCTAACCCCAGGAATCCATCACTTAATAGTTGCACTGTAAACAGACTATACAGCGGTACCTTGGGAGGCTGGGTCCAGAACCTACTGGGGAAAAACATTTTGCAAGACAGTGGTTCCAAAGTTGGCATCCCTTCTGGACTGTATGTCCAGACAATAGTGCTTTGTGAAAGTGCACCATTTTCCAGGTATCTGCTTTACCAATGTCTGTTAGTGGGATGCCCCTTGTGGATGCCACACAGGCAAAGGTATCCCTTGTGGAGTGTGTCCTTAGGCCTCTGGGTGGTATTTTTCCAGCTTTTTCATAACCCAACTATATACAGGAGACTATCCTGCGTGAGATAGTCCTCTTGGTTGCTGGTTTACCTATGCCAACCTGATCTTGTTTGTGGTGGTCAGGCTTGATCATAATTCAGCTGGATGATGAGACTAAGAACCCCACCAATAATTTATAACAAGTAAGAATATTGGAGTTATTTGAAAAAACTGCATGCTTTAAAGCAGCAGAGTGTGGAGTGTGTGTGTGGGGGGGGGAGAGCTCTGGTACCTTATTTGTATGCTTTTGTTTGGTCACACACCATGTGCACCCCTATAAATTTCATAAAGATATATTGTAAATGTGATGGGTTGAGCTTGCCAAACCCTTTATATTGCAGGGTAAGGCATATGAGGAGAGGTTGAGGGCACTGAACTTGTACTCCCTGGAAGACAAGAGAGAGAGAGGGGACATGATTGGGAACTTCAAGTACTTGAAAGGGATAAAGAAGGTTGATAAGGAGAGTCTCTTTAAGCTGAATGGCAACCATAACATGAGGAGGCACAGTCTTAAGCTGGAGGGTGGAAGGTTTAGGAGGGAGGTCAGGAAGCACTTCTTCACAGAGAGGGTGGTGGACACTTGGAATGCGCTGCCAGAAGAGGTAATCTCATTGAAGACATCGGGTAGCTTTAAGAGAGGCTGGGACAGGTATGGGGGGTTAAGGGTCATGGGTAGGGAGGATGGGAGCAGTGGGGAAAGGGTGCAGGGACAGTAGCTCAAGCTGTGAACCCTGCAACACAAACAGACTTTATAGACCAAATGACCTTCCTCTGCTGGCTTGTTTGTATGTATGTAACCTGACCATAGATAACAAAAAGTGGAGTGTTTTTTTGGACCTGATGTCTTTTGTCCGGACCATGTATATACCCAGAAGAACTCTTTTTAAGTCAAGGCTGTGCAGTTTCTGCTCTGTGAATAGAGCTCAGAAAGTGTTACTGACAAGTTCAAGTGGAACTCAGACACTACCTTAGGTATCAATTTTGTTAACTGTAAGGACTACCTTACCCCTGTGGAAAATTATGTAATTTTGCTTTATGCAGGGGGCTTGCAGTTCACTCACCCTCCTAGCTACGGTCATGATAACCAGCAATATGGATTTCCATGTGAATATGTGACATACTTCAGGTCAAAAGTGTTCATAGGCTTGAAAGGAGCCTCAGTGAGCTTGGCAAGGTAGACACTGAGAACCCATGAAGGGAATGGGTCCTTTACTGGTGGGCACAAATGACCGAGGCCTTTAAAAAAATGTTTGAAAATGGGTTGAAAGTCCTGCGAATTTGCCTTGCCTGCTGATATGTAGGTTGACACAGCTGTTAAGTGCACCTTTAATGTTGAATGTCTTAGGCCTAAAGACTACAGGTGTACCAGGTATTCCAAGACTGCCTGTATTGGGATTATTCTTCTAGATGTACACCAGTAAGAACAGTGTCAGTGGCTCAGCAGGTAGCACACTTGCCTTTGAGGCCAGGAGATCAGAAGGCTGTGGGTTTTATCCCCACACCAGACACTTGGGTTGAATCCCAATACTGACACTGTAATGTAGCATAAGGAGGATGCTGCACTCCTGAGGTGCTGTCTTTCGGATGAGATGTTAAACCGAGGTCCCATCTGCCTGTTCTGGTGGTTGTTCAGGTGGATGTTAAAGATCCCGTGGCACTTCTCGAAAAGAGTAGGGGAGTTTTTATTGACAATAACATGATACATACATAGGTCACATAAATGTTTCCATCAATTCAATAAAACCACTGGTACAATACATTCATTCACTTCTATTTTGAAATTTTCTACATTGATACCTTAATCATTAAACTAAAAAACAACATATTAATCCTTTCCTGTGGAACTTCAAAGACCATACTGCTTAGAAGACTTTAAGTTTTTTCTTTGTGTTCTCCCCCGTCACCATTTTATTTGTACTTAATAAAAATCTGGAAGCCTTTCCACGATTGAAAGACCGTCTTGGAAGTATGAAATATTTTGTCTTTAACATAAATGTTCTGCATGGCCTGCTGAATCAAATGGCTTATTGCTTCATAAGACATTTTCTGTTGGTACAATACCCATTGGCACCTAGCTTGCCATATATAGAACTTTAAACAACAAAATAATACCGCCAATGTGTCCTGATGGTACTGTGAAATCGCCTGAGGGTATTGTCCTAAAACTAGGGTGTCGTAAGTCAGCTTTTTAAGCCCCCCCATGTTCCACCGTATTGCCAGGAATTCCCATAGGGGTTTTGTATATGTACAGGATAAGAAAAAATGTTCCATTGTTTCTTCTTGATTTATACAATCAGGATATGGACAATTCCTTTCTTCTCTCACTTTATGTTTCGCATTCCCTCTTATATACAAATTTTCATAAACCCCTAATGATAAGTTTTCCCACATTTGGGGAGGAATTCTATTATTTGTTAGGTGCTTTATGATCAGTGAGTTTTTGGTGGAGGGACAGTTTTTAAAATTAGGTACTTTGGGGTATATATGGCCCATGACTGCTTGGTATAATTTGGGTCCTGTCTCTTGTTGAATTTGCAACTTTGCTAAACCCCATTTGTAAAGTTTTTGTGCTGCAGGTTTAAAATATTCTGGTACATGGAGGTATTTGGGGGGACCATGTTCCAGGCCTTGAAGTATCTACTTAGATTCAATGTAACCCAGTTGTGTTAGGTAGTATCTGAAGATACTAACCCACATCTCACCGTTTGAGTGAGAAATAAGGTGTGGAATAAGACTACTGGTTCAGTCATTCCCAATTCCCCCTTTTCCCTCGCCAGGTAGGTGAAACACCTTTTTATGGGGGTTAGCTTATCTCCCCCTCAATAACATTTAAAAAAATAAAAAAATATATACTTTTGTTTCTAGCTGTACTGATGGGGGGAAAGATCATGGCTACATACTATATACTTGGGATAATGAACTTTATTAGGATACGTATTCTTTTTAATTTTGACCATTTCCAATGTCTCCATCTCTGAATTTTGGGTTCCATTTTCTGGAGTGTGCCCTCCCAATTTTCTAGGGGAAGATTCTGGGGTCCAAAGGTGATTCCCAGGATTTTTAAGGGTTCTGAAGAAATCTTGATGCCCTCTGTGTGGGATTAGGGTAACCAGTACCGACATATAAGCCTTTACTTTTATTGATGTTCACTTTAAAGTTTGAAAGGTGTGAATATCTATTCATTTCTTGCAGGAAGGAAATTAGCTGGTGGTGGTCGGAAAAAAGTAAACAAATATCATCCACCTAGGCTTGAACCTGTAGACTGTCTTATCCCTGACCCTGTTATCCCTGCCCATTTGGCTTGCTCAGTTAACATCCTTAGAAATGGATCCAGTGAGAAAGTATATAGTAGGGGGCTTAGGGGGCATCCTTGTCTGACCCCTGTGACAATCTGGAACCCTTCCGTGACTTGCCATCTGATGACAGGATGAGCTATGGCCGAGGTGTACAGTAATTTTAAGTGTTGGATCACTACTGGGGGTATACCATATGCTTTTAATGTTAAAAATAAAAAGGGGTGGTAGACCCTATCGAAAGCTTTCTCCTGGTCGACCGATACTATGCATCCTGATCTCCCTGATAATGTTAAGTACTCAATCAAATCTCTAATAATCATTAGGGCAATCTGAATTTTTCTGTTAGGCAACCCACAATATTGTTGTGGGGAAATTATAAGACTGGCATATTGCTTGCGCCTATTGTTCATCATGTGGGCTAGGATATTGTAATCTGTGTTGAGTATTGTGATTGGTCTCCAGTTCCGAATTTGGGCCCTGTCTCCAGATTTATATAAAAATATGAGTAAGCCTTTGGAAAAAGAGGGGTATATTACATTAAATGAAAAAAAAAATCTGAAGACCATTTTTAGGCATATAGACATTTCTTGTGAGAAAGACTTATAAAACTCATTAGGGAGCCCGTCTGCTCCAGGGGAGGTCCCGTTTCTAAGGGACTTTATTGCTGTTTCTATTTCTGCTGCATTCATATGTTCTTGCATTGCTTGGGTTGCGTCGGGGAATTTAGGAATATTTGTCCCCTGTAAAAGGTCTTGTATCTCCTGGTCTGAAGGAGTTACCAGTGGAGTATGGGAATTAAGAAATTATTTTATTACTTTATGGAGAGCTGCTGTAGTGTGGGCTTTGCTTCCATCCTGATCAATTAAAATCTTCATTTCTGTACTTTCTTTAAGTTTTTTGCATGCTTCAAAGGGGTCACCTATCGGGGTTTTCTAGGTCCCATTTTGTTGCATGGCTTTTATTGCATTGGCCCTATCGTACTGATACAGCTTCATTTCTTCTTTTATCAATTTGATTAGAGTAGTCATATCTGGAAGTATAAGCCAGGGTATACAGTTTTTGCAACTGCTGTCTTAGTTTCAGATATGTCTGAAATTTTCCATTTTCCTTTTGTTTGCCATATTTTACCAACCAAGATTTAAAATCTGCTTTTGTGTCTACCCACCATTCTCCCAAGTCTGTATGTAGGAAACTGACGGAAACCCTAGCCCTGATTAGGTTCAAAACTTCAATCCTCACTTGGGGGTCTGTAGAACAGATGTATTTAATTTCAACCTGTTCACTTTTTTGGGTTCCACTGGGGAATCTTTAAAGTTGATTACTAGACACAAATGGTCAGTAAATTCTACAGGTGTTATATGACATGTCACTTTGGGCACATTCTTAGATATGAACATGTGGTCTATTGTGGTTGTATATTTGTTTAGTTTATAAGTGAATGTTGGCCCTTTTGTTTGATACGTGCTACAGTCTATTAAGTCAGCTGTTTCTATAACTCTAGCTAAGGCATTTGAGTCACAATAGGTCTTTTTCCTGCTGTCTAGATTCCTCCCCCTTTTCTGTATATCACAATTAAAGTCTCCACAAAAGAAAAGTTTATAAGAGGTGACTAGGAAGGGTTGTATTGTGTTTGACTGGCTTACTCTCTCTGCTTTGGTTTTTGAGCCATATACCTTTATAAGATGACAGTCTAGATCTTTCTATACACCATCCAATACCAGGGCTCTACCTGGAATGAGGTCTATCAGCTTGTTCAGTGTGAAATTATAGGAATTAAATAATATGCCCATCCCATCTGCACAGTCGGGTACGAAGGACCGATATGAAGATCCCCAAATCCATTTCTCCTGAAAAAATTTCACTTGTTCACTGCAATTCATCCAGGTTTCTTGTACCAAACAGATGTCTATTTTTTCTTCATGAGTGTAAATGAATGCCACCTACGGTTTCACAGAATTCAACAAACTGTGAATGTTTACAGATCCTACTTTTAAAGAAAACCGTGCTAGGACATAATCTACTTAGGCAATTTGTTTTTTTTCTTTTTCCCTTTATATCCAACTAATTCCTGATTCTGGGAGGCCTATTCTGTAGAGGGAGGTTGTGGGTCAGAATCACCTTGTTCCATTTCTGAGTTCCCCCAATTTGTAAACGGATTCAAAATTTGCTGAGGGAGGAGGAGATTTTGATTTTACATTCCTAGTTGATCTTCTCCTAGGTAAAAGGAAAGGGGTAGGGGTAGGGGTATTGGGTGTACCCTTATTTGTTCCGCCAGGGTCTTTGTAGCAGACAGAGATAAGAATCATTGGGTCAGTGGGGTTGAAAGATGTGGGTTCTTGTTTGGGGTGGGGTTGGATCTCCTCTTCTAGTATAGGAGCTGGGTTGTCAGATTCAAGGGGGGAGAGCAAGTTTTGGGAGGAGGTTGGTTTGGTAGAGAGGGTACTTGTGCAAAGGCAGTATCCTGTGCTTACTGAATTAATAAATCTGGGCTAATGTAGGTGGCTTTGTTCTTGGCAGCCATGGGGCACTCGCCAAAGACATGACCAATTTCTTTGCACAGGTCGTATTTTGTATGGTTGGCACATTGCAGTGTAATGAGGCCTATTTTACCGTAGTTGTTACAGCGGGGTTTGTCACATGAGCTAGATAGGTGGGTCCTGGAGCCACATTTGTAGCATGCCCTGGGCAGGCCTGCATAGAACCATACCCCCTCCCTGATCCTTGCCTAACATGAAAGAGTTGGGTATGTGGTCAATGCCTGTGTCATTTTGCCTTAGTTTCACTTTGTACTTACAACCCTCTGTCCAAAACACCTCTGTGTCTATAATAGCTTCTGGGTCACTTTGTACTTCACATTTCTGAGCTAACCAGTAAGTGATGTCCTCCACATGGACCCCTTCATTCCTGAACATTACTGTAACATATTTGACCAAAGGCTTGGTTAATAGAATCACCAAAAAAGGGGACCATGTGGGGGAAAACTTAACCTGGTTATAACGTTCCTAAAACATATCCAAAGCATATGCAGTATGAAAGCTTACATCGTAATTGTCTTCCCCTGATATATTGATAAATGCATAAACTTCCCTAGGTGAAAAATGAAGTGAGTGTTTTAGAAAACATTTTCCCATGTAATGTCTATTGGGTCTATCTTGTAGACCTCCTTTATACCATATCTGTACAGCATTCCTCCTGGGGGCTGCCTCTTTCCTAGTTTTAGTAAATAATTCAGATAGAAGGGGCTGCTGTGGTTGAGCTGGTTCTTGTGATTGTTCGTTTTGGCCTGGTGTAAACCCTGTAGGGCCTTCTGGTTGCTGGGGATTGTTGTTAGTTTCTCTAGAACTTTCCCCCTTGGTGGAAATGTTAGTCTGTGGGACAGTGTTAGAGTTCTCAGAGTTTTGTATCTTGGGTACAGATAACTGTTATAATTGAGACCCAATCTGTGATGTTGATGCCTGATCAGGATCAGTTGGGTACCATTCTGGAGTAACTTAGGAGAAGTTTAATTTTGGATCCCAATCAGAGTCGGGTATCCAGGCCCCACTGGGTGTCTGTTTCCATCCTGCTTTGCTTAATGCTGTTTTTGGTGACTATGGGTCACAAGGGGATACTGGCAGAGAGTTTATGGTAAAAAGCTGCCTGTATTGCTGCTGAGGTTAGCAGGTTGTCAGTAGTATGATGAACAGTGCTTTTGTCAGTTAATGTCATTGGAACAACCTCCATTGTTATATTTCATTTTGCTAAAGTCAGTGCAGCTCTTTTCTCCTTTGTGTCTTCTTATTTCCCAGGTCTATTGTTAAACCTCTTTGCCGAGAAGGAGAACACAGTAGCCCCTTCCTGTGATCAACTGTTTTTTTGAAAAATTATCTGTTGTTCTGTTTGATTTTTATCTACCATTACTGACAACAGAGGGGGTTGTTTGAAGGCAAATCCTGATGCCCTTGTTAAAGTGTCTTTTTTGGGGATTTCATTTTCTGTCTCTGTGACCCCCCCTTATCACTTTTCTGGCCCACCTGAGAAACGGTGTCCTGCTCGGCACTCTTGTTTTGGTTTTCAGCTGCCGAAATGCAAGTGTCCTTTCATGTTACCCCTTCCTGCATTCTTCCAGGCTTTAGGCACATGCTAGTGTAACCCCTAAATGGCGCTATCCCAAGGGCTACTACCCTTTGCCTGCTTGGCTAGTAGCAGATTAAGGGGCCTGGGTAATGAAACAGGTGCCTCCACCCAGAGGTCAGGGTTGTTAGTGGTCAAGCTAACCTGAGCACAGCCCTCCGGGACACTGTAACCCCCCTCTCACCCTTCTAGTGGCCTGAACAATATACAATAATTACTTTCACAAAGACCCTTATTCACCAGGCAATTACTCACATTGTTTGCACTTACCACCAGGGCTTGTTCCTCTAGCTTGACCCTGGGGACCCCTGTAAAACAAAGTTAAGCACAGCAAATAGCAACAGTACAATACTCTTGGCACAAACTGGAACCACAGTCAGGTTAAATGCAAACAAAGTTAAATCTGATTTATTCAGCGGACTTGAACAAGGGAGGGGCGTAATCAGGTTGATTTGCTTAAAAGTTATATTAATTAGACAGTTATTCATGCAGTTCAGAGTCCCTACATTCACACACTCTGGGTACCCAGGTAGGAAAATGATGGGCTAGCCAGGAATGTTGCAGCTGGTTGGGGCCCTGTAATGGAAGAAAGCAACATGTACAACACACACTATTTGTAATCCAGAGGGCTCAGTTCGTGAAAGAAAAGGCAACAAGACAATCAGATGACAACACTTTTAGATTTAGCTGTTGTTGCAGGGAGCTTCCCTGACGTTTACTCATGATACCCAATACTGGACACAGGCAGGATGAAATCAAAACTGCAGGCTGTTGAGCTGGAGTGCTCAGAGAAGCAGGGCCCACACGAATCACCAAGGCATTGTTCTTGTTCAAGGCGTTGAGCAGGGGGCTGATCCTCAGGCCGGTCTCTCGTCGATGACTTGCACAGCAGGTATTCTGGCTGGGCCAGTGTAGCAGGGCCCAGGCAAACAGAATTGGATATAGTTTCAGTCCGTGGAGCTGGATATAGCCTCCAGCAAGCAAAACACAGTTCAGACACACAGTGGGGAACCAAATCACGACCCACTATAAGCACATAGCACATTCACATGTAAGGAAATTCCACTGTACCAGGCAAATGGCTCTCCGGTCACAATTACAGAGTCTCTGCACAATCTGGGAGTACAGAGGTAGCTGGAAGTCCTGACAGGCTGATCCCATTCAGCAAATATTTGGTCTTCTTCAGGTTAAAGCCTGGTCACAATTCAGTGGCTTAATTCACTCTCCAAATTCGGATACAGTCCGAAAAAAGCACTAGTTCCCTCTCAGGCACAGCAGGCTGGCAGGCAGGCATGCAGGCCAAACTCAGGCCTTTCCACAGTTCTCCTGCATGAATCCACTATGGATTGCTGCTCAAACTATCTCAAGCTATTACTTCTTCACTTCCCAACTCAGATCTAACTGAAACTGCAAGCAGTGTGGGACTTTCCCCAAGATACAAAAGGTTTGGTTGGCTAATCTGTCTATCAGTCAAAACAAGGGCTCCCCCTCCGGGTTATTTTAGGCACCAAAAGCCCAAAAGTACAATTCCTACAAGTTTTGGCCCCACCAAGCCCCTGTAGGCAAGCTCCATTTTAGAGTCCCAAATGTACTGATTGGCCCACTCTACAGTCCAGGACCAAGATGATGGAAACAAACAGAACTGTCCATGCTGCAAAGAAGGCAGGTTAGAACAAACTGCAATATTATTACTACTCTAACAACTGATCAGCAACCAAGTACATCTTCTAACAGAGCTCCCTCTCAGATTAATTATGACTGCAGTCTAGGCAGCTCTTAAAGAGACAGTACACAGAGGCTATACAGGCACTCTCTGGCAATACATTTAAACTGCTAAAACACAGGACACCAGCCTGGCAGTGAGCATTTAAGCAAGTTCAAGGAAGACTTTTCGGGAATCCCCATTTGTAGGGGGGTTACACCCATCCCTGCTTGGAGAAAACTTGGCGTCCGCATCAAGTCTGTACCATCATGCATCAGTTAACATAAACTTATTACTTTATTATACATATTCACTACACTTCAGGATACTATATCCATAAGGACAATACTTACGCATGTTTCATACAGGTAATACTGATTCCACTATGATTAACATACTTGTGACATCACAATACTGATTCATGTTATAACTTCCTGTACATTAAACAATGTAGGAGGAGGCCCTTCCCTATCAGCTAACTCGGGGCTGGATGGGGCAGGGGCACCATACTGAGAAGGAAGAACAATCAACCTGGAATTGGCTATTAAGTTCAGTTTGGGTAGTGAGCTCTGAGAAATATAAACACCTTTGTGAACCACATTGAGAGGCAAATCCACTGGCCTCCCAGAGGAATTATAAATAAAGTGTAGTACTGGCTTGACAGCTTGGCCAGTCTTTCTGGGGGGAGCAGCCACAGTCTCTGTACTTTCAGCACTAACTTTGTAGCTTTCATCACTTGTGAGGTGTACTTCTGCATGGATGGGAATGTCCAGACTGGGATCACTGTCAGCTCCTTGCTCTGTAGGCTCTGGTTCCACAACACTTTGCTCATTACTATCTTATGATGAGGACCCAGCTGGCTCATTTTGAGAAGGTTTAGGCACAATTAGGCTTTGTGGCACTGAAATGGGTCTGTCAGCACTCTCATACTGTTCTTCAAGTTCTGGCATGTCACCAGGGAGACTCAGACCATCAGCCCCTTCTTCTGGCAATTCACCCAGTTCCACAAAACACAGAGAGTCTGCAACCTCAGATGTGATGCTTTGCACTTCACTTTCAGGGAGCACTGGCTCGAAGGACAAAGCTGGGGGGTTAGGCAGTCCAGAAGGCCCAGCTTCATCCCCACTATCAGTCATAAGGTTACCTCGAAACAGCTTACTCAGTTCATGGAAGGGGTAATAGGCATTGCCACACTCACTATTGTCAGAGGTGGACTGACAGTCACTATCATTCTGGACCTGCTGCAGGGGAAACCTTAACTCTGTAACTACTGGGGAAGGTTGACTCTGTCTCTTTTTTGCAGCAGCATGAGTCACTAGCCCAGGGGAGGCAGTGGAACCACAGTCAGGTTAAATATAAACAAAGTTAAATCTGATTTATTCAGGGGACTTAAACAAGGCAGGAGCTAAAACACAGGGCACCAGCCTGGCAGTGAGCATTTAAGCAAGCTCAAGGAAGACTTTTCGGGAACTCCCATTTGTAAGGGGGGGGGGTTACACTAGTTACAGTGCTAGAACTGCCAGCCTGTGTTTCAGAGACATTACTTTTGGTAGCAGTCATAAAGGTGGTAATTCAGTACAAGACTCACCCAATCCCTTGGAGGCCTTTGATGCTCCTGTGTCACTGGTTGGTTTGACAGGCGGGCCACGTGGCTTGACAGGGGATGATCCAGCGTGCAGTATGGCAAGTTTAGCGTTTAAGCATTCTTGTTCTTGCAAGTATCTTTTCTTTTCTTGTTGTAGTTGGAGCAACAAGGTGTGCTCCATGTCTGTTATCTCAGTATGTTTAGTTGCTGACATACCCACCAAATCCACCTTTGTTTGGCTTAAATCCTCAGTAGAAAGGTATATTTCAGGAATTTCTTCTTCTGCATTCTCTAAATTCAATAGAATTTCTGCTTCTCCCTGGGACTCTGGTAATCCAAAGGTAGGAAAGGAGGCCAGCTCTCCCACCTCGACGACGTCCATCCTCTCAGGAGTCTTGCACCAAGTGGCCATTCTCACAGCCAACGAGACCCCTACTGGAGAGTAGGGGAATTTCCCCGGTGCCCTGGCCAAATTTCCCCCATTCACTAAAAATACCACCAACAGCTTAATCTGTTCAAAGTCAATTGGCATTGATCTGTATCCCCCTTCCTTGGGTAGTGCCTGAAAATTGGCAGAATTTGTCTAGTGCACTTACCCAGTCAATAAAAATTAAGTAAATAAACAAAAAATAAATAAATAAGAAAACCTCTTCCATTTAGGGGAATAAGTTTTCCAGGTTGCTGGTTTCCTTGAAACTCTAAGCACCTCTAAGACTTCCTCTGAGAGATTTAGTCCAGATTATTCTAACTCCTCAGGAACCATACCGTCAGTTGTAGAGTCTTGGGATTTGGGAATGCTATCCTGCCTGAGATAGGGTCAGCAGATTGTGACTCAGTAGCAGGCTGATTGTTGGGAGCTATTAGTATCATTGTTGCAGGTTCCCTCCTGAGTTTCAGGATGATTTTCTGGATTAGTGGAATTAGTGGGAAGACAGACAGGAACCTCCCTCTCCAGTCCAAGACCAGCGCACCATCTGGGACTGTCCCTCTGGCTGGTGGTCTGCATCAGAACTGTGGCAGCTGACTGTTTTTCCAAGAAATGAACAGGTCTAATTTGGGAGTGCCCCACCTTCCGAGCACTGTGTCCAGAACATGTCTATTCAAGGCCTGTTTGTGATTTTCCTGACTGATTCTGCTTAAGGAATCTTCCAGGACACTGTCTTTGCCTGGCAAATGCACCACATGAATATTTGCTTCTAAGGTGTATGCCAGGTCTCAGATCCTCACTGCTCCTGTACACAGTTTTGAGGATCTTATCATTGTTTATGTGACATATTATTGTGGTGTTGTCTGTTCTGAATTGAACAGACTGATCCTGTAGCTGGGAGGAAAAAGAAGGCATTGCTTGCTGTACTGCCCTGAGCTCCAACAGGTTGATGTGTCCTAGTGGGCTCCATGTGCCACACACTGTGAGATCCCGTCAGTAGGCCTCTCACCCCAGGAGTGTGGTGCCAGTAGTAAGAATACTTGTTGGTGATTGCTGAAGGAAGGGAATGCTCTCTCTGAGGCTGGTTTCTTCCTTTTACCACTGTAGTGACTTTACCAGTTCTACTGTCATTGGCATTAGATTTGAGAGTGGATCCCATCTTTGAGGCCAGTTGTCTCTTAAGTGGTACTTCATATATCTCATTTAGAACTTGATCTATGGAACCACAGTTGTGGATGCAGCCATGTGTCCTAATAATTGCAGGAAGTACTTTGCGGTCTTGGCTGACATGTTGTAAATGACTGTGCTGCTGCTATTAGAACTGCAACTGTGGCCTGTGGGAGGAAAGCTTTCCCCTATAGGGTGATTAACTCTGCTTCTATGAAGTCCAATATTTGGACAGGCGGGGACGTCTGTAGATTTTTTCAAGAATCCAAGAAAGTCCATAGTGCTTTCTGCAGTTTGATGTGAGCACCTAGTCTCCTGTTCTATTTTCCCTGAGACTAGTCAGTCATCCAAGAAGGGAAAAACTTCCACATCTTGCCTTCTCAGGTGTACTGCCACCTCCGTCAAGCACTTTGTAAATTTCCTTGGTGCTGAGGTGAAGCCAAAGGGAAGATCTGTGAACTGGTATTGGCGGTCCCCTAGCTTGAACCTGATATATTTGCTGTGTGATGGCTGGACTGGGATATGAAATTAGGCCATCTTTTGGATCCAGTTATCCCAGCCAGTGTCCTGACTGCAGGCATGGTATCACTGCTCTCAGTGTGACCATTTTGAATTTCTCTTTCTTTGTATGCTTGTTTAGATACCTAAAATCTAAAATGGGTCACCACTCCCTGTTTTCCTAGTGCGTCAGGAAGTACCTTGAGAACAGACCCTTGCCCACTGAGAGGCAAGGGTCTTTTCTACTGCTTTTACTGCCAGTATTTTTTTTATGCTTCTGATTACAGCAGCATTCTCTCTGTGGGAAAGAGTGCTGAAAAGTTTTGTGCTTCTGTAGTCTTGGGAATTTTATGAAGTGCAGAGACAGTCCCCTGACCCACTACCTCCAGGACCCACTTGTCTGAGGTAAAGTTTACCTATGTCTGAAGGCAGCGAGCCAGTCTTCCCCCTACTGGCAATGAATGGGCAACCTGGGTGGAACTATCAGGGGTTTATGCTTTGGCTGGAGCTTGGGGGCTGGTGCTGCAGTAGCAGCAATATGCTTTGTGCCCCTTTTGCCCCTGCCCTAGTAGTATCCCTTTTGTGGCTGATATTCATATACGGCATATGGGGTATAGACTCTTGGGAAGTGATCCCAGCCTCTGCCTCCCCTTCCATAGGGTCTATAGGAAGTTGTAAGTGGATTTATATTGATCCACTTTTTTCATGTATGCCTCTGTTTTGTCACCAAAAAGTGAATTTCCCCTCAAAGGATATATCCATGGCTTTGAATTGGATGTCCTGGGAAAGGATGATAGCTCTTAACAAGGATATCCTCCTTAAGGACACTGCATAAGCTAGTATCCTAGCCGTAGTGTCATTAATATCCACAGCAGTGTGGAAATGGTTCTTGGTGGCATCCAGGGCTGATCTTGCTGTGGCAACTAAGTTTTGTACCAGCTCGCTATCTGCTCTATCAGCAAGTGCCAGAACTGTGTTCCACAAGGCATTCTGGTACTGTACTAGATATGCTGAATAAGCCTCCTGACTAATGAGCAGGAAAGCTGTAATATAAACTTCCTTGGCCATAGTATCCAATTTTTTTCCTTTTCTGGAGGCTGTGCAGAGAGTGTGACTTTTGCTGTCTCACAAACAGCTGCCTGGACTATATCTTGGTGATCAGGGTGGGCATACAGGTATTCCACCTCTTGTCTGTCCACCTGATATTTTCTTTCAATCTTTTTATCGATGGCTGCAGCTGAAATACATGCAGATGTGATTTTTGAAGTGGATTTATATATGGGGACTGGTAACCTCCTTGAAGGTGCCATATTCTTCATGTTCACAAATTCAGCATCTTCGTCATCCTTCTCAGTTTCCTGAGGTTGGATGTTGACAGTATCAAGCAACTGTCTAACAAATGAGGAACTTTAAGTATAGTCCTCATTATGCCCTGAAGGAGAACCAACATCTTGTTCATGTGCACCTTCTGGTTCCATGGGGTCACCTTCCTCCTCTTGTAAATAGTACTCCTCTTCCTCCTCCTCCTCCACAGGAAGATAAGCTGGAGTCTGAGCTGGGGGGGGTGCAAAAATATTATTAAAATTTCTAATAGCCTGGATGGCATGGAAACATTGCCACATCTTTGGTATGTCCTCAGATGAGGGTAATTTTCTTTGCCATCTGCCTGCTCCTTTCTTTGTTCAGGAGGAGTGACAGTGACATTTTTTTCTTTTAATTTCTTTTTAGCAAGCACCATTTCCAGTGTCTGCTCAGAGGCTCTTTTATTTTTATTTTTGCCATCAACGGATTCAGGATTTCCCATTTCCTATATTGTGGTATCTGATCCATCTTTGCCATGCCTTAAGGATGGCTGAGCAGCTTAATCTTTTTTTCTTGTCACCCTTTACAGTTTTTGATGCAGCTGTTAAACATGAGATGGAGCCTTCTGATGCTTGTTTTCCACCACCTCTGGGAACTTCCTCAGAGCCCTTTTTATTATTTTCAGTGACAAGGAGGTAGACTGAGAAGCCATACTGACCTCACATTTATTTGCCCTTTCATTTAAGATTTTTGGCAAAAAAACAATGCAGGACTTGCAATAACTAAAGTTCTGGTCTGATACCAGGACATTTACATTGAGTCTTTGCCAGGAGCTGAAAAACATTTTAATTTTTTTTTAGCCTGTGGATTCCCTAGGTCTCTTTTATATGCCAGTTTAGAGAGATCATACCAAAAACTGAAAATGATTCCTAAAAATAGTAAAAAAATAATAATAAAAAAAATAGCTAAAAACCAAGAATCCAGAAACAAAAATATCTCTTACCTCCCAAAAAAAAACTGTTCCAAAGGTCCAATTGTGGCTTCCTGTACTGGAAGTGATACATTAGAGTGAAAGGGTACAGGCAGAAATGGAAAGTGAAAGCAGTTCCATTTCTGTACAATGTGTCTAAAGCAAGGATCACTTTCCATGGAAAAAGCAAGTAAGTGATAAAAATAGCTTAAAAACAGATAAAAATGAAAAAGGTAGCCTTAGGATGATCTCTGGTTCCCAGGAATCAGAATGAGAGCTGGAAGGATCAGATGATAAAATTAAAATACCCCAACCAATGCAGAGTATAAATATATTAAACCATTCTGAAATTTAACTATTTTAAAATAAACAAGTTACTAGAGACCCAGTAGTACTGGAGCTCGACTCTGGGTGACCTTTCTCACCAGGCAGAGAAACAAATCTAGTAACTGGCAGAGTGAAAGGTGGTTGCAGAGTTTTTCAAACCTGTATTCTAAATTCTATATTCTGCTAATTAGACTTGGGTTCTGTTTCGGGGGCATCTCTCTCCTAGGAGATGATGCTTAGAGTGTAATCATTAAGTGAGGGATTCATGGTGTGAGAATTATGAGTTAAGTTTCCCAAAGCTAGCTTGTAACCCATTGCACTTTTCATGAATGATCATCTCTAGTGCATTTTCAGGCAGGGAGGGTTGTGCCGTGTTGACTGCCTCACTGCTTTCACTGTTAGGGTCAGGTCCTGTGTGCGTGGTCGTGTGCTTTTCACTGGTTGCAGGTCTCTCTACCTTATTGGTTTGCTTTGTCAGTTTGAAAGCATTCTGCCCTGCCTTCTTGTAGATTTTGGTCATGTGCCCATCAAGGCTGCAGGACAGGTAGCTGGAGATCAATTGGGGCCCACTGTAGCACAGTAGATAGGAACTTTAGGGCAGACTAGGTGGGCCAAGAGGTCCGTTTCTGCCGACAGCATCTATGTTTCTTGTGGGATTTTGGCTTCTTTAGATGGAGGATGGTTAAGATGTATCTTGGATTAGCTGCAAAGCTCAGTGCCTATGCGGCCATCTGGTTCCCTGGCTAGGCCATGTCCCATTTATTTTGTGATAGTGGAATCATAGACTCATTCACATAGGACCTTTGGGCCCTGCACAAAAAAGAATAAACAGAATATTTGACATTTTGAGTCTTGCATCACCAATCACCTTCATGCCAGGATGAACAGAGCCCTCTGTACCCTGTTGCAGAAAAAAGGTCTGTCTGTCTGTGCCAGATTTGGACAAGGATTTGAACAGACATACAGTTAAGTTTGTCAACGACACCAAAACTGCAATAGATGCAGGTAGCAAGGATGGGTATCAAAAAATTTGTAATGACCTTTTAACAATGGAGTGTTGGGCAGACAGAAATGGTATGAAGTATAACCTGGACAAAAGTATTGTCATTCATTCGGGAAATTATAATCCATGTTATAAATACATACTATCTGGTCAACCGTTGAAGTCCACAGAAAATTAAAGGGATCTGGGGGTAATTATCTCAAGTGATTTTAAATTCAGAACTCATTGTACAGAATTAACTAAGAAAGCAAATAAACTTATTGGCTGTATCAGACGTTCAGTCACTTCTAGAAGCAGAGCTTGTCTTATTCCCTTATTTAAGGCTTATGTATGGCCCATCTTGGACTATTGTTCACCTTTGTGGAGCCCTTTTTTATGTAAGGATGTTAAGAAAATTGAGGGGGTCTAGAGGAGGATCACTAAAATGGTTCATGGACTCCATGGAGTTGATTATAGTTACGTTCTCTAAATCTTTATCCTCTGGAAATGAGGAGACAAAGAGGAGACCTTTTGTTGATGTTCAGAATAATAAGGAACCCATTATTATTATCGGACTTAGGCTTTATTCAGGTCCAAAGGAACTTTTTATTAAGAAGTCAAAGCAGTCAATTAAGACTTACAAACCCTAGAGGTCAGTTAAGAAGAAATTTTTATACCCAACAAATTATCCCCATATGGAATACTCTTCCCAGGGATATTGTAGAAGTCGATTCCTTTAACTGCTTTAAGAACAAACTTGATGACTTTCTACTAGACCCTGAAAGATGGGAATAAATCTGCTATGGCAGGAGATGTATATAAATGGGCTACTCAGCCTTCTGTACATCTATATTTCCCTAGTATGACATCAAAGACTGCCATGCCAGGATGTGCACACCCTCTGGGCCCTGCATCAAGAAAATGATTGGTCAGGCTGTGTGTATAACATGACAGATCCTGGGCAGAGGTAGACACCAAAGACTGCCATGCCAGGATGCACAGGGCCTACTGGATCCTGTGCCAAGACACAGGTCCATGTGGCTGTGTGCAGGGCTTAAAAATGGGAAGACATCAAAGACTACAAAGACCATCCCTAAGATACATAAACACCTCACGAACCCACCAGGGAGACCTATAGTCTCTGGTATAGATTCCGTTTTTGAACTATTCTCTCGATACATCAATTTCCATCTCCAACCACTAAAAGAGAAAAATAAAATCTTGTGTGAAAGACACAACTGACATGATTTTAAAACTACAAAATGTTTCAGATAAAGGTATCAAAGGGGGAAGCAGCCTGGTAATGCTAGATATAGCAGATTTGTACACCTCAATACCCCACCAAGAGGGAATGCAATATATAGGTAACATACTAGACACTAGGGAAAGGGGGAGCAAACCAAGAATGCAGGTGCTACAAGAAATGGCAGAGATAATTCTGAAAAAGAATTATTTTGAATTTGATGGGAATTTTTTTTAACAAAACAGGGGCACAGCCATGGGGTCTACCATGGCCCCAGCCTATGCAAATGCATATATGGACAGTTTTGAAAGGCAACACATATACATCATCACAGACAAAAATTCATACCTGGCTATGTTTTATAGATTATATTTTTATGATATGGGATGGATCTTGGGAAGATTTGAGTAAGTTCTACAAGGAACGTAATTTAAAAGATGAAAATGTAAAATTTGTTATGAACTCTAATAAAGAACAGATACTTATCTAGATCTAATGATAAAATTGAAAAATAACAAAATTTAAACATCTCTATACCACAAGGAGACAGACAGAAACACCATTTTGCATGAAACAACATTAAAGAACAGCATACCTTATTCCCAGTTAACCAGAGTAAAAAGAAATTGTAGCGCGATGCAGGATTCTGACAGGGATATGTGTGGGATGCTGGGAAGGTTCAGAAGTGGAGGCTATAAACAAGGAGTCTTGAAGCAAGCAAGAAACAAAATCAAACAAAAAGATAGGAAGGATCTATTAGGGCCAAAAGGGAAGGATGAAGGCATACAGAGGGTTGTTTTATTAACAAAATACAACCATAAGATGACTGAAATGCGACAAATTATGAACAAATACTGGTATTTAATCCAGGAAGACAATGAATATATACCAAAGCTCCTAAGAAGACCCATTATAGCAGCCAAAAAAGTCAAAAACTTGAAGGACCAGTTAATACAGTCTGAATTTAAACAGCCTGGAGAAAAAGAAAACCAGTTATTACTTGGACCACTGGCACCGGGTATGGTGCCATGTGGAAAATGCTCTGTTTGCAGTCATACATCAAAAAAGGATTTATTTATTCATCCACATACATGACAGAGACACCAAATAAAACAACACATTGACTGCACAACAGAAGGCACTATATATATATATCTTATCATACAGTGCCCATGTGACATGTTATATATAGGACAGACGAGCAGAATGCTCAAAACTAGAATTCAAGAACATAAAGGCGATATAAGGAGGAAGGATGAACCCTCCCCTGTGGCCATGCATTTTGCAAAAGCAGGCCATAATGGGGCATCTTTGCATTTTTGGGGGCTCGAGAAAGTAAACAAACCTGAAAGAGGTGACAATTTTTGAGATTAATTATTGAGTGCAGAAATGCGCTGGATTTTCTATATGAGAACACTTGACAGTGGAATAGGTATGAATACCTAGACAAACTGGAATGCCTGCACCTAAGGGCATCCAATGGATTGGGAAAGGGCAAATTTGACAGAACCAAAGCAGACATAAACACAACAACAAAAATATCAATAAGCATAAGACTAGCAACTAATATTCAGAGGACAGGACTACATAAATAAAACAAATACAAATAAAAACTCATAAGGTGAACAACAGAATATTTAATAATAAGTTAGATAAGAAGAAATCCACACAGCTCTATAAACAAGTTAGAATAGGTAAACCACTAAATCCATATGGCTAGGGATTCAAACAATAGCAACAAATGGTTAAAAGGTCAGTATATTGTAATGACCTTTAGAGAATGATACAGGGGTATGTACAATAAATACAAGGTCAAGATGTTGTAATGACCTAAAAAGATAGCCACTGGAGTAAAAACAACAAATTATCCAATGCTGGATGGTAGAGATACTACCACATCTCTGTTTCAATGGTAAGTATAATCAGGAGAATAGTAAATAAAGGAGGTCATTATTTACTTGACCCCTGTCATAAAAAACACAAAGTGTATACTAATAAAGCAACAGGAGAAAAATAAGGAGGTCACGCTCCACTGACTGATTGCTAAGAACACTGATCCAACATTGGACAGTTAGAGGTGGAAGATAGGAAGGTCAACTTTATGTGACCTCTGCTTAGAAGAATCAGTATTTGCATGTTGTGATCAAATTAATAGAACTATAAATAATGCTGGATACATGTATTTGAAAGACATGGAATAATGTTTCGGCTTTTCTTGATTTCACTGGAGAAAAATGAACTGAGTGATGTGATACAATTTGCCTTGGAAGCCCACAACCTGTGAGACCACCTCACCATAGTGAATGACAAAAATGGCAGTGGTCGTTTAAAATAGTAACTTTTTACACTTTATAACTGAGGCATAAAAGCTAAAGCAACAAAAATAGATGATGATGAGCCACAGAGCTACAATAACACAGGAAAAGCCTGTTTTGTTAGTCCCTACCATGCTACACAGCACAGTAGTGTACGGTTGCTTAGCAACCATTATCATGCATGTGCGATACACATGGCCCTATGTCACAGTACAACTGGCCACGGGATCTCACAAAACAGGCAAGAGGTATGATTCAAATAATACCAAGCAGGAGGCGTTTGGTGTTTTGGGCTGTTACGCAGTCACTAAACGAAAGGAAAAAAGAAAATGAGCATTTGTGGAGGTAAGAAACAAGAACCTTGTAAGGTATCTACAGAATGCTTAAAAGGCATTAAAAAGAAAGAGAATCATTAAAAAATTAATTTGAATTGTGTCTTAACAGGGCAAGATGAAATGCTAAAAACAAGCTCCACATGAAATAGCTCTGCCATTCGTAAAAGGTAGGCTGTTGGAAGTGAAATGGGGAGTTAAGCCCATTTGGGCTACGGAAATTGAATTCCTAAGCACTGGGGCCTACTCAAATCATCTGAACATATTCATTTAAATTACAGGGAGAAAAGTGTTTAAAGTCTGAAGTAAAGTGAACTGAAGTAAAACATTTTGGCAAGCTGTTTAAAAAGGCGGTGGCAGACACTGCATGAACGGTATGTGTTGATGCAAAAAATTTAATACAAATAAAAGAATGCAAATTAAGAAATACGACATGAAATTGAACAACACATTATTATATATTAATAGATATGGAAACCCCATGATCAGGCTCTACTTATGAG
The DNA here is from genome assembly GCA_016271365.2 of Neoceratodus forsteri. NCBI lineage: Eukaryota > Metazoa > Chordata > Ceratodontiformes > Ceratodontidae > Neoceratodus > Neoceratodus forsteri. The sequence goes on from CM028133.1 coordinate 726,394,387, forward strand.
CAAAACATAGGGGAAATATTAATAAAAGAAGTTGAAAAACAATAATCACACTCAAAGTGTATAACTTTAAAGCCCCCCCCCACCACATTTTATCAATAATTGATAAGTAAAGTAAGCTGGGTAAACTCTGATGGGACAAACCCACACTCCACCTGGAGTTCAAGCAATCTGCCTTGGCTTGATGCAGGGGCATGCCACCTTCATAGAGAGCTGAGTGTGGGTGCTAAACACTGTATGAGATGAACTAAGGTGGAGGTCTATGCAGCCAGGTGCAACAGGGGAGCTGGCTGGTGCCCGTGTGGTTGGTTTGTCATACAAACCCTTTAAACATGAATAGGTTTGATTTTGCATTTTTCACAATGCACATCAGCAGATACTCTTTTCAAGAAAGCTAATCAAGCTATGTTTCTAGGGTCCTACACAGCCCCTGGACCATGCCACCTTGTAAATATGCAGGCAGGACCTCAGAAGGCTTGAGTTAGGAATGCTGTTTTTTCCAGAGTAACATGAACATCTGTCATCTTGCATAAAAAATCCTTTTGGCCTAAAGCAGTGGTTTGCATGCCAGCATAAATTAAAAAGCGAGACTTCTCTAACTTAAAGGAAATCAAGCTCTAATGTGTAAAAAGAGAAGACATTAGTTAAACAAGCTTGTGAAAGAGGACCATTGTCTATACTGAACAGAAAAGTCATTTCTTTAATCATTGGTGTTATTTGTTGAACTGCTCAAAACAATAGTCTTATTTAAGAAAATTCAAAAACTCTTTTCATGGAAGAGTCTGCCTGTTGTGGTTAGGTTTTTTTTTTTTAGTTGCTGAAGTAGAAATGCCATTTTGTGTTTGTAACCTATATCCAAATAAATAGTGTTAGGCAAAAGACCTTTATTATATTTGCTTTTAAAAGCTTTCTTCAGTTAGCAGAATAGCCCAAAAGTCAGCCTTTGTCCCACAGTATTAAACAAGTTTCTACCTCAGCAGAGAGTTGGATCAAAATCTGCTTTCACTTATTCGCTTAACTTTTTTGGCCCTCTCTAAGAACAAAATGAAAACTTTTCTAGGGACATCAAGAGTTTCACTGGTATCCCTCCTATGGAATTCAGCAAAGTGATTGTAAGACTGCAGAATGCAGGGGTCCAGCCTACCTGCCAGTGTAGCGGTGGCAATACTGCCTGTGGCACCGATGACTTGAGGTCAGGAGCAACCTTGGGAGTCAGAGGGTTGGCTGGGGGGGGGAGTAGGAGGAGGGTCAAGTGTCCGAAGGACTGGTCTCTTCCTCTGGGAGAGGTGGGACCAGTGGCGGTGTTAGCCTGGCACCTAGTAGTAGCTGGGGGGTGCGCATGCTGACACTGTACGTAAAGGGGGGCCGAGGTGGGGAAGACACCTGGCATGCTGTATATGGGACTGTGTGCAACACAGCCATTAGCATCATTAGATGCCACTTCCTCTGCACCAGTGAGAAAATTGGGAAAAATGATGACTGGTAGGATGACACTAGTCTCCTGCAGACCCCCCACCCGGCTATCTGGGCACGTCCTGGTGATCCGAATCCTGTTCCCAGTGAGGCTGCAGGGGGGCCCTGCCAACCCCACTGGGGGGGGCAAGCATTGGGGGAAGAGCCGGACAAGGTAAGTCACAGAGGACGTTGGGGTGATGGGACTGAGGAGAGCTGGTAGATTGGGGCCAGTCAGCATGGTGAGATAAACAAATTAACAAAAAAGAATGCAAGTTGGCCTGGTGGCACTGAGGATTGAGGCGCTGAACGCCACACCTCGTGCCATGCCGGTGACCCAAGTTCGGGAACGAGCCAGGGCAGCTGGGGGTTGGCAGGGGCGAGTGAGGATTGAGCATCCAAAGGATGGCTCTCCTCTCTCGGGGGAGAGAGGGATTGTCTTCCTGCCCGCTGATCACCCTCTAGCGATGGCTAGAGGGGAATATGGGTCAGATGACACATCACCGACGTTCACCGTTGGACGGGGAGGGGGGACGGGAGTAAATGAGAAAATGGAGCTGACAGGCTCTGTGATGGTCCAGACCATGCCTGTGCTGAGCCCCGGGGTCTGGATGTTGGCTATCGGGGGGGGGTGGAGAAAGCCAGTGCTCCTTGCCCCCGGCCCTGTCATGGTGGGGTAATCCATGGGGGATTTCCTGGGGAGGGTCAGTGCAGGAGGTCGGGCTGGAGAGATGAGCTCCCCTGCCAGCTCTGCCAGAAAAAGCTCTATGGAAAGAAAAAAAGAATGCAGGGGTTCCAAAAATCATCCAGTTGACACCACTGTTCAGCTTTGCATCCCATTTTGCTATGCACAACAGGATCACAAGCCTTCCACTGCATGGCCACTCAGAGCATTTTGACTGTCCAGTGAATGGGGTATCAGCCGACATGCAAATAATGCAGTGAGATATACTCAGCCACTCACTAGCCCTCACACTGGGTCATAGTCACAGTACCCACCATGGCCAGCAGAACTGTTTGAAGCAGTTCTGCAAAGGATGCAGGAATGCAACTGTGAACCCAAAGATCTGGTGGTGGATGGAGGTCAGTGAGGCACCTGTCTTACAAACAGAGAGTGCAGAGATACAATGCTGGTGAGTTGTGATCCACTGGATGCCAGGAACTACTTATTTTCTGGAATTAGAGCAATGGGGCCATTGGATCACCAAGGAAAATGGGACTTGACGAAGAAAAATCAGGACATCTGCCTCGCAGAAGTAGGCTTAATGGTAAGGTTTAAGTGGGTGTAGAGAAGGTTATGCTAGTGCAATGATGGTTTGGGCATGGCACAGTGTCATGCAACTTGTGATATGGCATGTCAAAATTCGGTGGTTGTCACAACTCAAGTGCTCATAGTCGAAATCCCCATTTACAGCCACTAGTATCTGGCAACTGTTGTTTGCATGTCAACTTAGTCACTGGAGGAACTTCTCCCTCTGGTGATCAAATCTTCCTTTTGTGTATGGCAGATTTTGTTGGTGGCAAAACACAGTGTATATTTCAACCTTAAAACTGCACCATAGCCAATGTGACTGTTATATGCCATGTGTTTTTAAAGCACTAACCAGTTTGATGTGCACCATGTATGGCATGGTTATTATCAATATGACTTTGTAATAACTGGGGGAATGTTTTTTCTCCTTGGAGAAGCAGGTTATAATTCACCAATATAACCTGTGGGTTATAACAGCGAACACGCGCCAGCTTCTCCCTGGCTCGTGCTCACTCTCAGTGCTTTAACAACTGCTGTCAATCGGCAGTAACTCAAACACCTTGCTGAAGCATACACGGAGCCAAGAAACTGCCACCTTAATATTAAAATAGCCCCAAAAAGTACAGCGGAGCCTCACTAACCTTTTAACTCTGCAGCAGTGCATTTCAGACAATCTGTCTCTGTAAAAGTCACACTCACGCTCTCTCTGGTGTTTCCATACAAATCACTATGAAGTCTGACCTCTGCAGCTCGTTACCATGTCACCTTGGCAACGGCGAGTTACAGCAACTGAAACTGAGTCAAAGTTAAAATAAAAACGTAAATCTTGCCTCAAATTCAAGTTCTTAAAACATGTTTCATTTAATTTGCAACTGTTCTCATGTAGTAACAGGTCTCTTAATTGCAGATTTCACACACTGCTGTATTAGAATGGCATTGAAGTTCTTACCATTCCTAGTCTGTCAGTAAAAGCAAACCATTCTTATGTATGTAAAAAGTTATTTATTCACATAAATACAAATAGGATGTGTATCCAATTTCTTGTTTAATGCTGTCTTGTGTTCTGCTGAATAAAAATAAGGCACAACACTCAGCTTCACAGGCACTTTTATTATTTAATGAAATCCAGTTGGAGAAAAAATGTCCCCCAGCAATTACATAAAACAATACATGGGGGTAGTGCAAAACTCAAATTTAATGCACTCCCCCCATGTATTATTCTATATATAACTGGGGAGTGTTTTCTCCTGTAAGTAAACCCGGTTATAATTCGTCGTTATAACCTACGGGTTACAGTGGTGAACACACGCTAGGTTTCTCTCGCTCCACGCATGCACTGCCCACAGTCTTCTCAGGTCACGGAAACCTGAGGACCATGGCCGTACTTCCTGGACTCAGATTCCAGAGCTAATGAGTCTTAGAACAATCTTCAGACTTCGAATTTAATTTTTTCACTGTATTTTTGTGTTCTTTTTTTATATTTGGGGTAATCGGTCACAACAAAATAAGAGTTTAAACATGGATGGACAGTGCTTCAACTCAACACCAGCTGAACAGCAGTGTATTTTTATTTTATATAGTTGCTGTGGTGAAAAAACGCTCCCCAGCAATTATATAAAATAAAACATGGGGTGGTGTGTAAAACTTGAATTTCACACACACCCTTGGTGTTGGATGCTTAAATAAACCCCTTGCGCTTTTCTCTCTGGGTTTATGTAGCATTCAACACCTTGGGTGAGTATAAAATCTCAAACACACTACCCCATGTATTATTCCATATGTTATACAAACACTACAGGACTACGGGTTTAGAATACGAAAATATAGTATTATAAAGGTCAGTTCTGTTAATTGTTAATGATCAATTTGGACAACAGCAGCAGTACTAGAAGCTAATATAAGCATGTACTGTTTGTTAATATTTTAAAGAAATGGTCTACGTAAGTGAGTGTTGAGACTATTTTATTTCAAACATTTTTCTTCCATCTAAAGAACACAGAGGCTTCAGCACTATGAAATCCCAAGCTTTTGCCAAACTTGAAAATGTGAAAAATGGCCTGATCATATAACTGCTTGGTACAAGGATGAAACACAGGCTTTGCTCTGTACAGTGCATCTAAGTGTAATGCCCCCCCCCCAAATGGGGGCTTACCTTATTGCCTGTTTGCTCCAGTCTATCTCCTGGTGCCTCAGGTTACCCCAATTGTCCTCCTGGTACAAGCACTGCCACAGCCCGAGTCCAGTTTTGCCCCAAAATGTGCCTGGGGAGTCTCTGTCTGGCCCCTGCTTTCTCCGGGACTACAGTGGGGTCAGAGGGGGCTGAATCATGGGACACCACCTTCTTTTTGCTCTCTGGAGGTGGCTGGCAAGCCTGTGCATTCGTCAAAGTGCGCTCTGGTAACCAACCGCGACTGTGGTCAAACGAGTGGGTTCACGGTGGTCCTGGCCCCATGGTTGACTTGAGTGGGGTCTGGTGACCTATTCCAGGGCCAGGAGTGCCTTTCTTACATTTTAAAAAAAGGGCGCCAAGAGCGTTGTGTCGTATTGGGTCCTGCTCATGAATACTGATGAGGGCTGGCATTAATATTCATAAGGGGACTCCTGGGTTGGTAGGGGCTGCATGTTTTGGCAGCCGCGATCAGAAGAGGGGCTGAAAATAAATGTCAATAAATGTGAGGCTATACAGGGCACTAAAGGAGCTAATAAATAGTGGGGCTATGTAAATAAAGTATTTTAACTGGCTGTACCAGACTGTTAAATGGGACCCTTCTGAGCTGCCCGCCTGCTGCCTGGGGACTACATATTTCAGCAGCCGTGACAGGCTGAGAACTGCACATAAATGTTTAAGAGTGGCAGCATTTAAGAGGGCACAGTAATGGCCATTGAATGTTGGGGCCAAAAGTAAAATAAAAAGTGGATATGTGATCCATGTGTGTGTCATACGTTTTTTATCTTCATGAGGTGCCTGTGACCGCTTCACTTCTCACAAGTGGCACAGCCACGAGTGATGGATTTAGAGGTCACAGACCTTGAATGAAGATAAAAAGTGTATGGCACACATGAATCACATATCCGGTTTATACAATGACTGTGATTAAAGAAAGAAAAACGTGTTCTTAGTTTTTATCGTTTTCTTTCTCCGTTGGGTTGTGTATGTGTGACAAACTCATTTTCTGTTGCATGTCCTTACGCTGCTGCTGTGTGAGGCGACGTTGTTAGGGAAATGAAAACCTATCAACGCTGTTGCTTGACAGACAGCTGTCATGTCTATTACTCCCGGTATGTTAGTTGCTAAGCGATGACTGTAACCATGGTCATTGCCAGGCTGTTTAATGAGTTCCATTTGCTAACAGAGCGTGGGAAAATGTATTTAGTTGGTTGTTAGCTGGACACTGATGTGCATGTGTGGATAGTGCCGTAGCATGGTTGAGGCCACCAGCTTGCGTTTTTTTTTTTATTTTAATTTACATTTCGGAATGAAACATGCATTTTACTTCTCAGAAGTAAGCAGCCACAAATTGAAAAAACTACTGTCTTTCATAGTGGAAGGTAAGATAATCTAGCTCAACAGAGGTTTTTCTATTACTAAATTTTAGTGTTCACGGTCACTCCCCACCCCCCCCACACACACACCACATGCCCAGTCTCGTTCACTGATGAGAAATTGCCATGCTTTAAATGGATCTTCTAAGTTTTCCATGACACACCGTATTGGGTCAATAAGGCAGCTTTGTTGAAAAACACATGATAAACAACCACATCGGTGGCAACATTTACATCTGCAGTTACTGATAGTGACAGGTGTCAGACATACAAGTACAAGCCAGCATTCGGTGTATTACCATTCAAGTTAGACCATAACTCTACCACTCCAAATTCTTATAATTACTAAGGCAATTTTCTGAACTAAATGCAGATCGGCGAGCAGAGACACACAAATAAATATAACTGTCTCACACAGTTACTCTGTGTTGCCTTGTTCTGCATACAGTTATTTTGTGCTGACGTGTTCACATAGGTTTGACACCTGCCTTTGGACACTAAGGACAATTTGAGTTTGTCATGGCTGGACCTGTCTGCATGTATGGTTTACTCACAATATGCTGTTGCTGAGAGAGTGATGGCGCATTGATTTTTTTTTTCACCTCTGCTGTGTTTTGCTCTTGCGGGCAATGGTGTCATTTGACTTGAGAGTACAGCATGGTTTCTGGCAACCTAGTCTTCAGTAAACTAGGTGCTGACTTGCTTGTTTTCTTTTTAGAGGGTCAGAGACCTAAGTAATCAGGCTAGTTGGTTATCACTGTCTGCAAAAGACTTGAATGGATTACTGCTGTTAAACTGCAGTACGTGAACATTTTACACTATGAATACACTTAACCCATACCCATACCTATACATTTTTACAGTCTGCACTGCACAAACTCAGCTAACTACTTTTCCACTTATAGTATAATATATTAGGATGGCCGTTCACTGCTGAGGACATGAAGCAAAATACACTGCATGCATCACAGTGCTGCTATGCCCAGGTTTCTTTTATGTACTTAGGAAAACCAGCTTTTACTGTTGTTTCTGCACATGCCCACTATGTCTTTATATATGTAAAAGAAACTGATGTACATTTTTGTGTACTATAAACTGTGCTTTTTATATAATGTTTGGTTACATAAAAAAAACTCATAGTGACTGGTTGTGGTTTTTATAAACTTTAGCCTGCTAAAGTTTACAATGAATACTTTACAAATAAACTTTTAATCACATTTAACTTTTACCTCTGTAGACAGCACTTGCAATGAATTTACCAATAAAACAGTTATGCAGTTCATATCTAATTTATTTGATTACATGTGCTTTTATTTTAAATTTTTTTGTCATTCAGATACTGTTGGCTTACCACTCATTGTTCTGCATTTTTTTAGAGAGGATAATGTATGGGCATCGATAAACAACCACACTATGCTAGCATCAAGTGGTTCCCTTGGCAACCCAAGTAATCCTTGGGAGCACAGCTCGAGAGGTTTACCAAGGTTGCCATGGGAACCATTAGAGGTTAGTGTGTGGCTATTCATAGATGCCCATACATTGTTTTTATAGTGTATGGGCATCAAATGGACATCACTGCAATCAAATGTGGCACATATCAACAGTCAGACCTGCTTCAATTAATAAAACAAGCATTGCCCCTACCTTACCGGATGACGCTAAGATGCTGATTGATTTCAAAAGACAAGTATTTATTTCAAACACATTCAACAACGTACATTAGGGCTAGAATTGAAGGAAACTCATGTTTTATTAAAAAAAATATTGTGGCAAAGACTACACCGAGTTTAAAAATGCAAGTCTTGGTAACTAAGATAAGGTCAAGAAACATGTGACCTTCAATGACCAATAGGGACTGCCATAAGTCAGCTGTCATGTCTGTAGTGTTGTGAAAAGCTGGGAAGTTCCTGCTTGGTTATTTGAACTGCTGACCTGCAAGGAGAGGGAAGAACAAAAACAACAAAGCATACCATCAGAAAGGCAAGTAGTGTATGGCAAACACAAACTTACTTGCTATCACTAAAGAGCTACAATAAGGACAATGATAGCAGTATGTCTGAATGGGCTGATGGTCGGGCTGGCAGGCGGGCTCAGGTCTGGTCTGTTAAATGTAAATGAACAAAAGTGCTGTTTGAAACATGCAACTATCTGCATGTCCTTAGAGATGGTCGCGCGACTGAATTCCATGTTGTTAGCCCATCGATGTGACATAACATAGATGGGTTAACAACAATTCTACGTAACAACGATGGTATAACAACCTTAGGAAATGATGATTTCCTCAAGGTTTACAATGTTCTACCAAACATTATATAACAATTATTACGTTGAGCAGGTACACTGCATATGACATTCTGCTGTAATTGTTAGATGGTAGGCCTCTTTTTAAACATTGATGCATTCTAATTTTATTTGTTGGACTATCAGTTTACAGTGCTACTACTTTTAAACATTCTAAAAAGGAACATTTACAGAAGATATGTATTTATTTATTTTTTGGATTCCTTCAGAGAAAAGGTTTACAAAAACTATGAACAGAACTACTACAACTAAAACAACCACTGTAAAATACGTATCCTGTTATTTTACTGTTGCTTCAATTTTAGGCAAGATATGGGCCTCAATCAAGGAATTCTTTTTAAAAGGATGCAGTGTTATTCACACTTCCTTTGGAAATGTGTGTCTCTGAGAAACAAAATTTGGTAGCAGAAAGGGAAACAGCTGTCAGAAATTTTTAAACATTTATCAGGAAATAGCTACCACTTCAACATCTGTTCCACCACCACCACCACACACCACATGTATTTCTCTTCAGAGCCCAATGGATATACATAACTAATGGTGGATAATTAACTTGGCTGTATCTCTTACTGCTCTAAAGGTACCCTTATGTCTTCCAGTGGCTCACTATCCCGTCACTCACCTGCCTGGGCATTATTGCCCGATAGGTGTAGTGTGCCGACAGTGAGCATCCCGTCGATAAAATATTCCAACAGATTTTGACAAGGGTAAGGTAGCGGATGTGATGGGTTGCTACATTAGCCCTGCTGGTGCATATTAAGGGACAGTTGTTTCGGGGAGTTGGCTGAGCTGTTCCGTGGTGTACAGGGTTAAACCACCAGCAGCTCTGCCAGTGCACTCCCTCAGGCCTGGGTTCTGGTCCATTTTACACTTAGTTATGTTGTAATGCCAAAATGTTTCCTGTCAGGCATGCAATTCATTCGGGGCTGTGGATTTCGGCCGATTGAACTCGGTATGCTGAGTGTCGACATACTGAGTTTAGGGATACTATAATATATCCGCTTTAAATACTGTATATTTTCTTCTTTATGTGTTCTCTTTCAACATTGCTATTCTGTGTATTTTTCTCTTCACAAAATACACCCCCTTCCCTCCCTCATCACATACACAAACCACAATATGTAGATAGACACTGACACAGCATGATAATGTAACACTGTCTTTATGATAGCTTGCCTGCATTTGTTAACATACTTGCTTTATTCACTATCACTGTCACTTGTAATAACACAAATCCTCATCCTTTTAGGGGATGCAGTTTGAGAGCCTGAAACTGTAAGCATAATACTACAAGAGGAAGCATCATAGCATAGTGATTCACAGCACAAAAGTACAAATCTATCTGGTCTTGAACCTCATTAGTTCACACATTTAGAATGAGTTACCAGGAACAATACATTTACACTCATTTTTCTAATGGTACGAACATGGGATGAAGCTTTGGAAAAGTGTTAGTTTATTTGAAAATAACAACCCAGAACAAATATTAAAATAACATGTTTCATTTGCTTTTGGCCCCAGACTTTTAAAATGCTGCTAAGGCTGCCAGGAAATGTAGTTTTAAACCTGAAATACTTACCTGCTTTATTCGCCATTTATGGTGCTAACCTGTGTTAAAGTGAAATGAGATGTTTTTGGCTTCGAAACACGGCTGGTAAAAGTAGCCATCTCATTTACTTGACATGCTTGCAGATGGCTGGATGTTCCTAGAAACAGGCTGCATTGGTTTTGTTGACACGTCAATACCGCTAATCAGGTTAGAGATTTTCAGCTGCCTCCTCTCATTTAGCTGAGAGTAAGCATTTATACTTTTGGGGTTCTTATGCCCAGTTATTTGCATTATCTCTATTGGTAGTATGCCACAGTCATTCAGTTTCTGGACAACATGCTTTCAGGCACTGTGGTTTGTTATTTTCTTGTCAGTTTGTATACCTGCATTTTTTAACATAGTTTCTAAGATAGATGACAGTTTATTTTGATTGGTTGATTTTTATACCATTGCACCTTTTTTACATATGGTGGCTTATTGTTATTTACTGACAGAAAAAAAGGACTCTCAGGGGTGTTGGTGCAGCTAGGCCATTCTGATTCATACAATTTAAAGGTGGAGATGGGGCATCTGTTCATATCTGCTTTGTTCTTGTACGCCTTAGGACAGATTTTACAACTGTCCTTTACATTGTGACCAGTGCAGGTTTTAGTTTGCCGCTCTTTGCAATAGTCCAAGTATTGATTGCCATTCTCTTCCAGCTTTACTACAGTGTCACCCCGTTTGATGTTGCTGACTTCTGTACATCCACGTACTCCAAAACACATGGTACAGACTAACCAAAGACTGTCTATCACAGACATGGCCGAGTGTGGACCAAGCTGCTGTAAAGTATATTGTATAATATATTTATCATGTCCTCTGTTAATTCGTCTGCAGTGTTTGCTTTGCAACCCTTGCCCACTGATTTAAGTTGCTTTTGTTTAGCTCTAATGATTTTTCTTGCAAGCTCAAAACATTTGTCTCTAGTTATGGGACACTCATAGTTTTTTGATCTCAAGTGCTTGTTTATGCTTTGGAAAACAGCTCACAAGCTTACTAGCTCATAGGGTGTGTCATCCTTTTTTTGGGCTTTCATGAAAAAAATCTGCTAGTAGGGTGATCAGTCTACTTGGCTCAGTACACTCTAATGATCTTTTTTCATTGTGGGATTCAACAAAATAATTTTGTACAAGACCTACATCATGCTGGGTCGTTTTTACAGTATTTCTGTTTTCATTCATCTCTATGAAGGACTTGAGGCTGTCTTCTAACAATGGCATGCTGATAATTTCACTGGTGTGCTAGGCAGTCTGCACAGCTTCATTGCCTGCCCCAGCTATTAAGGTTTCAGTCAACACTGTGTCATTTCTCCTGCTGCTATCTCTGTATCTGTTATAGTACATGCATTTGCTGGTAACTGTTCTGCACTTGTCACACTTTCTGCTACATCAAGTACTAAAGGATCTAGTAGAGGCTCCACATCAGCCTCACAGTCAGCCAGTGTCTCCTGAAGCTCCATTTCAAACTTACATTCATTCTGATGTTTTTCTTTCCCCTTTTGCCATGTGTGGGGGTTATGGCACTGTTAAGGTTAAGTCGTTTACTGCCGATTACTTTATTACTGTTGTATGTGACTATTAAGGAACTGGTGTTAAAATACTGCCAGTTAGTAATTACAAACTACAAAATGCTTGTACCGGAAGTTACTTTGATTGTGGTTTGTTGTGAGGAATTCTAATAGCTGCGCCTGGGTCAGAGTTGGCACGAGAAAGTTTACCTTTTTTTTTTGTCTGCTGCCGTTTATCAGTGGAGCCTCGAGTCTTATGCAGCGTGAGTGTGCAGCACTGCTGGGGACCCTACTAAAATGTTTCTTTGCTCATCCTGTGGGGGAACATGTATAGGGATCGTGTCTGATAATGTAGTCCCGGTTCAACAGAACACTGTCTACTAACTGTGATGAATTGGACTGTGAGTATAACAGTTGTGATGAACCTGATTCACTAGAAAACAATGCTGTTTTATGAATTGGGTTTGTCATCAGTCTGGATAGCAGTGTTATCACTGCATCTTTTTAAACACGGTCATTGTATAAAATATTTTATCTGGCTGAACCAGAACTTTAATGTTGGGACTGTGATGGACTGCAGGGGACTTCTTCCGGCTCTCTGGAGCCAGCTGGCAAGCCCGCGCATGCTCCCTAGTGCGCTCCAGTAACTAAGCACAATCGCAGTCAAATGAGTGGTCCCAGGTTGGTCCTGGCCCCATGGTTGACCTGAGTGGGGTCTAGTGACCTAGTCTAGGGCCAGGAGAGCCTTTTTTTACATTTTAAATAAAGATCACCAAGCGTGCTGTGTTGTAGTGCGTCCCACTCATGAATACTGATGAGGGTTGGAATTAATATTCATAAGGCACTCCTGGGCTGCTAGGAGCTGTGTGTTTTGGCAGCCACGATCAGAAGAGGCGCCGAAAATAAATGTAGATAAATGTGCAGCTATACAGTGTACTAAAGGGCTAATAAATAGTGGGGCTATGTAAATAAAGTATTTTAACTGGTTCTACCAGACTGTTAAATAGGACTCTTATGAGCCACCTGCCTGCTGCCTGGGGACTGCATATTTCGGTAGCTGTGACAGGCTGAGGACTACACATAAATGTTTAAGAGTGGCAGCATTTAAGAGGGCACAGTAATGGACATTAAGTGTTATGGCCAAAAGTCAAATAAAATATTTTATCTGGCTGAACCAGAACTTTAATGTTGGGACTGTGATGGACTTCGGGGGAATTGTGTACACTAGCAGCCATATTTGCAGCACAACAGCTAATCAGAAAGCCAGGATTTCAGTGTAAGGATTGTTGGGACAGTGCCAGAGACTCTTTGGGACTTTGACAAAGACTTGTGGGGGAAAAATTAGGGAATTAATTTAGGCACCAGAACAGGGAGTCTATCAGGTGTTGAAGGCGCCTCATGAATATTCATTTTCAAGACTGACAAGTGAATTCAGCAGGTTGAGCACAGTCTTTTTGGCGTGAGCTCCTCCACAAGGAGGGGAACTCTGGCCTTCTGCTTCAGAGAATGGGCCTAGTGTGTTCAGCAAGAGCCCCTCCGCAGGGAAGGGGGGCTTCTGCCTTTGCCAGGGGAAGAGTGGCTGCAAGTAACTAAAGTCGTTGGCCAGGGGGTTGCCAGAATTTGTCCTCCAGGGCTAGAATTTGCCCAGCGAGAAGGGGCACCAACTTTTAAGCCGAGAGACGTTTCCAGAAATGTAAGCTACAAGAGGCTTCAAAGCCCGGTGTCATCCACAGCTCCTGCCTTTATCATCAGCAAAGCTTCTCTATACCGGATGACAACTTTGAAACCAAGAGTAGGCAGACTCGCCCTCTGCCAATCAAGTGGGAAGTGTAAATAATTATTGCAAGTTTTGTCAAGTTTCAGTAATCCTCAGGCTCAAGCTAGCCAAATAAGAAAATGCCAGTGTTGGTCTGCAAAGTTACAGTCAGGATGACATTGTCTCAGTATTAAAGATAAAGTTAATTGGCTTTTCTTTTGAGGGCCCTCACCAGCTGCAATGCCGGCTACCTCAGCTGCAATGTAACAGGCCTACACTTTTAGACTCTAGTACTGGGTACCCATAAAATGGTTAGAATTGCGGGGTTCTAATACAGCATGGGACTGGTATTGTTGTGGGCATCTAATTCATGTTCTGCCATCTTTGCAGTGAGATAGTCAACTAGTCTCTAAGAATTTGAATCCATCAGAAGGTTGGTGGGTGGCCAAACAGTCTTAAGGGGGTTTTAATTCAAATTGACTAATGATTATTTAACTGCAATGCCAATCAAGAATTTCAGTAATGATGATGCCAATCAATGCAACTGTTTGTTTAACATCTAATTCCATTTACCCTATCCTAACCTTTACCCTCTTGTAAATAAATGTTGGTTAACCATTTTTTATAAATCTTGGTGAGTAAGCATATTATTAGTGAGAGTCAATAATCCCAAAATGGTAAATGTGGGGTTTTGGTTGTTGGGTCATATGTGGGGTGACATTATATGGTTTTGTGGGTGGATACAGCATCCCAGGGGGTTGTAACAGATTTTATGCTAGCCCACTAAAATGTATACTCTGGGTGGAGGCACTGTGCATTTATGTTATCGTTGGGAAAGAACCAGTTCAATGTTAGAAATGTGAACCCAGGCCCCTCAGCCTTGTTTATGGGCTGGCAAGGCAGGGGTAGTGTAGCCCTTAGATATCCGGTGCCAGGGTTACATAAGCAACAACCACCTGAAATCAGCAAGGATGAGAGGATCATCCAAAGGAGGGTAAAGGCAGAGTCAGAGTTTGAATGGCCGTATTCAACAGGGGTGGCATGGGATTATGTTACGGACAACTGAGACCCCTGGTTCTAACAAAAAGACTATTGATCAAAACTAGGAAACTGTTCCTGGGACTTTCTCACTCCTGGGTAATGGAAACACATAGAATTCAGCATAAATCAAATGCAGCTAAATTTGGAAATAGGCCAAAGTAATTTCAAACTTTATGTGCATTTGATAAGACAGAGTCACCTCCTCATGTTCTGTGCCTGTTATGGATTTTGATGAGCAGACTGTTGAAACCAGATCACATCCTGTATTACCAATCTTCAGAAAGTTCCAGCTTAAATTCCTACAAGTGACTGTTTCCACTCCTGCAGAGTAGAGAATATTTGCTACCCTCGTTGGGCAAAGTAAGTGGACAACACTTTCTCCCAGGTAAAAGAAACTCAGTAAAATACTGTAGAAGTTCTTTAGCAAGAACTGAAACACCAAAGACCTTCCAGGCACCCAACCACTGAGGACACGTGCCAAGAGTGGCTTCCCAGGGAATTCTGCATCCTGCTGAAAACCAACAGCACCTCCGCTCCTGCAGCGATTCCAATTTCTGGACTGCCTTCACTCAGGGGACTAATGCTTGTGCCACACAGAACACTCAGACAGTCTATCACTGTGCTGGGATCCCAGCCAACCATTCCCAACATGGATCTTTTCCTGCCTTCACAGGCTAATAGAAACATAGAAATTGTCAGAGATAATGACCGCTAGGCCCATCCAGTCTGCCTGTAGACCCTATACATGTATGCATCCACTCACCCTAAGTGGTCAATGGCTTTTAATCACTCCCTTCCCACCCAAGGTTCCCCTGTGCTTGTCCCAGATATGATTAAACCTCTTCACTGTGCTTGCCCCTACCACCTCTTTTGGCAGACTATTCCAAGCATTCACCACCCTTTCTGTGTAGAAAAACTTCCTCACATTGCCTCTTAATCCCCCCCTCCAATTTCATATCATGCCCCCTCATTCTGGTATCTTTTCTAATAGAAACATAGAAAAGTTAAGTGACTTGCTCAAGATCACACCATACACAAGTGGGATTGATGAGATTCAAACCCAGGTCTTCATGCCTCCAAGTCTCCTGGCTTGCCATTCAGTGCCTTAAACCACTATGCCATACTGTCTGCACTAACTGGCTGCCCAACTTGGGAGTCCCAACACTGTAGCAGCCACCAGCCAGTGGAAAGGAGTAGTGCTGCTACCACTATGCCCACAACAGTTCAGGCTGTCACCTCTGGACAACACCACACCACAGCCCCAATCTGCCAGAGCAGGCCCACTCACAAGAGAGACACTGACTCCATGAGCTGCACTCACCCATGGGTGAGACTACTTTAATTCAAACAGGCCCCATCGGTGCTTACCCTACCAAGGTGCTGAAGTTCTATTGGTGGGCCTGCATACTTCTTTTTTTTTTTAAATTACTCTTTATTCCTCCTCCCAGCCTGCCACCTCCGACCCTTCAGGTGGTGGACATCCTGCCGGAACCCCTACCCACAGACCACAGAATCCCGTAGACGCAGTTACCCCTGGGCGGGGACGAGGTGGGGGGTTCAAACCCCGTTACTTACGTTTCGTCGGTCTGTGGTCTGCTGGGTGGGCACTGGCAAATCATGGGCACGGCCACGGTCCTCCCATCTTCCCGGCTGAGGCAGGCTTGTTCCACGTTTTCTCCTTCCCCGAGCAGCCAGTGACCTCCCCTGATGTCATGACGCTCACGCCGACGTCCATGCTGCTCAAAGGCCAGCCATCCCCTAGTGGGGCTTGCAGTTCCTCGAGCCTCCGCTCAGGGTCATGCAAGTGTCGGGCATCGGCCGAATCCCTCCCCGGAGAAGGCGAGCTGTCATTGGACGCTCGAGCCTGTCTCCTCCCAGCTGACCCACAGATGACCCGAGTCCGCTCCCGAACCCAGGTTGCCGGCGTGGAGCGAGGTGTGGCGTCCAGCGCCTCAACCCTCAGCGTCACCGGGCCGGCTCTGCATGCTTCTTTTTAATCCCCAGGCTTCAGCTCCCAAATGCATGGACAGGCCCCAAACCTTCAGCTCCAACTTCTCCCCCTTCACTTTCATAGCCCAAACAGACACACTTCTCATACATGGATCTTCAAGGGAGGAGGACTAGGGTGGCAGATGGCCCACCCTGGCCCTGCCGCCGCCCTCCGTCAGAACTTGAGAGCTGACCTACCGGACTGTTTTTTCTCTCCGGGTCTCTCTCTCTCGCTCCCCCCCCCCCTTTTGGTGCAAAAATTCCTCTTTATATACCTCTGGATGGACCCCTGTTGCTGGCAAGCAGGCACAACAGACCTAGTGGCACCAAGCTCTGTTAACTGCCTAACTACTCTTAGCAACCAAAATTAACTAGTAAACTTCCAGAGGGTGCTTACACTCCCCCCCCCAACACAAAACATTCATCCCCTGGTGAAGCCCATATCAGGCCACCCCACTGCCCACCCCCACCCGGAGGAGAGATATGCACATCGCTCCCTCCCCACCGAGGATCAGAGCACCAGCTGGCTGCACCACCGGAATGGTGAAAATTCATACACTTTAAAACCCTCTCACTCTCAACAGTCTAAAACTTCACTACATCTTACTGGAGCTACACTAGTAAGCCACCTGCTGGTTCCCACAGACACCGGCCAGGTACTACAGCAGAGGCGTCCCTTCCCCACTATCACTATAACTTTTTACACTACTTCCCAAAATCATTAGGAAACACTGCTGCCAGGAATGGGCAAAAGCATTTTACAACTGTCTCCCCCAAATTCTCATCTACAAAGCTTTTACCATAACATCTTATTCAACAGTTTAACAAAGGCAGAGTACAAACTTTTTACAATAAAAGTGAGCAACATTTAGCATCCCACTGCCTCAAAATAGTCAGTCCCCCACTCAATCCACTCATACGCATTCTACCTTTAGTGACTTTCCTACTCACATTACCAACAGACACACTCCAGGCATACCAATTTATCTCTAACAGCTAGATGGGAAATATTTTGTCTTGATTTTTTCCCCAAGAAAACACTACGCAATAATGTCAATTAGAATCACAAATGTCATTATTTAAGCAACTGAGGAGTCCAACCCCTAAAAACATTTTAAAACACATAACCAGGAACTATAAGGGGTTGATCTCACCCAGCTTTCAATGCTGGGGTCACAAATTGGTTAGTTCTGCACTCTTTCCAGATGCATAGCCAGCGCCAGGTGGCATATTGCAAACAGTCCTTGATTCCTTTAGTTAGGACAGGACAACACGGTTCGACAATACTTTAAGCAAAATACAACTTGGGGTCTGGCTTGGTACACTCATCACCAAAGGCATCTTCACAAATAACATAGTACTAGGTTATTTGGCCTTCCACATCCTGGACCATGGCAAAGGTTTTAAACAGAGTCACTCCAGTCCACACGGTTGAAAGAAACATTTGTCTGGCTCTCTTGATGGCTTCTTGCTCATGTCCATCCAGCTCCAGAGTACTTCCATGACTCTATTTTTTTGGTTTTTAACTCTTTCTTTCTTCTCCTCACACTGGCCCCATAGGTCTCTCTTTGGTGTGGTTGCTCGGTTCAGCTTTTCTTCCACTCTGCCAAGGTCTTCCCATGCCAAGCCTCTGCCCCTAGAACTCTCCCCGACACACTCCGGCTTCCCCTCCTCCCCAGCTCTGAACCCCCTGGGGTGGGGCTGCCTTTACTTCTCTGGTGATCTATCTACAATCTAGAAGGGCCACCAGAGTACTGGAGGAGATCCCACGGCTGGCTGGGGCAGACCCAGCACTCAGCATGAGGGCCAACCACTGGGCCCACCATTGCCTACTCAGGTGTCAGGGCTTTTCCTTGTTACTGGCCCCCCTGAGATGCAGCATGCAATGCCGTCCATGAGTGATGTGCACGCTCCTGTCCATGTCTGCATGACGGCTGCTGACGTCTTCCCCATTCTCTGGTTCCTGGTTGCAGTACACTCAGTCTCCACTGGGGGCCACTAGTACCATAGAACAGGTCCCCTCTTCCCACCCAGGAGAGGAGAGCAGTCCATCAAGCGCACAATCCTTCTTCTCCCCTTCCAATCCCTGGCTCTCTGAGTCTGCTCTCGAACCTGGGTCACTGGTGTGGCACAAGGTGTGGCATCCAGTCCTCTTTAACATCTTTATAGGTGACATTGCAGAAGGTCTTGAAGGAAAGGTATGCTTCTTTGCAGATGACACAAAGAT
The DNA here is from genome assembly GCA_016271365.2 of Neoceratodus forsteri. NCBI lineage: Eukaryota > Metazoa > Chordata > Ceratodontiformes > Ceratodontidae > Neoceratodus > Neoceratodus forsteri. The sequence continues at coordinate 726,413,043 of CM028133.1, forward strand.
CTGTAATAGAGTTGATACACAAGGGGGGTTAGAAAGGATGAGAAGGGACTTGGCAAGGTTGGAGGAATGGTCAGACATATGGCAACTTAGATTCAATGCAAAGAAGTGCAAAGTAATGCACCTGGGAAATAAAAATCCAGGAGAAGAGTACACAATAGCAGGGGAGGTACTAACGACAACAATAACGGAAAGGGATCTGGGTGTAGTCATATCAGATGACCTAAAGGTGGGTAAGCAATGTGAGAAGTCAGTAAGGAGAGCCAGGGGGATACTGGGATGCATAAGGAGGGGCATCACAAGTAGAAAAAGAGACGTGGTTATCCCTCTGTACAGACAGTTGGTGAGACCCCATCTGGAGTACTGTGTGCAGTTTTGGAGACCTCATCTATGCAAGGACATAGACAGGATGGAAGCAGTCCAGGGAGGGCAACTAAAATGGTGCAGGGTCTACATCAGAAACCATATGAAGAGAGACTGAGAGAGCTTAATATGTATACCCTTGATGAAAGGAGGGACAGGGGGACATGATAGAAACTTTAAAGTACTTCAAGGAATCAACAAAGTCCAGCAGGGTAGCATCTTTCAGAAAAGAGATGTGTAAGAACAAGGGACACAATTTAAAGTTAGAGGGGGACGTGCTCAGGGTAATGTGAGGAAATTCTTTTTCACGGAGAGAGTGGTGGATGCATGGAACCGCCTTCCTGGAGAGGTTGTGGGGTCTAAAACAGTGGGGGAATTCAAACATGCATGGAACAGGCATAAGGCAATTATAGTGGGCGGTTGCAGGAAGTAGGCTGTTGGTTAACTAGAATCTGCAGCTTATCCAATAGGTAGGGAAATGGGCAGACTGGGTGGGCCAAGTGGTCCTTATCTGCCGTCAAACTCTGTGTTTCTATGTTTCTAACCCTCAACACCACCAGGCCAGCTCTTCCATGGCTCTTTGTCTTAACTTTGTCCAAGGCAGCCTGGAACACCCAGTCCTCTCTTTTTCTCCTCAATCACATCCCTAATACCAGATTCTATTAGCGACCACCATTCAACTTTTGGAATCTGGAAAGGAGGATGAATGCAAAAGCCATCCCCTAGATATAATGAAATTAGGAATTACAACAAACTAGATGTTTCCAAATTTTTAAGTAGGTTACGTAATGTAGATTGGTCTTATCTGAAAGCTATTCATGATGTAGATTGCGCACTAGACTACTTCACTAAAGTTTTCATGGAGATAGTAGATGAATATGTACCAGTGATTAGGAAGAGAGTCATTGGGAGTAAAACCTAATGGCTAAACAAAAATCTGTCTAAGTTGATGAAAGATAGGGATTCTGCCTGGTTTAAATTTAAAAAAGTAATACAGCCTTGTCTTAAATGAATACAGGAAAAAAAAAAACAATTGTAAAAAGGAAATCAGAGCAGCCAAAATTAATTTCTTTAAGCAGCAACAGTTGGAAAATTTGTCCAACTGAAAAAAATTCTGGGGAAGCCGGCCCAGTGGTGCAGAGGGTTGACGTGCTAGATGCCACACCTCGTGCCACGCTGGTGACTCGGGTTCGGGAACGAGCCCGGGGGTCGGCAGGAGAGGGAGAGGATCAAGCATCCAGAGGACTGCTCTCCTCTCACTCCAGGGATCTCTAGCACAGTATAGACCCCCGATGAAGACCCGGGGTATTACTAGCACAGGAGCAACAAATGTGTGGGAGGAGCACAGTGGACATCCATGGCAGCCATACTGACGTCATTGCACAGCTGTGCTCCTGGGGGGTAAAAGAAGGAAAAAATTCCTGGCCTCAGGGATAGGCGAAGGTGCCGCCTATGCCTCGGCCACACTCCCGCTGTCATCCAGGGCTCCTCCCCGACTCCAGGCTCAGCACATTGGATTATAGATAGAGCGCCAGGGCATGAAGTGGCCCCACCTTGGGGGGCTCACAGTCGAGGGATCTGCTGGGCTGGAGAGGCCTGGTAATGGTGAGATTCAGACTGGGAGGTAGAGTCGGATCATGGGAGGTAGCTGGAGAGAGTTCCTCGGTTGTCAAGAGTATAAAGAGAGTTAAAAAAAAAAATTATTCTGGGGTTCTATCAGATCCCTATTAACCCCAACTATTGATGCCAGCATTAATGTGCTGAAAGACAGGGTTGTGTTGACTGACCCTATCTTAGTTGCCAATGAATTTAACTCACAATTCACAAATCTGGATAAATATCAGAAAGGGCAGCAGAGACAAACCACTGCTGATCTGGAAGATAAAGTAATTAGACATAGTTTTCACTTAAAAACTGCTAACATTATTGAAGTACTTAAAACTGCTTAAAAAGTAAAAAAAATTGATAATGAACCTGGCTTTGATGAACTTCTGCCCAAACATTTGGTACTTGCATCATCTAAAATTGCTTACCCCCTTAGCTTAATATTCAGCTTATCATTTCAAACAGGACAAATGCCCAGTCTGTGGAAAAATTCTTATATAATACCCATTCACAAAACAGGGTCTCAATCAGAATTCAGTAAGTTTCGACCTATATCAATTTTGTCAGCACTTTCAAAAATACAAGAAAAAATAGTATATTCACAGTTAAATGATTATATCAGGACCCATGACTTAATCTCCCATAACCGACATGGCTTTGGCGGGGATATAGTACTGAGACTGCATTGGTTGGGCTCATCCACACTGTTCATAGGGCTACTGAAACTGGTGTCCTAACAGGGGCAGTGTTCGTGGACCTAACAAAGGCATTCGATTTAGTAGATCACACCATCTTATTGAAATGTCTCGAGAACGTGGGATTTGAAATCCACACTATCAATTGGTTCTGGGATTACCTTGACAATAGGTTATAGTGTGTTAAATTTAATGGTTTTTTTTCTGCATCCCAGAGGGTCCAGTGTGGAGTCCCTCAAGGCTCCATACTGGGCCCTTTCCTTTTTACTGTCTTTATTGACCCTATCTCACAATTACCGCACAACTGCAACCTAATACTCTATGCAGACAGTGTAGCACTGGTGTCACATAGTACATCTGTTCTAGAAGTCAATTCTACACTAAACAGTGAGTTTACTAAAATTCAAGATTGTTTTTGTCAGAACAATCTGGTTCTAAATAAAATAAAAACAAAAGCCATGTTGTTTGGATCTGATCTTAAAATAAAACATTATTCCAGTGACTTTACAGTTTGTTCACGGGGAGGGCAGGGGTCCAATTGAGACTGTAGATTTGTTTAAATATCTAGGTATTGCTTTGGACCCATTCCTAAAATGCAGTGTTCATATGGACAAAGTCACTTCCAAGATACATGCAAAGATAGGAACATTATACTGATTAAAACATTCCTTAACAAAAGAAACACGTCTTGCTACAGCTCAGCAAAATCTCCTCTCAATATTGAACTATGCACCATTGGTCATTGATACTGCTCCTGCTTGTACTGTATCTAGAAAAGAAGCATTACTATAAAAAATATGGAAGTTTGCACTCTTGGCTTCCCATCGCACACATCACTGCCAAATATTAAATCAACTCAATTGTTCTTCTGTTCTGAATAATTACAGGTTTACATTGTCCCGTTTCACATTTAAAATAATAAATACTGGAATTAATTTACTAAATATTCTTCCATTTATGAATCACAGTCATCTACAAAGTCTCAATTGGTCTTGCCCCTCGTATGAATAAACGCAGGGAAGAGAACTTTTGCCTACTGTGCTGCTTCTGTCTGCAACACTTTGCCTATCAATGTTAAGCAATCTACATCTGTTAATACCTTCAACATGGCAGCTTTTAAATATTTTAAAAGTCTGAATGAATGTGTATGTAAATAACTGTATTTATTACTGTTATTTCTGTATTTTTTTTCAATTGTTAAAATATGTATATTTGTGTGTTGTACCTTTACTTGACTTCAGGTCGTACCTGAAAACAGAATGTAAATTCCAGAGTACTTACCTGCAATTTCAAAATAAAAGAAATTAAATTTGCTCATTCACATAAGGGTAATTTTCTCCAGGGTATTCTTTCCAGATTCGAAGATGAACCGAGTGCTCAGCTTAAGACCAGTCCGAAATGCTGTACACACTGGTTCTAGGAGCAATACCCTTTAACATCCAGACCTCTGAAGTACCTGGGGTCTAAGGGATGGAGAGCGTCCATGTCCTTCCAGCACTGCATACAAACCTGACACAACCAGGGGATAGTACCTGGAAATTGCTTGCTGGGGAAATGGTAAGACTTGGGAATGTCCTGTTCCCATAGTTGATCATCGAAAATATAGGCCTTATCTGAGGCACCAGGTGGAGGGGGCATGACATATTCCTGCTCTTCTCCCACACTAGAGTCTTCCTTTAAAACAACTTCTTCCACCACCACATCAGGATGCTGCTGAATGGGGGCCTCCATGGCCACAGAGGGGGGGTCCTCTGGATCTTTTCATGGTGCCTGCTGCCAAGGGTGTGTGGGCCCAATGCAGGGGACATGAATGGCTCAGTCCTACCTGCCACCCCATGGTCTCTCCCTCTGCCACGGAGAGGGTCACACACTGCAGGAGAAGAGGGGCTGTGCAGATGACTAGCACCCCTCTCCTCAAGGACCACTTTACTGGCGGCTGTCCCCACCTGTTCCCAGTTTTCCACGCTAGAAGAGGCAGCACTCGCCAAAACAGAGATTTTAGTCAAACTCCACGTGGGCTGGTATTCAATAGCAGGGTGAGCTGGGAAAACAGCACCACTGCTAGTACAGTTCAGACACACGAGGAGGACCGTCACCACACCTCCAGAATGATGGCAGATCACACACTTCTCTTTCGTTCCTCCCTTTTGGGCCAAGTCCCATTACCATGAAAGCATTGATGCTGGCACAAGAACCATATTGCTTCCATCCCCTGATGCCTCCATCATGGTGGGGTTTGCAAAGGTTCTTCAAACAGTACTTTTAATTGTTTTAAAAGTCCAAAGCACAGGGTGTTTCCCCTCACTAACTCACTTGTGGTGCAGTTAATATGGGGTATAGCAAAGATGGCACTCCTAATGCTCTGCAATGTGACCCCCAGTCCCAGCTTGGCTACCTCCAAGCAATCACAGGGTATCCCAACATTCAGCATACATTAAGAGGATGCAAAACACTTCACGTTGCAAACTGACATTGCTACGACGCATGAAGTTGCATGAGTTCAAAATGGCACTTATGCAGTACAGAACCTCCCCTGCTGCTCTCAAACATTAGTCCAGGCACATAACTTGCTCCCCAAAGTTCTTTTTCCAGATCCTGGATGAGCCCCCATGTTGTAAGCCCCCCTCCAATGCTGTTTAGGGGTATCCATATGGTAATGGCTGGGAGGGGGGCACTATACAACCCAAGCAACAACAGGTGAAAGAAAATAGAAATGTGCTCATTACCTGGTTCTTCTGATGGCAGCGAGTTGGCTTCACTAGTTGAGGAGCAGGAGTGATTCTCAGTTCTAGTGGAGAGCTGCAGGAGGCTATGGTGGTTAACAGAAACAAACCTGAACAGTTCAAATTGATTAAATCCAATGTCCACTCCAGGATCAAAATGCAACAAACTGATTCAATGAACCAGAAAGTTCATGAACCAGTCCATGGAGCATGGGGGTAAACACATACGGTGGGGGCATACACAGGCGGACACCTACTTTCTTTCTGCAACGGTCTCTTTTGCCAACAGACTGGTTATTTGCATGCAGACACTCCTTTGAGCCGACTAAGCTACATTCCTGGCAGCAGCAATATTGTGGGCTGAAACTGGCCACACTTAAAATTAGTTTGTAGTTAGAAGCACTTCCATCTTATTTCCCTTCCTTTTAATCCAAATTCTTACACAGGCACTTGCTTACTTTCCATTCTTCAGTTCTCACAACTGGGCACTCACAGGGGACTATTACAGCACAAGATGTTTCTACTGTCCCAATCCTATCTCAAACTTGGCCTCCCTTAAACCTTCTCCACCAGGAGGATACCATACAATACTTGGAGCACTTTCCTTACTTCAAGGTCTTACTCAGTCAAATCGGTGTTCTTTGGCAAGAACTGAACCACCAAAGACACCCAATCACTGAGGCCACATATCTAGAATGGCTTCCCAGGGAATTCTGCATCCTCATCTGGAAACCAACAGCACCTCCGCCCCTGCAGCGATTCCAATTTCTGGACTGCCTTCACCCAGGGACTGCTGCTTGTGCCACATGGAGCACTTGGACAGTCTGCCACCCCACTGGTGTCCCAACCATTCATTCCCCACATGGTTCTTTCTCTGCCTTCACAGGCTGCCCAACTCAGGAGTCCCAACACTGTAGTGGCCACCAGCCAGGAGAAAGGGGTAGTGCTGCCACAACTATGCTAACAACAGTCCAGGCTGCCACCTCTGGACCATGCCCCAGGCCCAATCTGCCAGAGAATGCCCACTCACAGGACACACACTGACTCCATGAGCTGCACTCACCCACAGACAAGACTGCTTTAATTCAAATGGGCCCCACTGGTGCTTACTCTACCAAGGTGCCGAAGTTCACTTGGTGGGCTTCAATACTTCTTTTTACTCCCCAGGCTTTGGCTCCCAAATGCACTGACAGGCCCCAAACCTTCAGCTCCAACTTCTGCCCCTTCACTTTCATACCCTGAACCACTGTACATCTCATATGCAGATCTTCAAGGGAGCAGGACCGGGGTGGCAGACGCCACACCCCCGGCCCTGCTGCTGCCCTCCAGCTGAACATGCGGGCTGAACTCTCAAACTCTTTTCTTTGTCTCTTTTGGCAGCAAAATTCCTCTCTTTATAGACCCATGGGGATGGGGCACCCTGCTACTGGCAAGCAGACCTTACACCCCAGACCAAGTGGCACCAAGCTCTCTCTCCTGCCTAACTACTCTTAGCAACCAAAATTAACTAGCAAGCTCTCAGAGGGTGGTTGAATATGGGTAAGGGGTAAGGCCTGCTAAGCTGGAACTGATTTTCAGGTGTGACCCATCGACTCAGTGACTATGACATCTGAGTTCCAGTGCTAGTGAACAGCCCTGATGTTTTGTGGTTGTGACAGTGGTCCAAAACTGGACAATGACTGTTTGTGGACACTATGATCCTTGTACCAGGAGATGTCTTTCCAAATCATGTACTAACAGAGAGAGAGATAGGCAGAGTGCCTGGCAGTGATCATGTGCTTTCTGCATGCTGTGCTACATATTTCTAGTCTGGCCCTTCTACTGAGGAAGGTGGAAAGGAGTTCTAAGGTGGAGTGGTTGGAGAAATACATGAATTTGGATGAGTATGTGAACTGACGTGAAAATAATGATGCCCTGCAGTAAACTCCATCTACCTGAATAGACATTCCGATCTTACAACCAAAATGGTGCAGGGACTGCATCAGAAAGCATATGAGGACAGATTAACGGAGCTCAGTATGTATACCCTAGTGCAAAGGAGGGAGAAAGGTGATATGATCGAAACATTCAAACATCTTAAGGGCATTAACAGGGTGAAAGAGTCTAACAGAGGACACAGCATGAGATTAGAGGGAGGCTGATTAAGGGGTAATGTGAGGAAGTTCTTTTTCACAGAAAGAGTGGTGGATGCATGGAACGGCCTGTGACGCTTGTACAGCTGGTTCTGATTACACTATGATTTTTGTAATATAAAAATGTGGTATTGAGAGTCTCTCATGAGACATGCTGTTTCAGCTAAAAGATAAAAGCCAGGAGATAATTACAGGCTGGAAGAGACCTAAATTAAAGATCTCCTGTTTATCTAGCTTAATTGTAGCTGCCAGCTGCTAGGCTAGAAATCATAAACTTGTATGGCATTTAGAGGAAGGATACAGGTTATGTCACCATGGTGTGAAGTCATAAAAGGTCATTTGATATCCTTGAGAGAGGACGCTGCTCATGAATGAAAGAAAGAACTTGGAAAATTACAGACTTAATTGGGAAATCATATGGGGAAACAAGTTTTTTTTGCTGATGTCACCTATTAATTTACCTCCTGACGCAAGATATCCTGATTGTATAATTTTTAATAAACAGAGGAGGAGCTGGGTGACATCATGGAGAAGGTAGGGTCACAACAGTGTTTTAATTATGCTGTAACAGACCTTTTACAGACACAGATGTTTGGACTCTGAAAAAAGAAACATCTACAGCACTATATGAAGATAAGAATACATTAGGTAGACAGGTCTAAGTGTATTATTGGTAGGAATTTGCACTTTTTAAACCTTATTGTTTTCAAAGATTGTATGTTTGTGATATATGGTTCTGTGGTTTACATTTTAATTTTTTTTAAGTAAACCTCTATTTTTAGAGACTACCTGGTGTGCCTTTGAAATTCTTTCTTTGACAAGGGAAGCATATATGGTTAAAGCCGACACTGTACAAACCTTACTGGTTTTACCAAACTGGAAAAAGGTAAGAGTTTATTCTGAGGTCTTTCATAGAGTTTTTAAGGGTTCATTTTTTGTACACCTGGTTAGGTGCCAGTAGGTGAAAGATATCTGCCCCCCCCCCCGAAGAACAGAATTATCTGAGCCTGTACATTGGGTACACTAGCAAGAGGTTCACAGTTTGAATTCCTCCAGAACTTGAGACCAAAGGTTGATTCAAACCCACAAAACAGACAGGAGGGTTACCCTCTTCTGTTAACTGTTCATAATACTGCACTCAGAGGTTGGCACTGTGGGAGCAGAGGGCCTGACCTGCTGAGTGGGGTTGTGACATGACCTACCTCAGGAACTGGTAGATATGAATACAGTGCAGTGCTTCAAACAGGCATGGGATAGACATAAGGGAGCAATATGGATGGGTATGAATAGACTGGCCATTGACAGAGTCTATGGCACATTAAAAGGTAGAAAAAAATGGGCAGACTGGATGGGCCTGCGGTCCTCATTTGCCATCAACTTCTATGTTTCTATGATCTGTGTGTAAACCAAGGCTCACACTCCCTCTACCTCTCCAACCCCAAGTGCCATAGACTAGGGAATTCTGATGAATGCAGAAACCCCCTGCTAGCCCTTTCCAATTAATAGGAAGGCCCCAAATAACTTGAAATCCTTTTGTGATGGATCTGGTTATGCTTAACACAGGATACATTTGTGTGAGCATGGAACAGAGAAACAATGTACTATATCACAAATGAGACTGAGAGAGACTGACATACACAGCAGTGAAGTTTCCTCTTTTACCACAGTTCTGCCTGTAGACTGCATAGCCATCCATGCCAACTTTCTCATCAATATTTATGGCTGACAGGCATGACCCAGTCATGACCAGAATGTCTGGTTAGTATTGCAGGGTCCACAGCCTAGAACGGTCCAACTTAGGACTAAGCTGTGAGTGTTCAAGTGACAAACACTCTGACTCCTGAACCTCAGATCCTTGAACACAGCTGAGGCAGGGGTGGTGGGAGGGGTTCAGCTCAACATCAAGTTTTCAAACTTTAAGTTTTATTCAGGAGGCACTATAAGAGGGGTGATCCCTACCCCAAAAAGAGGAGTTTTCTCTTGCATTCCCAAGTGTGCCTCACTCAAGCATGCACACAGAAAGCCAGGAAGCACAGTTGTTGCCTCAGTGGGAGCAAGCAGGAGCGTGTTGTTTTTTTGTTAGCATCGTGTTGCTGCTGCAGCACAATACTGTACCTATCAATTGCAGAGAAAGAGTCAATTGGTGCTAAACAGGAATGCTCAAGCATGTGAGTGGTTTGCTTATTTTTAATTTAAATAAGAGAAGAGTGCTGGACAGTCGGGGACTGCATCTCACGGAGAGATGAGGCAAACAGAAAATGGGAGTCTGTAGGGAATTAAAGAAGTGGGTGAGAGAAGAGCTGTCCAGGTATGCAGAAGGGGGAGAGAGAAAGAAAGAGATATTGGGAGGGGGGACAGAGAGAGAGGACAGAAGGAAATGGCACCTAGTCAGGGGCCAGAAAAATAACTGTAAAACACCACAGCAGAGAGAGAAGGAAAGAGAAACAGAATGAGAGTACAATGTCACAAAAGAGCAACAGACAGTGCAGATGACAGTCACAGGAAGGGAAAGGAGACTGATAGAGAGGGAAGTAGGAAAAAGAAAGGGATACAAAGGAAAGGCCTGTGGAACCCACTTCCCACCAAAAAGGATACCCATAGATGAGCTGAGAGAGAGAGTTGCCAAAATCAAGAAGCAGCCAGGTGGCCCACATCTTTCTACCCAGTAAGTGAACCCCCTTGGGTTATAAGACAAAGAACCTCAGCACAAAAGCACTAAGGCAAGGGTTACATAAAAATGACACAGGCAACTAAGCCAGGTTTCAAAGAAATACAAAACTCACTTAACTCCATAATGCAAAACATCATGGGATGTATATGCAGATCACCATGATTTTTTTTTCTTTATTCTTTGATGACTGGGTAAGGCACACTAGGCACATGTGACTGTTTTCAGGAGCATCCCAGGAGCATTGGGGAGGTTAAGAGAGCTGCTCAAAGTCACACAGTATTTAAGTGGAGGTTGTGGGAATTAAACCCAGGATTGCTGGATGTGCCATGCTTATTCATAGCTTGTTACTCTAACCTACACAGATACATAGATGTTGATGGCAGATAACGGCCTATGGCCCACCCAGTCTGCCCATTTGTGCACGTAACTTGTGCTTCTTCAAGCTTTCCCAGGACTAGGTTGTCCCTTCCCCCTCCAACTACTAGGATCCCCTGATGCCTATCCCATGCATTCTTAAATCCTGTAATCATTTCTGCCCCCATGGCCTCTTCCGGCAGGGTTTTCCATTTGTCCATCACCCTCTTCGTGAAGATGTACTTCCTCATGTTCCTCCTGAACCTCCCTCTCTCCAGTTTCATCCCATGTCCCCTATGCCTGGAGCATCTTTTTCTGTGAAAAATTGTGTTTTCCTGCACCTTGTTCTTCCCCATGAGGTATTTATATGTCTCAATCATATCCCCCTCTTCCTCCTTTCTTCCAGGGAGTACATGTTTAAGTCTTTCAGTCTGTCCTCGTAGGTTTTATGATTTAATCTTTGCACCAACTTGGTTGCCTCCTCTGAACTGCCTCCACCCTGTCCACTTCCTTATGAAGGTAAGGCCTTCAGAACTGGACACTGTACTTGAAGTGTGGCCTCACTAATGGCTTGTATAGTGGAATAATGACCTCCCTTTTCCTGCTGGTAATACCCCTGCCTATGCAACCCAGCATCCTGTTTACTTTTCCCGCCGCCTTGTCACACTTGCTCCCTATATTGAGGTCATCAGAAGTGATAACCTCTAGGTCCCTTTCCTGCTTGGGGCATTCTATATCCCCCTGCTGATGTGCTATTCCTAGGTTTTTGTGCCCCATGTGCATTATTTTGCATTTTTTTATGTTTAATCTCAATTGCCACTCCCTTGACCAGTCCTCAAGCTTCTGCAGATCTTTCCTCATTCTATCCACACCCTCTGGCATGTCCACACTGTTGCAAAGTTTTGTGTCATGAATGAAAAGGCATATTCTCCCTTCTAGGTCTTCTGTAATGTCACTGATAAAGATGTTGAAGAGGACCAGACACAGCTCTGATCCCTGTGGTACCTCACTGGTCACCTTTCTGTCTGCGGAGTGACAGCCATTTACTATAACCCTCTGCATCCTGCTGTCCAGCCAGTTCCCCACCCACCGCACCACCTTCTGCCCACTCCCATTCTCTCCAGCTTGATTAACAGCCTTCTATGCAGCACAGTGTCAAAGGCCTTGCTGAAGTCCAGGTAGGCCACATCCACTGCACCCCCCCCATCCATTTCCCTTATCACCCTGTCAAAGAATTCAATAGGGTTAGTCTGGCACAACCTCCCCCCAATAAACCCATGTTGTCTTGGGTCCTGTAGACCATTGGCAACCAGGTGTTAAACTAATCTTTCCTTCAGTAGTGTTTCCATGATCTTTCCCACTACTGAGGTCAGGCTGACTGGTCTGTAGTTTCCCGCCTCCTCCCTGTTCCCACTTTTGTAAAGGGGGACTACATCAGCTGTCCTCCAGTCTTTGGGAACCTCCCCGGTTTCCAGTGACTGGCTAAATAGGGCTGTGAGGGGTTCTGCCAACATCTCCTTTTGCTCTCTCAGTACCCTCTGGTATACCCCATCTGGCACCATAGCCTTATCGACTTTTATTCCTTCCAGTTCCTTTAGGACTCTCTCCCTGTAGAAATGTACTTGTATCTGTTTCTGTGTCCTGTCTGCCCTTTCTACTCCCTTCCAGACCATTAACTGCCCCCTCCTCTGTAAAGACTTGAGCAGAAGTATCTGTTCAGTATGTCTGCTTTGCTGTTGTCATCCTCCACTCTACGTCCACCCTCCCCTTTCAGCCTCACTATCCCTCCATTTGCCTTCCTTTAATCACTGATGTTCTGTAAAAGGTTTTGTGCCCCCAACCCCCCCAACCACAGATTTCACAATGTGTTCCTCCATTTGTGCTTTGGCTTCCCTTACTGCCCTTCCTGCCTCCCTTTGTTTCTCCTGGTACCTCTCCCTGTCTCCCTCTTCCTGTGCCTTTTTGTACTGTATGAATGAGATTTATTTGGCTTTCACTTTCTTCGCTACCTCTTTTGAATACCATAATGGTCTCCTCTTCCTTTTCCCCTTGCTGATCTGTTTTACACACAATTGTGTTACCCTTGTTATTCCTGCTTTGATTACTGCCCACTGTTCCTCTACCCCTACATTCCTCCCTATTCCCGCTAGTGTCTCTTCCAAGCATTTCCCCATTTTTCCAAAATCAACCCTCCTAAAGTCAAGTATTAGTGTTTTTGTGTGGCTGGGTTCTGCCCTTCAGTTATGTTAAACCACATTGACTGGTGGTCACTGTTTCCCAGGTGTTCCCCCACTGTGATCCTTGTCACGCTGTCCCCGTTTGTGAGCACCAGGTTCAGTATTGCTGTCTGCCATGTGGGTTCCATGACCAGGTGTATAAGCAAGGCTCCCTGTAAGGGGTCCAGGATAAACCTGCTCTTGGTTGATGCAGCTGCTGGGAGGCTCCAATCAATGTCTGGAATATTGAAGTTGCCAACCGGTACTACCTCACCCTTGTGCACCACCCTTTGGATAGCCAGCATCATTTCCCTATCCATCTCCTCCCCCTGAGTTGATGGTCTGTAAATTACTGCAAAAGTGAGTCAGGCAGGTACCCTTTGTTGACTTTAATGTTCATTTCATATTTGGGGCCCATACATCTCGATAAATCAATTTTCATTTATTTTCACAAACCAGCTACACACTCCTTTTCCTTTCTGTGTATTCATTTGTATTTTTTATAACCACCTAAACCCTGATCTTGCCCAATGTTTCACCTGGCTGGGCTTCTTCAGGGGCTTATGATCTCTGGTTCTGTGTTATGTACAGACTTTAGGCATAACTTCACTGTCAGAAGTTTTTTCTTTCTCTTTACTTCATGTCATGTTTGTTTTAGTTTCTAATTTCAGTCCATTTTGTTGAGAAAAACATCAATGGTGGCTGACTGCTTCAGTCAGAACTCGCTGGAGCTTGTTTTATACATTCGTCCCTACAAAAGGGTTCTTGTAACTCATAAGCCTCAAGCTATTAGTTTTGTATTGTTGCAAGCGCTCTTGCTTCATGTGCTTTCTCATTTAATTTCTCTGGGCTTTCAGAGTATGTTGGTTTGTGAAAATAAATGAAAATTGGTCTGTAAATTACCCCAGTGTGGATGGCTGACCCTGTTCTTTCAAGCATAACTCATAGTATTTTCCCTCTCCTTGTTCCCCTTGAATCTCTGTGACTTTCATATTCTGTTTCACATAAAGCACCACTCCTCCCCCTTCCTGCCTGCCCTATCCCTCCTGAATAGATTGTAACCTGGTATGGCCATCTTCCAGTCATGGTTCTCATTATACCAGGTCTCCATGATGGCCACAATGTCCAGGTCTGACTGTGCCATGGCTGCCTCAAGGTCCACCATCTTGTTACTGAGGCTCTGGGCAGTGTCACACATGGCTCTCCAGGATGCGACTTCCCTCCCCTGCTTTGATGCCCTAAGCCTCTCCTCTTCCTTGGCTCTCTTTTTTCCCAGTCCTCCTGACTTCTGCCCTTATGTGGAATTCTACCCTCTGTCCGACTATCCTCTCCACTGCTTCCCATGTATTGTATGCACTCATGGGGGGAATTATAAATTTCCTGCTCTTCCAGGCACCCCCCAGGCCAGTTTAAATGCTTACTGCTGAAGCATTCAAACTTCTCACTTAGGACCAAAGTCCCCTTCCCAGAGGGATGCAGGCCATCATCCGTATATAGGCCTGCATCCTCCCAGGTGGGGCCCCAGTCCCCCATGAAGCCAAAACCCTCCTTTCAAACAACATGAAGTCTTGCTGTATTCTGACAATTGCAATGATTCCCAACCTTTGAACTGCCCTGGAGAACAAATAGTTAACTTTCTATGCAGGGCATAGAATGCTGAGCTCGAGCTCGGTTGAAGTCTCTGTCTGGAGTGATTCAAACTTAAACCATCAGATTCTTTACTCCGCCTCACTGAACGGTCGCTCCGGAGATTTCTCCTTCAGCTCGGTTCAAAAGTCGTTTAAAGTTTTCAGTTTTCGTCGGTTTTTAAACTGAAAAAAGTATCCGCATAGTCGGTTCAGTCTCTGTCTGTGGTGCCGTGAGTACTAGATAGGAATTGTTCTGTTTTTCTGTGTGGAACTTGTAAAAGAGTGGCTCGGTTCGGCTGAACCGGCCATTTGTTAGTGAAATTTGTTTGCTTACTTAGTGTGTGGTTACCGGTTCTTATCAGTTCTAAAAAAAACGTGTTTTGAACTGTTTTTTTCCAATACCCGTGACGCGGTTAGGAACCGATAAAGGAGTCTTGCCTGGCAGTTGCCGAAGAAAGGGTAAGTTTGGTTAGGTTGGCTATGTCTGAGAAACCCAAGAAAAAATGGGCCCACTGGGTTTCAACACTGCAGTGAGTGTGAGGAGGTCTTTGCTAAGGCTGATCCCCACACCACCTGTGTTTATTGTCTGGGGTTTGACCACCTCGATTCAGACTGCCAAATATGTAAAAACTTTCCCAAATCTACCCTTCAGAAGAGATTAGGTAGACTGAGGGAAAAGGAGGCCGAGAAGTCCGCTGACCCGGATGGCCAGCCCGGTTCAGTTTCGACTGAATCAGAAGGCGTGCCCTCTGACTAGGGCGATACTTCTTCAGGCAAAAGGAGAGTCGATTCCAAGGGATTGGTTCCGACAAAAAGAAAACGCAAAGATAAACCGACCGGTTCAGATCCAGAGGATCATGTTCCGACTGCCGAAGAGATAGCCAGGGCGATTCAGATTGTGGAATTGCTCCGTCCAGTTCCGACCGATCTGGCTCCTTCTGGCAGGGGTTCGGTTCGTCTGGTTGTCCCGGTTCAAGAGTATACCCTTGAAGATTTTTATGAACTGGAATTTGAAGAGGAAGGGGAATTTGAGGATGATGATGTAAGTGAAGGTCTGGATGTGCCTGTGGAACCGGACATCTCCCCAGACAGACCTTCAGGTGTTTCCCCTCCTAGGCTTTCTGAGTCCCCTTCTCACGTTATGTTTTACAGAAAGGTGGCTGAAACCCTCCAGCTTCCTATGGAGGAGGAGGAGGCTGTGGAAGATCAAAAGGAGCCTGATTATGTAGAGATGATGGAGATCCCAGAGTCCAGGAGACTGTCTATTCCCCTCCATAAATCTTTTGGGAAACAGACACAAAAAATCTTAAAGTCTCCTAACACTATACCTCCTGTGGCTAGAAGAATGGACAAGAGGTATACACTTTCAGGCTCAGACACAGGGTTCTTATATCAACAATGCAGCCATGTTGGGGTAGTGCAGGCTGCTGCCTGTGACAAGGCAAGCATTCCCTTGGCTTCACACCCCCCTGACAAGGACTCCAGGAAGATTGATGCCATGGCAAAGAAGCAGTACATGGCATCTTCTTTGGGACTCAGGCAGGAGAATTACATGGCCTATACAGCCAGGTACCAGAAGTCCAGGTGGGACACTGTACTGGCACTGGCTAAACAGGCCTCCCTCCAGCTAGCCAAGGAGCTGGAGGTGGTGGCTGCAGATGGGATTGAGGCATCTAAGGTTCAGTTTCATGCTGCTGTGGACTCTAATGATGTGTCATCAAGAGTCATGGCTACATCTGTGGCTCTTTGGAGGATGGCTTGGATGTACTAGCCTCTCACAGGACACCCAGGCTAAGGCCATGGATTTTCCTGTAGTGGGTAATTCTCTGTTTGGGGAGCAGACAGAGAATTACATGAAGAAAATGGATGAGTACAGGACCACTTACAGGAGTGTTCAGGCCAAGGAAAGGAAGGCAACTCCTCAAAGGCTGCAGTCTAAGGGCAGGGGCAGGCCTTTTCAAAGGCCTTTTTACCAAGCACAGGCCTCTTCTTCCTTTTCTCAGAGGGGGTTCTTCAGAGGGAGAGGCAGAAGGGGGATGAACAGAGCTGCATCCACTCCTCAGCCTAAAGCCCTGCCAAGCAGACACCCTGATGGGCCTGCCCGGGTCGATTCTCCTATTCCAGTAGGGGGCAGGCTGGCTTACTTTGTCCAGGACTGGATGTCTATTACATCAGACAAGTGGGTCCTGGAAGTAGTAAGCCAGGGACTGGTTCTCAGCTTCAAAAAATTTCCAAAGATGAGAGCCAGATTTTTTCCACCTGCAAATCTCTCAGAAACCCTTGCCCTACAGGCAGAGGTTTCTTCTTTCCTAGCTTTAAAAGCTATAGAGAGAGTACCTACCCTACACTGGGGCAAAGGACTGTACTCCAGGTACTTCCTGACCCCCAAAAAGATAGGGGAGTGGCAACCCATCCTAGACCTAAGATGTCTAAACAGACATCTTTTAAAACCAAAGTTCAAGATGATAACTCTGGGAATAATCCTTCCCTCTCTAAGGCCAGGGGACTGGCTAGGCTCCCTGGACCTTAAAGATGCCTACTGTCACATTCCCATCAGGTGCTCCCACAGAAAGTACCTCAGATTCGAGTTGCCCTCAGGCCACTACCAGTTCAGAGCAATGCCCTTTGGCCTAACCTCAGCCCCAAGGGTTTTCTCAAAGTACCTGGCAGTAGTAGTTGCCTTTCTAAGAAGGCAAAAGATTTCCATTTTTCCTTATCTGGACGATTGGCTAATAGTGGGTCAGTCTCCAGACCAACTCAAGTCTCACCTACAAGTGACTCAGCAAGTGTTCACTTCTCTAGGATTTCTTCTCAACCTTCCCAAGTCAGTTTTTGAACCAGTACAGCTTCTTACCTTTATAGGGCCAGAACTGGACACACTCAGAGCAAGAGCCTTTCTTCCTCTAGAAAGGGCAAGGGTTCTTATGGAACTAGCTTCTTTCTTCAGCCTTCGGGTATCTCGACCAGCAAGGCATTTCCTCCAGCTGTTGGGCCACATGGCAGCTTCAACAGCAGTGGTCTAAAGGGCAAGATTCCAGATGAAGGATATTCAGTTCCACCTGAGAGCTTTCTGGTCTCAGAAAAAGAATTCCCTTACCAAAATGACTCCAGTGACTCTGACCTTGATACAAGCCCTCCAGTGGTGGCAGGATCAGGACAATTTAAGACAAGGTGTTCACTTTGTTGCTCAGCCTTGTTCAGTGGTCCTTACCACGGCTGCTTCTCTCCTGGGCTGGGGAGCCCACCTGGGGTCCCTTACTGCCCAGGGGCTGTGGTCCCCCCAAGAATCCCTTCTCCACATCAATCTTCTAGAGCTCAGGGCAGTTTTTCTGGCTCTAAAAGCATTCTCACAGTTAGTACAGAACAAGGTGGTTGAAGTCAGAACAGACAATACCACCACCACCATGTGGTACATCAACAAGCAGGGAGGCACTCGGTCCACGGCCTTGTGCACAGAAGCCATGAAGTTGTGGTCCCTGGCTAATTCCCTGCAAACCTCTTTTGTAGCAGTTCACCTTCCAGGCAAGGACAATGTGCTAGCAGATGCACTGAGCAGGATTTCTCAGGGCCATCACGAATGGTCCCTGGACCCTCAGGTGTTGAAAGTGATTTTTTCAAGGTGGGGCATTCCAGAGATAGATCTCTTTGCAGCCCCAGACAATCATTAGCTCCCTCTCTTTTGTTGCAGACCTCCAGTCCTGGGCTCAATCCCACTGGATGCCCTGATCCTGAATTGGGAAGGGAAGTATGCCTTTCCCCCTTCCTACTCCTGTTCAAAGTTTTGGTAAAAATATGGTCTCAGCCTTGCAAGGTGATTCTGATTGCTCCAGATTGGGCCAGACAGCCCTGGTACCCCCTGTTGCTGTCCCTAGCAGTCCATCTTCCCCTGTCTCTTCCCAGGAATTATAACCTGTTAACATCCTCTCAGGGAAGGATTTGGTACCCCAATCTTCAGTCTCTCAATTTCAAAGCATGGCTCTTGAAGAGTTAGAGTTTGCAGATCTGCATCTTTCCCAAGGGGTTCTGGATATCCTCAAGGCTTCTCGAAAGCCCTCCACCAGAAAGACTTACAACTCCAAATGGAAAAGATTCAGCATTTGGTGTTCTAAGAAGCATATTTCTCCAGACACTGCTGAATTGCCTACGGTTCTGGATTATATGGTCCATCTTAATGGTCTAGGCCTCAGACCAGCTACTCTCAAGGTACACTTGTCAGCTGTCTCTGCGTTTTTGTCTGTGGGGAAGTCTTCCTCACTATCTTCCCATCCTGTGTGCTGTAAATTTTTTAAAGGATTGCTTCACACCAATCATCCTTTTAGAGACTCTGCCCCTGCCTGGGATTTGAATGTTTGCATTGCTCAACTTATGCAACCCCCCTTTGAGCCTATGTCTTCAGCAGAGCTTAAGTACTTGACTTGGAAGACTGTGGTCTTGGTAGCCATTACCTCTGCCAGGTGTATCAGTGAATTGCAAGCCCTGTCAGTGGAACCTGATTTTATCTCATTTCTCAGGGATAAAGTGGTCCTTAGAACCAACAGAAGGTTCTTGCCCAAAGTGGTTTCAGACTTCCATTTAAACCAGTCTATGTCTCTCCCTGTTTTCTTCACTGATCATTCTTCCTCAGGAGAGAGGGGGGGGCTACACAGTTTAGATGTCAAAAGAGCCCTTAGTTACTACATAGACCATACCAAGGGTCACAGGTTTGACTCCCTCCAGTTGTTCCTCACTTATGGAGAAGTGGGGAAGGGCAAGCCTGCCACCAAAAGATCTATTGCCAGATGGATTGTGTCTTGTATACAATTCTGCTATAAACAGCTGGGAAAAAGTCCACCCTCAGGCCTGAGGGCTCATTCCACAAGAGGTACAGCTGCTTCCCTGGCTACTGCCAAGGATATCCCTCTCTTAGAAATTTGTCAAGCAGCCACCTGGAAAATAGTCCATACCTTTACCAAGCATTACTCTCTGGATATCTAGGCTAGAAGTGATGCTCGGTCTGGCACAGCAATACTTCAGAGCCTATTCCCAAAGTAGGTTCTGTCCCTCCTCCTTGGAGGTACTGCTTGGTAGTCTGCAATTGTCAGAATACAGCAAGACTTCATGTTGTTTGAAGAAAAAATTACTCACCTTAGTAATTATGTTTCTTCTAATGGAGTCTTGCTGTATTCTGACCTCCCTCCCTGCCTCCGCTCTCAGAACCTGTTTTTGGGAAATGGGTGGGCAGGTGCAGTGTTGCACCCAAGGGGTGTTTTTTGCTTGCACCCTCCTCCTTTTGTTTGGGTGCTGATTTATTATTGTTATTTATAGTACATTGGGTTTTGTTTTTGGGTTTTCTGACTTGAGTCTTCCTTGGGAATCCAAAACTTTTTTCAGCCAGTTGGCTAGTAAGAATTTTTACAGTTTCCACATAGAATTTTTTAGTTTAGTTGGGCTCGTAAAAATCTGACAGTTTAGGTTTGAATCACTGCAGACAGAGACTTCGACTGAGCTCAAGCTCAGCATTCTATGCCCTGCATAGAAAGTTAACTATTTGTTCTCCGGGGCAGTTCAAAGGTTGGGAATCACTGCAATTGTCAGAATACAGCAAGACTCCATTAGAAGAAACATAATTACTAAGGTGAGTAATTTTTTTTTCCACACCATTCGTTCAACCAGAAGTTGAATTTCTGGATGTGGAGTGACCTAGCCTCCCCCATGCCGTGGACAGGTAGTACCTCCAAGAAGAAGATGGAGTATGCTATCTTCTTTAGACTCCCCCCAACCTCCTGAAATCCTCTTGGATTCTGGCTATCTTCACCTTGTCCCCTGCCAGGTGGAAGTGACATCAATCTCCTACCTTCTTACTATCCCCTTTGCGATCCCATGGATCCACTTCCTATCCCTTCAGTTCTTCCTGGAAGGCACTTGGCCTCCCTATCACCCATGCTAGGTGTTCCTATCTCCACTCCCCTGACATTTGAGTCCCCCACCAAGAGTAGCTTCATCCTCCTCTGGGGTTCTCTACCTTCCATCCCTGGGGCTCCATCATGGAGGACCCACCCATCCTCCTTGGTCTGAGCTGTGGCGCTGTCCTGCTCCTCCAGCACAGCATAGGAGTTATTTAGCTTGACTGTTTGGGGGATGTACTTCAGACCCCCCTCCCGTACTCTCTCTGAGCCCACCATGGTCCAACCACTCCTCCTCCTGGGCATCCTTTGAGATTGTGGTTGTGGACATGGTGGCCTCTGGGTGGGGGTGAAGGTCCCCTGAATCCTGGCCAGCTCTGCTCAGAGACATGCAGCCTCCTCCCTCAACCCAAAGAGGTGACTGCATACAGGGTAGCACCACATGATCTGGAATGTTCTTCTGAATACTGTGGCCCTGCACCCACTACACTGCATCACCCCAAGCATCTTCCTTATCCTTATTATCTATGCTCATTGCCACCAGCAACACTCTCCTTTATTGTTTGTATCCCTTTACTTTGTTAGGTTCACATTTTTTTCTCCCTCCCTCCCTCTGCTTCTCTTTGTATTCCACTTCCCTCTTTAGGTCTCTGCTGCACTGCAAGAGTGCTACCTAACCTTTTCTTATGTAGTGGTTATTGGTTGTTGCTGGGAATTCATCTATCCTGCCTAGAAGCAGGAAGTTGACACCCCTCTTCCTGGCAGTCCACCTATAAAGGTGGAGTAGCCTGGGGGGAGGATGGGAGGGTAGGGCGGGCCTAATCCCCTCGTCTCAGCTAAGGAGGAGAAAAACAATCAATGAAAAAAACCAATCAGCCCAAATCCTTTGCCTGAAGCCCACAGTAATTGTTCTACAATGCAGCACCAAAGTCAATAATGCAGCTCACAATTTTAGCATGTTACCGTACCTGGTAACACAAGAGCCCCATACAAGCAATGTTCATTTGCAAGAATAACCCACCAAATGGTTGTGCAGCTCACTAGGATACAGCTGCTCTCCTTCACCTATATTTGAGCAAAACAAGCAAAAGCCCAGTAAACGAATAAAAAATAAATTCAACAAGCAACATCCGAGTAACAAAGAAAACCCCCCAAACAGTCGTACAGGACCCTTGGGTTGAGCTGCTCCCCTTCACCTGTATTTGACAAAAAAGGCAAGAAAAGGCACAGCAAATGAAATTAAACCCACTTCCCTGCAGTTTGAGTGGATCCTCCAAGCTCTAGACCTCCGACACCCTGTTCCCCCACAGCAGCATGTCCCTTGTTCCTCTTGGCTGTTCTCTGCCTTACAGAGACTGCAATCAATTTAGAGGCCTATTTAACTCCCCAAGCCTTTGTTTAAATTTGGTGCCCTTTCTGCCTCTTTTGATATGGCCAGAGTCCCCCCAACATCACACGGGCATCACTCCTGGGCCCTTTACTGGTAACTTAACACAAATAATCCCTCTCACCTCAGCTGCGGAAGGAAAAAACAATCAATGAAAAAAAACAATCAGCCCAAATCCTTTGCCTACAGCACACAGTAATAGTTCTATAATGCAGCACCAAAGTCAATAATGCAGCTCACAGTTTTAGCGTGCTACCTCTAGGTTATACTGACAGGCTGGTTCTACTTTAAGCAGTAATGCATAATTCCAAAGGTCCTCTCATACAGTCTGCAAAGGTTGAGAACTGATGACACAGACATGTATTTCATCCTTCACAGGATTCATCAATTTGCCTCTTCTGTGTCTCACTCCATGCGAAAAATAAATGAAACCCTTATGTTGTCTTACAAGTTTCAGTCAAGACGGGCCCAAAATAAGAAACAAGCTAAAAAGGCAAAGAACCTCAGCACAAAAGCACCAGAACAAGGGTTAACCAAAAAGGGCACTGGCAACAAAGGCAAGTTCCAAAGAAAAACAATGCTCCGCTTTAAGCAGCAATGAATGGTGCCAAAGGGCCTCTGATACAATTTGCAAAGGTTGAGAACAGAAGACAGAGACATGTATTTCTTCCAGCACAGGACTCATCAATTTGCTTTATCTGTATCTCACCCCAGGTGAAAAACAAATGAGCCCTTATGTGATCTTACATGACTGGGTCATGATGGGGCCAAATTAAGAAACCAAGCTAAAAAGACAAAGCGCCTCAGCACAAAAGCGTGGAGGCAAGGGTTGCCCCAAAAAAGGTGTTGGCAACAAAGCCAGGTTTCAATGAAATATAAAAGCGCACATAACCCCATAATGCAAAGCATCATGGGATGTATATGCAAATCACCATAACAAATTAAGCTAGTTCTACTTTGAGCAGCAATACATGGTGCTAAAAGGCCTCTCACACAATCTGCAAAGGTTGATAGCAGAATATGCTTTTCAATAACTCAATTCAGTAGCCCTAGTAGGGCTAGTCAATAGCTTATTTCAGACAGGGGTAGTTCTGAAAAACTGGAGGGTGGTAGACATAGTCCCACTTGGGAGTGAGTCAAGAGCAATGGGGAATTACAGACTTGTTATCCTTACCTCTGTAATGGGTAAACTGATCAAGTCACTGATTAAAGAGGACCTTGTGGACTACCTAGAGAGCAGCAGTCTACAGGATAGTAAACAACATGGTTGTGTGGCAGACAGGTCTTGTCAGATGAACCTTATAGTTTTCTTTGACTGGGTAACTAAAATAGCAGATAAGGGCTACACTGTGGAATTACTCTTCTTCAGTATCAGCAAGGCTGTCTACTTATTGGCACACAGAAGATTGCTGAAGAAGCTGGAGGACTTGGGCACTTTTAAGGACATAGTTAGATGGGTAGGAGACTGGATAGAGGACAAACAGCAGAGGGTGGTGGTAAATGGGTTCAAATTGGAAGTGAGGGATATCACAACTGGGGGGACATAGGGATCTGTCCTGGGTCCTGTCCTCTTCAACATATCCATCAGCGACACTGGAGAAGACATCCAGGGTAAGTTGAGACTCTTCACAGATGAGTCAAAGCACTGCAGTAAGGTAGATGGCAAAGAAGAAATCGGGGTGATGCAGATAGATCAACAAAGACTAGAAAGGTGGCCTAAGGTTTGGCAGTTCAAATTCAACACAAAAAATGCAAGGTTATTCTCCTAGGGGGAAAAACAGGACAGAGTACTGGATAGGAGGGGTTAAGCTGAGCACTATGGTAGAGGAAAGGGAGCTGGGAGTCAGCAGTAGTGACTCCCTATCAAGCTAGAGTAACAAGGCGTATAGTAAGGCTAATAGGGTGCTGGGGCATATTGGTAGGGAGTATTGACAGCAGGAAAAAGGAAGTACTGCTACCTCTATATAGGTCATTGGTAAGGCTACACCTAGAATATTGAGCTCAATTCTAGAGTCTTAACCTAAGGAAGGGCAAGGACAGGTTGGAGACAATGCAATGCAGGGTGACCAAGATGATCCGGGACCAACAGGGCTCATCTTCCCAAGATTGTCTGAAAGAACTCATATACTCACTGGAGACCAGGCAAGAGGGGGAGATATGATACAGACCTTCAAGTTCCTGAAGGGAATAAACAAGGTGAACTGTGTGTAACTATTTAACAGGAGTACGGAGCCAAGAACCTGTGGTCATGAGTGGAACCTGGTGGAGGAAGGTTTAAGAAGGATGTAAGGAAGTTTTAGTTTACAGAAAGGGTTGAGAAGCCGTTGAACAGTCTGCCAGTGGAAGTGGTAGGTAGAGATGCAGCGAATTTAAAATTCGCTGGCGAAGTCTGCCTTAAGTGACACTTGATTCTCCCCTCCTGCGGGTAGGCAATGCAAAGTGCTCACTAGCCTTGTCATTACCACTCGTGTTGGGCTGAATGACAACAAGAAGTAAGGCAAAGTCATTGTTTTTAATGGACTTCGCGTTCCTCATTAGGATTCTAAGTGATCCACTTGGTGTTTCAGATTTGGCAGCCCCCCCCACACATCACATGGCTTACAGTACTGTAAGTCACATGCTCTTTAGCTAGGCAGGAAGAAAGTGAGTCATACAAGAAGACACTTTTACTTTCTCCTATGCAGATGGAGAGAGAGTAGTATGTTTTGTGACTGCTGATACTTTTAGATCAGAGCGAGGAGGAGATTTAAACTTTGATTTAGACCCAACAGCTTTTTTTTTGTCTTTTCTGTACTCTTTTTTTACTTGATTTGTTCTTTCTGTAAATTTTATTTTTCTTACCTTTATAGGTAGTTATTTGTTTGTCTGTGTCTGTGTGACTGTGTGTGTGTGTGTGTGTGTGTGTGTGTGTGACAGTGTGAGTAGTGATTGCTCGGACTGAGGGAGCTCAGTAGGAGAGATGGACCAGGGTGAGGGAATATCTGGGATGGGGCAGCTCTGGGAAAGCGTAGTAGTGGTCAGCATCGTACCACATGCATGTGTGGAGGGCATGGGTGCCCATTTCTGTTGGACCGCTTAAAACTTGTGAGTGCCCCCCCCCGAAGCAGGACCAGCACCACCTCCTGACCTGACTCTGAGGCAGTTGAACCACCACCACCACCACAAAGTCCAGCACCAGGTCCTCTGGAGCAGGATGTGCCTGTTCCCCCGGGCCCAGGTGTGGATCCCATCCCTGTTCAGCACCGTGACCAGCAGGCTTACAATACATCCAAGTAACTATTAAAAAAAATTTATGTTGTGATTCATGACGTGATTGTAAATCATGATTTGTGACTGCATTTGTGACCGTGATGATGAAGAAATGTGAATGCCTGTGGCTGTACTTCCCCAGGCCCCAATGAGCTGTAGCTTAAAACTCCCAGACTTAAAAACACGTATCAATGAGTACAATGGTGGGGTGGTGAAGCCTGGAGAGATACTACAAAACAGGCTTACAATACATCCAAGTAACTAGAAAAAAAAATAATGTTGTGATTCGTAACATGAATGATCGTGAATCGTGATTTGTGACTGTGATGATGAAGAACGTGATTTGTATCATGTGACTCGGAATGATGGTCCTGACTTAAAAACGATATTAATGAGTACAATGTTCATGCAGAATTAAGCACACACCTGTCCAGTACTCTGAAGGAAGCCAAAGAAACAACTGTGACTTAAGTTACAGATGGAGATTGGGCCCTAAAGAGATGCAAATGCACAGACAGATTAAGATTGTGCTGTGCACTGAAGAGATGCAGACACAAAGGCACAACACCTAACCAGTGCTCACCATCAGAAATTCAAATCTGGAAAAGAATACCTTTACTGGTTGGGGCGGGCCACGCGGGGGCAGTGTTATGTACTGCTGCAGTAACAGTCACTAGTACTAGTACCAGTAAAGATACCACAAAGAAGCTCAGAAATCACACAGCTGCAGTGGATAGCAGCTTCACATTGCTGAAATTATTATGTGGCACAATAAAATGTGTCTGATTTGATGACACGTGTCACACACATACTCACACACACACTAAGTAATGCATAGCAAATTGAAAACTTCAGTAGTATAACCACATATTTTAAACAAACTAAAATTATGCACTGCTGCATCGCAACAATCAGCAAAAAAATGGCAGAAAACACTGAAAATATTACTGCGTACATTAACACAGTTAAACAAGAAAAATATCACCAAAACAGAAAGCACTGTCTTTTTCTCCAAGTTAATCTACCTACACCACAGATACACCCTTCCCCCAAAGCACACTTCCACTGTCTCTCAGTACACAGACTGAATGTTGTACATTAACATTCAAAATCCATACACAAACAATAAACGCTCGATGATATGAGCACAGGAGGGTTTCCTATAATCGATGAAGTAAAGTTTCAGCAAAAAAAAAAGACTCAAAAAGGCTTTTTTAACAGCTTTTTGAAGGTTTGAATTGCAGAGAGCTCTCAGAGCAGATTGTCTTCTACAGCTTCCTACACACACTACCCAAAACTGAGGCTGTGCAGAACAATCTAGAGCCCATGTGACCTGAAATCCCATGAAACACTGAAAAATTCACCTTTGGAGCTTAAAAACAAGGTGAAGTAAGGCGAAGTACATTGTTTTCAATGTACTTCGTCTTAATAATTGATGGAGTAGTGGTTTGGGAAGGCGGAGTAATGAAGTCATTGTTTCAATGGACTTCACGTTACCCATTTGTAACCAGTACTCCGCCCGTGTTACTTGGAGCACCCAGCGGTCGCGCCACTGCTGGATCATTCGCTGGAGCGATTGTTACTTTGCCCACCACTAGTGGTGGGCACCAAGACCATAAATGGTTTCAAGCATGGTCAGGACAGAAAGTAAGGATTAGTGGTAGCTCAGGTCACTAGCAGTAGTGAGGGGAGTAGGGGGCTGGACCATGAAGGATAAAAGCCCATATAGACAATAGGTCCAGGAGCAGATAGGGAAGTTTGGGCATATTAGATGGACCTTTGGTATTTTTCTGCCATCATTCTCTGTGTTTCTATGACACAGACACATGTTGGGCCTATACAGGACTCATCAGTGTGCCTCATCTGTACATTGGAGTCTGCCTCAAGGCAACACAATAAGTGAAATGTCACAAACTGCTGCATAACAAATCAAATAATGTATACGGGACTGTGTAATATGAGGCTATAATACCAAGAGATTCCAACATGTCACCAGAACCTTGAGATGGCATTATAGCCAAGAAATTCACAGTCTCCTAATTTTTTTTTTTGTTGTTTTAATATATGCATCCAAGAAAGTTTCACTTTTTTTTTACTTTATGGTAAAAATTACTGTACTCACCAGTAGGTTAGCCAATGATTAAGGGCTGAAAAATGATATTCTAAATATAGCTAAACTAGAACTGCCCCCCAGCTTCTTTTTATTTTATTTAAAACATATTTTTTTTTTAATGTAGAGGTTAAGAGAGAGACAGCAAGATTTAAGCAGTGGGGGCTAGAGAGAGAGAGAGATAGAGAGAAGGAAGGGCCAAAACTGCCCTGAATGACCTTGTCTTTTTATTTTAAAATTCGTATGCTTTTTTTTTGTGTTTTTTTTTGTTCAGCGGGGGATGGAGGGGGAGGGAGAGAGAGGCGAGGAAGACAAAGAGACTGGATGTGTTGTTAGTGGCAATCCGGCTTTTACTGTACATGTTGGTTACAGTAAAAACTGCTCGTGCTCGGCTGATGAACTGCAGGTAGCACTAGAAAACATTGACAGAAGTGTTGATAGTATTATAGGATCTCATAATACTATCAATGAATGTCCAATGATAGTATTATGGGATATCGTAATACTATTGATGGATTTGATCTATGGTATTAAGGGGGGAAGCATGTAACTTTTAATACTATTATTATCGATATCCATATATTACCACAAAACAGTTTCATTGCCACTGAATTATACTGTTTCCTGCAGTACTGTATACTGCAATATTTTGTGATATACTGCAGCATGCAGAGGACTGTGTATGAGCAGTCATACACAACAATGCTGTATTTCAATTGAGAGGTTTCCATGGTAATAACAGACCTCAAGATATGGAGAATTGACTGTTTGTTGATCTTTCTTTTCCAAAACCTGCTTGTAATTCTGAGTAAACTATAATGTTCCAGTTAATTTTGTGACTTGCAATATAATGTCCTGGTGCAGATTTTGAAGGCTATATCCAAAAGGCTAATACATTTCAGAATTATCCAATTGACCATTTTAAAAATAGGTACTACTAGGTACTCCTTTCCATGTTTCTGTGAAATTATTGGATATGCAAGCAATAATACCCAACAGGTTGGGCAGTATTGGGTTATACCGTACAAGGCCCCTGGAATTCTGCAATTCTACGGATGCAGAATTTTCCACAGAATTTGCATCATGCCGCAGAATTCATATAGTGCCACAGAATTCATTGTTTTTGGTGAATTTTCATTCAAATATACAGTTTTTCCATAATACCAGTCCACCAAGGGGCGTAATGAGGCATGACACTACAGTCAGAGGGCCTTATAACCCCTGGAAGGTCTGGTATAACCCAATACCATCCTCCATGGAGGGTATTATTGTGCTTAGAAAATGGGTTATATGTGATTTTTTTTTAAATAAAATATTTGAAAATGTTAAAAAAATCTGTTAAACATTAGTAAAAGAGAATAGAAATTAAATTTCTTGTAAAGTAGTCCCTCTGCTGGTACACTTGCCAGTAGAGGGTGTTGCTGTTTTATGTATGAACACTGTCTTTCCAATTTTTTCAGAAGCGTCCCCCCCAACATTAACAGAGGGTGATCCTGTTTTGTAGATGTTTTGCCGTTTTTTTTAAGAAGTAAGTAGTGCCCCCCCCACCTCCACTGGTGTTATGGTATTATGGGAATGTCAGAGCTGGCTGAGTTCAACTGTCTGGGGCTGCTGTGTGAGGACTAAGCTAAAGAACTAAGTTTTGTTTTAAATGAAAACAGCATATCTGTCTCTGCTCTGCTCCAGAGTCCTATCCCTCCCTCCTGTTGAAACTATTCCACAGCCAACAAGCATTACTTAAACAAATATAACAGCAGAAATATGAAGTTGTCACTGTTTTTTCTACTTGTGCCTTCTACCATCCTCCCTGTTCTCATGCTCGGTTGGTTGTCAGGCATCAGCAAGTGGTTTCAGAGTAGAACACTATTGATCAGAGTTGGACATTTTTTAAAAATAGAAAGCAAACAAACAAAAAAACAGCGAGTCTATTAAAGACCGCAGAGCACTAGTGGTTTTCTTAAGTGGAGTTGTAGGGGCAAGCACGACAGTAGCATAGTGCTAGCTTGCACTTCAATGTCATCCCCCTGCCAACCGCTGCCAAAACAGTTTGTTTTATATAGGAATTGTGCCATATAACGTATATTTTTTTGTGCTGTGCCTGTTATTACCATGGTTGGCAAGGATGACAGAGTGATTATGGTTTGGGCACTGTGGAGGAAAGTGTTCTCTGTGGTGAGGTGTATGACTAAAAACAAAAGGGAGAATGGCACACTTTGTGACTTTTTATTGTGGTGACTGCCATTGTGGTAGCAGTTTTACTGAAGCGAGTCGGGTGGGAAGGCTCTCATTCGCTAAGCAAGAAAAAAACATGGCCAGCGTAAGTTTTTGAAAATTCTGTGGGAACAATACTATTAGAATGAAGCACACAGAGACTGGAACTCTTTATTTCCTGGCCTCTGTCGCCTCATACCAAACTGACTGGGTGGTTGTTTTAGTTAATCAGGATGAAGATTTCTCTCCACCCATTTTCTAATATGTAAATTTTCCTAACCTTTGTCAAGAATAGAGCTCAAAAGGATGTATTAATTTTATACAACACCACTGGTATCCCATTAGGGCCTGGGGATTTATTCCATTTTGTTAAATCTAATGCCAATGATGTTTCTTGTTCTTATATTGTAGAAGGCTCATTTGGTCTAGTGGTCCAATTCTCAATGATCAAATTATATTTACAGAAGATTGACTGAAAAAAGGCATGCCATACATTGGGGTGTATATGCAAATGACTATTATTCTGCCAACTGGCAGTACTATGAGCTACTAAACTCCAAAAAAGTTCTTCTATCTGTTTTTTGTACAACCTCCAGCATCTTATTCCAGTTCTTTTCTTGATATGAATTTGTTTTATATAGTAATCAACTTTTATATTTCCTTCTTGCATGATTAAGTTGTTTGAAAGTGAGCCTGTTTGAATTCTTTGTAGCCTGTCTTAATTATGCAGTGAGTATATATTTTTTTCAGATTTACATTCACCATCAAACCATCTGACATTAAAATAATTATTTAGATTTGCTTTATAGCAGCAAGGCATACAGAGTTTAATCAACTTGTTTTCCAGTACAACATTGTTTTGTGATCAGATTATTCATGAATATAGTTCCTAATACCTTTACATTTATCAGACATCAAAATGCCTGATTGTGCTGCTTTTGTTTCATTCCATATTGCTCTCCATTTGTTCCTCAGTTCCAAATTTTCCACTACTTCAGATGCCACTTGGGGCATAAGGGCTGCTCTTCTTAGAATCTGATCTCTGGAATATGATCAGTCTCTGACCTTTCAGTTACTGAAAATTCAATATATCTATGAATGTCAACAAGTGAGATAACAACATAATCAATGACTGAAGCAAATGATCATGTGAAATGAGTGTAGAGCCCCTGATATTCACAATTACACCCACCACTAAGTATATGCAAGTTTAAGTTATTACAGAAGGTTAGAAGATTTTTACCCATTATATTCAGGGTCTTGTCCTGTGAGATTCTTTCTTGGCAACATGAGGCAGTTAAGGACACAACTTCATCTTCCAAGACATTTTCAACACCAGTTCTTGCATTTAGATCTCCAACCAGTAGGAATTCTGTTTGTTCAAAATTATCAAGATTACGTAATATTTTTCTAATTCTGTAAAAACTGTAATCTATGATGAACTGTCCCATGCTGGGGGCTATATGCATTAGACATGATACAATCTTGATTATTAAAGCATAATATCAGAATGATGAAATTTTGGTTGCCGAATAGTATTTTTTTGCACTTAATTCCTATAGCTAGTCAAGCTACAGGCCTACCATCCTTTTTTCTTTCTTTGTTGGAGAGTAATATATATCATGAAACCATTCAGCAGGAAGCTATGTTTCTCAATAAGTCAGTTATGTTTTCTGTAAACAGAAAATATTTGGTTCTGTTACAAAATTTTGCCATTCCTTACCTGCTATTTTGTTCCTATGCTCACTATATTCCATGATGTTATTTTAGCTTCACTTTGGCAAACCTCTGTGTCTATTGGAGGTGCACTGCAACCTAGTCAAGCTAGTTCTTCATTTTGATGCAGCTCAAAAACTGTACATTATGTAGTGATATATCATTATTTATACAGTTATTGATACGTTTTTATGATACTTATTTTTTAGTGGTGTCTACAGTAGTTTTTGGCCAGAATTCTAAAGCATCTACTGTACTGATATCCATTGTATTTAGTGTATTAACTTGAATCAATATTTCCTTCACCAGTGCTTTATTAGTAAGCATTATATTTACATGTCCAGCCCCACAAAAACCTTTTACCCTTTCTATTTTCACAAAGTGTGCTTCAGTGTATTTTAGCTTTAATAAGTCCTGGAATTAAAAAAAAAATAAGTTTAAATAAGATAAAACTTTAATTTTACAACAAGAGAAAAACCTTTAGGACTGCAAAGCCGTTTTACGACGTTATCTTGTATATGCAGGTGGTTACACGTGATAAATTATGTGCAAATCTTAATATTTGTTCCAGAAAGACAGACAGATATTACAGGCAAGACCTATTAGACACTTATTTAACCACATTTGGCACAAGACTGTCAAAAGTTTAATATACTGATGAAATCATCTGTATTTCACTGTAAGGGAATATATTCCTAATTAAACAGTCAATTTCATAACAAAAATAGAAATGTGAAATGTCCACATTGGACAGGAACATTACATATGTTTGTTAATCATACTTTTAAAAATACATTGAGCAGAGTCATTTACAAAGTTTGTAAGGACAGACAGGGACAGACCATCCCACCCATTTCCTGTCCCCCCAAAAGCCGTTATTTACTATCCTAGGCAGTGGCATGTAACTTTACTTGTTATAGCAACTGTGGATTCATTGACAAAGGACTTCAGTGCACGCACACGTGCACACACACACACACACACACACACACACACACACACTGAAGCAATGGTTACCCCAAAGGACATTGGCCGGGAAGCCAAGTTTCAAAGAAATATAAAATCACACATACCCCCATAATGCAAAGCATCGTGGGCTGTGGATTCATTGGATTGTCCCACCAGAACAGAAATGGATGATAGTGGTGCATTAGTGGTTACCATATTCCATATGGGATTATCATTATCATGCTATACTAAAGATAAGATGGAAGAAGGCTGGGTGCCTATTTTATCTGTCTCCTAAGTAGTGGGTCCACACTTTTTCTCTCTCTTACCATGGATATAATTGTCAAGTTGCTTTTTGAATGTGAGTACAGTATACTTGTTGCTTCAAAAATTTATCTCAGCAAATTATTCCACAACTTTCTTGCTCGAGTGAAACAAACTCTCCTATTATTTTTGATGTTCCAATCCAATTTTATTTGTCCAATGTGAGAACGTAAGTTAAAATAATTTTCCTGAAAAGAAATGTTCATTGCTTTTATAAGCTCATTGTCATTAACAATTCCAAACATTTCTAGCAAATCCCCTCTAATGCATCTTTTCTCGAGTGAAAATAGCCTGAGTTTATTTAACCTTTTTTTCATAGTTATAATTTCTTAATGTAAGTACAGTTTTGGTAATTTTGTGTTGTACCCTTTCTAATAGTTTTATTTCACCCTTGTGATATGGCCTCCATATTTGCGACCCATAATCTAAATATGGCCTTTTGTATGTTTTATATGTTGGTTTATTGCATAATTTATTTCTGCTAATAAACATCCATTTTATATTCAATACCATAATGTTTGCTAAATTTCAAATCCTCATTTATAATCAATCCAAGGTCTCTGTCAGTTTCAATCTTTTTTATTTATTCACCACTTATAAAATAATTTTGTCGCTGGCCCGTCGGTATAATGATGGGACCTAAACTGCGTGCGGCGATGCGGGTTGAGAGCGGATCCGGCGATTAGTCGGAGGGCTGACTGGGGGAGTAGGATCGAGCATCCATTGGGCAGCTCTCCTTCTCTGGGGAGGTGTGGGTTGCACTTGGTGTGTTAGAGACTCCTGGTGGAGGCCGGGAGTTCTCATGTAGCCGAGGCTTGACATGGGGGGGGAGGAGGCGGGGCGGACGCTGGCGTCATCGCATGTCCCCGCCTCCTCTGGGGAGAAAAAGGAGGAAAAAGATGGCAGGGCAGGACCACTGATAAATGAAGCCCTCCCTGGAGAGCCTCGCATCACCACCGCCGCTGCAGGACCCCAACCAGTTACAGTTCCGGGGTCATGAAGGTGGCCCACGGCCCCACCCTCCGGGGGGCAAGCCGGGGGTGACTGAGGATCCTCCGCAGCAACAGGCAGTGGTAGAGGTCTCCAGGGGCCGTGACCAGGGTGGAGAATGTACCCGGTGGTCCTGCCAGGGGATAAAGAAAAAGAAAATAAATAAATAATTTTGTCTTGGATTATTTTTCCCATGTGCATAATAACACACTTGCCAGTACTGAATGTCATTTTATTAAGTTTAGCATATTTGTCATTTTTTCCAGATCATTACTAATAATATCTATATTTGATTTTGTACCTACTCTGCCTCCTAGTTTGGTATCAACAGCACATTTTACCAGGTGACTTCTTACATTTTTTGATTAAATCTGAAATGAAGAGTGAAAAAAGGATTGGTCACAGTCCAAACCCTGTGGCACACTACTTGAGACTTCCTTTTTTGTTAATAATATTCCCGTTATTCTAACCTGTTGATGCAAGTTTTTCAACCAGTTACTGACCCAAACCATCATTTTTGAATCTATGTTTACAACCTGTAATTTATTGACCAAGATGTCATGTGGCACAACATCAAAAGCCTTTTTGAAGTCCAAATATATAATAACCATTGGTATATTATTGTTGCAATCTGCATTAATCTTTTCATACAAAACTAACATGTTCGATGTGCATAACCTGCTCTTCCTGAAGCCATGTTGTGATGAATTGATTAAATCCAATGTGGTTATTTCTTTTTCTAGCTGTTCCTTTATTAATTTTTCAATTAGTTTTCCTGGCGCTGACATGAGACTTATTGGTCTGTAGTTTTCCACTAATGATTTTCCTTTTTCAAACAATAGTACAATGATTGCCATTCTCTAGTCATCCAGTACATAGCCTGTAGTAAAAAAATTATTAAACATATAGGTTACGTGGCCAGTAATTTGTTCAATTTATTCTTTGAGCATTCTTGGGTGGAATTTATCTAGTCCAGTTGGTTAACTTGTGGTAAGCTCCTTTATTAATTTATATATATCTGATTCAAGAAAATAATTTTCTTTCTGTTTTAGTTCTGTCATTACTGCATTTGTTGAAGTACTAGTTTTTTTTTAAACTGACATGAAATAATCATTAAAAAGATTTGAACTCTCCAGAGGGCCATCTGTAGCATCACCATTAGTTGCTATTGGGTCTAGTCCTTGATTTATATTTTTGATGTTTTTAATATATGCATAAATTGTTTTGTGTTATCTTACTGTGAGGTATTTTGAATTCTACCTTAATTTTCTCATGTCTAATCATCCCCTTTGCTTTTAATGCCTTCCTGTATCTTTTGATATTTGATCCAGATTGATCCATTTTCATTGTATGATATGCCCTTTTTTCTAAAAAATTGTTTTTTACCTAGCATACCATTGTGGAATGTTATCCTTTTCTTTATAAAGTCTTTTTGTCGGTATGTACTGTTATTTTATATATATATTTTAGCATTTTTCCCCATTTTCTCCCTATGACCCATCCCCATACTTTGACCATGCATGCGCTTGTGGAGGCATGTGCATGCTGCATCTCGAGGTACCCTCCCACTACATGCTAGCCTCTCCACCTATGCTGTCCACCAGACCTCCACCCAGTGGCATCAGGACTATGGGGGATGGCAGCCACCCCAGGAGAGGAGAACTGCCTGTTGGCTGCTCGATCCTGCTTCCACCCTTTATCCCTGTGCTGGCTCACCAATGACCCAAGTCCATTCCCGAACTCAGCTTGCCAGCATGGTGCGAGGTAAGGCATCCAGCACCTCAGCACTCTGCACCACCAGGCTGGCCCAGTATACTAAGGTTGTTGAAGAGCAAGGAGGCCAATGGCCCATGTAGCTCTTATGCTATTATAATGGTATAATAGGAGAGAACATATCCTGTATGTACTTTTTTTTCTTGTTCCAACATTTTAAGTATGAGTATTTTCCAACACTCAGGTTACAGGGAAAGGGGGCTCACCTGTACTTGGTGCTCTGACCTGGGAGTGTAATAAATGCAAAATACAGGTTCTCACAATGTGGGGG
Organism: Neoceratodus forsteri; assembly: GCA_016271365.2. Classification (NCBI taxonomy): domain Eukaryota; kingdom Metazoa; phylum Chordata; order Ceratodontiformes; family Ceratodontidae; genus Neoceratodus; species Neoceratodus forsteri. Next base: position 726,448,288 of record CM028133.1, read on the forward strand.
TAGGTCAGCACTCCTAGAAGGAAAACAAGATACTACACCACCTTAATCAATACAAAAATTGCATGGTTTATTGAAGTATGAACAGCACAATTAAACTAGAGGTGAAACACCAATAGTAACAGCAAAGTACATACAGACAAAACTATGCCATAAGCCAAATGCGCACATGGGTCCAAAGCTCACCAATAAGTCTGTGATGTAGTTGCACCAATATTTTTCTTGTACAGCTAGTGGATAGCCAGGTAATAAATCCTTATTTCCTTAGTTCACAAGAGGAGTTCTGCACAAAGCTTTTAGGTCTTGAAAGCGAGTAATCAAAAGGCGAACATAAAAAAAGTTTTAAGATTCATCTGGCACAGTTCACTAACATCCAGTCCATGGTGGCCTGTGTTGCAGGGAAGCAACGTGCTTATGTTTCAAATAGGATCATCATCAGAGCGTGATGATGATGATACTATTCAAAACTTAAGTGCCAGATGCCTCTTAAAACTTTTTTGGACCCGTATGTGCATTTGACTTACAGCATAGTTTTGTAAGTACTTTGCTGTTACTGTTGGTGTTTTACCTCTAGTTTAACTGTGCTGTTCATACTTTAATAAACCATGCAATTTTTGCATTAATTAAGGTGGTAGTACCTTGTTGTCCTTCCAGGAGAGCCGACCTACCCCACATTGTGAGAACCTGTATTTTCCAACACTGTTCCACAGACATGTCAATAAATGAGTCCTTCAAGCCCCAATTTTCTAATTCTTCCTTAACTGCTTCAAAATGTGCTTTATTATAATTTATTGCTACAGTTGATCCTAATGTAGCCTCTTTTTGTTATTTTATCAAAGCTGACCATACAGTGGTCATTATTTCCAAGTGGCTCTATGACTTTAGAATTATTTATTACATCTTCAGTAGCAGAAATTACAACATCCAAAATGTTTTTGTCCCTTGTTGGTATATGCACTGATTGTGTTAGTCCTAGTTGTAGACAGAGTTTTAAATAGGGTATTTTGCAGGCACTTGTAGTTGTCATGTATGTCCAGTCAATATTTGGAAGGTTTAAATCTCCCATTACTGTAATATTTCCTTCTTCAAACATGGTCTCCAATTCTTATATTAATTTTTCATCATCATTTTCAGTGCTGTTTGGTGGTTTGTAACATACAGCTAGTATTATTTTCTTTTCTTTATTTATTATTATAGTTTCCCATTTTGTTTCTGTATCAGGCTGTTTTTGTTCTATTGTCATTTAGCTACTATTTATTGTCTCCTTTTCATACATTACCACACCTCCACCCTTCTCCCTCCCCATCTATCATTATGATATAACTTGTAGCCTGGTATGTTTTTTCCTAGGTTACCTCTTCTGACCACCATGTTTCAATTATGACTGCAACATCAATTTTATATGCATGCATTATGATTTCAATTTGTTTTTTTCAGGATATTGAGGCTTCTTGCATTTATCACTTACGTTTTTCATTTATTCTTTTTTGTTTCTTTGTAACCTTTTTCATATGTTTCAGTAGCTATTTATTAGATATCAATGAATCACTTGTTGAATTTTCTTTTTATTTTACCCAGAGCGCCCCAAGAAGTCAGTTTAAAGTTTTATCAATTATTTCTTTGGATTCTGTTCCCCAGAATCCTACTGCCTATTTTATTGATATGTAATCCATCAGTACTAAAAAATCTCCAGGTTCTGTAAAATGATTCCCAGTGTGGTATACAGCTAACATTATTTTCTAGTGTTCAGTTTCTTAACCAATAATTAACAGTTTTAAATTTCTGGTTTCTATTGAAACCTGCCCTGAGAACAGGAAGTATCTCAGAGAAGCATGGCTCAGTTGGTAGCACATCCACCTCTGGGCCAGAAGGTCATGGAGTCCTGTCCCACACTGGGATTGGACTTGCACCTAAAACCCTGGCATCTGAGTGCTGTACTGCTGTGGTGTGCCATCCTTCAGATGAGATGTTAAACCAAGGTCCCTTCTACCCATCCTGGTGCTGTCCTGGTGGGTGTCTAGGTGGAAGTAAAGAACCCAGGGCACTCTTAACAAAGAGTAGGGGACATTCCAGGTGTCCTTGCCAACATTCCCCTTCCCATAAACTGGTTCATGAAATTGTCCAGGCTGTGTGTGGGTGCTGATGTGTGATATGGTCACCACTACACATTCAGTCACTTCAATACCAGTCTGGCATTGCTTGTAAAGTGCTTTGGGAATACACTGTATTTGAAAAGCACTATACAAATGTGAATGATTCTTCTTCTTTTCTTCTTCTTCTTCAAGTATTTCAGACATATTTTTATATTCCTTTATAATTTCTTGAATATGTTGTTTTCACATGATATTTGTCTGGGCATGGATTGCTGCCAATGGTCTATTGGAACTGTCCCTTATTATATCTGGAATCATTTTTATGTCCTTTACTTTTTGCTCCTAGAAAACAGCAAATAGTGATATTTATTTTATTATCCCTTGCAGCATATCGATCAATGTATTTTAATATCGAATCTCCCAAAACATAAATTTTTTTGATACTTAAGACTGTTCCTTGGGCTCTGCATGCATTTGATCATGCTGATTTGTATCATCTTCAGCTATCGCCAAATCTTTTTCTTTTATACTGGACAGATCTGCATTAATTTTTTGCTATCTCAGAATTTGTTTTTGGTAACGCCAGTACATTCTTGAAATTTGTTTATGGTTTCCAGCTCAAAATCCATTGCTCTTCTCTCTTTTTGACTTTTATGTTTCCTATCTACTGTGTAACAACCTTCTTCTTCTTGGTTATCTGATTCTCTATGTCTTTTTTTTACCATTTCCCTCATTATTTTCATATGTTTTCTTATTTAGATTCTCTATTTTCTTCCCATTTTTCCACTACACCATGTAAAATACCTTTACTTTTCAGAGTTTCAATTTCCATTTCTAATTTAATTACTTGTATCTTTAGCTCCCTTATTTATGTACATTGTTTACTGGTAAAGACAGAAAAATTGCAGAGAGATTCTAGGCTGAATTTGTTACATATAACGCACATTATACTTGTCTCCAGTAAAGTCAATGTAACCATTCCTATCTCACGTTTTAGGATTTGATTTAATGCACCTGCTTCATAATTTTCTATTTGTGAACATTTTGGCAGCTGTCCCCATAATTGCCATGGAAGATATGCAGGTTTCAAAGAAATACAAAATCACACATAACACCATAATGCAAAGCATCATGGGATGCATATGCAAATCACCATGAACATTTAGGCTGGTTCTGATGAAAGCAGGAATGCATGGTGCCATAGGGCAAGACTGTTTCCTTGAGCCTTTGCTCTTTCATATCTATATTGACAAACTACTGCTTGAATTGGAATGCTCTCCGACTGATTCTCCCAAAATTATAGGCAGGCACTGTGCTGTTCTAGCCTATGCTGATGGCCTGATTTTTCTGATACTGCCTGTTCTGATGCAGACCTCAATCCAAGTTAAATATTTTAGATTATTATGCAACTAAACATAATTTGAAGGTAAATTAGTTCAACAGCCAGGTCTTAACTTTTGGCTCAAAGGTTAAAAGAAAAACCAGGAAGCTAGGGAACAACAGACTAAAGTTAGTGGAAAAATTACACCTGTTTGGGACTATAACTCTCAAATGATGACAGATGGACTACACACATACAAACTCTATTAACAAAGTTTAAACAGACAGCTACATCACTTAATATTTTTAATAAAAAATTTGGAGGAAATTCTATTTGACTTCTTAGAACAGTGGCTAAGGCAAAATATAATGTTCAGGCACTCTATAATGGGGAAATCTAGTACTCACATAACATGGATAAGCTTGAAGTACCATTGGATTTGCCACTTAGATCCAGTATGGGATTGAATAACTTTGTCCCAACTTCTTTAATTGAGCTGAACTTGGGTTTCCCAGTCTTACAGCATATATTTTGGCAAGGAAAGTTAATTATTGGATCAAAATACTTTAACATAAACATAGTAGATTTACCTATATGTGTTTGAAGGAGAAATATACATGGCTTAATCTGGGACATCTGAAATCAGAGTGGCTTACCACAATTTTTAGAGCATTACACAATACAGGTCTTGAATATTTAAAAAAAAACTATGATAACAAGGGCATTAGAATTAGTCTGAAATATCAAGTTCATGCTACATGCAGAATAATAGAATATTTTAAGATCAAAGACCTTGAACATAATATGAGACTGCATATTTCACCCTGGTTTTGGATTAATGATAACCTTCATTATTTTAGGTATTATTTAGATATTTTTATGGATTATAATTTAAGAGTACAATATACCAAATACAGACTAGGGTTATCCCCTAGTAATATCTTGGATGCTAGATATAAAAAAGACCTAAGTATACAGGCTAGATTTTGCTCCTGTACTTGTCTTATCCTCGAAGATTTAAAACACGTCATATTTGAATGCCCATGGTATAATGTTCCAAGAAATAAGTGGCTAACACCATTATGTAATACTATACAAACTTTGGATCAGAATCTTCTACCGAAGATATTTTTTTACCACAAATAGTGAAACCATAATTAGAACAGTTGCTTGCTGTTTAGTAAATGTCTCCAGAATATGACTCAGACACAAGGGTGTTACTAGATCAGCTTGTATAGAAACTTAAAATGTGATAATGAGACAAATCTTATGTTTTGTTGATCTGATCTGTCTTAAGTAATAATGAGATATGATCTCTATTTTCCTATTTACTTGCCTTCAAAGATTTATTGATTTTATCAATTTGTAATTATTTATTTATGTACAGTTTATTTTCTCACTTGTAGCTTATTACTTGCACTTTAAAATGTATGCATGCTTCTTGTATTTGAAATGGTCTGTGACTAATCAAACTGAACTGGTACCATAACACCTCTCATGCAATCTGCAAAGGTTTAGAACAGAAGAAATAGACACATATTTCATCCAACAGATGACTCATCAGTGTGCCTCATCTGTATCTCACCCTAGGGGAAAAAACAAACCAGTCTTTATGCCGTCTTAAGGGTTTGGGTCATGGTGGGTCCAAAATAAGAAAGAAAGATTAAAAGACAAAGAACACCAGCACAAAAGCACTGAGTCAAGGGTTACCCATTAACGGTATTGGTAACAAAGTTAGGTTTCAAAGAAATACAAAATCACACATAACCCCACAATACAAAGCACCTTCCTTGGGTATCTTTAAGTAGCTACTGGGTAACTTAGCAGAACCTGGCAAGCCTGTAGAATAATGAATTAATTACCCTGGGGACTTAGGGTAAGAGCAGGTGAGGGTGGCTCTGTTGGAGTAGCTTATCAGAGCTTGGAAGCAAGAGGTTAAGATTAAGACTTTCGGGGGGGCTAGAAAGCCATCTCTCTTACAGAATGTGCATTACATGTGCTCTGCAATCTTACTTTAGTATTTGATCAAAAAATGATTCCTGAGGGTCCGGGGACTCTGACGTTTATGTATTATTTTTTTTATGCTTTGCCCAAAATAACAGCAAACAACAGGGACAGCAGCAGCACTCAAAGGCCTCTGTGGCTTTGGGTAGTGCTGGAGCCAGCAGCACAGATAGTCTGATGATGGAACCTCCCTGGAAAGCAGTGAGAGGGTTACTAAAAGCTATGGACACTAAGAATGCGTGGATTTTGGCCAGATTTGAGTCACATGATGCCCAATGGAAAGAGATGGCCAACATTGTGACAGACATTGAAAAACGCTCCACTACTTTGATGAAAGCAGTGTTGACTTTAACACAAGAAAATGCTGAACTCAAAGGCTGCCTTGAAGTCTTGGAAAATGAGTCTTGTGCTGGCAGTGTGAGGTTGGTTGGTATCCCAAAAGCTGCTGAGGGTAATTATTTGCTTTTTTTGATAGACTGAATTGCAAATAAATTAACTTTACCAGAATATTTTAACATTACGCTCCTCATGAGAGTTAACCCCTACACTGCTCCATCAGACGTAAACCAGCTATGGACTGTTCTGGTGCAGACCTCAGGTTCTGAGATTCTAGATGTGTTGATCCAGCTAGCCAGAGCCTTCTATCCCTTGGAAATTGTTGGTGGAGATGTCAAAATGTACCCAGATCTATCATTTCAGATTCAAGCCCCAAGAAGAAGGTCTGATGCAGTGAGGCAGCATTTCTGGGCCTTGGGGATCTTGAATTTGTTTTGGCCCCCTGCTCATCTGAGAATATGTTATAGCAGAATGATCTTTCTGTTTGATGGCCCTCAAGAAGCAGATCATTGGGGAGAGAGAACAAAGGCAGATTTTGCAACTCATGATGGGAAACAGCTCCTGGACCACATGGATACATAGAAACATAGAAGTTGACGGCAGATAAGGACTGCAAGGCCCATCCAGTCTGCCCATTTCTTTTTCTACCTTATAAATGTGCCATCGGCCTTTGCTCTGTCAGTGGCCTATCTATTCATAGTCATTTGTATTGCTCCCTTATGCCTATCCAATGCCTGTTTGAAGCCCTGCACTGTATTCATAGCCACCACTTCTTGTGGTAAGCCATTCCATGCATCCACCACCCTTTCTGTGAAAAAGAATTTCCTCACATTCCCCCTAAATTGGCCTCCCTCTAATCTCATGCTGTGTCCTCTTGTCCTGCTATTTTTCTTATATTTAAACATGTTAGACTCTTTCACCTTGTTTATGCCCATAAGGTGTTTGAATGCCTCGATCATATCACCTCTCTCCCTCCTTTGCTCAAGGGTATACATATTGAGCTCCGTTAATCTGTCCTCATATGTCTTCTGATGCAGTCCCTGCACCATTTTGGTTGCCCTTCTCTGGACTGCCTCAATTTGGTTAATGTCCTTGTGAAGGTGTGGCCTCCAATACTGCCGCAGTACTCAGATGGGGCCTAACCAGTGTCTTGTACAGAGGATTATTACCTCCTCTTATGACTTGTGATACCCTACTAATACACCCTAACACCCCCTAGCCTTACCTACTGCTTTAGAGGTCTGCTTGGATGATTTCAGGTCATCAGTGATGATGATGCCCAAGTCTCTTTCTTCCTTTGTGACTGCTAGCAACTACCCTCCCAGCCTATAGGTGGCTTCAGGGTTTCTCTTCCCTATGTGCATGATTTTGCACTTCTTTGCATTAAATCCCAGTTGCCACTCTTCTGACCATTCTGCTAGTTTATCCAGATCTCTTCTCATTCTGCCCACCCCATCTGAATCATCTACTCTGTTGCAGATCTTGGTGTCATCTGCAAACAGACAAGCCCTCTCTAGTCAATCTGCAAGGTCACTAATGAAGATGTTGAAGAGGACTGGCCCCAGGACTGATCCCTGAGGTACCCCACTTGTGACTTGCATCTCTTCTGACTGTATACCTTTACCACCACTCTCTGTTTTCTGCCCGTCAACCAGTTGCCACCCAGTTGACCAACTTCTGACCCACCCCGAGCCTACCCAGCTTATTTATCAATCTTCTATGTGGAACAGTGTCAAAAGCTTTGCTGAAGTCAAGGTAGGCGACATCAACTGCTCCCCCTTGGTCCACCACTCTGGTTACCCAGTCAAAGAAATCTATGAGATTAGTTTGACAGGACCTTCCTTTTGTAAACCCATGCTGTCTTGGATCCTGTGCCCCTATGGATTACAGGTGTTGCACTATCCTTTCCTTAAGGAGTGCCTCCATAATCTTGACCACTACTGAGGTAAGACTGACTGGTCTGTGGTTAGCGCCTCCTCCTGCTACCACTCTTGTGGAGGGGATCACATGAGCCCTTCTCCAGTCTTCTGGGACCTCTCCTGTGCTCAGAGATTCACTAAACAATTCTGCTAATGGCTCTGCTAGTTCCTCCTTTAGCTCCTTAAGTACCCTGGGATGTATGCCATCAGGTCCCATTGCCTTATCCACCCTGAGCTTAGCAAGCTCTTGTAGGACCTTTCTTTTGTGAAGGAGTAGTGCTCACCTCCCTCCCCCCTGTGTCCATGATGCTGAGCTGTGGGCCCTGCCCTACCTTCTCTTCAGTAAATACTGAGCAAAAGTATCTATTTAGGATAGATGCCTTTACAGGGTCCTCCTCCTTACATGCTCCCTTTTCTCCATTAAGCTTAGCAATACCCTCTGGACTTTCTCCTTTCACTAATGTATCTATAGAAAGTCTTGTCACTTTCTTTTACTGTTCGTGCTAGTGTTTCCTCAGTTTGGGACTTTGCCTGCCTTACTGCCTTCCCTGCTTCCCTTAGGGTAGTTTGGTATGCCTCCCTATCTTCATCCCGCTGTGTTCCCTTATATTTCCTGAAGGCCAGCCTTTTGGCTCTGACCTTTTCTGCCACTGTATTTGAGAACCAAAGTGGTTTCCTTCTTCTTTTGCACTTCCTTTTCTGTCTAACACAATGGGATGTTGCTTCAAGTACTGCATCCTTAATGCTTGCCCACTTTGCCTGTACCCCCTCACCTGTGTTTCTTTTGCCAGGGCTAGCTTAACTCTGTTGGTCATCTTATCAAAGTCAGCTCCTCTGAAGTCCCATATTTTTGCCTTGAAATGAGATGATTTAGATGTAGTAGCCAAATTGAACCATACCATGTGATGGTCACTGGCCCCCAGGTGACCTTCTACCTGGAGATCTGTGATCCCTTCTTTGTTAGTCAGTACTAGATCTTGGATAGCCCTGTCTCTTGTGGGTTGCTGTACCAGTTGTTTGAGGCCCTCCCCCTGCAGGGAATCCACTATGAGTCTAGTTCTGGCAGATGTTTCTGCTGGTATTGACCAATCTGTATCCGGCATGTTGAAGTCTCCCATTATCAGAACCTCCCTTTAGCTGTCATGTTTTGTATATCTTCTAACAGTAATGTGTCTATGTCCTCCTCTGGTCTGGGGCCTGTAGACAACCCCAGTTCTTATGGCTGTCCCATTTCCTGTTTCAGGGTGACCCACAGTTCTTCTGGCTCCTTATGTGTTTCTGAATTTCTGTAGCTTTGATATTTTCATTAACATACAGGGCCACTCCTCCCCCCCTTTTTGCACCTCGGTCTCTTCTGAACAATACATAGCCAGGTACTGAAGTCTCCCAAGTGTGGTTACTGGTATACCACGTCTCACTAATTGCTACTATGTCCAGTTTAGCCTCTGACATTATTGCCTGCAGGTCTGGGATCTTATTTCCCAGGCTGTGAGCATTTGTGTACAAGATTTTCCATTGGCCAGATTTTGGTGTGTTAGTTGTTGGGTGAAGTTTGGCATTACCCCTGTGCGTCGTATGGGGAGACAAACCTTTTTTCTTACCTGGTGATGCAAATGAACAGCAAACATGCTGAATTCCTGTTTGACCACTAGCTGAGGGGAGGGGTGTTCTTCCATTAGCGTGTGGGGTGCTGCACCCTCTCCCCATTTGCTAGTTTAAGTATGCTGCAAAGACGTCAAACTTCTGCCCCAATGCACTGACTCCCTCTTTAGTCAGATGCAGTCCATCAAATTTAAAGAACTTTCGCTCCCAGAACTGTTGCCAGTTCCCTACAAATCTGTGTCCTTTTTCCTGGCACCAGCCCTTGAGCCACGTGTTTAGCTCCCCTATCTCCCCTTCTCTGACCTTCCGTCCATCTGCTCCCCTCTCCCAGACTGGCAGGATCTCAGAGAAGGAGATGCCGGACGAAATAGATGATAGTTTGTCACCCAGCCTAGTCAGGTGTTCCTTGGTCTCCACAACTGACCGGCTGGCGAGATCATTAGTCCCTATGTGTACTAGGACATCAATGTTTTCTCCTGCTTTGTGAACAATTTTAGCAATGCGGTCAGTGTCTCTCCATGCTGATGTACCTGGGAGACATCTGACCATCACCCCTGGCTGGAGATGGGTATCAACTCCCCGAATCATGGAGTCTCCTATGATCAGAAGTTTTTTGGATTTCCTTTGTGCTTGTTTTGTTTTGGTTCCTGATTTGGGTGAGTTTTGTTGTGCTAGCTCCAGTGCCGCAGTGTCCTGCTCTGCAGTGTCTTCTGCCTCTTTATTTGATTTCAGAGATAGAGGCAGATACCTGTTTGTAGTGTTTATATGGTTTTGGAGGTAATGTTTGGAGGCAGAGAGTGATGGGGCACCTGATTTGCTCCTCCTAACCACCTGCCAACCTCCTGGACCAACTACCCTCTGCGGTGAGGTTTTTCTGTTGGATGCTGGGGAAATGGCGGGTGGTTCTTATAATGTATTTCCTCTTCAATATGAAATTTGAGGCGTGCAATCTGCCCATGCTGCCCGGAGCTGAGCCCTAAGATCTCCAAGGCCCAGCATGTAAGACAGTGTCCTAAATCCTGTAAGACTGTCCTTCTGAAAATTATTCCACAGTACCTGCAGTTAATGAAATCCATTCCAAATAAGTTGCTGGGTTTGTAACCTAGTCAGAGTAATTAGAAGGAAAAAAGGAAAAAAAATGCAAGTAATGGTTTAATTGTGCTTTGTTTAACTTGTTATAACAAGTTAAATTACTAGTGCCCTGTAAATGAGATCACCTTGTGGAGCCCACTGATCCACCCCTTCCTGCTCTGCCACAGGAAATGTCACAACTGTGGTACCCTATAAAAGGAGTGTAGCGTGGGGTGGTTGGGGATGGGGGTGGGTGGCTGGGCCCTTCCCCTGCCTAAAAAGAAGAACCACAGACGAAAGAACAAGGAGGTAAGAGCAGAAACAATCAGTCAACAACAAATGCAGTAACCCTGAAAGCTTATCCTAATGTTAGATAAAACTGTAAAACCTGTAAAGCACCACCTGTAATAATTTCAGAGAAGATATACGCTGTAAGAAACACTTTGCTCCAGAGAAAAATAAAGCAGTAACAGAAGATATACCTTGCAAAAGACAATTTGAATCAGAAGATTACAGCAGTAATCTGTTAGCACACACCTGTAGGCACACCTTGTAATAATGCAGAAGAAGGTATACCAGCAACAACAATTTGAATCACAGAAAAAATAAAGCAATGAAATGTTAGCAACAAACAGTAGCAATCCCTGTGAGTAAAAAATAAAACACCACCACACAGTAAATCTGCTTAGCCAAACTAAGTCTTAATCCTTTCCCTTGCTCTGTGGAAGTTCTCTACTCTGCCTTTCAAGGTCTTAGAAGGAAAGAGCTCAGGTGAAGCTAGGTGCCTTGGCCAGCAAACCAAGTCTTCTACCTCCAAGCTATCAACTAACCTGACTTTTAACCCTTCTCTGTTGGAAATTACTGACAGTTTGCCAGCTCCACCCCCACATACACACCTAATCCTTTGGAAGAGCTGTGGAGGAAAAGCAATTAGCTCCTTCAATGTGAGTAGGAGACTGAAACACCTCTGAGACAACAAACCTTTTCAACAAACAAGAATAAAATAAAACACAGTGTCAAACAGTAATTTTGCTTAGCCCAATGATAAAAGTCACAAAATGTAAGCTCCACCTGTAATACAGTAATTTCAGAGAAGATATACCTTAAGAAACACTTTGCTCCAGAGAAAATAAAGCAGTAACAGAAGATATACCTTGCAAAAGACAATTTGAATCAGAAGATTACAGCAGTAATCTGTTAGCACACACCTGTAGGTACACCTTGTAATAATGCAGAAGAAGGTATCCAGCAACAATTTGAATCAGAGAAAAAATAAAGCAATGAAATGTTAGCAACAAACAGTAGCAATCCCTGTGAGTAAAAAATAAAAACACCACCACACAGTAAATCTGCTTAGCCAAACCAAGTCTTAATCCTTTTCCCTTGCTCTGGTAAGTTTCTCTACTCTGCCTTTCAAGCAGTCTTAGAAGGAAAGAGCTCAGGTGAAGCTAGGTGCCTTGGCCAGCAAACCAAGTCTTCTACCTCCTGGAGAGTAAACTTCGACATTATAATACATGTACTTGTAAGCACCCCCATTTCTGTGGACTTACCTTGTGAAGTCATAGTCCCTAGTAACTGCCCTTGCCTTTCCTTCAAGCCCCTTTTGCCCTCTCTTTCATGCCCCATATCTTGCCTTCACCCTCTGTTCCTCAGGACTGGCAAAGTCAGGACTGGCAGGGCAGCAGAGGAAATCCAGGAGTTCTGGCCAAATCCAGGAGCCCTGGAGGGAGCTGAGCCAGGACTCTGCTCGGCATGTGTGCAGAAGGAGCCACCCAGTGCACTTGCATTCCTGGCTCCCTGAACTGGTTATAATGGCTGAAACTAGCTGAGAGAGCACAACCAGGTGCCGTAGCCCAAGTCCCTGACCCCAATGCAGCAGCAGATCGGGGAACCAAAAAAATAGTAGTTCACTTTACCACACATACCAAACCTATAGCAAGCTGCTGAAAGCTGCTTGAGCCCAATACCTACATGTAAACAAACATGGTGGCCCCATATCTCCTCAGCCCTGCAAAGACTTCTGGGAAGGGGTCAGGGGTTGGCACTAGTTTTGCCTGCAAATGTCAGCCAATCAGGATCCTGCAATGCAATTCAGCCTGTATGGAAACCCAGCATGTCTGGGAAGACTGTTAGCCTGGACTGACCAATAAGGCACTGAGTTTCATCCCATATAAAAGGGGCTGTTCCCAGGGATCTGGGCAGTTCTCCCTGTGTGATAGAGTGAAAGGAACTGTGAACCAGTGAGCCACTGTCTGCCAGGCACTACAGGCCTGGTAGACTAAAGAAGTCTGGTATCCCAACAACTGACTCTTCTGTGAAGAAGACAACAGTTTTTATCAAGATAAACAGTTTAAAGGTAAAGATTGGATCTGTTTTTTTATTGCCTCACCAGTGACTTTCCCCTCAGGGGGATGAGCTCCTTCAGTGATCAGTTGACTTAGAAGGCCACTGCCTGCTTCAGGGTCCTTGGGCCCCTGCATCTGCAGCCTGAAACAGATTGAGAAAGAACTGAGACTGGTGAGTGAACACCCAACAACCCTGGGGAATGCTAGCTTGCCAGCTGAAAGCATATGCAGCCATCTTGCTTGTTCTTTCTTCAGACACCTGAGGTGTTGGTGAAGCTACAAAGTCGTGAGTAACTATCAGGGATTTGGCCTCCTGAACTGGGAAAATTGAGGTTGTGCCAGGGACTGAGGGAGAAGCCCTGAGTGGGTCTTTGTCACTGTGATAGGCCCAGGCAGAGGACCTGTGGAGGCCATCTGGCCACCCAATTGTGTTGCTTACAAATAGAGGCCCTTTTTCAACAGTTTAATTGTTCAATAACAGTTTGGCTTCTTAAATTGCAATTGACTGCAACAGTGTAAAGTGTGCGACCAAGCTCCTACCCCGGTAGCAGTGACTGCATACACACTGCAACAAAACAGAGCTGTTGCCCATGGCCTTTGCGGGGATTTAAGTAGGGTGCACCTGCTTGGGGTTTGAAGGACTGCCAGGGAGGTAGATTGTGGGTCAATGCATTGTTGCTGTTGTCAGTGCATAGAGTATACAGAGCTTACTGCTACCCCATTGCTCCCATTTTCTCTACTGTCCCCTTGTTATTTCAGTGTCCTCCCTTATAAATAAATTATTTGTTTGAACTTCATTTCTTGGTTTGGGGGTTGTTATTGCTGTTACCATGTCACCTGTTCTGGGGGTGGGACTGTATAGGCAGGTTATGCAGTGTTTCCTGGAAGAAATAGTCTTGTGTGTCAGCATCCAGGTACCCCCCTCAACTGCTGCCTGAGGTGGAGGCGTCACACCACTTTAGGCCCAAGTACCCAGTGTAGCACAACTTAAGGCAACTCAGGCCAACCCCCTTGGAGGGTTTGGAGAGTTTAAACCCAAGGGCCCCAGGCAGTCTGTTATATACTGGTAGAATTACAGAGATTCTTTAAAAAGAAATTTTGGCAGTGGATTTGTTACGATTGAGAATAGATTCTGAGTGATTACATTTTTACACCTCTGCTTCATTCTGTTACTTTTTGAAACTTAGTTGTATATGGGGAGATGGAAGAGAGTTGTGTTGTTAGTAATGGTGCTGTCTGCATGGCACGTGTCATGCTCCTTCTTTTAATGGTGCTGGCTGCATGGCACGTGTCATGCTCCTTCTTTTGTCAGTCCCATATTGAGTGGCAGACATGTTCTCTTTCATGGCAAATGAAAAATTAAAACACACACACACCGCTAGCTCAGGCCAGTGACATTTTTAATCACACACGTGGGTAACCAACCGTACATACCACCTACTCACTAGGCTTCATCAGGTTCTCTTTTCATCCCCGCCATATATAACAAGTCCCAAGATGTTTTGGTGGTGTAAAAGAGCAGTTCCAGGTAATGTCTACACAGTACACAAATATGTAAGAATGGCTGATTTAATGTGTTACCAATAAACACTTAATAGTTTTCTATAATGTTAATCCTGAGACCTGTTGCATAAGAATATGGAACAGACTCCTTTTTGTAAGTTAAAATGTATTCATGCATTGCCAGATATCCTTTTTACCTCGTTCAGTAAAGTCGGGGTTATAGCAGTCTTATAACTGCTTCAGATCACTCCCTAGGTTGCTTTCCTTTTTGGAACACCATAGCAGTTGGTGTGGCTGGCATTCTGAGTTTTTTTCTAAAGATTGTTTTTTTAAGAATACCCTCACTGCCTAGTTAAATGATTACCTGGCAGATTAAGTGTGTATATCAGCTGTTTCAGAAACACAGAAACATAGCAGAAAAAGACTAATGGTCCACCCAGTTTGCCAATAGTTCCGCTTCCAATGCCAGGATCTTTTGTCCATAGAGGGTAATAGCCCTCACTGTTCACCCCCTAGTTCTCATCCTACTACTACCACTGTGAGTAACCAGCATACCCTTCACTCTGCCCCAACCATGCTTGAGACCATTTACGGTTTTGGCACCCACATCTCAACTGGCAGACTGTTCCATGGTTCCCCCACCCTTTCAATAAAATAAAACTTTTTCATATCCTTCTTGAATCTCTCTCTTGTCAGTTTCCACTTGTGCCCCACATGTCCTTGAACTGTTTCTTATGCTAAATAATTCCTCACTGTTCACCTTGTGTATATCTTTCAGGAACCTGAAGGTTTCAATCACACCCATCTATCATCTGGTCTCCAGTGAGTACATATTAAGTGCCTTGATCAGATCCTCATAAGATCTGCCCTTCTGGCCCAGAATCATTCTGGTCACCCTTCATTGCACTGTCTCTAGCCTGTCCTTATCTTTCCTGAAGAGGGAACTTCAGAGTTGGACACAGTACTCCACGTGCAGCCTCACCAATGAGTTATAAAGAGGTAGCAATACTTCTTTCCTTCTACTGTCAGTACCTCTTGTGATACATCCTAGCATCCTACTTGCCTTACTATAGGCCTTGTTGCACTAGCTTGATTGTTTAAGAGAGTCACAAATAACAGTTCTTAGGTCTCGTTCCTCAGTTGTCATGCTTAGTTTTAACCCTGCCATCTACTACTCTGCCCTGGGGTTCTTGTCCCCTCGGTGTATAACCTTCCACTTTTTGACATTGAATTTCAACTGCCAAACTTAGACCACCTCACTAGTCTTTGCAGGTCACCTTGCATATCCTAAATTCCCTCATTGCTATCTACCCTCCCACAGAGCTTAGGGTCGTCTGTGAAGAGACACAACTTGCCTCAGACTCCTTCTCCAAGGTTGTTGATAAACATAAACAGGATGGATCCTTGTGGCACCCCACTCATGATCTCTTTCTTCTGATTTGACGCCATCAATCACAACCCTGTTCTGCTTCTCCTTCAGTCAACTTCCCCCTCATCTTACTGTTACTCTTACCACACTCAGATTCTCCATCTTATTCAGCAATCGTGTGTGAGGCACCAAGTCAAAAGCCTTGCTGGAGCTGAAGTAAAGTAAATCCATGGTGAGGCCCCTATCCAGTACCCTCGTTATTCAGTCAAAGGAAACTATCAGGTTGATTTGACAAGACCTCCCTGCCATGAAGCCATGGGGTTTACTATTCTGAAGTCTGTTGCTCTCCAGGTAGTCCAGGCAGGATTGTCAGAACCCTCTGAAGTTGTGGTTTAAAGTTGTTGTCCAGAACATTTGAAAAAGTTCCAGTGTTATAATCTTTTTTAGAACTTTTTAGAACTCGAATCCTATTTTTTTAATTGTGCTGCCAATAATGAAGATAATAATGAAATACACATGAAATTGAGGAGGACATGCTGCCAGTAATGAAGATAATAGTGAAATACATGTGAAATTGAGGACAAAAAGAAATAAAATCTGTTCAATATAAGGGGAGACTGAAATGATCATGTGTGACTTTAGGTAGATTTAGCTATGGTTTCTTCTGCTTGCTAAAGCAACTTACAGGTGCTCACTGCTAACAGGGCCACCCACCCACATGTTAAAAGTTTTCCTGCTGCAGCTGCATTACAGTTCCTGAGTGAAAAGGCAATAACTGGTACATTTATATACTCAGGTATATCCACATCATCATAAAGTACGAAAATAAATGATCTGACAACTAACCTCAGCTATTTGGTGTTTGCTGCTGTCACTTTTAAATAAGTAAATCAAAAGTTGCTATGTTTAAAATAAATTTTGCATAATAAAGTCAAGGTACTGCAGCCACTGCATGTATCACCACATACTATGTCATAAGTGCAGTCAGTAAAGACATAAAAAAAGATATACCAAGCATTTCTGTTGGCAAATAATACATATAGTTTGCTAAGATAATGCATAAATATACCAACATTCTTGTTGGCAAATTGAAATAATGCATACAACATTCTAAGATAATGCATCAGCTGGCCAGCTGCTATGTAGGTAAAATGCGTATTTCATTCATATAAATAAACAAGCATTTGTCAATGCCAAATGTTGGCTTGCTGGCATTGGCATTAGTAGTGCAAGAGCTAGAGAGATGCATAATAGGAATGACAGTGAAGTAGTAAACTAACGTCGACCCGGCCCCCCCGCAGAGACTGAAAGGCATTGGGAGTGCGGCTTTGGGTCTTTGGTCATAATGCTTACACCATTCCACCTCACCCCACCCTGAAGACACCGCCGGTGTCGCGGTGTGTTTTGGAGTCTTTGTCCCTTATGCTCACCCCATTCCATAAGGAAATAAGCTGAGATGGGTGCAGTATAGGAGAATGGGGTGAATGTTAGGGTGACAGACCCCAAGGCACACCTCGACGCCTGCCAGTGACTGTAGGTTGGGGGTAGAGTGCCATGAACATTACAGCCGATTAATCCAAGTTATGCCCCCTGACACCTGTCAGTTTCTACAGGGTGGGTGTCTGGTTGGAAACCTTAATGCCCTGGGTGTTTGTTGGTATTTTCACTCCAAATTTTCAACATGGGCTTTTTGGGACCCCTCCTCATGAACAGTGGCACTATCATTTCATTACTCAATCCTGAAAGGTGATTTCACACAGCAACTGCGCCATTCGGAGCCACAGGTGTGGAAACACATTTCAGGCAGGATGCAAAAAATGGCAGCTGTACTGTTCATGAGGAGGTGTGAAAAAATCGCAATGTTGAAAATCTGGGGAGAAAATATGAAAAATGAGCAAATTTACAAGCATGCATAGAATCTGCACAATGCATGCAGCACGGTCTTTTTTGGAATTTCTTTACCAAATTTTCAACATGGGCATTTTGGGACCTCTCCTCATGAACAGTGGTACTGTGATTTTGTTAATCTGTTCCAAAAGTTGATTTCGCACAGCAATCATGCCCACTGTGCGCCACAGGAGTGAAAACACATTTTGGGCAGGATGAGAAAAATGACAGCTATACTGTTCATAAGGAGGTGTGGAAAAATGGCAATATTGAAAATCTGGAGTGAAAATATAAAAAATTGGCAAACTTACAAGCGTGCGTAGAAACTGTGCAATGGACGCTCGTGACGCAGTCATTTTTTTGAAGTTTTCCACCAGATTTGCAACATGGGCTTTTTGGGACCCCACTTCATGAACAGTAGCAGTGCCATTTCATTACTCAGGCATGAAAGGTGATTCCTTGCAGTGACCGCGAAATCACCTTTCTGGACTAAGAAACAAAATGATAGTGACATGTTCATGAGGTGGAGTCCCAAGAACCCCATGTTGAAAATTTGGGGCCAAAATTCCAAAACAATGGCTGAGATAACAACCTAAGTTGAAATCCCCCATTGTTTCCCATACTAAAGCTTACAGTCATTTCTTCACATTGCAGTTTGGCTTTGAAGAGTGCAGACGCATCCCGGTTCAGAGAAGATCATGGCTCCCGACCTCTGGAGGGTAAGAATGGGTGAGGGGAATGTGGGGAGGTGGGTGCGCAGAGGGAGGGCAGGGATGGGTGAGACATCGGTGGACCATTTTCTTGTTTGCAGGGAAAAAATAAAAAAAAAAATGGGAAGAAAGGTTTTCTTCATTTACAGGTTAAGAAACAAACAAAAAAAATTAGGCACACTGGTGTGGGGTGCCAGTGTGCTACAATTCTGGGAGAGGGGAAGAACAGAGGAAGCAAGGAGGGCAGCAGCAGTGGGAGGTTGCAGGAGGGTTTTATTGTCTGTTGGGGGACGTGGAACAGCGGGAGCAGGGAGGGCAGCAGCAGTGTGAGGTTGCGTTGTGGCAGGCAGCAGGAGCTGTGAACATGCAGACAGAGGAATTGGGCTCCTCGATGTCGGCTTTCTGCGAATTGTGTGGTGGATGGCAGGAGCTGCCATTTTTACTGAAATGTTTCACCAGGAAAGGCACATAATGGAGTCATGCCATCTGCCACTGCAATGGCACATTTATTTCATCTCCATGGCTCTCTTTGAAACTGCTGTCATCGGCAGCATGCTCACTGATTGGGGTCTAGGGGTGCACCCACTAAAGCGTCCCCTGCATTGGTCAACACTGACACACCTCTGCATTTGTGCTACCACCAGAAGATGTTGCTTGCATGTGCACACAAGCCAACATAAAAAGTGGTTTCCTCACCACATAATATCTCAAGGAATATTTCATGTAGCTGCAGCAGTTGGTACGGGATGTTTAAGGGACAGAGTCTGTCAACCCCCTTAGGCATCAAATTGTCCCTCTGCTAAAAACAAACACACTTCATGATTGATCACATTCTGTAAAGATTGCTGATGTAGCTGGCTGCTTGATTCTGATTCCTTTCTTCTGTGTAAAAGTGATAAATAGATCACCCCCAGCCAATACTGGTGCACTACAAAGTTTGTTTGTAGTATAGCACTCCTTGATCAACTTCACATTTCCTTGCTGGAGTGGGAATACCACCACACAGTCTAGCCAATCATGATGCAGTGGGAGGAAAGAGAGGAGACACAGCATCATGAGTGGCTTTTGGAGATGTCTTTGTATTGTTCAGGAGTTGGAATTAGAGTTGATCAAAGTAGGATTTGATAGGCATGTTAATATTTCCTTGTAGCAGAAACATGCTCTTTTAGGAAAACATTTTCTATTGTCCTGCTGCCATAAGTGGTACTAAAATGGAAGCAAATACAACCAGCAACATCAACAAATTTCACAGAAGGTATGAAATCCAAAAATATGGGTTTGTATTTCAGCTAGAAATAATATGATACAAAAAGAGTTGACTGTGTCCCTTTCATACCAAATGTGGTCCTGTTCCCACTGATGTTAAACTTTCCTTGTAAAAAACACATGCTGACTTTGGGCACTATCTACAAAGCAGTTTGCCACAGAAATGGTGAAAGTGTTTTGTGGATATGGTCCATGGTAGTAAATTGAAAGAGGAGAGATAGATAGCATTTCATCACAGTGTATAAAGTTTCCTTTTTTTTTCCTCCAAGAGAGACCCCATCCCACACAATATTTACCAACCACCACCATCTGAGTTGTCACCATCAGCATCCACAATATCAATCACTTCAGGATCAGCTTGTATATGTAACCCCCAGGGGACGCTATCCCAAGGGCTACTACCCCTGTCTGACTTGCCGCCAACAGGTTGAGGGGCCTGGATCCATTGGCGGGTGCCTCCACCCAGAGGTCAGGGTTAAGACAGTCTGATATGACTTGGTCACAGCCCTCTGGGTCACTGCAACTCCCCTTTCTTCCCACTAGTGGCCCACACAAGTCAATCACAGTACTCTTGCCATATACACTTACCCCCAGGCTTGGTTCAATCAGCTGGCTCTGGGGACCCCCTGTAAAGTAAGATGCAATTAGACAATAACCACCTGTACAGTAATTCAACATAGACACACAGATCAGTCAGTATACCTCTGCAAAACACCCAATCTGATTTATTCAGGGGGGAGATAACAAGGACTAAGGGAAATCAGGTTAATTAGCTTACCACTCTAATATATATATATATATATATATATTTGTATCTATCTAGGGCACTGTGCACAGGCCTAACCTATAGTTCACAGTTTCTGGGTACCAAGGCAATAGAAGGCTAGCCTCTCAATGCAGCTGGTTGGGGCCCTGACACAGAAAACAAGCATTTGATTCCTAAGAGGATTAAGTATAGCCAGCAGGCTCAGTTCATGTAGCCAATAAAGTAGCAAGACAAATTGTGCCTTCGCTATAAACACTTGACAGGGAGTTACCCTGATTTAGTACTCACGACTCCAGCAGAAAGATCACTCTCACACCACTTGCAGGGCCGAGCCTGGAATTCAACCACTTCTCCACACATTTATATGAAGAGCAGAGGGGTACCATACCAGGTAGCTGCTGTATTATCCTGATTGCTTTTACTACAGAACCTGGCCCAAATGACGCAGCTTCACATGTCCTGACAGACCGAGCGCGACTGAAGCAGATTCTCAAGTCCTCTACAGGGTGAGCCTGGTAGGTAGCTGTACTTTTGCACAGCCTCCTCTGACCGCTGCTTAGCAGATTTAGTCCGACACTTGCTGGTGTTCAACCTGCCGAAATGTGGCCTTCCACATGCGCTTCCCACGCGAAAGCTCAAAAGCGCAGGAGCCCAGAGCTCCTTCCTCGCTCACAACCACAATGACTCTGCCCCTTGGCAGTTTGGGGCAAGGACTCTCAGTTCGGGTGCCACCCGATCCCATTGGTGGGCTGCAGATATCAATCACTGAAGTTGGTCCCCATTGGTGCAAAAAGGGCGCCATAGCCCAGAACTTCATTTCCCAGAATTACTGGCTGTATCCCCTATGGCCAGCCGGCTCCAAAATGAGTCCTGATTCTGGTTGGCTCAAAAGATCTCCATTTTAGTGTTCCCTCTTCTCACCATTGGCCCAGTTCAATAGTCCAGGTCCAAAATGGAGGGGCCAAGCACACAAAGTCCCAGCTGAAATGGAAGCAGGTTAGACAAACTGTAATTTCACTAACACTCTAAATAATTATAGCCAAACAGTTACATCTATCGAAAGGGTTCCCTTTGCGCTTACAGCAACTACAAAATTGGAGTGATTTCACCGCAGCTCAGGCGGGATTCAAGCAGGGAGACACCAATCCCCCTCATATCAACCCGCTGAAGCCTGCGAGTACTGGAGGCTTAAAAAGCACTCACAACAGCCGCATTTTGGGTGCCATTGCGCCGAACACCAGTTAGGCAAGGAGCTATTAGGCAGCTCTGGGAAGGCTTTTAAGAACCCCCATTTGTAGGGGGGTTACATATACTTTTGCAGGGATGTGAAAATCTTGCCTTATTAACTTTAATAAATGTTAACGTGTGTACATTTTCTGGCAGCAACCTATTTCTAGTGTCTGTCGCAACATTGCCAGCTGTACTAAATATGTGTTCTGAAGAGACACTTGTTGCAGGACAACCAAGATATTTCAAGGCTTCATCATACAGCTCAGGCCTTATTAACTTTTTCAATCTCCAGTATTCAAAAGGGCATGCATCAATAGGAATAAGTGGTTCTTGCAGATACCTGTCTACCACAGTGGACAGAGAACGTTCAGAGGAAGAAACAATGTAATTTGGTTTGGCAGCAATTTGGGAAACATTTTGCCACAGATTTAGCTTGCTACTAAGGGTGGAAATGGGAGTTGTGGAAGAACTACCGCTCCTTTTTTGTGACTTTTCCTGCTTTGTATCTCTTCATGAAGATGGACCTGCACATCGTGGAGATGACAAGCTGAAGCTACTGTGTGTGTCTGTGTTTGATGCCTGTGACTGCTGCAACTCATCTAACAGAAATTTGTAGTGCTCTACATTGTTTTTGGACGATGTATTGCCTTGAACCTGGGATCTAAGAGAGTTGCAAGTATGCAGTGTTTTGATTTCATCATTGCAACTAATCTGTCATTGTTTTGGAAATGCTCGCATACTCTTTTTACAAGATGTCCATGATACTGCCGACATGTTGTCTTACATTCAGATCTGATCTGTCTCTTTATAGAGTGAGAACACTCAGATGATGTGAAATCAGCATTATGAGTGGGATAACCTGACTCATAGGCACACCTTCTGAAGACATGTCCCTTGTAGCTGCGTCAAAAGGAGCTAGGATGCAGCACACTGTCTCCATTAACTTCCAGTGCAGTACAGAAAGCATAATGCCATCACCAATAATGTAACTGGAGCAAGATTCATGTACAGCTTGCTTTTGTTCCAACAGGCACTGCAGCATATAAAGAGTTGAGTTCCATTGAGTGGAAACATTTTCAATCAGTTTTCAATGAGCTTTTGCTGGGGCAGCTTGAGTTTCTTTTGCAGTTCAGATAATATCTTTACAGTCTTGGTTGAATGTGAAAAGTGAGTCACAATTTTTTTGCAGACAGCAATCATACCATCAACTTGTGTTTCATTGTTCAGGAACCCAGTGACAAATAAATGTAAGCAATCTGCAAAGCAAGAAGCATGCATGAACCCTCCATCCCGTACTGCTTTCAAGATATTGGCTCCATTGTCACTTACTATAAAGTGACATTTTAGACCATGATAATAAATCCAGTCATTAAGGAGGTCATGTATTTCTTGCAAGATATTTATGGCTATGACTTTGTCCAAACTTCTTTATATGCAGCAGCGCCATCTTTTTGGGTGCTTGTTTTTGAAGAAGCACACGAAAAACTGACCCAATGAGCTGTAAGGGACATGCAATCTATGCTCTGGCCACTGGTACACATATCTGTTGTGACATAAATAACCCTGCAAGCTTCACTGTCGCTTTTAATGTCTGATAAATGTTTGGTATTTCAACATAGGCAAAGTACCTTTGATGAGGAACACTGTAACTAGGCTATGCAAGTTTCATGTCCTCCCTAAAATCCTTATGATCCACTAAAGAGTATGAAAGAAGGACTCCAGCTAACAGTTCCCCAATTTTGTGGTTAAGATGAAGACTCTTTGGATGATTTTTGGTAAAAGTATTCTTCCTTGCAAATGTCTGAGATAATGTTAGCTGCTTACAACATGTCCCTGCTGGTTTATTAGACACGGTGCTTCATTGAACAGATGGACGTTGGGTGATGGACTTGGTCTTAAACACTCAGTGTCATCACTGCATGTGCAACTGGTGCTAATGGTGTTGGTGGTAATGGTGGTCATAGGGCTGGCACTGGTTATGTCCGCATCAAGTTCAGAAAATTCACTATGCATTTCAGATTCCTTACCCTTCTAATTTGTGGTCTGCAAGGAGGAGGACATGTATTTTGGCTGATTAAGCAACACTGAATGTTTTTTCAGATGGCATTTAAGAGCTGAGGCTTGACTCAGCTTTACCACTGCATACACTTTGTTTACATAGGGAACAAATTGCTCTGCATGGATCACATTTACTGACAGAATAGTAATTCCACACTTCAGAAGTGACAGACTGAGTGCTATGAAGATAAGAAAAAACTGTTTGTTTTTTCACCTATCTAAGCAAAACCCAGGCCATCCTACTTGGTGCTAGAAGAGTGGGCACTTGAGTGTTTTTCATTTTTATCTGATGTAGAAGTGGTGATTCACTGGATATGTCCTTCTCATTGCCAGCATCTGTGGACTTATTTGCAAGTGCACTACCTCTTAGTCAGCAGACTTGCTCATCTGACTTGGTTGAGGGACTGATGATATGTCACCAGTCACAACAGTGTCCGACTGAGACAAAGAGCTACTGTCGGAGTCAGAGACTGAGTCATTGTCATGTGCACTATTACTGCTAGTCACAGGGATTTTACCAGCATGAATGGCATACTTTATGGTGCCTCTGTATGTGACACCAGCAGCTGCGCAAGTTTTCTTAAAAGGTCCCCCTTTACCATGGTTCATTGTTGCTCTTTTTCTGTTTGGTGTATTTTTTAACACAAGAAACATTTTGGTTATTTTTGCCAACACCAGGATTACCTCTACCACCAACACCTGATCCACCCCCAGCACCAGATGCTTCATCTGTGTTGCTGTCAGCCATAATAGCAGCAGTATACTGCACACACAACTCCTGTGTTACAAAACAATGTGGTCTGTGATTGCTGCAATTAAAACATTTGGTTTTGGCTGTATGATACTGTGATGCAGTGGACTGGAAGGCAATTGAGGAATATGCAGGTGTGCAACTGAAGTTGGATCCCAGGTTACAGAATGGTTGGGCATAGGCATATGCAAAACAGGGCAAAGTAAAATGTCAGGAATTGGCATTCTGAATCTGAATAAAAAATTACTGTTTCAGTATTACAAGAAGTTGTCTGTTTATTTTTCTATTATATTTCAATATTTTTTGCTCTGTAATATATTTTACTTTATGCAAGATGATACCATGCATTGAGTACTGGGTGGCACACAGTCAGTACGTAACAGTACACTCAAAGGGCACACAGCAGGATGATGGCCAGTACACCACGTAGAAGTCACACACACATACTGGGTACAGTGCAGCAGTCAAAGGGCACACAGCAGGATAATGGGCTGGCCACAGCACAACACAGGAGACAGAGTCACACAACACATTGAAAGAGGATTTTCCTGTCTCTCCTCACAATAGGGGAATATATGTCTGGCATTTATTTAAGGATACCACCACACAGCTGGCTACTGGACTGCACATGGTCACACACACTGGGTATGCATAGGGTACAGTGCAGTCAAACGGCACACAGCAGAGTGATGGGCTGGCCACTGTACACCACAGGAGATGGAGTCACACAACACAGTGAAAGGGATTTTTATTTATTTATTTAGTGATTCATAAAAGACCTTTGAGAGCAAGCTCTTTTACAAAGGTTCCACGTCATAGAGTGCAAAACAAAGTGCAGTAGGAGAAAGCAAAGGTACATCACAATGAACAATACAGCTTGGACTCAGAACTTACAAAAATAACTCAAAACATAGGTACAAGTTAAAATAACAAGAAAAACACTTTATAAGGGTGACGGGGGGAATAAGTAGCCACAAAGTGCCTTGTCAATAGTTCAGAGGGACAGAGGTAGCTGGCAGTGGGGTGAAGAAAGGAGGCACAAGAGAGAGGTAGGTACTGCGGTGGAGGTGAAGTGTGGGGGAAGAAGGGTGATAAGGTATAGGGAGAAATGGGGGATGAGGAGAGGCTGAGTAGAAAAGACATGCTAGCGTAAATGGTGGGGTGTGAGGGGGCATGGTCAGACAGCCTGCATTAGTAGTGACTGTTAGGGAAACTCATGGGACTGGGAGCTGGGGAAGGGGGGAAGATGGGGTGGTGGGTGCCAAAGAAGCATGATGCAAACTGATTGCTGAGGCAAGTCATGAGAAGAGACAGAAGGTGAGGGTATCTGAGGCCTGCCTAGTGCTTGCTGGGGGGCAGACAGAGCAGGTGTGGCTGGACTTAAGGGCAGGTGCACTTAGAGAGTGTTATTAGGTGCTGTTTGAGGTCAATTTTGAATTAGGCCAAGAGATGCCGGGGAAGTTCATTCATCCACAGTGGGCCCTGGTAGGCAAATGCATGTCATAAAACCTCCCTACTAAAATGGGACGTAACTTATAACAATATATGCCGATTTGCCTCTTCGTCGCCCTGACTCAAACATCACTGCCTTCTTTATAAGGATCTGAATTGGCTCTCACCCTCTGCCAGTAGACAATACTACCTTGGATCACTAATGGACTCGATCATCCGGGAAAAAAACCCATCCCAGCTGGCGGCGTTGCTGGTCCCTCAATCATCCTCCCATGGCCTCATGATCAGCTGACAAATCCTTGCTCTATGTTCCGAGATGTCGGACTAATTAAAGGCACAGGGGCCTTCCAATTCTCTGCTCCTAGGCTATGGAATGCTCTTCCACTAACCTCCGGCTGTCTCAGTCTCACTTTTGGATTTAAAAGTGAATATCGTCATTATCTATCCTTAGCTGATGCTTGTACATGCTTTGACCCAACCTGAAGCTCCTGAGACTTACCAGTAATGTCACCCCTGCTCTAGCCCAGCTCCGAGACTGTCTCCTCTTCCCCTCCCCATATTTTACTTTCTCTTTGGAAGTAACTTCTTGACTACTAGCTCTCTTCCTTCTCAAACTTGTTGCTGACCATCCACTGTTGTTTTGCCAATTACCACCCCTGACCTTCCTTCTGTCAGTCTTTCTTGTTATATTTGAACATTCCTCACATTCCTCTCTATATAACCTTACTATCTTATTAACCCTTTCACTCCACAGGTCGGGTCCATGGTTTCTGCACTTATTATATATCTTACTGCCATTATCTGTATAATGCTTGCCATTATTTTTTGTTGTTTCTACCCATTGTATTTTTGTAGCACTGCTGTACTGTTCCTCTATTTGTATTATTGTACCCATGTTGCTGTTGTTCAACTGTTCTCCTTTTGTTGTACTCTGCCGGGTCGTGCCTGAAAATAGTCATTTTATGGCTAGTGCACCTACCCAGTTAACAAAAACTAAATAAAATAAAAATAAATAAATAAATGTTGCCCAAGTTAGGTGCAACAGAAGGGAATAGCCAAGGCCCCTCTAGTCCTCCCTCTGGTGACCTGTAATGAGTTGGCCACCTTAATCAAATTGCCTACACAAGGTGGTGTCTTACCCAATACAGCCTTCTTCCCTAGGATGCAGGCCTGGAATTTGATCCTGTTTCTTAGTGACAGACAATTTGCGCATTCGTTCAGAGTACAGGTGTGAGTGCCATGCTCAGCATCCAGGGTAAGTTAACAGGCTTTGTTGAGTGCAGTCTGAATCCTCTTGAGTCCTGTATCCATTGCCGCCCTGTAGACCACTAGTCCATAGTCAATAGTAGATATAATGGAACTGTAGACTGAGAGGCGAAGGGCCAACAGACAGAGGTATTGCCTGTGCCTATACAGGACACCAATCTTGGTATTGACTGTCTTGACCAGAGAGTCAATATGGGGTGCAAACATGAGGGTATCATCTATTATGACCCCCAGATACTTGAACAAATGCACTTGTTCCAGCGGCTCACTGTTGAAGATGATGAGGGGGTGGTGCTTATTTTTGTTGTGGGGGGCTGGACGTAAGCATGGCCTTGGTCTTCTTGTAGTTTAGTAGCAACTTATGACTACAGAACCAGTACCTAAGTTTGGAGAAGGAGTTCTGCAGCTCAGATTGTAGGGCAGTCTGAGACATGCTGCTGCCCAGGAGCACAGCATCGTCTGCATATAGTATGAGTTTGGTGTCACAGGCTGTGGGAAGGTCATTTAAGAAGACGCTGGAGAGTAGGGGCCCCAGTATTGATCCCTGGGGTACCCCTAATGATACCTCTCTTACGCTGGATACTGTTTGCCAGTTCTGACACATTGATTTCTCCATATCAGGTAGTCTTGGAACCAGAAAAGGGCATTGGGTGCCACACCCATGTTTTGCAGTTAGGTCAGTAATAGGGAGTGGTTAACTGTATCGAAGGCTTTGGTGAGGTCAATAAAGACAGACCCCACGAGTTTGCCTTCATCCAGGGCCTTATGTGCATAATTCATGTAGTCCAGCAGGGCAGTAGTGGTACTGTGATTTTGTCGGAAGCCATGCTGGTTGGGGCATAGTAGATTATACTTATTGAGGTAGTCAATGAGTTGACCCGCCACAATCTTTTCCAGTGCCTTGGACAGGGGGGAGAGGATCGAGATGGGTCTGTAGTTGGCTACCAGAGACTTGTTGCCTCCTTTATGCACTGGCGTAACTAGGGCCTGCTTCCAAACTGCTGGGAATTGGTCAATGGCCAGGGACTTATTGTACAGCGTCATTTTCTGTCTCTCCTCCCAACATGGAAATATATGTCTGGCATGTATTTAAGGATATCACCACACAACTGGCTGCTGGGCTGCACGTGGGCACGCACACTGGATAGGATAAGTGCAATCAAAGGGCAGTGGGCACACAGCAGGATGATGGGCTGGTCAGTGCACCATGCAGGAGATGGAATCACACAACACAGTGACGCACACTCAACGGGTGTATATATTTTTTTTGTCTAAGGGATTTTCCTCTCTCCTCTGGCATGTATTTAAAGATACCACAACTGGGTGCAGGGCTGCAGTGCAGATGGTCACACAGAGTATAGTGCAGTCAAAGTGCACATAGCAGGATGATGGTCTGGCCAGTGCACCACATAAGAGATGGAATCACATAACACAGTGACACACAGTTAAATATATATTTTTTCCTAAGCGATTTTCCTGTCTCTCCTCCTAGCAGGGGAATATTTCTGGCACATATTTAAAGATGTCAGCACAAAAACAAGCACCTCAAAGCTAAAGGTATGCTTGGAGAAAAATATATCATAGAAAAGGCACAGTAGCTCCAGCACCACCAACAGCAAATAACAGACAGACCAGCAAAAGCGAATGCAAGTGCAGCAAAATTTGAATTTCAATAGTGTGCAACAAGATCTCTCACTGGGAGAACAGGATAAAAGCCAAAACCTCCTACTAGTTTCGCCTGAAAGGCATCCTCAGGAAGTTATGTATTTAAAGATACCACAACTGGGTGCTGGTCTGCAGTGCACATGGTCACACAGGGTACAGTGCAGTCAAAGGGCACACAGCAGTATGATGAGCTGGCCAGTGCACCACACAGGAGATGGACTCACATAACACAGTGACTCACACAGGTGTATATATATATATATATATATATGTATATTTTTTTTTTCTTTGTAATAAGTAAGGGATTTTCCTGTCTCTTTTCCCAGCAGAGAAATATTTCTAGCATGTATTTACCACAACTGGGTGCTGTGCTGCAGTGCACATGGTCACACAGGGCACAATGCAGTCAAACGGCACACAGTAGGATGATGGACTGGCCAATACGCCATGTAGGAGTCACATACTACTGTGTACAGTGCAGCAAAGTGCACACAGCAGGATGATGACCTGTACACAGACAGACTTCCCCAAGCTCTTCCACAGTCCCCCCTGCCTGCCCACCTCTACTCCCTTTCCAACAAGCCACCTTGCCACTCAATGCCTGGCTTTTCCTTTTGGATCTCCCTGTAATTTATTTTTCACCACACAGAAAAAATGCTTGCTTCCACTGCCAGTGTGTCTTCCTGCCATAAAGGAATAAGGAAAGGTGACAAAAACATGGAGCAGCAGAACATAACACACGCTGCTCTGCTACTCCTGCAGCTCTGTGTGCCCCACTGATTTTTCTGCTGTGCAATAATGAAGATCAGTTTGAGTCAGTCACATGACTTAACTGTATGCGTTGCATCTCTTGCATGAGTCTCAGTGTACTCCTGAGTCCCTCACTCCCAGCTGTCAGTCTTTTCCTCCAAGTAACAGCAGCCAGGCATTCCCTCCTGTGTCTTCTCCTTCCACCTGTCAGTCCTTCCCTGTCACGCTTCTTGAGTGGGTGTCAGTGCAGTCACTCCTGAGTCTCTCCCTCCCAGTAATGACTACCAGGAAGTCCCTCCCTCCCACCTGTCAGTCCTTCTCTAACATGCTTCTCATACAAGTGTCTGGTGCAGTCCCTCCCAAGTCCCTCCTCCCCTCCCAGCTATCAGTCCCTCCTCCTCCCCCAGTAACAGCAGAGACAAAAAAAAAAAAACACACACACACACAATTCAAACCCTTTTGTGAACCTTCTAGTGTTTGAGTTCTAAATTAGAACTCAAACACCAGGGTTTGAATCTTTCTCGAACTAGTTCTGTCAACCCAAAGTCCATGAGGTCCTCTTTGACCAGTAAATCCATCGGTTTACCTACCACAGAGGTAAGACTGACAGGTCTGCAGTTCCTGCTTACTCCTTGATCCCTCCCCCCCCATGGTGTGGAACTGTGACCTCTACCCTCCAGTCTTTTAGAAGTATCCCTGACTGTAGCAGCTATTTAATAACCTTAATAGCACAGTCCAAGGATATGTGGTGCGCAAGGAACACAGAATGCAAATCTGCCAGTGAGCAAATATTTTTACTGCAATAAAAGTGAATACAAAAAATGCAAGCCACAAAAATGTGAAGTGTAGTAGCCCCTATCGCCTCAACCACAAAAGTCTTCAAGGGCGTCTTTTGACTTTTGTGGTCGAGGCACTAGGGGCTACCGCACTTCATGTTTCTGCAACTTGCATTTTTTGTATTCACTTTTATTGCAGCAAAAATATTTGCTTACTGGCAGATTTGCATTCTGTGTTCCTTGTGCACCACATATCCTTGGACTGTGCTATTTTGTGGAGGTTGGCCGCCTCATTAGTGGTGCTCGCAGAAGACTGCTTTGTTGGAGCGCAGAGGAGTTCTGCTTGTGAATTTAATAACCTTAACAAGGGTTCAGCCAGTCCATTGCTAATTCCTTTTTAGTACCCTAACTCCTTCAGATACATCCCGTCAGGCCCCGGGGCCTTATTTATCTTTAGGGGTGTTAGCTCTTTCTGGACCCTTTCACTAGTACATACTGGCTGCCTCACCTCCAGGACCCCCTTTATGGCATCCCTGATGCCACTCTGACAGGGCCCTGCTGTCTTCCTTTGTGAAGAAAGAGTAAAAGTAAGCATTAAGGATGGCTGCCTTTTGCACATCCTCCTCTATTACTCTACCTCCCTCAGATAGTTTAACAATTCCCTCTCCTTTCTTGCTTTATTCCCTAATATACCTGAAGAACTGTTTTTCCCTGCCCTTGACCCCCTCTGCAATATGCAGCTCAGTGTCTGCTTTTGCCTCCCCAACTGCTCTCTCTGCTTCCTTAGTTCTCAGTCGGTATTCTCTCCATTCTTCCTCCCTGCATTTCCTTGTACATGGTGGACGCCTTTTTTGGTTGCCCTCTCTGCTTCCCTGACACTCTCCAAGAACCATATTGGTCTCTTTTGCTTGTTTCTTTTGGTTACCATTTTCATGCATAACTCTGATGCCTCAAGAGTGCCCCTCCTTCACACCTCTGATACTGTCCACCCTGACTAACTTTTCCCGGATCAATTCCCCCATCCTGTTGAAGTCTGCCCTTCTGAAATCAAGGACATCAGCACTTGGTTGGGATTTTCTGGTCCCAGTAACTAGTTTGAACCAAATAGAGTTATGGTTACTGGACCCCAGTGGCTCCCCTACTTGCACTCCTCCTACCGCTTCTGAGTTGGTGAGCACCACATTGAGAAGGGCCACTTGCTGGGGAGGAGGGGGTTCCTTAATTGCTGCACCACATGATAGTCCTGGTTTGAATCCAGCATGGTCAGACTTCTGGTACTCCTAACAGATGGAACATCCCAAACAATATACAGCAGGTTCAGATCACTCACTACCAAGACTGTAATATACTTGTGCACTGCTTACATCTCTCATAGCCTGTTATGAGTATTAGTTGCTGTATTGCTTTAAATGAAATAATTATAAGTATGACTGAGACTTTCAACATTCAAAAGTTGTGGTTGTAGAATAGCCCAACGGTCACTTAAAAAACACTTGAGTATTTAGATTTTGGAAATTTGGGTGAAAGATTGGGGATGAGCCTTCCTCTCTGCAAGGAGCCAGAGTACCAGCTAAGAAGAGATAAAAACTGGTGCAGAGATGATGTGCCATTCCTCAGATTCATAGTTGAAGAGCATGGAGTGAGGGCTCAGATGGAGGTTCCAGCTTGATCCAGTTCTCTGATGTGTATCGGTTCCTGAGATTTCAGCTCATTCCAGTACTGGAGGTCCAGATGTGTCCTGGTTTCTGGAGTCCCAGGAAAAAGATAAGTGCCCTCTTTTACCGTGGGTGATATTTTAAGTAGTGGTTGGGGGTTGGATAACTGCTTGCCTTTCTCTTCCATGAGAGAAAGTTTATTGTTATCTCTCATTGAAGGGTAATATTGATTAAGGCAAAAATATTTAAGGTTTTCAATACCCCTTCCTCACTATTTCATAGTAAAGTGATTTATGAGAACCTTTAGCCCTGTAGGAATTTATTAGTAGTAATGTAAGTTCCTAGTTATATGTCTTTTTGGTTAATTCCCTTGTCAATGGTGCAGTCACTAATTTGTCTGTCTCTTATAGACGCTTATGTTCTTGAGGGGTTATCATTAATGAATTCCTCTGCATTTATAAAACCTGGGGTCAGGTTGGAAAGTTGCCACAACTACAAGGAAAAGCTACATCCCCACCCACTTAAAGTTATTCAGCAGTTATTGAGGCAATCAGCAGGACAGGATTTGTGTATAAACTTTTTATTCATTATGTTTATGAATTTACTTCTCATACATGAGACATATGAAATGACGTGCATATGTTATGTCCTGAATAGAATGAAATAAAGGCACGTTCAGGTGATGTGGTGATTCTGTCCCAGCAGTGAATTTTTAATGATCGATAAGTGGAGGAACTCTACATTAGGGTTAACGCCTTTTAAGAAGCCCAGAGTTGGACATTTCATACTGAAGCATGATTTTTTTACAGGACAATAGATAACCTTGACCAATGCAACAGATTTATTTTCTCTAAATGATCAGAATTACGACTAATTATTGTAGTATTTTAGTTGTTCAAACTGTTTCCTATCATTTTAAGTTACTTTAGTTAAGGTATCATAGCTTTCTGCAACTGCAACAGGAAAGCAAAACATTTTTTTTCTAATATAAGATCAGGACATTTAGCATGTTTCTTGTATTTTTTGGTAGGACACAGCTGCTGAAATCAGGACAGGTGGTAACCCTAGCTCTGATCACTCTTCTAGCAAGAAGTTACATAAATAAGACATTGTATACATTTTCACAGATGCTAACACACTTAATTCTTTTGTAACATGGCACTAAACATGGTGCTGAAATGGAGAAACTAGATTTGTGGAAAAGCATCAGCTGACCAAAAGCCAGCGGGTACTAATCCAGCAGTACAGCCCACTAGCTAGTGCATGTTGGAGCAATAGAGCCCGCTCGCTAGTGCATGTTGCTGAACACGGGAACATGAAGAACCAGCAACTGGAAGACAGCTGATGTTGGGGGCAAGCAAACTGATCCATGTATCGGCAGGAGTGCAGTCGAGCAAGCAGTCATAGCGACACTTGGAAAGTACAGAAATATGCTGGTAGCATGAAGAAATGCCTTGGACCTACAGATGATCAAAGTGAACACCAATAAACATGTCCTACCGTTCTCTGCAACATATGCATCCAGTACACTTAGTAAAATAAAGCGGTCAGCATAAAATCTTTTGTAGCCCTGGAAAAAAAGCAATGTTGCCACATGTTATCTGGAATACAGAGCAAAAAAAACGATGTATCCCATAATGCAGTACTGTGAAGTATGTGGTCGATGTAACAATGAACGTCAATACATTCAAACTGTCACTCAGAATGTAAAAAAAAAAAAATTTAAGTTGTGCGTGTTTCAGACAGCAATGTAATGTCATGATTTCTTCAAAATGCCTCGACATTACATGAATGTATGTGAGGTGCCCAACGTGCATGTTGTTACATCTTCAGTGTTACAAAAGCAGTACGCTGCATCATAGTTTCTCCACAGCAACTACCGATGGGCAGAATGTCTATGTCGTTCTGCATATAATGGTATCCGAACAATACTTCCCTGGTACTTGGTGGTGGTTGGAAGCACTCAGCCTGCAGCCTTATGCACCAACACCCCCCCCCCCCAACAGGCAATAATCTACTAGTAGAGCCCTCCTCTGTCGGGGATTAATGCTTACATATAGCTAACAACATTTGACCAACCTGGATGTAGATATGCAGTATAACAGAGATACTGTACACACCTGGTTCCAGATGATTCCTCAATCTGCTGTTTTAATAGCTGCAAAACTATGTTTACTGATTCTACTCTAAACAGTAATCAACTCTCAAAACTGCTTCTCTTAGAGCATTAAGATTTTTTGAAGTTTTAAGCAGTTTTGTACATACCTGAACAAAATGAAATAAAGACACATGCAGCCCATACGGTGAGTCTGAGCAGTGACTAAGAACTGCATGACACCGATCACCAGCTCCCCTGTGTGAACAGATCTGAGTGGTAAGCCACTGATTTTGCTGTAAAGATGGGAAACAATCAAAAATGATATCAAAGTTTTGTTTAGTACCTCACATGCAATTCAGAAAGACAACTATATATAGACCTTGGCCTACCCTGAGTAGCTTTGTCAGCCCACCATTTACAAGCTAGTCTTTGGTTAATTTCTGTGGTTATTTATTTGGGATACCTGAATGTTTTAGGGCTAGAATTGATGTTAGGATTTTTTATTGTATGGTTTGCTGCTGTATATTGTAGTTTTGTAAGGCACCCTGAGCCTACAGGATAGGGTGACAAATAAATAAAATCTACTATTACTACTTAATGTATTTGGAGATGACTATAATAGGAGTTATGTCACCCCTCCTCATTACCTCTTGTGGGTGTATATCATATCATATCATATCATCTTTATTTACAAAAGGCGCCTTTCCAAACCAAGGCACCTGTACAATAAAAACATATAAAATAATTGTCCCAAAGGGAATAAAACACATACAACACAATAGCAGCTTCAATGGTTAACAAACGCCAGACCAAAAAGGTATGTTTTTAAGGCAGTCTCAAAACTCTGGATGGTCAGGCAATCTCGTACCCGATGAGGTAAAGAATTCCACAGGGTCGGGGCCACAAAACTGAATGCCCTTGCCCCAGATGTTTGTAAATGAACCCTGGGAATCTCTAGCAATCCCTCATCGGTGGATTGGAGAGGACGGAGGAGACAGTAGGGACAAAGGAGATCTTTCAGGTAACCCAGTACCTGGTTGTGTAGGGCCTTATAGGTTAACAACACAACCTTGAAGGTGATCCGCCACTGTATTGGCAGCCAGTGCAGTCTACAGAGCACAGGCATTATATGACTGGTTCTAGAAGTACCAGTAAATAGCCTGGCTGCCACATTCTGTACCAGCTGCAGGTGGCAGATATCAACCCCCCTGTAGCCCTAGGTAAAGGGCACTGCAGTAGTCAAGGCGGAAGGTAACAAAAGCGTGAACCAACATTGGAAGATCATCGAAAGGAACCAGGTATTTAACCTGGGGGATATTTCTCAGATGGTAAAAAGAGGTTTTAACAACTGCTGACACCTGCAACTTTAGGGTCAGACAATCATCAAACATAACGCCCAGGTTCCGCACACGGTCTGAGGTAGCTAGCTGGACACCTCCAAGCCATAGACCCGAAGGAGGACCTGCTAGCACACCCACCTCACGACATCCTGGGTCCATCACCAACACCTCCGTTTTTTGGGATTCAACCACAGTCAGCTCACATTCATCCAGGCCTGGATTTCAGCTAGATAGCTGTTTAGCACCTAGACAGCATCATCCTGATCAGGCACAAAAAAACATGTATAGCTGAGTGTCATCTACATAGCAGTGGAAACTCAAGCCATACCATCTAATAATCGCTCCCAATGGCAACATATACACTGCAAACAACATGGGCACCAAAATGGATCCCTGCGGTACCCCACAGGATAGAGAGAGAATGGAGCTGAGGAAAAAACCCCCGACACCAATCTCTGAGTCCTACCCATGAGAAAAGATCGAAACCATCTGAGGACAAATCTCGAGAGTCCATAGATGAACTACAGGCGATCCAACAGCACACCATGGGCCACAGTGTCAAATGCTGCAGAGAGATCAAGAAGAACCAAAATGGAATGAGTCTTTCGATTTCTCGCTATCAGGAGGTCATTTAGTACCCAAACAAGGGCTGTCTCGGTACTATGTCTCTTCCTAAAACCGGACTGGAGAGAATCATAAACATTGTGGCTGGTCAAATGGTCTTCCAGCTGTAATGCCACCACCTTCTCAATAACTTTACCCAAAAAGGGTAGATTAGAGACAGGCCTGTAGTTTGCTAGACAGTTGGGGTCCAAGGAAGACTTCTTAAGAAGAGGCTGAACCAAAGCCTCCTTAAGGGGATTTGGAAAGATCCCCCTCTCCAGGGACAACCAGTGTCATAAAACAAATTATTTATACAATAAAGTTGAAACAATGGTCACATAAGCTGGGTTAAGTAAACAAAAATATTCAGCATAACATGTCGGACGATCTAGCCTACACCTTGGTCAGATGCTAAAGATTCCAGTGAGGATGCAGGCCTTAAGGCATTGCTTTAGACCAAATCAATCTTAGAGGAGCCCATATGTGGCACTGATGGAACTTTGTACTGTAAACAGCCTACCAGGACAACCTATTGTAGCTCACACACTAGTGAAGGTAGCAGGAGGACAATGTATGTCCATGGCAGTAATGAATTTGGGAGAAATGCCTGTGGAACTGTCACAATTTCTTATGGGGCGAGCTGTAAGATGAGGATACAGAAGACAGCCATACACTAGAAGGAACTGTACTGGCGCCCTATGATGAAAAGACCCTGGAAGTGGTAGTAGCCTCCCAAATAGCAGCTACAACTCAAAGTGGGAGAAAAAAGGCAGATGGAGCCAAAGGAAAGATATCTGCTGTGGAAGTGAACTGGGAGAAATTGGAATTCACACAGCAAGATGAACTCTTAACCCTGCTTCAGTCACATTTGTCCGCATTTTCTCAACATGATGAAGACTATAGCAGTAGTAGTACCAGCACTGTCTCACCATAACCCTATCCCCTGATTTGGAAACAGTATAAGCCCATTCCCCACAGCTGCATTAGGAGACAAAATGGTTAATCAAAGGTATGCTGGAGAGTCAGATGATTTTTGAAAGCAGTAGTAAATGGGCCTCAGCTATTGTTCTATCAGGAAAGAAGGCTGGGAAGGAACATTAATTTCAATGTGGGCTACAGAAAACTGAATGGAGTCACACATTAGAGTGCTTACCCACTTCCACAAATGTATTTATTTGGTGACTGGGCAAGAACATTAGGCCAGTTTTCCTTCTACAGGCTTGACCCATGTCACTGTAAAGTGACAAGTACACAGAATGTTTAAGACACATTGAGATAAATGAATTGCAGAGTGTGCAACATAACTAGTTGTTCAATAGTTATCACCCATCCCCAAACCCTCGCATTTTATTTCAAAGCTCTCTCAACTGCTGACACCGCTAAGCTACTCAAAAGCCTTCCAAATCATGGCTCCCTTGGGGCTGATGGACTATCTCCAGTCTTCCTCAGGCTCATCTCCCCATCCATCATCGAACCACTCACTTGCATCTTTAACCTTGCCCTTTCCGCCTCCTCCATGCCTGACCCCTGGACGACTGCCAAGGTGATTCCCATCTTCAAAGCCCGTGACCCTCTATCCGCGGACAACTACCATCCAATCTCCATCCTCGCTCACCTTAGCAAACTACTCGAGAAAGCTATCGACCATCAGCTTGCTGAGCACATGGGCAAATACAGTGTCTTGTGTAGCCAACAGCATGGCTTCCACAAGAACCATTCTACCACTACTGCCCTCACACAACTGACCAACCACATCCTCATAAACATGGACCATGGTAATGTCACTGGTGCAGTCTTCGTAGACCTATCCAAAGCCTTCGACTTGGTCAGCCATACCCTCCTCCTCTCCAAACTATGTTGCCTTGGCTGTTCCCAGGAGGTTACTTCCTGGTTCAGGAGCTACCTCACTGATCATTCCCAGTTCCTGAGTATTGGCCCTGCCTGCTTCCCCACCACGCACATCTTGACAGGTGTCCCCCAGGGCTCCATTCTTGGCCCCCTTCTATTCTCTTTATTTATTAACTCCCTTCCCTCTGACAGTCTCAGATGCCACTCTGTCCTCTATGCTGATGACCCTGTACTTTTCTACAGTGATAAATCCCCTGCCTGCATTTCCTCTGTTCTAACTCAAAACTATGCTGCAGCCCACAACTGGTTTGCTGATAACCTACTCCTGGTTAATGCTAGAAAAACAAAATCTATGCTGTTTGGATCCAAGCCCTTCCTGCCCAAATCCAAAACTCACCCCCCTCTCAATATCATCTCCCCTGATGCCAAGCCCTTGAAGAGGTCAATACATTCTGATACTTATGTGTTCTACTCGACACATCCCTCTTTTTCTCCGAGCACATCAACGCATTAGTTCAAAGGTTTCACCAAAAGTTAGGTGCTGCCTACAGATTCTGACAATACCTGACCCCACAGGCCTGACTTGCCATCGTCCAGGGGAATCTACTCCCAGTCTTGGACTACTGCTCCCCCATCTATGTTAGGACATCCACAACCCTTATGGCCAAGCTCTCTTCTGCCTACAACAGTAGTTGTTGTTTCACCTTGTTGGCCCCTTTCAGCACACACCACTGTGTCCTTTACAATTTGCTAGGATGGTTTCCGCTGCAAGGCCACTTTGACCTTGTTCTTTGCTGCATGGTGGATTCCGCCATCCGTACTGGCCAGGAATCTCCCCTTGCAGCCCTCCTCAAGGTCTATACTTTACACCACAGCCTCCGCTCAAACATCATTCCTCCTCTGAATGTTCCCAGAGTATCCAGCAATATGGGCAATACAGCCTTGTCAGTGGCAGCCCCTATGCTGTGGAATAAACTGCTTGCCAAGCTGCACTCCATTCACACCGACTGCCAGTTCAAATCTTGCCTCAAAGTTTGGCTCCTGGAGAATCCCCTCTGCCACGGCTTTCCTGAGTAGTTCTTCATTTCCCGCCTGCACTTACCACAAGAGTTTCTTGCCTATGCAACTCCCTTTGTAAATCCTCCAATTTCCCTTCCTCTCACACCACTTCCCCTCTCCTTCCCTCTACTAGCCCCATTTTATCCTTTTCATGCTACTCCTGAGGAACATTATGTTCTATGCAACTTGCTGTATATCAGTTTCATGTATATATATATATGTGTATATATATATATATATGTATATGTATTTATATATATTTCTCTTTATGTATATGCACATCGGATTTATGTACTATATCACCTTGTATCATGTGGATTTATGTATTTTGCTACCTTATATCTTGTGTACTATTGTGACCTTTTATTATTTGTCAGACTGTCTACTGTTCTGTGCAATGTTGTTTGTGTTTTACTCTGTGCCACTGTATACGGCCCAGGTCATGCCTGAAAACAGTCCCTGGGATCAGTGCACCTACCCGGTTACCAAAGTTATAAATAAATAAATAAAATAAAAAAGGTATTAGAGCAGAGCAGCAAAAAAGAGGTACATTGACAGGAAGAATAATTCATTAGGTGATTAGGTAAACATCTTTTAACTATGGTTTGCCTTGATATTTATTTATTTATTGAAATGTTTCACCAGGATGGCACACTGAGTGACAAGTCACTCATCTCCTTGTGCGACCTGGGGGAAGGGGTACAGGAGGAGTGAGACATTAAACATTCAAGTTGCAAGATCAACGTTAGCATACAGTTGTAAGGCAGGTGTTACAAGCAGTGCTACAACAGTGTTACGCATAATAGGTAGAAAGAGTGGACAACAATAAGTGCTGGGTTACGTGAAAGAAAAGGGGGAAAGGAGAAAGAGGGGTGAGGTGGGGGAGGGGGAAGAGCCATGTTCAAGTTACAAGATCAACATTAACAAACAGTTGTAAGGCAGGTGTTACAAACAGTGTTGCGCATATGTAGAAACAATGTACAATAATAAGTGCCAGGTTAATAAGTAAACAAGTGCTTACGTGAAAGAAAAGGGGGAAAGGAGATGGAGGGGTGAAGTGGGGGAAGGGGAAAGAGTCATGTCCCTGGAGACCCCTTCATGATGCGAGGAACCCTGCAAGGGGACTCGGGGGACCAGAGAGAAGTGTATAAGGCAATGTCCCAGAGAGACCACTTCAGGATGTGAGGAACCCTGCAAGGGGGCTATTGGGCTAGACAGAAAGGGGGATAAGGCTGTAGGGATTTAAAGAGGGAGAAGAAAGAGAAGGAGGAGGTGTGACTTAAATGCTGGGAGGGGGAATAGGACCTAACCCAAGAGAGGACCCTTCAGGATGCGGGGTACCCTACCAGGGGGTTGGGGAAGGTCAGTAGATAGGGATTAAGAAAGTGATAGGAGGGGGAAAAAGTGAGAACTGAACCCTTGTGGGGGAGAGAATTGGCACCTTAGGAGGAGGTGGGGCCTAATCAATAGTCCTTCAGGATGCATTGGACCCTGCTAGTAATCATGGAAAGCTAAGATAGTGGTTAGATAAAATAGGGGAGATATGCTAAAGCTCAGTTGGACCCCTTCAGGATGTTGAGAACCCTGCAAGGGGACTGTGATGGCCAGGGAGAAAGGTAGATGAGGGAGGGGAAGGAGAGGAGACAAGACTAAGCTCAGTAGGACCTCCTCAAGATGCTGCAAACTCTGCAAGGGGACTGTGATGACCAGGGAGAATGGTAGGTGGGGAGGGAAGGAGAGGAGACAAGCCTTGATGCAGTAGGGCCCCTTCAGGATGCTAAGAACCCTGCAAGAGGACTGCAAATCTAGGGCGATAGGAAGGATTGTGGGGGAAGGGAGTAGATGAGGGATACAAGCCCCTTGGAGAGGGACCCATGGAGAGCATTCAGGGTCCCTTACATTCTGTAAGAGATCAAGGGAGGCCAGTAAAGGGGAGCAATTTGGGAGAAGGGGATGAGAGCTAAAAATTTGGGGGGTGGGGTGCACAGGGTAAAATGAAGGTGACAGTAGAGGGATAGAGTTTATCCAGGGCTTAGAGGAGGGAATTAGGGAGGGACATGGCAGAAGCAGCTAGGTGCAAGGTAATTATTGAGGGCAGAGCTGATGGAGTAGGCAGAGGATGAGTGCTGGATTTGAGGGAGGAGGGAATTCCAAATTTTTGGGAGGCAGTGAGAGTAACCGAATTGGCCAATTAGGGTTGATCTGTGAGGGACTACCAGGGTGCGGGAGTCTGTTGATCTAAGGGAATGGGAGGAAGGGAGGATCATTATAAAGGAGGAGGTGAGGTAGGAAGGGAGCTCACCCAACCAGTGCTTAAAGGTGAATTTAGCAAAGTGGGAGAGTTGCCTATTTGTAAGAGAGGGGAAGGATAGGGCACAATAAAGATTGCAGCGGTGGGTGCACGGGGGGCATCCAGGGCAAAGTGGCAGAAGGAACTAAAGAGGGTGTCCAGTCTGGTCAGGGATGACTTAGGGGCAGCACCATAGACTATATCACAGTAGTCGAAAATGGTCAGTATCATCTTTTGAACAAGTTCACGCCTAGCTGTAGGAGGGATGCAACTATGGTTCCTGAACAGGGCACCAAGCTTGGGGTGCAGTTTTTTCTGGATGGCGTCAATATGTCCAGAGAAGTTTAGGCATTGGTCCAACCAAACACCTAAGTACCTGAAGGTGGATGTGTTCTCAAGTAAAGTCCCATCAAGGGTGTGGAAAGTGGGTAGGAAGGGAAGCTTAGAGTGTCTCTGGCTTGTGCTAAAGGTCATGGAGACAGTCTCCTTGGCATTGAGGAAAAATTGATGGTTAGCAAACCAGAGCTGAACCTTATCGAAGTCTTGCTGTAAGCTGGTTGTAACCTCAACAGGACAGGAGCCAGATGCATACAGGACTGTATCATCAACATGCATATGTATAGTGGAGGAGGGTGAGACAACAGAGGGAAGATTGTTTAAGAAGATGGAAAATAAGAGGGG
The DNA here is from genome assembly GCA_016271365.2 of Neoceratodus forsteri. Classification (NCBI taxonomy): domain Eukaryota; kingdom Metazoa; phylum Chordata; order Ceratodontiformes; family Ceratodontidae; genus Neoceratodus; species Neoceratodus forsteri. The sequence continues at coordinate 726,489,999 of CM028133.1, forward strand.
CCCTAATACAGAGCCCTGGGTGATGCCAGTGCTAATCGGGAGGGGAGGTAAAGTGGCGTCCAAGATCTTAACTGATTGGGTTCTGCCAATAAGGTAGGCCATGAACCAGTTTATGGCGGAGGGAGATAGGCCAGCTTGAGTTGAGGAGAAGGGATTGAGAGATGGTATTAAAGGCCTTGGCCAGGTCAACAAAAATGGCAGAGGTAATTTGGCCATTGTTCATCCCCGTTAGGTTGGAGTCTGTGAGCCATAGGAGAGAGGTGGTGGTTGAGTGTTTTTTCCTGAAACCAGACTGGAAAGGGGTGAAAAATGAAGTGTCTGATAGAAAAGAGGTGAGTTGGTAGAGGACAATGTGTTCTTGAACTTGGCAAGGGTAGGGAGGAGAGAAATGGGGCAATAGTAGCCAAGGGATGAGGGGTCACCCCATTTGGGTAGAGAGAGGACCACTGCATGTTTCCATGAAGAGAGAACTGAGGCAACAGAGAATGAGAGATTTAGGATTATTGAGAGGGGTAGACAATGGCCATAGCGGGAGGGAGATGAGTTTTGGGTCGAGGCTGCCAGGGGAGGCATCTTTAGAGGAACTGATGTTGAGGAGGGCACTTAGGGCATTGTTTGGGCTTACAGTAGTGCAAGAGAAGGGGAGGTGGAGGGGGCACACTGGTAGAGGGTGGGAAGGGTGATGAGTAGGAGGGGAGTGGAGGGATTTCAGTAGCTCAATGGTGCAGGAGGTATAGTAGGAGTTAAATTCCACAGCTACAGCTGGTGGGTCAGACACTAGTGAGCTATTAACTTTAAGTACTTGGGGTGGGGTGAGATGAGGGGTTAAATAGGGCATGGACCACCTTCCAGAACTTTGAAGGGGAATTTATGTTGGTGATGAAGGTAGATTTGAAATATTTGGACTTGGCTAACCTTGTAGCCCTGGTGCAAGCGTTTTGGAGCATGCGGTAGCTCACGAGGTCACTAGGATGCGGTGTAGCTTTATGACACTTCCAGGCTCGATCTCTAGACCTGAGACAGGCCAGAAGTTCAGGGGTTATCGAAGGTAAGTGGTTACCTCTGACTCTAGTTTGTTTGAGTGGGGCAAATGCGTTTCACTTTACAAGAAAAATGTATTTGAAGTAGGCAAGGGTCTTAGCAAGGGTCTTATCAACCGAGGGGAAGGAGCTTAGGGGGACCAGTCAGAAGTGGCAAGGTTACTCAGGAGAGGTTCAAGGTCAAGAGACTTGAAAGAGCATAGTTGTATGGTTTTGGGTGTTGATTTAGTTCTGTGGACTTTCCTAACTATGAATATTGGGTTATGGTCACTGAGAGCATCAGGGAGGATGCCAGAGGTGATGATGTGGTGGGAGTGGGAGGTAAAGGCCCAGTTGAGTAGGGAGTGCTGCTGTGTCTTGTGGTTTGGGTGGTTGGGTTCAGAGATCAGTTGGGAGAGGTTTAGGGCTCTGATTTCATTTTTAGTTTTGGTAGTTTTAGGTGATAACCAATTTATATTGAAGTCACCTAGGTTGAATAATTCCCCAAAGCTAGCAAGGGAAGTGATGAAGGTTAGGAGGTCCAGCCTGACCAAAGAATGGACATTTGGGTGGCGGTAAATGCTGGCTGCAAAAATTGGGGGAGTGAAGGGGAGGGTCACATGGATAGCTAGGGCATCATGGGTCTCAGGAATGGAGGATGAGTAGATGATGGAATATTGGATAGAGGCTAGGACATAAATGGCCACACCACCACCCCTGACAGCATGGTCTTGCCCTAGCAGTGAGTAACCAGGAATGGAGACTGAGTGGTCAGGGATAGTGCTCTTTAGCCAAGTTTCTGAGATGATTAAAATGTCTGGTTTTAGAGTGCACACCACTGTGTGAATCTGGTCTATTTTTTGCAACAAGCTGCAGGTGTTTAGATGAAGAATCTTTAAGTCCTTTGGGAGGGCTGAGAGAAGAGAGTGGGGGGAGGTAGTAGAGGAGGAAGCACCGGAGGAGCTAGGGGCAATAGGGCCTGGGTTAGGGTGGATACCTCCTGCAGAGAGCAAGAGGAGAGCGAGTATGAGATAGTGGAGCTTAGGGGAGTTTGAAGGGGCTGGCGAGAAGGTTGGGAGATTTGAGGAGAAGGGAGTGGATGAGTGAGGAAGAAGAAGGGGAAAACTGCAGTGAAAGTGGACACCGGTTATCAAAGCCGATGAGGGTTATGGTAGAGCACCATATTTCCAAATGGGGGAGAGGAAGTGATAGCATAGGATGTGGGTAGGGGATTGGAGGTAGTATCTGATGGGGTTGGAAGAGTTATTAGGAATAGTTGAGTAGTGAGCAAGTGGAGGTGGTAAAGAGAGGGATATGAGCAGAACAAAGGGGAGAGAGAGAGGAGAGTAGGGGATGCATTGTTCATAAAGGCAGAGAAATTGGTGAACAACTGATTTAGGGACAGGAGGAATTTGCAAGCAGGGATCATGGAGAAGGTGCTAGTCAGATAGAGGGGATAGCTGTAGTTTAGGAAGATATTTATATGAACAACAGACAGGGATCACTTTAGATAAAGACTGTGTCCCTCTAGTGGCAGTACAGTATAACTAGCTAATGGGAAAATGGGAAAAATAAAATGATGCCTCTCAGAGAGTAGGGAAAATTGTTTCACAGCCTAATAGCGAAATAAGAGAAGGATCTTTGGCCCATAGCTGAGGAAGTAAGAGGTTTCTCAAGGAGACATTAACAGTAGATCTTAGAGTCTTAACACTGTTCTTAATGGAAAACATTTGGCTAATGAAGGGTGTTTGGATCACAAAGCATTTTTATCAAGTAGGAAGCCTCAGAAAGAAACCCATCTAAATTCTGGGGGGTAGTGTACTTAGGGTTGGAATACAGATCACAGTGATGGGTATTAAAGAGGGCAAGCAAGACAAACTGGCAACTATCATTATAGGCCATGTTCTATTCTACAAATAGAAGAGTCCTTTGCTGCTGTTTGTCAAGTGAAGTGGTTTCTACTCTAGATCTTGCTTGTGGTTAGTGGCAAGTGGAAGTTGATCCAGCCAACTGGGAAAAGAAGGCCTTCACAGCATCCAAGGGATGCTCTGAATTCAATTGTGTGCCATTTGAACTGAGCAATGCCCCTCTGACCTTTTGGAGGTTAATAGAGAAGAGCCTTGGAGATTAGAACTATGAAACCTTACTGATCTACATGAATGATGCTATTGTTTTGTCACGTTGTTTTAAGTCACATAATAAGATAAGGACCTGTTATTTAATAGACTGCAACAGCCTGAACCTAAGTTAAAGCCATAGAAATGGCTGATGCAGTCTCAGATTAGCTATTTGGGTCATATCATATCTAGCAAAATGGTTACTCCAGATCCTGCATTGCAGGAATCTGAGACTGGAAGCCCCCCACATCTGTCAAAGAACTTTGATCCTTCTTGGGGTCAGCAATGTACAGTATTATTGTCACTTTGTGAGGAGCTTTTCAAAGATTGCAGTACCTCTTCACTGCCTGTTGAAAGGGTAACCCCCCAGAAGAAGGACTAGATGGGGAGCAGAACTTAAGTGGTACTGTGGGACTGGGGCAATGCTCAAAGGCCAGCATTAGATGAATTGAGAAATCGCATGATGAAAGCCCAGTTCTGGCCTATGCAGATTATGAAAAGCCATTTTGCTTATACATCAATGCCAGCAATTTGAGACATGGAGCTATGGTAGCCCAAGAACAAATGGGCTGAAAAGAATAATTTAATGCACCAGCGAAAGCTTGAAACCATGTAAGAAGAACTCTGCAAACTACATCTCATTTAAACTGGAACTGTTAGTTTTTGTGTTAGCCGTTACAGTGACATTTGCAAATTACCTTACAGTATGCAAGTCTGACATAATTATGGACAGTAATCTACAGGGTCATCTGGCTCAGAACCCAGTGAAGCAGCCTAAAAAGGAGCAATGTGCAAGTTAGGAGGGAATGTAGATCCCTTACTTCTGTAACAACCCCCTCCTCCACTGGCCACCTCTACCAACTGCCCAGGGAAGAGAAAGTGTGGCAGACAATTACCCAGGTGCAGAATTCCATGCCTAGGGGTATTGTGATAGAACATCTCACCAAACGCCACCTCTTCCTTTTTTCCCAGGTCTGTTTTCTTCACACCCTGGTAGGCTTGACCACCAAGGCACCATCTAAATAAGTATCTGCTCCACCCCGACGGAACTGCTCTGGCCATCTGGCCATGCTACATTATACACGTTATGGGTAGACATGCCACAACTGTCCTCCTTCTTCTTGTCAACCTTTAGTGACAAGCTGCTATAGCTCAGCCCTCACCACTTGGGCCTCCATCACATTCTTTATCTGTTCAAGGAGTTTCTTCTTCCTTGACTCCAGGCATAATCAGGGCCACCCTTGGTTGGTCAAAAGACAGATACTTGCAAAACACCAACATTTATTTACATACTATAGCTGTACTGCACACACCAGCAGGGTATGGGGGTTTACATGGCTCTATCCTCAACTGAGACCCCACCACACCTCTCAGTCTCTCAGCATTAAACTGCGTAGCACCGGCCTTCAAAATTCAGATCAAATTACCAGAATGTGTAGCACTTTCTTATTTTAGAGAATAACATGTCAAAAAATAGTGGGCCCCCTATGTTCAGTGTGTTAAGGAATGTTCCTATGAAATTAGTTCAATGTTTTAATAGTTTGTATATCTAGAAATAGCTCTAACATCATGAAGAACATCAGTTAACTTTTGCACTGCAAGGCTAAATTTGAGTGTAAAAATCACAACACTTTGCAAAATTCATAGCAGTTGAGCCATATGGACCCCGCCAGTTGGTATTCTGGTAGCATTTACTGATCCTGAAGTAGTCAGCCATGGGAATAATTTGAGCATTCTATTAATACATATTTACAGTTAACAGTATGCCCTCCTAAATGGATCATGTTGCCCAGCCATGGACACTTAAAGCACTGAGGTAGAAACTGGCAGCTGCACATCTCCCCTTGCTCTAAGGTTTGGTGAGACAGCTCCATGCAGTCACAACTATGAGGCTTACTAGGCTCATCACATCCTACCCCTTTGCTCTCAGGTTTAGCTGTCGTGGATTTTTCAAAGGTAAGTGGGCAGGAAGTTCATCATGGTGGCTGGTGGAGACATCCTGGCCAAAAGAGAGGCTAGCCTTCTAGTTGGGTATAAACACAAGTATCTCATATGAAGAAGTGAGTGGGAGTAACTAGTGGGGGTGGCAGCATTTAGATTAGTATAGAATGTGTTGGGAAAGATTTTGTCCTGGGATGGGGCAAACATCTGATTTGTCCACGCTGACTGTTGGGTGAAGGGGTGGTATACCACTGTCCCCCTGTGTCAGTGAAATAGACAGGGACAGTAAGAAGTTTTCACTGGGAACAGTGTAACAACCACCATAACAGGAGTTGCTGCAACACAACTGCCGCAACTGAGTTGACCTCAACCCTTTATTTTATCTATTTCCTTTCCCTCCCCTTTTTTCTCCTCTCCCCTCCCCCCCTTCCATTCTCTTGGTTTCTTCTCTTTTTAATTCTTTATTTTTATCCCTCTCACTGCATCTGTCATAGCATGTTTTTTTAGGTCCATTTGAATATTTATACAGTGGATCAAATCCTGGGTTCGAAGTCTTTTACTCTGATCGTTAGATCCAGTGCACTTAATTACAGAATCCTCACCTGTTATTAAGCCTGTGAGGATTTTCTACCATGATGCTTTTGTTTGATTTTTTTTTTTACACATTGGAAAAATGTATGCTGTTATATAAAGCTGTTGCAAACTGCAAAACAAATTAAATATTTGATGTTGAAGTGAAATAAGTTTTGCTACTGAAGGGGGGGTCTCCAATTGCCTGCTGGTGCTTTCTGGAGATTTAATTTGACCGGGCTGCCCAGGGTGACGTCATTCATGATGTAGACACGCCTTTGTGGGTTCACCCCTCGGCCCAGACCCTTCTTTATCTTTAGAGACAGCTTGTACGAGTCAGAGTGGCGTCTTGTGTAATGGTGGTGGATTTGAATGGGAAATGTGCTGCCGTTTGTTAGCTCTGTATTTTCCTAAGCTTTCGGGCTACATTTACGCCATGACAGGTTGAGAGATGAAGGGGATCCTAACAGAAGGTAAAAAAAATACCTGAAACATTTCTTTTATAAATGACTTGATGTTCTTTAGCTGGTGCCGCAGCATTCTGTTCAGCTACAGATTTGAGAGCTGTTTTTACTTATATTAAGATTTGGTTTGATGCAGGATTTACCTGGTATTATTGAAACACTGAAACACTAAGCACTTAAGAATGAAAAGGTATTTTGTGGACCTTTTAAGGTATTTGATATTTGAATATATTTTGAAATTCATTTGAATGAGTTTCATTAACCCTTTTGGTGGTAAAGTGACACGAACTTACAGGGAATTTCAATTTCTTTTACAGCTTTGTTTGATGGCATTCTTGCAGCACATGCACCCCAACCCCCATTTTTTCTTGGCAAGTAAGAATGCTCAGATTTATAATGTTAGTTCCACCTTCTGTATAAAATTTATTCAGGAGTTTATGTCTTAATTGTTGAACTTATATCATGGGATGGAAACATGCTATTTATTATATTTGTTATTCCATTTTAGAATGGAGGTCTTTATGGATGCAAAGTAAGCTCATAGTCTGAAGAAGGAATGATTGTAGTTCTGAAATGTTACTCAAAAAATATTCAATGTGCTTATGCGATGAGATGAGATGAGATGAGATGAGATGAGATGAGATGAGATGATGCTTGTGTAACTTGATTTGGTTTGTGGCTTTCCGCCTCTCTATCCATGGGATATACCACCCTGTAGGGGTATGACACAAGGAACCCTAGAGGAGGGCCCCCCCTACAGGTGCTGTGGGAATGATTGTGCTGGCTAAAGGTAGGTTAGAAGAAGCCCACGGGTAAGACAGATAAGCCACTGGAGGAGGAGGGGTGGATGGTGGGCAATGAAAAATGAATCCTGATGGGGCCCAGGATGACTGACCTTTTAAGCTCGATGTGGGAGTGATGTAGTTGCTCCGCCCATTGAACCTCGGGCTTAAAGCCCTCCCATTCAATTTGCTTACACAACTAGATGAGATGAGATGATGCTTGTGTAACTTGATTTGGTTTGTGGCTTTCTGCCTCTCTATCCATGGGATATACCACCCTGTAGGGCTACGACGCAAGAAATCCTAGAGGAGGGTTCCCCCTCTACAGGTGCTGCGGGAATGATTGCTTCAGCTAAAGGTAGGTTAGGAGAAGCCCAAAAAGAATACCCAAAGATGTCAAGCATCGAAGAGGCAAGGATGATGAATGAATGAAGTTTGAAAAGATAAGGGCTTACTTCCTAAGGAGAGAGGGAAAAGCTGAGGGCCACCATCAGCCTCCACCCAACAGCAGAACCTAACTAATTAACCGAAGAAAGCACTAACTCTAACTCATATTATGACCATTGGCACGGAGGAGAGGAAAAACCTCTTTTGAGGAGGAAACCTCTGGGGATCCAAGGCCTAGATCACCTTTCCTCCAGGCTGATGACGTTTGATTTGAGGACATATGTTGTTAAAGAGAAGGATTCGTTAATGAGAGGGATAGCCGTTAAAGAGAAGGAGATGAGTAGGAAGGCTGATGGGACGGGGAAAACCCCAAAAGAAAGCACAGGTCAAAGATGGAACATGAGACAGCATAGACTCGTGAGGGTATGCTCGAGCAGGCGATGAGAAGGTGTAGATCCATGTAGAAGACAGAGGAGCAAGGGTATCCAGATGCACATACGAGAAGACTGAGGATGAAGCAGACCAATGGTGAAGATCGCCATAGGAGTGCAGCAGTCAAATAGGAGAAGACTGAGGAAGAGGAGACAGGAAAGAACATAAAAATGACTCGAATGAGGGAATGAACTTGAAATTTGAATTTGGACGATGGTGGTACACTCAACAGAGCAATGTGATGAAGTAGACTCCTCGAACGGAGGTAGATCCGGAAAGGAATAGAGCGATGTGAGTAAGCAGGCTCCTCGAAAGGAGGTAGATTCGAAGTCAAATGGAAAAGGAACATGAAGATAGTGGAGAGCCTCCAGCCAGCCCTTAACAAAGGGCGACTGACAGGAGGGCATGGCGCTTGAGTGGAGAAAGAGAGAGAGTCTAATCGGGGTAGGAGGGATAGATGAGGAGTGAAGCCATGAGTGAAGTGAATCTGTAATGGCTGGCATGAGAAAAGGCATGAGGAAAGATGGAAGCATGAGGATAGATGGAAGCCATGACTGGAGCAAATCCTTGATGTCTGGTGATGGATGGATGATGATGGAGCGAAGCCATGATTGGAGTAAATCCTTAACGGGTGGTAGGGAACTTGAAAAGGAACTTGAATGATACTGGAGAGCCACCAGTCAGCCCTTAGCAAAGGGTGATGGACAGGAAGGCATGGCAGCAGAGATGTGATTAAGTAGGCACCTCGAAAGGAGGTAGACTCCAAGGCCAAGAAGGCATGTCTGGAACCAGAGGGTATGCGAACCGGCATGAAGGAGTGAAGCCCTGTGTGGAGTGAATCCTTGACGACTGATGACGGAATGAAGCCGTGATTGGAACTTGATGAATGTGACAGGAGGGCTGCGGTTCGATGAGGTGGCATATGATTCATGATAGGTATGCCCAAATGATGACTGTAGTCAGGAACTTGATGAATGCAGCAGGAGGGCTGTCATTTGATGAGGTGGCATATGAGTCATGATAGGTATGCCCAACAGAAGTATCGATTGCAGGCCAGATGGAGGCATAGGTATTAGCTAAAGAGATGAGTACGAGTGGAGAAGGTGATAGTAGGATAGGGAAAACCCCAAAAAGAAGTCCACAGGCACGCTGAGTACCATCATTACACAACAAGCTTAAATTAGTGAATCTTTGGATGTCGCTGGAGCTTGTCGAGATCCAAAGAGGTAGAACAGAGCAGGACCAGAACAATTAGCCATCCATAAGATGCAGATGTCTTGAAACAGAGCTGATGCAAAGGCAAACAACTATCATATCGAAAAATAGAAAGACATACCATAGCTCATAGAATGACATACCATAGCTCAGACTCCCACCTGAACAAATGCAACTAAAGTGAGATGGTCGAGATGAAGGGATTTGTCTGACAAGCACACAGAAGAGACAGCTGATCTGATAAGAAAAAGCAGACCATGAGTGCTGTGGATGCCAAATCAATGGCCAGGTCAGGACACACAAACTAAAGCTGCAGGGAATGGAGTCGAGTAATAGTCCGGAAAAGGAATAGGGTCCCCCCCACAACAGCCCATCATGCAGACCTAAACAACTCGCTGAAAAAGGTCCAGAAGAGATGTATGTCCTGTTATGAGCTGTGACACTGCCCACTAGTAGAGGTGTGGAGGATTTCATACAGACAGGGATAGCAAGAGCCCCCATGTCATTGCAGAACCAAAACAAACAAACAAAAGTTTAGTAGAATAATCAGAGAAAGAAGAGCTATAACTTTAGAAGAAATAAAGAATTCGATAAGACACATCAGTAACCCTATCACATTGGCAGGTGTTCAGAATGGATGTTAAGAGAGATCCCGAACAGTATAGAAAGCTAGCAATGTCCCCTATGCAGTTTAAGAGCAGTCCACTACTGCCTTCAGAATGCCTTCCTTGCCAAAACATGAGGTTTGGAGCCATTTCCCAAGAAAGAAAGATGCCCTGAAATGGATTGTCTTGACTCCGTGATTTGTAGGGTATGGGAACAGTGGCAAGGAATGAACAAGAAGCAATGCAATGCGGCAGCCATGTGATTGGCAGCACCACCAGAGCTAAGCATCGGAATGCTGGTGGAGGTAGTGTCACAATGGAGCTGCAGCGAAAGAAATGCTCCCAGAGACAGGCAAGGAGGCAATACAGGAAGAGAGGCCTGAAACTGCATACCCAAGGCAAGTACTGTAGCAGAGGTGATCACATACCCAGAATTGATGCAGTAGAGCTAGTAGGCATGGGGAGTGGCCACTGACAACTAAACAATGCGGCCACAAAGCCAGGAGCCACTGTGGATGAGCCAGGCGGATAGGTAGAAAATCCAAGGAGGAGCAGGGCAGAGGCAGAAACCAGAAAGAAAGCAAGCACAAGATACACTGAAAGAGTGGCAAAACAAAGCCGCTGATGAGGTAAACACACCAGGGAACTAGGAAGGATGGGAGGTGGTGGGGGGGAAGGGGACAAAATGGACAGCAGAAGGAAGGGGAAGAGCCGCCATGAAAGCGGGGGTTTGAGGATGAGTGACAGATGAAGGAGGTATGGGGAGGGAGGCATATGAGAGAAGGGAAGGGGAAGAATGAGCAGAGTGCAGCAGAGAATGAGTGAGAGACAGATGGGCAACAGAATGAAACAGGAGAGGCAAAACAAATGAGGGAACACGTTAGAGAGAAAGAACAGCCAATAGAGCCTCTGGCTGCAATGAAAAACGAATCCTGGAGGGGTCCAGGATGACTGACCTTTTAAGCTCGATGGAGGAGTGACGTTGTTGCTCCATCCATCAAACCTCAGGCTTAAAGCCCTCCTATTATAAGAGCAACAGTAAAACTATCTGGATATTAAAATAAAGAGACATAGTAACAAAGAGATTGGAATTGTTTCAGTCTGCTGTTTGGGTTGAGTGAGAAGCTTTTGATGATTTCTTACCCCTTTTAGCCCCATCCCTGTCCTTACTGCCTTTGCCTATTTCTCCATTTACCTCTGCCCTTCTCCCTATCAACTTCTCTATCTTAGTGTTTATCTCACTAACTACCCCGTTTTTGTGTGGCTGACCCTGCTCCTTTTCAGTGCCTCCCCCCTTGGTTAGTTTAAATGCTTGCCAATGAAGCATTTAAAGCTGTCACCTAGGATCCTGGTTCCCCTCCTGGACAGATGCAGACCATTGCACCAGTACAGGCCTGTATCTCTCCAGGTGGATCCCCAGTCCCCAGTGAAACACCAAGATAAAGCAGTCTATAGGGAGAAGGGCAGGGGTAAATGGAGAAAAAGACAAAGACAGTAAGGACAGGGATGGGGCCAAAAAAGAATAGGCCATCAAAAAATGGAGGGTAATGAGTACCAATGCCTGTAGTCTAGGTAACAATCTCCCTGAACTGGTGGCCTTGATGGAAGAAGGATGCCTAGATATCATGGCAGTCACAGAAACACGGTACACAGAGAACCATGACTGGGATGTCAACATACCAGGGTACACAATCTACAGGAGGGTAGAAGAGGAGGAGAAGTAGCCCTCTACGTAAGGGAAGGGATCAAAGCAACAGAACTAAATGGTAAACAGGGAGGAGAGGAGGCACTGTGGGTCACCCTGGAGACTGGAAATGGCACCACAATCTGCACAGGGGTTGTATAAAGACCCCTGTCTTGGGGGAGGAAATGGACAAGAAAATGATAGGAGGCATCCTTAGGATGGCCAAGAAAGGGGAGATATTGCTGATGGGGGACCTGAATATGCCAGTTGTTAACTAGAGCACCTTTGCTGCAGCCACATCTAAGAGCAGGGCCATTCTCGATGCCCTTCGGGGGCATATCTCAGACAGATAGTTTTGGAACCCACTCAGGAGAGAGCAATCTTAGACCTGTTACTCTCAAATAGGGATAGAGAGAGGATCTCAGATCTAGAAATGGGTAGCCACTTGGGAACAAGTGACCACCAAACAGTGTGGTTCATGATAAACTTAGCTGTAGAGTCAAGCCATACAAAAGTGAAGGTACTGGATTTCAAGAGGGCTGATTTTGTCAAAATAAGAGAGTGACTCAGAAAAGCACTAGCAAACAGTCAAGAAGGTGGGGTGGAGCAAGAATGGGGAAACATCAAAGCTGCCATCATGGAGGCAACAAGCCTTTGTGTGAAGCAAATAAACAAATCAAAACAAAAGAAAAAAACACAATGGTTCTCAAAAGAAGTGGCAGGGAAGGTTAGGGAGAAAAAGACAGCATTCAGGAAGTATAAGGAAACACAGAAGGAGCAGGACCCAGAACTGTACCAGTTAAAGCAGAAGGAAGCGGGGAAGGCAGTCAGAATAGCAAAGGCCCAAACCGAGGAAAAGATTGCCAACTTGGTTAAGAAGGGGGATAAAACCTTTATAGGTAAATTAGGGAGCAAAGAAAGACTAAGGTAGGGATACTGAGGCTGAATTAAGAGGAGGGTGGTTGGACAGAGAAGGACAGTGAAAAAGCAGGGATACTGAACGAATACTTCTGCTCAGTATTCACAAAGGAAGAGGAGGGGGAGGTACCTAATCCAATCAATAGAAGCACTCTGGATAGGGGGTTGATATCAGTCCTTTCACAGAAGAAAGGGTTCTGAAAGAACTCCTAAACTTGAAGATGGATAAAGCAATGGGGCTTGATGGGATTCACCCCAGAATTCTAAAAGAACTAAGGGGAGAACTAGTAACACCACTGACTACCCTTTTTAACAAATCATGGGCGGTGGTGTGGTACCTGAGGACTGGAGGAAGGCAGATGTGATTCCCCTTCACAAGAGTGGTAGCAAGACAGAGGCAGAAAACTACAGACCTATCAGTTTGACCTCAGTGGTAGGAAAATGATGGAATCACTTCTGAAGGAAAGAAATGTTGAGTACCTATAGGCCAGTGGGACACAGGACCCAAGGCAGCATGGATTCACAGCAGGAAGGTCACGTCAGACAAATCTAATCGATTTCTTTGATTGGATGACCAATGTAGTAGACCAGGGAGGGGCTATGGATATGGAATACCTAGACTTTAGCAAGGCATTTGACGCAGTCCCACACAAAAGAGTAATAAACAAATTAGCCAGCCTGGGAGTGGGTTCCACGGTGGCAGCCTGCGTAAAACATTGGCTGGACAACAAGACACAGAGGGTAATAGTAAACTGAGTCCACAGTGGAGAAAGAGGGGTTACTAGTGGGGTACCACAGGGTTCAGTACTGGGGCTGGTCCTTTTTAATGTCTTTATAAGTGATATTGCAGAGGGACTGGAAGGAAAAGTATGTCTCTTTGCAGACGACACAAAGATCTGCAACAGGGTTGATACACAAGGTGGGGTGGAAAGGATGAGAAGGGACTTGGCAAGGTTGGAGGAATGGTCAAATGTATGGCAGCTTAGATTCAATGCAAAGAAGTGCAAGGTAATGCACCTGGGAAACAAAAACCCAGGGGAAAAGTACACAGTGGGGGGTGAGATACTGACAACAACAAAAATGGAAAGGGATCTGGGGGTAGTTATATCAGATGACCTAAAGGTGGACAAGCAATGTGAAAAGGCAGTAAGGAGGGCTAGGAGATACTGTGATGCACAGGGAGAGGCATCACCAGTTGTTAACCCTCTGTACAAACAGTTGGTGAGACCACATCTGGAGTACTGCATGCAGTTCTGGAGACCCCATCTCCGCAAAGACATAGACACGGTGGAGGCTGTCCAGAGGAGGGCAACCAAAATGGTGCAGGGTCTGCACCAGAAGACATATGAAGAAAGAATAAATGAGCTTAATTTGTATAGCCTAGAGGAAAGGAGAGAGAGGGGGGACATGATAGAAACTTTCAAGTATCTCAGGGGAATCAACAAAGTCCAAGAGGGTGCATCTTTCAGAAAAAGAGATGTGCAAGAACAAGGGGGTACATTTTGAAGATAGAGGGGGAATGGCTCAGAGGTAATGTGAGGAAGTATTTCTTCAGGGAGAGGGTTGTAGATGCATGGAACATCCTTTCTGAGGAGGTCATGGAGTCAAAAACAATGGGGGAATTCAAGAATGCATGGGACAGACATAAGGCAATTCTAGGTGGGGGGTAGGAGGAAGTAGGCTGTTGGTTAACTAGGATCTGCAGCTTATCCATTAGGTAGGGAAATGGGCAGACTAGGTGGGCCAAGCGGCCTGCACTGCTCTGATCCCATTCCCAGCCAAGTCATTTGTCCCTAGGTGGACAAAGATGTCCAGCTCCCTCCCCCATGCAGCTGCTTCCGTGATCCTGAGGATTCGCTCCCTGTCCCTCCAAGCCATGGCACTGGGCAGACACCTTACCTCCTTTTCCTCCCCTAGTTCTACCCCCCTAACAACTGAGTCCCCCACCAAGAGTTGTTTCCTTCCCCTGTGGGGTCCTGTGCCACCCTCCTGTGGGTCTCCTTTGTGGAGGTTCCCACCATCCTCCTTGGTCTACACTGTTAGTGCCTCCATAGAGGAACCACATTCTGCCAGAACGGCATATGGATTGTGGAGAGGTACAACTGGAGGGATGCACCTGTGTTCCTCCACCCTAATCCTCCCTGAGCCCACCGTGGTACAACCGCTCCTCTTTCTTGTCAACCTCTGAGGCAGCAGCGTAGGCCCTGGTGGTCCTTGAGTGAGAGAGGAGATCCCCCTGAATCCTGGTTAACTCAACCTGGAGGCAAGCAACCTCCTCCTTCAGCCCAGAGAGGTGCCTGCAGATGGGACAACACCACATCCTCCAGAACGTCGCCCGGAAGACTGCCGCTCCACAGCCACTGCACTGTACCACTCCCATCATGACTTATTTGTGGCCCCTTGCCTGTTGTTTTGTATGCTTACTCTTTCCTCTCTCCGTTTACTTTTTTTTTTGTTTTTTTCCTCCCTACTTTCCTACTGCCTCCGTACCTTTACAGCTCCTGCTGTTCCTGTTCAGGGACAGAAAATTACAATATTTCTCAGTAGTCTCCTTCTTACTTGTGCGGGAAGGCTCTGCTGACCACTTTCTCCTGCCAATGAACTGCCCATTGCAGAAGTCGGACCTTTCTGATTGCCAGCTTAGATATGCAGCAGAAAAAAGAAGAGATTTGTTATTGCAACTTGAGATTTGGACCGAAGACTTGTTCCAGAAGCAATCGACCTGACTGATGATAGAAATAGCATCGGATTGAAAGGTTTGCACAGTGAAGCTATAATTTGCAGCTGGACTGTATTTAAATTGTGGCTTACAGAAGTAATTGATTTAAATTGCTGAATGTGTTTCGTGGGTCGCGATTTGGTTCCCCACGACAGAATCTCATATACCAACTGGAGGTTTCTCCAGCAGAGAATCACAAACTGTTGCAGAACTGTTCAGCCTGCCTGGGCCCTGCCATCTCGGCCTAGGCTGCTACTCCCGATTCAGAGATCATCTCGGCAAAAGACCTGTTTGGGGATTTGGGCCCCTGCTCAACACTGTCAAACAGGTAGCAACCACCAGGAGGTGAGTTGTGTCGGCTATGCTTCCCCTGGCCTTGCAGAATAACACCACAAGGTCTTCATCTCTATCTGTCCTGCATTCAGGCTCTAAGTAGCATGAGTATAATTCAGGGTAGCTCCCTGCAATGACAGCAACAAATCATTGTGTACCATCTAACTGTTTGTTTGGGTTATTGAAAAGGACTGAGCCATCTGGCTCGGGATTACAGATATTGGGGTTGTGTGCATGTTAACTGTTTTCTTTCCTAAGGGCCCCAACAACAGCTGCAACACCAGCCACCTCGGCCAATACTTCATGACATACTGGGTACCCAGGGTTGTGGGACTGTTCGACAGGGATTTACAAGTGCATGTCCAAACAACTTGAAGTTAATCAGAGTGCTAATCATTCTTCTAGATTCACGCCCTCCCTTGTTCACTTCCCCTAAATAGACTGGATTGTCTTTTTTACGTTTAACCTGGCTTGTGTGCATATTATTAGTTGTGTTACAGTGGTAACATTGCATTGTTGCATTGCTGATCTTATTTTCCAGGGGATCTCCAGGGCAGTTGCAGCAGATCCAGTCCTGGTGGTAAGTACAAGGTGTAAGCTTATCAGTACTGCTAGCTACTGAATGTGAATGTACCACTGTGTTACAGTTTAGGCCACTAGGTGGGTTGGTGGGTGGTTATAGCATCCTGGAGGGCTATACCAATGCAGTTAATCTACCCCAATACCATCCCTCCAGGTGGAGGCACACGTTCACAGAACTCAGGCCCCTCAACCTATGCATAGTCAGACTGACAGGGGTAGTAGCTCTTAGAATAGCACTGCCTAGGGATTACATCTGCTCAGAGACATACCTCCAGCAGCTAGGGGGTGAGGGAGAGCTATTCTTTTCCTTCTAGGATGGTGAGTCTTTTGTGCCTCTGTGATCACTCTCTTCCTTCTCCCAGACAGAAAGTTCCTGTTGTCAGTCAAATCCAGTGCCTATAAAAGTGGAAAGGTGCAGACAGACTGGAAGTTGTAAGGCAGGAGAAGTCCTGTCTCTAGACCAAAAGGGGATCAAATTCCTTAAACTGCCAAGAGATGGAGTACACAGAGTGGATGCAGGCAGGCTATACCTTCTTTTCTGTTGGTACTGTTGTGGGTAGGCTGGGGCTCACTTGCTACCTTCCTCACTCTTTATTTATAGTAGCTAACTCAGCTGCTGTCAGCCTGCTTTTTCTTTGTGCTGAAGAATGTGACTTCTGGTACCTGACACATCTGATTATCTCTTTTTCTTATCTTCATCCTTATGATGAGCCCCCAAGCCCTGACCTTTTTCTATAGCCATCATTTTTCAACCATACTGAGTGACAATTGCTGAACATAGAACTGTAAAAAATGTGTTTCTTATATGATTTATAATACTGTTTGATAGAAACATAGTAATTTAAGGTCAGAAGGGGCTCTAGGCCTATAATGTCCACCCCCACTTCACAAGCAGGGATGCAATAAGTATGCCTTGCAGAACTGTACCAATTTAGAGGCATTTCCCATCCACTATATTACTCGGTAGGGCTGTGCAAACCTTCCAAAGTTTGACCATATAAATTTTGAATGCTGAAGCAGGTGAAGTTCGCCAAAGTTCTCTCAATGGCGAACTAGTTTGCTGTAGTTTGACCATTAAAATTCACTGGGAATTGGGGGTTAAAATCAAGTAACACAATGTATTAGGCTAACGAAGTACAGAAAACAGCAGGATGATGCAGTGGACAACATTGAAGGCTACTGGTTCCAGAAATGTTCCCGTTCAGTCAGTGCCAAACATGGACAAGGCTAGTGCATGGGCAACAATGCTGAAAATAAAATGGTTTGTATAAGGCCTATGTAAGCCCACAAAATATTAGTGCACATCCCATAGTGTGGGATAATGGTTCTGAAAATTGAGTCCACTGGGACAGTGCCACACGTTGACAAGGCTTCCTATTATGAAATGTTGTACACACTGGTTTCATAGTTAATGCTGCCTCAAAAATATTTATTCAGCCTACATGTATATAGGCCTAAAAGTACTCAAAACATTGTAGTCTGAAGGACTGAATGAGAGGGCACTATTTCACAAAGAAAGTGGTGGGACCCTGGAATGGGCTACCAGAGTGGGTGGTTAAGGCATCAACAGTTGGGGGATTCAAGAGGGCATGGGATAGCTACATGGGTTTAAACAAGAGAGGGAGGGATATATACCCGGATGGAAAAAAGGGGCCTGGAACCTACGGGGAAGGGGAGGACACAGTAGTGAGGTATAGGGTAGCATAGTCAGTGCTACCTATAGGGAGGGAATAAGGGCAGACTAGATGAGCCAGTGGGGTTCTAGTCTGCTGACAAATGTCTATGATTCTATGATTATAAGATAGAAATGCAGCATCGCAAACTATATGTTATGGTATCCAGTGAAGATAGCGACTGAATATGAGCGACCGTCAAAACGGCGACTCATATTCAGCGCTGTCCTCATATGCTACCCTGCAAGGGTAGTGACCCTATGTGAAGGTGAGCATAGGGAAGGGTGACTGGAAGGGGAATATAGCAAGGGGAAGGGGAGGGATAAGGAAGAGGGTTTGTGAGTGTGCCTGCTGCGGCTGAGCTAGCCGAGTGGTGTAGTGGTGAGGGCGGCTAGCTGCAGCACAGCAGGTACTGGGTTTGGGCTGGGTCCAGGAAAAAATGTTGGCACTGGCTGCCACTGCAGTTTTTGGTTTTTTTTTATGTAGGAATCCGGAGTGTCACCCCCTTCCTGACATGCACCCCCTCCCAGAGTTGATAATCTTTTAGCAGAAGGGTGTGGTGTGGGGGGGGGGGAAGTATAGTCCCCTCCCACATAAACACTCGGATTCCTTGCTGGATGTCTGTTTGTTGGCATGTGTATCTTGTAGATTTGCTTTTCAGCAACATACACTCGCCATAATAATGATCGTTGTTTTGCGATCGCTATTATGACATGGAACCGTAGGTTATTGGTTCCAAAAATCATGTCCACTGGGACAGTGCCACACATGGACAATGCTTCCTATTAAGCCATGCATAAGTGTTTCACACACTGGTTACATGTTCAGCATTGCCCCAAAAATTGTTTATTGCAGGCCCTTAAATTCATAAAACATTGTAATCTTAGAAGACTGAGTGAAGATGGCAGTGCAGCATCAATGAAGACTGAATGAAAACAGCAGAGTAGCATCCCATAGTGTATGTGTGTAGGCTACTGGTGCTAAAAAAGATCATCCTCTGTCTTTTTCCCAGCCTGAAGATCAGGAAATTCATCATCCATAAACTATGGCAAAGGGGACTTCGGAAAAAGGGACAGGTTAATTTCTAAAAAGTGAGCATCACTACATTTTGGATCAAAAGGCATACTCTTCTGTTAGTGGCAACGTTGCCTGCAGCACTGAAAATTCAAAGTACTCGAAGGTGGACAGCTGAAGTGTTCATCCAAAGTGAGACGAATATTTTGTGACCCAAAACCCACCTGGATTCTAACTACGCCAAGTGAAGTGCGCCGAAACTTCTGAGTTGAATGAGATTTGCCAACCTGTCAGACCTTTGATTAAGGTGTGCTGGCTTGGTCGGTATGTGTATAAGTGGATTGTTTGACTATTTGGCGTCACACTGGAAGTTTTCACAAAAATGGAGAAGCAGGAGACACAACTGCCAAAAAAGGACCAATCTATTGAGTAACTGCACTACAAAAATTGGAACAAGAGAGAGGTGCGAACAATAAAAATTCTCTTTTGAACAAGTCGATAAATATCACTTTACTCTAAAATCACTTCTACAAATATTATTGTACTCTAAAATCATGTCTGTAAATGTTACTGAACTCTAAAATCACTTTGTAACTGTGTAACTTTAAATTTTGAACACTGCAACCACAACATTTGTGTGGATCTGTTGGGCACCATAGATCAAATCAAATCAAATCAAACTTTATTTGTAAAAGGCGCCGTTCCAAAACCAGGGCACCTTTACATAACATAATAAAAATCAATACATAATTAAAACAATGTTAAAATTAATCCAAGGCAGCAACATTAAAAATCACTATATGCAAGGCTGAAAATAAATGTTTTTAATGCCCCCTTAAAGCTTTGGACAGTCAGGCAATCTTGCACCTGACAAGGTAGAGAATTCCAGAGGGTTGGAGCCATAAAACTAAAAGATCTGGCCCCAGATGTCTTTAAACGAACCTTGGGAATCTCTAGCAATCCCTCATCAGTGGATAGGAGAGAGTGGGAGGGACAGTAGGGACAAAGGAGATCTTTCAGGTAACCAGGTCCCTGATCATGTAGGGCCTTATAGGTCAGCAAACTGACCTTGAAGGTGATTCGCCAGCATACTGGCAGCCAGTGCAGTCCCTAGAAGAACCAGTCAATAGCCTGGCTACCGCATTTTGCACTAGCTGCAAGCGGTGAATATCAACCCTCGGTAACCCAAGATAAGGGGCGTTGCAGTAGTCAAGGCGGGAGGTAACGAAGGCGTGGACCAAAGCAGGAAGATCGTTAGGAGAAACCAGGTGCTTCACCCGGGTGATGTTCCTCAGATGGTAGAAAGAGGCTTTGACAACTGCTGATACCTGAGATTTAAGTGTCAAACAGTCATCAAACACAACGCCCAGGTTCCGCACCCAGTCTGAGGTAGTTAGCTGAACACCCTCAAGCCATAAACCCGAGGGTGATCCCGCCAACAGACCCGCCTCCCGGTGACCTGGGTCCACAACCAACACCTCAGTTTTCTCTGGATTCAAAGGCAGCCAACTCACATTTATCCAGTCCTGGACTTCGGCTAGACAGTTGTTAAAGACCAAAGTGGCAGCATCTTGGCCGGGCACAAAGGACATGTACAGTTGAGTACCATCTGCATAGCAGTGAAAACTCAAACCGTACCACCTAATAATCGCTCCCAATGGCAGCATGTACACTGCAAACAACATGGGCGCCAAAATGGAGCCCTGCGGCACCCCACAGTATAGGGGGAATGATGTCGAGGAAAAAATCCCAGACACCACCCTCTGAGTCCTACCCTCGAGGAAAGATTGAAACCAACTGAGGACTGTACCAGACAGCTCACAGATAAACTGCAAGCGCTCCAATAGCACACCATGGTCCATGGTGTCAAATGCTGCAGAGAGATCAAGAAGGACCAAGATGGAACGGGTCCTTCGATCTCTCGCTATTAGGAGGTCACTTAGTACACAGACAAGAGCTGTCTCGGTAGTATGTCTCTTCCTAAATCCGGACTGGAGAGAATCATAGACATTGTGACTGGTCAAAAGATCATCCAGCTGCGATGTGACCACCTTATCAATAACCTTACCCACGAAGGGCAGGTTACAGACAGGCCTGTAGTTAGCCAGACAATCTGGGTCCAAGGAGGACTTCTTAAGAAGGGGCTGAACCACAGCCTCCTTCAGAGGATTTGAAAAATATCCCCCTCTCCAAAGACCTCCAGACTATCTCAGCAAGGACTGGACCAATTTTATCCACACAGCCCACTAAGAGACGTGTGGGGCCCGGGTCCAAACCACAGTTGGTTGGATGCAATGACTGGATGACCATCACAATGTCACTGATTGTGAGAAGGCTGAAGTCAGACCACACAAACTGGGTGTCCGACATCTCCTGCCGACCATCACAGCTCCCATTAGGGAGGGTCAAGTGGATATCAGACCTTATTGTGGCAACCTTATCTGAAAAGAATTGAGCAAACTCCTCACACCATTCTTGAGAAAAGGCTCTTCTGGGCTGAAGACAGATTGGATTGCACAATCTGTCCACAGTCCGGAAAAGCTGAGCTGGTCAATTCTGTGCAGCAGCAATCTCTCTGGACAGGAATTTTGCCTTCTTACGAGAGATTGTTGATTGATAGACCACATAATGGTCTATCAAACTAAGTTTGTCACAATCGAGGCCCGATTTCCGCCAGCACCTCTCTAACCTTCGTCCAGCTCTCCTCAACTTCCTCAGAGTCTCATCAAACCAAGGAGACCTGGGGCGAAGAGTGAGGGGATGAACACGAACAGGAGCAATGGAATCCAGGACCCCTACTACCGCCTTATTATAGGCAAGTACCAAGTCCCCTGGATCCATACAATCACTCGTTAAACCTGATAGGTCCAGTACCACCATCAGGCCATCTGGGGAGACACCCCCTCAAAGGCCGGTACCAGACCATCTCGATAGGGGCTGGTCTACTAGGGGTGGCCTCAAAACTGAACCCAATGGTGTGATGGTCAGACCTCCTGACTGGTTCCACCACCAAATTGGATATCTCCATCCCCAGTAGGAACACCAAGTCCAATGAATGACCACCAATATGGGTCGAGGAGGAAATAACCTGTATGAAGCCTAGTGAAATCATTAACTGGTGGAAGTCCTGACCAAACTGCGAGAGTTCATCGTCGAACCAGGCATTGGAATCCCCCAGAAGCAACCATCTGGGGGATCCCAATGTCAGGTCGACAATGAAGTCTGCGACTTCCTGCAGGAAAACATTCCTGTCACCTGGTGGATGGTAAACGAGAAGTATCCTGCACCCCACACCCTCACCCATGATCCATTCAAAGAAGTTGGTAGTTCCCACTGGTATCTCCACTAGGCCCAGTTCCAATCTAAAACAGATAGCAACACCCCCGCCACTACGATCCATCCTAGGGTGGTGTATCACCAAGTACCCGGATGGAATTGCTGATGGCAAAACTGGGCCAGCATTCTCATCCAGCCGGGTCACAGTAATGCACGCCAGGTCAGATGATCCAACAAAATCCGCTATAATAGCGGTTTTGTTTTTAATAGACCTGGCATTGCATAACACCACCTGAGTAGGATGAGAATCTGAGGATGACCGTGCTACCTGCCGACTACAAGCAGAACCCTGGAGTATGGGAACCAGACAGGGCAGATCCCTTTCCTGGACCTATTTCACCCCAAGGCATCTCCTTGTCCCCACTATCCCTATCCACCCACTCCTTTCCAGTCCCTCTCCAGGCTCAACCCTTGTCCTTCTCCTCTTTCTAACAATCCCCAGAGCCCTACTCCATCTGTATACCTCTGGTGATAGGGGAGGACAAAAAAAAGGACAGAGGTCCCTGAGCCTGGAGGGGGAATAATACCCGACCTTCCTTATGCCTTCCCAACACATATTTACCACACTAAACAAATACCAGTAATTATACAATGGCAAGGAAATTTCCTGTATTCTGATTGGTCAGTGGGGGCCTCAGACAGTGATGTTATTACACGATAACATCACTGTATGAATTTACTTGAGCATATGGAGCATGTCATTGAGCACTTTTTTTTCTCTTCAAAAACACAAAAAATCTACTAAAAATATTTTTAATGTTTTGTTTATTTTGTATAACATCAAACCATTGTATAATTGTAATAGCACTCAGTAGTGATCATGTATACGTCACACCTGGTGGTGGAAGACTGCCCCGCCTCGTGCTTCAACCTACCCCAGGAGTGACGTTATTACATGATAACATACACCTTGTCATGCCTTATTGCTTAAGTAAACAACCCCAAAATACAGATTTAACCCACACCCAAACATACAATACTCAAATACTCTAACAAACGCCCATAAAAACTAAACAAATACAATACCCTATATAACAATTTAGCAGCAGAATATAACAGAGAATCCTTCACAGATCCAAGTCCAGTACACAAAGAGAGGAAAGAGCCCAAAAACTGCCTGTTCCCAATGAGAAATGAGAGATAAAGAGCAAGAAACTGAGAGTCACAGGTTGATCGGAACACAGGGTCGGCCAAAAGGTAATTCACCCCTCTCACGGGTGAAAAACCAAATCAACAGACAGTAAATGGCAGGCCCCTTTACTAGTCATGGAATATACCCTGGAGCTCTCACCTCCAGAGAAAGGTAGCACTGTTCAAACTCTCTCATGGGCTCTCACTTCCACTTGAGAATCAACCGAGCCCCAAGCAATGATCTTAAATCCCGGGAAAAGTACATACAGTCTGCAGCCGAAACCAAAAACTCACTGTGAAATCCATGTCAGAGAGCAGGGAAAACCAGTTAGGGTGCCCAGGAACCACGATCCAACTTCACCACTCCACCGGATTCCTTACGTCAGCTGATAACAGGGCTGAAATAGCGCTTTAGGTGCAAAAGATGTCAGGATCCCAGCCGATTCTCAGAGAATCCTGGAAAGACCCACCCAGACTCCAGGAATCTCTTCCTAGACTCCGTTCCTGCTACAGCTGCCCTCCAGCTACCGAGCAGCAGAAGCGGAAGTGCCATGGATACGGCAGCCCAACGGCAGCAGCACCATGGCACACCACCAGGTCAAAGTCAGGGGCCAGGAAGGAGCTCCTCTCCATAGTCCACCGGCGTTTGCCTCCAAATCAAGCGGTGCTTAATCCAAATCACTGCTCGCTCCACCACCAAGACTCCACGCCCTGCTCTCCGTACTCCCGCCCTGCTCTTCACACTCCTTTCCACGGGGCTCCACAGGTAATGGCTCCTTTCTTGTTCCAAATAGAGAACAAATCACAGATAGTAGTAGAAGCATCCACTAATCCAGATACCCATTTTAAAGAAAAAATGGCAATGTTCGCAAATACGAACTGAAACAGTAACGGAATGATCAATTAAAAACAAACTAAGCTTACAACTGGACTTAACAACTGAAATAAAAAAGCAAAAAACAAAAATAAACTAAATCGAAACAAAAATAAACTAAATCAAAACACAGCTCTAATCCTGCTTCCAACGGCTAGCCTAGTGTGGCTGCCATCTTAACTGGCTATATGATGATGTGACTGAGAAGAATGAAGAAAGAGGAACCTTTGAGCATGCGCTTTCAGTTGGCCAGCTTGAAGAACTGACTACTACCAAGAACAAAGGATTTGAACCACTGGGCATCAACAAAACCCAGGGATGAGAACTACACAAACTTGTATTCCTCAGCTGGAGCCTCTGGGCTGTCACAACGGGACTCAAGGGAAGAAACAAAACACTTGTACTTCCAAGGAGCTTTGGCAAAATGAAGTATTCCTGGGCCAACATTAATTACCCCAGGAAGAAATCTAAAGAACTAGAGGATACAAAATGAAACAATGGAAGAAACTTTAAATAACCTCTGGGCCTGCACCATGGGCCCTGGGAAAGAATCTGAAGAACAGAACCTGGACAAAGCTGAAGATGTGAACACTTTTGGGCTGCTGACCTTGGGAGAATCACTGAAGAACCTAAACCAAAAAAACCAACCCCACCGGGGGTCAGATCCCTATCTGTGAACTGGTGCAGTTCCCTGCACTGCCTAGCTCACTGTTAGGGAATGGCTGGCCTAAAGATCCTGAAGAAAGCAGATGACAAGGAATTCACTAGCAGACTACACTATTCCTATTCTGATGAACAGCCCCAATTTTGTCAGGATGGAGTCGGATGGAACTGGCTCTGGATCATGCAGGAAGAATTTCTGACTTGCTATAGGTAGGGATAAAGTGGAGTCTCCAATGTGTATTGTCTCTTTGCTTGGGGATTGCTAGTTTCACAGTCTTTGGATAATGCAGTTGTTACAGGGCAATCTGAGAACATGCAGGGCAATTAGCAATTTCTGGAGCAAGTGCACAACATTTTTAAAGGGATTACAGTATTCAAGGGCAATAGCTCAGTCTTAGAACATGCAATGACCATACAGGGGAACTGAAGGCAATTTAAATCATCTTGTAGCAAAACAAGGCAACTTTGGGGCAAACAGGGTGCATGTATGGCAGTTTCACAGTCATAGAGCATGCAACTACACTGTGTGCTGTCCCTTTAAATAAGCGGTCCTAAAATAAAACAATACTTGACTTCCAAATCTGGTCACATGTTTATTTATTTATTTCAAGATTTGGAAATTACCTTTGAGCAAAAGCTCTTTTACAAAGGTTTCAAAGGTTTACAAAGGGGTGGCAATTGGGGAAGAGATATGCAGAGACCACAGGTTGGGAAACCATATGAGCTTACCCCCCATAACAGTGACAAAGGACAAATGGCAAGTACTATTGGTGATGCTAGGAAGGGGGCAGGATGGGGGAGGGTGGAAGGTGGTTACCCTAATGCTAGGAGCCTTGGGAGGAAAACTGCAGAGTTACAGGTTCTCATGGCAGAGGGAGAGGTGGACATTGCAGCCATCACAGAAACATGGGCCACCCAATACAATGACTGGGACCTGTCTGTACCAGGGTACAGGTTATTTCGTAGGGACAGGGTGATTGGGAAAGGAGGGTGGGGTGGCACTATATGTGAAGGAAGGACTGAAGTGTGTAAGGGAGGAAGGGGAGGAGGGTAGTACAGAGTCACTTTGGATGCAAATTCAAGATTCCAAGAATAGGATTCTTAGAATGGGAGTGGTGTACAGGCCACCATCTCAGACGGAGGAGTTAGACAGGAAACTAGCGGGACAGATCAGCAGGACCTGCGAGAAGGGTAGTGTGGTGATTGTGGGGACTTCAACATGCCGGAGTGGACTGGAGTAACCAACAACCAGGAACAGAAGGGAGCAGGTACTGCTGGATGCCTCCAGGACAGCTCCTGCTGCAAATGGTCAGTGAACCAACCAGGTTAGGGAATACCCTTGACCTTGTGCTGGCAAATGGGGACTTTGTGAGAGAACTTACAGTGGAGGAACCGCTGTCAGGGAGTGACCACCTCAGTATGGCTCACATTGGATATGGGCAAGGAAGGAGTGGAATCTGGCACAAGAGTGCTGGACTTCAGGAGGGCCGACTTTGGGAGGATGGGGAAGTGTTATAGGGTACCTGGCCAGAATTCAATCTAGTATGGATACTAACCAGAGGTGGGAGCTCATAAAGCTGGGATAGTAGAGGCAACCAAACCTGCTGCAAAGCCCAGAGCAAGAAGGCTAGGGCCAAGAAACCCAGCTGGTTGAGCAAGGTGGTCATGGAAAAGGTAAGGAAGAAAAGAGCTGCCTCTTAGGGAAGGCAAGAAAACAGGGAGGGGGAGGACAGGGAGAAGTACTTGACAGAATCGAAGGAGGTGACAAGGGCAGTAAGGGGAGCCAAAGCATCTACAGAACTCAGGCTGGCACAAGGCATTAAGAAGGGGAGAAGGACTTTAAGTACATCAGGAGAAAAGGAGCTGTAAGGACCACATAGTAAGGATTAGAAGGAGGGGGTTGGTGGAAGAGGGTATAAGGCAGAAGCACTAAATGAGTACTCTGCTCAGTATATACTAAAGAGAAGAGGGGGTGACACCCAAGGTGGGAGAAGCAGAAACGGGGGGAAGGGTGGACAGATGGGGAAATCATGGGAGGGCAGAGTTCGAGAGGATTTGAAGGCACTGAGGGTGGACAAGCGCCAGGCCCAGATGGCATCCACCCCAGGGTACTTGAAGGAGCTGGCAGAGGTCCTTGCAGGACCTTTGGCAGACCTATTTAATGCCTTCTACATTCGGGGTGTGTACCAGACTGAGAATGGCTCATGGTGCCCCTCCACAAGAGAGTGGCCCCAAGATGAACCGGGAAACTACAGACCAGTGAGCCTCACATCCATCGTGGGTAAGCTAATGGAGACTATCCTGAAGGAGAGGCTGGTGGGCCTCCTAGAGGCCAAAGGACTACAGGACAGCAGACAGCAGGGCTTCATACGTGGCAGATCCTGCCAAACCAACCTGGTGGAGTTCTATGACTGGGTAACTAGGCAACTGGACAGGGGCCATGCAGAGGATGTCCTGTATCTGGACTTCAGTAAGGTATTCGACTCTGTGCCGCATGGAAGGCTGGGAAGGAAGTTAGTAGGCACAGGGGCGGGTGCAAAGCTGGTGAGATGGGTAGGAAACTGGCTTCAGGAAGGCAACAGAGGGTGGTGGTGGTGGGAAGCTCTCACACCCAAGGGCAGTGACAAGCGGTGTTCCACAGGGCTCGTGTTGGGACCAGTGTTGTTTGGGATATTCATTGCAGACATATCATGGGACATCAAGAGCAAGATCAGTCTGTTTGCTGATGATACCAAGGTAAGGCGCGTGGTGGATGACCTAGGGGATGGCAGGGGTTGCAGGATGATCTGGCAAAGCTTGAAACCTGGTCAGACACCTGGCAACTGGGGTTTAATGCCAAAAGTGCAAGGTGCTGCATTTTGGGATGAAGAACCCAAGAAGGAGTTACCAGCTGGGGAGGAGAAGGATCTGGTGTGCTCATTACAGGGTCAATGAACAACCGCACAATGTAGGAAGGCAGCTGCAAAGGCCAACAAAATGCTGGGTTGTATTGCAAGGGGTATATCCTCGAGGAGGGAGGAGGTGATTCTGCCACTGTATAGGTCATTAGTTAGACCACACCTGGAGTACTACATGCAGTACTGGCGCCCATATCTGAAGAGGGACATTAAGTTACTGGAGGGGGTGCAGCGCAGGGCGACAAAGATGATCAAGGGGCTGGGGGACTTATCATACGAGAGGAGGTTGAAGTAGTAGTGAACATGTACTCACTGGAGGAGAGGAGGGACAGGATGACATGATTGAAACCTTTAAATACATGAAAGGAATAAACAAGACTGGTACAGAGGGGCTGTTCAAAGCAGGAGGGAGGCCACCAGGGCCATGATATGAGACTGGAGGGAGGAAGGTTCAGGAGGGAGATGAGGAGACACTTTTTACAGAGAGGGTGGTGGCTGGGTGGAATGAGTTACCTGCAGAAGTGGTATCCAGTAGAACAGTGGACTGCTTCAAAGGGATGGGACAGGACAAGGGGAGGGTTAATGAAGGGGAAGGGTGGAAGGGAGGGGCAGCTGCAGAATAAGGGGTGCTAGCTGCACATTCGAGCAGACTTGATAGACCTCTAGGCCTTTATCTGCTGGCAAATTTCGTATGTTCGTATGTTTCACGTCAGGTACAACAAAGTGTGAACAACTGAGAACAAGAAAACAAAGGAGGGCGGAGCCCCTGGTTAAGCAAATTACAAGGGTGAAACATTACTAACAGATACATAAGCTTAACAGATACATAAGCTATCTGGGAAGTGCAAAGAAACATGACAAGGCCAAACATTGTCAAGTACACAGGTATAATTTACAACAGCCAGAAGCTAGGCACAAAGGTATAATCTTCAGTAGCCGGGAAGCTAGATCCAGCTACATAGTGGAACTGATGTAGAGTGTTGGGAGTGGGGGATTCGGGATGTGGGCAGCAGCCTTGTGGGGGCTTTGTTAACAAGGGTGTGGGAGGTGACTTGATCCATGTCGGTTAGCCAGGTGATTGTGTCTTAAGACTTGAAGGGCTGGGAATGCAATTACTGCCTACAGCAACAGGCCATGCTTCTAGAGAGGTACTGTTTAAGCACGGCCTCAAAGGCAGGTAGGCTTGAGTTTGTCAGCAGGTGAGCCGGGATCTCGCTAAGCCACAGGAGAGCACGGTACGCCAACGACCACTGTCCCAGTGTCGTTTTTCTGAAGGGGACTGCTAGGGAGCCCCGGAAGTGGCCTCTGGTCTGGTACCCAGATCTACAGGCAGGCAGCAAGCCGCTAAGGAATGGAGACGCTTTGCCTAGTAGTGATTTCTTGCCCAACTGACAGGTTTGGTATTTTATTTTTTTGGGTATGTAATATGGCACCGTTACTTTAAAATTACTGACACTATCATTTTTAAATGCTTGTTCAAGAATTAACATAGTCACTCGAATAACAGTTACATTTGCACATTAAAATGTTCAGTCTGGATCCCAGGGCACAATACCAGGGCAGAGACTATGTCAGGGGAAACCTGGTTAACTGGCTGGGATATATCTAGCTAAAGCGTAGATCATGGGCTATGCCCTCCTTCTCAGAGGTGTACACTTAATTTTACTTTAGAGTCCTGCTTGTGAGGTGGTGGGAAAGAAGGACAAACACACGATGGTCAGGATGCAAAATATTCTCAACGCCAGGCATAATTTTATTTACAAAAAAATATAAAGAAAGTGAACTGGACAAGGAAAATAAAACCAAAGGTCAAAAGAAAGCAAAAATTAACAGTTACAGTCACTGTTTCACTGATAACAAATGACGAATACCACTCTAGTATAACTGATAGAGTCACACAGGCTGGGAATGTAACCCACCTGCACCATTAAGGTTTGAAAACAGGCAAACCTAGGTCATTACAGCACTTTGCACTAACCGTTCAATGCAACTGAATCTCTCTCAGTTTACATTCCTTATATACTTGTTGTCCCACATGTGACCATGTCAGACTTCTCCCATTCCTTCTTGAACATTTTATTTCTCCAGAAAACACTTTAACTTCCATATTATAGTATTCTTTCTTGACATCAAAAGTAACATTCTGAGTTTGTAGTTTCATGAAATGATTAAAGAAATAAAACCTATACATAGTTGAGGCTCCTCCCACAGTGTCATTCAGTGCATAAAAAGGGTGTTGACAGGGCCGGACGGCTTGTAGAATAACACTGAAAGACATCTGTGCAGGACCTCCTATCAAGGAGAAGCTGCCACGTAACAGCTTCTCAGGACTTTGGGGTAAGAAATACAGATCCTCCAGTAAATTAAAACATTGCTCATAAACACATGTAACTGTTTTATTCGTTTTGACAATACATTTTTAATTAAAAACAAAAGTTTAGCGCTTGTTTAGAATACTAGAGCGCTATGTCCCATTTTAGGGACTCAGTGTAACTGAAGGGAGTAGAAAAACACCTTCCTTCTGAGGGCCATTCATCTACATACACGTTATGTTCTGTGTTTCTGCCCTCCATGTAACTTTCCTGTTCCCCGTACTGAGAAGGCTCCTTTCGAGTGGGTCAGGGAAAGCTACAGTACCGAGGTACGGAGCAGCGTAGAGGCGGACCTTGGCCCTCTTCCAGCAGCCCACTCAGTATCCCTCGCACAATGGCCAGCTATACCTTCTTACAAGTGGGTGTAAAGCTTCACTTGTCCACAAGCCTTTGGTCCAGGTAAGGGCACCACAGACTTTTTATTTCAGTCTTTTGGGTACGTTTAAGAGGACCTAGCAGGACTCCAGTGTGGGACTTGTATGCTCGTCTAGTTGCTTTTGCGGCATGCATACTCACTGCAAGTCGGTCCAGTATACACAATGTCCACTGAAAAAGGCACTACAACCACATGCTTTGATTGCAAGTATAATCTGAACTTGAAAGGGCTCTTCTGATAAAAGCGCATTTATTGTCTATCTTGGCAAAAGGTCCCGCTGCAGCAACTGTGAGGCATGCCTTTCCAGTAAACTAGGGAAGAATTTATCATGACAAAACATTTGAGCCATATACCGGCACCACTTTACTCTCCCCTTGTGTCTGTTGTTCATGCATATAGAAAAACATACACCACTGTAGACATAAGGGGTTGCTAACCCCAAACACAGGCATTTTCTTGTTACCTCCTTAGTCCCTGTTTTATTACAATGTTCAGGCATGAATAGGAATAAAAGGCATATTAATTATCATATATCCAGAGGCATTTCATTACCTCTACAGCTTAACAATGTGAAACAAATAAAAAACAAGCATTTGTCAATGCCGAATGTTGTCTCGCTGGCATTGGCATTGGTAGTGCTGGAGTTAGAGACGCATAATAGGAATGGCAGTGAAGTATTGAAGTGACGTCAACCCCACCCCCACCCTGTAGAGACTGACAGGCATTGGGGTGTGCCTTTGGGTCATCAGCTATAGTGCTCATGGCATTGTACCTCACCCTACCCTGTAGACACTGATGTTGTGGTGTGCTTTGGGGTCTTTGGGTATTATACTTACCCCATTCCTTAAGGAAATATGCTGAGGTGGGTGCAGTATAGGAGAATGAGGTGAACTTTGTGGCCGAACAGTGCAAGGCACACCACGATGCCTGTCACTGGCTGCAGGGTGGGGTTGGGGGTGGAATGGCATGAGCATTACAGCTGATGATCCCAAGTCACAACCCTGACACCAGTCAGTCTCTACAGGGTGGGGGGCTACAGTTGGAAACCCTAACACCATAGGCGTATGTTGATATTTTCACTCCAAATTTTCAACATGGGTTTTTTGTGAGCCCCCTCATGAAAAGCGTCACTATCAGTTTGTTAGCTGAAAGGCGGTTTTGCACAGCGCCTATGCCATCTGGTGACACAGGGACGAAAACACATTTTGAGCAGGATGTGGAAAATGACAACTGTATTGTTCATGAGGAGATGAAAAAAAAATGGCAACGTTGAAAATCTGGAGTGAAAATACGAAAAATTGGTGAAGGTATGAGCATGTATAGAAACTGTGCAACACGCATCAGTAACCCAATTATTTTTGGGATTTTTTTAACCACATCTTTAACATAGGCATTTTGGGACCTCCCCTCGTGAACAGTGGCAGTGTGATTCTGTTAATGTGTCCGAAACGTTGATTTCGCACAATGACCACGCCATTGTGTGCCACAGGTGCGAAAACACATTTAGGGCAGGATGTGAAAAATGATAGCTTTACTGTTCATAAGGAGGTGTTAAAAAATGCCAGTGTTGAAAATGTGGCAGGAAAATAGTGCAAATTTGCGAAGTTACAAGGGTACGTGGAAACTGCACAATGCACACTTGTAACACAGTCATTTTATGGAATTTGTCACCAAATTTTCAACATAGGCATTTTAGGACTTCTGCTCATGAACAGTGTCACCATCATTTCTTGAAACTGTCCCGGAAACTGATTTCACGCAGCGACAGCGCTATTCTGTGCCGGACGTGCGAAAACACATTTTGGCCAGGATATGTAAAATGACAGCTGTACTGTTCATATGGAGGTATGTAAAAATGCCAATTTTGAAAATCTGGAGAGAATATTACAAATTCACGAGTTACAAGCTGCACGGAAACCGTCATAATGCACACTCAGAAGACAGTCATTTTGGGATTTTTCCAATTAATGCAACAGGCTTTTGTGAGCCCACCATGAACACTGGCACTGTCATTTCATTAATCAGTCCTGAAAGGTGAACCCGTGCAGTGATCGCGAAATCACCTAACGGGGCCAATTAACGCCATGACAGTGCCAGAATTCATGAGGAGGGGTCCCAAAAACACCATGTTGAACATTTGGTGCCAAAATTCCCAAAAAAATGCCTGAGATATGCATCAAAGTTGAAAAAACCCTATTTATTCCATTATACAGCTTACCGGCATTTCCTCAGTTCGCGGTTGGCTTTGAAGAGTGCAGACGTGTTCCCGGTCCACCGAAGATCATCGTGACCGACCTGGAGGTAAGTATAGGTGAGTTGTGTGGGGAGGCAGGGTATGCAGTGGGTGGGCTGCCGTGGAAGGGGCAGGAGATGGAAGGACCTATTTCTTTTCACAGGGTTTCAAAAAGAAAAAACCTCGGACGGTTTTTATTTTTCGGGGTGATTTGGCACGATGGGTGAGCTCCTGTGCTACACGGCGTTTTTTGGGGGATACTGTAGCCACGGGGGATTGGGCACCATGTTGGCAAACAATGAAAGTGGGGGGCAAGAGCTATAGATTGGGTACCCCCGCACATAACAAAATGGGGGTGCATGCTGTCAGAGCAGTGGGCTCCCCTGTTGGCACATACATTGGTAGGGCATGCCGAATAGGACTGCACCCCGGTCGGGTAGTATAGCAGGCAGTGTGCCACCATGTTAATCTTTTTTCACCACCAGGAAAGCACATCGGAGGTCCATCATGATGACAAGCTTTGCTCACATTGCAACAGACCTTTGTTTGATGTGATCACCACATTAAGTATGCATGGTGTGGTTCGCATGCAGGCTGATTTGGGAATGAGGGATGGCTGCCCTGCATTCGCCTAACAGTGACCGTGCCTCCAAATCTGCTAATACTGCAATACACACAGCATGCAAGGCAGCCAACAAAAAAAACAGGGGGGTACAGACAGTGACTGTAAATACCTGAGCAAGCCTGAGAAGAACGAGAGAGAGAATGATTTTTGAAGGCAAGTCTGCAAGTGGCCAACCTGGAAAACAACAGAAATAGAAAAGGACAGAAGATCTCAGAGGTGCTGTTGCACAACAGACTTAAAAATGGTCGACTTCTCAAGGCAGAAACAGCCCACTGTGACATATTCCTCCCCACTTAAGAGGAAACCTGGGTGAACTTACCCCTATTAACAGCACAGGTTTCCTACCATAACATCACAGAACGCCGCAACAAGGCACAGTGAAATCAGATCCCTCCGAGGAGAGATGGAGCCTCAGCCCTCCCACTCCCAAAGTTCCACCTCGGGGTACCTAAAAATCTAACTATACTAAACATAGTCAAGAGGCATTCCTCTCAACCATCACTATTCTTCTTTACCCCAAGGTCTGATTGTGCCTTTTCACTGTTTGGGTTTGCCCCAAACCGAAACATGAAGTCTGCATTCCTATGGGCAATACCTGGTTTGTGTTTAATAGTGAATTGATAAGGCTGGAGTGTCAGATACCACCTCATTATACAAGGATTTTTATCCTTCATGACTTGTAACCAACATAGAGGATTGTGATCGGTAATCAGTTCAAATTCAGAACCCCACAAATAAAACTTTAGAGCTTCTATCGCCCACTTCATTGCCAGGCACTCCACAATCATGGAGTATCTGGTTTCTCTCATATGCATCTTCTGGATAATGAAGATGATAGGGTGTTCCTCTCCTTCAAATGCTTGGGACAATACTGCTCCTATACCAGTGTCAGAGGCATCCATCTGTACCAGAAAGGGCAAGGAAAAATCAGGGCTCCTTAAAATGGGTGAGGAGCACAACTTGGCCTTTATGGCACAGAATGCCTCTTTACATACTGGGGTCTGTTTAACCTTAGTTGGGATCTTTTCTTTGTTAGGTCAGTTAGTGGGGCTGGCCAGGGTGGCAAAGTTAGGCACAAATCTCCTATAGTACTCAGCTAAGCCAAGAAAAGATCGTACATATACATGTACATGATCATACTGTGTCTGTCCTTGTGCACAGCTGACGTGTTTGGGGGCTGACTGCTTTCAGAGCACAAGTCACCAGGCTGTTTTGGGGCTGGGGAGGTTTACCTGTGTCTGACTTGGATGTTTGGATTTTTCTCTGTTTGATTAGCAGGGTATTTTCTCTGTCAAACTGTCATGTAGGGCATCTTGCTGACAGGAAGGCACTCATCGCAGAGGTAGGTCAGAGCTTTTAGCTGATTGTTTTGTGAGGGCACAGTTTAGGCCCAAACCCTTCCCACCCCTCATCCCATCCACCCCTGGAAATAGTTCCCTTATACCTGGGGTTCTGACATCATTTCCTCAAGAGGGCAAGGTGCATATCACTGTCATATCCTCTCTAGCACGCAGCACTGACAATATAAGCATACACATTATATAATGTATATATTTCTATATAACAAACCAATCACACACACACAAAAAAAAAAATGAAAAAAAAAAGGTAGACAGACATGGGGAGTAGTGCAATGTAGTGGCTGTGGGGTAGCAGTCTTCCTGGAGTCTTTCTGGAGGCTGAGATGCTGCCCTGTTTGCAGACAACTCTCTGCCCTGAGGGAGGAAGTTGCCGGTCTTCAGGCCACACTGGACAGTAGTAAGGGAACCTTCCCCCAGGCCACACTGGACAGTAGTAAGGAACCTCCCCATCCAGGGAGCACCAGAGCCACCACCACTACCTCAGAGGTTGTGAAGAAAGCACAGCAGTTGGACCACAATGGACTCAGGAAGGGTGAGGGTGGTGGAACAGAGGCACACCCAGTCAGTTGTTCCACTCCACAATCCATACACTATTCTGGGGGAGCATAGTTCCCCTATGGATGCACCTGCAGAGGAGACTAAGGAGGTTGCAGACAACTGTCACAAGGGAGGCCCTCAGGAAGGAGGTAGAGGACACCACAGGGAAAGGAAGCAGCTCTGGGGCACCAATTATTAGGGGGATAGAACTGGGGGAACAGGGAAACTGAAGTAAGGTGCCTGCCTGGTGCCATGGCTTGAGGACAGGAAGCACATCCTTAGGATCATGAGAACAGTTGCATGGGAGTCTGAGCTGGACGTCATTGTCCACCTAGGGACAAATGATTTGGCTCATCATGAGATTAGAGCAGTGCAGAAGGACTCTGTAGAGTTGGGGAGGGGTCTAAGATAAGTAGCACACACAGTATCCTTCTCAGAGGTGCTGCCTGTCAGTGGCATGGGTGAGGCGAGGGTACTTTGCACCATGCAGTTTAACGGATGGTTGAAAAAATGGTGTGGAGCACAGGGGTTTGGCTTCATTGGGGACTGGGGTTCCACCTGGAGGGACACCAGCCTATGCTGGCAGGATGGTCTGCATCTGTCCAGGAAGGGAACAAGTCTTTTGGTCAATCAGTTTAAATGCTTCATTGGCAAGCTTTTAAACTAGTCAAGGGGGGAGGCACTGATAAGCAGCAGGGAAATCCCAGCCTCCCCTAAAAACAGGGTACTAAATGAGAAAAGACCAAGGTAGAAAGGTCAGTGGGGGATGCTGCTACAGAAGGTAAAGCTATCAAAAAATGGAGAGCAATGAGTACGTAGCCTGTAGTCTGGGTAACAAGCTTCCTGAATTAGTGGCCTTGATGAAGGAGGAACATCTGGATATCATGGCAGTCACAGAAACATGGTACACACAGAACCATGACTGGGACGTAAACATACCAGGATACAGTATCAACAGGAGAGACAGGGAGGGTAAAAGAGGAGGAGGAGTAACTCTCTACATAAGGGAAGGAATCAAAGCAACAGAACAAAAGGGTAAACAGGGAGGAGAAGAAGCACTGTGGGTCAATTTGGAGACAGGCAATGGCATCACAATCCGTACAGGGGCTGTATACAGACCCCCCCTCTAAGGGGGAGGAAATGGACAAGGAAATGATAGAAAGTATACTGGCAGAAAAAGGGGAGATATTGCTGATGGGTGATCTGAATATGCCAGATGTTAACTGGAGTGTGGTTGCAGCAGCCATTTCTAAGAGTGGGATTATTCTAGATGCCCTACAGGGGGTATGCCTTAGACAACTAGTATTGGAACCCACTCAAGAGGGTGCAATCTTAGACCTGGTTCTCTCAAATGGAGCTGGAGAGAGGATCACGGGTGTAGAAGTGGGTAGCCATCTGGGAACTAGTGACCATCGAACAGTATGGTTCACAATAAACACAGCAATAGAGTCAGTTTGCACAAAGGCAAAAGTACTGGACTTCAGGAGGGCTGACTTTGCCAAAATGGGTGAGTGCCTAAGGAATGCACTAGAAAATGGGTAGGAAGGAGGGGTGGAAGAACAATGGGGAATAATTAAAACTGCCATCAGAGAGGTAACAAGCCTTTGTGTGAAGCAAATAAACAAAACAAAACGATGTAAGAAACCACTATGGTTCTCAAAGGAGGTGGCAGTGAAGGTTCAAGAGAAAAAGAAAGCATTCAGAAAGTACGAGGAATCACAGAAGGAGCAGGACAGAGAACTGTAGCAGTTAAAGCAAAAGGAAGCTGGGAAGGCAGTCAGAAAAGCAAAGGCCTGGAACCGAGGAAAAGATAGCCAACCAGTTAAGAAGGGGTATAAAACCTTTTATGTACACTCAGGAGTGAAGGAAGACCAAGGAAGGGATAGGAGGCTTAATAAAGGGGGGGACAGTGAAAAAGGCAGAGATACTAAACAAATATTTTGCTCAGTATTTACAAATGCAGAGGGAGAAATACCTAAAACAAACAATAGAAACACTCTGGATACAGAAGTTGATACCAGCCCATTTACAGAAGAAAGGGGTCTGAAAGAACTCTTAAAACTGAAGGTGGACAAAGCAATGGGACCTGATTGGATTCATCCCAGAATTCTAAAAGAACTAAGGGTAGAACTAGTGACACCACTGACTACCCTCTTTAACAAATCATGGGAGGATGGGGTGGTACCTGAGAACTGGAGGAGGGCAGATATGATTCCCCTTCACAAAACTGGGAGCAGGGCAGAAGCAGGAAACTACAGACCTGTTAGTTTAACCTCAGTGATAGGAAAATGATGGAATCACTTCTGAAGGAAAGAATTGTTGAGTACCTAGAGGCCAGAGGGGCACAGGACCCAAGGCAGCATGGATTCACAGTGGAAAGTCATGTCAGATGAATCTAATACATTTCTTTGACTGGGTGACCAAAGTAGTAGATCAGGAGGGGCTGTGGACATGGCCTACCTAGACTTTTAGCAAGGCATTTGACACAGTCCCACACAAAAGATTAATATACAAGTTAGCCAGCCTGGGAGTGGGTCCCAAGATGGTAGCCTGGGTAAAGAATTGGCTGGAGAACAGGACACAGAGGGTAATAGTAAATGGAGTCCACTCTGTAGAAAGGGGGGTTACTAGTGGGGTACCTCAGGGTTCAGTATTAGGACCGGTCCTCTTCAATGTCTTTATAAGCGACATTGCAGAGGGACTGCAAGGAAAAGTATGTCTCTTTGCAAATGACACAAAGATCTGCAACAGAGCTGATGCACATGGTGGGGTGGAAAGGATGAGAAGGGTCTTGACAAGGTTAGAGGAATGGTCAAATGTATGGCAGCTTAGATTCAATGCTAAGAAGTGCAAGGTAATGCACCTGGGAAACAAAAACCCAGGGGAAGAGTACACAATGGTGGGTGAGATACTAACAAGAACAAAATGGAAAGGGACCTGGGGGTAGTCATATCAGATGACTTAAAGGTGGGCAAGCAATGTGAGAGGGCAGTAAGGAGGGCTGGGGGGATACTGGGATGCATAGGGAGAGGCATCAACCAGTAGAAAACAGGAAGTTGTTATCCCTCTGTACAGACAGCTGGTGAGATCCCATCTGGAGTACTGTGTGCGGTTCTGGAGACCCAGTCTCCGCAAGGACATAGACAGGATGGAAGCTGTCCAGAGGAGGGCAACTAAAATGGTGCAGGGTCTGCACCAGAAGACATATGAAGAGAGACTAAAGGAGCTTAATATGTATAGCCTCAAGGAAAGGAGTGAGAGGCGGGACATGATAGGAACTTTCATGTACCTCAAGGGACAACAAAGTCCAAGAGGGTAGCATCTTTCAAAAAAAGAGGTGTGCAAGAATAAAGGGGCAGAATTTGAAGATGGGGGGGCGGCGGCTCAGATGTAATGGAAGGAAGTATTTTTTCACAGAGAGGGTTATGGATGCATGGAACGGTCTTCCAGAGGAGGTTGTGGAGTCAAAAACAGTGGTTGAATTCAAGCATGCATGGGACAGTCATAAGACAATTCTAGGGGGTGGGGGTAGAAAGAAGTAGGCTGCTGGTTAAAAAGAATCTGCAGTTTATCCATTAGGTAGGGAAATGGGCAGACTGGGTGGGCCAAGTGGTCCTTATCTGCTGTCAAATTCTATGTTTCTATGTACATGTTTTTTCTGTGGTAGGCCTGAGGCTATTAGCCACTGCATCAACTTTTCCAACCTCTGGTTTTATCTGATCATTGCCTATTAAAAACCCTAGATACTTGGTTTCCTGCATCGCGAACCCACCTTTGGCTGGACTGATGGTCAGGCCTGCTTGTGTAATGTCCTGTAGTACTGCAGTCAGATGTACTATGTGCTTGGTCCAACTGGGGCTAAAAACCACCACATCATCTAGATAAGTGGCACTATAGGTCATGTGGTGTTTTAAGGTATGATCCATAAAGTGCTGAAAGGTAGCAGGAGCCCCATGGAAACTGAAAGGCATTGTTACAAAGTGGAAGAGCCCTGCTGGGGTACTAAGGGCCGTTTTGTCTTTAGATGAGCTATCTACAGGGAATTGGCAGTATCCTTTTGTGACATCCAAAGTGGTGATCTATCGCGCATTTCCAAGTCTGTCTACTATATCATCTATGCGTGGCATAGAAACATAGATTTTGACGGCAGATAAGGACCGCTTGGCCCACCCAGTCTGCCCATTTCCTCTACCTAATGGATAAGCTGCAGATCCTAGTTAACCAGCAGCCTACTTCTTCCTACCCCAACCCCCTAGAATAGGATAACTGTCAAACTTGGAAATGGCGTTCAGTCACCTGAAATTGAGACAAAGTCTTATGCCTCCCTCCTTTTTCCCTACCACCACTATGGGGAATGCCAACCCACTATCTGAAGGCTTAGTTGCTCCCAGCTGTTGCATTTTCATAACTTCTTTAACCACATGCCCCCGTAACTTTTCAGGCAACCGGTATGGTTTCTGCCTTATGGGGCTGGTCTGAGTGACTTCAATGTGGTGTTCAGTTCAAGAAGCCCTGCCAGGAACGCTGATAAATGTGGACTGGAATTGTTGCAACACCACATTCAAGTCTCTTTGCTGCTAGGAGTCCAAACTGGGGTTAATAGCTAAATCCTTCAACTCCCACTGCTTCTCTAATCTCTGATAGGCAGTTTCCAGTTCATTGTCTGGTTGGTCAGGATGTACAAATAAGGCAGGGGTAGGTCTGTCAAATAATTTCTTAAGGAGGTTGGCATGATATATTTTTCTTTTATGCCTCCTGTCAGGCAGTTCAACCTCATAATTTACACATCCTGTCTGCCTACTGATGTTGTAAGGACCCTGCCATTTCAGCATCAGAAGAAGGCAACAATAGGAGTACTTTATCCCCAGGCTTAAACTCTTTGTTGCCCACCCCCTGATCATATTGTACTTCCTGGGACACTTGCCTCTCGGTATTATGCTGGTGAGCTGTCATGATGTATTTCGCTAACCTCTGCCTCAGTTGTGTTAGGAATTCTAAGGTATTGGTAGGGCCTATCTCCTCACCTTCTACCCACTGTTCCTTAATCACATTGAGGGGGCCTAGTGGATTCCTACCAAATAACAGCTCAAAAGGTAAGAACCCCCTAGAGGCCTGTGGCACTTCCCAGTATGCAAACAAAAGGAAGGGCAAATACATATCCCAACTCCTACCCTCATCCTGCACAAACTTGCATAGCATTTTTTTCATGGTCTGATTGAACCGCTCAACCAGACCATCTGTTTGTGGGTGATATGGGGAGGTGTGTATTGCACTGATTCACAAGGCTTAATACAATTCCTTTAACAGTTTTGTACAAAAATTACTTTCTCTATCAGTCAGAATCTCTCAGGGATTTCCTACCCGGCTAAACATTTCCACTAACTCCTCCGCTATTTTCTTAGCGTTGATGGTCCTTAAGGGTATAGCTTCAGGATACTTCGTACTGTAGTCACAAATAACTAGCACAAACCTATTCCCCTTGGAACTTTTTTGTAGGGGTCCCACAATATCCCTGGCTATTCAGTCAAATGGCATTGTGATCAGGGGAAGAGGTTGTAAGGGTGCTTTTTCCTTTCTACCAGTAGTGGCCACCCTCTGGCATTCCTCACAGCTACAACAGTATTCCTCCACCTGGTTGTGAATACCTGTCCAGTAAAAATGGTTGAGAAGCCTGCTCAGAGTGCAGTCCCTACCCAAGTGACCAGCAAGGGGAATGTCGTATGCGAAGTGCAGTAACTGGGTTCTGTATTTTTCTGATACTAGCAGTTGTTCTGCCACCTCCCCAATTACTGGATTCATGCATTCCCTGTACAACAAATTACCCTTCATTATACACCTCGTTCCCTTCTGATCACTCCCTTGATTCTCCACCTGTGAAAATAATGGATTCAAGGTTAGATCACCCTTTTGTTCAACAGCAAAATCACATGAGTTAATGCTAGGCAGCCAGTAATTCAGAATCAGCGTCAATACATTGTTGTGTTCACTGTAGTTTTTCCACCCTTTTATTCCTCTTGGATTTCTGGGTCTTGCTTGGAGCTTCAAACTCTTCATCATCAAAAGGGAAAAGATGTGATAATTGCGCCTCTCTTTTTGCTTGGGTAGTAACAGCACTCCAGTGTCGTGATCTTAGACAACAAAAGTCTCGAACTCTGGGTGATCTTGACCCAGTATAACTGGGACAGGGAGATGGGGAACAAGGCCAACTTTAAGCTGGTGGACAGTATCTTGGGCCAGTAGTTCCACTGTAGTGACAGGATAAAAATGTGTGTCTCTGTGTATGCATACAACACTTGTCTTAGGACCTTTGGGCTCACCACTTTTCATTAGGTCAGCCTTTACCAGAGTCTGTCTGCTACCTGAGTCTACGAGCCCTTTTACTTCTTTGTCTCCAACTCTCACAGGTATCAGATATTGTCCCCAATTAGCCAGAGGTATAGGTGTAGATTCTACTTTCTTCTTTGGGAAAAATCTAGCAATATTGCTTTCCCCTGACACTCCCAACAGATGATGTCTGGATTATACGGTCTCCCTGACCTAAAGTTCTCATTACCCCCTGAAGCAGAAGTATTAACAGGAGAATGTCTTACTGTGGGTGAGGTAGCACCTGTACCCGGATGTCCCTTCTGTCTGTTTGGGCATGCCGTTAGGTAGTCTTCGCCTAGCGTGATGGCCTTCTCTGCCATTTCAGGGCGGTGCTCCTTCACCCTCACCTGCATGTCCTGAGGAAGTACTCTGATGAATTGTTCTAGTACAATAGTCTCCAACACCTGATCCAAGGTCTTCAAGCCAGGTTGTAGCCACTTATAACATAGTTCTTTCAGTCTCACAAACATGGAACCAGAATGTCCGAAACCATTGGTGATGTGTCTCTACGCTATTATCATACCTCTGAAGTATTTCCTGCTGCACCGAGTCATAATTTTTGGCCTGATGGCTGTCCATATTGCTATAGGTGGGCTGGGCCTTCCTGGTCAAGTAGGGTGCTAGCCAGATCACCCATTGCTCCCGCGGCCATCCGCATGCTCCTGCCACCCTTTTGAACATTGTCAAGTATGACTTGATGTCATCGGATTCACTTAACTTAGTCAATTTAATGTCCTTTGGGTTATCCGAGGTTCAAGGGCTATGAGTGGATCCCATAGCCTGGATAGCTTGCAGGGTATTGGACCACCTCTGCTCACTTCTCTGTCGGTCTCTTTCTCTCTGTCTTTGTCCATGGCCAGTTGCTTAACACATAACCATCATACGAGTTCCTGCAAGTCCTCAGGAGGGTCTCTTTCAGAAGGGTCCTCAATCTCAACCTCCTCACCCTCCTCCTCCAACTCTTCTTTGGGTTTGGACTTTCTCTTTTCCTCAAGCCCTGGAAGTAGTTGCTCCCCATATTTCTTTGCCATGGTCCTGGTTAGGATGCCTTTGGGTCTTATCACTGTGTCCACTGGCTGCATGTAGTGTCCCCTTGGATGTCAGCCAATATCTGTTTTGGAGCCTTTTCACATTTTACAGGTACTTCAACTATTCAATTTCTGATACCATGTGTGAGGCAGTGGGAAAGAAGGACACACACACACACACGATGGTCACGAAGCAAAATATTCTCAATGCCAGGTGTAATTTTATTTACAAAGAAATATAAAGAAAGCAAACTGGTCACAGAAAATAAAACCACAGTTCAAAAGAAAGCAAAAATTAATAGTTACAGTCACTGTCTCGCTGATAACAAATGACGAATACCACTCTAGTATAACTGCTAGAGTCACACAGTCAGGGAATATAACCCAGCTGAACCATTAAGGTTTGAAAATAGGCAAACCTAGGTCAGTACAGCACTCTGCACTAACCACACAATGCAACTGATTCTCAGTTTGCGTTCCTTATATACCTGTTGTTCCACATGTGGCAATGTCAGACTCCTCCAATTCCTCCTTGAACAGTTTATTTCTCCAGAAAACTTCCATATTCTAGTACTGTTTCTTGACATCAAGAGTAACATTCTGAGTTTGCAGTTTTGTGAAATGATTCATTATTTAAAGAACTAAAAGCTAGACACAGTTGAGGCTCCTCCCACAGAGTCATTCAGTGCATAAAAAGGGTGTTGACAGGGCTGGACGGCTCGTAGAATAACACTGAAAGACATCTGTGCAGGACCTTCTATCAAGGAGAAGCTACCACTTAACAGCTTCTTGGGACTTTGGGTTAAGAAATATGAAACCTCCCAGTAAATTAAAACATGGCTCATAAACGCATGTAACTGTTTTACTTATTTTGACAATACGTTTTGAATTAAAAACAAATGTTTAGAGCTTGTTTAGAATACTAGAGCGCTATGTCCCATTTTAGGGACTCAGTGTAACTGAAGGGTGTAGAAAAACACCTTCCTTCTGAGGGTCATTCATCTACGTACACGTTATGCTCTGTGTATATACATTCTGCCCTACATGTAACTTTTCTGTTCCCCGTACTGAAAAGGCTCCTTTCGAGTGGGTCAGGGAATGCTACGGTACTGAGGTACGGAGTGGGGAAGAGGTGGACCTTGGTCCTCTTCCAGCAGCAGACTCAGTATCCCTTGCACAACGGCCAGCTACACCCTCTTACAAATGGGTATAAAAACTTCACTTGTTCGCAAGCCTTTGATCCAGGTAAGCACACCACAACCCTTTTCTTTTAGTCTTTTGGGCACATTTAAGAGGACCTAGCAGGACTCCCTTGTGTGACACGTATGCACATCTAGCTGCTTTTGCGGCATGCATACTCGCCACATGTCAGTTTAGTATATGCAATGTCCACTGAAAAAGGCAATGCAACCACTTGCTTTGATTGCAAGTATAATCTGGACTTAGAAGGGCTCTTCTGACAAAAGCGCATTTACTGGCTATCTTGGCAAAAGGTCCCACTGCAGCAACTGTGGGGCATGCCATTCCAGTAGACTCAGGAAGAATTAATCATAACAAAACATTTGAGCCATATACCAGCACCACTTTACTCTCCCTTGTGTCGGTTGTTCATGCATATAGAAAAACATACACCACTGTAGACATAAGGGGTTGCTAACTCCAAACACAGGTATTTTTTCTTGTTACCTCCTGAGTGCCTGTTTTATTACAAAGTTCAGGCATGAATAGGAATAAAAGGCATATTAACTATCATATATCCTGAGCATATATCCAGAGGCATTTCATTACCTGTATAGCTTAACAATGTGACGCAAATAAAAAAAGGGGAGGGGGGGGTACAGACAGCAACAGTAAATACCTAAGCAAGCCTGAGAAGAATGAGAAAGATAAAGATTTTTGAAGGCATGTCTGCAGGGG
The DNA here is from genome assembly GCA_016271365.2 of Neoceratodus forsteri. Lineage (NCBI taxonomy): Eukaryota > Metazoa > Chordata > Ceratodontiformes > Ceratodontidae > Neoceratodus > Neoceratodus forsteri. The sequence goes on from CM028133.1 coordinate 726,534,170, forward strand.
ACCAACCTGCAAAACAACAGAAATAGGAAAGGACAGAAGATCTTAGAGGTGCTGTTGCACAACATACTTAAAAAAAGTTGGCTTCTCAAGGTAGAAACAACCCATTTTGACACTGCTTTATTAGCTTAGGGCTCATTTCGTAAGGCCTGTTGCTGGGGTCCCACGCTCACTGTCCCTCTTTTGCTAGGGGCTAGGGGTACAGTAAACTACTTTTTGACTTTAGAACATGATCAAGCCCTTGACTAGGGTTGCAGCAGCTATGCTTTTGGATGGCCAGCTGGAGCTGGCTATGATGTACTGTCTGCTCTCATACACCTCTTTGGCTAGAGTTGGTGTGCAACAGTAATAGCCTTGTTTATATAACCCAGGCACCATTTACCAGCGGACTACTTCCCCTGCCTGATAACCTCAATACAGGTTGAGGGGTTTGTTCTGATGGTGAATGGGGGTTCTTTCCCAAATAGACATAAGTAATATGCAGTGCCTCTACTCAGAATAAATATAGTAGGCCAGATATTTGTAGAATACAACACCCTGGGATGCTGCACCTACCCACCTCCCCTCAAGGTCACCCTACACATGGAATACCATATACCACAGTATGTTTAATGCAAACTTTAACAGTGCAATGTGAAACTGAGTCTAATGCTCAGGATTTAATAAATAGACCCCCACCTACTAAAAAGAGAACTAGAGTGGATGAAACAGATGAAAGTCAGGGCAATGACTGGTACAACATCCAAAGTTCAAGACCAGCAAAAAAAAAAAGGACAAAATGCAGAATGTTTTGTACTTCCCTTACATAACAGTTTTGACCCCCTAATACAATTACTAGATGAGGTCAGTCCAGTATCTTAGTTAGTACCCCTCCATGTCAGTCCCCAATCTCAACAACTGATGATGGTGGTGCAGAGATCCAGTTAATTTCCCCATTAATACCACAGGTTGATATTGATAATGCTGGGTCATCTGTAACTACCATCATCAATGGTGAACAGGTTCAAACAAATAATATCATAGGAGACAATACCCATGGTAGTAAAGACATTGATAGCGACCCACAGACAGATGTATTACCAGAACAAATATACATTTTGGGGGACTAAATAACTAGATTTACTGACAGATTTACCACAAGAGGGAATAAAGAAATTATAGCTAGTTGTAGCTATAGTGGGGAACCATTAGAGACTTAACCAAAATGCTTCCAGGAATTTTCTAAAATATCCCTAACCTGGCCTGCCTGGTGGTGCTGAGGGCAGACGTGTTGGTCACCACACCTCATACCATGCTGGCAACCTGGGTTCGGGAGTGAGCACGGGTCGCCAAGGGCTGGCAGGGGAGGAGAGGGATCGAGCTTCCAATGGACTGCTCTCCCTCTCCAGGGAGGGTGGATTCAAGATGGTTGGCACCTGACTGCCCCCTGGCAGAGGCTAGGGATCAGGATGCACACCACACACTGGGGAGGAGTCGGGGGCAGACACCAGGATGGGGAGGCATGCAGATGCGTGCGCGCCCCTGGCCACCAGCGTCATTGCACGCCTACTGACTCGGGGGGGGGGGAGACATGAACAGTGGAAAAGTGGAACATCTCACTCAGCTTGATGGCCGTCCATGAGTGTTCATCAGGTGCTGGCACCCGAGTTGGATCTGTGAAGAGTGGGGAGTTAGGGGGCTCCCTGCTGCCCTTCTGTGGGGGGTAAGCCGCAGGTGTTTCAGGGTACTGGTTGTCCCGGATGAGATGGATGGTGTACGGATCCCCGGCAGAATACGAGGAATAAATGATGGGGGTACAGAGAAGTGGCCAAGGAGGATAAATAATCAATATATATAAAAAAAATATCCCTAACCCTAAAACTGCTATCCTACATGTAGGAACTAACAACTCTGGAAAACAGGAGGTGGAGAATATAGTGAAAGCTATGGAACAAGCAATTAAAACTCTGAATGGTTTGAATGTGACATCAGTCATCTCGGAAGTTTTACTAGAACCCAGGGCAAGTTACACAAAACCAAAAAAACAACAAAGCGCACAATGATAGGTTATGCAGATGGTGTCTAGCCAATAATGTGGATTGCATAAAGACCTGGGAAAAGTTTGATAACAAGAATATGCTGTTTGGATATGATGGATTACACCTTAATAAACATGGTTCTAGATTACTGAGATGCATATTCCAAAGCACATTAAGAAGCTGAAAAATATAAAAAACTAGACAGTGAGGGTCAAAGGGTAAATATAATACCAGCAACTAATAATCCCCCTGTTATGTATAAAAAAGCCACACACTCAATGCAAAATAAGAAGATCGGACTGTCCTTTCTCCTAACCAATGCAAGAAGTCTTCACTCTACTAAACTGGACGAGTTAGAAATAATACTAAATAGGGATGGAATTGATATTGCAGCAATAACAGAAACTTGGTGGGGGAAACCTCCAATTGGAATGTCAACATTCCCGGTTTTAATACCTATTATAAAAATAGGACTTCTAAAAAAGGAGGAGGGGTAGCCTTATATATTAAGAACAATATTAAATATAAACCAATTAACGATCTGCCAGACGAAATACCCAGCGAAATACTATGCGTTGAAATAGGGAAAGACAACCTAAATTACTGGTAGGCCTCTATTATAGACCCCCAGACACTAATGTATTGTAACATCAGGCTATATTAAATAACATAAGTAACAAAATAGGTCATAAAGAAATTATATTATTAGGGGACTTTAATCTTCCAGGAATTAATTGGAAAGAAGGCACTACTAGTGATAACCTAAAAAACATGTTCTTTGAGGTATGTGACATAAATGGATTACAACAATTACTGTACCAACAAGGAATGTAACATCTTAGATCTACTAATAAAGGATCCCTTACAAAACAGCAACCCCAGAGTAATAACATTTGATACTAAATTATTGCCTGAACATGACTCTGGCATAACCATATTAAAAATTACAATAAAGCAAACTATGACCAGATCAATAAAGAACTTCAATTATGGCAATGGGATAATGGGTCCACATCACCAGATGAACTCTGGACTAGAATTAAAAGCAAAATCATAGATCTGGAAGAGGAATATATCCCTAACAAAGTTGGATATAATAAGAGGGGTAAAATACCAATTTGAGCAACACCACATATATTGCATCTAATAGCGAAAAAAAGAAGGGCATATCATGCATCAATCACATGTAACAATGATTACAATAAATACAAATATAAATCCATTTTAAAACAATGCAAACAGAGTATAAGAGTCGAAAGGAAAAAAAAAACAGAATTTAGACTAGCCCGTATGAACGATGGTGGTAAGAGTTTTTTCTCATATATTAATAACAAAAAGCAAACCATAAGATCCATCGGTCCCCTGGTAGTTAGACAAAATACATTAGTGGCCCCTCAAGAAATGGCAGAGGCATTTAACAATTATTTATGTTCTGTGTTCAACCCTACACCCCCAAACAAACAGCATACAGGTAACATTGTTAGGGACACCCACGAAAACCTTACCGAGATTGCTAAACAGGAAATAAGGAACAAACTGGAAAAAATGTACATCGATAAATCACCAAGACCGGATAAACTTCATCCAAGATTAAAAAAAGAAATCATACCATGGTTAATTGAACCACTGTACAAAATATTACATTTTTCCCTATTCTCAGGAATAGTACCCGGTGATTGGAAAACTGCTCTAGTAACTCCCATTTTTAAAAAGGGTAATAAGAGTGATATGTCAAACTATAGATCTATCAGCCTAACAAGTATATTAGGCAACATTTTTTAATCTATTCTTAAAATAAAAATAGAGGAAGGTGAACAAAAAATTAATAGATTCTTCATAGCATGGGTTTAAAAATCAAAAGTCTTGCCCTACGAGTAATCTGGTCTTTTATGAAAATGTGAGTAAACTACTACATGATAAGACACCAGTAGATATTGCATACCTGGATTTTTGTAAGGCATCTGATAAAGTGCCCCATAATACCTTGATCAAAAAAATAAGTAGACTAGGTATAAAAGGCATAATAGTAAATTGGGTTGAACAATGGTTAAAAAAACATACACAGATTGTACATGTTAGGGGACACTCTTCTAATATGGGTGTAGTTACAACTGGAGTGCCACAGGGGTCTGTTTTGGGACCCATCCTGTTTTCTGTCTTAATATCCGATATGACCACATATCTGGAGAATTTTGCTATTAAATTTGCTGATGATAGTAAAATTGCAGCTAAAGTCAAAACTGATGAAGATATTCTTAGTCTAATCAAAGACCTAAAAACTCTCGAAGACTGGGCACAACTTAATGATATGACATACAATACTTGCAAATGTGTAATTCTGCACTTGGGTGATACAAACAAAGAACAATAGTATATATTAAATGGTTGCCCTTTGACCCCTACCCTAGAAGAAAAAGACTTGGGGAATCATCATCAGATCAGATTTACATTATCTTTTGGGAAACACTGTAACCATATTATAAATCATGTAAACAGGATAATAGACTATGTTAAAAGATCCTTTGTCTCCAGAAACAGGGGATGCATTCTTGCACTCTACAGAGCCTACATATAACCTCATTTGGACTACTGCTCACCACTGTGGAGTCCATATTTGAGGAGGGACATAAATAGGTTAGAAGGGGTTCAATGTAGAGTAACAAAAATGATAGATAATATGCAAAATAAAAGTTATGAGACACAACTTGAGGAACTCGATCTATATACATTGGAGTTAAGGAGAATCGGGGTGATCTATTATTAATGTTTAAAATATCAAAAGATGTAGAACTGATGTCGGACTTGGGTATGACATTGAATGTACGGGGCTGTAACCTAAGAAGTCATACGCATCAACTTACACTAACGTACCCTAGGAAGGACAACAGATGCTTTTTTTTCCACCCAAATAATAATCTCCTTATGAAACACACTACCTAAATCTATTCTTAATACTAATTGTCAGGAGACCTTCAAGAACAACACAGACAAATACTTATTAAACCATGGGTAATTTTCCCAGCTTGCTGGAGATGTACTCATATGGGCCACAGCCTTCTGTACGTCTATCATTCCTAGTATGAATCCTTGTATAATAGCTATCTCTAATAATATGCTCATCGGACACCAATGTAAAAAGGTTAACTGTATATTTATTTACAAGAGGGTAGGAATAGGGTAGGGGATTTGGAAAAGGAGAAAAACACAGCAACTGTAGCAACAACTGAGAACATTGGCAACAGCAATAACCAATGGTGCCCTGCCCACCCACCTCCACCAGTATGTATGGAATACACAATAGCCACAACACCCATTCCCATCTGGTACCAGACTAGCCCTCTTAATCCTGACTGGGTACCCAGATTTAAAGTAGTGGGACCCAAGGAGTTGCAGCTGGTTGGCCGGCATTGGTGTACTTAAGTTTAACAAACTGAACTTCAACTTTTAACACTTGAACCCAAATTCTGTATCTGACTTGGTAGTTAACATCTCTTTCCTATAGTTCACCAGGCTCAGGGTAATCCCTGAATTTACTCTCGGTTCACACTATGGACCATACTTACGGCAGCTGGCAGTCAAGGAGCTGGGGCCTTGAACAGCAGAGTTGGGTAGATGGCTGGCGGGATGGTCTTGCAGTTGGTCACCTTCTGTCTTGACTGCAGGGTCTTGTAGCCTGTCACCTTCTGTCTTGACTGCAGGGTTTCACAGCTTGTCACCTTCAATCGCTGGATCAGGCCAGTGCTGAGGACCAGGGCAAACATGGTTCAGAGAGACAATGAGCAGTACCTACCAGTGGCACTATCCGACCAAGTCCTCCAAACTGACCTTCTGGCAGTGAATCCTATAGTGTAGTGCAGGAGTCATACAGTCTCTGTGGCTTGGTTGGAAATAGACTTGTACACCTCTGCAGGCAAATCTGAGCTTCCCCAGGCTGTCAGGCAAACTGTCTTTTAAACAGTGACTCAACTTTCAAACGGCGGCCTCCAGGGATGTTCTAGCTCCTCCACACAACAGGAGCTCAATGCACTTTTCCCAGTGCTGACTGCAGGCCTTAGCTAACCCTTTCAGTTTCTGGGAAAATGCAGTCCAACCCTCTTCACAGACTAAGAGCTTTCTTAGGATTGCTGCTGGAGTTTTCCCCAAATGATCTGGTCCTCCTCACTCTGGGGCTTCCAGATGATGGGCAGTAGGCATGTCTCCCAGTGTTTGGCTGTAGACACCTTTGGCCAATCTCCAAACTTGATCTGGTCACTAGATGTACACCCTCCTCACTCAGGGAGAGCTTTTGGACAATTGCCCCCAACTGTAACTGTCCTTGGGCACTCAAGGAAGAAAAAGCAACTTCTGATTGGGTGAATGCAATTGTCTGTCTTTGAAATTAACATTAATTAAGTCTTCCTGATGCCTGATTGGTTAGCTGTTTTAGCACCAAAACATTGGCCATACCTCCTACCCAGAGGCCATAGCTGAAGTCCTCCAGGGCTGTTTGAATGCTGATTGACTGGTGCCTGGATCAAAGGATCAAAAAATGGCTGCTGTATATACAGTTTATGCAATCTCCCAACTTTTCAGTCTTTGTGCAGCCAAACAGTAGTTTTAATATTGTTTGCTCCCCATGGCCCATTAGTAGCCTCTCTGCCCTATTATTCGGTGGCAGAGTGGGTCATTCAAAGGACTTCCTCTGCCTGTCACTAACACTGTAGCACTGACCCCCTAGTCGGCAGGCAGAGCTTTCCAGGACAAAGCAGCAGTTTCACTTAAAGACACAGCTGCTTTTAAGTGCCACTACAAAGTTTATTTCATCATTCCTCTTGCCCTTCCCATGTGTCTTCGGACCCTGATTAGCTGCCCTTGGAATTAGAGCACATGAAGGAGAAATGTTGCATGGCTGCAATGACTGGCTTGAACTACCAGTGCTGTAGTGCTGTTCTGTGCATGCATGCCCCACCAGTTCGTACATTCACAATGCAAGCTGCAAGGCAGTGGTGCTCCAATGTTTCAAAAAATGGGCGAATTAATTCTTTTTAAAATGCGCTTCTCCAGTCCTCCTTCTCAAAGAGCCAACACCGAGGGCCGGAATGAGGCGAGAGAAGAGCCACAGACCCAGGACTATATGGCAGGACCAAATGGGAGGAGGGCAAGCTGCACTGGTAATCCCTCAGTCTTTGGGGAGGGGTTACACTCTCCTCTGCTTAAATACTTGGTGTCTGCACCAACTCCTCACCAGGATCCTGGTACCAATAACATTAGCATTAATCATTAACAGTAACAAGTAAACAGGCTAATCTAGCTAGACAAAGGATTCCTAACTAGTCTAGGCAATTACAGCAGTCTAGTCTTGACAAATGTAATCTATTCTAGGCAAAGAGAACAAATACTGAAATGTTTCATGTTATTAAATGTGCATTACAGACTTCTTTAAAGCTCTAGAGCATTGACAATTTGCATAATACCATATCAACACTTTACTTCCTCCTCTTACTTTTTAGGAAGTAGCACGTTATAACGGCAAGGAAAATATGGCGACTGCACTAATGGCGATGCCATTTCGGCAAATGTAAGAATAGTGACAGTAAATTTCGATGCAGACATTAATGGTGACAGTTGCTTCCCCCACTCCCTGAGGTGTTACAACTTCAGAGTTGATTATATTAGTAATGGTGGTGCGGGGGGCAAAGCCCCCGCAGAAAAGCAATTGTCACCGTTAATATCTCCGCTGAAGTTTATTGTCACCATTCTTACATTCACTGAAATGCCATCACCGTTAGTGCAGTCACTGTATTTCCCTCACTGTTATCACATGGAACCTTTTCAAGGTTATACCCACTCTCGGTGGCTTAGTGTTGGAAGGGCACACAATGATCCTAGGCAGATATCTTGGAGTGACATACATACCTTTGTGGAAAACATGTAGCGGCAAATCAGTTGAAACCCTAGGAGAGTCATATGTAAGTTTCAACAGAGGTTTGATAGTTCTTTCAGACCATCGCAGTAGCACTTGTACTACTTCTTTGGCATCAGGGTTAGCTACTCCCTGCTCATCAACCATCGATGAGACATCCTTCGTTGAAGTGGGTTCCACAGCTTCCTCTGGCACCTCCTTTCTTCAGGTTCCTCAAGCTCTACAGTCTCTTGCTCTGGCTGTGCAGGTTCTTTGTTGACTGCCTCAGCTGATGCACCCTTGAATGGAGGACTCACAGCCAAAGTCCCATTAACAGTTGGTTCAGGGATTGCATTTAAAATTGATTGCTCTGTTACAGGTGCATTTGTCACTTCACCTCTTGCTTCAGGTGTCCCTTGAAGTAGGCAAGCAAGTTCTGGTGTGGGATAAATAGGCTAGTTGATAAACTGTCTCTCCCTCTGACTCAGAGTCTGAGTTTTCAGGCTTTACTTGCTCATCAGAATTTGCTGGAGGTAACCCAAATTGCTGGGCCTTTTGTTTTCTTTTGCATCGGTGCATGGCAGAGCTAGTCACTGGGAGGTTTAGGAGGTTCTGATGGCTCACTGTCATTTGTGGTGACCATCTGTCTAATTGACAGTAAATGATTTTGATGAGTTGTTCTATGACCACTGATGTATCCTTCAGGACAAATCTTATAAACTGGCATATCCGTAATTTCTCTATTATGGCAAAGGGGATACTGTTTCATCTGTCAGCAATCTTATGCTTTCTCTGGAGTTCAAATTTTCTCATTAATACTCAGTCACCAGGTAGCAACTCACGTGCTTTGACTTTCTTGTCATGTCTCAATTTGCACAATTTCCTGTTGCAACAGTTTTCAGCAGCTAACTTGTAGGAGGAATTGAGTCGCCTTTTCAATTGTTTAATATACTGTAAATTTGTCTCAACTTGTGTGCCTTCAGCAGACACATCAAAACAAATGTCCACAGGTAGTCTTGCTTCTCTGCTGAACATTAAACAGTAAGGTGAAAATCCAGTGGCATCATTCTTGATACAATTGCATGCGTATACTAAGGCACTCACTAGTTAACTTCATCTGCTTATATCTTTGGAGTTCAGTGTTCCCAACATATCAAGTGGAGTCCTGTTAGATGTTTCAGGCTGGGGGTTGCCTTGCAGATAATAAGGAGTAGTTCTTGAGTTGCTGATGCCTCACAATGACAATAGTTCCTTGATTAAATGACTCTCGAAGTCTCTTCCTTGGTTGGAGTGAATCTGCTGAGAAGCCCCATAATAAATGAATAACTTTTCTATGATAACTTTAGCAACAGTGGAAGCTTTCTGATCTTTGGTGGGATAAGTCTGGGCATATCTTGAGACATGTGGCCCAATTTGCAAAATGGGAAGCAGGGCTTGCAGCCAAGCCCTGCATCCCTGCAATATTTGGTGCACCTGCATCCATGGGTGTGCCGCAACTTGCACCCGATTTTAGAATCGGGGATGCAAGTTGCGACACTGCCCTCTTTTTATGGCAGCTTGCACTAACATTGTGGCACAAGCCCTATAACTCAGATTCAAAGATCCACCAGGGGGGGACCTAGTGTAACAGTACAGTGGGGACGCAGGGGACTTGCGATGAGGGGGCTGCAGTGCTGCAGTTCTAAAATAATGCCAACCCCCTTGTTCGACACAAGTCACCACTTGCATCTTACTCCTGGCTGCAAGTCCCATGCATCCCTCTAAGTAGCTTTGAAAATTGGCCCATGGTCTGTAATTACAAGTATAATATTTTTGCTATATCTTTGGTGTCTGCTGCCACACTGAGAAAGTCTATACAGACAAGTTCCATAGGAGCACTAGTGACAACGTTCACAAGAGGGGTAACCCTCTGCAGTTGACCTTTCCTTTGTAGACATCTGCGGCAGTTCTTGCAATATCTCTCTGTCACTTACCATGTGAGGCCAGTAGAAACAGGCATGCACCAGGGCTAAGGTGCGGTCATTTCCTAGGTGACCCATGTCATCATGCAACACACAGAGTACAATTCATTTAAATTGTGCAGGCATTACAAGTTGGAAGTGAGGAAATCCCTGGGGACCTTGGACTTCTTGATATAGCAAGTTGTCTTTCATTTTGAGCTTGGATCATTCTCTTAACATCAATTTTACATAGAGATTATCTGTAGTGACTTGATTTGCTTCACCCTCTTTGGCGAGGGTGTGGACAATCTCCTGAATAAGTGGGTCTAACCTTTGTTCTTTTTGCAGGTCTTGAACAGTGAGTTGAGGCAATAGGTCAATAGAGGCTAAGTTACAGTACACAGTCAGTAAGCAATCTCTGGATGTACCAAGGGTGTCCACCAAGTGATTTGCATTGGCAGTAGATGGTGGTTCATCTGTATCAAATGTTTTTACAGAAGGCCTTTACCATTTGCTCTGGTATCTTTACCCAAGACAAATCACTTTTTCCTGGTGCTGCTGGATGTCTGGATAGCACCTAAGGATCTTACTAAAGATGGAGAAGGAGCAAAAGGCAATAAGCCCATATAGCTCCTGAAATTACATATTGTAAGATAGTGTTTTATTTGAACTTAAAAAACTGTCCAACCTATTTTTAAATGTAACTTTATTTTCATTAATAATGACTGATAATGGTAATTTATTCTATGGGCCAATTATTCTTTGCGAGAAAGAGTAGGCCCTTTTTTTGTATCAAATTCCTGTCTCATCAGTTGGAGAGGATGACCCCCTAGTATTAACAGATGTTTGTTTAAAATGTAATCCACACCTTTGTGTTAAAGATGCATCCTGAATAATGTCCCATGTAAATAGCAGAGCTCCTCTAAAATGCTGCTGTTCCAGAGACATAAGATTAAATGTTGATAGTCTCCTTATAGGAGAGAGATTTATTTGGAGAAATTGATTTCATCACTCTTCTCTGTTCTTACTATGTCTTTCTGTTTGTAAGGACTCCACAATTGTGATGCATAATCAAAATAAGGTCTAACATAAGCATGATAGAGAGACAGAAGGATAAAAGGATCCCTAGAAGTGAAATTATGCCTAATCACCCACCAAATAGAATTAGCTTTACTAATAGTTTTTGTAATGTGGAGATCAAAGTTAAACATGAGTCGACAATGATGCCCAAATCTCTTTCACTGTCTTTATTAGTTACGACTTCGTTATACAAAAAATACTGTCTTTAAGGATTGTGCTTACCAAAATGTAAAATACAGCATTCAGAATTATTAAACTTCAAGTTCCACTTGATGGACCAAACCTCTAAAACATTAAGATCCTTTTCGATAATTTCAGAATCAGCAATAGTGTTGCAAATGTTAGCAATTTTACAATCATCTGCATATTTTGTAATCTTACTATGAATATTGTCTGATAAATTGGGAATAAATATTTGAAAAATGACTGGTGCCAATACTGAGCCCTGAGGGACCCCACTTTCAACTGAAGTCCAGGATGATTTATGTCCATCAACAACTACTCTCTGACTTCGATTCTTCAACCTGTCAGCTATCTAGTGCACATACAGAGTATGTTATGTTGTTTGATTGTAATTTATGAATTAAAGCCCAATGGGGTGCAGAAACATAAGCCTTTTTGAAGTCCAAAAGGAGAACATCAGATGGAATTTTCTTGTCCAATTTCTCACTAACAAAATTATAAAAACCTACTAAGTTGGTTGAACAAGATCGTCCTTTTACAAAACCATGCTGATTGGGATCAAGTACTGCTACAGATTATGCTAAATTGTCCTTAATAATTCTCTCCAGAATTTTACCATTGATAGGGGTTAGACTTATGGGTCGATAATTGTCTGGGGTATTTTTCTGTCCTTTTTATGTTGGTTTGCGCCTGCATGCAAGCCAACATCTTGTGATAGTAGCAGATTTTGGAGGTGTGTCAGTGTGGGCAAATACAGGGCATGCTTTAATAAATTAAAAAAAAATAAAAAAGTGTTGTACTATTTAAATGTTTCCTCCAATGTAACTAATCCCGGGACGCCCCTGAAAAAGGGACCTTTGGGGCTCAGGTGGCCTACCCGGTTAACAAAATTATTAAATAAAAAAAAAAAAATAGTAGGTGCGTTCCTCATTCCCCAATAAGCCAGCATGCAGGCACTCACACAAGAAATATGTAAAGTGGTCAACCCTTGTAAAGAAAGTGCCACTGCAATGAGAGACAAGCCCATCATGCAGCAGCACAATAACATGCCTCCCGATGTGTCTTTCCTGGTGAAGTATTTCAATAAACATGGTGCCAGTGGCTGCTGCTGCCTGACGCACAATGCCTACAAAGCCAACTTCAGGGGTGCCCAATCCCCCTGTCGGCATACTAAATACCCTCCCCCAAGATTGTGCAGCACACTGGGAGCCCACCCAAGTGGACCTCCCCGTAATCAAAGCCAACCGTCGTCGGCATGTTCTGGCTCTGTCCCCATTCTGTGCCACACTGGAAGCCCACCCCCATTTTGGCCAACATCACCCCTCAAAGTCATGGAGCACATTGGGAGCTCACCCCATTGTGCACAACACTTTGTCATACACCTGTAAAAAAGAAAACTGTTCATGGTGTTCATTTTTTTTTTATTGCCTGAAAGAAAACGATCCCTTGCTGTGGGGTCCCTTCCCCAATCCACACCCATACCCTGCACACCCCACCTCCCCACATCCCCCTCACCCCATACTTACCACTGGAGCCTGGCGTGATGATCTTCGGTGGACCAGGAACATGTCTGGACTCTTCAAAGTCAACCACGAACTGAAGAAGTGCCGGTAAGCTGTATAATGGCATAAATGTTTTTTTTTCAACTTAGGTGGATATCTCAGCCATTTTTTTGGAATTTTGCCTCCAAATTTTCAACATGGGGTGCTTGGGACACCACCTTATGAATACATGCCTTGTCATCTCATTACTCAGCCCCAAAAAGTCATTTTGTGGTCACTGCGTGAAATTACCTTTCGGGACCGATTAACGAAATGACAATGCCACTGTTCATGAGATGGGGTCCCAAAAACCCTATCTTGCAAATTTGGCGGAAAATTTCAAAAAAATGACCATATTATGAGCATGTGTTGTGCAGTTTAACAAGTTAAATAAGCTACGCAATGACGTCACTGCTCTAAACCTCACTCAACTTATACTTGAGCCCACACGCCCTAATCCCAAAACATAAAACCACACCGTGTTTGACTGGGCACTCACAATCCACCTGCACCACATCATTAAATCTGGTCTCCTCCCTGATGCCCTTAGTGATCACAACCCCTTTTTCATTGTACATAAGGTCCATCACCCCAAACCTCCCTCTCAAATTATACAGCTCCGGTCCTTTAAATCCTTATACCTTACCCCACTCAGCTCTGCACTTGCTTCTATTGACTGGGCCCCCCTCTCCACTGCCATTTCTGTCGACCAAGCCCTTGACAATTTTAAGAATAAATTCATTGCCACCTGGAATGCCTTTGCTCCTTTCAGAAGGACCAGAGTCCATAAGCTTCACCTCCCCTGGATCACCCCCAAACTTATGGCTTGCTTCAGGGAATGTGATCAGGCCTGGAGAAAACACAAATCTACTAAACATCCAAATGACTACACCAAGTACAGAATGCTATACAATTCATGTACTAAAGCTACTAGACTGGCTAAGACTGATTATTTCAACTCCTCATCCCTGACTAACATTAACTCTCCATCTACATTCTTGAGGGTAGTTCATGCCCTATTCTCTCCCCCTCCTCCTCCCTCACCAGTTCTCAAAATAAATAACTCCCTAGTTTCTGACCCTGGCTCTGTGGCCAATGGATTTAATGCCTACTACACCTCGTGCACCACATCTCTTCTAAATTCTCTCTCCCCTTGCCACCTTCTAATTTCAGCCCTTCATCTCAGCCAGTGTCTACCCCCCTTTTTCCTTTTCTACTATCTCCTCTGATGAAGCTCTTAGTGCCCTCCCATCCCTGTATCCCTCTAAAAGCTCCTTACCAGATGAGCTCGATCCTAAACTTCTCTACCTTTCTGCTCCTGCAATTACTTATCCTAGCTCCCTAATCCTTAACTCTCCTTTATTTCTGCCCTAGTACCCATCATCCTGGAAACACGCTGTAGTTCTTCCTCTCCCCAAGGGTGGTGACATATCCATTCCTGGCAACTATGGCCCCATTTTCTTATTTCCTTCTTTCCTACCCTTGCCAAACTTCAAGAACATTTAGTTCTCTCTCAACTATCACCCTCACCCTTCCTCTCCAATTCCTCCTTCTTCACCCCCTTCCAATCTGGTTTTCAGAAGGACCACTCAACAACCACCTACCTCCTCAGGCTTAATGACTCCATCCTTTCAGGGATGGATGATGGCCTGATCACCTTGGCCACCTTTGTCGACTTAGCCAAAGCTTTTGACACTGTTTCCCATCCCCTGCTTCTTGACTCCCTCTCCTCAGCTGGCCTTGCTCCATCAGCCACCAATTGGTTTAAATCCTACCTCATTGGCAGAACCCAATCGGTGAGAATCCTTGATTCCATCTCCCCCCCCACTCCTCACCAACACTGGTGTCCCTCAGGGCTCACTGCTTGGTCCCTTACTCTTCTCCATTTTCCTTAATGATCTTCCCACAGCCTGCTCATCCTCATCTATCCACATGTATGCTGACGATACTGTCTTATACAGTTCTAGCAAAAACCCTTCTGCTTTGGAAACCAGCTTACAGCATGACTTCAACCAAGTTCAGCTCTGGTTTGCTTCTCACCAGCTTTTTCTAAACACCAAGAAGACAGTCTCAATGACCTTTGGCACCAGGTAGAGACTGTCTAGGCTCCAGGCCCTACCCACTTTCCACACCCTTGATGGGAACATCCTGGAGGACACCTCCTCATTTAAATATCTGGGGGTTTGGCTGGACCAGCACCTCAACTTCTCTGTGCATATTGATGCTATCCTGAAGAAACTGCACGCCAAGCTTGGTGCTCAGTACAAGAATCGTAGTTGCATCCTGCTGACTGCAAAGCGTGAAATTGTCCACAAGATGATACTCCCCATCTTTGACTACTGTGATGTAGTTTATGGTGCTGCTCCCAAATCTTCCCTGACCAAGTTGGACACTCTCTTTAACTCCTTCTGCAGTTTTCCTCTCGACTCCCCTTCCCACTCCCACCACTGTGAACCCTATCACTCTCTAACCTTCCTTCTACTATCTCACAGACGCATCTCACACTGTGCCAAACTAACCTCCAAATTCTGCTTTGGAGTGCTCCCCTCCTATCTCTCATCCTCTCTCTCTCCACTACACCTCCTCCCACCCACTCTTTCAGATCTAATGATGCATTCACCTTGACGGCCCCTAGCCGCTCCACCCCCATCGGTCAGACTGGTTTCGCCCATCGCTTCTTTAAAATCTGGAATTCCCTCCCCCTGAAATATGACACTCCTCCTCCAACTACTCCTTTACCTCTGCCCTACACAATTACCTCTCCCTCAGCTGTTCCCGCTTTAACCCTCCTTAATACCTATCCCCAGTTTCTGCCTTCCTACCCTGACCCCCCCACGGCAGGGTTCTTAACATACTGAAGGGGGAATCAGGAAATGGCTACCCCTTCTCCTCATATTCAGTTCTTCCCTCTCCCCCCCTCTTCTCCACCTGGCCTTCTGGGTCACCCATGTGCACAACCTACCCCATCCTTTTTACTCCAACAGCACTTGGGTACTACCTCAAGCCTGCTCCTGATACACTCATGCACTATAATGGTTCTGTTGCATTATTACTGTTTTGCATGTTTATATGTTCTTTTGTATGACTTTGGACATGTATTGTAATTTACCCAATGTTTCACTACTGTTTATTGTACAATACCTTGTGTTCCAATGGTTGCATAAACTTACAATGTTGCATTGTTTGACCTACCCACATACTATTGTAACTGATCATCCTTCACAACCCTATGTAACCCCTTCCCCCCAGGTCACACCATGAGATGAGCAACTTGTTGTTCAGTGTGCCCTCCTGGTGAAACATGTCAATAAATAAATAAATAAGTTTCAATGCATGCTCATAACTTTGACAATTTTTAATACTTTCACTCCAGATTTTCAACATTGCCCATTTTTCACACCTCCTTATGAACAGTACAGCTGTCATTTTTCACATCCTGCCCGAAATGTGTTTTCGTGCATGTGGTGCACAATGGCATGGTCGCTGTGGGACATCAATGTTTGGATCAGATTAATAATATCACAGTGACACTGTTCATGACCAGAGTTCCCAAAATGCTTATGTTGAAAATTTGGTTAAAAAAATACCCCAAATAATTGTGTTACGGGTATGCATTGCACAGTTTCTATACACGTTCGTGATGTCACCAATTTTTCATATTTTCACTCCAGATTTTCACCATTGTCATTTTTTTACACCTCCTTATGAATAGTACAGCTGTCATTCTTCACGTCCTGCCCAAAATGTGTTTTTGCACATGTCACACAATGGCACGGTCGCTGTGGGAAATCAATGTTCAGGCCAGATTAACAAAATCACAGTGACACTGTTCATGACCAGAGTTCCCAAAATGCCTATGTTGAAAATTTGGTTAAAAAAATCCTCCAAATAATTGTATTACGGTTGTGCGTTGCACAGTTTCTATGCACGCTCGTGATGTCACCAATTTTTCATATTTTCACTCCAGATTTTCAACAATGTGATTTTTTACACCGCCCCATGAACAGTGCAGCTGTAATTTTTCACATCCTGCCTGAAATATGTTTTCGCACCTGTGGTGCCAAAATGCACAGTCACTGTACAAAATCACCTTTAGGCAAACAAACTCATAGTGCCATGGTTCATGAGGTGGTGTCACAAATGGCCCATATTGAAAATTTGGAGTGAAAATACCAACAAATGCCCTGGGCATTAGGGTTTCCAACTGTAATACCCCACCCTGTACAGACTGACAGGTATCAGGGTGAGACTTGGCATTGTCGGCTATAATGCTCACACCATTCCAGCCACCACCCTGCAGCCAGTGACAGGTGTCGAGGTGTGCCTTGGACTCTTCAGCCCCAACATTCACTCCATTCTCCTACACTGCACCCATGTCACTATATTTCCTTATGGAATGGGGTGAGCATAAGGCCTGAAGACCCCAAGGCACATCGCGGCACTTGTCAGTCTCTGCGGGGTAGGGTGAGGTGAAATGGAATGAGCGTTATGGACAACGGCCCAAAGGCACACCCCAATGTCTGTCACTCTATGCATGATGGGGCTGGGGCCGGTGTCGGTTCACTACTTCACTGCCAATCCTATTGTGCATCTCTCTAACTCCTGCACTACCAATGACAGTGCCAGCAAGCCAACATTTGGCATTGGCAAATGCTTGTTTAAAAAGAGGAATTAAGGTAACTCTTTTCCAGTCAGAAGGTACAAGGCCTGAGTTCAGGCTTTTCTCAAATATTAACTTAAGAGGCCAACACAAATGATCTTTCATGATATAAATAATATCACCTGAGATATCATTGGGTCCTGGAGAGGAACCTTTTTTTATATTGTTCAATTTATTCTTAATGATGTCAAGGGATATATCAATACTATCATGAATAGGGTCTAAAACAACGTCATTATTGCAGGAAGCTTTACTGAATGCTTGACAAACTGTGAATTAAACACTTCAGCCATTTCCTTAGGCTCAGATATAATTGTATTATTAATATGTAGTGGACCAACATTACATTCTTGTTTTTTAGTTGAATTAATATAATTGAACAACATTTTGCTATTTCCTTTTTGGGCCAAGAAGCAATATATTTTTCTGTACGTATTTTTGCCTAATTTCTATTTTAAATTTATTTTGTATATTTTTAAATGCTAACTTATATTGCTTTCACACTTGTTAGCAGAATATTTTTTGAAAAGTTTTTTTTTTTTCTAACAATCTTCTTTAGTTTGCTAGAAAACCATTTGGGATTTAAACAAGATTTTCTTTATTTTTGGTATAAATTTACTGGCTGTATCTAAGATAATTTGCTTAAATGAACACCACATTACTTCTCTGCATCTCTGTGATTTAGTCTAGGACAATATTCTGCACAATACTTATAGGTTGAGAGGGCAGACAGCCACCAGTGTCTGGCTGCATAAAGGTTTGCAGTTGCTCGTACATACATTAAAGGATTGTTGTCTGTTTTTATGGTAATATGTGCTCTGTACTGGTACTCATAGAACTGGTCCACAATGGCCCACTTTAATGCAAGAAACTCTAGTTTATGCACCGGGTACCTTTTTGTCAGCACTGTTGAGACTTTGGCTAGCAAAAGCCATGGGTCATGATCCTTCTGGTTAGCCTTGATACAACACAACCCTGAGCCCACTGAAACTGGCCTCTGTATGCAGGATATATGACTTTCCGGGGTTGGGATAGATGAGTACTGGTGTATGAGTTAGCTGGCAAGTTATGTCTTCAAAAGCCTGGTCACAATCAGCAGTCTAATGAGTCCCAAATGGCTCAGATGGCTTAAAGTATGAATTGGGTTCAGTATTCTTGTCAGAGGCTTTTGTCCCTTTCTGGAAAGGTGGACAGCCTTGAGTTAGGTTCACAAGGGGTCATACTACTCTGGTGTAGTTTTTGACAAAACACCTATAATATCTACAGAATCCAAGAAAGCACTGCAACTCTTTCAGGTTATTGGGCTTTGATCAGGTGGTCAAGGCTTTAACTTTGCTTAGGTCTGTCTGGATACCTTCAGCCAACACAATATGTCTGACATATTTAATAGAAGTTTGAAAGAACTGGCATTTATCTATGGAGAGTTTGAGCCCAAACTCCAAATGGTCCAAAACATTCATAAGTCTTATCTCATGTTCTTCTAGGGTCTTGCCAAGTACAATTACATTGTCCAGATAGATCAAACATTCTAGCAGGTTCACATCTACCACAGCCCTTTCCATTAGTCTTTGGAAGGTAGCTGAGGCACCACGTATCCCTTGTGGCATCTTCAGGAATTCATAAAATCCCAAAGAGCAAATAAAAGCTGTCTTCTTGTGATCTTTGGGGGCCACAAGTTTTTTGGTAATAGCCACACCTAAGATCAAGAATAGAAAACCACTTGCTTCCATTTAGACAGTTGAGTCAGTCTTGGATACAGGGCATGGTAAACTGATCAGGGAAGGTTCATTTGTTAAGGGTCCTGTAACCGACAAACATATACACAGATCCATTCTCCTTCCTCACCACCACTGTTAATGAGGCACATGGGTTACAAGATTCTTGAATATTGCCAGCTGCTAACAGTTCTTGTAGATGTCTTCTTATATCATCAATGTCTGCAGGCGCCAGCCGGAGAGATCTTTCACAAAAAGGGCTTTTGTCATGCAACCGGATGTGGTGCTCTTCTCCAGTGACACATCTTACATCCCACTCCTGGCCAGAGAATACTTTGCTTCTCTTAGCTATCTTGCTGAAGATATGAGTCTTCTACTTGTCAGGTACAGTATAGGGGAGTCACCAAAAATTAAACATGTCTGAAGCAAGGCTAGTTGGGCAATTGTCCCGGGGTGGAGTGGGTTGTACAGTCATGTCTGCACAATAGACTTGAGCCAGTGTGTGTCCTTTCATGATGACAGTGTTTCTGTCTGTCTCATTCTTTACTTGGACAGTAACTTGTCTGGTGTAAGCATGGGCTCTGACAGGCAACACACTGGGCTTTATCAATAGTTCCTTAATAACCAGTGCTCCTGAGGTGCATCCAACATCAGCAACTGGGTTTTGACTTCCTTTTTTTGAAATGTATCATGCAACTGATACCACACTCAGTGTTGGGTGGTAATACTATTTTTTCAGTGTCCCTTCACCAAACTATCCCCACTGGGTCATCATGATCCTCGGGGAGGGTCTTGGTCTGTTTCTGGTAAGCTTTTTCCATGAGGGCAGGCACTCACAGTGTTTGTCCTTTACACTTGTTTTCTTCCTTATGACAGAGCTGGGCTAGCCAGCCAAACATAAAAGCATTCCTTCTGATGAGTACAGGCTATCCATCTTATATCCAGGATTCTAGACATACTGAAGCCAGGGTCTCCACAGGATCTCCGACTCCAGATAGATTGGATGGAAAAATGACCCATACCTTAACATATCCCAAATACAACTAAGTCTTATCACTCAATCCCCATATATTGAAAGGCAAAAGAGCTCGCACAAAGCTGTGATGCAATGGAAAATTAAGACATAAACACAAAGGAACCAGGCAACTCACCACCAAAGAGCCTTTGAGAAGGGTCTAGTGGGACCAGAAATGCGTCAGGTGAACTATGATGTGCAATAAAATGTTTTAAATAATACTTCATGCGGTGTCAGTACAATATGTGGTGGTGAGTTGCCTGGTTCCTTTGTTTTTAAATTCCCACATATTCAAGCCATTGAGAGGCATCAAAGTGTGCTTTGATAGGTGCTTATCATACCATTCCTTAAATATGATGATCACTTGGGAGCCACTATCCAGGACAGCTCTGGTATACATTCCTTTTATAGTAACTGTAACGGCCATAGTTGGTCCAACAAGGTTATCAGTGTTGGTCGGGGCAGTGTCTGATGCTTTGATTGATGATTTAGCCACTGATTGAGTAAGACTCTGCTTAGGTGAGGTGCTACTGAAATTTCTTTGTTGCTGCCTCTCTTCAAGCAGTTTGGTGGTAACTTTATTGTAAGTCTTCAGGAGATTGTCACTCTCTCTTGGTGTGACCGTCCTCCCCACAATGGTAGCAGAATATGCCTTCTCTAACAGGTCATGGACAGGCTGGTTCAGTAGACATCTTCCACCTGGGTTTGTTTTCTGGCTGCGGACTCCCCCTTGAGGCTCTAGCTGGCTTATTATTTGCAGAAAATCCTCAGTTACCATATCTACTCTTTTCACATACTACAGGTGGGGACCTACTCTTCTTCAAGTCATCCACCAGTGCCCTCAGTTCCTGTATTGGGTTCTGGTAGTTGCTGATGCCTGTAGAGTTAAACATCTGAACAGCGGTGCCCATCACAGACAAATTGGAGTCAGAAGAGATTTCTGGCTGGCTTTGCAGAGCTTCACATCCGTGGCTTGAGGCTGCAGTAGTAGCTGAGTTACCTTTCAATTTATTTTAACAGTTCATGGAGCTCATGACTATCACCAGTGGATTCTCTCTCACTACTGGAAGACACAGTTACTACACCAGCAAAAGGGCAATGCTCATTCCAGGTGGGTCAAGAATGCCAATTACGATTCTCCTCTCCATTGTTTTGTAGCCTTGTACCTCTACATTAAATCTTCACTAGTTTATGTACTACCAAATACACTAATGTTGTCAAATACTCCTGCACAGTGGCTTCAGGTTTTGAGGCCCTCAGTGAGCTAATCACATTAACAGTAGGCCCTCGGAGGCTTTCTATAAAACATTCTCAATCTGCGGTATGAGTCTTGAGAAACTGGGGTGCACAGTTGGGTACTCCTTCTGGGGTCTGAGGTGGATTACCAGCCAGTACACTAAGCACATTTTGCACCTCCTCTGCTGACTTTCCCTTTGCCTGCACCCACTTTCTGAGCTTCTCTTGGAAGCTTTCAACTGTTGGAGAAGCACTTGCCTTGGAAGTCACACTGTCATGGGTCACTGTTATCCATGGGGTACTGAAACCTTCAACAGGCAATACATCTGGCACCTAAGTGTCATCGATAGCATTGCAGCATTCAACTAGCATCCATAATGTCCAAGTTGGAGGGTCTATTGCACACCCCTATGCAACACTGTTTCCAAGGATTTGAATAGTGGACAGAGCTTTTCTTTTTCCATATGTCTGTCCAGGGGGAGACCCCTAGAAGCAAGAAGGCCATCTGCAGATCCATCTCCTCTCCTTCACGCCAATTAGTCAGTCTTTTGCAAGCCATGGCGGCTGCTAGGAGTGTCTGTGTTTAGTAGTGGCAGCACTGTCCTCATAAACTGGGGACTCCATGGGAGATCCTGGCGATGCCTCCAAAGATGTAACCTGGGCATTGTGTACCAGTGGGCTACAACCCCTGCCTGATGACCACAATACAGGTTGAGAGGCCTGGGCTTATGATCTGATGGTGACTGGGGGTTCTTTCCCAAACAGAAATATGTAATGTGTGGTGCCACTACCCAGAGTAAATATAGTAGACCAGATATTTATAGGATACAACCCACTGGGATGCTGTACCTACCCACCTCCCCGCATGGTCACCCCACACAGGAATACCATATACCACAGTAATATTATATGTTGCATGCAATTAATAGCAATTGCTAACAATTTGCTCATAGGACATCAATGTAAAGAGGTTGACTATAAATTTATTTACAAAGGGGTAGGAACAGGATAGGGGATTTGGAAAATGAGTAAAACAGGCAGTAACTGTAGCAATAGCTGAGAACATTGGCAATAGCAATAACAATAGTGCCCACCCCCACAAGCATGCATGCACTATACAATAGCCCCAACACCCACTCCGGTCTGGTACCAGACTAACCCCCTTAGTCCTGACTGGGTATCCAGATTTAAAGTGGTGGGTCCCAAGGAGTTGCAGCTGGTTGGCTGATGTTGGTGCACTTAACTTTAACAAACTGAACTTCAGTTTTGAACACTTGAACCCAAATTCTTTAGCTGACTTGGTAGTTAACATCTCTTTCATAAGGTTCCCCATGCTCAGGGCAATTCCTGAATTTACTCACGGTTCAGAAGACACACTATGGACCATACTTATGGCAGCTGGCAGTTGAGGAGATGGGGCCTTGAATAGTGGAGTTGGGTAGATGGCTGGCAGAATGGCCTTGAAGCTTGTCACCTTCTATCTTAACTGCAGGGTCTCGCAGCTTGTCACCTTCTGTCTTGACTGCAGGGTCTCACACCTTGTTACCTTCGATCACTGGATCAGGCCAGTGCTGAGGACCAGGGGAGATGATGAGCTGTGCTTAGTAGTGGCACTACCTGACTGATTCCCCTAAACTGACCTTTTTGCAGTGACTCCTATAGTGTAGCGCTGGAGTCACACAGTCTCTGTGGCTTGGCTGGAAATAGACTCGGACACCTCTGCAGGCAAATCTGGACTTCCCCAGGCTGGAAGGCAAACAGTCTCTTAAACACTGACTCAGTTTTCGAACGGCAGGCCTCCAGGGACATTCTGGCTCCACCAGACAGCAGGAGCTCAACAGACTTCTCCCAGTGCTGATTGCAGGCCTCAGCCAACTCTTTCAGTCTCTGGCAAAATGCAGTCTAACCTTCTTTACAGGATAAGGGCTTTCTCAGGATTGCTGCAGGAGTTTTTTCCAAATGATCAGGCTCCTCTCACTCTGGGGCTTCCAGACAATAGGCAATAGGCATGTCTTCCAGTCTTTGGCTGCAGAAGCCTTAGGCCAACTTCCAAACTTGATGTGGTCACTAGAAGTATACCCTCCTCACTCGGGGAGAGTTTCAGGAGAACTACCCCCAACTGTATCTGTCCCTGGAGGCTCAAGGAAGAAAAAGCAACTTCTGATTGGGTGAATGCAATTGTCTGTCTTTGAAATTAATATTAATAAAGTCCTCTTGATGCCGGACGTTTTAGCTGTTTGGGTGCCAAAACGTTGTCCATACCTCCTACCCAGGGGCCATAGCTGCAGTCCTCCAGGGCTCCTTTAATGCTGATTGGCTGGTGCCGGTGTCAAAGGATCACAGAATGGCTGCTGTATATACAGTTTATGCCTTGTCCCAACTTTTCAGTCTTTGTGCAGCCAAACGTTACAGTTTTAATATTTATTGCCCCCATGGTCCATTAGTAGCCTCTTTGCCCTATGATCTGATCATAGAGTGGGACATTCAAAGGGCTTCCTCTGCTTGCTGCTAGAGCTGTAGTGCTCAACCCTAGGTGGCAGGCAGAGCTTTCCAGGACAGAGAAGCAGCAGTTTCAGTTAAAGACACAGGCTCATTTAAGTTAGTTTTATCATTCCTCTTGCCCCTCCCATATGTCTCCAGACCCCGATTAGCTGCCCTGGGGTAGGAGCACACAGAGGGGAACTGTTGCATAGCTGCAATGAGCAGCTTGAACTACCAGTGCCATAATGCTGTTCTGCGCATATGCACCCCGCCAGCTCACACATTCATGATAAGAGCTGTGCAGCAGCAATGCTCTGATATTTCACCAAATGTGTGATTTAATTATTTTTAAAACACACTCCTCCAGTACTCCTTCTCAAGGAGCCAACACTGGGGGCCAGCAGGAGGTGAGGGAAGAGCAAGGGACCCAGGACAAGGCAGCAGGACCAAACAGGAGGACAGCGGGCAGCACTGGTAAGCCTCCAGCCTTTGGGGGGGCTACATTTATTTAAACTGTTTGACATTAGCCCTTAGCTTGGTCTACTGGTGTCCCCTATGGGCTACTAGCCTGCTCTGAGGCCTTGCCCTGAACTAGTCCTTTAATTTTTATTTAACAGGGCCTGCCTGACCACCTAGCCCACTTGCGTATTTGGGGAATTAAAACAATATATATATATATATATATATATATATATACACATATATATTATAGAAGCACGGTAGAGCTACCATAGTTAGGGTTGAGTATCCCATTTAAGGTTAAATGGTGGAACTTTGCACCTTAATAACTTTGTCACCATTCAATGGATTTGCCTGAAAGTCAGCAGGCATAGGGCATAACCATAGATCTTGGGATCTGCCAACTTTCATGCCGGTTGGATATATGGCTGTGGAGTTATTAAGCAACATTCTGGGGCACATTTACCTTTTTAGGGTGCATTCTTTGCTCGCGCCTACAGGTTGCACGGTTTGCGCGACCGGTCCGAAAACTTCAGAGAACGTGTGGCTGAGGTCCCCGATGTGCCTTTTGAAGATTTCATGAAATAATATTGAATAGTTCAAAGTTTATTCAAAAAAGAAGTTCCCATTATAAGTCAATGGGAAAAGTTAAAAAATGCGACATTTTCACAAACGCACTTTTTAGTGGCACAAATGACCCTAGTACTGTCACAAATCCGCCATTTTGTTTTCAGTTACTGATCAGAAAATACTTGCCATTTAAAATTGGGACCTTCAAGGGACAATTCTTTTTGTGTTTACCTAGTCGAGCTCTGAGGATGCTAGCCATGTCTTTATTTTGGGGTGAAACACCCCAGAAATATGTTTTTCAAATTTTTGGGAAAAGTAGTGTCGCAAAGTAGTGTCGCACTTGCGACACTGTCGCAAATTTTTGCGAAAGGTGTCACAAATCACGACACTAGTTTTCAACACTATGGCCAAAATGACAGGAATTGTTTGCGACCCTGCTGCAACAGAACAGTTTGGTCTTTTGGGCTGAAATTTGGAGGAAAGAAAGCCAACATCTCACAGATGTGCCTTTTGGTGGTTTGGTGAAAAAATATTGCAGGGATGAAAAGTTATGGCACTCTGAAGTTGACACTTTTCCCACACACTTACATTGTGGCGTCCGCCGCATGACAGGAATTCTTTGCCACCCTGCTGCAAAATAACAGTTTAGTCTTTTAGGCTGAAATTTGGAGGGAAGAAAGCCAACATCCCACAGATGTGCCATTTTGTGGTTTGGTGAAAAATATTACAGGGTGGCAAAGTTACAGCACTCTGAACTTCATGTTTTTTCCTATAGGATAACATTACCGTGTCTGCTGCGCCTTTCGGGGCCTAGCCCCCTAAAGAGGGGCTACACACAAAACTAGCCAGGAAAGTCATAATTCATACAAAATTTAAATTTTTTTTCTATGTCGTACGGTTCCTGAGATATAAGCAATTTAGTATTCCAACTCCTCATTTTCTACTCCGAGACCCATTATTATGCATACATTCTTTGTACTCACTGTGTTTCTCTATGCAGCTGTTGGGGAAAACCAGGGTGTGTGCTTACATTACTGTTACCCTTACCATTTCCGCTTGCAGTTCTGTACCCATTTGTGTTACCGTTTCCGTGTACGCCACCATGTGCGTTACCTTTTGCATTTTCATTTGCGCTTGCATTTGCATTACTGTTACCATTTGTGTCTACAGTACTGATTCTCTTTGTGTTTCGCTTTGCGTCACTGTGCGCATTACCATTTGTGTTTGTGGCCACCCTTCCGTTTACATTTGCATTTGTCTTTTGTTTTGCATCATCGTTGTTGTTACTGTTACCATTTGCATTTCCAACTGTGTTCCAGTGCCTGTGCTCGTTACGGTTCGCATTTCCATATGCATTTGCATTTCTGTTTCCTTTGCCATTATTGTTGCTGTTACCATTATCATTTTCGTTTCCAACTGCGGCACTGTGACCATGCATATTACGGTTTACGTTTCCGGATGCGCTTACATTTGTGTTTCTGTTTCCTTTGCCATTATTGTTGCTGTTACTGTTACCATTAGCGTTTACAATTGTGGCACTGTGACCGTGCACGTTATGGTTTGTGTTTCCGTACGTGCTTGCATTCGCGTTTCCGTTTCTGTTGGCATTATTTTTGCTGTTACCATTACCATTTGTGTTAGCAATTGCGGTACCATGACCGTGCATGTTACGCTTTGCATTTCTGTACGTGCTTGTGTTTGTCTTTCTGTTTCTGTTCCCTTTGGTGTTATTGTTGCTGTTACACTTAACATTTGCATTTAGAATAGCGGTACCATGACCGTCTGCATTACCACTTGCATTTGCATGTGCACTTGCATCTCCATTTGTGTCACTGTTCACTTTGGCGTCACTTTGCGCTTGCGTTTCTATTAACGCTATGCTATCAATTCCATTTGTGTCACCACATGCGTGAACTGTTATCTACTGCTTGCATTGCAGTTAATCGTTACTATGTCACAGCATCATGTGTGGGGAGCGCGGGCCCAAAGGGCCCACGCCCACCACGGCATTCTATTCACTATTTATAGTCCTCACTCTCAAAAAGAAGGAAAGTCATGGGCAAAAAATCTTGTTTAATGCATTAGTTAGGGTTGTTCCATAGTGATAAAAGCGAGAAATTCTGTATTGGGTTGAAAGCCACCTTGCACTCCCCGGCCCACCCCAACCGGCACTGGGGTGTCGTTGGGGATCATTGGTCCTAACTCTCACCCCATAGGCCAACGACCCCAACACACACCCCAATGCCGGTTGGGGGGCGGCTGGGGGTCGGGTGGTTCAACCCTAACACCTAATTTTTCGCTTTTGTCACTGTGGAACAACCCTAACTGATGCATTAAATGGAGTTTTATATATATATATATATATATATATATATATATATATATATACACACACATATCCCCTGCCTGCCCTTTCTCTCTGTCTTTCTTTATGAAATTGGAGCTAGTCCTGCTCACCTAGCCTGCTGTGTGGCATTTGTTTCAATGGGGCCTTGCCCTACCCATCTACTCCATCCCCAGGAGCCTGATATATTTCTATTGGGCCTCTTACTTCACCTTCCAAGCAGTTTCTTTCAGGTCGGAACCCTGTCTGCTCCCCTTGTGGCCTAGTCATTGCCTGAGGCACTGCAGATACTTTTATTTATACTATTATGATCTGGAGATCAGCACTTGCCTAATGATGCTGCTGCTGCTGACTCACCGCCCCAAGCTGGGGCGAAGCACTGAGGTAGTAGTGGTCTGGGAGGCTGTGTGGCTGGCTGCTGGTATGGCAGGCTGTGCCGGAGGATGTGCTCCTGTTGTGGAGGAATACACCATAGGTGGTCCTGTTGGTGGGATCCAAATTCACCCACAAGCCTCCTTGCTCGCTCTCTGCCACAGCCATGTTGTGGTACCGCTTCCTCTCACCTCTCAATCAATCGATCAAAAATCAATCAATCAATCAAAAACTTTATTTATCCAGGCATATCTCCATTGAGCAGGCTCATTTTCAAAGTGGTCCTGGAGAAAACAAATACATACTAGGAAAGAAGGTAGTGCACATCAACAATGCAGGCATATCACTAGATATATACCAACCATCAGAGGGTAACAAACATACTTAAGTCAGGATTGAACCTAGTTCACTGCTACCAATAGAATCAAAACTGCAAGGCCTCTGATGCGTACCAAAGGGTATAAAACATACAGTATCCCCATCCCAAAAGGTCAGGTAACACCTGCAAAGATAGCCAAGGGGAGTTAGGTAAGAATTAGAAGGAGATAAGTGAAAAATAGATGGATTTTTAGGGGAAGAGTTCCTGTAGCAAAAGGAGAGGGAAAGAAAAAGGGGGGAAATGACAACAAACAACAACAAATAGGGCTGCAAGTGCATAGTGGTATAATGTAAGAAGGGAGGGCCAGAAGCAATGAGTAAGCAACGAGAGTCACCTGTTGCAGTCACATATTTCTCTCAGATAGTCCGCTAGCAACTCTTTGAAGGCAGACGGCCCCGGGACAGTGGTTAACCGAAACATTCTTTGCAGAGCATTCCATAGGAAGGGGAGAAAGTAGTTAATTGCCACTGATCCCTGCCACGTCGTTATCCTAGGTACATTAAAGGTGATTATGGTGAAGCAGCTCAGACTGTAAGACTCCACTGCATGCTTAAATAGACAAAAGATGTAGGTGGGCAGCTTGTCAGTTAGAACCCTATAGAACCACAGAAGAGCATTTTTCTGCTTCCTTGTATTAAGGGAAGACCAGCCTAGCACCTCATAGAGAATACAATGGAGAGTACATGAAGGTAAGGTCAGGATAAATCTCAAAGCGCGATGATATAGGGTGTCCAATTTACTTAGCTCAGAGTTAGGACAATGGCTGTAAAGAATATCGGCATAGTCAAACAGTGGGAGAAAGGTTGTTTGGACTAATCTTTTTCTGGCTTCAAGGGTAAGAAGATGCCTGATATGGAAGAAAATGCCTAGGCGTTGTCTTAATTTTTTGGCCAATTCATTCAAGTGAGCTGTACAATTGAGCCTGTTGTCCAACCAGAATCCCAGGTATTTGAATTTATCCTCCGTTTCCAAAGGTTCGCTGATCAAGGTATGAATCTGACTGCTTCTAGGTGACCCTTGGGCAGGGGAGGCATGTGGTGAAATTATCTCCTTACCAGGCAACGAGGGACCAAACACTTTGAAACTATAATAAAAATGAAAAACAAGACAGACAGGGCTAAACAGAGTCCACACTGTGGCTGCTGCTTGACTCCTCTTCTCTCGCCAACTCTCCTTAGTCACTGACTGGAATCACTAACTGGACGGGGGGAGATGCGACTGCTGCCGCACTAGAAGGATGAGAGGAGGAGAGCAGAGACTGCTGTGGTAAACCCTTTTCTTCTATTTCCATCAGCCCTCCCACTGGTCATTTGCCTCTGGCCTGCCACACTTCCCTGTGCCTAACTGCCACTAGACAGCCACTGCACTATGGGGTTCCTGTCATGCTGTACCCTTAAGTAGCTCCCAACTTTCAGAACACTCCCTCCCTGAAAATTTGGGGGCAACCAATGGTTCACCATGAGCTGGACTGGAAAGAGCTGGTATTTGGCTCATATCACTCTGGGGGTGGGAAACTGCAGAGGAGAGAAAAGGCTAAGAAAAAAGGGACCCCATATACTGTTTCCAAACTTCTCCATCCCTGCTACTTACTACTGGGTGTGGGTCTGAGGGGAACCTTGGCTTTACTGGGAGGTACTGCTATTTATTGGGGCACCATGACTAGAAGGTACTGGGGACTGGGACAGCTGGGCTTAATTTTGGGGTATTACACAATAGCTTCCTGTGTCAAAGTGGGCCAATTTATTTTTTTTATTTGGTTCCAGTATAATACAGACTTGTCTCCTTCTAGTGGCATGTTTTCATTTAGATAATCTGAGATCATTTTGTTTTCTGCCAAATCAGGTGCCACTGTGTCATATGGTGACCTGCCTTGTTTCTTCATCAAGCTATATGTATGCAGCTGTTTCTGAAGTGGTTTGTCATCAATGGATGTCTTTCTGGGGGTGAAGCAGCAGTATCACTAGGTCTCAGCTGACTTGGAGACAATAATGAACGACTCCCATGACAGTCAGCAGTAGTAACACATTGGGATATTCCTTCTTCCCTCTCCTCCACCTGCCTGTTAGTGAGATTGCAAGAGATGATCAGTGTTCTTCTTGTGCTGTACATTTTCTTCCATATATACAAACACCAGATGGATATGCCCAGCTTTATAGGACTGCTGATCCTTATCACATTCTTCTGCATCAAAGAATGTCTCGAATGTGTCCCTGAAGTGAGGGTCCAAGAGAGCTGCCATATTTATGCACTTCTGAAATGGTTGTGTCTTTCCAGAAATGTGTTCTTATACTTTCTCCTTGTCCTCATATTGAGCTGTCATGCAAACAAGGTGCAGGTCAATCAGGGCAATAGATGGAGTACCTGGCTTAGACCTGTTGCATCAGCACTTATCACACATGTGTCTTTCTTAAAGGGCTTCAGCACAGTGCAGAGCATCTCTATCAAGCACCACTAATTCAGACTGATGTTTACCTTTCCATTGCCAATAGTAAGCTCAACTGCATACTGGTGGATAGTCTTCTGTTGTTCTACGTTGGCCTGCCTTTGCTTCATCACATTCAGTTTCAGGTGGTAGAGTCAGAAGTCATTCTGCTGCTAAAGGTTTCGTACCAACTTCTGTGTCTTCTGTCAGGTCTGCACAGTGGTGCCTTCTTCATCTACTGTAGAAATCCTGGAGCCACCAGATTTATATAGTTAGCAACAAATGGAACGTGTGTATAATCCCCATCTTCAATTGCCTTTACAGTGTTCTTTCCATTATATGACACTATAAAACCTGTCATTAATGACTGTGTTGTAGCCACTCATCAAACATCTGCTGAAAGAAGTGTAACAGGTTTTCTGCATGAAGGCCATTGTCAAAGCAGGCAATACATAAAGCTGTCTGCCTGCAGAGATTGGAGGTCCCAGTGAATTGTGGCTACTGCTACTACTTAGTGAGTACACACCTAGAGTACTGCATCCAGTTCTGGAGACCTCACCTCAGGAAGGATAGAGATAGGCTGGAGATGGTGCAGTGCAGGGTAACAAAAATGAATCAAGGCCAACAGGGCAGGTCCTATGAGGAGCACCTCAATGCACTGAAAATGTCCTCTCTGGAGACCAGAAGAGAGAGGGGAGATATGATAGAGACTTTCAAGTTCCTAAAAGGAATTAATAGGATGAACTATGGGGAAATATTTAGCTTGACTGCCAGTTCATGGTCATGTGGACATGAGTGGAAACTGACAGGAAGGAGGCTCAGAAGGGATATGAGGAAGTATTATTTTACAGAACGGGTGGTGGAGTCATGGAACAGTCTGCCTGCTGAAGTGGTGGGTATTACAGCTGTTGGTGGGTTCAAGCACAGTTGGCAAGGAATGAAGGGTATAGTGGTTGCTTGAGGCTGCAGAAGCTGGGAGGTGGGAAGGATGGGGAGGGCTAAGACTCTGGAGGGACAGTAGGTCCCATGGTAAATAGGGAACTTGAGCAGACTGTATGGACCACTGTTGTTTTTCTGCCATCATTGTCTATGCTTCTATAGTTCTACTGCTGCTGCTGGTGCTTAACCAGTATCCCGTGATACAGGCGAATCAGTTTCAGCGAGGAAATTTGGGCGATATCAAAACAGCGAGTGTAAAATGGGTTATGTGCACTTAATAGCACACAGTAAGTATTGCAAAATTGTGTCTGTAGGGAGTAGTACTGTAGTTCTGGAGTATAGAGGGGTATGTTGGTTGAGCCAGTCCTGCACTGGCCGTCTAGTGTAGTGGTTAGAGTCACTACTTCTGTGGGCTGGTGGACCCGGGTTTGGGACAGGCTGTAGGTTTTTTTTTTGTACAAGTGGTTTATAAATTTGTGTTGTTTTCTGAGGTCCCGTTCCCCACCGCCCTGCTGTCTGTGCCCCCCACCTGCAGGTTTCCCTCCCCTAATGTTCTCCCACTGCTGACTTTAGCCCCTCTCCCGAGTTTCCCCTTTTTCCCATTGGCATCCCCCTCAGAGTTGATTATAATAGAAATGGGGGTGCGGGGTGCTTGCCCCCACAAAGGGTGGTGCGGGGGGCATAGCCCCTGAATTAAATGCAAGTACAGTTCATCACCTTAGAACTCCTAAGCAACAGTTGGTGGTGGTGGTTGGTGTTGTGCTTATCTCTGTTTTGACTTTTGGTGATGTGTAGTCACTGTTGTGTTCAGCACCGTTTTTTGTTGGCACTATTATCACATGGAACCACTTAACCCAGAGAAGGAAGAGGGGAAACAGACCTGATGAGCAGTCACTATCATGTAATCAGTAGTCTAACCACTGGTCTATATGTCAGTGGTGATGTGAACCATTGGCACAGAGGATCGTTGGCACAAAGGATGCGTTCAAGGCATGTGACAGTCTTGGCGACCCTCTAGAAGAGCCACCATCAAAAGTAGGTAGAGCTGGGCAATTTATACCTTAGCACTGCAGCCTGCATTAGTGACAGAAAACCTGTATCATTCACCATGGAGAATAGCAGCTAGTTACATTCATACAAAAATACATAGAATGTGTCGGCACAAGGGGACCACATGGGCCATCTAGTCTGCTCAGGATTTCTTGGTTGCTACCTCCCTCCCTGATTACCCATTCTGGATGATGATGCCCCTATGCCTGTCCCATGCTCACTTAAAATCCCCTATAGTTTTGGCCTCTATGGCCTCCGGGGGCAGGCTGTTCCAGGTGTCAGCCACTCTCTCTGTGAAGAAAAACTTCCTGAAGTTTGGCCCAAACTTGCCCCCTTGCAGCCTCAGATCATGCCCTCACATTCTGCTACTTTCTTTGAATTGAAAAAGTTCATGCACCTGAACCTTGTTTGCACCCTTGATGTATTTGAACATCTCTATCATGTCACCCCTCTTTCTCCACTGCTCCAGGGAGTGCATATTTAAATCCCTTAGCCTTTCCTCATATGGCTTCTGGTGCAACCCCTGAATCATTTTTGTTGCTCTATTTTGTACTGTTTCCAACATGTCTATGTCCTTTATTTGGTGTGGTATCCAAAACTGTACACCATACTCCAGGTGGAGCCTGACCAGTGCCCTGTACAGTGGTAAAACCACTTACCTCCTTCTTCTTGTGATCTACCTCCTGATGCAACCCAGCACATCATTTGCTTTTAGTGCTGCCTTCTCACATTGTCTTCCCACGTTTAGGTTGTCTGTTATTATGATCCCCAGATCACGTTCCTTGCTAGTTTCTTTTTTAGCATTTGAATTTTTATTAAAGGATTTTTCTTTTTTCCACAGTGGTGCAATTAATACAGTGAAAACTTATTTCAGTATGAAATTCTTATACAATCAAGAAAGTTGTCCATCTCTGTCATTTTCAAAGTCCTTAGTTAGGCCATTTGGTATCCAGTTATGCCTCCCCAATCTATCTACTGTAAATGAGTTATTTAATCAGTTTACTCAAGAATTATACCTGGGAAGGTGCATAATGTTATAGAGAGAGGAGAATCCCTGCACAAAGAGAGATCCATCTTCTAATTAGCTTCTTTTCATTATGTTACTGCCCAACCAGATGCAATCATCTACTCTCCAGACTCCTATCAGGGAACTATATCCAGTCTTTGAAGGGATATACGCAGAAACCAGATGTTCCACTTGTTCATAAGTGTTTCTAGTTTATTCTGAAGTCTGGCTGTTATATTTCCCATCAAGTAACTTGCCCTGTTGCACCCTTCCAGCATGAAATAAACTTTTTTGTTTAATTATTTAATGTTCTGGTGGTCAGCACCTGCCCACTGGTGCTGCTGCCGACTCACTGCCCTACCCCGGGAGAAGCTGCTGGAGAGAGGAGGAGGTGGAGGGAGGAGATGCTCTGGCTGGCTGGCAACTGCTGGCTGGAGGCAGGCAGGCAGGCAGTAAGAAGGATGACTAAGGGGCCTTGCTGCTCCTGATGTACCCTCTGCTGGCCTGATGCAGGCTCCGAGGACGTGGCTTCACTCATGGGTGTCACCGACGAGGGACCAGAATTTAACTTTTAAAAAATTCAAAATAAAAAAAAAAAATGGGGCAAGCTGAGCCCAAACCACGGTCGAGTTGCCTGGGGACCCACCACCACTGCCACATGGAACTCGTTGGAGCACTACAGGGATGAGAGAAGGACTGCAGGTACAATTTACCAATTACTTTTACCTCCCTGCATCCTTCCTCTCCCTTCTCTAGCCACAGCACTCTTTTCTTTTCTTGTTGGGGTGCCTGAGAGCACTCTCTCGATCGTCATTGCTGCTAGCAACCCCACTATTCAAAAACAGCCATTACTGGCTACTTTGGAGCCCTCCCTGGCATTTGGGATACCGAGTCCCTAGCGAGCAGGGAGGTAAGCAGCTGCCCAGTGCGAGGAGGGCAGAACCTCGTGCTAAGGCTGGGCAGGCTGCAGGGAGATAGAAAAAACTATAAAACTGCAGGCTGCAGTTTACTTTTTGCAGGGGCTCCTCACTGTTTGGCCCCCCCATCCTGTCACTTGACCTACTGGGGCAAACTGGTGCTGTTGAGACTGGGGACACTGGAGACCCCTAACATTGGGGTACTACATATTCGGTCCCGCTTAAACATACATGTCCCCATGTATGACTCAAAACCTTTTTTCATACCTTTTTCTTAACTTATTATCTACATTATACTATATCTATTTTCTTCACCTTAAACTATATGGTAAGTAAATAACCTTAATATAACTGTACATATCTACATTCATTTCTGAAATACATTACCGTGTACTATTTGGATAGCTCTCCTTTAGTCAGACTTTTCTATCAAGCATCTGGGAAGCCGTCCTTTATTGCATCGCTTAGACCTTCTGAGGGCTGTACCATATGATTCAGAACAGGTGAATGATGTGCTAGGTGCAGAATAGGTGAATGGTGTGCTATATATACCAATGCCAGGCCACTCTTGAAGGGGGCTGTCTTCAGGGGTACTAGAGGGAATTCTCTCCTGCCTCTCACTTATGGAGTCATTCTCATACTCTGACTCATTCATGTCTGCAGCCTGGAATGTGCATGGTGTGATTTGATTGTGATGCACTACTTTAGTGAAGTGTCCATAGGTTTCTGACCGGATCTGATAAATAGGCAAATCATCATAGGGAATGTCCACTATTACAAATGGCTCTGGTTTCCACCTTGTTGCTAACTTGTGCCCATGGAAGTCTTGATTCTTTAGCAGGACACGGTCCCCAATTGACAAAGGTCCAGCTCGAGCTCTCTGGTCATATTGTTCCTTTTGCTCAGCATGAGCCTGTTCCATTCAGGATAGTACCAGGTTGCCTGCCTTTCTGAGGTGCTGATGATGCTCTTCTGCCCACTGGTTTGAGTTGGAAATGTTTTTGCAATGTTTTTGCAGGTCTCAACCTCAACATTCATCACCAGGTCCATAGGTAATCTTCTGTGTCTACCAAACATTAGAAAATAAGGCGTAAACCCCATGGAGCAATGCACCGTGTTATTATATATATAACATAGTTCTAGTAACAGATTAGACCAAACAGGTTTCTGGTGTGCAGGCATCACCCGAAGATTTTCAATTAGGGTATGGTTTGTGTGTTTGCATAACTGGTTGGTTTGGGGATGGTATGGGGCTGTTCACATTTTGTGGCATCCATACAGGGAGCACAGTTCTTTAAACAATTGAGATTCAAATGCCCCTCCTTGGTCTGTCAGAATGTTTGTAGGGTAATCATATGGCTTGACAAAATGTTTGCAGAATGCTTCAGAGGTGCATCTTGCTGATAAGTTCCACTGGGACAGCCACTACAAATTTTGAATAGTGATGTACCATTGTTAAAATCTGGTAAGTCCACTGTGATTGCTGTCAACCTTCAAGTGATCCAATGGCACGATTTCCAATGGAGATTTGGTGACAATTTGCTGCAGAGGTGCTCACTGAACATTACCATAACCTTTCTTTAAGCTACATGCCATACAGTCTGTGCACCAGCGCTCAATGTCCTCTCTCATGCCCACCCAGTACAATCACTGATGAATGGTGCTCTCCATTTTCTTGGCTCTCGCACCTGAGCGGCACTCCCTGACCTATGTGGAAAAAAAAAAAAGGCTTCTGGGGCTGCCTGACCCCCTGGATGATCTCCTGCCATCACCAGGACCCTCCTTGGCAGATTCAACCCACAGATATGACTGCCGCTACTCGCCCTTGAGTGCCTGAACCACGATTGGTGATTTCAGCACAGAGGAGCTCCCTGATTGGACTGTCCGCTACTTGGCTGCTCTCCGATTGGGGCGCCTTTTGCCATTGCATTATACAGAGAAAAAACTCTGTGCTGGTTCCCTAGCTGTCCTTCCATGCTAACTGCTGCTTGAATTTTCTCCCACCCCCACCACCCCCTCCCAGGCCTCCTTTAAATACACCTCAGATCCGCCCACACAGGACCCATTGTCACCTATTGGATATCCCAATTTAAGCCGTATCTGACTAAACTGAACTAAAAGGGATAGTGTGTTTACACCTAACCTGCTTTAGTTTCTACCCCTATTACTGATCTCCATGAGGCAGAGGACTCTCGTCTGGGTACAACTACCCATTTAGTTCTATCACCTGCTGGCTTCTTTCTGCTAGACCCAATGGCTTATTACGCTATCCTACTGTTACTGCTTGGCAGTAGTGTACCCTATACTGTATGGCAGCACAATGTGACAGGCGCGACCCCTGACACTGCTTCCTTTCCAGTGTCCTACGCTGCCCCTCTTCACAGCACCTCCACTCTCCTGTTATTTCATTCATCCGATATTTATATTGTATACACCTCGGCCATACCCCACCTGAGCCCCACACCCATGACTATTCGTGCCCTCACCATTATTTCACTAAACTACCGGCCCTGGTCCACGTATACTCACCTCACAAGAGTACCCCTGGCTAACTGACAAAATTGCATACAAAGTAAAAAATACTTCTCATTTTTAATTAACATCTTAAAGAAAATGCTGTTGCTGCTCCTTCTTTGTTCAGGCAATGTGGAACTAAACCCGGGTCCACCAGCTCAACTTTCCTCTCCCATGGATTTTGTGGATGCTCCCGGTCTCAAAATTATGTTAGTTAACATCCGAAGCCTGATCAAAAAATTCAACCAACTTCAAGCATGGGCCGCGCACACTCACCCTGACCTTATCATCGTTACTGAATTGTGGCTTAAAAAGACTAATCTTGACCACCAAATTGACCTACCTGCTTATAAACTGTTTAGGGCAGATAGGGAGTCAAGGGGGTGTGTGGTTATCTATGCCAGAATAAAGTTTGCAGTTAGTGACATAATCTGTAATTCCAAGTCCAAAGAATTTGAGATCGTCTCCCTGAAGCTTCACCTTCCTTCATCCGAATGCATTACCATTATAGGTGGTTACAGGCCCCCATCTGGCGGCACCAAATTCCTTGACACCCTGAAATCCCTAACCACAGCAGCCAACGCTGAAACAATAATTATGGGCGACTTCAGTATGGACTGGCTCTCTGGAACATCCTGCAGCCTTAAAACCCTCTGCGACAAGCTTGGACTTGTGCAGCTAGTAACCAAACCTACAAGGATCAATATTTTTAATCCTCACAATAGCTCCATCCTAGATGTCATACTAACTACACACCCTCATAAAATCTCCCACACAGCTGTGTTTCATAACGACATGAGTGATCACAGCATGGTGGTATGCACAAGACTGCAAGCCAAAACCAGCCAACAACCTAAGCTTAGAACTAAACGGTTCCTGCGCAAGTTTAATAGTGCAGGCTTCCTGCTTAACTTAAGCAGGGTCAGATGGCAAGATCTATTTCTTGCTAAAACCATTGATGAAGCCGTCTCTGTTCTTAATGTTAACCTTAACACCTTGGTAGACAAACACGCCCCATTCATCAAAGTAAGGATACGTAATCTTTCCCGGCCCGTGGTTTACCCCAGATCTTAAAGCTGCACTCACTAGCAGAGACAACCTTTTGGCTAAGGCAAGGCTTCTAAGAGCCCTGCCGGCTGGCAGTCATTCACAGCTGCCAGGAATACATGTGTAAAAAGCATCCGTACTGCAAAAGCTCAATTCTACATCTCCACCCTGGAGCATGCTAAAGGAAACTCTCAAAAAATTTGGAGGACTATTAAATCTATTGAAGGCCGGCCCTCAGCCCCATCCATTCCATCTAAGATAATCACCAATGTGAGGCTGGTCGAAAATAAGCCCCAAATTCTTGAGGAACTTAACTCGCACTTTGTCACTGCTGGACTTGCTTTCGACTCCTCTCCCTACACTAATCATGTTAAAAATCATGCTAGCTGTACCACTGTTACCGGCACTGCAGCCCATACCTTTCAGCTAGGCACTTTCACATTTAAAGAAGTTGAAGATGCTCTCCTTAATCTAGATACTATAAAGAGTGCTGGCGATGATGGTCTTGAACCATATTTCCTTAAACTAGGTGCTGCTTACCTTACCGCTCCTATCCTGCATATCTTTAATTTATCCATTACTTCTGCCACTCATACTGTAGATGCGGAACCGGGGGTGAAGGGCAATAGCCACTCCACTTTTATTTCTCTATGGCAAAAACTAGTATAGAAAAAGTGCCCTTTATACCCTCATAAGTGCCGTTTTGATTCTCAGCCCCCTCAGCTTTTACCATCTTCCGGCACCCTTGCTGCCACTGTCCCATCTTGTTGGAAAGCAGCCCACACTCTCCCCCTTTTCAAATCGGGAGATCCTTGTGATCTAAACAATTATAGGCCTATCTCCATCCTGCCTATCCTGTCTAAAATTCTTGAGAAGCTAGTCCATAATCAATTAAAACAACACATCAAATCCCACTCTCTGCTAAACCCTGCCCAAGTGGGTTCAGGTCCAATCATAGCACTGTCACTGCATTGGCTAAGGTTACTAATGACTGGATTTCTGCTGTAGATTCCAAGAAGACCACCGGTGCGGTGTTCCTTGACCTGAGTAAAGCATTTGACACTGTTGACCATCTCCTTCTAGTTCAGGGCCTCACTAAGCTAGGTGCTAATCCATCTACAGTGAAATGGTTCACCAGTTACCTTTCTGGTAGGATACAGAAAGTCAAAGCAGATGGTCTCCTCTCGGCTCCCCTTCCAGTTGCTAGGGGAGTCCCCCAAGGCTCTATCTTAGGACCAATACTATTCTCTATAAACATCAATGACCTTGACTCACTTAAAACAAAATCAACTCTTCACTTCTTCGCTGATGACACTGTGTTATACACCTCTGGTACTACTCTATCGGAAGTTAGGGATGTTCTGCAAGCTGACTTTGCTCAACTTGAAATTGATCTTATCAAAGCAAAGCTCCTTCTAAATGCCAAGAAAACCAAGGCAATGGTTTTCTCAAGTAGCCCTACAATCAGCACCCATCCCTCAAACCCAAATAATTTTATAGTCACCTCACTAGGTGAACCACTAGAAATGGTTACTAAATTCAAATACCTCGGCTTCTGGATTGATAATAAACTCTCCTTCTACGACCACATTGAGGATCTATCCAAAAGGCTAAAAATACGGTTAGGGTTCTTCTTTAGAAACAGGTCCTTCTTCCCTTTTGATACTCGAACCAGGCTCGTATTGGCCACTTTCCTTCCCCTACTCGATTATGGTGATTTCCTTCATGCCTCCACAGCGACTTCTAGCCTAAAGAAACTGGATGTCCTTTATCATCGTGCTCTACGATTCATCACCAGCTCCCCCTTCAGAACCCACCATTGTGACCTGTATTCAATTATTGGCTGGACGTCACTTGCCACTAGACGCTTGCTTCATGCTGGGTCCTGAACCCTTAAGATACTTCTTCACAAACTGCCTAGCTACA
Source organism: Neoceratodus forsteri (assembly GCA_016271365.2). Lineage (NCBI taxonomy): Eukaryota > Metazoa > Chordata > Ceratodontiformes > Ceratodontidae > Neoceratodus > Neoceratodus forsteri. The sequence continues at coordinate 726,573,862 of CM028133.1, forward strand.
TAACATCTCTCATCCACATCTCCTGCAGTGCCTATTCTCTCAGGAAATCTAATTTTATCCTACTTGACGTCCCATGAACTCGTACTACATTTGGTCAGTGAGCCATCTCATACTCCTTCCCTACCATATGGAACCAACTCCAATCTACACTTAAGCTAACCAGCACCGTATCACTTAAGCTCTTTGAAACTTTATTCTTATCCAAGATTCCTGTAGCTGCTACTAATGCCTCGCTCACCTATAGGTTAGTGCCCGATATTACGTACTGTTTATATTTAGGCCCTACCTGTGACCTTTGTACATAAGACTTGTAACTACTAAACTATTTGAATGAATTTGTTTAGCTGAACATGTTGTTAATATTAGTTCCTATTTCTGTCTTAAATGGTTCCTCTGTGACTTTCACTGTATTTTGTAAATAATTGACTTATATTCTTATTGAAATGATACCTGTATGTATTGTTCTTATGTCTAGGGATGTAAGTTTGTCATGGCAGTCATACACGTCATTGATTCCATGACATTTGATCTTTATTCAGGACTTCCATGACTTTCACTAGTGTCATCAGAATGTAGCAATGATGACAGTGCCTCAACACTTACTACTGTTTACTAATGATTTCATGAACAAACAATGAGTCATTAAAACCTCATCCATGACAAACTAACATCCCTACTTATGTCTATGTATGTGTACCAGGACCTCCTTGTGAATGAGCTTGCTCAATGGAGTATTTTCCTGCAATAAACTTGAACTTGAAAATGTTCAGAGGCATTGTGATAGGCTTCTAACACTGGATCAGCTTCCTGATGAAGGAGTATGACTTGTTTACGTTCTTCATGGCTGTTAGGATCTTGGGTCACTTGAACTAGATGGTCACTCAATTTTAAAGTATTCCCACTGTCGTAGCAACTTGACAAGTTCTAGGGGCATGTTCATTCGACTCTGCTTGTTTATCTTTCTTCCAGTCTGGAGAATATCTTTCAATTCAGCCATTACTGGACTCTGGTCCTGCATTTGCCTCCACATATCTTCCCGCCCATCAGACATAGAACACCCCGGGAGGTTTGAGTTCTGTTTGGGATCCACCTGGTGCTTTCAGCAAACTTGGACTATCTCAGTGGGTACTCACACAAAAGGTGGCATTTCAAGGTCTTCTTACTCTGTCTCACTCCTTTCCGGCTCATCTGTGATAGGCAATCAGGACAGGGTGTCAGCATTTTCATGATTAGACCTTCCCGATCTGTACTTGACTGAGAAGTTAAAACTGGCAAGGCGGGAAGCCCATCATTGCTCTAGTGCTGCTAGCTTGGCTGACCCAAGGTGAGCAAAGGGATTATTGTCCATGTAGACAATGAACTGTGCAGCTGCCAGATAATGTCTGAACTTCTCTGTTACTGCCAACACTAAGGCCAGGAACTCCAGCTTGAACAAGCTATAGTTCTCATCATTTCTCTTGATCCCTTCAGGCCTTGACTGGTGTAAGCAACCACCCTCTCCACTCCATTCTGTTCCTGAGCCAGGACTGCCCCAAGACCACCATTGCTGGCATCTGTGTAAAGATGAAATATAGTCAGGATAGGCTAAGATGGGCGCTGCCATCAATACATGTTTCAAAAGATCAAAAGCTTCTTGGCACTGAGGGGATCACCTCACAACACTTGCCTTTGGCAGTTTCTTTCATTTTGGGTACCACAGCAACTCATGCAGAGGTAAGGCAATTTTTGAAAAGTCCTTTATGAATCTGCGATAGTACCCCATGAATCCCAGAAAATGGCTCATGTCTTGAATGGTTATAGGTTTGAGCCCATCCCTTACTGCCTCCACCTTACTGGGGTCTGGTGATATTCCTTCCACTGACACTACATGTCCCAGGCAGTTTACTTGTTCTTTTAGAAAGTGGCACTTTGACGGCTTGATTTTTAGTCCATAATGTGTCAGATGACTGAAAACCATATCCAGGTGCTCGAGGTGTGCCTCGAATGTCTTAGAGTAAACAATGATGTTGTCAAGGTAGAGTAGCACCATATCAAAATTTTCATTTCCAGACAGTGCTCAATCAGTCTCTGAAAGGTCCCAGGTGCATTGCAGAGGCCAAATGGCATTTGTGTGAATTCATACAGACCCATCAGGATAATGAAAGGAGTTTTCTGTTGATCTTCCTGGGCCATGGGGACCTGTCAGTAGCCACTTGCCAAGTCAATGGTGGAAAAGAAGGTGGAGGACTTCAGAGCAGTTAAAGCATCCTTGATTCTAGGTAGAGGATAAGCATCCTTGTGGGTAATCTGATTTAATTTGCGGTAGTCTCTGCAAAACCTGATCTTGCTGTCTTTCTTTCTAACCAGTACAATCAGTGCAGCCCAGGGGCTATGACTTTCCTTTATGACATCGGCATCCAGCATCTCCTTGATCAGTTGCTTGGCTGGTTGGTACAATGCCAGTGGATTGGGCTGGAATCTCTCTCTGATCGGAGGGTGGTTCTCTGTACTGATATAGTATATGATGTGAGTAGCACAACTGAAATCCAAGGTGTGATGTGCAAATGCTTGCCAATGGAGTCGTATTAGTGCCGTGAGTTGGGCTCTCTGTTCTGCAGTGTTGTTCTGTTGTCCCATGTCTATCTCCTGTATCCATGCTTCCTTTTGCCTGTCCGTATTACTCTGGCTGATGCTGGCCTGCAGGTATGAGGGGTGGTGTGTCTTTGTCTCCTTAGGGGTTACAATTTCATCTCAATCTACTCTGACAAGCCACTCCACTGTCTGTCATTTGTAAAGTTTCACAGGTTGGGATCCATAGTTCAATAAGCAGACAGGAATTCTCCCCTCTTTTATGGTCACTAGGCTCCTGGCTACCATCACCGGGTCTCCCTCTTGAGTCCAGAAGGGTTCCACCATGGCCACATAGTCCTTCCTTCCAAGACCCACTTTAGCTTTACATATCATGAGTGTCTCCATGCCAGGTTCAAGCTGAATGGGGCAGCAATCCATCACCTGTACCTTTCCTATCTCCCCTTATTCATTGGTGAACTTTTGGTATTTCTGGAGATATTGGAGGGTATTCTGCCAGACTTTCCTTTCCTGGACCTGCATGGACTGAGTTTGATCCCTCATTACATTCATCAAAGCACTCTAATAATATTGCAGTATGTTCATCCCCACAATAATGGATGGTACAGAAGGGTCATTGGTGTTGCTTATGAGTATACCCTGCCGGCTGTGCTCACTGTCCCCAGTCTTCATGGAAGCCTCTGCATATCCAATTATTGGTATTCTTGTTCCATTGCTGGTGACCAGGTTGATCCAGCTTTCAGGGGGATGCAGTAGCTGGTCCCTGGACCAGTGATCAAAGAAGTATCCACTTTGGATGGTGGTCAACTGAGATCCGGTGTCTAGAAGTGCAGGTAGGGTTACTCCATCTATCTGTATTGAAATGGTCAGGCAGTTACCCATGGACCTTGACCATTCCAGATGTTTTTGAGGACCTATTGCCTGATGTCCTGGGACTCAGTCCTCTGTTCTGGGGACTCCCTGTTTAAAACCATCTCTCTGGTATTGGCTGTCTGGGAGCATCTCCATTCCACATGGCAACTGACACCACACCTTCAGCAGATTGGCCTTCCTTGTGAGTCAAACTGGTCAGTAGGCCTCTGTCCTGTATTAGTTCTCTGACCATCTGGTCTTAGTTGATGCCAGTCTAGATGACCAGGAGGGGCTTGTCCCTGAAATTCAAGATGGAGATCATCGTTTACATTCTGGATTTCCCATCTCATCTCTCTCATGCATACCTCTCAACTGTACCACATTACGAGGAACGTTCCTCATTTTACTTCACAAAAGCTCCCTGTTCCACATTGTGAGGACTTGTCCCACATTCAGTATTAACATTTTAAAGCAAAAATCTATAGTAAATGATGCAACAATTACATTATTCAGTAATAACAGACTTTCTGAACATAAATGCAAACATTTTAACAGTGTTCTGAGCTTCCTAGGTAAAGATTTGATTAAGTGTTCCACATTTTGCTCATTTGTTCCACATTTTGAGAGGCAATGTTCCACATTTAGGGAACAAAAGGTTGAGAGGTATGCTCTCATGACATAGGCTGTCAAGTCTGATTCGGGATTCTTGTGATCTCTTCTGGCTGATTTAGTAGCCACCATTCCTTTAAGTCAGTACCAGGAGTCTTTCTCATCTCCCTTATTGCAGTGCTGTGAATTCACCATGCCATGATGGGTTCATTTGGACAGCAGCTCGATCACCTCTTCCTTAAAGTTTAGAAAAGTTGCATCTGGATCTTGCCTGGATAAGAGTTGTAGCTTCCTGTGATGCACATCGCTCCTGACACTCTCAATGAAATAGTCTTTCAAGCCCTGATCCGAGTCCCGTACCTCATCAGGGTCTATCTGCTGGATAGCCTTCAATGCCTCCTGCAGATTGAGTGCATACTCCCTGAGGATTTCTGTGGGCCCTTGGACGCGAGAAAAAAATTTCATTTTCAGGTCATATACAAATCAGGTGTCAAACATCCGCTGCAGTTGGGTAAAGATTCGGGCCACAGTGGTCTTCTCTCCTTCTGGCCAGGTGCTGCCTTCCCTGTGTGCAGCTTCTCCTATCTGATCAGGATTTCCACCTTTTGTTGTTCTGGAACATCATAAAGTTGGAACATGGCCTGGATCTTATTTTGAAACTCTTCAAGATTGGTGGATGTGGGGTCTGTTGCATCACCAGTAAATCATGGTAGCCAAGGTGCACCAAGGTAATATGGCATGGTGAGTAGCATGCCCAAGTGTGCTTGGGGGCCTTCCTAAGATCCTCCACTGGTTGCGGAACTGCTGCTTGATTCTCCAGCCTCCATTCTGAATGAGCTGCTGCCTGCTTTGGACTCCTTTTAATCCTGTCCATGATGTGAAAAATTGCAAAGCACTAGGTCTATTGGAGCAAACAAGGCAAATTCCAGCTGAAAGGGCACGTTCATACCTGTAATGCAAATTCAAGGTAATCCAACAGTATTTTGAAATAAACAAAGCAAATTGGAGCAGGAAAGACAGTTATGTGGTTACGTACAGGTGCGGTCCCCTTAAATGCAATCAATGTCAAATAAAGATTTGGTCTCTTTCACAATTCACAATGTTCCACCTAATTGTTTTCTCATAGCAGGAACTGTAATGAAATAATGAAAGGAGAAAAAACCTGTCAAAACTCTGGATAGCTAGCCACTCGGGGACCCTGGGGTATTATTTATTTATTTATTTAGTTTTTTGTTGACTGGGTAAGTGCACTAGACAAATTCTGCCTATTTTCAGGCATGACCCAGGGAAGGGGGATACAGATGAAAGACAACTGACCTTGAACCAGGTTAAGATGTTGGTGGTATTTTAGTGAATGGGGGAAATTTGGCCAGGGCACCAGGGAAATTCCCCTACTCTACCAGCAGGGGGCTTGACTTCCTGCAGAGTGGAGGAGCTCAGTTTGGAGCTGGGCAGCAGAAGAGGAGTAAGTGCTGATGTGGCACAGGTATCACCATCCACCTACATACTGCCTGCAACAGACTGTACTGCATGTTTGCTACAAATACCAGCTTCGTTGTGCCTTTTTACCTGATTGACTTCCTTATCCATCTATGTGCCAAAGCTCTGCTCTGCAATTGAATGTTCAGTGTTGCTGTATTTGAACTTCCTGGTATATCACCGCAGAAATGGCCACCAGTGAGAGGGGCATGGACCGGGAGCCTGCATCTGCAGAGGAGTTGGGGCAGTCACCAATAAAAGGCTTGCACAGCTTGAGACTGAGCACAGATATCACCATCCACCTACATACTGCCTGCAACAGACTGTACTGCATGTTTGCTACAAATACCAGCTTTGTTGTGCCTTTTTACCTGACTGACTTCCTTAATCCATCTGTGTGCCGAAGCTCCACTCTGCAATTGAATGTTCAGTGTTGCCATATTTGAACTTCCCAGTATATCACCACAGAACCGGCCACCAGTGAGAGGGTGTGGACGGAGCCTGTGTCTGTAGAGGAGGAGGGGCAGTCACCAATAAAAGGCTCACGCAGCTACCGCACGAGCGTAAGTGGCGCGAGCACCACTTGGTATTAAAAAATCTGTTAGAAGGGTCTGTTTGCTCTGGCTTGTGGTAGTATAACTGTGGAATTTGGGGAAGTTTTACTCTGAATTATTACTTAGAGTCTCAGTTGAGTTTGTAAGTTTAAAGTAATTTATTAACTATAAAACTGCCTACAAATTGTAATCATGCTGAAATGTTTAGTATACTGTGTTCTGTTCATCCTATTATTTAATCAACTGAAGATGATTGAATTCTTGGTCCGGGAGATTGCTCCATCCCCTGGGAGGCAGCAGGAAAGGACCACACTGTGGTTACTGACTATTCCTTCGGGCCCTGCGCTAACCTGCAAGACAAGAAGAAATATGTTCACTAAACAATGGAGCTTGTTTAACCAAGTTAGAACTCAGTGCTTTTCAGCTAAAGGTTTAAATTTAAAATTAACTAAATCATCTATTTGTGGTATTGTGCTGCTGCTCGCAGGTGACGTGGAGACTAATCCTGTGCCTAAAATTAATAACAGACAACAATTAAAAATAACACTAGAAAATGCTAGAAGTATTATCAACAAAATGCAGGGATTCCGTTTATGGACTCAGCGATTAGAACTAGATATGATAGGTATAACAGAATCGTAGTTATCCCAAAACATACAGGATACTGAAATATCAATGGTTGGTTACAATCTTTTTAGATCAGATTGAGGTAAGAGGGGTGATGGGGTTCTTTTACATATTAAAGATAAATTGGGTCTGGGGGAGGTTGTTTTTCATGGAGCCCTGGAAGGGATCGAATGTCTTTGTGTAAAGTTTGAACGACTACAACTTTTAATCAGTATAGTGTACTCTCCCCCTAAGGTAAACACAGATAAGTTTGGGGTGTTGGCATCAAAAATAGCATCCTTGTCAAAGGGTAAAGACATAATACTAATTGGTGATTTCAATGCTGCTTGGGGTAAACCCAGGGGATTGAAATTGGATAAACATTTTGAGATAATAAATGTAAATCAGATAATAAATCAAGTCACAAGGAGAAGTGGGGTTAACAGTCAGGGCAGTATTTTAGACAATGTTTCTCACAAAGGGATTTAATATTGAAAAGTATCAAATTCTACCCCTAATTTGGGTGACTATAACCCTGTCTACTGTGTCATAACTGACACAAACCAAAATAGTGTAGGAGAAAAGACTATTACAAAGAGAGATTTTAAAAACTATCATTCAGAACATTTTGTTCATGATTTAGAATGCATAAAGTGGGACAGGTTGCAACAAATCCCAGATGTAAACTTGGGGGTCGAAGAATTTTCTAAAACATTTCTGGAGATCTGTAATAAGCATGCATCATTAAAAAAACTAAAATAAAGAAAAAACATCTCCCTTGGATAAGTGAATTTCTAAAAAAAAAATACATTTTAAAGACAGAGCTTGGAAAAAAGCTAACAAAACAAGAAGTGAGAATGACTGGGTCAACTTTAAAATTAAATGAAATGAATGCCAAAGATTAATTAGACTAGTAAGGAAAACATTTTATAACACCAAAACTGAAACCACTCAAGATCCAAAACAGTACTGAAATTTAATAAAAGAACTGGACAACCCTTTAAGAGCTAAGCCACATATAAAAATGTTTAACAACAAGGGAGAGCTCCTCAATTTGAAAGCTTCAGCTCAGCTGTTAAATCAATATTTTATAATATTACCGGATGTTGCTATTCCAGCTGGCTTACCAACACATACTGATTCCATTAAAGTAATTAACAAAGAAAATCTTCCCCTTTTTTACTTTAGGAAAATAAAAATAATATAAGTCAGGGATGAGATTAAAAAATTAAACACCAAAAAATCATATGGTATGGATAATATAGAATCTAAATTCATCAAAGATGCAGTAGAACTTTTATCACCAATACTGACAGACTTATTCAACCAAAGTCTGTTGGAGAGTGTATTTCCTTCTAGCTGGAAGGTAGCAAAAATTGTCCCTATATTCAAGGGAGGTGATTCTAATGATCCCTCGAATTATAGACTGATCACAGTCCTCTCCATCCTCTCTAAGTTAATGGAGTGGGCAGTGTTCACCCAACTGTATAGTTATTTGGAAAATTATTCTAAATTAACAAAATTCCAACATGGTTTTAGGACAGGCTACTCGACTAGCACTGTACTCATGGACTTTGTGGATAAAGTGGCAGCAGCCCTGGATGGGGGGAGTCCACGGGTGCAATGTTCATTGACCTGTTCTAAGCCTTTGATTTGGTTGACCACCATTTGCTGTATGAGAGGACGGAGAAGACCAGGATTGCTCCCAGGTCTTTACAATGGTTTAAATCTTATCTGGAACAAAGGAAACAACAAGTAGTAATTAATGGACAGCTTTCTGACATGGGCAGCATATTAAGAGATGTGACCCAAGGATCAATCCTGGGGCCATTACTGTTCCTGATTTATATAAAAGATTTACCCACAAAAATTAACAATACACACATAAGGCTTTATGCAGATGACACCGTACTTCTAGCATCAGCTGAATCACACGGTGAAATGATGGCAAAGTTACAAGTGGATTTTGATATTCTTCAAGACTGGTTTTCCAGTTCAAAACTTGTATTAAGTGATAAGAAAACTCAGGTCATATATTTTGAGAAGAAATTAAATAAGGTAACAAAAAAATTGGTAGGAGACAGGGATATATTAATGAGGGATGGGAAACAAATGTCAATTACAAATCAATATAAATATTTAGGTGTTGTGATAGTCCATACTCTATCTTTTTCAGTTCACATTAATAATACAACAAAGAAAGTGAACAACAGAATTGGGGCACTGAGTAGGTCATCAGGAATACTAAATCAACAAACTTGGAGGTTAATTGCAAATCAGTTGATAATGCCTGTACATGAATATGGCAATATAGTGTATAATTTTGCAGGACAAAAATATTTGGACAAACTAGTCAAATCATACAATTGACTCGCAAGATTCTTTCTAAATTGTAGCTTTACTACCCATCATTGTACCATGTATAATGATTTAAATTGGGATAGTTTAATGGTACGGTTTAAAAAACAATACTCAATATTTATATACAAGATAAACAATGGGATGATAAAAGGTAATATGGATTTGGCCTTTTGTTGCAAGAGTCATCCTTATGCACTAAGGGATGTGAAACATAGGGGCTTCACTTTTCCAAAAATTAATACAAAATATGGGAATATGACATTATAGGCCCAGGTGGTGAAAATCTGGAATGAAATTCCCCCTCAATTAAGAAATGTAACAGAATTAACACAATTTAAAACAGATCTGAATGATATATACTTCACTGATTGTATTTGTATGAAGTGATATTTTATAAGGAGGGGTATGAAGTTAAAGTTTGACACACAATTGGTATGAAGTATTTTATTAGGTATTCATGGTTTACACTCAGTAAATCAGATGTTATTTGTGTATTATTGTATGACAGAGTATTGTTAGTATGTATTGTAACATTTTTGATATTTATCTGTAACCTGATTGTCTTAGCACAGGACGACTTTGAAAATAGGTCCTTGGACCTAAAGTGTTGTATATCCAGTATATAAATAAATATTTTTACTACTGCTACTACTACTACTAAATGTGGCAGTGGTGTGAACTTGTGAGAGTAAAGAGCTGGGGGCTGAGGAGCTGGTCTCCTCCTTGGCCTTTATGAAGCAAGAGGCTGAGACACCATGGAGGATGGCGAACACCCAAAAAACAATGTGGAGTTGCAGACACTGCAGCAGGAGCAAGAGGGGAGCAAGGAGATGAACAAAAATCATGTGCAAGCAGAAGCAGAGAAGAAGTAAATTGGAAAGAAACACCTTCCATGGAGACAGAGGGTGGCAATACAGTGCAGGTCACAATGAGTAAAAAAAGACTGGAAAAAAGCTAAAAGAAGGAAAAAGTTTAAAAGATGTATATAATGTAAAGCCTAGAGCGAGTAAGCACTTGAATAGCTCTGAGAAATGTGAACGTGATCATGAGTGTAGAGCGAGTGCTGATGTGGCAGCTGGTCAGGAGGCTGTGTGTAATGCTGAGGAGAAAAAATTATATTTCAGAGGAACTGGCAGATGAAAATGTAAAAATAAAGGGTGATTCTAGTCAGAAATGACTTGGCCCAGGGAAAATGAATGAACAAAAACAAAAGTCTGGGGGGAGATGGAAGGAATATAACTCCACAGCAAGAGGGACAAAAAGTAAATGAAAAAAGTGATACGGAAGGGTGTCAGGGTTTTAAAAATACACCAGATTGGGTGAAAGATGCCCTAATAAAAGCAGGGTGGACCCACAAAGAGGATGGTACTGAGTGGCACCCAAGAGGGCCTAGTACATCAAGCTTAAAGGATACAATAATGAATGACCACAATGAAGATGACAATAACTCCCAGAATAAGGGGAACATGAACACTGATGATACTAGAGAAATAGAGGGGATGAGAGAGGGGAAACATCGATGGAAGTGGAACAGAAAACAGTTCAATCTGACAAAATTCAAAGTGAAGGGGAGACAGATACAAATGAAAGAGCATGGGTAGAAAATACAAAAGAAAAACTTTTTTCCAGGGGAGACAAGGCCACAACAGGCCAAAATAAGGAACACAGTTAGGCTACATTTCAGAGGGGCAGCTGCAGATGCCCCAGATAGGTTGTTCATAGGGAAGCAACTAATAAAGGAAAGTATGAAATTCTATCCCTATGAGATATATGCATTGATACATGTACCAGGGAGCAGTAAATATGATATCAGTTTTAAACACCCAGGAGGTCTTGATTGATTCTGGAAATTGCACCACCAAATGAAAAGCACAGTGCTATGGAGAGAATTTATTGCTATTCCCCTAACAAAACATGCTTTTAAAATAGTTACAGTACTTTTTAGAAATGAAGGGGTGAATGTGATGGATATTTTATTCTGGATGAAACAAAGGTGTGTGGTATATGGGGCCCAGGAACCAATACAAGATGAAGAATGTATATGGACAGGGGGATGAAAGTACAAGGTCACTCTAAAACAACAAGATGGGGAAACACAACACATACCAAACTGTTTTTTCTTGAGGCAAGATAGAGGCATAATATTCTATGCAGGACAACCATGAGCATGTTACTAATATGGGGGAAAAAAAGCTATCTAAGTAATGCATGTGAAAAAATAAAATGTGGAATGTGTGGTGAACTCGGACATCATGGGGAGAATGTAAAAACAAAAAGCAATGCAACTTATGTTAAGAAGAAGAAGGGCACATTTTTATGAATTGCCCTTGGGCCTCAAGTAACACTCCAGATTCAAGTGAAAGGTCAGAGCAAGATGTGTACTTAGCATTGGGCCAAAAATAAAAAAATAAGATAAAGTTGTGATGGATGCTCTAAATGAAGAAAGAGGCTATGTAGAAAATAGGACTGAATGCCCCCCAAAAGAAAAGGAGAGGAAAGGACTGAAGGGAAGGAAGATTGCCAGAACAAGAAAATACAAGAAGCAAATGGATAAAATGGAAATAAAAGGGAAGGAGAAAAATTCACTATGGTAAGAAGGGCTATGAGGAAAAAACAGGGAAAATCCTGGAAAGGAAAGGAGAAAGACAGAGAAGGGATTCAACTAACAGATAGATACACGTTGTTACAAGATAAAGAGTGAGCAACACTGGATGAAGATTCAAATATAACAAGCCCAGATGTATCAGAGGGGGAAGACTCATTAAATGGAGATACTACAGATACGCAAGTCTCAAAAAAAGGAAAAAAAAAAATCAAGGGGGGCAGGATGAAGTGAAAAAGAAAACTGACAAAAATGGACAAATTAAATGTTAGCACAAGTAATGTGAATAGCATTAAGTCTAAGGTCAAAAGGTTAACAACATTTAAAATATTGAGTGACCTGAAAAGTGATATCATTATAATGCAAGATACATGGTTACATACCATAGAGGGGTTACGACAGACTCAAAGAGATTGGAGATGGGGGTCTTCCCTCTGGACAATAGGGAAAGAAAGATGTTCAGGGGGTGAGGGTAGTCTTTATGACAAATAAAGTTCAGGTAGGGAAGATAGTAGATTTAGTTCAAGGGAGAGTATTTATTATAGATATTGTAATAAAAAAAGTAACCCGTAAGGACTGTTGTACTGTATAATCCCCAAACTAAACTGGAAAGGACTCAGATTATGGGATTGATAGAGCCATATTTACATACAGGTACCTCAGGGTTAGTATTATTGTGGGGGGTAACTGTGATCTGACAAAGGAAGATTGGTGGAGGAAAACGGGTAACATTTTTAGTGATACTGTCTAAAGAAAATTCTTGGGAAAGCTGGCATGGATGATGCATATGCGATTAAAGGAAAAAAAGGAGAGCATACCTTTTACAGAGGGAGGATATCAACACAAATAGATTTTTGGATGCTTCAAAAAAAAAAATCAAAATTAAAGACATAAGGGTAATTCCAATAGAAACAACAGGCCATATGGTAGTAAGTCTCACAATAGATCTAGGGAAAAATATAAACTTTGGTGTAGGGTATTGGAAAATGAACACAGAATTGTTACAAGAAGGAAGGTATACAGACAGAATTAAGGATTTGTTGGAGGCTAGAATGACAGTGGTAGATTTATATGATAGTAAGTTAGAATGTGGGAAGACACAAAGTGGGATTTGAAAAAAACTACGCAGGAAGAGGCAAGAAATAGAGAAGCAACAAACTATGGAAAATACTTAAGTCTAAGAGCGAAACTATATAAACTAATCACTATGAAAGAAGGATGGAAAATAGATGTAGGGCAACAAATAATAGAAACTAAAGAAGAAATGAAAAAATATCAATAGAATAAAATCATTAATTATGGAGCAAGAAAGTGGAACATAAGGTTCAAAAAAACAGACAAATCCATTTGATAGTACTGTAATAGGGAAAGAAAAGAAGAAAGAGTGATGTGTGAACTTAAAGATAAAAATGGAAAAGTATATACTGACATAGGAAATATTAAAAATATAGTACAGGAATTTTTAAAACAAAAATATCAAAAACAAGGGGAGAAAAAAAGATCTGTTTGAAATATCAAAACTTCCACATTTAGAGGAAAATGAAGTTAGAATTTTGAATGAAAATATTAGAGGGGGAGAGGTGAGAGAAGCCATTAGAACTCTATCTAATAACATGGCTCCGGGTATAGATGGCATACCAATTGTATTTTATAAAATTTTTGAGGAGAAGTAGTACCAATGTTGACTTTAGTTTTTTAATGAAATAGGGAAGGAAAAATAATGGAAAGTATGAAATGGGGGTAACAATATTTTTATATAAAAAGAAAGGGGAAAAAACTAATTAAAAAAACTGGAGACCCATCAGCTTGTTAACAGGTGATTATAACAGAATGAAAGAGTTTGCTGGTCAACTTATTATGAAAACTCAGACATGTGCAGTGCCAGGGAAAGACGGAAGATATAATTTAGTATACATAAGGTGAAGAATGAAAGTCAAAAAAGGAGAATAGAAGGATACCTGTATATGCTGGATCAAGAAACAGCCTTTGATGTAATAAAACATAACTATATGTGGGATACATCGAATGAATACAAGTTTCCTGAAAAATTGATTAAAATAATTAAAGCACTGTACATAGAAGCACAGGTCTGTCCCCTTGTAAATGGACATTTGGGTATCCCAATGTACTGTGTATTAAAAATGGGGTACGTCAAGGGTGCCCTTTAAGCCCACTGTTGCATATTTTAGGACTGGATCCAATTTTGAGAAGTTTAGAAAATAACACTAGTATTCAAAACATTGAATGGAATGGGCAAAAACTTAGGAAAACAAGTGCATATGCTGATGATTGCATTGTAATGGTTAAGGATCAGCAAGATGGGGATGCAGTAATACAAATGTTAGATGCATATGCAGGATATGCAGGAAAAAAAATAAAGAAAAGAGCAAAATATTTTCATTGTGGAAAGGATAGGGAGGAAAAAAGGGGACTTAAGAGGTTGTGCAAGGGAGTATAAAGATTTTGGGAGTTTGGTTTGGGGGACAGGACCCTGAGGTTAAGAACTGGGGAAAGAAATATAAAATAGTACAGCAGAAAATTAAAACATGGAAGGAATGGAAGATGACAAGAGAAAAAAGAATAAATCTGTTAAGAACTATTATAATCTCAATTTTTTTGTATATGGCATATATTTTTCCGATACCGCAGGTAATGCAAACAAAAATTTTGAGTTTGTTTTTTCAGTTTCTTTGGGGATGTAGATTAATTCCTGTAAAAAGAGGAATTACATACAGGCCAATAAAAGAAGGGGGTTTAAACATGGTACAGCCAATAGTTTTTTTAAAATCAATATTTATGTGTATGCAAATCTTTTGCCCATTTTAAAAGGGGAAGAGAAATTATGGATGCCATTTGTGAAGGGCTGGGAACAGGTTTTGATTCAAAACATAGGGACGAAAGGAAATATAAAAGGGAGGAAGGACATACCAAAGTATATGGAAATTAGTAGGAAATATATAACACAGTGGGGGGGTTCACAGTGGATTTATTATTAAGGAAAAGTGGGAATCAGTTATACAAGATAATTATGGAACAAAACTTTTATGAAGCAACAGTTTTTAAAGTAGATAGTGAGGCAGATATAAATAAAGTGTTGGAAATAACATTAGAAAAAAGAATACCACAGAAGATGAAAGAAATGGTGTGGATGTGTAGCCATGGAAGCTGTACGTGAAAGGAAATCAAAAACAGAAAGACTGAGGAGAGAATTTGTGGAGAAGTACAGTGTGGATTGCAAGAAGAAAGTATGAAGCATCTTTTTTTTAAGTACAGTTTTATAGTTATGTTTTGGAAATGTTAGCTAAATATTGGAATATGAAGTGTTTTAAAAATATGACATATGATATTTTGGTACAGTATATGGACAGTTAACTAAGGAATGGGAAGGAATGAATAAAAGTACAGTATATGTATTTTTTGCAATACTTAAGTGGGCTATATGGCAGAATAGATGCCAGAGATTTCTGAAAAATAAATAAAAGAAACTGTACAAGATTTATTGTTTAGAATACAGGTAGAAATTGATAAAGTGTATGAAGAAGAATGTAGAGTATTTGGAGAAGAAAGAGCAAAAGATTTGTGGAAAGAAATGACTCGGATTGGTAAAAAATGTGAAACATTGAAGTATGTAAGTTATCTGTTTTTGGTTGTAAATAAAAACTTCCACATCTCTTTCTATAAGTGCCATGGGATCTTTAACAGCCACCTGAACTACCACAAGAACAGGCAGATGGGACATCGGTTTGACGTCTCATCTGAAAGACGGCACTTCAGGAGTTCAGCACCCCCATCCTGCTGAACTACAGTGTCAATACTGGGATTTTAACCCAAGTGCCTGGTGTGAACCCACAGCCTTCTGATCTCCCAGCCTCAGAGCATGACCCCACTCCCACAGGCAATGAGGTTCAAAGGAGCCTAACAGGAGGATTACCCTATTAGGTGAGGGTAATCTAGATAGCTGGCATGCTAGGGATCCCTCACTAATCATTGTTTCTTTTCTAAGGGCTGCGAGACACTTCCACAGGTTTCTAACCCTTGGCTCAGCTAAGACTACTATGCTGCTGGGGTGGCTAACCATGTACTCACTCCCTTTCCCTTGCTGCCGGCTGAAGCTGACACCGGAGAGCACTTTTAAAATAGCAGAATTTTGCACCCTCTGAATATTTGCTGTGACCTGGCTACTGGCCACTTTTCTCCACTCTGGGGCACTATTCCTCTATCTGGGACTTGCTTTTCCCCAACTGGCCCACCTGGAGCTGGATTAACTGTAAAAAAAAAATTAACACAAAACTTTTGGGCTACCTGGTCCCTAATTCATAAGCCCACCTGGCTAGCATGGCTACAACATAAGCTAGGGCCCTCCTCACCTTGACTGGCCCTTTTGACTTATTAATTTAAATAAATGTAGCTTTTGGGCTAACTAGCCCTATCTGGTAGGCCACCTGGCTAACTTTCCTAAATTCTGGGGCTTTGCCCTGCCCCTACTGAAGCTTCCTCGTTTGTTTTATTTATTTATTCTGGGCTGTCCTGCTCTAGCTCTTCCTTTCAGGAGCTTAATTTGAATATACTCCGCACCTCTCCCTTTTGCTCCTCAGCTGGAGTTCACTTTAATAAAATTTAAATGTCCCCTACTGGTGCAAAATAAACTTTTTTATTTAATTATTTAAAGTTCTGGCAGTCAGCACCTGCCCACTGGTGCTGCCGCTGACTCAGTGCCCTGACCCGGGAAGAAGCTGCTGGAGAGAGGAGAAGGTAGAGGGAAGAGATGCTCTGGCTGGCTGGCAGGTGCTGGCTGGAGGCAGGCAGTAAGAGGGACGACTAAGGGGCCTTACTGCTCCCGATGCTCCCTCTGCTGCCCCAATGCAGGCTTCGATGATGTAGCCCTGCTTGTGCGCGCCACTGACGAGGGACTGGAATTTAACTAAATTCTGGGGCTTTGCCCTGCCCCTGCTGCAGCTTCCTCATTTGTTTTATTTATTTATTCTGGGCTGTCCTGCTCTAGCTCTGCCTTTCAGGAGCTTAATTTGAATATACCCCACACCTCTCCCTTTTACTCCTCAGCTGGAGTTCACTTTAATAAAATTTAAATGTCCCCTTCTGGTGCAAAATGAACTTTTTTATTTAATTATTTAAAGTTCTGGCAGTCAGCACCCACCTACTGGAGCTGCCGCTGACTCAGTGCCCTGACCCGGGGAGAAGCTGCTGGAGAGAGGAGAAGGTAGAGGGAGGAGATGCTCTGGCTGGCTGGCAGGTGCTGACTGGAGGCAGGCAGTTAGAGGGATGACTAAGGGGCCTTACTGCTCCCGATGCTCCCTCTGCTGCCCCAATGCAGGCTTTGATGATGCAGCCCTGCTTGTGGGCGCCACAGACGATGGACTGGAATTTAACTTTTAAAAAATTTTAAATGGAAAAAAAAAATAGGGCAAGCTGAGCCCAAACACAGTTGAGTTGCCTGGGGACCCACCGGAACACTGGAGGACCACCGCCACTGCCACAGAGGACCCGTCGGAAAGCTACAGGGAAGAGAAGAGGACTGCGGGTACAATTTACCAATTACTTTTACCTCCCTGTGTCCTCTTTCTCTCTCTCCTTTCACTGGCCACAGCCCTCTTTTCTTGTCAAGGCACCTGAGAGCACTCTCCCAACCAACACTGCTGTTAGCCACCCCACTATTCAAAAACGGCTATTACTGGTCACTTTGGAGCCCTTCTTGGTGTTTGGGATGCTGAGTCCCTAGTGACTAGGGAGGCAAGCAGCTGCCTAGTGTGAGGAGGGCACAACCTTGTGCTAAGGCTGGGCAGGCTGCAGGGAGACAGAAAAATACAAAACTATAAAACTGCAGGCTGTAGTTTACTTTTTGCAGGGGCTCCTCACTGTTTGGCACCCCATCCTGTCCCCTAACCTACTGGGGCAAACTGGGGACTGCTGGGGACACTGGAGACCCCTAACCCTGGGGTATTACATGTGAACTCAATTAAACCCGTGAAGGGGAGATTCAGAAAGGGACATCCATAAGCACTTTTTCACAGAAAGAGTGGTGGACAAGTGGACAAGCTACCAGAGGAACAGGTGCAGGCTAAATCAGTGAACAGTTTCAAGCAGGGATTGGAAAAGCATATGGGAGAAGTTAGAAGGGAGGGCAGAAATAAAGGAAAGGGTCGGCCACTAGGGCCAGTGCAGAGTAGTTAAGTAGGGTGGACTGACTGGATGGGCCAACAGGTCTTTTTCTGCTGTCATTGCCTATGTATCTATTCCATAGATGTAAATGAACTGAAAAAGGTCCAGTGAAGAGCTACAAGGTAAGCTGATGGGATGCAGGGAGGGAATACCAAGAGAAGTTGGCACATTTGGGGGTATGTTCTCTGGCATACAGAAGACGGAGGAGGGACATGATTGTGGTTTACAAGATTATGTGTAAGCTTCCTGCTGGGGTGTCTCACTGCAATCTATACAACGATTGGCAGACTACCTTGGATAAGAAAAATTGTACCTGTGCTGTGTTTCTGGATTTGAGTAAAGCCTTTGACACTGTGGACCACGACTTATTAATCACCTCCCTTAACTCAATAGGCCTGGATTCCCTGTCACTCAACTGGTTTAAGGATTACCTTTCAAATAGGTCACAACTGGTTAAAAATGGAAATTACCTATCCACCTCAAAACCACTGCTAAGGGGCTTACCACAAGGTTCTATTCTTGGCCCTATCCTCTTTGCTATTTATATAAACAATATTGATGCCAACCTCACTCAATCTAACATTCATCTGTTTGCTGATGATACTGTATTATATGTCAGCAATCCCTCACCTTCCAAAGCCTGTGATCTGTTACAATCCAATTCTCCATTCTGCAGCGCAACCTACTTGACAAAAACTACTTCTAAATGCAAAAAGACAAAAGCCATGTTCTTTTGCCACAAAGAGTTGCTCTACCCATACCCTAGCATCCACCACCCTACATTTATCCACCTTACTTGGAGAAAACTTGAATTTGTTGATAATTTCAAATATCTTGGAGTCTGGATAGATAACAGGCTTGACTATTCAGTCCATATTGAAGAACTGCTTAAAAAGCTAAGACAGAGGCTTGACTATTCTTTAGAATAAAGCATTACCTAAACAGTGACTCCAAAAAGGTTAATTAAGGCCTCATTCCTATCCCTCATTGATTATGCTGATTTTCTATACTGCCATTGTCCAGGTCATCTCTTACAAAACTGGACACCCTGTATCACAGGGCCATAAGATTTATTACTGACCTTCCCCCAGCACCCATCATTGCTCCTTTATATGGCAGTCAATTGGACATCATTACAGCACAGAAGGACTAGGAATGCTGTTATCTGGACATTCAAAGCGTTAACAGGCAAACTACCTACCTATATCATTGATTGCTTTACCCAAATTACAACTAGGCCATACACTTTAAGGATCAGTAAACTTATCATGTTACAGGTCCCCATTGCCTGCACCCGGTATGGGAGGGCTGCTTTCAGCTATACTTCAGCAGTTGCATGGAACTCTCTCCAAAAATCCATGAAGCTAGATAGCTTTCTACCTCTGACATCCTTCAAAAGACTGTTCTCCTCGCCCTTTTCCAGAGTTCTGCAATTGCTTTATAAACCATAATCCCCAACCCTACCTGACCCACTTCTTTTCCATTATTATATTGTTTCATGTTCTATCTTCCGACTCACCTATCTATTCTCACAAAAGCTAGTTAGACCCTATAATTTTATATTTTATTCCTGCTATACCCTTTGCCCACATTTTTCTTGCAGGCAAAATGGTTCTACTGCTCCTTGTATATATGTAAATTGTTGTATACATTCATTTCTTGCCATTTTATTGTTATTTATGCTATTCTTGTCTATGTAATAATATTTGTATCCTCATTTGTATGACCACTCAGGTCCATCTTGTAAATGAGCTTTGCTCAATGATGTTCGCCTGAATAAATAAAGATTTTGATTGATTGATTTGATTGATTGATTGATTGATTGATTGATTGATACTTATAATGTCACTAGGTCACCATTGGTGTTACCATGGCTACCTCTGCCTTGTGGGCTCATATAAGACTTTGGGACCTGGGTCCACTTGAATAAAAAAGGGCTAATATTACTTTCCAGGAGTTGCATAGCAAAAGGATTATTTTTTGGGGGTGATAGCAACAGGCAAAACATGTTGGTTTTGCTGAGAACTGGGTGACCTCAGTTAATAGCTGAGAACATTCATTTGGTGCTGTGGATGGTGACTTCCTCACAATATAAATAGTGGAAGCAAACAAAACAATCCCGCCATGCTTATTTATGTCCCTTCTCTGAGACTGGCATTCATCAATGGAGATCATTTCATTTGCATTTTTTTGGGGGGATAGCCAAGGGTAAGTGTAACCTGGTTGCTGTAGATGTTGCAGTGACTACCACTGCCTTGTGAACTCAAAGAAGGTTGATTTGCCTAGGTTGATAAACTCCTGGATGGGGATTCATATCCAAAGATTACATAAACTGTGTGCTGCCTTCACCAGGAAAAAGGTTAAAATGGGCCTGGTGTAAGTTTGGTAGAATTCCTAGGATGCAGTACCTCCCCACTTCCCCACATGGTCAATCTACCTGTGAACAAATTCAATGCAGCGACACTCCTCACAAAGTAAACACTCATATTCTGAATCAAGGATCAACATACACAGTCAGTAATTAGAAACAAAGAGGGGCCAGCACAGTGATGCTGCGGGTTGAGGTGCTAGATGCCACACTTCGCGCCATGCTGGCGACCTGGGTTCAGGAATGGACTCGGGTTGTCAGGGGTCGGCAGGGGAGGAGTAGGATCGAGCATATGGAGGACTTCTCTCCTCTCCTGGGGAGGGGGATCACAGTTCTCAGCACTTTGTGACCCCCAGTGGAGACTTGGGAGAGCAGCATGTCAAGAATGTTCAGTAGGGGGTGGGAACGCAGAGGATGTCCATAGACATCATTGCATGTTCGCATCCTTGGGGGCACATACGGTAAAAACCCTCTGCCCACATGCATGATGCCTCTGAAGGGGTACTGTGCTTCCCAACAAAGTCTGACTCGAGGGACAGGGGCTCAAAGGTGATGCATTCTCCCTCCTTTCCCCTACCAGAAGGGCCCCTCTGTGGGGGTCAAGCCATGGTCCTTCCTATTTCAGCTGGGTCTTGGTGGAGGCTGGTAAAGTAGCCTGGATGTAGAGACCCCTCGTAGCAGGCCCGATTGGGGGAAGGCCCCCCCCTTGTGAGTGCAGAGTGCAAAAAATAGAATGTATTTAAAAAAAAAAAAGAAACAAAGAGGGACTTTATTTAGGGTTCAGGTTTCAGGCCCTAAATGGAGAAAAAGAAGTTAGCAACAATGAGGTAGTCCAGCATAGTTAGCCTTGTCCAGTTCTTGCATGTCATTCCAGGGTTGTCCTACCACTGTACAGAAGGACACAGGAGCAGGGCGCACTTGAACAAGACTGAGCAAAAAAAGCAAAGATCCCTAGTTAATACCAAATCAGTATAAATTTATTGGTGCCAAATACACAAGAGCACAGCGATTAATCCACAACACTTCACTTTGACAGGTGTAAGGAGCTCAGAAAACTCCTCAAATGCTGTGAGAACAGTGACGTCACTTTTAAGACATCATTATAAGCACTAACTACAGATGCAGCCAGAAAAAGTATCCCAAGTAAAACCTAAATCTTTAGGTTTCATTTGGGATGCTTCTCATGTCATTCTAAAAGTGACGTCATTGTACTCACAGCATTTAAGGCACGTTCTGTCTGATCTCCCCGATCCCAATGACGCCTTGGAGGACAGAGCTGAAGCACTGGGATTAATCGCTGTGCTCTTGGATATTTGGAAGCACTAAGTTTCCACTTCTCTGGCATGAATCAGGATTCTTTGCTTTTTCTGTTCAGCCTTGCTTGAGTGTACACTGCTGCTGTGTCCTTTAGTGCAATTTGTGGTTTTCAGCAGCTAGCACCACCCACAGAGAATGAGCGCCAAGCATCTTTGTATGTTGCAGTACCACTATACAGGCTGCACTTCTGTGCCCTACTTGGTGCAGCTAAAATAATGCCCCCAAGTCTGTGCTTCTGTGGGTACTATTAATAGGAAATATATAACAGTTCATCATGGCTAGTAAATTATCATTAAACCCTAGAATTAAATTGCCAGTTGAGCATATCATGAGACCTTCCCATGGCATTTGTCCACATGAACAAATTTATAACATCTGTAGATTTGGTGACTGAAACCTCAAACCTTGTAAGCAGTAAAACTCAATAATTCATCTGTACCTTTTAATCAAAGAAATGTATTAAAAGAAAAAGCAAAGTAAAATGTTACGCTTGGATCGGTCTATGAAATTTTTGATGTTATCACTTTCTCGCTGGAGCTCATTCCTTGAATATTTCTCCCCACTTGCATCTTGGCTGGTCCTGTGTGATGAGATATAGTTCTTTGCACAAAGTCAGTTTTACAACACAGTTCTTGTTTTTTTGAGGACACCCAAATGCTCCCAATTGCCAGTTGCTTAGCTAACCTTATTCCTGACCCTTTCCAACAATCCAGATCACTTGTTTGGCGGTACTGTAGGTTTATCTCACTCTTTGATAAAGTCAATCTCTTAACACTGCCTTTTCTTTTAAGGCAACAGTTACATTAATGGGAGTGGTTACCTGGCAGTCTCTGGATTAACCTCCAAAAGGCTTGTAGATTCGTTGATGCACTTTCCAAGGTGTAAGGTTGAGCTGAAAAATGTTCATAGACTGTTCTCTTTTCAAACACTTAATGTCAAGGCACAAAAATAAAAAAAAATAAAAAGACAGTTTGCTTTGTCTGTATAGAAGTTTTAACTACATAGGGCTACTTCCCCTTTTCACACAGCAAGTAAGCCGTATGTCTTAAAGCTGACTGTTTCAGTCCCCAGAAAAACTATTCATTTCCTACTGTGTTATTCCTATATAGTTTATCAGTTAGCAATTAATTTGTTATTCAGGCCCTCAATGATTGGTGCTGTGCACAGTACAGCTATATTTGGGCAAAAATTTCAGCCTTCGTCTATTTTTTGGGATTGATGAATAAAAACTGCTTCCACATTTGTGGTCATAAAACCCTGGTATTAAAAAGTAAAATGTCTAGTTATTACTCAGATTTTAGCCAAAATTTATCACAACTGAGGGTCCAGTGTCTCCATTTGCCTTTGATGCAGCATTTGCTAAGTCTCCATTCTTGACTTAAGAAAAACATGGCTTCTCAACAGGCAGTCCTGTTTAGCTTCATTTGTCATACTGAGGAGCTAGACCTCACATAATCCCCCCCCCCTTTTTGGAATATGGATTTGCCAAAAACAGATTCATAATCCAAACATCAACCTAAACTGTCTTCCTATCATATCACAGTGACTCATCTACTATTACGCAGTACATTGATGACTCTATGGCCACAGACAGAAATTACTAACTGTGCATCTCCTTTCAGATATATTAATTGGCTATTGCATTGCACAGCATTACACAGAAACATATAATTTGACGGCAGATAAGGACAGCTTGGCCCACCCAGTCTGCCCATTTCCCTACCTAATGGACACGCTGCAGATCCTAGTTAACCAACAGCCTACTTCCTCCTACCCCAACCCCCTAGAATTGCCTTATGACTGTCCCATGCATTCTTAAATTCCACCACTGTTTTGACTCACAACCTCCTCAGGAAGGCCGTTCCATGCATCCACAACCTCTCAATGAAAAAATACTTCCTCACATTACTTGAGTCATCCTCCTCTATCTTCAAATTGTGCCCTTTGTTCTTGCACACTCTTTTTCTGAAAGATACTACCCTCTTGGACTTTGTTGATTCCCTTGAGGTACTTGAAAGTTTCTATCATGTGCCCCCTCTCCCTCATTTCCTCGAGGCTATACATATTAGGCTCCTTAAGTCTCTCTTCATATGTCTTCTGGTGCAGACCCTGCACCATTTTAGTTGCCCTGCTCTGGATTGCCTCCACCCTGTCTATGTCTTTGCAGAGATTGGGTCTCCAGAACTGCATGCAGTACCCCAGATGGGGTCTCACCAACTGTCTGTACAGAGGGATAACAACTTCCTGTTTTCTACTGGTGATGCCTCTCCCTATGCATCCCAGTATCCCCCCAGCCATCCTTACTGCCCTCTCACATTGCTTGCCCACCTTTAGGTCATCTGATATGACTAGCCCCAGGTTCCTTTCCATTTTTGTTGTTGTTAGTATCTCACCCTCCATTGTGTACTCTTCCCCTGCGTTTTTGTTTCCCAGGTGCACTACTTTGTACTTAGCATTGAATCTAAGCTGCCATACATTTGACCATTCCTCCAAACTTGCCAAGTCCCTTCTCATCCATTTCACCCCACCTTGTGTATCAGATCTGTTGCAGATCTTTGCGTTGTCTGCAAAGAGACATACTTTTCCTTCCAGTCCCTCTGCAATGTCACTTATAAAGACATTGAAGAGGACTGGTCCTAGAACTGAACCCTGCAGTACCCCACTAGTAACCCCCCTTTTTTCAGAGTGGACTCCATTTACTATTACCTTCTGTGTCCTGTTCTCCAGCCAATTCTTTACCCAGGCTACCATCTTGGGACCCACTCCAAGACTGGCTAACTTGTATATTAATCTTTTGTGTGGGACTGTGTCAAATGCCTTGCTAAAGTCTAGGTAGTCCATGTCCACAGACCCTCCCTGATTTACTACTTTGGTCATCCAGTCAAAGAAATCTATTAGATTTGTCTGACATGACCTTCCTACTGTGAATCCATGCTGCCTTGGGTCCTGTGCCCCTCTGGCCTCCAGGTACTCAAATAATTATTTGCTTCAGAAGTGATTCCATCATTTTCCCTATCACTGAGGTTAAACTAACAGGTCTATAGTTTCCTGCTTCTGCCCTGCTCCCACTTTTTCCTTCCTCCAGTCCTCAGGTACCACCCCATCCTCTCAGGATTTGTTAAAGAGGGTAGACAGTGATGTCACTAGTTCTACCATTAGTTCGTTTAGAATTCTGGGATGAATTCCATCAGGCCCCATTGCTTTGTCTACCTTCAGTTTTAAGAGTTCTTTCAGAATATAAGAGATAAAAAACAAATGTTTATCAGTCAAAGTACATTGTGGACATACTTGGTACATGCTTAAGTCAAAATGGTATTACAAGCATAAGCAATATCCATACTCATAAGCTGTTATGCACATTTATGAGTTAGTCTATGATTAGTCTACACTCATCTAGGGGAAAATTCTCAATAAGTCTTGGTTTAATGCACATGCATTCTTCTAGCATAGAAAATCTCCTTATATCACTACCACTATGATCTGTTTCCTTCAATAACTCCGACTACCATGTTCAATCTGTTGCTGGAAACAGGGGAGGTACTCAGGGACTGGAACAGAGCTGATGTAATCCCTCTATACCAAAGTGGAAACAGAGAGGAAGCGGGGAACTACAGACCAGTCAGCCTGACCTCAATAGTGGGAAAAGTCATCGAAACACTACTGAAGGAAAGAATAGTGGAACACCTGTTATCAATGGGCTACAGGAACAAAGGCAGCATGGGTTTATGGGAGGGAGGTTGTGTCAGACTAACCTCATTGAATTCTGGGTAATCAGGGAGGTGGATTGGGGGGCAGTGGATGTGGCCTACCTGGATTTCAGCAAGGCATTTGACACTGTGCCACATAGAAGGCTGTCAAACAAGCTGGGGAACACAGGGGTGGGAAAAAAGGTAGTGAAGTGGGTGGCGAATTGGCTGGATAATAAGACACACAGGGTGGTGGTAAATAGCATTCACTCTGCAGAGGATAAGGTGACCAGTGGGGTACCACAGGGATCAGTGCTGGGGCTATTCCTCTTCAATGTCTTTATCAGTGACATTGCAGAGGGTCTAGAGGGGAAATGTGCCTGTTTGCCAACTACATTAAATTCTAACAGGGTGGACACAATAAGGGGAGTGGCTAGAATGAGAGGAGATCTGAAGAAGCTGTAGGATTCTTCAAGGGATTGGCAACTGGGCTTCAATGCAAAAAAGTGCAAGATAATGCACATGGGACAGAAAACTCCAGGAGCAACATATCAACTGGGGGTTAGAAATAGAAAGCTCCAAGCAGGACAGAGACCTGGGGATGATCATCTCTGATGACTTCACTGTAGGTAGGCAGTGTGACAAGGCAGCAGGACAGGCAAACAGAATGCTGGGATGCATAGGCAGGGGAATCACCAGCAGGAAAAGGGAGGTAGTAATTCCACTGCATAGACCATTAGTGAGGCCACACCTAGAGTACTGTGTCCAGTTCTGGAGGCCTCATCTACATAAGGATATAGACAGGGTGGAGATGGTTCAGAGGAGGGCAACCAAAATGGTACAGGGACTACATCACAAATGCTATGAGGATGGGGTAAAGAAATTAAATATGTACTTCCTGGAGGAGGAGAGGGGGGATAATATTGAGACATTTAAATACCTCACTTGGAAAAATACGGTAAAGGAGAATGCTATTTTTCAGAGAAAAAGATGCTCAAGGATGGGGGGCACAACATGAACCTGGAGGGGAGGGAGGGAGGTTCAAAACGAACAGGAGAAAGTGCTTCTTTAAAGAGAGGGTGGTAGACAGATGGAACAGCCTGCCAATAGAAGTGGTGGGGGCAGAAACAATTACTGGTTTTAAAAATGCTTGGGATAGGCATAGTGGATTACTGGTAGTTGGGGGAGGGGTACAACCTAATTGAACCGGTATGTGAAGAAGCACAGTTGTTAGGGTTAGCGGTAATGGGGCAGACTAGGTGGGTCGAAGGCCTATATCTCCTGACAATTTCTACTTTTCTATGTTGTATTATCCTTCTATTTACCAACATTACTTTCTTTTCTAGTATGGCAAGTTTAACCAACTCTGCGAGCTGTAGCACTAACAATAGTACTTTGTAAGCTGGGATGGAATTAGGTAGAGGCCCATCTAGTCCATCCCCCCACACCATGTGGGGCTGATTTCAGTAGCCCAGATGACTGTCAAGTGCTTTCTTGAATTTGTTGAAATCTATAATGCTTACAATATTTTTGGGGAGTTTATTCCAAACTGCCACTGATCTCATAGTGAAGAAGTTGTCATGTCTTTTAGTGTTTGTCATTGGGAGTTCAAATTTGCTGTTATGGGATCTTAGATTTTGTCCCCTATTATTAGGCTTAATGCCACAATCATTCACTATTGTTTTGTCATTTATAATATTATGGAAAAGTAAACAATCCCCTCTTAGTTTTTTTTAACTTCCAGTGGCACTAAATGAAGGTGTTGCAGACTAGTAGAATAGGATATGTTAGAAAAACTGGGAAACAACCTAGTGGCCTGTCTCTGTACTCTCACAATAAGATCAATTTCTTGTCTGCAATAGGGAGACCAAAAGAGAGAAGAATAATCAAGATGAGGGCATACAGAGTTACGACAGAGATTTAGAATGCTTTGTTCGTCACGAGATATAAATTATTTTTTAATAATATTTATAATTGTATTAGCTTTCTGAATAGTTCACCTAATATGTAATCTGTGTTTTAAGATGTTATCAATTATTATGCCAAGATCTTTTTCAGATTGAACTACTTTTATATGCACATTTTCAATATGACATGGATATGATGAATTAGTTTTGCCCAAGTGTAAAACTACATATTTGTGTTTATGTTTAACTCCATTTTGTTTTCATTGCACCATGTAGTAATTTTATTTAGATTTTTTTGAAGTGATAGTTGTTTAGATGGATGGTCAACTTCATCAGCAAGTTTGGTATCATCTGCAAATGTTATGACATTAGATGTTATACCATAATGAAGATCAAAAATTAAACAATTGAACAGGAAAGGGCCCAAAACTGACCCTTGTGGAACCCCACTCATAACTTTAACTGTAGGTGATCATTTGTAATTAAGTCGGACCTGTTGGATTCTATCATTCAGCCATGAACTGACCCATGCAATAAGATAAGAGTTGTATGACATATCTGTTAATTTATTAATAGTTTGTGAGATCCTTTGTCAAATCCTTTTTTAAAGTTGATCATTATAATATTGCATGGTTTACCAGCATCCAGATTACAGTAGTAGATTACATATTTATGAGCAAAGCAACCTGCTCTCTTATCACCCACATGCCTGTGTTCAGGTGTCTACATTAGACTGTATCAGAAATTCAGGTGTGTCTCAACATGATACAAGAGATAGGTCCTGGTTCAGAAATTCTGAGGGATATACTTACATGCTTATTACAGTCAGCATCAAAACAGGATACCAACAGGTGGATGGGACAATTTGTGGTGGGTAGCACACCTTACAGGAGATGTAAATATTGTAAATATGTAAAGAGATGTAAATTTTTTCAGAGCAGTACATCAGGGAAAACATACGAGATTCAACAGTTGATTACCGCAGATACTGCGTCATGTATTGTTTATTGAGCTGAATGCTAATGTAAGGGCCCACTACAATGGGGGAAAAACATTCAAGCCTTTAAATCACACCTAGGTGAATATATGCATGATACTGAATGAGAGAAAATAGGCAATATCTTAGATGCACATATAAAATATACCAGGGGGACAGGTGACCATAGTTCGGTATTTTATGGATTGGAAAAAATCTCCTTTGGTCCGAGAGGGGGCAATTTTGATGCAGCATTGTTAAAGCAGCAGTGCAATGAAATTGGGCAAAAAATTTGACCCTACCCTTTTTACACTACAACATATTCCATGCATCTTCCAGTTTTATTTGGCAGTACAATTTTCTAATTCCACCAAAATTTGAGTATTTTATAAATGTTTTAATTTTTTTCTCAAGAAAAAAGATGGCTGCCACATTTTGCATAAAAATAGTATTATAAGCCTGGCAAGGGTTAGCACCGAAAAAATTAAAAAAAGATTCATGATGTACAGCATAGGAGGTGCCTAGACAAGTACACTTGATGGGTATACTAATATTTTTTCTTAACTGTAGCTGAAACTAGCTGTTTTGGGAAAAACATTTTTCGTTGCACTACTGCTTTAAAAAGAGAAGTGATTTGGATTTTCACCTTGGGGGGGTTTAACTGCTCCGGAGATTAAATGAGCACTTTGAAATTTCTCCATTGCTATGATTTCTTTTAGATTATGGTACCTCATTTATTTATATAGGCTATGTTATATGGAGCAGTACTTATAAGTCCGATTGTGCATTTATCTTTTGAGTTTGGGGTAGAAATATGTAACTGAGCAGTTCCAGGTGAAAATTATTGTGCTGAGGCTGACATTAATATTTTTATGTCTTGTCTTAGTATTTAGGACCCTCTGGAATGCATAAATGTTCTTCTTCTCCATTGTCTCATGAGGTGGTGATTGGAATATGAAAACTGACACAAGTAAAGGATATTGGAAACACTTGTTTGACTCCCACCACTGAAGAATATAATGAATGTTGATGGGTCTCTCGCTATACCAAGGGTAAACAGGGAGGAGAGGAGGCACTGTGGGTCCCCATGGAGACAGAAAGTGGCACCACAATCCTCACAGGTGTTGCATACAGACCCCTGTCTCAGGGGAAGGAAATGGACAAGGAAATGATAGAAGGCATCATTAGGATGGCAGAAAAAAGGGGAGACATTATTGACAGGGGACCTGAATATGCCAGATAACTGCAGCACCTTTGCTGCAGCCACATCCAAGAGCAGGGTCATTCTTGATGCCCTGCAGGGGGCATTCCTCAGACAGCTAGTGTTGGAACCCACTCGGGAGGGAGCAATCTCAGACCTGGTACTCTCAAACAGGGACAGAGAGAGAGAGGATCTCAAATTTAGAAGTGGGTAGCCATCTGGGAAAAGTGACCACCAAACAGTGTTGTTCATGATAAACACAGCTGTAGAGTCAAGCCATGCAAAAGTGAGGGTACTGGACTTTAGAAGGGCTGTTTGTCGAAATGGGGAGAGTGTCTCACAAAAGCACTACCAAATAGGCAAGGAGGAGGGGTGAAGGAACAATAGGGAAACATCGAAACTGCCATCACAGCGGTAACAAGCCTTTCTGTGAAGCAAATAAAAATGAAGAGTATAAAACACTATGGTTCTCAAAAGAGGTGGCGGGGAAGGTTAGGGAGAAAAAGACAGCATTCAGGAAGTATAAGAAAACACAGAAACAGCAGGGCAGAGAACTGTACCACTTAAAGCAGAAGAAAGTGGGGAAGGCATTCAGAAAAACAAAGGCCCAATCCAAGGAAAAGATAGCCAACTCAGTTAAGAAGAGGGATACAACCTTTTATATGTACATTAGGGAGTGAAGAAAGACCAAGGAGGGACAGTGAGGCTTAATAATGGGAGGGTGGGTGGGTAGAGGGTGACAGTGAAAAACAGGGATACTGAATGAATTCTTCTGCTCAGTATTTACAAAAGAAGAGGAGGGGGAGGTACCTAATCCAATCATTAGAAATACTCTGGATAGGGAGGTCGATACCAGTCGATTCACAGAAGAAAGGGTTCTGAAAGAACTCCTAAAAATGAAGGTGGACAAAGCAATTGGCCCTGATGGGATTCACCCCAGAATTCTAAAAGAACTAAGGGGAGAACTAGTGACATCCCTTACTACCCTTTTTAACAAATCATGGGAGGATGGTGTGGTGCCTAAGGACTGGAGGAGGGCAGATGTGATTCCCCTTCACAAAAGTGGGAGCAAAGCAGAGGCAGGAAACTACAGGCCTGTTAGTTTGACCTCAGTGGTAGGGAAAATGATGGAATCACTTCTGAAAGAAAGAACTGTTGAGTACCTAGAGGCCAGCAGGGCACAGGATCCAAGACAGCATGGATTTACAGCAGGAAGGTCATATCAGACTAATCTAATAGATTTCTTTGACTGGGTGACTAAAGTAGTAGACCAGTGAGGGGCTGTGGACAGGGCCTACCTAGACTTTAGCAAGGCATTTGACAGAGTCCCACACAAGAGATTACTAGACAAATTAGCCAGCCTGGGAGTGGGCCCAAGGGTGGTAGCATGGGTAAAAAAATGGCTGGACAACAGGATACAGAGGGTAATAGTAAATGGAATCCATTCCAAAGAAAGGGGGGTTACTAGTAGGGTACCGCAGGGTTCAGTACTGGGTCCAGTCTTTTTTAATGGCTTTATAAGTGACATTGCATAGGGACTGGAAGGAAAAGTAAGCCTCTTTGCAGATGACTCAAAGATCTGCAACAGGGTTGATACACGGGGGGGGGGGTGGAAAGGATGAGAAGGGACTTGGCAAAGTTGGAGGAATGGTCAAAAGTATGGCAGTTTAGATTTGATGCAAAGAAGTGCAAAGTAAAGCACCTGGGAAACAAAAATCCAGGGGAAGAGTACACAATGGGGGGAGGTACTAACAACTACAGAAATGAAAAGGGACCTGGGGGTAGTCATAGCAGATGACCTAAAGGTAAGCAAGCAATGTGAGAAGGCAGTAAGGAAGGCTGGAAGGATACTGGAATGTATAGGGAGAGGCATCACCAGTAGAAAATAGGAAGTTGTTATCCGTCTATACAGACAGTTGGTGAGACACCATCTGGAGTACTGTGTGCAGTTCTGGAGACCCCATCTCCACAATGACATAGGCAGGAAGGAGGCAATCCAGAGGAGGACAACTAAAATGGTCAAGGGTCTGCACCAGAAGCCATACAAAGAGAGGCTAAAGGAGCTTAATATGTATAGCCTCGAGGAAAGGGGGGGGGGTGGGAAACATGATAGAAACTTTCAAGTACCTCAAGGGAATCAACAAAGTCCAGGAGAGTAGCATCTTTCAGAAAAAGAGATGTGCAAGAACAAGTGGGCACAATTTGAAGATAGAGGGGGGGACAGCTCAAGGGCAATGTGAGGAAGTATATATTTTTTTTAATTAATTTCTTTTACTCCTCAGCTGGGAGGGGTTACATAGATACATAGACAGTGTCGGCAGATAAGGGCCTATGGCCCACCCAGTCTGCCCATTTGAGCTTGTAAGTTCAGTTTATGTTTTCCTAGAAGTCTGTTGCCCCTTACCCCTGACCTCCAGAATTCCTTTATGTCTATTCCATGCATTCTTAAATCCCGTGATTGTTTCAGCCCCCACCACTTCCTCTGACAGGGTGTTCCACTTGTCCACCACCCGTTCTGTGAAGAAATTCTTCCTCATGTTTCCTCTGAATCGTCCTCCCTCCAACTTCATCCCATGCCCTCTAGTCCTGGAACATCTTTTCCGCTTAAAAATAGTGTATTCCTGCACCCTGTTCCTCCCTGTGAGATACTTCTATGTCTCTATCATATCCCCTCTCTCCCTCCTCTCCTCCAGGGAGTACGTGTTCAGTTCCTTCAACCTGTCTTCATTGGACTTGTGATGCAATCCATGCACCATCTTTGTTGCCCTCCTCTAAACCTTCTCTACCCTGTCTATGTCCTTACGTAGGTATGATCTCCAGAACTGTACACTGCACTCCAGGTGGGGCCTCACTAGTGCCTTGTATAGCGGAATTATGACCTCCCTTTTCCTGCTGGTGATGCCCCTGCCTATACATCCCAGCATCCTATTTGCTTTACCTGCTGCCTTGTCACACTGTTTCCCTACCTTGAGGTCATCAGAGATGATAACCCCAAGATCCCTTTCCTGCTTGGTGCATGCTATATCCTCACCCCCAACTGATATATTGTGCCAGGGTTTTTGTGCCCCATATGCATTATCTTGCACTTCTTTGCATTGAATTTCAACTGCCAAACCCCTGACCATTCTTCAAGTTTCTGCAGGTCCCTTCTCATTCTGTCTAAACCCTCTGGTGTGTCTACTGTGTTACAGAGCTTTGTGTCATCAGTGAACAGTGAAATTCTGCCTTCTAGGTCCTGTGCAATGTCACTGATGAAGATGTTGAATAGGACCGGTCCCAGCACTGATCTCTGTGGTACCCCAATGGTCACTCTTCCCTCTGTGGAGTGACAGCCATTTACCACCACCCTCTGTGTCCTGCCACCCAGCCAGTTACCTACCCACCATGCTACTGTCCTGCCCACACCCATATTCCCCAGTTTGTGTAATAATCTTCTATGTGGCACAGTGTCAAAGGCCTTGCTGAAGTCCAGATAGGCCATGTCCACTGCCCTCCCCTGATCCACCTCCCTAGTCACCCAGTTAAAAAATTCAACGAGGTTGGTCTGACATGACCTCCCCCTCGTGAAACCATGCAGCCTTGGGTCCTGTAGTCCATTGACAACCAGATGTTCCACCAATCTCTCCTTCAGTAGTGCTTCCATGATCTTCCCCACTACCGAGGTGAGGCTGACTGGTCTGTAGTTCCCTGCTTCCTCTTTGTTCCCACTTTTGTTTAAGGGGACTACATCTGCTGTCCTCCAGTCTTTGGGTACCTCCCCTGTTTCCAGTGATCGGCTAAACAGGATAGCCAGAGGTTCAGCCACCACCTCTCTTAGTTCTTTAAGGACCCTGGGGTGCACCCCATCTGGCCCCATTGCTTTATCAACTCTTACTACTTCCAGTTCCTTCAGGACCCTTTCTCGTGTAAAGGGACTTGTGTCCATTTCTGCACCATTCTCACCCCTTGTACTCCCTTCAGACCCATTACCCTCCTCTTCCTCAGTAAAGACTGAGCAGAAATACCTGTTCAATATGTCAGCTTTACTGTTGTCATCCTCCACGTGGCCCCATCCTCCCCTTCAGTCTCACTTTCCTCCCTTTGTCTTTCTTTTTCACTTATGTACCTGTAAAAGGTTTTGTCCCTCTATCCACTGATTTTGCAGGTGCTCTTCTGTCTGAGCTTTGGCTTCCCTTACTGACCTCCCTGCCTCCTTTGCTTCTCCTGGTACTTCTCCCTATCCCCTTCTGCCTGTGTCTTTTTGTATTGCCTGAATGCAATCTTTTGGCTTTCACTTTCTTTGCTACCTCTTTGGAAAACCATAATGGTCTCCTCTTCCTTTTCCTTTTGCTAACCTGCTTAATGCATAATTCTGTTGTTATTGTAATCCCCATTTTAAATACTGCTCACTGTTTCTCAACCCTTGATTCCTGTCCCATTCCCCTTAATGCCTCTTTCAAGTATCTCCCCATTTTCCCAAAGTCTGCCCCCCTAAAATCCAGGATACGTGTTTTTGTGTGGTTTGGTTCTGCTCTTTCTGTGATTTCAAACCACAATGACTGGTGGTCACTGTTCTCCAGGTGCTCTCCCACTGTTACCCCCATCACACTGTCCCTGTTTGTGAGCACAAGGTTCAGTATTGCCTTCTGCCGAGTTGGTTCCATGACCAATTGCTTGAGGAAGGCACCCTGAAGGGAGTCCAGGATAAATCTGCTCCTAGTTGATGCTGCTGCTGGGATGCTCCAGTCCAAGTCTGGAATATTGAAGCCTCCAACCAGTACTACCTCACCCTTGTCTGCCATCCTTTGGATGGCTAGCTTCAGCTCCCTACCTGTTTCTTCCTCCTGGGCTGGTGGTCTATAGACCACACCTGTCGGATGGCTGTCCCATTTTCCTTTCCAGCAACCCACAGTATCTCTCCCCATTTTGTTCCTCCTGGATCTCTGTGGCCCTTATGTCATTTTTTACATACAGTGCCACTCCTCCTCCTCCCTTCCTGCCTGCTCTGTCTCTTCTGAATATGTTGTATCCAGGTATGGCCATCTCCCAGTCGTGGTTATCATTATACCAGGTTTCAGTGATGGCCACAATGTCCAGGTCTGACTGCACCATGACAGCCTCCAGATCTTCCATCTTGTTGCTAAGGCTCCTGGCATTTGCACACATGGCTTTCCATGATTTGACCTCCCTAGACTGTTTCACTGTTCTACTCCAGCCCCTTCCTTGGTTGTCCTTTATCCCTGGTTCTCCTTGCTGTCTGCCTTCTGCAGAATTTTGCCCCTTTTCTGCCTATCCACCTCTTGGGCACTAATTTCCATCTTTTGCACACTGCTTTGCAGAGATAGCCACTCCTCTGGTTCACTGGTTCCACTGCTAGCTGTGGGGGGTGAGCAAGTAGGTACCCTCCTTGCTGGTCTGCCACCCCCCTTTGCTAGTTTAAATGCTTGTCAATGTAGCATTTAATCTTATCATTGAGTGCTTGGATTCCCCTCCAGGATGGATGCAGGCCGTCAGGCTTGAACAAACCTCCATCCCTCCAAGTGTGTCCCCAGTCACCAATGAATCCAAACCCTTCCTCACAGCACCAGTTCTTCAACCATGAGTTAAAGTTCCAGGTGCATGCACTCCTATGCGCTTCCTTGCCTTTCGCAGGTAGTACTTCTGAGAAAGTGACAGAAGTAGCTACTTGCTTGAGACCCTCCCCAATTTCCTAAGCTCTTCCTGAACTTCCTTTGGCTCCCCATTTGCCAGGTCATTAGTACCTAGGTGGATAATGACATCCAGCTCACCCTCCCGCCTTGCCTTCCCAGTGATCCCCAGGATCTTCCTTCCATCCCTCCATGCCGTGGCACCTGGTAGGCACCTCACCTCCCTGTCCTCCCCTCCTGTGTTCCTAGCTGGATCCCTGTTATGATGGAGTCCCCCACCAGGATTTGCTTCCTCCTCCTCTGGGGTCCACTGCTTTCCCCGCTGAGGTCACCTCCTTGGCTAACCTCCACATCCTTTCCTTCCACTTCTCTGGGTACCTCTATTTGGTTGTCCTCATTTGCCAGTGTGGTATATGAGTTCTTGAGTGGAGTAGGATCTGGGATGTGCCTCTGCTGACCACTCTAACCCTCCCTGAGCCCACTGTCATCCAAGTGCTCCTCATTCTCGGCATCCTTTGAGGCAGTTGCATTGGACTGGGTGGTCTCTGAATAGGGGTGATGGTACTCCTGACCCAGTTTACTTCCGCTCTGAGTCTGGCTACCTCATCCGCAGTCAGAGAGATGCATGCAGATAGGGCAGCACCTCAGTGTCCAGAAGGTCTGCCTGAATATGGCTGCCCCACAGCCACTGCATTGCACCACTCCCCACATTATACTGCAATTATACTGCTATTCCACTACTTGTCTGCTACTGAAGCTCTCCTAGTTCCCTTTTTATTAATGTACTGTCCTAAAAGTCCTGCCACTGATCCTCAGATAATTTTCTTTAAAAAAAAAGAAACCAATAAATAAATGAGTCAAAACACTTGTGCTGAGGGTGGGCTTCTTCCCTCTCATGCCCCTCCTACTTCACACCCCTTACTATACCCTGTGCTTAGCTCCTGTCAATCAGATTTAACAGGGCGTATAATTAAGAGTTGGGGGAAGGGGAGGGGGGGGTGAAAATTTGCAGCAATTAAAGACAGCACAGAATTACACCACCACTACGTTTTAAATTTTCAACAGCCCAAAAACAATTCTAAGTAAAGACAACAAAAAAAGTACAGTGTCACTAAAAGCCCACAATCTTAGTTTAAAAGAAAAATAGCAATTACCAGTTACTCTAAAGCACTGAATTTGGGTTGTGCCTTTGGTTCTCCCTTCTAGCCAGCCTTCATGGCCACTTCCCCGGTCATGGGCAGAGCTCACCTCTCCACTGCAGCCCTTGTCAGGCCATGTCGCAGTGGGTACTTACCCCACCACTGCAGAGATCTGGTGGGTGGGCACAGGAGGGAGCTGGCTTGGGCACATCAATGGCGGTGCCGTCGGGGCAGCCATCATGCTGCCGAGGGGATTTTCTTTTGTATTCCACACCCACCCTTGGCATGGGCATGCAATTGTGTCAATGACACTGCAACGCATGCTCCCATATGTTGCATGTCAGACACCACCCATGCGCCCCATCCAATTAGCCCTGAGGATGCACCAGCCTACAGCCACTGTCAGGAGCTGGTGTCTCGGCAGACGTCCTTACCCACCTTCCCCAGAGGAGGAGAGCTGTCCATGGGATGCTCAATCCTTCTCCTCCCAGCTGACCCTCAGCACTACATGCTCGTGCTTGAAAATGGGTCACTGGCGTGGCATGAGGTGTGGTATCCAGCACCTTAATCCTTAGTGCCACTGGGCCAAGGAAGTATTTTTTCATGGAGAGGGTGGTGGACACATGGAACGGCCTTCCTAAGGAGGTCATGGAGTCAAAAACAGTGGGGGAATTCAAGAATGCATGGGACAGACATAAGGCAATTCTGGTGGGGGGTAGGAAGAAGTAAGCTGTTGGTTAACTAGGATCTGCAGCTTATCCAATAGGTAGGGACATGGGCAGACTGGGTGGGCCCAGCGGTCATTATCTGCAATCAAAGTCTATGTTTCTATAAACATATTGCCACTTTTGATATTTAACCATGTTTTTTAATTATATGTATTGTGCAGTCAAGTTTGTATTTAAATTTGTATTTGTAGTTGTATTTATTTAAACGTGTTTTTTAAATTTGTTGGGGTCATTTTAGTTTTAAGAGCAAGACATTAGTGATGATGTCACAATGTGGGGATATATTAAAGCAGCACAAGCTGTGTGATACATTACCCTTGATAAAGTGTTGTTCAGGGGCACAAAACTCCGTTGGGTTAGTGACACGTGCGTGTGCACCTTGCAATAATGCCTAGCTTTTATCTTATGTAATGTAAGTAAATAAAATAATTTTTCTACTCGCATTTTAGCCTTATGGTTTACTGTTTAACTGCTCTGGTTTTGTGGGTGTGAGCTTTCTTTGACAGTGGTTAGCCTTCTTGCTTCACAAACCACATAATCTTGGGGTGACCCCTTCTTTGCTTTGGTATAGTACCTAAAATTTGACTGTCTGCCTCTTTGTCCTCTACCATGGAACAGTCTGCCATAACCACTTTCTTGTCCTCTCCAATAGGCAGACTCTTCCTCCTGTTGATAATACCATGAATTGTTTGAATCCCAGTTAAAATCTCTATCTCTGTTAACACTCTCCTGAGCAGGGAGGGGAAGCGTGTCTCCCTCCCATGTGCAGATCACCAGTGATTGCACACATCTTCACTGTCTCTTAAGATGACTGAAGTTTCCTGTCTACCCTGAGGCATTCCCAAATTGATTGTGCCTTAAAAGTGATTTCCTGAACTGTGCTGGCTTCTGAGTAGCAAAATGAGATCATTAACTGGCGTACATC
Organism: Neoceratodus forsteri; assembly: GCA_016271365.2. Classification (NCBI taxonomy): domain Eukaryota; kingdom Metazoa; phylum Chordata; order Ceratodontiformes; family Ceratodontidae; genus Neoceratodus; species Neoceratodus forsteri. The sequence goes on from CM028133.1 coordinate 726,611,544, forward strand.
GGGGAGCAAACTCCGATAAAATATCCTCTTAAAATTTATGTCTTTGGAATTCTCGTGGCCCTGGCTAGAGAGAGAAAACCTTGCTTTGCTGATTTAAAATGCTCCCTTACACCCTGATTGGTTTCTTTCTCATTCTGAGTGCTGTACGTCTGGCAACTATAAGGTCTTTAAATTTACCACATTCCCATGTCATTGCAATGCAAATTTCCTCAAAATTCCCTTTTGTCTTATTAAGTTTTTCCACTATCCATTCAAAAACTGGACCAGCACATCAATTTTAGCAACTGTTACTTTTCCACTTCTAGCACATCTTCCCTCAAGTCTTTCAAATGGGATTTTAATATCACCAAGTGAATCTAAATTACTGTTTGGTCTCTAGGGTCAAACTTTTTTATGGTTGATGACGCTCTGTAAATCTCATTTCTTTTCTGGTGGTCATGCTCTACTGTGGGGTTTAGGGGATTTGCCCCAGATCTCCCTGTTGGTTCTTGGTTTTGGGATCAGAGAACTAATGTTTTGTACTGCCATGTGTAGTGTGTGGTAAGAGTATTAACACTTTCTTGTGGTGCCGAGCTAGACTGTGTTACACTCCCATTTTCTTGAAGCTGGTCATTCAGGCTTTGTATCATACTGTATCTACTTTAACCTGTAACAGTTTGTCCTGCTTTTCTTGGTTATATTTCCTAACCTCTTCTATTTTCTTAATATGGTGTTTCAACTATTCCATTTCCTCATAAGTTGCTGATTTCTCTTGTTGGGCTGCAATTATTAAACTGCATTTCTAATTGTAGAATTTATATGTAGCTTCCTTATTTTCTTTTGAACTTCTGCTGCCCTTCACCTAATTCCTGATGCAGTTCATCAATTTCCTTATTTTTAGCCTGAACAGCATTCTTGTCAGCTTGTATTGAAAGGCTATGCCTGTAGTTCAATGGGTGAGCAACCAGCCATGCCCCCTTTCTGATCTATATAAGCAGTGCCTCCCAGCCTCCCTCTGAAGCACTTTCTCTTTGCCCCACCATCCTCCCTTCCTCCTCCAGCAGCTCACCTCTCTCCTCAGGGGGCTTCTTCCCAATGTACCCAATGTACCTTTAGCCAGGGGAACCTTCCCACAGCACCTTTAGAGGTGGAACCCTCTTTAAGGGTTCCTTGCCTTTAGTACCCCATAGGGTAATAATTCTGCAAGGAATAGACAGTGCAAATGGCCACAACATAGTAACACAGTTGCACAAGTGTAACACTATACTGGTTGCTTAGGCCACTGAACCTCTGTTATTGCCTTTAGTTTGGCTGCTTCATCCTGGAGTCGGGCTGTTTCATCCTGGAGTTGGGCTATCGTTTGGCTTAAGTTTCCTTTCTCTTGTTCTGTTTAACATCTCTTTCTCAGGCAAGCAATCTTTCCAGGACTGGATCTTCTTCCTCTATGGTGGTTAACTTATCTTCTAACTCCTTTATTTGTCTTTTCATATCGTTAACTTGATTGTTTGATTGATCTGGAATGTTGCCTTGTGTTCTGCTAGCCCATTTGTAAGCTCAACATCTTTTTCTCGGCATTTGACTTCTAACTCCTTGCAACTACCTGTTACGTTGCCGAGCTCATCTTGGGCAGCATGCGAATCTATTTTGAACTACTCTGCTCTCTTTTCTATTAAATATCTGCCCCATTATAAATTAGCTGCCAGATGCACATAAAGCAAAGTTTTTTCTGCTGGACTTGGTGCCTTTTTCCACCCATAAAATAGTCATAGTGGCCCTGAACTATTCTCTCAATATCTTCTGGGGTTAACAACTGGCAGTTCATAATCCATATGACTCCACCCTTTAGTTTGGCATGCAGGAGATTCAAATATCCTACCTCCTTTGGGCCTATACCTTCTGCCATAATTTCTTGTCTTACAATAACTAAGCTAATACTTGCAGTATATAGCTATATTTCTGTACCTAGTTACTGGGAGGAGCATTCAAATGAACAGTCTTTCACTTCATTCGACACAGTATTACTGTGTCCACAGCAGCAACTTCTTTTGAACTAATAAATCAGTTTGAAGGTGCAAAATATTGAGTTTAAACTGTAAGGTATAAGTTCTCTGGACTCTGAAAATTTGGGTCCCAGTCAATATAGATTAACTCTTTGATTGCAAACTTCAAAATATGGCATCTATTTCTTCTAGTTAAAATGTGAAGTTCATCTAGTCCCATTCTGGATTGTACGTAAATGTCCAAAAGGTAAAATCAATCGGGCCGCAACACTGAGCAGCAGATATGTGGGTACTATTACTATGAAATGTATAGCACTTTACTACAGCTTGTAAATATCATTAAACCCTAGAATTAAATTGCTGGTAGAGCATATCATGAGACCTTCCAATGGCAGTTGTCCACATTAACAAATTTATAACTTCAATAGGTTTGGGGATTGAAACCTTATACCTTATAAGCATAGAAACTCAGCCATGCACCTGTATCTTTTAATCAAAGAAATGTATTGGAACAAAAAGCAATATGAGTCATAGATAAAAAAGATACAGTAAGTGTTACACTTGGATCAGTCTATGAAATTTCTGATGTGGCCACTTTCTCATTCTAGATCGTTTCTGGGATATTCCTCCTCACTTGGAGCTTGGCTAGCCCTGCGGGATGAGTTAACAGTTCTTTGGACAAAGGTTTACAACACAATTCTTTCTTGTTGGTGCACACTCAGCCCCTCCCAATTGCCAGTTGTTTTGAGCTAACCTTATTCCTGACCCTTTCCAACAATTCAGATAACTAGTTTGGCTGTGCGTTTGACTCGTGCTCTGATAAAGTCAGTCTTTTAACACTGCCTTTCCTTTCAAGCAGCAGTTACATTCATAGGAGTGGTTACCTGGCAGTCTCTGGATTAACCTCCAAATGGCTTGTAGATTCCTTGATACTCCTTTCAAGATGTGCAGACAGTCGAGCTGGAAAATGTTCAGAGACTGTTCTCTTTTCTAACACTCAATAATATCAAGGAACAAAAATAAAGAAATTACAGTTTGCTTTTTCTGTATGGAAGTTTTGACTATGCAAGGCTACTTATGCAGTATGTTTTAAAGCTGACAGTTCAAGGCCCAGAAAAACTATTTATTTCTTACTGTATCAATCCTATTTTTCTTTTCTTCTTTGGTGACCAGGTAAGGCCTGATAGGCACAGGTGCTTGTTTTCTGGGGTGACCTGGGAGCACTGAGGAGGTTAAGTGACTTGCTCAGAGTCACACAATATGCAAGTGAAGGTTGTGGGAATCAAACCCAGGCCTGTCTGCTTGATATACCAAGCTCATTCACAGCGTGTTACTCTAACCTCTAGGCAATACTGCCAGCCTAATATATAGTTTAGCAAATAGCAATTGGTTTGTTATTCAGACTCTCAGTGATTGGTCCTGTGCATGGCATAACCATATCTGGACATACGTTTCAGCCTTCATCTATTTCTTAAAATTGATGAATAAAAGCTGCTCTGCAGTCATGGTTATAAGACCATGGCTATTAAAAAGAAAAAACATCTAGCTACTACTCTAATTTTAGCCCAAATTTATCACAGTGGAAGGCCCAGGTTCTCTACTTGCCTTTGCTGCAGAATTTGCTAAGTTTCTGTTTTTGACATAAGAAAAACATGGCTTCTGAACAGGCAGGCCTATTTAGCTTCATTTATGATATAGAGGGGCTAGGCCTCACACTTCATTTGCCTTTCAAGGCTCAGTCCACACTGTGCCTACTCCTACACCACACAGGCACATTACAGTTATTTTTCCTGTTCTGGGACACTACCCTCCTTCCTACTGGTACCAGTGTTGACCCTGTTGATAGGGAGCTCCCAATGCTTCAATGGGTACTCAGCCGTGGAAATGGTGCAGGCCTAGGGAAGTTGTACATGGTTGGCTGGAGTGGTGCACATAAAGAAAAAGGTTATCATTGCTTTGCAAACTGAATTTCCAAACCCAAATGTTGATTAAATCTCAATTAGGTATTTGTAAATCCCAGCCGGATGACCGAGTTCATTAAAAAATTCTTCTTAACTATAATGCAGTTTGCTTTTGCAGGGCATGCTCCGAGTTTAGTCAGTGGTTTCCTAGACCAGGGAATCTCCTTCACTGCAGAGGGACAATTGTGTAGTTCACAGTGAGTCCTTCTTTGGCAGGTTTTACTCTCTTTTTCTCTCTCTCCCATCTGCAATGGCATTTAGTGTCAGTGGATGCATAAATCCATCCCACCCAGTAGGTCCTGGCATCCAGTCCTGAGGAGTGGTGGTAACTAGTAGCAAGCTGTGGTACTGACTAGGCAGTTCCAGTCTTCTCAGAAGGAACTAGAAGGGAAAGGATCAGATCTTTTACAGTACAGTAGCTTCTTGCTGTTTTTACATTGTTTCTTGTGGATTTTACTTGGCAGAAGGTTATTGCTTTTTTTTCTTATTACTTCTAAGGGGCTAGCAGGGTATTGTTTTGGGGCTGTTGGAATTTTGAAAACTATTTTGGTGGCTATAAGTGCGCTCATTTGTTTGATGTTTCACGGTGTAGCGGGATGCATTTGTAGAGGCCTATTTCTTCCGATTTAAAACCTATTTGGTGTGATTTAACAGGGGCTGTTTCTTTGAATCAGAAACCTATATCTTTTAATTTCAAGCCTATTTTGATGTGTTGTTGGTGAAGCTGTTTGAATTAGAGACCTGTTTCTTTTAGTAGCAAACCTATTTTGGGGTCTTTGAGTAGAATTATGATTCATTTTTGCTGGCTTCACTAGCTGCAAAGGTTAGTGCATAGTGGGGTAAGGGTGCTAATGGTCTGGCCAGTGGTCTCAGCTACCTGATTGTTTCTGGAAGACTTGGGTTGGTCCCACCCCCAAACCCCTCAACCCACCCACCCCTGGTCCGTGATTTCCTTTATACCAGGGGTTTTGACATCACTTCTTCAAATGGGCAAAGGATATGCACCTGTAATAGCAGAAGCAGACATCCAGGAATGGAACAGCAGCGAGTGAAGAGGTGACTGCTATCTCAGTGGAAGGGAAGTAACTGCAAATCTAAGAGCTTTCATTGTTACTTCTTTGCATTGTTATTGCATTGTGGAAAGGAGGAGTAGGAGTTTGAAGAAGGTTGTGCAATAGCTACTTAAAGTCTCTTTTTGAGTGTGGATAGGAAGGTTAGGAATATAAAAAGCAGTTGCTCAATCTGTCCAAATGTGTACAACAAAGGGGGTAAGGGAAATTAAGAAAATAATGTTTTGCACTGATAAAGGGGGGAAGAGGGGAGACTTGGGGGAGTGTTTGGTATCCTGCATCTGGAAGGGTGGGGAGTCGCTGGTGGGCAACAAAAGCAATGGGTAGGGTGATAGGCTGCAACAACTGTGGTGCACCAATCCTTCTAAAAATTGCTTGGAGTGTGGGAGGATGTTTAGTGTGCAACGACATAGAGAAACTTTTAGAAAGGAGATTGAGGGTCTGCAGGAGGAACTAAGACAGGCAAGGCAGACTGGGGGTGGGTTTAGCCCAATACTGGAGGGAGGAAGAATGGGAGATGAGGGGAGGGCAATTTAAGCCAACAGTGGTGAGGAGAGGGTCAGAAGAAGGGAAGCAGAGACAAGGGGCCCAGGCCAGGAAGAATGATTGCCTGGGAAACCAGGTCAGAGACAAAGACAAATGGAAGGAGGAGATAAGGACTTGTGAGGGAGGCGAAGAAGTGGCAAAAGTCATGGAGTGGAAAGGAGAGAATAGGTTACTATGAAGAGAGAGGGAGCGGCATTTGTGAAGGGTCTTCAGAAAATAGTTTTGCACTGCTAGAGAGGAAGAAGGTGGAGGAGGGAAATGATGAAATTAGTGGAGTAATTGATAAATGCCTGGACCAAACCGGAGCGGGGGGAAGTTCTGCTGGGAGAATTGCAACGGGGCAAAAGGGGGAAATAATGTGCAGGAGGAAGAAGAAGAGGAGCTGGAAAGGAGAGCGGGAGATGAATGGAAGCAAGCAGGGAGTAAGAGTGGTGGTGTTTTAGTGCTGGGGGACTCAATACTAAGAGGATTCAGGTGGGATAGCAAGGGGGAGATGCATAGTCGCATTTGGGTGGAGGCCATGCCAGGAATGACAGCAGAAAGGGTGGGACAATCTGTTCTGAAATATGCTAGAAGGGGTAAGGACAAGCCTAATTTAATTATACATCTTGGGACGAATGACCCGGCTGACAAGACAGTAGATATAGTCCAGAGGAGGTTTGAGGAACTAGGACAATTATGTGAGGGGGCAGGAAGATCAGTAACTTTTTCAGAGATACTTCCAGTGCCCAAGGCAAGCACAACAAGAAAGCTGAGAATAGAGGAATTTAACAGATGGCTAAGAACCTGGTGTTGTGCTAAAGGGTATGGATGTTGGGGTGGTGGGGAGGGACCTGGGAGGACAGTAGTCTCTATGCCAAGGACAGACTACACTTGAGTGAGGATGGAAAGAAAGTGTTGAAACAGAGGATGGAGGAGTACACAGAGGAAGTAGGGAATTTAAACTAGGAGTGGAGGGTGGCAATTGGGCAAGAGACATGCAGAGACCACAGGTTGGGAAACCATATGAGCTTACCCCCCATAACAGTGACAAAGGACAAATGGCAAGTACTATTGGTGATGTTAGTAAAGGAGGGCAGGATGGGAGGGGGGGAAAGGGTGGAAGGTGGTTTCCCTTAATGCTAGGATCCTTGGGAGGAAAACTGCAGAGTTACAGGTGCTCATGGCAGAGGGAGAGGTGGACATTGCAGCCATTACAGAAACATGGGCCACCCAATACAATGACTGGGACCTGTCTGTACCAGGGTACAGATTATTTTGTAGGGACAGGGTGATTGGGAAAGGAGAAGGTGTGGCACTATATGTGAAGGAAGGACTGAAGTGTGTAAGGGAGGAAGGGGAGGATGGTAGTACAGAGTCACTTTGGATGCAAATCCAGGATTCTTAGAATGGGAGTGGTATACAGGCCGCCATCTTAGATGGAGGAGTTAGACAGGAACTAGTGGGACAGATCAGGAGGACCTGTGAGAAGGGTAGTGTGGTGATTTTGGGGGACTTCAACATGCCAGGAGTGGACTGGAGTACCCCAACAACCAGAAGCGGAAGGGAGCCGGTACTGCTGGATGCCTTCCAGGACAGCTTCCTGCTGCAAATGGTCAGTGAACCAACCAAGTTAGGGAATACACTTGACCTTGTGCTGGCAAATGGGGACTTTGTGAGAGAACTTACAGTAGAGGAACTGCTGTCAGGGAGTGACCACCACTCAGTATGGCTCACATTGGACATGGGCAAGGAAGGAGTGGAATATGGCACAAGAGTGCTGGACTTCAGGAGGGCCGACTTTGGGAGGATGGGGAAGTGGTAAAAGGGCACCTGGCCAGAATTCAATCTAATATGGACACTAACCAGAGGTGGGAGCTCATAAAGCTAGGGATAATGGCGGCAACCAAAACCTGCTGCAATGCCCAGAGCAAGAAGGCTAGGGCTAAGAAACCGAGCTGGTTGAGCAAGGAGGTCATGGAAAATGTAAGGAAGAAAAGAGGTGCCTTTAGGAAGTACAAGAAAACACGGAGAGGGGAGGACAGGGAGGAGTACTTGATGGAATCAAAGGAGATGACAAGGGCAGTAAGGGAAGCCAAGGCATCTACGGAACTCAGGCTGGCACAAGACATTAAGAAGGGGGAGAAAGACTTCTTTAGGTAAATCAGGGAGAAAAGGAGCTGTAAGGACCACATAGTAAGGATTAGGAAGGAGGGGGGTTGGGTGGAAGCAATGTGCGATAAGACAGAAGCACTAAATGAGTACTTCTGCTCAGTATTTACTAAAGAGAAGAGGGGTGACACCCAAGGGGGGAGAATATGCAGAAATGGGGGGAGGGGAACAGATGGGGAAATCATGGAGGCAGAGTTCGGGAGGTTTGAAGGCACTGAGGGTGGATAAGGCGCCAGGCCCAGATGGCATCCACCCCAGGATACTGAAGGAGCTGGCAGAGGTCCTTGCAGGACCTTGGCAGACCTATTTAATGCCTCACTACATTTGGGGTGTGTACCTCAGGACTGGAGGATGGCTCATGTGGTGCCCTCCACAAGAGTGGCCCCAAGGATGAACCAGGAAACTACAGACCAGCTGCAGCCTCACATCCATCGTGGGTAAGCTAATGGAGACTATCCCAAGGAGAGGCTGGTGGTCCTCCCAGAGGCCAAAGGACTACAGGACAGCAGACAGCATGGCTTCATACGGGCAGATCCTGCTAAACCAACCTGGTGGAGTTCTATGACTGGGTAACTAGGCAACTGGACAGGGGCCATGCAGTGGATGTCCTGTATCTGGACTTCAGTAAAGGCATTCAACCTGGTGCCATGGAAGGCTAGAAATAGTTAGTAGGCACAGGGGCAGGTGTAAAGCTGGTGAGATGGGTAGGGAACTGGCTTCAGGGAAGGCAACAGAGGGTGGTGGTGGGTGGGGAGCTCTCACACCCAAGTGTAGTAATGTGCAGTGTTCCACAGGGCTCGGTGTTGGGGCCAGTGTTGTCTGGGATATTCATTGCAGACATATCATTGGACATCAAGAGCAAGATCAGTCTGTTTGCTGATGATACCAAGGTAGGAGCGGTGGTGGATGACCTAGGGGGATGGCAGGGGTTGCAGGATGATCTGGCAAAGCTTGAAACCTGGTCAGACACCTGGCAACTGGGGTTAATGCCAAAAAGTGCAAGGTGCTGCAGTTTAGGATGAAGAACCCAAGGAGGAGTTACCAGCTGGGGGCAGTGCAGCTAGCCCAGACAGAGGAGGAGGAGAAGGATCTGGGGGTGCTCATTACAGGGTCAATGAACAACTCAGCACAATGTAGGAAGGCAGCTGCAAAGGCCAACAAAATGCTGGGTTGCATTGCAAGGGGTATTTCCTCGAGGAGGGAGGAGGTGATTCTGCCACTGTACAGGTCATTAGTTAGACCACACCTGGAGTACTGCGTACAGTACTGGCACCCGTATCTGAAGAGGGACATTAAGTTACTGAAGGGGATGCAGTGCAGAGTGACAAAGATGATCAAGGGGCTGGGGGACTTATCATACGAGAGGAGGCTGAGGGAGTTGAACATGTACTCACTGGAGGAGAGGAGGGACAGGAGGGACATGATTGAAACCTTTAAGTACATGAAAGGAATAAACAAGACAGGTACTGAGGACTGTTCAAAGTAAGGGAGGGGAGGGACACCAGGGGCCATGATATGAGGCTGGAGGGAGGAAGGTTCAGGAGGGAGATGAGGAGACACTTTTTTATAGAGAGGGTGGTGACTTGGTGGAATGCGTTACCTGTAGAAGTGGTATCCAGTAGAACAGTGGACTGCTTCAAAAGGGGATGGGACAGGACAAGGGGGAGGGTGGAAGAGAGGGGCAGCTGCAGAATAAGGGGTGCTAGCTGCACATTTGAGCAGACTTGATAGACCTCTAGGTCTTTATCTACTGGCAAATTTCATATGTTTGTATGTTCGTATGGTCTCTGGCTGCTGCACAGCAAAAGTCCTTTTCAGTTGCTGCAGCTTTCGGCTTCACTGTTGTGTGGTGCTTAGCATGCAATTACCTCCTTTTCTCAGTAGCTAAAGTACTACTTTTCACTTTTTTCTCCATCTCTGTCAGATGAGCTATCCATTTCTGTGATGCTGCAGCCATTACTGTCTCTCTCAACAGCACACAGGCACCAGTCCACCTCAGGGTCTCACGCAGACTGACTTAGCTCAGAGACCGCCACTGCTGTTCACTGAGGAATTGTACCTCTTGACTGGTCAGTAGAGCTGTCTATCAATGTAGTGAGGTCAGGAGGCCTGCTATTTAATAGGCAGTTGGCTGGTACTAAAGGGCCTGAATTAATTAATTCTTTCAAAAGTCTAGGAGCCTTTGAGGCTATTTCCTCAGGAAATCCCGATCCTGATTTGTTGCTCAGTCACCCTTTAACTCTATTAACATGTCACCTCTGGTAAGTGGAGACAAAAAAGGCCACCAATTTGTAGTCCAAAGTTGATCATTCCACAAAGTCCTTATCTGCACCATAGTCCTACAATTTAGTAGTGTTTCAGGCCCCGAACCAGTCCTGTGCAGTTTTGCTTTCATGTCCCGTTCAGTTAGGGAAACCATCAGGAAAGTCCTGGTCCAGTCAGGAGTGCTAATGCATTAGTTCCATCAGCAGTGACTGGCATTTAGATGTGCAAGTAAATGTATGGAGAGGGCTGGCTGGATTGTAAGGAATTTTGGTCTTGTTGTTTAGGTTGGGGAACTACAGGGCATTCGCTAAAGGCTGAGACATATGGTTTAGTTTGGGTAGAAGCAAAGATTTCTATACTGACAGAGTGGTGAAAACATGGGCTGCCTTGCCAACAGTAGTGGTGAAGAAAGACACACTGGGGGGTATTAAAAGGAGAGCTGGATGCATTCCTGAGTTAGGTGAAGAGGTATTGTCAGTTATAACTGCTAAGTAAGTAGGAAGACATATGTGATAGGTACTGCCTCCTGCTCAGCATGGCTCCGTTGGTAGCACATCCACCTCTGGGCTCATACCTAAATGTTGGCACCTGAGTGCAGTACTACTAGGGGTACTGTACTGTCAGAGTATGCTGTCATTCAGATGAGGTCCCTTCTACCCATCTCTGATGCTGTTCTTGTGGGTGTCCAGGTGGAAGTAAAAGAACCCATGGCACTTTTCATAAGAGTAGGAGACTTTCCTTGGTGTACTGGCCAACATTTCCCTTCCCATAAAACCAGTTCATGCAATTGTCCAAGGCTGTGTGTGGGTGTTGATGTGTGAAATAGCTGCCACTACACATTCAGTCACTTCACTACCAGTCTAGCATTGCATATAAGCCACTTTAGGATACTGTGTGATTGAAAAGTGCTATACAAATGCTGATTATTATTCTTTTTCTACTGCCCTGAACAGTATGATATAATGTAATAATCCTCTACTTGTGACATCACAGCTTTTTTCTTTTTTTTTGGTTTTGGGGCATGCTGTATAGGATGTAAAACACATGGTTTCAATTCCTGCATTAAGCAAATGCATCATTGTTACCTACCTATTAGGGGAGTATGAATACTTTATCTTGAATATTTGGGTATGTGGTTTATTCAGGAGCAAAAGATACAAAGAAAAAAAGAAATAGCCTGTTATCAACACCCTCCCTTGTCCCCCACTCCCTGTAGCAATCCATTCCTCCCTCCTCTCCCCCTCCAGTTCCCACAATTGAAAAAAAAATCCCACAATGGGTAGCCAGCAGAACCCGCTCACATCATTGGCTGGCTGCCATCTTTGAGTGCATATTTGCTTTAAATCCTGATCCTCCTCTAATATATCAAGTTTCCCACCCACTACTCAGCTGCGGCAGCACTTCCTCCTCCCCAAAATCTGGGGATTCCCATCTTGAGTGGTGACTGGTGAGCTGATCCAAGTTAAAGAAGAAAACCAGTTAGGCAACCCGCCCTCCTCCATGGCTAGCTATCTTCTTCTGAAGGAAAGCACCCATGCGCATGCTCACAGTAAAACTAGCTGATTACATGACCAGGTGGTTTTACCATGAACCAACACAGGAGTGGTTTCATTCAAAAGAAGGTAGCCAACTGTGGAGAAGGGTAGGTTGTGTGACTGGTCGCCTTCTTCATATTTTGACTTGGATCAGTGCACCAGTTGCCAGTTGCCATTCGGGACAGGAGTCCACAGGTTTTGGGTGCTGGGAGGGGGGAGAGCAGGTGTTGCAACTGAGTGGGGGATGGGAAACCTATTACAATATTAGAAAAGGATCACAATCCAGCAGAAATAAATACTCAAAGATAATTGTCCAGGTCGTACCAGCTACCTATTGTGGGTTTTTTATTTTTAACTGTGGATGTTGGAGGGGGAGTAGGAAGGTGGATGGATGGATGGATTCTTACAGAGGGTGGGGGATGGGGGGTTGTTTATGACAGGACTGTTTTTTTTATCTGTATTTCCTGAATAGTGCCACTATTTGTTATTCCACTCTTAACAATGAATAGTGCATTACTATTTGTTATTCGCATATCACTACTACTTATTGCTGCTCCATGGTTGAATCGACCAGATGTCTGTCTCATCTTTATCTGATTAAGTAACAGGAACTTCCTGGCCCAAGATGGCTGCATAGGATCGCCAGTTTTAACAGCTTATAAAGAGGGGCCCAGATTTTCAAAAAAGTTTGTTCATTCCTCCATTGTAAAGCAAGCTTATTCTACCTTGGATATGTTTGTCATAATGTTTATCAATTCAGTAAATGATGGTGGGGTGTTAACTTTCCAATGTAAAAGAATTGTTTTTCTTGCGTTAATCATTGCCAAGTGCATTAACTCTTCATTATTTGATCTGATATTAAGTTGAGTGGAGGAACCAAGAGAGATGGCTCCTGGGTCAAAGGGAATGTCTAACCCAATTATTCCACTAAGCGGAGGGAACACTTGATTCAAAACCCCAGACATCTGAGAATCTGGGACATCTATAAGAAATCAAAGGGTTACATTTGTTAAGTGTAGGTCGAGCGTAATAGTTGTGTTGAAGATTGTTAAATTGAATCTGCCTGAGCTTATTTTTCACTACATGATGGGGAAGGGGGAAGGACAGTATAGAATTCAACTGGTGTTCATTTTTGAAATTATCTAAGTCTGCCTACCAGATTCTTTTAAAGTTTGTTTGGGAGAATGGTTAGTCTGCTAAAAAAACAGTATATACTGTATTTTAGATACTAATTTGTTCCTAAAATTTAGGTCCTACAAAAGCTGTTGGTTGCAGTTGGAGTAATCTACCTGTCTTTTGTTATATAATGTCTCTAACTTGTAGGTACATTGGTTTATTCCCTTGAAAAAGGTAACGCTACCCCTTAAAATCTCAAAAGTAAGAAAAAGACCATCTTGGTCAAATTAAGTTGAAACAAACCTTTATTTTTCCAGTGAGCAAATGAACCATCTGGAAACAAGGGCAGCAACTTTGGTCTAAATTTCATTACATTTTTATTTCAAGTGGTAAGAAAATTAAGGGAATTTCTCATTTACAGTTGCAACTATAAAACATTTGAAGTTGCAGTTACAATAAATATACAGTTACACAACAATTACACAAAGGGGCAATCATTTTACAGCATGGGTTCAATACAATTGTGTTATGCATAATATTCACAAATGGCAAGGCAAGGCAATTTTATATATAGGGCACCCATTCCCAGAGGCTCAGCCTCAAATAGTATACATATGATAAAAGGTTAATATTTTTAAATTTAAATACATAAATCAGAGAGTTTGAATGAAGAGCTCTTTGCAAGTTCAGCCTTGAGTGAGCCAGAGAAAATGAGTGATTGGGGTATATTATGAAACAATGGTTTGGATCATCAACAGTTTTAAGATACTCCAAACCTAAGAGGTTGTTTTGTTGAATGAAGTCGGTTTCTATATGTTGGTTTGCATCTAGTTGATTCTGAAGGTCACCAAAGGGTATAAAGGATTCTCAAAATGGAGGACCAGCATGGGGGAATGAATACTGGAGAAGAACCAGTGGTGGGCCTGTTCAGCTTGTGCTGTGAGGTAGTACCCATGGAAATTCAGTAGGCCAAGCCCTGCACAATCATTACAGGAGCTGAGATTTTCCAGATTTTAACACAGAAAATGATGACAGAAAAATACTCTTTGTCTATCTAGTGTTCCCCTAACCTTAACCTACTCTGAGACCTAGAGTCTATACAGGGTTTTTGCAGCTTTCACAGTTAATTGCTGCCAACATAATTATGATGTGATAAGCAGGGCATTATAATTTCAATTAAGAAAAGTAGCTGAGGCAAATGAAGACCAAGTTACAGAGATACATGTCCTTAGTAAATAAAAACTAAGGGATGGGTAAATCCTGCTGGTTCTAAACTACTGCTGTTACAGGTACCTTGCAGTTGCCTTTGTCTGAGAGGCCACCAAGTAACACAGGGTCTTAAATTACTGTGGTGTCATGTACCTGCAGCCGCCCCACTCTGGTGTTCTCTTTCTCTTGGTTTTAAACTACAGCACAATGTAACTTTGGCTGCAGTTTTACAGCAGTGTTATTTAAGCCCCTGTTACTATACCACTGCCTTTATGCTTCCCACACTGGTGATCCTTTTGTTTGTAGCTCAGCCAATTAATTTGCAGGTGCTACCGCACACAACCATCACGCCCTACCTCATCAGGTAATATCATGTGTCTCAGTAATTTGAATCTCCTGCCACCTCCCCCTTGCCTGTGCCTGGGGCTTGCCAGCTAGAGAAAATGTATACCTGCTTCACCCTACTCACCTGCTTCACCCTGATTGGCACTGACCATAATACTTCACCTCTGACTCTGCAAGGTGACCTTGATCTGTCCATTAGCATATCCTTCCTAGGTAGAGGTACTATCACTATCCAACCTGTTAACCTCCTAACTAATGAGGAGGCTGACTTCCTTCCACTCACTCGAGACCCACACCACCTGTGATTGTTCACTGAATAGTTAAGAGTACTGGGCAGTCTATAATAACATGTTCAACACTAAAAAGTACATACATAAGAACTTACATTAACAGTAGATCTTCAAGAGAATGTCTCATCAGGTCACACTTATGGAACTATAGCCTCCAGGCACTAGGCCCACATGGAAACTTTTTACCTAGCAGTCTACTAGGGGCTGCCCACGATGATGCTAGCCGATGACATCCCTCCCATATATGCATTGGCGACTCCGCGTCCTCCTCAGTTCTCCTGCTAGAGACCATATGCAGGGGACCTCCTCCTGAGGAACAGAGAGACAGCTAGAAGTTCCCATCACTAACTAAAGTGAAACAGAAAGTAGCCCATCCTGGACAGAAAGAGACAGGAAGAGAGAAGCCCTGAGGCTAAGGTGGATGGCATGGCCTGATGAAAGAGATTCTCTTGAAGATCTACTGTTACGGTAAGTTGTTATGTAACTACTATCTTCATCAAGGATATCTCTTTCATCAGGCTACACCTATGGAATAAGTCCCACGCAGTTCTGACAGAGTCATGGTCTGGGTGGTCAGAGGCTAGAGGCCTAAGAAAGGAGGCCTTGAAGCACAGCCGGGCCGAAGCCTGCCCTTCTTCTAGAAGCAGTGTCCAGACTGTAATGTTTAGTGAAACTGTGGGCAGAATACCAAGTGGTAGTGGTACAGATTTCTGCAGCTGACACATTCCTGAAACAAGCAACAGAAGTGGCTATGCCTCTGGTGGAATGGCCACTCACAACCGTAGGAAGTTCCTCACCATATTTCCCATAACAAAATGTAATACAGATGGTGAACCATTTGGACAGGCACTGTTTAGAAACTGGTACGCCCTCTTTCCCGGGGCAAAAGAAACATACATCTTCTTCAGGACTTCCTGCAGTCACTCCTGTGATTGCTATAACAGCTGAATATTCTATGTACATCTAAAATATGGAGCAAAGCTTCCCCTGGATTAGCACACTCTGGAAAATAAACAGGCAGGTAGATGGTTTGATTGAGGGTAATTTCAGACAACATCTTTGGAAAAAACTTAGTGTAAGCCCCCAGAATGGGCTTACCTGTAATGGGGCCATGGAAAAGAGCACGAATGGAGAGATTGGAGACAAAGGAGAGAGGACTGAGAGGGGGGGAGTAGACAGCAGGGAGAAAAAGACAAATGAACTGGGACCAAGAGAAAAGGCAGCTACAAAGGCTGCTTGCTGGGTTTTAGGCTCTCTGGCTACCCCTCCCCCCTCCAAAACACTAGAACAGGAGGAAGGCTGCCTGCTGTATTGTAAGCTCGCTTGCTACCCCGCCTCGAGAAAGTGAGGGAGAGGAGAAAGGCTGAGCTACTGCAGAGAAAGAGAGAGAAGGCTTCCCTGAGGGGACTGGGGATGACACACTGGACTGGAAGGGACACATAGAGTGAGCCTCGGGCTTTGGGGACTGTTCCACACAGGGGTCCTTGAATTCCAGCCAAGGCAGAGCCCTGGAAGCTGGGTGGGCACTAGCCCAGGTCTGGCTGAGGGGAAGCTGATCCACCCTGTGTTTTCAGTGTGAATCTGCTATTGCAGTTGAGACCAGAGAGATAGGACGATGAACAGGCCTGCCTGGTGAATACTGTATACAAAGGCCCTCAGGCGAAGCTGGAAAGGCCAGGCAGGTGAAAAACAGTGCCTCCTCCACCCTCCATGCATATCCTTGAATCAGGAAGACCATCATCCTCCTGGGGAAGCCATGAGTACCCCGAGCTGCAGCTCTGGGGATTCTTTGTTTGCATCAGCTAGGAGAGTTGAGGAAGAGCCCCACTCCCAACAACAGACTGATTTTCCCTGAACCTGTGTTGCTCTGCAAGAGTCCCAATGAGAGACTGCAGGCCTGTAACTGAGAATGGTGAGGTATCCACCATCTGGGATTGTTCTGGGTGCATCCAGCAGAGGGTGGAGAGCTCATACTGTGTTGTGTACATGATTTTATGGAGGCTCGAGGGATTAGCCCTCACCTCCTCTTTCTAAGGCTGTTTTAAATAAACAAGGGATTATTGTTTGCCATATTACATAAGTATTTGTGTTTTGCTGTTATCGTTATTGCGGGGTGGGGGTACTGATCTAACTGTGCCAGAGGGGTCAGTCACTAGGGGGATATATCATTGTACCTGGGGGGTAATAACCTGTCTTGCCCACAGGAGGCCATACCATTGCCCCAGGTGGAGGCACCAAGTCACCATTGGAAATCCGGTCAGAACTCAGGCCCGGCCTCTGGGGGAGGTATGGTGAGGACCCCTGAGGGTTCTGGGGCAGCCTAGGTGAGTGAGACAAGAGGGGCTGTTACAAGTGGAGGCACCGCTGAGATCTCTGTTGTCCTCAAGACTGCCCCTTTGCTCCGAAAAATGTACTGTTGACTTTTTTTGGTAACCCCCCCCCCCATTTTGTTCTGTTTCCACTTTTTTTTTGGTTTGGGGTTGATTTGGCTGGTGGTTCTTTCCCCCGGATGGAGACCAGGAAAATGGCTTTCCAGGATGTAGAGGATTGGTGTGACTTTGAGGGTCTTAACCCCCATAGGATGCTGCTCATGCGCAATGTGGCAGCGGGGTGGAAAAAAGAGGACATTCTAGATATCTTAGAGAGGACCCTGAGTGAATGCGGGGTGTTAAGGATTCAGAGGGTGGCGACAGACCGGGTTAAGGGGTACAGAGACATAACAGTGGAGATGGGAAAGGACTTGGGCCCCATGGAGGTACCCCCTAAAGTGACCCCGGATACATTCCAAGAGACCTGGGTCTTACTGAAAAAAGGATGGCCAGTGACCTGCCTTCAGGACAGCCTGGCCCCTCTGGGCCCCTGAGCAATGAGTGGGAGGGTTATGAAACCCGGTTGGGGTCCTGGCTTAAGGAGGAAGGGACGTCCCTGCAGGATCTCAGGGCTCTGCTCCCAGGAGGCGGGGTGCTCCCAATGACACTGCCAGGTGGGCTGCCCCCTATATGGGGGTGGCCCATGAGCAGTATAAGTGGGTTTGCACCTTCTCCGGGGCTGTCCCCATGCCCGTGGGGGAGGATGACTTCCACTCCTGGAGCAGCCAGGCCGCCAAGATGATTCAGGTCTGGGGGTGTTATGAGGAGGAGGAGAAATGCAAACAGGTCTTGGAAAGCCTCCAAAGTATGGTGCTGGACACTATCCGGTCCTAAAGGGCCAACCAGCCCAACTGCCCTCCACATGAATACCTAGATATCCTGTGGACCACTTTTAGGGTGGTTGAGAAGAGGGAGGCTGTGCTGGGCCAGCTGTGAGGCACCACACAGCATATGGGTGAAAAACTATTCCAGGATATTACCAGGGTGGAGACCGTGGTGCATAAACCCGCCAAGGCTGGGCACAACCCATCATCAGTGGTGGTGCAGATGTGGCTTGAGCAGATCCTGTGGGGGGCAGTGCACTCCAGATTGACTGTGGTCACCCTCAGGCTGCTGGACCGGAAGGGTGACCCCCTCCCCCGTTCAAGCAGCTGTTGAATAAGGTAAAGGAGGAGGAAGCCCAACAGGAGGTGGAAGCCCCCCGCTGCTGGCACTCATAGCCACCAGTGCTACCGTGTGACCCCAAGATCTGACCCCGTCAGAACTGGCAGGTTCACCGGACTTGGGGGCTGTTTTGCCGGAGGTCCAGGGTGTGAAGGACATGGTACAGGCCATGCAGCTGGCCAAGAAATCCTACCCTTTCCCCGGCGTGGCAGTACCTGATGCCTAGCAACTGCCCCGAACCTATACTGCCCCCAGGCCCAGGCCTCGACCATCCCTGGGACCCCAAATGAATGGTTCTGCTTCAAGTGTGGGCAGGATGGCCATACACAGAGGGGCTGCCTCAGGGAAGAGAATCCACAGCTGGTGGTTGAGAAATGAAGGGATCAGGGAAACTTCAATGGGGACTGGTAATGGAGCAACCTGCACTCCCGAAATGGCATTGCTCCACACTTTGGACAGACCCCCAAGTACCCCCCAGTCATGGCGTGCCGATGGGCCTGATCAGTCCTTGAGCAGACACCGAAGACATGGCAGAAGGAGTGACCTGTTTTGCTTTACTGGATAGTAGGCCCCAGGTCACCATCATCCACCAGCCTTTTTATGACCAACAATTAAAACACCTAACACTCGTACCGCTGTCTGGATTATCCCTGTGGGGTATAGGAAGCACAGGTTACCCTTATGATGGGTATTGTGTGGTCAGCATATCTTTCCTAACACAGGGGAAAGAGACACTTCCCGCTATAGAGGCCCTCGTGTCAGTCTGCTCTGAGCCAAAGATCATGTCTGACACCCCTGTGCTTATTGGGACCAGTGCCAATATATTCGAGTGGTTGGCACAGATGTGCTCTGACAGGGGTGGGATAGATGAGCTTGCCATGCCCTCTGTTAAAGCCACCATGAAACGGGTGGGACTGGAGGTGAAGAGCGACCCTAGTGGGGCTGACTAAGATGGGGTCGGCCCACTGGGTGGATGGGAGAGAGTTAACCATCCCCCCCCCCCAGTGCCGAATGCCATGTGATGGGCATCGCTTGGTTTGACCGATCCCCTCAAGGGGCTGCTTTCATACTCAACACCCCACCTCCAGGTAGTCTGTCACACAGGCTACTAGTCCAGTGCCCGGCGAGTTATCGTGAGGGTTCAGAATGAGTTCAAAAGGCCGGTGACCATCCAAAGTGGTTGTGTGTTGGCCACTATTTGTCGGTGTGATGGAGCCATGTCCGTCATCCCTGGGGAAGCGCCGGGGGAGGAGACAGACCTGTCCCTGTTTGACTTCAGAAACTCCCCTATATCCGACAGTTGTAGGCAGGGCTTAAGCCACAACTTGGTGAAGCGCCGGCGGGTTTTCTCCTTACACGAGTGGGACATGGGCTGTGTCACCAGGGAAGAGCCCCATATCCAGCTGAAAGACGACCGCCTGTCAGAGAACGGTCATGGAGGTTAGCCCCCGGTAACATGGTAGATGTTCGGAAACACCTGCTAGAGTTTCTGAATGCTGGGGTCATCACAGAGTCCCGGGGCCCGTATGCTTCCCCCATTGTTGTGGCCCAGAAGAAGAGTGGAGCAGTGAGGATGTGCATTGACTACCGCTCGCTAAATAAGAGGACTATCCTGGACCAGTACATAGTGCCCCAAGTGGAGGATGTGCTGGACAGCTTGTCGGGGAGCAAGTGGTTCTCTGTGTTAGATCTCCGGAGTGGGTACTATCAAATTCCCATGGCCAAGGAGGACAAAGAGAAGACCGCTTTTACCTGCCCGATGGGGTTCTACCAATTTAAAGCGTATGCCCCAGGGCATATCTGGAGCTATGGCCACCTTCCAGCATTTGATGGAGAGGGCTGTGGGAGACATGAACCTGCTCAAGGTCAAAGTCTACCTCGATGACCTCATTATCTTTGGGCGGACCTTGGAGGAATACGAGGCCCAGTTAATGAAGGTCCTGGATTGGCTGGAGGAGTTTAGCCTAAAGGTCTCCACTGACAAATGTCACTTCTGTCAGCCTGTGGTTAAGTATGTTGGGCACATAGTCTCGGCCAAAGGTGTGCAGACTGACCCGGCTAAAATGGAGGCCCCGGCCCATCCACTTGTGAGCCTTGTAGTCCTTATTAGGATTTTGCAGCTACTATCATCGGTTTGTGAAGGATCACTCCTTGATGGTACATCCTCTGAATGGCCTGATGCAAGGCTACCCTCTGGCGAACCAAAAGAAGAGGGCACACTCCCCCAAGGAGTACTTGCGCACTGGGGAACCTTTTGGGGACCGATGGACTCCAGAGTGTGAGGCTGCTTTTAGGGAGATCATCCAGAGGCTGGGGGAGGCCTTTGTACTTGCTTTTGCTGACCCTCTGAAGTCCCATGTCCTCCACACAGATGACAGTTTGAGTGGTTTGGGTGCAGTCTTGTATCAGGAGCATTCTGAGGGGTTCCATCCTGTGGCTTTTGCTAGCCGTGGCCTGACCTCCTCCAAAAGGAATTACCTGGTTCATAAACTGGAATTCCTGGCACTGAAATGGGCTGTGATGGAGAAGTTCCATGAGTATCTGTATGGGGTCCTGTTCACCGTTCACACTGGCAACAACCCTCTGACACACGTCACTACTATGGTGAAGCTGGACATGGCGGGGCACTGATAGCTTTCAGCCCTCTCCACCTACAATTTCAGTCTGGAGTATCGGAGTGGACGAGCCAACATGGATGCGGACACATTGTCCCGACGCCCACACAGAGATCTCCCCAACCCCCCAGTCCAGGTCGGACCAGCCCTAGTTCAAGTGCTCTGCTCACAGGTAGGGCCATGTCCTGATACTGTCATGTGTGCCACCTGGAGCATAGAGGTACCAGGAGCTCCCCGGAAGCCATCCCACCTGCCTATCTAAATTTCGCAGGCCTGAATCTCTCATCCCTGCCTCAGCCTAGTAAGGCTGACCTGCAGCGGAAGCAGGCATTGGACCCCGGCATATGAGACCTTCTTCATGCTATAACAGAGGGAAAATCCCCCAGACAAGTGCAGAGCAGTCACCCTGATGCCCGCCGCATGCTAAGGGAGTGGGACAAGCTGGTCCTGTGGGATGGACTGCTGCTGTGTGCGGTGAAGGACAAGGACCATCCAGGCCAATCTAAGCAGCAGTTGGTATTGCCCGTGGTATACCATGGGCTGGCCTCAAGTCTCTACATGATGATAGGGGGCACCTGGGCTATGACTGCACCCTAGACGCATGTAGGGTTAGGTTTTATTGGCCCAGGATGAAAGCTGATGTGGAGAGCCACTGCAAGCGCTGCCTGTGGTGCATCCAGCAGAAGACTTTGCCCAGACGGGTTACTCCTCTGGTCAACATCAGTACCAGTGGGCCGCTGGAGTTGGTATGCCTGAATTTTCTGTCCTTGGAACCCAACATAAAAAACACTGCTAACATACTGGTCATCACAGATCACTACACCCGGTATGTGCAGGCTTTCCCCACAAAAAAACAGAAGGCGAGCAGCGTGGTTAAGGTCTTGCAGCTGTATGTCCAGCATTACGGCCTACCCAGGAGAATCCACTCTGACCAGGGCTGGGATTTTGAGAGCTGTTTGGTGAGGGAGTTTCTGTTGTCCTATGGAATACAGAAATCCCACACCACCCCTTACCACCCCCAGGGGGATCCATAGCCCAAACATTTCAACAGGACATTGCTGAACATATTGGGCACCCTGGACCCTGCGGACAAAGTGAACTGAAGTTAAAAGGTTGGTCAGTTGGTGCACATGTACAACTACGAAAAATGATGCAACCCAGTGCTCCCCCTTTTACCTCTTGTTTGATCGCGAGGCCCGGCTGCCAGTGGATCTTTGCTTCAGGGTATCCGCTGATGGGACCTCCCATAAGTCGTACCTCAAGTATACTGGCCCACTGACCAAACAGCTATGGGCAGCGTACAAGCTCACCTCCGTAGCTGTGGCTTGTAGCTGTCAAGGGAACAAAAGGAGGTATGACGCCAGAGTATGCAGTTAAGAGCTTAGAGTGGGGGACAGGATCCTGCTGCATAATCTGGGACTCCAGCGGAAGCACAAGATCCAGGACTGGTGGGCCCCAGACAGTTACCTCATGGTGGAAAAACTGTCTAGCCTGCCAGTGTATCGTATAAAGCAGAAGCATGGTCGTGGGCTCGAGAAAACGGTGCACTGAAATCATTTGCTCCCCATAGGGGAGATCGTGCCACACCCTGCCTCAGGTCTCGACCCACCAGCAGCAAGATGGCCCATAACCCAGGGGAAGAATAAGTAGAGAGGGCTATCCCTTTCCTTCCCTCTTGGCCACGCCACTGGGGGTGCCCATGCAGCCCCGGTGCCGCCCCAGGAAGGACCCATGGGCCATTCCAGAGATGAGAGTGAGGAGGAGGATTCCACCTGCTCTCAGTGGAGGACGGATTCGGACATTCCCTCCCCCCAGTGGGAGTGGTACTGCCCAAACTCCACCCCTTCCATGAGTACCAGCCACACAGATCTTGCATTCTACTTGAACTCTGAGGCCCGGCCTTTCATCCCAGAGGCCTGTCTCGCTGTTTCTGTGTTGGGGCCCAATCTAGGTAATGTTTTGGGTAGTCAAGAAGGCCACCTGGCGTGTCCTCCTCCGCCAGACAGTGAGTTAGCTGCAGCTCCAGCCCCGCCCCTGTTCCTGATCTAACCCTAGATAGCATAGAAGTACTGGGTCAGCCCGGTAGTGTGGTAAACTATGAACCTAAGGGAAGAACCCCCACCAGTGAATTGGTTCCAGTGCCTGACAACACACTGCCTAGATGATTGGGCCGATCTTGATGGCCAGCTATAATGCTCACACATGACACCCTGAGCGAGTCCACAAACTTGCCCATCCATGCCATCCACAAGTCACTGGTTCCTGTTCTCTATCCCCCATTGTGTTGCCCTAGGGAGGCAGTGGGGAAGTATAGGTGCACACCCTCTCTTACCTGTATAAAGTCCATTGTTGTGGCTGGACCTGATACAAGCCTACCCGTGAATGAGATTATTGTTGGTGCTAGTTAGGAAACAGGTGTCTAGCTAGAAAAGTACATGCTACTTGTTCTGGGTTCCTAAAAAGGGTAAAAGGGGCTTGTCGGGACACCAAGTTTCCAGCCAGGGGAGTGGGTAAGCCCCCCAAAATGGGCTTACCTGCAGAGGGGCCAGGTAAAAAGAGTGCGAATGGAGAAACTGGGGACAAAGGAGAGAGGACTGAGAGGACGGGAGCTGAGAGCTGGGAGAAAAAGACAAACGAACTGGGATGAAGAGAAAAGGCAGCTACAAAGGCAGCTTGCTGGGTTGTAGGTTCTCTGGTTACCCCTACCCCCCCCAAAAAGCAAGAGCAGGAGGAAGGCTGCCTGCTGGGTTGTAAGCTCTCTGGTTACCCCTACCCCCTCCAGGAATTGAGGGAGAGGAGAAAGGCTGAGCTGCTGCAGAGGAGGAGAGAGGAGGCTTTCCTGAGGGGACTGGGGCTGACAGACTGGACTGGAAGGGACAGTTAAAATGAGCTTCAGGCTTTGGGGACTGCTCCACACAGGGGCCCTTGAATTCCAGCCAGGAGGGAGCCCTGGAAGCTGGGTGGCGACTATCCCAGGTCTGGCTGAGGGGAAGCTGATCCGCCCTGTGTTTTCAGTGTGAATCTGCTGTTGCAGTTGAGACCAGAGAGATAGGATGACGAACAGGCCTGCCTGGTGAATACTGTATACACAGGCCCTCGGGCGAAGCTGGAAAGGCCAGTCAGGTGAAAAATAGTGCCTCCTCCACCCTCCATGCATGTCCTTGAATCAGGGAGACCATCATCCTGCTGGGGAAGCCGTTAGTACCCTAAGCTGCAACTCTGGAGATTCTTTGTTTGCATCAGCTAGGAGGGTTGAGGAAGAGCCCCACTCCCAACAGCAGACTGATTTTCCCTGAACCTGTGTTGCTCTGCAAGAGTCCCAATGAGAGACTGCAGGCCTGCAGCTGAGAACGGTGAGGTATCCACCATCTGGGATTGTTCTGGGTGCATCCAGCGGAGGGTGGAGAGCTCATACTGTGTTGTGTACATGATTTTATGGAGGTTCGAGGGAGTAGCCCTCACCTCCTCTTTCTAAGGTTGTTTTAAATAAACAAGGGATTATTGTTTGCCATATTACATAAGTGTTTGTGTTTTGCTGTTATCGTTATTGCGGGGTGGGGGTATTGCACTAACTGTGCCAGAGGGGTCAGTCACTAGGGGGATATATCATTGTTCTTGGGGGGTGGAAACCTGTCTTGCCCACAGGAGGCTGTACCATTGCCCCAGGTGGATGCACCAAGTCACCATTGGAAATCCGTCCAGAACTCAGGCCCGGCCTCTTGGGGAGGTATGGTGAGGACCCCCGAGGGCTCCGGGGCAGCCTAGGTGAGTGAGACAAGAGGGGCTGTTACATTAGTGTTTGTAAGTAAAGACACCCTGTCCTTGTGGAAAACCAAATGAGGAGGCTTACACATCAGAACCTGAAGCTTGGAAATCCTTTGAACAGAAGTAATGGCAACTGAAAATATTGCTTTCCACAACAGAAAGCGTGGCTCGCATGTCATTCCTGGCTTAAAAGGAGCCAAAGTAAGTTTCTCTAGCACAAAATTTAAGTCACAAGGCGGGACTGGATTGTCAATGGGAGGATTCACATGGAGAATGACTCTCAAAAACATAGAATTTGTCGGCAGATAAGGACCACTTGGCCCACCTAGTCTACCCAAAATTCCCTACCTATAGTGCCTCCAGAAACCCTATTTGGACTCTGGCTTACACCCCCCCCCCTTGTTTCTAAGATGTCCTTGTGTCTATCCCATGCATTCTTAAATCATGTGACTGTTTTAGCCCTCACCACTTCCTCTGGAAGACTGTTCCAAGCATCCACCACTCTCCGTGAAGAAGTACTTCCTAATGTTACCCCCAAGCCCCCAAGTGTCATACTGTGTCCCTTGCCCTTGAGCATCTTTTTACTTTGGAAAATGCTCCCTTCCTGTACCTTGTTTATCCCAGCTAGGTACTTGAATGTCTCAGTCATATCCTCCCGTTCTCTCCTGTTTTTCAGTGTGTACATGTTTAAATCCTTGAGCCTCTCGTTGTAAGGCTTCTGATGTAGGTCCTGCACCATTTTGGTTTCCCTCCTTTGTACTGCCTCCACCCTATCTATGTCCTTTCAGAGATGGGGCCTTCAGGACTGAACACTGTACTCAAGGTGCAGTCTCACCAGTGATCTATACAGGGGCAATATTACCTCCCTCCTTCTGCTGGTGATACCTCTCTCCATGCATCCAAGCATTCCACTAGCTTTTCCCACAGCCTTGTCACACTGTTTAGCCACCTTCAGGTCATCAGAAATTATCACCCCCAGGTCCTTTTCCTGCTTTGTGACTGTTAGTAACTCTTCTCCCATTTGGTATGTTGCTGTGGGTTCCTGTGCCCCATATGCATGACTTTGCATTTTCTTGCATTAAAACCCAGCTGCCAAACCATCAACCATTCTTTCAGTTTTTTTAAAATCATCCCTCATTCTATCTACACCCCCCCCCCGATGTGTCCACCCTGTTTCAGAGTTTTGTGTAATCTGCAAACAGGCACACCTTCCCTTCCAGTCCCTCTGCAATGTCACTTACAAAGACATTGAAGAGGATCGGCCCCAGCACTGACCCCTATGGTACCCCACTAGTCACTTTGCCTACTCCATAGTGGGTGCGATTTACTACCACCCTTTGACTCCTAGTGCTCAGCCAGCTTTCCAACCATTTTATCACTTTAGGCTCTACTCCTAGGCTTCTCAGCTTATTTAACAGCCTCCTATGTGGAATGGTGTCAAAGGCCTTGCTGAAATCCAGGTAGGCCACGTCCACTGCCCCTCTCTGATCCACCTCCTTGGTCACCCAATCAAAGAACTTGATCAGGTTTGACTGGCAAGACCTCCCCTCCGTGAAACCATGTTGTCTCAGATCCTGTAACTGGCAACCAGGTATTTCTCAATCCTTTCCTTCAGCAGCGATACCATTACCTTGCCCACCACCGACTATGGGACACTTCCAGTTCTGCCACTGGACAGCCATCAGTGGGCATGTGGAAGGCTGAAATGGCAGCCAGGTGCACTTTAAGGGAGGAGTATTGCAGGCCAGTGTCTGAGAGAGACAGCAAGTATTCCAGAATCTGATTCACTGGACAAGTGAAAGGGTCCAAATTACGGGACGCTTCCCACAGAGCAGAGCACTTTCACTTCATGGAGTAAGTGGCCCTGGTAGAGGGGCTTCCTAGCAGCCACCAGGACATCATCCACCTTTTAGGATACTCCAAATCTAGCCATGGCTATGTCTTCAGGAGCCAGGCGTGGAGGTGGAATGACTTGAGGTCTGGATGGACCAGAGTGCCCTGCTCCTGTGATAGCAAGCCTTTGCACAGGGGCAGGGGTACTGGAGGTTCCACCGCCAACTGTTGCAGTAACAGGAACCAGATCTGATGAGGCCAGAAGGGAGCAATGAGTATCAGACTCACTCCTAGCTGAAGCTTGATCAGCACCCTCTGAATTAGTGGAAAGGGGAGAAAAGGTATAGAGGAACCTCACTTTCCAAGAGAGGGACAACACATCTTGCTAGAAAACTCCAGGCCCTGAATCAAGCGAGCATAAAAGTGGCAGTTTTGCATTGAGTCGGAATGCAAAAAAGTCCAACTCTAGACAACCCCACCTGTCGAACAAATTTATTACTACTGATGTCAGCAGCTCCCACTCATGCATCTTGGACTGCAACCTGCTTAGGCTGTCTGCCAAGATGTTTTGGGCACCTGCAACATGGACTGCTGACAGTTCTAGACCATGTTTTAGAGCCCAGTACAAACCCTCATCACTTACCTGTGCAGGGAGAAAGAATGCGCTCCCCCTTGCTTGTTTATGCAATGCACTGCACTAATGTTGTCTGTCTGTACCAGCAGAGGCCCTGGGGACAGGTAATTAATCTTGAAAGGCTTGCATGCCATACAGGATGACCCTCATCTCTAGGTTGTTTATGTGGAGGGAACCCTCCACTGTGGTCCATGTATCCTGGGTTTGGTGAGGACCCAAATGTGCTCCCCAGCCCATCCCAAAGTGTCTATAACGAGGGTCTGATGAGGGGAAGGGATCAGGAAGGGAACCCCTTTCAGCAAATTGATCAGTTCCATTCACCACTGAAGCACCTTCTTTACTGGTAAAGTTACTAGAACCTTCTGTTCTAGATCATTGGTGCAATGATCCCATTGGACTCAAAGTCCATTGGGGGATCCGCATGTGCAGCCTCACCAGGGGAACCTTGACAATGGCTGCAGTCATCATGCCCAGCAGCCACAGGAATGTCCTGGCTGTGACGTACCAGTTGCTGTAAAGCAGCTGGGCCTATGCTATCAGGCACTCTGCCCCATCTTGGGGCAGGAAGGCCAGTCCCTGAGCAGTGTCCAGTACAGCTCCAATGTACTGGAGATGCTGGCAAGGAGTCAAAACTGACTAGGGCGGATTTACCGTAATCCCTAGTGCAGGGAACAACTGTCTGGAACGCGCTAGGGTGTGGGACAGTTGGTCCTTGGACTGAGCTCTGAGCAACCAGTTGTCCAGGTAGGGGAAGACATACAGGCCCTCCCTCCTGAGTGCTGCTGCTACCACCACTAAGCATTTAGTAAACACCTGTGGCACAGATGACAAGCCAAAGGGCAAGGCCTGAACTGGTAGTGCTCCTCCTATGGGGAGCACAAACCTTTACATGCAGGTATGCATCCTGCATATGTAGGGAGCATATCCAGTCTCCCTTGTGCAGTAGGCGGAGCAGGCCTTGTAGGGTTACTATCCTGAACTTCTTGTACTGGTTGTACAAATTCAGGTATCTCTGTTCCAGGATGGGCTGCATATCCCCTGTAGATTTGGGGACCAGAAAGAAATGGGACAAGAATCATCTGATCCTCGAGAACTGGTTTTATAGCCCTTTTCTGCAGCAGCGTGTGAACTACCTCCAGCAGCACTGGAATGTGGTCTGGAGGGTAGCTTAAATAAACCACAGGTAGATCTGTAGGCCACTCCAGAAATTCCAGAGTGTGGCCTTGCTCTATGAGCTGCAGGGCCCAAGCATCTGTTGTGATCTCCTTCCACCTGTCCTGGTGGAGGTAGAAGTAATCCCCTACCACCGCCTTCTGTAATACTGGAGGGTGGGGGTCTAGTAAGGAGTCATGCTGAGATAGACCCAGTGGCCAGGGCTGCACCTCCACCTATAGGGGGTTTCCTGGTGGTGAAGGTAGGGGCAGGCAGAGCTGTTCCTGCTCAGCGCTTGCCTGATGATTGGGTGCTCAACTTGGGTCTATGGGAGGCTCGGCGAAAAGGCATCTTCTGCCCACTTTTTGACTGGGTATGGTACAGTGAGTGGACTGACCGCAGGGTCTTCCCTGAGGACTGTAGGTTAGAAAGGATGTCCTGCACATCTGCACCAAAGACCTTCTAGCCTCTGAAGAGGGCATTCATGATGGACTGTTGGATGTCATCAAACCTCCTGGGGCAATCCCTGACTAGGCACTCCCGGCAGAAGGAAAAACCAGCTTCAGTTGGACTGAAGGTAATGATCCCAGTGCCTACTTTTTTGAATTTCTCCTGAACTTTTGGTGCCTGATGCCATGGACTGCTCATTGGCCGATCTGTGCCATGGGGATTCCTGATTGGCTCATGGTTTACATAGCCACCTGTTGATTGGCTCCCCTAACTATCCCTGCTAAAGCTGTTGCTCTGAACTTAAGAAAACTGTTAAGACCTGCCTTAATTGTTAACCTGCATAGAGCGTTAGTCTGATTTAAAAATTCTGTTTTAAACTGTTGCTACCTGCCTAATAGACTAGAAAGCCTGTTGAACTGTAGAATCTAAATTTAAACTTGGACTGTTCTCGCCTTGCGGCAGCCGCTTGGTGCTTTTTATTAATTGTGTCTTTGGAAATGTATGCCTGGTGGTAGCCACCTTGCACGTTACCTAGCTTGCTACAGAAACTATCTTTCCTGCTCATCCCCTGGCCCTACCCGAAACTCTCTTCACTCTGCTCCAGCTCAGACTAGCCGACCTCTGGTCTCTGAGGAA
The DNA here is from genome assembly GCA_016271365.2 of Neoceratodus forsteri. Lineage (NCBI taxonomy): Eukaryota > Metazoa > Chordata > Ceratodontiformes > Ceratodontidae > Neoceratodus > Neoceratodus forsteri. The sequence goes on from CM028133.1 coordinate 726,640,629, forward strand.
GTGGCGCTGACCAAAACCCAGTCACTTTCTCACCTCCTCCCTGCTCCCGATTCTAACTCCTCAGCTTAACTTTCCTTCCTCCCCCCTGCTGCTCTGAATCTCCCCTCCCACATCACTTAACTTAATCCCCCATTGTTCTGGGACCTCCACTGTCTATCTGCTGCCAGCCCATGCCCAGCTGCTCAACCCCCTCTAGCCCTACTTAACAACTTCTTCCCCCTTCCCTCCTTAGATTCCAGCACAGCCCATTTGGGCTGTCCAGCAGAGTGGCTCCCCACTCTCATCACCAGCTCTGGGGGTGGGGAGCCTTGACTCAGCTCCCATCTTCAGGACCCTCCTGCCCAAACCCATGGCTGGACTAGCTGGGCGCTCCAGTAGCACGGCTCCTCCCTGCCTCAGATGCTGCCTGAAAGCTCCCAGGGGACCCCTGACTAGGGTCTCCCAGCAGAAGGAAAAAACAGCTTCAGTTGTTCTCGCTGGTGCTGCACGCTGGCTCCCCACTCACCCACCCTATTTGGACACTTACTTATAAACTCTTCCAGGGGTCACTTGCTCCCCTGTAATTTACTAAGTGTCTGCTTCATCATTTGCAGCCTATAGGGGCGTTGATCCTCCTGAACTGTCTACTTGGAAAATATATCTCGCTCACTGCACCTAGCCCTATTCTCTCCATTGGCTCAGGCAAAAGCCCTCTGGGACTAACCTGTAAGAAGAAAGCTTCAACTCTGACAAAAGCTCACAGGGACTACACAGCAAGAGAAAGCCTCATCCACTGCCTACTCCATTCACTGAATACACTGCCTCTTTGTGCACCAACAATGTCTCTCACTTCCATGGGACTTTTGCAATGCCTCATTGTACTCACCATTATCGCCTCCTCGGGCCCCTGTACTGGTCCCACCAATTCTTCTCGAGCTACCCATGATGCGCTAGTCCTAAATGTATATGGAACAGTTACCTCTCCCTACCCTGATGCAACCCGCTACCCCCGACAGCCACCCACCATGAACACTGGCATGGAATTCCTGCCCAAGGATCCCTCCATGGTAACACTCCTCAGTGGCTATGTAATCCACAATGGGAACATGAAAGCCCATACGCCCAGTAAAAAACAGTGGTCTTTACATAATAAACTTTTACTGGAGCAAATTCTTTGCCATCTACTACTGCTCCCACTTCTGATGTCTGGCAATTAGCACCCCAAACCCTGGCCCACCACAGGACCCCAACTCCTGACCACGAGCAACTGAAGGACTTGTGTTCGCCTCTCTAAACATCTGCAACCTCCTCCCCATTTGGACTGCCTGATGGTGTGGATCTCTCGACATAACCCAGATGTGTTATCTGTAGTGGAAAGTTGGTTATCTCCGAAGATTCCAAACTCTGCCATCACTCTTCCTGGTTACATCTTGTACAGACAGGACCGACAACCAAAAAGAGGTGGGAGCTATGTCATCTACACTAAATACCCTCTCCAAGGACATGTCCTACCCCCGAGTAGCAGTGACAACCTACAAGCCCTAGCCATTAGACTACTCTTAGGGGCACACAACAGAGTTCTTACTCTGCTCTCAGTATATATCCCTCCAAAGCCTATCACGGCAGGTGTCAGCAACCTGCTGGGTTACATCAACATGCTGAGTCTGAACACAGAAACTGTTCTGCTAGGAGACTTTAATATAAATTGGCTCTCACCTGCCTCTGCCCCAGTCAAGGATACCCTATCTGCTATCCATTTCTCCCAAATTGTGGAGACTCCTACACGAGTCAACTACAAGACCAGCACCAGTACCCTGCTGGACTGGGTACTTACCAACCATCCTGCTCATTTCTCCAATCTCAATGTTCTCCCCGACTCACTGAGTGACCACTCCCCAGTCAAATGCATCTGGAACAACAACTACTGCAAACACCCCACCAGAATCATAAAATATCAGCTGCTACTAAAAGGTCACCTCCCACAACTAAAGTCTGACCTCAAACTACAGTACAAGTCACATTAAACTGTTCCTCCAATGAGTTGTTTTAGCATTTCTGACTGAGTTGCATACATGTTGTTGAATTCAAGACAAAACCCTGCACAAACTGTTTTTAGACGTTAAAACTCAGTTTTGGACTGCATTATGACTGGAATGCAGATGAATTCCAACTGAGTTGTAAAAGCATTTTAAAAACATGACTCTTGAGCTGGTTAAACATTGAAAAGGAACGCAGTATGAGTTGCCAGTTGCCAAATGTGAAAAACAATGCTAAACCAACTCATTGGTGGAACAGTTTAATGTGGCTTGTACTGTACTTGACTGGATGGACCTCCATGAAACCAGTGATGTGGACACTGCACTTGACCTCTTTGTGTCAAAATTTAATGCTGTCTGTTTCAAACACGCACCAGTTACCTCAAGAAAAGCCAAAGGGCCTTTTAACCCCTGGATTACCCTGGAACTTCTGGAGTGACTCATCTTAAAAGACCATAACTGGCAACTAGCACTAGTGCAGGAGACTACTGCAAATATTCAATGATATAAAAAGGCCCGCAATGTCTGTATGAAAGTTATCTGACATGCTAAAAGTACATATTACCAAGAAGCCCTCACTAACTCATGGAGCAGCAGCAAGTCTTTCTGGGTCAACCTTAATGACATCACAGGGAAAGACCCCCAAATTGCCCCAGCTATGCTTACTATTGAGGGGGTTCCAACCCTGAACCCTTTGCTTATTGCCAACTCCCTGAATCATGCTTTCACTGACCTAAGTAGTGGTGTGCTCCCCAGTGACTTCTTCAATACCCCAAACCCAATGAACAGTACAAGGTCATTGGCACTACACCTCAACTAGCCACTATTCCTCTTTAAAATGGTCTCAGTATGAGATGTTAGGAAATACCTTGAAAAGGTCCTCAGCAAATGGAGGCACAGTGGGGACTCATTGGACCTCAAATTTGTACACTTGGCACTGGATGAAGTACTTGGACCTCTAACCAGAATAATTAACATATCCCTTTTCCACTACCAATTCTTCCAAAGATGGAAGTCTGCTACAATAACCTATACACAAAAGTGGGGACCGGTCCTTACATAATAACTACAGACTGATTTCAATACTCCCGCCGCTCTCCAAGGCTCTCGAACGGATTTTGGCTGACCAAATGGTGGAATATTTTAATCAATATCAACTCCTGTGTCCAGAGCAACATGGATTCCGGGGTGGCCACAGTACCATAATGGCCCTACTCGAATTTACAGAATTTATCCACAACACCTTAGATCAAGGCCACCTCATTGGGGCAGCCTTCATTGATCTATCGAAGGCATTCAATATGATTCATCATACTCTCCTCCTCAAGCAACTATCCAACATTGGGCTTACACCTGAAACTGTGAACTGGTTTAACAGTTACCTGAGCCGTTGCTCCCAGCAAGTCAGGATTTGGGAAATCCTATTAGACAGCCGACCAGTCAGATCTTGGGTACTGCAAGGGTCCATTCTGGGACCCTTGCTGTTCAATGGTTTCTTAAATTACCTCCCAGCCTTCTGCCACTGCATCGATGTCTTATATGTGACCACACAGGATTTACCAGTAACCTGCGCCTGAACTCTTTGGAACCTGATCTCAAATGGCTTTGCATCTGTCAAAAAGTGGTTCAAACAGCAAAGACTGGTCATGAACTTTAAAAAAACAAAGACCATGATCTACTCCGCAGCCCAAAAGAACCAAAAAATCTACCCCCTGGCAATAAGGAATGACAGCAGTGACACACTGGAGCTCGTCCCACATTTCAGATACCTGAAGGTTACAATAGATTCTTCCCTGTCCTTCACTCAACATATCGATAACACTGCAAGAGCCATTAATACCAGAATCGGGATACTATACTGCCACCAACACTGTCTAACCCATGAAGCTTTGAACCTGGCAATCAGCAGCTCGATTGTCTCCCTCATTGATCATAGGCTGCCATATATGGCTCTACAACCGACACGATGCTCCAACGGATCTCAGTTAACATAGAAACATAGAATTTGACGGCAGATAAGGACCGCTTGGCCCACCCAGTCTGCCCATTTTCCTACCTAACAAATAAGCTGCAGATCCTAATTAACCAACAGCTTACTTCCTCCTACCCCCCACTAGGACTGCCTTATGTCTGTCCCATGCATTCTTGAATTCCCCCACTGTTCTTGACTCCACGATCTCCTCAGGGAGGCTGTTCCATGCATCCACAACCCTCTCTGTGAAAAAATACTTCCTCACATTACCTCTGAGCCGTCCCCCCTCTATCTTCAAATTGTGCCCTCTTGTTCTTGCACATCTCTTTTTCAGAAAGAAAAGAAAGTTGTCTTAAACAAAGCCTGCCGCCTTCTCACAAATGTGCCAAGACTCACACACACCTGCGAACTCTATGCCAGGTCCGGATGGCTTCAACTGAATGACAGAATCAAGTATCAAACCTGCCTTCTCGACTAAAAAAGTAGCATTAAATCTGCTTCTGACAGGGGTGCAGAACCTAGTAGTACTGTCTAGGAATACCAGACAAACCAGAAGCTCTGCCACTGAAATATTCCATGTGCCCAGATGCTGCAATACCACAGCACAATGTGCGTTCTCACACCGTGCACCACTCTGGGCAAATGCACTGCCCTCTTACATCTCCAACTCCACAACAATTGGCTCTTTTAAACATAGACTGTGCCAGCACCTCATTGATACTAGTAACTGCAGGTGCCCCTGCTAAGGCTTTGCCCACAGCAACAATTTGCCTCTAGCACTTATCTTTGTCTTTGTCCTGACAGGTCAATCGGACAGCAGCACTTTACATATGTTCCTATCATCCCAGGCTCTGCCCCCCCCCCCGACACATCCCCACCCTCATCCCTCCCCATCCGCTATGCTCTGTTCTCCTTGCCCTCCCACTTCCAATCTACCCTTCCCTACTCTGTTCTGCTTATCTTCTAAATGCAGGCATACATTGTACAATACCTCAGCATTCCTAGTGCTTTATGTTTGATTTATGTAACTGCCATGTATACTTGTTTCAATATTAGTATATTTGTTCACTGTATTTGAACCCTGTTGTCTAATGTATCTGACACAGAACCTATAAACGAGCATCTGCTCACAGATGTAATCCAAGATTGCAATAAATAAATTAAATAAAAAAAAATTAGCAAAGCTGGACACCCTAAGCCTTAGGCAGATGGGTATCCTGTCAGAAGGGTGCTGTGATTAGGGCATCCTCATTAGGGCGCATGGAGGAAGGGAACCCTGGACGTTTGGGCATGATCCGCTATGCCACCTCCACCCCGATATGCCTGGGGTGGAGGTGATTACATATTTGTATGGGGGCTTGAAAAACATAGAAAATTGTGGTGTGCTGTATGTGTGCACCCCGTTTCCTGGTGCCCTCATTCCAGGCGCCCTAATGCCGGTGCCCTGAAGTACCTCACAGTACTTGACCATGCACCGACATGGTTAAACTGGCAGAAGCTGACCACAGCTGCTCTAGCTGAGGCATGTGAGGTATCATACACAGACCTCAGAAGGTGCTTACCCACATCTGTCCCAGTTTGGAGGACTTTAAGCAGTTCCTGCTTCTGGGGACCCTCTGGAAGGGCCTGAGCTGCAGCTTTGACCTTTTTTCAGAGAGTATTCTGAATTTGACCATATGGGCCTGGTAATTAATAATTCTAAGGGACAGATTGGCATAGGCAAAGGCCCTTTTTCCTGGACTCCTTATCTGGGGGAAGAGAGCTGAGGAGTTGAGGTCTCTTGGACCTATTATGGGCCGCATTTATCACCACTGAATATGTTGGTGATTGCCCTGCGAAAAAAAGGCTTTCCTGAAGGAACCTAGTACAATTTGTTTGCCTTCCTGGGCACAGCAGGGATCATATTTGACTTGCACCAGGCAGCCATGGTGGCATCCTCCAATGCAGCGAGCACAGGGGGAATGAATGATCAAAGGGAGAGAATCTGGCAATTCCAAAAATTCAGCCAGATTTCACCTAGTATCATCTTGCTCCTCAGCATCAACCGCCATAGCTGTTTGCAGCTGCTTCATCACTGATTTGAAGAAGGGGTCATCGGGGGGGACCTCGGAGTATTTTTGGTGGAGTCCTCTCCCCCTGAGGAAACAGTGGAGGTAGACCTGAATGGGGCTCCTGCCCCCTCTTCTTCCTCCTCCTCCTCCTCATGTGGGAGGAGGTCAGGATTGTATGCATCCTCATCAACTGGCTCTGAATAGGGCTCAGAAGATGTTGACGACTGGGACCGAGCAGGGCACATCAGTGTGGAACGGGTTGGCACAGGAGCTGGTCTAGCAGGACCCGGAATCGACAGGCCTGGAGGAGGAGCAAGGCAGTGCATGAACTCACAAAAAGAGGAGAGCATAGTCTGGACACCGATGGTAATTGGTGGTGCCGGAGCACCTTGTTTTAATGACAGGGGAGGCTGGATCCCCGACATTGGCGATATGGCCTGCAGCATTGTCGAGAGAGGCTGAGGCCCTGGTATCATCATGACGGCCTGGGGCATTGACTGGGAGGCTAAATCCCTGGCATTGACTAAGTGGCCAAAGGCGTCGATGGGGGGGGGGGCAGAAATCCTGACACTGATGGGCCATCGCAGGCCAAAACAGATACAGTGTAACTCTCTGTCTGTTGCCCCTGAGCAAAAAGGGGCCTAAAAAGCAGGGGTGTCAAGAGACCCATTGATGAACCATCGCTGGTCAAACAAGACCTGGTGGGAATCACTGCCAGAGCCAACCCTGTAGAAGAGATGGTTTGCACAGCAGTGGGGGTTGATGCTGAAGTGTACGATGGCCCAGCAGTGGCTGGTGCCCAGAGAGGTGACGGAGAGTGAGCCGGGGAGAATTTCTCCTTACTCCTATCCTTCTCTCAGTGCTTGTGCATGCCAGCAGATTTGTCCCAGGCCATGGAGGAGTAGGAGCCTGTGAATGGAGCCAGCAATGTGGAGGAGCTTCTTACCTGTAGCTCCTTCTCCATTCTGGCAACCTTCTGTTCCAGAAGGAAGGACACTAAGGTCTTCTGGCAGCACTACCTGGTAGCCTGGTTGAATCCATGGCAGACCTCACAGGCCCTAACATCATGGTCCACACCGAGACAGTGGATGCAGGCGTCATGGTCATCCTTGACATAGATCTTCTTATCGCACCCGAAGTATCTGAAGAGTTTCTTCGGGTTGGTCAACATAAACAATGGCAAAAATCACTTTAAAAATAAAGTGATTAACTAACTAGGGTGAGAAAAGAAAATAAAGTTAGAAATCAAAGATTTGGCAGTTGACTGAAGTGGCAGTTTCTCTGTGGAATCCGATGTGTGATGGTTGACAGTGGGAAAAGGACTGAAGAAGGTGCAGGGCAGCCCAGGCTTAAATGGGAGGGACACTAGCGGCAGATGTTGTCATAGGCAGCCCCTAGTAGACTGATGGCTAAAAAGTTTCCATGTGATCCTAATGCCTGATGACTATAGTTCCAGAGGTGTGGCTGCATGAAAGAAATATCCTTGATGAAGATCAACTTTTATTAGGGTCACTGTTTTCCAGAGGTCTTCCATTAAAAGGTTAAAGAGCCACCTAAGACACACATGATTGGTCCTGCTCGTACATAGAAACATAGAATCTGATGGCAGATAAGGACCGCTTGGCCCACCTATTCTGCCTATTTCCCTACCTAACGGAGAAGCCGCAGATCCTAGTCAACCAAGAGCCTACTTCCTCCTACCACGATCCACCTGATGACCTGCCCACACTGGTACATGCTTTCTTCACTTCCAGGTTAGACTATTGCAATGCCCTGTGCCTAGGGATATCTGGAGGCAACCTCTGCAGACTGCAGCTGGTGCAGAATGCAGCAGAGAGATTATTGTTGGGGGTGAAAAGAGGTGAACATATCACCCCAGTGCTACGTGAACTGCACTGGCTGCCAGTTCAGTGGAGGATTGTCTTCAAGATAGGGCTGTTAACCTATAAATCCCTGCACTTGAGGGACCCAGTCTATCTGCAAGAGCTCCTTATGCTGTACTGCCTGGCCCGGGCTCTCCATTCTGCCGGGGATGGCCTCCTTGGAGTTCCCAGGGTTAGGCTGCGGCATTCCGGTGATCGGGCATTTGCAGCCGCTGCGCCTACTCTGTAGAACTCCTTGCCTGGTCATCTTAGGGAGGCTGCCATGGTGGATGCCTTTAAGAAGGGCCTCAAATCATATCTATTTAATCTGGCTTTTAATTGAAGGTTTTTTTTTTTAAATAGTATATTTGTGATGGTTAATTAAGCTGATGTTTTTAGGTATATTGTGTATATTGCCATAGTAAGTTTTTGAATTGTATTATTGTATGGTATATGTCATATGTGTTATACTGTACAGCACCCAGAGTCTTTGGAGATGGGTGTTATATAAATAAAATAGCTATCTAGCTATCTATCTATCTATCTATCTATCTATCTATCTATCTATCTATCTATCTATCTATCTATCTATCTATCCATCTATCTCTCTCTCTCTACCCCCCACTAGAATTGCCTTATGCCCGTCCCATGCATTCTTGAATTCCACCACTATTTTTGACTCTACGACCTCCTCAGAAAGGCTTTTCCATGCATCTACAACCCTCTCTGTGAAGAAATACTTCCTCACATTACCTCTGAGCTGTCCCCCCCTATCTTCAAATTGTGACCCCTTGTTCTTGCACATCTCTTTTTCTGAAAGATGCTGCCCTCTTGGACTTTGTTGATTCCCTTGAGGTATTTGAAAGTTTCTATCATGTCCCCCCTCTCCCTCCTTTCCTCGAGGCCATATATCTTAAGCTCCTTTAGTCGTTCTTCATATGCCTCCTGGTGCAGGTCCTGCACTATTTTGGTTGCCCTCCTCTGGACAGCCTCCAACCTGTCTATGTCTTTGCGGAGATGGGGCCTCCAGAACTGTACAGAGTACTCCAGATGTGGTCATACCAACTGTACAAAGGGACACCAACTTCCTGTTTTCTACTGGTGATGCCTCTCTGTATGCATCCCAGTATCCCCCCAACCCTCCTTACTGCCTTCTCACATTGCTGGCCCACCTTTAGGTCATCTGATATGACTACCCCCAGGTCCTTTTCCATTTTTGTTGTTGTCAGTATCTCAGCCCCCCATTGTGTACTCTTCCCCTGGGTTTTTGTTTCATAGGTGCATTACTTTGCACTTCTTTGCATTGAATCTAAGCTGCCATACATTTGACCATTCTTCCAACCTTGCCAAGTTCCTTTTCATCCTTTCCACCTCACCTTACGTATCAACCCTGTTGCAGATCTTTGTGTCATCTGCAAAGAGACATACTTTTCCGTCCAGTTCCTCTGCAATGTCACTTATAAAGACATTAAAAAGGACTGGCTCCAGTACTGAGCCCTTCAGTACCCCACTAGTAACCTCCCTTTCTTCACTGTGGACTCCATTTACTATTACCCTCTGTATCCTGTTGTCCAGCCAGTGTTTTACCCAGACTATCAGCCTGGAACCCACTCCCAGGCTGGCTAATATGTTTATTAATCTTTTGTGCAGGACTGTATCAAGTGCCTTGCTAAAGTCTAGGTAGGCCATGTCCACAGCCCCTCCCTGGTCTACTACTTTGGTCATCCAGTCAAAGAAATTAATTAGATTTGTCTGACACGACCTTCCTGCTGTGAATCCATGCTGCCTTGGGTCCTCTGCCTCACTGGCCTCTAGGTACTCAACAATTCTTTTCTTCAGAAGTGATTCCATCATTTTCCCTACCACTGAGGTCAAACTGACAGGTCTATAGTTTCCTGCCTCTGTCTTGCTCCCACTTTTGTGAAGGAGAATCACATCTGCCCTCCTGTAGTCCTCAGGTACCACATCATCTTCCCATGATTTATTAAAAAGGGTAGTCAGTGGTGTTACTATTTCTTCCTTTAGTTCTTTTAGAATTCTGGGGTGAATCCCATCAGGCCGCATTGCTTTATCCACCTTCAGTCTTAGGAGTGTTTTCAGAACCCTTTCTTCTATGAAAGGACTAATATCAACCCCCTTATCCAGAGTGCTTCTATTGACTAGATTAGGTATCTCCCCCTGCTCTTCCATTGTGAATATTGAGCAGAAGTATTCGTTCAGTATCCCTACTTTTTCACTGTCACTCTCTGCCCAACCACCTTCCTCTTTATTCAGCCTCAGTATCCCTACCTTAGTCTTTCTTTGCTCCCTAATATACCTAGAAAAGGTTTTATCCCCCTTCTTAACTTCTCATGTCTGGTCTATCCACCCTCACCCTGGCCCCTACTGCCCGAGAGAAGCACCTCCCTCAAATCTGCCCTGAGAGTAGTGCATCTGAACATTCAAAGCACTATTGCAAAGAAAGACCAGTTCAAAGCGAGTGACAAAGAGACTAAGTTTGATATAATAGCCTTGTCTGAGACCTGGCTCACTAGCAAAGTCACAGGTGAGGAACTAAATTTGGGAGACTACTCTATGTTTAGGAGAGACAGACTAAAGAGAAGGGGTGAGAGATGCCTATTCTATATCTCTAAACACCTGAGGGTCACTGAGTCCCCTTCCCTGATAACACTGGCCTTTATGATTTCCTCTCACTGGACATCCTGTTTGGTCAGGACAAAATCCTTATATAGTCAGCACTATTTACATTCCTCTAGGCCATGCCACTGAGGGCCTGTCTGCAGTCTCTGAATTCAGTCTAATACTGTCTATAAAGCAGAGAATGGCTCCTCATATGTGACTTTAATATAAACTGATCCATTAACCAAGCTGCCAATGTTAAGGACTTCTTTTTTAACCTAGACCTGAACCAAATTATTGGTGACATCACCAAGGTTAACTACAAATGAGGTTACGAATCCATCCTAGACTGGGCTGGAGTGTCAAACCCCTCAAATATTTATAAATCTGGAGTACTACCAGACTTGTTAGCCATCATGGTCCAGTTTTTTGTGCATGGTCCACTGCATTAACATGGACCTATTCTCACTGCATTAATTTTAGATGACTTGGTGACATAAACCTGGAGGTTCTTCATCTGCTTTATACTCCTGAGACTGGTCTTGCCTTAAAAACATTATGGATATAGATGCTGACTACAATAGATTTTTTTAACCAAATTTTCATTAGTATCTGTGATCACCTCTGCCCCATGAAATGATACAGAATATGAGGTAACGAACAGGACCGGGTTTCCAGGGAGTTTCTTGGGCATTTCAAAATCAGAGACATAAAAAATTGTCACAATTAAAACCAAGCACTCTGTCCTTCTGCAGGAATATAAAACTTTCCATAACAACTCTAAGTCAGCAGTGCAGAAAGCCAAAATTAACCACATAAGACTTTGCTAGACCTCTAATCAAGGGGACCCAAAAAACTATGGACCGATATCAGCCTGACCAATCCTGGGTCAGTGAAGGTAAAACCAGGGTTACCTGTGACCTCAAGGCCATTGCCACTCTGTTCAGTGACTACTCAGTAAGTACAGAAAGTTCTCTCAGGGACCCTCCCCCCCCCAGCCTCCACCAGGTATTCGACCAGCAGCGACTCTCCTAAATTCTGTTCTAAATCCATTTTCATTGAACATGTGGCCACTCTCGAAGGCCCTTGAATGAATCATTGCCACCCAACTTGTCGATTATCTGGACAAGTACATGCTCCTATGCACAGAGCATTATGGCTTTAGGGCTGGGCATAGCACCACTAAAGCCATCTTGGAATACACAGGCTTCATCCACAAATCCCTTGATTTTGGCCAGCTAGTCGGGACTATCTATATTGACCTAACAAAGGCCTTTGACATGGTCAACCATGCCCTCCTAGCTGACGAACTAACTGCCATAGGCCTTGCCCCTGAGGTGGCTGCATGGTTCCGCAGCTACCTACACTGCCGTTCGCAGCAATTCAGGATAGATACCTTTCTGTCTGACACCAAGCCTGTGTGCTCAGGCATTCCACAGGGGTCAATGCTGGGCCCCCTCCTCTTTAGCCTATTTCTGAATTGCCTCCCCCTAGCCAGTCAGTGCCATATCCTTCTCTACACAGATGATGCGGTTATCTTTTCTAATGGCTCTGACCCCACTGCTCTTGAGGAACAGCTACAACTTGACTTCACCAGCGTTGAGTCATGGTTCAAAAATCATAAATTGATAATGAACTACAAAAAACCAAAAACCATGTTGTTCACCACCCTTAAGAAAAAGCACAAAGACTACCCGCTATCAATATGTAATGGGGTGGTGTTCCTCTTGAACGTGTTCATCACTTCAAATATCTCGGAATCACTCTTGACAACTCACTCTCCTACGCCCTCCACATAGACATCACAGCTAAAGCAATCAACAAGCACTTAGGGCTACTTTATCACCATAGGCAGAGCCTGACCCCTGAAGCCCTCAGCATAGCGGTCCACAGTTCTGTGGGTTCCCTAGTGGACTACAGACTGCCGATATATGGCTCTGCCACAGATACTGCCCTTCAATGTATAAAAACTGCCCTTAACAATGCCTGCAGGCTCACCTTAGGGGCACACCGACTAACCCACACCTGCGATCTCTATGCAAAGGCTCACTGGCTAACGCTCTTTGGTTGCTTAAAATATCAATCCTGCCTCCTGGCCAAAAGTATCTGCCTTGGTCAGCTCCTGCTTGGGGTCCAACAACTACTAGTTCCCAGCACTAATCCCAGACCCACCTGAAATTCGGAATTGCAGTCCTTCCTGACTCCAAAATGTCAGACATCTGAAGGACAAAGGTCCTTTGCCTATCAGGCAGCGTTGTGGTTCAGCTCCCTCCATGAGAACATTATTAGCCTGCCCACTCTGTGGACCTTCAAAAATAACCTTAAGAACCATTTAATAAAGGAATCTCAATGTGTCTGCCATCGCTAACACCTAGCAAAGGCATCTCCTACTATCTGCCCTTCTGCCAAACAGTTCTCTCTCTCTCTCTCTCTCTCGGACACTCTGCACTTGGGGTTCAACCCCCCCACCCCATCTTTCAAGCACTTCTATGCTCTAACCCCCTCGTGTTGCTGACAACTAACAGGTTCCCTGTTGGGCACAGTTATTTAGTGTGTTCCTGAATGTATCTGACTGTGTTTACTTATTCCATTTGTTTTTGCTGTATTTTTTGCATTCCTTTGTTTAAAGACCAAATGTACCTAAATGTTTTCATTCTAATCCTATTGCCTTGTTTGTCTCAATCCTCTGTATAATCACCTACTTGTTCTAAATGTACTAACGTGGAACCTATGTAAAGAGCTCTGAGCTCAAATGGATAATCCGAGATAATAAATAAATAAATAAAAATATCTTAGCTGCTCCAACCCCAGAACTGTGCTTGGTCCTGATGGGATTAACTATTGTACAGTCAAATTAGCCAGTGAAGCTCTGGCTTATCCTATCTCCAAAATGTTTTAACTTTTCTTTATGCACTGGTGCTTAACTCAAAAAAAAGGCCCCAATTGTTCCTCGATTCTGCAACCACAGAAATTGATGCAGAATTTAATGAAAACCATGGACAATTATTCGGTAGTTTACATGAACTGTGGAATATTATTCAGCAGTTTATACTGAAGATTCAGTATTTAGCTGGCCTGCCAGCACAGCAGTACTGCTACCGCTCGTTACAGCAATGACTCAGGTTCAGGAACAAGCCCGGGAAGTTGGCGGGCCTGCGGGGTGGGGGGAGGAAGATTGAGAGTCCTATGGACTGCTTTCCTCCTCCAGCAGGGAGGGTGACAAAGTTACTGGTGTTTGGGTAATCCCTCGTGGTAGCCTGGAGTATGACAGCTGGGACTAACTACATTTGGGAGGCATGTCAGATGTTCAGTGTGCCACCACAATGTCATTGTATGACATGTCTCCTTGGGAGAAAATGTGAAAATGGAGGTTCCACTGCCGCACAATGATGTCTGCCCCCATGTTGCAGACCCCGCACCACTGACCAGGCTCTTTCTCCCATTCTACCATTCAGCCTCTGTCAGGGGCCCCTCACGGTGGCCCCGCCTTTGGGGGGTAAGCTAGAGGGGCAGGATTGGAAGTGAGGTAAGTCCTGGGGTGTGTGGCTGGGCTGAGCATGGGTAGATCAGACAGATGGGGGTCATCGGATGAGGAGATAAAGCATAACAAATAAAATTAAAAATGAAGAGTCAGTATAAATTGTGAGTAAAACAAATCTGCAGTTTACATTGACTCTGACCAAGAAAATGATTCCATGGATCATATAAACCCTGGAAAACTATTCCATGGTTCATATTAAATTCTGCAGAATGCTTTTTGGAATTCTGTGGAATTTAAAAACAAAAATATGAAAAGCATTTTGGAACAGCCCCTGCCCATTAGTTTGTCTGCTAGGGCTTTACCTTAAAAATCAAAATAGGTAAATCCCCTCTCATCTAGCTCAGCCCCACCACTCTCCCTACCCCACCCTGAGAACCTCCTTGAGTCCCTTTATTTGAAGTAGAAATAGTTTTATCAGATCCCATACTATGCAACAATCCTCATCCTTCTAATTTCACTGGTGGGCCCAAATTCTGGTTTCTTGTCCCAGAAGTGCTTTAAGCATAGCCGCACAAAGCACTACTGGAATGAGAAACTGCCATTTTGGCCTAGTGGTAAAACCAGAAGGATGAGGCTTGTGTGTAGTGTGGTTGCTGATAAAAATATTATGCATTCAAATTTGATGGCCCTGGGGACTCTCAGGCTGGGGTGGGGAGGGTGATGGGGCTGAGATGAATGGGGTCGATTTTTTTTTACTTTCTACTACTAAGAACTTAGGAGTTAATTGAAAATCTCCTTTTGTTTGTAGGTCCCAGCCCCAAAACTAATATTTTTTCTCAATCTGGGTGCTGGGGGGGGGGGGGCTGCTGACTGCTACCAATGCCCTAAACTGCTGCCACAGAATTTCCACAGAAATAGGAAACTAATGCTGTAGAAGTTCTATGGCAACAGAGGGACTTGACGCAGAATTTTGATCCAAATTGCCACAGAAAAACCGGGGCCTTAACCAAAAGTGTGGAAGAAGGCCACTATTATTCCTATTCACAACTTGGTTCCTAAACATCTCACCTCCAGCTTTGCACAATCTCCCTTCTGGCTCCCCTGTCAAAAGTCTTTGAAAGGACAGTCTTCAATCAGACTTCTGAGTATATCCTACAAAATGATCTGTTGACTAATGCCCAACATGGTTTCTGACTTCAACATAATGTGGATACTGCCTTGGTGAGGTTCACAGACTTTGTTTACCGAGAAACAGACGCCGGTAATTATTTAACCTCAGTGTTCAAGGATTTCTCAAAGCATTCTACATTGTTGACTATTAAGTACTGATCCCGGCTCTATCCTCCCTCAATTTTTCCACAGATGTCACCAACTAGTTCAAAAATTATCTCTTTGAATGGGTCCACAGGACCACAATTGACAACTCTCTGACTTTTATTACATCTGTGGTGGAGTCCCACAGGGTTCTATTTTTGGTCCTTTACTCCTCTCTCTGTTCTTGAATATGCTGCTTAATGCCTGACCAACAGCAAAAACTATCCTTTGTGCCAACGGTGCTTTCATTTTCAGTATGGGCAAGGATCTGGCAACCTTGAACAATTCCATTCAGCGGGACTTTGACCTACTCCAGAACTGGTTTGTAAAGCATGTGTTACCCCTCAATATCCCCAAAAACAAAATCTATGGTGTTCTTGGGAGTATACCAAAAACCTGTGAGTTTTCTCTTTCAGCTATTTGATTTTGAATGGTACTGAAGTGGAGCATGTCCTGGAGTTTAAATACCAAGGTTTATACTTGGACAGGTCCCTGAATTTCAACACCCATTTCAACAATCTAGTAAAATCTGTGCATATGAGATTGGCTTCACATTACCAAATTAAAAGTTTCCTAGTTCCAGAAACAAAGAGACTGCTTGTCCATAGATTCTAGACCCCTTTAATGGATTACGGTTCCCTGGTTTATGTGGCTGGCCCTTCCTGGGTCCTCTTCAAGATGAGCACAGTCTACAACTGTGTTTGTTGTTTACTTACTGGCCTGCCATATCACACCCACCACTGCCATTTGTATTCCATGGCTTCCTGCCCATCCCTGGAGGATAGCCTGGCCCATAGGTCAATGGTGTTCCTCCGTAACGCCCCATCATGTATTTTTAAGCTCTACCAATGCTTGTCAACTTTCTGGGGACACATTCAGAGTCCAGATTTACATCCAAACTTACTGTCAGGGAAACTACTGTTGGACATAGGGCTATGACCTACAGGGCTATTGGCCATTTCAAACTATCACCTCCTCTCCTCACAGATGTGGGTAACATTCCTTCCTTCAGGTCCAAACTCTGCCAATCTGTGACACACAATTTGCACTGCAATTGTTTCTAATTATCTTAACTTTGTCTTACCCATTTGTTTCTTTGTCTGTACTCTAGATTTATTTTGAAATACAGTATGTCCATTCCGTACCCTGCACTTTTGTGTATAACTGTTTGCTTGTGAAAAAGGGCTATGTAGATCATCTTGCTCTCCAGCATGAAAAGAAAAATGAAAATGAAATGAAATGTAGGAAATATATGACACACATTCAACTGTGCCTAAATATTATGATTTTTATTTTTTTTTCTGTGGCCTCAGAGGTCCTTTAAGGCAGTTGCTGGTTAAACATAAATACTTAGATTATGTACAACACAACTAAAAATTTTGACTGAGCATCATAAAAGAAACTGTTAAGCATGGGAAAAAGATGTTTGTTTTCTTACAGTTCCATCTGCTACATTGGATCTGTAGTTATAGTCCTCTGTGATACTATAATGTACACAAGCACAATGTTACAAGCTGAGGATTACAAAATCATCTGTAGTACGGAGAGCAGATGATTTACAGGTAAAATGTTCCTGGGTTCATGTGTTCTCACTAATCAAGAATAACTATGCAACCCCCTTCAGGCTTGACATCTTTTGTAGGCCACACAGCTGCTCTGTACTGTATAATTTCAGCTGCGGCTGGTACTATACAGTAACCCTCACTTGGTGTCAACAGGGGTGACCATGACCCAGGGAGATCTGTGTCTTGGGGGTAAGGTGAACTGCTGGCCAGAAGATTCCCCACCCCTAAAAATCACTCTATACATGTATTCCCCTGCCCATGGGATGAGCTCAGCTCAGACCTTTGTTCTGGCAGAAAATATTACACTGCAATGATGGTTTAAGCAGAAGTTATGCTTTACTGAACATATTTACAGTTACACATGATGTGAACCAAGTCCCTGGAAGCTCTCCTGGTTAGCACTGCACCAACAGGTTCAATCCTAATCCTGGGCATGAGTCAAGAATTTAGGCCCCCTTTGTATAGGTTGCACCCTCCTCTCACATCTACAGTCACATGATCCATCTTCTTCCTCTTTTTCACAAACCAGTGGGTGAGGTTAAACCTCGGTCAGAGTCTGTTCTGCTCTGCATAACTACCAGTCCCTCCCACTAGGATAAAACTTTGAGTTTATACACTTTTACGCACACTTTGTGACACCATAGCACCCAGTCAGTGGGTGATGCAGAAGCATGACTGCTGCAGGGACTTTATTCTTGCACTTTGGTTAGCTGATGGCATAGAGGGGGTTCCCAGTTCTGAGGATCACCTCTCTATGCCAGGCCAGTCTCCCTGCTTGAGCCCTGGGGCCAGAATGCAGTGGGTGCCTCAAGTCAGCATTTTCATACTTCCTGGTAGGTGTGCTGAGCACAGCATGGCACAACATACCGCAGCCTGCCAACTGGCAGCAGCTGGCTGTTGCTTCAGCCCCATGCCAAAGGCAGTAGCTTTGGTACTCATCCTGGCTTCGGATCTCTTGTACTCAGTGTAGGCATATTTCTTACCTTTGTCTGCAGTTCAGTCTCTCATATCAGGTCTCTCTCCATCAGCAGCTCAGCTGGCAGCTTCTCTCTGGCACAGAACTGCAAACACTCCCCAAAAGGTAAACACCCCTCTTTTGTGAGACTCTTCCATTGCAGGTCTGCCATGGAGTTCCCTTAAAGAGCTAATGGAACCAAAAAAAGAGCAAGCAGCAAATTCTATTTTTTAAAAGTGGCCACTCACCACTTTTTGTTTCTGAAGTGTTTATCTTTTTCTGTGTGTTCATCCAATGGTTTTCTGTATAACAGTATTGGGTGTGATGGGAAAACCAGTGCTTTACCCAGAAACAGAGCTTGAGATACAAATGAATCACAATGAGACCAAGACCCCATGGGTTACCCTTGGAACAGGGGGCAAGGCCCCAATCAGGGTGGGAGTTGTGTACAGCCCACCATCTCAGGAAGTGGAAAAAGACAAAGAACTTCTGGAATCCATCCTAATGATGGCTAACAAAGGAGAGCTGCTACTATTAGAAGACTTCAATTTACCAGATGTAAAATGGTCCTCCTACACAGCCGCATCAGAAAGAAGTAATTAATTTCTCATTGCCCTGCAGGGGGCAGGTCTAACACAGATGGTAGATACCCCCGCAAGAGAAGAAGCAATCCTGGACCTTGTGCTTACAAACAGCACCAGAGTTTCAGGCGTAAGTGTGGGGGATCAATCTGGGTTCCAGCGACAACATGTCAGTCTGGGTCACAGTCAACAAACATGAGGATATCAGTCACACTAAAATGAAGATCCTCAACTTTAGGAATGCTAACTTCAACAAGATGTGAGCCACCTTTAGGAGCATACATGAAAAAGTGACACATAGGGATGCCGAGGCGAGCTAAAAGGCTCTAAAGACAGCTCTAAACCTTGTTACATCACAATGAACAAGGGTAATCAGCAAAGCAGAAGAAAGAAACCTCTTTGGTTCATATAAGATGTGGCATCAACAATTAGGGAAAAGAAGAAAGCTTTCAAGAAATATAAAGAAACACAGAACAACTACAATAGACATACAGAGCTAGACTGAAAGATGCAGGCAAGGCAATCAGAGAGGCGAAAGCACAAACTGAAGTAAGGATTGCCAAGGGAATAAAAAGAGGTGACAAGGCCTTCTATAGATACATACTAGAAAAGAGAAAAACCAAGGGGGAATAGTAAGACTAAAAACAAAAGAGGGACAATGTGTAGCAGAGGACACTAAGAAAGCAGAAATTTTGAACAACTATTTTTGCTCAGTATTTACTCTAGACGATAACGGAAGTGGACCAACACTAGGTAGAAAGGGACTCCACACTGAGGAGGCAGACACTAGCCCATTCACCAAGGAGAGAATCCTCCAGGAGCTCAATAAGTTAAAAACTAACAAAGCCATGGGGCCCAACAGCATCCACCCATGAATTTTAAAAGAGTTTAGGGAGGAACTTGCAGATCCACTGGCCGAGCTCTTTAATAAATCATTGGAGAGCAGTAAAGTGCCTGGGGACTGGAGGAAGGCCACTATTGTGTCCTTACACAAGAGTGGAAGTAAGGAGGAGGCAAGGAACTATCGCCCAGTCAGCCTCACCTCAATAGTGGGGAAAATAATGGAATCAGTACTGAAGGAAAGGATAGTGGTACATCTAGAAACCAGCAGAATGTTAGACCCTAAACAGCATGGTTTCACAACTGGATGGTCATGTCAAACAAACATGTTAGATTTCTTTAACTGGGTTTTGAAAACAGTGGGCCAAGGCAAAGCAGCTGATGTTGTATATCTAGATTTCAGCAAAGCATTCTATTCCATCCCCCACAGGATGCTCATCAATAAGTTAAAGGACACTGGGGTGGGAGAAAAAATCATTAACTGGGTAAGGAACTGGCTTCGGGGAGAACTCAGAATGTAATGGCGAACAGAACCTTGTCGCAAGAGTGCAGAGTGACTAGTGGAGTGCCACAGGCATCAGTACTAGGACCAGTCCTCTTTAACATATTCATCAGTGATATAGCAGAGGGTTTGGAGGGAAAGGTGTGCTTGTTTGCAGATGACACCAAGTTCTGCAACAGAGTAAACACACAGGAAGGATCCTCAGGGAAGGAATCAGACCTAAGGAAGTTGGAGGAATGGTCAGCAACTTGGCAATTGAGGCCGTGAAATCAGAGGGCTGTGGGTTCAGTTCCCACATCTGGTACTTGGGTTACTATCCCAGTACTGGCACTGTGGTGTAGCATGAGAGGGGTGCTGCACTTCTGAGGTGCCGTCTTTCAGATGACACGTTAAACCGAGGTCCCATCTGCCTGGATTGGTGGTAGTTCAGGTGGATGTTAAAGATCCCATGGCACTTATCAGAAAAAGAGTAGGGGAATTTCCTCGGTGTCCTGGCCAAATTTCCCTCATTCACTAAAAGTACCACCAACAGCTTAATCTGGTTCAAGGTCAGTTGACATTCATCTGTATCCCCTTCCCCCGGCTCGTGCCTGAAAATAGGTAGGATTTGTCTAGTGCACTTACCCGGTCAACAAAAAAATAAATAAACTGAAGTCCAATGCCAAGAACTGTAAGGTTATACACCTAGGGAAAAATAACCCAGGTAAGATGTACACATTAGGGGGTGAAAAAGTATCTGCTACAAACCAAGAAAGGGACCTTGGGGTCATGATTTCCAACAATATGAAGGTGAGAAGACAGTGTGAAAGGGTGGCGCAAAAAGTTAACAGCACCCTCAGATGCACAGACAGGGGCATCACAAGCAGAAAGCACAAAGTGATAATTCCACTATACAGATCCTTAGTGAGGCCTCACCTGGAGTACTGCATCCAGTTCTGGAGACCTCATGTAAAAAAGGATATTGACCGGTTGGAGACAGTATAAAGAAGAGCAACAAAAATGGTTTGGGGCCTCCACCAAGAACGCTATGAGGTGAGGCTCAGAGAATTGAATATGTACTCCCTAGAGCAGAGAAGAAATAGGGGAGACATGACAGAAATATTTAAATACCTTAAAAGAATCAACTCAGTGCACGATCAGAGCCTATTCAAAGTAAACAAGGAATAATGAACTAGAGGCCACAGCATGTGCCCAATAGGAGGGAAATTTAGGACTAATATCAGAAACTTCTTCTTCACCAAGAGGGTAATGGAGCCATGGAATGGACTTCAACGAGAGACAGTGGAGGCAAAGACAGTTACAGAATTTAAACTTTGTTGGGATAGGCATTGCATTAACCTGAAACAATGACACTACTAGGAAGGGGACTATTCATACAGGCAGACTAGATGGATCACCCGGTCCCCATCTGCAGACACATTCTTATGTTGTTATAAACAAGATATATCTAGTTCTATTCTTCCCAATACATGATCAGCATATGACCTCACTCACTGTTGCATCACAAGCCCTGCTGCCTGATTGGTAGCATCTGGTCTCAAGTCACCAATCAAGGAGCAAGAGAGTGACTCTTCCTGGTTACTTGTGAGGTCACAATGCTGGTGATGTATAGGGAGGAACAAAACTGACTATGTCAGTCTCCAGGTAGAATGCTGTTCTACACATCACACCTAGTACTGTCAAGTAGAACATCTTCTGATTAGCAAAACAGAACAGAAAAAACATATTTCCGATATAGGAAGAGCTAATCATCTACTTTTAAAAGTTACTATTAATTCAAGGCAGGGCACTAACTCTTTAAGAGGAAGCCACTCGGGGGTCCCACTATCCTAATGTTGGGTACTCTACATACTCCCAGGATTAAAAGCAATCTACACTAAATGCCCCCAGATCCCCTCCCTTGGACCTCAACTGCTGTCTTGGACCTGTCCCTGGATGCTACCAGACAAATGGGCATTGATATGAGTTGGTTTCAAAAGCTGATTGACAGCTTGGAGGTGTGGGGCCCTTGACCCCTCAGGCAGCCTCACAAGTGACCAGAAGCTGGAGACCTTGAGGGTACCATGGCACCATTCTCATTGGCACTATGCTTTGCCCACTAGACTCAAATCAGAGTCACTACCAATCAATTGTCTCTGGGTCAGGCAGTCTAGTAATCACACTTTGTCCTTGAGTGGCAGGTGGGGGTTGTTACAAGTCGAAGAAAAGTAGAGGAAATATATAAAATATAAACACAAGATATGTCCAGATATTAAACTTTTTAACATTTTCCGCAAGACATCTCTTTAAGGAAGATGGTTAATACTGCAGCAATCAGGTCAAAGATAAAACATAGTCTGATTAATAACAGAGGTGGGCTAAAGAAGAACTGATTAGCTATGCCATAGGGAGCAAAGATTCATTGCCACTGACCCAAGAATTTTTTTTGTTAACTGCCATTTGCAATGTTTTATCTGAGTTAGGTTAACCTAGATATGTTTATGAATGCCAAAGGGTGAGAGGAAATGACTGCCCATCACCAAAATCACCTATCATGATTTTTAGTAATGTACTCATTCTTCCACTGTTGAAGTTTTTTTTATATTATTCTACCTCTAGTCTGCATACAGTTACAAAGGCATGTGCAGTCACTGGTGCTCTCATCACTGAAATCAAGTCTATTCATTCTCTGATCTTCAGGGCCATTACGCAATGGTAGAAGTACAGTATTCAGACATGGGTGTCTGCAATTAAGTCAATATTTTCCCAAAAGGGTAAACACAATCCTCAGCACCAAGGACAGTGCCCCCATATGATGTCTGATATTCTGATCAGGAAAAGCACACTGATTTGTGACAGTTTGTTTCCAGATGCATCCTTTGGGATGGGACACATGGACCTACTGGGGGTTGCTGTCCAGGACACCAGAAACAATCACCTACTCTTTACGATAAGTTCTATGGAATATGTAACTTCCACCAATACAGCTACCAGAGATGGGCATAAGGGACCTTGGTTTAATGTCACATCATAAGAATGGCACCCTCAGCAGTACAACACCCGTTAGTGCTCCACTACAGTGTCTGTATTGGGCAATAGCCTACGTTTCTAATGTAAGATTGCAACCTTCTAACCTGTTTGCCCCATAGTCAAGTGTACAACCTACTGAGCCTTTATAATGTACCTGGTCTCCAAGATTCAGAACATAAGCTACATCTGAAAATCTCATGGAAGTCAATACTAGCAATCCATGTTTGTAACGTACAATTACTCGTTAACATGCTGAGTCAGCAGAATGGCATATGGGATCCTTTTTGAACTTACAGACTTTGAACTTTTATCTTTGAGTTCATTAGGAAAGTGATTTACCTTCACTGCATACATCTGTCCCTGCTAGAAGAGGTCAAGATAAAGAAAACAAGTGTTTATTAGCAATTTTTCTGCTTGGGTGAAAATCAGCAACTTCAGTTTCTGGCAGTATACCGTTAGTTGGTTCTGCACCTTTTCATCTATTACTATGCTCCATTATTATGCTGACACAAAGCTATATGTCTGTAGCCCATCTATCTCTTTGGTCAAATAGGATTTGGATTTATAGTCTGGGTTGGACATTCTGCGACACAATTTACTTAGAAACAACCTGTTACTAAGTGCCTCAAAACCAAGGTATGCAATTTGCATCTTAAAGAGCAACTCTCTATTACAATAAAAAGCTTAAAAACTCTAGATTTACACCAGTTGTTTTAACTTTACCATTTTTCTAGTTCTGTGTTATTTTTGCTTACTTTTCTCAGCTGTTGGTCTACTAAATATTGCAGATAATGCATCAATTATTTTACCGAGTCTTTTAAATGACTCTCCCCTGCTCACCACAAAATTTGTTTGTAACATCACAGTCTGTTGTCATGGTGAGCAATATCATGTCATAAACCAATGCACTGTGAGGTTAAAAGGGGAGAGGCTAATGTTTTCAAATGTTTTCTATACAGACTTTTTAGATGAACTATCAAGATGTGCTGTAAATCTTGGAAAGGAGCATTGAAAATGAAATAAAAATGTATTCTCTAATAAATTGTAACAGCTGAAACATAGATACATAGACAGTGTCGGCAGATAAGGGCCTATGGCCCACCCATTCTGCCCATTTGAGCTTGTAAGTTCTCTTTATGTTTTCTTAGAAGTATATTGCCCCTTAACCCTGACCTCCAGAATTCCCTTATGTCTGTCCCATGCATTCTTAAATCCTGTGATTGTTTCAGCCCCCACCACTTCCTCTGGCAGGGTGTTCCACTTGTCCACCACCCGTTCTGTGAAGAAATTCTTCCTCATGTTTCCTCTGAATCAACCTCACTCCAACTTCATCCCATGCCCTCTAGTCCTGGAACATCTTTTTCGCTAATAGTGTATTCCTGCACCCTGTTCCTCCTGCAAAACACTTGTATGACTCTATCATGTCCCCTCTCTCCCTCCTCTCCTCCAGGAAGTACATATTCAATTCCTTCAACCTGTCTTCATAGGACTTGAGATGCAATCCATGTACCATCTTTGTTGCCCTCCTCTGAACCTTCTCTACCCTATGTCCTTACGTAGGTAAGGTCTCCAGAACTGTACACTGCACTCCAGGAGGGGCCTCACTAGAGTCTTGTATAGTGGAATTATGACCTTCCTTTTCTTGCTGGTGATGCCGCTGCCTATGCATCCTAGCATCCTATTTGCTTTACCTGCTGCCTTGTCGCACTGTTTCCCTACCTTGAGGTCATCAGAGATGATAACCCCAAGATCCCTTTCCTGCTTTGTGCATGGTATATCCTCACCCCCAAATGATATATTGTGCCAGGGTTTTTGTGCTCCATATGCATTATCTTGAACTTCTTTGCATTGAATTTCAACTGCCAACCCCCTGACCATTCTTCAGGTATCTGCAGGTCCCTTCTCATTCTGTCTACACCCTCTGGTGTGTCTACTCTGTTACAGAGCTTTGTGTCATCAGCAAACATGGAAATTCTGCCTTCTAGGTCCTACGCAATGTCACTGATGAAGATGTTGAATAGGACCGGTCCCAGCACTGATCCCTGTGGTACCCCATTGGTCACTCTTCCTTCTGTGGAGTGACAGCCATTTACCACCACCTCTGTGTCCTGCTGCCCAGCCAGTTACCTTCCCACCACACTATTGTCCTGCCCACACCCATATTCCCCAGTCTGTGTAATAGTCTTCTATGTGGCACAGTGTCAAAGGCCTTGCTGAAGTCCAGATAGGTCATGTCCACTTCCTTCCCCTGATCCACCTCCCTAGTCACCCAGTCAAAAAATTCAACGAGGTTGGTCTGACAGACCTCCCCTCTTGAAACCATGCTGCCTTGGGTCCCGTAGTTGATTGACAACCAGATGTTCCACCAGTCTCTCCTTCAGTAGTGATTCCATGATCTTCCCACTCACCGGGTGGTAGCTGACTAGTCTGTAGTTCCCATTTCCTCTTTGTTCCCACTTTGGTATAAGGGGACTACATCTGTTATCCTCCAGTCTTTGGGTACCTCCCCCGTTTCCAGTGATCAGCTAAACAGGATTGCTAGAGGTTCAGCCACCACCTCTCTTAGTTCTTTAAGGACCCTGGGGTGCACCCCATCTGGCCCCATTGCTTTATCAACTCTTATTACTTCCAGTTCCTTCAGGACTCTTTCTCATGTAAAGGGACTTGTGTCAATTTCTACACCATTCCCACCCTTTGTACTCCCTTCAGACCCATTACCCTCCTCTTCCTCAGTAAAGACCGAGCAGAAATACCTGTTTAATATGTTAGCTTTACTGTTGTCATCCTCCACGCGGCCCCCATCCTCCCCCTTCAATCTCACTATCCCTTCCTTTGCCTTTCTTTTTTCACTTATGTACCTGTAAAAGGTTTTGTCCCCTCTACCCACTGATTTTGCAATGTACTCTTCTGTCTGAGCTTTGGCTTCCCTTACTGACCTCCCTGCCTCCCTTTGCTTCTCCTGGTACTTTTCCCTATCCTTTTCTGCCTGTGTCTTTTTGTATTGCCTGAATGTTATCTTTTTGGCTTTCACTTTCTTTGCTACCTCTTCAGAAAACCATAATGACCTCCTCTTCCTTTTCCTCTTTCTAACATGCTTAATGCATAATTGTGTTGCTCTTGTAATCCCTGTTTTAAATACTGCCCACTGTTTCTTAACCCCTGATTCCTGCCCCATTCCCCTTAATGCCTCTTTCAAGCATCTCCCCATTTTCCCAAAGTCTGCCCCCCTAAAATCCAGGATACGTGTTTTTGTGTGGTTTGGTTCTGCTCCTTCTGTGATTTCAAACCACAATAACTGGTGGTCACTGTTACCCAGGTGCTCCCCCACTGTTACCCCCATCACACTGTCCCTGTTTGTGAGCACAAGGTCCAGTATTGCCTTCTGCTGAGTTGGTTCCATGACCAGTTGCTTGAGGAAGGCACCCTGAAGGGAGTCTAGGATAATCTGCTCATAGTTGATGCTGCTGCTGCTGCTGGTATGCTCCAGTCCACATATGGAATATTGAAGTCTCCAACCAGCACTACCTCACCCTTGTCTGCCATCCTTTGGATGGCTAGCATCAGCTCCCTATCTGTTTCTTTCTCCTAGGCTGGTGGTCTATAGACCACACCTATGTGGATGGCTGGCCCCATTTTCCTTTCTAGCTTAACCCACAGTATTTTCCTCCATTTTGTTCCTCCTGGATTTCTGTGGCCCTTATGTCATTTTTCACATACAGTGCCACTCCTCCTCCTCCCTTCCTACCTGCCCTGTCTCTTCTGACTATGTTATAGCCAGGTATGACCATCACCCAGTCGTGGTTATCATTACACCAGGTTTCTGTGATGGCCACAATGTCCAGGTCTGACTGCACCATGACAGCCTCCAGATCCTCCATCTTGTTGCTAAGGCTCCTGGCATTGGCACACATGGCTTTCCATGAGTTGACCTCCCTAGACTGTTTAGCTGTTCTACTCCAGCCCCTTCCCTTGTTGTCCTTTATCCCTGGTTCTTCGTGCTGTCTGCCCTTCTGTTGAATTTTGCCCCTTTTCTGCCTATCCACCTCTTGAGTGCTCATCTCCATTTTTTGCACACTGTTTTGTAGAGATATTCACTCCTCCCGTTCACTGGTTCCACTGCTAGCTGTGGGGGGTGGGAAATTAGGTACCCTCCTTGCTGGCCTGCCACTCCCCTTGACTAGTTTAAATGCTTGTCAATGTAGCATTTAAACTTATCATTGAGTGCTTGGATTCCCCTCCAGGATGGATGCAGGCCGTCAGGCTTGAACAAGCCTCCATCCCTCCAGGTGGGTTCCCAGTCACCAATGAATCCAACCCCTTCCTCACAGCACCAGTTCTTCAACCATTAGTGAAAGTTCCTGTTGCATGCGCCCCTATGCTCTCCCACAAAAAACTTATTTTCAGCTGATGCTCATAACAGGTTGGTGCAAGTGACCTTCATACCATTACTGGACTCTTGTGATCTCCAATATAAGAGTGATCCCACAGTCCACCTTGTTAAACTGGATGTGCTCTCTTTTAAAGGGCTCTCCATTTCATAACAGTCCTGAATCTCAGAACTCATCATTTCTTCATATACTCTGGGCTGAACTAAAATTCCCTAAGTACCAGGAAGCTAAACAGAGTTCACTTTTGGTCCTATACAACTGTCCAGATGAACCTGCTATTGTACATAATATGCTTCTTTAAGTTGGTCACATGGGTTAAGGAGTACTTTCCTCATATACTTCTAAATCCCCAAATATGGCACATCTTATAGAAAATCAGCATTCAGCTGTTACTTCCTAACTGTCTGGAATAAACTGCAAGACACATTTAAATTGGAAAGTGTCATAAGCTGCAGTGTCTTTAAAACTATAATTGATAGCCACTGCACAGGCAAATGTAACTCATTAGTTCATGTTATCCTACCCACATAGCTGATATTTTTATCTACTTTCTGTCTCAAGAGTCTATATTTATGCCCATGATTTCTGATTTTCCTCATGCCTCTGCATGCCCCTGTACCATGTACTAGATACTGTACTGCCTTACTTGATGCGCAGTTTGTACGTATATAATTTGCTTGCATTGAAACTCCTGTTCACACTTTGTACTGTAATTCCTGTTTATGACTCTGATTGTGTTATCCAGGACCTCCTTGAAAATAAGCATTGCTCAATGGAATTTTGAGCTAATGTTAAACAAATTAAAATGAGTATATTTCATCTCCATAAATACGAACATATGAAGGTACAAAGAAGCCAACAAAATAAGGCCATTTGAGTCTGCTCGTGTTGCAGGGTAAATGAATCTCTTCAAGACCAATGTTTATAAAACAGTGGCCAGATGTCCAGTGATGACCTCCAGATTACTACTGTATTGACCAGGAGAACAGAACTTTATATGACTCAGGGCCACAACGATCAGGGTGTCTAATTGAAGTTTGTTCCTAATTATGACAAAATGTCAGTTTTGGCCCTCACATAGTTTGTTTCAGTAGCCATTTGACAGAAATGTATACAGTTGATTGTCCACATGCAGTACATTAGAGAGGGCTTCCCTCCTTGTTGTGGCCAGAAACTAGGAATTTGGAATACAACTGCAAGTGTCCCAGGCAAATTAGCTGAACTAGGACTCCATCTTATCAAAAAGCACTGTGCCAGCCTATTGCCTGCTTGTGAGGCTGGAAATCCAGGTTTGTGCTCAGAGTCAGGATCATCAGAAAGGCAGCAGTAAGGGTGGGTGCAGAAGGATTAAGCATCTCAGAGAATGCTCTACTTCTCCAGGGTGGGCTAACACCAGTATTCACTACAGCTCTGTCACTTGAGTTACCACAGGTGGATATGTAGGTGGAGCGACTGGGGAGGGTGTATGCCTGCAGTTCTGTGTGGCAGTACAAAAGCTGGATGTGCATGCACACACTGGAGTTCTAGTGTGCTGGCATCGACAGGGGAGAGAACAGCAGGGGATAAAATCATCTGGTCTGCAATATGACACCTGGTGCCCTTGGGCCCTATGCAGCCCACTGTGCCCCTCTTTACCCTTAGGTGCACTACATAGGGGAACCTGCCCCACCTCCAGCCCCATCCCTTGCAGTAAGCTGAAGGGGTTGGAAAGACAGAGCTGCTGTTGAGGCAATGAGGTTAGCACAAGTTTATGGGAGGTAGATTGTGTCAAACAACTCTGATTGACTTCTTTGACTGGGTCACTAAAACAGTGAACAAGGGCCAAGTGGTGGACATTCTGTACCTGGACTTCAGCAAGGCCTTTGACTCTGTGCCCCACAAGGGGTTGATGATGAAGCTGGCAGATCTGGGGGAAGGTGAGAAATTGACAGGGTGGGTAGCTAATTGGCTTAGGGGCAGAACCTAGAGTGCGGGGGTGGGTGAGCTCTCAAGCACTATGGAGGTCACCAATGTGGTACCACAGGGATTGGGTGCTCCAGTGCTCTTTAATGTCTTCATCAAGGATATTGGAGATGGCATTAAGGGCAAAATCTGCTTATTCATGGATGACATGTAGGTCTGTGGGCGGGCAGAAACAGCAGAATGGATACAGGACCTAAGGGTAGATCTGGAAGGCTAGAAAAGTGGTCCAGGACTTGGCAACTTTGCTTCAATGCAAAGAAATGCAAGGTTATGCACATTGGGGTTATGATCCCAAGGACTAAGCACATCTGGTGGGGGTCTGGGTTTTACATCCAAGGAGGAGAAAGACCTGTGAGTGATGATCACTAGCAACCTGAAACACTCCATGAAATGGAGGAAAGCAGCAGCCACGGTGAACAGAATGTTGAGCTGTATCACTATGGGATCAGCAGTAGGCAGGAAGAGGTAATACTGCCATTGTACAGGTCATTGGTGAGGCTGCACCTAGAGTACGGTACATAGAATTGGTGTTCATACCTTAAAAAGGACATTAATCTGCTGGAGACATTACAAAGGATGGCAACATATATGATTATAGGGCAGTAGGGTAGGACATATGAGGAGAGATTGAAGGCCCTAAACATGTACTCCCTGGAGGAGAGAAAGAGGGGGACATAATTGAGACCTTCAGGTATATGGAAGGAATAAATAAGGTGAACAAGGAAGGTCTCTTCAGGTTCCATGGGAACAGAAATATTGGGGGCAAAGTCTCAAGTTAGAAGGGGGCAGGTTTAGGAAAGAGGCCAGGAGGCACTTCTTCATGGAGAGTGTGGTGGCAGGTTGGAATGAGCTTCCTGAGGAAGTGATTTAACTGGAAACAGGCAGCTTCAAGAGAGTCTAGGACAGAGTTAGGGGTATAATAAGGGTCATAAGGGGGTGAACAGAGAGGAGGGGCTGCAGGGTCACAATAGACCTAATGGCCTTATTCGGCTGGCTTGGTTGTATGCTTGCATGGGTGGTCACATGGGACATTTGAAGGTATGACCAGGATGGGAAAAAATATAATTTAAAAGAAAGCAACTTATGGGGCCACAGAATGACTCAGTGGCAGTGTACTGCATTGCTGTGCCAATGACCCAAATTTGGAAGCTGACTCATGCTACTTGGAGTGGGCTGCACCAGCCTGCAAAGGGATGGTGCTGCTTCTGGCATTGCAGAATACCCATGGCAGGCAAAGGAACTTGCTTCCATAGAGGCTCTACTGCAGTATCCAAGGCCACAACAGGGTGAGGTAGCACCATCAAGTGAGTGGAGGGAAGGCTTGAAAAAGCCAGGGGGAAAAACACTCCTGAGTTATCTAAATGATGGCCAAGATACACCCTGGCCCCATGCCATGGAGCCTGCCACCCACAAGCTGGTGGCAAGTTAACAGATCATGGGGCTGGGTTATTGTCCCAATTGGAGGAGGGCAAATATGTGCACTGGAGAGAAGAAAAACTTAGATGACAAAAAAGCAATATATGAAGCAAGACAAAAAGTACTTACCATCGATGCACATAGGTCAGAGGAGTGCATGGGGAGGGGGGAGAGAAGAAAGAGAGAGAGACATATAGTGGACAAAATAATGAGGCTAACAAGCACCAAATTCTTTAAATGAATGAATTTATTGGTTTTGCACTGAATTTGCTCACTTTTATATTACAAGGGGTACATTAGATTTTTTTTTTACTGTTAAATAATGTAATTTCTGTGTGTCTTCAAAGTACAAAATAGGAAGGATAACAATAGGTATTGCTTTATTTCATTTTCTTTTTAATAATTCCCTTCCTGCTTGTACCGCCTGGGCTCGCTTTATTTGTATATTGAAATCCCAGCCTGGCTGTAGAGGTACAGTGTAAAGGAAGCATTAAAATCTGTGCACATATAGAAAGGGAAAAACAGAGAAAGAGAAAGCAGTAAAGAAGACAGAGGCATAATGGAACAATTACAGCAAAGTCATGCAAAGAAAAACCCTGTGTCTGACATGCACACAGTAATACAAGATAAAGTTCAAGAACAGGGAAAAAAAATCCCCTTCGCAGAAGGTCAAAGATCAAATGTCATCAGCCAAATTTCATCTTATATACAAGTAAAACTGGTCCAAGAGAGATTTTCTTTTCCTTTTAAAACCTGTAGTACAATCACACTGATATGAAACTAACAAATAGTGGCATAAGGTAATAATTTTCCAGACACTAATGCTATTCTACATTCTTGAAGTATTGGTAATTTTAAACATATACTACAAGTTTCCTTGATGTTGGGACAAAATAAATAAAACATTGTTCACATAGCTCTCATAAATTAGGAGAAAATATTTGTTTCATTTTTCTTCAATGAAATAAATACAGGTCAGTGTTGCCTCTACACAATAATTATATATGTATACACACATTTGTGTGTGTATATATAAATAAATAAGACAATACTTTTAAGACAAAACAATAAAAAATTTATAAAAATATCTGCATGATTTATGTTCCAGTAGTGGGTGTTTGACTCCCAGTAAAGAAAACAAAGCAACACTGCTCTACTAAACAAAGTGCTTTTGTGAAAACAAGAGAACGAAACAGAGAAATAGAGCAGAGATCTGCAGGAAAGAAAGAAAGAAAGAAGAAAAAATGAACTCTAAACATCTGAAATAAATAATACTGGTAAACTTAGACTTGGCAACACAATGATTGCATCTGCAACTACAGCTAAACAAAGTGTCACAACTATTCAAAGATATTCTATACAGTAGCAAGCTGCTGTACAAGAGGATGTGATGGATTGTTCAATTTTAGTCTAGAAATTTGTATGAATTCAGTTTTGTGCTGTAAGGTGGCTGATCTTCAAGTTCAAATAGGTTTCCTGGCAGTTCATAGAATCCTACAAAAGGAGCCATGTTTGGAAAGGTTCATGTTGAAGGCTTTTGTTTCTCTGCAAGGTATGCCTTTTTTTACCTAGAGTTCATCTGTGGTACATACGTGTTGCTGAAGGCTTTGGTTTCTCTCCTTTCTTGTCATGTTGATGTTTTGACTGGCTGAAGTAAAAGAGGGCTGAGAGAGGGTGCAAAAAAAGAGGACACTGGTTCTTGGATACTGAGCAGTGGTGGCCTCCCTTCAACAAATGTCTGGAGCACAGAAGAGCACGCCAAGGCTGTATTTTAACAAGTTTTCTGGACAATTCCTGGTAGCAGAGCGAAGACAAGTCAAGTTCGTCATAGAAGGAGAGCAGGAAAAGAAAAAACATTGGGATAAAATGCTGTAGAATGGGATTTGCATGTGCTACTAATATTTTTGTATCAGATATATATACAGCCATTCCTCCATACAAAAGAATTTGTCTATAGACATTTTTGTACCGAAGTATTCAGGTATGTACATCCGCCTAGTATATGTGACTAGCTCTCTAAGGACTGTTTTTATTTTTATTTAATGTTGGTCTTGTGTCCCGACAGATGAGACCATCTTTGCCTTGTCTTTGCCTGTTGGGTACTTAGAGTCTCCTCTAGAACCATAGTCATTAGCATCGGATTCGCTCCGCTTGCTGTTTGCACCATGCTTTGTTGGGGTGCCCGGCGGGTGGGCCACCTGCCCATTCTTCTCGTCTGAAAAAAGTTGTTTAATTACGTCAAAGAAGTTACTCAATGGGCTGCCTGGGTACACAAACAGAAAAGAAAGAAAAGAGAGAGAGAACAAACAAACAAATGAACAATGGGGTTTACGAGAAGAAAGTGACATGAGATCCAGCGCCACATGGGTGACCAGATGAGGACAGCGTAGGACAAAGAGGGTTAAGAAATGAAACATTGTTTTAGGGGGGAAAAGGGGTCAAATGCCTTCAGCCAAAGAGAGTTTCATCCCTTAAGACAAACTAAAAAATTGATAATTCTAATTTATGCAAGTTAACAACACTAGAGACAAATTTATTTTTATCTGTCCATCTATCTTGTCAGATATATTCAAGTGTTTGACCACCCACCATGGCTCTTGCTGCGGACAGCAAAAGAAAAAAAAATCAAGAAATGCAATTTTTTTTCAGAAAGATGGTGTTATAATTCTCAGATTGGTGGTGGTGGTGGAGTATTACTTCTATGCATCTCTGCTAAGGCATGCTTTGGAGTAGGGACAGGTGAAGCTGACCTCAGGTTCCTGGGTATGGAGCATTATTATTCTGATTCCATACTGCAGTGGATTTTCCCCCAGTAGGAAAAACAACCTATTGCATCATATTGCAGTATGGTATGGTATGATATGATGCAGTGGCGGAGCCAGGTTTAGGAGCGTTTGGGAGCCGGGGGGGGGGCAGTCAATCATGGGCTCCACAATGGGCACTAAACAGTGAATAAAGATGGTGGCGGGGTGCCACTACTCACACTGGGGCAGCCAGGAGGGGCGAGTGCCCCCCAGCCCCCCCCAGCTCTGCCACTTGTATGATGCAATGTTTATTCTTGCTATCATATTCTCATTCATTGCAATATACTACATACTACGTAGTATTAGAATATGATTCACAACTTGCTCTCAGGAAATGTCACTGATGTAATATTTTCTAACTGAAAGCGCTCCATGGAGGCTTTTTTAAAATTGGACTCCCATGCTGCATGGGCAACATGCCATGGCAAATAATTAGTTAAAAACAAATTAATAAATTAAAAAAGAAAACAGTGGCAAAAAACTATAAAAATCTGGTGGAAAAAATGAATAGGTGAAAAGTGGTGGTAAGAAAACCCAGAGGCCCCCTCCATCTTGTTATCTTTAATACAGATATAGACTACTCAGATGTTGCTGCAGTATTTAACATATTTGGTAATTACAGGTAAATTACGCAGCAGAAGATAACTTAATGCCTAACACTTTGTCTGCTTTTCCTCCAATTATTCACTTACTCTTCCAAAAGTACATCTGTTTTTGCATGTACAGTATCTATCTGTCCATTCATCTCATCTTTCCATCAATCAGTCCAAGTATAGTAGCTCTTCATTCTTTAGTGGAAAGTAGATGAAAAACCTGCAGTTAACTGGCCCCTGAATTCTTGACTGATGCTGTTTTATTGGAACCACTGTCATTTACATATTACTTTTGTCAATTACCCTTTGGGTCAGCAATAAAACAGCTGCATATATGGATGTTATGAGCTGAGGATAACACTTGGGTGCTGAAAAAAACTATCTGGCACTCTACATGCTAATCACTTAGCGAACAACTATATTAGCAGCTTACGAATATATAGCATAAACACTTGCAGTATTCTAAGCTTCATACACAGTACTTTATTAGAACGAAGCTGAAATATTTTTCAGAGCACTTGAACCTGAAAGTAAATGAATATGGTAGAATTTACAAAAGGCTTATGAAATATCTATATTCATAACTATATGGAGTTAGTGGACAGGAATCATTGAAAAAAGTGTTGTAAGGGTGAGATTGTGCCGAGCATCCAGTTATTCCACTAATTTATAAGCATGCAATGGCAACTACTTGTCATTATTATATGGGTAAGAAGGACATTCTAATCACCTGACTGTCTAAAAGTCAAGTGCAAAGGCATAATTATCTTGCCATAATTTCACTCTTGTACTTGCTTAGTCTGTGCTCCAGGATTTGTTATAATATCAATATGCCTCAACTGGAATAATGTTTTGATCTTTCGCTCATAATTCATATAGAAGGCATTTTGTATTATAAATCAGTAAACAGCCACTGATGCCTCGAGAAGAACTTTGAGAAATGTAATTTTTGGACACAAAACAGCATATATTTCTCATAAGCTCTGTATTTCTTATCCCCATTATTTATTACTGAGGCAGTATGCATGAAAACAGAAGAGTTGTCCCTTGAGAGCTCATCAGCTCTTCTTGCCTTTTCCCAACCCGATGTCATAATGCTCCGTTGCGACATCACAGTCTGTTACTATTGGAATAACTGTGATGTCACAAGCAGAATGTCATGATTTCAAGTAAGGAATAGTCTATAGAAGTAGATGAACTGCAAGGGATAGAGATCTTGTTTTTGTTGGAATTTCTTCAGTAATAAATAATGGAGAGGAGAAATGTATAGAAGATATATGAAATACAAGCTGAAGTGTGTCCAACTATAAGGTTTTCCAAAGTTTTCCCAAAGGCGTCAGCTGCTCTTTAATTTATACCTAAAAGAGCAAGTTGAGGGGAAAGATTGGGGGGGGTCAAAAAGAATGCACGTTATAGTGGGGATAAGAGGATTGTGCAGCAGAGTGAGTAAGGGAGGAGAATGTATATTTAACTGCCTGGAGGGTTTGGAAGTGATTCCATAATGGTCTTCATTTCTAGATTTCACATCAAATGCAAGTGAAAGTCTGACCCAAAGCAAGCCCAGTGGCTCAGCAACAGAGCTACCACCCACCATGATGGTGATCCAAGTTTGGGAGCAAACTTGAATTGCTGGTGGTTGGTCGGGGTGGGAGAGGACTGAACATCCAGCCTACTGTTCTCCTCACCAAGAAAGGGAGAGCTTGCTGCTTCCACCAACAACTGCCACATGGTGGTGACCAGGTCACAGTGCAGCTTGCAGTGACATGAAGGGAGGGAGCTGCGGGCTTCTGCAGCACATGCATGCTCCACGTGCACCTGCTGATGTGGGTACTCCAACAGGGGCATCAGGAGGAACAATGGAGGTGCAGGCATTAATGAAGCACTGCTTGCCAGCCTTCTACCCATGCCACCACCAGTAACCTGAACCCAGCAAATCTGAATGTGCATCATCGGGGTGGGGGGTGGCCTTCCCCTCCTGGCCCCATAACAGGGAACAATCTGAGGGGGACTGAATGGGGACAGGTAAGTCCTGGGAAGGTGGCTGCTGGTGGAGGGTGGCAGAGACAGGGCTGTGCAGTCAATCTGCTCTGGCTGGGAGAATATAACCTTGATTTTGATTTAAAGAAAACCTGATCCAAATTCATGAGAAACATGCAATGAACGTTTGCTAAATTGTAAATTGGAAAACATAGAACAGTGTTTTCTGATTGTACAGCTCTAACTCCAATATGGTTCTTCCTGTAAATAAAGTGAAGCCCTGTTAAATGTATAACCTAAATACCAGTCATATTTATTATTTTATCAGGATTATTCTGTTATCAGATATTCATTTAAAAGAGTTTCTAAAACTATTGCATTGGCTAAAATTGGTGCACGGCTACATGTTTCAGTTAACAGGTCTATTTTTTTAACAAATCTGAAACCCATTATATTCTCCCTTTCTGGACACAGCTGTTTTATTTTTTTAAAAGGTTCATTCCATAATGAGGTATTCATTTAAAGGGGCACAGTCAGCTTTACCCCTTATTTTTTTAGGAAATCTGAGCAGTGTGCATTTTGGCACACACCAATCAAATCTGCACTGTAGAATGCCCCCATAGATATATAAAATGAGTATTTCTACCTGTTTTGTTGACTTTTAGCAAAATCCCTAAATCACTCGGTCTGAGCTTAAATAATCCGCAACCGCAAGTGTCTCCATCTTGAGAATGTGCCTTGGGCAGGAGCACAGTCCCAAGGTACAATTTATTCCCATGATAACTGTAAAAAGATGTTGCCCCAGAAACTGCAGCAATTCTGAGCAGTTCATTGTGCCTGATAATGAAAACTGAGCACTGAGAAGGCCGTAATGCACAGTTTTAATCAGGAGCCAAAATCCCTCCCATGCACAAGAGTGGCATGCTCTTGCACAGACGCGGGATCTTGTGCATGCCACTCTTGCACATGCATGGGATTTCTGCTCCCGATTAAAACTGTACAGTCCAGTCTCCTCAGTGCTTGTTTTAGTTATCAGGCACCATGAACAGCTCAAAACTGCTGCAGTTTCTGGAGCAACATCTTTTTACAGTCAGTATGGGAAAAAATTGCACCTCAGGACTGCACTCCTGCCCGAGGCACACTTTGAAGATGGAGACACTTCCAGTGGCAGGTTATTTAAGATCAGACTGGGTAAGTAAGGGATTTTGCTAAAAATCAACAAAACAGGTAGAAATACTCATGTTTTATATCAATGGGGGCATTCTACAGTACAGATTTGATCGGTGTGTGCCAAAAGGCACACTGCTCAGATCTGCTAAAAAACGAAGGGACAAAGATGACAGTGCCCCTTTAAGAAGGCTCCCCTGTACTTAAAAGGTAAATATTATTCTGTGCACAGTAAGACTATGTATTAACAGGTCTACTTTATTATCAGGTATTCATTTAAGTAGGTCCACTGTAATCATTTTCAAATACAGGCAAAACTTGTATACTTACTTCCTTGCCTGAACTTCAGCACCTGCAACGGATTAGGCTTTCCTATTCACATAAAATTCTTCCTGTTAGGGTTTGTTTTAACTAGAGGAGGCACTTCTTTTTTATTGTTTCAAACTTAGGGTAGTGAACCCAGTTCAATGGCCATATATCTCAGCTGTTCCCATCACACTGGGTGTCCCTGATCCCTCGATCACCAATTCCCATTCTCTACCTGTCCTGATATTCTCCCTCACTGATCAATTTGGGATTTAAAGGCAGAAAAGAATGCAAGAAAACCACCAAAATGCCAGTTAAGAAGTTCTCTGAAAATCATGCACTACCCCTCTTCTATTGGTTCACCGACCGACATGACTCCCAGGAGCTGCTGACACAGGGACATGTTGTAAATAACTACTCTGATGCAACCATTTCTAGCCCTTGACTCTCTATTGCTGAGGCCAATACTACTAGTGGCATACACTTAATTCACTGGCCACAGAGACCCAATCAGTTTGACTTCTGTACAATTAATTGTGGTAGCGTCTTCACAGTTTTCTTGTTCCCAGGACTGCAGCCGCAGACTGACCTGTATCCTTGTCTTGGACTCTTCCGGTCCCTGACCCCTCACTTTTGTAAAGCTTTTTGGAACATTCCTGGTCCCACATTAGCTACTTTTGCACTAGAAGAATGAATTCCTCATGTTTGATACCTTTTCTGCTCATTATATTAATGGAAAAATTTATTTTGGCACATTAGCAAGGCACCCAAACCTTCAGGGTGAATGAATTTCCTTGGGCCCTCCGGACCAGCATCCCTAACTATGCACTAGCACCCAGGAACTTCTGAGTCATTTCTGGACAGGATTCAGTGCAATGTCAATATATTCCACCATCACCATTATTACCCCCTCAAAGAAAACCATTTATAAGGAGTGCTCATTCATTCTCCCTTTGCCCATTTCATGGAGATTTAATTAACCACTGCAATCTGCAATTTAATCTGATGGCAATGCCAAGATACCAAGTTCCAGCAACTTGTAGTGCCTGAGGAATTCTGTTATGTCTGACCCTTGTACTTGTGCAGGCACGTCTCCACATACAGAGTGAAAATGAAAGGAAAAAGAAGATAAGTCTCCGATTACTCCCACTGTTTTAGCAGGTATATCTCCAGCCCTTCCTGAGACCCTAAGTCCTGAAGGCAGCAGCTCTAAACATTCAGCTGAAGAAAAATCCCCCTAGTTTTGGGCCCTAACAACAAAACAATTTCTCCCATTCTGAGTCTATGGTGAAAATCTTTTGTGGATTGGACCCTTAGAGTGCTTCTTTGATTTTCAGACTTGCAATCTCCTGAACTACCACCAGATGTCTCTCTGCTGTTATGCTTCTCAGCGCTCCCCCTTGAACTGACCACACTTTACCATATACAATAGCTTCCATTCTGGTACTTTAAAACAAAGAACAAAGTGAAGCACCCATAGATGAAGCACTACAATGACTCACACTCTCAAAGAGTCATAATATTAATTTATTTGTAGTGAAAATAGGGAGAGGGAACGTTGTTTAACCAGGAGCAGCACACTAAGCTGAAGTTTGTTTTCAGATGTGACCTGGGAGCACAAGGAAGTTGTGACTTGCTCAGGATCACACAGTATGCACCTAGGTGGCTGTGGGATTCAAATCCAGGTCTCCAGATCTGCAGCTCAGAGCCTTAACACTGTGCTACACTGCCTCCTAAAAATAACAAATCACGTGGTGGCCCACTAGCTTAAAATCACACTAATATTTCTCCTGGTGTGCTGCCAGGCTTCTTCAGAGTGATCTATGATCCTGGTACTTTTACAGGTGTGAAAAGTTGGCTAACTTCACTTCGCATAGCCACTTTACAAAGTTCTCCAACTTTGCAAACTGCATTTGCAATGTGAAGCCCAGCTTCACAAAGTTCCAGTGGCGTAGCAAATTCCCAGAGGGCCTGGGTGCAAGGGTATGTTATGGGGCCCCCCAGTTTTGAATAAACATCAAAATGATGATTTGGGCCCCTCAAACCTCATGAGCCTGGGTGCGACTGCACCCCCTGCAACCTTGTAGCTATGCCACTGCAAAGTTCTAGATCTTTGTGAAGTTGCAAACTCAGGAACCAAGGTGGTGGGTGATGTTCAGATGCTGTGAACTCTGCCAGTGAAGTTGCAGGCTACATTCCTTGAGAAACAGAGCAATTTTGTAACATGCTTTGTGAGTTTGAAGTTGGTGATTTGCTGGTACTTTGCTGGCAAAGTAAAACTCTTCTTCCTCTCTAACTCTAGTGTGGCAAGCTTGCTTTGTAGCTCATACATTTTTTTTTTTTTTATGTACAATGACCTTATGAATGATTTAAAAATATTTTAAGATTTATCCAAATGGATATTTAGTGTCCCATGTCTATTCTTGAAGTGTTTATCCACTGCATGCAAACAGCGTCTTCTATTTAAATCTTTTGAAAAGTCCCAGCTCAGAAGTCATCAGAGATCTTTCAGATATGAAGCAATCCTTATCACATACTGTAAAAGGGGAAATAACAGGATGGCTAAGATTACAACACTGCTGTAAAATTATTTTTTTAACTATAAAGTATTTTTGAGCTTTATCTGTAGAAATAGCAGGACAGAATCATTTTATATTTAATCTTGGGGTTTCTTGCAATGCTACATCATGACATGTGACTTTTTACCACAAATGCCATGTTGTATATATCATACAATATTTGTTACAGTGTTACTACTTGGAAAACACAATGTAGAGACAGAAAGATGATGAACATGTTCACATTATTCACACTGCTTCAATGTTCAGTTTAGGTGCTTTTTATAAAATAAAGGCAACTTCCAAGATAAGGGATATTGAGACAGAAAGTGATGTCACTGAGCGGTCATCTGTAATTAACAACATAAAAAAACATACAGTTTGCCCATGTGTGACATATCATTTTATTTTTCAAGATTACACAAAATGGCTTAGATATTCATATCTCAGGACTCCTAACACCCACAAGTAAGCCTAATACTTCACCAGAAAGACCCCTGCAATATTTACTTCTCCTTTAAAACTCTTTAAAGAGAGATTTTTTAATTTTCAGAAACAAACAAACAAAAAAAAAACTCACAGTTGGCATCAGCAGAACCCATTTACACAAAAACAGTTGAATTTCAGGTTGGGAAGAAAAATGCATAAAAAGCATTACTACTTCCAAAGATTTCAGTACAATAATGCACAAGTTTACCTAAGTGATACAGATGTAGGAAAAAAGTTTAAAATACCAGATTGTTTTTTAACTATCAAATGTTTTGTGTGGTTACAGCCTAGCTGCCCTACACCCTCAATACTGGAAAGTACATTTTTGATCAGAGGAGTCTTTGCAGCACAAACTCAAATGTATCAAATGTGTGGGAGTGGGGAAGGGGAGAGATTTGATGAAGACTCTGAAACACCTAAGATTTCCATATTGTAATAGAATACTATCATTCAAACTATCATTGCCACCTTTACATCAATGTCAATGTGTTGTGGCCACTATTGGCCACTTTGCCCAGGACCGTGATGGTTAATCAAAAAAAGCACTTGTTACTTCAAGGAGTTAATTCTTACTGGTTTACACAGTTTTTCTGCCAGGCTCATTTTGTCTCGCTTCCTGTCACTTTATGCATAGTTTTGCCATATTACTCACTTGGGGCCAGGAGCCTGCTCTGCAGCTACAGTCAGACTGATCTGCTGTCACAGAAATGATTCTGATATCAGGTGACTAGGCAGGTGGATCAGGGGAGGGCAGTGGACATGGCCTATCTGGACTTCAGCAAGGCCTTTGACACTGTGGCACATAGAAGACTATTGCACAAACTGGGTAATATGGGTGTGGGCAGGACAGTAGTGTGGTGGGTAGGTAACTGGCTGGGCGGTAGGACACAGAGGATGGTGGCAAATGGCTGTCACTCCACAGAGGGAAGAGTGACCAGTGGGGTACCACAGGGATCAGTGCTGGGACTGGTCCTATTCAACATCTTCATCAGTGACATTGCGCATGACCTAGAAGGCAGAATTTCCCTGTTCGCTGATGACACAAAGCTCTGTAACAGAGTAGACACACCAGAGGGTGTAGACAGAATGAGAAGGGACCTGCATAAACTTGAAGAATGGTCAGGGGTTTGGCAGTTGAAATTCAATGCAAAGAAGTGCAAGATAATGCATATGGGGCACAAAAACCCTGGTACAATATATCAGTTGGGGGTGAGGATATAGCATGCACCAAGTAGGAAAGGGATCTTGGGGTTATCATGTCTGATGACCTCAAGGTAGGGAAACAGTGCGACAAGGCAGCAGGTAAAGCCAATAGGATGCTGGGATGCATAGGCAGGGGCATCACCAGCAGGAAAAGGGAGGTCATAATTCCATTATACAAGACACTAGTGAGGCCCCACCTGGAGTACAGTGTACAGTTCTGGAGACCTTACCTACGTAAGGACATAGACAGGGTAGAGAAGGTTCAGAGGATGGGAACAAAGATGATACATGGATTGTATCACAAGTCCTATGAGGACAGGTTGAAGGACTTGAATATGTACTCCTTGGAGGAGAGAGGGAATATGATAGAGACATACAAGTATCTTACAGGGAGGAACAGGGTGCAGGAATACACTATTTTAAGCTAAAAAGATGTTCCAGGACTAGAGGATATGGGATAAAGTTGGAGGGAGGACGATTCAGAGGAAACATGAGGAAGAATTTCTTCACGGAACAGGTGGTGGACAAGTGGAACACCCTGCCAGAGGAAGTGCTGAGGGCCGTAACAATCATAGGATTTAAGAATGTATGGGATAGACATAAATGAATTCTGGAGGGAAGGGGCAACAGACTTCTAGGAAAACATAAAGTGAACTTACAAGCTCAAATGGCCATAGGCCCTTATCTGACAACACTATCTATGTCACAGGAAGATGATTTTAATTTCAGGGCAGGAAAAGTAGCAGCAACAGGTGAAGTCTATGGGGCAATGAGTTTTTTTTTTTTTCATGAACATGTCTTCAGTAATAAAGACTGGCATATTCTGAATTTTTTTTGTTAATGTTATGAGATTTGTCTACTTCCAATCTCAACTGTAATCTTTGTTGCAGAAACCTGAAAAATCACTTTAAACAGAGACTGTCCTACTAGAACTATTTGACATGATCCTGCTTCTCAGTGGCTTGAGGCTTATGGTGTTTTGTCAATGTTAGATTTTTATATTATCTGGTTGGATACACCAGACTGAATGTAGTGTAACTTGTACAGTATGGAACATCATTCTATAATTTATTCACAATGCATGCTAGCAATGGCAAAAGTGAAACCTAGAGTGTTAAATTCAACACTACAAAAGACACATGGATAGAAACTATTTTATACCCATTTTGCATTACATAAACAAGTATGAGGCCCAGTGGCGTAGAGGGCTAAGGTGCTATGCTCCTTGCCTCTCACTACACCAATGCCCTGGGACTGGGAATGAGCCCGGGTCACTGGTGGTTGGCCAGGGAGAGAAGAGGATTGAGTGTCCAATGGACAGCTCTCCTCTGCTAGGGTGGGGAGCTTTGCTAACTGGGCCCTTGGATGCCCCTTGGTGGAGGCCTGGGGATAGTGCCGGCAACCAGAGTGACACCAAAGAAGGAGCCATGGTTCCATACTGTGCACAGACATCCATGTGCGTGCACTTATGTGCCGCTACAGCGGGGGGGGGGGTGGACTAAGGGAGAAAAATGGAAAATGTACAGGTGCAGGCTAGATGAAGGCTACTGGCAATCAAAAGACTACGTACTATTAGTAGCATGCATCTATGAACTTACTCATACCATCTGGCAATTACCAAAGAAACTTGGGACAACTCAATGGTACAGAGATATTTACTTTTTTTTGCTATATAATGGCTTGGAAAACTGAAGCAATTTAATTGGTTAATGGAATTC
Organism: Neoceratodus forsteri; assembly: GCA_016271365.2. NCBI lineage: Eukaryota > Metazoa > Chordata > Ceratodontiformes > Ceratodontidae > Neoceratodus > Neoceratodus forsteri. Next base: position 726,683,976 of record CM028133.1, read on the forward strand.
CAAAACTATGTAATAAGCCTAGTCCAATCACACCTTGACTCTCCTTGACCTAATTATTAACTATTGTAATTTTATTTCTTTCAAAAACCAGTGTATAACTGCAATAACTCACTTCAGAGTGTACATTCATATTGGGATACTGCTTACAGACTTCTTGGGTGGTTGAAGGCTTATGCCTTAGAATGCACCCATATATTCCAGTATGACCATCTATCCTCTCCATATATACAGGATGAACAGTCCCCTTGTCCATATATCTCAGTAATAACATCAACCCTCATCATATATCCCAGTATTAACATTCACCCAGTCCATATATTCCAGCATGAACATACACTCTGTCAAATTGTTGCTTGCGTGAATCTTAGTGCTTGTGGAATGAGCCAGACTAACACTGGGGTCTGAAGTTTTATTTTTAGCAATATCACAGTGTGACGTAGACAGCCAGCTCTGAGTGCTCGAGTGCTGTATTAATTTTTGTTAATACATATAAAATATGTGAAGGGAAGGTCAGTTCAAGGAAAAGGCTGTCTTACTGGAACTGACGCATCAAGACTCCCCCAGGGATAAGTTCAAAGGACAGGAGGTATTTTAAGCTACAGAGATCTGGGGTGCAATTACCTTGTCAATTTGCTTTCATCCCAGGAAATAAGATTAGCCATTCATAATGCCCTCAGGGAGATCCTTTGACTTGCATAGTTACCAGGAAGGACTTGTGGGGAGGGGCATCAGACAGAGGCCAGAATGGACAGTGAAGAGGTTTGATGTCTGAGCCAGGGGGAGCCCTTGCATTACATCAGAGAGATCTGAGGTATAGATTCCAAGGTCCAGATGGTATTAAACAGGCCAACACACTTTTGCTTTGAATACAGTGACTTAGATCAAAGAAACTTTTGAGATGTATGTGTAGCAGAGCACAAACCAGTTCTGACCAGTTAACCTGTGGACAAGAAAGTCAGTGAGGTCATCTCATATGTTTTTTTAAATATTTTATTTGGAGACCCTGTATTGTAAAATATAGAGCTTGATACACCAAGGCGGAGTTTTTTTTTTTTTTTTTGTTGACTGGGTAAGTGCACTAGAAAAATCCTGCCTATTTTCAGGCACAACCCAGGGGAGGGGGATACAGATGAATGCCAACTGACCTTGAACCAGATTAAGCTGTTGGTGGTATTTCTAGTGAATGAGGGAAATTTGGCCAGGACACCAGGGAAATTCCCCATCTCTTTTCGATAAGTGCCATGGGGTCTTTAACATCTACCTGAACTACCACCAATCCAGGCAGACAGGACCTCGGTTTAACATCTCATCGGAAAGACGGCACCTCAGAAGTGCATCACCCCTCTCATGTTGCACTACAGTGTCAGTACTAGGATGTTAACCCAAGTGCCAGATGTGGGAACTGAACCCACAGCCCACTGATCTCCCAGCCTCAGAGGCGAGTGTGCTACCTACTGAGCACTGACACTGTATTGTCACACACTGAGTTAGTGACCTCATGAGAAGGCCGGCTCAGAGGTGTGCTTAATTGCTGAAAGAACCTGACAGGTACACACAAGAAAATATTTCTGACTGAGAGAAGGGAGATCCTCAAAGCACTGAAAGAAAGTAAGCATTAGATTATTTATACCAGTCTGAAGTTATAAATTGTAGGAACTGTACTTTTTTACCTGTTTGTTTTAAGGCTGTATGTGTTGGGATATATATTTGTTCTGTAATTATTGTTCTGTTTTGATATTTTTAAAGTAAAGATATTTTTTTACAAACAAAACTGCATGGAGTGCCTTGACATTTATTTTTATTTTAAGTGGAGCTTTTAAAGGTTATAGTAACACTGTGTATGGGCTTATTGTATACCAAACTGGGAAATGGATAGAGTTCTCTAAAGTCTTGCATAGAGTTCTAAGGGTTCATTTGAAAGACCTGGTTGGGTGCTCATAGGCAAAGATATCTGGCCCCCGAAGACAGAATTATCTGAGCCTGATAATTGGGTACGCTAACAAGAGGTTATCAGTTTGGTTCCTTCCAGAGCTTGATACTAAGGTGACTTGAACCCACAAAACAGACAAGAGGGTTACCTTGTCTGTTCACTGCACACAAATCATACGCTCAGAGGTTGGCACTTTGGGAGTAGAGGGTTGACCAGCTGAGCGAGTTTGTGACACACAGTAGTACCACAGGTGGCAGAAGTGCATACTTCACTACCCTGTCCTGCTAGTGAATGCTCCTCAACTCTGCCCTGGTGCAGAGTTCCTCTAATAGTGTTATCTAGGGTGTTTCAGACTCCATGACTATTCGATTCTTCACTTCTTATGTGACAATGCCAAGCAGGTTGCCAAATAAAACTATAGCTTTAATGAGGAATCGTGTCGACTAGAAACAGGACTGTCAACCCCAAACCCCATGTCACATAGGCCACTGAAAAACATAAGATGCTCATGTTGTTAGGTCAATATTAACATAGAGTAAATACAAACTGGTGAACTAGAGGTGAAAGGCTCTTGTCCACAGGGCAAATCTGGTTCCTAATACAGAATGATTTCCATTTTTCTTCTTGCATTCTTTGGACAGTAATGGCTTTGAAATAAAATTATCTCCATCTTGGAAAGCATCTATACTTCCTTGTGGGGATACTGTCATCAATGCAGGATGAAGAGATTGGCCATGGAAAGGAACCATGGTCTCCAGTTCTTGACCTGTTGAGTTTTTAAGCAGTTATCATGTCTACAACGGCTATGCTATGCTCCAACCCTCTAATGAGAGGTCCTTCCTTTGCTACCAGACACCAAGCCACTACGTATATTTAAGTATGTGTGTAGGGGGAGGGTTATATTAACAAGGTTTGTTATTACCCCCTCCTCGTCACTGGGGCTAGATACCTCACTGCTGTCTGATGAATGTTGGTACCCTCTGCCTGGCAAACAGCTCCTCAGTCCACTCCTGGAGCTGGTCTACAGCATGGCAAACTCTGGGCCAAGGGTTCAGAACCCAGTAGTTTTACATGTGTTTGCATGCCACTCCACTGTAATGAGCCAAAATGTAGGATGTTCATCTTTAAAAAAAGTATCACAATGTGGGGCATATACTCTAAATACAAAAAAGTAGATTAAAAAATAACAAGGGATGCTCATAAGATTTATTGTAAATAAAGCCAATGGTTTAAGTGTGTGCCATACCCTCCCTTAAACTTTACTATAGCATTTCCATTACTGCAGAGTCACTTGAGGCCCCACCTGCTCCATGAATTATGTAAGCAATAACCCACGACAGGGTGTGCTATTATTTGGGATTAACACACACCCGGGTGTGTGTTGTGAGGCCACAGGCTGAATGTCCTCAGCCCCCAGGTGTGCATTAATCCCCAATAACAGCACACCCTGGAGTGGGTTATTGCGCTTATAATATGGGTTATGTTCAGACAACAAAAAAATATCAGGAAAGGTGTTTTTTTGCTGCTTAAACAGGAAGAAAGTTGCTGTATCCTTCCGCCTTGCTCAATAGTCCCTGCCAAATAATGGATCCTGCATTGGTGTTATGTATACAGAAATGTCACAGATACACTATTGACAGGATCTGTGACATGTCTTCTGCAAACTACTGGTGTAGTGGTCGTCCCCCCTCCAAAAAAGTCACTGTCACATTCACACTCTGCACGGTAACCATTGAGAGTGCATCTCACCACTCTCATAGCACACTGATGTTATGATTATACTAACAGTAGAAATGTACTATTACTGTCCTTTGTGCCATTTGTGCTTCATAACATTACTGTGACTTGTCACTAACAGGAGACATCACTTACATTCACTGCTGTGTCTCTCTGTCTCAATAGCCGGCACTGGGTCTACCGAGATCGGGGAGCTGTGCTGCCATGTCTCCACTGCCTGCATTCCTGTGTATCTTGTCTTGCAGGAACAGAACACAGTCCATTTCATGGATTGGTGTCTTGGGGGAAGACAGCCCAACTCACCAGAATGCACACTTGCAAAATGCTCATCCTGGTGGCTGGCTGCTGTACACACAGCAGCACACAAAGAAATGCTGAAAGCAAGGGAGCACCGGAGAGAGATGAGCTGAGGGACTAAGAAACACACAGAAACAGGACACACTGGGCTACTTTTCTATCTTCTGTTGCTGCTTGCCCTGTCAGTGTGTCTTTTGCTCTCTCTCTCCCACTGTTATAGGATGGATCACTCCAGACAACAAACAGAAAGAGAGAGAATCCTCTTGTGATTGTTTGCTCTGCATCTCTCCCCATCACACTGACAGCTGGTGCTGCTTTCAAATCCAGTGCATCATTGGGGTAAGGGGGCCAGAATGTAGGTGCAGGGGGGACTACAATGCAGATGGAACCTAGACATGCAGCAGAATGGGATGGGAGGGTTGTCTCCCTCCAGTGCTGGCTGAATGGCACTCTCGTCACTCTCTCTCTCTCCATCTGCAGCAGCCTGCACACTCTGAACTACGCTGTTCTTTGATCCACTGCCTGTCACTACCTGCACCCCGGGACAAACATACGCACAGAGTACTGCTGGCCCTGTCTGACTCCTGCTCTTTCTGTCAGTGAGGCACATCATGTGGGGGGGGGTAGCAAAGGGGATGCACTGGACAGAGACAAAGTACCACTCATGCTGCATGCTGTCTCTCTCTTCACAGCAACTTTCAAACTCCCGCTCCGTCACTTGGCACTTCACATCGGAAGTGGACCGGGGGGGTAGGCTCTAATGCCCACTATCCCATGGAGAGAGAGAGAAGTAACATCAGACAGCCACAAAACACTTCATTCGGGAGCACCTGGGATGGGTGCAGCAGACAGAGCTATATATGGAGTCGACGGTTTCTGCGGGAACATGGAGATCTGCAGAGTGGGTATGCTGGACTCCAGAGGTGATGACAACTGCTGGGGGTACATGGACATTTGCAAGTTGGCTGAGTGGCTATACCCACTGTTTCTGTGAGGACATGGACATCCGATATGTAGGTGGGTGGCTATGAGAGAGTGCACAGCACTCTCAATGAGGAAAAATGCATCTGGTTGCCTCTCATTCATTTAGCAAGGATTCCAATGGTTGGCACATTTAGAATCTCTGTCTGCACACTTAAGAAGTCCAGCAGCTTCAGAGACATTCAACTGCTTGGTCTTCTCACCCTGACTGTTCGTTAACAGTGATTAACGAGCAGTCACATGGTGGGATTCAGCCAATTGCCTGACTGTATTTCTTACCCCATGTTATAAATCATATTATTTGAGAAAGTCTGAATGTGGCAGAATCCAATACCTGTGAATAACTGTACATTTTTGTTTACCTACAGTTGTTTTCTTCCCTCGACCATGGTGCTCTGGACTTTTTAAGAAATACTACTGTTTGAATTTTTTTTTTGAGGAGTACCAGTACTCATTCCAACCCTTGGAAATGCTGCACAGATACTTCAAAAGACGCACTTTTTCCATGTTCAGAACACTTTTATTCATCAGAATTATATCTGACTCACCTAATGTCAAAAATGGTGAGCAGATTACTCTTGAATGCCAATGTTATCTGGAGCACTGCCAGAGACATATTCATCATGGGGATATACTGTATGCTGGTCCCAAGGATATACACTGTTCAGGGATGATGATCCCTGTTCCTTTCCTGGGTCCCCAGCCACCCCGATGTCCTCCATAGCTTAGCTCTATGCTAGGGCTCCAGGTGCCATCCTCCCAGGCTGTCCACCATGTGGACCATAATCTAGGCATGAGGACCCACAGAAGTCCTGGAACCAAGGCCATTATACAGATGGTTACATGCTTTTTATTTTGCTTTAGTTTTCTTCCCTGTCCTCCCACCTCCTCTGGAATGGGTGTAGCCTCCTGGTGGTCTCAGCTGCACGTAGCACATTTCTGCTAAGACAGCAAGCCCCCCTGACTAAGGTAGGGGTCACTGTTGTCACTGGAGCCGTATGTCAACCCTCCCGATCACAGTGTGCTGCTGAGTGGCAGCTGCTGCATTCTGGCCTGCCTCCTGAAGTGGCATCTTCAATTCACTTGTGAACTCACTTCGCCTGCATGGCAGTGTATCTTTCTGCTGTTGGGTCATTGGGGAGTAATTAACAGGATATTTTTGAAAACCAAATATAGCAAATAATCAATAAAATATCCACTACAGTATAAAATTATACTGTCCAGTGTAAGGCAGGTGAACTGTAGGTGTTTCAAGGTCATTAAGAAGGGCCTTGGCTCAGAACAACTGAAAACAAGAACTCAGCGCAATGATCCTAGGTAACTGGGCCCAACCCCCAATCAGAATTTACAGATGAGGGCTGCTATCCCCCAAGAACTGAACTGAGACCTTCCCCCAAATTCATGCCACAAATGAACTGAGATGCAAAGGTGAACTGTGCTGCCTCCCTTGATTACTCATGAATACATAATGAAATAAATTACTGAACTATTTCCACTTTGGTTTAAAAACACAGCATATACATATATCCTCTGTTCTACGCAGTATCATCTTGGTACAGTAAATATTAACTGCAAAGAAAGAAGGAAAGAGAAGGCAAAACAGGCAACTCAGAATGCCTTAAATAATGCCACTATTTTAGTGGAATACACAAAAATGGTGGGCTCATGGCTATCAATCACGCAAACAAATTCATATATTTTATAAACAAATTCATATATTTTATAAACAGTGTAATAAATACTGTGTTTAATAGGTTCAACGCCTTACGTGTGTTAAAAAATGTCTTTAAAAACTGGAGGTGACTTGAGAGTATCTATGTAACGAAACATATAGATAAAATTGAACGATTTATAAAAACAATTCCAGTCAAAGTGTATGTCAGTGCAAGCAGCAGTTGAGAAGATGAATGCTCTTCCTATCTGCTATCATCATGTAATAACGTAACCTCCCTACCAGAGACTGGGCTATAAATCAGTGGAGTGCAGAGCATAATGGGATTGGAAAATGCAATCACTGCTGCATTTTCTGCTCACTTCATCACCACAGAGCCATGTGGTGCCCCACCTTCTTCAGGCCATAGAAAAAGCCATCTAGGAAATAAATATGCATCTGGCTTAGTGATGGGGCCTGTTTCCTTAAGAGGTGCAACTTTGTCTCTGAGCACCCAGGATAATACAACATTATGAACGTGTAGATGATACTCTTGACAAAAAGTAAGAGAGAGCCACGTGTCACACGGGAAGGGAGTGAACTGTTCCACTGGTCTCATTGTGTCCCCACCAATGACCAGTAATTAAAATCCAAACAATAAAAATGCACTGCACTCACCCTTCATATATTGGACTCTCCTGATCTATTTAGTTGCAGTGACACAGTTTGATTAGTGAATATTCACAGATAACAAGCTGCAGCAGTGGTGCGCAAAAAAGGGTTCAACGTTTTGCTTGATCAATTTTTTTCATTCCCTTGAAGTAGGCTGGCAGGATAGCCTAGAGCTGTGAATGAGCTTGGTACATCCAGCAGACCTATGTGTGAAGGGAAGGGAACGTTATTTAACAAGGAATAGCACACTAAGCTGAAGCTTGTTTACAGGTGTGACCTGGGAGCACAAGGAAGTTAAGTGACTTGCTCAGGGTCACACAGTATGCAAGTGGGGGGCTGAGGGATTCAAACCCAGATCTCTAGATCTGCAGCTCAGAGCCTTAAACTACTGCACTATACTGCCTCCTTAAGACCTGGGTGCGATTCCCACAACCTCCATGTGCATACCGTGTGACTCTGAGCAAGTCACTTAACCACCCCAGTGCTCTCGGGTAGGTCCTGAAAACAGGCACTTGTGCCTAGTGAGCCTTACCTAGTTACCAAAGAAAAAATAAAACAAAAACATTAAATTGTGTCACTGCAACCAAATAGTTTGCAGCAGTCCTATATATTAAGAGGTAAATGCATAGCATCCTTTTTTGTTTGCCTTTTCCCTAGCTTCAATATTTAAAATCCTCTGGCCCAAATATGGTGTCAATCTATAGGGGAGTTAGGAATACTATAATAAGTTAAAGTTCATCATTTTCTTTGTTATGTTTTACGGTTTTGTAACCATACAAAAAAACCTACAGACCCTAGGATGTGACTTACTGAATATCTAAATAAAAAATGTACCCTCTTCCAAAATATGGGACAGTTGTTAATTTCAAGAAACGGATACATGTGTAAGCAAGTATGCACTAACGGGCTGACCTAATAGTGACTCACAACTACTGAATTCACCTCAGCATTAAATACAGGGACTGGCCTAAATCTGTTTGAAATAAAACATAAATCTAATAACATTTAGTGTTGTTTATTGTGACATGGTACTGGGTAGGGCCAGTGGGATGCATAGGGTGGGGTATCGCAAGCAGGGGGAGGGAGGTGGTGTTGCCACAATATTGCTCACTGGTGTGACCCCAGCTAGAGCACTGTGTCCAATTCTGGAGGCCGCACTTCAGGAAGATATAGACAGGATGGAGGCAGTTCAGAGGAGGGCAACTAAAATGGTGCAGGGGTTGCATCAAAAGCCATATGAGGAGAGACTGAGGGGTATCAACATGTACACCCTGGAAGACAGGAGGGCAAGATGGGATATGACAGAGACCTACAAGTACCTCACGGGGTGAGCAGGCTGCAGGAGGGAAGTCTCTTTCAAATGAGCGAGAGCACCAGAACCAGAGGGCAGGCAATGAAGCTTGGGGGGTAGGAGGGATGTGAGGAAGTACTGCTTCACTGAAAGAGTGGTAAACACCTGGAATAGACAGGCAGTGGAAGTAGTGGATGGGAAAACAGTTGGCGCTTCAAATGTGTGGGATAGACATAGGGGAATATTAGGAAATGGGCATGGAGGAAGGAGGGTCACTGGAGACAAGTTATGTTCTGCAGAGGCAGACTAGTCAGGGACCATCTTGGCATACTGGTTGGGCTGAGTGGTCCTTTTCTTCAAACAAATTCTATGTTCCTATGGTAATGCACAAGAAGTCAAATTAAACTTTTAGGAATGGTTCACTAGTTATACTTCCCCACACATTTCTAGTATGGACTTTGGCTGCTTTTTATTCTAACATGCAGAAAAAGAGAATCACCACCTACACTAGCATGCACCACAGTTGTCATCTGTAAGGACAGTCCATAATTCTTGCTTTTAAATATATGACATTTTTTGGTCAGCATCATACAAACATCAGTAAGACTATGTTATCATGTACTGTATTTGGTTTGTGATTTTAGGAATTTGGAACATTGGTGGATGTTAATAGACTTGAAGAGATACAACATTTTCAGGCTGCAACAGTGTATGTGCTGCCAAATTTTAAACTAGTACCCCCTGCCTGTCCTCCTTCCCACACCACACCATCAGAGACACACCGATTACACAATCGTCCATCATGGGGAAGCTAACTGAAACAATCCTGAAGGAGAGGCTGGTGTCCCTGCTGGAGTTCAATGGGCTGCAGGACAGTAGAAAGCATGGCTTTGTCACAGGCAGATCCTGCCAAACCAACCTGGTAGATTACTATGACTGGGTAACTGGGCAGATGGACAAGGGCCATGCAGTGGATGTCCTGTACCTGGATTTCAGCAAGGCATTCGGTTTGGTGCCGCATGGGAGACCTGGAATAAAACTTGAAGGCACAGGGGCGGGAGCAAAAATGGTGGGATGGGTGACAAACTTGCTGTAGGGAAGGCAGCAGAGGGCAGTGGTGGAAGGGGAACTCTCATCCCCAAGGGCAGTAACAAGCGGGGTTCCACAGGGCTCGGTGCTGGGACCAGTGTTATTTGGGATATTTATTGCAGACATTTCCACGGGCGTCAAGAGCAGGATCAGCCTGTTTGCCGATGACACCAAGATGGGGGTAGTGGTGGATGACATAGAGGGGTGGCAGAGTTTGCACGAAGATCTGAAAAAGCTGGAGACCTAGTCAGACATTTGGTAGCTGGGGTTCAATGCCAAAAAAAGTGTAAGGTACTGCATTTTGGGGCAAACAATCCAAGGAGAAACTACCAGCTGGGGGAGTGCAGCTGATGGAGACTGAGGAGGAGAAGGATCTAGGGGTGGTCATCATGGGATCAATGAACAACTTGGCACAGTATAGGAAGGCAGCAGCAAGTGCCAACAAAATGCTGGGTTGAATAGCAAGGGGAACAATGTCGAGGAGCGGGGAGTTGATTCTGCCACGATATAGATCATTAGTTAGACCTCATCTTGAGTACTGCATGAAGTACTGGCACCCGTACCTGAAAAGGGACATTAAATTACTGGAAGGGGTGCAGCGCAGAGCAACTAAGATGATCCAGGGACTGGGGGACTTACTGTATGAGAGCAGGCTAAAGGAGGAGAGGAGGGACAGAGGGCATATGATCAAGACATTCAAGTGCATGAGAGGGATAAACAAGACTGGTACAGAGGGGCTATGCAGGCTAAGGGTGGGGGAGGGAGACTCAAGGCCATGGCATGAGATTCGAGGGGGGGAGGTTCAGGAGGGAAATGAGGAGACACTTTTTTTGAGAGAGGGTGGTGGCAGGGTGGAATGCGTTACCAGCAGAGATGGCAGCCTACAAAACAGTGGGCTGCTTCAAAAGGGGCTAAGACAGGGCAAGAGGAAGGATAAAGGGAGGAGGAAGGGGCAGCTGCAGAACAGGGCTGCTAGCTGCAAAATCGAGCAGACTCGATAGACCAAATGGCCTTTTTCTGCTGGCAAATTTCTTATGTTTGTACAATGAAATTACACAGAAAAGCATGTTAAACAATTAGCTGCAGCAAATAGCAACAAGTGATTTTAGCCATCAAGCCAGGCCCTGACCAATGCACAGCTTGTTAGCCACACACGTGTATATGTGCTGGTAGTATGGTGACAATATTTCTGATGTCCCTTCCCCCTATTTTGTGCTGGTGTTGCAGTGCTGCAAGCAGGCCAGACACAATACTTAGTGACCACAGTCAGTCTAGCAGTCCACAACACACAGACTCACACTATAGTTTTTGCATGCTCTGGCTCAGGCTGCAGGTACAGTAGTTCAACATGTCCCTTCCTCCCCTCTGGCACTATTCTGAACCCTGTTCCCCTCCCCGTATGTTCCTCGGCCTCAATCGATGACTGGCTCTCTCCTGTTAGACAGCCTCCTGACTCTTGCTCAGAGACACTCCCTCTCGCTTTTTTAGGTTTTCACTTTTTACAATTCTCCCACCCTTACATCCTCTACTCCTACTGCTCTGTTCTTACCACCTCCTCACTACTGCCTCCCACGCTAACAGGCTCTGCTTGCTGGGCTGGCCCTTGGCTAGGAGAATAGATCCATTGTGGCTGATGCTAACCATATGTCATTCTGCACTGTACAATGCTGTTGTGCATGTGACTGCTGCTGTAAAATTGTGATGATGACTTCACCCGGTGTCAGATTCCTACAGCAACCCACTGATGTGGTGTGGAAGAAGCCCTGACAATTATGAACCTAATGACAGTTGGGGGTGGGATCCTGAGGATCATTTGTTTGCTGGTAGCTAAGGAGTACAGACTAAAGTACACAGAACCTAGTACAGACACAAACAGAAAGATTTTCTTTCACTCTCTAGCCTGACACTCTCATCATCATCGGCGGTGTGTAAAATGGCTCTTTCTCGACTCTCCATCAATTTGATTCAACTGTTCCCTCCTACAAAGTACTGAGTGAATCTGGTCAGTCTTCTGAGCACAAGAATTGAAAATAAGAAGTCCTCAGCAGTTTTATATGACAACAATTCCAGGCCTTTTTGGGGGGCTGGCAGCCTGTTGCCTTACCAGCTCATGTGACACAATAAGTAAGGATTAACCCATGATAGAGTATGGGTTACTAGAAAATAAATCCACGCCAGAGGTAGGGTTGGACATGAGGCCGCAGGCCACCCAGGCATGGATTAATTTCCCAGTTAACCCATACTCTGGAGTAGGTTAATTCATTTATAACATGGCTTGCCCATGGGTCGGTCCCCACCACCAAACATACATGTAAAGCCTTCTTTCATGAGTCATGACTGCAAGCAGCTGTGGGATTTGCTCTTCTGTTGTTACTAGTGCAGTAAGCCTGTTCATCCCGCTGAAGGAGTGGAGGGACAGAAGAAGGGCATGAGTGTGGAGGAGTGATAATTCGGCATAAATACTGTATTCACCCATTATACTAAAGCGCAAAGACTGTATTTTTATACAGTAGGCAATGGCGACCCCGATTTCAGAAACTGCCATGTACATTTGTGAAGCAGCACTGGGCAGTAAATGTACAGGTCTCTCACCAGTTGCTCTCCAATAGGCCGCACCCAGCAGCCAGAGATGGAGTGCAGCATTCACAGGGTATTCTTTCCGTGATTGGGGAACTGGTCAATAGGGTGGGACATAGCCAGACAGTTCCAGGATGGGAGACAGAGTATGGCATGCTTTCCCAGGGTGGGGAGGGGGCAGAAAAAACAGACAAATTCAGAACAGCAGTTGTCTCCTCCTGGTTCACCGATGCCCATGCCTGCAACCAGCCACTTACTCAGAAGCGATCTTCCGATAGCCCTGGCCCAGCAGCACACAGCGGTCTTTTCCGGTAACAACCATGGAATAATGCTCCTAAGCATGGATTACTTGTGAATTAATCCATGATCAGGTGATCTCTCTTGGCCAATCAGGAGAGAATATTGTTCAGAGTCATGTTATAAAACATTATAACCACTTAAAGAACTAGGGTACTCTGCTAGAAATTAAAATTCAGAAGTACTACACTATTATTTCTTGCAGCAGAAGTATTTTTTCCCCTTTTGATAATTAGAATATTTTTTACCTGACAATGCTTGGTGTGATGTACATAGATATATAGACAGTGTCGGCAGATAAGGGCCTATGGCCCACCCAGTCTGCCCATTCGAGCTTGTAAGTTCAGTTTATGTTTTCCTAGAAGTCTATTGCACCTTACCCCCTGACCTCCAGAATTCCTTTATGTCTATCCCATGCATTCTTAAATCCTGTGATTGTTTCAGCCCCCACCACTTCCTCTGGCAGGGTGTTCCACTTGTCCACCACCCGTTCTGTGAAGAAATTCTTCCTCACGTTTCCTCTGAATCGTCCTCCCTCCAACTTCATCCCATGCCCTCTAGTCCTGGAACATCTTTTTCGCTAAAAATAGTGTATTCCTGCACCCTGTTCCTCCCTGTAAGATACTTGTATGTCTCTATCATATCCCCTCTCTCTCCTCTCCTCCAGGGAGTACATGTTCAGTTCCTTCAACCTGTCCTCATAGGACTTGTGATGCAATCCATGCACCATCTTTGTTGCCCTCCTCTGAACCTTCTCTACCCTGTCTATGTCCTTACATAGGTATGGTCTCCAGAACTGTACACTGTACTCCAGGTGGGGCCTCACTAGTGTCTTGTATAGTGGAATTATGACCTCCCTTTTCCTGCTGGTGATGCCCTGCCTATGCATCCCAGCATCCTATTTGCTTTACCTGCTGCCTTGTCACACTGTTTCCCTACCTTGAGGTCATCAGAGATGACAACCCCAAGATCCCTTTCCTGCTTGGTGCATGCTATATCCTCACCCCCAACTGATATATTGTGCCAGGGTTATTGTGCCCATATGCATTATCTTGCACTTCTTTGCATTGAATTTCAACTGCCAAACCCTGACCATTCTTCAAGTTTATGCAGGTCCCTTCTCATTCTGTCTACACCCTCTGGTGTGTCTACTCTGTTACAGAGCTTTGTGTCATCAGCGAACAGTGAAATTCTGCCTTCTAGGTCTTGCGCAATGTCACTGATGAAGATGTTGAATAGGACCAGGTGAAAGAGTCTAACATGTTTAAATATAAGAAAAATAGCAGGACAAGAGGACACAGCATGAGATTAGAGGGGGGCCAATTAAGGGGGAATGTGAGGAAATTATTTTTCACAGAAAGGGTGGTGGATGCATGGAATGGCTTACCACAAGAAGTGGTGGCTATGAATACAGTGCAGGGCTTCAAACAGGCATGGGATAGGCATAAGGGAGCAATACAAATGAGTATGAATAGATAGGCCACTGACAGAGCAAAGGCCGATGGCACATTTATAAGGTAGAAGGAAATGGGCAGACTGGATGGGCCTTGTGGTCCTTATCTGCCGTCAACTTCTATGTTTCTATGTTTCTATGACCGGTCCCAGCACTGATCCCTGTGGTACCCCACTGGTCACTCTTCCCTCCGTGGAGTGACAGCCATTTACCACCACCCTCTATGTTCTGCCACCCAGCCAGTTACCTACCCACCACACTACTGTCTTGCCCACACCAATATTCCCCAGTTTGTGTAATAGTCTTCTATGTGGCACAGTATCAAAGGCCTTGTTGAAGTCCAGATAGGCCATGTCCACTGCCCTCCGCGATCCACCTCCCTAGTCACCCAGTCAAATAATTCAACCAGGTTGGTCTGCCATGACCTCCCCCTGGTGAAACCATGCTGCCTTGGGTCCTGTAGTCCATTGACAACCAGATGTTCCACCAATCTCTCCTTCAGTAGTGCTTCCATGATCTTCCCCACTACTGAGGTGAGGTTGACTGGTCTGTAGTTCCCCGCTTCCTCTTTGTTCCCACCTTTATATAAGGGGACTACATCTGCTGTCCTCTAGTCTTTGGGTACCTCCCCTGTTTCCAGAGATTGGCTAAACAGGATAGCCAGAGGTTCAGCCAACACCTCTCTTAGTTCTTTAAGGACCCTGGAGTGCACCCCACCTGGCCCCATTGCTTTATCAACTCTTATTACGTCCAGTTCCTTCAGGACCCTTTCTCGTGTAAAGGGACTTGTGTCCATTTCTGCACCATTCTCACCCTTGTACACCCTTCAGACCCATTACCTCCTCTTCCTCCATAAAGACTGAGCAGAAATACCTGTTCAATATGTCAGCTTACTGTTGTCATCCTCCATATGGCCCCATCCTCCCCTTCAGTCTCACTATCCCTCCCTTTGCCTTTCTTTTTCACTTATGTACCTTTAAAGGTCTTGTCCCTCTACCCACTGATTTTGCAATGTGTTCTTCTGTCTGAGCTTTTGGCTTCCCTTACTGACCTCCTGCCTCCTTTGCTTCTCCTGGTACTTCTCCTATCCCTTCTGCCTGTGTCTTTTGTATTGCCTGAATGCAATCTTTTTGGCTTTCACTTTCTTGCTACCTCTTTGGAAAACCATAATGGTCTCCTCTTCCTTTTTCTCTTGCTAACCTGCTTAATGCATAATTCTGTTGCTCTTGTAATCCCCATTTTAAATACTGCCCACTGTTTCTCAACCCCTGATTCCTGCCCCATTCCCCTTAATGCCTCTTTCAAGTATCTCCCCATTTTCCCAAAGTCTGCCCCCCTAAAATCTAGAATACCTGTTTTTGTGTGGTTTGGTTCTGCTCTTCTGTAATTTCAAACCACAATGACTGGTGGTCACTGTCCCCAGGTGCTCCCTCACTGTTACCCCATCACACTGTCCCTGTTTGTGAGCACAAGGTCCAGTATTGCCTTCTGCCGAGTTGGTTCCATGACCAGTTGCTTGAGGAAGGCACCCTGAAGGAGTCCAGGATAAATCTGCTCCTAGTTGATGCTGCTGCTGGGATGCTCCAGTCCACGTCTGGAATACTGAAGTCTCCAACCAGTACTACCTCACCCTTGTCTGCCATCCTTTGGATGGCTAGCATCAGCTCCCTATCTGTTTCTTCCTCCTGGGCTGGTGGTCTATAGACCACACTTGTGCAGATGGCTGGTCCCATTTTCCTTTCCAGCTTAACCCACAGTATCTCTCCCCCATTTTGTTCCTCCTGGATCTCTGTGGCCCTTATGTGATTTTTCACATACAGTGCCACTCCTCCTCCCTTCCTACCTGCCCTGTCTCTTCTGAATATGTTGTAGCCAGGGATGGGCATCTCCCAGTCGTGGTTATCATTACACCAGGTTTCAGTGATGGCCACAATGTCCAGGTCTGACTGCACCATGACAGCCTCCAGATCTTCCATCTTGTTGCTAAGGCTCCTGACATTGGCACACATGGCTTTCCATGATTTGACCTCGCTAGACTGATTCGCTGTTCTACTCCAGCCCCTTCCTTGGTTGTCCTTTATCCCTGGTTCTCCTTGCTGTCTGCCCTTCTGCTGAATTTTGCCCCTTTTCTGCCTATCCACCTCTTGGGCGCTGTGTGTGGACATTGCTAGTTTTGTTCCTCCTCATGCATTATAGTCCCTATGATTTCGCTGTCTGTACCACCTAGGGAGATTTTGTTCCCTGAAGGTTGCCTTGAAGGCAGCGCTGTCTCCAAGGCAGTACCTTGCTGTTGCATGTATTCTTTTTGACATCTGAATCCCTTCTCCTACATATTTACTATTCTTTTTTTTTATATATATATATTGTCCTCCTTGGTGGCCCCTTTCCGACTGACCTCCCCAGCCCCATCACTTGGCTTCCCTGGGACTTACCTTAACCATCAACTTGCCACAGGACTGTGGCTGTGCCCAGTCACTGGTGCGGGGCCTGTGGAAGGTTGGGCTTCATCCCACTGCCAGGGTGTTTTTCCACTATTTTCTCCCCGGGGACCAAGGACGTTCAATGGCCGCAATGTACATGCTTCACCTCTGTGGAGACATCTTCAGTGACCTGAACATGGGGTCCCCGTCCCTTCTTAGTTTCACCACATGAGCTGCCATCCAGCTACTTCTGGGTGGCAGGCAAGCAGTGGACCACATCTTCCCCCCTCCCCAAGGAAGGAGAGCTGTCCTGGGACACTCGAGCCTTCCTTCCTTTCTCTGCCGGCTGCCAAGCAACCTGAGTCTGAGTCCGTTCCATATCCTGGGTTGCTGGTGTGGCAGGAGGCATGGCACACAGCACCTCGGCCCTCCATGGCACTGGGCCGGCTATATATTTACTATTCTAATACCACACTGCCATGGCTCACCACTCAAATGAAATTCACCTTGTGGCTGCAGAGAAGGTGAGATTAAAGTCTTGCCATGCTTGGGGTGCAGAAGCCCCCTAGGAAGCAGCGCTGCCTCGGAGGCAACCTTTAAGGTGCAGAAGATCCTTTACCTGTCTGTATCATCACAACTAACCAGGAAGAGCCTAATCACTTGCTGCAAGATCGGTCGCTTGTAATATCACAATAAGTGAGGTCACAATGCTGATAAGGTATGAAGAGGAACAGAACTAGATATGTCAGTCTCCGGGTAAAGTAATGCTCTACACAGCTGACTTAAAGGGGAATGGTCAGCACAAAGGGCCCCACACTCAAGTTGGGCTGGTCCCAGTGTGCACTTTGTGAGCAAAAATATTTTGGTTTACTTACTGAAGTATTGTAGCTTGTATCAGATTAATTTGGTTTACTTCTAGTCTGACCTCTTCTGTTACTACAAATCCCAGAATCCCCTGCAGCTTATATCAGAGCAGTAGGCCTCAGTGGGAGATTCAAGAACCTGCAGAGCAGGTTAGAAATTTTATAATTTTCAATCAGATGTTTTCTGATTCTGCTTTTCTCTAGGGGTGAAGTACAGTCCTCTGTGACTGTACTTAGCCCGGGGAGGACAGTGGGAGCAGCAAACAAAAGATCAGAGCTTATATGAAGTGTAACATGCTTTACAGGCTATTGAGTCTCCCACTGCTGCTTACTGCTGTGATGTCACCTGCAGGGGATTCTGGGATTTGTAGTAATAAAAGATGTCAGCCTATAAATAAATCAAATTAGTCCAATAGTTCTTAGACTTTGTCACAGTGAGCCTCCCCAAATCCATGGAAAAGATTTTGAGCCTCCCCCAAAAACTGAAATAATCTTGGGCCTCCCCAAAGAAAAATAAAATACTGTACTTTGCGCAGTACACCATGAATAAATTGAAACCTCATTGAGTACTTGGCTCCCATTCAGTTCTTTGTCTTTTACTAATGTGGAACTTTTGAAAAGAGCTCCTGTCTCGAAGGTGTTATCTGAATAACAAATAAATGAAATAAACAAATATTATTATTAAGCTTATTGTAACCCCCCACACACACACACACAGACCAGCCTATTTGCTCCACTATTTTCATTCTTGAACCATTGTTACCCCTTGTTGCAGTGCCTTCATGGGTCAGACTACTTTCTCTGTTTCCTCTCTATATGAAATAACCTTCCTACATACTTTGCCTATCCACCTCCTTCCCTGCTCCTCAGCAACTTCTCTGGGATTACTTTGCTCCTTCCTGCTATTGCTCTTAGGACTTCTATGCTCAACCCTTATATTTGGGCTGTTCTGCCAGCAGTCTACAAATTGATCAATTACCACCACTCATTATTAGTTTATTGCTCATATTTGTTTGCACTATTGTTCATTGTGTATTTCTTGATTGTTTTGCAGTTACCTTTTGAAATGTATTCACTCCCTACCCTTCCTCGGGGGACACCAGAAATGAGCCTTGGCTCATTCACCTTCCCTTGTCACCTATTAGTAAATAAATACATAAAATTGACCTACTATTATCCTCTTTCAGTTTGCTCCATCTCTTCATACAAAATATATAAAACTCAAAATTTTAATACAGTACTTTTTCAGACTTGCTTGAGCCTCCCCTGGAACAGGTTGGGGCCTCCCCAGGGAGGCTAGCCTCACCATTTGAGAACCCCTGAATTAGTCTGATATTGTTTACAGTAGCATAGTAGAATGTAAGTAAACAAAACTGTTTTTGCACACAAAGTGCACATTGGGACCAGAGAATGTGGGACTGTTTGTGCTGAATGTTCCTCTTTAACACTATCAAGCAGAAAATGTTGTAATGATTCAATGGAAACAGAAAAATACTTCTGAAATGAAAAAAATAAAAAAAAGAAACTGACTACTTTAAAAATTAAAAACATTTTTCTGCCTGCTAGTTTTGGTGCTACTGTACCTGTTCTAACAAGCTAGAGCAGGCTGGCTCCAGCACATCACTGGACAGCGCTCTTGAAAGAGATTGAAAATGACAACTCCAGAGGGCTTAGCTTTCTTGTAGGAGCATACAAATGGCAGCCGAAACATTTTCAAGTAAAACACTTCTTCTGAAATGGACAGCAAAAAAATATATTTTTAAGAGCTTTTCACAGCACCTCAGTGAGTTCTGGCAGAAATGATTAGTAAGTTATCAATGTGAATGTTTGACTAGTCTAGTTCCGAAAAGCTGCCAGCAGCTACAGTACAAGTGCAAGCCCACCTGTTAAGTGAAGTGTCTATAAAATGGCCCTGGTTCCACTTTCACTTTTAGGAGAATGTAGTATGAATAACGATAACTGAACTGAATTGAGAATTATGGCAAGACAGAGCCTCTGGGGCGATTTGATGGATTGAAAGTGTTCTACTATCCTTACTTTCTATGTTTCTATATAGTAAAATGAAAAAGAACAAATTACATCAGTTTAAAGTGCCTAGCAAGTGTTAATACCAACCCAACTACTTAATTTCAGCTAGGTTCTTAAGAAAAAACAGAGTGAACCTGATGCACTCTCAGCTGTTTTCTGACAGTAGGTTTCTATAGTTCTGTCTTGCAATTGTGTTTCAATTGTATACTGCGTTGAATTACAGAAAGGCACTAACTATACATTGGGACTGGCAAACTTGTCCAACTTTTTATTTGGTTTTCGCTGCATAACAGTGGGCCCAGACTCAGCTGAACCTCTTCTGAATTGTGGATTTTAAATTGAAAAGAAAAGTCAACACTGAACTGGAAATGAAAAAAGTAAAGCCCAAACTTGCCAGCAATGGGAAATGAGCAAGGCCCCTGGAATTCTGCGGTTGCAGAATTTTCAGCAGAATTTGCATCATGCTCCAGAATTTATATAGTGCAGTAAAAATGCATTGCTTTTGGTGAATTTTCATTCAAATATACAGTTTTTCCATAGTGCCAGGCTCCCGCACCCATCTTGTTTATCTTGAAGCCCCTCCTCTATGTTTGGTAGGTGATGTCATTAATGACATCACTTCATATTTTAGCCAATGGCAGGGCTGCATTCTACCACAGAAATGAATAAATCATGCCGCAGAAATCAGAAAATGCTGCCACAGAAATCAGAAAATTGTGCCACAGAGCACTAGGGTCTCTGGAAATGAGGCTCCTGCAGAAAGTGGCAAGGGCTGAGGTGCACTGGAGTCTGGTGTTTCTGAGCTTGGCTGGAATTATCATGATTTATTCAATACTAATACAATCACCCACATGAAGGAAGCAGTTGACAGGCAGAAAACAGCTGCACATTTCTTCCTTCTAGCAACAGCTTGCTGGACTGGGGGTAGTGGGTCTTTTTGAAAACTGGGTCCCTAACCAAAGGGAACTGTGATTAATAAGACTCATCAGAATCCATAAGTGAAAGCGAGTCCTGTTTCCCCACTTGCACTTCCAGACCTTATATGCATATGTGATGTAAAGCACATCATTTACAGTATACGACACTGATAAGAGCAGAAGAAGAAGGAAGGATGGGTCTGCTTATGAGATTCTGAAACCTCTAAACACAATTAACTTTTGTGAACATGCTGGCTGCCATACAGCTAGTTAATAGTAAGTTGGTGCTATACTTGAAGTAACCACTTTGCATCAGCTCTGTGCAACTTAACAGTGATGGTTTTCCACTTTCTGATTTTATATAAAAATCTTCAAGTGAAGTAAACATAACGAAGAGGTCAAAACATGTGTGAACTCAATAACCTGCACTAATGAAAACATGATTAAAAATGGCTAGCGCCAGAGGATGGAAATAAAAAATCTGTTTTAGAGCTTTATTATTTTCACAGCATCCCTGTTTTCTCCCATTGTATCACCTGCCCCCACTCTGATCATGGGGGGTCACTACAACTGCACAAGTCCTCCAGTGGCGGGGGGGCAACTAATAATCTTTAAAGTTGATGCCAATGCCATTTTGTTATTGGTTAGCAGGTGATGTACGAATGTGCATTGGCCAGTGCCATCTCTCCAATGGGAACTAAGCTTGGATCATATCTAAGCTGAGCCAAACAAATCTGAAAAGGTTCCCCCATCCCTAGTTGAAGTACTTGAGGCTCTAGTATAATACTAATACTAGCGTACTGGTGTATGGATTAGGGGTTGAAATAACAGGGGCTCTATTACAATAGTAGAGACTAGCAGCAAGTGTACTGGATGGGGATATGAAAACATGAAGACTTCAGTACAATAGAGGAGGTTAACAACATGTACTGGAGGAGGATATGAAGTAGTGGGGACTCCAGTACAATAAAGGAGGCTGGAAAGTGTATTAAGAGGAGGAAGCTAGAAAGTATACTGGAGAGGAATATAAATTAATGGAAACTCCAGTTCAGTACAGAAGGTGAGCATAAATAATTAGTAGTGGAAGAGGTTATGAAGTACTGCAGACTGCAGTACAGTACAGTACTTTTGGCTCTTGGGTGTACTGGGGGGCATAAGATACTATAAAGTTTGGTACTGTACTGCACAGTTGGTAGATGTGCTCGATTACAAGACTCCTGTTTAATAGTGTATAACCCCTCAGGAGTTTATAACATTCTTTATATATGTTATATTTGCCCTCAGGGAAAGACAGCACATTACAAGATTTGAACAGAATCTTTCATTTAGACAAACTTTCAAACGATATATTAACTCTCATGGCAGTTCATGTACACCATAGTATCTCTTGGCTTGTGTTTAAAAGATGTCATTTGATATTGCATTGAACGTTATGTTCAAAGCTTGCAACATGTCATACTGTCTGAGAATTATTAGTACCTATCAACCACATCACAGCTGTACATTAAGACTTGCTTGGGGCGAATAGAAGTACCACTGGCCAATTTAAAAAAAATGTTGACTGTCCCAAAAGAGCAAACAAGGAATGCTTTGTGCAGCTGTAAAGTAATTTATATAATGTTGTAATAGTGGCACTGATACAGCTTGTGGAAACAGCAGCAGTAGCAGTAACAGCTGTCACAATTAAAGCTGTGCTGGATAGCTCATATATAAGGGTTCTCCAGCAATAAACTGTGGTCCCAAGTATGTAAAGCACCATCAGATATGCAATTATCCAACAGGGGAATCCATAAAAAATAGACGCGAGACTCGTCATGCAATATAATAAATCATGGTGCAATATAATAAGCAGCATTGGAGTTCATAAAGTGTTAGTTCTTTTTCTTTGCTGGTACTTTGCATATTTAATTTAATTTACTTAATTTAAATTTTTGGCCAGAAAAGACATACCGAACTGAAGCTAAGTTCCATGTGTGACTGCCAGGGGCAGTGGTGGTGGTGCTGGTTGGGAGGGGAGATGTTATAGCAGGTGGGTGGTGCAGAAAAACAGGCAGTAAAAAAGCAAAAGTCACTGTCATTGACAACCAGACACATGTATACAAAAAGACAATTATAGTGAAACTTGTAAAAATTCAAAAATATTTAAAAATATATAGAATAAACATACATTTAAATGCAATAAACATAACTATGTATAGAAAGGCAGATGTTTCTGTAAACTCAGCTAAGTCACCGATTGGGTGGTGGTGAAGGACAGTAAAAAGTGGAGCAGTTAAGTGGAATAGGGGAAGGAACGGGGGGCATGGAAAGAATGGTGGCTAGTTATAGGAATAGGTGTGTGTGTAAGATTCAATGAAGAGAAATTTGAAAAAAAAAAGGGTGAAGGAGGAAGAATGGCACGTGTGTGTGTTCCAGACATGGGAGTGACCACAGCAGTGGTTTTGGACTGAGGGATTAAGAAAGTGTGGGTGGCAATGGAGAGAAGAGAGGAGGAGGAGGAGGAGGAGAAGGAAGGAAGGGATGAGGGACAGCAAGGGAGAAACTCAAACCAGAATTTAGAAGGAAAGGAGGTGCAGTGGGAGAGGCACCAAGCCTCTAGAGTAGGGTTGTCAGAAAGAACCCACTGAAATCCTGGGTTCAGGTTCTGATCTAGATCTTTTTACATAAACTTATGGTTTTAAAGCAGCAGTGCAACGAAAGTGGGCAAAAAAATCTGACCCTACCATTTTTTTAACTATAAAAGTTTCTAGTCATCTTTCAGTTTTATTTAGTTGTACAGTTTTCTATTTCCACCAAAATTTGAGTATTTTATAAATATTTTAATAACATTTTTTGTCAAGAAAAAAGATGGCTACCACATTTTGCGTAGAAATAGCATTGCAGGCCTGGCAAGGGTTAGGACTGAAAAAATAAAAAAAGGCTCATGTTGCACAGCATAGGAGGCATCTAGACAAGTACATGTGACTGGTATGCCATTATTTTTTTTAACTGTAGCTGGAATTAGCTTTTTTAGAAAAACATTTTTCATTGCACTGTTGCGTTAATCTTTTTTACACCTCAAACTTTTTGTGTATAGGACTGAAGGGAAAGGGGAGAGAGAGAAAGAGAGAGAGAGAGAGAGACAGGCAGACAGAGAGAGAGAGAAACAAAATAAAATACCTGCCCTCTCAACACAGCAGTAATATTCTTTCACTTCACATGAAGAAAAGAAACACAGTGTGCCATTCAAAATGCAAATGCCTCAAGTCCCAGTTGATGCTGTTTGGCACAGCTGTATATACAGGTAAGCATATGAGCAGCCTGCTTTCATATGCATCTCACTGATACATTTTAGACTGTAATTCTCAACAATGCGTTTGTTTTCCAGACCAGCATCTCCAGTTTTTGAAATGTCTGAGCAAGAAAAGCATTTAATTTTATATTTAGAGCTCTTGATATTTAGAACCACTCTTTTTAGAACTAGTTCTGACAACCATACACCAGGAAATGTGGATGAAGAGGTTACACTTAGGGGAACAGCAGTGAGTGAGATGGAACAGTGCAAGGTAAAATGGCTGAAGGAATGGATGAAGGGGTTCAGTCTGGACAGGATGGTGTTGTGGGTGGCATTATATACCATGTTTGCATATTACAGATAGAGGGAATGCTCCTAGCCAATTGGAGCACTTCTTTACTCTGCTTATGAGACACTCTTATTCTGTGAAGAGTGTCTCACACATTATAGCAATGTAAATGGATGCATTTGGGGCAGGTTGTTTGAAATGTTCATATATTATTGACAAGTCTCAATCAATAATATATTAATACTGTGACCAAGACCAATGTTATGGTTGTAAGAGTGGTCTTAACTACATCCTTAGGGTATCAGAACTCTCACCTTCATTTTTCGGTTCTCATACCCAAACAATGCACGTGAGATCACTCTTACAGCTGTATGATTGGTGTCGGAACACCAGGAAGATTATCTTGAGAATTATTTCATGGCAGACCTACTTGCAGCACAAAGTACTAGGCTTGGAGAGGAGCTTTTTATTGATGGCATCAGTGAAGAAAAAATGAGAAATGAGCTTGGGCTTTGTGTGCTCTAATAGCCAATAAATTCTAAAAAAAAAATACAGAAATCAAAAGGAGGAGAAATCGAGGTTTTGATGCAACTATGCACCAAGGTACTTGAGTTGCAGGACTTCTTCAAGGGGGTACCTTTGTTTGTAAAGGGATCAAAAATAAAGGGGGGCTAGGCCATTTCCAAGGATGAGGTTTCTATCATTCACCTCACGATGACCCTATCTCAGTTTGGCTACCTGAAACCCACACTATCTGCACACTAACGTTTCCTAACACATCTATATTGGGAGAAGCAAGCTCACTGCGCAGTGTCAGGAGGAGAAATAAGGGGAATTCTGGAACTCCTCTAAGGTTCTCTGTATGTTTAGGGCTCACACAGCATTAATCTTTATTCCTTACACTACTATAACCCAGGGGCAAAAAATACAAGACTAGTGCTAGGCAGGCACATGAGCATACAAGTTCTGTTTTCAAATTTCCCTGATTATGGGGGAATTAGCTGGTTTTGCTGTATCCTTTTATCACTACGTGTTATCACTTGTTCCCATAGGTCAAGAATTCAGAGTAGAAAAAAGAGCAACACAGAAAAATTATTTAGTTTCTACATTCTTTCTTCGGAAAATGTTTTAAATTGCAGCCCATTCATAACTGCACCTCCAAGTTTAAATTACCATTTCTCACATACTGCCTCTGATTTGGTCCTTTTATCCAAATTTGTTTAAAAAAACATCTTTCTTTTGTGTGCCAATAATGTATGTGCCATACATGATGACTCTTTGCTCTCTGAGCTGTGCTCTGAAGTAAAAGAACTTCATCAAATTGAACAGAACTGAACAAAATAAAATCACAATTTACATAGTACCTTTCATACAACCTGTATCTTAAAGAACTTAAAGAGCTACCAATGCTTATATTTATGTATATATGTATGTATGTACGAATTTATTTCATTTATTTATTTTATTTATTTATTAAAGATATTGGATTTACAACCTTTGAGTCATAGACTCATTTACAAAGGCTCCTTATCTGAGAACAATACAGAACAATAAGCAGAATGCAGTAAACAATAAGACAAAAAACAGGGCATGAACAGTAAAATCAATAAGGAGGATGAGGCCTATACAAGTCCAACTAAGGAGCTTGTAGTTGTCAAGGTGCAAGCAGCAGGGAACTCAACATTGTTATTAACACAGTCAATAGTGTGCAAGAGAGAAGTATACATATTGTGACATATTGTCATAGACACAGTCAATAATGTGCAATGAGCAGTATACAATAACAGCAGGGAATAAAACTTTAACACAAACTCTCTCAATGTACTACTGGTTGTACTAACTGTTTATATGCACCAGCTGGAATCTCCAACCATGCTTCACCACTGGGACAAGGACCGGACAGGTCTGTCCAGGGCATGGTAACTGTGTTTTGGTGGGGCTAAACCACAGAACATAACTAGCCATTGCACTGGCAGCAACGGGTGGAGAGTATGTGGTCTTTTAGGGCTATTTTGAAGGGGCCTAGTCTGGAGACAGAGGTAACGGCAGGGCGGTGTTTATTGTACCACAACGGCACTCTGTAGGTAAATGACCTTTGGGCTAGGAAGGTCCTGACCATGGGAACAGACCACACCAGTTTATTTGCTGAGCGGGTGTTTGCTGAGGCATGAGAATGGAGTACGGAGGGTGGCAGCAACTCAGAGTGGGGTAAGTCCTAGTTGAATTTTTTTGGTGAGAAGACACATTTGGTGATGTACTCTTTCATCTAGAGTGAGGATATTTGTTAGGGCATACAGGGTGCAGCTGTGGGTATGCCTATCTACCCCAGTGAGGAGTCTATATGCCTTGTTGATAGCTAGGTAGATTTTGCTGAGAGCTGTGAGGTCAGTGGCTGAGTGGATAGTGAGCCCATAATCTACTAGGGAGAGGATGGAAGAGGTAACAGCAAGGTTAAGGGCCTCTGGTGGTAGGCAGTCTCTATGCCGATACAGTAATCCTATGCGGATATTTATGGCTGAGGAAAGATTACTGATATGGGGGTGGAATGAGAGGCAGGGGTCAAATGTTAGGCCCAGGTATTTATAGGTATGGACCTGTTCCAGTGGGAGGAGAGCTTTGGAAAAGATTGTTATCTGGGCATCACTGTCCTTGCTCTGTCGGTGGGCAAAGAGCATTGACTTAATCTTTTTTTACATTGACCACCAGTCTGTGGTCAGTGAACCAGTTTTCGATCTGTTTGAAGGCAAGTTGTAGGGAGGACTGTAGGATTGCAGGATCAGGGTGGGAGGCAAATAGTACTGCACATCTGCAGAGAGAAGCAGATTACTTGGGTGGGATTTTGGCAGGGTGTTCAGGTAGATGCTGAATAATAAGGGGCTGAGGATGGAGCCCTGGAGAACCCCAGAGTGGACTTGCAAGGTAGATGAGAGAGTGCTATTTATATTGACACACTGGGACCTATCTTAGAGGTAATTTGTAAACCAAGTTATGGGTCCAGGGGACAGACCGGTGAGGCGGAGAGTACTTACAAGCAGGGGGTGGGAGACTGTGTTGAAAGCTTTTGACAAGTCTATGAATATAGCTCCTGCTTGGTATTTCTTATCTAGGGCATTGTGCAAGAAGTTAGAGAACTCCATGAGGGCGGTTGTAGTTAGGGGTCCAGCTCTAAAGTCATGTTGTTCCCTACATAGAATGTTATGCGCTAGTAGGTAGTCGGTGAGTTGGGTAGCAATGATTTTTTTTTCAGTGCTTTTGAGAGGGGTGGGAGAATAGAGATTGGCCTGTAATTATTGGGGGAGGTGGTGTCCCCCACTGTTCAGTACTGGGGTGATAGTGGCCATCTTCCAGGCAGTTGGAAACTGCCCTAGACATAGACAGCAGTTATGAAGATCAGTCAGAGGGGAGAGCACAGAGTCTAGTACCAAATTAAGGATTTTCATGTCAAATGAGTCTTTGTAGTAGCTTGAGCCCCCGAGGGCTTTTGTAAGGTATGGTCTCACTTCACTCATTGTAATGACCCTGAGGTGGAAGGGGGGAGGTATGTATTGTTTGGCTCGGGTTCTCAGGGGCTGGATCAAAGAAGTTGTTTGGCAGAATTGCACTTAGGTCAGAGAAAGTAGCGTTATGGCAGTTGGCGATGGTAAGTGGGTCCGAGGTAATGTCATTGTTGACAGTTAACTGGGAGGGGGAGCAACCAGGTTTTTCCGTTCAGCTCCTTTAAGTTGTTCCAGAACAACCTTACATTCCCCCATGAGGATGCAAGGGTAGTTTTATAGTCAGATTTGGCCATCCTGATGGCCCAGGTACACCTGTTGCATGCTGCCCTATAAGCCTGCCTGCACGCCAGAGGCAACTGCTTTGTACCAGAGGACGTCTTGATTTCTTAGTTGTTGAAGCAGTGCTGGTGAGATCTAGTGGGCAGTGCATTTTTTGGCTTGAACCTTAGAGAGAGGAGCAAAGTTATCACACACTTTGTTGAATGTGCGGGTGAAGTAGTCAAGGGCTTCATCTGTAGTAGGGGTGTGGCTGACTGGGGACCAATCACACTGTGTTAGAAGCCGTTTTAGCTTAGTGATGCCTCCAGGTCGAAATCAGCGCTAAGTAAAACTTTTTGATTGATAGTGAAATCAGAGATAAGGTGGGTAAGCTTGAGATATTTTATGTTTTGGAATAACTTATGATGGGAGGATGAAAGACAATTAAAATTGAAGTCACCTAGGATAAGCAGTTCACCAGTGGAGGCATGTGAGGTTAGGGTGGTGAGGAACTAAATGACAGAGGGAGGGATGCTAGGGCAGCACTAGAAACCAGCAAAGAATGTGGGGCAGAGAAGGTGAAGGAGAGTTTCAGGAGGAGCATCTCATAGGCTCATGGAAGAACTCTGAAAAACTTAATATTAGAACATAAATCAGCTTATATTTCATATTATGTCTGTATTTCTTCTCCACATTAATTGTTATTGAGGTTATATGCATGAAAACAGGATCTTTATTTATTGAGAGTTTGTTAACTCCCATTGCTTATTCTCTATCTGAAGACATAATACTCTGCTTGTACCATCATAGTTATTCTCGTGGCAACAAACTGTGATGTCACAACTTAGAAGTTCAAGTTGGGAATAAACTGTAGTGGTAAGTAAACTCTATTGGATCAAGATCCTGTTTTGTGCAAAGTTCATCAGTAATAAAAAGGGGGAGGAGAACTGTATGAAAGATGCATGAAATACAAGCTGAATTGTGTCTAAATATTAGGTTTTCTAAAGATTTCTCAGAGGAATCAGTGGCTCTTTAAAGAAATGAGCTGGATACCAGTAGTAGAAGGCCGTTATTTTAAAAATACAAAGTAGCTTTTATATACTCAGCAACATCCCACACATCATGGACAATTACATTAGAAGGTGGTTTGGGAAGAGTAAATGTTGACAGGATACTGGAGTAATCCTCTTCTGAGAAGTCATATGAGATCTTTAACTTCCAACTGCACAATAACTAGAGGCTGGCAGCAGCTAACTCATTGTCTCCTAGAATACACCTGAAGGTGGCAGCAAATACACTGCAGTGTATCCCAGAATGACTACAGTAGTGAGCTACAGACTTCCTGTGTGCCCTAGTAACGTCTGGAGATGTCACTCACATGTTTTAATATTTGCCAACCAGAATTGATTAGAACTGACTGCATAGCAACATTAGAAAGGTAATTTTGTGTTGAATAACTTTGCCATTGATACTTCATGTGTATTATGTTCCCTTCAGGAGTTATTCGCATTTATGACAGTGTGTGGGGCAGACGTTTTGTCCATCAAGCCTCACCTAAGCACCTTGCATAAAATGGTGACAAATGTATGTTTTATACTGGAAAAAATGCTTTTTGTGTACAAATGTACTATTGTAACTACATATAATGTATGGATGCTTAATTTGGTTTTTATATGTTACATATTTCCCAACCAAAAATGACTTAAATTGCCTTTTTTGTGCAACATAAATGGTTATTTTGACTAGTATAGAAAACAGAATTGCTTATTATTAATTACATAGCACCATTATAAAGATAATTTTGTGCTGAACAACTTTGCTGCTCATACTTTGTGTGTAGCACTTACGGCTTATGAGGTATTAGCATTTGTTTGTGCCATGCTGATTATGGACTGATTTTGCTTAGAAAGGCCCAGGATGCAGTGTTAAAGAGGACAGGAAATGAGCTCTCACTGGCAGCTGTTTATAATGTTCCCATTTACAGAAATGATATCCAGAAACCTAAATAATCCATATGTAACTGCACTTGAATGAAACCTGATATAAGAAAGTGAATTTTGCATTGTTTTGTTTTAATGGGCAGCATTCTGTTACAGTTCTCTTCATGGAACCAATCATCTGGAATTTTAACTATGCCACAGTTTGTGCACAGAACTCTAAGCATGGTTCTGATAGGACAGTAGATAATGTTTAGCATTCTGTACACAAACCGTGACATATTAAAAACTCCAAATTACCAGTTCCATGAAGAGAACACTGCAGAATGTTGTCCATAAAAAGAAAACAATTGAAAACAGTTTTTTCACATCAGTGATTATGAAAGATACAGTTAAATATGGCTAATTTTGAGGCAAATCTTTCATTTTTCTTAGTATGAGCATTACTAACTGTTGCCAGTTACCACAAATTTCATGTCCCCTTTAAGAGTTTACAGGATGCAAGCCGTGGAACTCTCAAAAGAGCTTCGGTGGAGTGAATGAGTTAACACTGTTTCATGTCTGCTCTGAAAGAGAACGCCTCTCACATTCATTGAGATTGGTACACTGTGATTGCAACTTCTCTCCCTTTTTGTACACCCCCCCAACACAATGGCTGCAGCTGGAAATGAGCCTCAGCTTAGTGGGTATCTCCCAACGATGGTCACCAAGTTCTAAATAAAATAACAAATAATTCAAGCTCTCCCATAGGGTATAAACTCAAGTTCATGGTGTAGGAGATGCACCCACATTGTTCTGACCTAAAGAACAGTGATTATTTTTCTATAATCTTTTTCTTTCTTGGTACATTGGCCCCAACATTCAAATGATTATCGTGGCATTAACCAGGTAATACTCTTCACTAACTGTGACTAGCACTAGTGCACAAGGCAGGGCCATATTCAGAGGCCCCTGGAGCCCTACTCTAACCCGGCAGCATGATCTAGCAGATTGTTACAGCTACTAAGGACTGTTTCATGCTTGTACTGGCTATATTATAATAATTTTTCATTTTCTGAACAAATACTGACAAGTTGTAAAACAGATGGGGAAGCTGTGGGATGGGTGAAAGGAACTTATAGTTTGTCCTACATTGCTGGATGTTATGGTGTCCCCAAAGAAATGCACCCTCATCCCCTGTATTCTTAAACTAGGAAGGTGACCTATTAGTCCCTGCATCATTATCTCCCTGGATTCAGCTCATTTGAATTGCACTGTGACACTCAACAAGATGAGCTGTTATTTTCAGCTCCACAAGGTGGTGTAAGATTTTTGCAGGATTTGGGCTTATGAATTTTGGGATCTTAGTACTGAGAATAGTATACATGTTAGTTAACACAGTGAGTTTCTGTTTTTTTACCTAAAAAAAAAAAAACTATTTTAGCATATAGGCATTAGCATTATAGGCACTATAATAAAAATATAGCCGGCAATAGTGTATAAAATAATAAAAAAAATATTACCCAGTTTTTTTAAAAGCTGACGGCAGATTTTTAAAATGTTAATATTTGCAGCTTAACTTTGGCTAATTTAGCCAGTTTATATACATTTTACACTTTGCCTAATAGCTGCTTTTAAAAAAGGTATACACATATTTAAATAAAAGTAAATAAATAAAGCTTATAAACTAATAAATGGTCTCTTAAAAGGTATGCAGATAACTAATAAATAGGGCTAATAAATAGCCTGTTAAACAAACAGCTACTTAAATAGCTTATTAAAAACTTGCAAATTTAGTAAGTTCTTTTTATTACATACTTAACATTAGGTCAAAATAGGTCAAAATAATGTTAATTTAAAATAATGTCAGTTTTAACTACCTTTTAACCACAAGGCTTATACTTTATATAAACCTTACTTTAAACTATTTATAAACCTTTTATACACTTTACTTTGGCCATTAAGCATTAAAACATAGTGTATAATACAACAGTATCTTACAGTGGACATGTGAAAGGTGGTACCTCCGTCACTGTCTCCTTCCACCAACCATTAACTTGATACCTCAGGAAGACAGGAGGAGGACATCAGTCCCCTACACCCTTTTCCTAGACTACCCAGATAGTTGGAGGTCTCTCCTTGGGAAGAATTCCTTCCTGTATGGATTTTTCCATTACATAAGACCTCATGTTCTGAAGTTCCCCCCTTAGAAGGCCACTTCCACCGTATACAGTTTCATTATTTTGGTTAAGGCATTAGTTTTGCCACTCCTCCCCCAATGGTTTCAACACCCAGTTGGTGTTTTTATTATTATAGTTAACTCTTGTTCGTGTATTGTACTTGGAAAAATTTGTCTGCTGTATGGTACTGAGCAATTCCCTGTCCTAACATGGCTGCTGGTGGTCTGGGATGGGGGAGTGGGGGCCTGGGTACAAATTGTCAAGGCATCACCCTATATGAGCACGTATTATTGAGTGACTCAAGATAAGCGACTCAATAATACCGCTCCTGTATAGGATGAGTGCTCTAATATAGCGAGGAATCCTCTATAGTGAGTGTAGTATTGAACTACACTCGCTATGACAGGATATGAGCAGGTGTGGTCCAGAATCCTGCCAAGCTGGCTGTTTGGTGTAGTGGCTAGAGCCACCACCTATAGAGCAAGCGAACCCAGGTGCGGGTCCTACAGTAGGCATTTCAAATTTTATTTTTTTATGAGTCTGCCTCCCCCCACAAGTTGATTATTTTATTATGGGGGTGTGGGGGGGGGAGGCTAACAAAAGAAGCAATATATTTTGTTGAGGACCATCGCTGTCTGCAGCTGTCTCTCTAAGTTCTCGTCGCCCTTTTGATGTGGACGATTTTGCATCACTCTTTGTGAGCAGCATGATAAGGGACCTGTCCTTATCACATAAATCCTATAGTCAATATTGGCATGGCCAGTGGTGCAATTGAGCTCCATTAATGTTCATGGGCTCAATAATCCCATAAAACATGAGAAGGTTCTGTCCTAGCTAAAAAATTTAAACCTGATGTGCTGAATCTCCAAGAATTGCATCTGGCTCTGAATGAACATGAAAAATTAAAAAGTTTGGCTCCTCTGCAATGTTTTTTTCTTATATGCCCACAGGCAAATGAATGCATTGGTGTAGCTATCGTCATCCAGTACCACACTGCGTTCCAGAACCACAAAGTTATTACAGACCAAGAAGGCTGTTTAGTGATGGTATAGGGTGATCTTAATGGAGTGCAGGCCACATTAGCTAATATTTATGTTCCTCCAGGCCTCAGTACACCCGTGGTTAAAAAACTCTTTGATCTTATAGTTCTTAATACCTCTGGACTCCTTATGTTGTCAGGAGATTTTAATATGACTCTTGTCCCCCCCACCTCAGTTCCTCTAATCTATCCCCTCTTAGGCAGTCCACCACCCACAAATCCTGAAAACGGTTTCTCACAGATGTTGGCTGGTTGGATGTTTGGTGGTGTTATCACCTTAGAGTCTGTAATTACACAAACTATTCTGTGGTCTGTGGGACATACTCCCATCTAGACTACTGTTTCATGCAAAAAGAGAACCTCAGTCACATTGTAGACTATAAACTAGGGAATATAGTAAGCTGGGGAATATGCATCTCTCGGATCATACTCCAGTACATAGTTACAAAAGAAGAAGAGGGGGACGTACCTAAACCAAACAAAAGAATTACTCTGGATGAGGGGGTTGATACCAGTTCATTCACAGAAGAAAGGGTCCTGAAAGAACTCCTAAAACTCAAGGTGGACAAGGTAATGTGGCCTGACGGAATTCACCCGAGAATTCTGAGAGAACTATGGGGAGAACTAGTGACACCACTGACTACCCTTTTTAACAAATCATGAGAGGATGGTGTGGTACCAGAGGACTGGAGGAAGGCTGATATGATTCCTCTTTGCAAAAGTCAGAGCAAGGCAGGGGTAGGAAACTACAGACCTGTTAGTTTGACCTCAATGGTAGGGAAAATGATGGAATCACTTCTGAAAGAATTGTTGAGTACCTAAAGGCTACCGGGCACAGGACCCAAGGCAGCATGGATTCACAGCAGGAAGATCATGTCAGATGAATCTAACAGATTTGTTTGACTGGGTGATCAAAGTAGTAGACCAAGGAGAAGCTGTGGACATGGCCTACCTAGACTTTAGCAAGGCATTTGACACAGTCCCACACAAAAAATTAATAAACAAGTTAGCCAGGCTGGGAGTGGGTCCCAGGGTGGTAGCCTGCGTAAAACATTGGCTGGACAACAGGATGCAATGGGTAATAGTAAATGGAGTCCACTCCAAAGAAAGGGGGGTTATTCGTTGGGTAACGCACTGATCAGTATTGGGGCTGGCCCTCTTTTTTTTTTTTTGCTATTTTCTTTCTTCTCCTAATGCCATGGCAGGGTGTTACAAATAGGGTAGCTAGGTGGCCAATGGCTACTTAAATAATTGGTTTGGCTACTTGATTTTGAAAGTTATAGGCCAACTTGGCTACTTGCCTACAAAGTGATTTTTAAGCCCTTAAAAAGAATGGCCACTACAAATATTGGTTTGGCTATCAGATTTTAAAATCTAGTGGCCAAACTGACCACCAGCTCACAAACTGATTTGTCCCACCCTGTGCCATGGCCCTCTACAGAGGGAGCCCACAGGCCCATCCCCGGCATCCACCATCCGGTGCTGGCCCATACCCTCAGGGCTTACCCCCCCAACCAGCAGGGCTAGCGGCATTCCCCAACTCC
This sequence comes from Neoceratodus forsteri, assembly GCA_016271365.2. Taxonomy (NCBI): domain Eukaryota; kingdom Metazoa; phylum Chordata; order Ceratodontiformes; family Ceratodontidae; genus Neoceratodus; species Neoceratodus forsteri. The sequence goes on from CM028133.1 coordinate 726,718,176, forward strand.
CACCGGAGACTGGATCCAGTGTGGCCTGCACTGTGTCTTGCCAGGAGTGGAGCCTGTGAGGCACCCTCCATCATTCGCCATGGTAACCGTTTTCCTGGTTTCTCTCAAGGAGATGAAGCATGCAATGATGCCTGCAGAGAGAGTGTGTACATGTCTGCATGCACTCCCTCCTAGCATCTGCCCCATCTCCTCTCACTTTTTACAGTGTCGGTGCACTGTCCCCCAGCCTCCTCTATGGACCAGTCAAACACCTACCACTGGTGACCCACCTCAATGGAGAAAGAGATCAATCCATCGGGCACTCAGTCCTTTGCCTCCCCTGCTGACCCCCGGTGACCTGTGTTTGTTCCCGAACATGGGTTGTCAGTGTGGCACGAGGTAAGGCATCCAGCGACTCAGCCCTCAGCACCATCGGGCCAGCTGGGGCCAGCCCTCTTTAATGTCTTTATAAGTGACATTGCAGAGGGACTGGAAGGAAAAGTATGCCTCTTTGCAGATGACACAAAGATCTGCAACAGGGTTGATACACAAGAGGGGTGTGTGGAAAGGATGAGAATGGACTTGGCAAGGTTGGAGGAATGGTCAAAAGTATGGCAGCTTAGATTCAATGCAAAGAAATGCAAAGTAATAAACCTGGGAAACAAAAACCCAGTGGAAGAGTTCACAATGGGGGGTACTAACAACAACAAAAATGGAAAGGGACCTGGGGGTAGTCATATCAGACAACTTAAAGGTAGGTAGGCAATGTGAGAAGGCAGTAAGGAGGGCTGGGGGGATACTGGGATGCACAGGGAAAGGCATCACTAGTAGAAAACAGGAAGTTGTCATCCCTCTGTACAGACAGTTGGCGAGACCCCATCTGGAGTACTGCATGCAGTTCTGGAAACCCCATCTCTGCAAGGACAGACACAGGATGGAAGCTGTCCAAAGGAGGGCAACTAAAATGGTGCAGGGCCTGCACCAGAAACCATATGAACAGCAACTAAAAAAACTTAATATGTATACCTTCGAGGAAAGTAGGGACATGATAGAAACTTTCAAATACCTTAAGGGGATCAACAAAGTCCAAGAGGGTAACATCTTTCAGAAAAAGAGATGCGCAAGAACAAGGGGGCAGCTCAGGGGCAACATGAGGAAGTATTGTTTTACAGAGAGGGTGGTGGATGCATGGAACAGCCTTCCTGAGGAGGTCGTGGGGTCAAAAACAGTGGGGGACTTCAAGAATGCATGGGACAGACATAAGGCAATTATAGTGTGGGGTAGGAGGAAGTAGGCTGTTGGCTAACTAGGGTCTGTAGCTTATCCAATAGGTAGGGAAATGGGCAGACTGGGTGGGCCAAGAGTCCCCCTATCTACCATCAAAATCTATGTTTCTATGTTACTGGGATCTCCACCTTGAGTATAAGGACACAAGGTGGCACTTTAACACCTACTACCATTGGATGGAGGAATTTTGCACATTTCTATCAGATAAGATAGATGAAATCCTTCAGAACAATGCCCACTTGGAGGTTTAGATCCTATGCATAGAGACAGCCTAAAAAGTCTTGACAGGTCATATTATCCAGTTCACTGCTTGCAAACTCTGAGAACAGTGCCAGCATAAGACACAACTGGAATATACCCTACACTTTTCAGATGGCACACCAACAAGGGGGCAACACAGTCCTGTTCCAGCTTGAGAAGATGAAAAACTTAGATGCCATCTGCTAACAGCAAACAGAGATAGCTCTTGCCTACTTAAGGTAATGGTTCTGTGAAGTAGGTCGATGTGACTCTCACCTCCTGGTCTACCAACTGAAATGTCAGCGACAGTGAGCCACTGTCTCAACTGTGATTCACCCCATTTCTGGTATAAATCAAATCCTCCTGCACAGCATAGCTGAAGCCTTCAGGTCATACTATCAAATCCTCTATACTCTGGAAACGGATACCATAGCAGATGAGATTTAGACCTTTCTCAACCCTCTGTCTCTGTCATGGCTATCCCAAACATTCAAAGAGCATCTCATGTCCTCATTTACTGTGGAGGAAACTGGCCGCACTATATGTAATCTTAAAAGCATGAAAGCCCCAGCTCCTGATAGCTTTGCATCTGCAACTCTACTAAGGATAAGGTTCTCCCCCAGTTGCACCATGTGTATAATGCTCTTCTGCAAGGTAAAACTGCCTTCCCCATCTTGGACATGAGTGGCAATTTCTGTTATATTCAAGCCAGGTAAAAAAACCTTACACTGTGGCTTGTACCACCCACACTCAGCCCTCAACACTGACTATAAAATGTTTATATCCATCATCACTAAATGCATTTGAGGTTATGCACCCTTCACTTATTGGTGTTGATTAGACTGGGTTTGTGTATGTCTGTACCACAATGGACAATGTATGTAGGACTTTACACATCCTTCACCAATTTTACTCCACTCACGCACTGGCAGTAGTCCTCAGCTTGGATACACAAAAAGCCTTCGACCGGGTCTCCTTACCTTCCCTGTACTCTGTGCTGGGGTGGCTGGGATTCCTTGTCTCCTTTATTACCCTACTCCAACAAATCTACAGTACCATTCCACAGTGGCCTCTGAATGTTAACGGACATCACTCCCCCTGCCTTTTCACTCCTATGTGGCACTCGCTATGGATTTCCAATATCCCCCTTGATGTTTGCTATGTAAATTGAACCACTAACACAAGTGATCAGGGAGTCAGCAACAGTCCAGGGCATCCAAATGCCTGATGGGGAAAACTGTGTAGCCTTCTATGCCACTGACATACTCCTATACTTAAGATACCATACTAACTCCCTCCCAGCTGCTTTAAATATACTGCACTCTTTGGACCAGTGCCTGGATACCAACTAACTACCTGGATACCAACTAGATACAAGCAAAACAGAGTCCCTTTTGTACAGCTGTTCTCCTCTTCCAGATATAGTTATGTGATATCCATTTTATTGGAACCGGACGTCATGAAATACCTCTGAATTTAGCCCCCCAACCCTACCTCTTACTATACACATAACTATCAGCATCTAATCCTCAGCTCTGACAGGATTTAATACACTGTGGCTCCTTATCCTTTAGATTAACCAGCAACATAGACACCACCAGGACGATGGTTCTCCCAAGAGTCTTATACCTCTTGTCCTGCTGTTCTTTCCTGACTAATTTTGGAGTCAGTTACATAGACTTATTTCCCAGTACTCATGGGCAGGTGAATGACTTCAGATTAAACTCCAAACCCTTTATCTTCCCAGGGAAGGGTGGGGGAGACCGATTTGTACTTCTAAACCTCTGCTACTACTTTTGGGTGGTGTATCTCCACTTCATATAACTCAGGCATTTACCAGGTCCCTACCAACATTGGGTGATGATTGAATGGTAATTGTTTTCTGACAGATATTTTATCTGGCTTTTGTTCCTCACAGTTATAATAATAATAATCGTTATTTTTTTAAGTGCCTTTCAAAATATCAAGGAGCTGTACAATGTTAATAAAAAAACAGCAATAAAAATCAGAAATACAAACAATAAAAGGTCTGTAGATCAGAATATGATATTACAGTTAACCCCTTGCTTATGTGTGCAGTACTCAGTGGGGCGTAAGATTTTAAAAAAAATGCCTGCATCTCACTCCCTTTACTGAGTTTGGTCGGGCAAAAGAAGGCTCAAGGCCCATCAGGATTGCCCCCATAATATATGGGTCATTACAGTTCCAGACTTATGATACCAGCTACATATCTAGCTTCTTTCTGAAGGTTTCAAAATTGGTTAGATGCACTAGGTCTTTGGATAGTGAATTCCACTGTTTGGATGTTCTTATACAGAAAAAGTTATCATGATTGTTAGTGTTTGCCCACTCTACCGTTAGCTGACGATCAAGCAGTCTGCCAACAGTATGTTTCTGAGCAAAAGAAAGTCCACATTGTGACATTAAAGTGGGTGAGTTAACTAGTTTAAAGGTAAAGAGTATTTCACCTCTGCATCTTCTAAGATGTAAAAAGTATAATCCTGTTACAATCAGTCTTCTGTTATAGTCTTTAGATGCTAATCTTGGGATCATCTTGGTAGCCCTTCTCTGAACCTGCTCTGTATGATCAATATCGCTCTTGAGATATGGACTCCAAAATGGGGAACCATAGTCTGTGTAGGATCTTATATAAAGGGACCAGACAGCACTCAGATTTGTTAATGAAGGTCTTTCTCACCTGATTTAGAATACCATTTGCTGTTCTTGCTACTTTATTGCAGTGGTCAGTATAGCAGAGTTTGTTATTAATCAAAATACCAAAATCCCATTCACAAGCAGATGATTTAAGACATGCACCATTGAGATAATAAGTATTATTTGGGTCATGTTTGCCGATATGGAGTACTGAGCACTTTTCAACATTAAATTTCATAGAATTTTGTTGGGCCCAAAGTTAAATTTTTTGTAAATCGTTTTCCAATAAGGTTACATTAATTGGGTTATCAAGTCAACCACCAAGTTTGGTGTCATCTGTGAACCTGGAGATTGTATTTCTAGAAATAATGACCATATCATTGATAAAAATGTTAAATAAGGATGGCCTGAGCACAGAGTCCTGGGACACGCCACTTGTAATGTGGCCAATGCTAGACTTGACCCCATGTATTTTAACTACTTGGGTTCTATTTGACAGCCACTTATACATCCAGTTGACCAGACCCATAGAGAATCCATTGGAGTATAGTTTGTTAATTAACAGTGAATGTGACGCTTTATTGAATGCCCTACTGTAGTCTAATAGAATTACATCAGTAGGGATATTTTCATCAAGACATCTACTTATCTTATTGTAGAAGGATATCACGTTGCTTGTGCATGAGTAGCCGGGCCTAAACCCATGTTGGGAGTAGTTATGTAGACCCAATCTTAGGATATCTTGTTTTAAAAAAGCTTTGATCAAGCATTCCATAAGCTTCCCAGTAATAGCTGTCAAACTAATCGGGCGGTAATTCTGAACTTTTTACTCCATTTTTTTGTGTGAATTGGTGTTACTATGGCATATCACCAATCATTAGGGATATTACTCTCTGTTAAAGATTTGTTAAAAAGAATTGTGAGTGGAAGGGCCAATACTTTAGAAGTCTCAATAAGGAATCTTGAATGTATACCATCTGGACCTGGACTTGTTGACCTTTTAAGAGTGGATAATACTTTGGTTACATCCGATATGTCGATCTTATAGACAATAGGGACATAATTTTTGTTCATAATGCAACTGGTGCCTTTTTTGGAAATAACTGAACAGAAGTAGTTATTGAAGTGATTTGCTGTATCAAGATCAATATCTATAGAAGAACCATTATCAATTAGTGGTACAAACCTTCTTGAGTTTCCCTTTTTGCTATTAATATAGAGAAAGAGAGCTTTTTGATTATTTTTGAGTGTGCATGATTAAATTCAAGTTTTAATTTAGATAGTTTGATCTTTTTTTTAGTGTAGAAACAGCTGATTTATATCTTGACAAGTAAGTGGGGCTTGGGTTTCTTTTTAGTTTCCTAAATAATCATTATTTAATATTTATTTGTTTTCATATAGAATTTGTTAACCAAATGGAATTTTGCCTTTTCTATTGTATTTTGTTTTATTAGGAACAAACATGTGTTCTATACGGTGAATTGTTTCTTTAAAGTTTTCTCATGCCATATTAATAGATAAGGGTGTAAGTGTTTCTTCCCAATTTATTTTGTTGAGTGAGTAGTTAATTTCTCTAAAATTAGCTTCATTGTAATCTTTACATGCTATATTGTTTGAGGGTTTTGTTGATTTAATCACAATACTTGACATGATTGAATTGTGATCATCACTACCAATAGGATCTATAATACTGGTACTTATGACTTGGTTTTCTATGTTTGTAATGACCAGGTCAACAATATTCTTCCCCCTTGTAGGGTGATGGACAAGATGATCAAGGCCTAGGTTGACAATAGATGAAATAAGTAGTTTATCATGTTCATTATTTGAATTGTTTCCCAATTTATATTGGGCATGTTAAAATCTCCCAGTAGTAGAATGTTCCCCTTCTTGGCCATAATGGCAATATCTTCTGTTAAATCAATGGTGTATTTTAACTCTGCAGATGGTGGCCTGTAACAGATGCCAATTGTGAGTTTACAGTGACCTCTGAATTGCACAGCAACCCAAACGGTTTCAGTTTTTGTAGATGTTGTGACCTCATAAGAAGGGATATTGTCCCTTACATAGAGGCATATGTCATCTCCAGTTTTAGCCTATTTTTATAGAACAGCTTAAAATTTGGGATCTCCCTAATCCATGTTGAGCAGGAGTCTCACCATGTTTCCATTATAGCTATGATACTTAGATCCAGTAGCAAACTTTCTACAATTTTTCTGCCCAATTTCATAACTGGGAAAGTTTCTGCTGACCAGGATTGATCCTAGTTTTAGGAACTGGGAATGGCTCCAGTTACAGTATCTCTACCAGTTTTTTACAGGACCATCCTTCTCGTTGCTTGCTGAAATGCAGAAGGGGGATGGATTAAGACAAGCTGATTTCTTCCAATTTCTCCTAATTTGGCACTGTATATATGGCCTGCCACTAATGTTCTGGCAACCAAATACTCTCCCTGCCCCAATATGTACTGTATACCCTTTTTCAGTCTCACAACCTGGCCCATATGACCTCCTGCATATCAAGCATTACTTGAAACAGGGCACAGATACAGCCGATGCCTGTAGAGAACGGGTGGATGAACTCAATATCCCTATATCAGAGAATCAATGACTTCGGACCTGTACTACCACCTCCCAGGTTACCAGCTTGCACACCTGGCAATATGCCAGGAAACACCTGATTAGGTACTTCCGAATGCCGGTGATTACCGCCTGCTACACTACCGGTGAATCAGTAACGTATCAGAGAGAACATGTAGAAACCCATGCCAGTCATTCACACACCACATGTGCCTGTCACAAATTGCAACCTTTTCGTAGGCACTAAGCACTGGAGAAAGAATTCCAACACTTGTTGCAACAGGCAGTCACACTGACAGAAGAATGTCACCTTTTATTTTACCTCCCTGTTGGTGTCTGAGATAAACATACTTGATATCCTCTAAACATACTGCTCTTAGCCAGTAAAAGGCAATAACCCATCTATGGCACTCTTCTATTATACCCACTGCTGAGGCTTGAAGGGACAAAGTCCAACAAATCTATCAGGTGGAAATAAATCATCTATGTTTAACCGGCCGTACTAATCTACAGGCATTTAACTCAAGGTGGATGGGGTGGATATTATACTTAATGGATAGAGACCCAGAAGTTATTCCCTATAGTTAAAAGCATTGCTGATTGGTATTTGAACCCTTCGTAGTGACCTGGTGGCACAACGCCTGAATTCACCTGGACTTGCTTAGTCTGTTTGGCCTTTATAGCCTGGACATCCCTGAGCCTCCCCCTCTCAGTTCCAACCCACAGCATGAACAGTTGCAGGATTTCCCTTGTAACTCGGTATGAGTACTGAGTAACAAACTGACTAGTACTGCATTTAATACCCCTACCCTGTGCTGTCATTACAAGGGCAGGCTTCATACTATCTGCTTTCATAATTTCAATACCCACATGTATTAGTACTCTTCTACATGAATGCCTTTGTACCACCCAGACATTTAAAACTGTATTTACAAAAAAGAGAATTTCAGATTAATTTTTGCTTATGATTTTCTGGTCATGTATTTCCCTATGTTTCTTACCTTTAAATTTTAGTTTCTCTACTGCATAAAACCATTTCCACAGTTATGATTAAAGATTTTATATTTAATCCATGTGTGACTGAGTTTGTTTTGAAAAAGTTATAGATAATTTAATTAAACGGAAAATCTATGTTCTGACTCCTAGAGCACTGTCCCAAAACAAAATGAGGCTGCTTCAAAATGTCCTGACCCTGCATCAAGTACAGATGTAAGGGCAGGAGGGTATTAAGTGAGTGAATTATCTGAATGCTGCCTCATGTTGTATGGACAAGTCAATATGAGAATGAAGAAAGGAACAAACCAAAGATGACTTTACAAGAAATATGATGGCAGCGAAGTTGTATTGTCTCACTAAGATCTCAGTACAAATTATACTTTTCACATTTAAAATACTGGTTTTCCTTCCCAGTAAAGACCTGGCACTTCTGTATAGTGGGGAATATGACTGTTTTAACTGGGTGCAACATATTACTATTATATGCCCGGTGCCCTAAGAAATTAGTGGTGGTATGGTTTATAAATGAGCTGAATTGTGATTTATGTCTACTTTTGTATATTCTGTATATATCATACTGTTTTTATGTATGTCAATATTAGCTGAGAACTGAACTCAGCACACAAATGTGTACTGTCACTTTAACAATTTTTGCATAAAAGGGGGACATGGATCTTATGATGTTCGCCCTTGAAAAAATTTTCACTGGCTGAAATGTGTTAGGTGACATCAGTCTGAGAGTGGGGTTCCCAATCTGAGCATTTGAGTGCCAGCCAGAGATCACGTGGGACAATATGGACTTCCATAGATCTTGTCCACTGCCGTGCTTGTGAGTGATATGAACTGAATCAGCACTATGTCAGCACTTTATGGAAATAAAATTGGTGTTGCACCGAAGAAAATATTGAAGCGCTCCGTTCCCCCTTCTTTGGAGCTATGTAAGTTGTTTTATGACTTAGATCTTTCAGCAGGTGCCAGACCCCAGTACTACTGCTTTGGCAGTGAAGTTATATTGTTTCTCAGGCTAAGATTTCAGTACAAATTATGCTTTTCGCATTTAAAATTCTGGTTTCCCTACCCATTGAAGACTTGGCACTTCTCTATAGTGGGGAATATTTAAATATGTGAAATGCAATCTATGAAGTCTCTCTACACATCTGGAATGGCCTATCCACTGGCATAAAGACAATACATTATAAAAGACAGCTTCTGTTCTCTTTCTGGTTTTCCATCTTTCATCTTCTGAACTGCTTTTCTGCTAACAGCGGCACTCTTCAGTAATAGTAGAGCTGAAGCACTATTGTGAGCTTTCGCCAAAGCAATGTTTCACAATACGGCCAGCTTCATTTCTAGCAATACAAGTCAGTTCGGCAACAATGAGACCACCCTCCTTGTTTCATTTGTTTTTCTCCCCATAATACAAAACTGCTTCCAAGAAGTGACCCTCCTGCTGGCTGTGTCAGAATCAGAAAAACTCCTGCCATGCAATCATTTTCAGTTCCAAAATGACTGGCAGCTCAGGGACTTGAATGAACAGCCTCTTACGAATACTTTGCACAACTTTAATTGACAGGGGTGATTGAGGCAAAATGGCTGTTCACAAAAACTGCTCAAGTCACTACAAAAAAAGTTATTCTTAAAAGTTTTTCATTACCTCTCTGTGGGGAAATTCAAACTTCATTAACATTTCTGGCAATGTAATATCAAGTCACGGATACAATACCAACAGATGAGTTATTCAAATCAAAATGGATGTTAACAGTCATTATCTGAATAAATGTTAGGGGAACCAAAAATAGTTTAAAATGAGCAAGTATCACTTATGGCAAAATAAACTACAAAGTCATTATCCCCACGGCAGAAACACCATGTTAAGTAGTTGTATTCAGCAAGACATAGCACTGGTGGCCTGCTAAATGGGGAAAAAAACAAAACAAAAACAAAAAACAAAGGGTGTTTATCTTCTGTCATCCATACAGCTGCAGCAATTCCTATCAAGTAAAATAGCTGTAGCAACTGTGTACTGGGAAGTGGTAACAGAAGATTTTATGGACACTGTGGAGAGGAGATCCGCTAGTGGCATAAACCATGCAAACCTGAAACCGAGTAATCCACATTCCCCTTCCATGCATACCTTAGCACCTTACTGCCTGGGTTTGCACACTGCACAATGGAATGACTGAACACAAAAAATATCATCATCAGTATCAGTTGTTCAGCAGTTAGCATGCTCGCCCCTACAGCCTGAAGATCAGTAGACCATGGGTTCTAGCCCCACACCAGGTATTTGGAGTAATAACCCCATCTAACACAGTAGTGCAGTATGAGGGGGTGCTGCACTGTTGAGGTGCTGTTCTTTGGACAATATATTAAACCAAAGACCCTTCTGTCTATCTCTGGTCATTGTCCAGGTGGAAGTTAAGGATCCCATGGCACTTATTGCTGAAGAGTAGGGAAAATTTCCCAATGACATGCACAATATTCCCTATAAATAAAAGCAGGCCCACATAGTGCACCCCAGGACATACCTGGAAACAATCTATTATAGCTTAGGATGCCTTTTCTGGTCAACAATTACAAATCAATCAATCAATCAACAATACCAGGTCTGCTATGAGGTATTCCCTATCACAATGAATTAAATGTCTTTTCCAGAAGTATACCTCAATGTGGAACTGATCAACTCGAGTTTAAAAGGTTCAACCTCCACCCTCTTGAACTATTTCCATTGGAAGCTTGCTACATAGGTTTTCCACTCATGGAGAAAAAATGCTTTCAGTCATTACCCCCTAATTCTATCCCTTATATCTAAGTTATACTGCCTAAGAGACACAGATGTCCCTTAGGGAGTGATTTGGTTCTCTCAGCCCACCATAAATTACTAATTTAATAGAAGGATGTATGAAATGTTTCAAAACCCTCCCATAAATGCCAAGGTACTGATTAGCCTTTCACATACACAAAAAATAATAACAATATTATTTTACATACCTTGATTGTTTAATATATTGCTTTATGTGCAGATCAGAAATGTTATCTGCTCCCTGACAGTATCTTGTAGCATACATACTGGTTCCATCTCTGTCTGCAGATCTGGTCTGTTGACCAATCACAGGGGGTGACGAAGACTCAATGAGAGTTAAAGCACTGGGGTGTTTGAACATGGATGGGTAGCTGTATTAGCTAGATTACCGCCTTTGTATCAGGCTGGCAGTTTTATGTTGGCATCTTTACACCTTGCTGCCTGTACCTGTAATACAGGATTCGCACACTGCACAATTTAATGAGTGGATGCAACTGAAACATGACGTTTTGCACTTTGGAGTCTGCTACCACTATCTTTTCAGCACTTAGAAGTGCATCTGCTTTTCATACTGCTGCCTTTCTAAATACTGTGGTGTCATCAGCCCAGTAGTGGACACCAAGCTCTTGTACCATGACGCAGCCTTGGTCCTTTTTCCTATTTGTAAAGAAAGCAATACACACAGGTAATTAGGAACGTGCACAGGATTTATTTTAAAAGTTTATCTCACTAGATTAGTGGATCAGGACCAGGTACAATTAGGAAGGTCAACAGCAGAGACAGATGTGGCTGCTGCCATTAAGCCATTGAAACCAGGAAAAGCCTGAAGTCCAGAAGGTTTTGCGCTAGAATTAAAACACCTTACCATAAGCCTGACTGAGGTATTTATAGAGGTGACAGACAAGGGCCCACTGCTGGATTCCTTTTATTTGTTTTATTTATTAACGTCTGGTGAGGCTATGAGCAAATCTGTCCATTTTCATAAATGACCAATTTACAATTTTATTTTCTGTTTGGTTAATAATAATAAAACACTACTTGTATATTTTATACCTGCTCCTAGTCTACCTATGCTTCCTGACCTGTGCCTCAACGACAGCAACATGGCATATTAAAGGCATTTACAGGTGTCTGAGGTACATAACAGTCCCATAAGTAAGCAATAATACCCTACAGGGTGGGCGGTATTGGGCTATACCCGGACCACCCAGGGGCATAATGAGCCTGATGCAGAAGCGGGGGCCTTATAGCCCCTAAGGTCCGTATAGCCTATCACTACCCACCCTGAGGGTATTATTGCACTTAGAAGATGAGAAAAATCAGACACATTTTTTCAAAGTTGTAAACATTTAAATTATTTATTTAACTTTTATTACATTTTTGTGAACTTTGAGAAAAAATAGTCCCTTTTTTAAAGTGGGTGGGTTCAACTGAAAAAACACTTACTTGAGCACTGTGCTAAATCATTGCTGAAAAAATACAACAAATAACAGTAACTACTAGTTGTTTGTGGAGATGAAGTTAATTGGGGCATTGAAGGTGCAATTAACTGGGTTGAAGTTAGTGGTTGTGGTGCTGGATGTTGTTGGTTACCGTAACTGGAGTTGATTGCTGGCTCCTACAGGTGTCATACTTGCAGCTTGCTGCTGCTGTGCCTGCTGGTTGGATCCTCCTAGGATTGTACTCCAATTTCACCTGTTGTCTACGGATGCTGACCAGTAGTGCTGCAGACTGGCTTCACATCTGTGGCCAGTCACGCTTGTGATTTCACGAGCTGAAAGTCCTGCTTGAGTTAAAAGTTTCACAGCTGTTGAACGTATGCTGTGATTGGAGTATCTTGTGGATAACTGTGCTTCTTTGCTAAGTCTTGACATCATATTTCCGAGGAAATTCTTGCCCATTGGTTCCTTCGTGTACCAGCAGTCCTGGGTGTCGAGGTGAGTTTGAGGTAGCTTCCTGGGATGAAGGTAGAATGGAGGCATCCTCTGGCAGTTTTGAGAGGTACTTACAGAAGGATAGGACAGGGCAGAGGGTTGCCACGATCCTCAAACATAAAACCACGTGTTTTCTTTGTTGATCTCTAGTGGATTCTTGTGATTTTTTGAGGCAGGATTATGGGAAAGTGTCACATACTTTTGACCATGTTCATCTGTCTTGACTGTGAAGGAATCTGGACACAGTTCTCGCAATCCTTCTCTTCCACGCCATGCCATGTGGAGCTGGAGGTCAAACCATACTTTGCGAACCAATCCCTGTGCTGTATCTGGTGACATGGCTGATGATCGTCTTAGCTTGTCAATGTCTGTTGCAGTAATTGATGGGTGGTAGGCAGCAACATCCTTCTGTTCTTTACGAAGTTTCTTTAGTAAGGACGTCATTATATTGTTGCTGGAACGAAATGCTGGTTCTGAGATTATACTGGTGTGACAACCTACTTCTGGGGAATTTAGGTGGCGGTTGATGGCTGCACGAAGAGCGCAGTACCCAGACACTGAGTACTGCTCACCTGTTGCAGTTCAGGCTTCTGCATAGAACTTACGCAGATGGCAATTTAAAATGTCAAAACTGTCATTTAACCAGTCTATTTCTATTCTTTCTTTTCTGGCCCACTCTGCAAATACTGCCAATGCCCACTGTGTATTTTTCTTTGTGTTTATTTCTTCTCTCTGACTCTCAATGCTATTGAGGTCTGATGGACTCACACTAATAAAATGCGAGGCTCCTTTAAATTTCATGCTGGTGGGTTCTGGTGCCTGCTCAACTTTGTTGTCAGCTTTTGGGAACAAACGATTTACTGTCTCTTTAGGAGGCATGTGAAAAGTGATTCTCAGGACATCTGACATTTTTTTCCCCTTTTGTGTAGTTTCTGCTACTTTTTGCTTTGCTGTGGCAGTTGAAATTACTTTTCAAATATGGATTGCTGTGAGCATGTGTGTGACGTGCCTGCTCGTGCTGTGCTCAGGGCTGCCTTAGGTTACTCCTGGTAAGAAGACACTTCAGCTTCTTTTCTCATTTTTTTATTTTCTTATGTGTACAGCTAGAGGGGCAAATTATTTTATGCGGTGGAGAAGAATGCATTACTTACATCTTACTGCCTTGCCTGCCATCTAAGGGGAGGATTGTGTGCTACTTGGGAGATCACCGGTATTTTCTAGTAGTTCCATGCCGCATATGGGCTTACAGCTGCGGTATGGAGATCTGAGGAAATACAGTGCTCTCATGCTCTGTTTCATGCTGACAAGTAGATTGCAAGGAGAATTACTACAGCAGTTGTTTTATTCACCGTAAACTTTTCTGTGCTTGTGTGATTAAATTATTGTTATTTTAAGTGTGCAGTCTTGTTATTTTTTTACACATGCGGCAACGGCCTGAGCGGTGAATATTTAAATGCTTTGCCGAGCTGAGCAAGATGGTGGACGTTTTTTATGAACGTTCGAGGTGCACACTGATTGTTTTTGTTATGGGGCTCCATGAGTAGGCTCTAGTTTTCAATCGGGCTGTATCAGAAAATAAATGCATCTCTGCTGACATGTTTTCACCAATGAGATACGTTTATTTTCCGATGCCCGTTTTCTAATTTAGTTTTGAAAACAGAGAGACACAGAAATGGGTCAGACAGATGTGGAGGAAGTTAGCTGTAGAGATAGCGCAGCTGGTAAAGTAAGGCTCTTTGACCAGCATCTGTTCATAGCAGGAGAATTTTGTAGTGTGCAGTGGGTGCTGATCTGTTTGAGTCAGGGGGGCTTTGGGATGGAAGCAGGTGTAGTAGATAGATGGAGTGCTGTTCATGACTATTTTCCGTGCCACTGTACCCACACAAAATTTGACTCTGGTGGATTGGGGGTGTGTCTTTTTTGAGCAGGTCACAGTGGTGGGTCTGGGGGGGGGAGTTTAGTAGTGAATTTAGCGATTTGGTTATACAGGGTTTTGACCCTGTGGAACTCTGTGTCAGTAGCCACACAGTAGAGGGTTATGCCATAGTCAATAAGTGGGAGCAGGAATTATTTTGCCAGGAGGTGTCTTGTTGAGGGAAGCAGGAATGGGTTTCTCTGGTATAGCACACCCAGCCTCTGGTGCGTTGTTTTTATCAGGTGAGTAATGTGGCTACTAAAAGTTAGGTTAGAGTCAATGTGGAAGCTCAGGTAGTTAAAGAGAGGAACTTTCTCGATGTTTGCCCCATTTAAGGTAATGACTGAGGTGCTGGCACTTTCTGGAAGTTTTTTCTTGGAGTTGTGAAAGGTCTTGTACTTTGTCTTGGAAGCATTTAGTACAAGCTTGTGTTCAATGAACCACTGTTGTACTGGGTCAAAATCGGCTAGGATGACACTCTGTAGGTCAATGGTGTTGGGCAACTCCTGTAAATATCACTGCGTCATCAGAGTATAGTAGGATTTCAGTTTTTTTCCATGCATGTGGGAGACTTTTCAGGAACAAACAAAAACAGCGGACCCAGAATGGATCCTTGTGGGACTCCAATGGAGACTGGTCAAATAGTGGATAGGCATATGGTGATCTTTGTCATCTGCATGTGCTCTGTCAGGTACCAGGCCAGCACTTCCAATGAGCAGCCCAGGTGCCCAAGGCTCCTGTTTAGGAGTTGGTGGTTCACAAGGTAGAAAGCCTTGGTGAGGTCAATGAAGACTGCAATTGCTATTTGGCCCTGGTCCAGGTACTGGTGGATGACCTATGTGAACCCCACCAACGCTTATCATGTATTGTGGCCAGACAGAAACCATGATGGGTGGAGGTCAGGGACCCTGTTTTGCTCAACCATAGTCACCATATTTCTTATCTCAAAGAAGGGTAAAGACCATCCGTACATCTAGTCATCCCATTTATTAGTAACATCAACTTGAAGGTCTATGCTAAGATAATAGCAACTCAGCAAGAATCTGTGCTACCCAGGCTGTTCCTCCCAGACCAGGTGGTTGGTATGATGCAGACTGTTGTATCATCATAAGAGGGGCTGCTAAATCTAATACAATATGCATGCAGGTGGTCCTGTTTCTAAATGCCAAGAAAGCATTTGAAAGGATTGAGTGATCATGTCTTTTTCATGTCCTGAAATACTTTAGGGTATGGGACCACTAAACTGGTCTAATTTTTTAAATGTGTCCCTACCAGTGGCCAGAGTGTTCACAAATGGATCAAGATCAGAAGATTTTTCCCTAGGACGAGGAACTAGGCGTGGGTGCCCACTACTATGTCTGTTTTTTTTTACCCATAGCTACAAAACAGAGCTATAAGAAGAATCTATTCAACAGACCTTTAGGACAAAGTGTGCAAACCCCAAACTGGGTAATGAGCATAAAATTACCCATTATACTAAAGACATCCTTGTGTACCTCTACAAATGGGACTGATTAGCTGACATAATAGACACCAGCCAAACCTCTGTGTGACAGAGTGACCTCTATCAGGAGAAGGTGCCTGGTGATGGGATAGGTGCCCCGGTCGCCTTATTCACCTTTTTCCCAAAAATATAAAATAAAGTAGGAGTGAGCCTTAAAATGAAGAAAATGTGCACCTTTGGGATTTAATAGGTGTTTTCACAAAATATGTATGTTTCTATTGTGCAGTAGCTCTAAAGGTAGCACAAATACTCCTGGTTTAGGTAATGAAAATAAAAGGGAAGTTGTATTGAAATATAAACATGATCCATATCTGGGGTGCACTTAAAAAGGCTCCCATCTACTGCCAATGAAAGGACTTTAAAACTCCTTGGCCAGCCAAGCCATGGAGGAGCAGGTAAAACATGCAGCCAAACCAGGCTGTTATACATGGGGTCAAAATCCTGCTTCAATACAAGTTTTCCACACAGAGTGCCAGTAATAATGAACAGCCGGCAGGCTGTCAGAAAGTAAAAGCATCTGTCCTACTCTTTAGGAAAATATGGAAACTTCCAATTATGTTACATCACGGCCTATGGAAACCCCCCATTATGTAATGCCACAGCAAATGGGAATTCCCCAGAGAATTATGATGTAATCACAAAGGATATAAAAGCTTCCACTAGGGACTGAACTGTTAGATAGGGAGTCAGTCTTGTACTGACGGAGGTAGGAGAAAGACCTCCAACTGGTGTGAGCTCACACCAGACAGTGTTTGGGTGAGCCGTGAAAGAAAAGCCATGTGACCCTGCTGAGGCAAAGCAGTGGTTTCTAGTTCTAAGTTTATTACTTTATTATTCTCAACTGAGTTTTAACTTTCTTGATTTCTGTACCTATATCCTTCTGATCGCTGATGATGGAATAAATTGATGAATGCCTTTGGGCATTTTTTATGCACTAAATCCTGACTCTGCCTAGCTGTGTTACTCAGAATCCAAAACCCGCTACACTCTGCAAGATTCTCTGGATACACAATAAATATTGGGAAGTTACAATTGAAAAGAGTAGATCATAGATTGGCCTATGCATCTGTGCACTATCACCAATTCAGTGTGGTGGAAGATTCTATCACATACAGTGGCCCCACTAGGATCAGATGCCTGATCCCGCAGAATTCTGCAGAAAACAGTGCAATTCAATAACAGTTGTCATGTCGAAAATGCAGGAAACTGACACACTGTAACACTGCATTGATCTTGGTAGACACCACTGCACTTAGTTTTGCTGAGGTCTGTCCTTCCTTCCTCCCTCCCTCCCTTCCTTCCTTCCTCTGTATCTGTATTTATCCATCCATCCATCTATCCGTCTATCTATCTATCTATCTATCTATCTATCTATACACACACTGTATATTGATTGCAAAAAAACTTCATTAATGCACCAGTTAGGTTAACTTAATGCCACAAAAGTAGGGAAATGTGGCATTAGGGTTTCCAACCCTAATGCCCCACGTCCACCACCCAAGCAGCAAAAGGAAAAAAAAATTTATGATTTTGGGTCTCCCGAGTCTTGGTGAATTAGCTGTGGGGTCTTCCTTGGGGATTGTCAACCCTAATGCCCACCCCATTCCATGAGCAAACAGTCATGCATGATCTCCTTTCTTTCCACAGGGCCCACAGGGCTCTACACGAAGAAAGGTACAACAAACTGTGTTGGCAACCTGTGGTGAGACATACTTCTCTACTTTTGAAGAGTGTATCATTATGAGGCAGTGGCTTGGAGCTGTACATTGTGCTTCAGATTGGAGGCTAGGGGCTGGGGCAGAGGCGTGAGAATTAGGATCGACAATCCCCAAGGAAGACCCCACCACTGATTTAATAAGACTCAGGAGACCCAAAACCCCAATGCTTATTTCCTTTTGCTGCTTTTGGGGGGGGAGGAGGTGTGGGGCATTAGGGTTGGAAACCCTAACACCACATTTCACTAGTTTTATGGCATTCAAGTTACCCTAACTGGTTCATTAATGAAGTTTTCTGCAATTAATTTTCTTACTTTTTGAGATAGTATAACTGAATCCTTGTTTGCCTGTGGGAGCGCAGGACCCAGATGCATATGTGTATGTTGCTGTGCTAGTGCAGGGACCAGAGGGCCCTTCGCTTGCATTTTAGCAAAACAGCAACCAAATTGTCAGCATAGCATTCTTTACTCCACCTCATGAACCTGGTGCTGAAGATGTTCAAATCCCCACCAAAACATCATTCTGCATCAGCAAAACATCATTCCATGCCACAAGTGCAAAAACACATTTTGGCCAGAATTTGAAAAATGACAGTTTTCCTATTCATGAGGTGGTGTAAAAAATGGCTCTGTTGAAAATGTGGTGTCAAAATATTTAAAATTACCAAAGTTATGAGTGAGCATAGTAAAATTTCAATGTATGTGCATAATTTTGCCATTTTTACATATTCTGATCCCAGATTTTCAACATAGCCTTCTTATGACCCCACCTCATAAACAAGGGCAGTGCAAATGTTCAAATCCCGCTCAAAAGGTAAGTTTGCCAAGCGGCCATGAAATTGCCTTTTGGGCCAGATTTGTATAATTCCACCACCATTGTTCATGAGGTGGGGTCCCAAAAAGGCCATGTTGAAAATGTGGGGTCAAAATATACAAAATGCCAAAGTTATGCATCAAAGTTTAAAACCCCATTGAAATACATTTGAACTGCACTTACCTTAGTTTCTCATATTACAGTCGGCAGTTGCAGCAGCAAGACATGTCTTTGATCGGAGAGTGGATTTTTAAACTGTGACCTGTTCAGGTGAGTGAGGGTGCGTGGGTGGTGGGTGGGGGGTCAGATCAGTGCGGGTCCATTTTCATTTTAGCAGGGTTTAAGTAAAAAAAAAACAGTGAGGGACAATATTCTTTATTTTAGACAGGGACAGTGACTGGAGGGTGTAGGGGTGCCACTAGACACCAGGGAAAGTCATAAACATTACAAGGATAGCTATCGGAGGGTGGGGGTGGCACTAGACAGGGCAACATTAAATCTCTAAGGGGTTGTGGATTGGAGGGTGAGGGTGGGGAGTGCCACTAGACACTAGAGAAAAATAAAATAATTATGGCGATGGTGTTCAGAATGTAGGGGGTGCCACTAGACACCAGGGAAATATTGAATCATTATGGGACTGTGATCAGAAGGTGGGAGGCACCACTAGACACCAGAGAAAAATAACATAAGTGTGGGGACAGTGATTTGAGCATGGAGGGTGTCACTAGACATCAGGGCAACATTAGATCATTATGGGGATGTGGAATGGAGGGCACCACTAGACATCAGGGAAAAATAACATAATTATGGGGATGGCAATTGGAGGGTGTGGGGGGGTGCCACTAGATACCAGTGAAACATTAAATCATTATAGGGATGGCAATCAGAGGGTAGGAGGCAGCACTAGACACCAAGGAAAGATTAAATCATTGCAGGAACAGTAATCAGAAGGGGGGTTGCCACTAGACACCAAGGCAACAGTACACATATACAGGGATGGCAATGGTGGGGTGCCACTAGACACCAGAGAAATTGTAGCTCATGGCTCTCACTGCAGCCAGCAGTACAAATTCCAGCTGTGACTGCAGAAGTCAAGATAGTCCTGCTGTTCTCATAGAAAGAACACGGGTAAACGGCTCCTCTTACTAAGCTGGGCACCTTGGACTTTAGGTGCCCAGATAACATATTTCTGCCAAGTTAACAATGGGTCCTGTTTAGCTTGGATCAGGCATTTTTTTTTAAAGACGTCATTTGTATGTATTTAAAATATTTGTAAGTTTAAAGCAGTAAAAAGAAAACGGCTGCCATCTCAAGTGCCCTTTTTCCCCCACAGCAAGTACATCATACAAATAACCAATCACAATGTTTTTTTTTTTAGCTTTCACGATAGTTTTTTTAACCTTTCAGAATAGTTTTTTTTACCAGTTGCACCAGAACATTAACTCAAAAAATATTATAACTTTAAAACCATGCAATATTTTTTCACCAAACCTTCCAAAGGCACACCCTTGGATTGGGTTCCTTCAGCCCTGAAAATTTCATGAAAAAATTCCACACTGTCTAGGCTGTAGGTGAGAGCAAAAAATACCCACTGTTAAGTACAGGGAAACCAAACGAATTTTTTTTTCTCCATTTTTTGGCTCTCCATATCTCCAAAACCATACAAGATGCCATTAAGAAACTTTTCACATCTTAAGACTCTAACAGCTGACCATGCATTCCAAATGTTAGACTATTTTGTCAAACGACGCCAAAATTATCAAGGTGCAAAAACTGGGGTTTAACATTAAACAGGCTACTCAACTCAAACCATAGGGGTACAACTGTACCCCTATAATATATTGGTTAAATGACGGACCCTTAGTAACAAAAAAAAAAGTTTCTGTGAGGGTGAATTGATGGGTTTCCCATTTCATGGCTGGGATGCATCAACTTAATTTAAATGAATACTGTCTCCCATATCTTGTATGTGCTTTAGATGTTTCAAATGATTAGACCAAGCAGTTAACACATTTATTTGGAGGGGCAAACATTCAAGGGCACACTTGGCACATTTATGCTTTCTGATATAGTGGTAGTAATAGCAGTAATATTTTAAGCTTTAGTTTAAGGTCCTATGGGCCCTGTATTGTACAACAGAAGTGCATCCCTCCCTGAAGCCAGGATTGATGATTAACATGATGTTCAGTCAAGGTGGTAGGCTTTCATTCATTCAGCAATATCAATCTGTAGATCCTTGCTTTAATGGTAATTACAATGTTTTCCTAAGGGTATTGTGAAAACGCAACCATTTTAAATGTCAACAGAACGGGTACTCTTCTAGAACAGGGAGTCCCTCTTTTGATTCACATTAAGTTTACAGTATATCTCAAAATATCATGCACTGTTGGGGTGGTTTCTTCCTTCTACTTTAATTTTTTTTTTCACGAACTCTGCTTTCAAGGAATCACTTCCTTACCACACTGAGTGACAACATAAAAATCACTTTAACAATTTATTTAGGTTATGCCAACTGAGAGGCAACATCTCATTGTCAGTAGGATCATGCTTGTAGCCAAATTTAGAGCTGCAAGGATAAAAATATTCAGAGGTCAAGTGATTTGCTCTGGGGTATGCAACTAGTCAGTAGCTGTTGTGGGATTCACATCTGGTATCTTCAGGTTCAGTTTTTTGCTCTAACTGCTAGATCACAGTCTTTCCTGAATTTGTGTAATTAAAATACAAAAGCATACTGGCAGAAAAGCCAAGTTTAAGGAAGTATAGAAAGTACACACACATATAAACCTAGACCTTTTAGGCTGATGGACCCCTATAGATCTGCTGGCGTATGTATGCTAAGGAGGCACCTGACGGGCATCAGAGCAGATATGGGGGTGGACCAATGGTGGTCCATCATTAAGGATAGAACAATGGTTGCCTCAGACTAGTGGTTAGGCTCAAAGGGAAGAACTCAAGGGCCAAAGCACCCAGCTGGTTTGGTACTGAGGTCATCCAGACAGTAAGGAACAAGAGATTAGGGAACAGGAAATTCAGAAAGACAGAGACAGCATGATAGAGAGAGAGAGAGACAGAGAGAGAGAGAGAGAGAGAATTACCAAAAGTTGGCTAATGTGGCAAGTAAGGTAGCCCAGCAGGATAAGGCACAGAAGGAACTGCAGACAACTGAGGAACTTAAGAGGGAGAAATCCTTTTTTTGCTATATAAGGGAGAAAAGAGGCAAGAAGGATGAGACTGTTAGGCTTCAGAAGGGGATGTGGGGGTGGAAGAGAACAGTGGAAAAGCAGAGGTACTGAGTGAATACTTCTGTTCCGTCTTCACCAGGGAGAAAGATGGACCAATGCCTACAGAAGGGAGAAGAGGGGTGGGTGGGAGCACAGATGTGGTAGTAGAGGAGGACTGAGTAAGGGAAGGGCTGCTAGCTTTGAAGGTGGACAAATCACTGGGCCTGGATGGCATACACCCAAAAGTACATAGATACATAGACAGTGTCAGCAGATAAGGGCCTATGGCCAACCCAGTGATGAAAGAAGTGGCAGAAGAACTTGTGAGGCCACTGGTGGGCCTGTCCAATAGTTTACTGGAGTCAGGCATGGTACCGCAGGACTACAGAATGGCACATGTGGTGCCTCTCTATAAAAGGGGTCCCAAGGATGACCCAGGGAATTACAGACTAGTCAATCTGAACTCAATAGTGTGCAAGCTCATGGAGATCATATTCCAGGAAAAATTGGTGAAGTATCTAGTGGAGCATGGTCTCCAGGATGCGAAGCAGCACAGGGTTATGGGAAAGAGATCATGTCACACTAATCTGATTGACCTCTTTGTTTGGGTCACTAAGGCAATCAACAGGGGCCAAGCGGTGGACATCCTTCACATGGACTTCAGTAAAGCCTTACTTTAATTAATAAATGTATTTATTTATTTATTTACCAGACTTTAGGATTACAACCTTTGAGTCAGGGACTCATTTAAAAAGGCTCCACATCAGAAAAAATAAATACTAACACTTAATATGTATAGACATAGAATGGCAGCTAAAAGTTACAGTTTTTTCAGTTATACAATATTGCAGAATCAAGATCAGCTATAGATTGTATTGCATTGAATGTGTTACTGAGAGCTGTATTTTACAGTTTTCAAGAGAACAGAAAGTTTGCTGATAGAGGGATGGAGTAAAAGGTTTGATATTTACAGTGAAGTAGAGAATTAGACAGATATCTTGTGAGTGCAGCCAAAGGAGGCATTGTTAATAGGTAATGTTTGGTAGCCCTATCGGTAGGAACTCAGTGGCTGGGTGGTCCCGTAAGATGATAGATAGTTGACCCGGCACTAGCTGGTACATTAGCAGCACCATGAAGTGAGAATGTGCTCTTTGAGGGCTGACTTTAAAGTCCTAATTTGGAGATGGAGGAGATGTCAGAAGGGAGTTCATTGTACCAGACTGGGGCCCTGTGTGGGAATGACCTTTGGGCTAAGGACGTTCTAACCCTCGGGATGGACCACACCTGTCAGTTGGCAGTGCGGGTGTTCATCGAGGTGTGGAAGGATAGAAGAGAGGCAGAGACCCCCAAGGGGGTAAGCCCCAGGTGTATTTTCTTTGTAAGGAGACATGTTTGATAAAATAGCCTTTCATTCTGGGTGAGGAGATTTGTCAGGGCATATATGGTAGAAGTTTGGGTATGCTTGTCTGCCCCGGGAGTGGAGTCTGCATGCTTTGTTTATGACCAGGTGGATTTTGTTAAGGGCTGTGTGGTCAGTGGCCGGGTAGATAGTGAGCCCATAATCAACTAGGGAGAGGACTGAAGAGGTGATAGCAAGATTAAGGGCTCCTGAAGGTAGGCAATCCTTGTGCTGATACAAAAGGCCTATACGGACATTTATGGCTGATGATAGAGTGTTAATGAGTGAATGGAAGGAGAGGCTGGAATCAAATGTAAGGCCCAGGTATTTATATGTATGGACCTGTTCTAGAGGAAGGAGAGAGTGGGAGAGGATTGTTAGCTGCGCATTCTTGGCCTTATTCTGTTGGTGGGTAAAGAGCATGGTCTTTGTCTTTTTTACATTAACCACAAGTCTTTGGTCTATGAACCAGTTTTCAGTCTGGCTAAATGTGTGTTGGAGGGAGAACTGCAATACTGTGGGATCTGGGTGCAAGGCAAAAAGAACCACAACATCCACACAGTGTAGAAGGTTGCTGGAGCAGGAATTGGACAAGGTGTTTAGGTAGACGCTGACTAACAGAAGGCCAAGGATGGAGCCCTGGGGAACCCGAGAGAGGACTGGCAGGGTGATTGAGAGGGTGGCGTTTATTTTGACACAATGTGATCTAGCTGTGAGGTAACTGGTAAACCAGGAGATGGGTCCTTGTGACAGACCTAGGTGGCAGAGTGTGCTTAAGAGTAAGGGGTAGGCGACTGTATCAAAGGCCATTGACAGGTCGATGAAGACAGGTCCAGCTAGGTGTTTTCTATCCAGGGCAGTGTGAATAAAATTAGAGAACTCAGTGAGAGCCATAGTTGTACTGAGCCCAGATCTGAAGCCATGCTGCTTCCTGCAAAGTAGATTATGAGCAAGCAGGTACTCAGTGAGTTGGGTGACTATAATTTTTTTGAGGGCTTTTGACAGTGGTGGGAGAATGGATATGGGATGGTAGTTATTAGGGGGGATGCTGTCACCACTCTTCAGTATTGGGGTGACTGTGGCAGTCTTCCAGGCTGCTGGGAACTGCAGCAGTGTTAGGGAATGGTTAATGAGGTCAGTCAGTGGGGAGAGGACTGTATGTAGTACTAGATGTAGGATTCTCATATCAAAAGAATCTTTGCAATAACAAGAGCCACTGAGTGCTTTAATGAGATAAGA
This sequence comes from Neoceratodus forsteri, assembly GCA_016271365.2. Classification (NCBI taxonomy): domain Eukaryota; kingdom Metazoa; phylum Chordata; order Ceratodontiformes; family Ceratodontidae; genus Neoceratodus; species Neoceratodus forsteri. Next base: position 726,742,455 of record CM028133.1, read on the forward strand.
CCTTGCCTCATTCATAGAGATCACCCTGAGATGGAAGGAGGGATGCTGGGTGTTGGGGGGGGCGGGGTTGCAGGAGTGGGGTCGAAAAAGTTATTTGGGAGTACTGCACTAAGGCCAGAGAATGGTGAGTTGAGGCAGTTAGTGATGGCCAGCGGATTGGTGGTAGGGACATTGTTGGGGGGGGCTGAGATTTGCTGGGATTTACTCTGTACCCCACAAGTGGTTGCTCAGAAAATTGGCAGATCTTGGGGTTGGGGAGAAGATGACCAGCTGGGTAAAAAACTGGATGAGGAACAGGACCCAGACAGTGGTGGTGGGGGAGAGTTATCTAGCACCATTGAGGTCACCAGTGGGGCTTGGTGCTAGGACTAGTGTTGTTCAAAGCCTTCATCAATGACATTGGAGATGGCATTAAGGGCAAAAAGTGCCTATTCACGGATGACACCAGTCTCAGTGGAGGGTGGACACTGCTGAAGGGATGTGTGACCTACAGAATGATGTGAAAAAGTTTGAGAAATGGTGTGAGATTTGGCATCTTAGCTTCAATGCAAAGAAATACAAAGTTATGTACATTGGAGCCAAGAATCCCAGGACAGAGTACAACCTGGGAGGGGTCCGGGTGTCTGCAAGAGAGGAGGAGAAGGATCTGGGAGTGATGATCACTAGTGAACTGAAGCACTTCACGCAGAGCAGGAAAGCGGCAGCAAGGGCAAATAAAATGCTAGGCTGCACAGCCAGGGGGATCAGTAGAAGGTGAGAGGAAGTTATACTGCCCCTGTACAGGTCACTGGTGAGGCCACATCTGGAGTATGAAGTACAGTACTAGTGCCCACACCTTAAAACATTAAGGGAGGAAATAGAGATCCTGTGCCACTGGGCAGCTTTATGGGGTGAGAATTGCATTCACAAATGGCAGTGGATACAGATAGCTGCAGCCCAAATAGCCATCTCAGAGCAGTTTATAAGCAACACATTGTTGATTTTCAGACTTTCAGGCCTTGAGCTGCTGTCTTCCTAAACTATACTTGTACTGAAGTGTGTGTGTGTGTGTGCGTGTGTGTGTGTGGGGGACTTTCCACAGAATCTCTCTGTTTCTGCAACTGCTAATCAAAATGAACCATATAAGACTGTACATTCACTATGCAAAGAATAATGGCTGATACATTCCCTATGAGTCAAGCCATCCAATGTTTTGGACTCAAGCGTGAAGGACAATAGGAATGAACAATTCTCTCAAGGATGATTCACCAGCTTAGAAATGCCTATAGGAAGGTACAAAGAATACCTGACCAGACTGCCACAGGGAACTGCTAAGGTAGCTTTCCTTGAAAGCCGTCTGAACTGGTGGCATTAGTAGAACACGGTCAAAAGGCAATCTTAGGTATTGTATTTGACCAAAGTTTGCTTGTTGCTTGGTGTGACTGGCTCATTTGCAAAAATTAATGTTCTAAGGATAGCTGTATTTTTGTGACACGATTTTGCTGTGATTTCATTTGGTGAAAATCTATCCCTTCACAGTGTGGGGGGGGGGAGCCTGTATGATGTAGCCTTGTTTTATTTTCCTGAGAAAATGTGGCCATTCTCAGGGGATAGGGCCAGCTGCATCAGCACGTTCATGCAGTGTGTGTGTGCCTTGAAGCTTGTGAGTCTGGCAGCAAATGTCCATTCCCGCCACTGCCCCCCCTCTTGCTTGATCCAGATCTTTATAAAACCCGGGGGCAGGTGCTCAATCATTTTTACTGGTATCACAACCCCCACCCCACACAAACTCTGACACTGGGCTGCCCAACCCTGGTGCTGGTTAAAATCCTGCACCATAGTTTATGACAACAGGGTGCCCGCTCACATTGCCGCCAAAGATCACACCAACAAAAGGGTGCCCAATCCAAAGTGTTGGAACCACCTCACAGTATGCATAACTGGGGTGCCAACCCCTGTGTGGGCAAACACCACGCCAGCACTGGGGTGCCTAATTGTGTCAGCATCTCAAATAATGAAAACTGTCCCATATACTGTAATTTCCTTTTTTATCCTGTTAAAAAAATCCAGTGATGTCTTCTCATCCTCCAGATACTCCTGACTCCCCATGCCCAAATTCCCCAACCCCTCACTTACCTATCCATTGTCCACGGAAGTAATCCATTCTGCAACTGGAGAACATCATGCTACTAAAGAGGCTGAGCACAAACTGACTGAAAACAGGGTAAGTCCCATTAATTGTATTTAATGCATTTTGAACGTTTACTCATAACTTTGTCATTTTTAATATTTTTGACCCACATTTTTATCATACCCCCTTTCTTTTTTTTTTTTTACTCCACTTCATGAACAAGGTAGGTGACATTTTTTTAATCCTCTGTGTAACATGTTTTGTCAGTCACTCTGCCAGATCACCTTTTGGATGGGATTACAACAATTCCACCTGTCTTGATCATAAGGTGGTGGAAGTTATAAAAAAAAAAAATGTTGAAAATTTGGTGACAAAATCTCAAAAAAAACCACCAAAAGTTATGAAGAAACACTGACATTTTTCAGTGTTTACTCATAATTTTACTATTTTTTCAAGATTTTGACTCTAAATGTTCAACATAGCCTTTTTTTAGCCCTACCTCATGAACAGGAACATTTTTCAAAAGTCAAAACAATGTAGTGGGGCACTCAGTTGCAAGAAGTCCAAGGACACAGAGTTCAGTTTATATTTTTCATGCAATAATTGCAAATGCTCTGATCTACGTTCCTCAGACCCACAACCAGCTCCATAGCCAGAACGCCCTGGCACTTCACTCCTTCAAGTTTCGTCAGGGACCTTTTATTAAGGTGATCTGAATTCTATGTCCTTGAACTTCTTGTGACTGAGTGCCCTGCTACACTGTTTTGACTGTTAAACAGCGGAGGAAGTGAGGCACCCCAGCAGCACACCTGGAATCACTAATAGCTTAGCATACACAAACATAGCCTGGACATTTTTCAAATCCTTACCCAAACCACTTTTCCTGCTCCTGCTGCAAAATAACATTTTTTGTTTTTGTTGAATTTTGTTGACCCGGTAAGCTCACTGGGCCTAGAAGTCCCTTTTTCAGGGGTGACCGGGGGGGGGGTGGTGGAATACAGATGGTAAGCAACTGAAACTGAACCAGATTAAACTGTTGGTGATATTTTAGTGAATGAGGGAAATTTGGCCAGGACACTGGGGAAATTCCCCTACTCTTTCTGCAGGGGGGCGCAGAAGCACTGCAGGAGAGTCGAGGTCTCAGTATGTCCCAGATGCTGGAAGGGGATGGTCAGGTTCTTGGAGCTCCTGAGGTGGTGCTGCAAAGCACCAATGAAATAGAAATGGATACAGTAGAACCTTTAAATGGAGCTGAATTAGAGAAGCCTGAAATTGCTATCCTGGAAAATCCTTTGTTGGAGGATATGGACTCAGCAGAAATAGAGCTTAAAACAGAGATGGAAATAAAAAAGAAACAACTAATGGATTTAATTGCTGCTGCAGAGACCGAATATAATTTGAGTAGGTCACGTTTGGAGGAAGAACAAAAGAAAAGGAAAAGGTCAGCAGTAAGTCCTACTTCAGGTACAGGAAAACATTTATCTACAAATTTTGAGATGTTTCCTGAGAGGAATACTGGGGGGAAGTTACAATCCTCTGAACAGGGTCAAGCAAATAAGGTCTCCATTTGTCAGGGGCTTACTGATGAAACAGAGTGGTATCCAGAAGATGCATTACAAAAAGCAGGATGGATTTACAAAAATAAATGTTGGGTTCCTGATCCTATCTATCCTATACCTGGTACATCAGCAAACTTGCTTGAAAAAAATGAAAATCCTCTGTCAATAGATTTAGGACATTTACCAGCAATAATCAGGGTCTCTCAACCTCTATGGAAGGTAACACTGAGGCTGCGCTGTGTGAGAGCAAGACAAGGGAGAAGATGATTACGTCAGATGCAGTTTTGCTAGCGCAACAACAGGTATTGGGGAAAATGGTAAACAATGAAGAGGAGTTTCAAGTGGAAGAAAGAGAAATAATAGGAGGAAAGCAAGACTTATCGAGGGCAAGTTTGTCACAAAATGGAACTGGTGAGGGGAAAAGAACGGAAATACAGACGCAAGGCAGTATGACTTCTAAATCCTATGCAGGGCTATTCTGGAAACCTGAACTAGCAGCTAAGTGCCATTTTTTGGTCCATTTAAGATATGTGGAGAAGTTCCCATTCCCCCAGACAGAGTGTGGGTGGGGAAATCCTTAATATTAGACTCTTTGGGTTTCACGCCAACAGATGTTTATGCACGCACCTGGAGATTGGAATTACGACGTAAGTTTCTTAACATTTAAATTGTTGGACAAATTTTGGACACAGTATTAAGATTTAAAAAAAAAATCAGAAGTTTGGTCAGAATTTATTGCAATTCCTATAACTAAGCCTTCTATAAAAACAGTGACGGTTTTGGTCGGAATGAGGGGGTGGATGTGAGTAATATTACTTTCTGGTTAGAAAAAAGGTGCACAATTTTTGGTCAACCACAGGCAATAATGGATGAAAATGGGTTTTGGAATGGGGGGGTGGACTTATTGAGCACAGTTAAAACAAACAGATACAGGTATTCAGCACCTACTAAGTTCCATCTACTTGGGAAGAGATCGAGGTATTGTATTTTATGCAGGTCAGCCAAAAAGCTGTTATCACTGTGGGGCTTTGACACACTTAAATACTCATTGTGACACTATCAAATGTTTTCATTGTAGGGTTTTAGGCCATACTGCAGCTCAATGTACAACTTCCCCCACATGTAATTTATGTGAGGATGATGAACATAGTTTTCATGAATGTCCATGGGCAGCACATAATCTGGACGACATTTCAGACCATGATATTTTGCTAACACAAGCAAGAAGGCCCTTTCGGAATTATGAGAGAGGGGAGCGGGATCCCCATTTAGAGGAAGAGGAAGGGGGGATTTTCTAATACCAGATGTGATGGTTTTCAGAGACCTTTTGAAACACAAAGTACAGACACCCTCCCCCCCCAAAAAGAGTAAAACTTTTAAAGAACCTTCAGTATCTTTGGTAGTATCAAATAATGTGGAAACTCCCTTTGTAACTCCTCAGAGTTCTCACAAAAGAGGGTTTAGTTTACAAGGGAAAAAAGTAGTCAGGAAGGTGATTCAGGAGTGGCTTCTCAAAGTTATCCCCCTGACTTTGACACTGAGGTGAGCCCTGTACCTGTTTCTTCAATAAGTGTGAATCATCAGGTAAATGCAAATGCTGTATCTCTATCTCCATTACCCCTTTCAAATAGATTTGCTGCCTTTTCCTCGTGGAGTGAACAGGTAGAAAAGAAATCCTGATAGAAGAAGATAGGTCTTCTTCTACAGCTATACCTCAGCCTGACCCTCTTGAACCTAGAGTGTTTGAATCACAATAGGATAACAAGATCTAGTAAGAAGGGTTTAAATATTCCTCCCTGAGCCAATACATTTACGTATAGCGAGTTTAAATGTGAATAGCATACTTTCAGGGTACAAAAGGAAAACAACATTTGCTATTCTACAGGATTTAGAATTTGATATTTTTTTGCTTCAGGATACCAGGCTCCATACTCAGGTAGAAATTAATCAAGCAACTCAGGACTGGAAATGGGGCCCTTCATTTTGGTCAATAAGTACAGATACTTGTTGTGCGGTAGGATTCTGTTTTCAATCTAATAAAGTAAAAGTACTGAGACAAGCAGATATAGAACCAGGTACAGCTTATATGATGGATGTATTTATAAATTCTGTTACATGCAGAATGATAAATATTTATGCCCCACAGATCAAATCAACCAGGATTGAGTTATTAAAGAAAATACAGCCTTATCTACACACCAGTAGGCAAATATTTTTTGGAGGAGATTTTAATATAAATTTCAAACAAGGGAAGGTACCTGGTAAACAGTACTGTGATAAAACATTTTTAAAGAAAATAATTTCTGTTGCTGGTTTAAAAGATTTTCAAGAGGATAATTTGCAAACAAAAAAAGCTACATTTTATAAAGGTCAACTATCATCACAAATAGATTTTTGTTTATTAAGAAAATATTATTTGTTTCACACATTTATATCATCCCTTTGGAAACTTCAGACCACATGTTAATAGGGATTAGTATAGCAGTATCTCCAGAAAGAGAAGCTGGCCCAGGTTTCTGGAGACTTAATGTTGCGCTTTTAAAAAATCCACAAATATTGACCGATTTTCGAGAGTTAATGAAAGACAAAGCTACAACAATGTTTCTTTATGAAGATATAGGGAAATGGTGGGACGATATTAAACAACTCATAATTATTTATTTTCAAATAAGAGGGAAACAAAGAGTAGCTACATCGAATCTGTAGTATTGTAAATTACAGAAAGATTTGGGGTTATTGATTTCAAAACAGTGTTCTGAAGGGGTAGATCTTAGAGAAGAAATTGAGTTGGTAAAATTAGAAATGAGAACATACCAATATAACAGATTTCTCTCTTTACAAAGAGAACAAACATTTGGTATACAGAGAAAGGCAGAAAGTATAAATCCATTTGTAAGTAGTCAAAACCGATGAGAGAAGAAATTAATCCTAAACTTAAAAACAAAGAATGGGTTTTCAGTGACAAATAATGAAGGGATTATGGGAATACTAGAACAATATGTACAAATACAGTTTGGGACTTCAGTAGAAGCATCACAGTTTACTCCAAAATTATTACAGATGGCTGAGCTACCTAGATTAGCATTAGAACATCGTGGACTGTTAGTGGCTCCTTTTTCATATTATGAAATGTCGACAGTAATAAAGGGAGTTCATAGCGATATTTCACCAGGATCAGATGGCTTACCGGGGGAAATATATACTGAGTTTTGGGATCTTATCCCTCAAGAAATTTTGAGAGTTTCATTTTTTTAGAGAAGAATGTTATCTTTCAACAAAATGTATGAGGGATTGTTAAGTTTTTTTATTTAAAACAGGGGACCCTACAGAGATAAGGAATTGGTGTCCGATTACATTATTAAATACAGATTTCAAAATATATGCTAAATTATTAGGTAATAGATTGGCTTAGGTGATGGGAAATGTAATCTTTTCAACACAATTTTATTCTGTACCAGGAAGGAGAATTACTGAGGCTTTACTGTTTCTTAGAGAAATAATAGAAGGAGGAAAGAATAAAAATAAGGAACATCAATCGGGGTATCTTTTCAGTTTAGATCAGGCCAAAACTTTTGACTGTGTCTCTCACACATTTTTATGGGATTGTTTAGCAGCATATGGGATTCCTTCAGCCTTTATTAACTTATTACAGTTATGTTATGCCTTGGCACATGTAATCCCCTTTGACAATGGAAGACAGGGTTCAAAAATCCAAATATTGAGGGTGGTTCATCAAGGTTGTCCCTTGAGTCCCCTTCTATATGTATTTATGATTGATCTCATTATAAGAGTAATACAAAGATCTCCAGGAATCCAAGGGTTGAATGGGGGGTATCAAAGTGTGAGCAAAGTGTTAGCATATGCAGATGATCTCTGTCTTCTACTCCAGAATGGATAGTCTTTTAATATAGCAAAAGATTTAATTCAAACTATGGGGGCAATAACAGGAGCTAGATTAAAGCAGAAAAGACAAAATGTATAAATGCATCAGGGTTTCATGAGGAATATCAAGAAGAGGGAGGGTGTGTAGTAGCTGAGACTCCATGTAAGATATTAGGTATCTATTTTAGGGGTGATAACATGGCAAAATATAATTGGGGTAATGTATTGTCTAAAGGGAAAGAGATGGTTAGCGGATGGAACCGATGGAGGGTGGCTAAAAAGAAGAGAATATATCTTATAAATACATTTTTGATACCACTGTTTCTGTATGTAAGTAAAGTTTTTTCAGTTCCAAGAAATCTGGAGGTTCCAATAATGGGATTTTTTTTACATGTTTTTGGGGAAGCTGTCTAAATCCCATTACACGTAATGTTCTATATAATGAAATTAAATATGGTGGGGTAAATATGATTAATCCCTTAGTATTTTTTTTTCACTATTTTTATTTACAATAATATAGTTCCATTAATAAGGGGTACTAAGCAGATTTGGGGTAACTGGGGATTTTTCCTAATCCAAGGAGTTATTGAAGAATGGAAACAAGATACATTTCTTCATAAAAACAAACAGAATCCTAGATTGGTAAAAAGATGGGAGGGTACTTTTGATTGGATTGTAAAATGGGGAATAAAATACACGTCATTTTTAAAGGAATCTAGGAAACAATTGTATAAAGAGAATCTTTTAATAAAGTTTTTGGACTATCCGTTTGAAAGCTTTTCATATACTCAACAAGATTTAATTTCTAAATATCTTATGGATAAAAGAATACCAGAGCATATCTGGGATACAGTGTGATTAGGAGTACATGGGAAAATAAATGTTAAAAGTAATCAGAAACATAAAGGAATTCAGGAGAGGTATTGTCCTCAGGATTGTCATACCCAGGAATTGGAAACAATGGATCATCTGTATTATAACTGTCCATTCATTGTTAACTTCTGGGATGTAGTAAAGGAAAGATGGAGAACATAATTAACCTTTCTTCCACTGCCAAATGTATTGTTTTATGGAATAAAGCCAAATGCAAGGGTACATTTTCATGACAGCACAATCCACGTTGTATTTGCACATTTCTTATATTGGATTTGGATATGTCGTCGTTTGGTTCTTCACCAGCAAGCAATTACGGTATTGGATCTTTCTAATAATATTATGGGAGAACTTAAAAAATTGGAAAAAAACTAATCTTTAAGTAATAATTCAGATGAGAAGTGGTGTAATTTAGATTTTATATACAGGAATAAAGTATGGGGACTGGTTTATGTATTAATACCTTTAAATATGCCTGAATAGAGAAAAGAGGAAAAAAAAAAGAGGGGAGTGGAAGAGGTAAAGGGGAAAAAAAGGGAGTAGTTTATCTGTGGGGACTGGTATGAACTAATACTTACTTATGGAGTGGAAAAATTGTTTCTTTTTGTATATTTTTGTATGAAGTAATTTTGTTTTATGTATAATTTGTTATGAAGATGTGTTTTAAAACAAAGAAAATCTCCCCTTTCTCCTTGAATGGGGGGCCCCTTTTTTTATGTATTAGGATTTGGTTTCAGATTATTAAGTTATTTTTAGATAATGTATGACTTTAATACTTATCTGTTTTTTCATGATTTGTATTCCTTTTATATGTGTTCATACTGTTTGTATTTGTTTTGGTTTCTTTTTGAAGTTTAAAATAAAAATTCCCCTACTCTTTTTGATAAGTGCCATGGGATCTTTAACATCCACCTGAACTACCACCAATACAGACAGAGGTGACCTCGATTTAACATCTCATCCAAAAGACGGCACCTCAGAAGTGCAGCACCCCCTCTCGTGCTGCACTACAGTGTCAGTACTGGGATAGTAACCCAAGTGCCAGATGTGGGAGCTGAACCCACAGCCCTCTGATCTCCCAGCCTCAGAGGCGAGTGTGCTACCTACTGGGCCACTGACACTGTTCATTTTTGCAAGGATTTCATAAATGTCACCTGTCATGTTTAGAAGGTGGGGTCATAAAAAGACTAGGTTTAAAATTTGGAGTCAAAATCTCAAAAAACAAAAAAAGTAATGAAGAAATGTGTTCATGGCTGTCTGTTGGCCCATTGGGTAGCATGCTGTGTTCCCATGCCAGCAACAAGAATGCGGGGATGAACCTGATGAACTGGATGGACAGCCTGACCCTGGGGATGGAAATGCCATGGGACACTGCTCACAGCCTGTGGAAAGATGGTGCAGTGTTCTGCCACACTGGTGATGCCTTGTAGCAGGCCAGGGAGCCTACAAGGGTTGACATGCATGTTGAAGCCTGATAGGGCTACACACTCCATCAGAAATGTGGGCTAGCAGAAAAACAGGAAAAATAGCAGCCAGCAGGATGAAGCTCTGGTTGCTGCAGGCCCCCACTACCGACAGGGCCTCCAGCTCATCTGGATTGTGCTGGTGGGGAGGATGGCCATCCTCCTGCTGCCTCTGCCATGGTGGCGGTGGTGGTGGTTGTAGTGGTGGAGGATCCACTGGGGGATTTTCAGTTGGGTAAGTCCCTGAGAAGGTGGGTGATGGAGCTGAGCAATGTGTGGGTGGGATGTGAGCACATGCAACACCATTAGTGAAGGACACAGGGCACATGACTATAGCCGGCCTATAGAACGGTTGTAGTCTGGATGATTTTTTTATTCAGTAACAGCTCTTTCTCTGCTTCAGGCTACCAGGCCCCCTTCCATCATCAGCCCCTCAGTCCCATCACCCAACATCCCAGGGATATACCTCGGACCTTCCATACCCCCACAAATTCCCCCTTTGTTGAGGCCTGGAGGGGAAGAGCCACTGGAGGCTCTCATCCACTTCAGTTGCCCAGCACCCTGTGGGTGGTGTGGGGCCTGTGACAGTTGTTGGCTTCATCTTGCCCTAGCATCTGGTTTTTCATCCAATTTCTCCCACACCCATGCTGCAAACCACACATGATGCTGACACATCTTGTGGAGGCATGCGCATGCCTGCGTCAGACAGTAGCTCACTTTTGTGAGCCGCTCACAGTGCACCACCACTAGGACTCCAGCTGGTGGTGGTGGTTGATAAGTGAAGCGACATGGCCTCCCCCTGGAGAAAAGAGTGGTCCCAGAAACATTTAATCCTCCCTTCCTGCCAGCCCTCAAGTGACCCGAGTTCTTTCCCAAACCCAGATCACTGGCATGGTGGTGGCAGCACTTCCTCCATGCCGCTGGGCCAGCAGTGTGGAAGATTTAAAGGACTACTGGAGTGTTCTGCCTTTTTCACTCAGTACAGGAACTGGCAGTCCCCATCTGTCTAACCCACTAATTTAAAAAATACATCCCTCTGCAAGCCCCTCTAGCTGAACCCAGATGATCAATATATTCTTCCTCTTACTATCCCATTTTTCCTTTATTTCTACAGGTCTAGAGGTCTGAGGTTCAGTTCCCAGTGGGCCACACTTTTTCTTTCTCATTTCAATCCTTGATTTAAATTACGCCTTGCAGGTGCTAAACTGCACTGAGAGAAGAGGTTTGTTTGTATTTCTTCTACAGGTCTGACAGGACACAAACCTGTTGTGACAGGACACCAGACCCACCAGGAAGGACACTGACCCCATGTATCGGATATGAATTGGCTTATGTTTACCCTCTGTTGTATTTAGTTCTTAAAGAGCTGCAGATCCTTTGTGACCCCATTACTTATCTTATTGTACAGGCACAACTGAATGTTCCCTTGAGACCCTCATCCCAGACTCCCCAGGACCCAGCCAAGAGACCTCTTACTGCTAGGATGATAAGCTGTGCAACCCCAAGTATGAACAAAGTGTTGGCTTTCACTTTTTAGATGGTTGAGAATGCATGTTTTGACATGCATACTACTGTATTCTGTTTATTTCATTGAGGCTACTATTTCACATTTCAAGAAGGAAAATTAACTGCAAAAAAAAAAATGTTAATGTAGACATTAGGGTTGAAGAACGCAAAGCACACAAAGTCAGGAATTGAAAACATTAGGGTTTGAAGTCTTGACGAATTGGTTGTGTAATGTTTCTCGGTGTTTCTCAGGGTTTTCAAGCCTAATGTAATTTCAGCCCTGAGCAAACAGGGGAAGGGGCGGATATTAGGATCCTTTGCAAAGAAAGTTATGAATGATCTTGCTCTCATGCTTCATTATACAAGATCTCTTGGTAAAGAAAGTTATAACTGATTCTATTGGCCACATGTGCAAGCCATTTCTCTGTTACTCCTAACATTATATGCCTATGAGGAAAGGGCTTGGAGCAGTTACATGTGCTTCAGGCAGGAGGCTAGGGGGAGGGTGATGGGCTTACAATTAAGAACCCCAAGGAACACCACACCACCAGTTCGCCAAAACTCCTGAGACTCCAAACCCTAATTCTTTTGTTTTCTTACATTGTGTTTTTCAACCCTAATGTCTGCATTAACATAGATAGACAGATACTGAAAAGACTGTCTGTCTGTCTATCTACCTACCTACCCACCTACAATGTAGATAAGAGTCAAACCTTGCTGATGAATGATTTATTTTAGACACTGAAACATTCTAAATGATTGTTTATTTCAATGCTGGGTGGTTCACTGGCATTAATTTCCACTTTAGGTGGGTCACAAAGGAGCTCTTATGGGATAGCACCTTGAACAATGCCCAAAAAATTACTGGTTGCAGTGTTTATCAACCTACAAACCAGTTCTGTCATATGTTGTAACAACTGGCTGATGCTATATCAACCGGGAACTTAGTTATTACGGTGCTCCATAATAATTTGGTTCCTGTTTGATATTGCCGAAACTAAATTTCTCTGCCATGTCCTGTTTCAGCAATAAAAGATCTCAGAAGAAGAAGAATAATCAGCATTTATAAGCGCTTTTTGCACAATGTACCCCAAAGCACTTTACAAGCAATGCTAGACTGGTAGTGAAGTGACTGAATGTGTAGTGGTGGCCGTACCGCACATCAACACCCACTGTGGTAAACTCAGGTACTGGAGGGGACGGGGTTTCCCTGAATAAGATAGTCAGGGTGCAGCTGCAGCTGATTCGGCTGATTGGCTGTAGTTGCACAGACAAGAGAGCTTTAAAAACAGGAAGAAAAAGCCAGCAGGCAGTTGCTGCAGGGGTAGAGGGCTGACAAGCTGCTTGGATGTGTTCCAGATCAGAAGTCCCTTAAGCAACCCTCAGGAGATTGGTCTCCTGAATCAAGCCAAAAGGAAAAATTTATTTTCATTGTGAGTTTTCCATTTTACTGTTTGTGTTCTTCCAGAAGGTCTAGCCTTCTGGAAAAGGGGATTTCTAGTTAGGGCTGGGGATTGTTTAGACAGCGCTCCCACCCGGAGCTAGTCCTCTTTATTTCTGTCTTTGTTTCATTTCCCCGGTGGGTCTTAAAAAGAAAAGGGCAGAAGCCCAAACTTCTGTGTTATCAGCCATATTAAAGAAATAAAAATATACCTGGATGGTTTGATGTTAACAAACTGGTCTTCCTGAGACTCCTTAATCACTGCAAAACTGAACCTGAATCCCGTGGCGAGGTCGTACTTTGTCACACGTGGTTTTAGAAGTGGGATCAGATCGGCATAGAATTCGGCTGGAATCCGAACCACCCCAGAGTAAAGGAGACCAGGCATGGAGGACGTGGTGAAAGCCTTGATTCAGGCTACGGCAGCCCAGCAGGAAGCTACCCAGACTCAACAAGAGACGCACCAGTTGCTGCTCACACAGATTGCCCAGGACCATGCTGTCCTCCAGGAAATGGTAAAGCATCTCATCGAGACCACACCGGGAGAAGGTTGCCTGGCAGGGCCTACCCCAGAGGGTTACAGGACTATACGGGCTTTCCACTGTCTGCAGAAAATGACAGTGGCTGATGACACTGAAGCATATTTGCTCACCTTTGAAAGGACAGCTACTCATGAGTTATGGTCTCAGGATCAGTGGTCCAGCATTTTAGCTCCTTTTTTGTGCAGCGAGGCCCAGAAGGCGTATTATGATCTGGATGGGGGAGTTGTCACTGACTGTCCAAGACTGAAGGAAGAGATCTTGGCCCGTGCTGGCGTGACTCCAGCCCTTTGAGCCCAGAGGTACCACAGCTGGAGATTCCGGGAGTTGGCGAAGCCTCGGTCGCAGATGTACGACCTCCCTCACTTGGCCAAGAAGTGGCTGCAACCCGAGCTCCATAGTGCTGCCAAAATCGTGGAGCTCCTGGTAATGGACCGGTTCCTAAGAGGACTACCACCCAGCCTACGACAGTGGGTTGGACAGGCCGATCCCACTTCCTGGGATGAACTGGTCACTTTGGTGGAGCGGCATTATGCCATGAAGGAACTTTCCCTGGATGTTGGGGTCGGCTACCCTGGGACCTGGGGCGGACTCAAACCAGAGATATCGACCCCCCGAGAGGTCGGACTGGACAGGGCCAGGGAGAAGGATCACCGAAGAGCAGTCCGAGGCCATGAATGGACTTTTGGGTTCGAAAATAGAGGGGGATATGGCCACCCCTAGAAGCCCAAAGGGTCCAGGGCACCCCGAGAACACTACCGCTGTTATGGGTGTGGGGAGCGGGGACATGTAATTGCCAACTGCCCGAATGGGGTCGAACCAATGCAGTGCAACTGGGGTGGGTCCCCACAGAGTGATTGCCATTTGATTAATGTGGTAGGGGTGGTTGCCACTTCACACCGATTTACCCAGGTTGTTAAGGTAAACAGACAGGCTGTTATGGCCCTTGTCGACTCCGGGAGTGAGGTCACCCTTATAGTTCACAGTTTGGTGCAATCCTCCCAAATTAATTTCTAGAAATGTACCAGGATCAACTGTGTCTATGGCACAGTGTTTTATTACCCCACAGCGCTAGTTACCATGGAAGCACAGGGGGAGGAGAGGCAGGTCACGGTAGGGGTCCTCCCTCGATTGGCACATCCTGTCCTGGTGGGTTGAGATTTTCCCAAGTTTGAGACATTACTCCATGAGAGGGGAACCCGGGAGGCCAGGGCCCCTGTAACTGAGGCTATGTTGCTAGGAATCCCCGAGGGGTCAGAGGACTCACCCGATTATTTCCCTTATGGGCATTGGGACCTCGAGTTGTATGGGGACGCAGGACAGTCCCGGAAATCATGAAAGGAAAGCAGGGATTGTAAGAAGTTAGGGACCAAGATACTGGCTATCAATGGCAGGTCCATGCTGGTGGGAGGTAGAACCCTGCTCCCAGAAGGATGACAGGGTGAGCAGTATGGTGTCTGAGGGGAGAGTTGTAGGGAGGAAGAGGAGGACCCAGAAGTGTTGACAGAGTTGAATCCCCCTGAATTGAGTACCCTTGGGATAGCCTCCAGGAACTTTGGTTGGGACCAAATAGACAAGCCTCTCTTTCAGAATATCCAGTCAGAGGTTGTGGAGATTAACGGGGTGCCGGTAGATGGCAAAGCCAAGGGACCCAGACCATATTTCATGTTAAATAATGACCTCCTATACAGAGTGATACCGGATGAAGAACATGATGGAAGAGTTGCTGGTCCCCCACCAACACAGGAAGGCGGTACTGGATTTGGCACACGCTTACCTTCTTGGAGGACACCTTGGGGTCGAAAAAACGCTGCGCCGTGTACTCCAAAGATTCTACTGGCCTGGAATTTATGCTAAGGTAAGGAGATACTGTGCTTCATGCCCAGAATGCCAGTTGGCGACCCCGCAGCTGAAGTTAAGAGCCCCGTTGGTGCCCTTGTCAATCATCGATGAACCCTTCACGAGGATTGCGATGGACCTGTTAGGCCCCCTAGACAGGTCAGCCTGGGGCCACCAACACATCCTAGTCATCATAGACTTCGCTTCAAGATATCCAGAAGCAATCCCGCTCCGTAACATGGCCTCAAAGATGATTGCCCGAGAACTCATTAAATCTTCTCGAGGGTCGGATTCCCAAAGGAGATACTGACAGACCAGGGTACTCCCTTTGTCTCATGTTTGATGAAGGAGCTTTGCAGACTCCTCCAGATCTGAGCCCTGAGGACTTCAGTGTACCACCCCCAGACAGATGGTCTGGTCGAACGATTTAATCAGACTTTGAAGGGGATGTTACAGAAAGTCGTGAGCCGAGATGGAAAGGACTGGGACTTACTCCTTCCCTACTTAATGCTCACTATCTGAGAGGTCCCACAGGTATTCACTGGATTCTCCCCCTTCAGGTTGTTATATGCCCACCAGCCCAGGTATCTCGATATACTAAAGGAGGATTTCAGGAGAACAGCATACAAAAAGGAGCCAGTGTGAGTGGGTATATTTCCCAAATACAGGAAAGGTTAGCCCGGGTCACTCCTATTATCCAGGAACACTTAGAAAAGGCCCAAGAGACCCAACAGACTTATTATGACCATCAGGCGAGGATCTGGAAGTTCCAGCCAGGGGATCGGGTGATGGTCCTGGTTCTCACAGCAGAAAGCAAACTGCTCACCAGGTGGCAGGGTCCGTACGAGGTCGTGGAAGCTGTTGGTGATGTGAACTATAAAGTAAGCCAACATGATTGCAGGAAGAAGTTCCAAATATACCATATTAACCTCCTGAAGGCATGGCAAGACCGGGAGGCCTGCTGTGTCTCGTTGGCCGTAACCCCAGCAGAAGGTAAAACAGAGGGGCAAGTCCATATCTCACCCGAGCTGTCTCATACACAGTACAAAGAAGCAGTGGAAATGGTTCAGCGAAACGGGGCTGTGTTCTCCGAATGACTTGGTCAGATGGTCGCAGCCTACCATGACACTGTGACAGCTCCAGGCGTAAGGATAAGGGAAAGACCCTACTGTATCCCAGAGACCAAGAGGAAAGAAATCCGAGCTGAAGTCGAGAGAATGTTGAAGCTCGACATCATAGAAGAGTCCCATAGTGAAAGGTCGAGCCCCATCGTCCTTGTGCTAAAACTGGATAACACTTGGAGGTTTTGTAATGATTTCAGAAAACTAAATGAGGTATCACAGTTTGATGTATACACCCTACCTAGGGTCGATGAACTGAACGACCAGTTGGGGAAGGCCAGATACCTCTCCACCTTGGACCTTACGAAAGGATACTGGCAGATCTCACTCACAAGGACAGCCCAGGAAAAGACCGCCTTCGTCGCCCCGTGGGGTGGTTTATACCACTACAAAGTCCTCCCATTTGGTCTGCATGGAGCACCTGTGACCTTTCAACGCATGATGGACTAACTGTTGCGCCCACACTCTCACTATGCTGCCGCCTACATCGATGATGTGGTCATCCATAGTACGGACTGGGAAACTCACCTTCAGAAGGTTAAGGCCATACTAGATACGTTACGAGAAGCCGGGTTGACAGCGAACCCCGCCAAATGTAAGATCGGCTTGTCAGAAGCAAAATACTTGGGCTATGTGGTTGGACGGGGATTGGTGAAACCCCAGGTGAAGAAGGTAGAGGCAATCCAAAACTGCCCCAACCAAACAAGAAGAAGCAAGTGAGGGCTTTCCTAGGGTTGGTCGGTTACTGCCAGAGGGTCATCCCTCACTTTGCCACTCGGGCTGCTCCGTTAACGGAGTTAACCAGGATGAGAGCACCGGACATCGTGAGGTGGTCGGAGGCAGCAGATGGGGCATTCACTGACCTCAAAACGGCCCTCTGTTCTGATCTGGTACTGGTCTCCCCAGATTTTGATAAATAATTCATTCTGCAAACAGATGCATCAGATGTTGGATTGGGGGCAGTACTCTCACAGATGGTAGCAGGTGAAGAGCACCCCATCCTGTACCTAAGTAGGAAGTTGTTATCCCGGGAACAGCGGTACGCCATAGTGGAAAAGGAGTGCCTTGCAGTGAAGTGGGCGACGGAAACCCTCAGATATTACTTACTGGGTTGCAAGTTCACTCTGATAATGGACCATGCTCCACTCAAGTGGATGCAAACAAACAAGGAAAAAAATTCCAGAGAGATGAGATAGTTCCTTGCACTGCAACCGTACCACTTCGTGGTCCACCACAGAGTGGAAACACTGAATGGAAATGCGGATGTACTTTCCCGAAGACCCTACCTCTCGGCACAGGCCACCCAACCCTATAGTGTTGAGCTAGGGAGGGGGATGTGTGGTAAACTCAGGTATTGGAGGAGAGGGGGTTTCCCTGAGTAAGATAGTCAGGGTACAGCTGCAGCTGATTCAGCTGATTGGCTGCAGCTGCACTGCACAGACAGGAGATCTTTAAAAACAGGAAGGAAAAGCCAGCAGGCAGTTGCTGCAGGGGTAGAGGGCTGACAAGCTGCCTGGATGTGTTCCAGATCAGAAGTCCCTTAAGCAACCCTCAGGAGATTGGTCTCCTGAATCAAGACAAAAAGAAAAATTTATTTTCATTGTGAGTTTTCCGTTTTACTGTTTGTGTGCTTCCAGAAGGTCTAGCCTTCTGGAAAGGGAGATTTCTAGTTAGGGCTGGGGATTGTTTAGACAGCGCTCCCACCCAGAGCTAGGCCTCTTTATTTCTGTTTTTGTTTCATTTCCCCCTGGTGGGCCTTAAAAAGAAAAGGGCAGAAGCCCAAACTTCTGTGTTATCAGCCATATTAAAGAAATAAAAATATACCTGGTTGGTTTGATGTTAACAAACTGGTTTTCCTGAGACTCCTTAATCACCACAAAGCTAAAACTGAATCCCGTGGCGAGGTTGTGCCTAATCACACCACACACAGCCTGGACAATTGCATGAACCAGTTTCATTAGACATTCAGTCATTAAACAAACAAACAAGGCACCACTAATTAAGAAGAGGTCTTTCTCAAAAGCTACCATGCTGCAGATGCCAAATGAGCTCCCCTCAGCTCACGCTCCATCCAGCCTCAGCAATTTACCTCTAAACTATAGCTGTTCATGGTTCACCAGCATCTCACTCTTCAGCAGGTAATTTGTTCTCTCCCCTTCCCCCTTGCTTTTCAGCAGATGCCTGTTCATGATCAGAATTTACAACTTGCCAAAAGAGAGAGATTCTTTGAGGAAACACTGAATAAACAGACGGTTTAAGCCTTGTTAAAGAGCAGCTGACATAATTGGGAAAACTTTGGAACACATAATATTTAGACATTGTAAAGAGCGGCTGACATCTTTGGGAAAACTTTGGAAAACATAATATTTAGACATTTAGTGCACATGTGTCCACATGTGTGTATCATTCATTTTTTTCCACACACCCTCGGTGTGTGAATAAAACTCGTAATACACATCTGCACATGTATTATCCTATTTATGTGTATATGTGTGTGCACAAGAACAATGCACCATGCAACCACTAAGCTAAGAAAAACAGTAAGGTTTAGTACTTAAGAGTTCAAGTTACTGATCAAAATCACCCATATGCGACTCTGAGTCACAAACCTCCTTATCTGTGAATCCGTATACTCAGATATAAAACTGGGTAGAAGCAGAGCCCCTACTGTAAGTGAAATACAGTTCTTAATCTCTCCTAGATGGACTACTAGGTACATTTCAAAAACATAAAGTTCTTACCATAGTTTCAGCACCTTAGCCACTAGGGGTCACCATAGTTCCAATAAAGTTCTCCAAGTGGCAGGGAACACTTACTGTATTCGTTTTTAATATCTGTTTAGGTTTTGTTGACTGGGAAGGGAGAAGTAGGATTAAGCTGTTGGTGTTATTTTAGCAAATGCGGGAAATTTAGCCAGGACACCTAGGAAATTCCTCTGCTCGAGATTATCAAAAAGTGACATGGGATCTTAAACATCCCCCTGAAAAACCACTAGAAAAGCAGAAGGGACCCAGGTTTAATGTGTCACCAGAAGGTTGGTACACCCTGACAGTACAACATCCCTCTTGTACTGCACTCTGGGGCCAGGATTTCTAGGCTATGAGCCCAATCTGGGGGGGGGAGAGAAGGGGGGACTAGAACCCATGATCTTCTGGCCTACAGGCAGATGTGCTACCAACTGGGCCGTGCTACCACCGTGCAATGTACATCTGTAAACTAACACATTGGGGGCTCAATTAACTCAGTTTCCCTTATTAAAATAAAAGAAAGTGAAAATCTCTACAAAAGTTAATTTTAAAGCAGCAGTGCACGATAGTAACAATGAAATAATCTACTCAGCAGTTAAAACACAAAGACACCAAACTGTTCCAGTCATTTGTTGAATGGGAAAGGAGGAACAGATGGGGGGGTACAGATGCCAACTGACAGACTGTATCAGGTTAAGCTGTTAGTGATATTTATTTTTAGTAAATAGGGGGAAATTTGCCATGACACTGGGGAAATTCCGCCACTCTTTTCGAGAAGTGCCATGGGATCATTAACGCCCACCTGAACCACCACCAGAACAGGCAGACGGGACCTCGATTTAATGTCTCATTGAAAAGATGGCACTTAAGGAGTGCTGCACCCCTCATGGTGCAGTTCAGTGTCAGTATTGGGATTTATTCCAGGTTCCTGGTGTGGAGCTAGAACCAACAACCTTCTGATCTTCCAGTCTCAAAGGTGAATGTGCAACCTGATGAAGCCAATGACACTGACAATTCCCAAAGCAAGAGGAGTGTTTCTGAATTTTTTTAAAGCTTCTGTACCCTCGGCAGGCTCACCCTAATAAATCCCAATAATCTGAGCAGTACTCCACTGTCAATCATAAATGCCACACTGACATATCCACATTGGGAGTATAGCTTTCAAAACAGAAGGAAACCTCAAGGAAACAGATTTTTTTTAAACTGCTGCAGGCTGACAACATTATTGCAGATTCACAATAATTATAAAACTAGATGTAAAAAAGTTTTAAGAATGATTGAATGGACAAAAAATATTGTAATAAAGAATCCATGATGTCAGGAATACACAACTACTAAAAATGGTATGGTGAAAAATGTTCCCAGCTACTAGTCCCTTGATTGTGCCCCATACAGCTATGCTCAGAAAGGGTTTCAACCCTCTCCTACGCCATTGCACTTCAAAGTGTGACTGTGCATGGATGCCATACTAATGGTATTCAGTGCATTACTTAATGTATGGCAACCCAGTTACGCTGGCTGCAGAGATGCCCGATACCCTCTACCCTGAGAACTGTTAACGGAAGGTGGTAGATATGTTGGCCAACTCTGCATAAGGCATCGCGATGTTAGAGGACCAAGGTAGTCAAGTTACCTGCAAGCTGACAAGTCATATGTAGAGGAACAGGGCTAGGGAGAGGATTCCACTGGGTCACCATGGATGACAACAATAGGTCTAAGGCTCTGGTGGGGAGTACCAGACCACCAGTGACTATGTAGAGGGGTCTCAATGTAGTTTTCTTTACGGCCATCAAGAGTCTCAAATGTATGGGTCAGGTAGGAGGGAGGACAAGTGTGAGTGGTGGATATGTGATGCATATCTGCACAAGGCATTGTGCCATGCACAGACAAGCATGACCTCTTCAATGGTCAAGTTAATAGGCGCAACCCAATTTGCACCCAGTAATATATGGAATGCCTAATCTGCATTCTGACTTCTGCACCAGGGGAACTCTCCAATTTGCGCATAAGAGTAATTTAAAAGTAGCAAAACTGATGTGGGTCGCCGTGGGGAGTCTCTGTGCACTTTGTTTTTTTGTGACCCATAGTTCTGCAACTGAGAATCAGGCCACTGCACTTTTCACATGACTGTATTAGTTAGGAGGCCTTACATAATGAGAGCTACATGCAGCTTCCTGTTCAGTCTCCTGTTTATTTATTTAAAAGTTTTACCAGGAAGGCATACTGAGCAGACTACTGCTCGATTCCAGATGCGTCCTGGGGAGGAGGGATAAACAGCAAAATACACATGACAATTGTACAACAAATGATCACCTTACAAATTCAGCAGACATGATACATTCAGAATAGTATGAACAAATTACAGAGACTGGAAGAGTTGTACAGCGAGAAGACATGCTGTATTGTGTACAGGAATAAAATGCGAGGCAAGTACCAGTGACAAGGCATTGCTGGTGAGTTAAACCAGTCTTATACTAGTGAGTCTGATAGGAATTTTAAGAAGTACAGTGACTAAACTGTGGGGCAAGAACTAACATGGGCACACGAGCAGTTGGAGGAGAAGTGAGGATTGAGAAGGGAGTTGAAGTAACTACTTATGGAGGCGGACCGAATGGGCATAGGAAGGGAGTTCCATAATTTAGGCATGCAATAACGAAATGCAGCCTGGTCTGCCATAGTGGACATATGTGGCACAAACAGTAAGCAAGAATCATTGTTCCTAAGTGAGTACATTGGGGGGGGGTGTTAGGACGGAGGCGAGATAAGGGGGGGGAGGAACTGGGTCTGGAATTTGGCCATGAATCTTGCGCAGTGGGAGCGACGCCAGTCCTGGAGTGATGGGAGGTCCGATGCCTGGTAGAGGGCACAGTGATGGATGTTGGCAGGACAGTCATGGGCAAAGCGGCAGAAGGAGTGAAAGAGGGGGTCCAGTCTGGCTAAGGTGGACTTAGGGGCGGCACTATAGACTACGTCCCCATAGTCAAAGATAGGGAGAATCATTTTCTGCACAATTGTATGGCGCGCTGGCAGAGGGATGCAACCATGATTGCGGTACAAGACATCCAGCTTGGGGTGGAGCTTTTTGTGGACTACATCAATGTGCACAGAGAAATCAAGATGCTGGTCTAGCCAGATCCCAAGATATCTAAAGGAGGCGCAAATCTCCAGTGAAGTCCTGTCTAGGGTGTGGAAGGAGGGGGTGATGGGAAGCAGAGAAAGTCTCTGCCTAGTGCCAAAGGTCATGGAGACAGTTTTCTTGGCATTGAGAAAGAGCTGACTTGAGCGAAACCAGAGCTGAACATTATTGAAGTCCTGCTGGAGTCTGGTCACAGCATCGGCAGATGAGGGGCCGGAAGTATACAGTACCATATCATCTGCATATGTGTGAATGGATGTGTGTGGGCAGACAGTGAGCAGATCATTCAAGAAAATGGAGAACAGTAGCAGGCCAAGGATCGCACCCTGGGGTACACCAGAGGTAATGGGGAGGGAGGCAGAGATGGAGTTGCTAATTCTGACAGACTGGGATCTGCCTACCAGGTATGAGTGGAATCAGCTGATGGCCACACTATAGAGTCTAGCGAGTGACAGCTTAGATAGGAGGAGGTGGTGTGAGATGGTGTAGAAGGCTTCTGCCAGGTCGACAAAAATGGCAGAGGTAATATGGCTCAAATCCATGCCGGAGAGGATGGAGTTGGTTAGTCTGAGGAGTGATTAAGTGGTGGCGTGGGACTTCCTAAAACCAGACTGGTAAGGAGTGAAGAAGGAGGAGGAGTCAAGAAAGGCAAAGAGTTGAGAGAAGACAAATTGATCCTGAAGTTTAGCTAGGACAGGGAGGAGGGAGATGGAGTGCTAGTTCCCAGACATGGAGGGGTCACTGCCTTTAGTGAGGGGGGATAACTGTGGCGTGCCTCTACTCTGAGGGGACAGAGACAAGAGAGGAGGAGAGGTTGTAGAGTGAGGCTAGCAGGATGGTGATGGCAGGGGCAGATAGGTAGAGCATTTTGGCATCCAGGCCAGTGAGGCATTTGCCCTTGGAGGGGTTTAAGCTGAGTAGGACATTGTAAATTTCAGTTGGGAGATGTGGCAGAAGGTGAAGGAGGGGGCTGCAGGAGGGTCTAGGACAGAGTTTGTGGAAGAAGGGGAGTAGTGAGGGGTAGGAGGGAAAGTGGCCAGCAGAGACAAAGTACAGTTTGTAAAACAGATATTGAATTCAGTGGCCACTGCGAGAGGGTCGGTGACTGTGGAACCTCGTATGTTTAAGACGGGGTGGAGGACTGCGAGGAAGGGGAGAATAAAGATTTGATTACCTTCCAAAATTTAGTAGGGTGGTTTAGATTTACGTGGAAGGTGTCTTTGAAGTATTTGGATTTTGCCAGTCGCATTTGCCTTGTACAGGCATTTCATAGCACCCTATACTTTTGTAGATCCGAAGTTAAGCTAAATACCTTGAGGGTCTTCTATGCTTGATCCCTGGTTCTGAGGAGGGCCATGAGGTCCACTGTGATCCATGGCAGGTGGGCACCCCCGGACCTGGGCGCGTCTGATTGGGGTATACAAGTACCAGACTGCGAGGAACCTGGTTTTGAAGTCTAGAGCGGAGTCTGTAGAGGTGGCCTGGGAGATGTAGGAGCAGTCCTTGTGTGCTAGGTCATGGAGGAAGGATGCGATGTCAAGTGATTTGTAAGATCTAGTCAGTAGAGTCCTGGGTGGAGGCCCAAGAGCCACAAAAGCATGCAATCGAAATATTAAAAAAACAAAGGCACATACATATCAACAAGGACACAAGGACTTCCATCTTCAGTGAAAAATTTGGAGAAAAAGAAGGAAAGTAATCTCCATTTTATCCTTCCGTCTCAGATGTCAAATCAAATTTCTTTAGGTCTGAGAAAAATGAATTAATCTTCATCTTGTCCTGGGTATATATCAGCACAGATGGAGTATATTTATTCTTATGTCACTGACCATGTATACACAGCCTTTCAGTAAGAAAGCAGTCACTAAGCAACTTCTAAGTGCAGAGGGGGTAGCACTGCAGTATACCCATTTTGGGGGGTCAAGAGCCAAGGTCCTCTCTGCCTGTACTGGACTTTCTTTACGTGGAGGTTAAAGATCCAATGGCAGTTCTCAAAAAATGAGGGGAATTTCCCTGGCTTGCAGCCAAATTTCCCCCATTCACTAAAAATACCAACAACAGCTTAGCCTGATTCAATATGTCAGTTTACATCTGCTATTTCTCTCCATCCCCCAGCCAAGGATGAAGTTGAAAATAGGCAACATTTCCTAGCCCTCCTTTCATGGTCAATACACACTAACCGAACTAAATTAAGATGAAGAACTTATGTTTGCCTGCATAAGCTGTAACTAGTTACAAAGCATCAGCTGTCCTTTTTCTTCTTTGACTTGTGATGGTAATCCATTAAACAAAACAGATTGCAAGTAATGACATATAACCACAGGCAATCTGGAGCACATGAAAATCAGAGGCAGTTCCTCAAAATAAGAAATAAATAGGCAACCCAGAAATATATAATCCAAATGCATTCATTATTCCTACATTTTGTTAATTATGTTTAAGGGACTGCCCTATGGTACTTCCACACCAGTGACCTGGGTTCGAGGGTAAACTTGGAAGCTGGTGATCAGGCAGCCAGACTGGGAGATAGTGAGGTAGTGCTGCTGATGGCAGACGGTCCCACCTGTGGGGAGGGAAACAGCATGCTCCAATGTTATAATGACTCCTTTTAGTAGGTCAGGGAGCTTATTCTCCCAGCAGGAACACACTGCATGCAGAACCCCCCCCCCAAACATGCTTGCATACCTCCTGGGATTGTATAATAAAAATCTGGAGAAAAGAATGCTGGCTGTGAAGGGTGATGACCAGCTGCTTGCAGGCCCCACAGCACCAAGCAGGGACCCTGCTCCACTGGATCCAGGCATCTGGCGGGGAATATCCTCCTAAGGTGCAAAGATGGGAGGAAAGCCATGTGGAACAGAGGCTGGGTTAACTACCTGGGAATGGTAGGTGACAGGGCTAGGGGGTTAGACAGATGGGGCAAACTCAGGCTGTGTAGGAGGATACACAAATAATGAAGGAAAAACAAATGACATTTAAAGGAGAACTCTTAGCTCCCTATAACAAAAGTAATGGGATCTATAGGTCCCGATTTACAAGTCTGCAAATAGAGGGTAATTTTTAAACAACTTACTGGGTTCAAAATCTTTATTTTGGTCTGGTAGATCCAGCAACCCCCCCCCCCCAAAAACCGGCCTTACTATATCAAAGTCCCCTGCAGCCAGTCCTGTGATGACACGCATGATGGGCTAAGCTGTGGGGGACACCTTTGTGTCTTCATACATATACTAACTGTAAAACACTTATTCAGTGCATAATCATGCTTATATTATTGGTACTTGTCAGCCAAGGAAAGTATACATAAAGACATATCGGTGTCCCCTGTGAATTAGCCCATTGTCGATGTCATTAGACAGCAGTCCAAGGGGAACTCATGGCACAGTATGGCTGGTGGGGTTGGGGGGTGGGGTCACAGGATCAACAAGATAAAATAAAGATTTCTAACCAGTAGATTGTTTAAAAATTACACTGTATTTGTGGATTTGTAAATCTGGACCTATAAATCACACTGCTTTTGTTAAAGTGGATTGAGAGTTCCCCTTTAAGGAGCCACTATTTTGTGGGTTTGCATGTGGGACAAAGAACTGTACTCTTGGGAAGAAGCTACTGTGTAGGTGAGACGATTGGCTCCCAGGGAGGGAGGAGGAGGGCATAGATCAACTGGCATTTATGCACTCTATATCAGCTGACCAAGGCGTGGCAATGGTGTCAACTGGCAAGGTTGCTGCTTGCCCAATCTCCTGGCTGGAGGAAGGGTGCAGTCACAGCAACCTGACTGATGGGACAAAAAAGATGCAGGGAAAACATAAATGAATAATAATTATTATAATAATCATCATAGACATTTATTGCTGTTTTAAACTTTATTCTTCTCCTCATACTATAGAGTGAGCCTGCCTCACCAGAGGGCGCTGCTTTGTAAACTGAAAGCCTGCAAACAAAATTAATACTGACCATAGCAGAATCAGCTTGCAAGAGATGAAAGATTGAAGTTTAAGAATGAATATTAGCTCTTTGCATTTTGCACCTGTAGAAAGGAGGGATTAGAATGTCTCTTTATCATCCTATTATTTTTCTTTGAGAAGTGGGGTATACTGCCAATTGATACCATTTCAGATTTTGGAAATGGGGTAGTGCACTTTTTTCCGACAGCAGTAATGTTTTCACTAGCTGCTGTTTCATTAACATGCAGTAAACTGCAGCATTCACTCCTGATAGACAGCCAAGTGAATGGTCTGACATCAAACAAAAGCAACAGTCGCACGCAGTGAATAGTCCATTAGTGATCTGCATGGAAAAATCAGCTGCCTGACAAGGCTGCCCGAAGTGGTAAACATGTGCTTTACATATTGGGCTAATTAATCCTGACAAGTACTGAAGTCCTGCTTTTACTGACATGAAAGTGGTTAAGGTGTTCTCATGTGGAACGAAACAAAACAAAAAGGCAAAAAAAAAAACTCTTTAGACTCTCTACTTGAAATCTATCATGGGAATAGCTGGCTAACAACATGTCAAAGTACCAGAGGCATAAACCATAGGCTTGAGTCTGACACCTGCTTCAGAAAGTCTTTCATGGATGAGGCAGGGGGTAGAGTAGAGCAGTGGGTTAATAGACAGGCAAGTCCATCCACTGCTTGAAATCTGAATTCAAGTCCAACTCAGGTATGAAGTAAAGAAAGTTTGACAAGTTTAGATTTATTATCACAGATAGGCAGTAGGCACTGCAAAAGCAGCAGGCTCGATTCAGCTCTGGTGAAGTGACCCATCCAGGTCCAGGTGGATAGCACTGGCAGGGCAGTGCAGTATACCTGCCTGCAGAAACACAGAGTGTTTCAGTTTCTGTTGCCATCTGTCTTTTAACATTCAGATGCACTAAACTGGAAAGTTGCTTATCAGTAACTGTAGATCTCATGAGATTCTCCTCCACAAAGTCACACTGTTTGCGTTTGTGCCAGTGGTGCCAGGACACCATGAGAACATTACAGCGTATGGCTGCCCTTGCCATAGGCACACAGCTGACATGTGCCCTCTTATGCACGTATATGTCATGGGCTTCCCCAACTGCTTCAGTTTCGGATAGAGAAAGGGAGCTCTCCTACTGCTTACTAAACTATTATTGCTCTATACTAATAAATTGTAACCATTCTGATAAAGGTTTTAAAATAAACTGTTCTGCAAAAACACCAAACAAATCAGAAAGTATAGATCCTCTGACCAACACACATGAACACAAGCAGGTTCAGAGAGTCTTGAACACTAGCTATAATATCAAGCCATCTCATACCATTTAAGATGTTTTTGAGATGGAAAAGCCAATCAGAAACCTGAAAATAGACAAAGTTTCATTACACCTACTTTGCAACAAAGTAAGGGTCCATAATAGTTTAATGTAAATATTGTTTGGTGGGTAATGGTTCTCTTCTGGGTTCTTCAGCCCCCAATCTAGGCTTTCAAATTCAAGAAAAAATATAGGAGATGTTGGGGGGCCCTTTGATGTAAACGCTCTTCACTCAAGTTATTGTTCTTCAATCATTCTTTTTATTTCTCTTTCCCCTATGTTTCGTTCTAATTGGAGCTTGTTCACAGGCAAGGGCATAGCTACTGATACTCCAAGTAAGCCATGGCGTACCGAGTTTAGTAACAGGGGGTAGCAAACAAGCTGGCCAGCACTGCTCTGCACTCTCTAGTCCATTGCATTTAAATTTCTTTGTTTGGCTTCGCAGGCTTTTTCTTTTCTTTTTCAGCTTTGTGTTTTTTTTTGGGGGGGGGGGTGGCAGAGTGGATCGTGGACGATGAAGCTGAAGGTCTCAATTAGGTCTGCATTGTCCGCCTGCACAGTGATTGGCCGTGGCATTTGGAAGGGGGTGTGGCGAGGTTTAAATGCCCCAGCAAAGTTAGAAGTCATACTATTAGTTCAATTGTACTGACAGCGCGAGAAGCAGTAAAAGGAACAGCAGACAGAAGAACAGACTCAGCGCCAGCTAAAAGAATGAAGACTTCATGTGGAGTGGCAAGTGAAGCAAATCTGCCTACCTGTAGGGGAGAGAGAAGAAATTTCTGCTGGTCTTGGACTGAAGTGGTGCAGTCAGTGGCGTTTACCAGCAGGCAGCCGAGCACCACACTAGCAGCGCAGACAGCAGCAGGTCTAGTGTGGGAATCATCTGACTGGAGCCAGGAACCTTGGACTCGAGTCTTTGGGTGGGGGGGTGGGCAGGCATGAACAACAGTGGGGAGGGATAGCAGTGTGGTAGGTTGGTGTACAAATCTGAAATGCCTGGCTACACCCCTGTTCACAGGGTTTATTCTTTGTTACACATCTGTAAATACATTTATTTTATGTCATTGATCAGCATTTTTTGCAACATTTCCTACATTTTTTTCTCCATAATAGTTTAAGTAAGGGTGACAGAGGAGTGGGGATCATAAAGCCAGCATGGAGCAGGAAAACCAAGATGTTAAGGAGAAATGAGGAGGACAAATAGGGGAGGGGCTCACAAGAGGAAATGGCATAGGCACAAGCTGGAAGACAACTTGACTAAATACCAGGAACCTAGGAAACAAAACTAGTGAGCATCAGACAACAGTGACAGATGCAGAATTAGACCTAGTAGCCATTACAGAAACATGGGCCACTGAGAATAAAGACTGGGAACTGACACTACAAGGGTATACCATGTAAATACCAGGCTTTGATCAGATGAGGGAATTAGTCAAGGGTAAGTTGGTTAGAGTGGACAAAATCGGGGGGTGGAGGAGAGGTGGGGAGAAATTAGAAGGACTATTCTCAAAGCAACCAAACAATTCTTGTGAACAGTTACCAAAGGTAACAGGCATAAAAGACTGCTCAGGTTCCCTATGAAGGACAGGGAAGCAGAGACAGCCAAACAAATGACCTTCATTGGTTACAAGAAGAAACAAGTAGGAATGAGGAATGGAGCAAATACCAGGAAAAGATGAAGAAGACCAGTCAGGGATGGAAAAGCAGACACAGAGCTAAGTATTGCAGAGGTGGTCAAGTGAAGGGAAAAAAACAGTTCTTCAGGTACAGCAGGTAAAACAGTCAGATGAAAGGGGGAATTGTTAGGCTGCCAGGAAGGGGGCACCCATTCCAAATGACTGCTTCTGTTCGGTATTCTCCATGGAGATTAGAGAGCCTCTGCTGGAAAATGGGGGTGCAAGGGGATGCAGATAAGTGGGAGGGAAAGGCCATAGAAGGAAGTCATCAGATTGGATGGATGGAGGTGCATATAGGGGCAGTGGACAAGGAGAGACTATAGGGGAGAGGGACAGAACCATGGAGAATAGCAGGGCAGAACAAGACTGGAAGCAGCCAAGCAGAGTATCCCTAGAATGCAAAGGGACTAAGGAAAATAAAGTCCTTATACTGGAGGACTCCATAATTAAGAGAATCAACTGGGGGATGGGTGGTGGTAGTGGGGGGGTTGGAGCTATTAGGGTTGAGTGCATGCTGGGTATGACAGCGCTCAAGTCCTCATGCTTAATACACACCTTGGCCAGGAAATGTGAGGGGGTCACCCAAATTGTGGTGCATCTGGGCACAAATTATCTAGCAGAGAACAGCGTGATGAGGTAAAGGCTAGATTCAGGGAGCTGGTTAGGGTCTGTTAGGTGGAGTGTAAAACTGTCTTGTTTTCTGAAGTCCTGCCGGTTCCAAAAAGCCAGTATGGAACAGAAGGGGAAAAATGAGGAGTTCAATCTGTGGCTTAGGAGGTGGAGTAAGGAAATGGGGTTCAGGCTGGTGGGAGAATGGGGTAGAACATGGGATAATGAGGAGCTTTATGCTTCCGACAGGTTACACTTAAGCAAGGGGGGCACAAGGGTCCTGAAGAATAAATTAGATAGCTACAAAAGGGAGGGTTTACATTTAAACTGAGCAGGGGAAGAGCAGCAGGGAACAACCTAGCTAGTACTCCCCCATGAAATGGGGCAGGCAGGGCAGCAAGGGATAGGAAGGGCAAACAGGGTTTATGGTGGAAAGGACTGTCAGCGAATGACAGAAGTTTAGGGGAACAAAATGGTGGACCTGGAAGCCATTATGGTGGAAGAGGGTCTAGACACTGTGGCTATAACAGTCCAGTCCAACAGCACCAGGCCTGGGAAGTAGAAGTCCCAGGGTACAGGCTTTTCAGAAAGGACAGGGCTGGCAGAAAGGGGGAGTGGCACTGTACATTAAGGACGATATTAGAGTGACAGAGGGTCAGGTGGTACAGAGGGAGGCAGAGGTCCTGTGAGTTACATTGGAAAAAAGTTCAGGGGTATCATTAAGACTGGGTGTGATTTGCAGGCCTCCAACACAAGGGGAGGAAGGGGACAGGCAGATGGTATAAGGGATACAAAGAATGGCACTCAAGGGGGAGGTCCTACTACTGGGGGACCTGAACCACCCGACGTGGACTGGGTAATACCAATAGCAACATCTGCCAAGAGCAGGGAGGTACTTGGAGCACTTGAGGTAGCTTTCCTACAACAGCTGGTTAAGGAGCCCACTAGTGGGGATAACATACTGGACGTGGTCCTCACCAATGAGGATAGTGTAGAAGAAGTGGAGGTGGGAGACTGCCTTAGTATGAGCGACCACAGTACAGTTAGTTTCAGGATACAAATGGGTTGGAAGCAATTCAAATCAACATGAAGGTTCTGGACTTCCAGAGAGCGGACTTTGCAAGAATGAGGGGCATTTTCAGGGAAGAAATGAAAGGTAAGGAGCCAATAGCGCACCTTCTCCTACAGAGCCCCTATCTGGCTTAACGAGGTACCCTAGTCCATTTGGAACTCCACTAGCCTGCCTGGCTTCAAATCAGACCTTAAGCACTACCTGACCTCCAGCTCTGTATGCACCTGCTTCTCCAGCAGCTACTAGACTCTGGATAACAGAGCCTGGCTCTGCTAACAGCAACTATTCTAAGCACAAGACAGAAGCCACCATCCCACATGCTCCTTGACAATGCCTCTGAATCACTCTAAGAGACTGCTCCTGCACACCCCTCCCCCCATCTCCATGCTAGGACGGGTCTATGCCTCTCTGACCTCAGCCCTGCCTCCTTGAGCACTTTTACTAGAGGTCCCCCCCTCCTCCCCTACCAAACTCCTGTCCTTACTGACCCTCTACCCAACCTAACCTAACCTCTAGTGCCTCTGCACCTTGCCTGCACTTGTAATCAACTAAAGTTGATGTCCACATGCTGTATAGTGTTTTAAACGACTAAGGAACTCTGTAACCTTTTCCTGATTGTTGCACTATACTAATAAATTGTAACCATTTTGATAAAGGTTTTAAGATAAACTGTTCAGCAAAAACACTAACAAATCAGAAAGTATAGGTCCTCTGACCAACACACATGAACACAAGCAGGTTCAGAGAGTCTTGAACACTAGCTATAATATCAAGCCATCTCATACCATTTAAGATGTTTTTGAGATGGAAAAGCCAATCAGAAACCTGAAAATAGACAACGTTTCATTACACTTACTATGCTGTTCAGTGTCTCCAATGTCCTAAAGCTCTGTAATCTTCTTAACTGAATGTCTATACTCTGTTCACGTGATGTGGAACCTTTATAAAAGAGCCTTGGCTCAAAGGTTATCTTCCGAATACCAAATAAATAAAAAAATAAATAAATAAATAGGAGGTGTGGGGGAATTATGGAAATGCATTAAGGGAGGGATACTGAAAGCCATGAAGCTCTGCAACAAGAGGGTAGGAAAAAACAAAAGAAAAAGGATGCCACTCTGGTTTACCAGGGAGGTGGTGGGAGAAATTAGGCAAAGAAGGATGGCTTTCAGAAAAAGAAGACCCAGAGGAGGGAGGATAAGGAGATTTATAGAGAGAGAAGCTGAGGGTGGCAGGGCAAAACATTAGGAGAGCAAAAGCGGATATGGAAGATAGAATTTGCTAGGCAAGCCAAAAGGGGAGCTGAAACTTTTTTTTTTGGTATGTGGGGGAGAAGAGGAAGGCAAGGCAGGGAATAGTGAGGGTAAGGGGGGAGGGAGGAACACTGGTGGAGGGAGATTTCGAGAAGGCAGGGGTGTTGAATAGCTACTTTTGCTCAGTCTTTATGGTGGAAGGGGAGGGGACATGAGTTAAAGAACAGGGGAGGGGATGGCAAAGGAGTGGATCCCAGCCCATTCAGTGAGGACAGGGTAAAAGAAGAACTAGGTACTTTGAAGGTAGACAAGGCAATGGGGCCAGACTGCTTGCATCCTAGGATACTCCAGGAACTGAAGGAGGAGCTAGTGGCAACTCTGGCAAAACTGTTTAACTTGTCCTTAGATACAGGATGGGTGCCAAGTGACTGGAAGAAGGTGGATGTGGTGCCACTGCATAAGGGGGGCAGCAGGGAGGAGAGAAAAAACTATCGCCCAGTTATCCTCACGTCAGTGGTGGGGAAGGTAATGGAGGTGCTATTAAAAGAAAAAGTGGTGAACTACCTGACAGACAATGGACTACTGGATGATAGCATGGCTTCACAACTGGGAGGTCATGTCAGATAAACCTAGTAGAGTTCTTTGATTGGGTGACGAAGGTGGTTGATCAGGGAGGGGCGATGTATGTGGCATATCTAGACTTCAGGAAGACCTTCGACTCCGTCCCTCACTGAAGACTGGTAAATAAGTTGGAAAGCGTAGGAGTGGGAAAGAAAATAACTAGGTGGTTGGAAAAATGGTTGAAGGACAGAAGCCAGAGGGTGGTGGTTAACGGGGTACATTCCAAGGAGATGGAGGTGACGATTGGGGTGCCCCAGGGATCAGTACTGGGACCCCTCCTTTTTAATATATCAGTGATATAGCAGATAGGCCGGAGGGGAAGGTGTGCCTATATGCAGATGATATGAAGTTCTGCAATAGGGTGGAGATCACTGGGGGAGTGGAAGCCACGAGGAAGGACCTGAAGATTCTGGAAGGGTGGTTGGAAACTTGGCAGCTGGAATTCAATGCCAAAAAGTTTGCAGTGATGCACATGGGCTGTAAGAACCAGCAAGCAACTTACACTCTTGTGGGGGGGTAATTAAGCCAACTGAGCAGGTTAGGGATCTGGGGATCATACTATCAAGCAACCTTAAGGAAGGTCATCAATGCAGCAAAGCGGTGGGAAAGGCTAATAGAATGTTGGTGTGCACTTGGAGTTGCATAACAAGCAGAAGGAGGGAGGGAGGTTCTGATGGGGCCAGTCCCCTTTAGTGTCTTCACTAGTGACATAGAAGAGGAACTGGAAGGGAAGGTCTGCCTCTTTGCAGAGGACACCAAGATCTGCAACAGAGTGGACACTCCGAGTGTGTGTGCATAGGATAGAAAAAAAAAGACTGGAAGAGTAGTCAAAAGTTTGGCAGCTAAGGTTTAGTGCAAAAAAGTGCAAAATAATGCACTTGGGTCACAGAAACCTGGGGGTACAGGACAAGATGGGAGGAAAGATACTTGCAATGACCAGGCAGGAAAGGGACATGGGGGTAATCATATCGGACAACATGAAGGTGGCAAGACAATGCAACAAAGCGATTGGGAGAGTCAGTGGGATGCTGGAGTGTAATAGGTAGTGGTAACACCAGCAGGAAGAGGGAAGTGGTGTTGCCACAATATAGGTCATTGGTAAGACCCCACCTGGAGTACTGTATCCAGTATTGGAGACCACATCTTAGGAAAGACATAAACAGGGTAGACGCTATTCAAAAGAGAGCTACCAAGATGGTACAGGGTCTACATCAAAAGTCCTATGAGGAGAGGCTAAAGGAATTAAACATATACACCCTGGAGAAGAGCAGGAAGAAGGGGGATATGATCAAGACCCTTAAATACCTCATGGGTTGAATAAGGTACAGGTGGGAGGTATTTTTTGGAGGAAAGGGCATTCTAGAAATAGGTGGTTACGATATGAAGCTGGAGAGGATTTGGTTCAGGAGAGATCTGAGAAAATACTTCTTCACAGAAAGGGAGGTGGATATCTGGAATATTCTTCCAGTGGAGGTAGTGGGAGCAAAAACAGTGGTGGGACTGAAGTTGTTGAGCACATGAGGTCACACACATCAGACATGTGCCTATCACCTGGGCAGTCAAAAATCCTAATATACCCAAGGAGTACTTGCTCTGAATGCACCCGTCCAAAGAGTGTGGCTTTATGGAGGAGATATCATCAAAGAAGCTCAGTAATTCTCAAACTCCATCATGATGAGCTTAACCCCCATTTGCACTGTTATAATTGCACACCCTGGATGATTATGAGACATAAGCTGATGTTGAGGTCCTTCAACTCCCCTCTCCCAGCAAAAATGCGATTATTACAGCAGTTTAATTTTTCCTACAGAAATTGCTCACGTATGGTAAGGCTGCATCACACATACAGCACAGTACCAACTAGCATGCAACTGTGCATGCTACATGCCCACCACTGTGACCTGCTCAGGAAGGCCAACTTACCTTCCCTGTCCACCAGAGTCAAGTTTCGCATAGGTGCAGTGGAGTGGAAAATCATCATGAACGACACTCCAACTGTCTGTAACACCTTCTTTCAACCCAGAGCCCCCCCCTGACCAATACCAGATCAACAGACCACTACAAAATCCACTTGCTAAGAACAGGCACTGGCCAGAGGGCCCTACTTTACCAGCTGCCCACTGTATACTTGTAATCCTGCCAACTCCTGCTGTCTGCACTTGTTTGGTTGTCTATGAAAACGGGGCAGATTTGCTTCATCAGATGTTAATAAGCAAATAAAATAAATAATCTACTGACTGTATCCATATTGCAGGGTACATGTCTCTTCACTGCAATTTTCATGCACACAGATTTATGAGCCTTATTTAACAGTCAGACTCAAAAAACTTGCAGTGATCACAAGAGATCCTTACTACCATCTTTGTGTGACTAACCAAAATTGCAAGAAAACTGTAGATATAACGAGGAGATGGCAGCACTACTGTGAGGTACTGCCCTCTCTGAAATAGCTATCTCTTAGCCACTGGCTTCAGTACCTGTTGCTGTGCTAAGCATTCAAAGTAATGCAAGACCCTCCAACCAGAGAGACTTGCCTGCCTACTTATACCCAAGAGAACAGGTAGATTGCTCCAGAACTCTGGCAGGAACTTACTGGAAGTGCCTAGGTTAAAGATGACTGCCAGCAGCAAATCCTTTACCCACTCAACACCTGTGCTCTGGAATAAGCTCCCGCTACCCTGCAGGCCTCCAGCTCCCTGGAATCCTTCCAAAAAGGGCTTAGAGAGCACCTACTGGAAAACAATAACTGCACCTGCATGTAAACAGAGGTCAATCTGAACAAGACCAAGACTGACCAAAGTGTGACTACCTAACTGGGCAAATTGCTTGGGCAAAAACCCACATGAGTGGCATCAAGATTAAATTGTTTTCATTGTTATCATTGTAGTTAATATGCCCTGTACTAATCTACCCACTGCTTAGATGTCTAGTCAGTATGTACCTATGTTTTAAGCTGTATACCAATGTATGTATGTATGATTCTCCTGCACTGTTGGTACTGTATTCTCATCCTACTCTCCAGTGAATGACTGTACCTGTAACTAGCTCCAGGTCAACCCTCAAAAAGGGATCTTCGGGACCCAGTGGGACTCCCCGATTAACAAAATTGAAATAAATAAATATGTTACTAGTGAAAATTGAAATTGTTGATTTAGTTCAAATGGTAGATGGCCAGCTTGAATAAGTTTGAGCACAGAACATTTAGACTAGTATATGCAATTTTAACTCTTTACTACCTGGAACACATTTTGAAGTCCAAGCTTTCCACTGCTTAAACTTGATACAAAATGGCCACCAAGGCAAATTAAGAACAGAAGATAAGGATTTTAAATCAAAGATACTCCAGTCCTTTAAAATAACCCAAAAGGTTATGAGACAGTCACACTAATGTGGTGGATATAAAATGTACTGACTTTTTTTGCACCCTTGTAATGACTACAATAAAGTTCATAATTTAAACAAATATGAACACTCCACAAGCTAATTAAACAATTACGGAAACATTGTTTGCAAACTTGCAATGACTACATCAGCAATTAATCTATCTTTATGGATTTCTGAGTGACTAAGGGTTTTCCCTTCTAGTTCGCCTGTGTGTTTATCATGTTTGTTGGGTACTGTTCCTTGGCTGGGTAGTTCTAGTGTGTATGAATGCATTGTGTGTGTGTGTGTGTGTGTGTGTGTGTGTGTGTTAGGGATGGAGTTCAGTAGTTGAGTTTGAACCCCTAGTTTGCCTGTTCTTATGATGATGCTATAGCACTGGCTACTGTTCGGTAGCTGCGGTTGAACCCCTAGTTCCCCTGTGCGTCTCTGATGAAGCTGTAGCAATGGATACTTTTTAGCAGTTAAGTTTTGAACCCCTAGTTTACCTGTGTGTTTGTAATAAAAAAATGGGTTACTCACCTATAACAGTAGTTCTAGGAGTGGTATATGGTGTTCATCCACACTTCAGGCAGAATGAGAAGAGATCTGGATAAACTGCCAAAATGGTCAGAAGAATGGCAACTGGGGTTTAATGCCAAGAAGTGCAAGATCATGCACATAGGGAAGAGAAACCCTGATGCCACCTATAGGTCGAGAAGGGAGTTGCTGGCAATCACAAAGGAAGAAAGAGACTTGGGCATCATCATCACAGATTACCTGAGATCCTCCAAGCAGACCACTAAAGCAGTAGGTAAGTCTAGAAGGATGTTGGGGTGTATTAGTAGGGGTATCGCAAGTTGTAAGGGGGAGGTAATAGGGGATACATGATAGTTACCTATGTGATAGCGGATATATCAGCACAAGTGGCAAGTGAGCTTGGGGTTATCATGAGTGGCGTAGCCAAGAACGACTGAACCCCGAGCTCCCTTGTCAAGAGTGCTGATATTCAGCTATCACATATGTAACCATCATGGATCCCTTTTATATAATAGGGGGTTGCTGCTTATTCATTTGTATTTTGGCTGTATATTTATGTGGTATGCTGTTTACCTTTCTGGACAGGGAGCAGAGCGCCCTAAAAATGTAGTGCGTCAGTTTTTTTCTTTTAAGTCTTGACGTGTACACAGTGGAGATATCAGGTGTTGCGAAGAGACAGTACTGATAACCTTTCTGTTTTCCACTGTGTACACATCATTCATTGATTGTTGCTCTCTAGTGGTGATCTGGGGTTTTATCAGATGGCTTATCAGCAAACCCCTATTATATAATAATCCCTCTTTACAAGACACTGGTTAGGCCCCATCTGGAGTACTGCGTGCAGTACTGGAGGCCACACCTGCACAAGGACATTAACAAAATGGAGGCAGTCCAGAGAAGGGCAACCAAAATGGTGCTAGCACTACATCAGAAAACTTATGAGGACAGATTAATGGAGCTCAATATGTATACCCTAGAGGAAAGGAGGGAGAGTGGTGATATGATCGAAACATTCAATCTTAAGGGCATTAACAAGGTGAAAGAGTCTAACATGTTTCAATATAAGAAAAATAGCAGGACAAGAAGACACAGCATGAGATTAGAGGAAGGCTGATTAAGGGGTAATGTGAGAAAGTTCTTTTTCACAGAAACGGTGGTGGATGCATGAAACGGCCTACCTCAGGAAGTGATGGATATGAATACAGTACAGGGCTTCAAACAGGCATGGGATAGGCATAAGGGAGAACTACAGATGAGTATGAATAGATAGGCCATTGACAGAGTACAGGCCTATGGCACATTCATAAGGTAGAAACAATGGGCAGACTGGATGGGCTTTGTGGTTCTTATCTGCCGTCAACTTGTATGTTTCTATGTCCTTTCCTTTTAAGGCTTGCTGGAACATCTTCAAGATGGCTCCTCTCACTCAGCCAGGTGGTAACTCTCTCGGCACTATCCTGTGACGTCAGATCTTGCCTGCTGGAAGTATCACTTGCCAGGGGAGGTTGAATGGGTCAGTGTGGATGAACGCCATATACCACTCCTAGAACTACTGTTACAGGTGAGTAACCTGTTTTTCTAGGGATGTGGACATCGTGTTCTATCCACACTTCAGGCAGACTCCTAGTAGTTCTCCGGGAGGAGGGAGGCAAGGCACACACCCCCTACTTAGGGAAGAGAAATTGGAGAACTGAGTCCCCAAAACCAGCATCCTGGTGTGACTCAAGGTCAATGTGGTAGTGGGAAATAAAGGTGTATGCTGACCTCCAGGTAGCAGCCCTGCAGATTTCCTGGATAGGGACATCCCTAGAAGCAGCCACGGAGGGAGCGGTATGGTGGGTGGAGTGAGCCCTAAGCCCTACAGGGGCTCTCTACCCACCAACCTATAGCAGAGGTCAATGCAGGATACAATCCACCTACCAATCGTCCACGTAGCTGATGATCTGCCAGGTGCGACTTCAGCATAGGTGATAAATAGCTGTCGAACCTCTCCTTGAACTCCAGTCGTGCACTCCTTATAATAGGCCAGCACTCACTGTAGGTCCAAAGTATGGAGCCTGTGCTCAGCCTCCGAGGTGTGGTTGGTGAAGTACACTGGGAGATTAATTACCTGGTTAAGGTGAAAATCTGACACAACCTTCGAGAGGAACTTCAGGTTGAGGTGAAGAACAACCTTGTCCCTGTGGAAGACCAAGTAAGGAGACTCCACTGAGGGCACCTGGAGCTCACTGATCCTTCTGGCTGACTTGATAGCCACCAGGAAGGTGGTCTTCCATAACAAGTGAGACATCTCACACCTGTGTATTGGCTCAAATGGCTTGCCCATGAGCTTTGCCAACACCAGCAACAAATCCCTAAGTGCTGGCAGCACATGCACTGGAAGGGAAATGTGGTCAAGGCCTTTAAAAATGCACCAGACCACCTTCTGTTGTGCTGACTACTGACCGGCCCATGCCAGGTAGGCAGAGATGGCTGCCAGGTGTATCTTAAGGGTTGTCCGACTGAAGGCCCGACTGGGAGAGGGACAAGAGGTAGTCAAGAATGCTAGCCACTGGACAAGATAGAGGTTCCAGCCCCTTACTCAACCACCAAATGGAGAACCTCCTCCATTTGAATGCATAGCATTTTCTGGTCGACTCCTTCCAAGATGCCTCAACCACAGCAAGGACATCATCGGAGAGACCCAAAGCCTGGAACTCTAGCTGCTCAGGAACCAGGCTGTCAGGTGCAGGGACTGAAGGTCCGGATAGAGTACCTTCCCCTGATTGTAGGAGAGCAGGTCTGGGTGTAGAGGAAGATACCTTGGGGGCCTGCTGCTGAGGCCAAAGAGATTGGGGTACCAGAACTGGTGTGGCCAGTCTGCAGCCACCAGGATCATCCATGCCTTGTCCCACCTCACCTTGAGCAACACCATGTGAATCAAAGGAAATGGAGAGAAGGCACAGAGGAGGCCCCGGGTTCAGGGCCTCAAGAAGGCATCCTCCTGCAGCATTCCCTGCTGAGGGGGGAGGGCACAGAACTGCCTCAGCTTTGCATTCTCCCTGGAGGCAAACAGGTCCACTAGAAGGGAGTACCACTGGGAGAACAGGTTGTGTACAACCTCTGAGTGGAGCGACCACTCATAAGATGCCTCGCCCACACAGCTGAGAGTGTCTTCCAATTGGCTGGAGACACTGACCACATGGATGGCCAGAAGATTGGCCTCTGAGCTATGCACAAGGGTCCACACACAGAAAGCTTTCCTGCACAGAGGAAGGGAGTGCGTCCCTGCTTGATTTTTTTTGTTTTTTTTGTGGACTCTATTTTTTGCTCCAGAGGAACCAGGGCATTGCTCCAGAGGACCCACATGACTTCTGCCTCTACTCCCAACCCAAAATCATGTTCCTACCGGTCTCCATCCCTGGTCCCACGGACTCGTCCAGACCCCCCCCCAGATCACCCCCAAGGGGAGGGCCCGCCTCATCTACCTGGTGGCCTTTCTGAAATTAGAGGAACAGTCCTGGGCCTGGGTAAGGGAGAGCATGTGAAGGGATGATCCGGTGGCAGGATGAGGGCACTGGTCCCTGGAGTCTCCTTCACCTCCTCTGGTCTACCAGGGTTTTTCTTAGCATTACTCCCCTCGGAGTGTGGATGTGCAATGATGTCTGGAGCACCAATGTGCTAGCGTCTGTTGCCACTCTGCCTCTTAGCAATGGCAATGCTCGTGCAGGGCTCCCTATCTCCATCAGGGGCCACTGGTGAGTGATGCAGGCCCCAGTACCCACCCTGGGAGGGGAGAGCAGTCCTCTGGATGCTCAATGCCCTCCCTCCCCTGCCGACCCCAGCTGGCACAAGTCCATCTCCGAACCCAGATTGCCAGTGTGGCATCCAGTGCCTAAACCCTCAGCACCACCTGGCTGGCCTCCAACACTGTTTGTTGAGGTAGTACATGGTCGTGGTGTTGTCTGTCAGGACCTGGACCACCTGACTCCAAATGTGTGGAGCAAAAGCAGTCAGAACCAGCTGAACTGCCCTGAGCTCTAGCAGGCTGATGTGCCACCTGGACTCCTCGGGGGTCCAGAGCCCATGGACTCTGTGTTCCCCCAAGTAGGCACCCCAGCCCATGAACAAGGCATCAGTCATCAGGATGACCGTTGGCTCTGGGCTGACAAACAAGATACCTTCCTGTAGATGTTCTTGGACTAACCAACACTAGACGGCATTCCACATCAGCTGGGTCACTGTGACTAGCTAGTCGAAGTGACCCTTGTGCTGGCACCATTAGCATTCCAGCTCCCATTGCAGAGAGTGCATTCTCCAGCGGGCCCAATGGACCACACTGGTGCAAGTCCACCATGTATCACAGAGGCACAGAAAGTCCCGAGCAGGATGCAACCGCCCAACCTGAAATGATTGGGCAAAGGAGGAGAGAGCCTCCACTCTGTCCGCAGGGAACTGAGCCCTGGCTCTGCAAGAGTCCAGTTCTGCCCCGATGAAATTGATCACCTGCAAGGATATGAGTTTC
Source organism: Neoceratodus forsteri (assembly GCA_016271365.2). Lineage (NCBI taxonomy): Eukaryota > Metazoa > Chordata > Ceratodontiformes > Ceratodontidae > Neoceratodus > Neoceratodus forsteri. Next base: position 726,783,581 of record CM028133.1, read on the forward strand.
AACTTGGCCTCGTTGACCAGGAGGCTAAGAGAGATGCAGGTCTGGAGCGTCAGGTCCCTGGAACTCTCCACCTCTTGCCGGGAGGGACCCTCAATCAGTCAGTCATCCAGGTAGGGGTAAACCTGGACTCCTTGGTGCTTCTGGTAAGCTGCCACCACTGCCATGTACTTGGTGGAGGCCCTGGGGCAGAGGACAGGCTGAATGGCATGGCCTGAAACTTGTAGATGATCCCCTCTACCCAAACTGCAGGAACCGGTGGTGGGATGGACGGACTGGGATGTGAAAGAATGTGTCCTGAAGATCCAAGAAGCAAAACCAAATGCTCTACTTGAGAGATGGTATGATCTGAGACAGAGTGACCATCCTAAAGGTATGTGGCCTGAGAAACTTGTTCAGGTCATGCAGATCTAAGATCGGGTGCCAGCCCCACTGTCTGTTTTGGCACCAGAAAGTACCTGGAGACAAACCCTGGGTGTTTTGGAGAGTCAGAGACCTCCTCATGGAGGACCTGGGTGATGTCATCCCGAAGGGCTGACAGAATGTCGATGGACACTATATCCTCCTGTGGGGTGCAGGCTCAGCAGGGCGGGTATGCTTCAAACTCGAGGCAGACCCTGACTGGCCACCTCGAGAGCCCATCTGTCTGTGGTAACAGTGGACCAGAGAAAGGAAGTGGTGGAGCCGACCCCCCACAGGAGGACCCAAGGGAGGTGTGAGGGTATAAAAGAGGCACCCCTCATCCCGTCACTGGGCAGGCTTGAAGATGGAGGAGGGACCGGCTGAGGAGCAGCTGGGACCTTGGCCTCCTGGCTTAAGGGTGACCATGGCCACAGACTTCAGTCGTGGTCACCAGGCCTACGCCTACTGCCCAGCTTGGGGCTGGGCTGGTTTGGCTGCAGGGGCAGAGAGGGGCAGAAAGGGCTTTTTATTTTGCTGCTTAGAGCCCTTGGGATCCCTCTGGGCAGATGCCACTGAGTCCAAGGTGCCCCTCAACTCCATGCCTGAACAGGTCGTTACCCAGGAAGGGGACATCTGCCAGCTTGTGCTGGGTACCTGCCGTGAAGGTCAAGATCTGCAGCCAAGTTCTGCGGCGCATTGCCACCATGGCTGCCATGGACTGGAGGCACGAGTTGCTGATGTCCATGGCCATCTGGAGCTGCTGCCTGGCTACTGCACATCCTTGGTCAGCTTGACCATAATCTGTAGGTCAGCTGGGAGATGGGAAACAACCCCATTAAACATGCCCAAAAGAGCATGGGAGAAATGGGCAATTAAAAGGGCAGAACTTGCTTGCTGAAGGCCGAGAGAGGAAGCAACATAAACCTTCTTGGCCATATGGTCCAATTTCTTGGACTCCTTATCAGGTGACTTGTCAATGTCCCTCACATTGCCCATGAGCCTGAACACGGAGTTAGCCACCAAACCCTCAGCTAAGGGATGCGCTGTGAACCCCTGATAGGGACTACATACTTGCGGGCCATCCGGGTCGATGGTGCAGGGCATGAGGCCAGATGCTGCCACAGCACTAATGCATGACCAAGAATGGCCTCTGCAACTGGGAATGATTCCCCGGGGAAATCGCTCAGGTCCAGGATCTCGGTTAGTGAGTACCGCACCCGCTTCTAAACAGGCTCCATCTGGAGACCCGTGGACTCCCAGATAAGGCAGAGCAGGCACATGAAGGAGGTAGGGCCTTCCTCCATTGAGAGATCCTCTGTCAACTCAGCATCCACCGAATGAGAGTGCAAGGAGGAGCCATCAAAGAGGGGTTGACTGCCAGAATCCCTGTTGACCCTCCAAGGATGGTCAGGGGTGACGGTGATGGTGACTGACAGCCAATGGGGAAGACCCAAGGCTGGGTGGACTGCCTTAGTTGGAGCACCAGTCTTTGGCTGTTTTGGAGGTGGTTCCACCTGAATAGCAGAGAGGCTGGGGGAGGCCGAGCTGGGACCTGATGGGTCAGCCCCTGCTGAGGTGGAGAAGGCATTGGCCTCTGTGGTAAAAGCCATGTGATAGCCGGGGTCAAAGCTGGAACAGGCTTCATTCCAGTGAACATGAGCTGCTGCCACATTAAGTCCTCATAGCACCGAAGCAACTTGCGTCACAGCCTCTCCTCACTGGAGGAGAACGAAGAATAGCAGCAATGCCGCTTCCCCAAGTGCCAAGAGTAGTGTCAATTCTGACGTGGGCTTCTTGACTTGGGAGATCGAGAGCGGTACTGCGACCTTGACCACTGGGGGGACTGACAGCAGGCCTCAGAGGGGGGCCAGCGAGAGCTGGGGCACCTCTGGGTCTGGAAGCTCCTGAGTAAGAGGTGGCAGATCAGCCAACTGATCTGTCCCTCCCTGAGTTGCAGACAGGACTGAAGTCCTGGATAAAGAGGCATCAGCCTCTTTGGGTGACAACGGGTCAACTGGCTAGAGGAAAATCTCAGCTGGAACATTGACCTGTGTCTCAATCAACTGGCCTGATGGATAGACCATGTGGCCAGTGGCCTGGGCTGAGGATTCAACTGAAGTCAGAACCTCCAGAGAAGCATGAGAATCAGAGGACCTAGAGTGCTCTCGATCCCATGATCTAGATCAAGCTCACTTCTTGGTCTCTTTTTTAGACTTTGATCTGTGTGTAGTGCCTGAGGTACCCTGTCCATGGGTGAGAAAGGCTTGGCACAAATCTCTAAATACCCCAGTAGAGGGAGCACCCAAAGAGAGCTGCAGAAAAACCGAAGCCAAGGAGGCTTGAGCTGTGGCCTGAGGTGCAGCCTCCTCAAATGCTGCAAGTTACTTGGTGGACCCTGCAGCTGCAGAGACCACCCGATGGGTGTCTTTGGATTTTACAGGTTGGTCCCGATCATCCAGATAACCTAGGAGAAGGCGGGCATGACGATCCTCCAATATGGATGGGTGGAAAGTGCAGCAGGCCTGGGAATCGTTCTTGTGGTTTAGGCAGTAAACGCACATGGCGTGTGGATCTGCCCAGGACATCTTCTACCCACAGACATGTTTCCAGAATCTCGGAGCAGACTTCGCATTGTCCATATCAACGGCATGAAGAAAAAGCCTGATGACAAACTTTATTTGAAAAATCTGAAGATTTAAGAGCAAGGGGCCTTCTCAGTGTAAGAGTGGTAAGGAGGGAACCTTCTTCCAGCAGAAAGGAAGATCTGACATCATGGGGCATTGCCTAGGGAGTTACCACCCGGGTGGGTGGGAGGAGCCAGCATGAAGACATTCCAGCAAGTCTTAAAGGGAAAGGACACTGCCTGAAGTGTGGATAGAACACCATATCCATATCCCTAAAAGTGTTAGATTCTGTTCAGTATCTATGGTTGGATACCTGAGCCACTCATATGTCTTTGATGAAGATGCAGTGTTGGATAAAGCTCAGTAGCTAAACATGAATCTGCATTTCAGTAACGTGGTTATGGTAATGTTGGATTCAGTTCAGTAGCTGAGTTTAAAGAACTTGTCTTCAACTTGTGTTTGTGATGATGCTGTAGTGTGGGATGTTGTTCAGTAGCTGGATTGAACCCCTAGCTTGCCTGTCTGCATGTGAGAATGCTTAAGTGTTTGAAATAGTTTGGCAGATGGACTTGAAGAACCCACTGCTCACCTACTGTATGTGTTTGTGATAATGCTGTAGTAGTATTGGATACAGCATGATCACAAATCCAGTATTGTACACAGGTGAAGTAGAGATGATGCTGCAGTGTTAGGTACTGTGCTGTAGATGGGTTTGAATCTGTAGATTGGTTGCTCTTTAAGTCCCAAATCCTAGTGACTTCACCTTTTTTCCATCCCAAACCTCCTGATACAACAAATCTCTTTCTACCCAGTATATAGTAAATCAAGATACTGCAGCCTAGCCCACTGAAATGTATTTCCCATGTGTTTTAAGGTATGAAATGACCAATCCCATTACATTTTAACTGAGGCTCTAAACCGGATGTGGCTATACAAACCTGTAATATGGCAATGTTTGAAAAACACTGCCTAGTTCACCAGTGAACTTGTGATGATGCCACTGTCAGATATTGTTCAGGAGCTGGGTTTGTAATCCTACTTCACCTGTGTTTGTGAGTATACTGTAATGTTGGATGCAAATCAGTAGCTGGATTTTCTTTGAATCTCTGGTTCTTGAAACATGAGCTTTACAATTATTTCCATAATATGTCTCACTGTACGTGCTTTTTGTAACTTATTGTACATAGAAACATATAATTAGATGACAGATAAGGACCGCTTGGCCCACCTAGTTTGACCATTTCCCTACCCAATGGATAAGCTGCAGATCCTAGTTAACTAACAGCCTACTTCCTCCTACCCCCCACTAGAATTGCCTCATGTCTGTCCCATACATTCTTGAATTCCCCCACTGTTTTTGAATCCACTGCCTCCTCAGGAAGGCCGTTCCATGTATCCACAACCCTCTCCACGAAAAAATACTTCCTCACATTACCTCTGAGCCATCCCCCACTCTATCTTCAAATTATGCCCCCTTGTTCTTGCACATCTCTTTTTCTGAAAGATGCTACTCTCTTGGACTTTGTTGATTCCTTTGAGGTACTTTAAAGTTTCTATCATGTCCCTCTCTCCCTCCTTTCCTCAAGGGTATACATGTTAAGCTCCTTTAATCTCTCTCTTTTGTATGTCTTCTGGTGCAGACCCTGTACCATTTTAGTTGCCCTCTTCTCAACAGCCTCCATCGTGCCTATGTCCTTGCAGAGATGGGGTCTCCAGAACTGCACGCAGTACTCCAGATGGGGTCTCACCAACTGTCTGTACAGAGGAATAACAACTTCCTGCTTTCTACTGGTGATGCCTCTCCCTATGCATCCCAGTATCCTGCCAGCCCTCCTTACTGCCTTCTCACACTGCTTGCCCACCTTTAGGTTATCTGATATGACTACTCCAGGTCCCTTTCTGTTTCTGTTGTTGTTAATATCTCACCTCTCCCTTGTGTACTCTTTCCCTGGGTTTTTGTTTTCCAGGTGCATTACTTTGCACTTCTTTGCGTTGAATCTAAACTGGCATACATTTGACCATTCCTCCAACCTTGCCAAGTCCCTTCTCATCCTTTCCACCCCACCTTCTGTATTGACCCTGTTGCAGATCATTGTGACATCTGCAAAGAGACATACTTTTTCTTCCAGTCCATCCACAATGTCACTTATAAAGACATTAAAGAGGACCTGTCCCAGTAATGAACCCTGAGGTACCATGCTAGTAACCGCCCTTTCTTCAGAGTGGACTCCGTTTACTATTATCCTCTGTGTCTTGTTGTCCAGCCAATTATTTACTCAGGCTATCACCTTGGGACCCACTCCAAAGCTGGCTAACTTGCATATTAATCTTTTGTGTGGGACTGTGTCAAATGTGTTGCTACAGTCTAGGTAGGATATGTTCAAAGCCCTCCCTAGTCTATTACTTTGGTCACTCAGTCAAAGAATCTATTAGATTCATCTGACACAACCTTCCCACTGTGAATCCATGCTGCCTTGGGTCCTGTGCCCCACTGGCCTCTAGGTACTCAACAGTTCTTTCCTTCAGAAGTGATTCCATCATTTTCCCTACCACTGAGGTCAAACTAACAGGTCTATAGTTTCCTGCCTCTGCCTTGCTCCCACTTTTGCGAAGTGGAATCACAACTGCCCTCCTCCAGTCCTCAGGTACCACCCCATCCCCCATCCTCCCATGATTTGTTAAAGAGAGTAGTCAGTGGTGTCACTAGTTCTACCCTTAGTTCTTTTAGCATTCTTGGGTGAATCCTGTCTGGCCCCATTGTTTTGTCCACCTTAAGTTTTAAGAGTTCTTTCAGAACCCTTTCTTCTGTGAATGAACTGGTATCAACCAACCTATCCAGAATGTTTCTACTGTTTTGTTTACGTACCTCCCTCCCCCTCCTCTTCCTTTGTGAATACTGAGCAGATGTATTCATTCAGTATCCCTACTTTTTCACTGTCACTCTCTGCCCACATTCCCTCCCCTTTATTAAGCCTCAGTATCTCCCCTTGGTCTTTCTTCACTCCCTAATGTACCTATAAAAGGTTTTATCCCCCTTCTTAACGTAATTGGCTATCTTATCCTCAGTTTGGGCCTTTGCTATTCTGACTGCCTTCCCTGCCTCCTCCTGCTTTAACTGATATAGTTCTCTGTCCTGCTCCTTCTGTGTTTCCTTATATTTCCTGAATGCTATCCTTTTCTTCTTAACCTTCCCTGCCACCTCTTTTGAGAACCATAGTGGCTTTTTCCTTTGTTTGGTTTTGTTGATTTGCTTTACACAAAGACTTGTTGCCTTTGTGATGGCAGTTTTAATTTTCCCCCATTTGTTCTTCCACCACTCCTTGCCTGTTTGCTAGTGCTTTTCTGAGGCACTCTCCCATTCTGCCAAAGTCAGCCCTCCTAAAGTCCGACACCCTTGCTTTTGTATGGCTTGATTCTACAGCTGTGTTTATTGTGAACCACACTGTTTGGTGGTTGCTTATTCCCAGATGGCTACCCACTTCTAAATCTGAGATCCTCTCTCCATCCTCATTTGAAAGTACCAGGTCTAAGATTGCTTCCCTCCAAGTGGGTTTCAACATTAACTGTCTGAAGCATGCCCCCTGTAGGGCATCGAGAATGACCCTGTTCTTGGATGTGACTGCAGTAAAGGTGCTCCAGTTAACATCTGGCATATTCAGGTCCCCCATCAACAATATCTCTCCTTTTTCTGCCATTCTGAGGATTCCTTCTATCATTTCCTTGTCCATTGTCTCCCTCTGAGACGGGGAGTCTGTAAACAACCCCTGTGTAAATTATGGTGCCATTTTCTGTCTCCAGGGTGAGCCACAGTGCTGCCTCCCCTCCCTGTTTATCCTTTAGATCTACTGCTTTGATTCCTTCCCTTATGTAGAGAGTTGCTCCTCCTCCTCTTTAACCCTCCCTGTCCCTCCTGTAGATTGTGTACCCTGGTATGTTGACATCACAGTCATGGTTCTCTGTGTACCATGTTTCTGTGACTGCCACAATATCCAGACATCCCTCTTCCATCAAGGCCACTAGTTCAGGGAGCTTGTTACCCAGACTATGGGCATTGGTACTCATCATCCTCCATTTTTTGATGGCCTTACCCCTTTTAGGCCCATTCTTGTCCTTATTGCCTTTGCCTTTTTCTGGATTTACCCCTGTTCAACTCCCTATTTACTTCTCTATCTTTGGTGTCTACTTCACTAACTACCCTGTTTTGTGTGGGGGGGCTGGGATTTCCCTGCTTCTCTTCAGTGCCTCCTCCCTTGGCTAGTTTAAATGCTTGCCAATGAAGCACTAAAACCTATCACCTAGGATCCTGGTTCCCCTCCCGGACAGATGCAGACCATCACACCAGTATAGGCCTGTATCCCTCCAGATGCACCCCCAGTCTCCAATGAAGCCAAATCCCTGGGCTCCGCACCAGTTTCTCAACCAGTCATTGATTCCCATGGTGCTGAGTACCCTAGCCTCACCCATGCCATAGACAGGTAGCACTTCTGAGAAAGTTACCATGCATGCCAATTGTCTAAGGCCCCTCCCCAACTCCACAAACTCCTGCTGCACTGCTCTAATCCCATTCACAGTCAGGTCATTTCTCCCTAGGTGGACAATGACATCCAGCTACCTCCCCTGTGCAGCTGCTCCCATGATCCTGAGGATTCACTTCCTGTCCCTTCAAGCCATGGCACTGGGCAGGCACCTTACCTCCCTCTTCCTTCCTTCCCCCAGTTCTACCCCCCTAACAATTGAGTTCCCCACCAGGAGTTGTTTTCTTCCCCTGTGGGGTCCCATGCCACCCTCCTGTGGGTCTCCTTTGTGGAGGTTCCCAGCATCCTCCCTGGTCTCTACTATGGATGCCTCTACAGAGGAACTGCACTCCACCAGAATGGTGAAAGAACTGTGAAGAGGGACAACTGGAAGGATGCGCCTCTGTTCCACCACCATCACCCTCCCTGAGCCCACCTTGGTCCAACCACTCCTCTTTCTTTGCAACCTCTGAGGCAGTGGTGGTGGCCTGGGTGGGGAAGGAGGTTTCCCGTATCCTCACCAGGTCAGCATGGAGACGGGCAACCTCCTCCCTCAGACAAGAGAGATGCCTGCAAATAGGGCAGCAACGTAGCCTCCAGAACATCTCCCAGAAGACTGCCACTCCAGATCAAGTGCATTGCACCACTCCCCACATGTCTGTGTCCCTTCCTGTTTAAGCGATTTTTTTTTGTTAGTGTGTGCAAGCGTGTGAGTGTGTTTACCCCCTATTCAGTGTGCTGTGCCTTTAAGGATATGAACAGATGTATGTCCTTTGCACTTTTGTGGAAGTAATGTCATAACTCCTGATATAAAGGAACTGATTTGTTTGGGGCAGGTGGGGTGAAAGGTAGGGTGGGTGGGACTTAGCACGTACAGTCCAGAAACAATCAACTACAACTCTGACCCACCACCCCGGTGTCTGCCTGCCTGCCTTCCTTCCTTCCTTCCACCTATTTCACAGGTCTAGTCACAAATGACTGCAAATATTCTCCCAGCTAAATTTCCTCCCTGGCAAATAATAATTACACTAAGAAAAGTCTACCCAAAGACAGAGAACCAAAATACTGACTTCTACTTACTTACACAGGCCCCAAATTCAAGAATTCAATTCAGTGTACTTCTATTAAATCACCTCCTTGCTATAAGGAAGCGGGTGGCTGCTCTCTATCTTACCTACAGCAGACAAAGTTCACAAACAACTCCTGTTTTGAATCCACAGTTCCTCAGGCCCCTTTCAGCTCCTTCTCTTATCAGACACCTATTTCAGAGCTTAAGTAACAGGTCTAGTCACAAATGGCTACAAATATTCTCCCAGCTAAATTTCCTCCCTGGCAAATAAAAGCTATACCAAGAAAAGTTAACCCCAAAAACAGATTACCAAAACACCGACTTCTACTTACTTACGCAGACCCCAAAATTAAGAATTCAATTCAGTGTACTTCTATTATATCACCTCCTTGCTATAAGGAAGCTGGTGGCTACTCTCTGTCTCACCTACAGCAACACCTGACATCCCTTCCTCCCCTCTTCCCCTTCCCCCAACCACAACCAGCCAACCTTACCTTAGGCTGTCCCCCCATCTCTTACCCACCCTCCTTCCTTGTTCTCCCTACTCTTAAAATGGTTGCTTATATCGTATTACTGTGTATTACTGTGTACATCTCTGTCAATCCTACATAATGTCAACAACAATCCCCGTAAATTGTAATGTACTTACTCCATGTCTGTATAATTGAGTTGTCTCTACCATGTATTGTTTCACTCGGGTCACACCTGAAAAAGGGACCTCCGGGGCCCAGCAGGCCTACCCAGTCACCAAAATGAATAAACAAAGAAAACATCACTACACATATAGTAATGTTTACTTCACTTTATATTTTGTAGTTATTTTCTTGTTTAATTATCTCCAGGCATGGCTGAAAATGGGATATATGCAAAATATATATGAAAATGGGATATAATGCGTGCATGTGCATAAATTCCTGGTCCTCCTTCATGTTTGTGATAATACTGAAGTAATGGAATGTGTTCTTTTGGGGGGGTTGAATTCCTGGTTCCTCTATATGTTTGTGATGATGCTGTAGTAATGGATTTTATTGAGTAGGTTGAATGAATTCATGGTTTCTGTGCCCTGAACATTTGTTTTGATGCTATAATTCGCGATAGTTTTCAGCAAGTGGTTCAAAACTCCAGCTTCCCCTTTGTTCTGGCAATGATGCTACAGTACTGGACTATATTCAGTAGTGAGCTTGAATTCTAGTTTCCCCTACTGTGTTTGTGATGGTGCTGTAGACCTGGCCTGTATCCAGCAGATAGGTTTGAATTCCTTGTTCCACAGTGTTTGTGCTGATGCTATTTTATACTGAAAATTATTCCTCTCAGCCAATCAGAACACAGACTACTGTCCAGTTATTCCGTGATAGCCGGACAGAAGACTCAATGATTGTACTTTATGCTAATCCTTGTGTTATGGTTGGCTAAGACTAACACTACAGTGTATCTATATAAAAATGTCTAAAAGAGTGAGAGACAGATAGCTGCACTTTTTTCTAAGCCATTTTTTTTTAGTACTACAGAGATAACAGATATAGTGGTTAGGGGCTTTACACAGTAATAACCAGTCAATGAGTTAATAAACACCAAGGCCTATGGCCTGGTGCCTATTACCACGGTCCAGTTATTGCCTTGTAAACACTGACCGCTATACTGTTATTGGCTAATTACTTGACTGCATTTTAATGCCTTGTTCCCCTGTATTCTTGTGATGATAATGCAGTTCTGATTTGTATTCAGTAGGTTGATTGGATTCTTTAGTCCTCCTATGTGTTTGTGACGATGCTGTAAATGCTGGATTACATTCCAAAGGTATGCTTATATCCCTGGCTCTCCTGTGTGTTGGTTATGCTCAGGGCCCCTAGTGCTCTGTGGCAGAATTTTCTGATTTCTGTGTCAGGACTCCTAGGCTTCTGCAGCAACATTTTCTGATTTCTGGGGCATGATTTATTCATTTCTGTGGTAGAATGCAGCCCTGCCATTGGCTAAAATATGAAGTGATGTCATTGATGACATCGCCTACCAAACAGAGAGGAGGGGCTTCAGGATAAACAAGATGGGTGCAGGACCCTGGCACTATGGAAAAAATGTATATTTGAATGAAAATTCACCAAAAACAATGAATTCTGTGGCACTATATAAATTCTGCAGCATGATGCAAATTCTAATGAAAATTCCACAACCGCAGAATCGCAGAATTCCAGGGGCCTTGGTTATGCTGCTGGAATGCTAGTGTGTTTGAATTTCTAGCTTACTTGTGTGTTTGAGATGATTACATAGTGCTGATCTGTATTCAGTAAGTTGGTTTGACTCACCTGTGTTGTAATAAAAGTGCTGTATTACTGTTCAGTGGATGGGTTTTAATTCCTGGTTCTCCTCTGTCTCTTATGTCATTGTATTACAGAATTGTATGCTGTAGGTGGGTCTGAATCCCATAGTTTCCCTGTTTCTTTGTGAAGATTCTGTAGTACTATTTATGCCTGATTGGTGGCAACTGAGTATGTTATGTTGACAGGCAACTTAAAAAAAATGCCACACTACTGGTTTTAGTTTTTGCCTTATTCAATAAGTCAGTCTTTAATCCTGTCCAGGATACTGGTTTAAAATAAAGCCAAAGAGTCTCCTTCACATCTATTATCAATTTCTAGCTTCAAAATTCATGGAGTCTTAGTTTTTTTCTGCGGTTATGTTGACTTAAGCTTGAGACAAATTTCAAAGCCATTTATCTATATGACCTAGATGGTAGACAAGGGTCAGAAAGTTGACATCCTGTACCTTGTCTTCATTAAGGCCTTTAATTTGGTGACATACAGAATGCTTATCCAGAAGATGGAGGAAACAGGACTAGGGTGAGGACTTACCAGGCAGATTGGTAACTGGTTATTAGTTCCAGAACAGAGTGATATCAGTTGAGTGGAAGCCCTGAATGGAAGACTTTACTCTAAGCTTCAGCTCAACTCTCACTGGGTTCCACAACTCATTAAATAATTAATAAATGAAAAGTAGGTAGGGAAAAGGAAGCATAAACAAGGGACTCTAAATAAGGGAAAATAATACTATTTCCACACAAACACACAAAACAATATACTGCAGGCATTACATAGACTGAACATGTTCCCAAATGTTTAATTACAGTACATTCAAAATAAAAAAAAAAACATAATATTTACGCTCCCTTTAAGGAGCTAAGGAGCTAACCAAATATAGTATAGTATGGTAAAATGCCAAAGATATATCCCTTTAATAGTGTGACTAAAAATAAACCAGCTTATTATGACATATCTCATATAAAAAAGACTTTGCAACATAGAAGAACACCACAGCAAACTACTATGGCTACTACTTACACCAAAATGAATATTAAAGGGCATGCAATCTGCCCATCTTTGGTATCCTCAATGTCACTAAGCAGAAAACACTTGGAAAAACTCAATACTGCTCTCCACAGACTGAAACCTGTCTACCCTTTTGTAGCCACTATAATCACAGGTGACTGTAATAGACTACCCACCAATTTTTTATAAAGTTAAACCAAGGTCTTTAGCAAACTGTAGACACCCCCACCAGGACAGCCATAATCCTCAACATATTTGAAACCAACATAACCAATTACTTTTAAAGCCTCACATTTGACCATGATATCGAGGTCCACTCACTGCAGCATGTGCCCCACATCAAAGGTGGAGGTGAGGTTGCTACAGACTGTTGCACAACCCAACTAAACAGAAACCCTGAACCTCTTAGCAGCACAATAGTCTGATATGACTGATTTCAGGAACTGAAACAGTGACCAGATATGGGCCAGCATCTCCACTACCATTAACCAGGTCATCCAAGAAACTCTTTCAAGGAAAGAAATGAAAGTATGTGAAAAGAAAAAGCCTAGATTGCCCCACACTGCAATGAGCAAATAAAGAAAGGACAGCATGCATACAAACACAACCTCCACCCCCCCAACCAGGCACTTCACAACAAAATACACAAGGGAAACCAGATTATTGAAGAAACTGTACTACCAGTCCCAAGTGGAACTGCTGTAGTATAGAAATCAAAACAAAAACAAACACACACAAATAAAAAACTGAGGGCGAAAAGTCAAAACATTCATCAGCACAGTCCTCAAGGATCAGACCCTTTCACCAACTTTCTCAATCAAAATTCCAGCTACATGTCTTCACTATGCTATACCTGAAATGTCAAGTTTGTGAAAGTTTTCAACTGTCTGCCTCACTTATTTACTCCTCCGCCTCCATCCCTCCAAATCCCTTAACGCTTCCTTTAATGGCCAAAGGCACTGAAGCCTTGTTATCAAACCACAACACAAGCAATGTAACAGATCCTTGTTAGCTCCAATTCTGGATGTAGAAAGTAGATGCACCAGTCCTTGTACTACACATCTGTATGTTTTTCAATGCCAATAGTCATAGAAGGCCAGATCCTCAGTGTCTGAAAACAGGTGCACTGTCTGTCACATCAACTCTGAAAACCAGCAAGGTCTCCAACCTATCATAGGACTCCAGATCAATTTCTAACTGCAGTCTCTGTAAAAGTCTGGGAGAACATGATAAGTGAGAATATCTCCTGATCCATTCAAGACATCAACCCTTCCAAGTTTGGTAATCTAAAGGTGTATCCATAATGCACACTGTCCTAGAACTACAGCACTACACCACAACATAACCCAAACAGAACATCTTAGGGTAGCTGGTTCATTCCACTGGCGTGTCAAATAGACGAGGCACACTGATGAGTCCTAGTAGGACGAAACATGTGTGTGTGTCTTCTGTTAGCACCCTTTGCAGACTATGTGAGAGATCTTTTGGTACCATGCATTTCTGCTTAAAGTTGAACCAGCATAATATACTGTGGTGATTTGCATTTTGGGGATATATGTGATTTTATATTTCTTTATAACAATCAGTTTTAAATTTTAATGATACATGATTCAATTTGATGAGGCAGTGAAAGTCTACATTTGTTAGCATCTCATGTACCACATGTTGATATTTTATTATATATTTTTATTATTGTAATTGGCTAACAAAAGTACAACTTCAGCCATTCAAGAGAGTTTGCCAAAATAAAAGAATTAATTTAGTTCAATCAATCAAAATAACTTGGACTCTATTTCAGGTTGCAAGGGAGGGTTCAAAAAAGGGTTGATTCAGCCCTTACCTTCAAAACAGCAGAGTATATATGGATAACAACTAAGTACACACAGAAAAGAAATACGTAATTGGATACTTTTGGGGTGAAAATTTCTCACATCTAAAAGAGTTCATTTAGCCAAGAAGAAAATGTAGTCACCATGAAAGAACAGTTACAAAAGAACTTACCATAGCAACAGATCTTAAAGAGAATCTCCTCCATTGGCTCACACTTTCAGAACTGTAAGCCATCAGCATCAGGACCACTTGAAAACATTTGCTTGACTGGGGCTGCCCACAATGACATGTAGTGTCACCACCTATATTATGTGGTAGTCCCAACACTCCTCATTTCCCTATCGGAGATAATCTTCAAAGGGTCTCTTACCATGAGGAACTAGGAGACCAAAACCAGCACCAAGCAAATTAGGAGGGTCATGGGACTGGAAACAGAATGCATAGAATAAGCCCTTAGGCACAGCATCCCGTTTATCCTTCAGAAAAATGGGGAAGAAGGGAGGGAGGGTATGCTATGGCCCAAGATCTACTGTTGTGGTAAGTTCTTACGTAACTGTTCTACGTTCAACTAGGATGTTCTCTTCCATTGGGTCACATCTTTGGAATGATTCCCAAGTAGTACCAAGTACTCAGTGAGGATGGTACAGTCAGATATGTGATCAGGACAGAATGCCTTGTCACACTGCAAGTTCAAAGTTTAAGAGAGATGATGTCCAGACTGTTGTGTTTAGTGAACATATGTACAATGCTCCGTGTGGCTGCAGCAAAATTCAGCAGCAGGGGCATTCTGGAAGCAAGTGGCAGAAGTGGCCATACATACCCTTCCTGAGTGACAATGAACAGCACCAGAAAGTTCCTTACTGTACTTCCAACAACAAAACAATGATACAGTTAATCAGCCTTTTGGACACGTGCTGTTTGGATATAGGTACACTCTCTTTCCTAGGGGCAAATGAAACAAAAAGCTGAGAAGTATTTCTGCAGCTCTGTGTGCAATTAGCAATAGTACTATATCTCAGTATTCTACGTACATCAAGAGTATGGAGAAATGTATCACCCTTATTGGCATACTCAGGGTAATAAACAGGAAGGTGGATAATTTTGTTCAGTGTAAAGTCTGATATCACCTTTGGTAAAGACTTAGGACTGGGACATAAAGAGACACTGTCTTTGTGAAAAATCAGATACGGAGGCTCATTCATTACAGCTTGAAGCTTGGAAATTCTATAAGCAGTGGTCATGGTAACTACAGTTAACATTTTCCATGAAACGAAACATAGACCCCAAGTCGTGGCAGGCTTAAAAGGAGCCAATGTCAATTTTTCAAGTATGAAAGCTAGGTTCCAATGTGAGGGGACTGGATTACAGATAGATTTCATATGAAGAATACCTCTCAGAAAAATATGGGACATTTATAATTGTGCAAATGTGTTGCCATCAATAGGGGGCATGAAATGCTGATATAGTAGCTAAATACGCCTTTATAGAGGAATACTGCAGACCCGAATCAGATAATGAAAGCAAGTATTCCAAAATAGAATTCACAGGATATGTAAAAGGGTCAGTATTCTGAGAAGCGGCTCACAAAGTGAAATGCTTCCATTTCAAGGAATAAGTACGTCTGGTTGAAGGCTGTCTAGCTACAAGCAAGACATCAGCAACCTTAGGAGACACCCCAAAATGTGCAATGGCTCTGTTTTCAGGAGCCATGTATGCAGATGTAGGGACTTTAAGTCCAGATGGACCAGAGGCCCTTGGTCCTGTGATGAAAGACCCTGACATAGGGGCAAAGGAACAGGATGCTCTATCACTGGATGTTGTAGGAGTGGAAACCATATCTGGTGAGTCCTCAAAGAGGCTGTGAGGATGAAAGTGGTGCACTCTGCTCTTAGCATGAGCAGAACCCTCTGTATTAGAGGAAGTGGGGAATGCATAGAGGAATTTCCCTTTCCAACAGATGCACAATGTGTTTCACCAAAAATCTCCAAGGCCTGGAGCGAGTAAGCAAAAACTTGACAATTTTGTGTTGTGTGGAGATGCAAAAAAGTCCAACCTGGACAACCTCATCTTGCAAAGAGGTAATTTATCATGGAGGTCAGCAGTTCCCATTCATGAGTCAGGCAGTGAGACCTGCTCATTTTATCTGCCAGTATATTTTTGAGACACGGGAGAAATGCGACCAACAGCAGATGGCTCTGAGACATCACCCAGTACATAGAAACATAGAAACATAACACTGTCACTGCTTCCCTGCATAGGGGAAAGGAGTGAGTGTCCCCTTGTTTCTTTATGTAGTACATGACACTAACATTGTCCATCTGGATTAACAGAGGGTTGGGATGGAGATGATTCTGAATTGCCTGGATGCTGTATGGGACAGCTGTGATTACCAAGACATTTATGTCTAGTTTGACCTCCACCCAGTTTCAGGACCCTTGTGTCTGGAAGGAGCCAAGATGAGCACCCCAACTGGAGCCAAAGGCATCCATGGTGAATATCTGTACTGGAGCAGGTAAAGAGAATGGGATACCCTTGAGTAAACTGCCACAGTCCATCCATCATAGTAGTGCTCAATGTAGCGGGGACATGACAGGAATCATTTATTCAAATTCATCCATCAGCTGATTTCCATTGTACTCCAAGTGTCCACTGTGGGATTTACATATGGAGCCAAGCAAATGGCACTATTACTATGACGGCAGCTCACAGGCCTAGGAGACATAACAATGTCCTGGCAGAGACACAGTGGCTCTTCCCCATCCTTTGGCCAGAAGGCATACCCCTTGTTCATGTCCAATACCACCCCACAATGTGTTGCAGGCATTGGTATTTGGTCAGCACTGACTCTGGCACATTCAGTGTTAACCTTAATGCCTGAAACAGGTGCATAATTTGGGAAAGGGTGTGAAACATAGAAACATAGACTTGAATGGCAGATAAGGACCACTTGACCCACCTAGTCTGCCCATTTCCCTACCTATTGGATAAGCTGCAGATCCTAGTTAACCAACAGCTTATTTCTTCCTACACTCCACAAGAATTGCCGTATGTCTGTCCCATGCATTCTTGAATTCCCCCACTGTTTTTGACCCCACTATCTCCTGAGGAAGGCCGTTCCATGCGTCCACCACCCTCTCTGTGAAACAAATACTTCCTCACATTGTTCCTGAGCCATCCCCCCTCTATCTTCAAATTGTGTCCCCTTGTTCTTGCACATCTCTTTTTCTGAAAGATGCTACCCTCTTGGACTTTGTTTATTCTCTTGAGGTACTTAAAAGTTTCTATCATGTCCCCCCCTTCCCTCCTTTCCTCAAGGGTATACATATTAAGATCCTTTAGTCTCTTCTCGTATAGCTTCTGTTGCAGACCCAGCACCATTTCAGTTGCCCTCCTCTGGACTGCCTCCATCCTGTCTATGTCCTTGCGGAGATGGGGTCTCCAGAATTGGATGCAGTATGGGTCTTAACAACTGTCTATACAGAGGATAACAACTTCCTACTTTCTACTGGTGATGCCTCTCCCTGTACATTCCAGTATCCCCCCAGCCATTCCTACTGCCTTCTCACATAGCTTGCTAACCTTTAGGTCATCTGATATGATTACCCCCAGGTCCCTTTCCATTTTTGTTGTCATTACTACCCCCCTCATTGTGTACTCTTCCCTTGGGTTTTTGTTTCCCAGGTGCATTACTTTACACTTCTCTGCATTGAATCCAAGCTGCCATACTTCTGACCATTCCTCCATCCTTGCCAAGTCCGTTCTCATCCTCCCCCCCTTGTGTAGCAATCCTGTTGCAGATCTTTGTGTCATCTGCAAAGAGGCGTACTTTTTCTTCCAGTCACTCTGCAATGTCACTTATAAAGACATTAAAAAGGACTGGACCCAGTACTGAACCCTGTGGTACCCAACTAGTAACCCCCCTTTCTTCAGAGTGGACTCAGTTTACTATTACATTCTGTGTCCTGTTGTCCAGTCAATGTTTTACCCAGGCTACCACCCTGGGACCCACTCCCAGGCTGGTTAATTTGTTTATTAATCTTTTGTGTGGGACTGTGTCAAACGCCTTGCTAAAGTCTAGGTAGGCTATGTCCACATCCCCTCCCTGGTCTACTACTTTGGTCATCCAGACAAAGAAATCAATTAGATTCATCTGACATGACCTTTCTGCTGTGACTCCATGCTGTGTTAGGTCCCGTGCCCCACTGGCCTCTAGGTACTCAACAATTCTTTCCTTCAGAAGTGATTTCATCATTTTCCCTACCACTGAGGTCAAACTGACAGGTCTGTAGTTTCCTGCCTCTGTCTTGTTCCCACTTTTGTGAAGAGGAATCACATCTGCTCTCCTCCAGTCCTCAGGTACCACACCATCCTCCCATGATTTGTTAGAAAGGGTAGTCAGTGGTGTCACCAGTTCTCCTCTTAGTTCTTTTAGAATTCTGGGGTGAATCCCATCAGGCCCCATTGCTTTGTCCTTCAGTTTTAGGAGTTCTTTCAAAACCCTATCTTCTGTGAAAGGACTGGGATCGAACCCCCTATCTAGAGTACTTCTATTGACTGGATTAGGTACCTTCCCCTCCTCTTCTTTTGTGAACACTGAGCAGAAGTTTTCATTCAGTATCCCTGCTTTTTCACTGTCCCTCTCTTCCCACCCCCTGTCCCCTTTATTCAGCCTCACTATCCCTCCCTTTGTCTTTCTTCGCTCCCTAATGTACCTATAAAAGATTTTATCCCCCTTCTTAACCAAGTTGGCTATCTTTTTCTCGGTTTGGGCCTTTGCTATTCTGACTCCCTTCCTCACTTCCTTCTGCTTTAACTGGTATATTTCTCTGTCCTGCTCCTTCTGCGTTTCCTTATACTTCCTAAATGCTATCTTTTTCTACCTAACCATCCCCACCACCTCTTCTGAGAACCATAGTGGTTTCTTCTTTCAATTTGATTTGTTTATTTGCTTCACACAAAGGCTTGTTGCCTCTGTGATAGCAATTTTGATGTTTCCCCATTGTTGCTCCAACCCTCCTTCTTGCCTGTGTGAAGAAGTGTTTTCCTGGAACTGGCCTTCAGGAGCCAGTTGTGAAGACAAGGGAAGATATAAAATCCTTCCCTGCAAAGGACTGATGGAACCACTGCTAAACATTTGGTAAATACCCGTGACACTGAGGATAAGCCAAAGGGCAACACTCAGAACGGATAGTGGCTTTCCTTCAGCATGAAATGGAGGTATTGTCTGTGGCACTGTGTTGTCTGCAACAATGTCTGATCTTGATATGAAGGTATGCATTTCTAATGTCCAGTGAACAGAGTCAGTCCCCGGTCTGTAAGCGGGGAATCAGGGCTTGCAGAGACACCATTCGAAACTTCTTATATTCGATGTACAGACTGAGGTCTCTGAGTTCCAGCACCGACATAAATCTCCTGTCCACTTTGGAACTAGGCATTATCTGGAATAGAACCCTTCATTCCTGTCTTGTGGGAGAACAGGTTCGATAACATTTTTTTGAAACAGAGTCTGGACCTCCTCATTTAGAAGGGGACAAGTGTCCTGAAGTGTAAAAGGAATTGGACAGAGGATGAGGGGTTTCTATCAATTTCAGAGCATGCCCCTTTTCTTCATTTACAGGATCTACTAATCTGTAGTGATCTCTCTTCACTGACTTAGATGCATGTGAGATCCTTTTCCCACTCTCACCCATGGAGGCAACAGCTGGAGGTGTGTGTGGAAGAGAGTCAGGCAGAACTGGGACCTGCAGGGCCACTGGGGCTGATTCCTTTGGGTGTTTTTTCATGGGTACTGGGGGGGGGGAGACTATCATGTAATGCCTGTGCTATAACACGTGCAGGCTTCCACAGACTATTCTGATATTTTATCGTACGGGCCTGGTAATTAGTAATTAGCAGGCCTAAGGATGCTGAGGCATAAACACATTTCCCCATTATTTCCAGCCTCTTAGATTCTTTATCTGGAGGTAAAGTACTCATGTGCCTAGGGGCCCTAGAATGATCATGAGCAGCCATAATGACTACAGAGTCAGTTTCAATCTGTGCAGCATAAACAGATGGAGCACGGTATGGTTTATCAGCCTTCCTTGAAACTGCAGAAAGGGTACTGAGCCAATGCCAAGCAGCCAAGGTAGCATCCTCTAGTTTAGGATATACAGGAGCAATAAAAATTGAAGGTGTGGAAGGAACCTCCAAAAATTCCATGAGATTCCTTCTAGTGGAATCTTCCTCCTCAACAGCAAAACCCATGGTGGACTGCATTTGCTGAACTATAGCCTGAAAAGATGGATCCTTGGGGTGAGACCTGGGTGTATAAGCCACATAAGCCTCACTGCAGGATAGGTTGGAGATAGAAGGCAGGTTACCTTCATTCTTCAAACTGCTCCCCACCCCTGTATTTCTCCTCCAAATCCCCCTCAATGTAAACAATGTCAGGATTATTTTCCACCTCACTGTCATCATCAGGAACCACAATGAAAGCCACAGAAGGAGCTGGTGACATAGAAATTGCTGAGCCGGAGGAATTGTTGGCGTGCTTCTGGAATCCACTGATGAAGGCCCTGGTTCAGGTGGCCTTGTCGATGGGCAAACCTACTATTGGCTGCAGAAATGGTAGAAAGCAATGTATCATATATGAAAATGATACCAGCACAGCCTAGGAGTTGACGGTACCCCGAAAGGGGTCCGGGACTACCTGCATGGAGGGGTCAGAGACCAATGACATCAACAACGTACTATCCATAGTAGGTATGGCAGTAACTGAGCCAAGCCCCTTGGTATCTCATCGATGGTCAAAAGGACTGTATTGATACTATAGGGAGCAGGTACCGATGAGGACATACCCAATTTCATTGGCAACCTTGACCTCACTGGTGAAGCAGATTTATCTTTGTGCTTATACTTATGGCTGGAAGAAGAGGAGGATCTTGATGATGACTCTTCTTTGTCTTTTGACTTTGATGACCGTTTCCTGGTTGATGACAAGTGAGAAGCAGTAGCGGAACCCACAGCCTGTTCTATGGCTTTCAATGCTTTTGGATGAGGAAGATTTTTAAGACCTTCCACTGGTATTTCCTTGTACGCTGGTTGAAACTCTGGCAGATCCCACAAGCCCTCCCATTGTGAGATAGGCCCAAACAACATATACAAATAGTGTGAGCATCATCCTTGTAGATTCTGTAGCTGCAGGAACAATACTGGAACAAAGGTTCTTTGTTCTTTGGCAGCATATAGTGACAATGATGAAGAAGTATACAGACAATAGAAAATAACAAAAAACGGCAACAGCTCTGTTGACGTTGTTTCCCAGCAGGACCGATGAGGATGATTGATAGTGGGAGAAAGAACTGAGGAGTGTTGGGGCTGTCCACATTATACAGGCAGTGATGCTGCATGCCATTGTGGGAGGCCTCTGGCTAACAAAAGTTTCCGAGTGGTCCTGATGCTGACAGTTTACAGTTCTAAAGGTATGGCCCAATGGAGATCTCCTCGATGAAGATCTTGTTGTACTCCTTGCTGTGCCATTGTCAGCATTCAAGCCCTGATCATGGGACTGCTTGATCCCTTCTTGGCTAGGTAAAGACAGAGAATAACCATCCTTTGATCCTGAATGACACCCTCAAATATCCACTCCCTCACCGACCCATATACCATTACATTTATCTTATTCTGACTCTGTTACCTGTCCTATGCAAATGGAATCTTTTAGATGTCAGATATTTTCAACCCAGAAAGTTTTATAATGTCTAGCTTGAAACTTGCCGACACATAACTCATATACAATTTGATAAGGTAGTCAAAGTCTACATTTATGAGCATCTCATGTACAATATGTGGATTATATTTTACGTTATACTTTATCATTGTAGTTGACTAAAAACTGTACAATTTCAGTTATTCAATTCAGTCATTTAAGAAGGTTTACCAAAAAAACCCTCTCAATTTCATTCGATCAGTTAAATAACATGGACCCTATTTCTGGTTGGAAGGGGTTCAAGAAGAGTTGATTCATCTCTTATATCCAAAACAGTAGAGTATGTATGGAGGAAAACTGTGTAGAAACAAGAGAAATATCGCATCATGCTTATGCACAAAAGCAAACCTCAGAAGTCTTTTCAGGAAACTTTGGTCCCATGGACTACTGAAACCATGGGTTCGATTGTCCATTAATCTTATAAAATAAATTTTTCCTGGTCTTAGAACTTTACTTGACAATTTTTCTTGCAGTTCCCCTCTATTCTGAACTCTAAAGCAGTCAACATACATATCACCCTTCACATTTCAGGGCAATAATGGCACAAATCCTAGGGAAAAAAAGACAAAAGCAGCCACCAGATACACTGCATTTTGTAAATGTATATGAGTGGGGCAATTAAGGCATGGTAATCCTACTGGCACACAAGCAATATGGCTAGACTTTCAAATCAGTAAACATTTCAAAACATTTTTATAAATCTCTCTCATGTGACTGAAACATTTAACATTCCGCCTCCCAATGATGCCTCTAATTCTCATAAGAAATTATGAAAATGTCTGTCTCCTTCTGGCAAGCAGAGGGTGAAACTGTTGAACTGATTCCAAGCTCTAGTTTATCCCTACTAGGACTCCAGCAATCCAGTCAATGGATTATATTTTTAATGTGTGCAAAGTCAAAGTATATGCAAGCAAGATACAGGAGGTAAAATGAAGGAGAGGTTGAACATTCACAAGGAAAACCAGGATACAAAAAAATGTGAATTAGTCTGTTGACAACAGTTTAGATGGTGCAAAGAACTTCAATTAAATTAACAAAAACATAAGTGCATATGAGTTACATATCACTAGGTTTAAAGCTAGTAATGATCAAATAACACAGACATTAATTGGATACTTTATGTGATGAAAATTTCTGACCTCTAATATGAGTAAATTTGGCAAAGAAGAAAATGTAGTCGCACTGCACTTGTATTCCTTGTCATGCCATTACCAGCATCCAAGCCCTGATCACTGCATTGCTGGGAAAATTTTGCACAGTCCCTTCTTGGCTAAGTAAAGACTTTAAGAGTACAGAAATGCTTACTTTAAAAAGGCTAAGTGTCCAGTTCATTGGTATGCTTTTTACTCTTTGAGTCATGCCTGGTAAAGAATCAGTTCTGCATTATCATCAGCAAAAATACCTAGTCAGGAATGCCTGAATGATTACCAAATCAGTATATTGTTGTAGAAATGAGGCAATTTTATTTCTTTATCTGACAGTAATAAAATAGTGTTCGGAGGTTAAAAACGCATTTCTTTCCTTTTGACGTATTGGAAATATATGCTTCTGTAATCTTTTTGTATAATATAGAGAATAAAGTATGGGTTGGGGTGTGTAACGAGATTTTACACACACTCGAGTTGTGGGATGCTATGTAAAGCCTTGAAGCCTGAGGTTTAATAACATTCACAACAGGGTGTAATGTAAATCAAGTTTGACATATATCGAACCATATTTTATTTTATGTAATTGCTGAGTTTCCCTTTTTCACCTCAGCAATTATATAAAATAAAAAGCTTCCGCCATGTGGCTTCTCAGGTGCCGATTTGAATCAGCGTATTTTAAAACATTTCGTCTTTGTCCTGGTTTGTGAGGTTTTCACTGTGTAGGGGGGAAAAATAACTTACCGCCGAGTTCTTCTGGCAGTGGCGGTGCTGTTTCTGGAGAGATGGAAGCGGTCAGCAGTGTTGAGTGGTGGTGCTGCTGCGTGAGGATGTGCACAGCAAGGGAAACCATGCGTGTGTTTGCCGTTATAAACACTCCTTTATAACAGCAAATTACGCCATTGTTTCCCTATGGGAAAAAGTGGGAGCTGGTTATTATATTTCTATCATGCCTTTGAAATAAAAATGTGCACTAGCCTCTAAGTACTGCAGATGTGTTCTGTGGGCTATCTGTGTGCTGGTTGTTCCATGTCCTGAAGGCTTTACAAAACAAAAATACAAAATATATAGGTCACTAATCCCATCATAACCACTGAACAGAGATTCAGAACAGCATTATTTCAGCCAGAGAGGGGAGTACCGATTTACAGAGAGGTTTTACCAGCTATTACTCTGTATGAAAGGAAGCAGGGATGACATACACTGTAACAGTAGACACTGTGAAGATTATAATCTCTGCACTTAAATAAGTAAACAATAACCCACGACAGGGTGCATTTATTGGGGATTAATCAACACCCCAAGTGCGCTGTGAGGCATGCAGCCACAGGCCGAGTGTCCTCACAGTGCCTGGGGTGTTGATTAATCCCCAATAAATGCACACCCTGGAGTGGGGGTATCACGCTTATAACATGGGCCACATATTGACAGAAACAGATGAAAACTTGTGGATTAATAGGACAAAAACTGTGGGGACTACTTAGTGTCCCTACACTACTTTTGGCCAGTGTACCACATCCATGTGTGTTCTGCCACAGGAAAATAGTGCTTGTTACAGAGATTTGTGCTACAGAGGCAAACACAGTAGTATCAAGGAGCAGACTGATGTGTGTTTGCTAGTTCTCATTTCTTTCATATGTTGCACATATACCATTTAGTACTACAGAGGGATGGTCACAGAAAGAGACATACAGAAATGTACCATGCTTTCACTACTTTGTTGCTGCCTGCAGGTGGTTAGTTAATTAAATGTTGTATTATTTCACGATGTAGTGTGCCATTCTGAGATAGCAGGATCAGATAATGCGCTCTCATTACAGTCCAAGATGGATTTTGCCTATTTACTCTTCGCCTGACATGGCTGAACTCCTGTAGTAATGCACATGAGTCACACAAGATTGCATTTGTGGAGACAGACACAGACATTTCTGTGTTGCAGTATTACCTCCCCTCCATCTTTCACTCTGATTATGCGGTCGCCTGCAGGGGTAATCAAAAGACGGAAAGGTACGTGAAGAGCTCCTCTGACATGCATTTGCACATCTCTGGTTCATACTTATTGGACATACTATGTGGCTGAGCGGGTCCATGGGATGGGTGATCACCTCCACGGCTATATGAACTTCCACAGAATGCACAAGCAGCTAGCTTGCGGAAAGCGCGATGTGCATGCTGTACGTCAGCATGTCAATCGGTTTCCCAAATGGACTTCTGTAGCCAACAGAACTATGGCATTGTCTGCCCAGCTGCTCATCTGAGTAGCAAATGGACAACAGGCAAACAGTGACTTTTTGGTGCACAGGTACACAGTTGCACTTCCCTTTCTGCTCTAGTTGTCCCCCCCCCGCCCCTCCTCACTGGATTCTACCCTCACATCTTGGCATACCCAATGCTGCACTTTTCACCCTCTCCCCACCCTTCCTACATTCCTTCTCCCCCACTCCCCATGACTCTGGCACTTCTTATCTGTTGTCTATTTTCTCTGACAAATGCCGCTGGCTGCCTTGTTACAATGCTACCCTTGAATTGTATTAATCTGTACTCTGTTTGCAATGTCCACATTGTTGTAATGTCTGTCTTGATGTTCCCCATAATTTGTACTTCTCTGACATGGAACCTTTGTAAAAGAGCCAAGGCTCAAAGGTATTTGTAATCCTAGACTTGATCAATAAAATAAATAAATAAATAAAAAAGGTAGGCGGGTTTCGCAAACAGCCACGTGGATGTTGGGGCTCAGGACTTCTGTGTTACTGTGCGACAATGGACTGCTGCAGGCAGGGTAATGGGGATGCGCATCCCTCCAGTTGTACCTCTCCACAGTTTCCATGTCATTCTGGAAAAGTGTGGTTCCTCTATGGAGGTACCCACAGTGGAGACCAAGGAGGATCCTGGGAACCTCCACAAAGAAGACCCACAGGAAGGTGGCGTGGGACCTCACAGGAGAAGGAAACAACTCCTGGTGGGGGACTCCATTGTTAGGAAGGTAGAACTCTGGGAGGAAGGGAAGAGGGAGGTGAGGTGCCTACCTGGTGCCATGGCTTGGAGGGACAGGGAGTGAATCCTCAGGATCACAGGAGCGGCTGCACAGGGGAGGGAGCTGGATGTCATTGTCCACCTAGGGACAAATGACCTGGCTAAGAAATGGATCAGAGCAGTGCAAGAAGCATTTGTGGAGATGGTGAGGGGCCTTAGACAAATAGCACACATGGTAACCTTCTCTGAGGTGCTGCCTGTCTATGGTACGGGCGAGGCTAGGGTGCTTCACACCATAGGATTCAATCAGTGGTTGAAAAACTGGTGCAGAGCTCAGGGATTTGGCTTCACTGGGGACTGGGGGTCCACTTGGAGGGATGTAGGCCTATACTGGCGTGATGGTCTGCATCTGTCCAGGAGGGGAACCAGGATCCTTGGTGATAGGTTTAAATGCTTCATTGGCAAGCATTTAAACTAGCCAAGGGGGGAGGCACTGGACAGGAGCAGGGAAATCCTAGCCCCACCAAACAAATCAGGGTACTAAGTGAGGTAGACACCAACATAGAGATGTCGATAGGGAGAAGCACAGGAGTAAATGGAGAAAGTGACAAATGCAATAAGGACAGGGATGGGGCAAAAAGGGGTAAGGCCATCAAGAAATGGAGGGTAATGAGTACCAAGGCCCGTAGTCTGGGCAACGAGCTCCCTGAACTGGTGGCTTTGATGGAAGAGGGATGCCAGGATATCATAGCAGTCGCAGAAACATGGTACACAGAGAACCATGACTGGGATGTTAACATATCAGGGTACACAACCTACAGGAGAGACAGGGAGGGGAGAAGAGGGGGCGGAGCAGCTCTCTATGTAAGGGAAGAGATAAAAGCAACTGCACAAAAGAGTAAACAGGGAGGAGAGGAGGCACTGTGGGTCACCTTAGAGACTGGAAATGGCACCATAATCTGCACAGGGGTTATATACAGACCCCCATGTCAGGGGAAGGGAATGGACAAGGATATGATAGAAGGCATACTTAGGATGGCAGAGAAAGGGGAGATACTGTTGATGGGGGACCTTAATATGCCAGATGTTAACTGGAGCACCTTTGCTGCAGCCACATCCAAAAGCAGGGCCATTCTCGATGCCCTTCAGGTGGCATGCCTCAGACAGCTAGTTTTGGAACCTACTCATGAGGGAGCAATCTTAGACCTCATACTCTCAAATGGGGACAGTGAGAGGATCTCAGATCTAGAAGTGGGTAGCCATTTGGGAACAAGTGACCACCAAACAGTGTGGTTCATGATAAACTCAGCTACAGAGTCAAGCCTCACAAAAGTGAGGGTTCTGGACTTCAGGAGGGCTGACTTTGGCAAGATGGGAGATTGCCTTAGAAAAGCACTAGCAAACAGGCTAGAAGGAGAGGTGGAACAACAATGAGAAAATATCAAAACTGCCATCAAAGAGGTAACAAGCCTTTGTGTGAAGCAAATAAACAAATCAAAATGAAATAAAAAGCCACTATGGTTCTCAAAAGAGGTGGTGGTGAAGGTTAGGGAGAAAAAGACAGCATTTAGAGGCTGGCCTGCTGGTGTACCGGTTGGATTTCTGCTTGCGATGCCAGCGACCCGGGTTCGGGAACGAGCCCTGGAGCTGGAGGGCCAGCCGGGGGGAGGAGGCTTGAGCGTCCTAAGGGCAGCTTGCCTTCTCTGTGGGAAGGGGGGATCCAGGGCTCAGTGCATGTCTGACCTCGGGTGGAGACCAAGCTCACGGCAAGCTCAAGCAAGTGAAAGGGTGGCATGCTGGACGTCAGCGCTTAGCTCCTTGTCATCAGGGCACACAGCATGCCAAGAAACGGGGGGGGGGGGACACATCCTGCAGCACCGCCGGTAGATGGAGCACAACGGCCCCGATCCCCAATGCCCCTACCTGCCCTAGGTAACGGCATCCCGACAAAAACAGGAAAGACTTCGGGGTGCAAGGGCCCCACCTCGTACCCCACCTGGGGGTATAACCAAGGCTACATGGGGGATGGCCCGCGCTAGGCTCCAGGTAAGAGGGTGGGGACTGATAAGGCCATATGTGTGTCTCCTGAAGAGTTGAGGCGATGCGGGTAGGGGAGAATAAAAGAGAAAGTTAAAAAAAAAAGATAGCATTTAGGAAGTATAAGGAAACACAGAAGGAGCAGGACAGATAACTGTACCAGTTAAGGCAGAAGGAAGCAGGGAGGGTAGTAAGAATAGCAAAGGCCCAAGCTGAGGAAAAGATAGCCAACTCGGTTAAGAAGGGGGATAAAACCTTTTATTGGCATATAAGGAAGCGTAGAATGACAAAGGGAGGGATAGTGAGGCTGAATAGAATGGGCGGTGGGTGGGCAGAGAGGGACAGTGAAAAAGCAGGGACACTGAATGAATACTTCTGTTCAGTATTCACAAACAAGGAGGTGGGGGAGGTACCTAATCCAATTAACAGAAGCACTATGGATAGGGGGGTCAATCCCAGTCCTTTCACAGAAGAAAGGGTTCTGAAAGAACTCCTAAAACTGAAGGTAGACAAAGCAATGGGGCCAGATGGAATTCACCCCAGAATTCTAAAAGAATTAAGTAGAGAACTAGTGACACCACTGACTACTCTTTTTAACAAATCATGGGAGGATGGTGTGGTATCAGGACTGGAGGAAGGCAGATGTGATTCCCCTTCACAAAAGTGGGACCAAGATAGAGGCAGGAAGATACAGACCTGTCAGTCTGACCTCTATGGTAGGGAAAGTGATGGAATCACTTCTGAAGGAAAGAATTGTTGAGTACCTAGAGGCCAGTGGGGTACAGGACCCAAGGCAGCATGGGTTCACAGCGGGAAGGTCATGTCAGACGAATCTAATTGATTTCTTTGACTGGGTGACCAAAGTAGAAGACCAGGGAGGGGCTGTGGACATGGCCTACCTAGACTTTAGCAAGGCATTTAACACAGTCCCACACAAAAGATTAATAGTCAAATTAACCAGCCTGGGAGTGGGTCCCAGGGTGGTAGCCTGGATAAAACATTGGCTGGACAACAGGACACAGAAGGTAATTGTAAATGGAGTGCACTCTGAAGAAATAGGGGTTACTAGTGGGGTACTGCAGGGTTCAGTACTGGGTTCAGTCCTTTTTAATGTCTTTATAAGTGACATTGCAGAGGGACTGGAAGGAAAAGTACGCCTCTTTGCAGATGACACAAAGATCTGCAACAGAGTTGATACACAAGGAGGCGTAAAAAGGATGAGAAGGGACTTGGCAAGGTTGGAGGAATGGTCAGAAGTATGGCAGCTAGGATTCAATGCAAAGAAGTGCACAATAATGCACCTGGGAAAAAAAAACCCAGGTGAAGATTACACAATTGGGGGGGGAGGTAGTAACAACAACAAAAATGGAAAGGGACCTGGGGGTAATCATATTAGATGACCTTAAGGTTGGCAAGCAATGTGAGAAGGTGGTAGGGAGGGCTGGGGGGATACTGGGATGTATAAGGAGAGGCATCACCAGCAGAAAACAGGAAGTTGTTATCCCCCTGTATAGACAGTTGGTGAGACCCCATCTGGAGTACTACGTCCAGTTCTGGAGACCCCAACTCTGCAAGGACATAGACAGGATGGAGGCAGTTCAGAGGAGGGCAACTAAAATGGTGCAGGGTCTGCAAGAGAAGCCATATGAGTAGAGACTTAAAGAGCTTAAAATGTATACCCTTGAGGAAAGGAGGGACAGGGGGGACATGATAGAAACATTTAAGTACCTCAGTGGAATCAACAAAGTCCAAGAGGGTAGCATCTTTCAGAAAAAGAGATGTGCAAGAACAAGGGGACACAATTTGAAGACAGAGCGGGGATGGCTCAGGGGCAATGCAGGAAGTCTTTTTCACAGAGAGGTGGTGGATGCATGGAACAGCCTTCCTGAGGAAGTTGTGGAGTCTAAAACTGTGGGAGAATTCAAGAATGCATGGGACAGACAAAAGGCAATTTTTGTGGGGGGTAGGAAGAAAGAGGCTGTTGGTTAAATAGGATCTGCAGCTTATCCTCTAGGTAGGGAAATTGGCAGACTAGGTCGTCCAAGCGGTCCTTATCTGCCCTCAAAGTCTATATTTCTATGTTTCTATGATATGCGGTAAATTTTCTGTGCATTTGTCTATGTCTTTTAGTACCATACTAGCGGTACACCGCTTCCGAATGTGTATGTAGTTGGATCGTGAGTCACATTTTCTTGTGGAAAATACAATTTCTCTTTTTGTTGCTATCAACAATGATATGCTAGGATGTTCAAGGTCCATTGGGTGGGTGGGTGCGCAGACTCGCTTAGTGGACAAAAAAAAATGGCTGATTTTCACAGTCTTCAAACTCGAGCATATTTAGTTCCATCAGATGTACACTACTTGTGCTCCTCGACTTCTCACCACATCCACTTTCTATAAGATTATGAGTAATTAATGAATGGTCACGTGACCTATTTGATCCAATCATGTTTCAGAAAAGTAGATGCCCATGTTATAAGTAAGCTTAGTAGTGAATGCAAGGATGCACCACCACCACTCCACACACAAAAATAAACATTTCAATTATGTGGCATTATTTTATATGTTAATACATTAAAGCAATGAAGCCAGCAGAATAAGTCATTACGTCTATCTAGTCTGCTCATACTGCAGGGTCCTCAGCAACAGCTAATGACCCTGCCCCTCCCCCCACAATAAGCCCTTCCCCTTCCATCTGCTCCCCTCTTGACCCTTATTTTCCCATTAACTGTATCCCATCCTCTCTTGAAGCTGCCTACTGTTTTCAGTGAAACCACCTCCTCAGGAAGCCCAGTCCAACTCGCCACCACCATCTCCATGAAGAAGTGCCTCCTAGCCTCTCTCCTAAACCTCCTTCCCTCCAACTTGAGACTGTGTCCCCTCATGTTTTGATTCCCACTGAGCTTTAGGAGACCCTCATTTGCCACCCTATTTATTCCTTTAAAATACTTGAAGGCCTGACTTCTATCCCCCCATCTTTCCTCTCCTCCATGTTCAGGCTTTCTAGCCGCTTCTCTTATGTCCTACCCTGCTGTCCCATGGTCATCTTAGTTGCCCCCCTTTGGGCCACCTCCACAGGCTGTCCTTTTTAAGGTATGAGTATCAGTACTGTACACTGTATTCCAGATACAGCCTCACCAGTGACC
The DNA here is from genome assembly GCA_016271365.2 of Neoceratodus forsteri. Lineage (NCBI taxonomy): Eukaryota > Metazoa > Chordata > Ceratodontiformes > Ceratodontidae > Neoceratodus > Neoceratodus forsteri. The sequence goes on from CM028133.1 coordinate 726,814,388, forward strand.
TGTACAAGGGCAGTATTATCTCCCCTTGCCTAATGCTGATCCCTCTCGCAATACAGCCCAACATTTTTATCTGCTTTGTCTGCCACTTTTCTACACTTTGAGGAAAGCTTCAGATCACTAGTGATCATCACTGTCAGGTCCTTCTCCTCTTCATATACAGGTATTTGGACCCCACCCAAGCTGTACTAAGTCCTTGGGTTCTTAGCTTCAACGTGCATAACCTTGCATTTCTTTACATTGATGCCAAGTTGCAAAATACCAGACCACTTCTCTTTTCCAGATCTTCCCTTAGGTCTTGTGTCCCTTTTGTTTTGTCCACCCTTCCACAGAACTTGGTTTTGTCTGTGGATAAGCAAATTTTGCTCTAATGCCATCCCCAATATCAGTGATGAAGACATTGAAAAGCATTGGTCCACACATCTAACCCTGTGGGACCCCACTAGTGACCTCCCTGGTGCTTGAGAATGTACCCCCACCACCACGCCCTGGGTCCTGCCCCTCAGTCAGTTATCCACCCAACTGGCCAACCTCTCATCATCCCTAGATCTACCAATTTCCTGATAAATCTCTTGTGAGGTACAGAGTCAAAGGCCTTGCTGAAGTCAGAGTAAAAGATGTTCACCGCTTCACTCCAGTCCGCTGTGTTAGTGACCCAGTCAAAGAAGTCAATCAGATCTGACTGACACGATATCACTCCCATAAACCCAAGCTGCTGCTCATCCTAGAAACCATTCTCTTCCAGTTACTCTACTAACCTTTCCTTATACATGGTCTCCATGAGCTTGCACACATCTGAGGTCAGACTGACCGGTCTGTAGTTCCACGGGCCATCTTCAGATAATCATCCCGGCCTACCTATTCGATGATGTGGCAAGATGGCTTCTGCTATGAGCCTGCCAGTGTTTTAGCTCCATTTGTTTGTTTTATTTATTTGCATTTTCTTATGTTTTATTATTTAGTTCAACTTAGTTTAAAACTGTGTTTTTTTATAGTGTTTTATAGTGAAACAGGGTTGAAGGAGTGAGGTAGCTAGTGTCCTTGCATTTTTCGGAACAAGTTTGTGTTTTGTATTCCCTTCCTGAGCCCGATTATCTTTTGTTGGCTTTCTTTACCATGCCAGGTGTTTAAGTGGCAGTTTTACACCTTGTTGAGGTTATTATTTACAGCTTAAAGCCACAGAGCTGTTTCGGTGCTTGGAGTTTAGAGTTTAATTTTTGATGTCCTGCTGTTATTTCCTTAGAGGAGGTATGATTAAATACTCTGTGGAAGGAATTGGCCCACCCGGATCCAGTCTTAATGCTCTTTTCCTGAATTACCTGGACTTTCCATGCAGGCAACATAAATGGAGGTTTGAAGAAGTTTGTGCCCTTTTTAGTCGATGATTGCCGATGATTACAGCTACGAGGTCTTGAGTAACAGAAACTAAAATCCTTACTGGGTTTGTGTCGGGGGCTGGTTGGGGGGTTTCCTTTGTGGGCCTGGAGTTTCCTGGACCCTGCTAACTGGACTCCTGTTGGAGGATTGGGGTCGGGTGGTGAAGGGCATAGATTGCCTATGGTCGGTGTATGGCAGGGCCATATGTGTTGTCTGGGGGCTCTGGGGGCTGTGTGGTTCTCCCCTCCCTTCTCTCCCGGCCTGATAGACTTAGATCTATTCATGGTATTAGCCACCACTGTGCTGTGTCGGTCTGTTTCTCACCTCCCTGCTTGGAGCATGAAGGGTGAAGAAAGTTTGTTTTGCCTGGACTTCGGCTGGATAATTCTTGGTCTGGGAAGTACGAACTATGGCCTGGCAAGTTGCCTGAGAGCCTTCCCCTGCGTTTTTGGTATTAATATTAACACTGATTTTAATTTCTGCTTTGTTTGTGGAAGGAGGTTGTGAGAGAACCTCTCAGACACTGACTTTATTTGGATTTTGGACATATTCTCCATTGACTGGGAGTGAGAGTCCTAGTTTCTTCAACTTTTCTCTGATTCTACTTGAGGTGGGAGGCTGTGAGAGAGCCTCCCAGACATCGACCCTTATTTCCTATGGATTTGGCCTAGTTGTGAACTGTGGCCTTATTCTCACTATTTATTGGGAGTGTTTTATAACTGATTTTATTATTTAGTTAATTATTTTTATTAGTTTGTTTCTTCTAAGTATTGAGGGAGTCATTCCCAGTTATACGTATTGTGGGTGTTTTTGTTTAATTTGAGCTACCTGGTTCGGTTTAATTAGTGCCGCATAGAAAATTGTTGGGTTCTTCAGTATGTGTAGGAGGCCTACCCTCATGGTTTTGTGCTATTCGTCCTCCGTCTTTCATGCCCTTCAACCTTTCTTCCCTCCTCCATTACAGCCATCAGCATACCAGTGCTGTAGAGCACAGGGTATTGCTCGTAGGGGAGGGAAGTGGGGCTGGGGGTGCGAACAGTGGAGGTCGAATGAGCAGGGCCATTGTATTCGGGTAGTGAGACCCAGAAGATGCCCTGGGGCAAAATGGAATCTGGAACATGGTCCTCCATGCCTAGTTTCCATACCCAAGGGCACCATCAGTACTGGTGGGCTGGTAGCCCGAGCAGCTCCAGAGGCCCACCCTACCCGAGCAGTGCTGTGTAATGCCGATCCATTAAAAATAAGACTGTATCTTGTTGGATCTATGGATCTGGCATGCATTACCGAGACCTGGCTGGATGAGAATGCAGGCCCCATATTAGAGGCTGCTATTCCGGCAAGGTACTCGGTGTTGCAGCGCTTGAGGTTGGACCACGGTGGGAGGGGGGTGTTTGCTGTCTGTTTCAAGACTGAGCTGGGCCTCACAAGTGTACCAGTTGGAGAGGCTGAGTCATTTGAGTGTACCGTAGTGGCAGGTGTGGGTTGTAGGATCGCCCTCATTTACCATCCACCAGGTGATGAGAACGTTTCCTGCAGGAAGTTGCAGATTTTGTGATCGACATGGCATTCAAGTTCCCCAGGCTGATGGTCCTGGTTGACTTCAATGCCTGGGTTGATGACGAACTCTCACAATTTGGACAACACTTTCTCCAATTGATGACATCTTTGGGCCTCACAAAAGTTGTTACTTCTGCCACTCATAAAGACGGTCACTCCCTTGACTTAGTCTTTCTCCTGGGGATTGATGCCTTCGATTTGGGTGTGGAACCAGTCAGATGATCCGATCACTACACTGTGGGATTCAGTTTTTGTGCCCCCCCGCTTCATAGGCCTACCCCTGTAGAGATGGTCAGGTACTGCCCTTTGCGAGATGTAAACTCTGAGGGCCTGATAATGGTGCTTGACCTTTCAGAGTTTTCTGGAGTGTGCAGTGACCCAGAAGCCTTTGTATTGGCTTATAATAAGGCCATTTCCTTGGCTCTGGATATCACTGCTCCTGTCCGTGTTCGTCCTCTCCCCCTTCGCCCTTGGTCCCCATGGTTTGATGGGACCTCGAGGGAGATGCGGTGACAAGGACGAAGTTTAGAACATTGTTGGCGGAGATCTGCCCTTGATGCCGACCATCGTAGATTGATGGAACACTATCAAGTCTATCATTCCGCAATCTCCCATAAGAAGGCAGAGTTCCTGTCCGGGGAGATTGCGGCTGCTCAGAACCGACCAGCTCAACTCTTTTGAACTGTAGACAGACTGTGCAACTCAGCCTGCCTGCAGATTCGAAGAGCTTTTTCACAAGTAGAGTGTGAAGAGATTGCTCACTTCTTTGTGGATAAGGTGGCCGACATCAGGGTGGTGCTCTGACCTGCACCTTCTATGGGAGAAACTATGGATTGGTGCTTGGTCACTAACCCCGAGTTCTCCTGGAGTTCCTTTGCCTGACTGGAGCTCATTGATGTCATGCAGATTGTCCTGGGTATGTGCCCTACATGTTGTAGTTTGGATCCCGGCCCAACTTCCCTGATTAAGGGTTGCTGGGATACCATTGGCCCGGTCCTAGCATGGATAGTCTGATGCTCCTTGGAGACGGATGAGTTTCCTAGCTCCCTGAAAGAGGCAGTGGTGACACCCCTCTTGAAGAAAACTTCTTTAGACCCAGACTGCCATGTGAACTACAGACCAATCTCTACCTTCCCTTTGTGGGGAAGGTGATTGAGAAAGTAATGGCCATACAGCTGGAGAACCATTTGACCATCCATGACATCTATGAACCATTCCAGTCTGGTTTTCAAAAGAGGCATAGTACTGAGACTGCGCTGGTTCAGGTGCTCAATGATCTCCTGATGCCGAGAGATCAGAAGAGTCGTTCCATCTTGGTTTTTCTCGATCTCTCTTCAGCGTTTGACACTGTGGACCATGGGGTTCTTCTCGAATGCCTGAGGTTCATTTGTGGCCTGTCTAGTACAGTCCTCGGGTGGTTTAGATCTTTCCTCACTGGCAGAACTCAGAGGGTGGTGTCAGGGATTAATTCCTCCAACCCAGTCTCTCTGTCATGTTGGGTACCTCAGGGTTTGGTGTTGTCCCACATGTTGTTGACAGTGTATATGCTGCCCCTCGGAAACATTGTAAGAAGGTATGGGCTGAGGTTTCATTGCTATGCTGATGATACCTGCTCTGCCTATCTTTTGCACCTGACAAGGACAGAGCTCTCTTGACTCACTGAAATCCAGAACTGGATGGATTCGATTTGGCTGAGGCTGAACTTGGAGAAGATGGAGGTGTTGGTTGTGGACCTGGGTCACCGGATAGAGGAGCAGGGAGCTGGTTTGCCTTCAGGACTTTTTCTTGGTGGCTCACAGCTCTCCACTTCTGAACACGTGTGAAATCTGGGGTTGTTTTTTGATGAGGGGCTGACACTGCAATCGTAGGTGTTGGCAGTCATCAAATCTTCCTTTTACCATCTGAGGAACATCTCTAGGATTAAGTACCTTGTTCCGTCTGGTGATCTGCCTGTTTTGGTCCACGCCTTTGTGAACTCACACCTTGATTATTGCAACTCCCTTTATCTACGGCTACCAGGTGTTGATATCCGCCACTTGCAGCTAGTGCAGAACGCTGCGGCCCGATAATTGATGGGTACTCCCTGTACCTGTCATATCTCTCCCGTGCTGCGCAATCTGCACTGGCTGCCAGTATAGTGGCGGATCACCATTAAAGTCAGACTTCTGACATATAAAGCCCTACACAGACTTGGCCCGGACTACCTGATAGAGCTTCTGGTACCTTACGGCCCTAGGCAATCGCTCCGCTCAGTGGATGAGGGGTTGCTAGAGATTCCAAGGGTTTCTTTAAAATCTTCGGGGGCCCGTGCTTTTATGTATGCGGCCCCAGCCCTTTGGAATTCTCTACCTCGTCCGCTTCAGGAGTGCACGTCCATGGAGGAATTTAAATAGGTGCTGAAGACCCATTTGTGGTATCAAGTGTATATATGACTTGATGTTATTTGATTGTTTTTATGAACTAGTATTTATTGCATGTGTGTTTTATTATACTGTTTTATTTGAATCTTCTGTTAAAGTGCCTTGATTTTTAGAAAGGCGCGGTATAAATAATAATTATTATTTTTATTTCTTCTACTGGATCCTCCTGAACTTTTTGTAGGCTGACCTCTTATCCCTTACTACCTGGGTGACCTCTGTGCTAAATCAGCTGGGTGCTTTGGCCCTCGAGTTTTTCCCTTTCAGCCAAATGCACTTTTTTGTGGCGATCATTATTTCCTCCTTGATGGTGGACCACATTTGGACCACCACCATATCCACTCAGATGCTTGCCAGGTGGCTCCTTAGCAGCTTGAAAATCCTTCTGAAGTCTGTCTTTCAAAAATCCAGGATTTTAGTCTTAGTGGAGGCCTTTTCCTTGCCAATATCAAACCAGAACCACATTGTGTGATGGTCACTCTCACCCAGGGGCCCCTCGACCTTAATATACTGGATATGGTCCCTGCTTTGTCAGCACCAGATCAAAATTGCCCCATCCCTTGTGGGTTCTGTGATGTCTTGTGTCAGGAATCCACTTTGCAGTGCATCTAGGATCGACTGACTCCTGGTGCAGGTCATGGCCGTTCCCCTTCAATTCACCTTGGGCATGTTAAAGCCTCCCACTATTACCACAGTTCCCTTTCCTTGCAGCTGTCTTTGTTACTGAGCTCAATTCCCTGTCTCTTTCCTCCTCCTGGTTGGATGGTCTGTAAACTACCCCCAGTCTCACCTTCCTCCCTCTGTTCAACAGTAATTGAATCCACACTGCTTCTGCCCACCCCTTTTCTGACTCCTCTCTAGTAAAAGTTATACCCTCTCTAATGTAAACTGCTACCTCCCCTTTTCCTACTCACCATTTCTCCTTTATAATTTAAAACCAGAGACTAAGAAATCCCAGTCATGGTTAGGTGTGGCCCAAGTCTCCATTAACACCATGGTGTTCACACCCCCTTCCTCTAACAATACCTGCAGGCCAGCCATCTTGTTTCCAAGACTTTGTGCATTCAGGGACACCACTTTCCCCCTGGAGTCTGAGTCTTCCTTCCCCTCCTGCCATCTGCCTTTCCCATTACTCCTCTTTACCTTTACCCCTACCCCCTGCTAACACCCTCGCTCCTCCTCCTCTTCTACCCTCCAGTGCCCCTCTACTGGTTTGGAGGGGAGGTCTGCCGACATCCTCCTCCTGGAAACTCAGGGCCATAGGCCCTCTTGCCCTCCCACAGTAGTTTAAATTAAGGTTTTGGTTCACATACCCCCCCCAAGCTTGTTCCTGAGGACTCACAACCCCCCTTTACTGAGATGTAGTCTGTTCGGTGCAAAAAGTGTTTTATCTGACCAGGTCTCCCTCAAGCCCCCAATACAGCTGTACCCTTCCTCCTTGCACCACTCCCTCAGCCCGTCATTGAACTCTATCCTTTTCTTCCTGATCATGGTGGTTCTCGGTGCTAGCGACACCTCCGAGAATGTAACTGACCCATCTACCTCTTTGCAGTTCTTCCCCACCACCCTGAATCTTTCCTGTACCTCCCCCACCTCCTCCCTGGCTAGGTTATTGATACCTGGGTGTATAACTACATGTGGTTCCCCCCCAACTCCCCTCACCAACTCACCAATCTTTGGGCACACCCTCTCCACGGTTATCCCTGGCATGCAAATCACCTTCCTCCCTGTATTTGGGTCCCCTTCTTTCCCCAGTGAATTCCCTTAACTATGAAGCCCCAAGATTACCACCCATCTGCCCCCACATTCCTGACTCCTCCTGTTCCTTTTCTGACCACCTTATCAGCTTCTCCCCACCTATGTGCACCCCTCCATCATGGGCTCTACTACACCCTTTTTCTCCCAATCCATGCTTGACTGATCCCCACAACACTTACTTGCCCCTCCATGTTCCTTCCCACCTGCTCCATGACCTTTCCTCTCTGTCCATGGACACCCCTCTCCTTCCCCTCCTTCTGTCACCTTAACCTCCCTTCCACCCACCTCCTACTCTACTTTCCATGTTATCTCTTCCTGCCCACATGACTACTTTGCATTGCCCTACTCCCCAACCCCACTGTCTGTACCTGACCTCTCTCTCCACCTCCTGTCCCCCCCCACTTCTAGACAGTGGGTGAAATCTATTCGTTAAAGATACCTCCCACTCCTGTTCCATCTCTCGTGGCCCCACTCCTTTCCCCCCCACCACTTGCCATTCCCCCTCCCTGGGGGTCCCCTGTCCTCCGAAGTAGGGGTACCCGCAGGACTTGGGTGATTCCCTCTACACCCCTACCCTGTCTGTCGACCTCTCTCCCCCAGGGCATTCCTCATTTGCCTTTCTCTCTTCTGCCCTTCTCCTTCTGTGGTCCACACCAGCCTCTCCAGTACCCATCTGAGCTGTCTTACTTATGCCCTTAGGTGCTCTAGGCTTCTGCAAACTGGTCAGCCCCATTACCCACATCATCCCCAAGAATACTGCCTCCTCACAACCATTACAACATACCACCCTCTTCTCACTATCCTGGTGCCTGTATATGTTCCTATTCCCACACATCCTCCCGACCCCTGGCCTACTCACCCTCCAGATAGGAGCTTTCGTATATAAAGCCAGATGGGGATGACTATAAAAGTTGCAATTCTCCACTTGCCTAGGCAGCTAAACCTAGATGCTTCAACCCCCCCACTGCCTTCTTAAACTACATTACAAATGTACGCTGATTTTAGGCAGGGATCAGCTCCAACCTTACCGTTTTCCTAGTCTTTAACACAAATATCAGCTGACCCTAGATAGGGACCAACTGCACTCCCATTCCTGCAGTACCCTTGAGGGCTTGTCCCAGATTGGAGTTGGATGTCCTCCCTAGCAATCCCCTAATCTGTTATACACTTACAAGTTGGCCCTAGATAGGGATCGGCTACAAACCCTTACCAACACCCAACAGTATATTTTCTGTCCTCCTTTTACACTTACCTACCCCTCCACTGACCAGCATGGTCTGCGACCTGTGGTCCTTCCTATGGATGCCCCACTAACCAACCCAGATGCCACTGATTCCCTACCTGCAGTATGTTTATTAGAATGAATTTATCCAGAAAAGCTGACCTGAAGCCAGCATGGTAGTGCTAAGGGTTGAGGTGCTGGATGTCATGCCACACAGGCGACCCAGGTTCGAGAATGAGCCTGGGCCACTGGGGGTTGGCAGGAGAGAGGGACGTTTGAGTGTCTGGAGGACTGCTCTCCTCTCTTGGGGGGGGGGGACTGCCGTCCTGCTCGATCTCCCTCTGGCAGTGGCAGGAGGAAATGCGAGTTGGGAGGCATGTTGCCGACATACGCCATTAGCAGGAAGGGGGCAGAGAAAAACTGAAGGAAATGGAGCAGGCAGGCTCCATGATGGCTCTCCTGTGACTATCCCAGCTCCCCGTGTATCTGGATTTTGCTCCAGGGGTGGGGGAAAGCTGATACCCCTTCACCTTGGCCCTGTTACGGAGGGGGGACCCTTGGGGGGTTGTAGGGGATGTCAAGTGGGAAATGGATAGCTGTAGGGACCAGAGCCGCCTGCCAGGCTCCCAGGAGCTGCCACGTTTATTGAAACGTTTCACCAGAAAAGGCATGTTGGGGAGGCATGTAATCTGCTGCTGCACGACGACCTTGTCTCTGACTGCAGCAGCAGATGTCTTTCAACTTGGTGGCACTTTCCATAATTTCCGTGTCAGCGCTAGCATGCTCGCTAATTGGGGTATGAGGGACGCACCTACTAAAGCATGCCCTGCATTCGCCAACACTGACACACCTATCAATGTGGTACCACAGCAAGATGTTGCTTGTACCTGCGTGCAAGACAACATAAAAACACATTTTATGATTGTTCACAGTCTGTAGAGACTGCTGATGCAGCTGGTAGTTTCTGGTTCCTTTTTTCTTTAAAAAAAAATGAAGAAAAGGCTGCCCAACATATTGGTGTTACCACATAAAAACATGTTTGTTTACATTTCTTGACTGACTCCTACCGCATCTTTCCTGGATTTAATAACACCTCCAACAAAGTCTAGCCACTCCTTATTCATTAAGGGTAGAGGAGACATTCTATCATGAGTGGCTGCACAGTTTGAGGGTGTTTCTAATGCTCAGGAGGTATTCAGTAAGAGTGGTTCAAGGATTTAAAGCAAAACAAGGCTGGGTATAACTACTGTATACATTACAATGCATTTTGGTTCTACTAAGCAAGGAGGCAGTTGAAACAACCAACAACATTAATGAATTCAGAGAAGGTAAGCAATCATAAAATGTGGGTTTTTACATAGGAATAATGATGAAAAAAAGTGTCCCTGTAACAGGAAAAACAATGGACCAGTCATTACTTGCTATCTACAGGAAAAAGACTGACTGCGAAACTTTGTTGCAAGCTTCAACTGTCAAACCACACCACACTGTCTCATATATACCCAAAGGCCACTTTTATAAACTGAAACAGAATTGTGGCACTGCAAAGAGTTCTGAGAGGGGAGCTGGGGACTTGCAGACAAGATTTTTGGAGAGGGGTTATAATTATGGAATAGAGAAGGAAGCCAGAGATTCTGCTAACACATAAAACAGACAAGACTTATTATATGCAGACAATATGTGGGAGAGAGATGGGACTAGATTTAATTTTATCTCAATTTATTCAGCCCATGCCAGTTATTCAGACAAAATAGTAAAAAAAACACTGGCATGTCCTGAGAGATGACAGAGGGCTTACAGAAGTCACTGGCTTGCCCCCCAGAATGACTTATCGAAGAGCCACCACTCTTAAAGGTACACTAATTTTTATCAATCATAGGGCTAACAGACCCACAACATGGCTAGATAGGGACCTGAAAAGTTGTTACCCCTATAAATGTTGCAGTTGCTGCAAATATATCACATCAGGAGACTCCTTTGTGAACCTGCACACAGGCAAGCAATTTGAGATGACAGTTTACCACCTGTGATATAGCCAGAGTGATTTATCTGGCCAAATGCACAGGTAGTACATTGTACGTGGGAAAGACAATAAGGAGCATGAAGGTACGGGTGGGGGAGCACTGTAGAGTAGCTTTGGGGAAATGTGAAATATACAACAGCACTTCACATTAAAGAGATGCTAAATCCAGTAGGCCACAAGTTCTCATTCAGAGCCATAGACTGGGTATATCCAAACCCAAGGTGGGTTTGTGACTTCTATAGTCTAGCCCTTAAACGTGAGGCATTTTGGATATGCAGCCTAAACATGATCAGATCTCCAGGACTAAATCTGTCTTTTGAGCTTGTAACTTTTCTTAAGTAAATTACAGAAATAAGAACTTGATAATTTGGCCTGCCTTCTTTTTCTCCCTAGAATGAGAGGCTGTTTTGATTAGATACATGCCAGGACTGAAAAAAGTGCGCTGCAAGCAGTGACTAATCAACACTTATGCTGCACCATGTCTTTACCCATGTGCAATTTTACCCTGTTATTTACAGTGCAAGTTGGCAGTTTAAATGTCTCAGGAGTACTTATGTGAATAACTTACTAGTGTCATTGGTATTAGTTCATTTAGAAAAATTAGGTTACACTTGTTTTTTTTTTACAGCTATTACTTTATATCTGCCAGCTTATATCCAGAGGGCGCCCGGTATCCCCATCCCCGACATCCACCATCCAGCACTGACCCAGCCCCAGGGCTTGCCCTCGGCAGGGCTGGCTGGGATGCACAACCCCCACCAGAGACCAGATTCAAGGGGCCAGTGCCGTGGCTGGCTGGGAGCAGAGCCTGCAAGGTGCCCTCCATCACACTGCTGTGGCAAGTGATTTTCTGTTTTATTTCCCTAGGGGTCGAGGCACGCAATGATGCCTGCAGAGTGGAGCGTGCACGCATTCACACGTGCTCCCCTCCAAGCGTCTGCCCTGACTCCTCCCTTGTCTGCAGCATGGCAGCTGTGTCTCCCAGCCTCCGCTAGGGGGTAACCAGGCACCGACAGCTGAAACCCCTCCACAGAAGAGCAATCCGCCCGGATGCTTTGTCTTCCTGCCCCTGCCAACCTCTGGTGGTCCGTGCTTATTCGAACATGAGTCGCCGGTGTTGCTCGAGGTAAGGTGACCAGCACCTCAGCCCTCAGTGCCACTGGGCCGGCTCAGGTTACACTTGTTTTTGAACTATTCGTTATTACTTTTGTATTGTAAATTGTAATATGTATAATATTTTTGCACTGGAGCACTTCCTACAAAGAAGGCAGAATTTCCCTGTTCACTGATGACACAAAGCTCTGTAACAGAGTAGACACACCAGAGGGTGTAGACAGAATGAGAAGGGACCTGCAGATACTTGAAGACTGGTCAGGGGTTTGGTAGCTGAAATTCAATGCAAAGAAGTGCAAGGTAATGCACATGGGGCACAAAAACCCTGGCACAATATATCAGTTGGGGGGTGAGGATATAGCATGCACCAGGCAGGAACGGGATCTTGGGGTTATCATCTCTGATGACCTCAAGGTAGAAACAGTGCGACAAGGCAGCAGGTAAAGCAACTAGGATGCTGGGATGCATAGGCAGGGGCATCACTAGCAGGAAAAGGGAGGTCATAATTCCACTATACAAGACACTAATGAGGCTCCACCTGGAGTACAGTGTACAGTTCTGGAGACCTTACGTACGTAAGGACATAGACAGGGTAGAGAAGGTTCAGAGGAGGGCAACAAAGATGGTACATGGATCGCATCACAAGTCCTATGAGGACAGGTTGAAGGACTTGAATATGTACTCACTGGAGGAGAGGAGGGGGAGAGATGGGATATGATAGACATATACAAGTTTCTTACAGGGAGGAATAGGGTGCAGGAATACACTATTTTTAAGCAAAAAAGATGTTCCAGAACTAGAGGGCATGGGATGAAGTTGGAGGGAGGGCAATTCAGAGGAAACATGAGGAAGAATTTCTTCACAGAACGGGTGGTGGACAAGTGGAACACCCTGCCAGAGGAAATGGTTGGGGCTGAAACAATCACAGGATTTAAGAATAAATGGGATAGGCATAAAAGAATTCTGGAGGTCAGGGATAAGAGGCAACAGACTTCTAGGAAAACATAAAGTGAACTTACAAGCTCAAATGGGCAGACTGGGTGGGCCGTAGGCCCTTATCTGCCGCCACTGTCTATGTATCTATGTATTTATGTTTAGTTTTAAGTCTTCGGCTATATGATTTCAGAATTATTGACAAATTCTGACATCATCTGACATAATCATAAGGGACTGACTGAATGTTTGTGTGCCTTTGAAAAAGGATAGTTTGTATGATCTGAAACAGATCAGGCGATTTTCGGGCGTATGTCTGGCTTTTGCACTTCCATAAACTCAGCACTTGTGCACTTTTTGAAAACTAAAGTTGGTGGTGTCTTTGTTCTACATGGAAGTGCTGCCCAATTTTTGCTGCTGTGTATACATTTGGTTTACTGTAGTGCCCTGTTTCCATCCAATTTTACTGGTGAGAGGACCAAACTACATGATGGCCAAATTACTTGCCCATGGTTGTATGGTGGTTGGTAAGTGAGACTTCTCCAGGCTCTTTCCTCTAAAAGACCTTTATTCTTGTTAACACACTGTATTGCCTGTGCTATCCTTAAAACAGGCTTTTTTTGTGTCATTTATGGTTGATGCATATGTTTGTCATTGGATGTTTATGCATACAAGACTTTATTTTATTAATTTATGACTTTGTTAACCGGGTAGGTGCACTGATCCCAGGGATGGTTTTCAGGCACAACCCGGGCCATGTAAGGCAGCACGGAGTAGAAACATCAAAATAACAAGAGCAGGTAATACATAGTGAAAGGTTACAGCTGTTACATTTGGCAATACATGGTGACAGTAGTTGAGGGACAATAAATAATAAAGCAAAGTAAGGCTCATGGTGGTACAGTTTCAGTAAATAACAGAACCTATTTGGTTCTTTGGAGAGGTCAACGAAGACTGTGCCAGTTGCATTTCCACAGTCCATATTTGTGAAGATGTAGTCAGCTAGGAGTGTGAGGGCAGTGGTGGTGGAGTGATTCTTGTGGAAGCCATGTTGTTGGCTACATAGTAGGTCATATTTACCTATGTAGTCAGCAAGTTGGTGGTGGACAGCTTTTTCAAGTAGCTTGCTTAGGTAAGGAAGGATGGAGATCGGGTGATAGCTGTCTGTGGATTGTGGGTCCCCGGCTTTATGAATGGGAATGACCTTCATGGTTTTCCATGTATCGGGCATACATCGGGCATGGAGGAAGTGGTCAGGGTGAGGTTGAAAACGAACATTAGAGGGGCGATGATGGCAGAGGAGATAAGTCTAAGGAAGACAGGGGATAATCCATCTGCACCAGGGGAGCCATGATTTGGGAGGCTCTTTAGGAGTTTAGCTATGTCAGCATGTAAAAGTATTTTGAAAAAAAAGGGGGGAGGTGGAGGTTAGGAGCTAGGCCCAGTGGGTGATGTCATGGGGGCATGCAGGGGGACAGGTTTTTTTTTGCATGCCATTTGGGAGTTTGCACAGGTACGTAGTGAGGTTGGAGAATTTATCGTTGAGGGCCTTGGCCACTTCTTGGGGATCGGTAATGAGGCCAGCAGTAGTGTAACTGTGGGACAGGCTTACTGAAGGGGGGGGGGTTTAGAAGCAAGTCAATGGATGCCCAGAATTGTTTAGGGTCCCCGAGGTTAGTTTGCTGAAGATTGCAAAAATATGTCTGTTTGAGAGCTTTAGCAGGTGCTTGCAAAGGTTCCTCCGACGCCTGTAATCATCCCGTAGGGTTGGGGATGGGGATGGGGACTTGTGACCAGTCTAGAAATAGTGAAGAATGTCTTTGATGCAAAAAGTACATTTTACAACTAACAGGTAACAGTAGTCTCATGATGTTTAAAGTAGTAGTTATTTCAGCAGCCAGATTCTTGGATGTAAAGTTTGTTTGGATTTTCTTCCACTTGGTTTCAGACTGTATCCTCTATTCTAAAAATAGTATTAAATACTACTTAATCCTGTTTCACTGGTTCTGCTTAAGCTTCTGAATGACAGAATAAGGAATCTTTCTTATAGATTCCTTAATTAATTGTAGTGGAGTTTACTTAAATATGGGTAATTCCCATCTTTTGTGGTGCATAATGTATTTGGATATGATGCATGTTAGGTATTAATTTTCAAACTGAAAAGTTGGGCAGAAGCAGAACCTAACTGAAAATGTGATGCTGAATCTCAGTTGGGCTATCCTGGATAAATAACTTGTAAATACATATATTAAAATGCCTACTGAAATTATACTTCACTTGTAAATATTGTAATTGAAATGCTCGACCCTATGCAGGACCCACAATGGTTTTTACTCTGTAGGACATTACCAGATCAGACTCACTTAATTTGTGTCAAAACCTCTGAACTGCTCTGTGCCTAAGCAGAACATTTCTGTTTTTAATTTCTCAAGTTACCTCTGTCCCACAAAGAGACAATGATGTTCCAAAGCAACATCTCAGCTATTCCTCAAGTCAAGAAAAAGAATAATTCCTATTTTACACTATTCAAATTGAAACTTGAGCTTGGCACTGTACCCTTTGAAAAGGTTTTGGCGGGTACAGTACTTGATAAAAATCTGTTTCTGCACACATCAGGGACAGTACCAATAATTCCATCATACTGCACAATTTTTCACAGAAAACTACTACATTACTTTGTTTTTAAAACAAATCTTCATACTGCTACAGATCTGTAGAATTTTGCTTATTATCATCTTTTGAAAAATTTCCTCACAGATGGTATGCCTGATTTCGCTGTAGGCTCTTTCTAGTTCTGGATACACTTTATGTTGGCTTTGCTTGCACTGCCTTGATTCCATAGTCCTTGTGGCTATCCTGAAGTAGGATTTGGCCTAGATAATGGGCCAGATGGATCATTTAGTCTGCCCAGTCAGTTTTTTTAAATAAAAGCCATTTTACTGAGCAAACAGAATGCTCTTTTTTGGGGGAGGGGATCATAATGTTGAAGACGACAGCACTAGATAAACGCTATAATTCCTTTTTACTCACATTCAGCTGTCAGCTTCCGTTATTGTCATCACACATACTTCCCAATAAACTGTTTATGTGCACTGCATCCCCTACTGTAGAGACACAGGTGAACTGTGTTCCTCCTCCATAAATGACATACATTTCTACTGAATAGGAATACAGGTAACATACAAGGGCCCCCCCTGCTCCATGCAAAGAAAAGGTACCACCCTACACATTTAGGTTCCTATATCTCAGTTTTAACTAAGAACTGGAGCATTCTTTGATTCAACACCATCATATATGCCCCAAACTTCCCCATATAACACACTGAAATTTACAACTCTCAGTGCTTTTACACGAGGCAGACTTTTTTTTTTTTAAATCAGTTAGTAACTCTTTTGTCACACACATACACAGACTGAAGGCTCAGACTAAACTATGAGATTTAAAGCAGCAGAATTTGTTAACTGGCAACACATTTTATCATAATTTTTTTTCATCAAGAACATATTTCTGACATCCTACAATTCAGTACCAGTGTATTTTTATTTTCCTAAGATATTTTGCAATAATCTTTATTACAAATGTTGTAATTAATGACTCGAGCCAATAAATATGGCTGCCACAGGTAATTAGAAACAAAATCTCTTCAGCTGAGGTTAACATTTGACTGTGCAAACTAGATTCATGCTGTCACTGTATTAGGATCATACTAGCACACTTTTCTGATGGTAAATAGCGCAGCATCACACCAAGATTTGTTATTTATTCACGGTGGGCAGAAACTTATAAAAAACTCCAGAACCACATATCTCAGTTCAGGAATAAAATACAATGAAAACTGAAAAGAAAAATTGATATATTAATGTTTTCATATTAGTGTGTTTTGTCTAAAAATACATTATTGGTAAAAATACTATATAATAAACTTTTTGCCACTAAATAATTCTGCAGATTTTATGGCAAATTGCTATGCATGTATAGTATAGCTTACATATGCCAGAGCTCTTTTCTCACAGTTATTTCAGAGCAGATCTAGACTTATGGCATGTTTCATATCTTCCACAAAGTTCCATGCATGAGGAGACAAACAAGCACAGCCAACAGAAAAAGGGATTGCAGGCTTTTGAGCATTTGCCTTAAATCCCTTTCACCATATTAAATCCCTCTAAAACTGTATTTCTTGTGCTTTTACTTGTCCATCTGGCTAAAAACATGAACTTTATAAAATAAACTGCACAACTGGCAGCAGGGCTGAGCCCATGAATATCTAATTAACAGACTAGATCACACAGATCTGGGTCTGCTGTTTCAAAAGATCAGATCTGTGTCAGATGTGATCCCATACAGCTAGAACATTTCAGCTGCTGCAAGTGTACAGTTTTTTTAAAACTCAAAGATTTTTGCTCATCATAAAATAGAAAGAAAAGTGGTGGTAGCCATGTAGTTCTAGTCAAAGATAATGGAAAAATTATAACAAATATGTTGTTTTAAAAAAATGTTTTGTCAGTCCAATAAAATGCATCACCCTCAACACATTGGTTGCTTCCTCCCTGAATGCTCATTATACTGTACAACAATGATTGGAAATAAAGAATTGTGATTGGCTTGATTGTACTCCGAATGGTCATGGCAACAGTTGAAAACCCTCCTTACAAGGAAACAATTAGAATTTAAATGAAAACATTAATAAAAAAATAATTTAATAATAGCTTTAAGGCCTACCAGAGGTTGGATTCCCATTATTACTATAACATAGAACATAAGGCACTCACTGCCACCTCAAGTCTCCATTGATTAGATGTATCCACTATACCCAACCCCTGGAAATGCTTAGATACTTAAAATGCTCAAACTTTGTTGCTGAGATTTTGGAGCAAACCACAACTGACCCCTTCCCCCCAAAACATGGTCTCCATAGAAAGGGGGAGGGCTCTTTCGGCATTTTGAATTGCCTTTGCTGTCAAAAATCATCAAAGGTAGACATAAGCAACTACAAGCTCACATGTTACAGTGATAAACAAGTATATATTGCAGGCAAATTGACCCTGAAAATAAGTTTCATATCTGCAAAATACCTCCAGCTCACAACTCACAAATATTTATCCAAAACAGTCCAGCAGCTGCAACTCCATACATAGTGCTGACTGGATGGACTGACTGTTGTGGCATTTGTAGCCCTGATAATAAAGCATAGAAGGTGATAATCTCATTTCAACAAGAAAAACTCTCTCCTAATAATAGCGGTAAGTCAGCACCTTAATTTGAATATTTGGCTGACCATTCCAGTTTTGGGGCCCAAATATTCAGGTATTCTGCATTCATCATTTGGGCCAAAATGGATAAACAACATTGAAAAGCCTTTCCTCCTCCCCTAGGGGTCCAGAGCTTGTCCCATGGACACTCCACCTTTAGTAGTCCCCCACCTCTGCCCCTTACTCTCCCAGTCAATTGCACGTTATTTTAAACTCAGAAGTGGAGCTGGCAAAGTTCCAGCTATGAATACATCTTTTCAAGACACCCCCCAGCCCAATTTCCTCCTATACTGAAAGTGTATTTCTTGTGCATCCCCTTTCTGACACCAGAACCATGACTGGTGGGGCAACAGTTAGCAGAATAATCCAGGCTAACTCATGCCTCCCAACCCGTAGCACTCTGCCAAATGTAATCTTGCTGTCAACTGACAGCCTCTATGCAATGCTTTGTGGGGGGCAATCCCTGCATCACTGATGACACAAGGCAGACTAACCAATCAGTCTAAAGAGCAAAGAGCAAGGCACTTCTCAGAGTTCCACACCAACAATGTATTCCATTGAATGCATTTTACTATATGCCAGACAGCAGAAAAGGCAAAAAGCACCACAATACAAGCTGGCCTGGTGGCACTGAGGGTTGAGGTGCTGGACACCATACTGTACCTCATGCCACGCTGGTGACCCAGGTTCGGGAGTGAGCTCAGGTTACCAGGGGTTGGCGGTGGGGAGGGCTGGGAGGATAACTGTAGTGACTGCTGGGCTGCTCTTATCTCCCAGATTGGGGAGAGGAGTTTCCTTACTCTCTGCTGCCACACGGTGGAGGCTGGGTGTGACAGAAGAGGCGTGGGGGACTAACGTTATGTTAGGAGGGTGGAGGGAGACTGTGGTTCCAGGAGTGTGTGCACCCACCATGCCATCACAGCTCCGGGTTGGGACGGGAGAAACACAAGAAAAAACAGATGTCTCTCCATTGCCTTATCTGATGGCCTTTGGTGCTGTCGGACTCTGCCCCATGTGTATCCCCATTGGGGAGATAATAGGGTGTGCAGCTGACAGGTTTGGGAGCTGCCAGTCACGGGGCCGATGGTACGATGTAGGTGGCAACTGAGCAGCAAAAGCTCTATTAAAAAAAAGCACCACAGTACAGAGAATGGTCATGGTGCTTTGTCCACCACAAAGACTTTGTTGGTCTGCGTGGTGTCATCAATGACATGCAGGCTACTCTTTCTCCCTCTGCATGTACTACATAAGGCTGTCAGGAAGATTATAATCAGTAGCATGATGCAGGATGGGAAGGGGGATGTCTGAGTTATCCTAAATTATTTTGCCTACCATTTCCCTCCAGAATAATAGATTGGGGGTCAGGAGGGAGCTACCAAGTAAGTCACTTGGGGTTGGAAAAGTTGGGCTAGGAAGGGGGCACTTTAAAAAGAGACATATGGGAACTGGCACTGTGGCAGCTCCACTTCTGAGCTTAAAATAAAGTGACGGTATAAGAGAGGGTGGGATTGGGATGGGGTGGTGGGCAAAATACCACTGATAGGGGTGGGAGTGTCACTGGATTAGCCCTGAACATATTTGGGGCTAAAGGATTTTTTTGATGCTATGTTTTTAATCTCTGAAATAAGAATATTCAGAACAGTGGAACATTGTCATTATTCCATCCTGAATAATAAATACCCCATTATTTATGGTACTGGGATCTCAATATTTGCTACTTGCATACCACCACTTAATATATAAAAATAAAAATCTCTATTCTAACATATAAACAATTAATTGCATGGTTATTTTAAGAGTTACAAAAATAACATATTAATTAGATTGGTAGGTTAAATTCAGCAACTGTCTTTAGTAAAATATAGATACATGCTTTTTAAGTACTGCAGTGATGTAGAAATACCCATTTTGTAGAAAGGCAAAGTGTAGTGGTGATGCCATAACCTCTCCAGTCCTAACAGTGTGCAGTGAGGCTAAGGAGAACAAACTGCTCATACTGGTCAGGATGCTGATGAATATATACAGGCAGTTATTCTTTATTGAATAATTCATAAATCTGTGATAAGTATCTTGAAACATTTTGATAAATTTGTATTTGCCATTTCAAATATAGTGATGGCGAGACAGGATACAATAAATTCCCTTTATCACCATGTAGGAAACCAGGGTTCACACTCAACAATTTGGACTTTTATACAGGTTGCAAGAAATGCAGTTGCTAAGTGGTCAATGGCTAATCAGAGTGATTACAAATGACAAGTAATACACCACATATCATTTTTTCTTTAACAATGTAAAGATGTTTAAATAAACATCATATTATTTAATAACAGCACAATTTCCGCTTACAATGCCATGATTATCTGATGAAGTTCCTTCAATACTTTTTGTTGCCATGAGGGAAAATGGGGCTTGCATCCAACCTTCATGACTGTACCCAAGGTGTAAGGAATCTGCGTTAGGGTATTGGTTTGACATCCCATGTCAGCTTGGCTCTTAAATTAGCACTGAGGCATGTTATTCAACTAAACAGCTCTCTTGACTTCTGCAGGTAAGTGTTTCTCATTGTGGCTCAGTAAGTAGTTCTTACTGGTTTGTGGGTGTGACACCCCCAACCTGCGTTGGGTAGCAAATCCAGTAGCCAGGTAGCCCTCATTACATTTTAAAATGGCAGATGCACATTTATTAATGACTTTTCTGATGTTTTTTAAAAATCAATATATAGCTAAATTAAGTAAAAAAAGAACTTTTATTAGTTGCCACAAGTAAATTTTCCTTAGTCATGGATCAATTGGTTACTAGATTTCTTACAACCTGGGTAAAAGTCTGAGGAGTTCGTTGCAAACCCCAGTCTTGCACACAGCAGTAAAGAGAGTAGAAGAGGAGGCCATTAGTACATTATAAATTTAAAATCCACATTTAGTAAAATATTTCTTGATGTTTATTTAACATCTATAAGCACTTTTATTAGTTGCCATTAGTAATTTTTCAGTGGTCATTGGTCACCTGGCTACCAGTTTCTTGGGTTGTGTGGAAAACCAGTTTTCCCATAACAAAACAGAATAACACTTTAAGATTAAAATATTTTTGGGCCCAGTCCCACCCCCCACCGCCCATACTGGGTAGAGGCTTCGGTTACCTGCCCTGCTTGCTGCCCCCCATATCCAGGCTTACCCCCCCTGGGTGGGCACCCCCTCCCCAAGGTAAATGGTTTATTGCCCTGGCTTACCCCCAGGACAGGGCCATGGGAGCAGGACCCCCATGGTGGACATAGGTCGCAGCAAGAATGGCAGCGGAGGCGAGGGTGTCATGAACGGGGCCATATTTTTGTATGCTGATAGAGATCCCTGGAGGTGGGGATGTGCAATGACGTCTGCCCCCCCTGATGTGAGGTTCCAGCAGTGGAGGCACCTCCAGCTTCCGCTAGAGGTCCGCAGAGTGCCAGAGACTCTTCCCCCTCCTCCCAGAGAAGGACAGCAGTCCCTGGAAAGCTCAATCCTTCTCTCCCACCGGCCAGCCCTCTGACTCCAGAGTCCATTTCTGAACTCGGGATGTCAGCGCTGCAAGTGGACACCTTGCTGCTGCACTGGTGGGCCACCTTAAAATATTTTTTTAATAACAGAAGAGTAAATGCCTTAACATATACAACTTTAATGAATATCTTATTTTAAAAAGTTAACTGACAATAGAGCTTGATAGTACCATATATTTATCAAATACTTATTTAGGCCACTTCATTTAAAGTGTTATCCTAATTTTCTTTATTTTACTGAAGACATTTGTATCCAAATATGCCAATTACTGTAGTAGTAACAAATCATAAGGGGAATGGTTCACAATCCCTTTAAATTCAGCAAATTTACATGAGCATTATGCATACTCAGAATGTTATGAATTATTTAAAATAAATCATAAAAAAGTTTCTATACCATAAAAAAAATATTTTTTTTAAAAGTTTTATTTACATATTGAAATCTGAATAGTGCTGCTGTGCTTTAGAATGGTACCTACTGTGAGGGCTACCCGCAGTAAGATGGCTGGTAACCAATGACCAAAGAGAAATCCAGTTTGTGTGATCTAGCCTTAATAGTTCTGATGACTATTGGTTGAGAAAACAATACTTAGTAACCAACTGGATACAATGGGACTGGGATGTCAAAAAACAATCAAATTTTGGGTTACACCAAAAATATGTATGTTTTTTTTTTTCTTGGGGGGGACTTCCTCCATTGTAAATTTAGAAGGCTTCAGAAATTAAAATGGCTGTTTATCTTCAGCACACTGCCCTTCCCCCTTACCCCATAATATGTCTGGTTTAGAAGCATTTTTTCTCACTGACAGTAACAATATTTGCTCACAATGTTTTTTTTTTTCACCTTGGAAACATAGTTGCCGGAACATGGGGAAAAGTGGGGTGCTGTAGAAATTACAAAAGAGACCATGATTGCTTCCCTTCTGACCCTGCATGCATTAAAGGCACACTTTGAATGTTCATGGGCAAAAGTGGGGGTGTTGCTGTCCCCCTTACCCACAGGTTCTGGCACCTATGCTTGAAAAACAATATTTTAAGAAAATTTTCAGTCTATTATCTTGATTTATTATTCTTTTTACTTGTTTTACTCTTAAACAAGTTCACATCCTGGATCTAGCCTCCTGTTATTGGGTTCAATATAGGGAAAAGAATGCAACAAGGTAACATTTTCCAACATATCACAACATGCAGCAACTGCAAAGCAAAACAAAAACAAGGCACTTAAACTGGGTCGGAAGCGTGGGCTGCATTGGAAACAAAATGAAACTTAAAGAGTAAGTAAAACTTGCAGGACATCTTAATGTATGGAAGCCCATGAAGAGCTCTTTCAAATGAGGTATAGAGCTAACCTATTGGTGCCAGCAGTTCAAAGATAGTCACTGTTAAGTGAGCCATATATTCATACAAGTCAGAAGACATATCATGGAAGCTTGAGACAATAAGTGATGTCATGGCTAAGCATGCTGTAATTAACGCATTAAACACAATTAATAAACCAGTTAATTGCCTGTTTAATAGAAATGAACAGCAGCTCAATAGGCACAGCTTTTCTAACTGTGACGCCGCTTCCTGCCCCAAGTTTCCATGACACATCTTCGACCTTATTCTTGTTTATGGCTGATTTAGATATGAATATCTCCGTATTGGTGACTGGTTAGTTTTTCATGGATTTTCAGACTTGAAGAAGTCCAGCAAACTTTACTTACCCACTGAAGATGTAACACAGTGCTCTCTGTACAGAGTGGTAGTGATTAGGGCAGTGGAGAGGCGGTGGGGGGGGGGGGGAAGATGGGGGTTCTTACCACATTTAGAAAGTCTGCCAGTCATCATCTCCATACAGTTAGTGGTGTCTGGATCACAGGGGGGAAAAATATTAAAGGTTTCCAACTGTGTTTTTCTTAAAATTCATTAACTTAAATCAAACGTTTAGGCATACAATCTATGAATGTCTCATGAACTCTGCTAAGAGAAAGGCATGGATTCCTCCTTTTTTATTGAAGGATAGTCTGTAGGCTTGTGTTGAAAGTGTGTGCGTGTATCAGAGTAACCAAACTTCAAAGTCACACACACACATACAGACCTCTCCTGATTAGCACAGAAGGAATCCATTGTCTGAAGAGGGACAGAACTATATGAAAGAGTTTCAGATCAATTTGACTCACACATAGATTATTCTTTCTAAACTAGTCAGGAGAGACCCAGGTGAGAATCATACTCTGGATACATATAGATCATCCCAAGCCTTAAATGCAACTGTCTCAACTTCAGTAATGTGTGTAGCTGTATAGGTCCTTGTACCAACAGACAGAAAATGTAGGGGATTTGATACCATTTATTGAAGCAAGAAAGAAATTTCAGTACATGTGTTTTCAGGCCTAACCTGGGTCTCTCTTCAGGCAATAGCAGGTTTTACAAGAAGTAAAACCTGCCACCACCTTAAGAAAGTCTCTGTGTCAGCCTGAAAGCTTGCAAACTAAACTATTTTTCTTGGTCCAATAAATGGTTTCAAATCAGCTACTTAGTATAAGCACAGTAAAATAATTGGGGAAACTGACTGGCTGCCCCAGTTATCTGTAAATGACATACAGACAAGAAAACAAATTCATGTATACTACATGTGAATAAAACTGCAAAAGGCACATTTAAAAAAAAAAAAAAAAAAAAAATCTATATTCCATGTGATGGTATTAGTCTGGCTGTACAGAAACAGTATAAACTACTTTCCAGAGCTATAATTTGCCTGTTTTCTAGACCAAGGCATACAGTAGTGTTTATACACCAAAACATGGAAATAGATAGGTAAGGTGATTTTCTTTGTTATTTTTACCATTCTAACACATAGTGTAGGTGTTTTAACTTACATTTGAATCTCCAGGGTTAGTAACAAAATAAATGGTTTGACCTTACTGTAATACCCTTCTCTACTAGAAAGTTAAAAGTTTGGCAAAGGAATGCCACAGAGAAGCATGAACAAGCAAAAGTAAACCATCTCTTTATATTTGGTTGTCTCTCTAAAACTGCTTGATACCAGTTGCCCTTTATTTGTTTATTTTTTAATTATCATTTCTTCTTCCTCCACAATCTCCACACAGTCTGAGACCCCTCCCTCAGAGGGGTTCATCCTCCAGTCCAGCCCCCAGCCCATTTGCCCCTGAGGTTCCTCCACAGATTTCCCCTCCATGGCAGGGTCAGGTGGGGGGGATGCTAGCGTACCCCCGCCACCCTTGTATGTCAAATCTGGTGGGGGAGGGGCAGACTTGCTGGTGCAATCAAACCATCATGGGTTCTGTGGAGACTGTGGCATTTTTCTGTTTTCTCCCACCCCCTCCCTTCCGATGTGAGGATGTCAGCTTTCAAGCCTCCTGACCCGTACTGCCCTCCAGCCACTGCCAGAGGGCAGTCAGTGGGTGGGATGACTAGCCCCCTTCCCCTGAGAGAGGAGAGCAGTCCTCCGGATGCTCAATCCTCTCTCACCCCTAGTGACCCAGGCTCATTCCTGAACCCGGGTTGCTGGTGCGGTGTGAGGTGTGGTGTCCATTGCCTCAACCCTCAGTGCCACCTGGCCAGCTGCCCTTTATTTTTTTTAAGGTCTGTAAACACACAGCTCAGCATTAATTAATAATTCAAGTTGGCTGATATTTTTGAAATTTTGTCTTTTATCACTTTCTGACACAAAGACTATTTTCAACCATGCCTCACCTGCCCTAGCAAACCTTTGCTGACCAACTCAAGTACCCCTCACCCATGGTCAGTCTGCATGCTTAAACTGTAGATATGGCCAGGGGAATCTAAGTTGTATCTAACCCTTTTAATGTTCAATTAATGTGCTAGATTACATATATCCATCCCTTACTTTTTTTGCATTATGTGTGTATGTGTGTGTGTGTGTGTCTCTTTCTGTGTGTTTCTATGGTGGAAAGATTCTTCACAAACTGTTTTTCTGATTAGTTACTTTTAAAAACAGATGTTTTAAAATACAGAAAGCCAAAAACTCCATTTTGGTGACCTCTGAGTTTGTATTTATCACTTATGTGTCTAAAACAAGGAAGAAAGTATTTTTGATCTTCAGTGCAATTAGTTGTAAAACCAGTGAGTTGCTTGAAAAATATGGGGTACATTTATTTTCTAAGCATGCATGCTGAATCTTACAGGAAACTCCTTACAAGGCACAGTATTGAAAATCTATCCACTGATGTCAGATATAAGAACACTGGGTAGATAAGGAATAAACTGTTAACAAAAATTCCCTGGCAAAACTGCAGTCATCAGTTCTAACATTTCTATAGAACCAGGCAGACCAGTAGTGTTTATATAAATTTAGAAAACTTTCCAGAATTACCTTCATTACTGCTGCCCACTGTAATTGTCTGCCTCCCATTATAATAATGCTACATATAACAGCAATTTTTATTTGGAAGGAGGGGATCAGGTGACTATCTCTTACTGCCAATTATTCTGTTTGTTGAGGCCATTGTGGTTGCACCTTTACTGTACCTCCAGCTGAACTGACAAGCAAGTAACAAGTGACCAGCTGGTGTCTGTCTCCTGCTGGCCCCAGGGTAGAAAACCTGATTCTGCAGCAAATGTCTGTGCAAAATGCTCTTCCTCACCACTGACCAACCTTGTGACATATCTTTTAAAGAGGTCTTCTTTCATTTAACCATGGAATATCAGAAAGTTTTATTTCTAAATTTCTCAAAAAGATGTTTAATAAAATGAAACTGAAGCAAACATGTTTCCCCTTCCGTTCATACTGTAGGAGAAAAACAGTAATTATATGACATGAAACGATACCACACCAAAAATTATCCAAAGAGATAAGACAATGCTCATCTTAAAAATAAAGTTTGGACTCTGTTAAATAAAAGAGCTTTTGCTGATCAAACTTTAGCATTGGAAGTGACTGCAAAGTGAACAAATTCTGCCCAGGGCTGGTATGGCTGCAGCCAAGGTCACCAGTGGAACATGGCACTGTCCGCCATGTCCAAGATGCTCTCCAGAGTTCTCCGCACATGCGTGATGACTTGCACATGTACACTGAGCTCCAGTGGCCATCTTGGACATGGTAAACTGTGCTGCCATGCCACTGGAGTTCAGTATGCATGTGCAAGTCATTGTGCTTATGCAGAGAATTCTGGTGGCCATCTTGGACATGACAGACAGTGTCATGTTCTACTGGTGACCAGCAGAGAGAATAGTGCAGTGGACACACAGTGATTACCGTTCACCTCAACTATTTACAAGTCCGTCTCATATCCGGTAGGCTCCCTTTTACTCTACTGTGATCACAAGACATCTGTAGGGCTTCACCCACTGCAGCCATAAAATGTCTTCATTTTAGTTTAATTTAGTACAGAGCTGCTTACACTGCTTCCTGTAACATGAAGTACATCAGAATGATGTTCCTGTTTCCTGCATATTAAAGACTGCTGGCACTAGCAGGATTCAAGTCTCATAACATTCCAAAAACTTTGAATTTCAGGATATTCCATTCTTTGTTGTGGCTGTTTGCCCCTATGATGACATCTATTTCTGCTGCTTTTCCTGTTCTGACATCATAATCCTCTACTTGTGGTCTCAGAATCATTTCCATGGCAGCAGGTTGTGATGCAATAAGCAGAAGACTATGACTTCACAGCAGGAATAAGCAATGCAAACAGCTGATGTCTGAGGTGAGAAGATCATGTAATAAAAATGCCTTCAGTAACTAGAAAAGAGCTAGTGTATTGCCTGGAATTAATAGTAATTTCCAAAGTCATTCAGTTATTACTTCCTGTATCTGAAGTATTTTTTCTTTTCTGTTTGCTAATTAGAAGACTTTTCACCTCGTAGTACTAGGCTTATGTGTGAAGCAGCACTGTCTTTGGAGGATAAAAAAAGTAAGTTCTGTTCCTCCCACTACATCATCAGAAATGTGACCAAACACACTGAGGTACCACAACCCTTGCAGCCTGAGCAGTGACTTTCACAAGTTACCAGTCAAAATGCTGGGATCTGCGACATTCCTATAAACTAGAAGAGCCAGTCCCTGCTGCTTCATGTGAAAGAGAATCATCTGGCAATAAGAAATGGTTCTCCTTGGTTACTAGTGATGTCACAGTCAGTGTGTTCTCAGTGTTAATGTAATGGGAGGAACAGAACTTGACTTTTTTTTTAGCTTCCAGAAAGAGTGCTGCTCCGCACATCACCCTAGTACTGCCGAATGGAAAATATTCTAATTAGCAAACAGAAAAGAAAAAAATACTTGACATGTAAGAAGAGATAACCGACTACTTCTGAAAGTCACTATTAATTCTAGGCAAATTTCAGGCAGTACACTAGTTCTTTAAAGCTCTTTAAATTCAGTGTTGGGGGCAGTCTTGTGCAACTGAGTTCTGCTAATGTTAACTGAATTTTCTAGAAGCTGGTAAATCTCTTTTAAAAAACAACACATATAATATACAATGTACATTAACTAAACAGAGTACAAAAAATGGAAACTGGTAGCTGCTATAATCATTAAAATTCCATCATAAAGAACATACGTTCACTTCTAATAAACGTAAAACCGGCTGTTTTATTTTATTATGTTTTAATGGGCCTGTAATTACTTTTTAACTTTGTAATAAAATATTTGTGCAGTGCAACAAGTGAGTCTTTACCTTTACTTTAAACTGCAAGCAAAAAGAATATAATTTAATTATGGTATTGAGATATCAGAAAATCACAATCACTTAGCAGCCCGGTGCATTTCACTGAGAAACTATAGATGAGTCTTTTTCATAAAAAAAGATACTTATTTCACCAACTTGTACATTATGTATGTTAGTAATGTTGTAGCCATCTGCATAATTTAACAATTCTTAAGAACAGGAACTAGCTTCTGTTTTCTTCTTCTCAAGTAAAACAGGAAGAAAATAATGCTTGTTAAATCCTAGCAAAGGCTCACAAATAATCAAAAATTACATACTTGTATTACATTTATAATATGTTAAGGCAGCAGTACAACAAAATTAAGCAACAATTTGACCCTTCCTTTTTCCACAATAAGATATTCCAGGCATGTTCCAGTTTTATTTGGTGGTAAATTTTTCTAATGCCACCAAAATCTGAGTACTTTATAAATGTTTTGATGGAGTTTTTTTCTCAAGAAAAAAGATGACTGCCACATATGGCTTAGAAGTAGCACAGTACATCTGGCAAGGTTTAGTATCGATAACATAAAAAATAAAATAAAAAACTCAAGGTGTGCAGCATAGGAGGTAACTAGAAATGTAGATTTGACAGGTATGCCAATATGTTTTATTAAATGTAGCTGAACCTAGCTTTCTGGAAAAGCATTTTTCATTTTACTGCTGGTTTAACCAAAGAAATCTTTACTCCTTTCTGAAAATCTGCAAACAGATTTGGAGTTTCCCACTGAAATGTACTGCAAGCCTTGCCAGTAAAGACTTTCTGACTTCATAATGCTAGGATTCTGGGAGAATTCATTTTTTACTAGTAGTTGGCAAAATAAAAAAATACAGTGAAAAAGGCAAGCAAAGAAATTATTAGCAA
This sequence comes from Neoceratodus forsteri, assembly GCA_016271365.2. Classification (NCBI taxonomy): domain Eukaryota; kingdom Metazoa; phylum Chordata; order Ceratodontiformes; family Ceratodontidae; genus Neoceratodus; species Neoceratodus forsteri. The sequence goes on from CM028133.1 coordinate 726,843,102, forward strand.
GACATCTAGAGGCCCCAAACCCTCATTCTGTAAGATATATACTGTATATCCTTACTAGACACATGCTCTTTAATTATTCAGGGGGACAGGCAAGGTACAGTAACTCTAACAGGTGCTTGCAAGTAAAAAAAATATTTTTATTTGAAAATTGTTGTCTGAAAGAAAGATACTGAGCTGAGTCTCATTTCCAGGTGCGATTCAGATGGGGGTTACAGTGGGGAGCAACAAGTGCAAGCAATACAGACATACAACAGATATTTCATAACAACAGTGAATAAAGTGTCAGTAATTTTTGCAGTACAAAATACGTTGCTATGAAAATATGAAGGGAGGCAAATGTGCAAATAAGTTAATATGAATTCAGAAATCAGTAATGTGGAATCAGCAATACAGGCATGCAATAAGAATAAATAAAAACAATGAATAAAGAGTCAGTAAAAGTGCAATATAAAATATGTGGTAATGTGACTACAAAGGACAGCAAATGAACAAATAATAAAGAACAAATTCAAGGAGGTTATGTGGAAGCAACAGCAGCAGTCAAAAGAATTACAATCACGGGGGTACAAAAACTGTACAAATTTGTAAAGAGGCCAATGACTGTAAAAAAAGGCTGGGTCTACAGTGTGTATCAAAGGTCAAGGTACAAAACTGTGTAAAGGATCCGAGACTAGCAGTGAAAAGGGAGTAGACCAGGAATGGCTAGGGGTAGGAGCAGTTTGAGAGAGCAGTAAGAGGAGGAGATCTGGATGGAGGGGGGGGAGGCAGTTCCAGAAAGGGGGCATGTGCACAGAAAAGGCAATCCGACCAGTAGAGGAGCTGAGTGCTTAGGAGGAGGTGACAGAGGAATGAGTTGAGATGAGATCAGAGAGGAAGAAAGGGGGAGGCAAACCAGTACTTACAGAGAAAAGCAGCACAAGGAGAGAGGCATCGTGATTCAAAAGAGGTGAAGGAGAGGTTCAGGTAGAGGGAGCACTGACTGCATTGTAAGATTTTGCTGCAGCTGCTGGACTGCTGCTGCTGCATAAAATCTCTACTACTGGTTCCTTCTGAAGGAAAGTAATTAGTGGACTTACACATTGTAAGCTGTGGGAAATCAGAATCAAAATGGCAGAAAGAATGGAAGAGGGGATCAAGTGGGGCCAAGGAGGAGTTGGGGCAGTACCACAGATCATATCCGTGTAGTCAAACCACAGCAGACCAGGAGGGACAGGCAGAACTTGTTCTTCTACAGTGCACCAAGCTTGGGGCAGAGCATTCTGTGGATGGTATCAACATGGATGGAGAAATCCATATTTCTATAGTCTCACACCAAAGGTACTTGAAGTTAGGGATCCCTTTAAGGGGAACATCATCAAGGATTCGAAATATGTGGGTGAAGCTGGGCCTAGAACGTCGTTGCATGGCAAGAGAAATCAGCATATTATGCATTGTGACAGCAGGGACAGGGGATGATGGGGTCCACTTGACTGCCAGGGAAATAGGCATCTTACACATTGTGTCAGCTTGGATCAGGGATTGGGGGGCAGTAGACTACTAGGGAATTAATGGGTTTATACAGTGTGACAGCTTGGACTAGTGATCAGGGTGTAGGGCAAACATTAGTGGATTTATACTGTGTGACAGCTCGGATCAGTGATTGGGGTGTGGGGTGAAGATTAGTGGATTTATACAATGTGACATTGCAGACCAGAGATTGGGGTGTTGGGCGAAGATTAGAGGTTTTATGCAGTGTGACAGCTCAGACCAGTGATCGGAGTGTGGGGCAAAGATTAGTGAATTTATACAGTGTGACAGCTCTGACTGGTGATTGGGGTGTGGGGTGAAGGTTAGTGGATTTATACCGTGTGACAGCTCGGACTGGTGATCGGGGTATGGGGCAAAGATTAGTGGATTTATACAGTGTGACAGTTCAGACCTGAGATCAGGGTATTGGGTGAAGGTTAGAGGTTTTATACAGTGTGACAGCTCGGACCACTGATCAGGGTGTGTGGCAAAGATCAGGGTGTGGGGCAAAGATTAGTGGATTTATACAGTGCGACAGTTCGGGCCGGTGATCGGGGTGTTGGGGGAGGATTAGTGGATTTACACAGTGTGACAGCTCAGACTGGTGATTGGGATGTGGGTGAAGATTAGTGGATTTATTTAGTGACAGCTGAACCAATGATTGGGGTGTGGGGTGAAGATTTGTGGATTTATCCAGTGTGACAGCTCAGACTTGTAATTGGGTGGGGCAAAGACACTAGAAGAGACTGACAGCATATGCTGTCAGTCAGCTGGTAGGGAGGTATCGCACACCACTATGCACTTTGATAATTTAATTCCTTAAAGAAAGCAGTGGCAGTTTAGGGGATTCAAAACGTTTGAATATACCACTGTTCTTGTAAGCAAGAAGGATCTGTCAAATGCATGATAGTAGTGATATATTTTGCATGTAAACAGTATCTACTTAATCCACACACCCAGGTGCCTGGGAATATGGCCCTGTCTCCGTCTTATAATGCTAATCCCAGCTAGCCCATCGCTAACATGTTTAGGATGTGTTAACTTTCACAAAATGGGGGCCATAGTCTTTTTAAAGACTGTTTTTGCTCTGGCAGTTGGTGTGCCTGTATTATTCATGCTATCACACTTGTTTTACGAGTTGATCGACTGCTTTGTATGATTTTACTGCAGCCACTGCCCTGCTGCTGCATAGAACCGGTACTACTGGTTCCTCTGAAGACAATAATTGTAAACCTATAATTCTACAGATTCAGCAGACTGTGTAAGGCTATCTTTGGCTGTGCATCTATCTGCAACTGCTTGCAGCGCTACTGTACTAAGCAGTAGCTGTCTTTTATCTTTTCAAGATTTTATTTTCTCCTGACTCTGACAGCCTGTAGTAATTTTGTCTCGGCACACAGCTACTGCTTGATTGATTTTTTTCTTTTACAAGTCAGAGATCTATGGTATGTTTTTGCTGCTGCAGTTGCTGCATAAAACCAGTTGCTGGTACCTACCTACTGGGGTCTGCTGGAAGAAATAAACAAAAATATATATATTTCTTCTGAGATGTATAGTCTGTGTGTGTGACGCAAGGCAAGATTTTGCTGTGGACATTGGCACTGCCAGCTGTCTGGCAGCTTTGTTTTATACCACTTATTCTGTAGCTGTTATCTAAAATCAAAATATAAATCTTTTAATTTTTTTTTTTTATCTTCTGACTTCTGAAGTCTGTATGCTACACAGTACTCTCGTCTTGGCACACTGTGACTAGTGATTGATTTTTTTTGACTGAATGTTGTAAACCTTCACTGCAGCTCTTGCTGCATAAAACTAGTAACTAGTGCCTACTACTGCCTGCTGGATAAAATATAAATAAGAAGTAGCCTTCTTTTCTTCTCCAATTATGTGCCTGTGTGTGCAAAATAAGGCAAGCTTTTGTTGTGGACTGCTACACCACCAGCTGACTACTAGTTTTAGTACCACATATAGTATTCCATAGCTGTTGCATGCAATCTAAATAAACATTTTTTAAGGTATTTTGCCCCCAGACTCCTGCAGTCTATATGCTATGTAGTGCTCTTGTCTTGGCACACTGTGACCGACTGATGGCATTTTTACAACTAGTTGGCTGACTGTTGTAAGCTTTCACTTTCTATAAGCTAGAATAAATAAAAGATTATTTTTGGCAATCAACAAATTGACCGATGAGTGAAAATGTCAGAGAAACTGTCATCAGTCAAAAAATGTCTGTGGTTGAGTCATCTACAAGTGATGTGGACTGTATCAATGTTAGAAACATATTCAATGTCCTGCTTTCCCTTACAGTCCCAGCAGACCTGTTGCTGCTGCTGGAGTACTCTTCGTTCCAGTGCCACCACTATTTCTGCTCAAGTGTCGGCCTCCGAATCTGCTGCTGTTGTTCCCACAAAGACTGCCACCATCACCACCTCCATTACTGCCGATGTGACGGCCCTGGCAGCTGCTGCCACAATTGAAAATTACGCACTCACTGTAACTGTTGATCTTCCAGAATATGTTCACCATTCATTCACACTTATGGGTCTTAAAGGACACTAGGACCCCACGGGGGCATTAGCCGGTGGTGCATGACTGACTTACTGAAGGTGTACCTGTGAGCTAGCCAGCAACTCACGCCAGTCCCCTCTCTTACTCAGTTCTCTCTCTGTCAGTAGAAGAAACAAGTGGGAAGAAAAAGAAAAGGGCTACAGAATTTGTAGCCCGAAATGATAGAAAAAAAGATACAGGATATACAAAAAAATTTAACAAAACCAGACTACCAACTAAGGTTTGGGCCTACTGGGTGGCACAAGGATCGTGGGTATGAAAAACCAGAACCACTAGCCACCTGGACTGAAGGGGTAGTGATAAGAAAAAAGAATGGGCAGCAGCCTTGGCATATAGCTCTGGCATACACACAGGGAGCTAGAAAAGACCCTGGGTAGCAAGACGGCAAGTGCTCTTCAAGCAAAGAACCTTTGTACTCCCAAGAGGACAATTTCAATATAGCAGGGTAAAAACTCCTCAAGCTCCCTTCAGAGAAGCAAAACAACATACTGTACATAACTGGACACAGTCCAGGGAGCACAAATATTATCTTCTTGCCACTCCCAAAGGAGCAATGAAAACAATTTGTGAGAAGAAGGTAATAATTGTGAAAACATGAAAAATGTGAATTCCAACAGGGAGAGAGTATAGCGCAGAAAATCCCACTCCAACAAGTTGAGTAGTATAGCACAGAAAAATCCTGCTGCACCTGCCTCTCCCTGCAATACAGGAAGTATCCAGTAGAAAGCTGCACCTTGGTCCAAGTCCCAAGCTGTATCCGCATGGCAAAAGTTCTAGTGGAGGATGGACAAGGTAAAGCCAATGTTGCCTGCAGCAGCAACAAGGATATACCCTAAGGAGATATACCCAGGAAAGGAGAGGGAGGAGCAAGGAAGGCAGGAGAGAGATAAGGTTCAGTCCCCTAGGATTTCTCTCTCTTTTAAAAACATTTTTTTTGGGGTAGGTAAGAAATCTGTGAGGACCCTCATCCCAGTTGTTTTTTTTTCTTTCTTGTGAAGAACAGAAAATGCACATTCCCCACCCTTAAAATATAAGGCAGGTTTAAAATGATTCCCAACTGGGAAAGGCAAGAAAAAATACCAGTGTGCAGTAGTACAACAGGGTGAGCTGCCCAAAGGCCTTGGCTTATGCCTGAGTGGAGGTGGGGTGGGGAGGGTGATGGGTGGGCATGTGAATGAATGGTGAAGATATTCTGGAAGATCAGCAATTATAGTGAGTATATAATGTTCACATCTTCCAAGAATCAATCTTCACCATTCATTCCTACTTATGGGTCAGCATACAAAACTTTCCCAAAATAGGAAGGAGCTGACTTGCCCTGACGGAAGATATCCCTCAGCCCTCTGTGTGGGAAGAACCATCTGGGGACAGGGGCTACTCACAGGTCTGACGGGATCTGAGACTAGTCAGGGGCTGACAGAGGCTCCTGTGGCCTAGGAGCAGGATAGTGCCCCAACAACTCATGCCTGACCCTGCAGGAAAAGAATTGAGCCATGAAAGTGCAAATTAAGCACTTTATACCAGGCCAAAGATGTTAAGCTGGAAAGGTGAAGCCATGCTGTCCGTTGAATGCAGACTGCTGTTCCTACCAGCCCAGAGGCCACCTCATTGGTTTCATATGATGCCCTTGATTGGTGCCTTGCCAACTCCAGGCTCTGGGCAGAAAGGCAAATGGCTTGGCAGGTTAATTTGTCATCAGGAATTCAGGCACTGCAGCAAGGACCTGACCTAGCTGTGACCACAGGCACTTGTTATAAGCTGCCTGATGTGTCTGGTGTACAGCAATGCACATGACGGTACATGCCAAAGTAAAAACCCTCCTCACCCAGACATCTACCACTGCAGAGTCAGCCTCCAGAGGCCAGTCAAGCGATGGGTGTTTAGGTCCAGTTGGAGTCTGCAGCACTTAAATCCCAGAAGTGGGATGAGGTATGGCTCCTGCAAATCCTGTGGGAGCACAATACTAGAGCTGGATGTCCCTTGGGGTTGGAGCAGTGGAAAAGAGATGAAGCCAGACAGTTCTAGAGGCCTCCTCCAAAGCCTGAGGCCAAGGAGGGATGACAAAGTTGTCATCACTGAAATATTCATGGAATTTCAGTGGCAAGGGTAAAGGATTGTGACCTATAAAGGAGCCGATGTCCAGCACCTTCAGTAATTTCATAAGGAAGTGCTGATAAGCAGAATACTCAGCATCTGTAAATAGATGGAGGGAGAATTCCTCTTCCTCAGAGGAAGAAGTCAGAGAAGAGGAGCTGGACTCAGGTGGAGGTGGTGTCAGGTACACAGGTCTGAAATGGACCCCATCAGACTGGACGTTGAAAAGATGTAAGGCACCAGCCTTCTCCTGTACTGAGACCAGGTGATAGGACCAAGAGGACCAACAATACCTGGCAACTCGGGGAGGGGCAACAGAGGCCCAGGAGGGTTGAAGAAGCCAGAAACTCCAGGTTCTCTGCCAGAGCTGCAGGAATGCTCAGGAGATCTCTTGGGGGGGGGGGGCCCAGCAAATCCACCCAAGTAAAGTTGACCAACATCAGTGGAGCGACCCAGTTGGTGCCTTTGCAGGGAGTCACCCAGGTGAGGAGAGTGAAGCCATACAGATTCCACAGGGCAGCTATGGTCCTCACCAATGACGATGCCTTTCACGGGTTCTGTGGAGAAACTGGCCTCAGGGCCACTGCCAGAGCCATGGCTGGTGCTGCCTCTGACACCAGTCTCAGGGTTAGCAGCAGGCATAGGGGTGATTTCCAACCCCTCACCATGGCTGGCACCATCCAAAGAACCAGGCACAACAACCACCTTTGGATCCACCTCAAGCACCATGAGTGGCAGCAATAATTGTCCTGGCATGGTGAACAGCAATGGGTCCCAATCCAGCATCACAGATGGCACAGGGACCCAAAGTGGTGCAGTGGGCAGCACCAGAACAGATTCTGGCACTGACCCTGGCCCCAAGCCTAGAGATGGCTCCAGGGCAACACCATCACCAATGTCATGCTCAGAGCTCGGCCAGGGTAGGCACCATCATTACTATCTCCAAGCCCATGACCAAAAGTATTGTCCTTGTCCTCCTTAAGGCCATGAGGGCATTCAGGGGAGGAAACAACTGCCACCTCAGACACAGGACTGGGGGAAGTACTGGTACTGGCCCTCTTCTGCTACCACAAACACTACCAGGAGGAGATTTGGCCTTGCAACTGGCACCGCCCTGCTAGCCGGTACCACAGATGGTACCAGGAGCCAGGGCAGCATCAGGCTGTGTCCATCAATGTAGACCAAGCATATAGCTTCAGCCTCACCACCAGGAACATCCTATATCCAGGAGAGATGAACTAGGGGGTACTCAGCTGGCCACCAAGAAGGAGCCATCTGTCCCCTAGACTCACCTCCCAGGGCCTCTGATGTCTCGGTGAAGTGAGCGCAAGGAGGACTCTGTGCTTCCACAGTGCCAGAGGTACTGGGAAGAGGCCTAGGAGAAAGGACCCAACTCCTGCACTTGGCATCACAGGTATGATGCCTCCCTCCAAAAGTAGGAGGAGAGCAACCTCACTTTAGGGCGTGGTATTCAAGGATGCATTTGTCCATGGAGAAACATGGCATCACACTGGTCCATGTCATGATCTAGGCTGAGGCAGGAGTGACATTATTGATGCCAGACCAACGTTGCCATAGGGCCTCCACAGCAGCATCAATGCAAAGGGGGCGGCAGCCTTTTCTCTTAACCCCTTTAGATAAATTTTGCTTCATACTAATGAAAAAAAAAAAATAAACAGAAAAATCTCAACTGGATGCCAAAATCGCAAAACAGAGTCGAGAAGTGGTAACAGAGCCAGGTCAGCGATGAAAAGAGTTATAAAAGTAATGCTGAACTGAGGATGCAAGTGCTGATGCAGTAGACTCTGTTGCTCCCAGGATGTGCCTTCTATGGCAGGAAGAACAGAACTGAGGAAGGAATGGGGCTGGCGTCGGTTGCTGGCTAGCTCAAGTGTGTGATGGCAGTACGTCAGTCATGTGGGCAGTGCTACTGGCTAACATTGGTCCCTTCCTAGCTGTAAAAGACCTTGCACTCATGGAGTTCTAGCACCTCCAGCTTAGACCCATAAGTGGGAATGAATGGTGAAGACTGATTCTTGGAAGATCGAGTAATACGGTTGCCCAGCTATTGTTATTAGTACTATGGCTAGTACAGCCAGTGTCACCAATGCTACAAGTGTCATTCCCCAAACATCTTCTGACAGTGCCACCACATCCACCATAAGTATTTACTTCACTGCTTCCATCCCAATCTCCAAAATACATGTCCTCTTCATTCTGTTTTTTGTAGACTTATCGGACCGAATAGAGGTAACAAAAAAAAAGCCTAATAGTACACAAATACGTACTCCTCTGTGCAACTCTGTTTCAATATACCTAGCTTACAAACTCTACTAGTGTTCTCTGCCAATGGTGAGCAGCAACGTCTCACTGGTTTGTTTAGGTGTTTTTTTCAGATGTCCACAATATATATTTTTTAAATGTACAACAGCATGGTTGAATACCCGAATACTCAAATATCCAAATAACAGTTGAATATTTGTATACTCAGGCTGTATTTGATGAATATGCAACAAATAAAAAAATTATGTATCTGCACACTCCTTAGAAACATGCTACACTCTGGAGAGTAAAAAAATCACCTCCATGACAAATCCACTGTGTGCTGGCCCAGATCCAAGAAATGTTCTCAAACCAAGATCTCCCATGCTTGCAGCATGATATTCTGCCCTTAGCCACTGGGCTAGTGCATTTTTTTCCCCAAGTGAACGAGTTGGTAGTAAAAACATTTACTGTTTAAGGTACTTGAGGCAGTGAAAATGTTTATGTGATAATGTGATATGTGATAGTCTTGGAAAACTTTAAATGAACAAATTTAAGTGGTTTGCTGGCATCTTTTTTGTTAGCCCCAGTTTTGCCATGTATAATTAGAGTTGCAAAGTTTATAATTTCAGTGGCAGAAATGGTCTTGTGTTCTAGCTTCTTAAATTTAATGAATGTTTGACTTTCTTCACATGGGTCAGATTAAAGCAGCAGTTCATGTTTGGGCAAACTATGGGTGCCTATACCTTTTATTCCATGTAGATTGCCCTTTTCACTTGTCTCATACAATGCCCATCCTTCCCTGATACGAGTCTGCACTAGTACTTTTTTTCAGAATTGAAATAATAAATGCAGAGCACTGTTATATATGGCTGCCCTAGGTTTTCATCACTATGTGCAGCTACATTTGAACAAGCATTGTTTGGCATCATTTTTTCTAACGACTGAAATGAACTAGTACGCAATGCAAACTACTTCCTGATGTTATGGGACAAAGGGGACATCAGGGCCAACTCCAGGCCACAAAACCTACTGTAAGCTATGAAATGGTGAAGACAAAATGAAATGGGACACCATAAGAAATAGAACATGAAAAGGGTGTGGGGTGTGCGCTACTAACCCTCTCTGTGGATGGGTTGCAGCCATGAGGCAAAGCCGAGCAGTTTTAAGCACCCATAGAGTGGGTTTTTAGAGCACCATCCCACAACCTCTCGAGTGGTCAATTGTGCTTATAAAATGGGGCATTGGATGGTAAAAAAAGAGGTATTTTAAGCATGAAAGAGATGACTTTATTATATTGGCTATACTCTGTTGCAAGAGAAAATAGTTTCTTTGAAAATGAAACAGTATACATTCTATCTGCCACCGTGATGTACTGCTATGCATTTGATAACTGTTAAATATTTTGTTACCTGATCTCTGATAAAGGTCAACAGTTTACAAAATCTTTTAGCTGAGTTGCACTGACAGGGTATATAGCCCCTTCAATAATCACGCTCAATTAACTCCCGTTGGGCCCCTTTAAGAGCAATCAGAGGCTTTGGCTACTCATGTTGATTGCTGAGCTAACCCCCTCTCTGGTGCTGCAGCTTTATCTAAAAACATATTTTACCAAGTGAGCAAGAAGAGCCCTGGAGGGCTGGTTTCCAGTTGCGACCTTAATACAATGGAGCTGTCTACACTCTCAAAGGAAAGAGGAAGACAGAGAAGAGAAGAGAAGAGAAGAGAAGAGAAGAGATGAAAAGAGAAGAGAAGAGAAGAAAAAGAAACAGTGAGCGATAGGAAGATAGAGTTGTCTATCAAAGGCTAGAAGTACTGAGAAAGCGTTATTGCAAAAGTAACATTCTGAAAGACAATAATGCTGCTAGAGCATAATTGAGTTTCTATATGCGTCAGCAGTAGGTCTGATGTAGTGATTTTGTGTGTGTCCTGAGGTTCGGCTGTCAGATTAGGGTGAAGAGACAATAGCTCAGTGTGGATATGTGCTGTCTTATCACAGTTGTGGTACAAACTGACCTGTGAAACTGTAGGATTTTTAGAACACATTTTATAAATAGATTTCAAAATAAGAATGAACAGCAGAGATCAACACTGGGGCTTGAAATGGAGTATGGAAAGTTTTAACTTAAACAAACGCTTTATAGGCAGAATTAATCTTATAATGCCATAACTGACCACAGACTAAGGACTGACAACATGTTTTGTATGAATGCAGCTTTAATCATTCAGATTTAGAAGATTTTGCCTTTTTTAGTTAAGCAGTTAGATGCCAGTAAAGTGCTCAGTGTCATGCTTGAATATTTGCTATATATTTTTTTAAGTATTTGTATCAGAATATGTCTGTGGGTATGTGTGTCTCCTGGGGTATGTTAACCCTTTCTTTTCCTTACTTACTTACCAGGAGGAATTTTAGCCTAGCAGTTAGGGCACAGCACTTTTAACCTGGAGAACCAAGGTTTGAATCTTACAATGCCTACTTCCTTACATTGTAACCATGAGCAAGTCACTTAATTTTCCAGGGATTAATTATATTTCTTTCATGCTCTATAATTAAGCCCTTGACCTTTTCTTAACCTTTCTACATACCCCGTGGCTGTTGTCCACTATTCATGGATTGGAAAAGAAAAGACTCAGGGTAGCATGATTACAGCAGCCAAATAAAAGGGATAATACCATCAAACCAAACACAGCACTGCTGGACGTAGAGAAGTTTTTAAAAGGAGGAAGATTTGAGGGGAAAAACAGGAAGAACTTCTTAATAGAAAAAGTTGTCGACTTTTGGAACAGACGTCCAGTATAAGTGGTATCAGTTGCCACTGTTTTTACTTTCAAGCTTATCCTGGATAAGTTTCTTAAACAGAAAGGGGTAACAGGGTATTCCCACAGAGTTAGTGGGGAAAAGAACTCAATGGGTTGCTGGTCTTTCCTAAATTTGTGTTTATATGAAAAGTTTTTTGACATACAGTGTGCATAAAAGGCATCACATAAAGCAAAATGCTGTGCCTTATGACTAGGTGAGTATGAGCTCATTACCCAGCTTGATTTACTCTTACACCTGATCACATGTTCCTGAAGCCTCTTTGTGAATGTATTACACAATGCAAGCCTCCCTCTTCCTCTGCACTAAATTCTTACTTGAAAGCATGCAGCACAGAACTGATTTTACAAATCTGTTTCCTGATTTAATGACACACTCAGGGTAAAATGGGATTAGCTGGCGATGCATGTCATGACTTTTCAGTATGGGGTGTAAACAACTTTGCCTGCAATCAATGTTATGGTAGTCCCTTTTGGGATCTATCTCTTGAAGACACTTTCCTCTTGTAGTATATGCATGGATATGTATGGTAGCATATACATGGGTATATATGGTAGGAAGTGATTAGAGTTGTAGTTTATACATGTGGGCATTGTAGTCCATTATATTTGTAAGTTCCTGTCATGCACTGTAAACCTTTCTTTGTGCTTGTCAAGTGATGTAAGACCACTATCTCTGTGTGGAATAAAAGATGGTCACTAACTGACATACTGTGTATGAGTATATATATAGGTATATATGGTAGGAAGTGATTAGAGTTGTAGTTTATACATGTGGGTATTGTAGTCCATTATATTTGTAAGTTCCTGTCATGCACACTAAGCCTTTCTTTGTGTATGTTCAGTGATGTAAGACCACTATCTCTGTGAAGAACAAAAGATGACCACTAACTGACATACTGTGTATGAGTCTCTTCTCTACTGACCCACAGTATATCACACCTCTTTCATTTATGATGCCTCCCCATGCCTGAGGATGCCAGACGAGGGATAAAAAAGAAATGCAAGAGACAGACAAAAGACATAATAGGAACCATCTTGTAAGGAATAACATGTTAGTGCTCACATATGAAGCTCATACACAGTATGACCTCAATGTTTATGTTTTGGAGGAATAGTGACATCTGATAGGTGACAGACTACTGATGAATCCCAATAAAGCATATGCAGGCAGTGGCACAAAGTAGAGATGTACAGATATACACTAGTCTTTGAAGAGAGATGAAATCTGCATGCAAAAGTGTACACATGCTCTGTTACTACACACAACCATACCACAGTGATGCCATTACATGGGAAACATAAATCTAATGTCAGCCCTTTGCGGCTGCAGTATAAGTGACTTACATGTCTACACTACTGAGCAATATATAATCTGAAAGAACCAGTGAACATAAGTTGTCTTGATTTAAAAACAAAAACTAAAAACAAACAAACAGATAGTTATTTAGTGGATGCAAATAATTTCTAGTCCATGGCCAGCTGGAGTTCACCCCACTCAAAGTGTAGAAAAGTTGAGTACTCACAGAAACACATTCTTCCATGTTTAGTCTCTCAGATAGCAAATCAAACTGAAAACCCTTTCCCTGAATATTTAAGAGCTGTTACTAGATTGCTTCCTCACACCACTATTGCCAATATGTTTTTCAGAAATCAAGCATGAATGACTATCAATTGTTGAGCCTGAGATAAGCAATGGGGTGTTGGTGGGGTACTCAGTTTCTGACTCAAGTATTTTGATGAAAATGCAAAAGCAGTGTAGACAGAAAAATAAATTGGTGATCATAGAAAGTAAGCATGGGCTGGAGGCACAGTCATAACTGCCTTCAATTTTTCTTTTCTGCAGTCTACTTTTCACTGGGTGATGAGCCGCAGGGACTTTTTCATTAGGCGGGACCGTTACTTTTTCTGTGGTCATGTTGTATTACAAATGAATAATTCACAGCCTCCTCTCCCCATTATTTTCAAAAGGATTGACATCTGTAGGCATCCACCACAACTAATTCAAACACAGATTTTAGTAACACTTTTTGAACTGTTTCCCTGATTAAGGGGAGCAAACTGAGCCAAGGCTGCCATATGATGGAACCTCTTATCTACAGTAATATGAGAAGCTTGAACATGCAAAGAATCTTTCAAAGAGCCACGTTAGACTCTGGATGTGTGGTCTCTGGTTCTATAGTAGGTACTATAGCATTGTTAGACATGTATGCTATTACACTTCATGGAACCTCAAAGTTACACCCATTTTATAGACATTTATTTCTGTTTATATCATGATCCAGGATTTAAAAAATGTCAGCAAAATAAAAAAAAATTAAGTTTCAAATTTCAAGAAACAATGTCAATAATACATTTCAGAGGTCTTATGTTAGGATAATTACTATTAAGAAAAAAATAATCCAGTTGGCTTGCTAAGGAAATGTGATTCATGATTAACATGATTCACTAAAAATACCACAGACAGCTTAATCTGGTTCAATGTCAGTTGGCATCCATCTGTATCCCCCTCCCCAGGGATGAGGCTGAAAACAGGCAGATTGTCTAGTCCTCCTTTGCCGGTCAACAAAAACTAAACAAATAAATCCTAGCTTTCAGTCTGATTGTGTGCTTTGCAATACTGTGTATACTGTAAATGTAATTACTAAAGACAGAAAAAAAGGAGTGCACACAAGGATGTGGTGCTCACAAGCAAAAAAGAAACATACTGTAAACAAAAAGAACTGCTTGGGCACTCACAACCACATTAGACTGCTGACGTGTTTCACATCTTTCACTCGCCTTTGAGAAAGGATTGAGTGAAAGACCTGAAATCCGTCAGGCTGTGTGTTTCTAAGTTATGATTTTAACTAAATAAATATTTTGCACATCAACATGGTGTCAGCAGTCTAATGTGGTTGTGCGTGCCCAAGCTGTTCTTTTTGTTTACAGTACGGAAATGTAATTACTAAACTGATTTTTAATAAGGCATAAATTGGTGAACAAGCTGCAAACCCCATTTTGGCTCCCAGCTTGCCCTTTTTTTTACATACATCTCCCTGTAACATGAGAAACTGCCAACAACTTTTAACATATATGGCAGTCTAGGTCACATTACTACTGATGTTGTTTAGGACATTTTAGTGGGGGTTACAAAAATAAAACAAGTCCTAAAAGTGTTTGAACATTAAGCATTTTGTTTAATTTTATTTCTGGTTCGTCAGTACTCTTAAAGATACCATGTCACCCTTTCCGCACCACAACAGTGAGCAAAAAAAAAAAAAAAAACCCAAAAGTAATAACACTCAACCAATCACAAACTGGAAGGAAATCTGACTTGGTCTACCACTGACTGTTAAATATTCATGGGGACGTTTGATTGGTTGGTTCTTTACTGATGCTAGGCTAGTGTAGAAAGGGATGTTGGAGGGTTGCATAACATTGTTTCACATGGTTAGGAACACCATAGGTTTCCATGAACTGAAGGAAACCAGAGGCAAGAAAGAGAGAGGCACATACAAAGAGACAGAGACTGCAGTGATCAAAGCAAATTCACAGAGCCAGAACAATAAGATAAATCACTCACGATTAGAAACTTATATTCTGCGCATGATGACATTTACAATGCAGTGAATAGCAGTTTAGCAGGCATGATGATATCTGTCTTCCTTTTTTTTTCGTTGGCTAACGCTTGTGCGCCAGTCAATATATTGCAGTAGTAGCAGATTTGGAGGTGTGGTCACTGTGGGCGAATGCAGGGCATGCATCAGTAAGTGCGTCCCTCATTCCCCAATAAGGCAGCATGCAGGTGCCACACCAGCAACATGTAAAGTGGCGAGCACATCTAAGAAAAGGTCCGCTGCAATGAGAGCCAAGCTCGTCACACAGTGGCACCTCCCGATGTGCCTTTCCTGGTGAAACATTCTAGTAAACATGGTGGCAGTGACTACCACCACTGTCTGCTACAATGCCGACTTCAGGGGGTGCCCAATCCCCCTATCAGCATGCCCTGAGCCAGTTCATGTGCCAACGGGGGAGCCCTCTCCCTGCTGGCATGATGCGCCCCTCCTTCGGTATGTGCCGATGGGAGTGCCCAATCCCCCACTGGCTAGCCCCCCAAACACTCAGGTGGCACACTGGGATCCCACCCCAGCGTGTCAAATGCCCCTGTACAAAAAAAACCTGTCCCATGATGTTTTTTTTTTGTTAACTTGTAAAAGAAGAAAACGGTCCCTCGCAGTCTGTCCTGCTCCCTCCCCAACCCACACCACCCACCCTCTGTGCACCCTACCACCCCTCACCTCATACTTACCTCTGAGTCTGGCGACAAATCTTGGTGGACGGGAACACATCTGCACTCTTCAAAGCCGACCATGAACCGAAGAAATGCCGGTAAGCTGTATAATGGCACAAATAGGGTTTTTTCAACTTTGGTGCTTATCTGGCATTTTGTGGAATCTGTGCACCAAATTTTCAACATGGGGTTACTGGGGCCCCTCCTCATGAATTCAGTCACTGTAATGGCGTTATTCAGTCCAGAAAGGTGATTTTGTGGTCACTGTGTGGAATCACCTTTCAGGACTGATTAATGAAATGACAGTGCCACTGTTCATGAGGTGGGCTCTCAAAAAGCATATATCACAAATTTGGTGAAATAAATCCAAAAAATGACTTTCATGAACGTGCATTACGCAGTTTCCAAGCACGCTTTTAACTTCGTGAATTTATAATAGTTTCACTCCAGATTTTCAACATTGCCATTTTTCCACACCTCCTTATGAACAGTACAGCTGTTATGTTACATATCCTGGCCGAATTGTGTTTTCGCATTTCCAGTGCAGAATAGCGTGATCGCTGTGCAAAATCAGTTTTTGGGACAGTTTGAGAAAATGACAGTGACACTGTTCATGAGCAGAGGTCCTAAAATGTGTATGTTGAAAATTTGGTGATGAAAGTCCATAAAATGACTGTGTTACAAGCATGCTGTTGCGCAGTTTCCACACACCCTTGTAACTTTCCAAATCTGCAATATTTTCATGCCAGATTTTCAACACTGGCATTTTTTCACACCTCCTTATGAACAGTACAGCTGTCATTTTTAACATCCTGCCCAAAATGTGTTTTTGCACCTGTGCCACAGAATGGTGTGGTCGCTGTGGGAAATCAACTTTTGGGACAGATTAACAAAATCACAGTGCCACTGTTCATGAGGGGAGGTCCTAAAATGATTATGTTGAAAATGTGTCTCTTCAGGGTGGGGGTGAGGTTGGTGTCAATACTTCACTGCCATTCCTATTATGCATCTCTAACTCCTGCACTACCAATGCCAGCGAGACAACACTTGGCATTGACAAATGCCTGTTTAATATAGCTTTTTCTCACTGGAGGCAGGTGGTTGGCTTTTCAGCCCTGTCCCCAATCCCCCCAACCAGCTACTACCTCCCTCAGTCACCCAGACTAAGTCCTCCATGGATTCCCCGTGTGGCAGGGCAGAGGAGGGAAGGCCATCTTCCTCCTGGTACATAATCCAGAAGTGTCCCAGTGACACGGGGTGAGGGAGAGAGGGCAGGGCTTCATTAAGCCAGCCTGGCTCCTTTTCTGTGTTCTCCATATCCCCCTGGCCATGGTGGCATGTGGTTGTGTACACATGGAGGTGAACACACACTGCAAAACCATATCCCCTCCCATTTAAGTCGCTCAGAGCCTGCACTACCCCCAGGCCTCCACCTGATTGTAGTTGAAGGCCAAGATGGCTTGCCATCCCTCCCCAAGAGAAGAGAGCAGTCCATGGGACACTCCATCCGCTCTCCCCCCGCCACCCCCCAGCAATGTGAGTGCATTCCCAAAACCGGGCCACCAGTGCACCGCAAGTGAAGTGCAAGTGCCTGAGCCTTCCAAAGTACTGGCTCGGCTCACAAAATCTGTCTTTTTTGGAGTAGACCGGTAATGACCATTTTTATCTCTGCTTAAAACTGCTTTCTTGTGGAAAGCAATGTACATTTCTACAGTATGTAATATTTTCATACTCACAAAATACAACGTCTTCAAACTGTGCTCTTTCTACCTTCAGCATTTATCATACAGGCTAATTTTGTGGGTCAAACACATTTAAATAAATTAGTCATATCATATAATCAATTGGCAAGATTTGTCTGGACGGAAGGTCAGAGAAGGGGAGATAGGGGAGCTAAACACGTGGCTCAAGGGCTGGTGCCAGGAAAAAGGACACAGATTTGTAGGGAACTGGCAACAGTTCTGGGAGTGAAAGTTCATTGGGGCAGAAGTTTGACGTCTTTGCAGAATATTTAAACTAGCAAATGGGGAGAGGGGTGCAGCACCCCATACGTCGAATGGGAAGAACACCCCTCCACTCTCAGCTAGTGGTCAAACAGGAATTCAGCATGTTTGCCGTTCATTTGCATCACCAGGTAAGAAAAAAGGTTTGTCTCCCCATATGACGCACAGGGGTAATGCCAAACTTCACCCAACAACTAACACACCAAAATCTGGCCAATGGAAAATCATGTACACAAATGCTCACAGCCTGGGAAATAAGATCCCAGACCTGCAGGCAATAATGTCAGAGGCCAAATTGGACATAGTAGCAATTAGTGAGACGTGGTTTACCAGTAACCACACTTGGCAGACTTCAGTACCTGGCTATGTATTGTTCAGAAGAGACCGAGGTGCAAAAAGGGGGGCAGGAGTGGCCCTGTATGTTAATGAAAATATCAAAGCTACAGAAATTCAGAATACACATAAGGGCCAGAAGAACTGTGGGTCACCCTGGAAACAGAAAATGGGACAGCCATAAGAACTGGGGTTGTCTACAGGCCCCCAGACCAGAGGGAGGACATAGACACATTACTGTTAGAAGATATACAAAACATGACAGCTAAAGGGAGGTTCTGATAATGGGAGACTTCAACATGCTGGATACAGATTGGTCAATACCAGCAGGAACATCTGCCAGAACTAGACTCATAGTGGATTCCCTGCAGGGGGAGGGCCTCAAACAACTGGTACAGCAACCCACAAGAGACAGGGCTATCCTAGATCTAGTACTGACTAACAAAGAAGGGATCACAGATCTCCAGGTAGAAGGTCACCTGGGGCCAGTGACCATCACATGGTATGGTTCAATTTGGCTGCTACTTCTAAATCATCCCATTCCAAGGCAAAAATATGGGACTTCAGAGGAGCTGACTTTGATAAGATGGCCAACAGAGTTAAGTTAGCCCTGGCAAAAAGAAACACAGGTGAGGGGGTACAGGCAAAGTGGGCAAGCATTAAGGATGCAATACTTGAAGCAACATCCCATTGTGTTAGACAGAAAAGGAAGTGCAAAAGAAGAAGGAAACCACTTTGGTTCTCAAATACAGTAGCAGAAAAGGTCAGAGCCAAATGGCTGGCCTTCAGAAATATAAGGAACACAGCGGGATGAAGATAGGAGGCATACCAAACTGCCCTAAGGGAAGCAGGTAAGGCAGTAAGGCAGGCAAAGTCCCAAACTGAGGAAACACTAGCACGAACAGTAAAAGAAGGTGACAAGACTTTCTATAGATACATTAGTGAAAGGAGAAAGTCCAGAGGGGTATGTAAGCTTAATGGAGAAAAGGGAGCATGTGAGGAGGAGGACCCTGTAAAGGCATCTATCCTAAATAGATACTTTTGCTCAGTATTTACTGAAGAGAAGGTAGGGCAGAGCCCACAGCTCAGCATCATGGACACAGGGGGGAGGGAGGTGAGCACTACTCCCTTCACAAAAGAAAGGGTCCTAGAAGAGCTTGCTAAGCTCAGGGTGGATAAGGCAATGGGACCTGATGGCATACATCCCAGGGTACTTAAGGAGCTAAAGGAGGAACTAGCAGAGCCATTAGCAGACTTGTTTAGTGAGTCTCTGAGCACAGGAGAGGTCCCAGAAGACTGGAGAAGGGCTCATGTGATCCCGCTCCACAAGAGTGGTAGCAGTGAGGAGGCGGGGAACTACAGACCGGTCAGTCTTACCTCAGTAGTGGGCAAGATTGTGGAGGCACTCCTTAAGGAAAGGATAGTGCAACACCTGGAATCCATAGGGGCACAGGATCCAAGACAGCATGGGTTTACAAAGGAAGGTCCTGTCAAACTAATCTCATAGATTTCTTTGACTGGGTAACCAGAGTGGGGACCAAGGGGAGCAGTTGATGTCGCCTACCTTGACTTCAGCAAAGCTTTTGACACTGTTCCACATAGAAGATTGATAAATAAGCTGGGTAGGCTCGGGTGGTCAGAAGTTGGTCAACTGGGTGGCAAACTGGTTGACAGGCAGAAAACAGAGAGTGGTGGTAAATGGTATACAGTCAGAAGAGATGCAAGTCACAAGTGGGGTACCTCAGGGATCAGTCCTGGGGCCAGTCCTCTTCAACATCTTCATTAGTGACCTTGCAGATGGACTAGAGGTAAGGCTTGTCTGTTTGCAGATGACACCAAGATCTGCAACAGAGTAGATGATCCAGATGGGGTGGGCAGAATGAGAAGAGATCTGGATAAACTAGCAGAATGGTCAGAAGAGTGGCAACTGGGATTTAATGCAAAGAAGTGCAAAATCATGCACATAGGGAAGAGAAACCCTGAAGCCACCTATAGGCTGGGAGGGGAGTTGCTAGCAGTCACAAGGGAAGAAAGAGACTTGGCATCATCATCACTGATGACCTAAAATCATCCAAGCAGACCTCTAAAGCAGTAGGTAAGGCTAGGGGGGTGTTAGGGTGTATCAGTAGGGGTATTACAAGTCGTAAGAGGGAGGTAATAATCCCTCTGTACAAGACACTGGTTAGGCCCCATCTGGAGTACTGCATGCAGTATTGGAGGCCACACCTTCACAAGGACATTAACCAAATTGAGGCAGTCCAGAGAAGGGCAACCAAAATGGTGCAGGGGACTGCATCAGAAGACATATGAGGACAGATTAACGGAGCTCAATATGTATACCCTTGAGCAAAGGAGGGAGAGAGGTGATATGATCGAGGCATTCAAACACCTTAAGGGCATAAACAAGGTGAAAGAGTCTAACATGTTTAAATATAAGAAAAATAGCAGGACAAGAGGACACAGCATGAGATTAGAGGAGGCCGATTAAGGGGAATGTGAGGAAATTCTTTTTCACAGAAAGGTGGTGGATGCATGGAATGGCTTACCACAAGAAGTGGTGGCTATGAATACAGTGCAGGGCTTCAAACAGGAATGGGATAGGCATAAGGGAGCAATACAAATGACTATGAATAGATAGGCCACTGACAGAGCAAAGGCCGATGGCACATTTATAAGGTAGAAAAAGAAATGGGCAGACTGGATGGGCCTTGCGGTCCTTATCTGCCATCAACTTCTATGTTTCTATGTTGTCCTGAACTGTAGCTATAATACTCATCACTGCATTTTGTATAAAGACCTAAACTGGGACAGTTTATCAGTACAATTTAAAAAACAATATTCAGTATTTATCTATAAAATAATAAATGGGATGATTGATGGAAACATGGATATGCCTTCTGTTAGTAAATATTATCCATATCTTTTAAGGGATGTAAAGCATAGAGGTTACACTTTTCCAAAAACTAATACAAGATATGGTACTATGACACTTGAGGCTCAGACTGCAAATATTTGGAATAATATTCCCCCTGAATTAAGGAAAGCAACTAAACTATCCCAGTTTAAATTAGGATTGAGCACTGTATTTTATGATGAATGTACTTGTTTTTAAAGTGTGGATAAATGTGTTAGTTGTTCGTTTGAAGATTTTTGTCTTGTATAATGTCAAAAATTATTTATTATTTGTTTTATGTAGTCTGAATTTTTGTATGTTATATTGAATGTAATTTGTTATTGACACAGGACAACTTTGAAAATAGGTCGATGATCTAAAGTTTGCCATCCTGCATAAAAATAAACATTTTTACTACTACTACTACTACTACCAATACAGATTAAATTAATGCAGCTAAGTGTTTCCCCTTCTAAAGAGCTCAGCTATAGGTACCTGCCAATCATGCAGTTGATCTAAGCAAAATAAACTATGACTAAAATAAAGCATTCACCGAATGTGGCTTTAGAAAGTAATCTCTTAACCCTCTGGCTTAAAGCAATCATTTATTCCCAAGGGGTATTTGCACAATGCCATATTACTGACTGATACCAGGTTGCACGATGGCTCACTGTAAAGATCTGCTCTGCTTAAATGAATACAACTCTCGAGATGCATGGCCTGAAATAAAGATATTATGGGATACACTTGAAATTTCTGTATCTGAATTAGTATTCATAGAAAGCGTACATATAATTTCTCAAAATGTAACCTGGTTATCCTTTAACAAACTTAAAACCACTTTGTAGTGCAACTACTGCTTCTGTGAACTAGTGGTAACATAACAGCAGAGCCCTCCCCCAACCCCCAAAGAAATGAGGAGGGATACCAGTTGCTGGGTGAAAAATGGAGTGATATGAACAGCATGAGTCAGTATGGACAGGAATGGATCCTGGTCAGTACTGGAAGGGTGGCATGGGATAAGGAAGCTTGCCACCATCAGAGGATATAGCAATACATTATGGAAAAATAAGTCACCTACAGAAGGAAGGAAAGCTGGTAAGACAACCAAGAAGGAAGAAAGAGTTCACTTGACATCTGTAATAATGAGCCATTTTCACAATTTTCTTAAATTTTCTTAATTTTGCAAATGAAAAGAAGTTTAAAAAGGTGTCATATAAAAATATTGCTTGGGTAGGAGCAGGTTAAGTGTTACCACATAAACATCTCAGAGTTACTCCCCAAATCCAGTCCTGTTGTAAATCTGTTTTTAGGTCTACAGCATTATTACTTTATAAACAATAATCCAGTAGCTAGATAAACATTTTACAAGCCTGGCCCAGTGAACACTGTATTGAAGATGTTTGCTAGCCACTAGCTGGTATGTTCTGCTTTAATTAAGATATCAGTTTTGACCAGTGAATATGTTTAAAGAAACTTGGTTTATGTAGAGGAAGTGCTTCCAAAAGAAGTTCATCACCTTTTTCATCCAGCAGCAAAATTCATTAGCTAGCAGACAGTGCTGCAACAATTGTACTGCTCTGAAGGTGCAGCTGCATTTCCATTGGATGCAGGTAATAAAATATTAACAAATGGCCTTAATGGATAATGTGTCAACCAATCAATAGATGTGACAAAACTATATGCTGGTGTGGACGTTATATTCTTCCCATCGAATTAAGAGGATACAACTATATAGGCCACTGATAAGTGTTGTTATTGCTTTATGACATATTAAGTCATTAATAAGAAAGGACACTTACTAGTAACACTAGCTCTTTGAATGACTCTCCTTCATAGAGACACACATATTGGAATATAAGCCATTGGTGTTGTTGCACCACATGGTACACTGGTGGCACACAACTCCGCCTATATATCTTGTGTGACCCCATGCCTCCTTAGTTTTTTTCTGACAGAGATAAATCGAATTTTACAATATGATGGGAATAGGAGACCAGAATTTCTTGCCAGGCCCAGAAGAGAAGCAGGCAGAGAAACCTCTTTGGAGTTATAAGAAATGCTCCATCTACAAAACCAGGGGTTGGTGTGGCTCTATGAAGGAGACTTTATTGAAGATTTAGTGTTACTGGTAAGTAACTGTCCTGCCTTGATTTTATTTTATTTTTTGGGTACGTACACTGTTCCCAAAGAGACCTTTTTCAGTATTCTTTAAGGATACCTCCACCACTTCCACCTGTATAGTTCCATGTTGCACCTAAATTGTATCCTTTGCTTTGTTCTAGGCATAACATATATATGTTAAAGTTGCCAATTGTTGATTGTTCTTGATGCACATTTTTTCTTTTCCTCCTTTGTAAATATTGTTTTGATATGTGATGCAAATTTTGTTTCTCTCCATGCTCTGTAAATGTTGTTTTGATCTGCCCCAGGATGCATCTGAAAACAAGCTACTACTCAGCTCAGTATGTCTTTCCTGGTGAAACTTAAAAAAAATATATAATCTCTCTCCCTCAATAGAGCTATATACTGTATAGTGGAATGATTCCAAACCAGTGGAAAAAGCATTGGGTAGCTCAAAGAGGGGTAGTATGGTTCCCACAGGAAAGTAGACCCTGTGTGAAAGATAGGTCAAAGCAGGCATACCTACAGAAAGTCAAATCTACACTATAATGAAAGTGTGATTGTGAGCTCAAGTGGTAGCAGTGCATATATCAGTGGCTAAAATGGACTTGAAGTAAGGAATGAAAAAAAACTAGATTACACTTTGCTTCTGGTTCAAAAGGAGTCCTGGTAAGGGATTCTAGAACCATTGTAAGGTTCCAGAAAGGAACAGACTGAAGAACTGGAGGGCACAGATGCAATAGTCCCTTAAGGGATCTCTGAGAGACCTCCAGTTGTGCCAGCATTTTGCTCTCAGTGAAAGCACGGAAAGCTGAGACTGCATAAACTTTTAAAGAAGAATATTGGAGGTACAAGTCAGATACTGGCATGAGATAATGATGGACTGGACAGGTAAAAGGAAGCAGATTGCAGCATATATAGAAAGTGTTCCATTTCAATAAATAGGTTAATCTAGAAGTGTGTTTTATAGGTGCTAGAAGTACCTCTGACTCCAAAGCAGGATAACTCTTAAGTCTTCGGGAGCCAGGTATGGAGTTGCAGGCACTGGGGATTCAAATGGAATAGAAGGTATTGGATCTGTGACAGAATTCCCTGCCTGTAAGGCAAAGGACATGGAGGTTCAACTGTTAGATGAAACAGCAGAGGGAACCAAATCTGAGGAGGTCAAAGGGGCGATCAGGATCATGGTGGCTGGTTCTTTCTGGAGTTTAAGCAGCACTGTCTGTATTAGAAGCAGGGGGTGGAATAATGTCCATCTCCAGCAGAAGGGCAATGTGTTTAGCCAGAAATCTCCAGGCTCTGGAATAAGCAAGCCAAGCAGTTTTATTTTGTGTGAGGATACAAACTGTCTCAGATTATGTTGACACCTCTGAGTAAAGAGCCTTACTAGATCATCTGGAAGCTTCCACTCATGGATTTGCACCTCTGCTTTACTGAGAGCATCTGCTAGGACATTTTGGACACCAGGCAAGTAAGAGGCCACATAAAGTATCTGGTTTGCCACTGCCTAATCCCACACTCTCACTGCTTCTCCACTCAGGGATAGGAATGGATCCCTCCATTTGTTGGGTAATGCGCAATGGATTGTCTGTCCACACTAAAATGGTCTTTCTGTGAACTTGCAGAGTAAAAGCCTAGATGAAAACAAGAACAGCCACAGTCATCAAACTGTGGATATGGAGAGAGTGTTCTGGGGGTCTATATGCCTTGGGTCTGTAGGGATCCTAGTGGGGCACACCAGCCTCGACTTGATGCATCCATTGTGAGGATAATCTGAGATGAGAGTTGATTAAAAAAGGTTTCCAGCTGCCGGCCGGTCAGCACAGCAGTTGGATTTCTGCTTGCGATGCTGGCAACCCGGATTCGGGAGTGGATCCGGGGCATCGGGGGCCGGAGAGGGGGAGAAGGACAGAGCATCCCACAACTGCGCTCCTTCTCTGGGGGGAGGATGGTGGAGAGTTCGGTGCTGTGGGGACACCCAGTGGAGGCAGAGCAGCACTGCAAGCACAGACGCAAGCTTGGGGCCGGGGTGGACACTGGTCGTCATTGCATGTCACTGCTCCTGCCTACAGGGGGAAAAAACGTGCTGCCTGTTGCCAGGATGATACCTGTCCCTCTGCTCTAATGAGCTCCCAGGCTGACTCCCGGACCTATTCTGTTGTCTGCGGCACTTGGGGAGGTGCCCAACCCTGCCCTGGAGGGTAATCCATGGGGTATCTGGAGAGTTACGGCTAATGTGGGAATGGGATCGGAGGGGGCTGTGACCTGGGCAGAAGGTTCGGCAGCTAGGTGGCAAGAAGAAATAGAATAAAAAAAAAAAAAAAAGGTTTACAGACACCAAAGGAGATCATTGTACAGGGAGGATGGAATCCAGTTCATGTGATCCAGAGGTTGTAATGCTTGGATCCACTGAATTTGGAGATCCTTATATGAAAACAGTCTAGAGGCACAGCTACAATAGCTGTATCCATGAGACATAATAGTTAAAGCATGGGCTTGGTAGACATCCACATGCTGGAGGCAATTAGGCTTGCTTGAGCAATAAGGGTAGAGGCTCTATCCTCCAATAGGCAGGCAGTGGCCCGAGTCATCTTTAGTACTGTACCTATGTATTTAAGTCTTTGGCATTGAACTAGTACAGACTTTGGTTTACTAATGTGAATCCCCAATTGGTTGAACAACTTTCAAGCCCCTGATAACGTATGGATCACCAGTTTTCTGAATGGTGTATTGAGAAACCAATCATCCAGGTACAGAAGAATCACACAGGTTCTCTCTGCATAGGGTGACAGCAAAGCATCTGGTAAAGACTCACAGTGCAGAAGAAAAACTAAAGGGCAAGACGCATAATTGAAAGTACTGGCACTGTACTAAAGAAGTTCATACTAAATAATGTTAAAGATGGTAAAAAGCAAAAAGTCCATGATAACCACTCATTAGCTAGACTACAGATTTAATACTAAGTTCATATGAACATACGAAGAAGCCAGCAGAAGAAGGCCATTTGGTCTATCAAGTCTACTCGTATTGCAGGGTCCACAACTTGAGCTAATATCTCTGCCCTCCTTCCCCACTCCTCCCAACCTCCCTACCCATGATCCTTACCTTCTCCTTATGCCTGTCCCAGCCTCTCTTAAAGCTTCCCACTGTCTTCATCGAGATGACCTCTTCTGGCAGTGCATTCCAAGTGTCCACCACCCTCTCTGTGAAGAAGTGCTTCCTGACCTCCCTCCTAAACCTTCCACCCTCCAGCTAAAGACTGTGCCCCCTCATGTTATGATTGCCGCTCAGCTTAAAGAGACTCTCCTTATCAACCTTATTTATCCCTTTCAAGAACTTGAAGGTCCCAATCATGTCCCCTCTCTCTCTTCTGTCTTCCAGGGAGAAGAAAAAGAAGAAGAAGAAGAAGAATCAGCATTTATATAGCGTTTTTCATATACAGTATCCCAAAGTGCTTTACAAGCAATGCTAGACTGGTAATGAAGTGACTGAATGTGTGGTGGCGGCCATATCGCACATCATCACCCACACACAGCCTGGATAATTGCATGAACCAGTTTATGGGAAGGGGAATGTTGGCCAGGACACCAGGAATGTTCCCTGCTCTTTGTGAAGAGGGCCCTGGGTTCTTTTACTTCCACCTGGACACCCACCAGGACAACACCAGGATGGGCAGAAGGGACCTCGGTTTAACGTCTCATCTGAAGGAAGGCACACCCCAGCAGTACATAACCCCCCAATACTGCACTCGGATGCCAGCGATTTTTAGGTGCAGTCCATTCCTGGTGTGGGATGAGAACCCACGACCTTCTGGTTCAGAGGCAGATGTGCTACCAACTGAGCCACGCTGACACCTACATGTTTAGTCCCCTCAACCTCTCTTCATATGCCTTACCCTGCTGACCCGCTATCATCTTTGTAGCCCTCCTCTGGACCTTCTCCAGCAGATTAATGTCCTTTTTGAGGTGTGGGCACCAGTACTAAACTCCATACTCTAGATCCAGCCTTATCAATGACCTGTACAAGGGCAGTATAACCTCCTCTCTGTTACTACTGATCCCCCTAGATATGCATCCCAACATCTTGTTTGCCTTTGCTGCTGCTTTCTTGCACTGTGTGGAGTGCTTAAGGTCACTAGTGATAATCACTCCCAAGTCCTTCTCCTCCTCCTCCTCCTCTGATGCAGATACTTGGACTCCACCCAGCTAGTACTCTGTTCTTGGGACTCTTGGCTCCAATATGCATAACTTTGCATTTCTTGGCATTGAAGCCAAGCTGCCAGATCCTGGACCACCTCCTCAGCTTTTCCAGATCATCTTGTAGGTCCTGTATTCCTTCAGCTATGTCCACTTTCCCACAGAGCTTGGTGTCACCTGCAAATAGGCACATTTTGCCCTTAATGCCATCCCCAATGTCATTGATGAAAGCACTGAACAACACCGGCCCCAGCACTGAGCCCTGTGGGACCCCACTCGTTACCTCTCTGGTGCCAGATAACTCCCCCCACAACCACCCTCTGAGTTCTGTCCCTCAGCCAGTTTTCCACCCATCTGGCCATCTTTTCCCCAACACCAAGATCCAACAACTTCCTGAACAAGCTTTTGTGGGGCATAAAGTCAAAGACCTTGCTGAAATCAAGATAGAGGATGCCTACCACTTGGCCCCTGTCTATTGTCTACTGTCTACTGTCTTACTGACGCAGTCAAAGAAGTCAATCAGATTCATCTGACATGATCTCCCCCCATGGGCCCAAACTGCTTCACATCCTGGAGACCATGCTCCTCTAGATATTCCACCAACCTTTCATTTAGTTCCTGTCAAAGGCATTTATCTAAACCTCTTTTGAAGAAATTGACTACTCTCTTTAACAAATCATGGGAGGATTGAGTGGTACCTGAGGACTGGAGGAGGGCAAATGTGATTCCACTTCACAGAAGTGGGAGCAGGGCAGAGGCAGGAAACTACAGACCAGTTAGTTTGACTTCAGTGGTAGGGAAAATGATGGAATCACTTCTGAAGGAAAGAACTGTTTAATACCTAGAGGCCAGTGGGGCACAGGACCCAAGGCAGCATGGTTTCACAGCAGGAAGGTCATGTCAGATGAACCTAATAGATTTCTTTGACTGGGTGACCAAAGTAGTAGACCAGGGAGGGGCTGTGGATATGGCCTACCTAGATTTTAGCAAGGCATTTGACACAGTCTCACACAAAAGATTAATGTACAAGTTAGTCAGCCTTGGAGTGGGTCCCAAGGTGGTAGCCTGGATAAAAAAACTGGCTGGACAACAGGATGCAAAAGGTAATAGTAAATGGAGTCCATAGTGAAGAAAGGAGGGTAACTAGTGGGGTACCGCAGGGTTTGGTACTGGGACCAGTCCTCTTTAATATCTTTATAAGTGACATTGGAGAGCACCTGGAAGGAAAGGTATGCCTCTTTGCAGATGTCACAAAGATCTGCAACAGGGTTGATATACATGGTGGGGTGGAAAGAATGAAAAGGGACTTGGCAAGGTTGGAGGAATTGTCAAATATGTGGCAGCTCAGATTCAATGCAAAGAAGTGCAAGGTAATGCATCTGGGAAACAAAAACCCAGGGAAAGAGTACACAATGGGGGGGTGAGTCAATAACAACAAAAATTGAAAGAGGCCTAGGAGTAATTATATCAGATGACCTAAAGGTGGGCAAGCAATGTGAGAAGGCAGTAAGGAGGGCTGGGGGGATACTGGGATGCATAGGGAGAGGCATCAACAGTAGAAAACAGGAAGTTATTATCCCTCTCTACAGACAGTTAGTGAGACCCCATCTGGAGTACTGCGTGCAATTCTGGAGACACCATCTCCACATAGACATAGACAGAGTGGAGGCTGTTCAGAGGAGGGCAACCAAAATGTTGTAAGGTCTGCACCAGAAGACATATGAGGAGAGACTAAAGCAGCTTAATATGTATACCCTTGAGGAAAGGAGGGAGAGAGGGGACATGATAGAAACTTTCAAGTATCTCAAGGGAATTAACAAGGTACAAGAGGGTAGTATCTTTCAGAAGAGATGTGCAAGAACAAAGGGGCACAATTTGAAGATTGAGGGGGGACAGCTCACAGGTAATGTTAGAAAGTATTTTTTCACAGAGAGAGTTGTGGATGTATGGAGCAGCCTTCCTGAGGAGGTTGTGGAGTCAGGAACAGTGGGAGAATTCAAGAATGCATGGGACAGGCATAAGGCAATTCTAGTGGGGGTCAGGAGTAAGTAAGCTGTTGATTAATGAGAATCTGCAGCTTATCCATCAGGTAGGGAAATGGGCAGACTGGGTGGGCCAAGCGGTCCTTATCTGCCGTCAAATTCTATGTTTCTATGTCAAACAGACAACTTTACAAAGCTTTGCAAAAAGTAAAAAAACACAAGGAAAAATTCAACCAAGTTAAAGAGGGAGTCTGGTCAAAAGTACTACACTACAGAATTAGAATCAGCCTATCCCCAATAAATCTTATACCAAAAATGAGGTTTCTACATTACTTCATTTTAAAGTTAAGAGCAGTTTTGTTAACCCTGATTTCACTCACTGTTCAAAAAAGCCAGTTTCAGTGAAGAGCCACTGATGATGTCACAACCAGAACTTACAGACTAGTCCTCCCTGTCAGCAACCTTACAGGACCCTACAGTATTTCTCCAAAATTATAGAAACTGTAGCTGTAGTAATCATTTAACAAAAAAATTGACACAGGGTTGCCTGCAGTGCTTGCATTTCTAGAATGTTCAGATGCACGGTACTGTACTTTAAAATGCATCAGGAGGTGGTTTTGGAATGCAGCACTGAACCAAGTTATAGAATGTCAAAGTGGTACACAATTTTAGAATGTTTGGTGGAGACATACAATCTCAGCATGTGGCAGAGATGCACCATCTCAAAGTGTGGCAGGACACTCAATCTCAGAATGCCACAGGGACGCACATCAAGGAATTCAGCATAGACTGGCAATTCTGGGATACAGTCAGGAAGTACACTGTTGGAATGTGACAGGACACACCATTTTATTTTGAAACTGCTTGTCCTTGGCCGGCCCGGTGGCACTGAGGTCTGAGGCGCTGGACGCCTTATCTTGCACCACACTGGCGACCCAAGTCCGGGAATGAGCACGGGTCACTGGGGGTAGGCAGGGGAGGAGAAGGTGTGAGCATCTGATGGACAGCTCTCCTTCTCTGGGAAGGGGGGTCACTAGCAGTCGGTGCTTGACTGGCCCCTAGCATTGGCTGGGGTGCAGCACACCGATGCTCTAGATATAGGGAGGAGAGGTGGTAGACACCTGAAGGGAGTGCATGCGGATGCATGCACACTCCCTCCATGGGTGTCACTGCATGACTCCTCTACCGAAAGGAGAAAATCGGAGGAAGAAAAAGTATTCTTGGCATGGCTGGATGACAGCCATTCCCTGCAGGTGCTGCTCTGTGAATATGCAGTAACCCTGGCACCAGATCCATTTTGGTGGGTAGAGGGGTCCCCACCACCCCACCATTGGGGGTAAGCTGTGGAGGTAAGCAGCAAGCGAAGATGGGGTAGGGGGACCAGCTAGAAGGAATGCTACCCTGAACGAGGAGGCAAAAATAGATGAACTGTAAAAAAAGAAACTGCTTGTCCTTGCCACATTCCTAAATTGTATGCACCCAACACATTTCAAAACTGTGCATCGTATCCCCACCACTATCAAACATTGTGCATTCCAGACATATTCCAAAATTGTGCATCCCCACCACATTCCAAAACTGCACATCCACACCATGTTCCAAAGCTGTGTTTCAGTGCCACATTCTGAAACTGTCACCATTACATTCCAAAATTGTGTCATTGCCACATTCTGAAACTGTGTGGCACTACCACATTCCAAAACTGTTTGTCACCACCACATTGCAAAACCAAGCGTCACCGCCATATTCTGAAACTGAGCATCACTGCCACATTCCAAAATAGTGCATCACCACCACATTCAGAAACTGAGTGCCACCACCACATTCCAAATGTGTGCATCACTGCCACATTCTGAAACTGTATGTCACTGCCACATTCCAAAATTATGCATCACCACCATATTCTGAAATCCTGCATCATTGCCACATTCTAAAATCATACGTCACCACCATATTCTGAAATTGTGCGTCACTGCCACATTCCAAATTGTGCTTCAGCATCACAAGTTGAAGTTGTGCATTACCACCACATACCAAAACAGTACATCACCACCAGATTCCAAAATTGTGAGTCACTGCCACATTCTGAAATTATGCGTCACTGCCACATTCTGGAATTGTGCGTCACTGCCACATTCCGAAATCGTGCATCACCACCACATTCTAGAATTGTGTGTCACTTCCACATTCCAAAATTGTGCATCAGAACCACATTCTGAAGTTGTGCATTACCACGACATTCTGAATTTGTGCATCACCAGATTCCAAAATTGTGCATCACTGCCACATTCCAAAATTGTGCCTCACCACCACATTCTGAAACTACATGTCTCCACTACATTTTTAAAATTGTACCTGCCTGCCACATCCTGAATTGTGTGTAAACTTCCACATTCCAATACTGCCTGCCATTGTCACATTCTGAAAATGTGCATTCCCACCATATTCCAAAACTGTCCATCCCTACCACATTCTGAAAATGAGTGTCATTGCCACATTCAAAAATTGCATGTCCCAAGTTACATTCTAAAATAATGCATCCCTGCCTCATTCTGAAATTGCATGTGACTACCACATTCTGACACATTCTGAGATTCCATGTCCACACCGCATTCTGAAATTTAATGTTGCCATCACAATCTAAAATCAAGCATACCAACCACATTTTGAAACTGTGCATCACCACCACACGCCAAATTAATGCATCGAAAACACATTATGAAATTACATATCCATTTCCTTCCAAAACTAAGTATCTCCCACATTTCAAAATTGAGTATTACTGCCATATTCTAAAACTATATAACACTGCCACAATATGAATTGTAGTGCCCCTGCCACTTTCCAAAATTGTGTGTCCCAGCTTCTTTCTGAGATTGTGTCATTGCTGCATTCCACAGTTGCAGTGTGGTGGCATTCTGAAATTTCATCCCAGCAGTATTCTAAAAATTGCACATATTTTTGTCATTCTAAAGCCATGTTTGCCGCTGTATTCCACTCCTCCCCAGTCACATTCTTAAGTAATGTACCTTGCATCTTCACATTATGGAAATGCATGCCCTGACCCACCCAGTGTCCGCTTTCCTTTTTCAGATGTTTACTACAACTGCAGTTTTATGTAATGTGGGAGAAATAAGTCTTATAAGGTAGTTTGCAAGAAGGACTAGGCTATGAGTTCTGGTTGTGACATCATCAGTAGCTCTTTACTGAAAGTGGCTTTTTTGAACAGGCAATGAGTTTAGGGTTACAAAATGACTTGTAACATTTAAACAAAGTAACTTAGAGAGCTCACTTTTGGCATGCGGCTAGTTGGGGATATGCTGATACACATTTTGAATTTATTGATGCTAGGACTCCCTCTTTAATCACTGATATGCTATCCTTCGATCTGACATGCAGTTGATAGTGGGAGAAAAGGAAATGGGAAGGCACTGGGGTTCTAACGTTATATAGGCGGGGCCATATGCTGCTGATGTACAGTGTGGAGTGCCAACATGATCAGCCACTGCTGATCTGTTCTGAGTGGTCCAGATGCCAATGGCTTATATTCCAATGTGTCTGGCTCCACAGCAGGAGGTATACTAGAAGAAGATACGTATTTACAACTCATCTTGTCCCAGTGCACCATGTGACAGTGTACAGATTGCAAATTGGGATAGGCTGGCCCCAGACACCAACAAGGGGCTAAACTGAAAATTAGTTGTAGTGGGCCTGTGGAAGAGGATCTTTCTTATAATAGAAGCCTAAGCTATCCAGTAGTTTTTCAAGCAAAAAAGCAGTCACTGGAGGAGGACCTTCCTAATCAGTTTAAAAGTGAAAGAGCAGAGCACATTTCCAGCTAAACCTGGACTGTGATGGACATTGATTTGGTGGCTTACTAGGAGAGTGATGGCAAGTACTGACATCTTGACATGATGTAGTTACAAGGATTTGATATTTCAGTATGTGTATAAGACTTAAAGAGCCTATGACACCATGAGGTTAATTCTGAAAATACATGTGATGTAGACACAATTTTGCTTATATTTCATACTTTTATCTTCCTCTTATGCATTATGATATCTTCATGAAAACAGAATCTCTAACTTGGTCTTTGTCTGCTCTTGAGGCTTGTCTATAAGCAATATCATAATTCTCTGCTTGTCACTTCATCATTTCTACAGGAACAGTTGAGATATCCCAAAACTTGGGGGTAATTGTATTTGATGACCTAAAGGTGGCCAGGCAGTGTGACAAGTCAGCTGGGAGGGCAAATAGCATGCTGGGGTGCACAGGAAAGGGTATCACCAGCAGAAGGAGGGAGATGGTGTTGCCTCTGTATAGATCACTGGTGACCCTCTCCCCCAAGAGTACTGTGTCCAGTTCTGAAGACCACATCTCTGGAAGGTCATAGACAGAATGGAAGCTGTCCAGAGGAGGGCAAGTAAAATGGTGCAGGGTATACATCACAAGTTCTATGAGACGAGACTTAAGGACCTCAATCTATACACCCTGGAAGACAGTAGGGGGATATGATAGGCACTTATAAATACCTCATGGGGTAAATAAGGCATAGGAGGGGAATATTATTTTTAGAAAAAAAGATGCCCAAAAACAAGAAGACATGCAATGAAGCTAGGGGTGGGGGTGGATTCAGGAGGAATGTGAGGAAGCATATCTTCAATGAAAGAGTGGGGAATGCCTGAAACAGTCTTCCAGCTGAGGTGGTGGTGGCACAAATAGTGGTGGGGTTCAAGAATACATGGGTTAGGCACAAGGCAATCTTAGTGGAAAGGGGGGAGAAAGAGTCAGAGGTCAAGTAGGGTCTGCAGTCACACTATAGGTAGGAAAAAAATAGGCAGAATGGGTAGGCAAAGTGGTCCTTTTCTGCCATCAAAGTCCATGTTTCTAGCCAGACTGGTGGTGCTGAGATTTGAGGCACTGGATGCCATACCTCACATCACACCAGTGACCCAGGTTCAGGAACGGGTCTGGGCTGTTGGGGGGTTGGCTGGGGGGAGCAGGATTGAGAGTCCCAACGGATGCTCTCCTCCTCCCATGGGGAGGGAGGGGCATTTCAGATAGCATTAGTGCCCTTGGTCCTTCTGCTGGTGGAAACATGGGCAGTAGTGTGAGTATGGCTCACAAGGTGGTTTGGGGAAGGGGAGGGCGCTGTCAGATGCTTGACTATGATGTGCATCAACACGTCATTAGTCTGGATGTATGCCCTTCGTACTGATGCCCTCAGGAGGCTGGGACCATACAAGATGTAAATGGATAGAAAAAATGAATAAACTCCCCTGGCGTCACAAAATATGATGCCGGGATCCTGGTATGCCAGGAACCAGCTGAGAACACCAGGGAAATTAAAGGTACCCCCGAGTGGCTGAGCCTAGGGGACAAATAAAAAAAAAGTCTATGTTTCTACAAGCAAAGGATAATGATGCCACTTCAAGACAAACAGCAGAGGAAAGCCAAGTAACAGCTAATCTGTTTTTTATGCACATATTCTTAGTAATAAAGAGCACGGTGAGGGTAAATACAATCAGTATCTGAATTGTACATTGAAGTATGCCTAAATATTATGTTTTTAAAGTTTTGCCTGTAGTCTGAAAGAATCTGTAATGTGAGATGTAAACAGGAAAGGGCAGTCAAACAGTAGCCTAAGATCATCAAATAAATTTAGGCTGTAACTCGATCATCGCCCTTAATGAGACTTTTCATTAGAGCTATCAGGAAACAGTCAGTCTGTTAACAATTGGCACAACTTGTGTGGGCTGCTATTTGACAAGTTCATAAAGATATTATCAGCTCTGCAGCACATTATCAAGTGGTGATAAATGCTGAAATGAAAGTGCTGCATCTGTAAGTAAAGGTTACTAAAAATGCTTTTTGTTTTTTGAAAACATTTGTTGTAGAAGCAGAATTGCACACGTTACAGAGTGAAATATTGTATTTCACACATGCATGACCCAAGCCTTCCATAATTCACTTTGAGCTTTACCACTTGGGAATCATTTGTTTTTCCACACTCATGGGATAAAAAAAGCAAATACCATGTATCACATTGAAACAGAGGCTGTACCTCTCACATGGGGTATATATTCAATTGTATGTCACATCAAAGCAGAGACTTTCCTCACTCAGGATCAATACCATACTGTAGCATATGTTAGGAAAATAGTTGTTCCTCACTTGTGGGATAAATATGATTATGATGGAACAGCGCTTGTCCCTAAATCAAATGATGAATACTATAATTCACAATGAAACACAGGGCCTCAGTCATTAGATAAATACCACATTTTTTTTGGGGGGTATAGGTTATCCTATATTGCACATACCCCAATAATGCAAAGCATCATGAGAAGAATATGCAAATGCCCATTAATTAATTTGGACTGGCTCAACTTTAAGCAGAATTGCATGGTGCCAGAAGGCCTCACAATACAATCAGCAAAGGCTGATAACAGCAGGCAGAGACACGTGTTTCGTCCTCATTTGGACTAATCATTGTGCCATATCTGTACCTCAGTCCAGGGAGAGATAGCCAGCCACCCTATAGGGGATCTTATTGATTTGGGTCATGGGCAGCCCAAAATAGAGAGAGAAGAGAACAACACCACCAGAGCAAATGTACTGGGGCAAGGGTTATCCCAAAGGATACCGGCCATACAGCCAAATTTTAAAGAAAACACAAATTGCACATACCCCAATAATGCAAAGCATCATGGAAGGCATATGCAAATGCCCATGAATTAACTTGGACTGAGTCAATGTTAAGCAGAATTACATGGTGCCAGAAGGCCTCACAACACAATCAGCAAAGGCTGAGAACAGCAGACAGACACGTGTTTCATCCTCATTTGGACTCATCAGTGTGCCATATCTGTACCTCAGCCCAGGAAGGGATAGCCAGCCACCCTAAAGGATTTACATCACTGCAGAAAATAAAAAAGCTCTGAATGCTATAATTTTAATATCCGACAGAAGCAGAAATTAAAAGTATAATTTACCTTGTTGTGTGGGGGGCGGGGACTGTTGGATAGTTTGACACCTTTTACTGGACGTACTACACATGTCTTATACAAAGATGGTTTAGTTTTTGACCTTTTGAGGTTACAGAGGTCCCTTCATTAGAAGTGATTTTTTTTATATGATAGTAAAGTTGACCTAATAGTTCTTTCAAATCTGAAATATTCCCTAGCTCATATTTTAGAAATGCTAAGAGACAGAGGTAAGATGTTCATGCTGACCAGCTTTATGAAACCCTGTAGCAAATAAGAATAGAATAAAACTGAATCTACCCATTTAAATAGTGCAGGATAATAAAACTGCTATTCTATGCCTGATGGTGCATTAATTTGAACAGAGCATTTTGTTTGGCAAACATTCACTAAATTAAAAAAAAAATGACAGTGTTAAAAGAACTGACCTATTTAAAAAATCATTGTCTATGCTTGTGTTTTCCTAGGTAGGTCACAGTGTTATGAACTAAGCAACCACTTCATTCACCTAACCTCTCCCCATTTCCACCACCATTCTTCCTTCTACCCTTTTCCTGCTTAGCTGTCCCCTTCCCTCTCCAGTACCCCTCTTAATCTTTCTACCTTCACTCTTTCATTGACCTGTTGGTAGCTACTCTTGAGGTTCTGTTGTCTCTCAACTCCTCCAGCAGCAACAGTCCTGATGGTCTTGATCATACATGACTATCTCTTGGCTCCAGCTGTTGCTGCTGTCCTTTTCTCTACCTTCATAATCCTCTCTTTTCTCCTAGGAAGGTCAATAGAGTCTGAAAGAGCACCAAAGTCCTCCCAATAGATAAAGGCGGTAACCCTAGGGAAGTTCCACCCTGTCTCATCCCTGCACAGCCTACCATTCAGGAAAAGCAAGTGCTCTCTTAATTCTCCTCTTTTCATGACTGCTTTTCTTGTTTCACCCCCTTACAGAGTGGCTTTTTGTATGACTAACTCTGTTGTCTCCTCCCTCCTTGGATTTATTGCTTCTTTTCTGATGGGGGCAGTCAGGTTCTGATCTCCTCTGCTAAATTTGTTTATCTTGCCAAACTTTAGACACTGTTGCTTATCCCATCTTACTTGACTGGCTAGCTGGGGAGGCCTTTCTGACCTCTTGGTCAGTAAATTCTGCTTTTAAATGTCTGACCAGTACTTATCAGTCGGTGAAGGTTATTGGGTCAGGAGTTACCCTTATATTCACATTTGTACAGATAATTGAGCTTTAAAGTTCCAGGCCTTCAACTAAGGACTTGGAAACTAGGCTCCAGCATGATTTTGACAATGTCCAGCATGAGTTCCAGGCAAACCAATTCTCTGTGAACATTAAGAATATGGTTTCCTTGTCTTGAATCAACAGCCCTCACTCTTACTTGTTCTTCATGACTCTGCATGGCTCCACAGTGAAGGATGTCTCTTCCGCCATATATTTTGGTGTATTGCTAGACAATCACCTTTATTTTCTAACTTTATTGATGACATTCATAGAAAACTGCTCCACACCTAAGCTTGCAAACTCGTCTTCCCCTCCCTGTCCACTGGGAGTTCATTCTCAGAAGGATCCTTCTGGTGTTGACAATGCACATGTATGTGGTCTATGGTGCTGCTCCTATGATCTCCCAGGCCAGTAAGGCCAACTGTTTCACTGCTTCTGTTGCTGTGCCCTCAACTACCCTCCTTGTACATACTTGTATTTCCTTTAGTACAGTCTATCTCTGCATTCTCTGGAATACAGGTGCTTCACCAACTGCACCACATTTGCTGCTAAAATCTACTTTGGTTCCAACTCTACTACCGCTCTTCACTCCTTACTCCTGCCCTTCATACCCCATATTCTCTTAGATCCTCTGATACCATTTCCTTCACCCCTGACCTCTAAAACTGTTCAGATGAGCAGCCTGCTTTTCTCATACCACTTTCTACATAATAGAATAACCTCCCCATTTTCTTCAGTTCTCCTCTTCTTTAGTTGCTTTCAAAGCTCATCTAGGCAAGTTCTCTGCTCACCTTTGATCTTGTAACTAGTCCTTACCAGGATCCTTTCCTTCCCTCCCTCCACATGCCCCTCATGGTTTCTAAGCCTCTCTGTTAGCCTAACTACCAACTAACTGTGTCCTCATTCAGTGTCGTGTGGTTAACTATGTGCTTTTTGCAGTTTTCACTTTATATTTTGTAATGTACATACTGCACTGTACCATATTTGTTTTGTTGGTACAGTATTTATTGTAACTACTTCCCAAACTTGTTCCTTTGTAACCTCCCGGTCGAATCAAGGAGCACATATCCGCTCAATTTACCTTTCTGGCTCAAACTTCTGAATTCCATCTTACTGTAGCAAGAACTCTCACTGTCTGACCCAGGAAGGAAAAATTGTATTACAAAGACAAGTGCAATCTTTTCTTAGTATATTTCTCTTTTGTTGTACTAAAGTTAACCCTTCCTGATCAGACAGTGTCTTTGCCATAGTAAGATTGAATGTGTGTGTGTGTGTGTGTGTGTGTGTGTGTGTGTGTGCACTCACGCATGCTGGGGGTGGCTCTGTGGGACTAGCTTCCTTGCCGTGATATAGTGGCTCATCATTATGTAGAGCTGTAACTAGGAGCTATTCTCTCTTGGCCTACATGGTTGTTGTGTGTGTGTAGTATATACTATTCAGTGTTGCCTGTTTTTCTAGCTAGATTTCAAAACTGAGCCAAGTTTTTTTTTTTTAAAGAAGCATAATGTTGCACATGCATGTTACAGTCGGTTTCATGCAGTAAAGCTACCACAAGATTGTCACACTGTATCATTAGTTTCATTGCTTTGTGCTAAAGCACCACAGAACAGCATAGAGCTAGGAAACTACTATAATAATTTTGCCATACATTGAGATAGGGGATGTTACAGAGGAAACAGGTTAGCAGAGTAGTTACAATAAATACAGTATAACATTGTGCAGAGCTATGAATAATTAAATATTCATAATTTACTGTTTCGCCTCAGAACCAAACTCTCATATGAGGTTACTGATAAATTTTCCATTAACTGCTTCAACATTTGATGAACTGCTTTTTAGTATGATTATGTAGTGCAAGCCTAAGACAATATACAATTACTGATAATGCACTGTGCTGCCGGTTTCACAGTGCTATAGAAATGGGGTATCTTAGTGCAGTAATGAGCTTTATGAACAAAAATGCTAATCCACTGTAAATATACATAGGATTGAGCTGGCCTGGTGGAGCTGAGGGTTGAGGCACTGGATGCCACACCTCATGCCACGCCGGTGACTTGGGTTTGGGAATGAGCTCGGTGAGCCAGGGGTTGGCCGGAGAGAGAGAGGATCGAGCATCTGGAGGACGGCTCTCTCTTCTCCCTGGGGAGGGCTCTAGTGGCAGCTCGGTGTCCTAGTGACCCCTGATGGAGATTGGGGGTACTATACGAGAACCAGCTCAAGTTGTAAGGAAGCGGGGAGTGCAGCAGATATCAGCAGGGCAGCCATGCGCAGACATCATAGCACATTGCCTCCCCGGGGGGGGACCAAAAAAGCTAGAAAATCCCCGTCCATGGGGATAGGCGATGGCACCACTGCTCGTCGCCACACGCCACCTGCAGGACTCCTTCCACCCTCGGACCGAGCCCAGCCTACAAAATTGTTGATAGAGCACCCTGGGAAGAAAGGGCAGCCCTACCTTGGGGGGCTCAGAGCTGGGGGGATCACTGGGCTGGTGCCGGGGGCTGGAGAGTTTCAGGCACGAAGGTAGAGCGATGAGAGAGGTGGATGCCTGAGAGAGTTCCCCGTGAGTACGGAGTATAAACAGAGTTAAAAAAATATGTATATATATAGGATTCATGTGAGCTCTAGTAATTCAACACTATGATGCATTCTATGGTTAGAACACATGCAAATTAGAATCATAGTAAGAACTGCTGAGAGCAGCCCCAGCCAACTATTTGAAATGGACAGCTGGGCTGCTAATAAAAGTGATAACGTAAACTATGATTTTTTAAACCAAGGAGGGCTTCACATTCCCTGACCTTGCTTGTCTCTGTATTCCTTCTTTAAACTTTGGTGGCTAAGATATCTCTTTTTTGGTGGCTCTGCAACTGGGCTTTTACCCCCTCCCCTTAGGAGGATATGGCTGTATGTAAATATGTAACAGGAGAAATGCATCCAAACTCAAAAGGACTGAAGTGTTCATGACTCTGATCAAGTTCATAATGCTGAATGAAACAACTACAAGCTGTAGGATATTTACCTGACAACTGCTGGACTGAAGGCTGCTCGTGTGTGCTTAATAACTGGGCCTGAATTGTTTCTACCACCCGCTTAAAGCGTCGGCTTGGACCTGCAATAAAGAAGATAGGGGTTTCAGGCTTTGAAGTGGATTCTGAAACAATGCCAGATCTCTGTTAAGCTCATAAGCATATATATGATATCATAATGCTACTGCTCATATAATTTGCCATTCTTTTACCTCTGTGCTGGGCAGTCTGACCTTGAAAATGCAGGTATAGTCACACATACTATGCATGTGTCTCAAGATGCAGCTAACAACATATCTGTATATGTACTGTATACTGATAAAATGGGCAAGAAAAATACTACTCAACCATTAGAGCAAACACATCACATGATCATGCATTGTTCCCCAACAATTGTACATCTGCACCTTTATACATTAAGTTCCCATTTTATAAGTGCAATAACACACTCCTGTGCAGTGCACCTTTATGTATTAATTATACCACAGGTATGTACTCTCAGCCAATCACAACACAGGAAAACTGACAGTTATTCTCCCACAAACTACCACCTACATGCCTGTAGTAGTTTATTCACATATAGCCATGCCCACATTAGTTTATTCATCTTAACCACGCCCACAGTCATTTATCCACATTTCCTTCCTCTCCACTCACACACACATACTAAATCTCATTCACAGAGTCACCCTGTGTTACTAATTACAGCCTGCCTGATTTTTTTACTAAAACAAAATTTCACCACACCTCAAATTTAATTTGCAGTGCACGTAACAACCTCGTTTATCACTAACTGATCATTTTTGGGTTGTATGTGTGAAATTAGTAGTATCGGACACTTAACAGCCAGATAGATTATTTGAAAGTTGGTCCCATTCAAAAGCGAGCACTAAAACCCTTTTTATTTTCTGTAGCCAAATCGAATCTGTGATTCTGCACATGCGCATTACTAGCTTCAGTAATGCACATGTCCAAAATCACGGATTCCATTTTGGAAGAGAAAATAAGGGTTCTAGTGCTCGCTTTTGAACAGCACCAACTTTCAAATAATCTATCTAGCAGTAAGTATCTGATATTACTACTTTCTTCGTACATACAACTCAAAAATCATCAGTTAGTGATAAACAAGCTTCTTACATGCTCCCGCAGCACTACAGGTCACAGACGCATGGAGGAGATATTACGTGTGCTGCGAGTAAAATTTAATATCTATTGAAAAATACATTTTACCACAAATTCTAGTGTTATAATAGTAATACTATTCAGTTTTGTGAAGTATACTCACAATAACCAGCTTCTGTGGAGATTAAGCGCCTCGGCTTCACCTCAGCATTTAATCTCCACAGAAGCAGGTTATTGCTTCGTATACTTCACAAAACTGAATGTTATCACTTAATTATGCTCTCATTTTATAAGTGCAATAAACACACTTTAGTGCAGTTGCTGTATGATATATGCACTACTTGGGTGGTTGAAGACACTCGGGTTTACCTGATGCCTCACAACACACACAAGGTGTGAATATATAAGGACATGACCACACACCCTATTGTGTGTGTGCGTGTGTGTTGTATATATAGGGAATATGCAATGGCCTGGTTCAAAATGTGCAATTTGTCTTTGAGCGGGAGGAGGCAGGGCCATAATTTATGAATAACGGGGCCACAAGTGAGTTATAAGTGAGTGATAAAAGTTCTGCCACCTCATGTTACAACAAAACTGTGTATTTTGAGTCAGGCTATTATTATAATATTTGATTTTAGAACACTAGTTTAGTAGTTATAACTCTTAAATGCTGTTTGTTTGCAAATGTAATGGTTTCTCTTTGATTTCAATTGCTGGTTTCAATGCTGGCAACGATGTCATCAGCATTGTGAAAGCTGCTCCCTAACTGGTGCCATATTCCATTGCAATGATACTAACCGCTAAGACATCTATTGTGACAGCAGTAATAGCAACATATGTTTTTTTTTTTTGCTATATATATTATATTCTCCCTGGCTAAGGCTCCCCTCAGCCCTGTGCCCACCAACCCCCACTGACCACCACCTCCCCAGGCTTACATGCATGGCTCGAGTAATCCTGTGGATTACCCCCCCCCCCCATGACAGGGTCAGGAGGGGGAGGGCCAACCTCTCCCCAAGACACAAACTGAGTATTCGTCTGGCAAGGTCCTGGTGGAGTACAGGTGGGGAATCTGCATGCAGAGTGTCATGCATGCCTGGCTCACCCCCATTTTCTTCCATTTTCTCCCAATCCCATGCTGGGGCACTCACATCAGTACAAGCATGTGGAGGCAAAATTCCAGCAAAACTTTATAATCAGGAAGCTTTTGCGCAAAAAGATGTAATCTTGTGGTTTTAAACTCACTTCAGTTAGTTTTGTTGAAAAAAAGCTGCTGACTGTACAGTGAGAAGAGTGAGCGAGTCGGCAGCTTCACAAGTGTAGACACAAGCGTGAGCGAGTCTTGCTAAAGCAATATAGCTCGCTGTTCTCACTGTATATTCAGCAGTTATTTTTAGATGAAACTAACCAAAATGAGTTTAAAACCACATGATTACATCTTTTTGTACAAAAGCTTCCTGATTATAAAGTTTTGCTAGCATTTTCCGCACTGCAGTAAACAGCACTTGTTTACACTAAACTGGAACATGAAAGTGAAAGTTATTAGGTCAGAGACAGTGTAAAAATGGCAGGATTGACCAGATAAGTTTTTTATTTTTTTTTTATTTTGAATGTACCAAAATCATGACAGGATCAACCAGATAACTGTTTGCAGTTAGGGACAGCTACACAGATTAACGTGGTTATGGGTGTGTTAATGTTAAGCTATGTGTGGCAGCCAGTGTGTGCCAGGTATGGAGTAA
Source organism: Neoceratodus forsteri (assembly GCA_016271365.2). Classification (NCBI taxonomy): domain Eukaryota; kingdom Metazoa; phylum Chordata; order Ceratodontiformes; family Ceratodontidae; genus Neoceratodus; species Neoceratodus forsteri. The sequence continues at coordinate 726,886,257 of CM028133.1, forward strand.
TCCTTGTTTAGACTGTTAGTGAGAAGGTTCAAGGGATGGAAAGAAGGGGAGGCATAAGGTCATTGTGGGATAATGCACAGTCATGTGGTGTATTTTATTCAATCAGGGATCCCGATTTTCACTGAATTTTCCCTACCCATTTTATAAATAAATAAAAAAAATATATATATGTTGCAAAAATTTTTGTTAATGCTCTTGTTATGGTCAAAGCGACAAAAGTTGAGAAATGAGGTGTTAGGGTTTCCCTAACACCACCCTCCCAAATCAGGCAGGAGAGCAGGTGTGTAGTGTGCCTTGAGCTTCTCAAGCCTAACGCTCGCCCCATTCCATCTGTCAATAAGGTCAGATGTGCAGAGCTTTTGAGAATGGGGTGAGTGTTAGGCTGAGAAGCCCAAGGCACACCCCACACCTGCTCTCCTGCCTGATTTGGGAGGGTGGGGTGTTAGAGATACCTTAACACCTCATTTCCCAACTCTTGTCACCTTGACCCTAACTGGAGCATTAACAAAATTTTTTGCAACTTATTTCCTTACTTTTTGAGATAGTATAGTAGTATTCTTATTTTACTGTGGTGCGCTCCCATCCCTCTGTAGATGTGTATATGTATGTAGCTGTGGAAGCATGGGGCCCATTTATAGGACAACAGTGACCAAATTGTCAGCTTATTGCCCCACCTCATGTACCAATTACAGAAAATATTTGAATCCCCACCAAAATGTAATTCTGTGCAACTGCAACACCATTCCACACCACAGGTACAAAAACACATTTTGGTCAGGATTTGAAAAATGACAGCTGTGACATACATGAAGTGATGTAATAAGAAGGCTATGTTGAAAATCTGGGTTAAAAATATTTACCATTTCCAAAGTTATGAGCAGGCATAGCAAAACTGTGGTAAATGGTCAGAACTTTGGAATTTTTTCATACTGTATTTTGACCACAAATTTTCAGCATAGTCTTCTTATGACCCCACCTCATAAACCCCTTAAGTGAAAATTTCACATCCATGCCAAAACTCCATTCTGTGCCACAGGTGTGAAAACATGTTTCAGAGAGGATGTGAAAAATGGCAGCTGTACTGTTCATGAAGGCGTGTGAAAAAATGGGTTTCTTGAAAATTTGGAATCAAAGTATTGAAAATGACCAAAGTTGTGCACATGCATAGAAAAATGTCAACGAACATGCTTAACTCGAACATTTTAAGGATTTTTAACCACATTTTTGATAGGGCCTTTTTGGGACCTCACCTCCTGAACACTGGTGGTGAAATTTCATTTTCAATCCCGAAAGGTGATTTCGTGCAGCGACCGCAAAATCAACTTCTGGGCCTGAGTAACAAAATAACAGTTGCAGTGTTCATGAGGTTGGGTCCCAAAAAGGCCATACTGAAAATCTGGTGAAAAAAAAAAAAAAAAAAAAAAGGGCAAAGTTATGAAAAGAAGTTCAAAATGCCATTGAAATACATTATACAGCACTTACCTTGATTCCTCAGTTCACGGTTCGGCTTTGAAGAGTGCAGACATGTCTCAGTCCACAGAAGATGACAGCCCACAACCTCTGGTGGTAAGTATATGTAACCCCCTTGTTACCCGGGTTACTAGAATCCCAGTAAGACCTAGTGGTAGGCAGGGAAGGCAGCTTGTAAAACTCCAATTAAAGGGGTTTCACACTGTCTCACTCTGTTCTCAGTTTCAGCTGAGACTGAGGGATGACATCACCAATAGAACTATCGCAGCTGCATGAGCCACAATGGAATCTGCAGCGAGGGAGTTGGAATAGAATGTTGGGAGGTTTGAACAGTGTTCAGTGGTCAGCTGGTGTTGGGAGCTTGCTGAGAAAGCAACTCAACAGCTCAGTAAGGCTCTAGGAGCCTCAGCCCTGACAGAGGGCTACTTTTAAGTAAAAGGCTGTGTGTCTCCACCTTTAAGAGAGACACAGAAGATAATTGAAGTGGTGGAGACCACTGTTTTCGGGTCTCAGTGTCCCCTCCCTTTGGGGATGGGTAGCAGGAAAGGGTTCCCTGCAGATTCCTGGGGCAACCCCCTAGTTCTGCTTGTAGAGGAAAAGCTGCCTATGTGTTCCAGAGTTTATTTGTGAGAACAAGAAGACTTGTGAGTCGCCTATGGGGCACCTGCAACGTGAGGGTAAGTGTCTGTTCTTGCTAAAAGGGCCTATGTTTTTCACCCTGGGACTTGTGTGACAATGTGGGGATTGAACTACTAAAATAGTGGAAGCCTAGAGTAATGGGCTAAGCAAAGTAAAAGTAGGTTCAAGTCCAGAGCTTGTTGGGATGCAAATGATATGTAGAGGAGATGTGACAGACGTCTACCCAGAATCTACATTTGAAAGTTCAATAAAGGAATTGTTCAGTTTCCAGAGAAATGGCCAGGTATGGGATGTGGGAGCTGGAGGTGGGCGGCCCCCCATCTTTAGTGACCAGGTCCACCTCTACAAATTTCTTCTGTGGATTTCTACTTTACCTCAGGCACTTGGCCAGTGATGAGGGAAGTACCCAGATGTGGGATTGTAAGGAAAATTCTGTCTAGGAGTCGAAGGCTCTAGTGTGGTTTGGGGAGCCACAACAGGATAATTGATTCATTCCTCAAATGGACCGTGGATCAAGTGGCCGGCGGGGGAGCCGGGCCAGTGGGGAAAACCCAAGTAGAGTACAAGTTGGGCTGTGTACCCAAAGCTGCGTGCAAGTCCGGGCTGTGTGCCTGGTGGGTTCAGAGCCTGAGGGCTGGAAATAGTGATAAAGTGTTTTGTTGTCTCTAATCTGCATTACCAGGAATGTAGTCCCGTGGGGGTCTATCTATGCTTTGTTTGTTCAGCTTGGATGTGAATAAAAGCCACACTGTAGAATCCCATTCCTGGTTCTGGACAGTACAGTTATTGCTTCCTGTGTTCGGATTTACTTGGGTGCCCCTGTGCAGAGTAGTCAAACCTAGATCCCCTGTTCCGAGTAACCTCATCCTCCCGGAACCCAGTCCCCACCAGGTACTGCTGTCAGCTTCAACAGCATGCCACTTGTCATTTTGCTAAAAAGGCTGGGGTAGAGGTTACATATAGGATAAGGGTGTGTGTGTGCAGGGTGGTGGATGCTCAATGGGAGGGTCTGAATGGGGAATGGGACAACAGGGACGACAAGGGACCATTTCCTTATTTTCAGGTCTTAGAAAAAGGATGCTGGGGGACAGTTTTCTTTTTACAGGATTTAATTAATAAAATATTTTGGGATGGGGGTTGCCGCTGAGCAGCTACAAGGAAGCAGCATCTCAATCAAGCTCCTAGACAGAATTATCAAAAATTGCTAAAACTACCCAATTCTGCTTCTGATAGCTGTCAAACTTGCTCCAGAACTGTTGGGAACTCACCGTGGGATGGGCAAAAATAAAGGGACTGTAGCACCTGCCAGCAACTTTTTTGCCTCTAAGAAACACAGCAGGGAGGAGAGGCCTGAACATCGTGGCAGAGCCGGGGACTCTCCTGAGACACAGGTGGAGGAGGCCTCATTGACCTCCATAGTCGTTACCCTCCATCCGCTTGTTAAGTCTGTACAAGATCTGGACAAAAAATGTTATATCCTCACCCCAAGAGTGTCTGTTTTGGAAATGAGAATGGAGCACTGAGAATCCACAGTGCAGCGCTCAGAATTCTCCATCCTTAAATCGATGGATGTAACCTCTAAATTAATTAAAGAAAACTTACATCTCATCAAAGGCTGGAGACTGTGGAGGATCCAGTGAGAGAACGGAATCTGAGAGTACTCGGGTTGTCGGAACAAGCTGAGGGGGAGGACAGCCTTGCTTTTGCCAGAATGTTTTTGCCAGTCTTGCTGGGGCTGGAATAGACTGACCCTCCCTTGTCTCTAGAGAAGGCCTACAGAATCACCCCACAGAGAGCAGAGACTGACTCACTGATCCCAAGAACTTTCCTGGTGGTATGTACTGGGATTGGAGACAGGGACTGGGCCTTAGTGATCGCATGGCACTGCAGGACTTTGAAATATGGTGCAGATGTCCTCATGCTGATCCTGGACCTCTCCTATAGTACCTGCCAACTCCGGAAAGCATTCGATGGGCTGTGGGGCCGGCTGCAACAGCTCAAGGTGTCTCATCAACTACTTCTACCAGCCAAGCTCCAACTGATGTGGAATGGCCAGCAATATCTTTTCAACAAGCCTAAGGAAGCGAGTAAACTGATTCAGAGAATCAAATAAAAGTTGACTGATGGGGATGGCAAGGAGGTCTCTTCTGATGAAGGTTGAACCTGTTGGACAGTTTGATAATTTAAGATTTGGACCGCTGGGGCTGTCAGGTAATGACTTTAATTTAACCATTGCATTGTTATGGGAGTGATTCTTTTTGGAACTCCTTCCTGACTACCCTATAGGGCTTCAATGAGTAACGGAATATTGGGGTGCTTCGTTGCTCTAATTACAAAATGTTTTTCTATACAAAATGTTACTTTATATTCAGTCTTTTATGTTGGCTATCTTTGCATGCTCACTGTCGACTGGGGCAAATCAGAATGGTGAGCCTGATTACTCTCTGGGAGTCTCAGGGAATTAGCTCTTTTATGTACATGTACAATTTATGCTGGAGGAACTCATTTTGACTTTAGAGTCATTTTGCTAATAAGGTATTTTCTTATGTCTGTCCTTTAAAGATTCCCTGTTGTCCTTCCAGGCTGTATGCGTTTGGGTGAATTAATTCTTTATTAATCATGGCATTTAGGAATTCCCTCCCTTGTTGTACCACTAGAAGGGGTGTCCTTCAACAGCCCTTTGTAAAAGTGTATCATCTGTATTGTACTGAGTATGCTATCCTCCTATGGAAATGTACTTTGTAAGTTTTTCTTGCAAATTCAATAAATAAATATATGATAAAAATAAAATATTTTGGGACACTGGGAGTGGGCTCCCCAGTGTTCCACACTGCTGGCGGGGAGGGGCTGTAAATGCTGACAAGGGAACTAGGCACCCAAATGTTGGTGAATAAATAAAACAATGAGCTGCAGGGGGCTTCCGACATGGGGGAAGGTGAGCATCCCAGTTTCGGAAACATAGAATATAGGGGACAGAAACTGGAGGGTGGAGGTGCCACTAGACAACTGGGAAACATTGGGGACACCAATCAGAGGGTGGGGGATGCCACTAGACACCAGGAAAATTAACTTTGTTATGGGCACGGCGATCGAGGGGGGGGGGCACCACTAGACACCAAGGAAATTATTTTTATTACAGGGACAGTGATCAGAGGGCTAGGGTGCCACTAGACTCCAGGGAAATGTAGGGGTATTGGAGGTTGGAAGGCCATTAGACACCAGGGAAAAACATTAGAGCTTGGGGAAGGGCAATGGAAGGGACAAGCGAGGATTCTCAACTGACGAAAAAGGATCCTTTTTCATGACTCTTTATACATAAAAGGATTATTTTTTTTGTATCATGTGGTCACAAAAAAGGATTCATTATATTAAAAAAACACATTTCATGGGTATATTCCTAACTTTGAAGTGCATATCGCACCTAACAGGTCCCGATCAGCCAGTTAGGTGTCCTGGTGTCACTCCAGGATGTCATTTTTGTGGCTTCTGAAAAAAAATAATTTAAGAAAAAACTGAAAACAAGATGGCAGCTCGCAAAAAAAGGATTTTTCTCTCATGAAAAAGGATTTTATTCTCATGAAAAAGGAACAGGTCTTGTGGGACAGAATCCTTTTTCACGAGATCGGATCCTGTGTCGAACTTTCTCCCTCTATCCTGAAAATTGATCTTCTGATTAAAAACAATGGGAAATGAAAACTGAATAACTGCAACAGATTAATATTTTTTCACAAAACAAACACATGCCTGTTCTGTTAGCCAAACTGTTTCTACCACAAAAAAAAAATCACACCAAAATACCACAGCATCTGTATGCAAGGCGATGAGCAAAAAACTGCAAAAAGTGGCAACTTTATGACTTTTTGTGCTGTCCGGATCTCAGAATCTGCACATTCAACTGGAATGAAGCTTGCCACTTTAAGAGAATCTACCCCACAGGACAACACATGCCAAACTGTGTGCAAATCCATTGATCATTTGCTAAGTTATTAAAGTGCAAAATCTGAGGTTTAACATTAAACATGCTACTTAACGCTAACTACAGTGGAGCTATTGCACCACTATATGTATATATGTTTTCAGATAACAGTGTAGATAGAAACTTATCTCAGGCATCATGAAAATATATTAAAAACTGTTACCTCAGGCATTATGAAAATATTAATATATTTTCATGATACATAATGTCATCCTGAAATCTTTCCTTTTGTACTACGTTATGTCATAGTGCATTCTTAAACAGAAGTAATAGATCTCAGAACTAGCCAATCCCAAACAAGCACAAACAGAATGCTGCAATGGTCTAGCTTCTGAATTATACTTCCCAGCTCCAAGCCCTGTAACAACTGTAAAAAAAGTAGAGAGTTAGTCACACTTTGCAAAGTTACAAGCACTTTTACACATTCCAAACCTTGTTTATCCCAAAACATATGGTTCTATAAACAGAACATGACATGGCCTGATTGAGGATATCATATTTATCTTAATTCGAGGCCAATGATATTAAGCTATCTCATTCATGACTTCTGCCACTTGTGAGATATCATAATATCACTGGCCTCTTGTCAAGATAAGATAAATGGATATCTTCAGTCAGTATATATAATTCATATATGGTCATATTATATATTTATAAAATGGCAAGAAAAAATCTAGAAATTTCATAGGCTGAGAGATGTCACCTGACAGTGCATTAAATCTCCATAAATGCATGGACAGATGCCAAATCTCATTTTCCTCCACACAAAAACTACTTAGAGCCATGTTATAAGTGTAATAAGTCCTTCCAGGGTGTGCATCATAGAATTTTAAGCACGTCCATGGGCAGAAGGCCACTGGGCCTTCGGCCTCATACCTTACTACACCCCTGGGGCATGCATTAAAATCCTACAATGGTGACCCCCTATAAGGACTGGATACTGACTCCTGATAAAATGCCATAATAACCTGTTGAATTCTTAATAACTTGATAAAGAGTTTTACGGTGTCCTTCTTCCTCATGCTTTCACTTCACTAAAGCATGAAAGTAAGCACAAAATACAGTTTACAGTTTTTGTCTGTGTCAAACCTTGCACCAGTTATTATAAAAATAATGCCTGTGCAGTAGTGTGTTATGATTTTTCACATACCCTGCGTGTATGATAATCTCATAAACCCCTTGAGCTTCCCTCTCAGGGTTTATCGAGCTTCCCTCCCGGGGTTTATCGATTATTTATTGATTATCACACATGCAGGGTGTATGAAAAATCCTCATAACACACACCTACACAGGCATTATTCTCTATTTACCACACCCCTATAAATAAAGTTGAGTAGAGCATTTAATGTTAAACCCCTAACTATGCACCTTAACAACTTTGCCCCCAAACAATGGAATTGAATGAAATGTTCCATATGCAATATGGGGGAAGGGAGAAGATGTCTTGGTTCAGTAAGTTTTGTGATGGTCAAATGTCTGGATTCTGAGAGCGATACAATGCAATAAATGGAAAAATCAGGGGTTTGGGCTGATTCTGTTTCTCACCTACAGTCCAAATAGTTTGGAATTATGTTCTGAAATGTTTGGGGTAGAAGGGGCTTGCCCTAGAAAGAGGCATTTTTTTGACTTTGTGAAAATATATTAATCGGTTCCAGAATTATAAGGTTTTGAAATTTCAGTTCTGAGCATGCTCAGTAGGGTCTTTCATTTATATGTTCAATGAGAAAGAAGAATTTCTGGTTCACGAAAGAAGAATCTTTCTTCGTGAGCCAAAATTCTTCTTTTGTGAGAAAAAAATCTTCTTTCGTATGACCACCATCTTTTTTATTTAGAAAATGAAATTGTAGACCCATAAAAATGATGCCCTGGAGAAAAACGAACACATGAATCTAGCTGTAAGACGCTCACATTTAGCTTGATTCTGGAGTTTGTTTTTGGAAAAAATAAAGACCCCCAAATTTGTTTTTGGGACATCCCTCAAAACCTTGGTGGAAGGCATAGTGAGGGCTTAGTGAGGACTCATACAAAAGAACTGTGGTTATTTCGTGAGCTCAACAGTGTACGATAAGCAGCAGGACTTTCTTGGTTTTTGTAGCCGCGACTGGAGTGCTGATTTTGGCTTGAGTGAGAGAGTGAGCTGGTGATTACTGGATCATACAAAAAAACTATGGTTCTTTAGGAAGATCAACAGCCGGACTTTCTTTATTGTTGTAGATACAGCTGGAGTGCTGCTGCCGGCTTTGGTGAGAGCAGTGAGCCGGTGGTCATTCTGTCTATCTCTCTCTCTCCTTCTATCTGTCTGTCTGCCTGTCTTTTTTATTTTTATTTCACCCCCTCTTCCAGCTTAGCCAGCTCTCCTTTGTGTTTCCCCCAATACTGCAAGTGTGCAAAAATACAAAATGGACTGGGGTGCCCACCCCAGTACTGCTTTCCCAACACCCTCTCCTCCAGGTCACCTATCCACCCCAATTCAAAGGGGCCAATACCAGGGTGCCCACCCTCAATACTGCTGCAGATTAATAGCCAACTCTGGAGTGCCCAAACCCAGTGTTGGAGCCAATAATGTATTAAACCTGTAAAAAAGAAAACAGTTCCTTGATTTATTTTTTGTCAGTGAACCTGTAAAAAAGAAAACGGTCCCTTGCTGGTCTGACCCCCACCCCCAAACCCACTCCATCCTGACGCTGACCTCCCACTCAACATCCACTACCCCACAACCCCCTACACACCATCACTCACCTGAACATGTCCCAAGATGTAGATCCACTTGCTGATCAAAGACACATCTTGCTGCTGGTCTGTGATACGAGAAAATAAGGCAAGTCCGGTTTAATGTGTTTCAATGGGGTTTGAACTTTTATTAATAACCTTGTCATTTTTTAATATTTTTACAACACATTTTCAACATGGTCTTTTTGGGACGCTACCTCATGAACAAGGGTGGTGGAATTTTTCAAATACTGCCAAAAAGGTGATTTTGAGGTCACTGATCAAAATCACCTTTCAGGCAAGATTTGAAAAATTTTACCTACTAAGTTGATGAGGTTGGGTCATAAGAAGGCTATGATGAAAACTCGGGTCAAAATATTAAAAAAAAAACAAAACAAAGTTGCAAGCTTACATCGAAATTTTCTATGCTCACTCATAACTTTGGTACTTTTAATATTTTGACCCCAAACTTTCAACACAGCCATTTTTTCACACCACCTCATGAATGTGACAGCTGTCAGTTTTTCAAATCCTGGCCAAAATGTGTTCTCACGTCTGTGGCACGAAATTATGTTTTGGTGGGGATTTGAAAATTTTCACCTTCTGGGTTCATGAGGTGGGGGCAAAAGAAGGCTATGTTGAAAATCTTGTGTAAAAATCTGGTAAAATGACCAAGTTATGAGTGACCACTAGACAGCCCCAAGAATTCTTGACATCCATCACTGCACAGAAGTGCAAGGCCGTACACTTCTGCAGGCGAACAGAGTTTTCCCTTGGCACAGGGCCCTGATGGCTTTGTGCATCTGCATGTGTTCATGCAGGTTCTAAGGGACCTGTGTGAATGAGGATATGAGTCCCTATCTCAAAAAGAAATGAAATTTTTTGCAAAAAATGCATTAATGCAGCAGCTAGGGTTCAGCTTAATGCAACAAAACTAGGAAAATGTGGCATTAAGGTCCAACCCTAACTCCCCACACTCCCAAGGCAGCAAATGGACAACACCACACAAGCAACCACAGACAGCCATCATCAGGTAAGACAAACATACAACTGTTTCCAGATGACACAAATGCAGTAGCATTGATGTGCTACCTTCATGGATTTGTATCTGTGGCTGCATAAGCAAAGGCTACAAACTGTAGGTGCTTGTGCTTATGCAGTCACACCTGTGTGTGTATGTTGTACTGCATGCATGAGTATGTTTGTTTGCAGAAGGCTTCATGGGGCTTGTGCCTCTGCAGCCAGAGGTACAGTGGCAACAGCCAGCATGCAGTGCAGTAATGCTGCAGTATATCACAAAAATGCTGCAGCACACTGCATGGAACAGTTTAATTCAGTGGCAATCAAGTTCTTTTTTACTGCAGTATTTTGAGATGTCATTCACTGCAAATTACTGCAATGCATTGTGGCTGGCTCTGTTGTACTCGTGCATGATGTACGAGGTACCTCGCTAGACAGCATGATCCGTTATTGCATGCCTTTCTATATGTGTCTGCATAACTGAAAAACTGCTACCCCTTGAACAATTTCTTGATCTGCTGACAAAACTATTATACCTGCACTGTGATAGTATTTCTGCCTGCATAACTGCAGGCCCTACAGGGACCTGCATTTTTGAAGCTGGAAGTCAGTGTGTATGTCTTAAACCTGTGGCTGAAGAAGTGCAGACCCCTCAGGGTTGGGGAAACATCAGTTTGTTCCAGTCAGTTCTCTCCTTGACAAGTCACTGTGGACAATTAACAGTGGTGACAACTGCATCCCTGCCAAATTTTTTCCCCAACAATTTGCTTCCATGAGAAAATGACTAGACTCAAACAACGCAAGCATAGGTGCCACTTTTGCAACCCTCAGGCGTACTGGGTCATCTGCTGCCCACTTGGAGGTTTTAATATAATAATAATAATAAAACTTTATTTATATGGTGCCTTTCTCAAAATTAAGGCACCATACAATAATTACAGATAAAACAAATAAAACATCAATCTGAGCTCATAACATCCCAATAATCAATCAGGATAGATCTTAGACCGTAAATAGGTCTTTAAGGCCTTTTTAAATTCCTCCATGGATGCACACTGATGAAGCAGACGGGTTAGAGAATTCCAGAGGGTAGGGGCAGCATACATAAAAACACGAGCCCCTGAAGATTATAAAGAAACCCTCGGAATCTCTAGCAGCCCCTCGTCCGCTGACGGAGAGATCACATAGGGCAGTAGGGCACTATAAGCTCTTTCAAGTAGTCCGGGTCCTGTCCGTGTAGGGCTTTATAAGTCAAAAGACCAACTTTAAAGGTGATCCGTCACTGTACTGGCAGACAGTGCAGATCGCGCAGAACGCAGAACTGGAGAAATATGACAGGCACAGGAAGTACCAGTCAAAAACTGGGCCGCAGTGTTCTGCACCAGCTGCAAGTGGCGGATATCAACCCCAGGAAGCCCTAGATAAAGGGAGTTGCAATAATCAAGATGTGAGGTCACAAAAGCGTGGATCAGTGTAAGCATATCGCTGGGCAGAACAAGGTGCTTAATCCTGGTGATGTTTCTAAGATGGTAAAAGGATAGTTTGACAACTGCCGACACCTACAAATGCAGTGTCAGCTCATTGTCAAAAATCACCCCCAGGTTCCACACCTGTTCAGAGGTAGGGAGCTGGACACCCCCCAGAAATACACCCGAGGGTAAACCAGCTCCTGTCCCCTCTACCCTGCCACCTGGGTCCACAACCATTACCTCAGTCTTCTCCGAGTTCAACTTCAGCCAGCTTGAATTCATCCAGCACTGGATTTCAGTGAGGCAGCTATTAAATACCGAGACAGCTCTATCCTGGTCAGGTGCAAAAGATAGGTAGAGCTGGGTATCATCTGCATAGCAATGAAACCTCAGCCCATACCTTCTTACAATGTCTCCGAGGGGCAGCATATACACTGTGAAAAACATGGGGTACAACACCGATCCCTGGGGAACCCCATATAACACAGAGACTGGGCAGGAAGAATTAATCCCCAACACCACCCTCTGAGTTCTGTCTGTGAGGAAAGATCTAAACCAACTGAGGACTGTACCTGACAGGCCACAGATGAACTCAAGGTGCTCAAGAAATACTCCATGGTCCACAATGTCAAAGGCTGAAGAGAGATCGAGAAGAACCAAGATGGAGCAGCTCTTCTGATATCCAGCCATCAGGAGATCACTGAGCACCTGAACCAGTGCTGTCTCGGTACTATGCCTCTTTTGAAACCAGATTGCAGTGGTTCATAGATGTCAAGGATGGTAAAATGGTTCTCCAACTGTACGGCCACTACTTTCTCAATAACCTTCCCTACAAAGGGAAGGTTAGAGATCGGCCTGTAGTTAGCATGGCAGTCTGGGTCCAGGGAAGCTTTCTTCAAGAGAGGCGTCACCACCGCCTTCTTCAGGGAGCTAGGAAACTCACTCATATCCAGGTAGTACCAGACTATCCATGCTAGTACTGTGCCGATAATATCATGACAACCCTTTATCAGGGAAGTCGGGCCCAGGTCCAAACTACAGCATGTAGAGCACATACTCTGGACAATTCTCATGACATCAATGAACTCAGGCCAGTCAAAGGAATTCCAGGACAGACTAGAGGCTACGGCCAGACGCCGATCTACAGCTACTCCCATAGAGGGTGCAGGCTGGAGTACTGCCCTGATGTCGGCCACCTTAGTGGCAAAGAAGCAAGCAAACTCATCACACTCCACTTGTGAAAAAGCTTTCCAAACCTGCAGACAGGCTGTGTTGCACAGTCTGTCAACAGTTCGAAAAAGTTGAGCTAGTCGGTTCTGAGCAGCCGCAATCTCCCCAGACAGGAACTCTGTCTTCTTACGGGAGATTGCGGAACAATAGAGATGATAATGTTCCATCCATCTAAGATGGTCGGCATCAAGGGCAGATCTCCGCCAACAACGCTCTAATCTTTGTCCTTGTTGCCGCATCTCCCTCAAGGTACCATCAAACCATGGAGACCGAGGGTGAAGGGGGAGAGGACGAACACGGACAGGAGCAATTAGATCTAGAGCCGAGGAAATGGCCCTGTTATAGGCCAGCACCAAGGCATCAGGATCATTGCTCACTCCAGAAAACTCCGATAGGTCAAGCACTGCTGCCAGGCCCGCAGTGCTAACATCTAGCAAAGAGCGGTACTTGACCATCTCCACAGGGGTAGGCCTACGGGGGGGGTGCAAAAACTGATCCCCACAGTATAATGATAGGACCAGCCAACAGGTTCCACCCTCAAGTTGAAGGCTTCGATCCCCAGGAGGCCAGGAGGAAGACTAAGTCCAAAGAGTGACCACCCTTATGAGTGGCAGAAGTAACCACTTGTGTGAGGCTCAAAGATGTCATTAATTGGAGGAAGTGTTGTCCAAACTGTGAGAGCTTGTCATCGACCCAGGCGTTAAAGTCACCCAGGACCATCAGCCTGGGTGACTTAAGTGCCATGTCAATGACAAAGTCTGCTACTTCCTGCAGGAAATGTTTCTCATCACCTGATGGATGACAGATGAGAGCAATTCTGCAACCCACACCTGCCACTACAGTACACTCCAAGGACTCAGCCCCCTCAACTGGTACACTTGTGAGGCCTGGTTCGGTCTTGAAACAGACCGCAACCCCCCGTGGTCCAACCTCGGGCGGTGTAACACCGAGTACCCAGATGGAACTGCTGCTTTCAAAATCGGACCCGCATTCTCATCCAGCCAGGTCTCGGTAATGCATGCCAGATCCACAGACCTAAAAAGATCTGCAATAACTGCAGTCTTGTTCCCTATGGATCTCGCATTGCACAACACCGCCTGGGTTGGATGGGCCTCTGGAGCTGCACGGACCAATTGCCCATCATCATTGGTGGTGCCCTTGGGTATGGAGACCAGACAAGAATAACCTTGTTCAAGAGTCCATTTCCCCCCAGGGTGTCTTCTGGTTCCCACTACCCCAATACAGTGCCATTCGACCTCCACTGTTCACACCCCCCAAAACCCCTCCTCCCTCTTCGCACAATACCAAGTGCTCTATAGCGTTGGTATGTTGACAACTGTAATGGTAAGGGGGAGAAAGGGCGGAGGGCACGAAGAGCAGAGGATGAATAGCGTACGACCGTGGGGGCAGGCCTTCTACACATGTTAAAATCAATAACTTTAAAACCCCTATAGTTTCTCTGAGAATCCCCACACACTCACACTAGGGGAAACTCAGAGAAAAAAAAATCTAAAGTGAGAGCAAATTGCCGGGGAATGAATTTGGCAGGGCTGGACTGTTGCTGTAGCTAACTGTCTGCATCGACTTGGGTGGGCAATTGATGAGAATGAAATGACATGTAGTCCTCAGGGACCTGTGCTTCTGCAGACAGAAGTAATGTTACAATTTTGGTGTCATGGATTTTGTAATGCCTCTGCTTCTGTAGCCAGAGGTTGGTGTGAATGTCTTACACCTGTGGCTGCAGAAGCACAGGCCCATCAAGTGTGTTTATGTCTTACAGTGTGCACGAGTATCTGAGGCTACAGAAGTGCAGCTGCCATAGGGGCATATGTTTATGCAAACAAAAGGGCTTTTGCAATTTGGTTATCGTGGATTTGTAGCTGTGGCTACAGTGGCCTGTGCTTCTGCAACAGAAGCAGTGTTGTGATTTGAGTATCATGGATTTCTGTCTGCAGTGATAAGTGAATGTGTATGTCATGTGGTGTGCATGCCACCAATACAAATCCACAAAGGTAGCACATTAGTGCTACTGTATTTGTGTCATCTGGAAACAGTTGTATGTTGTTTGTCTTGCCTGATGAAGTCTGTCTCTGGTTGCTTGTATGGTGTTGCCATTTTGCTGCTGGGGGGGGTAGGATTGAAAAATTTAACACCACATTTCCCTACTTTTGTTGTTACCCTAACTGGTGCATTAACACAGTTTTTTTTTTTTTGCAAAGAATATATATATATATATATTTATAAAGATGATTCATTTGAAAAGGGATAACATCAGAACCCTTTGGGCTGGGAAATCAATGTTTTTTCCCAGCTCCCCCACTCCCTGAAGGAAGCTCATAGCTTGGAGTCATGTCAACACAGACAGTTCCAGTCAACGCAGTGGACCGACAAAACATTAAGACACATTAAGATGATGTTGACATTTTTATTTAAACATGCTGACGCATTAAAAGATTATCAGTTTAGAGGGGGCAAAGCAACTGGGATATACTAGTGGTGTTCCACAAAGGAGAACCACATCAATTTTATGACTGCATAGTGATAGTGATGCAATATATTGTTAACAAGAGGAGAGGAAGCAGGGCAGACAGAAAGAGAAACTGACACTTATTACCTTCTACTTTCACAATGGGATCTTATCACATCACAGGTAGGCATGAGAATCCTTCTCCTCTGTGTCTGTCTGTGCTCCCCTTCCCCCCTTTCCTCCTACATTATCTACACTATTCATGAATCTGTGGTTGATCTGTGGTTGTGGCTCTTTTCTCAGTTTTCTGTGCCACCTCTGCAGCTGGTAGAATACTGCTGACTATGCTATACTTAACATAGCAGAAATAAGTGTCAGTGACTGAAGAACAATTATATCAAACTAATGTAGCTCTGACATAGCAGACACATTTGTTTTATCTCTATATATGTACTAAGATAGCAGACAAACACTGAAGAGAATAACACAAGCACCAATGGTTCCAGTTTACATAGGTATGTAAAGAGTGGCAATGTAAACTAAAACCTTTACAACTAAGGTTGGTCAATTAGAACAGTGATTGCAGCATGTCAGATGCCTATCAAGGAACTCTACCAATCCAATATGATGAGACATGTAGTTATACTGGTTTGCATCAGAATAGATTAAATAAACAATAGGTGCAGAGAAAATTCAGTTTAACTTGTTGCGAATCACCATACTAATTCCTGATATCTCAAGAGCTTTGCTCTTACACTTAGAGCTACTGCTGCTTGCTCTGGGTGCAACAGTGAATAAGTGGCTCTGGTGGGATTTGAACCTGAACATGATGGTTCCCAAACCTGAGATTTTTATCACTAGACCCTAATAGCATCCTGAAATCACATTGTTAAGGCTGCTTAGTGAAATTTAAAACAGACTGCAGTGGAAATGGAAGGGAATATGGGGAAACTCAGTTCCAGGAGTGAAAATAAATGTACAGGGTTTTATTTAACTCTAAAAATTGCTTAGCGTTTTGCTCATAAAAGTGCTAAAACTTTGTGAAAATTAATAGCTCTTGCCTCACTGTGTTTAACAAACACAGCACTTCTAGAAAATGTGTATAAACACTTTCTGTACAGTTAGTATCGTCCCAAGAAAAAACTGCTAATCAATTATTTAAAACCCTGATGTATAACTCCGTTCCAGATGTAAAATGAGAAAGGACTGCTTCTATGTAACAGGCATACTCCTTAAACCATAAAACTGACTATTTTGCAAAAATGCAACATACTGTAAAATGAAATGTATCCCCAGACCCCTGTGTCATTGAGGCACAGGTCAGAAGCATAAGAAAACCAGGAGCAGTTATAAAATGTGAAAGTAGTGTTTTATTATCATCAATAACAATAAAATAACCAAATAATAAAATTGTGCAGGATAGCTCTTATACAGGCAGTTCAAACAAAACAAAGTCCTTCAGCTGAGGGTATCTCTAATTCTAAATTTCAATCTCTCTCTCTCCAACAAAAGATTGCTCTGTTTATAATGTATTTTCCTGGCAAGTAACTTCTACATCCTGAGCTTGTTAAGATATATGTCCTGTTTTCACACAATGTCCCAAAACGTTGTTGGTTTCTTTCCTTGCAGGTGCAACACAATAGAACAGTGTGTCCCAGAACTGATCTCCTGTTGACAACTCTGCAAATAAGCTTGTGGAGGTCAAACTGCATCTCAACATTAACCCCGAGTTTCAAATAACTTTTTGCAATCATTTTTAACAATATAACTATATACATTTTCAAACCAGAAGACCCAGTTTCACATAAAGATCCACATATATTTTTATAATCTCAGATAAGCAAGGGGAAAGAAAAGATAGAAACAGCAAGAAATGGTAAGTGAAGGCAGGGAGATAGCGTGAGGAGAAGAAGAATAGTGAGACTGTCAGAGTGATAAATTCCTAGGTATCACAAGAAAATTTGATTGCACAATCAGACAGACAAGAGATGGAAAAGGAGAGGACAGAACAGATTCTTGCTTGTAACTATTTCTGCATAACAAATGGGAGGGGTCTTATTCAACCCTCTCACGCTCTATCAAATATGTCTGATACTAGAGCAAAGGTGATGAAGTTCCTTCAAGGAATTCTTTTCATTTTCAGCACTGGAAGCAGACTTCGTGTTAGCTGTCTATTTTGCATGGCCAAGACCAGAAATGGTGACCTTTGCTGTATTAACCACTCTGAAGAAAAAAGTCATCAGAATGCCAACCACAGCATGGCTGTAATGCAGTGCTACAGATTAGGTAGAAATCTAAACTACCACATACCAGCTGCTTCACCCCCTTCAATTTTCAGCAGTTACTGCAGGGTAGCTGAATCCATGTCCCATAAATATTTTCCCTACTGTCCAGTAAATGTGGAATTTCTACATCACAATAATACAACGAGCATTGAGGAGGGAGGGCAGGGACAATAGCTGAAGTTGTGGACCCTGCAATATGAGCAGACTAGATGGCCGTTTGCTGCTGACATCTTTGTATGTTTTATGTACGTAACAAGTAAATTACAAAGCCACTTCTTATTCTATATCCCTTATCAGACTATTGCATTAGCAACCGTACTGGCTCTGACCAGAGTTTACTCTTGCTGACGTAGAGGTCAGCCTAACTACAGTTTCAGTTTTGTTAACTGTCACAGTCCTGCTTAATGCCCTTTTCAGTTCTTAACAACAGGGTCTTTATAGTTTTATGACAGGCCTTTAAAGGTCTGTCACTATCCCATTCTCTAATTACAAGTCATGAAAAGGACTGCTCTTAAACATTTTACAGTGTGATAATAAAAGGAAGATTCTAAATGACCTGTTTACAGTTAACTGAGCTTTAAACAGCAGTGCAAATTATGCAGAACATGTTGTACTTATACAGTACCTTTTTATTCCATTTTTGATTGACATTAGTCTCTTGTCTTGTAAGATGCCCTTTTCTCTCCTTTTGAGCTGGGGAGATTTTTTTAAGTGAAATAATTAAAAGCCATGTCAGTGGCTCAGCAGGCTGCATATTTATCTCATGGAAGATTGAAGATCGTGGGTTCTAGTCCCATACCAGGAACTTGGGCTATTGCCCAATACTGACACTGTGCAGCAACACTTGGGGTGTGCTACACTGATGAAGTGCTGTCCTTAGGATGAGATCTTCAATCTAGGTCTCTTCTGCCCATCTCTGGAGATTGTTTAGGTTAAGATTAAAGATCTCATGGCACTTTCTGCAAGAGTACAGCATTTTCTCTGGTGTCCTGGCTCACAGTCTCCTTATTAGAAGAACAGGCCCATGAAAACCAGCCAACCAGAATGTACCTTGAAAGGAGCTGTCCCACCTCAGTGTGAAGATCCAGGTCGATTATACACACACACACTATTTATAATTTGTTTTTGACCAGGAAAGGCACACTAAGCTGTGACAGCTTGTTTCCAGGTGGGTCCTAGGGCATGGGTTACATGGAGCCGTTTTACTGATGGGGGAATGTTGGCCATGATACTGGGGAACCTACCCTACTCTTTGCTGATAAGTGCCACAGGATCTTTCACTTATACCTGAACAGTGACCACAGATGGGCAGAAGGGACATTGGTTTAGCATCTCATCTGAAGGGCAACACCTGAACAGTGCAGTACCCCCTTGTACTGCACTACAGTAACAGTTACATATATTACCTCAAGAACCTGGTGTGGGGCTCAAACCCAGGACCTTTCAATCCTCCAGCCACAGAGGCAAGCATGAAAGAACAGTAATTCAAGCTCCACACACCATGCGTGCCTACAGTAGGCACTCAGAATTCAACACCACAAACTGAGCACAGTGTAGTTCTGAGCAAAAAACTTTTATTCAATTTAAGGTGCTCAATGACAACATTGATGTAATGCCATTAATTAGGAAAGGAAAAAACTGAACGAACATTTTTAAACAACAGCAGGAGTGATGTACTGATAGCATGCCTTTTCTTCTCTCACTAGGTAGTGTTGTACACACTACTTTACAGGAGGACGCCATGAAACCTGTATGGATGGAATCAGCAATTTTTGCAGAATAAATTGATAAAGATAAAAATGTCCCAGCAGGTGGCATTCATAGCTTGATCACTCTTAAATAACTATTTAGGCATTGGGTCATATGAAATATGTAAACATTATCTTTTATTTTTGAATATATGCATACTATTTTGAGTCCTTAGTAACCTACTATGATGAATTAGGAAACGACTGATAATTATATCTGCCACATAGAAATGATCCTTCTTTTCTTGAATTGACAGTCAGGTATCAAAAGGACTATTAGACATTGCTGCCTTATATTTATATATATATATATAGTTCTTTAAAACAATATTGTGTCTAATATATATGTCTTCTATGTTGTTTTTATGGCACAGTCACTTTAAGCAGCACCTTTTTATTGTGTGTGGACGTAGTGGAGCATTACCTCCTGAAGACGCACATGATGTGTGAAACTGGTAGAGGTGTCTCCCACCTGTTGGGCGGCTGCTATGCATTGAGCACCTTAAGAGTGAACAAAGGTTTTTTTTGCACAGAACTACGCGGTGCTCAGTTTGAGGTGTTGAGTACAGAGGCAAGCATGCTGTGAGATGCAGACACTGTCATAAATAAAGGAATGCTCCTTTAACTATTGCTACACCCAGGTTATGTTCGGCATTTTCTGATGTTTATGGACACTCATTGTCACACAAGATCATGGAGCAGTCTTTGCTGCATGCTAGTTCATCTTAGCTACAAAAATAAGAAAAACAAGCATTTGTCAATGCCGAATGTTTGCTTGCTTGCATTGGTATTGATACTGCAGGAGTTAGCGAGATGCATAGTCAAAGTGGCAGTGAGAAATTGAAGTGACAGTGATCTGACCTGTACCTTGTAGAGAGTGACAGTGATGTGGGTGTGCCTTGGTGTGAACATTTTGTATGGACATTTCCATGTAACACAAACAGTGTATGAAAATGGTATCACCAAACAATAAAGGGAACTAGAGCTGATCTGCATTGGGGACAGTGTTATTATTTAATCTTTTTGCCCAGAACATCTGTAATACACCATGTAGAATATTTCCTTTGCTGGGCAACTCAGAATGGAATTTATAAATATGATTTTGGTTAATCTCTTTATATCTTAGCCTTAAAATGATCTTTAACACAATAATGCATCAGATGTGAACATAGGAGCCGGGTTTGTACAATTTGCGGTGGGGCTAAGGGGTCAGGGGTCAAAGCCCCACCCCTGGCACAGGGGTCAGAGGTCAAAGCCCCCCAGTAGGTGTCCGTGGGAGTGGAGCCCCCTGTACGGTAATGAGAAGTCTGGATGCTCAGTCACTGGCCTTCAATATGAGGAAAACAAAATTGAAAATGCTCCTTAAAAGCCTTGTTTTTAAACTTCAATGAGGAACTCATATTTTTTGGGGGAGGGAGGCATCTGGGGGAAGGGTTCCCTAATAAACTTGATATTTTGTTTGCTGCTACAGTGTGTATATGTGTGTGTGTGTGTGTATCCCAGAATGGGGGGGGGCGCACTATGGCATGGCCCTACTACGTGTCTCTGTGTTAGTAAACATTGTACTTACAATACTCTACATATTAATAATACTTTAAGACACCTCTTTAAATTAGAATATAGAATAAATAGATTTAGGTACATGTTTTCAAGGTGGACTTGTAGCCAAGGGGACTTAGAGTGCTGAAAATTCCTGGAATTACATTGTGCTTTCTAGGGCTCAGCACCTATATATCCATCATGAGCTCACAGCATCAGTGCCATTGTCTTAAATGGGATATGGTGGGGAAGGGGGGTTAGTTTAAAGCAGGGATGCATGACAGCAGTGAACATTTTGACCTATACTTTTTTTATTTGATAGTATAACCCATCTTCTGACTTGTATGATGCACTTTTTTTTCAATACGAATCTGTTTCATCACTTTTTTAAAGTTGAAATAATAAAAGGAGAGCTCCTTTAATGGCTTGGACTGTGCTTTCACCAGTACTCATTTTTGGCCAGCATAACATTCTGTGATGATTTGCATATGCAGCCCATGATGCTTTGCATTGTGGGGGCATGTGTGATT
This sequence comes from Neoceratodus forsteri, assembly GCA_016271365.2. Lineage (NCBI taxonomy): Eukaryota > Metazoa > Chordata > Ceratodontiformes > Ceratodontidae > Neoceratodus > Neoceratodus forsteri. The sequence goes on from CM028133.1 coordinate 726,907,339, forward strand.
TTTGTACTTTCTTGAAACTTGGCTTCCCAGCCAAATGCCCTTTGGGGTAACCCTTGCCTCAGTGTTTGCGCACAGAGGTTCTTTGTCTTTTGAACACCTAATGCTTAACATCACCTTTTGTGTACCTATCATGAACTAGCATGCAGCAGACAGCTCTCTTACTTTACGGAACAAAAACAAAATGTGGAGAAACATCCAAAAATACTGGTTAAACCATTTAAGCCATGTTAATGTGGAGCACTCCTTTAGTCCTTTTAATATTTCAAATGTGACAAAAAGTGCATCATACAAGTGGGAGATAAGGGGTAACCTAAAATATTAGTGTAGGTCAATATTTTCACCACTATAATGCAGTGCTGCTTTAAAAGCAAGACCCTTGTGGAGTCTTGTCCCCTTCCCCCCCACAAAAAAAAACCCTCATAAAATATAATTCCCTTTCCAACTCTGGGAGAGCTTTCCCCCCCAAGGCGTAGTCTCCCAATTTTTTTTATTTTTATTACTATTAGTCACATTTCCCACTTGAACTTCATGTGCTGCTGAAATCTTTTGTAAGAAACATTCATTCACCATTAAGCCTGCACTGGTGACACATCTGCAGGAAAGGCAAGTCTCCCAGTTTACCACCCAGGTTCCCACCATGATAGGGTTGCAGTAATTGTTCTTCATTTTGTTATAACCATGTCAGTTTATAACAAAAAAAGTGGTCTAAATACTTCTCTCAATAAATTGATTGTATTCATATAATAACCAGCGAATCGCATCAATATGTACCGGAGTACAAAAATATATGCAGCTCAGAATCTTACCTACTGTCCCAGTGCCATCACAGGCAACACACTCGCACTCTGAGTAGTTGAGATCTGTGCCACTGGAAGCTCAGATTTTTTAGAACAGAAAGAAATAAAAAAGCTTTTCATGTTATTGCATGAACTGCAGCAGCACATGTGCAAGATTCCAAGAAATTACAACCCTTTCAGATTTCCCTACAGGTATTTTTGAGGTGAAAACACAAATGAATACAACAGCCATCTCGATCTCAACCCTAAACAAATTGATCCCAATTAACTGCTTAAGTGCTCATAGTGATGATACTGGCAGTCGGGCACACAACACCAGATCCAAAAGGAAGAACAAAACCTATTCAATTTGCTCTGTGTTATCATCTAAGCAAATAAGTAACCTCTCTTAAATACTCTGTTAGGTTAACTGTTCTGCATGTCTCAGCCTTTTTACATTACATTCTCGGTTGCAGTGAGAGAAGCACAAGGATGCACACCTTGATCAGGTACTGCTTAGATGATCTGGTCTATAGGTGTAATATACCCATACCCCATCTAAAGCAGGGAATGCTACAGAACTTAGCCTAAGGATGATGAGATAACAGTGAGAGCCATGGAGGTACTTGTAACCAGGTTCCTTGGCAGCCTCAGCATGCTAAATCATAACCTCATTCAAACCACAACACGACCGGAGGTTATTTTCTTACAGCTACACACCTCATTTTAATTGTAAGAACATTTCTAAACAAAACAAAAGCTTATTTCAAAGCATATTTACACACCCCAGAGTGAGTGAGTGATAATAAAGTAGTAATGCATGTCTTGGGTTAGAGCATCTGATTATGCCTCATCTCTCACAACTACCCAATGCATATACGCATTATTCCCTTAAAAATCACACACACAAACACAATCACACACTACTGTGTTTTATCACTGACAGTCACATGGATAATTTATTTTTGTTCTTAATTTCTGCTAAATAAACTAACTACTGGCCCTCCTGAAGCTCCAGGAAGTGAGAGGACTAAGAGTTGTTAAAAGCAGGCTACAGAGACAAGAGTGAAGCGTTTTGTAAGGGGTATGGAACATTAAAATAAAGAGATGCTTCCTGTAGCGGAGGGGAGAGTGAATGCTTTCATATCCGTTCATCCCCCCAAAATCAGGTCAAGAGCACAGGATTTTGTAAGGGTACATACCTCTCAACTGTCCACCAATTGTCAGGCACATCCCTATCAAAATTTGTCTCTGTCCCTGTTAAAGTATGTTAACAGGACTGAACAGTAGTGACTGCAAGCACAAGGTAATGTCAGACATTTGAGTTACTGACTTGTTCTTCAGAAAATGCATTTTACGCTTAGCCCCTCATTCTACTTGCTTTAGCTTCCTGAGGGAATAATACCAATTTTTTAAGATGTGTTCCTGTTTACATTAAGCCTTGTACCGGATTTATGAGGCTGGTGGTTCAGAGGTATGACATATTAAAATACAGAGATGCTTATGTACATGAGAGGAAGAGTGAGTGACTGCGTGCCAGCAAAACTCCCAGCCCCAATCCTAAATATCCCCTTCCGCTCTGGGCTTGCCACCTCATACTGCTGGCCTGAGCTGGTCAGGACTCAGAAGTTCTGGAACACAGCTCACCTCTCTCCTCCTGTCGCCGCTAGGGCTCGTCTCCTCACCTCCCTTGCCCCACCACCTTACCTGGCGGCAGCTACTACTTGCTGGCTGTAGTAGGCTCCTGATAGTTTTGTTGTTATTGCGGTCCTACCACCACCCACAGTGCTGCTCAGTCTGGCTGACCTGCTGGTAGACTGCTCCTCTGCTGCTGGACTGGTGTGGCCCACTGATGTTGGACTGGTGTGGCCACCTCTATTCTCTGGCTCCTGTCCTCTGACCTCTGCTGATCCACTCCCATGTGTGTCCTCCCCTTTCGACTGCCATTTGCATCCACATTGCATGCAACAGCCACACACACATCCCGGATCCTGGTGCTACCTCATGGGACTTGTGCAATGACTACTGCCTCTCTGGTCATGGTGGTCACACTCTCTCCCTCACGCTACCACTCTTCTTGCTATGCCAGATGGTGCAGGTGCCTGCCTTACACCATCTGGTGCAGGGGGCCCAGGGGTGATTCTAAGCATGCTTGATTGTACTCAAGTCACCAGATCCATGGCACTCACTCTACTCCCCGACCCCTCTGCCGCTGCAGCTCCGCATGCACCACTAGTCTGCTGCTCTGCTCAGCCTGCTGGCCTTCCTTGCAACTTGCTGCTACCTGAGGTGGTGTGGGTGTTGTGTCCTATGATGAAAACCATACCAAGGAATTTGCAGGGATCAGTGGCACTGATTACATGGAGAGCAAAATACAAACTACAGCATAATAATTTTTAAAATGTTGCAGCGAGCAGATGAGGGAGGACTTCAGCAATCAGGACAGTGCTCACAATGGAAAGTAAAGGGGGGAGCTATACAACTTTTTGCCACCTTTTCTATCGCTGGACTCCTGTCATAAGGAAGATCTACTTTTCTTGACAGCCCATTGATTCGTGGCTGTTGACCTGATGTCAAAAACAACCAAACCCATCTGGTCCTCCTCGGTTACACATCAGTATCCCATCTAGATGGGGATGTCAACCACCAGAAGGATCTGTGTGCACTCTGCACTGTATAGGCGTCACTTCTACTAAAGGGAGCTGTATGGCCAGTCACATGTGTGGGGCTGGAAGGGGCTCCTGGCAGGTATAAAAGTGGTCATTTATCCATACTATGGGTTTTGTTATTATGGTAATCTTTCGAGCCAGTGAGCTGTGAGTTAACGGTGTAGGAACTTGCTTTTCCAGATACCTTCATCCATAAGTTGTGGCCATCACTTGAGTGTTGACAGTAGGTGGGTGTGGGTGGGCATTTAAGGAGGGCTCAGAGAAGGTCATGGCTCAAAAAAAGGCACCCAGTGCAAAGGCAGACATCACTGCCTTACTGAGCAACTGAAACTATAGCTTGAGGCAAACTGTTATATAAAAGCGGCTATAATGCCAGTCTGCTGTCTAAGGAACAATCTGAAAATGGAAATTTCATAAATAATACAGCTTGATTTTGGGGTAAACAGCCCTCTCCCTATTGCCAGAAGATTGAGGGTTCGTGTCCAGCAAGACAGGCCTGGACTCCTATCCAACTTTGATGAATACAGCAGTAAGGGGTCACACATAACCACCTCCTTCAGATGAAACAAATTCATTTCTTTTTTACCTGTCTCTTGCGGCAATGAAAGATCCTGATGACCATCCCAGACTCCTGACTGGCCAACTCCCGGTCCCTCAGACTCTGTCTCTCCCTGGATCCAGACTATTGGATCCGTCTGACTGCTGATCCGTCTCCCAGCTGCCGCACCACCACCACACATCCGCACTGGTCTTTACTACTCTTTAACACCTGTCCATCTGAGGGTCTGATGCTCTCCTTCATGATGCCTGCCACCTCTTCACTCACAGAACCGTCCAGTCCAGGTGTACACGTATCACGCCTAATAAGCCCCCCTCCCAGCCAATCACAGTGTGGCAACACTGGCAAGTTTCTTGCCAACCGATCAATCACGAATTGATTTTTTTTTGGGGGGGAGGGTTGCCAAACCAAGCAGATAAAAGTTGCCAATATTTAAATGCTGCCAGTGCTGTGCCCTCCAGCCAATTAAACAGGGGAGTGAGAAGGGGGCGTGCGACACTGGCACGGTCACAGCAGCAGAGGTACGGCATGCACACATTAACAAATTAACCAGGGAAAAAAAAAAAGGCAGCATGCGGCAGGCAGAATATTGCTGGGGCTCAGCCCAGGTCAACAAATATTGCTGGGGCCAATACAACCCAGCGCCTATGGATGTGAAGCTATTTGTCACCTGACATTTCTCATTTTCTGTTGTATTTAAAACAACTGAGATGAAAAGTGCAAGATCTTCCTGCTAGGTATGTTCCTCTTTACAGTCTAATTGTGATGGGTGATAATCTCTTATACTGAATGATATGCAGCCTATGCAACTTCATTCAAAATGGTACAGCTGACACTGTAGACAGTAAACAAATCATTACAATTTTCATCATCTTTCTGTGCACAGGTTAACAACAAGTGCTTACATTTTAAAGCTCTAGCATTTACAGTGGGAGCCCCATACTATCCATTGAAGCACAAATTAAATTGTTAATTATTTTGATGCTTCCCACCCAGTGTTGTAATGTTTCAATGCATGGCTACCTTGTTCTGTGCTGGCCTCCAGGACCTTCTTGACAATGAAACGCTTTATCTCAAAGAATCCTTCACAGTGAGACATACTCCAACAATACAGCTATAATGTATGGTAAAAAAAAAAATTCAGTTTCTATTTCAGCTCCAGATCTTCGTTCAGACTAGAGATTAAGCAAGCAGTCTGTTTCTAATCAGAAGGTGGTGTGAAGTTGTGCTATGGAGAGACACTGTCAATTTCATTCATTCAGTGATGCAGCAACTGCATCTCTCTGTCTATGCTGTATCATATTTTCAGAATCAGAATATCTTCCTGAAGATGCTGGCATTATTCAGCAAGACAATACAGGACTCAGATCAACTTGAAATAGACGCCATAAAAAACAAGCATTTGTCAATATTGAATGTTGTCGCGCTGGCATTGGCTTTGGTGGTGCAGTGCAGAAACACATTTATCCCTCTGTACAGACAGCTGGTGAGACCCCATCTGGAGTACTGTGTGCAGTTCTGGAGACCCAATCTCCGCAAAGACATAGACAGGATGGAAGCTGTTCAGAGGAGGGCAACTAAAATGGTGCAGGGTCTGCACCGGAAGACATATGAAGAGAGATGAAAGGGGCTTAATATGTATAGCCTCGAGGAAAGGAGGGAGAGGGGGGACATGATAGAAACTTTCAAGTACCTCAAGGGAATCAACAAAGTCCAAGAGGGTAGCATCTTTCAAAAAAAGAGGTGTGCAAGAACAAGAGGGCACAATTTGAAGATTGGGGGGGGCGCGGCTCAGAGGTAATTTAAGGAAATATTTTTTCACAGAGAGGGTTGTGGATGCATGGAACAGCCTTCCAGAGGAGGTTGTGGAGTCAAAATCAGTGGTGGAATTCAAGCATGCATGGGACAGTCATAAGGCAATTCTAGGGGGTGGGGGTAGGAAGAAGTAGGCTGCTGGTTAACTAAGATCTGCACCTTATCCAGTAGGTAGGGAAATGGGCAGACTGGGTGGGCCAAGCGGTCCTTATCTGCCGTCAAATTCTATGTTTCTATTTTTGGTAGGATGTGAAAAATGACAGCTGTACTGTTCATAAGGAGGTGTAAAAAAATGGTAGTGGTGAAAATGTGGCCTGTAAGTATTGCAAATTTGCGAAGTTACAAGGGTGCGTGGGAAATGTGCAACGCACACTTGTAACACAGTCATTTTATGGAGTTCTGGCACCAAATTTTCAACATAGGTATTTTAGCACCTCTGCTCATGTACAGTGTCACTGTCATTTCTTCAAACTGTCCCAAAAAGTGATTTCGCACAGTGACTGCGCTATTCTGCGCCGGACATGCGAAAACACATTTCGGGCAGGATATGTAAAATGACAGCTGTACTGTTCATCAAGAGGTGTGGAAAAATGCCAACGGTGAAAATCCAGAGTGAAAATATTACAAATGCACAACGTTATGAGCGTGCGTGCAAACTGAGCAACGCACACTTGTAACACAGTCATTTTATGGAGTATTGTCACCAAATTTTCAACATAGGCATTTTAGGACCTCTGCTCATGAACAGTGTCACTGTCATTTTTGTAATCTGCCCTGAACACTGATTTTCCACAGCGACCGCGGTATTGTGCGCTGGAAGTGCGGAAACACATTTTGGCCAGGATGTGGAAAATGACAGCTGCACTGTTCTGAGGAGGTGTGAAAAATGACAATGTTGAAAATCTGGCATGAAAATATTGTGAATTCACGAAGTTACGAGCGTGCGTAGCAACTGCACAATGCACGCTTGTAAAACAGCCATTCTTTGAATTTTTTCCACCAAATTTGCAACATAGGCATTTTGAGAGCCCACCTCATGAACACTGCCACTGACCTTGCGTTAATCAGTCCAGAAAGGTGATTCCGTGCAGTGACTGCGAAATCATCTTTCAGGACCGATTAACGTCATAACTGTGATAGAATTCATGAGGAGGGATCACAAAAACCCCATGTTGAAAATTTATTGCAAAAATTCAAAAAAAATGCCCGAGATATGCATCAAAGTTGAAAAAACCCTATTTATTTATTTATTTTTAAAGCAGCACTGCATTATAGTGGTGAAAACCCTATTTATTCCATTATACAGCTTACCGGCATTTGCTCAGTTCGCGGTCAGCTTTGAAGAGTGAAGACGTGTTCCCGGTCCAACGAAGATCGTCGCACCAAGCTCCGGAGGTAAGTATGAGGTGAGGGGTGTGTGGGGAGGCAGGGTGCGCTGTGGATGGGTGCGGGTGGTGGGTAGGGAGACTACGAGGGACCGTTTTCTGTTTACAGGTAATAAAAGAACACATCACGGACGGTTTCCTTTTTTACAGGTGGTTTCTTTTTGGGGGGGTACAGTAGCCGACGGGGGATTGGGCACCCCCATTGGCACAGAAGAAGGGGAGGACATCATGCCAATGGGGAGTGGGCTCCCCCGTTGGCACATTAAACCGGGAGGGGGGACGGATGCCGGCGGGGATTGGGCACCCGCCAGCAACACGAAAGCAGGGGGTGGAGGCACCCCCGTTGGCATATACTTGGGCAGGGTAAGCTGACCAAGTTGGCAGTTTAGCAGTCACTGTGCCACCATGTTTCCAGCTGGCGAGCATGTAGGAAGGGTCCGCTGAGTGTGATGAGCTTTGCTCGCATTGCAGCGGACCTTTCCTTAGATGTGCTCGCCTGGGTGGTATGGCAGTGGCATGCAGACTGATTGGGGAATGAGGGATGCACCTACTGGTGGGTGCCCTGCATTCGCCCAATACCGACCGCACCTCCAAATCTGCACTACCCCAAGATTTTGGCTGTGCAAGCGCGCCAACATAAAAATCACGACACTTACATGAAAATTCCGAACTAGAAGTCAAAATGCATTATAAAGTGCCCTGTGCCAAACTATTCATGACATGAGAATTTATTTAAATAAATAAAAAACTAGCCCAAAAAGTATCATACGGTCAGTACACTGGCAGCTTACAACAAAGTGTTAAGAGCTGACACTGACTCGATCATTCAGTAGCAGAAGCTCTGGAGTATATGATTTGAAGATGGTTAGTCTGACATAATGCTGCCTGTTCACTTGTTCAGAAAAGTTTTTGACGAGCTACGAGGAATAGGAAACAGTTTGTACAATAACTGACCTGACTTGTGCTGCCATCTGGTAGGTCTCTGACTCAGCGACATTTCTCTCTGTCTCAGCAGCTGCCTACCCTAACCCCAATTATATTCGGCGTGATTACCAACACACGAGTCCATGGAGTCACGATGACTCACGGCCTAACCAACTCCTAAGGCAACATGGTCACATTGCACAACTTCTCCAGCTGGTGCTCAGCTCCCGTTTCTCCTTGAATTGCGCTGCTGCCCGCCACTTAAAGGAGATAGAAAATAATTTTACTATTTTTATTAGTTAAATAAATCCAGAATATCAAACTGTTACACGAGATCCCTGCACCCTTATTGGTACTCTCAGAGGTACACTGTAGACAGCTAGTGCTTAGGCATATGGTATACTAACATATAGGGCTAAGGGCATCTACCGTATAAGAGTAGATGTCAGGATATGTACGCATATTGTTGTAATACACGTTGCTTGCTAATACATACATATTCTTCCGTATATTTTCTGTGTATTTCTTACTTACAAGATGTTAGGACACCTGTGTCCTTGGAATAATTATGATATATAAGTCGGCATTGCCACCTTTTGGTGATTTGTACTACTACACTGAGTTATGTAAGACTCTGTATAAGAACTCTTGTTTCACAAACTGATGACTACTACAAAATTGTATAATGTTATCTTGGACCATGGAGCCTCCTATAATTTAGCCAATAGGGCTCATCTCTGTAACTAAAAATGTTTCTATCTTACAGTAACCATAGTAATTATCATAGGTACATAATGTGATACACTAAGTCTTGTACCTCGGAGATCCCAAGAGACACAAAGAAATCTCGAGGTATATGGAACGCTTAGCACTGGCTCCTGGTTCGTATTGGTAAGAACTGCTTAGGGCAACTGTGATTTTATCCTTTTTGGTAGTAATAAACAAGTTTATTACTCTAATGCAACGTGTCTGTGATTACTTGCATTCCCAATATTCCCCAAAACCTGAAAGTGAGGTTTAGACCTCCTGACAAAATGATGGCCTGTGTGTGTTTTTTTCTGTAGTAACTACTTAAAATGGCTCAAGTACAGTTCTGACCTCTCTGTGGCAAGTAAATTATCTAACGAAATATTGTAAATGGACACTGTGTGATTGAAACTGCCATTCAGACGAAGGTAAAGGCAGAAGTGAGGGTAGCACAGGAATGAGTGATTTTAGAAGCAAGAAAATGAAAAAACGTTTTTTCTTTTTGTGGCTCCTTGACGACAAGGCCCCCACACACACACAGCATTAGTCATAGGGTATAACAAACTGCTATTATATTTTTCTGATATGCTTCCCCCTCGGCACACACAAAGCAGTTGTATTATTTATTTTTTAAACTTCAACCACCATCACTGATTCTTGCTTACGTCTCAGTGGTACACTCAATAGTGGCTTTCCCATCAGTTCCCCCACATGGCAGAGAAAATGATTCTTTGTAATTGTCTTTGTATTGAAAGAAAAGGAAAGTGACCATAGTGCAGTATCTTATGAACAATCCTGATAGCTGCAATCCCGAGTCCAATGGTCTCAAGGTATACCAACCTGCCCCTTCCCAGTTGTGCATTCTAAGGAAAGATGGTGCACTGTAGGAAGGGGGCAATTGGGTTAGCTAGGCAGTGCTGCTGCTGACTCCCCTGAAATCACAGATCGGTGGTCAGTAAGGGGGCCATCATTAAATTAATCCCTATCTGAGGACTGGGTGAGGGTTGAGCTAAGGAGGGTATGTGTGATTTAAGTTTCAGCGCTGGCTTCTGGCAAAGGGACAGAAGCTCACAGCTGCTTTTTAAATCATGGCTTGGGAGGACAGTGTAGTGGGGTGGAGGGTGGGAGACAATGGAGTTGGCCAAGGTGTGGCCACAGGAGTAGCCCTGGATACCTAGGGTGGGAATAAATGGTTTTAATAAAATATTTCAGTGGCACGAGGATTTCTCCCAAATACCACTGAATAACAAAATAATACTCATTATTAAGTCTAGAATACTCTGGACCCTATTACTGAGTTATTCTCAAAACAATATTCAGGTTCTGCACACTTGTAATTGGGTCATGTTCAGCTCACTGCAGTAAATGACGGAAGGCCTCCAAAAAAAGAGCAGTAAGAAAAATATCTAATTTCCTTTTTCTTACATAAAACATGCTACAAATGATAGGTTTGCAATCTTTGCTGAAAGAAAAATCAGTAGTTCACTTTTTGAGGAAATCAAACCCCTACATATAGGCTCCTCAATCTTCTCCTACCTGAAAGGGCAGATCAGTCAGAATCTGAGAAATACTGTAAATATAACAGAACTGCTAGGCTTTGAAGAATAATTAGATATCTTAGTTTAAACCCCTGGAGCATAAACTATTTTTAGTCGTAATCCAAGGATTTACTTAATTTGCACACTGTTTTCTGGACAGCCCCATTTTCCTACTAGAATCTATTCATGAAATGTCAGTACCTGCTTATGGCACAGGTTCTAATTCTTTCTGTTTAGTATATCGTTTCATTTTACAAAAGCATTGTCATTCTAAGTGTCTATTTCATTTCTGCTTTGTCTTGTTATCCCAATGTTTTATTAAGAACTTTAATGATTCTGGGATATTGCAATAAACTAACCGTTGGTCCCTTAAACTTCATGCCATTCATTAGCACACTGTAATCATGTTTTACAAGACGTTTTGCACTGTGATGAATGACTATGAATTGTGTGAGCTGTGGCTTAATTGAGGAGATTCTCCTGAATATCTTTTGTTATGGTAAGTAACTGCACTCTTCTTTAGGAGTTCCATGTCATAACAGCGATCGCCATTTGGGTGAGTGTATATCACTGAACATCAATTTTGGCGATGTACATTCATGATGCACAGCAAAAGTGCACTGGAGGCTTAGAAATTTTTCTTTTATGCAGGGGCTGATTCTCAACTCCAGGGGGGTGCATGTCGGGAAGGGAGGTGCAAAAGACAAAAAAAAAAATTCCCAGACCGGCGCAAAAAACGAGCGCGTACCCAGAACCGAACCCGCCACCCTTCCAACCCTAGCCTGCCACCAACCCACCATGCCACAAAGCCAGCTTGGCAGCCCACTGCTGCATTATACCCCACAAACCCTCCCTACTGTCACATGGCGTGGTCCCCCCCATGCATGTGTATATATAGTGACATCCTGTCACTATATTCGCCGACCCCCCATCTAGTCACCCTGTGCACAGGTACCATGATTGAGTCACCTTTTTGAAACTGCTCAATCGCGGTTGCCATCATCACAGGCTACCTCTTTAGGGTCATCTCCCTCTATAGAGCCACACCTGTAGAACTTGTAGAATGATTCACAATAGCATGAGAGAGGGAGGCCCAGGAAAAGGGTCATTTAACACCCCCAACTAGGCAGGTCAGCACTCCATAAGCCACAACAGTAAGCAGCAGGGCATCAACCCAGCCCAGAATGGAAGACATGCAGCAGCAAACTGTGCCAGGCATGGCTATGACAGGAACAGCCAAAAGGCTAGAAGCACTGCAACAGAGCAGAGGACCAAGGCCAGAGGCTGAAGTGGAGGTACGGCAGTGGCACAAAACCAGAGGAAGACACTGAGTCCAGAGAGGACAATGCACCTGCAGCAAAGGATGCTTATAACATCAACAAGAAAGCATAAGGACGTTCCCAAACAGGAAGGATGTAGATGAGACAAAATCAATCAATATGCACAACAGGCGATGACAAATCATAAATGGACTCTGAAATAGCAGGCATGGGCAAGCAGCCAAAATGTTGATGAGGCAAAGACAGGAGACAACCAAAACAGATGTCCATGGTAAACACCATGGAGAAAATGCAACATGACAACTGTGTAAAAACAGACAGCAGCACCGAAAACAGCAGCCATGATGGGATAAAGCCACATGATATGCAACATGAATGATGACACCAGAAACTGCGATGATGAATTGGAAGAGGCTCCATAAAGGAAACAAAGACCCAACATCAAGGGTCAAGCAACACAAACAGCAATTGGGAACCCAGTGATGCAAATATGAAACAAACACCTTACAATATGGAGGCCTGCACATAAAGAAAGAACACTTTTACACCACCATGTTCCCTCTCTCCTTGAACTGTATATTCCCCCCTTCCCTCCTGGTCACCTGACTCTTGTTCTATGGTGGCTTCCCCAACATCCTGCTCTGTTTCATCCACCAGTATTGCGTACCTGTTTGTCGTCTCCGGCCTCTGGCCTCCTGCCCCTGCCCTCCTCTGAAATCTCTTTCTGCCTCTGCTTACCCTGAACCTCTTTCCTTCTTCCTCTCCATCTACCTGTGTTTCCTACCACTTGCCAACAACCCCTTTTGGTGCTCCCAGGACCCTGTGGACTTGGCCCCCCAGGACAAGTGCCCCTTTCCAGCCCATGGCAGCCTGGTCTATCTTGCAATGGAACCCTCCCTGCCCCTGTGACACCATGTGCACAAGACCAATAATAACCACAGATGGAAGACCAACAGTGACTACAGGCTGGAGACCAACAGAAACAATGGGTGAGAGACCAAAATAACCATGGATGGGAGACAAAACAGCCAGCACAGGCAGGAGACCAATAACTATGGGAGCAGCTGGGGTCTGCAGGAGAGCAGATGTTGATGTCACAGCAGCAGCAGATGAAAAGAAGGCCTGTGGCCACAATGCACTGCAAAGCAGTGAACAGAAAACACAGGCCTCAAATAATGTTGAAGTTAAACATCAACAACTAAAGATGAAAAAAGGAACAGCAACGCAGTGTTGGTTTCCACAATCTGAGGAGTTTTCCCTCAGTCCTACGTCTTTTCTTTGTACTCAGTCTAACTAATACCCTCTTTCAGGCAACAGCTGACTGTGGTGTATGTTAACATCATCGTACAGGGGAAAGCAGCTTTACTAACCAAACCTAATTGTAATTATTCTTGTTTTTATCCTGACTTTGGGTGGCATATAGTTATTATGATGTATTGTGTGAATTCAAGTAGTTGAGATATGGTAGCCAAATTTTATCAAATTTGGCTAGTTTGTTTTCTCTGCCATAGTAAATTTTCTCTAGCTTTCCACAATCAGTTAATAAGTTAAGCCAATCTTTAAAGTCTGGTGGTGGCTCGTCCTTCCGGTGCATGAGGATGACCTTGTTTGCTAAAACCATCTAGAGGGATAGGAATGTACTGGCTTCCTCAGTGAAATCCAGCCTTGAAGTCAAGCTGAACAAAAAAATTCCAGGATCGAATAGAATATTCCTATCCAGCACTTTTGAGATTATCCCCCTTATTTTTTCCCAATATTACTGCAATGTTGTGCAAAACACCAGCATGTGTCTTAAAGTTGCATTATCTCTTTTGCACCATGTACAGGTATTAGACAGAGTTGGATCGAGTTTGTAAGGAATGTAGCAGGTATTATGGATTATATTAAACTGTATTTGTCTAAGCTTGGAGTTTTTTTAATTTTTTCAGGGGTACAGAGAACTTCCTGCCAATCTATATTGCAACTATCTCCCCTAGTTCTTTGAGCCAACTTAGCCTCCAGTGATCCATATCCCATTTACATGTTTCCAGTAGTAAATTGTATATTCTAGATATAAGCTTGGTTTTAAAAGCCAGATTGGTTACTAAGAGTTCTATGGGTGTTGGGTGAATTGGTATTGTTTTCTTGTTTAGGAGAAAGTCTCTTAATTGAAGGAACACAATGTAGCCTCCTGTCAGGAGGCTATATGTCTTCTTCAATGTTTGAAATGGAATTAGACTGCTGTTCTCTAGACATTGGTCCAATTGGGATAATCCATTGTGTTTCTATTTCAGAAAATCCCTACTGACTTGTGTGAATTTGAGATTTGAGTTCATGTATATTGGAGAAAATAATGAGATGTCACAGTTTGTGCCAAATACCATGTGAGTATCTTTCCAGGCTCGAGAAGTAGTCTTTGTTGATTTTAATATTTTATTTTTATAGATCTTATTTTCACAATCAACATAGAGGGATTGACAGAGGTTCTGAAAGAGGGTGCAAGAACGCTCTAGAATTCCGATGTCATTATTTGTGATATCAGAGTTATTCCAGTTCATAGTAGCCTCGATTTGAGAAGCCAGGTAGTACTGCCTTAGGTTAGGAAGGCCTAGGCCTCCCTGATTTAGAGGGAAATACAATTTGGATAAACTTACCCTAGGGTGCTCATTTTTCCATATGAATTGCCTAAGCATTTTGTCAATTTTATTAAAAAACTATTTATTTAGGTATATAGGGAGGGCTTGGAAGATGAAAAGAAATCTCGGCAGAATATTCATTTTAATAATATTGATTCTACCCATTGAAGTTAATGGAAGGTTCACCCACTTCTCAGGATCTGCCTTGATGTTCATTAGAAGAGATTCATAGTTACATTTGAAAAGGTTTTTTATATCCTTTGTTAAGGTGATACCCAAGTATTTCATTTCTGTTCTTATTGAAGAATTAGGAAGTGTGTCTGGGTTGTCTATGGTCTGCCCATTATAAATAGCTTCGGATTTGCCCCAGTTGACTTTGTAGCCTGATATATTGCCATAGCTTTCCAGTTCCTTTCCAAGCTCCTCCACATTTTCTTTTGGATTATCTAAATATATCAGGATGTCATCTGTGTATAACGATATTTTACAGGAGATGCTATTCATATCTAAGCCTCTAATGTGTTCATTGTTTCTAATTGCGATGGCAACAGATTCAATGAATATTGCAAAAAGCAAGGGTGAAAGTGGGCAACTCTGCTGCATGCCCTTTTGTTAACAAATGTAATCAGAAATATTGGAGTTGGTCTTAATCCTGGCTCTTGGTTTATTGTGGACCATCTTCATCCAGCACATAAATCTATCACCCACATTCAATTTAGTTAGACTGGATATCAAGAAAGGCCACTGAACTCTATCAAAAGCCTTCTCAGCGTCGAGTGAAATGATGGCCATTTCAGTGTTACCAGTTAATTCTAGTATATTGATGGCCTTTCTTATGTTTGTCATAAGATGTCTTCCCAGGATAAACCCCGTTTGGTCTGGATGTATAATGGTCTGAACATGTCAGGCTACGCTATTAGCCCAGACTTTCATTATGATCTTATAATCAATGCTCATCAGGGCTATGGGTCTGTATGATCCGAATTTTAAAGGATCCTTATCCTTTTTAAACATTAGTGTAATTATGGAGTCATTAAGGGATTCTGATAGGATCCCTTCCTTTTCCATGTCTCTATATGCCTGAAGTAATAATGGGCAGAGAATATCAGAGAATTCTTTATAGAATTCCATTGTGTAGCCATCTGGACCTGGAGATTTTCTATTTGGAGCATGGTGTATTACTGAATTAATTTCCTCAGTTGTTATCGGGTTTTCAATTTCTAACCGTGCTGTATCTGAAAGAGGAGTGTTAGGGAGATTTTTAAAGAAATCATTAATCTCTTCTTGAGAGGGGTTGATATCTGGTGTATATAGATTGCTATAGAATTTATGAAAGCCCTCGTTGATTTCAAGGGGTGAGATCAATGATTGACCAGAGTCTAACTGAATTCTATGTATGGCATTTTGTTTGTACTCACATTGCAGTTGGTAGGCTAACAATCTGACAGGTTTCTCTGAAAAAAAAATAATCACTTGATCTAAAGTTTTGACAGGCTGTATCTGCTCTGTATGTGAATAAGGCGTTCAGTACTTCTCTTGTTTTTAAGACTACTATTAAGTCTTCCTCCAATGCTGATTGACTGCTGCTTCAGCTACTAATAAACGATGTTCTAATAAGTCTATTTTTTCCTTATACTGTCTTTTCTTGTTAGTAGCATAGGCAACGATCCAGCCTCTCAGATAAGCTTTTAATGATTCCCAGATCACTGCCGAAGAGAGGTTGTCTCCTCTATTGTTTTGTAGGAAGAAGCCAATCTCTATTCTTATTTTCTGTTTAAAATACAGATCTTGTAATATACAGTTATCAAATTTCCGATAGTTAACCCTTCCGTTATTGGTGTTGGTTAGATAGTTTATCAGTAGGTTTACAGGGGAATGATCAGATTTTTACAGCGCCATAATTGATTTTTGTACAGTTGTATATCAGTTCCTCTGAAATAAGAAAGTAATCAGTTCTTAAGGATGTTTTATGGACGGTCGAGAGGAACAAAAATGTTTCCATGTAGGATATTTTTCCCTGAAAATATCTATTAATTTTAAATCCTGTATGAAGTCCTTGATTGTTTTCAAAGCACATTTTTAGGATCCTCTGATCCTGCTGATCTAAGTTAGATAATGATATATTAAAATCACCACCGATTACATATGGTCCTGGAAATCCAAATAATAAGATAAAGAAGTGTGTAAAGAAGGTTGAATCATCTTCGTTTGGGCCATGCAGAGAAGCAACAGTCAAGGATTTATTGAAGCTCTGAATGGTTACTATTGCATATCAGCCCCCTTCATCTATTTCCCTATGTTTGATTGCAACATTTATAGAGTTTTTAAAAATCAGTGCAACACCTCTGGAGTTATTTGAGAAGAAGGAATAAATCCCATGTCCTCTAAATAGATTACACATATACTGAAAGTCACTGGAATCAAAGTGGGTCTCCTGCAATAATAGACAATTAGCTTGAGTTTGGTTCACATATGGTATGATGTTACATATTTTTACTCTGTCTCTAGCCCCTTTGATGTTCCAACTTAAACATTTCAAACTACTGCCCATTATTTTTTCTTTCTAAAGTTACAGATGTAAGAAAGCCAGATGTAAGTATATATGCCTATGTCTATATATATATATATATATATATATATTCTATGCAAAAAACTGTGTTAATGCATCAGTTAGGGTTCTTCTACAGCGAATAAAGTGGGGAAATTTGGGGTTAGGGTTGAAAGCCCCCCTTGGACCCAACCAGCCCAACCCCACAACCGGCATCAGGGTGTGCACTGGGGTCATTGGCCCTAACTCTCAACCCATCACATGTGTAAAGAAGCAGAGGCATAGGAGAATGGGGTGAGAGTTAGGACCGACAACCCCAACATGCACCCCGATGCCGGTTGGGGGGGTGGGCTGGTGGGGTCCAAGGGGGGCTTTCAACCCTAACCCTGAATTTCCTCACTTTTTTGCCATAGAAGAACCCTAACTGATGCATTAATTAAGTTTTTTGCATAGAATTTCCTTATTTTTTAAGAAACAATAGAAAAGTAGAAAGTTGCTCAAACTGGTGGGAGCATGGGGCCTGCCACCAACTTGTAAGTGTCAGGCCACATTACACACCCAATGACTAAAAAGTACATTCACAACAGCAAGGCCAGCCACCAAACAAATGATAATCTAGTAGAACAACAGAAAACGCTGTCCACAAAATGTAAACTGCGCCACATAATATGTTCTTAAAAAATATATTGCCCGACACGTAAACACCTATATTAACATCTGCAGGACATATTGTCAACATCCTCCAAATTTCAGGTAAAAACACCAAACCATGTCCAAGATATGACATATCAAAATTTGAAATTATTGTTCGCCAGAGTGGCACAGTTCCGCACCTGTTGACATTTAACACATACAGTGACTGAAAACTACATCCATTACACTAAGGCTAGGTATCTTATCAATTTCAAGCCACCACCACAAGCAAAACGCTGTCCGCAGAACGTAAACTGCACCATAAAAATATTTTCTGACATGGAAACACTGTAGTTTTCATCGACATGTCATGCTGTCAACACCCTCCAAATTTCAAGTGAAAAGACCAAACCATGTCCGAGATATAACATTTTAACATATGAGATTTTCATTCGTCAGCAACATGTAAAGTGCATCACACAATATCTCTGCAAGACAAATTGTCTTTGACATGTAAACACCATAATTCACATCTACAGGACATGCTGTAAACACCCTCCGAATTTCAAGTAAAAAGATCAAACCATTCCTGAGATATTCAATATGAAAGATTACTAAAATTCCCCTATCTATTCCATTATAAAAAATCTGGCCATCTTGTCCCATCTCGCGATTAAACATGACGATCAAAGAATCTCACGATCAAAGAATTTGCAGGTTCTCAAACAAAGAATTAAAAATATTATAAATCAGAAAATTAAAGGAATTGCGGTATATCACCATCATGGTTCAACAGAATGAAGCCCCCTGAGTAAAACCCACCCTCTTTTGACTTCCTAGGACACCCCTGGGCTGAGAAAATAGATTTCTAAATTGGACCATTTCGTCCCTCTTTCACGATCACAATCAAAGAATCTCACGATCAAAGAATTTGCAGGCTCATGAACAAAGAATTAAAAATGGTGAAATGTGAATTTTTCACCAATTTGTACCAAACCAAGGGCATACCTCGATAGAACTGACCCTCCTGAACAAAACCCACCCTTCATTTGTATCCCTAGCCCACCCCTGAGCTGAGATATTAATGTTTTTAGGTCATGATGCAAGATCACGATCAAAGAATTTGGAGGCTCACGATCAAAGATCGTTAGCGAGCCGCGAATTAAGATTTTAAGAGCTTATAACTCTTTCTTTGACTGATTTGGATGAAACCAAAGGCATGGCTTGATAGATCAGAGCCCTCTGTGTAAAACCCATCAAAGCTGTACTTCAGAAGTGACCCCTGAGCTGAGATATTTGTGTTTTTCCAATCGGAAAATAAAAAACAAAATGGCAGACCTCGTGATCAAAGAATTCGAAAATCCTTGGGGACAAAGATTCTTGAACTGTGAGGCTGCAAATTCTTTGATAGCCAGGTGGGACGAGATGGCCAGAATCCCCATTCTTTGATCGCAAGATATACATATAAATTTTCACATTGACTTATAATGGGAACTTAAAAGTGGCATAACTTTTGAATGCCTTAATATTTTTTCACCAAACAAAAAGCGGCATGTTCGTCCACCAAAACTCTTTCAAACAAGCCATCTTGCAGAGCAGCACATCCCACGACGTCTGTGCAGGACCACATTAAGAATGCCAAAAGTGCCTCCAAAAATGGATAATTTTGCATTTTTCAGCTCTTTTGTACACAAAGACCAGCATTCCAACACAAACGCAATTCAGCAAATCAAGAGATTTAGTGCACCCCAATGCGTGTACCAAATTTCAGGAAAATCCATTGAATGGGTCCAAAGTTATTAATGTCCAAACTTTTGACTTTAGTATGTAACTGGCCGCTCAACCCTAACTATAGTGGCACAACCGTGCCACTATAACATATATATACTGTATGTAACCCCCAGGGGGCGCTACCCTTAGAGCTACTACCCCCGCCTGCCTCCACGAAGACAGGGTGAGGGGCCCAGATCCGTTGACAGGTGCCTCCACCCAGAGGTCAGGGTTAATACTAGCGAGTTTACCTCAGTCACAGCCCTCTGGGTTACTGCAACCCCCCTTTTGACCCACTAGTGGCTCACACAGGGTTCCAACAATACTTTTCCCACATACACTTACCCCTCAGATGGTATCTCTCAGCTCGCTCTGGGGATCCCCTGTAAAATAAGGTACAGTTATGTCACAGTCACTATGCAGCAGTTCACCAGAGATGCACAAACTGACCAGGGTGCAGTTGCAACACATCAATCTGATTTATTAAAAGGAGGCAAATAACAAGGGCAGGAGAATCAAGGCAATTGGCTTACTCTATAATTATCTACCTAGGGCACTGTGCACAGGCCTGAACCTAATATTTACTGTCCCTGGGTACCCAAGCCCTAACGGCTAGTCCACCGTGGCAGCTGGTTGGGGCCCTGACACAGATAGCCTTTGCAATCCTGAGAAAGTCAGAATAAGAAGAACGTTCCACTAGGGCCGTCAGCAGTGTAACAAAACAACTTAAGGCCACTGTCTGCAAACTCGGCAGGGAGCTACCCTGATTTAGTACTCACGGCTCCAGCAGATACCGATTCTGTCACCACCAGCAGGGTTCAGCCTGAATTTCACCAGTCTCCTCACACATCTATATGGCAAATAACAGAGGGGTACCATACCAGGCAGCTGCTTCTAAACCCCACATTAACTTGCAGTAGATTTGGGCAATAAATGGCAACTTCAACCTCACGGGTGGACCGAGTGCAATTCAGCAGATTCTCCAGTCCTCTCAGGTTGAGCCTAGTAGGTAGCTGGGCTGGCACCAGCCTCCTCCGACCGCACGCCGGCGGATTTAGTCCGATTCACTCAACAGACAAAACGGCCCCTCAGGCCTTCACGCACTTCCCGCGTGAACACTCCACCAGCGCAGAAGCACACAGCTCCTTTCTTCTCCTCAGCCACTACGCATCTGACCCCAACAGCCAGGGGCTCTTCCTTCAGTTCGGGCGCTACCCGCTCCTATTGGCCGGCGGCATCTGGCAGTCAATTTCTCCTGCTCTCGGTGGTGCAAAAAAACGCCATAGCCCATAATACCTTTCTCAAATTACAAGCAGCCCCTCTATTGGTCAGACAGCTCCCTTATAGTTCCAACGTATTGATTGGTCCAAATCACCAGTCTGGGGCCAAAATGGAGGGGAGAACCAGAACAGTCCTCGCTGCAATGGAAAAACAGGTTAGAACAACTACGTTATCATTTTGTTACCCTAAGTTACTCCCAGCAAACAGTTTCTTCTTTGAGAGGAGCTCCCTCTGCACAATTTAGCGATGGCAGAAACGGAGCAAGTATCCAACAGCCCAGGCGGGACTCGAGCAATGTAGCTCTCAAACTCCTTCCCAGATTAATCATGACTGCAAGTTAGGCAGCCCTTAAAAAGATGGGCATGGAGGCTTTGATAGTGCTCCTGGCAATCACATTTAAACCTCCAAAATGCAGAAAACCAGCCTGCCAGAGAGCATCCAAACAAGCTCTGGGGGGGCTTCTAGGAACCCTCATTTGCAAGGGGGTTACATATATATATATATATAAATAACATTTGCTCCTATGTTTATAACTAAGACATTGTTTATACCAGGTGAAATGTTGTGCTTGTTTATTTCCTCTACCCCATCCCCCTTTTAAAGAACTATTATCACCCCAGTACCCAGACTTAATGCTGGGCCCCCCCCTTTAAGACTATCTACTAAGATGGTCGTAACTTCTGGCAGGTGAATGTAAGACATGCTCCCCAGTTGGCTGCTGTCTGTTTCATACATGCTGCTTTCCCCTTGCAAATTAATATGGAGTTAGTAAGGAGCAGAAAAAGGAAAATATTCCCCCACCTTTTTTGTTTTAATCCCATTTCAGTTTTGTTATTTTATTATTATTGTGAGCCATGTAACCATATTATAGGTCTAACTGTTTTTTTACTGTTCTGCTCAATCTGGTCATCCACTTCCCTCAGTATGGGAGAAATATGTTTTTAGGTACTGGTCTGCCTCGTGAGGGGTATCAAAAATGTGCTGTCTCCCATTCAGTAGTAGTTTTAAATGTCTCAAGTGGATTAGGTTGTGCAGGATACCTTTTTCCCTTATAATTTTTCTGATTCAGTTGAATGATTTTCGCTTCACCATAACTGATGGGGGAAGATCAGGAAAACCTTGTAGGTGTAAGTTCCTCATGTGCAGACCTGTATTCATTCTTGCTTTTTGTAATAGTTGCTCCTTAATTTGGAAATCATGTGGTTTTACAAAAATAAATCTTGGGAGATCTTGTCTTGTGGAAAAGCCTCTATTTGCTCTGTCCAGCTCTCTTGTTTCTTCTGGCCATTTTTATCCATAGCTTCTGTAAAGAGTTCTTCCATGAATTGTATAGTGTTTGTCCCTTCCAGTCCTTCGGGTATCCCACCTATTTTAAGGTTTTCCCTCCTTAAGTGAGACTCCAGGTCCAGCAACTTGTATTGTAGTTCCTGTAGCTCTTTTTGGCATCGGCTCGCTGTGGTCTGAAGAAGTGCTAGTTGATCTTCTACTGTTCCAACTATGTTCTCCAGCTTAGTGACCCTTTTAGTAAGACTTTCCATTTTGTTATACAGGTAGGTGATTGACCACTTCAAAGAATCAAATGCTAGGGACATGGACTGGAAGCCAGAATGCATCTCTGCCATCATTGAATCTTGTAGTTTGTGTGCAATGTTGTCATTTCCATCATTTGAGTTTGCTTGGGATGTTGGATTCAATGTAGATGTGGGTTTATTTTTGTTGTGTATGAGTTCCTCTCCTTAAGTATATTGGTCTGTGCCGCAATAACCTCCTTGTTTATGGTAGCGGGAGTCGAACAAGGTGATGTTATATTATGGACATTCCAAAATTGTGGTTTCTTCTGTCTGGAATTGATTACCCGGTTCCATGTTCATATTTGCAGTGCTGCTGGTAGAAGGTTCACCATCAGTCTGGCTGTCTTTGATCTTGCTGTTATCGGTGGTTGCCCCTGGTGTAACCAGGAATTGATCCATGGGGCTGTCCGCTACTGCTTTTTGTGATTTTTGAGATCCAAGAGCCATGTTCTTGCTGTTTTTGCATCCCTCTTCTGAGGTAGTTTTGGTTCCAGTAGCAATGGTAATAGGGGCAGCCTGGACAGATTGAGGGGGCAAAAAGTTTTCTGGTGCCTGTTCTGCTGAGTTCATAATGTTAGATATGCTTGCTGTTCTCTCTAACAGCAGGTCTGCACGACGTTGAGATTGCCTATGCGTTTGGTCAAGCTCCCCTTCTCTGAGTCGCCTATATTTTTTAGACATCAGACCAATAGGAAGGCAACAATATCAGAGAAAACTGAGGAATAAAAACAAACAGGGAAGGAGAACAGGGCGGCTGAGCTTGCCCTAAATAAGGCAACCTCTGTTTTAAATATCTCTGTTGTACTGAGAAAACTCAGATAGCTTGGAAGCCCAAGACACTGGGGTGAAAAAATGACTGTGATATACCGTTTTCCTCTTTCTCCCTCTTCTACTCTTTTTTTCTTTTTCCCCTCCCCTTACCTCTTTTGCTTGAGTTCTACTAAGTTGATAGAAGCAGTGCAGGATAAGGATGAGGCAAGAAGGTTCGATTATGATGTCGAGTGAGCTTTCCTCGCTATACTCGGCCCTGCACGGATTAGTTTTTTTGAGAACAAAGTTCGGTACAGATTTTTTTATTTCCAGACATAGCATGACTGAATATAATGGTACACAGAGGGGAAAAAACAAGAGCAGAGCAAATATCGAACTATCCAAGCAGAACAAACTAAATGAAATTGCTTTTCTGCCTCCCAGTCATCTTACTCACTGTGACCCATTGAGTGTATGAGTTGATAATTGCAGGCAAGTTCTTTCAGAAGAATCTGGAAAAAACAGCGTTTCTTTTCAATCCTGCATTGTTGAGCTTATCCTTGCTGTCAGATGCTAGGTAGTTGCATCTCCAACTTGATATTTCATTTTCGGAGAGAGGAAAAAGAAATGCTGAAAAGGCAGCAAGGGGCAAACGTTAGAAGCGATCGACTGTGGAGCTGCTCACATATGCACCTTCAGCATGCCATCTTGGATTCCAACCCCTCAGTCGTATGTCTAGCTGATGATAAAAGAGAAGGAACAGAGGAGTATGAAGCTACTCATTCTATATAGTCATCAGCGAGATGCATCTTCGCAGGGGGCCTCAGCTTGGCAAACATTTCTGAGCAATGTGGATGTCAATAAGGTCTATGTTCTACATGTGTGACTTAACTGAGGGAGATATCCTAACATTACCCTTGCATTTACCACCTTTGAGCTTCAGGAGAGCCCGATATTCTGCTGGATGACACCAGATCAACCATCTCCATCTGCTCATCTTTTCAATATCCTTGAGTGTAAGGAAGAGTAAGATCATGTTCCCTTTCAGCCTCCTTTTCTTTAAAATGAAGATGTAGAATCCCCAGACTCACCTCATAGCTTTTACTCCCATACTCCTGGTCATTTTGGTGGCTTGAGTCAACAATTCTGTTTGCCTTTATCTCCCTTTCATATTGAGAATCCCAGAACTGTACATGATACTCCAGGTGGGACCTGATCAGGATTATTTCTCCTGTCCTCCTCCTGGTCTCTCCCTTTTGATGAACCCCTGCCTTCTGCTTGCCCTCCTGACAGAAGTTGCGCAAGGCTTATCACGCTTTAGCCCTGTGTCAGTTATGATGTGCTGGCCCGGAGGCACAGAGGGCTGAAGCACCTAGTGCCTTACCTCACCCACACCAGCGACTCGAGTTCAGGAACCAGTATGGGCCACAGTGAGCCAGCTGGATGAATGAGGATTGAATGTCCCATGGGATGCACTCTTCCTCTGGGGAGGGAGGGCAGCGAGCTTTGCTTCTATACTGCCATCTTGGTTACCACAGGTGGCACTGCACCTGGAGCAGGTAGTAGGTGGGAGGACATTGACAGGCAATGTACAATGCATGGTTGTGTGGGTACATGCTTGGCATGCCCTTGATACCAGCATCCCAGAAACCTGGGAGCAAAATGGAAATTCCCTGAGTGGCATCATGAAGCTGACCAGTTGGCAGGATGAAGCTGACTAGCTTACAGGCCCTGTACCTGGCTACCTAGGCACAGTCTCCCACACCGTACCCTTCTGTGGTGGAGGTAAGGGGGGGCCCCCAACATCCCTCATGAGAGGGGGAAGCTCTGAGGGAACATGAGGCTCTGGTAAGACCTAGGGGATGCCAGGGCAATGGGGCTGAGGCTTGGTCGTGCAAATGGGGGCTGTCAGAGGGCAGGGGGCATAAGCAGGTTAAAAACTATAACAGCTCCCAGGTCCTGTTCCGCATCCACTTAAGAGGAGCACCACAGCATGTGTAGGTCCTTCCTCTATTTTTCCTTCCCCAAGTGTAACACCTTGCATTTGGCTGCAATGAATCTGAGACTAGAATTGTTACACATCAATGTAATTTCACACTGTACTTTCTGTGTTATGATGCTGGGCATTGTAAGATGTGCTATTATGCAGCTCAGTCAATTGTATTGTACACACTATGCTTCTGTTCTCTGCACTGTGGTACAGAAGACTACATCAGTATCAGTTATCAATTCAGTGTCAATCACTCACAGTAAGCCATATTGTGTTGTGATGAAAGATGATTGATTTATGGTCAGCAGGGGAGGTCTTATGAGGAGAGCTTGAAAGACCTAGGAACGTAGTCATTGGTGACTAGAGGGGAGAGAGTTGAAATAATATGACTGAGATCTTCAAGTATGTAAAAGGCGTCAACAGAGTGGACTGCCAATGACTGTTTACAGTTAATGATAACATCATTAGGAAACAAAACATGAAGCAGGTGGGGGGTAGGTTCAAAAGAAATAACAGGAAGTTCTTCTGTACAGAGAGGGTAATGGACAGATGGAATCATCTACCACAGGACCTTAGTAATGTTCAGACAGCTAATGCATTTAAGCATGGGTGGGTCAGATTCATGGGACTCAATGGAGGGACTCGGAATGAGGGTTATAGTGGGGGAAACCTAGGAAAAGTATGAGTAAATTATGGTCTGTACATTACTAAGCATGTATCATGTATCATGATTGAGGTAGGGACCAGATAAAGTGGATGGACCAATGGTCTCTATCTATGTTTCTATACAACATGTGCCATTCGTCAGCTGTTTCATCATGTGCACTACGGTGCTTTGCACCGTGAGATATAGTACTCAGGGCCACTGATTCAAGGTGAATGGAGTAATCACATTTTGTTTTCAAAGAACTGCATGAATCTCTAAACCTGTTTTCCTGGTCAAACTGATTCTCATATACGGGTTCCCATTTTGTTATTGTTCCATCTTTGCAGGTCATTATGTAAACACAATACTGGTTTCTGATTTACACACTGCTGGTAAGGACCATTTTAGAACAAGTATGATGTAGTTTATGTCCTTGCTCAGCTGCTGCATTGTTATCATAACGTATTTGTGTTCTACTATAGAATTTTGTGGTTGGAAGAGGTGTAAATTACATTATACAATCTAAAATTCCCTTACCACAATTGTATATATCAGACACATTTACTGGGTTTACTAAAAGGCCTGCATAGATGGAACAATAGCAGAATGAAAAGTAGTGTTTAAAATACAGGCTCCAAAGTTTGCAATTCCAAGATTTTTACCAGTGTTTGCTGAACTAATTTTTGGATTTTACCAGGAATTTACTGCCTAGCTTTTATTATTATTATTATAAAAAATATAGAATAAAAGAAAAAGAATGAAACTAGGCTCTCAGCTCTCCTGGTTTGAGCATAGGTTACTAATGGTTAAAAGCATCATAGTGCATGTGATGACACTGAGATGATAAATGGAACACAACATAATAATCATACACAACCTGTAAGTGATGACACCAAACTGATAATGGATACTGATGCAGCCTTCTGTAGCAGCACAAATGCAATATTATCAAGGCCACTGATACGCACTGGTATCAGTCATCAGTTCAGTGTACTCACAGTGAGGTATTTTGGGCTGTGATATACGACACGGCAAACATGCTATGTATCAGCTCAACACCATCACTCACATACAGTATGATGTTTTATGGAATATTATGTTTTCTGATTTGTTGCTGCATCTCTTCAGTATGCTTGTAGGTGTTTTATTGCTATACAGCACATTGATATTTACAAAGGGCCCCTTATAATTAAATGAATGATAGTGTTTTGTTTTAAGATGTACTGTGTCATGTGCCCCACCTCAGCTGAATGCCATTATGTACTGTACTGCATCAGCAGCTCAGTGTAAGACTGTACATATGCAATAAGACATGCCAGGGTATGTAATTACTGTATGTGTGTGTAATTGCACAGTTCGAGGATGTTGTTAAGCATGAGGTGCTTGTACCAAGTGCCTTTAAATACCCAAGAGCAAAGTGCAATTATACCTTGTGTAATGTACAGTGCCTCCCAATTCCCCTGTCTCTTTGTCTTCTCTCCTGTAGATTTAGTGGTCTTGCACTGCAAGGTTCCAATCACTGTTTCCTGTTGCACAGCTGTGTTATGACTAGCAGCTCCATCTTAGCCTCTGGTGCCACTGCCTTGAATTTACACATTTTGTAACTGAAGCTTTTGGTTTCAAACAGACAACCATCCAGGACACCATGTTCTACCCGTACCCCTACCACTTCCATTGATCAGACCTACTGTACCCATTCTCTGCATTATTTCATCTTTGTTATCTCCCCGCTGATGTGGTCTCCAATCTCTGACATATGCCCCTTTCACCATCCCTGTCAATGTTACCCTTTCTCCACCGACTGGCTCCACTAGTTAGGGGAATGCCAGCTAGGTCGTCCTCAGTTAAATTCCCCTCTCAGTTGTCCCTATCCCCAACCTTCCCCTTGCTAGTTTAAGTGTCCTGAAATGTATGCTTCAAATCTCTGCCCCAATCCCTTTGACCCCTCCTTATTATGATGAAGACTAGTTCAGCAAAATGCACTCCAGTCTCTCAGGAAGTGAAATCCTCTTCAGTGTACCAGTTCTTCAACCAGTTGTTAACTGGTAGATTTCTAGCGTCCTTGTCTGCCCCCACCTATATACACTGTGAGGACCTTAGAAAAGGTCACAGTAGCAACCAACACCTTGATTCTGGAACTGAATGTCCTGAAGCTTGCCTTCACTGCTTCCAATGGTCTTTCTGTCAGATTGTTCATCTCCAGATGGACAGTAAGGTCTAGCAACCCTACACTTCCCTAACCAATCCACCTACCCTGGGACATACCCTATTACGCGGTCACCACTGGGAGACAGCACAACATCCTCCCCATATGGTCTGAGGAATAGACCACAGTTCTGATTCCCCTAACTAAAGTTCTCCATTACGTAAGTACCCTCCCTTCTAACTATCCCTTCCTGGCTGTTTGCCTCACTCACAAACAACAGGCATCACCAATGCTGGGGTCCTGTTTACAACTGGGCAATTTCTCTTGGGGAGGGAAGTAGCATGCACTGCTTCACTCATTGGAGCAAAATAGTAGCTTCTTGTGCTTCCAGAGCTCTTGCATCCCCAACTGTTGCCACCCGTTAGCCTCCCTCCTTGCTCCCTACCTTCCAGTCCTCACTGCAAACCCCTGGAGTCACTGAGAAGAGGAGCAGCATAAGCATCTGTGGCCCCCATTCCACCCTGCTCTGCGGTTAGCAAATTATAGCACATGCTAAAGCCAGCTCAAAGAAGAGTACCCTGAAGCTCTTGTAGACTGGGCAGTCTCCATAACTTCACAGTGTACCCTGGAGGTATGTGGCACAACAGGCCCTGCAGCTAATTCAGTCTTCTTCTCCAGATTCTTGCATGGTGCACTGCATTATTTTCTGTTCTGTGTACAGTACTATCAGCTCAGTGCTATCACATACAGCAGTGCTCCAGATAAAATGCATGTAAGCTATATTTACACTTCAGAAAAGGCCATTTATACATCTTTTTGCTGTCTTTTGCATGTTGAACAAGTACGGTATGTCCTGTTTAAATGATGGATCGAGTTCTGTCTATCCAGTCTAGCCTTTGTTATTATTTCTTTTCCTAATGGAATGTAGGTCAGACTCACACACCACCGTACTTGTGTCAAATGTTATCAGTTAAATTTGTTTAAGATCTCTCCTTGTATAGACACCTCCTCACCTCCAACATTTCGCAGCAGACATGCTGCTTCCTCAGGGTCAGTTGCAAGTAGTCTCTTTCATCTGGCAATATGTCATATGGTTCTAACCATGCTACTCTGAGCTTTACTTTGTATGCTCCCTGGGAGTAGCTCCTTTGGGCTCCTTTCAGCATGCCTTTGCTTTTCTTCCCTTATTCTGTAGAATGAAAAGACTGCCTGCCACAACTCTTGAGGAAATAGTGTGTCAGCTACAAAACACTGGTGGCGAAGAGGTGTCTGGACATGATGAAATCTTACATTTAACTGATAACATTTCACACATATAGTACGGTAAATGAGTCTGACTTCCATTCTTTTGTGCAGATAGGGTGTTCTATAGATGCTGACTTCTCTTACAATTTTATAATTCATGTCTGAAACTTGTTTCTGGCATTTCTTAATTATTGTTCCTCCTCCCCCACCCAGCCACACCTCATGCCTAGAGTTTCTAGGTGCAACTTGCTAATTGGATTTTTTTTTTGTTTGCTCCTTTCTATGACTGCTTGGTTTCTATGCAGTAGCCCCTTGCTCTCCATTAACTGGACCATGCCACGCACTTTAAAAAACATGTTTTCTTTTACCCCAGCTAAACAAGTCATTGGCTTTGCTTTGCCTTTGTCTCATGGTGCAGTTAGCAAGAGAGAGTGAGAATGTGGCAGTCAGGCTGGTGAACAGCAATCCCCACCTATGATCACTATCAGAGCCTGTGCAGTGCACTATGTGAGTGGGGCAGCATAACCAGAACAAGAAGGATGGGGAATAGGACAATCTGTGAATCAACAGAGAATGAATGAATGGATGGAGCAGCTTGGAAGCAGTAGGATTTGAAGTTGGAGGGAGGTTAAGGAACACATGGGAGTTGGGAGGCCTCCATACTTGATCTGTAGAGAACAGCAGGGAGCTGAGAAGAGAATAAATGGACCATGTTGATATTAGGCAGGTGAGGGGAAAAATGACTAGGTGACAGGTCACTGGAACTTACTTTCGCGATGTGCCTCACTCTCTAAAGTACTGACTCTGGTGGTTGCAAGTTTTATAGTATGTTATGGGGCTTAGGGGGCAATCTGTGCACATGCAGTGTCCTGTGTTGCCCCACCACCTGCTTTCCAGTTTGTACATGGGGGAAGGGGAGTGAACAGCTTCATGCTGGGCATCAGAAACAGCACAGTTATGCCCTGCTTGTCCTAATTCAGCCCCATGTCTGTTATGACCCAGGTGTTTTTCCTCCTCACATGCAGAAAAAGGAGCCCTACACAGTGCAAAATGCTTTTGTTTAAACCCATTTCACTTCCAATCACACCTAGAAGCACCCTAAACACAAACTGTATAAAAAAAAAAGCTGCACTAAATCCAGATTTTCTGTATCTGGCTGATTTTATTCACAACACAATGTTGACATATCCTACTGTTTCCCCTAGCATGCTATAGTTGGACTGCACACCATCACATGATTACATCCCTGTACTTGCCTCATATCTGGCAGTGTGTGGGATCCTTCTTTGAGGTCTTCCTATAGGGCCAAGTTTTTGACTTCTCCCTATTATCGTTAGCAAAGAAAAACTTTATAACATCACTGCCGAGAAGGCTTTATTGGCAAAATTTGTACTGTCCTGTTAGACAAAGCCAGACTGTGTGGAATGTTACTAGCTCTAAAGCTGTGAGAATGTAACATTTCAGTTCAGTGCAATTCAAAAGTGCAGAATTAATGTTACAATATGCACCAAGCTAAGTTTGTAAATCCTATCTAAATAAGGAATGCTGGACTGCAGAGTACATAATGGTAACACAAAGAGAAGAGGCAGGAAACCTTCATGAACAAAAGTACCAGTGAGGGATGAGTCATGAAGGTAATCGCCTAAAACAAGCAGATTACATTTTAGGTCCATTGGCCCATTATGTACTTTTGCTGCATTACAACAAGGCTTTAAAACTACACACACACACACACACACACACACACACACACACACACACACACACACAACTTCTGTTAAAAACATCTGGCACAAACATGATTTCTTTTAGAACAAACTGAAGTCTGTGCAGGTCCATTTGGAGAAACTCAACTGAAAGCTGGTACTGCTGGGGCAAACCAGAAGGAGGGCACATCCTGTTGAAACAACTGCAGTGAGGCAAAGTCCAGTTTGGACAAATCAGTATGAGGGTCAAACTTCCTGGCAGTAACTGTAGTATGAGCAATTCTTATCGTGACAGACTGAGGGAGGGAGAGCACGGCAGGGACAAACTGGAATGATGGTGAGGCTACCTATGGCAAAATGGGGATGATGAGTCCTATTGGGACAAACCAGTGGAAGGATGAGTCCTAATGGGACAAATCAAAGTAAGGGTGAGTCCTCTCCTGTTGGGACCAACCACAATGTGGTTGAGTCCTGATAGGAAAAAACCATCATGAAGGTGAGTCCTAACAGGACCAACTGAAGTGAAAGTTAGTCCTATTGAGACCAAGCAGAATAAGGGTGAATACAATACAAAGACGAGGTGCACACAGAAAAAATAAAACTCACAAAGAAACACAGCTGCTGCTACAAATAGAGTTATTCCATAGTTAGAGTAACAGGTCAGCAAGATACCAGTGCAACAAACACACACTGACAGCCCTTGCACTTCAACCAGTTGGTACTTTGTCTTTTCAGGGGTGAGGGTGTATTCCGATGGTACAAACAAGAAAGAAGACAAGTTACAATGGGATTAAGTGGCATGAGAGTCCTCTTGGGACAAACTGGTGTGAAGAGAAGTCCTACTTTGCCAAACTGGAGTGAGAATGAGTCCTATTAAGATGAACTGGTGTGAGGGCAAATCCTCTTATGATAAACTGGATTGTGGATGAGTAGTACCGTAACAAAATTGGTGTGTGTGTGTGTGTGTTTGTGAATCTTGCTATAACCAACCTAAATGAACAGTTGTTCTGCTAAAATAAACTGCAGTGAGTGTAAGGTTAAAACTATCTTATGTGAGCTGGAACTCTGCTGAAACAAATTGTGGGGGCTGTAATTTCTGTAACCTGCAATTCTTCTGGAAGCAAAGGTTACAACAGACAGCAGCTCTACAGGAACAAGGACTGTGTTTCATCACCAGCACAAACTGAACACTGCAGGTACTGGCTATTTTACTATGCAGGGTTTTAAATAATTTGTTAGCAGTTTTTTTTTGGGACGTTACTAACTGTACAGAACGTCTTTATATAGATTTTCTAGAAGTGCTGTGTTTGTTAAACACAGTGAGGCAAGAGCTATTCATTTTCACAAAGTTTTAGCACTTTTATGAGCAAAATGCTAATCAATTTTTAGAGTTAAATAAAACCCTGCTATGGCAAGGCAATATTATATCGCACAGCACCCATCCTAAAATATGTTGAGTGTTTTCCAACAATTTAAAAACAAAACCACTGCTGCAATATAAATACATTACAATCCAAATTAAAACTGCTAAAAGATCCCCATAAATGCCTCTTGAAAAAGATGCATTTTTATATAGCCTTTAGGGCATACAAGTGATGGGAACCAGCAAAAAGCAACTGGAAGGGTGCTCCATAACAATGGAGTGACTCTTAAAGGCCCTATCTTTACTGGACTTTGATATGAGATATAGGAGCAACGAAGAGGTCAATTCCAGTGAAAAATAAGCAGAGTTCAGGCCAGGGATATACAGAGCTGGAAGGAGCTGACGGTACAGTAGTGTGAGTCAGTCTACTGAGACCTTTATAGGTTAAAACTAGCAACTTGCAGGGATGCCAGCACCATGCAGTCAGTACAGATGAAATAGCATCAGTGTATTACAAGATGACACCCATATGGATGTAAATAACCCAGATGCTGTGTTATGAAAGTGGTGTAACAACATTACAAGTAGCCCCACAATACAGTATGACAGCAGTCTACTTGAGTGATCATATATACATGTATCAGGGTAGCCAACTCCTCCAGTGATAGATATGGTCTCAACCTGGCCACATTCATTTTTTTTTATTCTATTTTTTCACTGGCCTTCCTGGCCAGGACCTCCTTTGGCCACTGCCAGCACAACCACCAATCCATCAAGGCTTCTTTTTCTCCTGGTTGTCTCAGAAGTGCACAAGCCACCCACAACTTACTGCTTTGTTGTCTGCTTGGATTAAATCTCCTGAGGTGGAGCCTTCCTTTAGCTCCTGTGGCAGCTCCTCCCACTAGATATCCAGTTACCCATGGTGGAAGTGAATCCCAGGAGCATTCCAGAAGGCAGGAGTGAGCTCAACTGTGCATGTGCAGGCAGGCAGGCAGGGTGTATTCTGCCCAGCCAGTTGCCATGTTACCCTTTTCTTCCCAATGATGCCACCAAGCATGTCACTCCTGAACGTGTGCCTGCACATGCATGGTCAGCATTGGCTTCAGCAGTGTCAGGGCCCTCTGCTATCCTGCTGAGCTCCAGGCATGCTGCCATCCTACCATTGCTAGTCTGCAGTGAAACAGAATAGTGCACGGCCCATCCTACCCAGAGAAGGAGCGCTGTTCATGGGGTGCCCAAGTCTCCTCTCAAGCTGACCCTGATCACTCAAACTCACTTCTGAACTTGGATCACTGGTGTAGCGCTTGGTAGAGGTACCACTGTGCTACTGGGCAGGCCCTAACCTGGCCACATTTGCTGTCCCCCTTCCAGACCTTTTACCTGCTGAGACACCCACAGAACTTTAGAGGGCACGTGTTCTCCAAGGAGAGCAGGAGATGCTCCCCAGCATGGTATATATACAGTATCCTTGGGAGTGCCTAACTGCTAGGCTACTGAAACAGCCACTTCCATGACTTTCAGTGTCATCCCATTAAGAGTAGGAGGCTAGGTACTGACACTGGTCATCATCAGTGAAAGAAGACCTGAGCCATACATAAGCACCTCCATCATATCTGGGGTCAGTGTAAGCCAGATCATGGATCTCCAACACATAACTTCAGGAAGGCACCAATCTAATACAGAAATGGAGAAATCCAGTCCAGGGGCAAAGAAAGGTACAGGTGGGTATCATCTGCGTAGCAGTAAAACTACACACTTTACCTCAGGGGACATGAGTGGATTGTGAGTGAACCCTGAGGCACTCCATAGTCAAGTGCAAAAGGCTTATAGGAGACAGATTTCCCATCATCACCCTCTGCTGCACTCCAAAAAGGAAAGAGCAGAATCTAATTCTGTTCCAGTCAATCCACTACAGTGCTCCAGCCTGTCTATCAAGATCTGATGGTTCACCATATCAAATATGGCTGCATGGTTGAGGAGAACCATACTGGACTGTTCCCCTCTATATCTAGCTGTATGGAGACTGACCACGGCCATCCCAGTGCTGTGGTGAAGTCTGATGCTAGCCTGGAATGGCTCACATGGATTGTTTTAGTAACAATACATTTACCAAGAATATCTTAGCTGAGTTGTAATATCTCATTTCCTGTAGGGTCCCACCTTTACTCATTTTACAACTGGGTGGCATGAAGCATTGAGAGGTTGAGTGAATTACTCAAGGTCACATGGTATTTAAATGGCTTTGGTGGTATGTGAACACTTCTCTACTGGTTTCCATGTCGGTGCGCTAGCCACTAACTACACTATGCCACCTCCATAAGCTTCCTTCCTATTGACTAAGGTGCAGCGTGCATACTTATATAACAGGTATGAAAATAAATTTGCCAAGATAAACATGTTATCTTGGGCAACATGAGCAAGATAAATGAAGCTCGTTACTGAGCATTTATCTCACTCATTGTGACCACATTGAGCATGCTCAGGAATTTATTCTCACATGTGAAGATAAATTTTTGAGACTGCTCAGTGACCAATTTCATTTATTTCCCCTCAGGACACCACTGGAAATTAGTTCTATAGTTCAACAGGCCTCTACTGGTAAAACTATTTAAATAAAAAAGTAAAATGCGAGATGCCATGTATGTTTTGTTAGAATATATAGTAGTCTATGTAGTTTACACTGCTTATTTTTCTTTTGTAGCTTTTTACCATTTCTATCATAAAACCACCTAAACACCTGCTGTATAAATCAAATATGACATGGGCTGACTATGATATAATTTTTATCTTCATTTGAGGGTATTGGTCTATTGTTAGCTCATGTGTGGCTTCGCCACTTGTGAGATTTCAACAAACCAGTCCCATCTCATGAATATAAAAATGATACTGTAAGTCAGCCCATGTCATATCCCTAATATATGGAACAAAAGAAAGAACAAAATAAATGCATTAGCTGGGATTTGAGCCCAGGTCACCCAGAATACAGTTCTGTTGCAGCACCAGGTTGTGCATTACAGAAAGAGTACAGTGCTTCTAGGAGTTTCAGGTTTCCATTTGCCTTGGTAGCATATCTAGTAGTGCAATGGAATGGTAATCCAGGCAGCCTGGGTTTAAATCCCAGCTGTGGCACTTTTCTTCTCTCTTCTATTTGGTTGTGTTCCATGTATACGCAGATCACACCTTTGTCAATAAAAATGTAATTATCTGTATACTATCAGGCTGCGCATTACAGAAAGAGTGTTTCTAGGTGTCCCAGGTTTCCAGTTGCCTTGGTGGCACAGCTGGTGATGCAATGGAACAGTATTGTGGGTGGCCTGAGTTACAATCCAGGCTAATGCACTTTATTTCTCTCTTCTCCTTAAGATTTCAGCTGCAGTGCCACCACCTTCCATCAAAATGGGAAGGTTAGCGACAGTGTGGTAATGTGCTACATAGGTTGTCAGGTCCAAATTCAAATGAAGCCAGAACGCAACTTTCCTGAGGAGGGTTATAGCCATCACCATTTGTAAAACTATAGTCTCCCAGTTGGAACAGCAGAACACTTAAAAATTGCTTTAATAATATTTCAGTTTAACACAGGAATTTCATAAATGTTACCAACTATAATAACTTTGCAAGCAGGGGAACATGACACATAACTGTTCTTTTTTTAGTGTAATATTGGACACTTAGGTTAAGGAGCTCACAAACAACACTTATTAGATGAGAGATAGTTATTTCTGAGTTTATCTATAACACTGACCCCCTCTTTCTCTTAATATGCATTGGTGTGGTTACCTGACAGCAGTGTAAAGGTGACTGAGTAGATGCCATTCTCTTTCTGAGCCTCTCCTTCCGTATACGTAATGTCTACCTGAAACTTTACAGGCTTCTGGAACACAGCAGGCCCCGCTGTAGACTTGTATTCTGCCCGGAAACTCGTCTGTGATATGACACTGTGGCTGAGGCTGGGGATCTGGAACATAGGAACCCAAAGACAAAAGACCAGAACAAAAATAAATCTGGTGAACTCACAGCGCTTTCATCCAATTTAGAGTTTTGTTCAGAGATAAACGAGCAAAGCCCTAGTAGTTTTTGAGAGGAATAAAGAAAAAGGATAGAGTGGGAAACCAAATACAGTGGCCTATATTCATGAAGCTATTTTAGAGGGTATTATGGGTTTTAACAAGCTAGTCATGAAGTATTTTCTCAGTTTTATTTTTGTTTCTGTTTTTTTGCATTATTGTGGTTATGATCAACTTACGATTCAGCAATGCCACTAAGGAGTAGGGTAAAGAAGAACAAGAGTAACACTAAGCCAAATAAAGCCAAAGAAATGCTCTAAAAGTGCTTGCAGAATAGTGGGGTAAAATAAGCAGCAACAGTAAGTGCTTTATGAATAACAAAGGTTCATAAATATAGACCCATAACTTTTATGTGATGAGCCATGGCTGAGTTATGACGGTCTCCTGAGAAGTGAAATGTATATAATTTATAACTTAATGTTCTGTAATTTGGTGTGTGGGTGTGTGTGTATGTGTGTGTGACATTTGATCTAATTAGAATGCAAAAACCTGGAGGTTATTCACCCACACACTAAAGCTGTGTATAATTTAGTTTGCCAGTCACTATTCACCTTATTAGTAGCTCACAATTTCATCACCGTGTGACTGACTTAGTTCCTGTAAAACTCCAGATGTAAGCTTTCCCTGGCCCTGTACTCCATAAAAAAGCTGTGTAGTGTAGTAACCTCAGGGTTTAAGTCACTTCTAATTTTTAATTTTTTTTTTAATAACAAACTCTAAAATGACACGTTTTCATTTCCTAATTAGACCTTGTCCAAAATCCAGGATCAACTTAGTTCGTTTTGGTTTTGGATTTGAAAAAGGCTGTATTTATAATGTCAAGATTACCTCATATATCCTTTTTGCAGGAGGGGTCTCAGTCATTTCCATTCACTGCCTGCAAGTTCTTGAAGCTGGTATGGCTTTCAAGATTATTCAATGCTCTCCAATTATATGCCTACCACAATTAGGATAGAAGGGGACTTCAGTTCCTACATGCTCAACCCCCTCAGCGTGGCAATTTTCTATAACCTTTTCCCGGAAACAAAAGATTCTACACATCCACCATAAGCAGCAATTTATATTCCCTTGCCAACTGGAAACTTCAATTTCTATGCTTTTCCTGGTTGGAGTCCCTGATTTTTTTACCCTGCGGTGGGGGTTCAGTTTGGTGCTAAATTGGGGTTACCTTTTTTACCTGTAACCCTTAGCTGCTGACACTCAACCTCACTGAATCTGGATCCAAATTCCCTCCACTCAGTATTGCTGCCCCTGTGGTCCATCCATCTACAAAAAAAACCTTCTCAAATCTTCAACCTTCTTGCATTATCAGCCATTTATGCTGATGCTGCTTTCTATTATATATATATATATATATTTATTTATATGTGTAGTGTGGGGTATCTCTTGTGGGAAAATAACTCCCTCTCATGCTAACTGGGTGAGAGGATCAAAAAAGTGAACTTGAGTGGTTCTGTAAGCACAATCAGCATGAGAGGACAGTATTTATTCCACTAGAGAGCCTACCCTATACGTATAAACATTATAAACTACTCAAGTTCATAAATCACTCATGTGAGTTATACTATGTTTTAATTCTTTCGCAAACACAAAAATCAAACAAACAAATGACACATTCTTTCCCTGCACTGTTATGGTGGAATCTTCCAGTTGAAGGTCCCACTAGAGACACCAAACTGTACACAGGATAAGACAGTCTACATTTCTGGATGCTGATTGGCTAAGATCACATAAATAATTTGTAATTTGACTACTAGCAGCAGATATCTTATGTTTCATGACATATCAGAGGAGTGCTATCACAAACAGTTCAAGCAGCAGTGAAATGCCTGTGATGAGAATATGCAGAAGATTTTTCAACTGGTGGAACAGGAGATGCTTGGCGGAATATAGGAAAGCAGAAATTTACATGAGAAGTTGAGTGGTGGTAAAGTATTGTGACAGAACTGAAGCAGGGCCTATCCACCAATGGGGATTATGCAAATCAGAGTGCTTTGCAAGTGGATATAGAAATAAAAGCACTCATCCGGAGGAGGCTTACAAATGCTGGCCCTGAGGGAAAAGAGTCTTAGCCAAGCCAAGAAAAGCTGGCCTTGGTAACCTCCAGTGTGGACTGACACATTTTAGAGAATAATGGCATTACCCAGCTCTAATTATAAAAGAATATAACAGTAATAATTTTCTTTACAAGGGAGTAAACTCTGACAAAAAGACCATGAGACTTGTTTTGCAGCCTCAAAGTTTATTGGCTTAAAGGCTGTTTGTCATCTACTATTTAATTAAACCATGTTATGGCTCAAACCAGATGAAACTACATTTGTGCTACAGCTTTCAATTCCTTTTACACCAGGAGGCACAGTAAGGTGCCATTAGTTGTGATACCCTCTAAAAGGCACAGCCAAGTACTGTCCAATAAAGTACAATGAAAAATAATTATGGACAACAGTATTATTAGTTAACCATGGCTTAGTTTTCCATGACCCTTGATTTAAATGCTTGATTTTTTAACGTTCCTTCAGAAAGCATGAAGAAACAACATCTTTCATCTTAGCTATTTAATTTTCATTGCTGGATATTGCTTCATACAGTAATCATGAATTGATTTTCTGGAATACTATCACTGGACCAAGTGAAATTAGTGAAGAGGGTGTCAGACTTCTGAAAAGATGTGCCTGATTAGAGCGTTTTTTTCCATCTTTGGGTAATAGGTGTGCTGTTGAAAGATTGGTCATATTTCTCTATCTTAAAAACAATGATTTCTTGGTTAGTGTATAAAATTATGCACTGATGTTACATGCTCCAGTGGAAAAGCTACCTTTGACTATAGGTTTCACTTTTCTACAAATTGATATCACCATGGACATTAAGAGATTGAGCCTTGGAAGAAGACAGTTGCCGATTCTATGTCAAAAGAGACTGTTCTTCACCATTCGCTTATTTATTTTATTTATTTATTTGTATTTCTGATGACACCTTTTAGCTGAGGGCTCTTTTACAAAGGTTCCACGTCAAGGCAATAAGGACAATAAGGTACAAAACATAACATGATCATTACAATGGAACTTACAAAAAAAAAAAGACAAATAAGGTTACAATAATAGCAGCCAAAGACACTGTCAAGGAATTGTGTTGTGAGTTAATTATACAGTACAAGTCATAGGCGGCTCAGTGAAGCTTTGTTAGGAGTGGGTTAGTGGGAAAAGAAAAAGAAGAGTGGTGGTAAGGGGGAGGTATGGGAGACAGAGAGGTAGGGTGGAGGGGAGAAATGGGAGGGCATAGCGTTGGGTACGTGGTAGATGGGAAACAGCAAGGAAGGAGGAAAGGGGGGGGATGAAAAAGAAAAGGAGACAGATTCATCCAGTACCCAGTAATGTGGGGTAGGAGAGGAGGAGGAGCTGAGGCAGTGAGGAGGGATGCTTGAGGGTAGTATGCCTGGAGGGAATTATAAGAAGCAATCACAGAAGGCACTAGCCACGAGGTGTTGACGCAGTTTACACTTAAAAGCACCAATCGTGGCAATGTTGGAGATTTCTGTAGGTAGCAAGTTGAACCAGGTGGAGGCTCTGATAAGGTAAGAACATTGAGCTTGAGAGGTCCGACAGCGAGGTATTGTAAAGGTTAGACTGTCCAATCTTCTAGTTAGGCGGTGGACACGCTGCGGGGTCAATCACTTAACAATCAATGAAGTAAGAAATAAATATTGAAGTAAGTATGCTAATTATTTTAAAGGAAAAATGCACTAATTTGAAAAGAACCTCCCCAAAAGGCCAAGCTCCTGATTTGCTCTTTTTTGCCATAAATATTCTAAATCAGGATGGACCCAGTAGCACAGTAGTAATGCTAACACTTGCTGTGCCAATGAACAGGGTTCGGGATTTAAACATGCGTAATCATGGCTGACCAGGTAAGGGATAATGGAACATCCCATTGACTGCTCTCCTCCTTCTGGCAGGGAGAGACACACCAGACTCCTAGTGCAGGCTGTGTTTTGTGGCAGTCTACAGTAAGTAACAAAAGCTAAATAAAGTAGAAGGGATACTGGATGTCCCATGGGATGAAATATAAAGGAAAACACCTTCAATTGTGGCAGCATGGGGACAGTCCCCTGCAGGCCCAGCACCACCGACTAGACATCCCAAACACTGCATCCTGCTACAGAGGAGCTTGGCTCACCCTTCTGGCCCCACCATGAGAAGTAAGTCATGGGGGAACATGAAGGGTACGTCCTGTGAATAGTGAGTGATTGGGATGGGTGCACTGTCTGGATGAACATCCAGTTGAGGGAAACTGGGGATAAATAATAAAATGGAAAAAAATAAATTATTACCTTAGTCCTATATTGTGTCCCTAGTCCTATGTAGTGTGACCTAATTTAGAATTTAGAAGTTTGTATATAATTAAGTTTTGCTCTGTATGCTCTGTACTGTTTTATCTTGGCTGTGATAAGGAACCGTTGAAAATGGGCATGTCTGCTCAAAGATATTTCCTAAATGAAAAGAAGTTCCATAACTGAGCTTATGTCACTTTCCCTGACACCATCTCAGGGTTGTAGTGCATGTTTGTATATGGTGAGTGGTGGAATCATGTTTCTCAACCCTTATATTGTGGCCAGGAGAGTGAGGTGTGCTTGATTATTGAGGTCTGAATTAAACTGCACTACACAGGACTGAGGTGGTACAAAAAAGATGGACAAGAGTTGGTTGGGAGGCTAGCCTTTGAAGGGAAGGATTTTTAAAATAGTGGAAGTTCCCTTTAATCCAAATTATATATCATATGGTAATGAACATCTGATGCCGTTGGTCCATTTCCAGACATTATCTCACGACAGTTACCTAGAAGCATATGTACAGTCACACAGCTTCTGAATATCTACATTTTTAAGGATGTATTTTAGATATTTTCTGGAGTGGCTTGCAAATGCGATATTATTCTTTGAGTTGGTAAACATCATTACATAAGTAGCCCACAGTGAGGAAAGCTATTGCATAACCAAAGTAATTTTGATTATTAAAATTATCTCGAATGGTAATCGTAGAAAGAATGGGACAAAAAAGGAAAAATACGTGGGTGAAATGCACCCATAAATTACACTGGGCCTAGTTTCTACAGGAGGAAGGCAGGCCCTCTGCACCCCTCTTTTTTCCTACAATTCTTTTACATAACTTTAAAAGCATAAATCATGTTGGTGCCTGCATGGTGGCAACATAAGAAATTCTTTAAAACACATATGTATAAAATACTTCACTTGCTTACATACTGGACCAATTTTAAAATATCACAGCTCTCCCCTCTGGCTCTCTGTTCAATAACAATATGTTTTGTGCCACTGACTCTCTTTGGAGGGATGACACCTGCTAGGGGGGATTCTGATGGGCCCATTATTTGAGAAAAAGATGGATGCATGTTTTTGTATGGGATTATTAGCTGGTAGATGGCTGCGCTAAGGTGCTAAGGAACACAGACCTGGCATTCACACTTGTGTTACACACTACATTGGGTGGATCAATTCAAACATGAATGACATCCCAGAAATGGTGAAGAAAACAGACAATTGTAGGCATGGGTGGTGGATCCTTCAAGGCAGATGTTGGAATTTACAGTACAGCGGAAAACTTGTCATGAAGCTGGAAGTGAAGTGAGAGACAAAATGTGTTGAGATTCTAAAACTCAGTGACCAGTTAGTAAGTGTGAAACAACAGAGGACCCACCTGCAATGTCCCATGGTTACTTCTATTAGCCTATAGCACCGAGTTGTAGTTGTAAAAATATATTGTTGCTTGACAAATCATAGTCCTCATCAGTTTTAGAATGACAGCTTATGGGCTTTAGACATCATGGTGGCCCTGCCATTACAGAACTTCACCTTCCATTATAAGCAAACTGTGGTACTGTGTGAGTTATTAGGGGACAGACCACTGTGCCCCTTTACAATTCTAACATGACTATTTGCTGCATCATGGAGGTAGGTAACAGAGGGAAGAACGTGAGTGGAAGTTTTGCCGACTTTAAGCTCCTATCCTTTTGTCGCTGAACACAACTATTTGATTGCATTAACTTTGTAATACCCATGTCATACCTGAATGTAGGCATTTCATTATCTAGTGTACTTACCTGGTAACCACAAACTAAAATGCTGGTCAGATCCACCGTGGCTTCATAATGAAGTTAGTGAAGTTATGTGGAATTGTTAAGGAGGTATGGAAAAACAACACAATGATTTGTAAGTAGTAAGCTTTGTTTTAGTTTCTGTTCTAAGGAAGGCAGACAGATTATTAGGAAAATATATGGAAGTGTACATTTTAATGGAAGGAATAGGAAGCTTACAAAAGGACCTCAGAGCAAATGCCACTGATGTATGTGTAATCCCAGATGATATTGGCCAGACAGCCAAATTTTAAAGAAAACACAATTGCACATATCCCAATAATGCAAAGCATCAAGGGAAACATATGCAAATCCCCGTGATGGTACAGAAGGTGGCAGTACATGAAAAAGTAGTGGCTAGCATATGTTCAGCCTTGGGATTATTTACACAGTTTTTTGTTTGTTTGTTTTAAGAGAAACAGGGTTTTTGTCCATGAGGTGATGTAAGTTATATTTAAGTAATGTGTTGATGTCAGGAAGACAGGTGTAATGATGATGCACTGTTAGAGAAAATGTGATATTAACTTTCAGAGGGGGTCATTTTTGATAAGGGGAAGGTAGTTATGTTTGTGATAATGGGAATATTAGGAAAGTATGAGGTCTACTCAGAAGTGGAGTACAACTATGTACAGTTTCATAAGTATGTGCTCAGAGTGCAGGCAAATGTGATATGCAGGTTTGTTTTAGAAATAGTTCAAAGTTTTGAAACTACTAAAAAGACAAACTGCACACCAGAACACAGTGGAAAAATTACTAGATTTGTCTACAAGCACTATCTTCTATGCAAGTTGGGGCACGCAGAGGTTAAGGCTGGAGATCAGTTATGGTCCATGACATAACCACATGGTCAGAATATTAAATATCTTAAATCAAACATAAATGCAAAAGTATCCATTTCAAGAAGAAAATGCAGACTGTGACAATTAACAGTTGTAGGGTAAGTTAGCTCATCTGGACTTATTTGCTGCATATGCA
The DNA here is from genome assembly GCA_016271365.2 of Neoceratodus forsteri. Taxonomy (NCBI): domain Eukaryota; kingdom Metazoa; phylum Chordata; order Ceratodontiformes; family Ceratodontidae; genus Neoceratodus; species Neoceratodus forsteri. The sequence goes on from CM028133.1 coordinate 726,950,479, forward strand.
TTTCAATTGCTAAGGGGTCCTGACCATGTTAACCCTTCCTCAAGCCAAGCTAGCTACAGTATGTCTAGCAATAACATGAATGGAAAGATTATGCATATGGAAACATATTAATTATGCTATACATACCCTAAGACTCAAAGTGTGTCTCCTTTGGCTGCCATAATGTTCTGTGGTTAACTTGAAACAAAAGACACTGTAACAAGACACTGGTCCCCACACAGCTATTAAACAATAGAGCAAACTACACTCTGGGAAGACTGTCTGGGACAAGATGCAAAAACAAACAAAAAAAAAAACCTGAATAGCAGGTTCCAGGGAGTATAAAACCCACCAGGAATGTTAATATCCTGTTTCTAGTGTCCTTCATAAAATAAAATAAAAAATACAGTTGAGATTTTTTTTTAATGTCAGCTCTGATCAGAATAGCTTTTAAAATCACCAATTGTTTTCTTGTTCAATGTTTTCTAATATACACTACTCAAACTTAAAAGAAAAATACACTTTATCATCAAAGTGTGTGTTTACCAAGTACTGTGCCCATGATTAAAATAATTTGAACCCCCTCCCCAAAAAATGTGCTCTCACATGAAACTGCATGTTTAACTGTACAGGCAATTGAAAAATGTATTTCTAAATGCATTACTAACACCAGTGCTTCAAGATTCAAATAATTTGAACCCCTCCCCCAAATGTGCCCTCACATAAAACTGAATGTTTAACTGTAAAGACAATTAAAAAATGCATTTCTAAATGCGTTACTAACACCAATGCTTTCAAAGTTTTGAAACTACTAAAAAGACAAATTATATATAAAATATAAATATATATAATATGGTAAAGAAATATTGTTAATCCCAAAAGCTGAACTTTATGTTTTTAGTAAATAAATGTTTAAGAAAAAACTGTGGCTCTTTCAACTTACTGTAAATTAGAATGCTGTGTCTATTGTTTTCCTTGGGAGCTGTAGTTTCACTCCTTTGATGCCCCAGGTGGCTCTGATAATCATTTGTTCCAAGGGTTTTTAAATCAGTTTGAAGGCATTAAATATCTTCTGTTCTCCTAGTCCTTAATAAAATGCAGGAGCTCCACAACTTGACAGACTTGTTCTGTTGCTTGATACAGGTCCCAAATTAGTGTGTCTTGTTCCAGCATGACAGAGCCACCTCATGCCCCTCCCACATGAATAAAAAAAGGTGGAGGTGGATCTTTAGGAGCTTCTTGGGTGGAGGTGGGGATGGATCTTAAAAAAAAAAAAAAAAAAATCCTGCCTCCCGCTACTCAGGTTCCAGTTCTTGTACCACCCATTTAAGAAAGAAAATAGTACCCTGCAACCATTGACTAACATGAAAGCGTATTTATTTGAGGGCAGAAAACATTGCTTGGAGGAGGAGACTATTTACAGCTTCAGTCAGTTCCACGGACGGAAAACATGACATCACTCCTTTTGTACATGCAAAACGTCTGCAGGCTCCACCTACTACAGCCATAATAAATAACCTGCTTAAGTCATGAGTAGACACAGCAGTCAACACAATTTAAAGAGTGAGGGAAAGTTAAGAAGGAATTAAAACTAGAGACCATGGAGTTCCAAGGTAGGAGATCTACTAGTGAGGAGAAAGGAAAATATCCCTTCGCTTGTTAGAACACACCTATACCATAAGCACTGAAAACTCAAGTCCTGGAGAAACCCCCCACCATGAAGAATAACTCATGGATGCAACATGAAAACAGGGGAATTAAGTGAGATGAGATGATAAGGGCTTAGTGTAGTGACATTAATAGTTCTTGCATGGGAAGAAGGCTTGCAGCAAAGGCCAGGACTGTCAAAAACTAAGGTAATAAAAAAGAAAGTGAAAAGATAAAATAAAATATGGGTCCCTCGCAACACTGATCTTTGTGGCATTCCACTCATTACATGAAGCCATTTAGAAAGCCTGCTCTGTCTTATGTTTTCCTGCCAATTATAACTAAATGGAGTATATTTCCTGTAACACCCTGCTGACTCTTCATTTTATGAATTAAATTTTATGTGACACTAAATCAAAAGCTTTACTAAAATCCAGATACATAATTCTATTGTTTTTATTTACGTCCTTAAAAAAAGAAAATTAAATTTGTTTTTCACAGTTTCTCCTTACTGCATCCATATTAGCACACAGATTCTAAATCATATTTCTTCACATAATCAAGAGTCTTTTGATAACAGTCTCAATTTTTTTCTTTTTGTGGTACTGGTCTACAATTTTCTGGGTCTGATGTAGAACCTTTTTTTAAATACAAGGACTACAAGAGTCTCCATCCTATCTTTAGGTCCCTCATCAGGGACTTAGAGCAACTGATTCTGAATAAAAAGAAGGTCTATGACCACTGGAAAGAGACAGGCTGCTTCAAGGGCAAAGAAGAGTATAATGTTGCACTAAGGGACTCCAAAAGTAGAACAAAGGCATACAAGGAAGGGCTGGAACCAGGATTGCAGCAGGGCATGCATAGTGCACTAAAGCTTTCTTCCAGTACATAAACAGGAAGGCAAAGGATAGGACTGGGCCCTGAAAACAGGAGTAGGGGAGGAAGATGTGAGAGCCAGAGGTGATGGCTGAAATGCATAACCAATACTTCACTTCAGTGTTCAGTAAAGGGCCTCTTGGGGCTCATTGGAAGGGCCCATAATATCAGAGATAGCCACTATACAGCCATTAAACATCATGCCTCCCTTGACAGCTGACTACCTGGCAATTTCCAAGACAATTAGTCCCAAGGGGTGGACAGATGACACCCCAGGATCATTCCTGATCTAAAGGAATAATTGGCAGTGCCACCTTCAATATAATCTTTCAGGAATCTGTCTAGACAGGTGTAGTGCCAGAAAACTATAATGTGGCCAATATGATGCCTATGTTTTTTGAAGAAGGGGGCAAGGTCAGACCTGGCAACCACTATACAAGTTAGTCAACTGGACATCAAGGTTGGGCATGGTCTTGGTGGCCATTATGAAGGAGAGAATAATGGAGTATTTAACTGAAACCAAGGTTCTTGCCCTATTTCAGCATGATTTTATGAAGGGCAGATAATGCTAAACCAATCTGATCACTTAGCTAGGGTGGTGGACAGGGGCAGGGCCATAGATGTAGTCTAGCTGAACTTCATCAAGGCCTTTGATACTGTGGTTCATGACAAGCTTCTGAGCAAAGTAAACTGGTGCTGTATACCTGAAACATACACAAGGTGGATTGTTAACTGGCTTGGGAGCATGAAGTAGAGGGTGGTGGTTGATGGGCATAACTCCCAGTGGAGGGGAGAACTCAGTAGCATCCCTAAGAGGGGCAGCACCAGAATTTGTAATATAAGGCGGCAAAATCACCCCACCCACCTAAGGAAGGACATAGTGGTAATTGGAGACTCGATCCTGGGGGGGTAGACACTGTAGTCTGCGAGGGTCGAAAGGCACATACAACAGTAAGTACACTCACCGGGGTATGGACTAGGGACATCATATACCTCCTGGATGGTTTACTAGAAAACACTATCAATCCTCTTGTCATTTTACATGCGGATATCAATGATCTTTTCTCACGCAACATGGCAGACATCCAGGCTGATTATAAAAATATTTTTAATCAGCTTAAAAAGAAAAATGGTGAAATTATATTATCTGGGGTCCTGCCCAATGCTGGGAAACACTTATACAAAAACAATACTGTTCAAAAACTGAACTGGCCGAGACAATTTTGTCTCTTAGAAAACACTGGATTTATGGGCAATTCTGTAACATTTAACAATATAGCCTGTTTTATTTTTTTATTTTTCATTTACATTTTTTCCTCCTTCCTGGAGCCGCTCACCACCTTATCCATCTGCCCAGTCACGGGCCGCCGGCTTCTGCTTCCAAATCGGCTGCTGCCCCCTGATACCCCGTGGCTTACCCCCGACGGTGGGAGGCCCGCGACATACGGCCTCTATATACGCGGGCACTGTGGTCGTCAAGGGACCCGCCTGCAAGCACATTGAAGCCACGGCGAGCTTCATCCATGACAGCGGGCGGCTCCACCTCATTTTCCGGTTTTCTCCCCTGGGGAGGCGGGGTCGTGCAATGACGCCAGCGTCCGCCCTGCCTCCAATCACACTGAGTGTCGGCTGTGTGGAACTCCTGGTCTCCACCAGGGGTCCCCACCGCGCCGAACACTACCCACACCCTCCCCCCGGAGTAGGAGAGCTGCCCATAGGACACTCAATCCTACTCCCCCCGGCCGGCCCTCCGATGACCCGGGTCCATTTCCAAACCCGGATCGCCGGCGTCGCAAGCGGAAATCCAACCGCTGCGCCGGCGGGCTGGCTTAGCCTGTTTTAAAGGAGACAGTTTACATCTAAATCACTTCGGCACCAGGATTATGGGGAAGAAAATGAACGAGGTCCTAATGTTCCACTTAAACTGGAAGATGGGGGGAGGGCTCCTAGAGATACTAAGAACCCTAGCAAGGTGAGCAAAAATGGTTCTGACCTCAACAACCATGGTTGGAAGGGGGTATTAATTAATGCTAGACATCTGACAAATACATTTGATGAATCTAAAAATCTGCTAGCAACAAATGACATCCAAATTGCCCAGTTACTGAGACCTGGTTGGACGAAAATGACGCTTGGGATAAAACTATACAAGGATATAAAGTATTTTCTAAAAGTAGGGATCACAGGAAGGGTGGTGGTGTGACTATTTATCTTCATGAAACAATCGTATGCAAGGAGATTTCAGGAGATACTGCTAATTTGGAAACCTTCTGGGTCAAACTGTCCTCCCAGGCTGGTCCCCCATTTATCTTAGGCCTAGTATACAGACCACCCTCAATGACCCCAGAAAATTATACCAAACTATTGAATTATATTGGGAACCTAGATCCATCCAAAAACCTAATTATTTTTGGTGACTTTAATTTACCAAATATTGACATATGCAACCAGCAAAATTGACAGTCTCTACTTGGATACATTCGATGAACTTGGGTTAGAACAAAAAGTCCTGCAAGCACCAGAAATGATAAAACACTTGACATTATTCTAACTAATACAGAACACTCCATATCCAATATTATTATTAATGCACCTTTGGGAAACAGTGATCACAATATTGTACAATTTCAAATGCTAGAAATCTAAAGCAAACAGTGACCGGTGTTACTGAAACATTAAACTTTAACAAATCTAACTCTGACAAAATCAAAACTAGCCTAACACATTGGGATTGGCACAAAGTGTTTACTGACCTCTCGGTACAATCTAAATGGGGCCTTCTGCTTAAAAAGCTAAAAAATTTGGTTAAGGATAATATTCCAAGTATAAAAAAATACGGCAACAATCAAAGAAATATATCTGCCTAGATGAACCCCACAATAAAGCTACTGATCAACAAAAAAAACTAATTGTTCAAGTGCATCAAAAATAGTATAAACCATCTTAGTACCAAGTATAGAGCACTGGTTAAAAGAATTAAAACCAAGATTAAAACAGCAAAATCCCAGCATGAGATCCTATTGGCTACTAGGGTAAAAGGTAACAAAAAAGCCTTTTTTTCCAATATTAATACATCAAAGGGTAAAACTAATACTATCGGTCCCTTCCTAAATGACTCTGGCAAGATAGCTAGTAACCAAGAGGCTGCTGACATACAGAATAAATATTTTTGTACAGTGTTTAACAACAATAGTTCTAGCTTACCAAGAGCAGCCACGACCCAATCCCCTGGGCAGTTTATCATTCAACCTGATGATGTACTGGACAGGTTAAAGAGGGAAGACGTAAATAAATCACCAGTACCTGATGGAATTCATCCCAGGGTTTTAAAAGAGCTAGCAGAATTTATTTACCTACCTCTAACCAATATATTTCAACATTCTCTTGATACTCGGGAAAATTCCACTTGAATGGAAGAAAGCAACTGTGGTACCCATACTGAAGAAAGGACCAAAATCCAGCCCCGAAAACTTCAGACCCATTAGCCTAACTTCTCTAATGGGCAATATCTTCGAAAGTATCATTGAAGACCTCATTCATGACTCCCTTGACCAAACTGGGTTAATTGATCCACTTCAACATGAGTTCACCAAATCTAGGTCCTGTCGGACAAATTTACTATCCTTCTATGAAAAAGTCACCAGGGAAATGGACCAGAGAAGCTCAGTGGACCTTATGTTCCTTGATTTTGCAAAAGCATTTGATAAACTACCACACCCAGAGCTCAAAGACACCGTGGGGGCCTTTAAACCAAAAACTAATATTGTAAACTGGATTGCCAGCTGGCTGGAAGGAAAGGAAACAGAGGGTTATTATTAATGAGGAATACTCTAAATGGGTCCCAGTCACAAGTGGGGTGCCCCAGGGGTCTGTTTTATGCCCCTGTCTTTTCAATATTTATATTTCTTCTCTCACTATTGATATCCCCAATATTTGGATACTAAAGTTTGCTGATGACTGTCGTATAGGTACCGTGGTGAAAAATACAGAAAACAACACGGCCCTCCAACTAGCTCTTGATAATAAATTAACTTGGTCCAACAACAGCAAACTAGTCCTGAACACTTCTAAGTGCAAAGTTATGCACCTGGGCATACACAATAAACATCATCAGTACAAATTAGGGAATGATGCCCTATTAGTAACCAACCAAGAAAAGAATTTAGGAATAATAGTCAGCCCAGACTTGAAATTCAGATCCCTTTGTAAAATCCAAATTAAAAAAGCAAATCAAAATTTAAATTGTATATTCAAACACATATATAGCCATAAGAGTGAAGTGCTACTCCTGTTATATGTTGCCCTGGTCAGGCCACACCTTGAATAATGTGCCCAGGTGTAGTCCCCATACATCAAGGAAGACATCTTAAGGATTGAGAGAGTTCAACACAGAACCACTAGAGCCATAACAGGGATAGGTGATAAGTCATATGAAGATAGGCTAAAACTGCTCAACATGTATGCACTCCAATATAGAAGACAGAGGAGATATGTGTCTCCTTTTTAGAGCAATAAGCGATCCTACCTTCAGTAATGACTTGGGGATAGTTATAAGTGACAACAGAGTCAGCAGCAGAAGACACTCTAAACAATTATTTCTCAGTAAATGGAATGCCCTGCAAAGGAAAAACTGGTTCAGTCACAGGGTAGTCTCAACATGGAACCTTCTTCCAACTGAAGTAGTGGACAGTCCAAACATGGATTCCTTTAAACTAAATTTAGATCTAGCATTTGGGGACAATGTTAAATTTTGTCTTAGATTAAACTATTGGCAAGCACCAGGGACACAAGTCCATACTAGCTTGAATTACCTATGAAACATGGCCAACCCACTGGGTGTGCTGTAAGTTAGTGCTCTAGCTAGTCTGCAACAAGCTCAAAATTTAACATTACACGTGTCTGGAGAATCCTAAAGGTGCATTTTTGGTTAACTTCCAAACTAAATTGTTAATTTTGTGTTTTAAAGTAGCAATACTGTTAAGTTACTTAGTCAGTTAGTTAGTAATAATTATTAGGGGGAACAGTGTCAGTTAGAGGAATGAGTAAGTGATAGGAGTTTCACTTTTTAATTTATTAGTTAGTTTTCTGTCTCTGGTACCGTACACAACTTTCAACTATAAATTTGGGTGCCACTGCTACAGTGCCTTTTTTTTGTTTTCAGGAACTGCAGCGATGCTACTGGAGAATTGACCTGTCATTCAGAGCTCATCTGGGCATTTCGCACTGAGCTAATGAGGCTGTAGTGGTCTCTGGGTGTTTCTGTGGAGAACATGAACATGTTGGAGCCAACGGAGCTGTGGGTGGATGGATGGTGTGGACAGGGGCCAGGAGATGAGCAGACTTGAGTTGAGAGACTCAGGATGAGTGCAATGGCAAGCAGGCAATCTTTCTATTATGCTGAAACCATGGCCACCACTGCTGCTGAACTGTGCTTAAGCTAGGAAGCTTGTAATGACTGCTAGCCAGCAGTCGGGACTGGTGAACTGTGCCATGACTGCCATATTTGTTTTCTGTTGGGTGACTCTGGATTTGAGAAAATAATTTATCAATGTCCCACTTCTGGTCACCCTTAGCAAATGATCCCAGTAAATGTTTTTTGTGGGAGGAGCTTCTAGACCTGGGTTTGTGCTGCTAAAGTTGTGTGTGTTTAGAGAATCCATGTGTTCAAATTCTTTTTCTCCAACTGCAGTACTGAGAACTGTTTGTTGCTTGGCGGTAGTGGGAGAGCGGGCCTGGAACATTCTCTGGTATCTTGTTCAGGATTGTCTGCTGAAAGCAGAGATTATTATTTTGTGGTTTATAGCCAGCATCTTTGGACATTAAAAAAATTTCAATACCTATTGGGACTATTATTTGCACTATAGATGGTTTACTACTGTGGATTCTCCTATTAGGACTTTTTAATTTTAGTGTTTTAACTGGTTTGGGTTTGGATGGTGAGTGTAGTGGTCAGAATGGGAGTGTGTATGTATGAGAAACAGTTTTACTTTGTATTATAGTGTGTGAGTTAGTTGGCGGTTGGTTAAAGTGGGTTTGTGGAACCTGTGGGTAGGGTCACTTATGATTGAGAGTGTGGAAATGATTATGTTGGCTGTACTATGCACCAAGGATGGAGGGCCCCTTGGATTAGTCACTCTCCATCCCAGCTGCTACCCCTTTGATACCCCCTGCCAGCGGTGGTATACAGACACTTCAAGGAGGTGGGTACTGTTAGGAAGCAGGATGGTAGGGGGTAGGGTGCGGGGTGTGCTGATTGGTGGGCACTATAGGTCTGGTTAGGACCAGGAGGTGTTCTTGGGTGAAATGGGCCCAAGACAGACGTCAGACTGGTTTTGTGCCCATACCCAGGGATCCAGCCAGACTGCATGGGCAAGTAGCCAACATACCAGCAGCCTCTGTTCAGCCCCTACAGGCAGCACTCTGCAATGTCAGATCATCAAGGAACAAGGCAGCCATTACGGCAGATTTTATGACTGGTTCTTCACTCAGTCTGGCTTGTAAAATGGGGACTTAGCCAAGTAACAGTGCCAGTCCAGTTCCCGAAGGTGGCTGTGTCAGCCAGATTCTCTGTGGTGCACTGCCCATATAGGGACTGTGGGTGGGGTTGGGGGAGAAGCCAATCTGTTTTATATCCAACCTGAATTTCACTGTTGGGGTTACTTTGTCATTTGAATGCATGGTCATGTGTGGGGGTTTAAGTGCAGGTTGCAGGATCCTTCTTGTTTACTGGCCTCCAAGACATGAGAGGGATTTCCTGCAGGAAATTGCAGACTTCGTCACCAAGATGGTGTTGGAGTTGCCCAGATGCTTAATTCTGGATGACTTCAACACCTGGATCAACATGGAACGTTCGCAATTTGGTCAGGATTTCCTCCAGTCGATGGACTCACTGGGCCTTGAACAGGTAGTTACCTCTGTGACTCATCAATAAGGTCATACCTTGGACTTAGTATTCTTGCTGGGACTTAAAGAGCAGCAGACGCCTTCAGGAGAACTTTAACAAAACATAATATTTAGATACTGTTCAGCTTGTATTTCACATTAGTTCTGTATTTTTCATCCCAAATATTTATTACTGAGGTAATTTGTATTAAAACAGAATCTTGGTCCTGAAGAGTTCAACCACACCCATTTGTTATTCCCTACTTAAGTTCATAATGCAGTGCTTGTGACATCACAGTTACTCCAATGGCAAAAGATTGTGATATCACAACAGAGGATTATGACTTGAAGTAGGAAGCAAGCTATAAAGGCAGATGAGCTCTAAGGGAACTCTGTGGGACAAAGATCATATATTAATGTATATTTACTCAGTAATAAATAATGGGGGAGGAGAAATATGTAGAATATACATGAAATACAAACACAATTGTGCCAAATTATTATGTTTTTCAAAGTTTTCTTTGAGGCATCAGTAGCTCTTTAAGGTTAATAACTTCAGGATTGATCCAGTAAGTTGGTTGGATCATTGCATGATGAAGTTCTCCTTTAAAGCCCCCCCCCAGAGACCACCCCCTATTGAGATGGTTCACTATTGCACTTTGAAGGGGTTGTCCCCAGAAGGACTCCAGGCAGCAGTGGATCTCTTGAGGATGATGGCTGCTTGTGCGACTGGACTGGAGGATGTGGTGACGGCATATAACAGGGCCATTGCCTCAATTTTTGATGCAGTTGTACTCATCCGTATATGACTACGGACTCTGCACTTGAGATCCCCATGGTTTGATGGGGAGCTCAGGAAGCTGAAGTCAAGGGGTCAGAGGTTGGAGCATTGCTGAAGAAGATCCAGGACTGATGAGAAAAAACTGGTTTTGAGGACTCCCTATGGTGAGTATCACAGGGCAGCCTCCCATAAAAAGGCAGCATTTCTGTCCAGGGAGATTGCAGCAGGGAAAAATCCAATCAGCTCAGCTCTTCTGGGATATGGAAAGACTTAAAGTCTGGCCTGTCTGCAACCAGAAAGAGAACATTTATCCACCTGTTGTGAAAAGTTTGCTCATTGTTTTCTGATAGGCTATCTTCAACTCAGTCTGGAATCTCTCCAACTGGGTCACCTCAGCCCAGCAGTACCAAGCTGGTAAGGGTGGATGGTCTCCACCAGTCTGGAGTGAGTTTAGACCAGTTTCAATGGAAAAGCGGTTTGTGGGGTGGTCTTGGAGCTGTGGCCCACATTTTGTGCGCTGGATCAGAGCCCGACCAGCCAATTAACGAGGTGTGTTAGGTTTCTGGGTACAGTGCTTGCTGAGCTGATCCAGTCTTCCCAACAGGTCTTTCCTAGGACATCTCTGATGAGACCTCTCCTGAAAAAGTCATCTTTGGACCTGGACTGCTTGGCAAATTATAGACCAATCTCTAATCTCCCCATTTTGGGGAAGGTTATTGAGAAGATGGTGGGTCAGCAGCTTGAGAAACACCTCATGACTTTTGACATCTATCAATGTCTCCAAATCCAGATTTAGGTCAAGGCAGGGTACCAAGGTGGCACTGATCAGGGTGCACAATGATCTTCTTAGGGTTAGAGACTGAGAAGAGTGGTCACGTTCTGGTTCTCATTACAATTTCTTCAGCATTCAACACTTTGGACCATGGGTTGTTGCTGGACCTCCTCAAGGAGTACTGTGGACTCACCAGCACTACCATTCACTGGTCTGAGTCCTTCCTTGGAGACAGGTCACAGAGGGTGGTGATGGGGAGTTTCTCCTCACTTCTGGAGTGCCCCAAGGGTCAGTCCTGTCTCCCATGTTGTTCACAGTGTATATGTTGCCCCTGGGAGGGGATCTTTAGTTTATATGGTCTGGATTTTCATTGCTATGCGGAAGATATTTAGCTGCATCTGTTCTTTGCACGAGGGATGTCTGGTGGTGTTGAGGTGCTTAATTTGTGCCTGGCTGTGATCCAGGACTGGAAGTCATCTAGTTGGCTGAGACTCAATCCAGACAAGATGGAGGTACTGGTGATTGAGCCTGGTCAGAGGTGGGGTGTAGGGGTCACTGATGAGTGGACTGACCTACAGCTTGGTTCCTCAGGGTTGGTGGCTCTATGAAGATTAAGAATCTGGGGTCATTCTGGACGAGAAGCTATGGTGTCAGTTTTACTATGGAATAACTTTTATCATCTTAGAAACATTGCCAAGATTAAACCCTTAATTGTCCCTGAAGACCTGCCCACACTGGTACATGCATTAGTCACTTCTCGACTCAAGTACTGCAACACTCTATATATCTTGGGGTGAGTAGAGGTGTTCTGCGATGTCTGCAACTGGTGCAGAATGCAGCGGCCTGGTTCTGTCATTTAACCCCAGTCCTCCGTGAACTGCACTGGATGCCAGTGAAATGGCATATCACCTTCAAGGTCAACTTGCTGGCCTACAAGGCAATATATAAACTGGGCCCTGGCCACCTGAGACACCTAATGACTCCCTATCAGACCTCTCGTCCCCTCCACTCCTTTGAGGTGAGCCTCTTAGCCATTCCTAAGGTGAGGTTGAAATCCTTTGGAGAGCAGGATTTTTCACTTGTCAGCCCTACCTTTTGGAACAGGCTTCCCAGGGCTCTGAGAGAAGGCCCCTCAGTGGAGACCCTTAAGAGGAGCTTGAAGTCCTTCCTCTTTTGGGAGGTCTTTGGCACTGTTTTACTTAAAAGCTCTTAATTCATCATGCCTACTTTTCTAGGATCTCCAATGCAGGCTGTGTTGTATATACATATTATTTATAATATTTATTGTAATTTGTTGTAGGTATGTTATGTCATATATTGAATGCTACTTATGATGCGTTTGTTTTATCATGTTTGTACCATGCTCAGAGTGAGTCCCTGGGATTGGGTGCTTAAGAAATAAAGTCTACTACTACTGATAGATGCTGGGGCCACTGCTTTTCCACATCGTCATCTGTAATTTGGAAGCTGAGGTCTCAAACAGGCTGCTTAACTTTACGGATGACACTTAGCTAACCAGGGCAGTAGACTCCCTTGAGGACTGGAACAAGAGGAGCTGAATAAGTTGAACATTTGGTTATACTCCTGGAGCCTCAAATACAAGGCAGTGAAATTCAAGGTGCTGTACTTAGGAAGGAAAAACAGAGGTAGACCTAGACACTGTGGTGGACTCCTCTTACTGCAGTTGAGGTCAAAAAGGGTCTTGTAGTGTCCTTTGTTTCCCTCTGGGATAATATTTCACTGCCTTGCGTCACTCCATCCCTTTCCTCCGTGAATAACGAGGTAAAGTATTAATTCAGGCATTCTGGCATTTGTCTGTCATTTCTAATTATGTCACCTGTGTCCTGATCATAGATATGAAAATATATAGATTGTATAGGATAAAAAAAAGACTAAAGGTCCATCAAGTCTGCCCCTCTGTTCCTATCTAGAATTCCTCAATCCTTTCGGAGTTCCCAAAACCCATACTCCCCTTTTGCTTCTCATTATCTCCTTGAACATATCCCATTGGGTACTGAACCCAAGTTAGTTCTAGTATTAAACACATCACTTGGTAGACTGTTCCAGCTTTTCCCCACCATCTCAGTAAATACATATTTCCATAAGTTCTTGCTTAAGTTTCCCACCACAAGTTTCAGTTTATGAACCTTTGCGTTGCTCCTTAATTTAAATACATTTGAGAAATTCACCCTGCTGTGTCCTTGCATGTATTTGCAGGTTACTATCATGTTCTCACTCAGTCCTATCTTCTACGGAGCACATGTTTAGGCTGCCTAATCTCTCTTGATAGTTGCCTGGCCTTGAGCCTCAGCATCACAGGCTATCTGATAAGTCCGCAACATCCCTTTTTAGCTCATAACTGTCATTCTCTTGAACCTTTTCTCCTCCGATAGCACCTTTCAAAAGCTTTAATACAGCTCATTTTTGTCAGTGTTCAGTCCATTTTGCCAATCTTCCTCTCATGTTGATGCAGACTGACCATCTCTTAGATTCCAGCCTATCCAACTCTGTGTTTAACTCCAAATTTCTCTCTAGTAATAGCAGTAGATTTTATTTCTTTGTGGTATCCTTCCCCTGAGGCTCATGGTGCCATTACAATTAAAAAGTAGCAGCAGAAAAACATACATTAAGGTACTACATACAAAATATAACATACAGCTAATTCCAATAATTAAATATCTATTACAGGCTAAAAGACAGTACTGGGGCAACTTAAAAAAGGGACCCGACCCCTCCATATGCTTGTGCAACCAGATAGGTCTTAAGACCCCTTTTAAAGGCTTCACTGAGGGGTTCCCCCTTAGGGCCCTTGGAAGAGAGTACCAAAGGATCAGGCATGCCACCTCAAAAGCCCAGTTCACTGAGGATTTGATCCTGGTCCTGGCTATGACAAGAAGGCCCTGCTCACTTGAGCGGAGATGGTGCGAGGATGTGTAAGGATGCAGGAGATCAGACAGATAACCCGGGACCAGTCTATATAGGGTCTTCTACATTAGTAACCCAACCTTAATGAGATATGCCACTAACTGGCAGCCAATGCAGTTCATGTAGTGCTGGGGAGAAACGGCAAGATTTCAAAAGGCCAGCCAATAACCTAGCTGCTGCATTCTGCCCTAGCTGCAGGTGCCATAGCGTATCTCCACTGACCCCAAGATACACAACATTACACTAGTTGGGCCTAGAGGCCACACAAGCATGCACCAGTATGGCCAGGTTATCAGGTGGGATAAGGGATTTAATACAGGAGATGTTCCACAGATGGTAAAACCCATTCCGGATGACTGCTGACACCCAAGCCTCTAAAGTCAGCCCCTTATCCAGAAAGACTCTCAGATTTCTCACCTTAGCATCAACCACAAGCTGAGAAGAGCCAAGCCAAAGCCCCATCTCTCTCTCTCTCTCTCTCTCTTTGCAGCTGCTACTCTCCCCTTACAACCCAGCAGAACCACCAGTACTTCAGTTTTATCAAGGTTGAATCTCAGCCACCTCAATGACATCCAGTCTTCAGTCTTGGCCAAGCACTTATTAAACACATCGACCATGCTAGACATCCTGGGTTTTAAAGACAGACAGAGGCGGGTATCATCTGCATATAATCGCTTTATTATTCTGGAGTGAGTCAGGGTGTTACAGGGTGTCCATCTTTGTACACATACACACTCTTTCTCTCTCTCCTTCCTTCTCTCTCTGTCTACCACTGGTAAATTTCCAGAGACAGGCGGCATGCAATCAATCACCTGTCAAGTTTTTCTTCTGGCCAACAGGAACCCAAGAGCTATCTCTTATGTGGGCCTGACTGCAAGCCAGGTATACAGTAATTTACAATCTTCTGACTCTTTGATGAAATTATCAAAGAAAAAGGAAATGAGGTTTATTTAGCATGATTTTTGTTTGTTTGTGTTAATTTATTAATTTGGTTATTTCTTTAATTATTTATTTTGATAATCTGGTAAGTACACTGGTGCTGAAATGCCTTTTTCAGGCACGACATTCCACAACAACTACATTTCTTAACAGAACCCACACTTGGCCACATCATTCAAATTGTTGATTTGGAAGTTTTCAACAATTTCCATCCTCATGATGGTGTCCAGCAGCTTCAATGGTGTTGATGTCATGCTCAGTAGCCTATAGTTCACTGGTTCTTCACAAAAACCTTTTTTTTGAATACTGGGACCTACATGGGCCACTCCATAGACATCAGGCACATATGTAGTTCTGATGGACTTAATGAACATAATTGCCAGTGATATAAATAGTTCCACAACTAGCGTCTTCAGGATTTTTGGATGTGCTTTATCAGGCCCCATTGCCTTATCAGCATTTACCATTTTTATCATTTTCCTAACTTTTTTAGGTGCACAGTCGATAAATCAAGTGAAGGCAAATTTGTGTACAAAGGGTAAGATTCTAAATTTAAACAGTTGAATCATTAAATAAATTATAATAAACATCAGCAGAGCACCTGGTTCTACTGAGGAGGTTTACAGACAGTGGCAGACCGAACTAGCCCCTCCCCCCTCTGAAAATTAGTTCTCAACATGTGGAGTGACCAGACCAAGTTAGTGGTCAGTTTTCAGCAAGGTATAGTTCAGCCTCTTTAGCAACTGTATGCTGGTCTGCAGAATTCTCAGGCCTGCCTCTTGAGGGATAGTTGTGAATGGGAGGATTGAAGAAGAGAAGGAAGGGAGTTCACAGATGGGGGGGGCGGAGTCTTCCATACACCTTGTCCAGCTTACAGATGATGTCTGGGAGTAAGGAGGCAGAGTAAGACAGAATGATGGAGGGGGAAGAAGAGAAACAGGTAGGTGTGAAAAGGAAGGAAACGTAATAATGGAGAATGTTAGTTTATAATGTACCCAGTAAACAGAGACTAAATAAAAACAAGCATTTGTCAATGCCGAATGTTGCTTGCTTCTATGTGCTGTTTAGGTATTTGGAAGTCATTGGAGTGCAAATATTGAAAATTTGCGAACTTACGAGCGTGCATAGGAACTGCAAAACGCACGCTCGTAAAACAGTCATTTTTAGGAATTTTTTCACCAAATTTTCAACATAGCCATTTTAAGACCTCTGCTCATGAACAGTGTCACTG
This sequence comes from Neoceratodus forsteri, assembly GCA_016271365.2. Taxonomy (NCBI): domain Eukaryota; kingdom Metazoa; phylum Chordata; order Ceratodontiformes; family Ceratodontidae; genus Neoceratodus; species Neoceratodus forsteri. The sequence continues at coordinate 726,966,511 of CM028133.1, forward strand.
TGATTTTGTTAATGTGTCCCATACATTGAGTTTGCACACCGACTGCGCCATTGTGCGCTACATGGGCGGAAACACGTTTTGGGCAGGATGTGAAAAATGACATTTAGTCCAAAAATTCACCGCAAACTGATTTCCTAAAGTAATCATGCAGCTCACCAAGGGGCAGCCAGCCCCACAAACAAACAAATCCACAGTCGGGAGCGCAAAAAGCGATCAGCACCAAATAAATATAATATATAAGTGAAGACTATATTATACGTTTTTAAGTTGCAAAAAACACACATTTATTCTAGTCTTCTCATACAAATAATAACATCTGGTGCAAAAAACAGAGTGCTGTAACAGACAAAACACCCCTAGCGCCTTGACTCCCACGAGTCTTCAGAGGGGGTACCAAGACCAATACTCCCAGCACTTATAAGCGTTAAATCAATTATACATTAATGAGCTCATATAACACCATTTAAAGAGACATGTTACTTGCTATTTCAAACAATGTTTTACACAATGAGCTCATATAAATATATAAGGTTCAACACATTTCATTTTCTAACTTTTTTTAAAAACCTCATACATAAAAAAATTCTTTCAAAACAATCTAAGTACTGAAGATCAAGGTTCAATTGAGGTCATACTGCAAAGAAAAAGGAAAAGAGAAAAATATTATTTTACAAATAACACTAGCAATATCGTCACAGGACAAAGCATCCAATAGGCAAAATAAACAAAAATACACAAAATACCTAATCCTCCCACTGCACCTACTCAAAAAATTATTATTAGTCTTTAAGAAATGGTTTGATGTCCCATTTCTCATTAAGGCCATTAGGTCTAATAGAGTCCATTTTTAAAATGGTGTTATATGAGCTCATTAATGTATAATTGATTTAACGTTTATAAGTGCTGGGAGTATTGGTCTTGGTACCCCCTCTGAAGACTCGTGGGAGTCGAGGCGCTAGGGGTGTTTTGTCTGTTACAGCACTCTGTTTTTTGCACCAGATATTATTTGTATGAGAAGACTAGAATAAATGTGTGTTTTTTTGCAACTTAAAAACGTATAATATAGTCTTCACTTATATATTATATTTATTTGGTGCTGTTCGCTTTTTGCGCTCCCGACTGTGGATTTGTGTGAAAAATGACAGCTGTACTGCTCATAAGGAGGTGTGGTAAAATGGCAATGTTGAAAATCTGGAGTGAAAATATTGAAAATTTGCGAACTTACGAGCCTGCGTAGGAACTGCGCAACGCACGCTCGTAAAACAGTCATTTTTAGGAATTTTTTCACCAAATTTTCAACATAGCCATTTTAAGACCTCTGCTCATGAACAGTGTCACTGTGATTTTTAATTTGTCCTACATTGATTTCTTACACACCGACTGCGCCATTCTGCGCTACATGAGCGGAAACACATTTTGGGTGAGATGTGAAAAATGACAGCTATACTACTCATAAGAAGGTATGGTAAAATGGCAATGTCAAAAATCAGGAGTGAAAATATTGAAATTTTGCGAACTTACGAGCCTGCGTAGGAACTGCGCAACGCACGCTCGTAAAACAGTCATTTTTTGGAATCTTTGCACCAAATTTTCAACATGGGGTTTTTGGGACCCCTTCTCATGAATGATTCACTGTCATGGTGGTATTCAGGCCCAAAGGGTGATTTTGCAGTCACTGCGCAGTCACTGCGCGAAATCGCCCTTGGGCCGATAGCGCCATGACATGATGTCGTCATGAGAGTCGCCCATGTTGAACCAGTGCAAAAATCCAAAATGCCTGAGATATGCAACAAAGTTGAAACCCCTGTCTAGGCCATTATATAGCTTACCGGCATTTCCTCAGTTCGCGGTCGGCTCTGAAGAGTGCAGGCGTGTTCCGGTCACGAAGATCGTCGGCGCTGGAGTCGGAGGTAAGTATGGGGTGAGGGGTGGGGAGCTGGGTGCGCAGTGGGTGGGTACGGGTTGTAGGGGGTCGGTGGGAGGAGGCGGGAGGCGCTCAGCGGAGACCATTTTCGTTTTCAGATTAAAAATAAAAAGACATCATGGGACCGTTTGCCACACTGGGTGGGCTCCCAGCATGGCACAAGGATGTTGGGGGCGTTCAGCCGATGGGGATTGGGCACCCTGTCGGCCTATGGACTGATTGCCATGCTGGGGTGGGCTCCCAGGTGGCACCTACAACTGGTGGGGGAGGCGCAGCTCAGCCCGATGGGGATTGGGCACTCCGTCGGCTACACACACCAGCGTCTTGAGGGGCGTGCGCCTGCGTGTGGGGGCTACGCTTCTTATCTCTGCTCACTGAAGCATAGCTCCCCCTTTCAACTGTATGCCACTGCATTTTGGAGCGTGTCATAGACAGCTCCAAAATGCATTGACTTACAGGGGTCGCGCCTGCCAGCTCACTGACTGAATTGGAGGAGGAGGTGACACACCTCTGAAATCTCCGATGATGGCACTATGTTTCTTGCACATGCATGCAAGCAACATAATAAATAAATAAAATCTCAAGATCAGTGGAGTGAAATGCATGAGCTGGTGAGAATCAAGGGAATGCCATCCCAATCTAGAGAACAGCTCACAGAGGTGGGTGTAGAGGGGACAGGTTAGGGCACAGTGTCAAAGAGCATGGAAGATGGGGCCCAACCTGGCTATTGAGGACTTTAGAGAATCATCATAGACAACATACTATAGTCAAAACCTGAGAAAATAATTTCTGCTAATGCTCTCACATCTGACAGATGTCTTAAACATAGCAGCTGCCACAGTCAAGGTGGTAGAAAACCCATGTACTGTATTTGTAATTTTTTGACAAGTAAAGGCACAATGTGCTGTGACAGCTCATTTCCTGGTACTTCCAGTGTTGGGGGGGGCGTACTTGGACCAATTTTATTGAGAAGGGGGATGTTGGTCAGGACAATGGGGAAAAAAAATACCCAGATTTTATGATTAGCAGCATGGAATCTTTAACTTGTGAAAGTGGGATTTGCTCAATATAACTTAACCAGTATAAAAAATAAAAATGAAATGACAGGAAAATGAAACTTCAACCTTGATAGCCACCACAGTAGGGTAGAAGGGATCTTGATTTAATGTCTCATGAAAGACAGTACCTTAACAGCGCAGCACCCCTAGTGCTTCTTACACTGTCTGGGCACTACTTCTGAGGAAAAAGACCTAGGCATAATCATAAATGACACCTTTAAACATTCTAGCCAGTGTAGCAAGGCCTATAGTAAGGCAAACAGGATGCTGGAGTGTATCGGCAGGGGTTTTGACAGCAGAAGGAAAGCATTATTATTGCCTCTCTATAGAGCAGTGGTGAGGCTACATTTGGAGTACTGTGTCCAGTTCTGAAGTCACCACCTAAGGAATGTCAAGAAACAGGATGAAGATGGTGCAGCACAGGGTAACTAAAATAATTCAGAATCAGCAGGGCAGATCCAACAAGGACTGGCTTAGAGCACTGAACATGTACTCTTTCGAGGCCAGACAAGAACAGGGTGATAAGACTGAGGCCATCAAATTCCTGAAAAGAATGAACAAGGTGAACTGTGAGGAACTATTCAACAGGAGTAGTGAGTCTAGAATATGGGGGCAGGAGTGGAGGCCAGTGTGGGGAGGTTCATGACAAATATGAGAAAGTTTTATTCCACAGATGGAGTGGTTGAACCATGAAACACTCTGCCAGCAGAGATGGTGGACACCAAAACCATCTATGGTTTCTAGCACGGTTGGGGCACAGTAAAGGACTTAGTACATACTCTGGGTGGGGGGGGTAGTAAGATGGGGAGCAAGGGCAAGGGAGTGAACAGCATAGACATAAACACCAAATTGACAATAGGTCTCAGGATATGACAGGGTGTTACGGGCAGACTAGATAGGCCATTGGTCTTTTTCTGCTGTTATTACCTATTGTATGTTTCTATGTTTTAATAAGCCCAACTTTCTGGTGTAGGGCTAAAGCCCATAGTGTCCCATCAAAACAGTGAATGGAAAGTTGTGCAGTAAAAAACTATGCCATCATAACAGCGGTGTGATTTCAGAGTTTATTTAATCTAGTATGGTTTGGGTCTGCGCGGTTTTCAACTGACTGTGCGGCGTGCTTTTTGCCTGTGCTGTTCTCTGTTCGCTGTTTTGACACAGTACTAAAGCCCACTACCTTCCAATCTTCTGGCACCTGAGGCATGCATACAGCCTATTCAGTCAGTGACACTTACTGTTGTACTTGCAAATGTATTTCCTGCTTTATTTCTAAAGCATGATTCTGTTTAAATTGCACAACAGCTTGGTCTTTTAATGAGTGGCTAAGATGCTGAATCAATACAGCAGTGACCTATTAAACTGAAACTTTGTCCAAGGGACAAATGAGGCTAAATAGTCAACTAAAACAGTAAAATGATGGGAAACTAAGTGATCTGCAGTAGCAAAGTTGTATTTTTGCTGTTGAAGACCTAGCTTCAGATCAAGGCTTGACAAACAGTGAAAATTAGACTGGTGATCTCCGAGTTGAAGGGTTCCATCTCAAAACACCACCACAGCACATTCTAGTAAGATGCAAAAGAAATCACTGGCTGACTCAGCCATGATGCATTCATTATCCTCTCACCTACGGAAATGTGGTCCCTCCAGATATTAAGTACTAAATGTCAATGCTGGAGCAATAGGATGAAGTAGCACTATTCTTCCTTAATTGTAAATGACCAGCAGAAAAACAGAACAATTCACCTTGCAGTGTTGTCAGCCCATCTTTCATGGCCTCTAAATATATCACTAAACACTTAAAGCAGCAGTACTAGATAATCAGGAGGCGATTCATTTCCAGTTTTGTGGTGCCACAGTAAATGTGACTGCAGCCTAATTTTCAGCCGAGCTACCCCTTCACGTTGCCTCATGTATTTTGTTTGCTTCAGTGGGACCCTGTGCTGCATATTCCCACTGTCCCTGTATAGTACTGAGAGTCATACACATGTACGGTTGGCAGCAGAAGGTTCCAGTTCAACATGGCAGGTGGAAAAAAATTTCACAAAAACAAAGGAAAATGGAGCAAATTATGGGGTGATAGTACAACGAAAACAAGAAAGATTACCAGGTAAATGCTCAACAGAGCACAGGGAACAAACTGTTGCAAAATATCTGATTTTTGTTACCTAGTACTGCTATACATAAACAAGCATTTGTCAATGCCAAATGTTCACTGCTGGTATCGCTGTTGTACTGGGTCTTGTACACATTTTTATTATACATTTACCCAGGATAGAGCAGATGAGATGCAGTATCTCATTTTCAGTGGTGTCTTGCTTTGACACATTGATAGATTACAATTAACCTGGATAGGGCAGCTGAGAGGCAATATCTACTTTTAAATGTGCTCCCACATTTTGATCCCAAATGTCCAACTGTCTTTTTATGACCTGACATTATGATCAAAACAAGTGGCATTTTTAAAATCCCATTCAAAAAGTGATTTCACTGTGTGACTGTGGAAACAAATTTCAGAAAGGATTCAAAAAATGACACCTGCCATGTTCAGGAGGTGGGCTACCACAAGGGGTATGTTGAAGATTAGGGGCCAAAATCTGCAAAAAATAGTTATGAGTAAATGTTGGAACAATTCTTGTCCTGATAACTCAGTTGGTTTTTCAAAGTTTTACCCCATATTTTTAACATAATGTTTTTATGACCACTCCTTGTGAGCATAACAGGTGTCATTTATAACACAATGGCTGAAATGTCATTTGGCCCCACAAGTGTTAAAACACATTTTGGGTAAGATTTGAGAAATGATAGCTGTCACATTCATGAGGTGGTGTGAAAAAATGGCTATAAGTTGGGGTCAGAAATTACCACAGTCATGAGTGTACGTTGAAAAATTGCAATGCAAAATCATAACTTTGTTGTTTTGTCATATTCCCCAGTTTTCAACATAGCCTTCTTATGAGTCCACCTCATGAACAAGAGTGGAGACAATTTTCAAATGCTGCCCAAAAGGTGATTTTGTACCACAAGTGTGCAAACACATTTTGGCCAGGTTTTGAAAAATGACAGCTATCACATTCATAAGGTGCTGTGAACAAATGGCTATGTTGAAAATTTGGGGTCAAAATATTGAAAATAACCAAAGTTACAAGCCTGCATTTGTAAATGTCAGTGTAGGCTCATAAATATGTTGTTTTCAAATTTTCAACATCGCCTTCTTATGACTCCACCTCATAGAAAAGGGGAGAGAAAATGTTCAACTTCTGCCTGAAAGGGAATTTCGCGCAGCTACCGGGCGGGGTTATGTAACTGGGCGGCGTTATGTAGATCAAAGGAAAGAGATGACCTGTGATTGGGGCAGCTCTCTCCTTTGAACTACATGATGTTTCCACCCAGAAAGCCAGAACAGTGTCATGATCATCCTGGCTGATGATCAGTGTGACACTGGCAAGCCCCTTGCATACCACTCTGCATTGGACTAACCGTGTCACACCCCTCAAAAACCACTCTCCTAGCAAAATGTTCATTGCATGTATGTGGACGCTGAACATAAAAAGGCTATGAATTACACACATTTATGGTTATACCTAAATTCTGCTGTAGCTGCATCAGAACAGTTGCAATTCCCTTTCATTATTCTCTGAAGGTTGCTTTGGTCCGAGTAAATAGAACCTTGGATAGTTCTTTAGAGAGAACATAAACTCTGTTGATAATATTTTGAAATTAAATTGTAAATCTGCACATGTGTGAACTCTGTTTGATAACCTCAGTGTATTATTTTGTGGCTGTTTTGAAACAGTCCTATTTCCTCCTTATTTACGGCCCCATTTTAATGCAGCCCTTTGCCCACCCAATATTCTTGTTTTAATTACAAAGCAGTTCTAGAACTGAGTGACATCAGTTCAGTGGGAGTCCTACAAGAAAACCTTCATTTTAGTCTCCAGCTCAACTGAATTAACAGATTCAAATAAGGCAATTACATTAAAAAATATAATCAACTGAGTTTATGGTCTCTTTAAATTCCATCTTGAAATCTTTACTGGAAGCCATAAACAAGTAAAAATGACTGGCTCATATGATGAGCAAAACTTTGGGGGAGGATGGATAGCTACAAAACCTTGTGCTAAAAATGCAACTAATAACTCACAAGCTGACAATGTATCTAGGATGACTTTTATGTCTAGACACATTATCTGTTAAAACCCATAGACAGTAACTGCTTACTAGAGCTACCATCCCACACTAAAAGATAAAAAAATGTGTCATGGACAACATAAATAAGAAAGCATTGTCTCAGTACATCGCATATTGTACTTCAGGACTAATGATGCCAACTAAAACGGGAGGGATAACCAACTGTATGAATATAAAAGAATAAAACAATGGCATCCTATCCGTAACCTGATTAATACTATTATGATTTATATTGGCTTTCCTGTTCTTGCAATGTTTTAATCTATTTTTTGTCCATTGCCCTGCTTTCCAGAATTATTATCCTTCACTAGACCCATCCAAGGATATCATATCAGCAGCTGTTCAGCTGCTAGCATTTTGAACTGCAGAGCTACAGTACTGATGTGAAGACCAAAAATGCTAATGAAGCCTGAAATTCCCAACTGAGAAGTAACTTTTTATGTGTAAAGAAATGGAGGTGTAATTTTGGTTAAGACTTCAGTTGTTTTTTTGTTGTTGTTGCTGTTTGCCTCTCAACAGCTCCTTGCAAGTTACTGAGACAATTGGTTTAAGCTTCTCAAGCAATATATTTTTTAAATGGTTTAATTGTCTTGAGCAACATGAAGGCTTGTGTTTTACACATTATCTAGAAAAATGTAAGATATATACATATATATATATATATGTGTGTGTGTATATACATATATATATATATATACACACACATATATATATATATATATATATATATATATCCATCCAGTGGGACTTCTTTTGTAAAAATTAAACAACTGGATTATATATCAGATATAACCCACCCACATCCAGTCTCTAACATGTATGGGGTATTATTCCTCAAGTTCTTCCCTAATTTGAATGGTGAATCCCAATACTGGTCCTCACAATTCCAGCAAATGTCTCTAGACTGGAGCAAGATTTGGATTGACACCTATACTTACATAACTCAAGACCGTTTGCATCTTGTCCAATTCAGTTTTCTCAACAACCTCTACTATACCCCAATTAAAGTGGCCAAGATGCATCGGCTTGAGTCTTCCTTGTGTCTCCGCTGTGGGACCTCTGAGGGAACCTTCCATCATATCTTTTGGGACTGCCCTAAAGTGGCCGGGCTGTGGTCAATGATACAACAGAGAACAAATCCCCTATTAGGGCTAGAGGACTGTTTTCCTTCTGAAATACATTTACTTGGGAATTATTCCAGCATACATGTCTGGGAGTGAAGATATTACACAGCTTTAACAGCGCTATCAGTTAAAAATCTAGTCCTCCACCACTAGAGGGATGAGGAAACCCTGTCATATAATGAGTAGCTGCAGGAACTATTTTTCAGTCTTAGGGCTGAGAAGATGATTTCCAGCCTGCGAAATGAATTACACAGATATGACAAATGGTGGGGTAAATTACACACATTATACTCCTTTTAGTTGGACCCGGTCACTCTTGGCAGCTCCCTCCCATATTACCCCTCAGTGCTCCCTGACACATATTTTTAAGTTATATCTCCTTTGTTTTATGCTCTGCAATAGGGGTGGGCAGGTGGGGGCTGGTTGTCTTGAGAGTGTTTTTTTTTTATTTTTTTCCTTTCATTATTGTGTTTTGTTAATTGTTGTTGTTGTTATTGTTCTGTATTGTATTTTAAAATGAATAAAGCTTATTAAATTTAAGAAAAAATATATATCAGAAATATCTTAATTTGTGAATATGCTGTTAATACCATTTTTATACATCTCGTTTAGTGCCCATTTGAGACATTAATTTTCAACATCGCCATGAACAAACATTCAGGCAAAGTCCACATTCTGGCTCAGTCCAGGTGATCCTGCTATTAATATATTGCAGAGACTAGTGTTACAGGATGTTGGTTGTTTATTAAAATCAAAATGGCATCAGGGTCCTCATAATTAATCAAATAATGAACAACGGGAACTGGAGGAATTATTACAAATGGACAATATAACAGTGAAAAAAGCAGATGGGGCAACATCATTATCCTTGATGTGAAGATTATTTAAAAGAAGCACTGAGATTACTCTGAGATTTTAACACCTATAATATTTTACCATCTAATCCTACCTTAAGATTTCAAACTTTGTCTTTTGGGTTTTTATTTCTAATAATGAAGTACATTTTCTAAAAATAAGCACCCTGTTCATTGTCTGTCAAAGTTTAACAAACACAATGTCAATCCCCCCAGGAAGACCCATAGTCCATGTTGTAGTATCACCAATGAATAGTTTGCCTAAATTTGAAGATTTCTTTCTGCATCCCATTGTGGAAAAATTGCCATCCTATACAATTGACCCAATGGACATCTTTGACAAGGTATAACATATAACCTGGCAAAACTGTACAGTAGGTATGTGTGGATGTTCCGTCACTGTATTCTTTGGATCCATCCAGGATGCAATGAAATACTGCAGCAGAGTTCCTGTAGTACGCAAGGCAATTTCAGTGCCAATTAATCCCTTTTGTGAGGCAGTGTCACAGGACACTGCATTGCTTCTGTACATGTATACCACATTAGCTAGGCCTTTTGGTTCTTTCATTCTTTCTTGAAATGCTTCAGGCAAATACCTGTACCAGTAAACCACCACCTTGTTTGTTGTCTGCCATGGAATTAATTTTGAATCATAATTATTTTTTGTTTCATACATACTGTTATTTATAGAAATGCAGCATGACAATGGGTGCATCAGCAACATCTTTTTGTGCTAATTTATTTCTTGGGTGGTGGGAACAGCAATATTTTCATAACATACATTTAAATAATTTTTTTAATAATACGGTGCATCGATTATGTACTTATTATCTGGATGGGTGATTATTCAATAACGGTATGTTTTATTGATTGGTTAATAATAATGCCCATAATCTGAAATTCACTTTTAAGTGTGATAAGACCAAAACTGAGTTCCTGGATTTAAAACTCTAGGTTAAGTGGGATTTCAAAGTGTGAAGTCAGGGTTTTCAGAAGGAAACTACATGTAATTCAGTATTACATGCTTCTAGTGCTCAGCTTCAGCATTTGAAAAATAATATCCTGTACTGTCAATATACCAGAATTCAGTTGACCCAGTTGGCCCACAGGTGATGAAGGCAAAGGCACTGTTAGTGCCTTATCTAGCACCATGCTGGTGACCTGGGTTTGGGCAACTAGGGGCTGGTTGGGGGGGTTCGAGAGAGGACTGAGCAGCCTGCTGGCAGCTCTCCTCTCTTGGGTTGGGGAGGTGTTTGTACTGGCTCTTGTCTGCCCTCAGGTGGAGGTCTGGGTGCAGTGCTGATGCACAGAAGGTGGACGGTAGTCAGGGAGGGTGGAAGGAGCTGCAGTTGACGAGTGCATGCATGCCTTCATGGGCATGCATCATCTGTGCATGCTGCGATTTCGAGAGGACTATGAGATGGGGCAGAAAAACAGCCAGAGGAATATAGAAATAAAAAGCAGACCAGGCTCCATGAAGCCTTGCCTGGATGCCTTGACCTGCCCCTTTCACTCTTACTGGTGGCCCTTCTGGATTGTGTGCTCTGGGGAGGGAGGATGGTCCTCCCCTCACCACAGGGGCAAAATCTACAGGGGAACTCAGCCTCTGGAGTGGAGGGTGGGAGGGTCAGTCAGAAGCATCCAGTGATGGGGCTGACTAGCTACCTGGCCAATCTAGGGGATAAAAACCTTTACTAAAAAAAGATTCAGACAACCCTGTGGCATGGAGGATTAAGGAATTGGATACCACACCTGCCGCTACACCAGAGACCCAGGCTCGAGCCTGGGACATTGAGGACCATCCAAGGGGAGGAGGATGGAGCATCTCAGAGGATGCTCTCCTCCTCTGGAGAGGGAAGGTACTCATACTCTGGTGCAATACTGCAACCTAGGAGACCATAGATGGCAGTGCGTTTGGAGAGAATTACTGGGTGGGGAATTCCAGTGGTGATGCGCTCCACAGTTACATGCAACCTTGTGTGCCACCCTGCAGCTGGCATCCCAGGGGAGAAAACCATGTGGGAAAATCAGGGACAGAGCAATGATGAAAGGTCTTGCCCCTCACAGGCCCACACTGGTGACAAGGCGCCTCCCCATCCATGAACCAGATCTGTTCTCTGGCAGGTATGGGGGGGACTGCTGGCCCTGTCCTGGGGGAAGGGAGTAGAGTTAAAATGGAGGTTAGTGCTAATGTCCTGGGATGCCAGGTGATGGGGCTGGGAGGGAGTAGGACCAAGATGATAGGGCCCGTACCAGAGGAGCATAAACAAAGTTAACAGAACAAAAAAACTCAGAATTCAATGCAGTTGTTCAGATATTAATGATTTTATGGTTAAAGCTGCTGAACTAACTGAGAGATTATTATGTAGGGGATATGACCTTGATCTGTAAAATAATGCTTTGCAGAAAACAGATAATATTCCATGTGAAGAACAGTTGATCCCTAAAAGTAAAAGGGAATTGTGACAGTGTAGTGAACAGGGCCACTTCTGGAGAAATACTCAAAGAGAATACTCCAGACACCAGTTTAAATTAAATGAAATCTGCTTTACTGTCATTAAAAGGAGACAAAAACAAAACAAAAAAACCCCACCTTGCATTCATCTTAACAGAAACTTCTTGCAGTTCATTCTCTTGCTGTGTCCCTTTGTATCTCGCTGAAACAGAAACCACCTTCTGTTTTTCTCCCTCTATTGGGCCTAAGTGTTGCTTGTTAACACTTCCCCTCCCCCAAGAGATAGCCAATAGGTTGGACATCCAGTGCAGTGAGGCCTTAAAGGGCCAACTTTTAAACAAAAGGGGTTTGGTACAAATCCCACCACAGCCTTTGTCAAAACCTGTGTTGTCCATGTTGCCAAGTTGTGAAGCTATTTAAGGTGAAAGAAGTATCACGGACATACACTCCTTCACATACCTTCCCCTTCAGGGTCCTGCCTGTAGCGCTCCCAGTATGGGCCATCAGAGACCCACCATCCTGAGAGAAACAATCTGCATTACCATGCTGGGTACCTGCTTGGTGGCGCACATCAAATGAGAAAGGCTGCAGCACCAAATACCATCAGATGACATGGGTGTTGGTATCCTGCATAGCATATGACCACTTAATGGAGGCATGGTCAGTGACAAGGGTGAACTTCTTTTTCAACAGGTAGTAGTGTAGGGTGACCACCACCCATTTTACTGTCAGACACTCTTTTTCCAGTGTGGCATAGTGCTACTCCAGGGGGAAATGTTTTCAAGAGAGAGAGAGAGATGATGGATTGACTCCCATCCTTAAAATGTTGTGATAACAATGTCCCAGCCCCACCTCAGAGGCGTCTGTGTACAAAATGAAAGGATGATTGAAATCTGGACTCAGTATGACTGGCCCTTCATGCATTACATTTTTTGATGTCCTGAAATACTGCCGGACACTTATGAGACCAATGGACCTAATTTGGGGCAGTTTTCTTGGTCAGATCAGTCAGTGGCTGACTGGCAAGGGCTGAGAATTCCAGAATGAACTGGCAGTAATACCCTGGAAATCCAAGAAAGGAACTAACCTCCTTTATAGTAGCTGGGATAGGGCAGTCAGCTAGGGTGTTTACTTTGTCAATAACTGGGTGTATGTGGCCTTTCCAACCATATACCCCAAGTATTTTGTCTCCTGCCACCCTAGGGTGCATTTTGTAGCATTAGTCATGAGACCTGCCTCCTTGAGTGTTTGAAGTACTGTAGCCATATCCTGCAGGTGGCTGCCCCAATCAGGGCTATATATGACAATTTTGTCCAGGTATGCTGTTGCATACAGCCCATGGGAAGTGGGGACGGAGGAGGTGGTTCATCATTCTCTGGAATGTGGTCGGGGCTCCACACAATCCAAAGGGAAGTATGGTAAATTGATATAGGCCAAGTGGCATGGCCCAGACTGTTTTCTCATGGGACTCAGAGTTTGCAGGATTTGCCAATACCCCTTGGTCAGGTCCAGGGTACTAACGTAATGAGCCTTCCCCAGTCAGTTCAAAAGTTCATCTACTCTTGGCGTAGGGTGTCACAAATGCACTCCACAGGTCAGGCCCTCTGCTTCCACATTGCCAACCTCAGAGTGCAATAGTGTAAACAGGTAACAGACAGGGTAACCCTCCTGTCTGTTTTGGGTCCAAATCACCTTTAGTCTCAAGTTCTGGGGGGGTGTTCAAACTGTGAACCTTATGCTACCATACCCAAATGTACAGGCTCAGATAAAATTCTCTTCAGGTGGATGCAATATATATTTCGCCTAAGGGCACCTAACCAGGTATCCAAAATGAACCCTTTTAACTCTATAAGAGACCTTAGGTATATTCTTACCTTTTTCCAAGCTTAGTAACACCATCAAGCTGTTGAACAGTTTTGCCAGACTTAACCCCCTATATGTCACATGCAAAAAGAACTGGCAGACACCCAGGCAGTCTTTCAAAGAAAAGGTACTTTACTAAAAGATTATAAAAATATGAAAAATGTAAACACAGAACAATATATCAAAGAGCTCACAATCACATAAAAGAACAAGGGAAATTACAAAGCAAAACTCCTACCACAATACATTTAGATTTTTGCGATCTAACGTATTACCTCTGGAAGTGTGTTTTAAAGTTAGATCAGAGAGCTATGTCTCTCTAGAGTCCCAAAGTGATATGACATTTCAGACACAAGAATCAATTTAAACTCTGTGTCTGCACACCCTTTCTGTGAGTCATCCAGCTCCTCCTTTTAGAATATAAAATTTCAAAACAATTATTTCCTATCAGGAGGTATTTTAAATAAGGTGCCGTTAGAAGAAAAAAGACATTTCCTATAATATAACTCCTTAATTACACGTTTCCTTTGAACTTAGCAATCCCACACTGGCACCAAAGTGTTAAAAAGCTAACAGGAATCAGCCTAATGACGTCCTGTTTCTGAAGTCATAAAGTCACATTTGGTTTGCACTTCAAAAAGCCTAGGCATGTCCTAAAAAGGTAATAAAATGCCATTCTGAAGGAAGTCAGTTCATTAAATGGTTCCTGGTCAGTTTACATATCCTGTAGCTTCACTGAAACCGGGGGCACCCATGGAAGTACAGGCTGTCTTATGTGAGACAATCACATACTATATTTTTATATTACAAATATCATTCAATAATCATAACCAGCTGGCCAAGCGTCACATAGGGTATGCATCAAAACTGGATGCAGCATTAACTTTCTGGAAGTCTATATAAAACTGGGTGGTCCCATTTGATTTTTGGGACTAGCTCAATAGGGCTCTACCATTCATTCTGGGATTTCTCAATGACTGCCAACTTCAACATAAATTGGATTTTCTCCTGCTATGTCTCTGATTCTTTTCGGTAGTCTGTATGGATGTTGGTGGATTTGGACACCTAGGTCTGTATCTATCTGGTGCTGGACCACATGGGTAGACCCTGGTTTCAGGGAGAATACATCCCAAAAATTCTCTACTAGCTTATGGGTTACTTGCTTTTGGGTCTGGTTTAGCTGGTCATCCACTGGGATGGCACTTGGTTCCTTTACAAGTTTAGGGCCTAAGCTCAGGGTTCCATCATCAATGTCCTCATCTGTCACCAAACTTGGGGCCCCTTTAGGATCTTCTGGGTCAATAAGCACCACCTCCCTGTCTTTCCAGGGTTTCAACAAATTAATATGGTAAATTTGTTTGTTTGATTTTTTTGTCTGGTTTTAAGTCTTCGTAATAAACCAGCACCACCTTTCTGAAGACCTTGTATGGTCCTTGCCATTTAGCTAGGAGTTTACTCTCAGAGCTAGGCAACAGAAAGAGTACTCTGTCACAGAACCTGAACTCCCATAGGCTGGCCCCTTGGTTATAGTGCCCTGCCTGGGTTTGCTGTGCTTTGACAAGTTTTCTTTGGCAAATCTGCAAACCGTATCCAAGCTTTCTCTCATTTGTAATACATTCTGGAGTACCTTAGGTGGATTATGTGCCTGTTCTTCCCATATCACTTTCATGGGATTTAACAACCCTGAGGTTGTGCCTGTATAACAGTTCAAAGGGCAAGAACCCAGTGGACAACAGTGGTACCTCTGGAATGCAAACATTAAATAAGGTAACATCTCATTCCAGTTTTTTTACTTCAATTAGCTTGAATTTAGACAGAATACCTTTTAACAATTTATAAAAGTGTTGCAATAAGCTGCTGGTCTGTGGGTGATGCACTGATGTTTGGATGGACTTAACATTCAGTAATGCACACACCTCCCTCAAAAATGTTGACAAAGTTGGTGCCTTGTTCAATTAGGATCTCATCTGGCAACTCAATTTGGGAAAACACTTTTATCAATTAGTTTGCCACTGACTGGGCTGTAGTGGAATGTAAGGTAATAGCCGTGGGGTAATGGGTGGCGTAATCCAATATAACCAATATATATTGATACCCAGATGCACGTTTTATCAAGGGTTCCACCATACCAACCCCATTTCTTTCAAACAGGGTGTCTGTTATAGGCATAAGGATCAAAGCGGAACTTTTTATACTTCTGGGGGGCTACCAACTGAAACTCAGGGCAAGAAGCACAAAGATCTGCTACTTCTTCTATATAACTGGCCAGAAGAACCAGATAAGTAAGCATGCCTATGTTTTCTCCCTGCCCAAATGAGTCACAGTAGGTATTGTATATGCCAGCCTCAGCACCTCCCTGCTTGCAGACATGGGAACCACTAACTGGTAACGTAAAGTCCCAATTTGTTTCTTGGGTTCTACCCAGTAAAAAACATCATCTCTTGGTTCTAACATTGGAAAACATTATGTTTTTTGTTCATCTACCACTTTACCGTTCACCACAGTGAAGTTCTGGTAGGCATTCCTGAGAACCTCATTAACTCTTTGTTCAGACATTATGTTAGCTGGGTTTTGAAAAAGGTCTGGTCTGATCTTTGGAAGGATCTCATGACTTCTTGTAGATGTGGATGCTGTGTCCTCATCTGAATCACCTTGGTCTTCCTCGAACCTGGGTCCTTGCGGTCTCCAACCGCTACAACTTCATACAGAGGGGCCCCTTCGTTTGTTTGTGTAATCCAGCCTGCCTTCAGCTGGTAAGAGCCTTTTCACAGTCCAAATGTGATGAGTTTGCCCTGTTCTTTGCTGATTAGATCTCCTCTGTTAGATCTGGGATCCTGTCAGTATCCTTCAATGGGACTTGCAGTTGCAAGTCTGTGATTGTCACGGGCATTCCATTGATCTGGTTTGACTTTGACCCAGTGGCAGTCAAGGATGTCGTTAGGGTCATCCGTGAGCTGAGATCTACCTGCTGTAGTTCAGAACTGGGCTCGACATGCCTTCCTGTACAGTGCGTAGAGTCCATTGGCCGATCTTTACTAGGATAGTCCAGTGTTCATTGGGGGGGGGGCTCTTCCCTGAGCCTCTTAAGGAGGTGGTGCTGAGGTCTCTCAAAGAAATCTTTGCTGGACCCGGACTGCTTGGCAAACTACAGATCTGTCTCTAACCTACCTGTTTTAGGGAAGGTTATTGAGAAGGTGGTGGCTGTACAGCTGGAGGCACGTCTGTTTGATGATGACATCTATGACCCTCTTCAGTTGGGTTTCAGGAAAAGGCACAATAATGAGACTGCCCTGATTTCGGTGCTTTCTGATCTGGTGGTGAGAGATAGAGGAGAGTGGTCTATTCTTGTTCTCCTTGATCTTTCGGGTGCCTCTGACACCGCAGACCATGGACTGCTTCTGGATCACCTGCAGGTTCATTACAGACTATCTATTGTGGTCCTCAGCTGGTTCCATTCTACCACTCTACCACTCTTCTTACCATCTCAGGTCATCTGAGGAGGGTCTCCTAGTGATTCCTAAGTTTCATTTGCAATCATCCAGCACTAGGGCTTTTTTAGATGCAGCGCCTACCTTGTGGAATTCACTACTGTGGTCGGTTAGAGAGGCCCCCTCAGTGGATGCCTTCAAGAGGGATCTGAAGACCTTCTTATATAGCAAAGCTTTTCCCTCCTTTTAACGTAATATATTTAGTTTTTTGTATAATTTTTATATAAATTTTGCTGGAAAATTTTAGCAGTGGTAGCACTACAGCTAGTGACACCGACAACCTGGGTTTGGATGCAAGCCCGGGAGTCAGAGGGTCAGCTGGGGGGGGGGGGAGAAGGATCAATCATCCAACAGACTACTCTCCTTCTCCAGGGGGAAGGGTGGGGTAGCACTTGGTGCTTGACTGAGCCCTGGCGTAGGCCAGGGGCATCACGGTCAATGCTTGCAGGCTTCTAGGAGGTGTGCCAGACAGCACGTATGCACCCTTATGTCACTGCACACCACATCTACCAACAACAAGGGGGAAAAGTGGCTGAAGCATAGAGGATGTCTGTCTCCCACAACAAGCCCCACACAGCTGTCCTGAGGCACTCTGCCCACAGATCACCACATGGTGCCATTCGAGGAGAAGCAGGGTTGGCTCCCCAAATGGCCCTGTCTGGGGGGGTAATCCAGGGTGCACTCAGATGAGCAGCAGGCAAGTCCTGTGGGATGGGGTGAGGTGGCAGAGACCTGCGGACTGGGGGTGGAAAGCCAGCTATAAAAAAAAAAAAAAGATTAGGTCAGCCCTCGCAGTGTTTCCTCGTGTTAGTGGTACTCCACCCTCAACTTGATAACATTTTGTCTGCTCCAGAAGTCCATCTCTTGTACTGCTAGCATCTCACACCCCCTCCTGGAGACTGGGATGACACTGGAAGCCCACCCCTATACACAAAATCCACTACCACCAATGACTAGGCTGGCATTTGGAGCAAATTTCCCTTTCCAGAAATCCTAGTACCCAAAGATTGTGGTGACACTGGGAGCTTATCCCTGATGTTGGCAACTGACTCCCTATGATCATAAATCTTCCCCAAGACTCCATGTACCTGAATATTGCATCTCTTACTATGATTCAACTCCTTGCATAGCCCTCATTCTCTGTGATTTTATTCTATGCCTAAATGCCAGTAATAGTTAGCATGGCTCCCCATGCTGACTCAATCTTCTTAGGAAGGGGTACTGCCAGAAGTGCCAATCCAATGTCTGGGAGTTGCTGGCACAAGGGATGAACTTCAATGCTGACTCAATGACACTGTGTGTATGTGTATGTACGCGTCTGTGTGCATGTGCACATATGTATGAATGTGGTGGGTGGGTTGAGTGTGGCAGGATGTCTCAGCATGTCTACATGCATGTTCTCGGTGCTACAGACAATTGCATGTAAACATGCAGCATGTAGCCATTCTGCACTTACAACTGCATGTTCACAAGCTAATGTCAACAATCACCAAGCATGTTCCAGCAGGCAAGTTAACTCAGCTATCATTGCACAACCACCCTGTTGTAAAAATGCAACTTTGGGATTAGACACAGGTCATTATAGCCAGCTGAACAGACATGTCAATGCAAGCAATTTCAGTAGACCTCTCTGTCTTTTTGGCTATAAAATTTGAAAAGCACCATTAATGCCATGCAGTAAACATGGCAACCTGCGAGCTTAATACCTGGCTTAAAGACTGGTGTCAGGATAAAGGTCATGGCTACATCGGGAACTGGCAGAACTTCTGGGAAAGGGAGTTCTTTAAGTTCGATGGCTTGTACCTTAGACAGGAGGGGACACATGCTCTCAGTCAAAAATTTGATGTCTTCAGCAGTAATTTAAACTAGTAGGAGGGGGAAGGGACACCAGCAACTGTTGCGTCTTATGGACCAGCTGATGCCTCCCCACATCATCAAACATGTTAATGGCACTAGGATGCTATATCACAACTGCCACATGTGATGAAGGTTGGGGAATTCTGCAAAGATGTTCCAATTGCACTAGAAGTTGAAAGTGCACTAAGGACACAAAATGTAAACAGAGTAATCGTGCAGCAAGCGAGACTAACTAGGGATGGAAGACAATATGCGTTAATGCTCATAGCCTTCCAAATAAAATCCCAGACCTCACTGCCATGATGGCCGAGGCCAACCTTGATTGGGTGGCTATCACTTTGTTCATGAAGAACCACACCTGGGACATTGCTATCCCTGGATACACTCTCTTCAGGAGAGACTGCAAGGGAAAGAAAGGGGGGGGGGATTGGCTATGTATATCAGAGATGGGATCAATGCAACTGAAATCCAGGGACTGCACAGCGATGCTGAGGCCCTATGGATCACTCTGGGAGCTGGTAACAGGGACCCTATCTGGGTAGGAGTTATCTAGAGATCCCCTACCCAGGAGATTGAGAAGGATAAAAACCTCCTGGAAAATCTCCTGAGGATGGCCGACAAAGGTGAGTTACTACTGGTTGGGGACTTCAATCTACCAGATGTAGACTGGTCCACCTTCACTGCCTCCTCAGAGAGGAGTAGAGAATTCCTCATCACACTATGGAAGTGTTACTTAATCAATTGGTAGACTCACTCACTAGGGAATCTACTATTTTGGGCCTGGTACTCATAAACAGTGCCAGGGTGTCAGACGTGCAAATGGGGATCAACCTGGGCACCAGCATCCATAGGTCAGCCTGGCTGTCAATTAACAACACAGAAAACCCTTGTCACATTAAACTCAGGGTGCTCGATTTCAGAAAAGCAAATTTCCCAAGAGTGAGGGAAAGAAAGTATTAAAGAACTGCTGGTAACTGATGCCACAGGGAATGTGGAAGACACCTGGATAAAACTGAAAAACTTTATAACTACAGTCACAGCACAATGCGCAAAACAAATGAAAAAATCTGGAAAATCAAAGAAACTACTCTGGTTTTCAAAAGAGGTGTCGACTATAATTAGAGATAAGAAAAAAGCTTATAGAAAGTAAAAGGAGACCAAATCTGAGAAGGATAGAGAAGAAACATCCATATCTACCTTGCTTCTGGTGGTGTTCTCTTGCAATGCCATTTAGAACAAGAAATATAGTTAGCAAGATGACTGCTACAGTATATTGTTGTGATTCCATTGCCCATTATTGTGCGCCCTACTGTAGATCTCCTGTCTCCATAGGTATGGGCTAGTTTAACAATATAGAAACATTCCTTCAGTTTTACCCCCTCCTTCCTAAAACAGCACTCACTTTGCAAGTACCAACCCTTAGGAAATCACACTGCTTCTAAGTTAACATTTCCACTGTGCATGTGTAAGGCTCCCTTACCCCTGCCACTGGCGATAACCTGAATTCCTTGATTAGTGTTCGGAGGACTTCCAAAAACAATGTAATTGTCACTTATAAGAAACAGTCAAATGAAGTTTAATAAAATGTTTCTTTTTTTTATTCTTTTTATGCCTGAAATCTGCCACATTTCCCTCTCCAACCTCTTCAGTGATCAGGGGTCACCCGTCTTCACGCCAAGAGGGCCTTCACAGTTGGCACCACCCCTGATCCTTGGTCCGCTGGCAGGAAGTGCTTAAATGTTGAATGGACCACTCAGTCTCCATCCCTTCCCTCCCTCCCTCCTCGGGAGCCATGACCCTCAGCTCCATAATGCCCTTGGCTCAGCTGCCAACTGGCCTCAGTTTGAGATATCAGAGCTTACAGGAGAATGGTCATTTGTTGTTATGTATTTCCAAATGACACACAAAAAGCTGTAATTTGGCACAGATACACATGAGAAAAAAAGGTACTCACACATTTTCAAAGTCCTTACTTTTTACTCAGAGCACAATTGCAGCAAAAAACAGTTGCCACCAGTTATATCTTAAGTGGAAAATACCCATTGAGGACTGGTCCTGAGGTGAAAAAAATCCAATCAAAACATCCACTTAAACTTCTTCTTTAAGGGCTCTTAGAAAGTGTGTTCCCAAAGGCTTTCCACGGTTATGTAAGAAGGAAGTTACAGGAGGTATTTTTCATGGTTTATCTCATCTACACCAATGAACAGTCCCGTGTAACTGCATTTAGAGAGAGAACCACCTCTTGTATGGCAACATAATAGCCGAGTGTTAAAGAGGGCAGTAAAAACAAATGAAATCAGAAATCTTCTGAGTAAAACTGTTGTTTACTGTAGGAAGATGGACAGGGCTAGAACCAGGAATATAGGGCCTCTCTGAAAAAACATTCAATAACCCCCCTCCCTTCCCTTCGCTGGTGCAGACAGGCCCACCAACAATTAGTAACAGCAGTGTTATGGACATAGCAAGATCCAAACCGAATCAGAGAGCCATCCTGTGTTCTAGCCATAATAACACTAAACAGGCTGCCATGGGTGCTGAATGAACATATTTTGGATCTTAGGTTGTTAGGAAAGGAGCCTTCAGAGTCACAGAGACCTGCAGATTTAGATTTAATATACTAAGCATACAGTAAACATTTAAAAACAAATTGCAATTCAAGTATTTAGTCACATTTATATGGGGACCACACACCATTTGGACCCCAATTTGACTGCAGCCCTTATAGTGCTCTGGGCACTGCCCTGGCTGACAGTCACTTGGTGTAGCAGACAGTGGAATAACAAGTTTAGCAGCCACACTGAGGTTAGTTTTATGCTCACCGAGAGGAATGCATGGACGATATCTGCTTTGATGGAACTCAATGGCTTGTCCTTTATGACTATAAAGATCTGTTCTTCTTTCTCTAGATTGATAAAGTTACCAAACCAAGATTTTTTGGCAAGTCTGAAATAAAGAAGGGAAGAACAAATGTAATTCGAAAGGAAACATGAAATACAAAAATACATACTCAAATGCCAGTCACCAGAACTGACATTTCAGACAGACTCAAGTTAAAAGCCAAATCCTAAGCCACTAAAACAACTTCCAAATGCATTTGACTAAAATACTTTAAAATGCAACACACAGCCTGACTTTGGTCATAATAGAGAGGATGTTTGGAGCCATGTTAGTGAGTGAAAAATTGTATTTGTTGTAGAATGCACCTTTTCTATTGTACATAAATACATCATTACATATGTCATAACAGAGCAACTTTATAAAACTGGCTTCCTCTGGTTAGACTATTGCAAAATCTCAACATATTACCTGTATAGCACACAAACTACATGGCAACATCTGCAGCATGGTGATATTTACAACAACATATATGTCAATCTAATAAGAGGTATCACGATCTTCAATGAATAGCAGTTGTGGAAACACTGAGGAATAATCTGGTTTAACATAACACAGCATTTAATGAACAGCATTCATGGAAACACTGAGGAATAATCTTGGTCAATGTAACACATCATTTAAGGATGAGAACTCTTCCAACACAACTGGTGTTTAACAGGATGACAAACACCTGCATCATATATTATAGTCAAATGTCTGTCGGAGCAAGTTATCTACTGCCCAACTCAGAGATTAGCATGGCTATAGTTAAAACATGACATACTGATCTAACAACTTCCCCTGCTGCCTTTCTTCTCTCCTTAACCCCTCCTCTTACTCCCTTGGGTAGGTGCATAGATAGCTTAACATTTAGTGCTGGTGGGGGGTGGGGTGGAGAATGTTAGCTAAAAGGATTTTTTTTCTGTGAAATACCAAACCTAATAGGATGGGGCATGGTGGCTGCCTAGACTCCCAGAAATGATACATTTTTAGGTACATTCTGGTGAATTTTGGGGGTCACATGGTGCAAATTTTACTGCTTGTAGAGTTATATATGGCTTGAGTAACAAGGCTGAAAAGAGCAGGCACAATTCCATACGTGATTTTGAATGTCAACAGCCCAGCAACACTGCGGCACAACCTCCCTCTCCCCATCTGTCTCTCTTCCTCTTCACACTCTCTCAAACCACACTTAGTGGCACACCTCTCAACAGCATGCCCCTGCAGTTAGGCATCCTCCTCTTCTGTCCACATTACAACACATGCCCTATCCACCCTACAACTATTTACCCATTTAATATGCTTTTGCCTCTTAATCTATTGTATAGTTTAAACTCAGTGTATTCTGACATCTTAATTTTATGCCACCATGATTACAAATATCTGGCCATAAGTTGGTGGCATGCTCCCCTTGCTCTCATCCTGGCTACCCCATAATTGATGCACTTTGTAAATTTTTTACATGTTTTTTTCTTTCTATGGAATTTTTCACTTGTATGCTGCTTTTATTGTTCATGTACATGCACCTGCTTTTCACTTTATTTGTTATTACTGCTTCACTCCCTACTGTATCTTCCACCCCCAACTAGGTCACACCTGGAAATGAACTTTGACTTAGTGAGTCTATTTCAGTCACCAAATTCTAAATAAATAAATAAAATCAAAAGGATGTTGTACGGTATGCCCAGTCTCCAGATATGCAGGAAATAACAATGGTTGGGTATACTGTCATATACAAACATTAAGTGTGTGTGGTTAAAACACACAGAGGCAAGGTCCATGGTTGCAGTATGAATGTATACCACAAACCATACATGACAGGCAAGTCACAGTTGTCCTGTTGTCCCTTCCCTAACTCCTGTTCTTTTATTTTGAACAAAGTAGCCGATTTGATACCTTTTGTTAGATTAATAAGAGTTTTTCAGAACACACACTTTCAGACTACACAGAGTCCTTCTTCAAGTAATGTCAGTTTCTACAAAAAGCACAGAACTGCCATTTACCTGAAAAAGGACTCTGTGTACTGAGTGGGCTGAGCAACTTTCAGTTTTGTTTCGGCTCACTGGCAGGTGCAGCATCGACTCATTTGTCCAGAGCTCAGCTCTCACCATAACTGCCAGTGCAAGGCCACCCCACTACATAAAAATATATTTATTTCCATACCACCAATTCCCAACAGCATTAGGAAACAATGTGGATGGTCCTGGATGAAGATGGTCAGGGGAGGACCACCACTGGGGTCAACCTGACCCCAGCCCTTTGCTCTATCAATGCCCTAAGGAATGTTTACTGTAAGTCATTTCCTAACCTGAGATATAGGAAATCCATATGAAAAAGAGTCTTTGCCTATTGGATTTCAAAGTCATGGAGCAATCTTCCACACAGCCTGAGGTTTACCTCCTCTTGCCTAGACTTCCAAAACCCTCTACATCGCTAACTTCACAGATGCTGCTGTTGCTGTTTCTGTAACACACTGATCTTTTAAGATAGATAGATAGATAGATAGACAGATAGACAGACAGACAGACAGATAGACAGACAGATGGCTAGATGGATAGATACATGGATAGACAGAAACTTTATTTATATAGCGCCCCTTCCTGGAGGCTCGGAGTGCTTAACAAAATTTAAAACAATCCATACAAGACCAATCACACAACTCAGAGCATAATACAGAGATCTTCCTGGTACTTATGATAACTGTATAGCACTTTTCTGTTTAACCCTCAGGCTGACGACAAAATTAGAACGTATAGGAATTTTGGACTGACATATCAGTCCACAGCCATGCAAGGGTTAATTATGAACTGTGACTCTATGTACGACATGTTACACTCCGCAGCTTTGTTTTGAGCTCTATTGCGCTCCAGGTTTTTATGGTTTTGTATCTGCTTTTCTTCTCTTATTCCCCCCAAATGTACTTGGAAATTAGCTATAATTACCGGCTCTGCCTTTTTCCCATAGGGAAACCGTGGCATAATTTGCCGTTATAAAGGAGCATTTATAATGGCAAACACGTGCATGATTTCCCTTCCTCTGCGCATGCTCACGCAGCAGCGCGACCAGCCAAGAGCACTATCGCCTGTGTTACCGATAAAGAACTGCCAGAACAACTCGGCGGTAAGTCCTCTTCTTTTCTCCCCCCTTATACCCTGCACAGAAAGACCTGAAGAAATGGAAAAAAAAAAAATTTAAAATACAAAAATCTCGGCACTGGAGTAAAAGGACCGACCTTGGCATACAGTAGCAGGATACACAGAGCTGTTTATTTGATATAATTGCTGAGGCAAAAAAGGCAAACCCAGCAATTATATCAAATAAAAAATGGGTCGGGGTATCAAACTCGATTTTACACAGACCCTCATTGTGGGATGCTTTTCACAAACCCCTCGGGCATCGCCCTTGGGGTTTATGTAGCATCCCACAACTCGGGTGTGTGTAAAATCTCATTACACACCCCGACCCATACTTTATTCTATATGTACGCAGCTTAATTCACCTTTCCTGGACAGAAATTGTAAACAACTAATATAAATAAATGTCATGAGCTACCCTAGTTATAGTGGACACTTGGCAAGATTAGCTGTTATCTCAAAGTAACCTCACTAACATTTTTTTGCTAAGTTCAAGCCCCAGTTAGGTCAACATTATAAACATGCCCCAAATCTGAGCTTCAAAGCTATGAGATGGGTGGTGTCAACACCAAAAGGGATATTTACATAGACTGGTACCATATTTTCCTTCTTGAGAGTGAATCTCCACTAATCAGATTTCAGTTACATCACTATTCATTTATACAAACTAACTTGTAGAAGATAAATTTATCAAATTACATTCAATATGCTGTAGTGACTTTCAGTCAACGGCTCACAAAATGTGTTACAAAAGGGTAGAATGAAGAGTGAACTGTAAAGATAAGTAAGTTAAGGTAGGATTTATGATGTAAGGAAATGAGAAAACAGTAAATCAGATGCACATGGGTTAAACTGGAAAAGCGGCAGTTACAGGCCTGGGGAATAAGGCATAGTCACTTATTTATGTATTTAAAATTCAGAGTCTGTAAGATAGTAGGATAGATCTAAAAGATGCGGTATCATCTGAAGACCCAAAGGTGAAGGAAGCAAATTATATTTATACAGTGTTCATACATACTGTATTCCTGTGCAGGTTACAAACAACAAGAGAGACAGGTAGTGCAGTGACTGAAATGTGTAGTGGCAGCCACTCTACTCCACAATACCCATTCATAGCCATTGACAGATTGCCTGAATTGGTTTTATTGTGAAGGTGAGTGTTAATCAGGATCTTCAAAAATTTCACTGGTTCCTGGACTGTCACCAGAGATGGGCAGAATGGACTTTAGTCTAACATCTCATCCAAGGGATACCCCCACCCACCCAACCCAGCACCGGAGATCCAGCATTGTAGGTGATTTGGGCTTTGAACCCAAGTCCCAGTGTAGAACTAGAAACTTTCCATTCCGGAAGCAGATATGCTACCAACTAACTCATGCTGACACCCTGACATAGGATAGAGTTTGAAAATAAACTAAAGAGACTTTTCTCACTTCAATGCTCTAAGATTTTTGTAATGCTCTCACTAGCAAAAGCTCCTGCTATCTGAAATTATGATAGGGTGAGCTTTTAATGTGAGCCATCAACACAATTCTAGTGTAATGTGCCTGTCATACCTTTATTTCTCAGAAACATGCTGACTGCTCATAATGAAAGCACACCATGGAGTGTGTGCTTCAGATTTTAAGAAGATACAGGTTTTAATACCAAAGGGTAATTTAATCCAAAAAAATATTACATTTTGTTAGAAAATGATGGGCAAACCTTTCCATCCCTTCTGATGTCAAAGGGGCAGGTGTAGTGCCCCCAAAGTTGGGGGCACAACAGAAGGGCAAAAAGGTGCCCCAGAAATGCCCAAGTGCCCCACTGAAACCTGTAAGGTGTCCTAGAAATGTCCAGGTGCCCCATAGAAATCTTTAAGGTACCCTAATCTGCAAACCCAAAATAATGTAAATGGTCAGAAACGCCAAGTTTAGCATCTCATGCCCAGTGCGTGGCATTTATAGTCACTACAACTTCAGATGGAATGCCATACTGGGGAGCACATGCCCAGCATTCCTGCACCTGAACATGAGTGTTGCTGTTTAAAAAAGAAGTTGTTGAAGGGAGAATCGTGGTGACTGTGAAGGAGAGAGGACACACAAAGCGAGGAGGGATGAGAAGAGTGTGCCAAAAGGGTCGAAGCTGTCCCTGACGGCTTTCCTATGTGCCTCTGCTGCCTCCAGCCACTGAAGACTGCCTACCCACCATGGTGTGTTATCTGCCATGCCATGCCATTGGACACACAGGAAAGAGAATGTTCTGCTTCTGAAGAAGAGCTTGGTACCCTGTTTTATTATTTTGTCTAAAAAGTAAAAATTGGTCACCCGGAGGCAGCAGTAGCGGTGCCGCAATCATTTTAGAAGCACTTCGGGACCTTGCAAGGTCCCCTGACATCCTGTTGCTGCCTGAAGTCCCTCCCACTGACAGCATCTCCCACCTCCTGATTCCACTTCCTTCACCCCGGGCCATGGCAGTGAGACCACGGCAGCACAACTGCAAGGTGCTGACCGCCAATACTCAAATAACATTTTTTTTCTTATTTTTTTAAAAGTCACTAGGTACAAAGATTAAAGAAATAGTTGAGAGCCATGGGCAGGCCAGATTTACATAAATTAATATTCATTTGGCATAGGAACGCCCAGGGGTGGAGCACAGGACAACGGTCCCTGTAGAGGCTAAATTAATATTTAAATTTGGAGGCAGAGATTTGGCGGAGTAAGGGGAGTGAGGGATAGTAAATCCTTGCTCGGGTTTAAGAGGATTTAAAAGGGCAACAAGGCCCACGTGTGTATTTAAAAAGGGCAACCAGGCCCTACAGTATTTAAATGGGCAACAAGGCCCATAGCTACGGAGCCACAGTAACCCTGATACCTTAAAGGGGCCCAGCCACAGTAGGCCCAGTATCCTTAAAGGAGCCCAGCCAGGCAGTAGCAACCCACCATTTTCAGTGAAAGCCCATTCTGTTAGTGTACCCCACCATATTTAAAGGGGCCATCCAGCTTTTTGTAGCTAGTTAACTCACAGTCACCCAGCATAGGGAAGCCCAATCCAGTTAAAAGGGATCCCACTTCAGTTAAGTGACCACCCAGAAGAACTATTAGATATTTGCTCATTGCTGTGGTCTGGACATTCAGAGACTGGACATTTGACCACTACTGTTGGAACTGTGACATTTAATTGAATTGCTACAGTTTTCCTGAACTAAGTAATTGCCTTCGAACTAGTTATATTGCATTGTGTCAGCATCTTGCGCTAGTGTATTTCTGAATCAGTCTTCAGCAAGTTTGTGGAAAAATGTCTCACAAGTGTACTCCAGAATCAGTCTGCAGCAGAAATCTCGAAGATCAATGTTCATGGCCGTACGCTTGCAATGTCACATTTATTGTTTTCCTCTAACAGTCCCAGTGTATGGCCTAGCCCAGTGCAGATTCTGCCATCTGTTTTTTTTGTTTTGTCTTCTCTGCCATGGTGACATCCAGATCTTCTGTTCCAGTTAGCCCAGTCAACGTCCTGTTTATTGTTTTACGTTTGTCCTTGGTTCATCCAGTCTTGGTGCCCAGAACTTTGTCATTTTACGACTTCTGAAGATTGCCTCATCCTGGTTCCCAATTTCTGTTGGGTCCTCCCATCATTCTTCTGCATCTTCCATACCCAGCAGTCCACCAGAGGGCAATGACAGGGGTTCTTCTGCATTTTCCATACTCAGCAGTCCACCAGTGACTGTGGCAGGGGTGTTCTGCACCTTCTGTACCCGGCACAAGTGGACTGTGGCAGGATAGCCACTGCATATGTCGTCTCATCCTGACTGTCCACCAGCAGACTGTTGCCGGATCCTTTGTGCTTCAATTCTGGTGGCCCTCAGTGGGTTTTTAGCTGAGAGAATCTTTGCACTTGTTCTTATTTTCAGCAACCCAGGAGAGGTGGGTGTGGCCGATGCACCCATGGTCTGTTTAGAAAACCTCTCTGTATCCTCTAGTCCCACAAAAAGTCTTCAGAGTTACATTGGCCAAACATTGTTGTTCTTTGCACGAGCTCCTTTTGTCTTGTCCTCCTTTGCACAATGGAACAATCCCATGATGATAGAGAAAGTAACAACCGTGCATGAACTGCTGGCAATAACAATAATAGAGTTTTGATATAGCATGCTATAGAAGTTCTTAGGTTTGGAGTACTCCGGGGTGGTAGTCACTTAGAGGTGCACCTCAGGAGTAAGTGAAATAATTCTTACAGTGAATGTTAGGTCTTGATCATGTGGAAATGCTCTTAAAGCGTAGCTGTTTCAACCAGTTTTATCATAGAGTCAACCTCTTATAGGGACCTTAGAGTTCTCCCAGTACAGGAGTTTAGAAGTATTAGTTTATCCCATTCTTCCCTGTGACTGTGTTTTCCTTCCCCTGGTTATAAATAAATCCTGTAAAGCATCTGAAACTCATTCTTGACTCTGCCTCTCTTTGTCAGGTGACAACATCCACCTCCTTGAGAACCTGAAGTGTCCTCCCGCCATTCCACCTGCAGGAAGTGGCACTGGTATTGGTAAATTATGTGCAATATATTTGGATCATCACAACACTGTTACTCTAGTCACCATTTTATCTTAGTGGATCCCAGTACACACTACCATCAGGGCACCACCATCACAACACAGGTTGTCTTGAGTTTTACTCATGCCTGCAACGCAGATTTAAGGGAAAAATCCCTTTAAGCATTTGTTTAAATGTCACTCCTCACCATTATTAACCCCCCCCCCCCAAATGGTCTCCAGCTGCATTCTACTTATGGCTGGGAGGGTGGTAAGTGGCAGCTTTCAAACCTGATAGCAATGCTGTTCTTTTGATCTGCAAGTGGAGGGGGGATGAACATACCCTTTCTGGGAACCAGGCACTGTATGGGGGAAGCATGAACATACCTTCTCTGGGAACCAGGTACTGTATTGTGGGGAGCATGAACATACTCTCTCTGGGAACCAGGTATTGTACAGTACCTCACCTCTGCCAGCCCCAGAGTGGCATCTCAGCCACATACACCACCCAGGCCCATTGGGGGCAGTGGGACACACTGCCACTGTACAACCTACATAGTTTTCTTTACCCATTTTTAAAATTGTTTTCAACTTCTTTTAGTAGTACCTCCTATGTCACCTGCCTCTTGGACCTCTTTCAGCTTATCCACAGGGGACCTGACTGCACCTCTGGAGAGCTTGCCACTAGCCCTAATATTTTCTCCTTGGTTTTACCACCTAGGATGCAGAGACATGTGTGAAAGTCCGCATGCTGAAAGCACCATGCATTTGTCCTCCACAGCCATGAGTATTTCCTGGCTTCACTGTCCTCTGTGCTCACTCAGGTGGCAAATATGCAGCAGGAGATGCTGTTCAGCTTCCCAAGATAAGAATGCCCTAGGGTGGGCTAAATCCTCCTCCTGGCATTTTGGGCTTGGGGTAGATACATGGGTGGGCAGCTTCCAACACAGTTGACTTTGGGCTGATTCGTTATCCCTTGTTAATATGTTTTTAACCCAATTGTTAACAAGCATTTGTCAATGCCGAATGTTGTCTTGCTGACACTGGCATCGGTAGCACAGCAGTTGAACAGATACATAATAGGAATGGCAGTGAAGTATGAAAGTGATGTCAAACCCCACATCACCCTACAGAGACTGACAGGCACTGAGGTGTGCCTTTGGGCATCGGCCATAATGTTCATGGCATTTCAGCTCACCCTACCCTGCAGTGCGACAAATATTGTGTTGTGCCTTGGGGCCCTCGGGCCTTACGTTCACCCTATTTGGCCATAATGCTCATGGCATTTTACCTCACCCTATCCTGCAGACACCAGCAAGTGGTGAGGTGTGCCTTGGGGTGTTCAGCTTTACAGCCACCCAGTTTCATAAGGACATATGCTGAAATGGGTGCAGCATAGGAGAATGGGGTGAACTGTGGGGCCAAAGAGTCCAAAGTACACCTCGATGCCTGTCAGTGGCTTGAGGGTGGAGGGGATGGTATGGCATGAGCGTGACAGCTGGCAATGCAAAGATACACCCCTGATGCATGTCAGTCTGTACAGGGTGGGACGTTATGGTTAGAAACCCTAATGCCCTGGCCGTTTGTTGGTATTTTCACTACAAATTTGCAACACAGCATTCATGTGACCCCACCTCATGAAAGTGTTTGGGACCTTTGCTTATGAACAGTGGCCCTGTGATTTTGTTAATCTGTCCCAAACGTTGATTTCTCACAGCGACTGTGCCATTCTGCGCCAGATGTGGGAAAACACCATTTGGGCAGGATGTGAAAAATGACAGCTATACCATTCATAGATAGGTGTGAAAAAATGGCAGTGTTGAAAATCTTGATTGAAAACATTAAAAATGCTCGAATTTACAAGCATACGTAGAAACTGCACAATGCACACTCATAACACAGTCATTTAGTGAATTATTTCACCAAATTTTCAACATAGGCATTTTGGGACCTCTGCTCATGAACACTGTTACTATGATTTTCTTCATCTGTCCTGATCATTGATTTCCCACAGTGACCGCGCCATAGAGTGCCACTTGTGTGAAAACACATTTCAGGCATGATCTGAAAAATGACAGCTGGACTGTTCAAAAGGACGTGTGCAAAATTGACAATGTTGAAAATGTTCAGTGAAAATATTACAAATTGTTGAAGTTACGAGTGCGTGTGGAAACTGCGCAACACACATTTATAACATAGTCATTTTATGGACTTGTGTTACCAAACTTTCAACATAGGCATTTTAGGACCTCTACTCATGAACAGTGTTGCTGTGATTTTTGTAATCTGTCCCAAACACTGATTTCCCACAGCGACCGCGCTATTCTGCGCCAGTAGTGCGAAAACATATTTCGGCCAAAATGTGAAAAATGACAGCTGTACTGCTCATAAGAAGGTGTGAAAAAATTGCAATGTTGAAAATCTGGAGTGAAAATATTTCAAATTGGTGAAGTTACAAGTGTGCGTGGAAACTGCGCAATGCATGCTCGTAACACAGTCATTTTTTGGAATGTTTTCACTAAATTTGCAACATAGGCTTTTTGGGAGGCCACCTCATGAACAGCGACACTGTCATTTCATTACTCAGTCCCAAAAGGTGATTATGTGCAGTGACCACAAAATCACCTTTCAGGACCGAATAATGCCATGACAGTGACTGAATTCATGAGGAGGGGGTCCCAAAAACCCTATGTTGAAAATTTGGTGGCAAAAGTCAAAAAATGGCAGAGATATCCACGCAAGTTGAAAACAAAACATTTATGCCATTATACAGCTTACCGGCATTTCTTCAGTTCGCGGTTGGCTTTGAAGAGTGCAGACGTGTTCCTGGTCCACCGAAGATCGTCACGCTGGGCTCCAGAGGTAAGTATGGGGTAATGGGGGGGTGTAGGGAGGCAGTGTGTGCACAGGGTGAGCACAGGTTGGGGGAGGGCCACCGGACTCAATGAGGGACCGTTTTCTGTTTTCCAGGTTAAAAAAAAAAAAAAAAAACATTTTGGAACTTTTGGCATGCTGGGGTGGGCTCCCAATGTGCCACCTGAGTGTTTTTTTTTTGTTTTTGGGCACCCCAGCCGGCCACACAGAGTTTGGGGTGCGGTCGCATGAGCCGATGGGGATTAAGCACCCCGTTGGCAAATTAACTAAGGAGGGGGCATGCCGACAGGGGGATTGAGCACCCCCATCAGCTTTCAGAGGGACTCAGGGAAGCCGCCACCTTGTTGCTTGATGGGGACACCAGATGAGGCAAGCAGTAATTGGCT
This sequence comes from Neoceratodus forsteri, assembly GCA_016271365.2. Taxonomy (NCBI): domain Eukaryota; kingdom Metazoa; phylum Chordata; order Ceratodontiformes; family Ceratodontidae; genus Neoceratodus; species Neoceratodus forsteri. Next base: position 726,999,094 of record CM028133.1, read on the forward strand.
GTTGCAATCAGGGACCGCCCTGTGGTGCTCCCTGATTGCAGTGGCTGATTTCTTTCAAAGTGGTGGCACGTTTCTCAACTGCTGTCATAGACAGTGTGCTATGCCACTGGCGCCACAAAGCCCGGCTACAAAAAGCAGTGGCGCCATTGGCTGCAGCAGGACTGCACCTCCGAAACCCGCTTCTCCAGTGAAGCAACCACAATTTGTTGTCTGTGCTGCACGCAAGACAACATAAAATAGGGTGCATATATGCCAATATTAGAAAAATTAAGGTAATTATGAGCAAACTAACGCATACCTTCATAATATGGATGGTCCACTCAATCCACCAGTTGATTGACATCAGCCAACACTGGTTAGTGGCTTCAAGTGAATGGGTAGGGAAGCATTAATAAGCAATGCTGCCTCTGAACAACAGCTTTGTTAAAGCTTGCTGCTGAACAACTAGTGAGTGTATAGTTTTTTTTTTTTTTAATACTTGTAATACTTTTATTAATAAACTCTGATACACACACAATGACATAATTTTACATATGAATCCATCAACTGCCAGTGTTAACAACATACTAGGTCTGTACATTACTCATAATACATTTTTTTTACCTTTTTTTGATACATTGTTTATCCCTTGCCCTGGCTGGCCTGTTTTCATGTCAACCACCCAGCCCCGTCCCACGACAGTACAGGGCTACCTTTCTTCTTCCACCATGGCTTTCCCTCCATGGCAGAGCCTCGGGGACCCCTTAACCTACTGATACTGGATCCAGTTCAGAAAGGTGCCTGCTGATGTCAGGGTGGCGCCTGCAGGGGTCAGCAATTATCCGACTCACCCAGGATCTTTTTCTCCTCCAGTTTTCCTCCCACTGGAGGAGGAGGAGCGTGCAGTGTTGGCAATGGTCGAGCTGTGTGTGCTCTTCCCACAGCACACTGGCCAATTGCTCTGACTCCACTCACTGCGTATGGGATCTGGTACTGCAACTTCCAGCCACCCCTAGGTGTCAGACATACACCAGTCTCTGTTTCCCTCCCTTCCCAGGAGAGGAGAGCTGTCCTCTGGATGCTCAATGCTCTCCCACCCTGGTGACACGCTTGCACCACAAACACAGGTCACTGGCATGGCAGGAGGTAAGCATGATGCCTCAGCCCTCCATGACACCGGGCCAGCCATTTTTTTTTTACCTTTTTTAAAATAATCTAAACACAGAACAACTCGAAACTTAAAAGAACCACAAGGAAGCTGTTAAATGTAACAGAACGTTGATCCCTATGAACTGTTTTGCCAGGAGGATTAGTCCAGCAGGGTGTGGAAGGCAGGCAGGCCACTCCAGAGGGAAGCTTCCTGACCTAACCAAAACATCACATTTTCTTGCTCCCCTGGTTTTCCCCTATATATTTTGGAGCCTGTGGCCCAGCCTGGACTCGTCCCTATAATGAAAAGCCCAGTTCTTGCCTAGTTATCAATCCTTTTCAGGCATATAGTCTCATTTATCTGTTTCTATTTCTCCTTCTCCCTGTGTTAATTCCCATCTGGTCATCTATTAATATGGGCATCCAATCTGCCTTGTACTTGTGTAACCCCCTTGTTCCCAGGGGTTATTAGAATCCCACTTAGAATCAGTGGCAGGCAGGAAAAGGCAGCTTGTGAGATGCCAGTTACATGGGTTTCACACTGTCACACTCTGTTCTCAGTCTTTACTGAGCTGGAGTGATGATGTCACCTTAGAATTCTCGCAGCAGCATAAGCCACAATGGAATGCTAGCTGCAGGGGTTAGCAGTAGAATGTTGGGAGATTAGTCAGTTTGAGAGAGAGTCTGTAGAGTGAGGAGTGCTGCATAAGGCAGCTCCTCAGACTTAGCTCTGAAAGAGAGCTACCTCAGGAGAAGGGGTAGTGTGTTCTCACCCTAGAGAAGAACACAGAAGACCAGTGGAGGAAGTAGTAGAGACTGTTCCTAGAAGGTTTTCCAGTGCCCCATTCCTGGAGGGATGGGGGGGGGGAGAATTCCAGGATTCAGGGGCAAACCTCTGGTCCAGCCTGAGAGTGGTGAAGCTGCCTAGATTTGTTTGTTCTGTGAGTACCCGAGACTGTGTGTGTGGGAAAAAAGCCTTGGGGCACCTGCATTCCTGTGGTGAGTTTTTCTCTGACAAAGGGACTCTGTATTCCAAGACTGCTTCTAGTAAAAGTGTCTGCCTACTGTGGGGTCCGAGGGAGAATTGTCAAGTACAGAACTTTTAGACAGTGTCAGATTTAAAAGCATCTGAAAAAGTGGGGGTCTAGAGTTAAGACATAGCCATATACAGAACTTTTAATTTCATGACACCTCCGAGGTGTGAGAAATAGAATGTTAAATGTGCAAGACATTTCAAGACAGCATCTACAAGAGTGTTTCAGAGAAGGGTGTTGGAACCAGATGAATGGCCGGGTATAAATACTGGAAGCAAAAGTTGGGAGACTACCCCCATCTGGAGTAACCATGTTTACCTCTACGGGTTCAGTTTGGGCACCTTTATTTTCTCTCAGTGCATTTGGCCAGTGCCTGAGAAAAATACCCAGATATGGGAATTTGGATTTTCTGTGAGCCAGAGTGTGCCCAGAGGTGGTAGGGAGCCACCAAGAATTCCTCATGCTATATGACAAAGTGTTCTAGTACTGGCTGGGGTGCCAAGTCAAGGGAAAGAAGGTAAGTGTACCAGTTTGGGCCATGTGTACCCAGATCCATTCAGAACCTGGGGGTTTCCTGTGTGTGTGTGCTCTGTACCTCAGTAATCTGCATTACCAGTGTAAGTAGCCCTGTGGGAGTCCATCTTTGCTTTGTTTATTCTCCATGTTATGTGAATAAAAGCCACACTCTAGAATCCCAACCTGGTCTGGACAGTACAGTTATTGCTTCCAGTGTCTGGGTTTACTTGGGTGCCCCTGACCAGAAGTACAAACCTAGCATAATGCTGAGCAAATGTTGTCTCCCAGGGATCCAGGTTGATGGCCATGCTAAATGGTCCCCCCAGGTGTGAGACAGGTAGTTGCCACACTTGGTTTGCCTGTCTGAGAATGGCAGGCTATGAAGTAGAAGTATGGGTCAACAGAACTGTTTTGTAGTGACAACCCCCACCCCTCTCGGTGGCTCATTGGTTTGAGAGAATCAGCCCTGCTAGTTGAACGGGGGCGGTACGGGAGGTTACACTTGATATGTTAATCTTTCCATTTCCAGTCTCCCCATGATCCCTTCCCTGTTCTACATGTTGGGTTGCTCACTCTGCAGCTACTTTCTTGTTATTTCCGTTGCCACTATAACTACATAACACATATATACTTCTTCCTCCCATTTCACTTGGGGGGATACAAGACTGGGAGGTTTTGGGAGATCTGACAGTACAAATATATTTTTTAGTGTGACTGCATATTCTGCTTCATCAGCTGCCTGATCACCAAAGCAATCCCCAGGGGGCAGAAAAGGTTTGACTTTATCAAGTACCGAACAGTACAACCTACTGAGTAATGGGGAGATTATTCATTTTATAGCTAGATTTTTTTAATAGTCCCTTGCCATTACTTGATTTCTAAAAAAACTTGGTTTGCAAATGAGATAATAAAAAAGCAAGATGGCATCTTCAGTGAGCAATTTTATTATATTTTTATAATTAAAGTGAGAAAAATCTTAAAATATTCATGGGCTTCAGCACCATTAGACAAGAATGATTAGCCCTGTTGTACAGTTAAGGGGAAAAAAGCACTTCCGTTAGCAGTTTCATTAAGAAGTGTTGTTACAACTAGTAAAGATATCAGGGCTCACATTTTAAATGGATAGGCATACTAAACTATTTTAAGAATGCAATGCTCAGCCCCCCTGACACTCTCCCCTGTCTACTCTGTGTCACTATCTTTTGGCTTCAGTGTTCACCTTGAAATTGTCTGCCTTCTTCCTTTCTGATAACTCATCCATGCCCACTGTGGTACTCATTAATGGTGATGGATTTTGTGTGTGTGTATGTGCGCACGCACACGCATGCAATGGTCCGACTAAAAATATATAATTTATCTTAAGTGTGAGGGAGGCTAGACCATAACGCATGAGTGGCAGAGCCACAACTGAACTATGACTGTCCTGTCCCTTCACAAGTAATGAATAACCCATGACACAGCGCTGGTTTATGGAGAACCCTGGGTGTATTGTGAGACATTAGGCCACAGGCTGAGTGCCTTCAACCAACCCAGAAGTGCATTAATTCACCATAAGCCCATGCCCTGGAGTGTTTTATTCTGCTTATAAAATGGGTAACCTTTAAAAAAAATGGTTTAAATAAATCTTTCTGCACATTTTCCCTCAAATAGTTCTTCCACTTACTGGAACTACATGCTTTCTGTTTTGACTTTAGGTTAACTGTCCTATTGAGGCTTCTATAGCTGTAGTTCTTTGTATGAGTTATGTGTTTCAGTTCCTGCTTGCAAGGTCCTCCCCCAAGAAACAATGTTCACTATATTCAGTATTGAGCAGAAGAATCATGGTTGCAGGCCCCCTCACCTGACTCACCACGCACACGAAGCATGGTTTGAACACTCCACCCTCACCGCACCACACTTATAGAGCAGGATCACAGTTCAGGACCAGCACTGTCTAAAAGCTGAGTGCCATCTCTCAATGCTTCCGAGTAATATGTAGGACAAAAAAGCCATCTGTTAATGCAGCGCTATCTCTCAATTTACAGAACAGGCATACTGTGATTATTGGAGCTGCTTGAGGTAATACTGTTTTCTCTTAATGCAGTGGGAATACTCATGCAGGAGAAAAAATGGCTGCCAAACTGTTTTGTTAGTGTGGAGTGGTGCGTTGATAACCATTGCCAGGCTGCACCAGGTAGAATTGCTAGCTTTGGCAACCAATAGTGCATTAATTGAGAATTAATTGATCACCTGATGTGCTTTAGCCAATGATCCTTTTCGTTTCTTACCACCCATTTTATAAGTGAAGATAAATGGCCAATTTTGAAGTCAAACCATTGTATATTTGATATAAACAACAGTAGTTTACTAGTTATAACTTCTAAATCTGCTGTTTGGTTGAAGATTTAACTGTTTAATATACAGCAGCGTTTGTAACCCAGTACATGGATGGGGCTTTTTTCTCACTGGATTCGTTAGCAATTACTTCTCTGTATATCTATCAATGAAACAATCAATTTAAAGTGCATATTCACTAAAAACACCACCAACATCTTTATCTCTTTCAGTTGCAGTTGATTCCATCGATAACCCAAGGCTTCAAAGTAGGCAGAATTGCCTAGCTATCCTTTCTCAGTCAACAAAAACTAAATAAATAAATCAATAAGCAAATATAACTGCACCGCAAATAAAAGTATCTACCACAAAAACTAAAAGTATGTATCTAAAGTAATAAGTATGTACCACAGCTCCTAAAACCCTATGCTAGCACACTGATTACAAGTTCTTACTAACCAATTAACACAATACTTACAGTACCAAACCAATTCACACAAAACATTGCCAGACCTGCAAAATAAAATTCCAAAGTAAAACAAAAACATTATAAACAACAGCCTGTCAGTAATCAAAAATTCCCTTTCCTGTCTCTCACCAAACAGCAATACTCTAGATGCTCCTGCTCCCTCCTCATACAACAAACCCACCATGTTGTTGTTGCTGACCCCCAGCTGCTCCATAGCTGCCAACCATCACTGTTTTCAACCACAGATCGCTCACTACCTTTGGCCACAGAATCCATGCTGCAGAACCCTCTGATCACCAGCTTCACATGATAGAACCTCAATACTCCCAATTATTGTGCAAACTGCCAACAATTTTAAGAGATGAACTCATGCTGTCACACCTTCTTTTACAGGAGGGCTAATGAATAGACCTGTGCACCCACAAACCTGTGTGCACACACCACTATATTATGGGAACACAAAGTTATCTTTCTGTCTGTCTGTCTCTCTATCTAGCTATCTATCATGGCAAAAAATGTCACCTACAGTACTTGTTGACTGTAATGGTAGATCTTCAAGACAATCTCCTCCATTAAGCCACTCATGTAGAACTTAGACACTATTGGCATCAGAACCATTCATAAACTTTTGCCACAATGAAGCTGCCACTATGAGGCACATCACTTCTGCCTATATAGCAAGGGTAGCCTCATGCTCTTCAAGTTCATTTGACCCACCAGAGACTAAATACATCATGTGAGAATGAGGGGAAAAAAGTAAAGATCCACAAATCCTTTGATGATGATTGATCAACAGGAGCTCTGTAGGGCAGGAGATATAATAAACTCAGTAAAGGTTTTGTAAAACAGAGGGGATGACCCCTGCAAAAACAGAAATGTCTACCACCCAAACAATGCCATCCACAAGTAAGGGGGAAGGTGGGAAGTGAGTTGTGGCTTAATGGAAGAGATTCTCTTGAAGATCTACTGTTACAGTAAGTAATTAATCTTTTTTTGAGACTATCTCCATCCATTGAGCCACACCTGTAGAATGATTTGCAAGCCGAACTGAAGGGCAGAGATGACCCCACTCAGGAAGGCCAAATGGCCAAAGATCAAAGTAGTAAGCAGCCACAGCATTGCCAGGAACAATGAGATGATGACCATTCCACAGCAGAGCACAGCCACAAAACCATTGGGAGACATGCAACAGTAAACAATGCCAGGAACAGCAATGAAAAAACAACAAGAAACATTGCTGCCAAGCAACAAATAAATGTTGGAGGCTGATGCAAAGGAATGGTGATGGCACAAAACTCAACAGGGACCCTAAAGCCAGAGAACAAAAACTATCCCAGCACAAAACAATGACAAGAAAAAGAAACAGGGAGTCATCCATACAGGAAGGATATCACCCAGGCAAAGCCCATTGACGAGCACAGCAGGCAATAAATGCCGACATGCAACAACCAACCACAGACGTACTCTAATAGCTAACAGAGACCAGGGCATACAGCTGGACTACTGATGTGGCCAAGCAAGGTGACAATCAGATCAAACATTGATGCTATTTGTGTTGATGAAGATAGGAAACTGCCACAGTGTAAAACAGAGACCTGCACATAAAGAAGGGGTGTCCATGTGGCAAGGCCAAGCAGAGACCAACACATATAATGATGCCAGGAGTGGTTACAGTGAACAGAAATAGGCTCTGTATATAAGAGAGAAAACCTGCCTGACAGCCAAGAACATTAATGAGGCAAAACCAAGAAATGAACACCACACATAGTGATGGGGAACTATCGACAGAAAGTGACACAGCCTTAATAAAGATGGTTGTGCAAAAAGCAGGAATGTGATAAGGGAAAGCCAAGCTATGACCAGCTGAGATGGCAACACCAGCAAAACAGAAAAAATGTCAATGAGATGAAGTCAGGTGACAGAGCTGAAAGGAGACAAGGGCCCTGTAAAAATGAAGGGGCTGGGCTAAAACACCAGGAACCAACCTTGGTGTCCCAAAGTATGGTCAGAATGGTGATAGAGGCCTATAGAATGGCTGGAACTCACCCTTTTCATTGAAGCAAAAGAATCCACAGGGAGTGAACCACATGGCTATCAACAGAGGCACCATGGGTGGAATGGTAAGGAAGCAAATACCGGAGGTCCCAAGGGCATGATGCCAACAAAATCACAGATTGGAGGCTAACAGCATTCATAGGTAGGAAACCACTGGGAGACCAACAGAGGCGGGATAGCCAGTGCTGGCAAAATAGCAGGTGGTGATGCCACAGCAGGAGCAAAGAGGAAAGGCCCACGGTCACTCCGCATTATTAAGTAGGGAATAGAAAGTCCCAAACAGCATCAAAGGCAAATGTCAATGACTGAAGATAAGATTCAAAAACAGCAATGAAGTAGCAGTAATCCAGGTTCCATGGAGCAGTCATTCCATCTGATGCAGTTGGCAATGGAAGAGAAAGAAGTGAAGTATATTAGGCTGCCCACACTAAATGTGTATCATCATGGGTGGCTTCTGCTAGATAAAAGTTTCTGAGTGGTCCTGGCATTGATGGTGTCAGGTGTGGCTCAACTGAGGGAGATGTCCTCTAAGAAAATATATGTTAATGTATATTAGGGTTGCTACCACACAAAACTCAAATCCCACAATGGTTGGAAATGTCCTAGTAGGGTTGTCAACCCAATGCCACAAAGTCTGGGAATGTCCTATTAGGATTGTTAAGCCTACTTCCCATCCCACTCTCACCTCCCTACCCTCATGACAGAAGGGTAAGCTACAGGGTACAGGGCTGTAGTGATTATTATTGCCATGCACTATTACCCAATGCTATGGACTCAGATGGCAATATTGCAGGCTGTCCTTAATCATATGATCTGCATTATGCCAATGGGAAGTCTCCCTTTTAATCCAAGGTTTAATGAAGGCAACTAATGTGCCTGCTTCCCTAGGACTCTAATAGAAAGGAGATGTTGGCATTTCATTGGGACTATCTTGAAGGGCACTCATTTTAACTAAAAAAAAAAAAAAAAAAAATATAGGATTAGTTGTTAACTTAGCAATGACATAATTTTAAGTCAAAAATTCTGCATGAATCTAATTCTCTTTTCATTTATTGGCTACTAGTAGCTTTATATTCATATATTTCATGAGGAAGAACTCTAACTCTTCACATATACCTGTCAAGAATTTCTACTTGGAAAAACTATGACAAGAAGACAGGAAAACAGTAAAAAGGAACCCAAAATATGCTTAAATTAACTCTGAGCAATCTTGCTTTGACTGAAATCAGCACAAAATTTTAATTAGCTCCAGGACTGCAAGTACATGTTTGAAATCAAGGGCATTGTTTTAACGCTGTTAAATCAGCTACCCTGAAACTAAGGTGAGAGATTTAGTTTTCTTACAAAGCAATACTATTTGTGGAAATGATTATCAGTTTCCAGCTGAAATGGATGAGAATAATAGTAAATCTTTCTGATATATATATATATATATATATATATATATATATATAGACACAGAACATGCTAGATGATAAAACAGCAAAGGTCAGTTAGGCTCCTTTTTTACTATCGAGGCAACTTAAGAATTTACTGCTATTTTAAAAATCTGGAAACCTCAGGAACCCTTTATAGTTCCTTCCCCCAAAGGCCCAAAGGAATCAATGCTGTACACGGCAACGGCATTCTCCATGAGGAACTGATCTAACATGACTTTGAAAGATTCAATGCCCCCTACTTCCACAGCTACCTTTGGGAGCCTGCTTAATATGTTAATAACTCTCTGGGTGGGAAAAAACACACACAAAATAAGGACTACCCTTAAAGCAGTCTACCCCTTAAGCTTAGGGTAAGCCCTCCAGCTCTACTGCTCTAAACAAGCTGAAAAAGTTTTTTCCAGCTCCACCTTATCCACATACCTCTCAACCTCCCAGCATTAAAAATTCATAGCACTGGCCTTCAAAATTCAGAGCAAACGGCCAGAATGTGTAGCACTTTCTTATTTTAAAGAATAAAATGACAACAAATAATGGGCCCAATATAGTTTGCGTTACAGAATGTTTCTATCAAGTTAGAGTAATGATTTAATACTTTGTGTGTCCACAAATAGCTCCAATATTATTAAGAATATTAGTACACCTTGGCAGAGCAAGGGTAAATTTCAGTATAAAAATCATAGTGCTATGCAAAATTCATAGCAGTTGAGAGGTATGCTTACCCAGTCCTTTTAAAGCTGTGAAAAAACTGAAATCTTACTGTTAGTATTTTTTCCCCATGGAAAACATACTAGGCTGTCTAAGCATTCCCCCAGGCTTAACCTCTTGATTCCCTTAATTAGTTTAGCTGCTCTCTGCACCCCCTCTTGATTGCTGCATTTCATTTTTATTGTGTGGTGACCAGATTTCCTCACTGTACTCCAAATGTGGAATTACCAGCTGTCATCATGGCTCAGTTGGTAGCACATCCAGTTCTGGGCCAGAAGGTCTTAGGTTCTAGTCCCACATGGGGATTTTGCTCATACCACAAATGCTGGTGCCCCAGTACAGTAAAAGAGGGATGCTGTACTTTCAGGATGGGCAGTCTTTTGGATGAGGCATTACACCAAGGTGCCGTCTGCCCATCTCTGGTGCTGTACTGGTGGGTGTCCAGGTGGAAGTAAAAGAACCCAAGACACATTTTGCAAGCATAGAGGATTTTATCAGGTGTCCTGACCAACATTCCCCTTCCCACAAAATTGGTCATGCAATTTTTGAAAGCTGTGTGTAGGTGCTGATCTGCAAAATCACTGCCACTACACATTTTTTTATATCGCGTTTTCCCTCCTTGTGGCTACCTTTCTGCTCCCATATCCATCGCATCCTTGTTGGGAATCCAGCCACTGTCTGCCTCTACTGGAGCCCCACATCAGCACCCTATAACCCCTGCGGCTTACCCCCACACTGAGGGCTGGCAGGGAGCCCCCAACTCCCCACCCAACACAGATCCAGCATCGGGTGCCTCATGTTACCCCAGCGAACACTTATGGACCACCATCAAGCTGCTCGAGAGGTGCCAATTTTTTCACTGTTCCTTGTCCCAGGAGTCTAGGGCATGCAATGATGCTGATGGAGGGGAGTGCGCACACGTCCACATGCGCTCCTTCCAGGCATCTGCCCAGATTCCTCCCCACACTGTCACCTTGGTGCTGTGTCTTCCAGCCTCCATCTGGGGGTGACCGAGCACCGACTGGTGAGCCCCCCTCAGAGAAGGACAGCAGCCCATTGGACGCTCAATCCCTCTCCATCCCTGCCAACCCCTGGTGGCCCATGCTCGCTCCCGAATATGGGTCACCGGTGTGGCGCGAGGTGAGGCATCCAGCATCTCAGCCCTCAGCACCACCGGGCTGGCTGCCACTACACATTTGCAGTCACTCCACTATCAGTCTCTCATTGCTTGTAAAGTGTTTTGGGATACAATGTGTATTAAAAGAAACATACAGGTAATACTTCTTTGTGTTTGGCTGTCCCAGATATATAAAATATCCTGCTCACCATAAAGGTCCCTATTGGCAACAACAAGTAGGGATTTGATATGAGCTTCCATGTAGAAGGAGAAGGCAATGTAGGCTATTCCACTCCAGGGTTGTGAATCAGCTTAATTGTAGTGGGGTATCTGGTTTTGGACTTTTACCCCTGTTATTACGGTTTTGTGCTGGGGACACCTCCAAACAGGACACTGACCACACTTTCTTTCAATTCTAAGAGTACCTGTACACTATCATTAATCATTAGATCATCCTGGCTAGTTCAAAAGTTTCAAAAGAAGGAAATAAATAGTCCAGTGTTGAGATTGCATGTCAGAATAGATCACAGAACACAACATGATCAAAAAGAGTGGGACAATACAGGTGTGGGTGTATAGGGGGACTGTACTGTGACAGGTAGCATCCTTCTAGTGAGATATTAAAATGAAGTCCCTTCAGTCAGTTTCTGGTGGCTGTCTAGGCGAAACAGGTAAGGGATTTTCCTGGTGCACTGTTCTACATCGTATCATTCATGAAAACAGATTCCATTACATTTGAACATAAGTGTTTTTCCCCCCAAACAAATAGGGTTTCATATTGGTAATGTCTGGCCCAGGCACAAAGCTGGCACATTTTGGCCTTCTAATTTGTAGGTATGTTTGAGAGTGCCATGTCGGAAACTCTGAGTTGCAACGCAGAGGTAAGGCTTTATGTTGTGATTCAGGTCCTCCTGCATTTTATGCAAATTAACCAATTCAGCTGTGGGGGATGCTCACTTTGATAGCTTTGTCACTCTCACTAGATCAGGAAATTTGTTGCACTCCATGACTAAATGCAGACCCATTGACCAGTCATTCTATCACTCTTTTCAGTACACCAGGTGCCCCTTTTACTGAAAAAATATGTTGCTCACCTGTAACCATAACTCTAGGACTGGTATATGGTTCACATCCACACTCTGGCAGTTCCACTGGAATGGTCTGATTGGCCAGAGATCTTTAAGATAAGCTCCTCCCATCACCTGGGCAGTATATCCCCCGACTTCACCCCATGATGCAAGATCTTGCATGCTGGAAGCAGGACTCTGTGTGCCACTTGCTGGAGAGGCCAGGTGGGTTGTGTGGATGTGAACCATATACCACTCCTAGAAAGTACAGTTGCGTACTCATCATAACAGTAGACCTTCAAGAGGTGTCTCTTGCAGCTGGCAATATACTTGGGTCCTCACCAGAGGGTACTTCTCTTGTGCCCGGCAGCTTTCTTCCATCAGTCTTTACCTAGGGGCCACCCACACATGACATCATCGCCCTGCTCCTATACAAGTGTGGGTGGCCCCAGGCATCCTCAGTTCCCCGTCGGATTCAGTGAGCTAAGCGAGAACCGAAGTACTCTAGATGCCTCCTCATATGTGTTTATTTTTTTGAGTCAGAAATTATTCTCTTAGAGAAGGAAAGGGATGGAGGAAGGGATCGTACCTGCTGCAAGAGATATCTCTTGAAGATCTACTGTTACGGTGAGTACGCAACTATACTATCTTCCACAAGGGTAATCTGTTGCAGCAGGTAACACACTTGGGATGACTCCCAAGTAGTAAACCCAGAATGGGTGGAAGTCATATGACAGAAGGTCTTGTAGGACAGCACGGTCAAAGGCCATCCTACGGCTAGAAGCAATGTCTAAATTTTAGTGCTTTGTGAAGGTATGTATTATGGACAAGGAGGCTGCACTGCAGATATCAGTAATGGATGCACCTTTGAAGCAAGCCATGGTAGTGGCCATGGCTTGGGTAGAGTGTGCCTGTAGAGGTCTTGGTAATGGTTTGCTATATTTCTTGTAACAGAAAGTTATGTAATGTGATAACCATTTGGAGAGAGTTTGCTTGTTAACTGAGAAACTTTCCCTGGATGAGGCAAAGGAAACGAATAATTGAGAAGTCTTTCTAAAGGATTTAGTACGAGTTGTATAATATCTCAGAATGTGAAGGACATCTAAATTATGTACGAGAAATTCCCCTGAATTAAAATAATTGGGGAAATAGACTGGCAAGGCTACAGACTGATTTAATGTATGCTCAGAAACTACCTTGCGTAAAAAGGAGGGATTGGTATGAAGGGACACTCTGTCTTTATGAAAGACCAAGTAAGGTTCTCTACACATTAGAGCATGAAGTTTAGCGATACGTCGAGCTGAGGAGACAGCTACTAAGAATAGGATTTTTCAGGCTAGGAAGCGGAGGTCGCAAGTAGCCGCCAGTTCGAAAGGTTCAAGGGTTAGCTTTTCCAATAAGAAATTTAAGTTCCAGGGAGGGCCGGGCCTCCTAATAAGAGGTTTGACGTTTAACCTACCTCTTAGAAACATTTTGACAAGATAGTGCTGGTAAAGCAATCTCCCCTCCAATGGTTCATGAAAGGCTGAAATTGAGGCCAGATGGACTTTAATAGAGGAATAGTTCAAGCCTGTTGAGGTGAGTGAAGAGAGGTAGTCCAAGACTTTGGTCAGTGGATATGAGTAAGGGTCCAAAGAGTGGGAAGCGACCCAGAAGGAAAAACGTTTCCATTTGGTATTATAAGTTTGTCTGGTAGATGGTTTGTGAGAGGACAAAAGAATGTTGGCCACCGGAGAGGAGACTTGGAGACAAGCTATGAAAGTGTCCTCAGGAGCCAAGCATGTAGATGTCAAGATTTCAAGTTGGGGTGAAGGAGAGTGCCCCGATCCTGTGTCAGTAGGTCTGACCTGATGGGTAACGGGAGTGGTTCCACTACCGATAGTTGCTGTAGTACAGGAAATCATATCTGTCATGGCCTGTTAGGAGGGCTACAAGAACCATGGTGGTGCGTTCGAGCTGTAACTTTAACAGGGTTCATTGCAAGAAAGGGACTGGGAGGGGAAGGCCTAGAAGAACAGCCCGGCCTGTGATTGGGACAGGGCCTCTACTGAACATCCATGATTTGTTCGTGAAAAAAGGAATAATATCTGGGGAGACAGTCAGTGAAGATGTAAAAAGAGGTCAACTTTAGGGTTCCCCCACACTGAAAAGGTAGACCATAGAACTGCATGGTGCAGAAGCCACGTGCGGTTGAAGGAGTGACGACTGAGGGTATCAGATAAGATGTTGTGATGACTGGGGAGATGAAGGCCGTGAAAGGCAGATCTGCTTTTGAACTGTGTGCCAGACCCTCATAGTCTCCTTGTAGAGGCTGAGGGACCTCGGTCCCTTTTGACTGTGTAGGAAATATACCACTGAGGTGTTGTCCATCTGAAGTAGAACAGGTCCTGGCTTAAGGGAAGGGATAAAAGCCTGGAAAGCGAGGTACACTGCTCTCATATCCAGCAGGATTATGTGTAGAAGGCGGAGTCTGGGTCCCCATGGCTTGGGTGTGTGGAGGTGGAAACTGAAAGGGCACACCTTGAATGAAGTAAGAAAGATGGGTCCACCAGTGGAGGGTGACATGAGGGTCAGGAACGACTGAAATGTGGGGCTCGGAGGTACCTGTTCGCTGTCTCTATTGCATAGACAGGTTCCACTGGACAGGTAGCATATGTAGCCTTGCTTGGGAGACCATGGGTATGGTCATGGGCATATGTTGTAGAAGACACAAGAATTGGCAGGCCAGAGTTTGTGTCCATAGAAACAGGAAAGCCAGGGACAGAAGTTTGTTCTGACCATAGTCCAGCAAAAAATGCCCTTCCCACAAAAGTGTCCAGCACGGCTCATATGTACTGGAGCTGCTAAGCCGGGTCCCAACTTGATTGGGGCCAGTGATCTGTTATTCTGAAGTGCTGGAATAGATGGGGTTCGCAGGCAGGGAGGAGATCAGGGAACCCCTGGAGGCCACAGTGATTTGCCATTCGTGTAGGCAAGGGGACATGAAGAGTACGACTTAGCACAGTGCTGCTGTCACAGGACCAGATGTGGAAAAGACCCTTAGGGTGGAGGAAAGTCCAAAGGCAGGGGCACAAAAGTGGTAATGTTGGTCTGATAGGGGAACTGTGGTGACCATCTTCAGCAGGATTAAGGAAAAAAGGTTCCTTTCTGAAAATGGGTATATGATTCTCTGGATAAGATACAAAATGGGAAGGGGAAAGGGGAGGAGTAGAGGTGAGCTTCAGGATGTCCCTTCTTTGAATGATATCAAAGAACCCATTCATTTCCAGTACTCACTTGCCTGGCCTTTAAATGTTGGGCAAAGTGATTGCCCATGGCTACTGAGACTTAGATGAAGAGGCTGCTGTAAAGCCCTTTGGAGGTAAATTGTGGTCGGCTGGTGTGAGCACCTGAGAGGGTGGGTCAAGAGCCGTTGAAGGTAGAGGTAGCATTTCTGGATGTGGTCTGAAATTGAGGATGCCCATTGGGGCAGACCTGCAAGGTTTCCTTAGTTCACCTATGCTTCAGAGGGAAGATCGGGAACAGGGCAGGGTCGATGTCCGTGACGAGTGAGACATGCCAAGTACTGTGTGTAAAGTCTTATATGGTGTTTGGAATTCTTTCAGAATGGTCTGGGTTTCTAAGCCGAAAAGGTTTTGAGCCATAAAACAGTGCATTCAATATGTTCACAATGCACGTTTAGAGTAAAGTCAGACACTTGAGGTCCGTAGCGTGATCCACATTATATCCAGAGCAGAATTAGCATCTGGAGATAGAATTGTCAATAAAATTATTATCAACAGTTGTTTATTCCCCTGAGAAAGAGGAAACTTGCTGAGGATATCAAAGGCTGAGGATCAAAGAGTACCGCTGTTACTTGACTATATGGCCCATATAAGTTAAAAGTCACAAAGTCAGAGTGCTTGCTTGATGTACCTTCTTTTCGAGGTAGGACTCCTTACTGAGAAGCAGTGAGCTCATATGTTACCGGGTGTTGATCATGAGCTTCATTGATGATCAATGAATCGGAGTTCAGGCCCCTGAGATGAAGGGGTGGTACACCAGAGAGTGGTATAAGCAGTTCGTCCTTCTGGGTACTGCATGAACTGCTGACAGCTGGTTCCAAATAGTCAAGACCGCATTGAGGGATGCCATAGAAGGATGGATCATTAGGAGGGGAGGCTTCAGTGTGACGGACATCATCCTCATGTAAGGAGAAAATATGTGTAAGTCACAGAACGGGGCTGAGAACCGTCTTCTGGGGAAGGAAAAAAAAAAACTCTGACTCCTCATAGTCTTAAGAGACTAGGTGAAAGCCGCAGGAGGAAGGTCAGCCTGAAAGCATGTGTGGAGGAGGAATGGGAGAGCGTAAGAGGTGAATGCAGTCCCTAAGGTTCAGAGGTTGAGAGCCTCGCATTACCTGAAACACTATATGAACCATAGTGGCTGAGGAAGGAAATCCCATGTCCCGGACTGAAAAGGAGGACAAGGGAAAAATCAAGAAGGCGATCGTCTATGATGAGCCTGTGGGTGGACAGATGATTGTCGACAATGAAGCCACATAAGTTTCAGTGGCAAAAAGTGTGTTCAAGAGCATTATTGACAACAGGGTAGACAGCCATTGTTGAGAAAGAAGCCATCATGTGGTGCACCGTTGATGGTGGTCGTCGACTATGGTTGGAACCTCGTTGACGAGCAAGCCAAAGTATGGGGTACCATCGACGATGTGCATAGGTAAAAGTGGCTGTTGATGACAGGAACCTTGTGGAGGATGAGGAGTACTGCCCCATGTCCTGCTGAAATGGAAATACTTATTATTTCAAGCATCGTCGATGGTGAGTCACTGGAAGCAGTGACCATTGATGAGGGTTGAATTCCCCTCGATGAGGAAGTCATGTTGTGTGCCCCATCAATAGTTTGCACTGGTAGGCCATTGATCAGTGCAACCTTGAGGAGGATGAGGAGTATTGCTTCACATCTTTCTAATATGTAAATGATTGTTAGTTCAAGCACCATCGATGAAGAAGTCGATGGTGAGTCACTTGGAGCAGTGATCATCGACAAGGGTTGAAGCCTGGTCGATGAGGAAGCCCTCTTATGGTGCACCATCAACGGTGCACACTGGTAGCAGTGGCCGTCGATGAGAGCAACATTGAGGAGGATAAGGAGTATTTTTCCAGGTCTCACAAATATGTAAAGGATTGTTAATTCATGCACCATCACCGAAGAAGTTGATGAAGAGTCACCGATAGCATTGACTGTTGACGAGGGTGGAATCTTAATCAACAAAGAAGTTGTAAAGGATTGTCAAATACAAACAGCATCCACGACAGGGTAGGCAGTGTCATCGACAAAGAAAAAATCCTTTGTTCGTGTCATGGATGATGGTGGGAACAGTGAGTAAAAACACTGTTCTCAGTTCCATGTCCCGTTGATGAAGAACTGCAGACACTGGGAAGAGTAAACTGCTGCGTGCAAACTGAAGACAGTGGAAAAAAGAATGAAAAAAGAACTGAGGATGCCTGGAGCCGCCCACACGTATATAGAAGCAGAGTGATGATGACATGTGTGGATGGCCCCTAGGCAAAGACTGCTGGAAGAAACCTGCCGTACAGAAGAGTGCCCTCTGGATAGGATCCAAGTGTATTACCTGCTGCAAGAGATTATCCTCGTGGAAGATCTACAGTTACAGGTAAGATAAGTAACATATTTTTCTAGGGGTGTGGCTATGGTTCACTTATCCACACTCTGGCAGACTCCTAGCAGTTTTCCAGGAAGAGTGGGCAAGGTGCACACTAGTACTTGGCAAACAGAGATTGGAGAACCAAGGTCCCAAATTCAACATCCTGGTGTGACTTAAGGGTCGATGTGGTAGTGGGGAATGAAGGTGTGTGCTGACTTCCAGGTAGCTGCCCTGCAGATTTCCTAGATAGGGACACCCCTGGAAGTAGCCACAAAGGCAGCAATATGTCTAGTGGAATGAGCCCTAAGCCCTCTGGGAGGCTCTCTTCCGGTCAACCTATATCAGAGGTCGATGCAGGATGTGATCCACCTAGCAATTGTCCTCTTTGCTGCTGATCTGTCTGGTGTGGCTTCAGTGTAAGTGACAAATAGCTGATGAGCCTGTTCCTGAACTCCAACCATGCGCTAAATGTAAGAAGAGAGCGCCCTCTGCAGGTCCAAGGTATGGAGCATGTGGTCAGCCTCTGAAGATGGGCTGATGAAATACATGGGCAAGTTAATCACCTGGTTAAGGTGAAACTCTGATACCACCTTCAGGAGGAACTTCAGGTTGGGGCAAAGGATGACTTTGTCCCTGTGGAAGACCAGGTAAGGAGACTCCACCAAGAGCACCTGGAGCTCCACAGTCCTTCTGGCTGACATAATGGTTAACAGGAAAGCTGTCTTCCATGACAGGTGTGACATCACACACCTGTGCATTGGCTCAAAAGGCTTCCCCATGAGCACTGCCAAAAACAGCAGCAAGTCCCATGGTGGAGATGGTTCACACACTGTAGGAGACAGGTGGCCTTTGAAAAAGCACCCAACCACCTTCTCCTTGGCCACCGTCTGCATACCAGCCCACGCCTGGTAGGCAAAGATGGCTGCCAGGTGAATCTTAAGGGTTGTCACTCACAGTCCAGGCTGGGAAAGCGACCAGGGGTAGTCTAGGATGCTTGCCACAAGGAAGACAAGGGGGTAAAGACCCTTGCTCTGACACCAAATGGAAACTCTCTTTTAGTTAAAGGCATAGCATCTGTGAGTTGATTCTTTCTGGGAGGCCTCCACAACGTGAGGACCTCCTCTGAGGTACCCAAGGGCTGGAACTCTAGCTGCTCAGAAACCAAGCCGTGAGGTGCAGGGACTGAAGTTCTGTATGCAGGATGGTCCTCTGTTATATGGACAGCAGATCTGGGTGGCGAGGCAATCTCCACGAGGGCCTGCTGCTAAGGCTAAGAAGATTCAGGTACTGGAGCTCTCAGGATCATCTGCATCTTATCCTCCGGGGCCTTGACCAAAACCTTGTGGATCAAAAGGAAGGGATGGAAGGCATATACAAGGCCCAGGGCCTCACCAAGGTATTCCTCACAGTGTCCCAGACTGTGGTAGGCAGGCACAAAACAGCCTCAATTTGGCATTCTCATAGAAGGCAAACAGGTCCAACAAGTGTGTGCCCCATCAACAGAACAGGTGGTTCACCACCTCCTGATGTAGGTACCACTTGTGCAACATCTCTCTTACCCAGTTGAGAGTGTCCTCCAGTTGACTGTTATTTCCTGTGATGTGGGATCACCAGGAGATCTTCACCCAGGCTTTGCATGAGTGTCCAGGTGTGGAGTGCCTCCCAACATAAGGGAAGGGAATGAGTTCTGCCCTGCCTGTTCAGTTAGAACATGGTAGCGATGTTGTCCATCTGGACCTGCATGACCCGATCCCTGACTAGTGAAGCAAATTCTGTCACAGCCAAATGCACTGCATGGAGCTCTAGCAGCTACAGTGAAGGTCACCAGGATGAAACCCAGTTCTGCAGCATTCTGCAACAGAGTTACTGCAGGAAACAATGCAATATCAATGTGAATTAATCCCTTTTGTCGTGCAGGAAACTATGACACTGCATTTTATCCTGGCAGGCTTCACTGTATATGTGGTGATGGGGCCCATGGGATGACCAGAACCTGTGGGCTCTGTGGTCTCCAAGATACACTCCCTACCCCACCAAAGCTGCATCTGTTGTAAGTGCGATGGGCAGTTCTGGGCAGACAAATGGGATTCCTTCCTCCAGCTGCTCTGGGATCAGCCACTACTGGATGGCATCCCACATCGGCTGGGTCACTGTGACTGGCAGGTCCAAGTGGCCTAGGTGCTGGGACCACAGATGGCCCAACTCCCACTGGATGTGGCGCATCCACCAGTGAGCCCAATGAACCACACTGGTGCAGGATGCCATGTACTCCAGTAGCCTCAAAATATCCCAGGCAGGGTGTGAGGGCCCAATCTGAAATGACTGGGCAAAGGACATAAGATCCAGTGCCCGGTCCACAGGGAAGCAGGACATGGCCCACAGGGAGTCCAGTTCTGCCCAGATTAACTTGATAACCTGCTTCAGTACCAGTTCAGACTTGTCTGGTTGATCACAAGGCCCAATTCTTGGCAAGTCTGGAGAGCCAGCTCTTTGGACCTCTCCAGAGCCTCTCTGGATGGACATGCTAACAGCCAGGCATCAAGATAGAAGTACACTCTTACCCCAAGGTGCCGCAGGTGGGCCGCCACCATTGCCATACATTTGTTGAAGACCCTGGACACTAAGAAGAGGTCAAAGAGCATGACCAAGAACTGGTGCAGAACCCCTTTTGCTTAAAACTAAAGGTAATGGGAGAATGATGGATGGCTGGATGAGAAAGTGGAAAAATGCACCCTGGAGGTCTAGGAAGCAGAACCAAATGTTCTGCTCCAGTGATGGAATAATCTGATTCAGAGTGACCATCCAGAACTTGCGTTTCCATATAAACTGGTTCAGATTGTGCAGATCCAGTATGGGGCATCAGCTGCCCCCCCATTCTTTTTGGGACCAGGAAGTACCTGGACATATAACCCTGACTGGCTCAGGTCATCTGGGACTCTGGCTATTTCCCCTTCTGCAAGGAGCTGAGCAATGTCTGCCCAAAGGGCTGACAGCATGTCTTGTGACACCCTGGATTCTCAAGGTGTATGGAGGTGGTAAGGTGGGAGAGCCTTGAAGTCCAGAGGCAATTCTCAACCCACTACATCCAACACCCACGTGTCCATTGTGAAAGTGGACCAACATGGCAAGAAGTGACATAGCTTGCTTCAGACTGGGAGAGCAGGTAGGAAGAGGCGGGATGGTGGGACAGCACCCCCAACTGGAGGGACAATGCCCCTCAACCATCACTGGGCAGCTTTTGTGGGGGCACCAGCAACTGCTGCTAGATGGGTGCCACTATGGCTACCCCCGCCTTTGGACCCTGGTTCCTGGTCTTTGGCTTGGGGTGCCAGGCCTAGAATTGCCTTTGCTAGGGCTGATGCCAAGGAGGCTGTGATGGAAAAGACAGGTGCTGGAAAGCCTGTTTCTTAGGCTCCTTTTTCTGGTCCCTCTGGGATGATGTCACAAAATCTATGGTGGCACTGGACATTTCCATCCCAGGGCCAAATAGGTCTGTGTCCAAAAAAGGGACATTGGTCACCTTGTGTTGGTTGTCTGATGTGAAGGTGACCTAATGCAGCCAGGCCCTGCGACACTTAAGAGTCAGCCACTGCCACAGCATGGGCATAAGAGTCACCCATGTCCAAGGCTATCTGGAGCTGGTGTTAAATCAGCGACTGACCCTGGTCTTTGATGAGCTGCACCATCAATTGTTGTTCAACAGGGAGGTGAGGAAGGAATATATCAAAACACTCCCATCAGATAGTGACCAAATTTGGCCACCATCATGGCACAGCTAGCATGACAGAGACCTAGAGATTCCATAATGTAACATTTTTAGTGTCAATGTCAATCTTATGGGATTCCTTGTCTGGAGGCTTGTCCACATCCCCCTGATATCTGTATTTGCAGAACACCAAATCTGTGACCAACCCCTCTGTGGAGGGGTGGTCAAAAAAATCCCCGAAGGGAACATGTGGGGACCACATACCTGCAGACCATACAGGTAGAGGGTGTCAGGCAGGATGCTGGATGCTGCCAAAGCTCCAAGGCCAGTCCCAAAATGGCCTCAGCCTCAGCCACAGGAAAGGTAACCCTGGGGATTCATCCCAATCCAAAATGTCTGTGAGGGGGGTACTTGCCCCTTTTTAGACTGGCTTGAGCAGGACTGATATAGACTCAGAGGAGTTGGGGAAGTACCCCAAAGAACATCATGCCATGCTGGGTGGCAAATTCCTCAACTGAGCCATGGTTGATGAGGGGAGTCCCAGAGGAGGCCACACAGTCAAGAACTGAGTTGTTCGAGGACTCTTCAAAGATGGCCCTCTGCCATTTCTCACCATGAACTTCCTGGGTATCCTCTCCCAGGTTGATCCTTGCCAACAAATGGCCATGCAAGCTGGTGGCCAAGTGGCCTACCTCCTTAGTTGGAATGCCCACCATATGGTTGTAGTGGTGGTGGTTAAATCTGAAGAGGTGGAGAAGCAGCTGCAGGGTGCACCTGCATGGTGTGGACTGGTGGGGTATGATTGGCAATGAACAGGAGACCAAAGGTCCAGGAGTAGAGCCCTACCCTGCTCTGCAATGGCCCGCCAGGGGAGCTCTTCAAAACCCTGGCAAATCTTATGGCAGTGCCTCTCCTCACCAGAGGATGAAGAGGATGAGGAACAGTGATGCCTCTTGGTCAAGTGGAATTGAGGAAGGGAATGCCTTAATTGTAATCTCAACTAGGACAGTGACAGTCAACCAGCTGGTTAATGGTGAGAAGGGCCTTCTGGTGGGTTGCTGTAGACCACATGCCTGCCCACATTCAGCAACACAGATGTGGAAGACTCGACCTCCAGCAAAGGCTGCTCCCGATGAGGGGCAGACAGGGACATAGAATGGACCACATCTTCCCAGGTGAGGACAGGGAGCACTGGGGTCTGCGATATTGAATCCTTGACCTAGTCTGACAACTAGATGACAGGCTCGAGAAAGATGTTGGCAGCCTGCTTGACTGGATTCAAAGTTGACTGGCTTGATGGGGGAACCAAAGAGCCCCCAATCTGCCCCCCAGCCAAGGGGCACTTGACCACTGTCAAGTGGATGGGCAAGTCGAGGGACCAGGATGACACTGACTGCTTCCAGTCCCATGACCAGCACCAGCAGAACTTGCTCTTAGTACCACGGGGGGGGGGGGGAGAAGGGCCCTCACCCAAGGTCTGGAGGGACAGACACATCTCCTGGAACTCTCTGGTGAATTACTTTCCTATGCTGGTCCCAGGGAACAGTGCTTTTATGGAGTAGGTGTCTGTCGTGGCCACCGTCACTTCTGCCTCAAGGGCCACAAGTTGTTCAGTCAACCCTGCCATAGCCGAGGCCTTCTTATGGCCCTTAGGGAGGTCCTTTAGATCCTGTACCAAGGGCCAACTCAGTGAGAGCTGAAGCTTCCTGTCCTTGAGGGACTCAGGAAACATGCTTAAGTAGAGCACACAGGTGGTCTTGTTATGTTGCTTGCTCAGGGGGGACATGCACATGTCGCGAGGGTCAATGTCAGACATCTTCGGCTGTCACTACACACAAAATTTAAATCCTGGTTTCTGTTGCTCCATTGTCGATCACTGGAGGGAGTCAAAGGACCCTGGAGAATCAACTGAAGTATTTGAAAACTTTGAAGAAAGTTCGCCAATGGTGTCTTGAAGGAGGTGATCTGTTCTTCCAACAGAAGGAAAGAGCTGATGTTACAGGGCAGAGTTGGGGAATATACTGTCTGAGTGGTGGTAGGAGCTTGGCTTACAGACCTCTGGCCAATCAGACCATTCCAGTAGAACTGCCAGAGTGTGGATAAGTGAATCATATCCAAGCCCCTAGAAAAGATGATCGCACAACTGGCTCATTGTTCTGCACTGGCATCCAGCCTATGTGTTGTGAACACACAAAAGCCATGTGCTCACAGTACTAAGGTATGTCTGTAAAGCAAACCACAGCCAAAACACAGTACCTGCAAAAATAAAGACAGAGACACAAAAACAGCCAGATCTCCAACGTTTCAAGACACACTGCCTCTTTGTCCAGTCAAAGCACTGGGGATCTAGCTTTATGTCTCTGCTTTGCCAATAAAAATGCACAAACACTTTTCTTTAGTGTGTGCTATATTTCAATGGTTTTGACTATATGTTGTGGTAATCCCCTGCTAGCACACCTTTGGCCCCCAGGATATATTTAAAATTAGAGGGGGGACGGCTCAGGGGTAATGTGAGAAAATCCTTTTTCACGGAGAGAGTGGTGGACGCATGGCACCGCTCTTCCTGGAGAGGTTGTGTCTAAAAAGAGTGGGGAATTCAAACATATATGGACAGACATAAGGCAAATTATAGTGGGTTGCAGGAAGTAGGCTGTTGGTTAACTAGAATCTGCAGCTTATCCAATAGGTAGGGAAATGGGCAGACTGGTGGGCCAAGTGGTCCTTCTCTGCCATCAAAGTCTAGGTTTCCCCCAATTTACAGATATATTGCCTGCCTCTGGAGCCTTGGGCCTGGCCAGTGCATCACCATCCAGCTCTCCAACAGTTCCAGATGTTCAGTGGGTAGTGCAAACAACTTACAGCATGTCAACTGTGCTGTTTACGGCTGCCAGCACTGGGAATGCGGTCACGTAAAGGCAGGCTTTAAAAATATTTGCATGCTGTGCATGCAAATTATGTGTTTCCTCCAAATGCTGAAGTAAAATGACCAAGCACTCAGAATCATCTTTGCAGTGCACCTAGGCTGTCACAAGATGCTTACTAGTGGAATACGATATGGCACATGCAATTATTCAGTTTGCACCCATAAAGCGAGCCTTTGTGTCTCATTTAGCAAATGCAAAACCTTCAAATCTGGGGCCTACAGTAGCTGTTAAATTATGTTCTTACAGTTGCTTGTCTACCTCGTTCCGAATGCCACTTTGAGATAAAGTGTACATGAAATACACTTCTAGTCTCCTCACATAAAGACAAAAAGATATGCAGCACATTTGTCCTGCTGTCACAAAAAGCATAAATACTGGAAAAAAAATAATAATGTAAACAATTAAAACAGAGTTTCTGACTAGTGGTTTTATTTAGAAACCCCAGGAAAAACTATCGGCCACATATTTAATAATGTCTGTGTGTGATTATAAAAAGAAAAAGAATAATTTACCTATAATCCCTGATCTAGACTTTTTAACAATAAATCTAATTTTACAACCCTTTAAAATGCATGAGGTTGCCCATGGGGGATTGGTTTGTGGGCTGGTGGGTAGAAATATTTTCCAGCCTGGAATGAACACTTACTGTGTCCAAATCTTATTTCTTTCTTTTTTTTTTTTTGGGGGGCTTTTGTTATAACAGACTAATGCCTAACTATTTATTTACTTCTTTAAAATTTGTTAACCAGCAAAGTACACTGGGGCCACATGGTCCTTTTACAGCCACGACCAGGAACATACAAAATCAAGTTATACAACACATTACAAAATGCATAAAGGACATGCATCAGCTTGTATACGTAAGCTACAATACTACAATGCACTCATGGCTTTAATTAACAAGTATTTAGTTTGAATTGCCACATAGCGAAGCAATATCTTATTAGCAGTGTGGTATTACTTCTTCCCAATCTTACAGTTGGAAGAACTAAATCAGGAGGTCACATGACCTTTTCAAGGTTACATAGTGAATCAGTAGTTATCCCAGGATTCAAAACCGATCTACAGCCTCACAGTGCTTTGCTCTAACCATTACCATAGATACATCTGCCTCCACATCAGGGAGATTGCAGGATGGCTTTTCTAAGGTACTTCAGCCTTACACAGCTATTTATAGCTAGCTACATGTAGTTATCTGTCTATTTAATCACAGCTCTTAACAGAGGAATTTCTCCCTGAAGTCTGTAGGGGGCAAGAGCAGATTATAAGTACTGGAGGTGCCCCTGCTGACCCTAGGGAGGCATTTCTTTCTATAGCCATACCTACAAATGAAAACAACAAATTGTAGATGGCTAAAAATAGACATGCCAGTCTAAAATCCCTAAGAAAACCAAGCCTTGTGTATGTGTATGTGGTACAGTATATCAGACTAGTATGAATTGTATTCTATGTTACTGTTGTGTAACCAAATCTCTGATGCTGTTCTGCAGTGTGATAGGATTCTAGCAATGTGATTCTGTGAGGTATGCATTCTGACAATGTGATTCTGTGGGGTATGCATTCTGGCAATGTGATCCTGTGGGTTATGCACTCTGACAGTGTCTCCTGTGGGGTATGCATTCTGACACTGTGATCTTGGGGGGGCGGGTAAGCAGTCTGGTACTGTGATCCTGTGGGGTATACATCCTGACAATGTTATCCTGTGGCGTATGCGTTCTGACATCAGAATCCTGTGCATATTCATTCTGACAATGTGATCCTGTGGCGTATGCATCCTGACTATATAATCCTGTGCATATTCATTCTGACAACGTGATCCTGTGGGGTATACATTCTGACAATGTGATTCTATGGGTATGCCTTCTGGCAATGTAATTATGTGGGGTACACATTCTGACTATATGATCCTATGGGGTATGCATTCTGGCAATGTGATCCCGCAGGGTATAATGCAGTTTGCCATACTAAATAGTTAATAATCCCCATGACTCCCATTTCACACCCACTGACTGATGTACTGTATGGGCTCTCACCATCCTGACTAGAAAACCAGATGCAATTCTTTCATACTACATAATTCCTCTTCTTGTTGCCATTTGTAAGGTCAAGAAGTCAATTCACCTTGTACAGAGAGCAATTCTCCCCTACATGGCATGAAAGACTAGTTGACATGGATGCATGCTTCCCAGCAAGGTTATTATTGCCATTTTCTTGCTAATGTTAAACATTTTATACTGCTGCTTGTATTGTCAGAGTCACAATTAGAAAAAAAAAATCATAATTTTGACCTTGGGACCCGATCTTCTTTCAGTTAAGCCATATTAATCACAATTTTTAGCTTTAACATGACAAAAGACATGTGCCCCAACCAGATGGTTCTGCTTGGGGAAACGGAAAACAAATTCTCAAAATTAAGGAAAAAGCTAAAAAGCACCCCAGCCCCAGAAATAAATAAATAAATGCATGACTAATTTATACCCAAGTAATAGGAAGATCTTCAAAGAAGTTATTTATCACCTGTTTACTCACTGACTCATCAATAACAATTTAATTACCAACATATTAGGAAATGTCACACTAGTGATACCCGATTGTCATTCGACATTGACTATACTGCACAGTCCAGTTTTGGCTGTCATCCTCAACTTTGATTTTAGTGCAAGATTTATTTGTTTGAAATCACTCCAGTCGGGATAACTCCATGAGATGCAGCATCTCATGTTCATGAGGGTCCCGTAGAGGACAGCAGCAGTCAAACAGTTTGACATGGTCCAGCAGGAGGAGTTACTGTACATACAGACTAACTAGATAAGGTATGAACAAATTATAAAGGGTGCATAGCATAAACAAGCTGCTTGCAGCACTATGCCACACTGATGACAATTTCGATCAAAATACATTGGAGTTGGAAGCCCAGTCTCACCACATATATATATATATATATATATATACATACATACACACACACACAATACATATATATATATATATATACATATATATATATATATATATATACACACACACACACACACACACACACACATATATATATATATAATACATACATAATATATATATATATATATATATATATATATATATACACTATACCTATATAGATGATGGGAAAGAAGACCATCAGTTCGAGTTCCTCCCTCCCACCAGCTCAATGGAAATACCATGTCACCACTCTTTCTTCAAAGTACCTGTTGAGTCTGAGCTTGAAGGTCATTACAGCATAGAACAGTTATGCAAAAACTTACCATAACAATAGATCTTCAAGAGAATGCCTCCATTAGGCCACACCTTTGGAACTGTAAGCCACCAGCGTCAATACCACATGGAAACTGTTTGCTAGCCCAGGGCACCCCACACTGATGTGCAGCATCAATATGTATATGACTTGGGCAGCCCCAACACTCCTCAGTTCCCTGTTGGAGATTAACCTCAGAAGGCCTCTTACTGTGAGCAATCAGGAGACAAAAAACAGTATCAGGCAAACAAGTACAGGCACGGAATCGGAAAACACGATGCACGGAATAAAGATTTAGGCACAGCATCTAATGTAACCCTCCAAACACAAAAGGGGGATGGAGGGAGGGAGGGTACAGCATGGCCTAATGGAGGAGATTTCCTCAAAGATCTACTGTTACGTTAAGTTTTTATGCAACTATTCTATCTTCATCAAGGATATCGCCTTCATTAGACCACATATTCGGAATGAAATCCACACAGTGCAAAGCGGCCCGAGAGGATGGGACATTCTGATACGTGATCAGGACAGAAGGCCTTGTAGCACCGCAAGCCCAAAACCAGCATATCTACAAGAGATGAGGTCCCGACTGTAATGTTTAATGAAAGTGGGAACAGTGCTCCATGTAATGACAGAACATATGTCAGTAGCAGGGACATTTCTGAAACAAGCAACGGAAGCAGCCATACCCAAGGATCAACCTTAATCTTTTTTTGCACTAGCCAGCAGAGCAAGTTGATTCAAAACTGCACTAGCCCGCAGATGGTTGCACTAGCCCTCAATTATAATGGTAGATTTTGATCACTTATACAGGAAACAATGCAAGCCAAGAAATACTCTGATTATTGCACATTTATCTTGCTCCCACATTGCTTCCAGCTCCCCAGCAGAAACAAAGACTGCAATGCCATCACACACACAGTGAGCACCCCCCCATGTTTTGTACCATGGCTGCCTCTCTTACTCTTTCTGCCCCCCACCACCACCAAATCAGAGGACATCACAACAGCAAATGTTCAATCAAGCAATCCCAGCTCTGCACACATAATAGCTGACAACATCATGCACCTCACCACACTGTCACCACCACCCACAGGGCAATGAAGAGAGTCAGGCAGAGAAAGGCACTCTCAGCCCCCACCCTGTAGTCAACTGGAGACCTGCACTTCTGGAAGTTTGTGTACAGTCTCAAGAGAGCCAGGAGCACATCTAAGATTTTTTTGGGTTGGGGGTTACACAAATCTAAAGGGCTTGGGAAATAGAAAACTATGACATTTTTATTTTTAAAAGCATTGATTTTAATATGCTCTGCCCCAACAATAACAGATTTTCTTTAACATTGTCCTTTCATCAGCCATGGGGAAACAGTACACAGCCATAATGGTATACTATCTCTATTTTATATAGGATGATCTATGTACCCCAGGAATGCTTATTTTAAGCTTTCGAATTACATATTTTATTGAGGTTTATTTTTATAAATATGATCCAAAGCTTTGTTTTTAGGATGAAAGGACATGCTGGGTGGGATAAGGGTGAGACTGTATGGACGGTGATGTCTGGCATGGTCCATTTAGAAGAGCTGGGGACCCCCTACACTTGTCAGTAATGGCAGCTATGGGTCTGTGGATGGTCATTTCAGAGTCTGGTCTGCAGCGGTGTCCAGATAAAGAACAGAGTTAAGAGATTTGTTTATGGTGAGGCTGGGATAAAACCTACCACCTGCAGGGCTGACCCTATATACCTCCTTGCATGTTGTCACTGAAATATTGAAAACAGCCACTCAAAATGTAGGGAAATGAGGGGCATTGGGCTTAATAATATGGGACAAATTGTTAGACAGAGACATTCAGAAATCTAGAAGCTTGTGACTTAACAGCACTCTACCTTTGATCACACCCTGGACACTAGCTAAAAGTCCTAACAGTGTAGTGATAATAATGACTCACATTGAGTCTTTTGTGAGATCAATCTCTTGAACTGCCAGATAATTGCAACTCTTAATGAGCTGCTAATCACACCAGGCCATCTGGAACATTGAGAGAGATTAGCATGAGCACTAGAGCCTGCTAAAGTAGAGACTTTTTTAACTTCATTAACAGCCATGAAAACCTGCACTAGTCAAGACGGACAAGTAGAGAGTTAGCTGCACTGTCCCTTGTCAATTTGCACTAGTGTTTGGGCTAGTAAAACAATGTTAAGGTCGACCTCTGGCCATACCCCTTGAGGAGTGATCACAGACAGCACCAGGAAGCTCCTTACTGTACTTCCTGTAATAGATTATAATACAATTAGCCAGTCATTTGGACAGGCATTGTTTAGACACAGGTATGACCTCTTTCCTAAGGATAAATGAAACAAAATGCTGAGAAGACTTTCTCCAGTCCTTGGTACACTTAACATAGTATCTCATTGTTCTATGTATATCAAGAGTATGGAGCAATGCCTCACGCTGGTTAGCATGTTCAGGATAGTAAACAGGAAGGTGCATCATTTGGTTCTGTTTGAGTTCAGATACCACCTTTGGTAGAAACTTAGGATTCATACGCACAGAGACTGTCTTTGTGAAAAATCAAATAAGGAGTCTGACATATCAAAGTCTGAAGCTCAGAAATCCTCCAAGCAGAAGTTATTGCAACTAAAAATAACATCTTCCATGACAGGAAACATATGCCACAACTTGCAGCAGATTCAAAAGGAGCCAATATCAATCTCTCAAGTATGAAACTAAAGTTCCAGAGTGGGGCCGGAATACAGATAAGCGATTTCATATGCAGAATACTTCTCAGAAAAGTATGGGATATCTCTAGTTGGGCAACCGTACAGCCATCAACAGAGGCATTGAAAGCTGATACATTGGCCAAAATGCACCTTAGTAGAGTGCAGGCCTCAATCAGATAGGAAACATAAGCATTCCATCACAGAATTTACAGGAGATGTAAAAGGGTCCATATTCTGGGAAGTAGAGCACAGAATAAAATGTTTTTGCTTCAAGGAATAAGTATGTCTGGTAGAAGGCTTCGTGGCAGGACATCAGCAACCTTAGGGGATATCCCAAAATGTGCAAAGGCTATACTTTAAGGAGCCATGTATGCAGATGCAGAGGCTTCAGGCCCAGATGGACTGCAGAATCTTTGCCCTGTGACAACAGACCCCAACCTAGGGGTAGAGGAACATGATGTTCCACTGCCAGATGCTGTAGGAATAGAAACCATATCTGGTGAGGCCAGAATGGAGTAATGAGGATGAGAGTGGCACTCTCTACCCGTAGCTTCAGCAGAACCCTCTGTATGAGAAGAATGGGAGGAAATGTGTACAGGAATTCCCCTTTCCAACAAAGGGACAATACATCTCCCCCCAAAACTCCAGGCCCTGGAGCAAGCAAAAATGTGGCAGTTTTGCATTGTGTGGGGATGCAAAAAGGTCCAACTTTGGATGACCCCATCTTGCAAAGATGTTGTTTACTACTGAGATCAACAGTCTCCATTTGTAACTCAGGGACTGCGACCTGCTTAAGCTGTCTGCCAATATAATTTGGAGACATGGGAGAAACATGGCCAACAGCTGAAGGCTGTGAGACAGTGCAAAATATCAACCTTCATTGCTTCCCTGCATGGGGAGAGGAATGAGTGCCCCCTTGTTTGCTAATGTAGTGTACTACACTGACATTGTCTATTTGGATTAACAGAGGACCAGGGCAGAGATGATTTTGAAATGCTTGGAGGCTGTATAGGACAGCCCACATCTCCAAGACATTTATGTGCAGCTTAGCCTCCACCTTTGTCCATGACCCCTGTGCCTGGAAAAGGGAGAGACAAGAATCCCAACCAGAGCCCAAGGCATCCATGGTGAGGATCTGTACAGGAGCAGGTACAAGGAATGAAACACCCTTGAGTAAATTGTGGCCCATCCACCATAGCAATGCTCTGTGAAGAGGAGACGTGACAAGGACCATTTGCTCCAACTCTTCCACAAACTGATGCCCACTGGACTCTGAGTATACATTGTGAGAATCACATATGAAGCCAAGCTAATGGCACAGTCACTATGGCCAAAGCCATGAGGCCCAGGAGACAAAACACTGTCTGAGCAGAGATGTAGTGGCTCATAGAAACATAGATTTTGATGGCACATAAGGATCGCTTGGCCCACCCAGTCTGCCCATTTCCCTACCTGATGGATAAACTGCAGATCCTAGTTAACCAGCAGCCTACTTCTTCCTACCCCAACCCCCTAGAATTGCCTTATGACTGTCCCATGCATGCTTGAATTCCACCACTGTTTGTGACTCCACAACCTCCTCTGGAAGGCTGTTCCATACATCCACCACCCTCTCTGTGAAAAAATACTTCCTTACATTACCTCTGAGCCACCTCTTCTATCTTCAAATTGTGCCCCCTTGTTCTTGCACACCTCCTTTTTGAAAGATGCTACCCTCTTGGACTTTGTTGATTCCCTTGAGGTACTTGAAAGTTTCTATCATGTCCCCCCTCTCCCTCCTTTCCTGTGAACCAAGTGTGCCTGAGTAATCAGTGTGTGTCCACCCTCTCCTGGGGCAGGAAGGCACAGCCCTTCCCTGTGTCCAAGACTGCCCCTATGTACTGCAGTCATTGGTATGGAGTCAACACAGACTTTGCCACATTTACTGCAACCCCAAAGACGTCGAACAGATGTCACATTCAAGATATGGTGTGAAGAAGAGCTTCCCTGGAGATGGCTTTCAGCAGCGAATCATCTAGATAAGGGAAGAAAGAAAGCCCTTTCCTCCAGTGGCTACTGCAACCACTGCTAAGCATTATATAAAGAACCACAGTGCATAGGCTAAGCCAAAGGACAACACTTTTAACTGTTAGTGACTGCCTTCCAGATTAAATGGAAGAACTGTCTGTGACACTTTCTGATCTTGATGTGGTGGTATGCTTCCTTCATGTCCAAGGAACAAAGCCAGTCCCCTGTTTGTAAGAGGGGAATCAGGACTTGTAGATACACCATTCAAAACTTTTTGTATTTCATGTATAGGCTGAAGTCTCTGAGATCCAATACAGGACGTAGTTCTCTCATCAATTTTGGGACTAGGAAGTATCTGGAATAAAACCCTTTGTTCCTGTCTTGAGAAGGAACCTGTATGAAAGCACACTTGTGAAACAGGGTGTGGACCTTCTCCTTTAGAAGGGACAGGTGGCACAGAGGATAACAAGAAGGAGGTGGAGGGAGGATAGATCAATCAATCAATCTTTATTTTACCAGGTGAAGCACCATTCAGCGAGCTGATTTGCAAGGTGGACCTGGACAACTGCACATAAAAGTAAACAATATACAAGGTAAAAGATGGGTGTACAGTCAAGGAATATGATGTAGGAGAGAACATAAAACATAGTACAATCTCAGGCACGGTCTATACAGGCAAATTATGCAAAGGGCTAAGAAAAGATATTGTCAATTTACATTATTATACGGTATGTACATGAACAGTTCAGGAAAAGGGGTAGGAGACGCGTTAGGGAGAAGAAGGAGTGATAAACAGGGAGTCACAAGGCCTGGGGATGGATGTCCGACACTTATTTCACTGGCCTCCGGGGGGGGGCAGTTACAGGATTCAATAAAGGAATGAGAGAATAGCTTTTTGAAAGAAGAGAAGGTTGTCGGGGAAGCCAGCTTCAGTGTTTTTTGAAATTTGTTCCATAGGTGAGGGAGTGCATAGCTTACAGACGCTTTACCAAAATGTGAATTAACTTTAGGAATGTACAAGGAGATAAATGAGAGGCTGCACAAAGAGTAATTGGCTACAGCGCATTGGGGCAAGCAATCAGTGACATACTGGGGAAGCTTATGTGTGATAACTCTAAAAGTCAAAAAGGCAGCATTTCTTTGCCTTCTGAACTTGAGGGATATCCAGCCTACTGATGATCCGGAGGAGTTTCCATCTTGTCCAGGGCATGCCCACTTACAATTTTCTCCAGAACCCACTTGTTTGTGCTGATCTTCTGCTACTGTTTCACATGCAGGGAGATCCTCCCCTCACACTCAGCCCTGGAGGCAATAACTGAGGGGAGGGAAAGAGAGAAGAGAGTCAGGTAGAACCGGGGGGGAAGCATGGTCACTGGATTCCTTTGGGTGCTTGAACATCATAGCAAAATTGTTTGGAGCCCTTAAAAGGATCATTCAAAACTGCCTGTTGCACATCAGTAGTGAAACCAGCAACTATAAGACATGGATGGCGCCTAATACAAATATAAGAGGCTGCAGCCCTTTAAGAGGCATTCGAGATATCGTAAGCAGAACACAACAAATGTTTACCAACTTCAGCACCAGCAGGCAAGGTTTTTGCCGAGTCAGTCTTGGAAGGACCATCGGGCAAAGCCTGGGATACAGTACAAGCAGCCTTCCAAAGGCTATTCTGCTGATTAATCATGTGGGCTTGGTAATTTGTAATCCTAAGGCTAGGAAAGCAGAGGCATAGGTATGTTTGCCCATAACATCGAGCCTCTTAGATTCTTTATCTGGAGAAAAAGTATTCATGTGCCATGGGGCTTTAAAGTTATCATGAGCAGCCATAACGTTCACAGAATCAGTTTCAGGCTGAGCAGCATAGTGAGGCTTAGCAGATGGAGTAGGGTACTGCTTATCAGCCTTCCATGGAACTGCTGGCGGGGTGTTATGCCTATGTCATGCAGCAAATGTAGCATCCTCTAAAGCGGGATACACAGGAGGAATTACAATGTAAGGCATACAAGGAACCTCCAAAATTTCCATAAGATTCCTTTTAGTGGAATCTTCCTCTTTAATAGCCAAGCCCATGGCAGACTGCATCTGCTCCAGCATGGCTCAGAAACAAGGATCCTCAGGAAGAGACCTGGGTGTATAAACAACAGTCTTTGCTTTAGAAAGAGAGGGTGGAGCTAGAGGGCAGAGTCACTTCTTCAAA
This sequence comes from Neoceratodus forsteri, assembly GCA_016271365.2. Lineage (NCBI taxonomy): Eukaryota > Metazoa > Chordata > Ceratodontiformes > Ceratodontidae > Neoceratodus > Neoceratodus forsteri. The sequence continues at coordinate 727,033,410 of CM028133.1, forward strand.
CTCCTCTTCATCTTCATATTCCTCCTCTAAATCATCTTCAATATACTGTGGTTTATATTGTGGATTTAGGACAGTAGAAGGCTAAAGCCCATTACAAATGTCACAACTACTCAGTGGTTGTAGCTACAAGAGCCACAGCCATGCAGAAATGAATCTAACCTCCTTTTAAAATCTAAGAAGTTTGCTGATTGAACTATGTCCCTAGGTAGATGATTCCACATTCTGATAGATCTTGGTATATAAATATACTTAATTAAATCAGTTCTGAGGGTACTTGCTAATAGTTGTCACCCATACCCTCTCAAGTCACGTGGACAATGCTTATAACTAGACTTGACAGTATTAGATTTAAATCGGTAAATGCTGATAGATGTTGCTATCACTGCACACACACAAACTTACAAAAAAAATTTCCATCCATAATAATCTACATGTACAGATAGACAAAGAAAGTTCTATTTCTATTTTGACGCGTGAAGATAATTTGTGTTTTTTAATCAAACTCCTCAACGTTTACTGTCACTACTTGCAACTGTGAAAATTAAATCAATACAAAGCTAAATAAATGCTTAAAAACAAATGATTTAGCACAACTGTGGAAATTTTAATTGATACAACTCAGAAGGAAAAGGGAAAAAAAATCAATATTTTCCATCAAAATTATAAAAAAATAAAAATCAAAAACTGCCAAGTCTACTTATAACTAAGACTCAAATCAGTCATTCGGTCCTTATCATCCAACAATCTGTAGAGGCAGAGCAGGTCTCCCCCTATCTCTTCACAATTTTAGCATCTGTGGCAGATTTAGGCTACATCCTTGGCTGTGACTGATGGACCACTTTTCTATCCCCTTATTTCCTACCTACCAAAACTTCTGTTCCGCAACAGTTAACACTTTTCTTTTTGCTTTTCTTCTCCCCCCCACCCTTGGTTGGCCACCTAGCGTAGCTCTTTACTATCCCAACTAAACTTACTACTAGTTCTCTCTTTTCATTCTTTTTCCATTTCCATCCATCCAGTCCCTGGAATGATGCCAAACACCCTGAGAAGTGTTGTGTAAAGTGCATAAGTGCATTTTGTGTACATACAGCATGAATACTATTTAAAAAAGGGATACATACAGTTAATAAAGCCTTTTTAAATGAAAAAAGATTCAGAGGCCATATAAAACAATGCTAATTTCATGATTGGTATAGTTATAAGAAATCCTTGGGGTATTTTCATAAATTCACACTATAAACCTGTTACTGTATAAGTGCATAGTCACTGTGGATCAGAGATATAGAGTCAATATCTGTGGCGATGCACACTGTACCTTTAACTGAACCAGGAAGTCCCCTGAAACAACCCCCCCTTTTGGTTTTGAAACAACATGTCCAGACATGTAAATAGAAAGGACTCAGTCAGGTGAACCCTACAACAAGATATAAAAACTCTTCGCTGAGTTCACTTCAGTTCAGTCCAGTGGGGCTCAGCCCTGACAGAGTAGGAGAGAGGTTCTACTGTTTGCGAAGACAAACTGTTGGATGCAGATGAGAAAGGTCTTAGAAACTCTAAGATCTAGGACTGTATTATGTGAGAAACTACTGATGTTCAGTAGTAATTTTCTTGGCAATTTATTTGTTTTCATTTATTTTTTGAACTTCTGAAAAATAAATATCACACCACGAGGCATTTTAAACCTGTAAATTTGCCTTGTCTGAAGTTTATTCCAACACACTGTGAGTGTCCATAAACCAAGATCTTGTAACCTATCATCATATGTTTTGGAATTCCACCTTCTTAGTGAACATACACTGCACTTTCTCTAAGAGTTCAACATCCTTCCTGAGGTAGGGTCTCCAGGACTGGGAATAGTAGTCCAGATGGGGTCTTACGTATGATTTATATAAAGGCATGAGTACCATTTCAGATGTACTGAAAAGAGACCTAACACAATTTGTGAGATGGCTGGTTCAGCTGGACACTAAATTACAATGGGTACTACTCTTTACATTGGAGCTGATTGATGCTCCTTGATCTTTCATTGTGTCAGCTACCAGTAACTTCGTACCATTAATATAATAGTCCTGCTTGGGATTAGTTTTTCCAAAAGGCATTACCACACACTTAAATTTATTAAATTGCATTTGAGTCCTGCAGGCCCACTCACAAATACAGAGGAAACCATTTTTCATATTGGACTTTTTCGTTTCAGAGTTAACTGATCCACCTAACTTAGCATCATCTGCAAACTTTAATAATCTATTTTTACTGTGGATCTTAGGGTCATGAATGTAAGTGTTAAATAATAAGGGGCCCAGAACTGAGCCCTGCGGGGCTACACCAGTCACATTCCCCTCCGCTGATAAAACACCCATTTATTCTTACTTGCTGTTTTCTTGTCTATCAGCCATCTGACAATAGTCATATTCATGCCTATACTAGTTAATTTGGATAGAATCATCCTATGTGGCAGTGCATCAAAAGCCTTCCCGAAATTGAAAAAGATTACGTCCGAAGTGTCATTGTTATCCAGATTACAGCTGATAAAGTCATAGAAGCTAATCAGATATGTATTACAGCTTCTATTCTTAAAACCATGTTGAGTTTTATCGAATAGTCCTCGTGTGGTTAGTTCATTAGATATGTCATCTCTTACAGTAGTTTCAACTAGTTTGCCAACTATTGATGTTAAGCCGATCAGCCTATAATTATCTGGCACTGATTACCCTTCTTGAATATCAGGATCACCATTGTCCTTTTCCAGTCTTGTGGCACTACACTCTCGGATATACTGTAGATTTGTTACCAATAGCTGAAATTATGGATACCAGTTCTTTAGCTAGTACCTTCAACAGTCTGGGATGGAGACCCTCAGGTCCTGCTGATTTATTAATAACTAGTGATGACAGATGTTTATAGATTAATCCAGAGTTGCATATGACAAGATCATGCATATGGCCACTATTCAAATCTTCCATGGGTGGACTATCAGCAGTATTATAAGGGGATGTAAACAGAGCAAAAATAATCATTAAATATTCTGGCCATTACCTCTGGATTACTATAAATAACCCCATCTTGAATTAGTGGACCTATAACCCTAGAAGTACCCCTAGAGCCATTAATATAGGAATATAATACTTTAGGCTCTGATTTAGTATTTGATAGTCGGAATTCTAACCCCATCCTAGCCTTTCTTATTGCTGATTTTAGTTTTTTTCAGAATTGCTATATATTTACAAATGTGGGCGGAGGTTTGATGTTTTTTCATAGCTACATAGCAGAGCTTTTTTTGGGTTATTAGCTTTTTGATGTTAGAATTAAACCACAGGGTGTTTTTCCCCCTTTACTGTTGTATCCAGGTCTAATTGGAACATATTTATTCTCTATGGACTTTATAACGAATTAACAAATTCCAGGAGTCTTCGGTATTCAAATTGGTAATTTTGTCCATGAGATCGAATTGTACCAGCTCTTCCTTCATGGTCTCAAAATCAGCCCTGTGATCGTTTTTATATACTGTTTTGTTACTTCCTTGGTAAATGTTTTACTTCGTTTTATTTCAAAATGAAAGAAATTGTGATCACTAGTGGCTAAGGGCAGATGGATGTTAATACCATTGACTTCTGAAGGAATGTTAGTTAAAACCACATCCAATAAGCTTTCCCCACTGGTTGGTCTAGATACAAGTTGCTTGAGACCTAAGGATGCAAGCAACACCAAGAACTTTGCATCCTGAGTACCAAGTGCTTTCTCTGCCTCCCAGTCAATATTGGGCATATTTAGATCACCCATTAAAAATACATCACAGTCTCCCACCGTAACCTCAATGTGATTATACAGTGCTTCATTTAATTGGCAAGTGGAGTCAGGTGGTCTATAGAATAAGGCCAACCTTAGTTTTATTTTCATATATTTTCACTTCAGTCTTGACAGCTACATCTCCCCGCTTTGCCCCCTCTCCCTTCCCCCCCAGGCATTTCCTGACTTTTATCCCTCCCCTTTAGAGCTCTTACCCTCACCCTCTACCCTCCGACAATGGCCTTCCTGCCTGCATACCCCCTTCCCTCTCACCTGCAGTGCTTATTTCTAAGATTGCCCTTGGCTGGTATGTCATGCTACCTAACATTTGGCACATTTTGAATTACTGGAATTTCCTATGCCTCAGTCTCTTACTTCTTTTTATTGTGTAACTATGTATTATTATTGCTGGGTCGCCCCTGAAAAAGGGACCTTCGGGGCTCAGAAGGCCTACCCGGTCAACAAAATTTAATAAATAAATAAATTATGTTGACCTTTGTATGTATGTATACCCCCCATTCCTTCGACGTGGAACCTTTGTAAATGAGCAGTTCCTGCTCAAAGGTATTTCTAATCCTAGATTTCAATAAAATAAAATAAAAAAATAAGTCCAGGTAAATTTAGCCAAATGGATTTAACATTTTCTGCATGTTCAGCTGGATTTGCAGCTTTGTAGCATTCAATGCTATCCCTGCTGTAGATACTTATGCCTCCCCCTCTCCATCCAAATCTTTCCTTACTAAACAGCTTGTATCCAGGGATATTTCTACTCCAGGAACTACTATTGTCCCACCAGGTTTCAGCTGTACAACTAATGTCTGGATTTTTCATGCATATAAGGCATCCCAATTCAGATATTTTAGCTTTATTTAAACTTCTAGTGTTAAAATAAATGACTTTGACAGTCTTTTTTCAAGCGTGCCTTTTATCTTTGTTACAGTTCTCATTATTATTATGCACTACCACTGTCTTCCCCCAGAGTTCTCAGTTTAAAAATTATGCCTAATTGCATTTTCAAGTCTCAGCCCTAATGCCCTACTCCCTTTTTGAACAGGATGTAATTCATCTCTACAGTACAAATCCAGTTTTCTAACAAAAGTATCCCAGTGCCTAATGAACAGGTAGTTTTTCCCTGTACTATGTTCTCAGGTAGTAATTAATATGCCAAATTTTGTGTTGTTTACTATGGTGGGTCTAGGAACTGGAATTATTTCAGATTTACCTATTTGACAGCCCTTACTTTTTTCAATATTTCTACTAATATTCACGAGGTCAGGATTATATTCCACCTTGTCGTCGACATCATGACCAATGATGTGAGCCACAGAGGGAACCAGTGATGCTGGGGGTGGCTGAGAGAAAGAAATCTGCGAGATGCTAGTAGAAGCTGTTGACAAAGGCCCTGGAACAGATAGCCCTGTCAGCACACATCTATTGTTTGTGGCAGCAATGGTAGCAGGCATTGTAACATATCTGAAAATTATGCCAGAACAGCCTGGGAGTTGACGGCACCCTGAAAAGGGTTTGGGACTACCCATGTCAAAGGGCCATAGCCTGTTCCCTATACTTACCTTTCAGCTTCGATGACCATGTATTGGTTTATGGTGAGGGAGAAGCTGACCTGGAACCCATAACTTTTTCCATGCTTTAGTGCTGTTTGAGCAAGGAAGGTGTCTAAAGCCTTCTGATGGCATCGCCGTGTAGCCTGGTTGAAATTCTGGCAAATTCACACTGTGAGAAAGGCCCAAACAGCACATACAAATAGAGTGAGTGTCATCTTTGTGAATTTTATAACTGCAGCTACAACAACGGAACAAAGGCTCTGTTGTCCTTTGGTGCCATTCAAAGACAATAATGGAAATTCTTAAAAGTATATAAAGATAAACAAAACAGGAATGGCTATTTCAATGCAGTTTCCTTCAGTAGGTCTAATGAGAATGATCAGGGTGGGAGATAGAACATAAGTGTTGGGGCCACCCATGTTATATACACATTGATGCTGCATGTCATTATGGGTGGCCCCAGGCTACCAAAAAGTTTCTGTGTGGTCCTGACTCTGAAAGTTTGCAATTTCAAAGGTGTGACCCAATGAAGGAGATATCCTTGATAAAGAGCAGCTATTACGACATGCTCTAGCTATCTAGTCCAAGTGTTTACCACTCATCTGTGAAGTAAATCTTCTTAAGATTTCCTTTGAATCTTTCCTGGACATTGAATGTCCCCTTGTCTTTTCCTCGCTTCTTGTACATTTTGAAGAGCTGAACTTGATCTGATGATTCATTCCTTTTAGATATTTGAATATTGTAATCATGTGTCCTTGACTAGTCTTCTGCTTTCTGTGAAGGACAGTGCCAATTCTGCCAGTCAGTTCTCATGGTCCATGTTTTAGAAGCAGCTAACCATCTTGGTTACTCTCCTCTGCACTTTCTCCATTGTGACAATATCCTTCCTCCGCTATAGGGACCAGAACTGCATGCTAGATGGGCCTGAGCATTATTATGTCTCTTGACCTACTTAAAAAGTTACTCAAAATGGATGCCCAACTTTTTCTTGCTAGCTGCTGCTTCATACTCCTGTTTTATTTTACAGTTGCTACAGATCAGTACTTCCAAGTCTTCATCCTGCTTGGTTTCAGTAATCTTTATGCCATTAAGGTAATGTGTTGCATTCATGCTCTTTATTCCTAAATGTAAAATTACACAAATCCAGCATAATGGGGGCATGTGTAATCTTACATTTCCTTGAATCCTGGCTTCTTTGCCAGTGCCCTTTACATGTAACCCTTGCCTCAATGTTTTTGTGGTGATGTTCTTTGACTTTTGGATTACTTTCTTATTTTGGGCCCCATCGTGACCCAAACTGGCAAGACCAAACTATGACTTGTTCATTCTTCCCCTGGATTGTAACAAATGAGGCACACTGATGAGTCCTATGTAGGATGACCCATGTGTCTGTGTCTTCTGTTTTCAGCCTTCACAGAGTGTGTGAGAGGCCATTTGGCACCATACATTCTTGTTTAAATTGGAACCAGTTTAAACTCTTTCATGGTGATTTGCATATCTTTATCATGATGCTTTGTACTATGGGATCTATATAATTTTACATTCTCTTGAAAACTGGCTTTATTGCCTGTTTCCATTCTGGATAACCCTTGCCTCAATGCTTTTGTGCTGAGGTTCTTTGACTCTTAGATTACTTTCCTATTTTGGGCTCCTCTTCTGTTTTCAGCCTTTGCAGAGTGTGTGAGAGGCCATTTGACACCATATGCTCTTGCTTGAAGCAGAACCAGTCTAAAGTCTTTCATGATAATTTGCATGTGCTCCCCACAATGCTTTGCATTATGGGGATAGGTGTAATTTTACATTTCTGTGAAACCTGGCTTTTTTGCCAATGCCCTTTCTGGGTAACCATTGCCTCAGTGCTTCTGTGTAGAGGTTCTTTGACTTTTTTATTCTTTAATGCATCACCTTGCATTTCCAACATTTAGGATCACCTGCCATTTTGCCACCCATTTCACAAACTTATCCAGATCCTTCAGCACTGCATGCACTTCCTACTGTGATCTAATTACTCTTCCCATCTTGGTGTCACCAAAAGACTTTGCACTCCGTCTAGTGGCACCCGCCCCTAGATCTCATACAAAGATATTCAACAATGTATGTTCAAGACTAGACCCCTCTAGAAGCAGACTGGTCACTTATTTCCATGTCAGTTGGTTACCATTTATTGTGACTACTGCATTTGCCTTCCATCCTGCAATCAGTTTTGAGTCAGTTTCATCACAACTCCAGTTATGCCTTTGTTCTCTAGTTTATGAACTAGCCTCCTTTGTGGTACAGTATCAAATACTTTACTGAACTCCAGATATATCACACTCAGAGGATTTCTCACACCTCAGTCTTTGGTGACATTCTCAGAAAACGCAGTGAGGTTTGTAACCCTTAACTCAATGGGGATGATGGTATATGGTAGTTGGTAGCCTGGTCTGCTGTATACCTGAAGGAAACAGAATTGTGTTTAAAAAAAGTGGAATGATCACTGGCCCAGTACACTCCAGGGCACCACTGCAAGGAGGAAGGCAGGCATGGCATAGCCTGGCTTCCTATAGACCTAGAAGAGGGTGTGTCAGGAAGGTGTATAATGTTTACAGAAGGGTCCCCTGCCATATAGTAGCATCAGTTCCCCAGACTGCCAACTGCCATATACAAGTGGATTCCTGAATGCTGCAGATCATGGCAATGGCCCTATATAATGCGACAAGCTCCAGATTTTGCAACCTGTATAGCTCCTAGGAAGAACACGGACTGGGTCAGTGTGGCAGTGTGGGTGCCTTGGACATACACGTGCACATAATTTAAAATTCTTAAATTCAACCCAGTTGCCTTTGAGGAAAAATAAAGAAAACTGAAGGCAGCACAATTCAGGATGGGTTGGGGGAACAAAATGATACAGAGCCTACCCAATGACCCCCTCTCCATTATTTGGCAGTATGTTTTAGCAATCTCCACCCACTGATGAGTACAGTGCATTTCTTATTGGGTTGGGCATCTCTCTTTTTACAACCAGGATGTTCATGTTTCCAATAGTGAGGGTGCTATCCTAGTGAAGGTATAGGGCCAGTGTGCATGCAGTGCTTCTACATGTTGTAATTTATTACTTGTCTGTCTTCTGAAGAATCAAATATACCACTTACAATTGGGTCAATTTATTGTTGTTTGACTCAACAAAATAATGAACTCTAGTCTAACCATTTTACAGGTACATTGGCTTCCTGTAAAGCTGTATATAGGTTTTAAAATGTTGCACCTCTTTTTGCCTCTCAAGATCTACCCCATAACAACTCACTGACTTTGTTAATCCATATTCTATCCCTCAAACTCTTCACAAAGCTAGACTTCCTACCTGTAGAAACTATTTTCTCAGTAACAGAGGAACATGCAGCACTAAAAGCCTCAGCCACGTATGGGGCTGGTCCCAATTTGCACACTGTGTGCAAAACATTTTTTTACTTACTGTTTACTGCAGTATAGTTGATTGCATCATGCTGGTTGTACTGACTTCCAAGATAACATTTGCTATAACCAAAAATCCCAGAATTCCTTGCAACTGACATCAGAACAGGGCTGCAGCAGTGGTAGAGTCAATGGTTTTCAGTGGATGTTAATAGTTTTTATAAGCTCTGATCCTTTGTTTGCTGAGTCCGCTGTTCTCCCCTGGTATAAGTACAGTCACAGAGGCCTGTTTTAGCCTGGGAGAACAGCAAGACCAGAAAACATTTAATCTGAGTTTATAAAATCTCTAACATGCACTGCAAACTATTGAATCTCCCAGTGCTACAGCCCTGATTTGATGTCAGCTGCTGGTGATTCTGGGGATGTTTGGTTACAACAAATGTCAGCCTGGAAGTCAGTAGAATCATTCAGATTTAATCTGCTACATAGCAGTAAATACTAATTAAAAATACATTTTTGCACACAAAGTGCAAATTGGGACCAGCCCCATACTTATGTGTGAGGTTCTTAGTGCTGACTGTTCCCCTTTAATGGCCTATTCTCTGCAGTCTCCTAATGCACATGTTTTTCTGTACAGACCCTACAATTTTCAAAATTAAACTTCAAATATTCCTGTGCAATGAAGATTTCATTTTATATGGTCTCTCTTGATCTTTGCCATGGGGGTATACCATCTTGCTTGATGCCTCCTTTACTGCACATCACTTTCACACTGCTGTGTAAGTAAAGCATTTGAGTACGTATTACTCTTACTACAGTTATATCAATGAATAAATTGGTGCAGAAATTAGAAAACTGCATCAATTTGTATAACCATGCAGGGATATAGTTTCCACAATATCATCATTAGTGGAAACTTTAGATAAGGGCATGCTTTGGATACAATGTTAATTTTAGCCTTTGAACTATGAAATAAAAAGCTGTTTTTACTCACTCTGGGGAAGACTCTGGAGTTAAGCTTGACATCTCCTCTGGTGTAGGTACTGGACAAAGAAAAAAGTTTTCATGTTAAGTTTTATATTGCATATTTTTTTCTGAGAACTCCAATCCCCCTACTGAAAAAACTTCCACCCACATACGATGTATTTAGCATTGGTTTGCTGGAGCGTAGCAGTGGCATTATAACACATACAGTATGTGAGTTTCACCACTGTAGTGCTTGCCAGTATTGGTCTTGACTTCAGAAATGTATATGAAACACACTCCTCAACTTATATTTGAAAATTGTTACATTTACATCATTTAAAAGAAACACAAGCAAACCTCGCAAATGCCATGTTTGTGTATTCCATAAGTGAGCATGATCAATCAGTTGAACTGAGCATGCTCAGCCCACTGGTACGAGACACTTCTAGGTTGCAAATTACTTATGACATACAAAGAAGCCAGCAGAAGGCCATTTGGTCTATCTAGTCTACTTGTATTGCAGGGTCCACAGCTTGAGCTACTGACCCTGCCCTCCCACTCACGCCAACCATTCCATCTTCCCTACACATGGTCCTTACTTTCCCCCATGCCTATTTATTTAATTTATTTATTTAGCTTTAGTTAACCAGGTAAGCACACTAGACAGTCAAGTGCCTATTTTTGGGAGCCTCTCCTGAAGCTGCCCACCGTCTTCAACAAGACCACCTCTTCCAGCAGTGCATTCCAAGTCTCCACCACCCTATCCATGAAGAAATGCTTCCTGACCTCCCTCCTAATCCCCCCCCAACTTAAGACTGTTCCCCCTCATGTTATGGTTGCCACTAGTAAAAGAATAGCAATTTAAAAGTTATTTTAATAATATTAATTGTATCAATAATAATTCAAGGGGGAGGCCATGCATAAATTCTGTTTGTGACAGAGCTAAGCAGAACACAATTGGACCTGTTCATCTCATTGTTCCTCAGTCTTGTGACCTGATGGGTCAAACTGCATGATCTTTTCAGGAATATTTTGGTTCTGTAAACTGCACTGCAAAAAGTCTAGACTGATCCACATTCCTCTTAGGAACAATGAGACTGATCTATTTTTTTTTTTTTTGAGGGGGGGTCACTATCTTGTGACAATATCCAAAATTAAATAGAAAAAGATGCAACTTCCTTTGCACTGAAATTATTTCTATATATTGTTCTGAGACCATGAGAGAACTATGCCAGATGCTGAACTGGAGAGACAATTTTGGCACACACAGAGCCCAAGAAACCTTGAAACACTGAGATCAATGAGATTATTGATGGTCAAATACTGAAACAAAAAGACAGCATAATTTCAGCACAGATCAAGTTGCGTCTTTTTTGTGTTTTGTTAGCTTGTCACTGCCTCACACTTTCATTTAACAATGATTTTTCTTTATCTTTTATTTAGACATTTAATTATTCATGATATCATGCCTTGTGCTGTATCTTACAAAAATCAGAATACATTTAGTTAAAATATGCACTATGACATTTTGGGACCGTCTGGTGTTAGAAACATCAAGACTATCACAACACAACACTCCCCTTTAAGTCATTGCTGCACTGTTTGTTCAGAACCATCAAAAGCTAGGAACAGTCTTTGAAAAAGAAGGCAGGGAAGTCTAGGCCTGGGAAGCTGGAGACCCAGGTCTCAAGTCCCTCTACTGCTAATGTCTCACTGTGTGATCTTGTCCAAATTATTTGAACTAGGGAACTCCCAGTTCTCCCATCCATTCAGCTGTACAGTTGGGGAGGAGCAGCAGGACCTTACTGAGAATGAAATGCTGTACTTCTGCTGGGTCATTTTGCATAAACAGTTTAAATCAAAATTGCTTGCAAAAACAGTTTCTGGCCCATTAGGAGTAAAGTGCTAGTGCACTGCACTGCACCACAGCACTGGATTCTCAGATTTGGGAGCAATTTTAGGACCTTCACACTTCAGGCTGATGAATTACTGTATGAAAAAGGTGCTGTGTTTGCTCTCTGGCATAGGGGAGAGGCTTTGAAACCTTTGAAACAGACCCCCCCAGGTAGTCCAGTTCATGGAGCAGGTTTTAACATTGCTAAGAAAAGACCACATTAACATGCTCCTCTTAGCTGAGGTGAAGATTGTGTGTGTGTGTGTGTGTGGGGGCAATTACAAAGGCTATAGTAGAAAAAAGGTATTTCCCCTGGAAAAGAATGAGAACTCATAACATGGATAAATAGTGACATTAGTAGTAGGTAGAAACAAGGTATTCCCCTCGCAAAAGAATGAAAACCCAAAACAAAGATAAACAGTGACATTAGTAGTATAACTTGGATGATGGAAATAAGAAGCATTACTGAAGAAATTAAATAAAAATATGATAAAGACTAATTATTTCATGAATTATAGAGCTGTTTGCAGAGCTCAGGGAGGGTCATAAATTGCATATTTTTAGTTTATAAATCTCTGCTGCATCTCAAATGGGCCACAAAAGGAACTTCAAATGTGACAGTACCAAATTTAAGTAAAACAGAAAAGCATAGAATCAAAATCAAAATGTGAACTGCAAGAAAGTACTAACCTTGCAATTTCCTGCGGTGAAACCGAGGTGAGCCTAAAAAGCTGTTCTTGATTGAGTTCAGCCGCGTCCTCCAAGGCATCCCTCCAATGCTGGGACTGGATGGTGGTGTTGGATTGGGTGTGCTTGCTGGACTCTCCTTAGGTGTGTGGACAGGCGTCCCCTTGGGGGTTGGGAGGGGGCTTCCCCTCGGGGAAGGGTGAGGGGTGACCTGTATGATGGGGATAGATTTGGTGTTTGGGTCAGTACTAGTAGGGAGTAATCTAGTAGGAGACACAGGGGTTGTCTGCACTGTAGGAACGGCCAGCTGCGAGCTCATTGTGACTGCAGGTTGGTGACCTTGAACATTTTGCACAGAAGAATTCTGGGAAGAAGAAGTTTCAGTGGTGCCAACTGGAAGTGGGTTTGATTTGGTTGACTGCAAAGGCTTTTCTGCCAATTTAGTCTTAGCTGGTAAGGTCTGTGTCTTTGGGTTGGGCTGCGGCCCTGTCTTTGGCTGAAGCATGTGAGTCGGCCTGGAGGCGTTCCTACAAGCATCAGGGTCTAAGGAAGCTTGGGATCGGGGAGACAAGGATAGATCGGGAGTCTGGGGAGGAACAAAAAACTTTCTGATAGGCTACAAGACAGACACAGAGGAATCATGCAAAGATAAAGTAAAAAAACAAAAAAAACAATTAAGATGCAGAACAAGAACATGCCATGACATAAATTAGGGAGATGGGATTGCAGAAAACAAACAAACAAAAAATACATGCGGTTAGCTGGGTAAGCAACGTGTTGGAACAGAAAAAGTGTCAATTACACAGGCTTTCAAAATTAATAAACTGTATGTCAGCAAATTTTAAAAAAGGGAACACACTAAAGAAATCCACCACTTCTGCTTAATATCACTGATAATTGTACAGCAAGCACAGTGCAAAACATGGGAAATAAAACAAACATATATAAATACATACACACAGCACAAGCCAATAGAGACTGATGCTGTTAATGTTAAATACATAATGTCTCTTTTTCAGACCAGCCAGTGATAAAGTGCAAGAAAACTTCATCTTCGATACATTAAACTGAACCAGTGGCTCAATGGCTACAAATGTCCCTTTTACTCTGAAGCCTTGTTTAGGGTCTGCTTTAAAATGTTTATAAAATTACAATATATTGTACTCCTCAAATTGGTATTCTTTCTTACACAAAAAAGTGTATCAGAGACAGACTGCTCTCAAAATGCCTAGTGGCTGAAGGACTGAAGACCTGTTTTGCTGCTAAATGCTATAACTTGCATACAACTAAACTTACCAAAACCTCTCTCGAAAAAAACCTCCACCTTACTTAAACAATTTATTTCAAATTCCTACCGTGAGAAACAGCTTAAGGACAGCTGGCAATCTGGAACTTAAAGTTCCAGTATTGAAAACATCTAAAGAAAATTTGACTATTGTCAGTCTTGGACCTGGAGCTTGGAATGAACTACCCCAATTAAAAAAAAATACAAAAAGGGAAAGTTTCATGGAATTCAATAAAAATCTGGTTTACAAGTGAATCCTCATTACCAAAAAGCTGTTGAGTTTACAATGAAAAAGGTCAACTAGGCTACTTTTTACAAAATGACCATAGTCAAAGTTCATCTTGGAACTTTTGCTGCAATAATTTGTATTTTTGAATATGTTTTGATATTGTTGTGTACAATATTTTGAAACAGATGTGTATGATTGTATGAATTATGGATCCCATTGTAAATTAGCCTTGGCTCAGTTGGGCTATCCTTTTCTTGATTTCTAAGAATAAACAATTACTAAACTAAAATGCAACTGTGTCATTTGTTTGCTGCTATTACGCCTTGTGCAAAACATTTAATTTTAAGAATGCTCAACATTTTTAAATTGTAAAAAAATATTTTTGTTCTTGCCTTTCTACATCACTTTTTGATGTTTTAAAGGAAAAATGTCTTGCAAAAAAAAGCCATAAGGTGGCTAGAATCCTGCGATGAAGGCACATTCATAAAGTCGGGTAGTGGCAGTGTGCCATGCTGCCACTTGGGAGACCAATATATGTGTTTATATGTACAGCAGTTAGTGTGCCTCTTATTTTTATGAGTGCATTCTTGAGTTCTTTGAGTGAGAGAAGTGAAGCTGAGAAATTTTAGCACACACAGAACTTGAGAAGAAACCCCTAAAACCATAAGAGACGGGGAATCATACATATAAACATATTATAAATTGTGTTGAAGACTTGTGCTTTTAAAAATGGATCTTGAATTTTAAAATCAAAACATCTTACTTTGCTGAAAAAATAGAGAAACCTCTGTATGGGGAAAGGGACTGTGCCAAGTTAACTTTGATCTTCAGAATTTTAGAATTCTCAGTATGAGACCGTCTTATGGTTACAAAAGTGCCTGTAATGTTTAGAAATATAGAATTCAGCTTGGCTAAGAATGCTGTTGTGATTTATAATCCAGCCCTGTAATACCACACCGAGGGTGGCTGTGGCCAAGTGCATTGTACAGATAAGATACTCAGCTCCTGGTGATAGAGCATGCAAGCTGCCCAAGATTTGCACGCCACCCCTTCTGGCCAACCAAGGAGTGGCACTGGCATCAGTGGTGAAGGCAGCGACTTGCTTGCCCACATGGAAGGGTATAGCTGCAGCAATCTGTCTGTCAGGGTGACAGGCAGGGCAAACCATGGAGGAAAAAGGGGGAAACTAATTATTTTAATAAAATGGCATCCTTGAACAAACACAGAATCTGACCCTGTAACTACTGTGGCCAATTCATAAATCTCAAAGCACCTTGAACATGTGGAAAAACACAGCACAACCCTTCTTACTTAAGAAGTGGCACAGACCAAAAATAATCATGGAATTGAGGAAGTCTGTTTGTGATACAGAGGTTTGGTTTTGCTTGAAGGATCTCCCACTTTCAAATTCTTATTGCTAAAGCATTTTTGATTTGAAAAAGAAACTTATTTATTTTTGCTATTGCTGTTTTAGTCATTACAGAAAACAATGCCATAGATGCCAAACAGGACTTGATACAAAGCATAAATATTTAGTACAAATAAAATTGCTACATAAAGCAATTATACTCACCCTGGGGCTACTGAGAGGGCTAGTGGAGAGGCCAGATGAGGCTCCGCTGATCGATCTTGACCTACAGTGTACAAAAAAACCCCCCCAAAAAAACACAAAAATATTTTTGAATAATTGTTGAGGGAGAACTTAACAGATACTCAGTAGAGACAATCACTCAGTACAACAATCATTAAAAATGCTAAACTAAGGGCCATGTAACTACTAGTAGCATACACAGGCTCCAAAGGAAATGTGGTTGCAGTCCAAATGGTGTTCCTTTGCCAGTTTATTTTCAGATTTGCTTGTCTTGGCTCCAATAGTTCTTATGAACTAATCACAATAGATGTTACATAAGCAGTTACTTGAATAAAGGGAAGACAAACATTGGTGAGTCCTGCTTGATTATTTTTGTTTACTATAGTGTATAAACATCTATTCCTGGGATGGTTTCTCAAACAACGTTTACTACAGTTTACATGTGCATTTTATTTTAAAATAAGTTAAGCTGATTTATGGAACAAAAGCCTCATCCAAAATTTACAAGTGACATTGACATACTGTACTGTGCTCTCTCACTCCACTGAAAGTCTGCTGAAGTTCCAGCATTTGTGGAACAGCTATAACACTCCATCATCAAGCTATGCTGTTGCAACCATGAGCCCTCACTTTGATTTTCTCCTTTTATGTCCTACCCACTGATTACATTGCCCCTTTCACTTGTGTCTACTTCAACAGCCTGCCAATGCTGACTGTAGCTTCATAGGTATGCAACACACATTGAATGACCACTCAGAATATGAACCCAACATTCTGTCTTTCATGAGCAACTGTGTTGAAGTTTTACCCTTCACTTGGTCTTATGATGCCAGGATCTCATTTTCTATGGCAGCCACAGGTCTGGCTTGATTAAGAGAGCTGAGAAAAAAACTGAAGTATGATCTTTCTCTTTAACGTAACAGACATTTAAAAAGATATCCAAGATCCTGAAGCACTCCTCAGTCATTCTCTTAATATGGTAGCATTACCTATTCGACTTCCATGAAATTTCAAAAAAAGTTTGAATATGCTAATAAAATAGCATCAATTTGTAATCTTTGGTATTGCCGTTTAATTTTTAAAGTACTTAACTGAGTCTTTTCAGATTTGAAACATTTAGAAGCCCTCAAAACTGAGTGAGTATACAAACTGTCAGTTATAATCTGTACCTTTAAGTGCAGTGGAGTTATAAACATCCAGATTTGGGGGAGCATTTCACAAAATTTCAAAAATAAGTTAATTGTGCAACTATGAGTCTTTATAATACAAAAGCAACATAACCACATGTTGCAGCATTTAATTTCCAAGACCCGTTGCAAATGTTATGTTTAAACATTTTCAGACATCTAGTTTCAAAGTTGGCTGAATTATAAAATGCAAAATATTAAGACTTTTTTCACAAAATTTCACAAAGAGATAAACTACCAGATTTTGAGCCCCTGTAAATTCAAAACTCAACACCATCGTTTCTCAAAATTTGACAAAAACTTGAAGCATTATCCACTGGGGGAGCATGCCAAAATTCAGGTCTCTCACACAAAGGATAGCTGCTGTATAACTAGCTGAAAATATTGGCAAACCTTTGTGAATTCACAAAGAAATAAACTGCCAGATTGTGAACTCCTGTAAATTCAACACTACATAACTAAATGTTTTGCTATTAAGCATGTGCTTTGAGCCTTACTGTATGGGTGAGCACGCCGACTTTTAGGTCTCCTGCTTAATAGACAGCTAAAAGTACTGGCAAACTATTGCAAAATTTCACAAACAGCTAAACAGCAAGATGTTGGGAAACCCTGTAAGCTAACCATTACTTATCCAAATGTTATTATGACATTTGGCAAGTACTTGGATCTTTCCTCAATAATGAAACATGCCAATTTTTTAGTCACTATAGTAAAGGATATCTAAATTACAAACAGCTAAAAAACATACTGGCAGTATTTTAGAATTGTAATAAAATCTCCCAAAACTAAATCTGTAAAATGTGCCTAGTCCAAGTGTTAATAAATAAAAATGCCTCTTCAAAATAAAAAAATGGTGGATGAACTGCAGGCACTCATGGTAAATGTTAATCAGTTGCACAAATGCAATGGGTTAAATAGATTACATAATGTTAAATTGTAAGGAGTCATTTTTACTGTCTGCAGACGGTGGGGGTGGGGTGCATGTTGGCTGGAGGATAAAAATGTGAATAGCAAAAAAATTAAAAAATAAGCAGGACGTTTATATTTTTGCTTATCTAGCGTTCTTTAAAAAAGCACCAGTAATTAGTACAAATTTCCCCAGGTTTTGTTCACATTTCTTCCTTCACATTTCTCACAATTATATTATAATATATGCAACAATATAAAAATATATTTCTGTTATGAAGCAGTTTCATGGTGAAAATTCTGGAAATGCTATTATTTTTAAAAGCACTAGGTAAAATGAAGTTTGTTCAACATTAGTGATTTTATTCATCCAAGCAGCATATAAGACAATGGCCATATGTGCAATTTAAACTGAAAGCTGTATAGAAATGTTAAGAAAACTATGTTATAGTGCTAAACCATGTTGTCAGATATCTGTATACAGTGTCTTAAAACCATTTTCTGGTTCTCTGCTAACTGAGAAAACCAAACAAAAAACCTAAATAATCTTAACATGGCAGTTCATGTTAAAAATGTGTTTTATACTTTATTACACTATCTTTTAAAACCCATGGTGCTGCTCTTTGCTGTTCATTTTTGGTTTTCAGATCTGTACAAACAGTGCCACATTAAATTTTAATGCAGCAGTGCAGGTTACAGTGAAAATTATTATGCCCTATACTATTTTACTCTATTTGAGGTTTTCATTATCTTCTGTCTGGTATGATACCTTTTCCACAATTTTGAGTCTGCTATAGCACTTTTTACATTGGAAATAATAAAAGGAGCATTACTTTTAATGTGGCTTAGGTCCAACTTTTTATCAGTATTTTCTTTTGACACCCATTGCTGAATATCACTTTCTTGAGATTAACTTGAACTGGCATGCAGCAGATGCTGCTGGCTAATCTTATGGGACAATAGGTGTAAAAAGAAAAAGTCAAGGGTACCAATGAAAACCTGATCTGAGACACTATAAATGGAGTGATCTTTTTATTTGAAATATAAAAAAGTGCCATCTAAGAATTACAACAGCAGTACTAGTTAGCCAGCAGAAAATACCATGTTACCTTTCTTAACAGTAATGCATTCCTGATCTTAAATTTTTCATCGGGGTATATTAATTTCAATAAGCTATTTTTAAGACTGTGTTTAATTATGGCATTTGCAATTTGCGTGAATTTACAATAAAGATGGCTACCCTAGCAACATTCAAACATCTTCTCCCCAGCAAGCAAACAATAACTGCACCCAGTGCATTTATAATGCAGATATATCAGGGTGTCATCAGCACATGTTTCTGATGGCCAACAACACAGCACCATCCTGATGTGCTTCCATCCATGATGGGGAATCTATCAAAGGACCGATAACTTTTACACACTTAAAAATCCTTTATCTTACCTCAGAAATGAAATAAAGTGAAAACAGAAATCAAATATCTTGAAGTTTTGATTTGTCCAAATGATCAAATTATTTAAATTTATGTTAACAAGTACTGCTGCTTTAAAATGGGTAAAGAAGGGTATCATACAAAACTGGATGTACTGTAAGGGACTATCTAAAATGGAATAAAAAAGCATAGGTCTAACTTTTAAATGTAACATGCACTGTTGCTTTATGTTCACCATGTTACAAGCTTAGACTTTGTGGCACGGCATTGTCATTGATGTTGCCAGTGTCACATAAAGTCAGGGAGCAGTGTCTGTTGCATGCCAGTGCATCATAGTTGCAAGAAAAATGGACATTGAACTATGGTTGTTTATACACAGTTAAAATAATTAAGAGAACCTGTGGCAACCACATTAAATAATGCCCACTATTAATTATTCCAAAGCTAAATATATGCTAAAGCAGACTTGGCACGAGGGGAATGAAGGCTATCTTATAAGACAGGAGAAAATGGATTATTTAAAATGGAAAAAAAAGGTGCAAAATATGTGTAATAATGGGAACTGCTACTTTAGAGTAGTGTATTGGGATCCTTAAGTGTGTGCTAGGGGCAGATCAAGTTACAAGGATGGTGTAAGAGAACTAGGACAAATAGAAGAGAATCATACAAAGTAAGAGAAGCACAGACTGTGAGAAAGTCAGATTAACAAAATATGTTATTTTATTAGCTACAGAATTTCTTTCACAAAAGTCTAACATTTCCATGTTCTGGCATTTACTCAATTCTTTTGCCAGGGGGAAAAAATCAATGACCTTTTGCCCACAGCTTTACTAGAGTGTGTGCTTGGAGAACAAGGGGGATGGTATCTAAAGCCCACATGATGATGGGTTAATTACTTCTGGGGTAGTTTGGCATGCCAGAACATAACAACAGCATGACACCACTGATCTGATTCACTAAAAATACCACCAACAGCTTAATCTGGTTCAAGGACAGTTGGCATTCATCTGTGTCCCCTTCCCACAGGTCGT
This sequence comes from Neoceratodus forsteri, assembly GCA_016271365.2. Taxonomy (NCBI): domain Eukaryota; kingdom Metazoa; phylum Chordata; order Ceratodontiformes; family Ceratodontidae; genus Neoceratodus; species Neoceratodus forsteri. The sequence continues at coordinate 727,053,356 of CM028133.1, forward strand.
GCCTGAAAATAGGCAGAATTTGTCTAGTGCACTTACCCAGTCAACAAAAACTATATAAATAAATGTTATAAAATTAGCTTACTTCATCCAAATACCTTAACAGTAATACAGGTTACAGTTAAAGTTTTGACCCATATCTTTTTATTACATTTAGATTGCCCTTGTTTGTCTTGTAGGATGCCCTTTTTTGCCCAATTTATTTTATTTTTTTTAATCTATTGTTTATGCTCCAAAAGATGACCCCGCTCACTTCTCCAGCTTGGGCCTAGCCCCCCTCTCAGCATCCCTGCCCTCTTAAAGGAGAAGACTCCGTTTATTTATGAATTGGATAGTTCTGACATGTTTTTCATAAATTACACCAATTACTGCAAGTATGTCAGTAAGAGATCAGTCATTTTTTCTGTTGTAACACATATCTAGATTCTGAGGATCTGACACAAGCTTGTTAAGTTTCAAGCAACTCTCCATTTGTATGCCAATGAGGCACTTGTAATACAAACCCTCCCATTCTTTGGTGTCACTAGAGCAGCAGCTCAGAAGAAAGCATAAGGTTTTCAATGCTTCTTGTCCATATTTTAAGTCTGGCAATGGCTTTAGACAGTCCTGCCATGCATGCCACTCATGCAGTGTATGGTACTAGTAGCCCTTATTTGTGCATATCAAATAATACATTAAAATTATTTCATTCACGAGAAAAAAATCTATTTCTTTCTGCCACTGATATCTCACTATAAGACAGTTGTAACATCCTGTTGGGGAGGAGTAGACTGAATTCTTCCTTTACCCAGATGACACACATCATCCTTCCAGCAGCTAGAAAAATGGAGAGCTATGTCACTTAGTTTAAAATATGTGTTTTTCACATTTCAAATAAAGGAATAATGCAAGACAGGGTGTGTGTAGTACTGGGATAATGCCATGCCTGGGGGGGTTGGGTATGAGGCTGCAGGTCGAGTGCATCCAATGCCCCAGGCGTGGCATTATCCCAGCACGACACACACCCTGGAGTGCATTATTCCTATTATACAATGGCTTGTTGTCATATATAAAATAAAAAAATAATTTTAAAGAATGTTTTTATTAGTGTGGAAAAATATTTTTTTTTTCTTAAGAGGAGATGCAAAAAAAGAGTATAAGATCCAAACAATCCTCAATTGGTTCACATTGCTGACACTAGACCTGTGGCATTATGCTGGGATAATGACATGGGTCCAGCCCCAAACTGACCAATCACAGTCCAAGATTCTTTCTTGCCATTGTATAATGCTCCTTAAACCACAGTTTGCTGACTATAAATACCAAGAGAGGGAATGAATATGATGTAGGAGAAGTGAGCTAAGCAAATACATAGCACTGCAAACATGGGACTTCTCCTTTAACTTGGAAATTTCCAACCCCACTGGCTTGCCCTTCCCCTTCTCATGGCAGGGTCCAAGCATGCTGGATCCAACCTCTCACCTTCCCCAGTGACCAGAGGCAGGAGTTCTCTGGGTGCTGTCAAACTGGCAGTCGCCAGGGTTGGGGCCCTAGTGCACTTGGGATCATCCTGTGTGAGTCAGGCTCATTTTCCATTTCAGTCCCAGCCCCCACGGACATCAACACACAAGAAGGTCTAAGCCTGACACATGCTCAGCAGGCCTCACAGAGGCTCCAGCCGATGTTCCCCTCCCACTCATGCTGCAGCAGCATCACCATCACCATCTGTGGTTCCTCAGGTGGCAGTGTGGTAGTGGCTGCTGCAGCACTCCCACCACGGTGGAAAAGAACATCATCTGGGGTGCTCAGTCTTCCCTTGCCCAGCCTCCCCCAACAGGCTAAGCTCATTCTTGAGCGGTAGCGCTATCACTGCCCTGACAGGCTGACCCTTTTTTCCCCATTTTGAACCTGCTTTAGCGTTTTTTTTTTTTTAGAGATCTGAAATAATTAAAAAGAGCACTCTTTATAATATGGTCATACACAGCTATTTTTAATTATACAATGGCAAGAAAATTTCCTGGACTCTGATTGGTCAGTGTGTGCCTGGGACAGTGATGTTATTGAACGATAACATCATTGTATTGAGTTCAGGCACACAAACGACCGCAGAGCAGCGAAACAAATCCTTCCCTCCCCACAAGAATCACGAAGCCCACACTACTCTATCGGCTCCCTGACAAATAATTTCATTCCTCCCTCACTCCCGATTCTCTTCACTACCCTCGAAGCACCAACAGCTGGGGAAAAGCAGCCACACCACAACCGATAGTGAGACAAATTGAATTAATGCTGTTTTCCCTCAAAGCGAGCGGCTTCACTGAACCGCCAAAAGCGTAACTGCCGTTCTTGTGCAATTAAGTGATACCGCCCAATTTCGGGGGAAAAAAGCGGGCATGAAAACAAACACATGCTGTAATCCAAGCTGCTCTTGTACTCACCGGCACAATAACTGTTCAGCCATCTCAGGGAAGTCTTTTCCAACTCCTCCTCACATCCCAAATAAAACGTTCTGCACAGTCTCCGATCGCATTGCAAACTACAACCACCCCAACCCATAATGTTAATCAAAAGACGTGAGCATGAATAAAACTTAAAAGGCCACTTCAGCAGTCAGTGAAAATGCCACAGGGGGTGAGGTAGCTGACAATGCTGTAAACCATCACTGCAGCAAGCTTACAGGCTTCAAGATTACTCTTGGGACAACAGCATCATTTACTGAGCAGCTCCACCTACTGGCTGAAATATATAGTGAACTTTTTTTTTTAAAACATGTACCTCCACTCACAAATAATGGGGAAAAAAATATTTTTAAATTTTTTTCCTTTTCAGAATAAAATAAAGGCCATTGTATAATAGCAATAAGGCACCCAGGATGTGTATATTGTAATGATCGTCACTCCTGGGGTGGTGGAAGCACTCAGCTTCGCCTCGTGCTTCAACCCACCCCAGAAGTGATATTATTACACGATAACACACACCCTGTCGTGCCTTATTGCTTAAACATCTATTGTCCCAGAAGGTGAGGGAGCAGTGTGTTTTTCATGTTAGTTAACTTTAGTCACAGGAAAAGTAATATGAAACAATGAGTGTTCAAAAACAGCTCAGCACAGCGATTAAAAAACTGTGGCTAGCTAGATTAAAAGGAGCACTTTTAAATAATTTCAAATCTAATAAAAATGCTAAAGCAGATTCAAAACACACCTCTCAACCTGTCAGCATTAAAATGCACAGCCACCGGCATTTAAAAGTCAGATCAAATGGCCAGAACATGTAGCACTTTCTTATTTTCAAATAATAATGGGCTAGATTTTCAAAGCCCTTGTAACTTCCGCAGATGTGGGAAAAAACTGGCACAAGTGGGTCTCCACTTGTGGAGCTGCAGTTTCTCACACTGCTGCGGTATTCTCAAAAGTGGAGCTGATTTGCGACCAGGTCCACAATTTACAGCAGCCTGTGGCCATTTCTTTGGCGTACCTGTGGGGAAAAGTTACACCTGGTGGAACCAGGCGTAACATCCCCTGCAGCTGTGCAAGCTGAAAATATCAGCCTCCACAGCTGCAGAGATTTCAGACCGCAACTGCATTTGTGGTGTGGGACTTATTCCCCCCTTCATGTTGAAAATCTGGCGTAATATGTCTATGAATAGTGGGCCCAGATGTTTTGCATTAAGGAATGCTTCAATCAACTTAATTCAATGGTTTAATAGTTTGTGTGTCCAAAAATAACTAACACTATGAGGAACATCAGTAAACCTACATGGAGCAAATCTAAATTTGAGTGTAAAAATCACAGTGTTATGCAAAATGCATAGTAGTTGAGAGGTATGATTCAAAATAAGGAAGAATTTCATCTTACAAGACAAGGAGAAAGGGGGCACTCTAATATGGCATGAAAACATATAGCTACAGTATTTTCACTATAACTTACATGTTGCATTAGTGCAGCTATAGCCCAACTCTAATTTAAGGGTGTTGATTTCTTTGTCCTCTAAAACCACTCATTAGCCCACTCTGTCTTGGTTGGGCTTGCCAGTTTTGTACAATTTGTACACCTTCTAGCCCATCTGAGTTACTGCATTTAATTTCTAGTGGAGTACTGTCTATACCCATTTTTTACAGCTGGATGAACTAAAGTACAGGATAGTCAAGTGACAATCAGAATGTTTCAGAATGAGTAAATGACTATGACAATATTCAAACTGGGATCATGTAGTTCACAGTTTGCTGCTTTAGACGTTCAACCATACTGCCTCCCAAAGGTTAAAGACAGGTCTTCCTTTTAAACAGTCCTAGTTGGAATGGTTTGTGGGAAGGACTCAGTTTCACGTGCTGACAGGGCACTGTAGTTACAGTTTATCATGGATGTATACTAGAGGAGCACAAGCGTCTCCCACTGGTGGTAGCACTGACATTTTAACAGGAGCAGCCATTTCTCTTCCAGATGTATCACAAGAGAGGTCAGAGAGTAGGGTAGGTAGACTGAGCTGTGGCACAAGGTCCTCTGGTCCTCTTTAGGGATGGCAGGTATACTGATGATGGTTTACCCACATGCAAGGGCCACTGCTGTGTGCTGGATATTTTAAAGTGCAGGTTTTGATTCAAATTGTTCTCCCCCCCAACACACATAAATAGCTTACCCTCCGGTTTAGCAGTCTCTGTGAAAAGCTTCATTTTTGGCACGTTGCATTTTAAGAAATATCCCTTGTAAAACTGTTCCTTGGGGCTTGTATCTAAAATGGCAACATTTGCTGACCCAGAGCTGCACACCCACACATTCATGTTTTATGATGCCAGTACCAGAATGGCACGGGGCGCGCTCCATAGATATAATGGGGAACATTTTGGTCTGTTTTTTTGAGTGCTAAATTTGAGAAAGGCAGGCCACTTTGCAAGGACTTTTTTAGTTAAGCGGTGGACTGCCTTTCTCAAATTCAACACTCAAAAGTATAAAAAGTTATAAAAATGTTCCCCATTATTGCCTATGGAGCACGTCCCCACACCAAATGTGAATGCACGGGGGTGCGGCTCCAGGTCAGCAAATGTTGCTGTTTTAGATACAAGCTCTGCAGAACAGTTTTACAAGGGATATTTCTTAAAATGCAGTGTGCAAAAATATGAAGCTTTTCACAGAAACTGCTAAATTGCAGGGTAAACTATTTATGTGCTGGAGTGGGAAGGGGAGAGAAATAATTTTATTTGAAACCTGCTCTTTGAGGTAAACATCTTCTTGATCCAAGCTGTCATCATGTCAATTCCCACATGCTGCCAGTCTACAGCACCACTTGAGCACAGCTATTGTAGAAACTGGCTTAATTATCTTTAATATGCCCAACAGAGTTGTACTGATAAATGGTGCTGCCTCAAATAAATATTTCCCACACCAGCAGTTACCAAAAAGAAAAGAAAAAGAGTAAGCACTTTTACAAAATAGCAGAACTGGTGATGTTGCAAATTTTACCTTTTATTTCCTCAGTGGAAAAAACTACTTACAGTTCACAGACACAGTATCACCAAAATTAAATGATACAAATTGTCCATGTAATTTATCCCCTGAACCCAGGGCCTTTGCAACCATGCTATTGAAAATCTAAGAACCATCCCCTTCTCTAACCCTGTTAAAATGTCATATCCAGTGACATTCAGTCCTCATAAAAGAAAAGAATACCTAGCCTAATGTTATTAGTTTAAGCTTTGTACTGATTTCTCCCATGCAACAGCCATACATGGAATGTTAGACTAGTAGCATTTAGAAGTATCTGCACTTCCTACCACCACAGCCTCCTCTGGCAGCCCATTTCACAAGGCGTCAGCATTTTTTCATTGTAGGAACATATATCGTTCATGGCTAGAATACGTATCATGGAGACACTTTAATAAAGCCTACGATCTCTTTGCTCCCCTCTCTGCCGTCCGCTCCAAAAGACCTAACCTGCCCTGGATTACCCCTGCTCTCTCACTGTTGCTCAGGCACAGGGACGACCTTTGGTACCGTGCCACTGAAACCAGGTGCCCAGCTGACAGACAGGCCTACAATGCTGCACGGAACAAGTGTACATGGGCAATCAGGAAGGCCAAAGCCGACCACTATCAGGCCACCCTCACTGCCTCCTGGGGGAGCGCCCGTACCTTCTGGGATAAGGTCAAACAACTGAATGGGAACACCCGCCCCCCATCCCAGATTACCACCAACACCACCACCATCACAGACCCCGCTGGACATTGTAAACTCTCTCAACACCGCTTTTTGACCTTAGCCCTATCCTCCCCAGTAACTTCTTTGATCAGCCACCCCCACCCCTGCCCTCCACCGCCCTTTGCTTCCACCTTCGAGGGTTACTACCCAGGAAGCCAGACTGCACCTGACCCATGCACTAAAAGGCAACAGTCCCAGTGGCATCTCCTGACCACAAAATTCTCCGGTTGGTCCTTGATCAAGTCCTCACCCCACTCACCTGCCTTCTTAACAAATCCCTCTGCCTGGGACAATTCTCCTCCTCGTGGAAAACTGCAATGGTTACTCCAATCCATAAAGGGGGTGACAGGTCCTTAGCTGGGAACTATCGACCGATCTCCATTCTCCCACCCCTTTCCAAGGCACTGGAAAAACTAGTTGCTGCACAAATAACTGAATACCTGACCAAATACAACATCCTCTGCCCTGAACAGCACGGCTTCCACGCAGGACACAGTACTAGCACTGCTCTTATTGAATTCGCCTCCTTCCTTCACTCCTCATTGGATACTGGCTCCCTGGTGGGGGCTGTGTTCCTTGACCTATCAAAGGCCTTTGACACGGTCTCCCACCCCCTACTACTGGAAGCCCTCTGTCACACTGGTTTTGCCTCTGGACCACTGGCTTGGTGCTCCAGCTACCTTTCCGCCCGCTCCCAGCGAGTCAAAATTGGTGGGACTCTTTCTGACCCACGTTCGATCCTCTCAGGGGTTCCACAGGGCTCCATCCTGGGGCCCCTTCTCTTCTCGCTATACCTTAACACCCTGCCCAGTGCGTGCCCTAGGAAAATACTGCTGTCATGAGCGATACCGTCCTTTGCCACTGACCGTAACCCCCACTTCCCTCCAGGTTTCTCTTCAAAGGGCTTATGATGGCTGAAGCTTATTTAAAGAGCATAAATTGTCATAATCTAAAAAATCTAAAACCATGCTCTTCGCCCACCCTCAAAATAAATCATCCAACTCCCCTCTCCGTATCCTTTCCGGCTCTAGACTACAACTGGAACAAGTCCAATCCTATAAGTACTTAGGGATCTTATTTGACTCAGCCCTCTCCTACCATACCCACATCGACACACTCGCTTCTGTAACCAATATCCGACTCGGTATCCTGCACCGCTACAAAAACTGTCTCCCGAGCGCCTCCGGCTTGCGGTTACTTCCTCCATACTCTCCCTGGTGGATTATGGGCTACCTGTCTATGGGGCTGCCAACATGACGGCCTCAACAAAATTCGCCTCCTCCTAAATAAGGCTTGCAGGCTAATCACAGGGCCCCTAAGCTCACCTCATACCTGCAACTCTATGACCTTGCAACATTGCTTGACCTCGATGAGCGCCTACTATCCTAAGCGTGCATCATTTCAAAAAACCTTACTAGGACTTTCTCCCCTGGGCTGACTCCTCCTCCTCCCAGCACAGCCCCTTGTCAGCACCTGGACCTCCTGCAAAGCCACTTTCCTGGTTCCTCGTGCTAGGACTTCACTTGGTCAGAGATCTTTCTGCCATAGAGCCCCTGCTTGGTACAACACTCTTCCTCGGGCCATCACTGATTCCCCCACCATCTCCACTTTCAAAATGCCCTCAAAAGCGAACTATTCAGCAAGCGCTGCTGCTCCTGTGCTCAAAGGATGCTCTAACCCCCTCTGACAATGCCTCTGGGCTGCTCCATCCCCTCGCCTCCTTATTCCCAACAACCTCACTACTTCCATTTTTTCCTCTACCAAACTGTATCGCTACTGATTGGTAGAACCATGTTGCCTTCCCTATGCTACCTATGCATAACTTATTTTCTACCCAGCTCTATACGGATCATACCCCGTTGTCTGTACTACTCCTGTCCCAGGCCCTACACTGTGTAATCTGATATCTAGTGACCGGTGTGACTGCCCTATCGAGTTACCTGTACGGGCTCCTGTCTCATGTCACGACGCTTCTTGGAATCTGACACTGTAGACTGTTTGGCTGTTATCACACTTCCTTGACATACCATTATGCTGCTAAACCCTGTTATCCTACTGTTGTCAATTATACCATATTTTGCTCTGTATTACACCACCAATGTTTGCTGTAACCATGTGCCATTAATGCGTGTCTGTTTATACTGATGCTCTTCTTTGTATGTACCCTGTTTTCTGTATTAACTGTATTATCTACCATTGTTGACGAGGTACCTTTGGAAATGAGCCTTTGGCTCAAAGGTTGTAAACTGATTGCAATAAATAAATAAATAAATAAATAAATATCCCCTGTTGCACACAAAAAAAGAGAGGCTGTGCTAACCAGCAAACAAGTTCAGTTGGCATCAGCAGAACTCAGTTATACTACATTCTAAAAGAAGCTTGATTTCAAGATACTCCAATCCATGTTAGGAGCATTGGGGTTTAAGACGGAAGCAAGCCATGTAACCCATCAGTACCGACTTCAATATCGCTATAGTTTGATCCATTTAATCCGGTCTCTCTCATGTGACTGGACATGTCTTGAATACAGGTAGTATCTCTACCTCTATCTGTGCCACTGGGCATCCATTTTATATGCTAACTCACTCTCAAAGTGAAGAAATGTGTCCTCCATTCTCCTCTAAAATATCCTCCTACAATTAATTTGCAGTAACCTCCAGTTTTTGTCCCTGTCAGTCATATATTGAGGTGTAGGCCATCAATTATATTGCCACCCCGCAACAGTTTAGATTAGAAAAGAAGCAGTATTTAATTCCCTTCAGATTTGGCTTTGTTCCCGGCTGAATAGAAACATAGACTTTGACGTCAGATAAAGACCGCTTGGGCCCATCTAGTCTGCCCATTTCCCTACCTACAGGATAGGCCGCAGATCCTAGTTAACCAACAGCCTGTTTCTTCCTACCCCCCACAAGAATTGCCTTATGTCTGTCCCATGCATTCTTGAATTCTCCCACAGTTTTAGACCCCATAACCTCCTCAGGAAGGCTGTTCCATGCATCCACTACCTCTCTGTGAAATAATACTTCCTCACATTGCCCCTGAACCCCCCATCTTTAAATTGTGTCCCTTGTTCTTGCACGTCCCTGTTTCTAAAGATGCTACCCTCTTGGACTTTGTTGATTCCACTGAGGTACTTAAAGTTTCTATCATGTCTCCCCTCCCTTCTTTCCTCAAGGGTATACATATTAAGCTCCTTTAGTCTCTCCTCACATACGGCTTTCTTGCAGACCCTGCACCATTTTAGCTCTCCTCTGGACTGCCTCTATCCTATCTATGTCCTTGCGTAGATGGGGTCTCCAGAACTGGGGTACTCCAGATGGGGTCTCACCAACTGTCTGTACAGAGGGATAACAACTTCCTGTTTTCTGCTGCTGATGCCTCTCCCTATGCATCTCAGTATACCCCCAGCCCTCCCTACTGTCTTCTCACATTGCTTGCTAACCTTAAGGTCATCTGATATGATTACCCCCAGGTCCCTTTCCTTTTCTGTTGTTGTTACTACCTCCCCCATTGTGTATTCTTCCCCTGGGTTCTTGTTTCCCAGGTGCATTATTTTGCACTTCTTTGCATTGAATCCTAGCTGCCATACTTCTGACCATTCCTCCAACCTTGCCAAGTCCCTTCTCATCCTTTCCACACCTCCTTGTGTATCAACCCTGTTGCAGATCTTTGTGTCATCTGCAAAGAGGCATACTTTCCTTCCAGTCCCTCTGCAATGTCACTTATGAAGACATTAAAAGGACTGGACCCAATACTGAACCCCAGTACCCCACTAGTAACCCCTCTTCTTCAGAGTGGACTCCATTTACTATTACCCTCTGTGTCCTGTTGTCCAGCCAATTTTTTACCAGACTACCACCCTGGGACCCCTCCCAGGCTGGTTAATTGACTATTAATCTTTTGTGGGACTGTGTCAAATGCCTTGCTAAAGTCTAGGTAGGCCATGTCACAGCCCCTCCCTGGTCTACTACTTTGGTCACCCAGTCAAGAAATCTATTAGATTCGTCTGACATGACCTTCCTCTGTCAGAAACCATGCTGCTTTGGGTCCTGTGCCCACTGGCCTCTAGGTACTCAACTATTCTTTCCTTCAGAAGTGACTCCATCACTTTCCCTCACCACAGAGGTCAAACTGACAGGTCTGTAGTTTCCTGCCTCTGTCTTGGTCCCACTTTGTGAAGGGGAATCACATCTGCCTTCCTCCAGTCCTCGGGTACCACACCATCCTCCCATGATTTATTAAAAAGAGTAGCCAGTGGTTTCACTAGTTCGCCCCTTAATTATTTTAGAATTCTGGGGTGAATTCCATCAGGCCCCATTGCTTTGTCCACCTTCAGTTTTAGGAGTTCTTGCAGAACCCTTTCTTCTGTGAAAGGACTGGGATCGACCTCCCTATCAAGGGTGCTTCTGTTAATTGGATTAGGCTCTTCCCCCTCCTGTTTTGTGAATACTGAGCAGAAATATTCATTCAGTATCCCTGCTTTTACACTGTCCCCCTCTGCCCACCCACCGTTCATTCTATTCAGCCTCACTATCCCTCCCTTTGTCTTTCTACGCTCGCTGATGTACCTATAAAAGGTTTTATCCCCCTTCTTAACTGAATAGAAACATAGAATTTGATGGCAGATAAGGACCGCTTGGCCCACCCAGTCTGCCCATTTCCTACCTGATGGATAAGCTGCAGATCCTAGTTAACCAGCAGCCTACTTCTTCCTACCCCGCCCCTAGAATTGCCTTATGACTGTCCCATGCATGCTTGAATTCCACCACTGTTTTTGACTCCACAACCTCCTCTGGAAGGCCGTTCCATACATCCACAACCCTCTCTGTGAAAAAATACTCCTTAAATTACCTCTGCAGCCCCTTCTATCTTCAAATTGTGCCCCTTGTTCTTGCACACCTCTTTTTTTGAAAGATGCTACCCTCTTGGACTTTGTTGATTCCCTTGAGGTACTTGAAAGTTTCTATCGTGTCCCCCCTCTCCCTCCTTTCCTCGAGGCTATACATATTAAGCTCCTTTTGTCTCTCTTCATATGTCTTCCGGTGCAGACCCTGCACCATTTTAGTTGCCCTCCTCTGGACAGCTTCCATCCTGTCTATGTCTTTGCAGAGACTGGGTCTCCAGAACTGCACGCAGTACTCCAGATGGGGTCTCACCAGCTGTCTGTACAGAGGGATAACAACTTCTTGTTTTCTACTGGTGATGCCTCTCCCTATGCATCCCAGTATCCCCCCCGCCCTCCTTGCTGCCCTCTCCACATTGCTTGCCCACCTTTAGGTCATCTGATATGACTACCCCCAGGTCCCTTTCCATTTTGTTGTTGTTAGTATCTCACCCCCATTGTGTACTCTTCCCTGGGTTTTGTTTCCCAGGTGCATTACCTTGCACTTTTATCATTGAATCTAAGCTGCCATACATTTGACCATTCCTCTAACCTTGCCAAGTCCCTTCTCATCCTTTCCACCCCACCTTGTGCATCAACTCTGTTGCAGATCTTTGTGTCATCTGCAAAGAGACATACTTTTCCTTCCAGTTCCTCTGCAATATCGCTTATAAAAACATTCAAGAGGACTGGTCCTAATACTGAACCCTGCGGTACCCCACTACTAACCCCCCTTTTTTCAGAGTGGACTCCATTTACTATTACTCTCTGTGTCCTATTCTCCAGCCAATTCTTTACCCAGGCTGTCATCTTGGGACCCACTCCCAGGCTGGCTAACTTGTATATTAATCTTTTGTGTGGGACTGTGTCAAATGCCTTGCTAAAGTCTAGGTAGGCCATGTCCACAGCCCCTCCCTGATCAACTACTTTGGTCACCCAGTCAAAGAAATCTATCAGACTTGTCTGGCATGACCTTCCCGCTGTGAATCCATGCTGCCTTGGGTCCTGTGCCCCTCTGGCCTCTAGATACTCAACAATTCTTTCCTTCAGAAGTGATTCCATCATTTTCCCTACCACTGAGGTTAAACTAACAGGTCTGTAGTTTCCTGCTTCTGCCTTGCTCCCACTTTTGTGAAGGGGAATCACATCTGCCCTCCTCCAGTCCTCGGGTACCACCCCATCCTCCCATGATTTGTTAAAGAGGGTAGTCAGTGGTGTCACTAGTTCTACCCTTAGTTCTTTAGAATTCTGGGATGAATCCCATCAGGCCCCATTGCTTTGTCCACCTTCAGTTTTAAGAGTTCTTTCAGAACCCTTTCTTCTGTAAATGGGCTGGTATCAACTTCTGTATCCAGAGTGTTTCTACTGTTTGTTTTAGGTACCTCCCCTCTTTCTTTGTAAATACTGAGCAAAATATTTGTTTAGTATCTCTGCCTTTTCACACTCTGCCTACCCTCCCTTTATTAAGCCTCACTATCCCTCCCTTGGTCTTCCTTCGCTCCCTGATCTACCTATAAAAGGTTTTATCCCCCTTCTTAACTGAGTTGGCTATCTTTTCCTCGGTTTGGGCCTTTGCTGTTCTGACTGCCTTCCCAGCTTCCTTTTGCTTTAACTGATACAGTTCTCTGTCCTGTTCTTTCTGTGATTCCTTGTACTTCCTGAATGCTTTCTTTTTCTCTTGAACCTTCACTGCCACTTCCTTTGAGAACCACAGTGGTTTCTTACCTCGTTTTGTTTTGTTTATTTGCTTTACACAAAGGCTTGCTACCTCTGTGATGGCTGTTTTTATTATTCCCCATTGTTCTTCCACCCCTCCTTCCTGCCCATTTGCTAGTGCATTCCTTAGGCACTCACCCATTTTGGCAAAGGCAGCCCTCCTAAAATCCAGTACATTCGCCTTTGTATGGCTTGACTCTATTGCTGTGTTTATTGTGAACCATACTGTTCGATGGTTGCTAGTTCCCAGATGGCTACCCACTTCACATCTGTGATCCTCTCTTCATCTCCATTTGAGAGAACCAGGTCTAAGATTGCTCCCTCTCGAGTGGGCTCCAATACTAGTTGTCTAAGGCATGTCCCTGTAGGGCATCTAGAATAACCCCACTCTTAGAAGTGGCTGCTGCAACTGCACTCCAGTTAACATCTGGCATATTCAGATCACCCATCAACAATATCTCCCCTTTTTCTGCCATTCTAAGTATACTTTCTATCATTTCCTTGTCCATTTCCTCCCCCTGAGAAGGGGGTCTGTATACAACCCCTGTGCGGATTGTGGTGCCATTGCCAGTCTCCAAATTTACCCACAGTGCTTCTTCTCCTCCCTGTTTACCCTTTTGTTCTGTTGCTTTGATTCCTTCCCTTATGTAAAGAGCTACTCCTCCTCCTCTTTACCCTCCCTGTCCCTCCCTGAGATGGTGTATCCTGGTATGTTTATGTCCCAGTCATGGTTTTGTGTGTACCATGTTTCTGTGACTGCCATGATATCCAGATGTTCCTCCTCCATCAAGGCCACTAATTCAGGAAGCTTGTTACTCAGACTATGGGCATTGGTACTCATTGCTCTCCATTTTTGATGGCTTTACCTTCTGTTGCAGCATCCCCCACTGACCTTTCTACCTCAGTCTTTTTCTCATTTAGTACCCTGTTTTGTAGGGAGAGGCTGGGATTTTTCTGCTGCTTATCAGTGCCTCCCCCTTGACTAGTTTAAAAGCTTGCCAATGAAGCATTTAAACCGATTGCTCAAAAGACTTGTTCCCTTCCTGGACAGATGCAGACCATCCTGCCAGTATAGGCTGGTGTCCCTCCAGGTGGAACCCCAGTCCCCAATGAAGCCAAACCCTGTGCTCCACACCATTTTTTCAACCACTCATTAAACTGCATGGTGCAAAGTACTCGCCTCACTCATGCCATTGACAGGCAGCACCTCTGAGAAGGATACTGTGTGTGCTACTTGTCTAGGCCCTCCCAATTCTACAAAGTCCTTCTGCACTGCTCTAATCTCATGATGAGCCAAGTCATTTGTCCCTAGGTGGACAATGATGTCCAGCTCAGACTCTCGTGCAGCTGTTCTCATGATCCTGAGGATGCGCTTCCTGTCCTTCCAAGCCATGGCACCAGGCAGGCACCTTACTTCAGTTTTCCCTGCTCCCTCCAGCTCTATCTCCCTAATAATTGAGTCCCCCACCAGGAGCTGCTTCCTTTCCTTGTGGTGTCCTCTGTCTCCTTCCTGTGGGCCTCCCTTGTGACAGCTGTCCTCAGCCTCCTTAGTCTCCTCTGCTGGTGCATCCATAGGGGAGCTATGCTCCCCCAGAATGGTGTATGGATTGTGGAGTGGAACAACTGACTGGGTGTGCCTCTGTTCCACCATCCTCAGCCTTCCTGAGCCCACTGTGGTCCAACTGCTGTGCTTTCTTCGCAACCTCTGAGGTAGTGGTGGTGGCTCTGGTGCTCCCTGGATGTGGGAGGTTCCCTTCCTACCATCCAGTGTGGCCTGGGGGAAGGTTCCCTTACTACTGTCCAGCATGGCCTGAAGACGGCAACTTCCTCCCTCAGGGCAGAGAGTTGTTCGCAATAGAGGAGCATCTCAGCCTCCAGAAAGACTCCCGGAAGACTGCTGCCCCACAGCCATTACATTGTACTACTCCCCACATGTTTATCTACTTTTTTCTTTTTGTGTGTGTGTGATTGGTTTGTTATATAGAAATATATATATTATACAATGTGTATGCTTATATTGTCAGTGCAGTGTGCTAGAGAGGATATGACAGTGATATGCACCTTGCACTCTTGAGGAAATTATGTCAGAACCCCAGGTATAAAGGAACTATTTCAGGGGTGGGTGGGGTGAGGGGGGAAGGGGTTGGGTCTAAACTGTGCCCTCACAAAACAATCAACTAAAAGCTCTGACCCAGCGCTGCGATGAGTGCCTTCCTGTCAGCAAGATGCCCTACACAACAATTTGACAGAGAAAATACCCTGCTAATTAAACAGAGAAAAATCCAGACATCCAAGTCAGACACAGGTAAACCTCCCCAGCCCCAAAACAGCCTGGTGGTTTGTTCTCTGAAAGCAGTCAGCCCCAAAATAAGTCAGCTGTGCTTTACACTCTTCCTGCACTGAAAATCTTGAGAATTAAGCCAATTGATTGACTAGTGACACCTGTGATGTATGCAGGCCTTTCAATGTAGGCAGTCCACTGTGTCTGATTCCAATACACAAAATCTTTCAGTGAAACCAGGGATAAAAACTTAACTTCTCAGCCAGCAGGACACTTTTAAAATGTTGCAAAAATATCCTTCCAAATCCTAGGTCTCAACCCCAAGAATCAAGCAAATTCAGTTGTATCTCACTCCCTCTGGTTATAAAATTACTACACTTTTAATGGAATCCTGCAATTCTCTGCTTAATGCCAATAAGGAAAAAAAAATGAAACTTTTTGTGGAAAGCGTAGCTCCCCCCTGCTTTACAATATTATGCCTTACCAAGTTTCCAGCTCCTAAATGGAGTTATAGTTTGTTCTTTGCAGTGTAGCAAGGTTCTTAGCTTCAGACAAATCAAAGTCAGACTGACTGGCTTCTAACTGTGAAGGATGCCTAAGACAGCAGGTTTAGAGTAACACTGATATTTTCTCAAGTTAAGGAAATGTTGCCAGCACACCCTCGGAGGCCTGCAGTTTCCCATTTAAATCCCTAGCACTCAAAATTATCTAGAGTACTGGACTCAGAAAACTCCAGAGCATGGCTTTTTAATAAGAGTCTTGATTTGTGAACTTCCAGCTTTTCACCATATCAGGTCTGGTGGTTGCAAAAAAGGGGTCATCCTTGCAAGCCCCAGAAACTGGCTGACTTTGAATATTATATGAAGTTCTCTTTCTTGGGTACTTATTTGTAGCACTACAGACTACACACACCACACACCACACACCACACACACACACACACACACACACACACATATATATATATATATATATATACACATAACATACATACATACACACACACACACTGTAGCAAGTAAACTAACTAGGCTGCAGAACTCAAGACTGCACACTTCACATAAGTAAGCCAGCATATCCCAAAGCAATTGTTACTTGGAATGTTGCCAGGGACAACCTACACCAAGACCACTGAGATTTGTAGGCATAGAGAGGATCACAAACCTCGAGGCGCAGATTTCAAACTCTTATTAAAAAGCCATGCTCTGGAGTTTTCTGAGTGCAGTACTCTAGATAATTTTGAATGCTAGGGATTTAAATGGGAAACTGCAGGCCTCCGAGGGGTGTGCTGGCAACATTTCCTTAACTTGAGAAAATATCAGTGTTACTCTAAACCCACTGGCTGTCATACTGATTATTGAACTATACAGATGGGGAAAAATATTCAACATCTCTTGGGGAAGATCTCCTAGATAAAAATGATGCCACTGCTTTTGGCATCTGAGTTCTAGTAAGTGCTTTCAGAGTACTGTACTGATAAACTAATGAAGCAGTTTTTTTTGGGAGAAACAAAAATTAAGGTTTAGCTTATTTAGAGCACAGGACTCCATCTTGAGAGGAGAAGTTGTGATCTTTTTTAAAAGCAGCATTGGATTTCAACAGTTCCTTTGATGGATTATACCAAGGGTCCCAGGGCCAGAACCTGCCTGGCTTTAGATCAAAAGGGGACAAGACATGGTCTTACTATCTCACCACTAATAAATCTCTTTGCTCTGCTGTATCTTAGCTCACACCTGTACCTATCATTAGTGGCACAGATCTGTATGCAGTGCAGTGATCAAGATCACAAACTGAGCGACAACCTTAAATTAGTCACCCAATTATAGAATGGTCTGTCTGGAACATAAGGGGGCTATACAACAGGCTGAAACTCCTGGGAAACATGGAGGTATGTCTGTACAGTACATGACATTGGGGACATTATTGGTTCTGGTACAAGGTCATTCAGATCCTACCTACTGGTTATAAAATTAGATAAGGACACAGCACACTGAATTCTGAAAGTTTCTATGACTGTGAAGCACTCTTGTTAAGATTCTGGGGTCACAGTGGACTTAAGGGTAGACTCCTTACAGCAATCTAACAAGTCAGTGATAGCCATATATCATGAGTTGTTGGAGCAGCTCATATGCCTCTGAATTGTGACGTGACCTGTGTGGGGACCTGGAACTATTGGGCAGCACTATTGGGAAATGGTGTATACAGGCTGCAGACTTGTGCACTTAAGAAATAATTCTGATATGAAATATAGGCACCAGTGACCTTGTACCCAACAAAAACTTGGCCAAATGAACCTCCTGCCAGAAGATAGACCAGGGAAGAGTGACAAGTTGTGGGGTCCTTGCTGCATAAACATAGGAGTTGCCCTCATCTTAAAGCATATTGGGAGCACTATAAAATCACTAGTGGCTTCAACCTAGCAGTTCGACCATTACTTGTTCATTATGAAAGAGCATGCATGTGATGGAGGGGCAGCAATGCAGAATGATCAAGTGGGCAGTGGCCACCGAGGAAGAGTGGCAAATTCTAATGCACGGGTGACAGCTGTACCCAGCAGTGATTCATGTCTGGAATTGTAGGATTTGTTGGTTCTTGACTATCTTCAAATACTGAATAACATACATAATCATTCTAATTAAAGCAGCAGTGCAACAAAATTGGGCTAAAAAGTTGATTATACCTTTTTTCACTATAAAAGATTCCAGGCATCTTCCAGTTTTATTTGGTGGTAACATTTTCTAATTTCACCAAAAATGTGAGTATTTTATACATGTTTTAATTATTTTTTTTCTCAAAAAGGAAGATCGATACCACATTTTGACTTAGAAAAACATTGTAGAGCTGGCAAAGGTTAGGATCAAGAAAAAAAAACAACTTATGTTGCACAGCATAGGAGGGCCCATGAAAAGTAGATATATTTATATTGTTATTAATTGTAGCTAAAACTAGCTTTTGTAAAACATGTTTGCTTGTACTGCTGCTTTAACTTGATAATCGTTTGTTGAGATATTCCTGTCTCAAGTTCTAGGCCTCAGGAAATGTGCCCAGATTGGGTTTCTAACAAGAATATTATAATACCCAGATGATGTCAACATGTTCATGAGCTTCTGCCTATGAATTATGAAATTACAAACTAGCAACTATGATCACCCACTTGCTACAACAATCTAAACAATTTTTTTGTTACAACTGAACTGACATGTAACCTCAGGTTATGTGAGCTATTGCTATTTGTGTGAACATATGTCACTGTCCCTACTCAGTTGCTAGAATGGCCACACTAGGAGGCACAGATACCCCATATCTTATCTTGTCTAAACTCTTCTTTCTTAGACTCCTTGCCTCACCCTGTAGGAATAATACCTTTAACACTAATTTCTAACCAATAACTGAGCTAATATATAGTGTGTGCTCTGTACTCGGCATTAATGCTGTACAACTGGTGGCTTGTGAAAAAGGGATATGTAACTCAGCTTGCTCTTCAGTATTAAAAATAAAAATGAAATATACTAAGAGGTTTGTAATATGATGGGAAGCGTATGCTTCTCTTAAGTGAATGTGCAAGATTGTCATCCAGAATGATACCTTTCAGACTGCTATTGTATTGTTTAAAACATCCAGCTGCCCTTTTTAATTCTTTTCACACTAATGTGTGTCACTTTACCTATACAGCAGGATGGGTGGATAGATAGACAGACAGACAGACAGACAGATATTATGTATATTATTTTAGTGATTGTTCTGACCATTCAACTGGCCTTTGTTTCTACTGCCCAACAAACTGACAATCAGTATATTCTTCAGATTAAGCTCTTAACCACTGGTAGTGGCTCCAGATTTTCAGGCCTTGGTGTGGAGAAAGGGATGAAAAGGGATTACTTACATCGCCCTTTTATAAATGCCTTTTGAATCATCTTTTTCCCCTGGTCTCCACCCCAAACGACCATCACTGCCACAACTTTTTGTCTCTTATAAACTGTACATTTTACATGCTGATGTTTTTTCTTGAAGGGAGGTACACTTCAAGTCAACCTGGGCAACTCCAGGCCAATCAGCCTGAGCATCAGAGCAGGGCAAGGCCCTGGAAGCCATTATCAAGGACAGAATAGTGGAAAACTTGGTTGAGGCCAACTGTTGCATGGTTTTATGAGGGCAATTCATGCCAAGTCAACTTAATCACTTTCTTTGAAAATGTGACTAGGGATCTGGACAGGGTTAGGACCATGGGCATAGTCTATTTGCACTTTAACAAGGCCTACTGTGGGGCATGGCATGCTTCTGGGCACTGCAAACCAGTGTAGTATACTGTATATAAGACATACACAAGGTGGATTGCTTACTGGCTTGCAGGAAGCAGAAGGAGGTGGTGGATGGGCAGACTCAGGGTGGAGAGAAGTACTTAACGGTGTGTCCCTCAAGGACTGGTGCTGTGGCTGCTACTCTTCACCTTCTTCATTAATGGTCTGGAAGCTGGGGTCTTCCACAGGCTGCTTATGTTTTTAGATTACACAAAGCTAGGCAAGTAGGTGGACCCCCTTGAGGGGAAAAAAAGTTCATGAGGATCTCAACAAGCTGAGTGCTTGGACAGACTCCTGGAGAGTCAGATTTAATGAAACTGTGCACATGCAGAGGAAAAACAGAGGTAACATTTTACTTTAAGTTTCTGTAAGTACACTGTAACTGCATTGCAAATGCAATGCAGTTACATGCAACAAACATATAACTACAGCATGTAATTAATGTTTACCTACCCTGCAGTTACACTGAAACTGACACTTAAAATAAAGTGTGACCAAAACAGAGGTAGAGCCTAAACAGTGTGTGGGGCTGTCATTGATACAGTTGAGGAAAAGGACCTGGGGTCTCCCAGTGTTAGAAAATTAAGAAGGCAGCGGGTAGTAATGTGAGGTGGCAGAGATACTTGGCAGAGGATGGAAGGGATTGTTTTTACATTGAGGGAGGACCCCAGCAGGCTAATCAGCTGTACTTGCTGGGTGGCATTATGCAGATCAAATAAGAGAGTCACCCTATGATTTTGGTGGCTCATTTTTTTGACCTTCATGCAGTTTCTGCCCAGCAAGCCCAGAAGAGTTTGATGTTGAACCTGGCTGGTGATTGGTTTTACACTGTCGAGCATTGGACCGACAGTAACACATCTCCCCATATCCACTACTGTAACAAAATGTTCACTTTGTGCAAGCTCAAACATTAAAAAAACACTTTGAGACAGTTGAAAGTGTGCAACACAAGGCCTCCAACATGATCAGTAGTGTGGGGGATGGAAGCTATGAGGAGAGGCTGGAACCACTTACGTTCATCCTTCAGAACAGGGGGGCTTAGAGGGAACCTGATCTTAGTCTTTCACATATTCAAATGTATTGGCCAAGTTCAAACAGTCAGACACACTTTATCTGGTGTCTTGCAGCAGGACACAGGAACAGCGCAGGGAAGGTAAATTCACTGAAAATCCCTCCCAACATTAAGTTACTATAAACTACAGTATGTTAACTGTTTCTAACTTAAATGTGAGACATCATCCTTCAATATTTAGAGAAAACAAAGAGTCAAAATGCAAGACAAATCTCCAAATCACAGAGACGCAGTCTTAGAACAATGTGGGATCTACTTCTATGGTTTTCAACAAGCTGAATATTAGTTGGACATCAATATGATTTTCAGTTTTAAACTTTCAGCATGCAGTGTAGCACATCACTTTATCTGGGGCAACATGGTGCTCATTAACAACATAAGGGGCATTACTCATAATGCCGGACAGTTGAGAGGTATGGATGTAAATCACTGGACAAGCTTTAAGGAAAGCCAGGGTGTTCAAGCAGTTGACACTGGAGACTATTTCTAATAATTAAAGAACATCTAACAATGTGGATTAAGCAAGAAAGAGAATGTTCATATTTTTACTCATTCTGTTTAGAGGAATCCATTATTCTCACTCCAGCATTTTACTTTTACCCTCCACAACTCCTAGTGCCTTCAAATAGCTGTTCAACCCTTAACTAAGTAGACAATTCTGACAGAAACCATCCCAATGCACTAGTGCAGTATAGCATGAAGTGACAGAATAGACATAAAACAACTACATTATAAAGCATCATGTTCTCTTTATGCATTCTGAATGGCCCACGGCCATGTTTTAATAGTCTGTATAGCACGTACTGCAAATCAGTACTGCCAACTGCAGAAAGCTCTTGGAACAAATGAAATAAAAAGGCTAATATTTTACTTGCAATCATTTCATAATAACAGTAATTAACCAGAAGCTGTGATTTGTGTTATAATGCAGAGTAGGGTCATATAAAGTATAACATATTATTTTCTTAACTAACATATATCATCTAATAAAAGTCTGTTTCAGAAGCAATGATCAGCCCAAAATAAGTAGTACTGCAGACTCATTATCCAAAAGCTACTGCATACTTCTATGTGCTACCATAACCTTTAAAATCAATGTTCCTAGCTAATGAAATGAGAAAGTGCAATGTTGGCAATGCATTCGTGCCTTTTAAAACTGGTCTCATCTATGCCCAATATATAACCACCACAGTCTTCCTATAAAGCCAACCCTGGCTTACCAAGCATGGGTAATAGAAGGATTTTATCCTACCTAACGTTGTTTCAGAAATAGTGGATTATTACCCTCGGTGCCAGACGTTTATGGCATGAGGTATACTAAATACAGATGGATATTTAATGGGAATCAGTTGTTCATTGTTTTTTATCCTCTTAGTCCTGAAACAATATGACAGTTCATAAGGGATACTGAATCCTAGAAACATAGAAAAGTAACTGACAGAAAAAGACCTGAACAGTTTAAGTAGTCTGTCTCAAGATTCCCTACCATCTTTGCTTCCATAAGTATTTATTCTAGATGTCCGCCTCTTCTTGGTCCCCCCTTCTCTTTTCTTCTTGGTCCCTCCTTCTCTTTTTAACCTTACCATCCTTCCTTTCATCTTCCTCTTTTCACTTACCTACCTACCTAAAGAATGCCATGTCCCCTTTTGATATTGCCTGAGCTATTCATTCTTCAGTTTGTACCTTTGCACTTCTTACTGCTTTCCCCGCTTCCCTCAGTTTCTCCTGATGCTCCTTCCTATCCTCCTCCCTCTGCATCTCCTTATGTCTTCTGAATGCAACCCTTTTAGCCTTTATATTTTCAGCTACCTATTTTAAGAACCATAGTGATCTCTTTTTCCTCTTGCTTTTTCTCACTTGTTTGACACAGAGGTTTGTTGCCTTCACTATGGCTGCTTTTAGCTTGGCCCATTGTTCCTCAACCCTCCCAGGTCACTCCCACCCCTCCACCAGGCCTTCCCTGAGGTATTCGCCCATCTTTTAATAATCTGCCCTTGTGAAATCCAGTACCCTCACATATGCATGGTTTGATTCCACTGCTGTTCTTACATTGAACCACACTGTGCGGTGAACACTGGTACCCAGGTGGCCTCCCATCTTGATGTCTGTAACATTCTCCCCGTTAGTGAGTACCAGGTCCAGTACTGCCCCATCGTGAGTGGGCTCACTGACTAGTTGCCTGAGGAATGCTGCCTGCAGGGATTCCAGGATGTTCCTGCTTCTAGCTGAAGCTGCAGTTGGGAGGCTCCAATCTACATCTGACAGACTGAAGTCCCCCACCAGCAGCACCTCCCCCTTTTCTGACATCTTGCCAATGGCATCCATCAGAACCTTCTTTAACTCCACCCCCTATGCCAGAGGTCTATGAATCATGCCAGTGTGAATAGTAGCTCTATTTCCAGACCCCAGGGTGACCCACAGTACCTCTGCTTTCCTTGAATTCCCTGTGTCTCCGTTGCATTTATGCTTTCCTTCACATAAAGCATCATACTCCCTCCTTTCCTTCCCACTGTGTTCTTCCTGAACAGAGTGCAGTGTGGTATGGCCATGTCCCAGTCATGGTTTTCCAGTGCACCATGTCTAGGTAATGGCCACTATATCCAGGTCAGCCTCTGCCATTATGGCTTCCAGGTCTGGATTCTTACTGAACATAGAAACACAGAATTATTTTCTTACTTGAGAGACTTTTATTACTTCCCAGACTTTTAGCATTAGCAAACATGGCCTATCAGATTTTTTTAGCAATTCACTTGTTACCCCCTTTTTTCTTTTTACCACCTTCTTTTTTAATGTCTTTAATGTTCTCATTGCTCTCAGCCTGCTTCCTTTGTTAATTTGCACCATGAGGGGGATACTCTCTCCTCAGGATCTACTCACTTCTCCATTTCAGCCTGTGGGGGGAGGGTAGTTTATGCATCCCTGATTCCTTCCACCACCCCACTGGCCAGTCTAAAAGTTCACTGAAGTAACATTTAAACCGTTCATGGAGTACTGTGATTCCCTTCTCGGATGGATGCAGACCATCACCCCTGTACAGGCCCTCATCCTGCCAGGTGGGTTCCTAGTCCTAATGTAGCTGAATCCCTCCTTTCTGTACCATTTCTTCAGCCATGAGTTGAAGGCCCTGGTGCAGAGAATCCCCCTTCCCCCATTATAGACAGGCAGCACCTTAGAGAAAGCTATTGAACATGCCACTTGCCTAAGACCTCTTCCCAGTTCCCTAAAATCCTCTTACACTATCCCAGCCCTGTCCCTAGCCAGATTATTTGTCCAGAGGTGGACAACGACATACAGCTTTCCATTCCTTCCTGCTGCCCTAGCAATCCCTAGGATGCATTTCCCATCCCTCTGGGCCATGGCACCAGGTAAGCACCTGACCTCCCTCTGTATCCCCCTGGCAGTGGACTCCTTCACAATTGACTTCCTTCTCCTCTGGAGTTCTCTCCCACCCTCCTTGGGGTGTCCCCAACAGAGGGCCTCCACAGCCTTCCTGGCCACTACCACGGTGCCTCCTCCTGGCAGTCCCATCCCACCAGAGCGGTGTATGAATTTAGTAATGGTATCAGTTGAGGAATGTGCCTTCACCCCACACCTCCAGCCTTCCAGAGCCTACCACCCCCTCTCTTCCTGTGCCTGCCACAGTCCAGCCACTCCTCCTTCCTGACATCATCTGAAGCAACAGTGTCTGACCTGGTGGCCTCTGGGTGGGGAAGAAGGCCCCCCAATTCCTAGCCAACTCAGCCTGGAGTCTAGCAACCTCCTCCCTCAAGAAAGAGAGGTGGCTGCAGACTGGGCAGCACAGCAGTCTCCAGAATGTCTCTCTGAAAACTACTGTCCCACATTCCTGGCCAATTCCTACTTACCCTGTATTACTTGTAAATCTCTTCCCCTTATGTCGTTTGTTATAGGTTTGTATAAGGTGTTGCTCCTATTCCTAGTTTTGACCTATCCCTTTTCCTTCACTTGTCCCTTTCATAAATGTACCCCTTGTAGGGTGTTATTAGTTTTATCCCCTTTTGATATTTGTAAATTTCCTTGTACACCTTCCCTAAATATGTTATTGTTATCTCCTGTTTAGGCTGCCTTGTACCTTCCTCCCTTCCCAGCAGTGAATGCCTCAACAGAAGCGAACAGGTGCCTTACCTTAGCTGACCTTACTGCACCCTACAGTGTACTTTCTGCCCTCCTTTTACACTTACCTTCCCTCCACCAACAAGCGTGACCTGCAGCAAGTGGTCTTTCCTGCAAACATCCTGCTGATGCCCCCAGACACTACTGGTCAGACGCCACACTTCTACTTCCTGGTATTCACGCTTTAGGGTCACTTGGACCTCTGGGTATTACACAGGGACTACAGCAGAGTTAAGAAAAATGGAAGGGGTGGGGGTGAGAAAAAGCCTTCTTTGCTATGTTAAGCAAAAGAGGGTACAAAAGAGGAAATTGTCAGACTGAAGAGTTGGAATGACTCGGATGAGGATGACAGCTAAAAGGCAGATATCCTGAAAGAATATTTTTGTATGTTATTAAATTGGCAGCTAGTGGATCATTCCTTGATTTGGGATAATGGCCTGTGGAATGCAGGCAAATGGACTAGTGGTA
The DNA here is from genome assembly GCA_016271365.2 of Neoceratodus forsteri. Taxonomy (NCBI): domain Eukaryota; kingdom Metazoa; phylum Chordata; order Ceratodontiformes; family Ceratodontidae; genus Neoceratodus; species Neoceratodus forsteri. The sequence goes on from CM028133.1 coordinate 727,078,372, forward strand.
GAAATGGTATCAGAGGAAATAGTGCACAAGGGACTCGGGCTCTGACAGTGAACAAATCTCTAGGATCAGATGGCATACATCCTAGGGTGTTGTAAGAGGTGAGAGTCAGACACTGGTGCCACCACTGGCTGATCTACTTAACTGCTCCTTGGAAAGAGGGGTCGTGCCAGTAATCTGGAGGGTAGCTAATAGAATGCCACTTCACAGACAGGGAAAGAGATTATGTAGAAAATACAGGCCAGCAAGCCTGACCTTGATAGTAGGGAAGCTGATGGAAACCATTATAAAATAGTACCTGGTGGAGTTCTTGGAGGACAATGGACAGCAGGACAAGAGGCAGCATGGAGTAATGGTAGGAAGATTATGCCAGACTACCCTAAGCAATGTTTTTGGTTGGGTTACAAAGGCAGTGGATGGGAGACAAGTAGCTGATGTGCTTTTCTTGGACTTCAGGAAGGCCTTCAACCCTATACAGCCCAGAAGGCTAGTTTAAAAACTGGGGGAGGCTGGTGGTAGGGAACAAGTTCAGCAGATGAACAGAAAACTGATTGGCGGCAGGACTCAACAGGTGGTAGTTAACAGGGAATTCTCAGGAGTTGGGGGGGGTTCAGGGATTGGTCCAGAGGCCCGTGTTTTATAAAATCTTAATATGTGACATAGCAGAGGTTATACAGAGCAAGGTCTGTCTCTTTTCTGATGATACCAAGATCTGTGGGAGGGTGGACTCAGAGGAGGGAATAAGGGACATGAAAAGTTATTTAGAAAGATTGGATAAGTGGTCAAAGGGATGGTAGTTTAAATTCAGTGTGAAGAAATGTAGGGTTATGCATAAAGGTAGGATAAACCTTTGAAGTGACTACTGGATGGGGGAATGAGGATGGCTGAGAAAACTGAAGAAGAGCATCTGGGAGTTATTGTCCATGACGAACTTAAGTCCACAGCCAAATGCAACAAGGAATATGGGAGGGCGAGTAGAATGCTGGTTTGCTTAAGCAGTGAATTCACCAGCAAAATGATGGAGGTGATTCTGCCCCTTTACAGGTCCATGGTGAGATTGCACGTGGAGTACTTTACCCTGTGCCTCCTCATCTCAGGAAGTGGACTGGCCACTTGTGCCTTGCTTACATAGTCACATTTGCGCTGGAGTAACCCATGCACTTGGGTTGCTCCAGTGCAAATGTGACTGTGTGGACATGTACCCAGTCAGGGTAAGCTGCTCACTAAGACACTCCCAGATTCTGTGGCAAGTTGGGTGCACCAAAAGTAGTGAGTGGCTTATAGCAGTTTAATGGCAGTGTGGACTGCCTGCGCTGCAACAACTTGTCCATCGGCCAGCAGATGTCTGGCTCCCCCCTGATGCATGGCCCCGCACCAGCACAGATTGCAGTAGTGCAGAGAGGGGCCATGTAGACAGACAGATCACAGGTAGCAAGTGGTCAGGACCACTCTGTTGCAGTTTTATAATTGCAGCGCGACTTCCGTGTAAACACGACTTTGGACAGAGTTTAGAGGAGGGCTACAAAAAAGATACATTGGCAACAAGGAGTAATCATGAGGAGAGGCTGTAAAACCTTAAAATGTACTCTCTCAAGGCTTGAAAGGAGAGGGGGGGAACATAATTTGTGATTTAAAGTTTTGTGAGGTCTAACAACAGGGTAGGTGGGGAAAGCAGTCGGGAGCACAAAGGCACAAATGGAGGAAAAAATTGCCCAGACAATTATGAAAGGAGACATGACATTTTTCAGGTACATTAGTGAAAGAAAGATGACCAGGGGTGGGATTGTGAGGTTAAAAAGTGAGGGAGAGGTGTGTGCGGTGGAGAACCTAGAAAAAAGCAACAATCCTGAACAAATATTTTTTGTTAAGTATTCACAGAAGAAGAGGAAGGAGAAGGAGCACTATTGGGTGACAGAAGCACCAGTGGGAGAGAGGTGGGCATCAACCCATTTACAGAGCAAAGAGTCCTAAGGGAACTCAAGAATCTGAAAGGGGACAAGGCCATGGGGCCGGATGGGATATATCATAGAATATTAAAAGAACTGAGAGGTGCTGGCAGCATCACTAGCAGCCCTATTCAACAAATCGATTGAGACGGGGGTGGTTCCAGGGGACTAGAGGATGGTGAATGTAGTCCCTCTCCACAAAAATGGGAACAGGGAGGAGGCTGGCAACTACAGGCCAGTCAGCCTGACCTCAGTGGTGGGGAAATTAATGGAATCACTGCTAAAGGAAAGGACTGTAATATTTCTTGAATCCAGTGGAGTACAGAATCCAAGGCAGCATGGCTTCACAGAGGGAAAGTCTTGTCAAACAAATCTGATAGATTTCTTTGACTGGGTGACCAGGGAGGTAGATCAGGAAGGGGTGGTGGACGTGGCCTGCCTACTGTAAATTTCAGCAAGGCCTTTGACACCAGCCCACATTGGAGGTTGATAAATAAGTTGGGCAGCCTGGGAGTGGGCCCCAAGGTGGTAAACTGAGTCAGAAACTGGTTGAGTGAAAGGACACAGAGGGTGGTGGTAAATGGTGTTCAATCCAAGGAGATGGGAGGTGACCAGTGGGGTGCCACAGGGATCCATGCTGGGGCCAGTTTTCATTTTTTTTTTTATTTTATTTTATTTTTTTTTTGCATCCTGGTTTTCACCCATCCCCATCTTGGTGCAAATGCACACATGTGGAGGCACTTGCATGTCATGCTACAAGATGCCCTCCCTTTATGTCACTCCCTCCCACCTGCGCCATTACTGGACCTCCACCAGGCAGTGGCAGAACTATGGGGGAGGGTGACAACCTCCCTGGGAGAGGAGAGCTGCCGTTAGGTGGCGTGATCCAGCTCCCTCCCTCCTGCCCCCATGCTGGCTCCCCGCCAGCATGGTGTGAGGTGAGGCATCCAGCGCCTCAACCCTCAGCACCACCAGGCCGGCCCAGGAGCCAGTCCTTTTTAATATCTTCATAAGCAACATTGCAGAGGGTCTGGAGGGGAAGGTATGCCTTTTTGAAGATGACACAAATATCTGGAACAGGGTCAACTCTCCAGGGGGATGGTGGAAAAAAATGAGAAAGGACCTAAACATGCTTGAGGAGTGGTCGAGAGTGTGGCAGCTAAGATTCAATGCAAAGAACTGCAAAATCACGCATTTGGGGCACAGAAATCCAAGGGAAGCGTACAAGATGGGGGAGGGGTACTGATGGCCACCAATCAAGAAAAGTACCTGGGGGTAATCATATCTGATGGCCTGAAGGTAGCCAGACAATGTGAGAAGGCTGTGGGCAGAGCCAGTGGGATGCTGGAGTGCATAGGGAGAGGTTATCATCAGCAGAAAAAAGGAGATGGTTATGCCACTGTACAGATCACTAGTGAGACCTTATCTGGAGTACTGTGTCCAGTTCCGGAGGCTGCATCTCCAGAAGGATATAGACAAAATAGAAGCAGTTCAGAGAAGGGCAACAAAAATGGTGCAAGGACTGCACCAAAAGTCATGTGAGGAAAGACTAGAGGACCTCAATATGTATTCCCTGGAGGAGAAGAGAGAGGAAGAATATGATAGACACATTCAAGTATATTAGGGATATAAACAATGTACAGGAGGGTAGCATATTTCAGAAAAGAAGGTGTTCAAGAGCAAGGGGGCATGATATGGGGGTAGGCTCAGGGGCAATGTGAGGAAGTACTTTTTCACAGAAAGAGTAATGGATGCTTGGAACAGCCTCTCTGCAGAGGTGGTAGGGGAAAAAAACAGTAGGGGAATTTATGAATGCATGGGATAGACATAAGAGTACTCTAGCAATAGGAAAGAGACGGTAAGCCACAGAACAACTAGGGTCTGTGGCAATGCATTAGGTAGGGAAAAGGGGCAGACTAGGTGGGCCTCACGGTCCTTATCTGCCATCACCTTCTATGTATCTATATACTGTATCTATGACTGCAGGGATCTGTTCACAAGTAATGGAAACAAAGTAACCAGAAGAAACAGGTAAAGGCTGCTGGGGAGGGATTCAGAAGGGATGCTGGGAAGTACTTTTTGATGGAGAGGGTGGTGGATGCCTGGAATAGTGTGTCAGAGCACAGAAACATGGAATTTGTCAGCAGATAAGGACTGCTTGACGTCCACCCCATTTGTCCCTGCCTGTACTGTCACTGCAGACCCTACAGTATGTGATCTTCGGCTACTCCCCCCCACTCCACTTTTCTACTTGGATTCCTGTGTGCCTATCCCACGCATGCTTGAAGCCCACCACTGTTTCTGCTCCCACTACCTCTGGTGGTAGACTGTTCCAGGAGTCCAGCAAGCTTTCAGTGAATCAATATTTCCACACATCCCACCTAAACCTCCCCACTTCCAGCTTTACTGCGTGCCCTCTTGTACTGGCACACCCTCTCCTCTGAAAAATACTCCCCTCCTGTACCTTGTTCTCTCTTGTGATGTACTTGTAGGTCTCTATTGTATCCCTGTCTCCCTCGTCTCTTACAGGGTGTACATATTGAGACCCTCAGGCTCTCTTCATAGGGCTTTTGAGGCAACCTCAGCACCAAACTTAGTTGTGCTGCTCTGGACAGACTCTACCCTGTCTATGTCCTTCCTGAGATGTGCTCTTCAGAACTGGACACAGTACTCCAGAATGGGTTTCACCAATAATTGATATAGTGGAAAAAAAAAACCTCTTTCCTTCTCCTGGTGATTCCCTTCCCTATGTATGCCAGCATCCCAATGGCCCTGCATACTGCACTACCTAACCACCTTGAGGTAATCAGCTATGATAACCCCAATGTCTCTTTTCTGCTTTTTGACTGTCAATGCCCCTTCCCCCATTTTATACATTGCCCTGGAAAAAGCCAAATCAGAGACCAGTTTAAAATATGAATGGGATAGGCACATGGGGACAGTAAGACTGAAGAGAGAGGGAATACAGACAGCTGGGCAGGGGCCATTGGGGCACTGGAAAGACAACATGCCCAATAACTCCAGTCTGATGTCAGGTTAGAAACAGAGTAAGGTAGGGAATGAACAAATCTGATAGACTAATGTGTCTATCTTCCACCAGAATCTTTGTATCTATATCTTCTAAAATAAAAGGAACATTTACTTGCCTTCAAACTACTGTGGTTTTTAGTTTCCAAACATAGAGAGCACTCTTCTACACGACACCGATGGCAGCCATCATGCCATGTCTCACAACCACATGATCTGCAAGTCAGATACTCCGGCTAGCTCCTTAACAGGCAATTAAATGCAATTAAGTGATACCTTTGATATTGGAAGACAGTTTTGATTAAGTGGTCCCATTGATGTTGCCAGATTAATTAATTTTTTTCTTATACACCTTTTCTCACATCTCTGACAACAAAATGAAAATAAATACATTTTCAGCTAACCAATTGTACTGTATAAAAATGCTAAAAAATGACTGTGCACCTGGGAAATCATTCCATCTCAAGAGGCTAAAGATCTCACAAATCCACTAGCCTATAGACTTGTGATTTATAAGCTCACTAGCCCCCTTGATGACATTATTTCCTTGTACACTACATTTTTCTAGCATTTATTCTATATATATTACGCAGTTGACCACTTATATCCATTGATTTTAGTGAACTGAGAAACCTCATTTCTAACTACCATGATGTTACTTCTGCGGATAACAGGTGATTGGCAGTCAAATTAACTAACAATCTATTATTCACAAAAATATTAAATAATTGATTACCCGATTAACACACTGTTTATTCACTAAAGTGATGTCACACAAACTGCTACCTGCATGAAAAGCCAAAGTTAAATTAATGTACCTGCAACACAAAAGTAACACTGACACCCACACTTAATACAGCCAAACTAATTGAAAGAAACAGTACTGACAAACAATAGTACAAAATTGTTTTAATAAATAAAAATTCCATAAATCTATACCAACATTTGTATGGGATAGAAAAGAAACTGAAGTATATCTCTTCTTGGAGCAAGTGCTTAAATTTTGGTATACTACAATTACTTTTTATGTTGTCTTGCATGTGCTCAACCAACATCTTGTGGTAGTAGCAGAAACGCAGAGTTGTGTCAGTGTTGACGAATGCAGGGCACGCTTTAATAGGTGTGTTCCTCATTCCCCAATTAACCAGCATGCTAGTGCTGACACAAGAATTATGTAAAGTGCCACCAACTTGAAAGAAATGTGCCACTGCAATCGAAGACAAGCTCGTCATGCAGCGGCACAGATGACACGCCTCCCATAAGTACCTTTCCTGGTGAAATTTCAATAAACATGGTGGCAGCAACACAATCCCCAAAGAAAGCCGACATCTGGGGTGCAATTCCCATGTTGGCATGTCCGCCACCCCCCCAACATTGTGTGGCACACTGGGAGCCCACCCCAGTGTGCTGCACTAATAGAAAGCTGACCGTGTTGGCATGTTCCTGCCACTGTCCCACCCCCATTGTGTGGCACACTGGGAGCCCACCCCAGTGTGGCCAACATCATGCCCCCCAAAAAGTCATGGGGCACACTGGGAGCCATCCTAGTGTGCCCAACATTTATTTTATTTCACCTGCAAAGAAAGAAAACTGTCCTGCAAAGTCAGGTTTTTTGTTTGCATCTGAAAAAAGGAAAAGGTCCCTCATTGTCCGCGACGCCCCCCTCCCCAACCCACACCCACCCTTTGAGCACCTCACCTCCCCAAACACATCCTCACCCCATACTTACTAGGTCAGGCGCTGCGATCTTCGGTGGAGCGGGAACACGTCTGAACTCTTCAATGCCGAACTACAAAATGAAAAACTGCGTTAAGCTGTATAGGTGGACATCTCAGCCATTTTTTTATGAATTTTGGCTCCAAATTTTCAACATGCGATTCTTGGGACCCCACTACATGAACACATGCACTGTCATCTCGTTATTCAGTCCCGAAAGGTCATTTCATGGTCACTGCGTAGAATCTCCTTTCGGGACCGATTAGCAAAACAGCAGTGCCACTGTTCATGAGCAGAGGTCCCAAAATGCCTATGTTGAAAATTTGTTTAAAAAAATCCCCAAAATAATCATGTTACGGGCATGCATTGTGCAGTTTCTATGCATGCTCGTGACCTCACCAATTTTTCATATTTTCACTCCAGATTTTCAACATTACCAATTTTTTTACCTCCTTAGGAACAGTACAGCTGTCATTTTTCATATTCTGCATAAAATGCATTTTCGCACATGTCACACAGTGGCGCAGTTGCTGTGCAAAATCACCTTTTGGCTAATGAACTGATTAGTACCACTGTTTATGAGGTGGGGTCTCAAAAAGCCCATGTTGAAAATTTGGAGTGAAAATACCAACACACACCTGGGGCATTAGGGATTCCAACCGTAACACCCCACCCTGTAGATATTGATAGGCGTCAGGGGTGTAACTTGGGATTGTCAGCTGTAATGCTCACGCCGTTCCACCCCCACTCCCACCTTGCAGCCAGTGACAGGCATCGAGGTGTGCCTTGGACTCTTTGGCCCCAAAGTTCACCCCATTCTCCTATGCTGCACCCATCTCAGCATATTTCCTTATGGAATAGGGTGAGCATAAGGCCCGAAGACCCCAAGGCACATGCCACTTGTCCGTGTCTGCAGGGTAGGGTGAGGTGAAATGGTGTGAGCATTATGGCCGATGACCTAAAGACACACCCTAATACCTGTCAGTTTCTGTAGGGTAGGGGTGGGGTTGGAGTCAGTTTAATACTTCACTACCATTCCTATTATGCATCTCTCTAACTCCTGCACTACCAATGCCAATGCCAGCAAGACAACATTCGGCATTGACAAATGCTTGTTATAGGTTTACTTCTGCATTTGTTAGCAAACATTTGGTGATATTTTGAACACTGAATGCATTCAGGCATTTCTACTTTATAGATTTCTCTAATTTGTTTATTTCCAGTTCAAGAGGGAACACAGATTGCTCTCCAAAGCACTTGATCCAGCAGCACAGATAAAATCTGGTCTGAAACTAACAATCAGCAAGTGATTCACTACAGGTAAAGTCCTAGGTAAAACCTGGACTGAATTCAGATATATACCTTTTGCTAATCTTTTCTAAATGTGTTTCCTCCTAACTATGAAATATAACTCATTAGACATGGCTGACTGTGAAGAACAGGTGTAGGAAAAAATGGCACTGGAAACATAGGAACCAGAACGATCACCCCAAGAAAGTTTGGAACTGGACATTATGAAACAGGAGAATTAGGAACATTACCTAACGTGGAAATTTAGTCACAAACACTGAAATAAAAATTAAGTCATTCACGTACATCTTACCCACAACAGCACAAAACACATCTGCCATCAAGTCACACAGTAACAAACTTCAAAACCACTTTTAAAACCTGCAAACCACTGTATAATAATAAAAAAATCCAATAAGAAACATATGCAAGTATGAGGGGTATGCAATGGGGGTGGAGAAACTCAGGGAGGGGGAATTTAGAAGCTAAACTATGGGGGGGGCAGATTTACTATTGTAAACTCTGGGGGAAAGTGGGGATGCAACCAAGGGAGTCAAAGTCAGGGGGGAGCAGATTTACCACTGTAAACTCTGGGGAGATGCAACTTGGAGTATGCGAATTAAGTCAATCACTGAGAATCCAGGTCTGCTGGATATAACAAGCCCAATCACACCTCATAACCCTAATCTCTATGCTAAGCTGCTAGTATGATTTAATGAGACAAATTTGTGGACTTCAACAAAAACCTTGATGGGGCAGGGAGGAGAAACAGTCAAACTACGAGAACATGCTACAACACCCGTCACACGTAACCAAATATCCACACACTCACTTGAGACAAAGCTTCCCGTGCCACATTATCTGGATCCCAACTTTCCATGACCCAAGATTCCTGTCTAACTCTCCAGTTCTATCTTTTCTGTGCCCCGTGAAGAACACTGTGGTAGTTTTATCTCATGAAGCCATGGGCAGAATAAGCTACTGAGCTATTTTGCCCCAGCTCCACTCAGTGAAATTAACACTTTGTTCTTCACAGGCACCCATGCATAGTCATTTATGTGCTGTATCAAAAGGTATGATATGAATAAGGACATGGAAATAAAACTATAATTTTATTATGGCCACCACGACAAAAACCACCCTAGCCAACTTAAAGAGAGTCACGATATCCTGTGGTTGTAATGACACTTGACCATGAAGCGGTGAAAGCAGTCTGAACACAGACAATATACAGACAAACATTTCTACAACATAATTGTCAGAAAATGTCCTAAAGTGTTTTAAGTTGTTTGAAATAGATTTTCCTGATACCTCACAAGCTTTTGGCTTAATGGATTGGTGCTGGGTAATTAATATTTCAACTCTACATTGGTAACTGCAAGGTATTATCACAGGAACATACTGTAGGAAACTCTAGGATGGGGGAAAAAGACTAAAATTCACCCAGGAAGATCCGGTTGTTACAGTTATTATACAGGAAAACACTGAGCCAAAAAACACTTGAATGCCAACTTCACTTATTTTCAACCCTAGGATTTACCTGGGTGGTCTTTGTCAAGAAGTACTGTAGATTGGCACACCAAACACTCAACTGTTTTTTTTAAGTATCCAAATGTCTAAATTAAATGTTGGCATCCCCATTTTGTGTGAGCAGTAAAAGAAGAATCTGTTTGCTGGTATGTTGACCTAGAGCTGTGTTTTTGCCCTGTAGTTTATGGAAGTATGTATTTCTTTGCTTGATTGTTTTTGCAGACACCATGTACCAAATGAGCTGCCCCCCCACCCCAATTCCCCAACCACCCGAGGTACTCTGCCTTTATAGTGGAAGACCAAGCCACACCTACTTAAAGAGGCAGGAACAGTTAGGCAGCACAGCACAAGCAGTAGCCCAGCTGATATATAGGCAGAATTACGAATGATGTAGCCAGTAACTAGGTCCAAAGGGTACATACAAGAGGAGGACAGAGAAGCTGTAAGTCCATACAG